>CANTUV010000004.1:75000-5075000 GCA_947685225.1 Garcia nutans
GTGAGTCATGAATGATGCTTGCCTTTGCTTATTGTTGATGATGAATGATTAAATGAATATAAATGAGGTCTATGATAAGATGTGAAGTATGATATGCCTATATATATATATATGTTGAGTTATAAAATGGAAAGCTATGTTATCAACTTGGCATATATGATGTTACATGCATAATATGGATTGAGAATTGGTACTGCATTGCATTAAAGCATAACATTAGCATGATTATCTTACTAAGCCGTTGGCTTAGCGCGATAGTGTTTAATCGCGCAGGTAATAGAGTTGATAGAGTTGATCCCGAAAGCTCTTCGAAACCGACCGAGGGTAGACAGTGAAGAGTTGATTTTGGAGACTTAAAGATCAAAGAAAACTTGCCAATCATGTATAACTCTTTTATATTTTGTAAAGTATTGATTAAATGTACATATATGTATATTTGTAAATATGGAATTAAGTGTTTTCAAATATGTAAATATGTAAATATTTTATGACTTCCGCTGTGTAATAACTATATGTATGTATATATATATATCTAATGTGTTTTATTTTAAAAGTAAATGATCTACTTTTCTATAATATATAATGATAATAGTATTGTATCTATTTAAATGTTTTGAATTTTGAAGAAAATCGTAGCATCCCTATGTTTGGTGCACTTATGCTACATTGTTGTGGTTGTAGTGTGTGTGCATTGGATGTGGGGGTGTTACAATTGTTTTGGTATCAGAGCCTAGGTTTGAGATTCTCAACCTAGGTAATATGTTATAAAAAGAATATTTTGAATTAAAAAGTGAGTTTTTGAAATAAAATACATGTTTGGGATTGGCAATCTTTGATCTTTAATAAGGTGTGTCCTGTTGTGTTTGCAGTGTTAGGTGTTGATGGATTCTCATTTGAGACAGTCAGTTGAGGGCAGTGAGGAGAGTGTTGCTCCTGATGAGGGAGTTAGAGTTGAGAGTGCTGGGGAGGCACCTGCTTCTGGGTCGGGGAGACCAACTGGTGAGGAGGTTCCACCAGCTTGGTTTGTGAATATGATGAAGACTTTCAGGCAAGCGCCAGTACAACCAGTGCCACCACCCCCTCAGCCTTTGGTGCCAGTGAGGCACTATGACAAGTTAAGGAAGTATGGAGCTGAGGATTTTATTGGTACCACTGATCCAGCTGTAGCAGAACAGTGGCTTGACAAAGTTCAGAGGATCTTTATTCAGTTGCAAGCCACCCCTGAGGAAAAGTTTGATTATGCAAGATCCTTGTTGCAGAAGGATGCATATAGTTGGTGGAAGACAGTGCCCCATTCTATGGATGATCCATCAACCTTGTCATATGCTGACTTTTTGAGAGAATTTGAATTGAAGTATACTCCAAGGGAGTATAAAGATGGGAAGAAAAGAGAATTTTTAGATTTGAAGCAAGATCACCGGACCGTAACTGAATATGAGGTTGAGTTTATTCGATTAAGTCAGTATGCTGGGGGCATAATATCAGATGAGGTAGATAGATGTAGGAGGTTTGAAGAGGGATTGAGGCCCTCTATCATGTGTCATGTGGCTGGATCCAGATATCAAGATTTTTCCCAGCTAGTGGCAGCAGCTCGGAGTGTGGAGCGAGCTCAGGGTATTGCAGCTGCTTCAGAGGATGAAGTTAGGGTGAGAAGGCCCCAGTTTGAGGCAGGGTCTTCTTCAGTGAAGAGGGGTAGAGGAAGCTTTGTTCCTCGGAGTATTAGGAGTCTGAGACCAGCAGGTAGATCAGTGCAGTTCCAGAGACAAAGATTCAGACCTGCAGCTTCAGTGGCAAGTGCTCCAACCCCTATGGTTCAGAGATCCACCTTACCTATCTGCATCCATTGTGGGAGGCCCCATGGTGGTCCTTGTTGGAAGGCTGGTGTTGCAGGGGTATGTTTCAGGTGTGGGTCACCTGACCATTTTGTGAAAGATTGCCCTGAGAGGCAAAGGCAGATGCCAGTTGATTCTGCCGCTTATCGAGCCAGTGTGAGGGGAGGCAGAGGTGCCAGCCGAGGAGGTAGACCGGGGTTCATTTCTAGAGGTGGTGCTACATCCAGGGAGACTAGACCGGAGGAGGTTGGTTCTTCCCAGAGGATGTATGTTATGCAGAGGCAGCCGGATGCATCGGCAGTCATAGCTGGTACTTTTTCTTTATTTGATACTCCAGTACTTGCTTTGATTGATCCGGGTTCCACACATTCATATATTAGTGCATCTATTTTACCTGTATTTGATGTGCATGCTGAATTCCTAGGGTTTGATGTTTTGGTAACAAATCCGTTAGGGCATAGTGTGATTGTTAGTAAAGTGCACAAAGATAGTGCAGTAGTGGTGCAGGGTGAGGAGTTCCTTGGGGATTTGATTGAGATGCCATTTAAGGAATATGATGTGATCCTAGGCATGGATTGGCTATCTCGACATGGAGCTGTGGTGGATTGTAAAAAGAAAATTGTTTCTTTGAGAACTGGTGATGGTAGGGAGGTGATAGTATCTAATGAGCAAGGACAGCTAGCCTCCTTATTTGTTTCAGCTGTTGCAGCTAGGAGGTTGATTAGGAAAGGGTGTGAAGCCTATCTTGCTCATGTGGTAGATACTAGAGTAAGAGGTTCTCCTATTGATAACATTGCCACAGTTGCAGAGTTCCCAGATGTATTTCCAGAGGAGCTGCCAGGATTGCCTCCTGAGAGAGAGGTGGAGTTTGGTATTGAATTGTTGCCTGGTACCACTCCTATCTCTATTACTCCTTACAGAATAGCACCAGCAGAATTGAGGGAGTTGAAAGTACAATTACAGAAGCTGTTGGATAAAGGATTCATTCACCCCAGTGTTTCTCCTTGGGGAGCTCCTGTGTTATTTGTAAAGAAGAAAGATGGTACTATGAGGTTGTGCATCGATTATAGGCAATTGAACAAGGTGACCATTAAAAATAAGTATCCTTTGCCTAGAATCGATGATCTCTTTGATCAATTGAAGGGAGCGTAAGTATTCTCTAAGATTGATCTGAGATCGGGGTACCATCAGCTGAGAGTCAGAGCTGAGGATGTTCCGAAGACAGCTTTTCGGACCAGGTATGGGCATTATGAGTTTTTAGTTATGCCTTTTGGTCTGACGAATGCACCTGCAGCTTTTATGGATTTGATGAACAGGGTGTTTAGGCCCTATTTGGATCAGTTTGTAGTGGTCTTCATCGATGATATTCTGGTGTATTCGAGGAATGAAGAGGAACATGATATGCATCTGCGGATTGTGTTGCAGATCTTGAGAGAGAAGCATTTGTTTGCTAAATTGTCGAAGTGTGAGTTCTGGTTGGATCAAGTCGCTTTTCTCGGACATATTGTTTCAGCAGAAGGCATTAGAGTTGATCCGAGCAAAGTTGAAGCCATTTTGAATTGGAGTTCACCCAAGTCTGTGACAGAGGTTAGAAGTTTTCTGGGTTTGGCAGGCTATTACCGGCGGTTTGTGAAAGGGTTTTCTTTGATAGCTACTCCACTCACCAGATTACTTCGTAAGGGAGTTAAATTTGTGTGGACTGATCAGTGTCAGGCTAGCTTTGAACAGTTGAAAGATATGTTGACTCAAGCGCCTGTTCTCACTTTACCTATAGAAGGCCAACCCTATGTGATCTACAGTGATGCTTCACATATTGGTTTGGGTTGTGTGCTAATGCAGGAAGGGAAAGTTATAGCTTATGCATCTCGTCAGTTGAAACCGCATGAGCTTAACTATCCTACCCATGATTTGGAGTTGGCAGCTATTGTGTTTGCATTGAAGATTTGGCGCCACTATCTGTTTGGGGAGAAATGTTTTATCTACACTGATCACAAGAGTTTGAAGTATTTGGGTGTCCAGAAAGAACTCAATCTTCGCCAGAGAAGATGGTTAGAATTGATTAAAGACTACGACTGCTTGATAGATTATCATCCAGGTAAAGCAAATGTTGTTGCTGATGCCTTGAGTCGAAAGTCTTTAGCTGGTTTAACTTTTTACTCGCTCTCGTTGCTTGTTGAGTTGAGAGCATTGTGTGCTAGTTTTGTACCTTGTGTTGATGGTGCATTGTTAGCACAGTTGCATGTGAAACCAGTTTTGTTGGATCAGATTAAAGAGGCTCAGTTGGCTGATAAGAAGATTCAGAAGATTATTTCAGATTGTCAGAATGGAAAGAGTAGAGATTTTGTTGTGAAAAGTGATGGAAGCCTCTGGTTTAAAAACAGATTGTGTGTACCCGATGATGTTGATTTGAAAAGGATTATTTTGGAAGAAGCACATCAGTCAGTGTTTGCTATGCATCCGGGCAATACAAAGATGTATCATGACTTGAGACAGCATTACTGGTGGATTGGGTTGAAGAGAGACATTGCTGAATTTGTATCTAAATGTCTCACTTGTCAGAAGGTTAAAGCAGAGCATCAAGTTCCCACTGGGTTGCTTCAACCGTTGTCAGTGCCAGAATGGAAGTGGGAAAGAGTGACAATGGACTTTGTGTCTGAATTGCCTTTGACACAAAGGAAACATGATGCCATATGGGTGATTGTGGATAGATTGACTAAGACAGCTCATTTCCTTCCGATTCGGATGGATTACTCTTTGGAGAGGTTGCCTGAGCTGTACATCCATGAGATTGTGAGATTGCATGGTGTTCCAACTTCTTTAGTGTCTGATCGAGATCCCAGGTTTACTTCGAGATTTTGGAAGAGTTTGCATAGTGCTTTGGGTTCTCGACTGCATTTCAGCACTGCTTTTCATCCACAGACGGATGGACAGTCTGAGAGGGTGATACAGATCATTGAGGATATGTTGAGAAGCTGTGTCATCGATTTCACTGGAAGTTGGGATAGATTCTTACCTCTTGTAGAGTTTGCTTATAACAACAGTCACCAATCCAGCATTGGTATGGCACCATTCGAAGCACTGTATGGTAGATGGTGTAGGACACCGCTGTGTTGGAATGAACTTGGGGAAAGTAAGTTAATTGGGCCTGATTTGATTAAAGAAACTGAAGAGAAAGTGAAGTTGATTCGGGGCAGGTTAAAAGCAGCTTCAGACCTACAGAAGTCCTATGCAGATCTGAAGAGGAGAGACATTCAGTTTGATGTTGGAGATAAGGTATTTTTGAAGGTATCTCCTTGGAAGAAGATTTTGAGGTTCGGTCGGAAAGGGAAATTGAGTCCTCATTTCATCGGACCGTATGAAGTGTTAGAAAGAGTTGGGCCAGTGGCGTATAGACTTGCTTTGCCACCTGAGTTGGATCTTATTCATAATGTGTTCCATGTATCTATGTTGAGGAGGTATAGGTCGGATCCATCTCATGTGTTGCCATTTGAATCTATTGAAGTGAGCCCAGACTTGACATTTGAAGAGGAACCAGTTGCTATCTTGGCACGAGAAGTGAAAGAGTTGAGGAACAAGAGTGTACCATTGGTGAAGGTTCTATGGAAGAACCACGGAAAAGAAGAAGCAACTTGGGAAAATGAACAAACCATGCGAGAGCAATATCCTCAGTTGTTTCAGACTTGATATCAGGTAATTTCGAGGACGAAATTTCTTTTTAGAGGGGGAGAATTGTAATATCCTCATTTATGCCCTAGAAGTTTTGCATGTTGTTGTTGTGGTTGTTGTTGTTATTGTTGTTGTTGTTGTATTGTTGGTTTAAATTGAGAAAAGAAAAGTATAAGTATTTTGGGAAAGAATTTAGGGTTTAGAGACAAGTTTATATGTTGTGTATATTGTGGTATATATAACATATACATTGGTCAAAAGAGTTGGTCAAGGCAAGAGGAGATATTTTTTTAGGGCATGTGAAATTACCAAAATGGGCAAGAGATAACAAAGAGAATTAAGATATGTATGAGGGCATTATAGTAATTTTCCTTTGGATGGGTATTTAATGAAGTTTGACTTTGTGATTCTTCATCATCTTTTCTTCTTTCTTTCAAGAGGTGGCCGGCTCTCTATTAGCAAAAGGGAAGGAGAAGTGTTCTTGATACTAAGATCAAATTGAAGAAGGAATTGAGAGCTTTGGTGAAAGAATTGTGGAATTTCTTCATCTAAGGTAAGTATTCTTTTGTTTCCTTTACTTATTTTGTAGTAGTGTTAAAGTTATGATTAGGGTGATTTGTGATTTGTTGGTTTGATGATTAGATGTGTTTGTGTTGTGTTCTCAAGTGTTGAATTGGTTTAAAGTTAAGAGTTTAAATAGGTGTTGTTGTTGGAAGTGGTGGATGTTGAAAGATGGTGATTGTAGGGTTTTGAGATGATTTGTGTTTAAGTGTAATATTAATGTGTTATGAGGTGATTCTTATGATGAATATGTGTTTAGAACATTGTTTATGTTCATTTGAAACATGTGGTATGATGTATATTAAGTTTAAATGCAATTGGGAAAGTGTTGGCTTTGGTTAGGGTTTTGGTTATGGGTGACACGGCCAAAAAGCTATGGGAAACACGGCCAAGACAGGAAATTTTGAAGGTGTTGGATTGATTTTTGGGAGACACGGCCGTGTCCCCAAGCCATGTTTGCTACTGCCAAAGTTTGGTTGAGAGACACGGCCACAAGCTTGGCCGTGTCCCTTGCCCGTGTTGCTTACTGTCCAATTGGGTTGAGTGACACGGCCACAAGCTTGGCCGTGTCCCTCATGTGTGCTGCCCGTGTCCCTCATATGGGTTAGGTAAGTTTTGTTTTCCTTGACCTAGTTGCAATGTTTTGGTTCTTCAAAGGTAGGTTGGTTCCTAAACCTAAACTTAAACATACTTTAAACTATGAATGAGCTAATCAAATGCATATGAAAGATCCTAAAGCTATGAATCATATAAATTGTTCTTTGCCCTAATTGCATTGTTGAGATTTAAATAAGGTTATGTTATGCATTGTGAAAGGTAATGTGTTTTATGAGTAATGTACTTTGAAATGTTATATCAAAGATGTGATATCAATGATGCTTTATGCATAATATGAATTGAAATGTGAAATGTGATACAAAGCCATTGTTATTGGCTATGATGATGATATTGAGAGAAAGAAGGCATGTATGCCTAAATGTTGATGATAATTGGAAATGGAAATGATAATTGAATAATAAATGAATTGTGTGGCTAATGTGTTATTCTATTTTCAGAGTTTGTTGTTGGTGGCATGCCTAGTAAGTGTAACAATCTCTTGAAGTTAGGTTGGATTGAATCCTTGAAGCCTAATTGAGATGTTACCACCCTTGAAGCTAGGTTGGGTTGGTTCTTGAAGCCAAGTTGGGTTGAAGCTTAGCATGTTTTGCTCCCCTTGAAGCTTGGTTGAACCTAATCCTTGAAGCCTAGTTGGGTATATGATATTGATAAATGTGATGATAGAACCAAAACATTAACTCTGAAAATTGAATGGCATATTAGTGTGTCTTGGGCCCATGCTTGTCTATGGTTAATGTGAGTCATGAATGATGCTTGCCTTTGCTTATTGTTGATGATGAATGATTAAATGAATATAAATGAGGTCTATGATAAGATGTGAAGTATGATATGCCTATATATATATATATGTTGAGTTATAAAATGGAAAGCTATGTTATCAACTTGGCATATATGATGTTACATGCATAATATGGATTGAGAATTGGTACTGCATTGCATTAAAGCATAACATTAGCATGATTATCTTACTAAGCCGTTGGCTTAGCGCGATAGTGTTTAATCGCGCAGGTAATAGAGTTGATAGAGTTGATCCCGAAAGCTCTTCGAAACCGACCGAGGGTAGACAGTGAAGAGTTGATTTTGGAGACTTAAAGATCAAAGAAAACTTGCCAATCATGTATAACTCTTTTATATTTTGTAAAGTATTGATTAAATGTACATATATGTATATTTGTAAATATGGAATTAAGTGTTTTCAAATATGTAAATATGTAAATATTTTATGACTTCCGCTGTGTAATAACTATATGTATGTATATATATATCTAATGTGTTTTATTTTAAAAGTAAATGATCTACTTTTCTATAATATATAATGATAATAGTATTGTATCTATTTAAATGTTTTGAATTTTGAAGAAAATCGTAGCATCCCTATGTTTGGTGCACTTATGCTACATTGTTGTGGTTGTAGTGTGTGTGCATTGGATGTGGGGGTGTTACACTCTACACTAGTCTAATATGTACAAGGAGATTCCTTATCTTTCTACATACTTCTACACTAGTCTATAAGTTTCTAGAGGCTTCCACACATCTCTAGACTATTATGGAAAATTTCAGACATTTCTTTGGAGAACCTCGCATTCTCGGCAATATCACGAACGAGTCGTGGCATTCTCCCCCACTAAATCTGGTGACGTCCTCGTTGCATTCAAGTCTTCATAGGCTTTCAATTTGTTCCTTGAATTGCCACAAATGTTGGATAGGTTCCCAACTGGCTTCACTTTTGGGCAATCCCTTCCACTTGACAAGGAGTTCGTGTGTGGGCGGTTGATTGGAATGACGCTTTACTCTATCGGCCAAAATCTCCTCCACTTCCTTGTCATGTTGGATGTGCACACCCATTGGTACCCTTTGTGATACCCCACGGCTTGAATCTTTCACAGCTTCTTTATATGGCTTTAACAAACTCACATGGAATACGGGATGAAATTTGATTTTTGGAGGCAACTCCACCTTATAGGCTTGCTTTCCTACTTTCTTAATGATGGGAAATGGTCCCTCATACCTCCTAATGAGTCCACAATGTAGCCCCGTCAACCTTGCATGGTTATGCATCTTGACGAGCACAAGGTCTCCTATTTGGAATTCCCTCGGTTGCCTCTTCTTATCGGCCCACTTCTTCATCCTTTTGGATGCCTTCTCTAAGTAGGTTCTAGCGATATCGGCATTATCGTTCCAACCTTTGGCAAAATTGTAGGCTGAAGGACTGACACCAATATAGCTTGTGGCAATTAAATTTGGAGTCAAGGGTTGTTGGCCCATGACTATCTCAAATGGACTACGCCCTGTGGATTCGCTCCTTTGAAGGTTGTAAGAGAATTGGGCAACATCAAGTAGCTTAGCTCAATCTCATTGATTGGCACTCACATAGTGCCTCAAGTATAGCTCCAACAAGGCATTCACCCTCTCCGTTTGTCCATCCGTTTGAGGGTGGAAACTAGTTGAGAATTTGAGGTCGGTACCCAACAGCTTGAATAACTCAGTCCAAAATCTTCCCGTGAAGCGAGTGTCCCTATCGCTCACAATAGTCTTGGGCACACCCCAATATTTCACAACATGCTTCAAGAACAAATGTGCAGCTTGTTCGGCGGTGCACTCCTTCGGTGTTGGGATGAAAGTAGCATATTTGGAGAATCGATCCACCACTACTAACACCCAATTGCATCCTTTGGACGTGGGTAAACCCACGATGAAATCCATAGAAACACTTTCCCAAGGCCTTTCGGGGATGGGAAGTGGCTTGAGTAGACCCGCGGGGTAATTGTTGCTCCACCTTGTCTTGTTGGCATACAAGACAAGTCTTTACATATGCCTCAACATCGTCCTTTAAGTGAGGCCAATAATAAGCATCTTCCACCAATGTGAGAGTCCGATGCATCCCCGGATGACCAGCCCATTTGCTATCATGGCACTCTTTCAATGTCTCCCTTCTTAAGTTGCCATGTGATGGAACATAGAGCCTCCTTCCTTTGATGTATACCAAGCCATCTTCTACCCAAAAGCGCCTTGTCTTCCCTTCTTTGACAAGAGCAATGATGGTTTGGGCCATGGAATCATGCTCTATTCCCTCCTTGATGCGTGACTTCAAGGTGCTTTGAGGACTACTAATGTCGGGTAGTTCTCCTTTTCTACTCAAAGCATCCGCAACTAAGTTGGCTTTACCAGGCTTGTACTCCAGTGTGTAGTTGAACTCTACTAGAAAGTCTTGCCATCTAGCTTGCTTCGGAGATGGCTTCTTTTGTGTTTGGAAATAGCTAGTGGCAACATTGTCCGTCTTGACCACAAACTTGCTCCCAAGCAAGTAATGTCGCCATGTGCACAAACAATGCACTACCGCGGTCATCTCTTTTTCTTGTACCGTATACCGCCTCTCGGTATCATTGAGCTTCCTACTTTCAAAGGCAATAGGATGTCCATCTTGCATCAATACTCCACCTATTGCAAAATTGAAAGCATCGGTATGCACCTCAAATGGTTGGAGATAGTTGGAAAGCGCTAACACCAGCTCCTCCACAAATTGCCTTCTTTAATTCTTCAAAGGCATATTGGCATTGCAAACTCCACTCCCAACTTCGCCCCTTCTTTAGTAAATCCGTCAATGGGGCAGCTATAGAAGAGTATCCCTTGATGAATCTTCTATAGTAATTCACCAAGCCAAGGAATGATCTCAACTCGGTGATTTTGGTTGGCGGCTCCCAATCTTGAATAGCTTGGACCTTGGACTTGTCCATCCTTAACTTGCCTCTACCGATAACATGACCCAAGAAAGTCACCTCTTCTTGGGCGAAGGAACATTTTTCCTTCTTCACGTAGAGTTCATTTTCCTTTAAGGTGTGGAACACTTGCCTCAAATGCTCTACATGCTCCTCCAATGTTTTGCTATAGATCACAATATCATCAAGGTACACAACTACAAATCGATCAAGGAAAGGAGCAAGTACCTTGTTCATGAGTGTGCAAAATGTCGCCGGCGCATTGGTGAGGCCAAAAGGCATCACAAGGATTTCATATGATCCATACCTTGTGACACATGCCGTCTTTGGCTCATCTCCTTCGGCTATGCGAACTTGATAGTACCCTGATCGTAAATCCAACTTGGTGAAGTACCTTACATCGCCAAGTTGATCAAATAAATCCGCAATGAGTGGGATGGGATATTTATTCTTGATGGTAATCTTGTTGAGTGCTCGGTAGTCAATGCAAAGCCGAAGTGACCCATCATGCTTCTTTTGGAATAAAATCGGCGCACCATAAGGAGCTTTGGAGGGATAAATATAACCGGCATCAAGTAAGTCCTTCAATTGCCTCCTTAGCTCTTCTAACTCGGGTGGTGCCATGCGATAGGGAGCAAAAGCGGGTGGTTTTGCTCCACCCTCCAACTCAATGGCATGATCCACCTCTCTTCTTGGGGGAAGCCTTTTTGGTAGCTCGGTAGGCATGACGTCCTTGAATTCTTCAAGCACGTCTTGAATTGGCTTTGGTGCATTTACCCCTCCATCCATGGGGCCTTCATCTACCTTGAGAGTGGAAAGATAAGTTGGCTCTTTTCTCTTCACCCTCTTGGAGAGTTGGATTGCAGACACCATTCTCTCATTGCTAATCTCCCTCTTGACAGGAACAACACATGGTTGTCCCTTCTCCATGATGCACATGGTGTCGGTGTAGGAAACCAAGAAAGCCTTTACCATGTCTAGAAAGTCTATTCCCAAATAGAAATTATTATCATCAATGGGGGCAATAGTAATGTCGACCTTACCTCTCCATTGGCCGATTTTAATATCGGTGTCTCGTGCTACACCATCAATTGGGAGATTCTTGGCATTGACCCCCTTGACGAAACCCTTTTCCTTGGTGAAGGGTAAGCCAATCTTGTCCGCTAGCTTCTTGGCCATGTAGACTGTGTTGGCACCGGTATCCACCAAGGCTTGGACGGTCTTGCCCCCAATCTCGGTCTCCACATACATTCGGCCCCGTGGTTGCTCTTCCACTTTGGCTTGAATTGCACTAAGTAAGTGCATTGAAGCAAGTCTTCATTCTTCTTGCTTCTCCTCCTCCATGAATAAGGCAGCAATCTTCCAAAGCTTAGGGCACTCAAAAGCCCGATGAGGCCTATTGCATAAGAAGCAAGCAATTTTGAATTTGGAAGCATCATTCTTGTCTTCCATCTTCCCCTTACCTTTATCTCTAGAGGATTGGCCCTTCTTGGGAGATTTGTCCCTATCTCCCCCACCTTTTCCATTGTAGGTGGACTTCTTGCCTTGTTCCTTCTTCGAATCCTTCCTTTTAAATTCGATCAAGGACTCGGCATCAGCCATTGCGGTAGCTAGATCTTGGACTCCCCTCCTTTGGAGTTCAAGCTTAGCCCATCTAGTTAGGCCATCCATAAAGCTAAAGAGAGCATCATCTTGCCCCATGTTTGGAATCTCCAATAACAACTCGGAGAATTCCTTCACATATTCCCTTATATAGCCTTCCTTGTGTTGAAGGCGACGAAGCTTGGCCCTAGCTTCGTTTTAAGCATCCTCGGGGTAGAACTGCTTCTTGAGTTCCACCTTGAAGCCTTCCCAAGTGTCGATGGTGCAAAGACCCTTCTTCACATCATCACACCTTCTTCGCCACCACACCATGGCGATATCCCTTAAGTAGGGAGTGACGCTCTTCACCCGTTGAGCATCATCAAATATTCCTACCGCATCAAAGTAATTCTCAACACTCCAAAGAAAATTGTCAATTTCCCTTGCATTCCTCGCCCCATTATTGGCTTGAGGTCGGGGAACATCCACCTTGTGGGTAGGAGCGGCATGAGTAGCTCCACCTCCATTGGCTACGGCAGCCATGCATACACTAAGTTGAGTTTGGAGTTTCTCCACAATTTCTTCAAGGTTTGTAATTCTTACCTTGCAAGCATTCACCTCGTCATCCTTTGCAGCAATAGTGGCCTCCAAGGATTGCATCTTCTTGGACACTACGTCCAAGGCCGTGTTTAAGGCACCTTGCATCTCTTCGAGGAGCTCATCCACCCCAATAGACTCTTGCCCCTCGATGCATTGGTCCATATCCTCAACTTTGTCACTTATCTCAGACATGGTGGCACTGAACCTTGCCAACCTTTCCTCCATGGCAGCGATGATGTCCCTCGACTTTTCCTTACGGCCCCTCCCTCCTTGGGTGGTGTTGGTAGCAACAGAAGGATTAGTAGGGTCCGCCATTCTCTTGTGTTGAAGTTTTGCTTAACCTGGCTCTGATACCAACTGTCACAGGATTTCTTTCTCACGAACTCAAACCCATGCTGCACTAGCAAACTTTGCCCAACACTATAAAGAAAGCTAGTCAGCCTTACCCCAATAAGCGTAATGCGGAAGCTAAACAAAGTAGCTTGATCACAAGAGAAGAAGAGAGAATTGGGAGAATGTTTGAATGCTTATATTACTTGAATTTCTTATGTTGTTACAAATGAATCCTACATCTATTTATACTACTCCACCTCCTCAATGGATGGCTTAGATCAATTTGATCCAATGGTGGAGAATACTACTTCTAGAATTCTCTACACTAGTCTAGTATGTACAAGGAGATTCCTTATCTTTCTACATACTTCTACACTAGTCTATAAGTTTCTAGAGACTTCCACATATCTAGACTATTATGGAAAATTTCAGACATTTCTTTGGAGAACCTCGCGTTCTCGGCAATATCACGAGCAAGTCGTGACATTTGGCACGCAAGGGGTCTACGAGTTCCGATGGCGAGAGGTGCACACGACTGTGTCCGAAGGTCTTCACAACCACTGATTGTTGTGGCATTCATAGCCTAGGACTCAAATTTTTGGCCAGCCGGGAGTGGCGAGTGCACGAGAGGCCAGAATCCGCCCAGCACCCCTAGCTTGGGGGGAAGGGGGTTGGAGCGACGGATGCATGACACCCAGGCAGACGTGCCCTCGGCCAAAAGGCTTCTGGCACAACTTGCGTTCAAAGACTCGATGGTTCGCGGGATTCTGCAATTCACACCAAGTATCGCATTTCGCTGCGTTCCTCATCGATAAGAGACCCGAGATATCCATTGCCGAGAGTCGTTTTAGTTCTCGAAAAAGGACAACGCATCCTGTTGGCATGTCCATTTCTGGGACCAACCGGGGCTCGCTCTTTTCATTCTGATTTTCCTTAGCGGGTCCTGTGCCGGGGTTAGTTGTTTAGCTGGGGGAAGCGCACGAGGCGACTCCACCTGGCACTCGGGCGGCCGGAGCCCTCCGAGCACCCTGTGTAGATTAACACATTCATGGGTCATTTTGCATTGCAGGTTTCGACAATGATCCTTCCGCAGGTTCACCTACTGAAACCTTGTTACGACTTCTCCTTCCTCTAAATGATAAGGTTCAGTGGACTTCTCGCGACGTCGCCGGTGGCGAACCGCCCACGTCGCCGCGATCCGAACACTTCGCCGGACCATTTAATCGGTAGGAGCGACGGGCGGTGTGTACAAAGGACAGGGACGTAGTCAACGCGAGCTGATGGCTTGCGCTTACTAAGAATTCCTCATTGAAGACCAACAATTGCAATGATCTATCCCTATCACAATGAAATTTCAAACTCGGGCCTGAGGGGCGCAGCCCCGCCTCCGATTCACGGAATAAGTAAAATAACGTTAAAAGTAGTGGTATTTCACCGTCGTCGTTTCCGGCTCCCACTTATCCTACACCTCTAATTTCTTGCACACTATAAGAACAAAAAATTTAAATAGATGCGTTACGTTTATGAAGCTTAAAATGATACATAACTAACAATAATGAGTTATGAAATCTATTTTATATTAAAGAATACTAATTTTAATATACTATCTATAATATTTCATTTTAATTAATCTCAGTTTCAAAATCACTCATTTATATGGAAAATATTAATTTTTATGTTTTAAATAATATTATATATATATTGAAGTCATTATAACAAGTTATCTCTCTTGAAAATATAAATTTTATTCGAAAAGTATTATGTTGAATGTATAACTATATTAGTGTTCTTAGGGCTGTAAACGAGCCGAGCCGAGCTTTGACAAGCTCAGGCTCAACTCGGCACTAAAAAATTAAACATTATTAATTATATTTATTAATTTTACTAGTAGTTCTATTACTTAAGAATTTATATCTCAAATTATATTTTTTAGCACCATATCTCTTTCATGATATGACTAACTATATCTTATTAATATAATAATATTATATAGTTACTAATTACTCTAATAGCTACTGATTTTTTATAAATAAATATAAAAAAATATTTATATAATATTAAATTTAGTGTTAATATTCATTATCATCAATTAATTTTTTTTAACATAATCAACTAGTTGTCTATAAATAAAATATAGTGTTAATAATTATTATTTTAATTAAATAACTTAATATTAATATATTTATTTTATTTTATATATTAATCAATATATTAATATTAGTACAAATAAAATACAATTTAATAATAGTTATAATTTTACTAATTAATTTAATTTTAATTTCTCTGTTAGTATTTTAAAAAATTATTATGTTAAATACATGGCTAAATATTTTATATACAAATATGATTTTTTTTTCTTAATCAATATATTAATAGAATCCTATATATTTCTTTCCAGTATCTATTTATGTATATATTTTATATATACACTTTTTTTTTAAACTTTTTTTCACTATACTAAAATCATGAAACCCTGAACTATTTTCTCACCCACACCAGCCGCCTCTCTCTGTCTCATCATCTCCTTAAGTGTTTGTGCCTCTCATCTCTCAAACTCTCGCCATCTTCATCAACCAACCAAGCCTCTACCAAATACCCAGCCGCGGACCTCATCTTCATCGTTAATACAGTTACCCAGCCTCGCCAATCACCGCCATCATCTTCAAGCCAAGCTCTCAGGTATATTTTTTCTATCCCTTTTTAAATCATATAATTTTTGTGTTTTTTTTTGTTTTCTGAATTTCTTTTATTTCTTCAAGCCTACTCACCATCACCTATAGAAAAGCAAGCTCAAGCTCACAATCTTGAATCTAGCAGAGAGGAAGCCACCATCGCATCCTTATTCCAGACCGCCACTGATACGGCCATCTCCATCACTAAGTGTTTCTTTCGAGAAATAAAAATTGGCTTAGATCTGTTTCATTCAAGGTTTCATTTTCTTATGTGTATTTTCTAGGTACCCATTTTACCAATTTAAGTTTTTAATTGTCGTGTTTAATTTTTTATTTTAAAATTATTTTTGAGAGATGTTTTGGTATCGTAAATAAGTTGTTTCTTGTAGAGGATTATTGATTGTTCCATGTTTTGTTATTTGAGATTGAATAGGAAAAAATTACCTTTTGAAGTATAATTTGAAGATTGGTTTTATTTTTTTAAGTTTGCAAATTGTTGTTTTCATTTTTAAAAGATAAATGTCAATTATGATTTAAAATCAAAATTTTCAATCTACGAACTACATATATATTTTTTAACCTTTTGGATTCTCAGGCCATTACTGCACTTATGAAAGGTGCATATCTACTCAAGTATATGCACTACAAAAAGCCAAAATTCTGTCCATTTCAACTTTCAAATGTAAGTTTCCTAAACCAAAATTAACTAAATTATGCATTATTCAATTGTTGAGCATTAATTAATTTGGACCAGTATGGATTACTTCTAAATATATTGTTAAATTCATTATAATCTATTAAAATCTATAGATATTTACACTCAGTGACAACCTTGTTATTTCCTCTAATGGTGTCTTTATTATACAGAGCAACTTTTTTCCGCCTATGGTGGTTGTTGAGTTATGGCTGAGGTTTGAAATTCTCAAGTTTTGATTGATCATGGTGATCATGTACTTGCTATGGCCTATTTAGCTTTTGAAGGCACTTGTATTTCTCGAAAGGTGAGTTATCTTTGCGATGGAGAAACAAATTTTCATTTATAAATGAAGAATTCAATAATATTTTTGTTTTATCTTTTATCCTTTTAATAGGGTTCATTGTTATAATTTCATTTATGCTAAATAATTAAATAATTCTTTGTATATTAGGTAATGTGATTAATAATCATATTGTATTTCCACAGTATAAGCATGTTAAACAATTTTATTAACTAGTATGCATGTTGCACCAACCAAAATGGACTAATAACCTGTAATTGGAATGTTTAGCTTGTGGCTAGCATTTATTCAAGTGCATGATCTTTATTTTTATTTTTTTTTAATTTTGTTATATATTCATATACGCTAACGAACTCGAGCTTGATCTTGAGCCCGAGCCCGAGCCCAAGCTCGGGCTTATTATGAGCTCGAACCTTGTATGTGTATATAATTGAGCTCGTGCTCGAGATAAGCTTGTTTAACATATTAATGAGCCAAACACGAGCCGAGTCGAGCCTAACTCGAGCTTAGCAATATTCATATAAACTGAACTCGAGCTTGAATTTTAAGTGCCGAGCTGAGCCTGAGCTTGTCAAAGCTCGGCTCGGCTCGTTTACAGCCCTAGGGACACTAATATAGTTGTACTTGGATTAGCATCTTCAATTATTAAATAATTATATTAAAAATATCTATCTTATTTATACATTCAACATAATACTTTTCAAATAAAATTTATATTTTCAAGAGAGATAACTTGTTATAATGACTTCAATATATATATATATAATATTATTTACAACATAAAAATTAATATTTTTCCATATAAATGAGCGATTTTGAAACTGAGATTAATTAAAATGAAATATTATAGATAGTATATTAAAATTAGTATACTTTAATATAAAATAGATTTCATAACTCATTATTGTTAGCATACTATCTATAATATTGATGAAATTTTGAAGATGCAGAATATTTTTTGTTTTTTTTAATGAAGATTTGGAAGCTTGATGTGTTTTGCCCATTCAATAATTAATTTTAGTTGTGTATTTTATTCTTATTTTAATTGTATTTTATTAAATTTTAATTAGGAAATTATTGTATTTGTTGTGTAGTGGGTATTAATAACACGCAAATTACTTACTATTATACAAGTAAATAGTGTAAGGAATATTGTACTAAAAAAATGTCAAGAAAATTTTCAGGAAAAGCTTGAGGAGTTATAGATGGTTCCGTTTAAAACCATGTATCCTTAGACAGAATTTTAATAGGATAATTAATAGTACAATATAACAAAATAACTACCATTGATAATAGTTGTACAATTGAGATAAAAATTAGCACACCATATTTAATGTGGTTCACCCTTTTATTTGGGCTACGTCCATTGGTCAAACTCTGAATGATTTCTTCTACTAATAAATAGTAAGATTATAAGATAGATGCTTTTCTAGAAAATAATCTAGAAGCACAACACTTATAATTGAGATAAACCCAAAATAGTGGTAAGTATTTCCCAAATACCCAAAACAAAACCTCACTATTTTGTCACTCTCAAAACACTTCTCTCTCTCAATTTTTCACTCAACTTATCAAAACAAATTTGCTTTGGTTTACACCTCTCTCAATGGTTTTTATGTTTGGTGTGTTGTCATTGAATTGTAGGAGGGGCCTTTTCCTTTAACTTCACATATCTCTCTTTCTCTCTTCATTTGTGGTGTCTTTTAGTGATATTAGAAGTGAAAGAGGGAAGGCTATTTATATGCATTCTTAGTATATGTGAACATGCAAATGGTGCCTAATTTTTACTATTCCAATAGTGGCTACAACAATAAAAATGTATTTAATATTTTTCCTTTTTTTTTTATTCTTGTCAAATATTTCACTCTCACCAAACCCACTTCTTTCCATTGAATGGTGGCTTATTAATTTGTAAAAAATGGTGGCTTGTTATCCATGTGAGTTAGGTACCACCTTTCAATTCTCCCTTTACCGACCACATGGATTAACTGTCATTCCTGCATATGATCGACATAACTCAAACTTTTCCCTTGGTAGAATCTTTATTATCATATTCAAACCATTTTCATCAGTATGGGTTTTCTCAAACTGTAATTGCTTCTTCTCCAACACATCTCGGATATCTCACATTAATATGTTTTAATCTTGAGTGGAAGGAGAAATTTTTTCAAAGGTGGATAGCGCTCTACTATCACAAAATCATTAAATATATGTCATGCTAAAATCCAAGTTCTTCTAAGAAATTCTTCATCCACAAGAGCTTTTTGCATGCTTCAGTTGCATCAATAAATTATGCTTCAGCTGTTGAAAGAACAACACACTTTTATAGCCTTGACTGCCATAACACAGCTCCTCCTGCAAAAGAAATCAAATAACTTGATGTAGACTTTCTCGAGTCAACATTGTCTGTCATATCAACATCTGTATAGCCAACTATCACATGTATACTATCTTTAAAGCATAAACATATTTTGGAGGTTCTACAAAGATATTTTAGAATCTATTTCACTGCGGCCCAATGTTTCTTACCTGGATTTGAAAGGAACCGACTCACTACTCCTACCGAGTGAGCAATAACTGGCCGTGTATAAATCATGACATATATCAAACTCCCAATTGTTGAAGCATATGAAACTGTAACCATCTTTTCTTTCTCTTTCTCTTTCTCTATGGAAGGACACTGTTTTAAACTCAATTTAAAATGGTTAGCAAAAGGACAACTAACCGCTTTAGCCTTGTCTATATTGAACCTTTGAAGTACTTTTTTAATGTGCTTCTCTTGTGACAACTACAATTTCTTGACGCCTTTATCTCTAATTATCTTCATGCCAATAATTTTTATTGTTGGTCCTAAGTCTTTTATAGCAAAAAACTTGCTCAACTACTTCAGATTATTGATTCTGGAAATATTTTGACTAACAATTAACATGCCATCCATATAGAGTAATAGAGTAATAAAATCATCATCAGAGAATTTCTTCGCAAACAGACAATGATTTGAAGTGGTCTTTTTGTAACTTTACTCCCCCATAACCGACTCAAACTTCTTGTACCACTGTCTCGGTGCCTGTTTCAAGCCGTATACTCTTTTCTTTAGCTTGCAAATATAGTCTTTTTTTCCTTTTTCTTCAAAATCCTTTGGCTGATCCATATATATTTCTTTTTCTAAATCTGCATGAAGGTAATTTTTATATCCATCTGCTCGATCTCCAAGTCGAAACTTGCAGCTAATCTCATTACTGTGCGAATGGATGTCATTTTCACCATTGGTGAAAAAATATCAGTAAAGTCAATCCCTTTAGTTTGGCTGAATCCTTTAACAACTAATCTGGCTTTGAATCGTAGCTGAAAATTGTGTTCTTCATGCTTTATCCTTAACGCCCATTTATTTTTCAAAGCCCTCTAACTTCACCAGCTCAAAAATTTTATTCTCATGCTAGGATTTTAACTCATCTTGCATGGTTTCTAGAAAATTATCAGGTTCTCCCCCTATCAGTAAGCAACACATACTGATCACTGGAGTATCTAATAGAAGGCTGTCTGACTCTAATAGATCTCCACAATGGTTTCTAAGTTGTATTTGGTACTGGTGGCTGAAAATCATCTTCATCAGAATCTAAATTTGGTTGATCCTGGATGGGAGCATAATCATCAGCAGTATTCTGCTGGCCATTTTTAATTTCATCTCTAATCTGTTTCGGCACCTTTTTGGAGGAACTAACTCACAATTTGTTGAACTGCCATTGGATCTAGAAACATTTTTTCAGGATTTCTCAATATTTTCGATAGTCTCATTTTCAACAAACACTGGATCACGGCTTCTAATGATCTTCTTCTAAACTAGATCATGGAATCAATAACCAAGCTCATCTTGACTATAGCCAATGAATATACATCATCGTGTTTTTACATCCAGCTTTAAATGTTCATCCTTTGGTATATGCACAAATGCCTTACACCCAAATTCTTTTAAGTGATTATAAGAGACATCTCTTTTAGACCACACTCTTTTTGAAATATCAAATTTTAAAGGGACATACGGTGAAAGATTTAGAATATGCACTGCGTAATTTAACGCTTTGGCCCAAAATGACTTTGGCAGCTTAGCATGTGATAGAATTCATCTTACTCTCTCAATGAGAGTCTTATTCATTCTCTCAGCTGTACCATTCAACTAAGGAGTTTTTGGTGGTGTCAACTTGTGTAGAGTGCCCTGCTCCTTAAGAGCAGAATTTATTAATAAAATCTTAAGAGTCTCTTAGGACTCTAGCAATGAAGCAAGAACCATCAGAGCAAGCACCTCATCATCAAAGGTGACACCCATACCCAACAACTGATCCACAATTCCTTGAAACTTATTCAAGTGATCTGCAATCGAATTGCCCTCTCTATATATCATCTGCATTAATTTTGTGAGATAAAATAATTTATTGTTGCCGGTCTTTAAAGAATAAATTCTTTAAGCTTGTTCCATAATGATCTTACATGGGTCTCACCATAGATATGGTTATACACATTATTTTATACAAATTATTGGATAAAACCACATACTTGCTCATGCTCAAATTTTCATTCTTCATTTGTCTTGTAGTCGGATTTACTTGTATTAAATACCAGTAAATGTATCTTCGTCACAAATAGGAGATCCTTCATCTTGGATTTTTAAATGTGGTAATATGTGCCATTTAGGCTGATCATCTTGGTTATCTTTGCCTCAATCTCTTTAAGATAAAGTGGTTAACTCCAATACCGCGTGCCTGAACCAGGCTCTAATACCACTTGTTGTGCAGTGAGTGTTAATAACACACAAATTACTTGCTATTATACAATTAAATAGTGTATGAAATATTGTACTAAAAACAAATACTAAGAAAATTCTCAAAAAAGGCTAGAGGGATCACAGACTGTCCCGCTTAAAACTCAGTCTCCTTAGACAGAATTTTATTCGGATAATTAATAACACAATATGATAAAATAACTATCCTTGATAATAACTATACAATTGAGACAAAAATTAGCATATCAGATTTAGCTTGGTTTACCCTTTTATTTGGGCTACGTCCATGGGCCAAACTCCGAATGATTTCTTCCACTAATAAATAGTAGGATTATAAGGGAGAGGTTTTTCTAGAAAATATTATAAAAGCACAACACTTATAATTGAGATAAATCTAAAATAGTGGTAAGTGTTTCCCAAATACCTAGAATAAAATTTCACTATTTGTCACTCTCTAAACACTTCTCTCTCTCAATTTTTCACTCAACTCATTAAAGCAATTTTAATTTGACTTACACATCTCTCAATGGTTTTTATCTTTGGCTTGTTGTCATTGAATTGGAGGAGGGGAAAGGCCTTCAACTTCACTTATCTCTCTTTCTCTCTTGATTTTTTTGTCTTTTGGTGATATTAAAAGTGAAAGAGAGAAGACTATTTATGGACATTCTTAGTATGTGTGAACATGCAAATGGTGCCTATTTTTTACTATTCTAATAGTGGCTACAACAACAAAAATGTGTTTAATATTTTTTTTTTTGATTCTTATCAAATATTTTACACTCACCAAACTCACTTCTTTCCATTGGATGGTGGTTTATTAATTTGTCAAAAATGGTGGCTTGTTATCCATTTGAGTTGGTACCGCCTTTTAGTATTATGTTTTAATTATAGGGTTGTGTGATTTAATATTATTTTAATAAAATTATATTAGCATTAACTTTTTTATTGATGATTATTTGAGTGAGAATATTATGATTATATAATTTTTATTTTATTGTATTTTTAATTTGTTATCTTAAACGTGTTTCAAGTATTAAACGATTAATATTAAACATGTTTGGGACATGTATGGTAAGGATATGTGGGAGTAATTATAAACATATTTGGAACGAGTTTGGAAAGTTTATTTATAAATGGTCACAAGAACGGATGGGATAATTTTGATAGGCATTCCTAATCCCATGCTATATACACCTATAGATGAAATAATTGTATCACCTCAAAGTCAAAAAATTACATCTATGTTTATAATCTTGATGATAAGATTATTGCATAATCTAACGTTATAGTTCAAAAATTCATCCAATAAATGTCTACATGTTTGTTCCGACATAATATGTCAAATGGTAAAAGATTTACCAACGCCATAATCATAAGTATCTTATATTAATTTTCTTTTAAAAAAACAACAATAGAGATTATGAACTTTTAGAGACAGTGACACCTAATGAAGAATCTTATAACCTTGGACGCATTAAAACGTTTGTACCAATCACTCATACTTTTAATTTTTGAGACTATAAAGTTAATAAAACGAAACATTTTAGGTATTTTATAACTCTATATGAAATAATTGTATCACCTCTGTAGGGATATGAAACTTGGGCTAGGAAATCAGAATAAGGGCTAACATGGGGTAAAAAAGCTATAAGCTGGAAAAAAAAAAGGGGGTAGTAGGTAATATTGCAGTTGTCAAATCGAGATTTGGATCGTGATAATTTGAGAATTGTGAATCATGAATCATATTGAATCGTAAGATACAAAACACATCAAGTAAAAAGGTTTAAAATATTATTTGTAAGACATCTATATTTATAACATACACAAAATACTCAAATAAATAACAAAGTGGCATATATAATATTAAACCACAGACTCACATAAGTCATAAACCATCAAGATCAATGTCATCTTCATTTACAAAATATTTGGTGTCACAATTTCAAGTGTATAAGCTAAATTTTTGTATATTCTTCTCTCAATTTTGGAATTTAATTAACTTTTATATTATTAGACTGCTTATGAATCTGAGACATCGTTCAATTAATCAACTTTGAACAGTTTCTTTTTAGGTATTTTATAACTCTATATGTGATTCTAGATTTTCATATAGTTCTCAATTAATTTGGGATTAAGACTTTGTGAGTTGAGTTGAGATGAGTATATGCGATTCTAGATTTTCATCTACATACAAAATTTCTATATTTTTTTCTTTTTTTTGAGGGCTTATCGGTGATTTTGCCCAATACGTTGATTTATATTTCTATTTTTTTTCTTTTTGCTCGTGCATAATTAATTTTGAGTGCATCATTTGTTAGTGTATGTGCCCTAAGCCATTTATTTGGATCTTTATGTTATACATTCATTATTAATAAATGAGGTTTTATTATCATTATTGTTTGTTTGCATGTTACACAATTTTGATATTTGTCCCTGGTTTATTATTGTTATAGAGATAAAAAAAATAATTCTTAACCAGTATGAACATTGATTTGATAATCATCAGATGGTTATGTGTATAGTGATACAAATCAATTTCATAGATACTTGTTAGAGAACAATGTATTGGATAGACCAATCATGAGATTACTACATGGGTTAGTGTCATAAGTAAATCTCATGATAGTTATGTATTAATTCTTTGACTTGAGATTGTCATAGTTTCCAATATAAGGACTATTATATTTTGACATGATCAAACATTATCCGTAACTGGATAGTAATAAAGGTTATGATCATATATGATAGAAATTATGTAGAGGATAATGAACAATCAATATAGAATTTGTCCCTCTCTTTGAGAGAGATATCTTTTGGGCCCCTCGATAAGTGAGACTGTGAAATGCATGGCCGTGCTCAAATGAATTGATAGTGTGATCAATTTCATTTGTTTTTATCAATCTACTTGGAGATCGAGTAATCATAAGTTTGGACAATATAAGTATGATGTTGACCATGACTTATGTTCAAGCTAGATATCGTGTGACAAAGGGATTAATGCATGTACTATTATTAGGTAAATTGGACATTCCTTATATTAATTGGGTAGTTGTAACGCCTTGCTAGAGGCCAATTACGACTTGTTGGTTTAATAGAGATTAAATTGACTGCCAATTAATATGGGCCTATCGGGTCACACACAAGAATGCGCTTTGGGTTGGATATAATATTAATAATATTAATATTAATATTAGATATTAATATTTATTATTATTATTATTTTCATTTTTTTTAATCAGAATCTTTATTAGATTTGGATTCTGAATTTGACTTACCTTATCCAATTTCGAATTGGATTCTGGAGTGATTATATTCACTCCAGACGTTAAGTCTTCTCAGAGGTAACATTAGAAAATGAAAGAGAACGAAAACAAAGGAACTCTAATACGTTTTAGAGAAAACGTTTTTCCAGCCTTCGCCGTTGCAGAGAGCTAGCACTCCAGACGGTAGCATTCGTGTGGATACGCGATAGAGGGTGTTTCGCGATCGAGGCATCTCTTTCAAATTGTGATTTCGAATCATCAACAGATTAGTTCTTTGAACACTTTCGTCGAATTAAACTAACAGCATGGATCCTGGTGGGAAATCAGAGATAAAAAAAAAATTTTCCGCTGCGTGTTTTTTGGTTTGCAGTGATCTCCTTGATTTCCTAGCATCATTTATGGTTTGTGAGTTGAACTGGTTGTTTTATGGGCATGGTACTGAACTTGTTTTTGAGTTTTGAAATCTGGTTGTGCAATTCTACAAATGTAAAGTTGTTGGCTTTGGTGCCTAAAAATGGCTCTAGTAAGAATGTTTTCTTATACCTAAATGCTTAAAGTAGTATTGATAGTGAGAAGAGTTGGGTTGAATGCTCCTTTTGTAGCTTTGATGTTTATTTGAATGAACACCTCTAGAAGTTGTAAATTAATTTTCTTGTCTCTTATTAATGGGTGTAATTTGACTGAAAGCAATTTTACTTTTGAGAAAGAATGTTGATTTTGTAAATAGTCTGATTTCTATGCTTCTTTATGCTTCCATTCTCCAAATACTCGACTCTTTCAGACATGTTATGCTGAAAGATGCAAAGATGCAAATGTTGTCTCTTTCCTTACAAATTTGGACAAAGGTCCAATTTGGACTCTATACTATACGAGTAGCCCATATTAGTCCCTAAACTTTTTTTGAACCAAATTAGAACCTTTTCTATCAAAATCAGCTCAAATAAACCCTTTTTTAATAGAAATACTAACAGAGACTGACAGCTACTGATTTGGCATAGGTGGAGGCCCATTGAAGCAGTTTAATAGGTATGACTATGCATCCCATGTGGCTCCTAGTTGGTTTTGAACTTAAATCCCTAAATCTTCACAATTTCTCCAATTTTCCTAGGAGCAAAATCAACTTTAGAATACATAGCTCTCCCTCTCTTTCTCTTTAATTTCATTTGGATTCAATCAATGATAATTCAATCTTGAGAATTTTCTTAGGAAAATTAAAGATATATTGAATATCGATCCATGTTGTTCAAGAGATCTCCATCGCCATAGATTCTGGTGTTTTTGGTTTTATATGTTGTTATTCTTCATGCATAAATGAAACTCAAGCTACTACTGGTCCTTCTGAAGGTATGCTTCTTCTTCTTCTTCTCCTTCCTTTTTTGGAAACTCTTCTTCTTTTTATTCTTCTTCTCCTTCTTCTTTTTCTTCTTCTTCTCTGTCATCGTCATCGTCATCGTCTTTGTGTTGCTGAAATTTTGCTGATAATGCTTTTGAAAGAGAGAGTGTTTGTGACGAGGACAAGAAGATTTTAGTCACTGAAATTACTAAATAGAAGCAAACTTCTTTCCTTTTTGGTATTTGATCTTGATTTTTATTTTTGGGTTTTGAAGGTTAATTCTTGTTTTGATAAATAATTGATTATTTGTTCTTTTAATAATAATATGTTTATGATGCATCTGTGTTGTTTATTACTTTCAATTTTCTAGGTTTCGTTGGATGGTAAGGAAAAGAGAGAGAAGAGCAGATAGAGATGATGATTAATATTCATGAAAAATTGAAGCTTTTTTGGACTTCTTTGGATGGTAAGGAAAAGAAAGAGAAGAGGAGATGGAAATTATGATTAATTTCATGAGAAATTGAAGATTGATGTTGATTGATGGTAGTATGAAGAGTTGGGTTTAGAGCTAAAAAGCAAAATGGAAATTTAAAAAAATTGAAAATTTTCATCGGTAAGAGATAGAGGAGAAAAATTAAAATTTGGATTTAGTGGACTGCAAGCCAGACCAATTAAATTACTCCAATGGGTCTCACCTATGCCAAATCAGCAGCCGTCAGTCTCTGTCAATATTTCTGTTAAAAAGGGTTTATTTGAACTGATTTTGATAAAAAAAAAGGTTATAATTTGATTCAGAAAAAGGTTTAGGGACTAATATGAGCTACTCGCTATAGTATAGGGTCCAAATAAGACCTTTTAGGGACTAATATGAGCTATTCGCTATAGTATAGGGTCTAAATTAGACATTTGTCCTTCCAAATTTTATCATTTATGGCAATGTTAAACAAATCACAACAATTTTCTTTCCCTTGCATGCTGATGTATAATCTCATTCATATTTGCACATATTTCTTTCCCCATTTTTTTTTCTTTTCCTTCTTTATAGTGAGTATGAATGCTTATTGATTGTGCTTGATACTTTTATGATATATCAGATGAGTCTTGTGACTGATTCTCCAGTCCACTCGTCCAGCAGCGACGACTTTGCAGCTTATTTGGATGCAGAGTTGGATTGTAAATCTTCAGACTCATCACCCAAAGAAGACAAGGATGAACTAGATGCTGATTCATCTGACATTTCAGAAAATAAAGATGACAATTCTCACATTGAAAGCAAGAGGTACTTTTTGTAAACCTTGCTTAAGCTAAATTATGGGAAAAAGCTTTAGCTTGGAACTTATTTCATTTGGATTTTGATCATTACTGTTGTGAAGATACTATTGTTTGCATGTGTATTTTGGGAATGGCAATTAGAAAGTGAACAGTGTTATGACCATCTATTTGTTTGGTAGAGAAGCTAGTTTATATATGTTTTCCAAATGGCTAGATGCTATTTGTTTGTTGAGTGTTTTTAGACATCAGATTTTGTTGGACTTGGGAAGGAAATGCCTAGTCCTTTTTTAAATATTTCGTGGTTAGTCACTTTATTGAGTGCTTCATGCCAAATCATTTGAGATTTTGAGCATATCCTCATAGTTGAGGGAGTTAAACCATATCATGAAATCTACTTTGTAATTTCATAAATTAGTTTTTATCCTTAGGTAGTATGATCTATCCACACCTACAGCTTTGATGCAATTGATACTGGCTTTTTTTTTTTTAATCAAGATTGATACTGGCTTTTGTATTAACAATATCTAGACTCCCCCCTTCCTTTATCTTTTAATTCTGACAAATGTAATTTTTGTGAAGTCAAATCTCACAAACAAATACTTCATTTGTAATGCAGCAAACAACTGATAGATGTGAAACCTAATTATGGCCTCAACAAGCACCTAAGCTAGTTTTAGTTAAAGTTTATTTGAGTAACTAATATTTCATTCTCTTAACTTTTTGTCATTAAAAGATTTGCTGAATAAATTATAAGTTCTTATTTAAAACATGGTTTTGTGAATTAACATGCAGGATAAAAAGATGTAGGGTGGAGACATTGGAGAACATAGAAAATCCTAAGGAATCAACTTCTCATGGATCCCCAGAGCAGAGCATAGGTGAAGTTCTTTTGTGTTTTGAATTGTCTGTTATATGTTCCACAAACTTCTGGAGCGTCCCTTGGTTATTGGTAGAAGACACATCTGCAACTGATTCTTAAACTCCCAACTGCTTGATTTAGAGCATTGCTTTTGCTTTTCATTATTTGATTTCTTATGGAATGTGCTGAATTTAGTTAGAGCTGGAGGGAAGAAAGGGAACTATGCAGTTTGGTTCCAGTTTTTATGTTTAGTCAAAGAATAATGTGAAATTTTTGTGAATCCTTTTTCACTGATAATTATCTTCAACTTAAAATCATTATTTATTTCTATTTAGGTTATAGGTATTTTCTTCACTCTTGATCATGCAGGTGCTTCCTTAAATGAATGTGACCATCCAGGATCTTTTGGAGATATGTGTATACTTTGTGGGAAAAAATTGAATGAGGAAACTGGTGTAGCATTTGGATACATACACAAGGTATGGAATCTTTGAATGAACAATATAACTTAATTTGGTTAGTTTGCCTTTTGCAATTCTGAAAGCAAAAATGAAAGTGCATTGTTTGGTTGAACAATGAAAGAAAGATTCCATTTAAAAGAATTAACGTTACTTTTTATGTAAAAAAAACAAAAAACTATTTTCTTATTGTCAAGTGAACTTCTTACTTTTTCCAAATATACTATCTTGAAGTTGCATTTATTCCCTAGTAAAATCAAAATTTATAGAAAGTACTTTTTGGGATTAATAAAAAGAAGAGCACCCTAGGTTTATTTCATTTTTTGCTTAATATTGGCAAAAAATTGTTAATATGCTAATGCATCATTCAGTTTGACATAGCTATGATTTATCCTCAATATTGCATTCCTGCATATTTCAAGATAAAAGAAATTATCAGAAAGTAATATTTGGGTATTCATGCTTATTCATGTAACTTTTTCATTTTTCACTTTTTCACTAAAATTATAATGTGTAGAGAACAACTGTACTTGCAGGGGTTAAGACTTGGTAATGATGAAATTGTGCGATTACGTAATACGGATATGAAGAACTTGTTGCTGCATAAGAAGCTATACTTGGTTCTTGATCTAGACCATACACTGCTTAATTCTACTCATCTTATGCATATGACCTCAGAGGAGGAGTATCTAAATAGTCAAGCAGGTTCAATGCGAGGTGTGTTCTTTTAACATGATTGTGTGTGTCTGCTTTAGCAGTAGCATTGGTTCTAGAGTTCTCAATTTTCTTGTTTAGTACTTTATCATCGTTGTTAATGCTAGATCTTTTATTTCAATGCTGTCTTGGGGAAATTTTATTGTGTTGTTAAGTTTTTAACGGAATTGTGTAGCAAGCAAACTTTTGTAAATCAATGTAAGCTATAAAGCTATAGAATGAGGAATTGTATTTGTTTTTAAGAAGGAAGTACGTAATGACATACTATTGAGTGTCTTATATTTGCATCCGAAAGTGGTGGATTTTAACTGAATCAAAGAAGATTTTTTATCAACATATAATGTCTCCTCTTTCTCTTAAAAACACACACACACACATATACACACACACAACAAGCACACACAAGCCTTTCCAAAGCCAAAATGAACAAAGAAGTTGATTTGAGGAATAGATATAAAGAAGTTGTGACAGTGGCTATAATGAGTTCTTGAGCCTGCTGGTAATCTTTATAGGAGTGTTCAACTTCGGACACCCATGCTGGAACCACTGCTGAAGCAAAAAGAATTCCTTCACTATTCCCCCTTCTAGATAATGCATCAGCTGCCCTGTTATTCTTGTCTCTCTTGTAGTGTATATGATATTCCAACCCCAAAAGTTTAGTGATTCCCCTTTGCTGAACATATATATGAAGCCTTTGTTTTAGCAAATGCTTTATACTCTGCTGATCAGTGTTAATGATGAACTTTCCATGTTCCAAATAATGTTGCCATTTGGTGACAGCAAAGATAATAGGAAGTAGCTTGCGTTTATAAGCTGATAAGCCTTGATTCCTCGGGCTCAACTGCTTGGATATGAATGCAATGGGTCTGCCCTCTTGCATGAGTACTGCACCTATACCTGCACCACTTGCATCATACTCTAGGACAAATGGTTTAGTAAAATTAGGTAAGGTTAAGACTGAAGCAGTAGTCATAACCTGCTTCAAATGGTCAAAGGCAAGCCGAGCTTCTGAATTCTAGTGAAAGGCTTGCTTCTTTAAAAGTGCATTTAGAGGTTTGCAAATAATCCCATAACCCTTGATGAACTTCCTATAATATCCAGTTAAACCCAAAAATCCTCTAAGCTGCTTAAGGGTCTTTGGAATAGACCAATCCACCATAGCTTCAATTTTAGACCTATCAGTTGAAACTCCCTCTGCAGAGATTATGTACCCTAAATATTCTACTGATTCACAACCAAAGACACATTTCTCCTTATTGGCTAACAGTTGTTGGTTAGACAGGATTTGGAATACAGTTTCCAAGTGACTTAGGTGCTCCTCCCCACTTCTACTGTAAATAAGGATGTCATCAAAGAAAACAAATACAAACTGTCTCATATATGGCTGGAATATTTGGTTCATTAAGACTTGGAAAGTGGCTGGGGCGTTGGTTAGTCCAAAGGGCATAACCTTGAATTCAAAGTGTCCAACATGAGTTTTGAAGGCTGTTTTATAAGTGTCTGACGGTTCTAGCCTAATCTGATGATACCCAGCCCTCAAATCTATTTTAGAAAACACATTAGCCCAACACATTTCATCTAGCAGGTCTTCAATAATTGTCATAGGATGCTTATTTTTTACAGTGAAGTCATTTAACTGTCGATAATCCACACAAAATCTCCAATTACTATCCTTCTTTTTAACTAATAGAGCAGGGGAACTAAATGAACTTTGGCTAGGCTGTATGATGGGCTGCTCAAGCATTTCTTGAGTTAATTTTTCTATTTCGGATTTCTGAAAATGGGGTTATCGATAAGGTCTAAGGCTGACAGGTTCTGTGTTTAGTTTAAGGTTGATGCTGTGGTTTATGTTTCTAAATGGTGGTAAACCATTAAGTTTCTGGAAGAGATGGTTGTATTTGGTTAATAAGGTTTGAAGGGAGCTCTGGATGGAATGTGTTGAAGGGAAGAAGGTTGAATGGTAGTTAACTGAATGAAAAATAGCCTGGCTGCAATGATTTTTCCCAACTCTTTTCCACTCATCATTCTCAGTTGCTGCTTCTCTGTAATCCCTTTCAACTCTACAGCCTTGCCATCTTTCTTGAATAACAACTTTGCAGCCCACAAGATCTAAAGTAACTGGATTTTAAGCTCTCATCCAGTCCACCCCTAACACATCATCATACTCACCTAACTCCAAGACTCTTAAATCAAGCTGAAACTTCATTCCTTACATGAGCCATCCACACTCCAAGCACTTTGTTCAAACTGTTAGTCTTCGTCCATCAGCCACTGTTACTGCCATTGGGTTAACAGTAACAGTACCTAGCTTCAACTCTTCGACGAACTTGGGATCAATGAAAGCTATGTGAGCTTTCAGAGTCAATCAAGATAACGATGTCCTTATTTTTAATTTGCCCTCTTATTCTGATGGTGTTGCTAGTCGGACTCCCATCGATTAAGTGGAGAGAGACTTGTCCCTGTTCAACCTGACCTTCGTCGACCTCAGTATCTTCAACCTCCTTCCATTCTTCAACCCCAGAATTGAATTCTTCCTCTTCATTCATTCCTTGAAGCATCATCACTTGCTTCGTCGCACAGTGATGCCCAGGAAAATATCGATCCCCACACCGATAACAAGTATTTGATCCGCGTTTATTAGGGTTATAAGAGGTTTGAAATTTCTGGCTATTTTGCTGTGATGGGGGAGTATACGAGTTGGAGACTTTTGGGTTGGTAGGATTCGGGTTATTAGGAGTTTGCACTGAGGTTTTATTTGCGTGGGTTTTAAATTGGGTCTTGATCTGGTCTGGGTTTGGGTCGAAGTGGGTATGGATCGGTTATACGATGTGTTTTGAGAATGATAAGTTCTCTGGGAAGCTTCGATCACTACTTCTTGTAATCTCGCTTGTTCAACGGCATCATTCAAGGACACCGGTTGCAACATTCTCACCATCGCACCAATTTCTTCCTTCAATCCTCCCAAGAAACTCGAAAGATAATAAGACTCAAAAAGATTGGGACTCACCCTCTCAACCTTGGCTTTAATTTCTTCAAATGCCTCTTGATTCTCCTTCACAGTCCCTGTTTGTCTCAGCCGATGGAACTCGGCGATGACATCTTCGATCGAAGACTCGCGAAACCTCATAAGCAAGGCGTTGGCAAATTCCTCCCATCTGGCGTTAGCATTGGTCTGCATCCATCCCCAAAACCATTTCTCTCCACCATCTAACTAAGACGGTTCTGCAAACAATGGTTCCATTCCATCGGTCCTATCTCTAACCACTGTACCTTCTGGTTCACGAAATCTCAGGGGTGGGTTAGGTAATAAATCTTTCTGAATAACAGATGGGTTCTCAAACAACGGTTCTTTCCCTTTGTCATGTAAACTCATAAGGACTTACATCATCTGCCCCAACTGAGTACTCAGCTTGAGCTACTCCTCACGCAATTGATCAAAATTGCAACGTTGTTCCCTCTGCATTATTTCCATTCTGAGATTCATATCATCTTGAAGTGAGACGAGTCGATCAACTTCATCTGTCTCCTCTATGGCAGCAGCCGAAGTTTCTTCAGCGCTGGTACCTCTCGTTCTTCTTAACTTGCTCATCGTAGTACTAAATGTGGATACAAGCTGAGTATCGTGGGCTCTGATACCAATTTGTAACAAGCCAATACTCAACAGAATAGGGTTAGAGAATAAAAAAGCAGAAGAAGAGACGAGAAGAAGAAGAAATAGAGAGATAGGATAGAAATACCAGATATTCTTTCATATACGTTGGCAATTCTGTTACAGCTTACTAATAGCAGAAAATTGTACTAAAGGACAAATGATAAGAGAAATCTATCTATTCCACCTGCTGACCACAGTTTTTTATTTATTCCTTTGGGCCCACACTCCTAATCATCAGCTAATAACCTTACTCACTCACATTTACCTTCCTTCCTTGCTTCTTCCTCAAGTATGTGACATTGCATTAGCTCTTTCTCTTTCTGTGTCTTTCTGTTTGGGTGGTTGAATTAAAAGAATGCAACATCTTCTATGGGCTGCTAAATTACAATACTCAAAATTCTGTTAGTCTAGAAACTTTGCCTAACTATACTAAGCTTATGTTGCTTGGGCTTGATTATAGGGGTCATGGGCATATTCTATATTTTTGGGAAATTCTCTTAAATTAGTTGGCCACATGCCCATTTTGAAGCCCCAGTATTTGGCTGAAACAGTTACACTAGGGTAGGAGTGAAGACTTGGACCCATGGTGAAGCAATCCAAAAGCTTGCATTAGGCTAAACTGAAAATTTGGAGCTGGGAAAAGACCCTAAAGAAGGCCAATTAAAGCTAAGACCATTTGCTAATAAGATGAGAACCTCTGGTCTAGAGAGATGATTGTCAAGCAATTTTTCGTAAATATTTAAATGCCTTAAATCTTGACTGGGTAATACTTGAGCAAACTTGATTATGGTCTCTCTCTCTTTTTCCTTTTTTTTTTGTCTATTGCATGAGCTGTTCTGTCAAGAAAAGAAAGAAAAGTTTTTCCTAGTGCAATTTATAATTGTGCTCCTAACCTGTTATATGGGACCTGTTGCTAATCGGCAAATATGAGGTGTACAGTTTATAGAAATTGATTCTTATTCTTTAAAAGGAATTCCTTGTCAATCCTTTCCTGCATGATATATAACAAGGTAATACCTCCTATTCATCATAACGAGACAAACCTGCATACTAATTGGGGCTGTCAGAAAATTTTTTGCTATGTTGCAGTTACTTTCATCAGTAAATATCTTTTAAGTGGTCATACTTCGTTTTTATACACCATGCTTATATTGTGGTGGTTCGAATTTTCTGTTTAAATTTTATATCCTTCTCGTCAGTCTAGGCCTTTTCATTGACTTCATATTCATGTGAAATGGATAGATGTTTCCGATGGTAGCCTCTTCATGTTGGAATTCATGCACATGATGACCAAGTTAAGGCCCTTTGTACGCACGTTTCTTAAAGAAGCAAATCAAATGTTTGACATGTACATATATACAATGGGTGATAGGGCATATGCGCTGGAAATGGCTAAGCTACTTGACCCTAGAAGAGAATATTTCAATGCCAGAGTTATTTCACGTGATGATGGAACTCAGAGACATCAAAAAGGTCTTGATATTGTTCTGGGGCAAGATAGTGCTGTTCTGATACTCGATGATACAGAAACTGTGAGTGCATAAACAATTTGCTAATCCTCATTCTCCCTTAATTTGTTATCTTCTTGCAGTGTTATCATGCCAGCGCTTCCAAATTGCATTTTGTAGGCCAAACTGAAATACAGTCTAGCTCATATCCCCTTTTCAAAATGCTTGATAAAGTTTTGTTATTATTATTTTTTATGTTTATGGTAGTTCTTTTCTGTATTAATCCAATAATTTGATTACTTTTGTTTGCATTACTTTTTTGCAGTCAGTGTTTTTCCATTTTTCTCTTCCAGAAATTCAAACACAGATATGTTTAATGTTTATGAGTTACAAGGCCTTAACGATGCTAAAACCTGGTAGTCTTAAATGGCATATGTGGCCCTTTTGCCCATTAGAACTAAACCTTCTCTACCTTTGCTCAGGTTTCTCTAAGATCTTCGTATGAGGGCACCTAGCTTCTTTAACAATTCTGTTTCCCACACTTTTTTAATTTATTCCAAAGAGAACTGGTGATCTCTCTGAAATAAATTTGCTGTACTGTTTGGCTAAGTTTTTTCTGTTGTAAGCACATCAAGTCAACACGATAAAGTTTAGATGTGTAACTTAGTATGTACTCAGTTGCTTTGCCTATAGTTCTTCATAATGGGAAAGATGTATGTTACTATAACTTCTCCCAAGTCTTCTGCTTTAGTAAATGTCATTGTCAATGATTTAATATTGTTGTTATTTATTGGAGTTTGAGGATATGCAGCTAATTTGTAAGATTCTAAAGGTGATTTTATAGCAGTGTGACTGCAGATATCTTTTAATTCATTACTTGATGCTGAAGGCTACTTGCTGTTTTTTGCTATGCTAGCCTTTCCCATTTGAAAAAGGAAGTTGATTAAGTTGCAAGCATGAAACTGATAATTATATGAGTTGGCTGCTAAATTCATTTAAATTAAGTCTTCATGGATCCCAATTTTGAAGTACAGCAGATTAATATCTGTGGAAGTTATCTCCACCTGTTTCTGCTGCAATAGAGAAAATCACTTTAGAATATAGGAACTATTTTAAGTGAAAAATCACTTGTAGTGTGACTATGCAAAACATTCACTTCACTTGCTACAGATGAAGCTGAAAAGGCAATTATATTTAAAGTATGGTTGTTGGTCTTCAATGCCAAGATTACCTTTTGCCTCTGATCTTCAATACCCAGATTACCTTTTGCCTCTCCTCATTCTTGTATAAAGTCTGATTCTCATGATGCTCTAGTTCATGTTTGGAAAAATGATGCTCCGGCTAGCGTTTCTATCCCTTACCTGTAGGTAAATTTGAGTGATTTATTATTCCTGTACTTATGAAGCTATTTTATTTGATTAGGCATGGATGAAGCATAAAGACAATTTGATATTGATGGAAAGATACCATTTTTTCGCCTCAAGTTGTCAACAATTTGGATTCAATTGTAAATCACTTTCAGAGCTGAGGAGTGATGAGAGTGACTTTGATGGAGCACTTGCGTCTGTTCTTAAGGTTTTAAGGAAAATTCACCATATGTTCTTTGATGTATGTCCGCTCTGCTCTTTCCCTTTAATTTATTGCTGTAACATGTTTTTGGTACTTGATTCTATTATAATAGAAACCTTCTTGCAGGAACTGACAGACGATCTGGATGGCAGAGATGTGAGGCAGGTAAAAAGGGACAAGTGAACGATGTTTTTTTAAAGTCAAATCTATAATCTTCTTATCCTGTCCTGCCTTGGTTTAATTTCAGACAACACAATTGATTCACATTAATCAAACTGTCAGTCAAAAACCTTCAGGCAACAACCAACAAAAACAAAAGATAATGAAAGTTCAAAATCTCTTTTAGTTTAGATAGACTGCAACAACAACAATAAAAGAGTCCTATTGTATGAGTGAAATATGGGTTAGGATATTAATTACATTTAACTTTCTTGTTATGCAGGTTCTGAAAACAGTTCGCATGGATGTGCTGAAGGGATGCAAAATAGTCTTCAGTCGAGTTTTCCCTACCCAATTCCAGGCTGATAATCATCATCTCTGGAAGATGGCTGAGCAGTTGGGAGCCACATGCTCTAGAGAACTGGACCCATCAGTAACACATGTGGTCTCAACAGATGCTGGAACCGAGAAGTCTCGATGGGCTCTGAAGAACAAGAAGTTTTTGGTTCATTCACGGTGGATAGAGGCAGCAAATTATCTGTGGCAAAGGCAACCAGAAGAGAATTTCAGCGTAAATCAACCAAAAAATCAGCAGTCAATTTAGTGTAGGTGGTAGAGCATTTTTGCAGTGGCTGATTGCTCGGAGGGATGGTTTTGGTTCTGTAATGTAATTCAGTTTCATTCACAAATACAACAAGTGGTTAAAAGATTTATGTAAATACACCTGATATGGTTTGGTAGTTAATTTCATTTCTGTGTCGATTCTTATAGTGAGTTACTGGGTATATAATTACTGAATATCTGTGTGCGTAAATTGGGTTAATGATTTTTTTTACTTTGGCAGGGTATTGCTCTTTTTACTGTGCATAACTTGGAGATTGTCACCTGTGAGACTGTAGAGAGGTGAGTTTCTAAAGTATGATTTCTTGATGCAATACGGCAGTTGGCCATTTCTGTAGTAAGAATGTCATCTTCAAACTGTTCGAAATTTGTGGTTACTTGGATCATTGTAATGTTATTTAAACTGAGATGTTAATGTTGTAATACTAAGTATTTTTTTATGATTTTGGATTCAAGTATTTAATGAATATGAGGGAATTACTCATAAGATCGAATTTTATAATTCTCTTCTTCTTATTATTTATTTTATCATGTTGGATTCAAGTATTTTGTAATGATCAGTTGAATAAGTAAAAAACTGCCAGCTTGTTTTAGCAAATAGTGCTTTATTACATTATTATTTGTAAAGAATTGCCTTAATTAATATACCAACTACCTAGAAAATTCATCATCTTCAATTCAACAGAAATTCTCTCTAATTATCCTAAAAACTCCAAGAGAGAAAAGTCAAAAAGAATGAAAGAATTATAAACTTAACGCAATAATAAATTATCTAATTTTGACCCAAAAAAAATATATCTAATTATGGAAGAAAGGATTATTTAGTCAAACGGAATAATGTTTGAAGGTTATTTTAATATAATTCTAAAAAAATAGGGGCGTAATAAAGATATGATTTAAATTAATAGAATAAATTGTAATTTATCCTTATTATTATTATTATTATTATTATTATTATTATTTTATTACTTCCTTAGTCGCAAAACAAATAATCACACTTTTCTTTTTAATTTATTCTAAATTATAATCTTCATCATGTATTAATACATTAATTTGTTAGATTTCTATTATATCTATACTTAATATTATTTATTAAAAATATCTAATAAATGTATTTCATATTCATAATAAATAAAATTTTAATAAAAAATATATAAAAATTTATAGCTTTAACTTATAAAATAAAAAATGTGTTAATTAATTGATAACAAGAGAATTATTTATTATTTTTTTTATCTCACTGAAATTATTATCTTTAATTTATATATAAATATTTAGATAATTATTATATTTTTTATTTTATAAAAAATTTATTTTAAATAGACTAATATACTATTTATTTATATGTTAGTATTAAGATTATTATATTTTTATTTTATTATTAATAAAATATAATTAAAAATTAATTATTTGTTCTTAATTTTATAAAATAATACTTAGACAAATTTTTTCATAAAAATAATAATTACAGTTGGAGAATGTATTAAAATAGAAATAGAAAATTATTGAAGTTGGTGAGGTGACGTCATTACGATGACGTCAAGTGACAGGTGTCAAGTTATGGCACTTTCAATGGGGACCAATTCCTTCTTGTTTGTTTATCCGGCAGCCGCTAACTTTTCATTATTGTCTCCACTCCTATCAACAATGATATCGTTAACCTTAGTAGCACACAATTTCCATCAACTTCCAATTAAATCGTTATACGTGTCCTACATTATTTCTAAATATTTTTTTTAATTTTTTTTAAGAAATAAAATGAAACTCTTTTTTTAGCTCCCCAAAAAAATGAAACTCTTTTAATATATTTAATCCTTTCTCAATTTTTGAAAAATATAATTTTTCATATATCTATTTCTATTATACTTATTTTGTAATAAGTAAAAAAAGTATTATTTTACTTTTTGTTAGAACTTTAAATTTGAGATTTTATATTTTTCTAAATAATTTTGAAGCCATTAAAATATTTTAAATTAAAAAATATATTAAAATAATAAAATATTAGTATATAGAGATATAATTTAACAATAAGTATATATTTTTTTAGAAAATTTTCTTCTCTTGTATTACAAAGGAAAAAAAAATAATAAAACATTATAAAAAAAATAAAGTGAAAAGACTGTTCATTTTTGTTAAATTATTATGCTAAATTTATTATCCATGGAAAAGAAGGTAAAGCCATGAAAGATTTACATTAGAAAATAGAAATAATTATTATAAACTTTTCAAATAATTTTGTAATCTCTTTTATCTTTTTTCCAAAAGTAGGGTTCAAAGTTCTTCTCTCTTATCTGTAATTGTTTTTGCCCAATGAGTGAAGGTTCTCCATTAAAAACTGCAACAGAAAGCCTCCATGTGAGTTCTCTTTTTTCCCTTTTCTTTTTTCTATTTTCTTCACATAAATATATATAAATATCAAAACAAGAAAGTGAATGTTAAATGAAACTTTATTTTATGATCTTTAAAAAAAATCTTTACAGTATGATCTTTTCTTGTTTATTTCTTTGATAACTTTCCATCTTTTCTTTTTCTTTTCTTTATTATAATAATAATAATTATTATTATTATTATTGCTGTTGTTGTTTAGCTTTTTATATCTTTTCTTTCAAGAGTGTATGTTTATTTATTTTTGGTCTATTTATCTATCTATCTATATATACATATATATCTGTAGATCTGTAATAAACAGCAAAATATCCATGTTTATTATTATTATTATTATTTTTATTTTTATTTTTCTTCTCAAAGTATATATTATATAAAGATCTAGCCCTATTTAGGCCAGAAAAAGACTAATAAATTGTTTATTTATCTATTTAATCTTAAAATATATCTAATATCTAATTCTGGTCTCTATCATCATCATCATCAACCCCCCATACATATTATTATGATGAGTTGAATACACACAAACACACACTAAAATATATTATATAGTTTTAATTTTGAATATTATATTATTATTTGATAACATTTATATTTAGTTATATTCTTTAATATAAGGGAAAGTGAGGATAGAAATAGAGAAGAAAGTGTAGGTCGGGGAAGCCATAGATTATTGTTGCCAGAAGATGGATATGAATGGAGGAAATATGGCCAAAAGTTCATTAAAAATATTCGAAAATTCAGGTATATTTATATTTTCAATCATATATAATTACTGCATTATAATTAATCTTTTATATTTTATATAAATTTAAACTTGAATAACAATGTAGGAAGAAGTTGCATTTTCTGCCATTAATCAATCTTATTATATTATGTTTAAGCTGTTTTATATGTGGAGCAGTAATACTAAATTATTCTGCATTTATTTTATTGGATGAATGACAAATTGCATAAATATGTATATATTAGTTATCCCAAAATTCCAATTTAATTAACAATAACGCACGTAGAAAAATCACTAATAATCGAATATCTTTTAATTCAGTTAAAAATAAATTATTCATATAAAAGTTAAAAAATTATAAATAAAAGAAATATCTATGATTTATCCCTAACAATTGAAACAATTATTAATAGAAAAAGAAGTAAACTCTCATATATACGTTTTAAACATTCTTTTAGTTTCGAATTGACGGCCATCCTTAATCATATTTGACAAATTAAAAAGTTATATGTATTTTTCATATTATATCTTTATTTTGTTATGAGATATATTTATTAAATATTTATAACAAATAATATTAAATATAAGTAGAATAAAGACTTATTAATATTAATTAACTTATTAAAATAATAGATAAATCATAATTTTGGACAAAAAATGTGTCTATTAATTTGATAAATGTATCTAATAAGAATTGTATATTTGCTCGTTGTTTGATGACCAAACAAAATTATGTATTTTCCAGATAAAAAAACAAAATTATGTATTTTTAAAGTGATTTAGGGGGCCAATATTAAGTACTTTACACTTACATTTATATGTATATGATTATTAATTACAGGAGCTATTTCAAGTGTCATAAGCAAACTTGCAATGCTAGGAAGAGAGTTGAATGGTCAAGATCTAATCCTGATAATCTAAGGGTAGTATATGATGGGGTGCACAACCATGACCATGTCTCTTCCACATCAGATCAATCCCAAACTTCCACTGCTAATCAATACAATTTGTTGACCCAAGTTTCTGGAGATCAACCAAATTCACAACAATAAATACTTACTAGAAAAACTCATTCTCATTCCTTAAACTTTATTTTATTTGTCTTTTCAACCTATAAAATTTTATTTGTTTATATTTTGTGCCTTTATTATTATTACTTTTTTTTTTTGCATTGAGTACATTTTGCATAGGAAAAAAAAATTGATGAGAAATTATTTAACAATCAATAATATATGAGTGACTAAAATATATGCATTAATTTTTTAAAACATTATATTATTTTACATAAAATTTAAAAAGTTTAAGAATGCAAAAATGTTAGAAAAATTTGTAGTAAGAAGAAGATGGAGAATGAATTTTATTGCAAATTTGAGACATCAATAACACTATCTTTTAAGTGATATTAACTCTCCACAAATTTACTACAATATCATGGCAAATCACTTTAAGGATACAACAAAACTACACAAACACCTTTAGATAGCAATTTCTAAAATTGTTTCCTTATATATATATACACTTTGAAGAAGTGAAATTAAGAAGGAAGAAATTCCAAGAAAGAGAATCAAAGAACAACAATCACTTTCTTCAAATTCCTTCATACATACATATATATATATATATGTATATATTTCAATGTCTTAATTAAACAAGAGTTATGTCTTTTAAGGAATAATATAACTCTTCATAAAAAGTCAAAACTTTGTCTAACAAGAGTTATATCTTTTAGGAACAATATATCTCTTCACAAAGACATAACTTTGTTGAAAGAGTATGAAATTTTTCAAAAATAACTATTGAAAATTAACTATAATTTTTAGTTTTAAGTATCCCTTTGGAATGGTTGTGCCTCTCCAAAAACAACTAAACTTTTATGCCTTTGTTAAGATATTAAATCTTATTTATTTATATTGCAATCCAATATTTAATATTCCCCCACTTAGATTGTAATATAAAATACTCAACTCACTTTTCAAATTGCTTTAGGCATAAAAAAAATGATTTTCATCTTAAACCTTTCATTAGTATAATTACTTTTTCAAGAAATTTTAGTGGTATATGTATAAATAAAATTCTATACATAGAAACTAAAAGTAACATATATTATAAGCAACGTATCCTTCAAAGACATATAATGTATTAATATCAACATGTCTATGATCTTGTGTTTCATCCTAAATTCATTAATATATACAAAAGTTATTCCAAATATTTTGCTAGGAGCGGCACCATTCCTTATATTCATATAGGTGAATTGCATATTTCATTAAGAGTACTTTATCAACTTAACCTCTTTATTTTATATATTGAACAAAACTTAAATCATTCAATGTATCAACCACTTATTAACAATTTGTTGTTATCCATCAAACCTTAAGTTATTAAAATACTAAAATAAGGTGAGATTCCCATTTTTAGTGGTATTAAATGAATGGTTTTAGACCCATTTCAAGTGATGTAGTTTTAATTTTATCTCTCGAGAGTCCTTCTGTAAAAATATTCGCCAAGTTATTACTAGACCTAACATAAATAATTGTAACTATACCTTCAGACAATAATTATCTAATATATTCATTTCTTAAGCTTATATGCCTTAATTTTTCATTATAAATCTTATCCAAAGCTCTTGATATAGTAGCTTAACTATCATAATGCAAAGAAATGGGTGACATCAGTTGTGGCCACAATTTTATATCAAATAATAAGTTTTTCAGCCACTCCACTTCTTTGCCTACAATAGCTAAAGCAATAAACTTTGATTATATATTAAAATGTGTTATGCATGTTTGCTTCTTAGAAGTCGAAGAGATCGCTCATCTTGCCAAAGTAAATATCCAACCATAAGTAAACTTATTATCTCTTATACTATTTATCCAACTAGCATTATTCTACCATTCTAACACAGTATGAAATTCGTTATAAAATAGTCCCAATTCTTTGGGTTTCTTTAGATAACCAAGAATTCTTTCAATTCTTTTCCAATGTTGAACTCCAAGATTACTTGTATATCTAAAAAGCTTACATATCACATAAGATATATCAGGTCTTGCGCAATGCATAACATACATTAAATATCCAATTGCACTTGCATACTCTAATTCAGCCACAGACCTTCCAACATTTTTAGTTATCTTAAACGATATATCATATGGAGTATTTGCTTCTTTAATCTTTAAATTTTTAAATTTTTCAAGCACCTTTTCAATATAATGAGACTGACTAGAGCAATACCCTTAACTAAAGCAATACCCCTACTATGTTTCTTAACTTTGATACATAAAATAGTGTCAACCTCATTCAAATCTTTCATTTTGAATCATGATGATATATATTTCTTAGTATCATTTATTTCCATCATGTCGATGTCTATGATTAACATATCATCAACATATAAACAAATAATGACACCATATTCTTTTGAAAACTTAGAATAAATACATCTATCTACATTATTATGTGCAAAACCATATAGTGACTTAATAAGTTTACAAACCTTTCCTTATTTTTGGGAAGAATGAAGCCTTCAGATTGTTCCATGTACATTTCTTCATTCAAGTCTATATTTAAAAATGCAATTTTAACCTTCATTTGATGAATATACAATTTGTATATTAATGCTAGTGCTAAAGCACTCTAATAGATGTAATCCTTGCCATAAGTGCATAGGTATCAAAATAATCATTACATTCCTTTTGTCTAAAGCATTTAGCTACCAACCGTGCTTTGAAGGTTTGTAAAGATCCACCAATATTATATTTCTTTCTGAACACCCATTTGCAACCAATTTGTTTTAATCCGGGAGGTAAATCTACTAGGATCCAAGTGTTATTATATAATAATGAATCCATTTCATCATTTATTGCCTCCCTCCAAAATATAGTATCTCTTGATGTCATTGCTTAATTAAAAGTTTATGCATCACTTTCAACATTAACCAACATGGGTATCTTTAGTAACCTCGTTCCTATTGCTTTTTACCAGGAAAACAATAACTTGAGAAGAAATAAAAATCGGATCCTAAGCTATACTAAGCCATTTTATTGAGTCTATGGAGTACTTGATTGGTGTGCAATCCCATGTTCTTCACAAAAAGTGGAAGAAACATTTGAGAAGTATTCACCTCCTCTATCGCTTCTCAAGATTTTAATCTTTTTATTTTTTTTATTTTCAACTTCTAATTTATATAACTTGAACATGTTAAAAGTTTCATTCTTATTTTTCATTAAATATATATAGATATATCTTGAAAAATCATCAATAAAGGTTATAAAATATCTATTTTCACCTCTAGTCAAAACACCATTAAGTTCACATATGTCCAAATGCACAAGTTCAAGCAAAGTTGTATTTTTTTATGAACTTTAGAGAAAGGTTTCTTTGTCATTTTTGCTTGGATGCATATTTCACATTTTTCTTTATAGTCATATTTATAAGTAATCAAACCATGTTTTTTCATAAATATTAAAGATCTATGGTTAGTATGCGCTAATTTATTATGTCATAAGGAAAATGAACAATTAATAGTATAAACAAAAACATATGGCTTATTATTATTATTATTATTATTATTATTATTATTATTATTATTATTATTATTATTATTATTATTAACTTAAACATACTATCACAAGAATAATTATTTCCAACAAATACCTCATTTTTAGACATAATCAATTTATCAAATTCAAGTAAAACTTTTATGTCCTTCTTACACAACAAATTTACAAACATAAGATTTTTCTAATGTCTGAAACATGAAGGGCATTCACAAGTAGTAGTTTCTTTTCCAAAGAGAATATAATTTCAACACTTCCTTTGCTAAGTACTCTTGCGGTATCATGATTGCCCATAAAAACTTTTGCTCATTCTCCAATTCTTTGTAATCCTTGAATAGTTACTTATTATTGCAATTATGAGTGATTGCACCCGAATCATACCACTAATCACCAGATGAAGTGACAACAGCCATATGTAATTCAATAATCATGCTAATTTGCATATCCCATACAATTGTAACGAAATCAACAATCTCTTTTTCTTCCACCACATTAACAACATTAGCACTTCAAGGATTTGCATTTCTTTTCTTTTGCTTCTTCTTAGACCTACAATCCCTTTTGAAGTGTTCTTTCTTATCACAATTGTAACAAATTTTGCCTTTCTCAAAACCATTGGAATTACTAGAACTTGCTTCATTAAATTTCTCTTTGTTTCCATTAGAATTCTTTTTATTTTTATTATTAGTATCAATAAAGTTCAATTTATTGTTTAACTCAAAAGCGAAGTTCTCTCACGAATCTGGGATTCTTCTTCAATCCCTAAATGCTATGTGAGTTGATCCAAAGTGAAATTTTCAGAAGTGTGAAGCAATTTCTTTCTATAATCATTCCAACTTTGAGGCAACTTTGTTAAAATTGTCCCTACTTGCAATGCTTCAAAAGCATTAACCTTCAAGTCCTTTAATTTTAAAATTAGAACTTGAAGTTTATGTACTTGGTCAAGCATAGACATATTATCAATCATTAAATTCAAAATACTTAGCGATAAGATATTTATTTGCACCTTATTTTTTAGCATTGTATTTGTTCTCCAAAGCAATCCTATCTTCTTTGGTGATGACATAGAGGAGAACAAATCATATAAATGATTGGATAATGAATTCAATATGTAGCCCCTATATAAGAATTCATCATCTTGTTGTTTCTTCCCTGCCTTTTTATTTCTTCATTCTCATTTGATTACAGTTCAGAAATTATGGGTAATGAGGCATCAAGAACATAAACTACTTTTAAGGTAGTGACTAAAAATAACATCTTGCCTCTTCATCTTGTAAAGCTAGTTCTATCAAACTTGTCCAACTTTGCAAGTTCTTGATTAGCAACTTTGAAAGTAGAATCTAAATAAGATTCCATTGTATAAATATCACTTAAAAAATTGTTAGGAAAATGTGTAGTAAAAAGAAGATGAAGAATGAATTTTGTTGTAGTTTTGAGGCATGAATAACAATATATTTTATGTGATATTTGCCGCCGTAAGTTTGTTACAAGGCTATGGCAAATCACTTTCAGGGCACTACAAAACTTCACAAACACATTTAAATAATAACTTCTAGAAGTGTTTCCTTATGTATACACTTTGAAGAAGTGTAGTTAAGAAAGAAGAAATTTGAAGAAAGAAAATTAAAGAATAATAATCACTTTCTTCAAATTCCTTCACACACATATATAGATTTCAATATCTTAATTAAACAAGAGCCATGTCTTTTAAGAAATAATATAACTCTTCATAAAGTCACAATTTTGTTTAACAAGAGTCATATATTTTAGGAACAATATATATATATATATATATATATTCACAAAAGACAAAACTTTATTGAAAAGGCATGAAACTCTTCAAAAATAACTATTGAAAATTAACTATAATTTTTAGTTTTAAGTTTCCCTTTGGTATGGTTGTGTCTATCCAAAAACAACCAAACTTTTATACCTTAAAATATTAAAATCTTATTTATTTATATTACAATATAATATTTACCAGAAAATTTAATCCATTTTATAAAGAAAAATTAGTACAACTTTTTAATGTTCAATCTAAAGTTACAAAATTTCTCATCAGTTTTGTTTGTATCATTAGAGAGTCCTAAACATGAAAAAAATAAATAATAAAAATTCAAAGAGTCAACATGAATAAATAAAAATTTTAGCAACTTAAAAAATTTAAAAATAAGCTGATAGTTATTAATTATTAAGTATTTGATAAAATTATTATTGAACATTATTAATATATTTAAAATGATGAATAAATATTAATATTTATTTTTTGAATTTCAAATTGAAATTTTATAAATAATAAAATATTTGATTATTTGACAATTATTTATCAGTTAACAATTATTGAGAAAACATTGACTCAATTCTTTTATACATGTTTATTTCAAATTCAATTGTATCTCTTTATTTAAAAATTTTGATAGTTAAAAATAAAGTAAGTTGTTACCTAATTTTAGGATGTGTTGGGTTAGGTTGTAAATTTTTAAAGTTTATGAATTTTAGTTATTGTTATTATTAAAAAAATAACAATAACAAAACTAAAAACAAGGCAAAAGACAATGAAGGGTTTGTTTTTACTAGATGTGAACCATCTATAATATGGATATGGATACTCTAAAGCAAATAAGTTAAAAAGATATTTTTTTTCATTTTAAGTGTGTCCTCTTAAAGTGTTGTGCTTTGTTTTATGGAATTTAATCAGAAACTACTCTCAAATGTGACTTTTAAGTTTTAAAATCTATTCATCCTAAAAAAAAATTAGATCTTTTTTGACAATTATATCATTTCATCCTAAATAGAAAAAGCTCAATCTTTCCATTGCATTTGTTATCTAGCCTTCTTTTCTTTTCATTATTGCATCAATATGATCTCTTATCTCCATCTCTCAATCTTTTGATTATGTTGTCATTATGTTAATCAAACCTTTGGTTGATAACTCTATTTTGATTTTAGGCAATAAAATTAAATAATACTAATGGTATATCAAGTGATTATACGATAAACTCTTAAGTTAGAAAATGCCAAAGCTTGAAAAGAGACAAACTTTACAAAGTGCCCTGAAGACCTATTAGGGGTGAATATTAGTCAATTTGGTCAGGGTTTTAGGAGGCTACCAAACCGACCACCATCTGTCGGGTTAGAGAATTCATCATTCGAAGCTAACCATGCAAAAGGAGAGAAGTTTGCAAAACTAATAATCATAAGTCGGGTTCGGTCAGTTTCTCAAGTTCGGTCAGTTTCTCAGGTTCGGTCAATTTTGATTTATAAAATATGCAAGTTGAAACTGAGCTAGTAATATTGATTTGTCAAAATTTTAAGCTAAAGTCGACCAATCCAATTGGTTTAAACCAACATGGTTGGTCAAAAAAAGTGGTCGTGTCAGGTTGGTTCAACCCATTTGCTCATCCCTAAGAACTATGATTCACCCTTGCAACCAAAGCCTTGCACCCGCAATGTGCCCTAAGCTCTTAAATCCATTTATATAGAAAGGCCAATCGTGATTGCAACCATATTATCACATTGGTGATGGAAAGAAGCGATTTTCACTTGAAGTCACAATAGAGTTCGCGGTAAACCTTGTGACCTCAGTTTTGGGAGTGATGGACAATTTGTGACTGTGATAAGAGTATTGCCTTCGTGATGAATGTAAAGCTCAAAACATGCAAGAAACAATAACAATCGCAGTGGATGTAGTATTGGTGATCTTACTAGAGACATGACAATCACAACTGTGAGAGGGTGCTCATAATTGCAAGGTTCATATGATTCTGAGCATATTAGCCATGATTCAAAGAGTGAATCATTGTGCTACATGTGGCTACTAGCTTGACCTGAATTTCAGTATTTCAAATATCATGACTGCAAAGGACATTGTAGCAACCATAATATTTATACATGAGTTACTAAAAGATAATAGATAGTTGGAGAACCAACTTGTGTGTGACACGTGGACTACCTATTGGGTATTCATTAGGCACGATGTAGTCTCACAATCGCTATCAACAAGTTCTCACCGTTAAAATCCCATACCAATCATAACCAAGACTGAACAACAGTGATGGGCCTCTAATAGGTGCATTGAATGTTAATGTTTTGGTGGTTGAAGGACAATCTTTCCATACTTTCCTCCAATGGAAAACTGAGGGAAGATGGCTATCCTTCAACCTTCATTTAATGTAACTTTGAGCATTTATTGTACCCAAACTCTTGCAATTTTATTTCACAAGCCTCAACTTTTATAAGTTCATTGAATTTGTTTGTAAAAGCATTATTTTTTCTCAACTAGGGTCTTATTGTCAGCCATTAAAACACTTGTGTAAGTTACAAACACTAGGTCTTGAGTGTGTATCTTGAAAACCCTAAGTAATGTTGAGTGTTAACCTTAAGAAAATACCTGTGAGGGTTAGAAAGTGAGCATTTATTAAAATTCTTGTAAATAAGTTTGGGAGTGAGCTTTGAAACTGCTAAGTGAGTGGAATACCTAATTGGCTTGATTGGGGAGTGGATGTAGGATTGGTTTATCCGTACTACTATATAAATTATTTGTGTATTATCTATTATTCCTTTAAATTTTTAATTGTTTATTTCTTTCCATTCACAAAAAGAAAAAGAAACCAACACTTGCCCAATTGAACCCCTTTTTTGTGTAAGGGACAACTAAATCTCTGTTCCATAAAAAAGCTCTTTTAAATGATGATGCATGTGTGTTTAAGATATGAGAAATTCAAGTATGTTTGAGATGTGAGAAATGATATTACATTATATGAAAAAGGAAAGATTTTATTTTTGGCAGCTCATATCTCACCTTTTCTCTTTTCTTTTGCTACCTACCTTTGCTTTGTGTAGCTCATTGGAATATCCAAGTTATAGGGTTCTTTTTATTTATTTGTTTGTAAGTGAAGACACAAGTATGTTTGAAATAGTTTGTTGATGAAAGAGAAAAACTTTGTTGTTAAGATAGTTTATTGATGACTAGATCTTAAATTATGATGCATGTTGTGTCATTCTGTAAAGTGTTATGAAGTATTTTAAAATATTGTTATGGAGTATTTTGAAACAATGCTATGGAATCATTCTGTAAAGTGTTATGAAGTATTTTAAAACATTGTTATGGAGTATTTTGAATAATGCTATGGAGTGTTATGAAGTGTTTTAAATAATATTATACAATCATTCATAACATTGTAATTACCAATAACAAATAACGTGGATAATAAAGCAACACACCTTAAAAATATATATATAAAAAAACTCTTTATAAAAAAACAATGTGAATAACACAACAATCTTAACTCTTCCATAAATTTTTAAAAAAATTATTTTATAACTCATGTCATGCATTTCAAAAAGAAAAGAAAAAAGACAGAAAATTTACAGTTAAGAATGAGAAACTGAGAAAGGAAGATGCTTCAAGAATAAGAAAATGAGAAGATGAACAAAGCTCCAAGCAAGAGAAACCAAGAATGATACAATGCGAGAGAGAAGATAGCAGACGCAATGCAAGGTAGCACAATTTAGGGTTTTTAGAGCGAGGAAGAGAAGAAGATGGAGACTTTTAAAATTCAAAATAAGGAAGTGGTTATTGAAATTATTTTTAGGATGAAAGGGTATAATTGATAAAAAAAAACAATTTTATTTAGAATGAATGAGATCTAAATTGAATTAAACTAATTCTCAAAGGTATTTTTTCTAGTTAAATCTTTTATTTATTTATTATTTTAACATCAAATAAATTCTACAAGGTTAACTATAGTTGAATATCAACAACAACAACAACAAAGTCTTAATTTCAAACTAATTGGGGTCGGCTATATGGATTCTTCTTTTCCACTCGATTCGATTTAAGGCTACCTCTTCTGATAAATTTAAAACAGCAAGATCATTTTGTACTACTTTTGTCCAAGTTAATTTAGGTCTATCTCTGTCTCTCTAAGGTATTTTTACTTTAACTAGTTTAATTTTCCTAACTTGTGCATCCCTAGATCTATGTTTCACATGGCCAAATTATCTCAATCTATGCTCTCTTATCTTATCCTCGATAGGTGCTACCCCTACTTTTTCTCTAATGCTCTCATTCATAATTTTATCCATTCTAGTATGTCCACACATTCATCTTATCATTCTCATATCTGCAATATGTATCTTACTCATGTGTTGTCCTTTCACAGTCTAACATTCACTACCATACATCATCGCAGGCTGTATGGTAGTACAGTAGAATTTTTCTTTCAATTTGACTGGCATATTTCAATCACATAATACTCCTGTGGCACTCATTCACTTTATCCAATAAGCCTTAATCATGTGACTTACATCTTCTTCACAACCACAATCCGCTTGAACAATAGAACCAAGGTATTTAAACTGAGTACTATGAGGTAGTACTACTCGGTCTAAAATAACTTCGCCTTCTTTTCTATTCGTGTTATTAAATCTACAATGCATATGCTCAGTATTAGTTCTACTTAGCTTAAAACCCTTTGATTCCAAAGTACTTTTTCATAACTCCAACTTTTGACTTATACATGCTTGGCTCTCATCTATCAATACAATATCATCTGCAAACATCATACACCAAGGGATATCATCTTGTATATGCTTTGTTAGCTCATCCATGACCAAGACAAATAGATAAGGACTCAAAGCTAAACCTTGATGTAACCCAATAGAAATAGAAACATCCTTAGTATCCCCTCCAACAGTGCGGACACCAGTGATAGCTTCATCATACATATCCTTCAAGACTTGGATATATCTTATAGAAATCTCCCTACGCTCTAGGATCCACTATAAAATTTCTCTAGGAACTCTATCATATGCTTTCTCCAAGTCAATGAAAACCATATGTAAATCATTCTTCATCTCTTTATACTTTTTCATCACATCTCTAATAAGAAAGATAGCTTCCATAGTGGATCGACCAAGCATAAAATCAAACTGGTTTTGAGAGATACGAGTGTCCAAACATAAACGGTGTTTCACAACTCTCTCCTATAATTTTATGGTGTGGTTCATAAGCTTAATACCTCTATAATTTGAGAAATTTTAAATATCTCCTTTATTTTTAAAAATAGGTATCAGACTGTTTTGTCTCCATTCATTAGGCATTTTCTTTGTACTTAGGATCTTATTAATCAAAGCCATTAACCACACAACTCCTGTATCTCCCAAACTTTTCCATACCTCAATAGGTATTCCATCTGGTCCACATGCTTTACCGATTTTCATTCTCTTCAAAGCTTTCTTTACTTCGGGAAATCTAATCCGTCTAGTATACTTCACATTTTTCTCAGCTATGTCATTCAAACCTTCAATGATTTCATTACGGTTACCATTAAGAAGCTCCTCAAAATAACTTCTCCATATTTCCTTGATATCTTGTTCTTGAACCAAGATTCTATTCTTTTCATCCTTAATGCACTTAACTTGGTTCAAATCTCGATATTTTCTTTCTCTTATTTTAGCCAATTTATAAATAGCATTTTCTCCTTCCTTTGTTCCAAATTTTTCATATAAATTCTCTAGAGATTGTGCTCTTGCTTGCCTAACTATCATTTTAACATTCTTTTTTGCTTATTTGTAATGCTCAAAAGGTCATTGTCACTACACTTTAACAAACTTTTATATTATTTCCTATTACTAAGAAGTATGGAGGTATAGGCTTTTGGCATTTGCACTCTTTTAATTTAGCTATGATTGCTAAGCAAGGATGGAGAGTCTTATCTAATCCTCAATGCCTTCTCAATAGAATATTCAAGGCAAGATATTTTCCAAAATGGGAGTTTGCGTTTTCAGAAGCTCAATTAGGTCATAACCCGAGATATACTTGGAAAGGGTTTATTTCTTCACAAGAATTACTACGAAGAGGAGTTAGATGGAGAGTTAGCTCAGGTTCTTCTATTAAAATTTGGAACAATCCTTGGCTCCCACGGAAGGAAAACTTCTACCTCACTAGCCCTTGTAATGAGGGTATTGGGTGCTATATGGTTAAGGACATGTTTAGGGAAGGAGCTTATTATTGGGATATGGAAAAAATTGAAGGGTTTTTTAATAGTGACGAAGTGGAAATTATAAGGAGAATTCCAATAAGTTGTCGATCCCCCAAAGATAAGTTTATGTGGCATCATGATAGAAAGGATCTATATTCGGTCAAATCAGGTTATCAATTGGTTTGGAACAATATTGCTGGTTCATACTCTAGTCAATGGCATAACAAGAATTGGGACATGTTCTAGAAGTTGAATCTGCTTGGTAAGGTGAGAATATTTATGTGGAGGGCTATCTATAATATTTTTCCTTCTAAAGCTCGTCTGATTCAGAAAGGGTTGGATATGGATGAAGGCTACATTGTTTGCGGAGAAATGGAGGATATTGCCCATGTGTTGTTTCACTGTGCAAGAGCTAAGGGTTGGTGGGGTACTTGGGACATGTAAAGTACCACTCCACTGAGCAGCTCTAATGATCTCGGGCACTTCTTTTTCCAGTTCTTAAAAGTGTTGTTCATCTGAGCATATAGAGACTTTTTGTTGTATTCTTTGGCGCCTGTGGTATGCAAGAAATGGGCTGGTTTGGTGAGGTGAGGATATGACTGTCTCAGATGTGGTTAATGGCGCCTTGAGTTTTCTTAGTTCATGGCGTGTTGCTAGGAACAGATTACAGCTTCAGCAAGCTTCGCACTATGATGGATAAAACCAGTGGCAAAGACGGTGGCAGAATGTGTGGAAGTGTAATGTCGATGCCTCCTTTGCGAATGTAAGTTGTAAGGGAAGTTTTGTTGTTGTTCTTCGGGATTCAAATGGTGCTTTCATTGCCGCAATCTCAGGACTAGTGTCTAGAATCACTACTGCAATGGGTTCAGAGGCTATGGCGTTGAAGATGACTCTGAATTGGATTCAAGAGCGTTATAGGAGCCCAGGTATTATTAAAATGGATGGCAAGCTAGTTGTTCATGCTCTTATCTTCTAAGGAGGAAGACAATTCAGAAGTGGGACTTATTATTTCTGACCGTGACCATCCTTTCTTATCTGGCTATTTACCTGAAATGGATGTTAGGTGGGTTTCGAGGCAAGTTAACCTAGTTGCTCATACGCTTGTAAAAGCAATTAGTTCAAATTCTAGCCTCATGATCTAGGACTTTATTCTCAGTTTTCTCTTTACCTCACTAAGTTATGATTTGAATTAATATTGATCTGTTTTTCCTCCCAAAAAAAAAGTAGAAGAAGAGAATTCAACCAAATCTTAGTTTTGTAATAATAAAAATTTCATTATATAGAGCGATTAATAAAATTTAAGAGATCTTTTAAAAATCAATAATAAAAATAGCGTAGAAAAATTAATATCTTTGACGTAATGATTTTTACCCTTACAATTTAATTAAAAAGCAATAATACATACATATAGTGGCGAAGGTACGTTTATATGAAGGGGGCAACTCTTTTTTAAAATTTATATATATATATATATATATAATATTTTTTATAAATTTTTAAATTATTTATTAATTTTTTTTAACATACATATACACACACATTCTTTTGATTTGATGTCATCTAATGCAGATGGGGTTCATTTTGAAATGTCATTTATTACACAAAAAGTGTATTCTTAAAATCAAAAGTTTAAAACAAAAGTAAATGTTTTTAAAGAAAAATAAATATTTTTAAAAATATTTGAACTTTTTGAAAATTTTGGTATAAAGTCCTATAATTTATTATATATGACATCTAAAAATTAATTTTATTATAATTTATTTGTTGTGTGTGATGACGATTGAATGAAAGAAAATAATAGAATGTTAGTGAAAATTAAAAAAAAAAAATCATAAACGCAATTAGTTGTTTTGTTATGGGTTTTCTCTGCTCTCACTTAAGACTCCAAAAGCTTTGCAATCTATAATGTTTTTTGGATTTCTATCACTCTCCCAGTTTGCTTCGGTGCATCAAAACTCTGTTCTTGCGAAGGAGAAGTCTTCCTCAGCCTCCCTTCACCGAAGTTCATTGTTGCCGCAGCTGTTCTTTGGATGCTCTTATCCGTTGTGGTAATCTTAATCTTTTTTTATATGAGATTTGCTAGGGCAATGCCTATCTCTTGAGAGTGCTTGGTCCCTCCCTTTTGTAGTTTGCTTACAGTTCTGTCAAGGATCCTTCTTCCTAATTTTTGGCCATTCACTCGTCTTGACTTTGGCCTTTTTAGCTGGGGGTACTCTTTTACGTTTGTTTTCCAATTTATTTGGGTAGATTGCTTTGTGTATCTTAGATGGCCACCATTCCTTCTAAGGTTTGGTTGAATCCGTTTTTATGTTTAATTTAATTCTATTTCTATGACTGCTCAAAAAAAATAATAAAAAACAATAGGCACTAACTTAGCTAGCCTACAAATTCTGTTTGGATATTCCCTCCAACACTACTACTTCTAGTCCTTTGTACATCATTTGCACTTTGTCTCTCTATTCTATTCTACCTCATTCCTTCCTAACTTTCTTTCTTCTTTCTTAAACAACATCATCATCTTCTAAAAACATTTAGACAAGATAATATACTCAACTAATATTTCCTATGAGAATATCATAAAACAAGTAATTAACTAATAGATTGTATATATATATTTTTTTCAATGAAGTATCAACTGTTATTGCCAAGTGTGAAAAGGAATATAAAATTTTTCGTACAGATAATCAACCAGCTATTATACTCAAATCAATAACCTACATTTCCAACATTTTGCCTCGTAATAACAGCAAATTACACCTGTCCCCGTCATTTCTCAATAATATACTAATGCATTTAAGAGGTGCAAAGTTGCCTCATCAATGAGCTTGTCGTTGAAATGATAAAACATTCTATTTGCATCCAATAGGTACAAATTTTGATTCTCCACATCTAAACATTTCTCAAGAGACTAAGGGTGTAATTTAATCTAATATAGCCTACATCCGAACTCAAACTGGTTAGGAGCAAAACCAGCAAATCCCCTTTTAAACCAGAGGTTCTGGCAGCAGCAATGTTATTAGCAATCCCCAGCCTACCGAGATCTCCACTGTATAACCAAACACCAGCACATCCTGACTACAGCCTATTCAAGCATCTCAACAACACATCATTAACCACAAGATTAATAACCTATCAACTGCAACGTACCTCGTATCAGAAAACCGGTAAGCTATTATAAGCCCAGCATCATCCTCTGTATCAGCAGCTGGAAAAAAAACAGAACCACACACAGAAGATAAACAAAGCCACCAATGCAGCAAAGAAATAATAAATTCACATCAGCAAAGGGCCATCCGGTAAAATAAAAAATTTTAAAAAAAAAAACATATAAAATCTACAATCAAAACTCATCAAATCCACAGGCAAACCTTCTCACCCTGCATAGACACCATCAGATCAGTTTCAAGATACAGCTTCTGGCATGCCCACCATCCATATGCTTCCTCTGATATGAGGTCAGTTCCCAAACTCTACCAGCAACAAAGAAGGAACATATCTATATCAACCTTAAAAGCAAAACAAAAGAAAAGTGATAAGCCAAAAAAAATTATCAACGTGTGCCTATCAAGAATCCTAAGTTCATGAAGAAGTGGAGTAGGAGAATGAATCAAACTGCTATTAATAAGTTATTATTTGAATTAGCAGTTGTTATATGAATTAGTGCCAGCTATTTAGGAGTCAGTACTAGTACCAATCACTTCGTCTTGTGTATTTATATTTTCTAGGACTAACAGTAATGAAAAGTTCCATTCATCAACAAATTATTGTGGTTTATTCTGACCCAAGTAAAATTTTATTAAAAAAAACTATCACAGCTTTGATTGGGACCTATCAAAAAGACCACCTCAACATGTATATCTTGCTAGACCAGTATGCTATTTACAATTCTATTCCATTCTCCTATCAAATTAGTACTGTTACTGTATATGTGCTTTATGATTCAATAAAATCTAAATATTTTCAGGAAAAAAAAGAATAAAAGAAGACAAGGAAGTCATGAGCGAAGAAGAAAAGGAAGTCATGAGAGACCATACTAATTTGTAAAATTTCTTTTTTTTTTGTACCTTTTATTTCACTTTACACCTTAATTTGAAGAATATTTCCTATTCTACTTTCATCAAATTATATATGGATAACAATAATAATGGAAATGATAATATGGTACCATGGTGGTAGCAATTCAAGTGTACAAAATTAAAATAATTAAAAGGGACAGAAAGATTAAACTAGTAATCGGTGGTTGAAGTGGTGGAGCACCGCCACTCCTAAATATCATTCCGAAGTAGTAAGCATCACCACTGGTAGACCCTGTGCTGCCTGTGTTGGTGGTGCCAGCGCTGGTTCTACCACTATAGAAACCCGTGCTTTCGTTTTCTTCCCTGTGTTAAATAATTAAAGAAAACATCAATAATGAGCATACATTATCAAAACATAATGTTACGAATTCTGAGAGAACACCTCCAAAAATTAATTTAAGAAAACATTCAAATCTTATATTTTCAAAGTGGAATTCACCATGTCTCGTGTCTTCGTCAACTAGCATACTACCATCATAATTTATTATATGTCCGAAGACAGATAAAATATTAACACTTGGCATTGGTTTATGATTTATTCCAATCCTGCAAAGGTAACAAATTCTAGTTGGCAATAAGGCTAGGAATTATATATATATATATATATATATATATATCAGAAGAAACAGCCTAGATAATATTAAAAAAAATTGAAATTTTGATTGAAATAATCATGAAGTCATCTCTCTAAACCATAACATCTCAAAGTTACGACCCAGTTGAGGTCAAATTTAACCCAAAAGAAAATTGAAATTAATTGAAAAATTGAATGAAATATGTTAAATTTGCTTAAAAACAACTTTGAATGATGTCTACTCAAGATATTCAAAATTGTGTTTTTCTAATTTTCTCAAAAGCAACTCAGACAATAATGCCAACTAAACAATAATCCAAAGTGCAAGTAATAGCTTCACGATCCAATCCAAAAGAATTTCTGAACTACAGCGCACACATTCAACTGAACAAAAATAAAGATGCAAGCAATAGATCAAAACCCCAAGGGAGAGAAAAATCCTTTTCCCAGACTGCATTATTGAAATTCCAACCAGATAATTATGAACTAGATCATACATATCCAACTGAACAGAAATCAAGAATGAAATGTAAGCAAAAAGTCATAGCCTCAAATGGAGAGAAAACTCCTTTACCATTTTTGATGTGCTTTAGCTGTTTCCCTTGCACTTCTTGCTGCTGCTTCCCTGGACTTGGCCGCTTTCCACACTCTAGTGATAAGAACTTGGTCAGAGCAGTTGCAAATAATGACTAACACAGTCGCGAAAGCGACCTGCATAAGAAAATGAATGATATCTATGTCTATCAGCCAGCTCTTTTTCCTGGTGTTTTAGAGAATAATGTAAAGCTTATTACACAAAGAAATATGAGAATGCAAAAACTGAATGAAAAATATATTTTAAGAGGTTTCTAGGAAGCATAAATAAAACAGGTCATGTGACCATTAAAATTAATCACTAGTCTCAATGACTGCATTAGAGAAAAAGTGAAAGTATGGTCATACTAAAATGGATAGAATCCGCAATGAGTACATTAGAGAAAAAGTGGAGGTAACACCTATTAAGGATAAGATAAGAGAGTATAGATTAAGATGGTTTGACCATGTGAAACGAAGACCTAGCGATGCGCCGGTTAGAAAAACCGAACAAGTTAGAGTAGATATAGCTAAGAGAGGCAAAGATAGGCCTAAACTGACTTGGTCAAAGATGATCCAAAATGATTTTATGATGTTACATCTATCAGAATAAATAATTCTAAATCGTATTGAGTGGAAAAGAAGAATCTATATAGCCGACCCCAATTGACTTGGTATTAAGGCTTTATTGAGTTGAGTTGAGTTGAGTCTCACTTGAAAGACTACTCATGTGGATGCCAAAAAAACTTAGATTAGTTTATTTATCCTATTGAGAATGTAAAAATGACAAATTTTATAATGAGCATAACTCCATATGCAAGAATGTTTTGACTTGTCGAGTTGGTTTTGCAAACATTAGCTTACATTATTTAGGGATTATTGATCTGGAATACTATTCCACTCAACGTCAGGGAGATAACAGGAAGGAACATGACCAGGGACCATGAGAACACAAAACAAAAAAGAGAAGCATCTAAGTGAAGTTCAAAGCACTCAAAGTCATTTTGAAGTGAAATTCACCATGTCTCATGTCTTCACCAACTAGCATACTACCATCATTACATATTATATCTCTAAAGCCAGATAAAAATATTAACACTTGGTATTGGTTTATATATATAAAGCAACAGTCTAGATACCAATAAAAGAATTTGAAATTTTGACTGAAATAAACATATGAATTCATCTCTCTAAACAGTAACATCTCAAAGTTAAGACCAAGTTGAAGAAAAATTTAACCCAAAAAAAAAATTGAAATTAACCAAAAAACTTGAATGATTGCAATACAACTTTGAATGATTTCTACTCAAGATATTCAAAATTGTGTTTTTTCTAATTTTCTCAATAGCAGCTCAAACAATAATGCCAACTAAACTATAATCCAAAGTGCAAGTAAAACTTCACGATCCAATCTAAAATAATTTCTGAACTACAGCATACGTATCCAACTGAACAAAAATAAAGAAAGAGATGCAAGCAATAGATCACAGCCCAAAGGAGAGAAAACCCCTTTTCCCATACTACAATATTGAAATCCCAACCAGATAATAATGAATTAGATCATACACATCCAACTGAACAAAAGAATGAAATGCAAGCAGTATATCATAGCCTCAGATGGAGAGGAAACACCTTTACCAGACAAAAAAGAGAAAAGCATCGAAGTGAAGCTCAAAGCATTCAAAGTCCCAGCTTGAGTCCACAGCCCATTCTAATCCTCAATGTAGCATAATAAATAGAACCCATTAATAGAAACACACTAAAGACTGGGATCAATAAGAATATATGGCATTTCATTGTGTATTTATGGGATTTCTTGAGTTGAGGTTGAGGAACAGAGCTGTGAGAAGTCTATACGTGTGTGGTGTTCTATTCATTGGAGAACATGATGCTTACTCCAGAAGCCTCCTTGCCAATGCATCAGGAAACTTACAACTCTCACTCATCAAATCCAAGACTATACGAGCTTCATGGAACTTCTTTTCTTTACATAAGATAGAGAACAACCATCTCGTACTATACTGGTGAGGCATATAATTATGAGCAAGCATTTCATCAAAAATCTTGAATGCAGGAACACTCAAGTAACAAGCACAAAAACAACGGAGGAGATTTTCATAAGAAGCCTTGTCTGGGAAGAACCCCATCTTATGCCCTGCAAAGAAGAGAGACAAAGCATCTAACTCCCTACCAGCCTTGCAAAGGCCTCTCAGGAAAGTGTTATATGTAACTTTGTCGGGTTTATAACCATTTGCATTCATTAAATTAAACAATTCTATAGCCCGATCAATTTCACCAGTTCTACTATGTGCCCCAATAAGAATAGTAAAAGTCACTTCATTTGGTAATATGTGCTCTTTTTGCATTAATTCAAACTGTCTGTCTGCATCCTCAATCCTATCTGCACAGCAAAACCCATAAATTATACAATTATAGAGGTATAAATTGGGCATAAAACAGGTTCCTTTTATTCTATGCATGAGCTTCAAGGCAAAAAATTTCATTTCTTCAGGAGAATTAGCTGAAAATCTTAAAATGGTTTTCCTTGGAAAGAATGTTCTTTGATTTAGCAACTGGAACAGTGTTTCTCTCGCCCTCTCAGATGCTCTGGCTACCTTGCACCATCTATTCTTGAAACCAATAATATTTCTGCAAACACCACTGGCCAAGGTAATGTAGAAGATGAGGTCAAATTCAATTTGGCTTCTATCCATCAAATCAACTAGCCTAAAGGCAAACTCGATCTCTCCCTTCCGCAAGAAATGATGAATAAAAGAGGTATATAACACAGTATTTGGCAAAAAACCATCTCCCAACATCCTGTCTAGATACATGCATCCCTCATCAATCATGTTATTCTTCACTAACCCACTAATCCAAGCAGTATAAGCATGTGAACTTGGTTGAATGCCATTCTTTATCATCCTCTCAAAAAATTGCTGGGCTTCTAAAGCTCTTCTACTCCTGGAATAACCATTGATCATTGTCAAATAGACAGTTTCATCCGGATCCACACCAGCCTCAAGCATCCTTTGAAACAAAATTTCAGCTTCAAACATTCTCTTTTTTCTGTTCAGACAACTTATAATGGAGTCATAAATAGCTACACTAGGTTTCAACCCTATCTCCTCCATCTGATTCAAAATATGAAATGCTGATGCCAGATCATTTCGTTTACAGAATTCATTTATCATTATCAAATAAGTTGCTAAGTCAGGAACCATGCCCCATTCTTGCATAATGTCAACTAGGGATTCAAAAGAGAGAGGACGACCATCCTGGATAATGGACTTCACCAAGGAGTTGAAAGTGAAAGGCAAAGGATGACACCCAAGACCTATCATTTTACTAAAACATGCCAAAGCAGCATCTATCTTTCCTACCTCACACAAGGCAGTAATATAGATGTGAAATGCCACATTAGCCAGATTCAAATTCCTTCTTTCAATTTTCTCAAGAAGGAGCTCTATTTCTTCCTCCAAATTCATTCTAGGGTTTATATTAGAAGGACCCGAGAGCAATGAGGGGTCCAACCCACATCCATGCGTAAGAATTCTATGCAGCATCAAAAGGGTGAGTTGAAGCTCATTCCCCTTCAATCTATTCTTCATGAGAACAAGAAATAATACATGGTCTGGAATGACCCCAAGGTTCAGCATATTTTTAAATAATTCATCAACTTCATCAAACCTATAATTCTTGCAAAGTGCAGCCAATAAAGTTGTATAACTGTGCACACAAGGTACCAAATTGCAATAAGCCATGTTATTCAAAAGCATTGAAGCACAATCAACTCTCCCTACCTTGCAATAATTACTAATCATGATATGATAGGTAACTGCATCAGGTAGTATCCTTGATTCATTCATTTGATTGTAGAACATCCACCCTTTACTAAAATAACCCATTGTGAAAAATCCCTGAATCAACACAGTACAAGAAAAAGTATCCGGATCCCAACCAATCTTTAGCATTCTGATAAAAACCCTCATTGCCATTTTGATCTTTTTATCCTTAAGGCAAGCTTTCATAAGCAAAGTATACATAGTCTTGCTCACAAAGAAACCCTGTGCTTCCATCTCTCCACAAACCGACTCTGCCTCCAGGACCCATTCTCTCTTGCAAAGCCCATAAAACAATGACTTGTAATTATGAAGAGTTGGCAACAACCCAGTTCTTTCATGCATTACATGAAAAACTTCCATTGCCTCACCTACATACCCTTTGCAACATAATCCATCAATCAAAACATTATAACACCACATACCCAATTGCACATTAGCATTTCTAATCCTGACAAAATAATCAAACTGTTGGGAAAATCGCTATTTTTCCGCCCCTCGGACCATCTTTAAGCAGGAACAAATGAGAATAAAAATAATAACTGAGAAATTAAAAAGAATAAAAACACAATATTTAACGTGGTTCACCCTCAATTTTTAAAGGCTACGTCCACGGGCCAAACTCCGAATAATACTTCCACTATTACAAATAGTAGGTACACAAAGAGATTATTACAAAATAGTGACACTCAAAGTATTTCTCAAAAATACCCCTAAAATTATAATGCTCACTATTTTTTTCTCTTTTTCAATTTTAGAAGCCCTTTTCTAAAATTATACTCTCCCTCACAGATTTTTCCCTCCACCTATGAGTTATCTCTCAAATGAGGCAAAAGCCTCTATTTATAAGAAAAATAAAACCGCGTTCCAGCCTTTGCCAACTGTTAACTTCAAATTGCAAACTTTACAATTTCAAACTTTGCCAACTGTTAACCCTTTTTTTTCTTTGTCCTTTTTTCATTTTTCAAACCTCTTTTTTTCAACAAAAGCTGCTAACAATCTCCACCTTTAAAAATAAAAAAAACGCAACATTGTCTGCTACTGACAAACATAATTCTTATCGTCAAGAATTATCATACCCCACCATAAAAGAGTATCGACACTTGAAATTATTTCACAAACTCCAAGCATTTTTCATCGGCCATGTCGGATTCCGCTAATAGTTTATGGTGCAACCCTCCTGTTGACTTTTCCGAGAGTTCATTAGCCATCGACATAAGTTTTCCACCACGCACTTTGCATTAACTGTCAACCAATGCCGCGCGCATTTCCGTGGACCAGCTACCAATAATCCTTCCTCTTCCATGACATCTCAAAGGGTAGCAATCATGCCATGAGGACATACTTCTCTGCATTACAGAACAACTGTATCATCTCCTTCGCCAGGAGATCACATTAGCAGCAACAACGTTAGAGCTTCTAGCCAAATCAGCTCTACCGTTTGGGCAATCTTTTTTCACGTGTCCAGTTTGACCACACTCCCAGCAGACAACTTTTCTCTTTCCGGAGCCTTTGTTTTTATTTTTGCTACTGACAGACAAAGCTGAATTTTCATATGACTTATTTTTCATATCATTCAACCTTCTCTCTTCAGTAATGAGTTTACTGACCACATCCGCATATACCAATTGCTTTCTACCATATTTCAGAACAGGCTTCATGTGCTCATATGTAGAAGAAAGTGACAGGATAAGCCGGAGAGCTTTATCTTCATCTTCGGTTTGCACTCCAAGAGTCTCCAATTCAGAAACAATGCCGTTAAGGACACTCAGATGATCTGACAGTTTTGTACCTTCCGCTATTTTCAACGTGTGAAATTGCTCTTTCAAATATAGCCTGTTGGATATATTTTTCCCCTGGTACAATTCTTCCAGTTTATCCCACAACTCCTTTGTTGTAGATAATCCAATCACATTAGCAAGAACATTTTTTGCTAGACACATGCGTATTTGACTTGCTGCCTTGATATCTAGCTCCTCCCATTCTTCGTCGCTAATCTTGGATTTTTCTGAGTCTCCACTACCACCATCGCTTCCTGAATTCTTTTCGCTGACTGGTTTACCTTGCAAAACTTTATGCAGTCCAGACTGGATCAACACGTCTTTGACTTGCACTTGCCATAGTGCAAAATTTATGCTCCCGTCAAATTTCTCAATATCAAATCTCATCGTCGACATGCTTATTTTGTACTAATAAAGGACTAGAAATAAACAATTACACCAGGTAAATTCCAAGGTAAGAGGAGGAGTCACAATGGTCTCACTTAAAATCCACTTGTCTTAGACTAAATTCGTGTCGTTTGACAGAATTTACCTAGACATGTAATTATTTATCTCACCACCAATACTCAAGCACACCAAAGCAAAACGGCTCCACCTTTTCCAAAGCTCCACCAGCTCCAAAGGCTCTACCAGCTTAAAAACAAAAATAATTTTTAACAAAAATCTTTTCTGATGTGGAAGATCAGACCAAGCTGCAACCACAGAGCATACTAAGATTTTTGACAAAAATTATAACACCTAAACTCTGATACCACTTGTTGGGAAAATCGCTATTTTTCCGCGGACCGTCTTTAAGCAGGAACAAATTAGAATAAAAATAATGACTGAGAAATTAAAGAGAATAAAAACACAATATTTAACGTGATTCACCCTCAATTTTTAAAGGCTGCGTCCACGGGCCAAACTCCGAATAATACTTCCACTATTACAAATAGTAGGTATACAAAGAGATTATTACAAAATAGTGACACTCAAAGTATTTCTCAAAAATACCCCTAAAATTATAATGCTCACTATTTTTTTTCTCTTTTTCAATTTTAGAAGCCCTTTTCTAAAATTATACTCTCCCTCACAGATTTTTCCCTCCACCTATGAGTTATCTCTCAAATGAGGCAAAAGCCTCTATTTATAAGAAAAATAAAACCGCGTTCCAGCCTTTGCCAACTGTTAACTTCAAATTGCAAACTTTACAATTTCAAACTTTGCCAACTGTTAACCCTTTTTTTTCTTTGTCCTTTTTTCATTTTTCAAACCTCTTTTTTTCAACAAAAGCTGCTAACACAAACGCCTCCAAAAACATCTCTTGAGCGCAAAACTCTCTAAGAACTGAATTACAAGCACCAGTACCACCTCTAATAAGCTTATCAAAAAGAATAGTAGCATCTTCTAGTTTCCTTAACTTAACCAAGCAAACAACCATTGAAATAATAATACTAGAATTTGGATTAATACCTCTGCCAATTATATTCTCACAGTAGACAGTGTAAGCCAGCTTGTACTCGTCTAAGTCGACCAATTTCCTAATGAAGGCACCATAGATATCAATACTAAGCTCCAAGCAACGGCCAGAAGCAAAATCAATAGCAGAAATAGCATCAGGAACAGCAACAGAATTGGCAATGATTCTCTGGATAACTTGCTGTGCAGAGGATAAGCAACCACGGCAAAGAAGGTTATTGGCTAAGGAGAAGCATAGAGATTTATGGTCATTTTGGGAAGTGGGTATTGATGGTGGTGGGTCTAGAGGAGCAGTGCATGTTACCATTGCTCTGTTACTGGTTTTGAAGTAGAAGAAACAAGAATTAAGCCTCCTTTTTATCATGACCATGTATCTCTCAAGTAAAGAAATTTCTTCGCAGAGTTTGGCAGAGGAGACATGGAGACACGCAATTAGTGTGACATTCAATGTTGTGTTATGTGCTTGAGCGTGGGGGAAGTGGCATTGACAATGCTATAAGTGGGATTAAGGGCAGCGGCAGCAGCAGTGGCAAAATGTTCTCTATGTGGCATAGCTTTTTGTACTCATACTCGAAAGTGATGGTGCACTGGAAAACTTGAAACTCTGAGCCTGGTCCCTAAAAAAATTGGAAAAAGGAAATGCAAGGGAATAAGAGATTCTGACAAAGTTGTCCATGAGAATTTTGAGCAGCAGTACAATTCCAATAGTTGTGCATCATTCCATATATTGCAAAATTTCTTAAACTTAATGAAATTTTATATGAAAATAACAGAACAGCCAATTGAAGGTTAAACTTCAGCTAAAATTAAACCCAAAACTGAATCTTTTTCATGAAATTATGTCGATTAACAAAGCTGATTAAGTATAGTTCTGCTTCTGAAATCTTACTTCTATAAGGGTTGTAATAGACCACAGTATCTTATCAGGCAAAGAAAGCTTAGATGTATCAATTTCTCGATTCACAACGCAAAACGAATACCTCCTGAACCAGATACCAAGAGTTGAGAATTTGTGTATGGAAATGGTGGAGCTCGAGAGGCACTGATGGTGTAAACAAATTATAAATGAAATAAAAGCCAAAAGAAGCCGTGCCTCCAATTTTTTTATTTATTAAATTTTAATATATTTTATATTTTATATATTTTAGTTTTTTCTCATTTTATTAAAATTTCAAAATTTATCTGCATAAATATTAATTTTTAAAAAAATTAAAATTAATTCTTAAAATATTAATATTTAATAAACTCTTAATAAACACATAAAATATTATTCATGAATTTGATATTTATCTATTAAACATTTATTAAATACTACAGCATCAATTGAAATATAAGATTAATATATAGTATTAATATTAATAATATTCTCTTAATTTCAAAAGAGCAGCCCGGTGCACAAATGCTCCCTCAATGAGCGGGGTCCGAGGAAGGATCTGACTCATTAGGTCTTTGTACGCGGCCTTCCCTTGCAATTAATTACAAGAGGCCGTTTCCACAACTCTAACCCGTGATCTCAGGTCATACGGCGACAGCACTTGCATCTGCGCTAATGCTCCCCTTCATCCTCTTAATTTCAAATTGATAAATATTTTTATTTATTCTAAATTATAATTTATTTATTATTTTAATAAATTAAGTAATGTGATAAATTTTTATTATATTTATATTTAATATTACTTATTAAATATATTTTATATTTAAATAAGAGTATAATTAAAAATATATATAAACTTATATTTTTAAAAAATAATTAATTTTTTAATTTTTATGAAATACTTTGAGATGAAGAGAATTATAATTAATGTAGGAGTTTAAAATTATTTTTTAAGATAAAATATGTATAAAAAATTGTAAAATGTAGTTTTGGTACATGTTCTTGTTAAACCAAAAATATCAAGTTTAAATCTTATTAAAACTCAAATCAAATCTAAATATTTCTGTTGGGTTTGATTTTTATATATAAATTGCTTGTGTTTTTAAAAATTATAAAGAGAAAATTATACGAAAGAATAATTTTTTTCTTTAAAATTTTATTTGTATATACTTTTAATGAAAATTTTACAAAACTACCCTAAAAAAAATAAAATTTTCTTCAAAACTATGACGGCTAAAAACAATTTTTAAAATTACTAAAATTTGTGCCATTATAAAATTACAAAATTAACCTCATCTCAACAATATCTTTATAATTTTTTTTGAAATTATATATGTTATGTATATATTGTAGATATATTATATATATATTTTAAAATTTTTCAAAAATGAATATAAAAATTGAGTTTATTTTAAATATTATTTTATAAAATAATATTTTTAAAAAAATAACATAATTTTATAAAAAGTTCTCAAAAAATTTAAGAGCATCATTTTGTAATATAATTTTATATATTTTAGATATATTATGTATATATTGTAGATATTTTATTTTTTAGCCTTTATATTATGTATAAGTTGCAGATATATTATATATATATATATATATATATTGTTTAACAACCTTTATATATTAGTTAATCATAGTATTTTATGTTGTCGATTATGTTTTATATATGTTGAAGATATATTGTATATATGTTAGATATGTTGAGTATATATTGTCAACATGTGATTTTTAAATTTTTATATGCAAACAAACAATATAAATACAAATCAAAATAAAGCAAAAATAATTCAAAAGAAATATTATATATCAATTCAAGAAATATAAAAATAGCAAAAAATAGAAAAAAATTTTGTAAAAGGAAAAAATTTTCCTTTGAGGTATTTTATAAAAAAATGCAATATAATTCAAAAGCAAAGAAAATTCTAATATTACAATTAAACAATACAATATATATATATATATATATATATTGTAATACCCCTAATTTTTTTAAATAATAATAAAAAGAAAAAAAGAGTGAAAGTAGCAGGAAAGGGAAAAAGGATGAGAGAGAAAAAAAAAGAAAAAGGAGAGAGAGAGAGAAAAGAGATCGGAGAAAATCTTAGATTTATTGTAGTCCGGTGCTCGAATTTTGACATGCGTTGGACCAAGGGAATTACTGCTTGACGACATTTTTAACGCCACCAGTCTCGCTGCCAATGGCCACAAGACGACGACTCACACGCCGTCTGAAGTCCAAAGAACAGTGCACCGCCGATGACTTTGACCGGACTTTTTAATCATTTTCTAGCCTTTTTTTTAGCGATTCAGGTACCATTCGACTCCTCTCATCATGAGCTTCATTTTAGTATATCATTTGTAATTTTTGGAGTAAATTTAATTTGACCAAAATTCGGCCAAGACCGAAACTTCCGACTGATTTTTCGGCCATATTCTGGCTAGAGAGGGAGAGTGGTATATATTTTTGGAATCATCTTGTCGAGACGAATGCGTGGATACTAAATTTGCCACCAGATTTTTTCGTCAAAATTTTTTTGTTGAGCCGCCGGCGAGGGTTTGATCAGTGTTAATTTTCGACATAAATTTTTGCGTGTTAATTAATTAATTTATCGAACTTTAAATAAATAGTATTTGCAAGAATGAAGATTAAATTTTAATAATTAAATTTAAATTATTAAATAAATTAATTACGTAAATACTAAAAATTCAGAGACTGAACCTAAATTAAAATTATAGTTATCCAGTTAATTTTAAATTATAAAATACTTGATTCTAGAGTTTTTAATTATATTATTGTAAAAATTCTAAAAAATTATTAAAATTTAAAATTCTAAAAAATTTAATTTATATCTCAATAAAAATTCTAAAAAATTACATCATGAAAAATAAAAGAGAGAACATGAGGCCACTATATTTATAACTAGATATAGAAATAACAACTTTAATTAAAAAATATGGGCCATTGAATTTACTAGGAATGTTCAAGTGACTCGTCAGCCCGAGAAACCGAGCTCAACCCAGAGAATTTAGGGCGGGTTGGGCTGATCTGATTGAATAGGGTTGGGCTACGGGTATTTAAGTTAAACCCGAATTTGGGCTGGGCTTCGAATTCAATGAAAAAATCTCCAGTTAACCCTACCCGAATATATGTAAATATCTTTTTCTAACCCTAAATCCCTCATTTGCATTTTAAGCAGTCACTCCCCACCTTTCCCATTCTGCATCTTTTTCTCTCTGAACTCCTATTTCTCTCTTAATTGCTTATTGCTCCTCTTCATCATTGCTTCTTTTTTTTTTCATTATTTGGCCTCACCTTCGCACCTCTCTCTAAACAAAGCCACAACTCATATATTTCTCTAACATTCACTCAATCTTTCAAGCTCTTAATGCCTCTATTTCTTACTATCTCTATTCAATCTCTATTTTTTTCTACCACCATCTGCGAAGTTGAAGGCGATGAGAATGTCAAATGAAGATGGCCTTGGTCACTGCCTTTAACGTTTTGCTTTCGTTTGGTTGGAGTTTTGTATTTTTGTATTTTATATTTTTATTGTAGTTTTATTTTTGGTTGAGATGAATTTTTTGAAAGATCAGATGAAGATGACCTTGGATTTGTGATTCTCTATGTGTGTTGCAATATTTTACGCTTGTGAATTTTGCTTAGATTTTTAATTATCTATGTATTTCAATATTTTGTGTGAATTTTGGCTTCAGCATATAATGTTGTGCGGCTCAGATTTGTGATTTCCAAATTTTGTGAGTGTGGATGTGTATTTTAATTTATTTTTTTATTATTTTGGATAATAATAATTATAGAAAAAACAACAAATAACGAAATAGGAATTACAATAATAATAGAACAAATACCACAAACAACTAAATGGATCAGTAAAGTAGAATAAGTTACCTCAAAATTAATTTATGTTTGCCCATAGGCTTAGGGTCAAGCCATGGGCTATGAAATGAAGTCCAAATTAAACTCGGATCAAGCTTCAGGCATGGGGCAAAATTCGTTCCGAGTATACCTCTATAATTTACCGATGGTGCCATAAAATTAATTGCAAAATTCTTAATATCTTAACTAATCAATTTTTTCTTTAGAGTAATCAATTTTTTCTTTAGAGAAGAAAAGTGTAAAGTTGTAATTTAAAAAAGAAAAAGAGGCAAATAGCATAAGAAACAAATATAATAATTGGGAAGTAAAGTAGAAAAGGGTAGTAATGAAATTTCCTACTCAGCACCTTCTTCTTCCTTCTAAATATCCCATAACCTTTTTTATTTCACCCAAAGCCTTTATTTTTTTCCTCTGTTTCTAAGCTTTCACCATCACCATCTTGTCTGTGAGGTATAAAGACCATTACTTTATTATCTCTTCTTTTGTTCTTCCTTCTTGTTGTAACTACTCTGTTTTTCACTTATAACTTTTCAAGATTGTAAATGGTTCTTGGTTTAGCTTAATTTTAGTTTGGTTGATGTATCAACTATCAGTTTTGGCTATGGACATTTTTTCTCTTGCTCTTGGTGAGGGAAGTTCCATGGACCAACCAGGACCCCTTAGTTTTATCTCTACATAATGATAAATAATTTTAAATTAGAAATTTATAATGAAATATGAAATAATAAATTGATATTTAATGTGGATGGTGAAACTTAGCATAATTGAATTTGTAGGTTGTTTGAAAGAACAAAAATTTAAATCGATGCGTTACGTTTATGAAGCTTACAATGATACATAACTAACAATAATGAGTTATGAAATCTATTTTATATTAAAGAATACTAATTTTAATATACTATCTATAATATTTCATTTTAATTAATCTCAGTTTCAAAATCACTCATTTATATGAAAAAATATTAATTTTTATGTTTTAAATAATATTATATATATATTGAAGTCATTATAACAAGTTATTTCTCTTGAAAATATAAATTTTATTTGAAAAGTATTATGTTGAATGTATAAATAAGATAGATATTTTAATATAATTATTTAATAATTGAAGATGCTAATCTAAGTACAACTATATTAGTGTTCCTAGGGCTATAAAAGAGCCGAGCCGAGCTTTGACAAGCTCAGACTTAGCTCGGCACTTAAAATTTAAAACATTATTAATTATATTTATTAATTTTACTAGTAGTTCTATTATTTAAGAATTTATATCTCAAATTATATTTTTTAGTACCATATCTCTTTCATTATATGACTAACTATATATTATTAATATAATAATATTATATAGTTACTAATTACTCTAATAGTTATTGATTTTTAATAAATAAATATAAAAAAATTTATATAATATTAAATTTAGTGTTAATATTCATTATCATCAATTAATTTTTTTTAGCATAATCAATTAGTTGTCTATAAATAAAATATAGTGTTAATAATTATTATGTTAATTAAATACCTTAATATTAATATATTTATTTTATTTTATTTATTAATCAATATATTAATATTAGTACAAATAAAATATAATTTAATAATAGTTATAATTTTACTAATTAATTTAATTTTAATTTCTCTGTTAGTATTTAAAAAAATATTATGTTAAATACATGGCTAAATATTTTATATGCAAATATGATTTTTTTTCTTAATCAATATATTAATAGAATTCTATATATTGCTTTCCAGTTTCTATTTATTTATATATTTTATATATACACTTTTTATAAACTTTTTTTCACTGTACTAAAATCATGAAACCCTAAACTATTTTCTCACCCACACCAGCCGCCTCTCTCTGTCTCATCATCTCCTTAGTGTTTGTGCCTCTCATCTCTCAGACTCTCGCCATCTTCATCAACCTAGCCTCTACCAAATACCCAGCCGCGGACCTCATCTTCATCGTTAATACAGTTACCCAGCCTCGCCAATCACCGCCATCATCTTCAAGCCAAGCTCTCAGGTATATTTTTTCTATCCCTTTTTAAATCATATAATTTTTGTGTTTTTTTTTTTGTTTTCTGAATTTCTTTTATTTCTTCAAGCCTACTCACCATCACCTATAGAAAAGCAAGCTCAAGCTCACAATCTTGAATCTAGCAGAGAGGAAGCCACCATCACATCCTTATTCCAGACCGCCACTGATACGGCCGTCTCCATCACTAAGTGTTTCTTTCGAGAAATAAAAATTGGCTTAGATCTGTTTCATTCAAGGTTTCATTTTCTTATGTGTATTTTCTAGGTACCCATTTTATCAATTTAAGTTTTTAATTGTCGTGTTTAATTTTTTATTTTAAAATTATTTTTGAGAGATGTTTTGGTATCGTAAATAAGTTGTTTCTTGTAGAGGATTATTGATTGTTCCATGTTTTGTTATTTGAGATCAAATAGGAAAAAATTACCTTTTGAAGTATAATTTGAAGATTGGTTTTATTTTTTTAAGTTTGCAAATTGTTGTTTTCATTTTTAAAAGATAAATGTCAATTATGATTTAAAATCAAAATTTTCAATCTACGAACTACATATATATTTTTTAACCTTTTGGATTCTCAGGCCATTACTGCACTTATGAAAGGTGCATATCTGCTTAAGTATATGCACAACAAAAAGCCAAAATTCTGTTCAATCTTTGCGATGGAGAAACAAATTTTCATTTATCGATGAAGAATACAATAATATTTTTGTTTTTTCTTTTATCCTTTTAATAGGGTCCATTGTTATAATTTCATTTATGCTAAATAATTAAATAATTCTTTGTATATTAGGTAATGTGATTAATAATCATATTGTATTTCCACAGTATAAGCATGTTAAACAATTTTATTAACTAGTATGCATGTTGCACCAACCAAAATGGACTAATAACCTGTAATTGGAATGTTTAGCTTGTGGCTAGCATTTATGCAAGTGCATGATCTTTATTTTTAATTATTTTTAATTTTGTTTTATATTCATATACGGTAACGAACTCGAGCTTGATCCTGAGCCCGAGCCCAAGCTTGAGCTTATCACGAGCTTGAGCTAGATCCCGAGCCCGAGCACAAGCTCTGGCTTTTTATGAGCTCGAACCTTGTATGTGTATATAATTGGGCTCGGGCTCGAGCTCGAGATAAGCTTGTTTAACATATTAATGAGCCAAACACGAGCCGAGTCAAGCCGAACTTGAGCTTAGCAATATTCGTATAAACTGAACTCGAGCTTGAGTTCGAGCTTGGTTAGTTCTTCGTGTTTTTGGTGTTCCAAGTTCATGGGTTAAAGTTGGTGCTTTGCTTGTAGGAATGATTTATTAATTGATTCGTGTCTGAGCTTAGTGCTCACGAGAATATCCTGTTTGGAATGATTAAAAGGCCATTATAATTACATTTTACCAATATGTTTGTCTATTTTTTTGCTAGTATTCATTTACTTTTATATTTTTATGCAGAGAGTTTTAAATTATAATTTCACTTCCGCTAGCTACAAGCATAGCTGTTGTTGGCTTGAGTAGTTTATACTGTTTTATGTTTAATTGATCATTTGCCATTCCATCTTCTACAAATAATTCTTCTGTTACTAGTATCTATATAGTTTCAATAGAATGTATCCCATACTAACATTCAAGCCTCTGTATGCTTGCTTATGGTTAGTTTTAGATAATTGTTTTAGATAATAATCACTAAACATTTCTATGTAATCAATCTATTGTTTTAAAAATAATTTATATACTCATATTTACTCTGTATTTTCTTTCACAAATAGCTTTTTTTTTTTCCAATTTATGGTTGTATATTTCACATGATTTTGTATGTTTTTAATTAGGGTTTACATCTATTTCAAGTAAATTTTAATTTTCTATATATATTTTTATTGTTGCCATTTTAAATTTAACTATGTAAATATTACTAATTCTTTACCATTATAGCATGAAAAAGGTTTTGTAGCATTATATTTGTGCTTTTAGTATTTTAATTTAATTAATTAATTCATATAGAAATATCTCAAGTTATATTGCAATTGAACTTATTTCTGTTGAGCTTTCTGCATTTTTTGAACTACTTTGCTGCTCTAGCCTCTATTATTATTTGATATTTCAAATTTAATTATGCAGGAGTTGCATTAACTGAATTCACATGGCTTGTATCATATTGAATTTATTTTGACACTTTTTCTTGTTTTTAATTTAGCAATAATTCTCGCATTTGAGAACTTAAAACTCTTATATTATGAGATTAGTGGAAGTTACAGATTCATGATAAAGAGATTTGATTTTCATTGGTGAATTGACTTCCATGGCTTCAATTTGATTTATATAATTAAATGTTTATATTTCTCTGTGTAGAGTTAGGATCACTACGAAATTAAGGAATGGAGGCTACAATGAGAGTTCAGTGCCTAGCAGAGGCAGGCATAGGGAAGATCCCTTCCCAATACATTCAGCCTCCTCAGAACCGACCCATCATCAAAAAAGTTGTTGGGAATAGCATTAAGAACATTCCGGCGATAGATCTATTTGGGTTCAAGGCAGAGCACCGAGAATCAGTTAGGGAGGCCATAGGAGAGGCTTGCAGGGAATGGGGCATATTCCACGTGATCAACCACGAGGTTCCCATTGAATTAATGGACCAGATAAGGAGTGTTGGCCTATCCTTCTTCAGCGACTGCCCCTTTGAAGATAAACTCAAATATGCATGTGATCCCACTTTTGCAGCCTCCCAAGGATATGGAAGCAAGATGCTGATTGACAAAGGCAGCGTCTTGGACTGGAGAGACTACTATGACCACCACACTCTGCCCCTTTCTCGCCGTGATCCTTCTCGCTGGCCTCATTTCCCTTCCAATTACAGGTTTTGATCATTTATTTTACTTTATTACTGTCTTCTGATTGACCTTTCCTTTGCTATTTGGTAATGGTAAATGGTAGGGAAGTTGTAGGAAAGTATAGTGATGAGATGAAGGTGCTTGCCCAGAAGCTGTTGGGACTCATCTCCGAGAGTCTGCGGCTGCCATCTTCTTCCATTGAGGATGCAATTGGGGATTTCTATCAGAATATTACCATCAGCTATTATCCTCCTTGTCCTCAGCCTGACCTTACCCTAGGTCTCCAGTCCCATTCTGATATGGGTGCCATCACTCTTTTGATTCAAGACCAAGTTGAAGGTCTTCAGGTTTTAAAAGATTCTCAATGGGTCACTTTGCAACCTTTATGTGATGCCATTGTTGTCATTCTGTCTGATCAAACTGAGGTATTACTTTCTCAACCCTGATCATCATCTAAATTGTCTTTCATTTGGTGTGATCAACACAACATTCTTTATCTGGTTATGGAATGAATACTGTTAAGGTAGAAAGGTTACTCTTAGAGTATTCTCTGTAATCTCCCCATCTTTGTCACTTTTCTCTATCCTGCCACTTTTGCATAATTGTTTGTGGCTTTTTATACAGATATTGATTGTGCGGATGATGGGTTATTAATTTAATAGGGGTTAGAGAATAACGGTTGGATTATTTTGGGGGTTAACATAGCTTATGGGGCATTGTAAGAACCCTCACGAAAGGGATAAAGATAATTTCTTTCTCTTGGTGTCTTATTCTGTGCTCTGCTTCTCTTAACTTTTTTTTTTGGGTAAACTTTGTGTTGGGCCTAGATATACTAATATCTTCATGAATTCTTGTATGCAATATTACTTGGGTATTTTGGGTTGGTTTGTTGTTTGTGAGCGATGCGTGATTGTGGACTAGAACTTTTTACATAACATTTTGATGGAGATGAATAGTGAAGATGGCATTAGATGCAGAGGATCTAAACTCACTATTTTGAGGTGAAGACATTAGAACAATGTTGATATAGGGCACATTATGAAGAGAATGTTCCCTGGCAGATTTGTGGAACTGTTGTGCCTTCTAAGATATGTGACAGGGAAGATTTTATTGAAGAGATAATTCATCCGTAAATGTTATTTCCAACACACTTGGTTGTAATTTGAGCAAGGTTTGGGATTGGTCCTTTCAACAGTTGGCATGTATTTGGCTACAAGGTTTGTCTACTGGTAGCTGTGTGCTTGGAGGAGAAAATTTGGTGGAAACATATAGGAATATATTTGAATGAGGAGAGATCTCTAGTCTTTGTTAATAGACTTATGATTTGTTGATTTTGGTAATGAACCTTTTTGCATATGCCATATAGTGCGTATGACTTTCTGGATTTGGTCTTATTTGAAGTATCCTTTATACTTGGTTTGCATCGCCTTTCAGAGTCAGAGCAGGGCACACCAATTAGCTTTTTTCTCTTACGATTTCATTTATGTTGTGCCCCACATAACAAAGATTTATTTTCTTTTTCAATTGGAGAAATGTTTTGTAAGGTCCTAGACTGTATTCGCAAGTTGAAAAATCCAAATGGTTACCAAATAAATGTATTCAGCTTTGTGGACAATGTTCTTCCCCTTGAGAAATTTGAGCTTCATTGTTGTATTTTTGTATCATGTTCTTGCAGATTATAACTAATGGGAAGTATAAGAGTGCGCAACATCGAGCCATAACTAATTCCTGCAGGCATCGACTCTCAATCGCAACATTTCATGACCCAGCCAAGACGGTAAAAATATCACCTGCTTCAGAGCTTGTCAGCGACTCATGCCCTCCTAGGTACCGTGAGGTTAGTTATGCTAATTATGTATCATCATGGTATACCAAAGGCCCAGAAGGAAAACGGAACATTGATGCACTTGTTATTGATGATTAGATCATCAATGCATTATAAAATGTCTGAATGTTTTTGTAATTCTGTTGGTCAAATATGCTTTATAATTTTTTTGTTCAATCAACTCAAGATCTAAAATCAGTCATCGTCAAGTTAAGTACATGTTTTACTGAACAAATTGATTACATTATATATGTCCGGCATTGAAAGATTTAAACATCTTTTTAAGGGGAAATTATCAAAGGACTTTTGACAAAAATATAAGAAAAACTAAAAATAATTTTAAATTTATAATATTTATAAATTATTTATCAAAATGCAAAAATATATTTATTAAAATATTATATTTTCATTAATTTATAAAGAGTTTATAATGAATTTATAATGAGTTTATTATAAGTTTATAAATTTTACATAATTTATGATTAGTTTATTATAAATTTATAATAAAATGATTAAAATTTTTTTAATAAAAAATTAAAAATTTTAAAAAATATTATTTTTTTATTATCAAATTTGCAGTAAAACTAGAAACAAATGTTAGTTACGACATTATGAAAGCTCTGAGATGTATTTTAGAAAAATTCTGCTGTCAGAGAGACTGAAGTCCAGCTAGTTGTGTGTGGAAATCCTTGTCTTGAATGCAATCTTATAGCAGGCTGAGCACTCCACTCCACCGATAACATTTTCAAGATGCTTTAGTGATATTATTCGCCCAAGAAAAATCTCATTTCGAGAATTTCAACTACGCAGTAGAAAGGTTTAGGACAATTAGGTCTCAATAATTAGGGCTACAATGGGGTAATGATTGTTGTTGGAACAAAAAAAAAAAAAAGAGTTTAAAGAAACCTCTGATTGAACATAGTGGACTATTCATATTCCTGTTTATAAAGCTTGAATGTCAATTCCCTAAAACTTCTGGTTCAGGCAAACTGGCGATGCATGAGGACGCTCATATCTTAAGATTATAATAAAGCAATTGGTGGAAGTGATGCATTGCTTTCTCAACTGAAGGAGCATATCTACCACTACAATATGCTGGCGACTGAAGGCCCCTCTGCACACCTTCACATAGTATAATATCTTCCATCTGCACATCATGTGTGAAACCTACAAGATTAGCAACCAAGCCAATGATTTACAAGAATTTAAATACTGGTCATCTGTATCTGTACCTGCACTGTTTCACTATCAACTAGACTTATATCAATGAAATCTTGGTCATCCTGAGGCCAAATGTTAAGATGAAAGGTCATTAGATTGGATTCCTAATAATGGCGTTCAGTCAACAAACATCACATTATCATTTTACCCATAGCACATTCTTTGTCATCCCAGGCCCAAATACTACCACATCCCCTGGCACATATTCCCCAGGAATTAATACGGTCATTCCCAAAACCTCTTAAAGAATGGCAATGTAACTTGAGCTTTGAGCCTTAGCATGCTATATAAAATTAGTCTTCAAAGAGTAAGCTTGCAAAAGAATAATTTGTAAAGCAATGATTTTTCTTTTTTTTTTTTAATGCATTCTCAAGCAATTGTTCTGTACAAATTTTTCATACTATAACACCAACATTAACCTTTAAACTTAAGGTAACACCAACACATTAATTACTTTTTCATATTCTAATATTTTTAACATCAAATGATTAAGGTTCTGCCCAAATTTTTAAAGATAGGAAAAGGAAATTCGAGGTTGACAATGAAGGAAACATAAATAAAAGCTAAAACAGTTAACAGCCCCGTCAGGTTGGATGGCAAATAAAACACCCTAGAAACTCTGAAAGCATATATGTATGCAAAAACCCAAAAAAAAAAAACTTCTGAAAGACAAATCTGATTTTCGAATTGCCTAAATGATCTCACTTAGTTTCCTCCACCCTAAACCAAAACAAATTCCTAATCTTCTTAATCCTATCCACCATCCTTGCAGAGTCGTAAATAGAGACAAATGAAAGGAAGGAATGCTGATTGTGAACACTCCTACTACTTATGCGTCTCTTTTTAACACATGCAATTCTACGTAAACCAACCCAGAACCAGGGGCGAAACCAGGACACCGGCGAGGAGGGGCAAAATTTTCAAGCAAAAAAAAAACATACGAATTTATATTTAATTTTATTTTCATATTAAAAAATTAATACAAATAATTGGTATTAATATTTGTATTCAATTTTATTTTTATATTAAATAATAAACTATTAAAATTTTTATTATTTTTATTTCAATATCTAAATTTTATTTTCAAAAATTACATAATATATATTATTTTTTTAATAATATTTATATATATTTTGAGATATTTTTAAAAAAATATTTAAACTAATTATTTAAACTAAATATTATAATAAACTTTTTTTGAATGGTAACTAGATTATACATTTTTTTTCATGAGAATAGCAAGGAGCAGGTAAAAAGGGATTTTTTTCTGTCTATAGCGTTCCAAGTAAAAAAGGCTTTCTTACTCTCTAGTGTTGCATGAGCCTTAGTTCTGAGTGGAGAAACAGGGTTTTAAATGATGGCATAAAAAGTAGTATTGATAAAATCACATAATCAGTCTGAATAAGTCGTCAATTTCATGAATTGTTTAAGGCCGCTAGCAAAATCTCCCAATCCAACAATTAACAAGAATCAAAGAAAATAAATACTCCATGAACCTCCTAAAGAAACATTTTATAAATAATAGAACACCGTATACATGAAAGAGTGATCAATTGCAGATCAATATTATCTTTCAAAAAATCCAGATTTATTTATGTAAAATGGAAACATTATGCCTAAAAAAAATACGCACTCCAGGTTACAGACCAAAACTAATTAATCAATATGCATCAAGATATTGCAAATCTGAACAATTTGTCATGACAAAAACTGAAAAACCAAATAAAAAATGTCCTTTTATGCCAGGTGCGCTGGTTTTGTAACAAGAGTTTGGTCTTCATTCCATTATTTTTGGCTTCTTTACAAGTAATTCACCAATTACTTAATAATGGTAGATGAAATGTGACAAACAGTCGTTTCTCAAACTTCTGATTTATAAATGCAGGAATAGCATATGCTCATCAAAAGCATTTTTCTTTTAGTAGTTTACATCCCATCAACACAACAAGTGGTCTCCTTTATTCAGCTAGTGTGTTGGGAAATGATTATCTGTAGTATCATACCATTCCTTTTTTTTTTTCTTTACTTTCTCAATAATGAGTGGTCCCTTTAACAAGATACAAATTTTTGGAACCCAAGTCCTAGCTCCCCAATCAACAACTCACTTCAGCCATCCACCTACAGATGATATTTGCTTTTCATTTAACTACAAGGGCAAAAAGCAAGCAAACTAGTGGTAAACTAAACCTCCCTCCATCCAAAACAAGGGTAAAAAACAATTACTAAATACGCAAATCAATTGGTATCCTTGTGGGAAGAATTGAATTACTACAAGGTAGTAAAAACCAAATGCCCAGATGATGCAGCAGTTCTAAAGGACTTTATTGAAAAAGATAGTTTTCTAGTTAGACTTAACACAAAATTTGACCAAGTAAGGATACAAATTCTTGGGAAATCAAAGGTTCAGTGTTTTAACGAAGTAGTGGCCCTCATAAGAAGTGAAGAAAGTAGACGAGGGATGATGCTAAAACCCCAAACTACTGATAGTTCAGCTATGGTGGCTAGTGGTAGCAACAAACCAGCCACAAATATGAAGAGAGGGTCAACACTTGAAGGAGAAAAAGGACGCCAGCCAACAAACCAACGCCATGATGGATTATGGTGCACATACTGCAAAAAGCCTCGCCACACGCGTGAAAAATGCTTAAAACTTCATGGAAAGCCTCCAAGCCAAGAATGGGGTAAAAAAGGTCAGCCACAGAATAATGGACAAGTTCACATTATTGCAATATCACAAGGTGAATCAATATCGAAAGGGTTGAGTAACCTCAATGAAGAAGAAATTGAAAAGGTAAAATCACTCATCAACAGCCTTGGAAATCCAAAAGGACCACTAGGCACTTGTTCTTTGGCATATTTAGGTGAGTTTCTATCTTCTATTGGATTAAATGTCTCAAGTACAACTTTACCAACTCCTTGGTCATGGACTTAGGGACAACCAATCATAAAACCCATTCATCCAATATTTTTTCAATCTACTCTCCATGTCCAAGCAATAGGAAAGTAGCCGTAGTCGATGGATCCTTTAACTACTGTAGCAAGTTTGGGGATGTCAAAATAAACCCATTAATGACTTTAAAAAATGTCCTCCATGTTCCTAAGTTATCCACAAATTTGGTCTCTATATAAAAATGCACTCAAGATTTTATGTTGTAGTTTGATTTCTCATAGTAATCATTGTACATTTCAAGACAAGAATTTGGGGAGGATAATTGAGTGTGCTAGAGAAAGGAATGGCCTCTACTACCTTGAAGCACCAAGTGAGTTGGACATGACCAAGGGCGAATTACCCTCTTCATATGAAAGTTTGCCTTATCCAACCAAAAAAAAAATTAGTTCACCATTATAGATTTGGACATCCATCATTTGGAGTAATTAAAATTATGTTTCCTTCTCTATTTAAAAAATTTAGACATTGAAAATTTTCAATATGAGGTGTATGAATTTGCTAAGCACAAGTATGTCCTATTTCCAATTAGTAATAAAAGTAGTTATACTCCATTCTATCTCATTCGCAGTGATATTTGGGGTTTATCTACAATTTCTAATGTTTATGGAGTGAGATGGTTTATTTTTTTCATTGATGACTGCACTCATGTTATCCAGTTTATTTGCTTAAACATAAGTGTGATGTTGGTACTATGGTCTTGAATTTATGTTTCATGATAGAAAAACCAATTTGGGGTCAATATAAAAAGGTTTAGGTCGGATAATGCCAAGGATTATTTTTAATCAACATAAAATATATTATGGATCTTCTCAAGGAAAATGGCAAGACGGCATGCAAACAAGTACTCTTATGGATCCCAATCTTAAACTTGGAAATGCATAGGAGAATGTTGCAATAGATAAAGAAATGTATCAATATCTAGTAGGAAGACTCATTTATTTGTCCCACACATGACTAGACATAACATATGCAATAAGTGTGGTTAGTCAATTTATGCATGGGAAATCCATTTAAAATCAACTCATAGAATACTACAATATCTCAAAGGAACACCAGGGAAAAGAATCTTGTTCAGAAGAAATAGAGAATTGATGCTTTAAGCATATACAAATGTTGATTAAACTGGATCAGTTATTGATAGAAGATCAACCTCAAGATATTGCACCTTCCTTGGTGGGAACCTTGTGACATGAAGAAGTAAAAAATAAAGTGTAGTAACTCGATCCAATGCAAAAGCTGAATTTTGGGCAACGGCTCTAGGTGCATGTGAACTACATTGGTTAAAGATCATTCTTGTAGATTTGGAGACTAAATGGGATGGCTCTATGAGACTCTATTGCGACAACAAATCCACAATCAACATTGCTTACAACCTAGTACAACATGATTGGATAAAACACATTGAAACCGACAAATACTTTATCAAATAAAAGTTGGAAAGTGTATTGATTTGTACACCTTATACCTACACATGGTCAACTTGTTGATGTTCTTACCAAAGGCTTGAATAGTTCAATTTTCCAGACTATTGTATCTAGGGATGTTCTCAGGCAAGGCCGGGCCAGGCTTACCAACAGCCCGGCCCTAAAATAATCCGGGCCTTAAAATTAGGTATGCAGTCCGGCCCTACCCCGAACAGGCCAGGTTGGCTTGCACTAGTCAAGCCAACCAGGTCTGATGGGCCTAATTTTTTTTAAAAAATATATATATAAGAAAAAAAAATATTATTATATATATAATAATAATAATATATTTTTATTTATTATATAATTCGGGCCAGGCTGGGTCGGGTTAGCCCAAAAAAATTTTCTTCAGGCCTGAAGCCTGGCTTAAAATTTAAAACAAAAATTAAAAATTGGTCTACAGCCAACCCAACTGGATCACGTTGCTTGGGTTACCGGTTTTATGAATACCCCTAATTGTATCCAAGCCAAGAATGCAAAATATGTACTCACCAGCTTGAGAGAGTGTGGAAAAATCATGTGTATAGTTAGTTAGCTATTTTAGGAAATTCCTTTATAGCAGATTTTATTCTTAAAATTAAGTCTACACATTTGTCCCATAAATCATATGATTTGAATTAGTTTCCTTTTCTAACTAGCATTGTCGTATACATTTTGCCTCAATGTTCAAATAGAAAAATAATTTTATTTGCTTCTTAATTATCGACACTATAAAATCTAGCCTCCATGTAAACCCAAAAAGCATAAAAACCACTGCCTATTCAATAAAAGAAAAGTGAAAATTTTGAATGCAGTTAAAACTAAAGCAATTACTTAGTTTACTGACTCTGAGCAGTTTACTGACTCTAAGCAAGAGAAAAAGAAAGCGGTTATCCTCAGCCAATTTGACAAAATTATATAATCCCAAATATCATAAAATACACGAGTAGGAAAATTTGGAAAGTACCTTATGAGAAGCTTCAATAAAGTAGTCAAATATGACTTGGCATTTGTTGGTTCCAAGTGGAAGCACCGAGTTGGTGTCCATCCAAGGTCCATATCTATAAAAAGCAAAAATAACTCAATACAAAAAGGAAACAAGTAACAAATTCATCACTCATTGTTGCATCTAGCACCTATTACAAACCTATTAATCATGAAATTAGGATAAATAAAAGCAAATACAGCCTTTGATCCGAGCCCAAAATCAACCACACTTCCTTCAGAGCCTCCGTCAAATCTTTGGATGCTAACTTTTTCATATATCTATCTCCAAAATTACAATAATTTAGGTGGGAGAACATCCATACTTAAAATATCAAATGGATGACACATGAACTAATAAATTGAGTATCAAATGTTAGTAGAACAATAACCCACAACAATCTTCCAGGTTCATAAAAGTCAATGAGCTACAAGTGGTAAAACTTAAAACAACAAATCCAAGGATAAAAGAGGACTAAGATGCATACTGCTGTCGAATAAGAATTGAGTTTAAGACCAGAAGCCAGAGCTTTATGTGCATATGGCACATGGTAACCACCATCTAAGTAGTTGTCACAGAACTCCTGAAATAAAAGGGCTGGGGTAAATCAGCAATCCAGGAAATCAAGGTTATGCATAATGCCAAGTATAGCTACCGATTTCCGAAGTCTAAGTTATGTGTATATGACATGAACTTGTTTCATTATCAAGGACGATGAATATATGAATTAAATTCCTTGTAAGAAAATACAAATTCCTTATACGAAAATAAACTACGAACTAAAAGGATCATCCACCTTTTACAAAGGGATTTCCATCTACAAATTATTATTAATTTCAGAGGTGATGTTAAGGACATACCTGCCAATTACATCCAATATTGTATAATCGTCTACAAACATAACTCAAAGAAGAATCAACTCCATTGGTTTTCAGTATCTCAGAACAGTTACCAAGCCATTTATTTTCCACCATATTGCCGTCAACTCCTTGCTTAGGCAAATTCACCTTGTCCACATTGAGAAGAACAAATGGGCCCCAAGTAGCTACATTTAGAGGAATAAGCCCAAACTCCTATATTCCATTACAAGATAACTCAACTAAATTTTCCAACTCTAAAAATGTTGTGCATAAATGGAAAATGTGATTACACTCGAACATTTTAGCATACACTTAAATCAAAGTTTTGCATCCCTGTTATTCTTGTGGCTTTAAGAAGTTCTCCATCTAAACGATATGTCCATGCCTGCAAAAAAAAAGATTTTGAGTACACATTTTAAATTATGGAATACTCTCTCCGTCTTATAAAGATTATCCACTGTTTAATTTTGAAATGTCCTAAAATAATTATCCATTTTTATTTATGGAATATATTTAAAATTCTTTTTTCTATTTTACCATCTAATAAATGCACACTTTAAACAAGAAATTAATAATAGTTTGAACTATTTTTAAGATAAAATAAATATATGAACAAGGATGAATAGGAGAAACACGTAAATTGTTGTCAATGTATCAATTGAATTTTCTTAAAATTTATAGAAAAAAAAATGACCTCTTTTTTGGGAGAGAGAGAGAGCAGCTTCTTTATAAAAATAGAAGTATTAGAACATCTATTGCTAATTAGTATATAAATATGTCAAAGCAAACTCCACTTCTTTATATGAAATCCATATATTTAGGGTCTCCTTAATTTAGCGGTGGCCGTCAGTTTTGAGTGACTCATAGTCCAAGGCCAACGACTGACAAATAAAATGTGAAGGCTTTGATAATTCAATGATAACTATTCTCATAAATTGACAAATAAGGATATTATTTTCAGTCTCAATATACCCCCTTCCCTAATGCTCAAAAAATAAAAGGATACTGTTTTATGTATTATTTATAATATATATTTGAAATAATAAATGAATAAATAGTGAAATTATTAGGGAGAGAGAAGAAATTAAATGACGAGAGAGAGAGGTGAGAGAGAAAACAGAGGCAGAAACTTCTTTTGCTTGATCTACTGTCTTCCGATCATTTTCAGTGACACACGCCGGTCAGGGAGAACTTGTCGTGCGATGAGTTTAACCCCACCAAGATCGCCGTTGATCGATACTGAAAGACTCTTCACATGCCGTCTGATTAGCTTGCCGACCGTGAGCTTTCAATGATGAGTTCAGTTATTTTTTTACCTCTTTTTTTCGACGATTTTGGTACGGTTGAAATCTTCTGTTCACGAGTTTCGATTTGGCATATCATTTGTAATTTTTGAATGAGTTTTTAGAAAATACATATATAAATATATTAAAAATTAAAATAATAATATTAATTAATTTAAATAATATTAATAAGTAATTAGTTTAAAAGAATAATAGTTATTTAAATTGATGAAGTTGTATGGGTTTAGAAAATATAATTTTAGTTAGTTGATTAATTATTTGTATTTAAAAGAAAATATGAATTAAAATAAATAAATAATGACAATAAATAGATAGTAAATATATATATAAATTTAGAATAAAAATATTAACATAATATTTGATTAAAATTTACAAAGTATATGAATTATAATAATTAATTAGTCATTCATAAAATAAATCAATTAACTATGTTTAAAAATTTATAAATTTAACAATGAGTTATTAGATTATGGGTTAAAATATAATTATCTAATTATATGATAAAATTAATTGGACTAATTGGATTTTGTTTATAATTTATAAAATTAATTAATTAGTTGAAATTAGTTATTAATTAGGATAATCAAATCATGAATATAAAATGAAAAAAAATTAAAAATTAACTAATAACTATTATTATTTCTATTTAATTATTATTACTAATATAGTGATTACTACTACTACTACTACTACTATTATTATTATAAATAATAATTTGGAATAAAGGTAATTGAATAATATATTAAGTGACGTAGAAATTAATTTATTAAAACAAGTAAATTAGTTATAATTCTTGGTTATTAAAAACTATTGTTATGGTTCTAGTAAATGGGTAATATTATTAAGTTTATTATTGGGTCAAATATAATAATAACTATTATTAAATAATATTTTTATTAATATAGATATTAATATTTATTAAGTTAAATTGAGTTAATTATTAATTATTAAATAAGTTAATTTATTATTTGATTATTAAGTGTTTAAATACATAAAACTAATTACTTAATTAAATCAGTACTATAACAATCAAGTTATTATTATTATTATTATTATTAAGTTTATTTTAGGTTTATTACAATTATTATTATTAATAATAGGTTTATTTTAGGTTTATTATTATTATTAAATGATATCATTAATACTAAAAAATATTATTATTAGTATTTTATTTGTTATCACTGTACATTAAAAAAATTCTATAACAAAATAAGGAAATTTAACGTATAAAATATTTGTTTCAAATTGAAGAAGAATTAGACAAATTGATTTTGACAATTTGTTCGAATTAGGTTAGAAATGTATTTTCTTTAAGGAAAGAATTAAGCAACTATTTCAAAAATTAAAGTAAATAAAATTATACTATATTTAATTATAATTGAAGAATAATTATAAGTTCATTCTCTTAAGATTATTCAAAATTTATTTAAAATATATTTTTAAAGTTTAAGTAATTATTATATCGGGAGATCTAATAAATGCTAGTAAAGTACAATTAAATAAATTTATTATTAATATTATGTTTATTATTATTATTAAGCTATTTGAACTAATGAATTAAAATTAATTTAACAGTATATCGTGATATTTTAAATATTTACCAACACCAATTTAATAGTATATCATGATATTTTAAATATTTAACAACACTTAGCAAATAAAATTTGATGGATTGATGATAATATTGATGGAGGCCCAGATAGGGTAATTAGGTAGGTGAGTTGATTGTAATAATACTCATTAAATAATTTTTGAAAATTTAGAAAAAGACTGAATTACCCAGAAACTCTAGGGATTGTTCTTATGCATGTTTCTCATGTCGTGCATTTCCTAGTAGCTTGACAATTCTAATATATTCCTTAGTTAATGATTATTCTTATATCACTTGGGAGTGGATTCAACTGCTGAGGTAAATTGTAGAGGTGATCTTATTGGTTAAACTATTATAGTTATTGGTCAAGGTGAGTATATAATTATATAATATAGGTATTTTATTAAATTATATATATATGATTTGTTAAGATTGTTTTATGATGAAATTCAGTTTATAAATGAATTTGAAAAGGAAAAAAATCTTATTTAAGAATATATTTAAAATGGAAACAAATAATATTATATTGATGTTTGAATTATGAAAATGATGATTATTTATAGATATAGTTGAATAAATGATCTGAATACACTAATTATATATTTTCTAATATAGGCACCCGTGATGATGGAGTGTTAGATGAATTAACGAATTATGATTATGATACTGTCTTTCGAATAACGTTTGATATACATACATCCTTTGGGGCGTATATCAGGTGATTCACCATTTGGGAGCAGCTCTGCACATGTGTATGACCATGATTATTTGCTCTCGGGTTGTTAGCGTCATCATTGCGCCCAAGATGTTAGCATTCACCCTTAGGCTGCCAGTAAATATTTGTTTATTTACACTTAAGCTGTTACGTAATCTATGGACTATATATTTTGAGTGTATGAAGATATATGTTAAGTTTTATGAAATGATATTATAAAATTACATTTCATTAAGAAAGAAAGTTATTATGCAGTTGTATGAATTTTTAATAGTAAGTATATGAAAAAATCATGTTTGTTCCCTCTTTGTTATATAATTATCTTATCACTGAGTAGTTGGACTTACCCATTTATTATATTAATATTTTCAGATATTGTTGGAGAATAATCCAATAGAGCATAGACTTATCTTATTTAATTTCTTCTGCATATAGAAGAAGTTGGGCCAATATATTAGCATTTGTAATATGGTTTTTGTTTTGAAATTGTTTAAGTTATTTTGGTGGACAATATTAAAAATATATTTAAATGATGTAGCAACGGTATTATGTATCTTAGGCAATGATATAAATATTATATACTCATAGTTAAATGTTTTTGAGGGATATGAAATATTTAAATTATGATTGGAGATTTATAGCAGGTTAAGTCTGCCCTAGCTTTGGAGAGTTAGCGTGTGACAATATCCATTCAACCTGTAACACATATATACATCCAACACTCCAACAAACATACACCCAAGAAATTTAATCCACATATATCAATTCAACATGTAAATGAAGAATAAATTAGAATTATGATTTAAATAATTCAGCATCTAAATCAACAACTGTACATATTCACAATATAGATTTTGACATCCTTGTTGGCTTATAAAAAATACTCAACATCGTCATCGTTGTCATCCTCACTATAATAAGCGTCCTCTCTCTTGTTTGAAATGTGGCTCCATAGATGAATTGTTGTGTTGTATCTAATTTTTCCTTAAGCTGTTATATACAATGCTGAAAATTTAGGTAAAATGCTCAATGAACTTGGTAACGAACATCCAGCAATCCATTCTGCAATAATGTATAAGTATTAAAGAACTGTTTTAAATATATATATATATATATACATAGTAATTAAGAACTCATAATATGGTTATTACCCTGCTTATTGCGGGCAAGCATCATTTTCATACGTGATTTTTAATTTGTAGTGCTTATATTTTGCCAATTTTGGCCTTTTAACGAAAAATTCAACTTTTTCCAACACAGATGACAACATTACAGCAAGCGGCTTCACATCATTAGTTCTCTCTTCTATACATGCATGATAGTATAGTGGATCATATACTGTAATTCTCCATTCCAGTAGATTAATCTTGATAAGGAACCAATACTGGCTTTCATGATTCACCGGAAGATATACCATGTCCACATCTTTAAAATGTTTTCTGTACCACGTCTTACGTTGCATAAATTTTAGGAGATTTGATGAAGGGTTCCACTTCTTCTCCTAAAATCTTCTATACCTGTAGAAAAACATCGCATTTATGTTGCAGGATCCACGTGTCTTAAGTTGATGAAAGTTCAGGACAATACTTCTGCTTTTAAAGCACGTAGTAAAGGATGACATCAATCTCCTGCTAGTTATATGCCAACGTATTTAATTTGATAGATATATCTATATAATGTCATCCAATGACTTGAAAAAATTGAAGAAATCTTACATCATTTGAAAGCCAAGCATCCTTCACCTTTAGTCAATACCAAAATGATTTTAAGTTTTTTTTTACGAATTGTAAAGTAGTACATTTTACCTGGTGGAAATTCTTCAAATTTGTTACACTAGTTGTTATAAATAAAAACCACAAATGCTCAACAAAGTGTGAAATTAAGTTAAATTGACTAACGAACTACTACAACTATAAGGGACTTATAATTTATACTTGTGAAAATGCAATTTCCACCATGCATCAAAACTTGAACATTGTTGTAGAGATAGACAAGACAAAGGATCAATTAGCAGTACAAGATCATAGGTGATTTCATCTGCCATCTTTCGACATTCTACTTATAAACATTTGGTCCTTTCCCTTTGTACTCCTTTGACCTCTAGTGTCCATTCTTCTCCGAGGTACTTCATATTTGGAACATGAATCCTTTTCTTTTTCTCTAGCTCAAATGAGGTGTGTGACACCTCTATTATCGATTGGTTGGCTAGTGCAACATCTTCATCATCCTCTTCCATAAAATTATCTTTTCTGAAATTTTTTCCATTATCCAAAGTGATTATATATTATAAAAGTAATGACACACAATGGATAATTAATACTAAATTTAAAAAATTACTAAACAATACAGACGTAGTGTAAGGTGTGAAAATAGGAGTGTCTCACTTATCCTATTCTTTCTTTTTCCTACCTTCTTCCTCCAAGGCTATAATTTTATCGCTCATTAATCTTATAGTACCCTTGAGCTCTTTGATCGGTTCTGCGTTCATTTTGTTTTCATCTTCTAGAGACTTGCACCTTATCTCCAGATATATGTATCATTGCTCAAGCACTTCTAATTTTGTCCTTTTTGAATCCTAAAGGATTAAATGTTAAGGAAATTAATTTTATCATTTAAATTTGGCAGCACCACCTACTACATTAAACATATTTGAAGGATTACCTTAGGGTCAAACATTTTTCTTGTGTAAGTGGGTTCTTTTTTCTTTAAGGTTATTCCAATTTTCCCATGGATCCTCTTCTCCTTCTGCATAGGAATGCCCTTTTCTTCCTTATGTTCTTTTTCTACTCATATTCCTTGCATATCTAGATGTGTGGCTGCAAAATGAGATATCTTCATAGGCATCGTGTGAGCGGGGATTTTCGCCCCCACTCCCTGTGGAATGGTTCTTGCGACTTCGGCACTGTTTAGGCTCGGGACCTTAGAGAATATAGACCTAAGTCCGGTCACCACCCGGACGGGCCTGGAAAAAGAAAGAGATGGATGACTCGATTCCTAAGAAATCCCCAACCCCTTAATGGGTTCGGAAAGTTGGGTACATGGGGGGTAGGTGAGAAATGGCCCAGCACAACGCCCGGTTCATTGGAACCGGCCTCCTTTACAGGTCTTAATATTATAAAATTCTTAAGTATAACAACATTATCCATATTACACGCAATAATTAAAAGAAAGCATCAATATATTAAAATCAAAGTAAGGTCAAAGCAAAATAAATAAATGGACACCCATCCGAAGATGGAAACATGTCCTTACATCACATGCCTAAATAGGACACCCACCGAAAGGTAGAAACATGCCCTTTACATTGGTTCTAAAATAGAAAAGCAATTTAAATTACATGATATTTAACTAATGAGGTACCCACCAAGTGAAAATATACCTCTTACAACATTTGGAAATCTAAATAAATTAATAAAAATAAATAATCATTTATCATAAATAAATCGTTCATCAAAGGTATTAAACATCAATAAAAAGTAAACATTCATCCATGATAAATTAAATAAACCAAGTATTGATCTTTAAATAAATTAAAGCATATAAAATAAATCAATGCATAATCAAATATAGAATTGAATAAATAAAAAAAATCTAAGTTATAGCTACTGTTTCCATTTAGGATCTTTTATTTCATGTGTTTAGGGTTTTAGATTTTCATGGGTTTAAGCTACTGTGCCTTTTTAAAGAATTAAAATAGATTAAGGATTTTATGTTTTAAAAGGTTGGTAAGACTCTTTGATTAACTAAATTAAGGTTTGAATGGTGAAATCATGAAACTAGGGTTTTGGACACTTTAAAATACTTTTGATTTGTGATTTATGGTTAATGAATTGTGTAGAGAGAAATGTATATGTTGTTTATATGATAATATATATAACATATACATAAGTCAAAAGAGTGGTCAAGGGAAGAAGATATTTATTTGTGTTTTGTGAAATGACTAAAAAGGGGTAAGTGTTTTTAAGGAAATCTAAACAAATGGATGAGGGCATTTAAGTAATTGCTTTGTTAGAATTGCTTGGTGGAGATTTAAAGAAGAGGAGAAGTTTGACTTGTCTTTGTTTTTCTTTTCTTCTTCTCTTTCCTTTGTTGTTGGCCGACTCCTCCATAGACAAGAGAAACAAGAGAACAAGAGAGGATCTTGATGTGCTAGGCTCAAATTGAAGGAAGATCTAAGTGATCAAGTTGGTGATTCAAGAAGTTTTGTAACTTTGGTAAGTCCTCTTTTGATTTCTTTGTTTATTTGAAGTTTTGTTTGAGTTTGATAGATGATTTAAGAGTGTGTTGTTTGGTTTTGAGATGTTTAAGAGTCTTTGATTGTTTTGATCATGGATTTTAAGGGTGGATTGAAGAAAAGAGTAAGTTGGTTGGAAGAGATGATGTTGTGTTTGTGATTAGGGTTTGTGATGAGATTTGTGATTTATAGTTGATTTGTGTTTTGGCTTGTTTTGGTGTTTTTGTGAGTTTAAGATGGTTTTTGGGTATGTTTTGTTAAGATGGTGTGAAGTGGATGTTGATGGATAGAAGTGTTTTGTTGAGTGTTTGGTTGTTTTGGCCGGAATCTTGATTTGTGGCCGGACACGCCCATGAGCACGTCCAGGGTCTTTAGGCGTGTCAATTGTGTTGGAGGCAGTAGGTGTGGCACGGCCAGGAGCACGTTCATGATGTTGGGCGTGTTGTTATGTTTGAGAAGCAGAAGGTATTACACGCCCAGGAACACGCCCGTGTTGTTGAGCGTGTAAATGCTTCTGTGTTGTGGAGTTAGGGCACGGTCAGGGACACGCCCGTGTAGCTTAGCGTGTCAAGTTTAGGGTTACCCTAGTTTACTTTTAATTGGATTATCTCTTGTGTATCCCTAAGCAAGTATATGTTATTATTTTTGGATTAGGTCTTGAAGAAAGTGATTGATCATTGATCTAAGAGGTAAAAGGATCTTGGACAAGGAAGTGTTAAGAGTTGTATAAATTGTTATTGAGGTAAGTACAAATGTTGCATTACTACATTGTTAACCTATATGAATAATGTGCTTTGTTATGTTTATATCAATGAAGGATATAATGATGTAAATGATTGTATATATGAAATATAAATTGTTATAATGTGGATTGAGTTGTGATGGAATATAAAGTCATTGTGATTGGCTATGATGATTCAATTGTGATAAATGAGGCATGTTTGTCTAGATGATGATTCAATTGAGACTGAAATGGTTAATGAAATAATAAATGAATTGTGTGACTAATGTGTTATTCCATTTTCAGAGTTTGTTGTTGGTGGCATGCCTAATGATAGTAACAATCTCTTGAAGTTAGGTTGGAATTGATCCTTGAAGCCAAGTTGGGTAGAAGTTTAACATGTTTTACTCCCCTTGAAGCTTGGTTGGGTCTAGTCCTTGAAGCCTAATTGAGATGTTACAACCCTTGAAGCTAGGTTGGGTTGGTTCTTGAAGCCAAGTTGGGTTGATACTTAGCATGCTTTGTTCCCCTTGAGGCTTGGTTGAACCTAATCCTTGAAGCCTAGTTGGGTATATGATAATGATAAATGTGATAACAAAACCAAAGCATTAACTCTGAAAATTGAATGACATATTAGTGTATTTTGGGCCTATGCTTGTCTTTGTTTAAATGTGATTTATTGATGGTAAATTAATTGAATAATGAGATCCATGGAAGGACTTTGAATTGTGATATGCTTATGTGAGTATGATTGGTGAAATGTAAAGGTGTGGTATTATATTTCCACCTATGATGTTTTATTCATTAGTCATATGTGTGACATTGCATGGCATGAAAGCATAATGTTTTTATACTTCGTACTACTAAGCCGTTGGCTTAGCGCGATAGTGTTGATCGCGCAGGTAACAGAAGTGAACCCGAGAGTTCCTCGAGACCGAGTGAGAGTAGACATTGAAGAATCTATCTTTAGGATTTAAAGATCAGAGAAGAGTTGCCAATCATGTATAACTTCTTTATGTTTTATAAAGTATGGATTCTAATGTAAATATGTGTATAATTACAAATGTGGTTTTGAATGTATTCATATATGTAAATGTTTTATAAATTCCGCTGCATAGTAAGTAAATATATATATATCTATTTTATTTTATATTACAAGTTAATTACTTATTTTCTATAATGTATAATGAGGAAGATTATGGTATCTTTTCAAATGTGTTAAATTGTAAAGAAAACCGTAGCATTCCTATATTCCGTGCACGTATGTTACATTGTGGTGTTGTGTAGTGTGCATGTACAGGGTTTAGGGGTGTTACATCGGGTCTTCACCCTTGGAACATGGATCTTTATCCATTGGAGGTCGGGTCTTTACCCTAGCTTCATCTCTTTTAGCTGAACTGATCTTTCGTCTTTTGCCTCTTCATTCTTTTGATAGTTCTAATGTTCCATTCTTTTGTTCTTCCTTTTTGCAAAAATTCAGCTATTTTTAATTGGACCTTAGATCCTCTCCTTTCCCCCCAAAGATTTTATCCATGCAAGCTTTGATTGATGTTTTTGCCGTCTAGTTCTTCGTACAAGCACGTATTTCTTCTCTTTGCAAAATTACTGGAGCTTTCTCAAGCAATGGGCTTTCCATGCCCCCATAATTTGACATCTTCTTTTGATTCTTTATTCACAGAGTGTTTGCTGTTCACTTTGATAAAGAATAGACAATACAAGACAAGAAAGTGCGATGTGATATGCTCATATATGCATGATATGCATGAATAATACTTACAGTTGTTCCATCAACTCACAGACCGAGGTGATCAGCAGACGTGTTCTCATTGGTTCTGTTTTGATGCTCGTTCAGGTCTTGCATTGGAATAAAAGAGTGCTTCCCTTTTTTATCTTTGAGATATTGAAAACATGAATAATGGAGGCCCCAAGCAGCAGAGTCAGGGATTCATTTATTTCGAACAATGTTTCAGCATGTCAGTTGATAGCTTCTTCATGACCTTGACAATAATCATTTCCTTTGCCCAATGTGTCCTTTGGAGGTTCAACATACTTCCCTTAACTTGAAGGCTTTGTATGACAAAACACTTTTTTCTTTTTCTTTTTTTTTGAATTTTGGTTTTGAAATCAAATGTTGGCTTTGCCAAATTAATGTCAATGTACCTCAGGACTTGATTTTTCAAATTAACATATCTATAACATGACAACCCTAGTTACCGTACTAAACTCGGGAATTATTTCTATTTAAGCAAGAACTGTTGCACTTCAGATAGGCACATACACATTACTTGGCCAAAGGTCTCATTGAGTTTAAATATTGTCTATCTCATATGCATGCTTATCCAAACTATCGCCACTAATAGACTCTACCTACCAAGAGAGATCAACAGGTCTTTGATAGGCTTGAAATGGGGTCTATAAGGGACACAAGTTTAAGTGAAGGCCATTTTGAGATTGGACCTGGTGTGACACAATGAAAAAACCCTCACACTACAAAATTCTTGTTGGAACTCTAGACAGTTGGGAGTAATCTTTCTAGACTCCAAAGTCCTTTTATCTTCTTGGCATTAATCTGGATCTTGATTGGGATAGTCTTTGCCCTTGCAAAAAGTTTGGTACCTAAATTCGTTTCTTTCCTTCTTCTCCCTTTCTTTCCTCTTTATTTTTCTTACTATTCCCTCTTCTTTCTCTTTGTTTTCCTTACTCTTCCCTTTTCTTTGAGCATTTTATCATTTTGTCCTTCTTCCTTGTAGGACTGTTAAGCACAGAACTTTCAAGAACTGATGGTCTTTCTTTTTTTCCTTTGATTTTGATCGAATCTTTGGTTGGGTTGGACCAATTCAAGTCAATCCGTCCTTATAAACCAAATGGAAGCCTTTTGTTGTCTTAGGTAAAAGAGAACTCAGTTGGCTTTTTGAACTGCCTTTTTAGGTTTTATCTTTTATCTTTTCTTTTTTTTTCTTCTTTTTCTTTTTCTCTTTTTTTTATTATTATTTTTTATTGTTTTCTTCTTTTTCTTCTTTGGTTCTAGCTCTAAAAGAGTTGTCTTGTTTGTACTAACTTGGGCTTCCAATAATGGATTAGTGGAGTAACATAAATCTTCTTTAACAGGGATAAATCATTTGTTACTCTGATGTTGATGTTGTCCTGACATATTGGAGATATTAAGGGAACATCAATTACCCTAATGGTATTGAAAACTTCAACTACCCTTATGGTCTTGAGAACATCAACTATCTTCATGGTATTCATTCTTTCTTTGATCTTATTACCTCTTTATCTTAGTGATCATAAGACTTGTCAAAAGTATCACAACAGCTCAGGGCAGGTTGTTGGGGTTATATGCCAATGAAAAGAAAGCTAAAATTTTATGAAGGCTCAAAGGGACAACTAGGGATTAATATCTAATTAGATAGATACTAGTTGTTGGCTAAGCAAATAATGCCTAGATCATCTCTCCCTTAAATAAGCAGAGTTACAATTTTGCCTCGAAAGTTTGTCAAAGCATGTTCTAAGATTGACTAGGACCTAGACAAAGATAATTATGTGGGAGCCCTCTCTAAGTAAGCATACACAACTCAATGCTATAGAGCAATTCCCTCATTTAGTAAAGTCATTCAAGTCATGATGCCTAGACACATTAATTCATGAATCATCAAGGTAGATTCCTCATTGGTTGAGCACCAAAATGAACAAAGACCAACAAAATTTTGATGAAAGTAATTTATTCAAACAAATTTAAATTTGAAAACACGATAGTTCTAATTAAATATTAAAGAAAGTAAAATTGAAAAGCAACATTCAAGCTAAGGAAAGTTTGTTGAGTTTAAGCTTCTTCTCCTTTCATATCTTCAATATCCCCTTCTTGAAAGGATGATAAAACAAAATCCTCTTCTAATCCTTTTCTTACCATGAAGGTTGCTGGTGGTGGCGCTCTTCCAAATTTAAGCAAAGGGTTATTCTTCGTATTGGGCTTATCTGGCTCGGGTAGCTTGCCACTATAGATTAGGTCTTGGATCTCATGCCTTAGACGAGAACATTTATCTATTTCATGCCCTCGCATTTGATGAAATTGACAGAAGGCCTCGGCATTGAAGTTTGGTGGCAGTGGATTATGTAGTGGTCGAGGAGCTAACGGTTGCAACAACCCTTTCTTTTGCAGCTTGCTAAAAACCCAAGATAGAGGTTTCCCCAATTCTGAGAATTGTCTTTTATTTCCTTGACCAGTCGTATTAACATCAACTTCTTTTTACGTGCATTGATTGCCCGACTGGTAATTCCCTTTCTCATTCCTTTTAATTGAAAAGCGATTCTTCTTTCTTTCCCACTCTTCAATTTGCAAACCAGCTTGGTGAAGATCTTTGAAATCCCTTATAAGGGTGTGAGACATCCTTTCATGGAGATTGGGTAGGACACCTCTCACGATCATCCTTATTTGATCAGATTCATCGGGCCTCTTCTTGAGCAAAGCAGCCTTATTTCTCCATCTCTTCACATAATCCACAAAATTCTCGTTCGATCTTTGCCTTATGGACTACACTTCTATTAAGGTAACCTCCAATTCGACATTATACCCATATTGCTGGATGAAAGCTTTGTAAAGCAGATCCCAACTCTTTTGTGTTCCTTCTTCCAATGTATTGAACCAATTTTGGACAACAGGATCCAATGAGAGCATGAAGTACCTTAGGGTTTGAGCCTTAGTAGCTCGGGAAGACTGCATGGCAATGATATACTGCTTTACATGGAGGTGAGGATTTTCAGTTCCATCAAATTTCGCAAAGGATGGCATCTTGAATTTGTATGGAACTTCTTTGTCTAGCTCAAATAATTTTGTCAACTTCGGACATTTCTTTGATTTTCAGTTTCTTCTCAAACTTCTTTTCTAAATCAGCAATCATCTTTTCAACATCAGAAGTCTCGGTCTTTTCAATAGTTGCCTTCTCAACAACCTTCGGCTCCTTTTTGTCTTGAAGATCTTGGTAATATTGATCCCAATCATCATCATCAATGATTACCTTATCATCATCAAAAGCTACTTCATCAACTTTAGTCTTCCCCTTGCCTTTCTTGGTGTTAGCAGATGCTTCGACATTGTTTCCTAAAATTGCAGCTAACTGGTTCTTCATGGTCTCAGCTAGGGCCTCTTTTATTTCTTCCATCTTGGCATTGAGGGCCTCATCCATCATCCTTTGAATTTGTTCGGGCTCCATTGTTTTTGGTGAGTAAGTGATTGAGTCATTGCTAGATACTTCATCTCCGGCGTAGGTCGGATTGTTGTAGGCTTTTGAACTATCGTAATCCAGGACTATGAGCCAGAGAGGATTAATGATATGAGATGTAAATGTATGCATGTATGAATGTATGCACAAACAATCAGAAAACAAGGATAATTATAACATCCACACACGAATGGCGAGTCTCTTTTCCTAGGTATATGGTCAACAAAATACCAACATGGAGTATTTTACTTTCGAATAATTCCCTCGGACGTTTCAACCAATAGTTATATTTTTGAAAATGGAAATCAGTTTATAATAATTCCCATTAATTAGGTTTTAATCCATTCAACCAACTAAAGTAGCTTTTATTCTATATTGGATTAAAACTAAATTAAGAGGTTTATTATAGATAGATTTCTCACTTAAAAAAGTAACTAATGATTCATGCAAAAAACAAGCCCATGGTTAATTTATTCTTAGTGTAAACTAGGCCCACAATTGATTTTTGGTATTTCTTAATTGACCTAAATATTTTTGTAAGCTCTTTGTAAGAAAAGGTTGGATGAAAATAATTTGGTTTCTAAGCCCATTGTAAAAGATTTTAGAAAAATGGGTGTTGGGCTTAGTATTTGGGCCATGGGCTAAAGAATTTTTGATTTGTTTTTAGAAAAAGTCTTATGTTCAAAGACCATCTTGAAAAATTTTGAAAATAGCTTTGGTCTTTTGGACTTTAAAGAAAAGTTTATTTTGAGCTCACAATATACTTAGGTCATATTAGAAAAAGAACAAACCAAATAAGCCATGATTTAGGCTAAGATAAACTAACCATAGTCAAACAAAATGCATTTGGGGTAAAACCTAAGGAAAGTAACTAGGCCAATTACATGAGTTTTAGTCTTTGGGTTAAAAAGGCTTAGGTTCCCATAGCAAATATATACCAAAAGGTATGAAACTATGAGTGGTTTGCCTTGCTCAATCTCCATACATCGAGTGAAAGTGTGGTATCCCTTACATAACATAACATGGGTAACACGAGAGTCCTAACTCACGCACATGATACAATCTAATATGATGCAATGGATAATATCATTATAAGAAAGAATAGAATAATATAAAGACCAACGGAATCAACTTCTCTTATCCCCAGTGGAGTCGCCACTGTGAGCGGGGATTTTCGCCCCCACTCCCGGTGGAATGGCTCTTGCGACTTCGGCACTATTTAGGCTCGGGGCTTTAGAGAACATAGACCTAAGTCCGGAGAAAATGGAGTCGCCACCCGGACGGGCCAGGAAAAAGAAAGGGGTGGATGACTCGATTCCTAAGGAATCCCCAACCCCTTAATGGGTTCGGAAAGTTGGATACGTGTGGGGAAGGTGCGAAATGGCCCAGCAGCCCCACAACACCCGGTTCATTAGAACCGGCCTCCTTTACAGGTCTTAATATTATAAAATTCTTAAGTATAACAACATTATCCATATTACACGCAATAATTAAAAGAAAGCATCAATATATTAAAATCAAAGCAAGGTCGAAGCAAAACAAATAAATGGACACCCATCCGATGATGGGAACATGTCCTTACATCACATGCCTAAATAGGACACCCACTGAAAGGTAGAAACATGCCCTTTACATTGGTTCAAAAATAGAAAAGCAATTTAAATTACATGATATTTAACTAATGAGGTACCCAACAAGTGGAAATATACCTCTTACAACATTTGGAAATCTAAATAAATTAATAAAAGTAAATAATCATTCATCATAAATAAATCGTTCATCAAAGGTATTAAACATCAATAAAAAGTAAACATTAATCCATGATAAATTAAATAAATCAAGTATTGAATTTTAAATAAATTAAAGCATATAAAATAAATCAATGCATAATCAAATATAGAATTGAATAAATAAAAAAATCTAAGTTCTAGCTAATGTTTCCATTTAGGATCCTTTATTTCATGTGTTTAGGGTTTTGGATTTTCATGGGTTTAAGCTACTGTGCCTTTTTAAAGAATTAAAATAGATTAAGGATTTTATGTTTTAAAAGGTTGGTAAGACTCTTTGATTAACTAAATTAAGGTTTGAATGGTGAAATCATGAAACTAGGGTTTTGGACACTTTAAAATACTTTTGATTTGTGATTTATGGTTAATGAATTGTTGATTTGAGCTTATTGTGTAAAAAGTATAACCTTTGTAATTTTATGGTTTTTAAAGTTTTAAAGAATTTAAGGTTTTAAAAAAATTAGGGTTTAAGGTTTTAAAGGGTTAGGGTTTTACTATTTTAGGTTTGGAGTTGAGTTAGGGTTTAGTGTTTTAAAATTAGGGTTTCGGTGGATGCATGAAGCTTTTAGGGTTTGAAAATCAATTTGATACTTTTATGAGGTTTTATGAAAATAAACAAATGATTTAAAGTTTATAAAAGCAAAAAGAAATTTTTAAAGCTTTTGGAAAGAAACAGAATATAATCTAAGGGTTTCAATAATTTGGAAAGTAAATTAGGGTTTTGGGGTTTTGAAGAAACTAAATTAATAACTTTAAATTCTTTGGAAAATAAAGCAACGAATTAGTGTTTTTAACTTTAGAAAAGCTAAATTAAAGTTCTAGGATTTTTGATTTTGAAAGACATAACTTCCTAGTTTTAGCTGCTGTGAAAAATACAACCAAAGAATTTAATACATACCTCCTTTTGATAGTTCCTCCAACAAATAATTCTTCTTGGATGAACAAAAACAAAGGCAGTTGCTGCCTTTGATGGTTTCTTTTTCTTCTTACTCTCAAAAAGTCAGATTTAATTTCACTGCTTTCCTTCACAGATTCAGTTTCAAAGTCCCAATTTCGTCCTCCATTCTCATGTCCTTTTCCCTCTCTCTGCCTCCTTATTTATAGAATTTTTTTTTATGGTTTTTCCTAGCTACTCACGGCATACAATATTTAATAAGAAAAGGAAACTGAAACCTAATTGTATTAGATTTCGAAAAATTTGCGTCGAAAAATTTCGCTGGCGAAAAAAACTGCTGCGGAAAAATTATGTTGGCGAAAAAAATTACCTCAGGAAAAATTGCGTTGGTGAAAAAGCTGCCGCAGCCAGCTGGTGAGATGGGCCTGTGGGCCATTTCGCCCGCAGAAAACTCCTGTGGGCTAAATGCCCATGGGCCCGCTGACTTTCGGCGATGATTTTTTTGTAGCCGATTTTTATTTTTTGATTTTTTTGTTTATTTTTATTTTTTATTAATAAAAATTAGATACTAAAGCAAAAATTATTTAATTAAGATAAAAAATTATTTTGGACTAAATAAAATACTTTGGACCGGATTGAGTAAAAAATTAAGGGTCTAATAAAAATTAGATACTAAAGCAAAAATTATTTAATTAAGATAAAAAATTATTTTAGACTAAATAAAATACTTTGGACTGGACTGAGTAAAAAATTAAGGGTCTACACATCGGCATTAATTCCTATGTATTTATTTGAAATAAAAGTAAATATTTTAATAGTATAATATGAGTTGTTATGAAATCTATTCAAACTTTAAAAAAAAAAGAAGGAAGCTTTGTGTATACCTTACCTGCCAACTTTTTCTATATCTTAGGACATGCATATTTCTTGCAAAATTTCCAATTAGTCATCCGAAGGAACGTATCAAAGATCTTCCTAACCCCAATTAGTGAAAGAGCTAGGATGACCTCTATTACAAATATAGAGAGAACATTGAAGAATCCAGTTAATGAATTACCCGATGCCTTTGGTTTTTTCCTGCAACATCATCAACACTTCCTTAAAATGCGAGCACAAAAATTTTTAGATTGCAAACTATTAAAAGCCTCCAAATCATTGACAAGAGCAAGCATTTTTAGGTCTATTTTTGAGGTATGATCCTTTCTAATAATTAGCAACTCAACGAAGTAAGAAACACCTAATTTTACTTGCAATTTCAGATCCCAACAAACTTTGAATTCTTCATATAGTTTTTTATAGGTTAATCTCCTATATCTGTCAGCTAGAGGTAAGCTATCCACATCCATGTCCTCGATGGTGGAGTACTATAATCCAGTTATTAAGCAATACTCTTTGAAGCTGAAGTGGATGACATACTTTCCAATTTTAAATGATATGTCATATGGCTTTGGATTTGACACTTGCTGAATGAAAAGCTAATGGATCAATCCAGGACAATGCTTAAAGTTTTATCATCAACACTTATAAGGTGGCCTACTTTATATCAGTGAAAGTCTACCACCTACAAAATAATTCTACGACATCAATCAACAAATATCGAATAGTCAAGGCAAGCATTTTTTATACAACTAAGTTGTAAAGCAACTCATATTACACATACCTTCTCCTTGTCATCACCGATGATATCTCTAATCATACAAATGGTTTCAATCCATAATCAACTGTGTTTACTTGTTAATGCTTCCAGGTATTTTCTGGTTTAACATATTAGAGCACCTGTAATAAATTTAATCATTAAATTAAATTATTGTATAAAAAATGGTGAATTAATGTATTGATATTTACTTATATCTTCATCATCCTTTCTTTTAGCTTCTTTATCATCGTTTACAGTGGGAAGTAGCACATATCTGACTTTCTTTCCTTTGCTACCTTCTATTTGAGTAGACATTCTCTTCTTAAGCCTATACCCTTTAGGGCTTGTTATAGACATGGTCCTAGGGCTAGCATCTTTCAGCACGTCCTTCTCTTGTCGTACAAGAGATTGTTCACTACTAAAACTAGAAGTGGATTTATATAAAGTAGCCATTTTATGCTTGTAAAGCAAATTTCTAGATTAGTTTTACAGATAAACAACATAAAGAACACAAATTTTTTTTTTAGCAGCCCCATATCAACTCATATTAATATAGATCAGTCAATAAAAACACATTTATTCACTACTTAGAACATCTAAAAAACATATAAAACAAAAAATGATTCCTATTTTAGTAATCCCACTTCAAACCATATCAACAAAGATCAACACAAATCAGTCAACCAAAACACATTTCTTCACTATTTAAAACATCTAAATAATATATAGTACAAAAATGATTCATATTTTAGTAGTCCCATATCAAACCATATCAACACAGATAGTTAATAAAAATACATTTCTTCACTACTTAAAACATCTAAACAACATATAAAACACAAATGATTCATATTTTAATAGTCCCATATTAAAGCATATCAAACCATATTAACACATATTAGTCAATAAAAATACATTTTTTCACTACTTAAAATATCTAAACAACATATAGAATAAAAAATGATTCATATTTTAGTAGTCTTATATCTAATCATATCAACACATATCAACCTATATCAATAAAGATTAACACAAATCAGTCAACCAAAATATATTTCTTCACTATTTAAAATATCTAAATAACATATTGAACACAAATGATTCATATTTTAGTAGACCCTTAATTTTGACATTTGAATAAATCCGGTCCAAGTTAAAAAGCCCAAAAAACCCAAATTACTAGATTGACCGGAATTAGCCCTAAGTCATGATGAATTTGCCATGAGTCATGGAAAATTCATCATGACTCATGGTCAATTCACCATGAGGCCATGACCAATTTGTTGAGTCTAATTTCTCCTGAACCACATTAAACTCTAGATATTTTTAAGATAATTATTGAGTTTTCTAGCCAAATAAGGTTTTTATCTGATGAATGTTAAACTAATTTTGGCTATAAAGGGACTTAATAAAACACATAAAAGGGGAGTAACTATTGACAATAAAAAAAGGGATAGAGCAAAAGAAACATAAACCGAGAGCAATCATAGACGAAAGCAAAAAATACAGAGAGTAAAAAAGAGACAGTAGCAAAAAAAATATGAAAGAATATAGTAAACAATCTTAGGATTGCTTGGTTTAACCAAAGCTTAATTGATCCAAACCAATAGTAGAATTATCAAGCAAACTTCCACATCAGTTTCTACAGGGTTGTGCTGCTCCAACAAAGCTTGGTTCATTAATATTATTTGATGGAGCTAACAACGTCGGCATGGTCCTTGATAACTAATACCTATTCAATTTAATAAATTATAATTCTTATTTGTTATATAACTTTATGGATTTACTTTATCTTGATTTATTATTTTGATTTTGCTAATTTTACAATCAAAACCCTAATTTTATGGATCAAAACCCTAACTTCATGATTAATCCTATTAAACCCTACATTTATGATAGTTTGTGAGATGATTAATTATTTGTTGGAATTATTTATTTTATTATGAATGATGGAACTTTAATTAATTATTTTATGGATTAAAGATGTAAAAAGCATTTTTCATAGTTTGTGGGTGTCTAGATTGATTTTTTATTTGTTCTTTCAATTAGTTATTTTGGATTTTAAGGAATTATAAGGAACATATTTTCACTCTTTTATGGGTATCCTATTCTATTTGTATTTTGGACTGTCAAACATTGTAAGGCACATTTTCATCTTTTATGGGTGCCCATTTTATTATTTGATTTACGATATGGTGATTGTTTTAATTTCATTTACTTTAATTACTTGTAATATGAGTAATATCATAGTAATATAAAAATTTAATAATATTTAAACTTGAAAAGGAGGTCAGTTCCAATGAATCTGGTGTTATGGGAGTGCTAGGCCACTTCTCATCTTCCTTATGCATACCCAATACAGATCAATCTATATCAGTATGCTGAAAATACTTCTTTAGTATTTAAAATGGTTAAAACATAATGAAAAATATTTAAAAACATAAAGAAAATAAGAATATATTTTTCTTTAGTAATCTCATATCAAGCCATATCAAAGCATATCAATATATATTAACAAACCTCAATCTATATTAATAAAAGAACACAGTTCTTTACTATTTAAAACAACTAAACAACATATGTAACAAAAAATGATTCATTAGTTAGTAGTCTCATATCAAAGCATATCAATCCATATAAAGGTATATCAACACAGATCAATCTATGTCAGTAAGCTAAACACACTTCTTGAGTATTTAAAACAACTAAACAACATGTTGAACACAAAATCATTCATTCTTTAGTAATCCCATATTAAAGTATATCAACTCATATCAATAACAAAACAATCTTAAACTGATCAACCATTAATGGATCAAAATACATGTTTCCCAACCTGCCTCCTGCAGGAGCAATGGTAATTAACTTTGTTCAAGTAGCAAGTTTTAGCATTTATATTATAGAGACATAATCATGTTATCTTCTCTTCCACTAAATTAACAAGCACAATATCATGGATTAATGCATGATGGATTTCAATTTTTTGCATTAGAATCACCAATAAAAAAGTATGCAAGGTGCAACATAAACTAAGAAGACTAATTCAGATCGAAACTGCTTAAACTTGCTTGAAAAATATGTAGCACACAAAATTTTAGTAAATGGAGGTTGAATTTTGTAAAAAAGTTACCTTCACATAAAAAAGATTAAATATTTGTATTGCATAAAAAGAATTCCACAAAAAGAATAAAACTAAATTGTTCTCTTTCATTGGCTAAATCAAGCATAAGAATTAAGAAGTAAAAGAAAGCTAGAACCTTTTCACCAAAATAAGACCAAAACTTGTAAGAAAATTGTATGAACCACAAAATACAATATGATCTTTCATAAAATGTGATTAAAATGAGTGAATTTCACAAATAAACATTAAAACTGCAATTCAACTCCAATCACTAAAAGATGAAATCAAATTTACAAAATAAAAAATTCTAAATCTGAGTTGAACAATAGTTCAGATGTCAATTCTAACTAAGATAATGACAAATCCCTGCAAATGTAGGTAAATAAACTAGGAAGAAGGAACTTCAGCTAGTTTTATATCCAATTGAACCCAATTGTGCCATAAATGAAGCAAACACATTAATGAGACAACATCAAAAGTTTCAATTATAAACAAAAAAGTAAATTAAATGAAAGCCTAAACATAGAAAAAAAAAGGCAAAAAACCCATAATGAGACAAAGAAAACTGATCAGTCTTGAACTCCCCAACAGAGAAAACACATGAATTTGTCGTAGAAAAAATTTACCCATATATAGTTTATAATCCTCAATGTACCATATTTGGTATGGTTTGACTATAATTTAATTAGTAGTAAATAACATAATATGATTTGTTAGATGAAAATAAAGAGTGAAAAGAAAAGAAATGGTTACAATAAAGACAAAGAATGCAAGCCAAATATACAAATATTGTAATCAATGGCTTGCCACATATTTTCTTTCTCTTAAATCTCTCTCTCTCTTTTTTTTTGTCTCTCTATCACATAATTAACCATCACACATCTGTAAAATTTATATACATTTGTTGTACTAAAAACACACACTTCTATCTTCGCTCTCTCTATACCGTATAATTATAGAATGGAAAGGAAGTAGGAAGAGCCTTCTAATAATCCTGATACCAAGGCGCCATCCATGGAGATTGATCTTGAAAGCTTTGAGCCCCAAACTCTAACAAAAGACCAACTCCAACAAGCTAAGGTATAGTTTATATGTGAATGTACTATGATATCCTTCTCTTTTCTCTAAATTTTTTCATAGATTATCATTATATAATTCCACTATTTTTTTCTACTTCTATTCCATTCACAAGAATCTCCAAAAGTAAAACATCTCAAATTTCAATTTTTTATTGTCAAACACTCAACTATTGCATTGATTTTCAATTGTCCCTTTTTATTTCTTATTCATTATCTATGCTCCATGAGTATTACCATCTTAGTGTCTAAATCAACTTACAAAGCCGCAATATTTAAAATCTTTTACTAAACTTGGAAATTCTTCCATTTTCAATTTCTTATTCTTAAGATTAACAAGCCATTTAACTACCAAGAAAATGGAAAGAATAAGTGTAACACCCTTATACTCTCTCTATATATAATACATACACCTCGTACATGTAAAATACATATACAAAATATAAGAATGTCACTATCTCTATCATTAGAAATTTTTCCTAAATTTTATGAAAAGGATTTACTCTTTAAAATAGCATTTAGCAGATAAAATAATATATACATATTAATTGTTAATTATTAAAAATACAAATATAAAAGAAAATCACTGAAAAGAATTTGTCAAAGTTTTGTTTGTAAATTGGATGTTTCCCAAAATAACCAAAACTCAACTTGTAAAAATTTACACTCCCAATAATAAAACCAAACCCAAACTTCAACATATCTTCAAAAATTATCCAATATCTGAAAATCACTCACATATGTTTATATAAAAATTGGTCAAATGTTTGCAATACTTTAACCAAACATTTTGTTCAATACATTTTTACATTATAGCGTAATGTATATAATAATTAAAAGTTTTTGTAATGGTCAAGATTTTAAACATGAAACTTTTTAACTAATATTGATAATTGATAATGTATAGTGATAAAAGTAATGTGGATAAATGTTATAAGCAGAGAATAGTGAATAGTATATCTCAAAACTGAAGAAATTATTTTTACGATTTTACGGGACTAAAACTCAATTTAGAATCAACAGTTAAGAATAAGGGTGCATCATAGTTATTATGAGCATTCCCTTACTTGATTAAACTATATATATGTGTATATGTTTGTGTGTGTAGAGTATTCTTCTCCTTTCTCCCATCTTCCACGCCATCTACCACCACCATCATCATCTTCTTTATTTTCTTCTTCCTTTCATAAAAGAATCAAGGGAAAATATATCTTTTCCAATAATCTTTTTAAGAGAATTAGTTAGAGTAGGTGAGATTATCAACAAGTGATCAAAGAAAAAGAGAAAAAAGAGAGAAGAAGAGGAATTTTGAAGGAGGTATGTGCTTATGTATTATAATTTGCAAATATATGAATTTTTATGAGTTTTAATGTTTGAATTGATTGTTTGAGTTATTTATAATAAAATATTTCTTGAAAGTATTGATTAATGTTGCGCTAAAATCAACATTATCACAAAGCGGCACTCGCAAGTATACGAGGCTATTGTAGTGACGGTGATCGCCCCAAAGTCGTTTCCCAAGGAAGGGCTTGCATGTAATAGTTCAATTAGCATGAAATTAAAAACTCGATTGTGTGAGTAGATTGGTGAATTATAATTAACCTTAGAAATGAAAACGATTGATTTTATGCAAGAGAAATTCAATTATGGAAATGATGCCTCGGGTTGTAGATCCATTCAATCAAATGTTTAATTATCAAATTATCCATTAATATAACCTTGTATCTTAATTTGTCCCTTAAGATTAATTAGTAAATTATCAACTCACTAGTTTTCACATTTATAAATTAACAACAACCAATTATTTTACATTATCAAATTAATGAAACCCTAGAATTTATATTTCTAATTCATTCTTAGGGTTGTCAATTGCATAGTCCCGATATTAAACTTCTCCTCTCGGTCCGTCATTCAATATTAAGTAATCAATAGGTGGCCAATCTATTAATTTACCTTTAATTTCAATGCAATCAACATATAACAAGGTATATCAATGGAATCATCAAATCAAATCATTTAATCAAATATACTACAACCCAAAGCATGAGTAGTTTAGCTCATCATGTTCTTTAAACAAATACTCAATTCAATATAAACCAAATCAAAGTTATACATTGCAATATTAATGTTCTTAATACACAACAACAAATAAGAAATGGAATAAAAGAAAGAGTTAGAAAAACCCCTCTAGAAGATGCTAAAAATCAGACTCCTAGTCTCTTTCGTAGCTCCCTCTTGGCATGTGATGATGGACTTCTAGCTCTTTTTGAACAAATGGCTCTCTACTTGAAGGGGTGGATGATAGCTCTCTCAAGTTCTCAACTCTCCAATCAAGCTTCTTAAAACCCTAATCTCAAGAACTAGCACTCACTTCAAAACCAACAATCATTTTTGCTCTTGATGTGTGAAGGAAATGGTGAAATGAAAAATGGTGAGAGTGTTCTTTCTCTCTCAAGCAAGAACCAAGGAAGAAGATGATGATGTGTGTAGAGAATGTCCACTAAAAATATTCAAAATCCCTCTCTCTCATCCCCATGCTCTTCCACTTTTTAAATTATTTAAGACACCCATCATGCCTTGTCTCCCATTTACTAATTTCTTTATACCTTTCTTCCATAAAATCCTCCCACTTTTCACTCTTTTTGTCACCCACTAAAACACAACAGCTCACTCCTCGTGCAAGCCAGCTAAGGACCCAGGGTGACACGGCCAAGCCATATGGAGCCTGGCCGTGTCTAGTGACTTTCTTTCTGGGGGACACGGCCAAGCTTCTGGCCGTGTCCCATTTTGTGTGTCTTGTCTTGTGAGACACGGCCAAGGACACGGCCGTGTCATGTGACACGGCCAGTGTCCTGGCCGTGTTTAGTGATGGTGTCCATTTCTGTGTCTTTCTTTTCTTCTTTGCTTTCTTTGCTCTTTTGTCCCTTTGGAGAGACACGGCCAGTGGCTTGGCCGTGTCTCATGGCCGTGTTCACCACTGGACCTTTTTCCTTGAGGAACACGGCCAAGCCAAGTTAATCCTGGCCGTGTCTCATGGTTGTCCTTGATTCTTCTTCTTTTGATGAGGGACACGGCCAAGCCTTGGCAAGCTTGGCCGTGTCACTTGTTTTCTTCAACAAATTCACCCATTTTTGATTACTTAGCTCCATCAAACATGCTTCAACCTAAATCAACAACTTCAAACACATTTAAGTACAATTTAACATGAAAATTAACTTAAAACCAACAAAAACATCATAGAAAATATATACAAAATTGATCTAAACAATTACCCCACACTTAATCCTTTGCTTGTCCCCAAGCAAAGTTAAAATCAAAACAAATAAAACAAGATAAATATTGTCAAGTTCAAGAGTTATAAGAATGCATTAAGACCCCCATCTTATTAAATCCACAATCATAATTGAATCGAGAATCATCGGTACTCAAGTAACTTAATGGTCAATCTATGCATACCAAAATTGTCACTCCCTCACAAAAACTCTCAAGTGTTTAATTGGGTAGTGTTTAAGCTCTCAACATTCAGTGAAAGATTAGGACTATAGGCTTGCTTATCAATCAATTCTCCACCACCTAATCACAATCAAGCATCAATCATAAGGTATTTTATTTGGTTATAATGGGGCTAAGGAAAAGGTATGACATTTGGGAAAGTGATTTAGTTCATTTAGGTCAAGAGTACTTCAAGAGTGAAGTAAGCAATGTAGCATGATCAACAATCCCATAATTCATCTCAATCACTTAGCACTAAGCATTTATGTGCTTTTAAGGGACTCCATTTGTTTAAGTTGCAAAGATAATTTCCACACTTATTACAACCCTTCCGACAAGAACAACAACTATTATTTTAATTTTCATTATTCATATTTTTTTTATAGGGTATTCAACTAATTTGAAGCCCATTGAATTCAACCCCACACTTATTCTGCACAACACTCCATTAATGCTCTTAAAGTGCTCTTGATCTAATGAATGGGTAGAGTTAAAATATAATGGCTCAAGCCGATGGTGTTGTGGAAAAAGAAAGAAGGAAAAAATGAAATAAGCTCAAAGTTGGTGAACTAAGGTCGGATGTAAGGTTGGTCTTTTTAAGCCAAAATGGTTTGCCCTAAATTGCCTTAATCATGTTGATGCTTAATTGAAATTTTTATGTAGTCTCAAAATGCATGTCAAAGCAAGTTCTAGTAATTCATCAATCAAAGATGTTCACACATAAAAAGAATGATAAGTTGATGGCTCAATTACTCACTAGTTTAATGGCAATGCAAAGAATAACCATCAAAATTGACAATAAGTACTAACTCTAATCAATTCTCAAATTTATGCTTCAAAAATTCAAAAGTCATCTATCAACAATCTTATAACAATTGAACTTATTAATATCCATCAAAATCAATTATGAAAACAAAACACAGATCAAAACAAAAACACTTACGAAAATAAACACGAAAATAAACAATTTATATTCATGAACAAAAGGTTAAGCACACACCCCACACTTTAAGTTTGACATTGTCCTCAATGGAACAAAGATACTAAAGCAAAAGGTTAAGGTACAACCTGCTTTTCCATCGATCCTTTGTGATGCGAGCTACCTTTTCATCCACAAACAACAATTGTTCAAAAACAAAATACAAGATATAAAATAAACACAATATAAAGAGTTAACATTAAAAACCCAAACAACAAAAATATGAAATAACTACAAGTAAGAAAATAACAAGTGATGTCAAAAGGTTGGAGCTGGTAGGATCTACGGTGGTGGAGGGTAGGACGATGATGCAGCTGATGGGTCGAGGCTCAGAATTTTAGCGAGGTTGCTGTTGATTAGGTCCATTTGTTCCATGACTGCAGTATGATTACGGTCAATTTGTTCCATGGCTGCAGCATGGTTTCGGTCAACCCTGCTTTCCAATGCTTCAATCCTATGAAGGATCTCCTGATGGTTCGGGATTGGAGCATCTTCATCTAAATTTAGAGAATTCGAGTCGGAATCCTCCTCGACTCGTGCTCTCTTTTGGCGGCCCTCCGGTACCTCAGTCTCAGTTGAACCCATAACATACGCTCCTCCTTTTCTTGAAACCATGCGCATCTTCTCTAGAGTGGCAAGATCTAATGAATCATTCCCCGATATCTTAGTCATCTGGCAATTGCTCGGGTCAAAATTGTCAAGGAGTGCCATTGCTAAAATTGTAACTAATCCTCTGATACAAATGGCACCCCGCTTTTTATGTGCCACACTGTCAAACACGTCGGCTAACCAATAGCCGGTGCAAACGGGTACGTTATTGCTAGCACAGTCTAAAAAGTATAGTTCGCTTAATTCTACAACCCCTGTGCTCTCTTTTCTTGCAAAAAATCCACACGACATAAACCGGTGTAAGTACCTTAGGGCGGGATTTTTTAATTTCGTAGCCTTGGCCGATTTGGCCACATAGGTACCCGAGCCCAAAGCTCCCCATGCGAATTGTTGTTGAAAACTCTTAGGCACACATTGTTCCCCTTGTTGGTGAAAACCAAATATATCGCTCAATTGCTCAATTTTAAGCACAAATTGTCTCCCAAGCAGTTTAAAGTGTAACCTAATGCAAATCCTTTGGTCATTTTTTTCAACCTTAAGTGTGGTTAGAAATTCCAATGTAAGCTCCTCAAATTGCAAAGGTTTAAGGGAAACAAATCTATCCCACCCAAGATTATGAACAAATCCATAAAAATTATTTCGAATATGAAGAGCATCGAGGGATTCTTCGTTAACATACCTCGTCGGAAAGAAACCCCGAGCGAGAAGAGTTGCTCTCCTTGGTGCCGACGACGATGAAGATGGAGCTGAAGGTGGAAGTCGCGTCCTTTTGTGGTGAGATACCGTTTTTGTTCTTGTCATTATGATGATTTGGTGAAAATGAAAATTTCACAATTTTAATTGATTTTAATGAGAAAAGAAAAGAAGTGGATGGGTTAAAATCAGTTTTGGTGAAGAAAAGTGAAAGATTTACTATGATTTTGAAGCTTGAAGATGGTGGCTATGGAGGTTTTTAGAGAGAGATCGAGAGGGAGCGAGAGAGAACGAGAGAGAAGAGAGAAAGATTTAGGGATTTAAAATGAAAAGCTGGGCAAAATTCGTGATTTTAAAATAAAAAGTTTAGGTGACACGGCCAAGCTTGGTGAAGCTTGGCCGTGTCTGATGATTTTTGAGGGACACAGCCATGGACACGGCCGTGTCCCTTGAACGTGTCCCGTTCTGGAAAAATAAATTGCAAAAAAATTTTGGTGACACGGGGAGAGGCTTGGCCGTGTCTGTGTGACACGGCCAAGGACACGGCCAGGACCTCTGGCCGTGTCTGCTTCTGTGGCATTTGGAGATTGTTTGACACGGGCAAGGACACGGCCAGGGCCTCTGGCCGTGTCTGCCTCTGCCAAATAGGTTTTGAAAATTTTTTTTAATTGGTTTAGTTGTGTCACCAAATCACAAAAATGCAATCTTCTTCGTGGCTTAACCCTGAAACACATTCAAGAAAAAGAAAAACCGATCAAAGTACCTATTCCGTTTTGTTTAACTCAACATGAAATTAAAATTGCAAAATATAAAATTATAACAGTGAAAAGAAATGCAAACCGATGGGTTGCCTCCCATTTAGCGCTTCTTTAATGTCGTATAGCTGGACATTGTTGCATCATTCGTCAATGAATACCATGCTTTCCACCATTTTTGCAACTTCGATCTCTTCCAAGTAGGGTTTCACCCTTTGTCCATTAACTTTGAAGGTCTCGTTGGTTTTTAAATTAAGCAACTCAACAACCCCATATGGAAATGTTTGAGTAACTTGAAAGGGTCCACTCCAACGTGACTTCAATTTCCCGGGAAACAACCGCATTCTTGAATTGAAGAGAAGGACTTTCATTCCCGGTTCAAAAGTCCTTCGAAGAATCATCCTGTCATGAATAGCTTTGGTCTTTTCCTTGAAGATCCTCGAACTCTCATAGGCTTCAGTCCGAAGCTCATCAAGCTCGGAAATTTGCAGCATTCTTTGCTCCCTTGCTTCACCTAAGTCCATATTAGTGGTCTTTATTGCCCAATAAGCCTTGTGCTCCAATTCCACCGGGAGGTGGCATGCCTAGCCAAAGACCAACCTATAAGGACTCATTCCTAACGGAGTTTTATAAGCAGTGCTATAAGCCCACAATGCTTCCGAGAGTCGGATTGACCAGTCCTTCCGAGTTGTGCTCACTGTCTTTTCTAAAATCCCCTTGATCTGCTTGTTCGAAATCTCAGCTTGCCCGGATGTTTGGGGATGATATGGAGTTGCCACCTTGTGTCGGATGCCCATCTTGGTCATCAACTTTTCAAACCATTTGTTGCAAAAATGGCTTCCTCCATCACTCACTATCGCCTTGGGGGTTCCAAACCTGCTCAAAATATTCTCCTTCACAAATTTTAACACAATATTAGCATCATTGGTCCTAGTGGGAATTGCTTCAACCCACTTGGACACATAATCCACTGCTAGAAGAATATATTCAAAACCAAAGGATTTGGGAAATGGCCCCATGAAATCGATTCCCCATACATCAAAAATATCAACCACAATAAAAATATTCAGGGGCATTTCATTCCGTTTGCTAATGTTTCCTACTCTTTGGCATTCATTACATCTTATGCAAAAATGATAAGCATCCTTAAAAAGAGTAGGCCAATACAAACCGCTTTGAAGAATTTTCTCCGCGGTCTTTTTTCCTCCAAAATGTCCCCCGCAATACAAATTGTGGCAAAATTGTAGCACTTGCTTTTGTTCCTCTTCCGGCACACATCTTCTTATCACTTCATCCCTGCAAATTCTAAATAAGTAAGGCTCATCCCAAAAATAATACTTACATGTATGCAGGAATCTCTTCTTTGCTTGAAAGCTCAAATCTTTTCTCACTACACCACAAGAAAGATAATTAGCAATATCAGCATACCATGGTGCTTGAGTCAAGGAAAACAAGTGTTCATCCGGAAATTTTTCGAAAGCATTTTCACAAGCAATTTCGGCATTATTTTCACAAGAGTTAAGCCTAGAAAGATGGTCAGCCACTACATTCTTGCTTCCCTTCCTATCTTTGATTTCAACATCGAATTCTTGTAACATTAACACCCACCTAATGAGCCTAGGTTTAGCTTGTGGTTTGGTCAATAGGTATTTCAAAGCTGTATGATCAGAAAATACTATGACCTTAGAACCTATCAAGTAAGATCTAAATTTGTCCAGTGCAAATACCACAGCTAACATTTCTCTCTCAGTGGTCGTGTAATTTACTTGTGCATCGTTTAAAGATAAACTTGCATAATAAATTACACACATCAACTTATTTACTCTTTGGCCCAACACAGCTCCAATGGCAAAATTCGATGCATCGCACATAATTTCAAATGGCAAATCCCAATTTGGGGCAACAATTATAGGGGTAGAAGTTAGTTTTTCTTTCAAAATTGTAAAAGCTTCTAAACAATTTTCATCAAAAACAAATGGGACATCTTTTCCTAACAAATGACACAAAGGACGTGAAATTTTGGAAAAATCCTTTATAAATCTTCTATAAAATCCCGCATGTCCCAAAAAACTTCTAATTCCCTTAACTGATGTGGGTGGAGGTAGGTTCACAATTAATTCAACTTTAGCTTTGTCTACCTCAATCCCTTCATGGGAAATTACATGCCCTAAAACAATTCCATGATCAACCATAAAGTGACTCTTTTCCCAACTTAATGTAAGATTACATTCAATACACCTTTTAAGTACTAGAGTCAACTTTTCCAAACAGTCATCAAAGGAGTTACCAAAAATGGAAAAGTCATCCATGAATACCTCAATGCACTTGTCCAACATATCAGAAAATATGGAAAGCATACACCTTTGAAATGTTCCCGGTGCATTGCAAAGTCCGAATGGCATCCTTCGAAATGCAAACGTTCCAAAGGGACAAGTAAATGTAGTCTTTGGTTGATCTTCCGGTGCTATCGGGACTTGGTAGTAACCTGAAAGACCATCAAGAAAACAGTAAAAAGAATGTACAGATAATCTATCAAGCATTTGATCAATAAATGGCAAAGGAAAGTGATCTTTCTTGGTGACTTTATTTAATTTCCTATAATCTATGCACATCCGCCACCCAGTTTGTGTTCGTGTTTGTACCAACTCTCCTTTTTCATTCTGGACCACTGTCAACCCTGTTTTCTTTGGCACAACATGAACGGGACTAACCCATTCACTATCAGCAATAGGGTAAATTACCCCTTCATCCAGTAATTTAAGGACCTCCTTCTTAACAACCTCGCTCATGTTAGGGTTTAGTCTCCTTTGAGACTCTCTCACCGGTTTAGCCCCTTCCTCTAAAATGATCTTATGCATGCACATAGAGGGACTAATACCCTTAATGTCACTCAACCCCCAACCTATAGCCTTCTTGAATTTTTTCAACATTGTTACAAGCTTATTCTCTTCCTCACTGGTAAGGGTAGCAGAAATTATCACTGGTTGAGAGTTATTTTCCCCAAGAAAAGTATATTTTAAATGTTTGGGGAGTTCTTTAAGCTCAACCCCTTGTAGTTGAACTTGCTCTTCCTCAATTTCAATTTCTTCCTCAACACTCTCATCGCCCAAGACGGAATTGTCTTCTTTATCCTCCTCATTGGAAATCTCTGCTTCTTCCTGCAATTTAAGAGCCTTTTCTAGCTTGTGTTCGCCATTTTCCTGCAGGAAAACTTCTTGGACAACACTATCAGTAAGATCAATGAAAGAGCAATCTTCATATAAAGCACTAGTGGGAATGGGGGAAGTGTTAAAAATTGAAAATTCTACAGTTTGTCCCAAAATGGTCATGGTTAATTTTCCATTTTTAACATCAATTAAAGTATTAGTGGTGGCCATAAAAGGCCTCCCTAACAAAATTGCATGCTCGGCATCTCTTGGGATTTCTCCCCCCGTGTCTAAAACAATGAAATCGACGGGTACAATCAAACCTCCCACCTTTACTAGAACATCTTCTATGATTCCCTTAGGGTATCTAAGAGTTCTATCTGCTAGTTGCAAAACCATTTTGGTCGGTTTGAGTTCCCCTAGCTCTAGATTCAAATAAATTGAGTATGGCATCAAATTAATACTAGCTCCAAGATCACACATGCCAATGGTCTCTTTCCCATTCCCCATAGAGATTTTAACTATAAAGCTCCCAGGATCTTTTAGTTTAGGAGGTAACTTATGTTGTAAAATAGCACTTGTTACTTCCGAAACTATCACCTTCTCATCCAACTCATACCTTATCTTTTTAGTGTTTAGCTCTTTTAAGAATTTGGCATAAGATGGCATATTCTTTATTACCTCTAGTAAGGGTAGGTTGATACTTACCTTCGAAAGCATGTTATAAATTTTAGAAAATTGCTTATCATGCTTTTCATTTTTTAACCTGCTTGGAAATGGAATTGGTGGTCTGTATGGATTTGGAGATTTGTGCAGCCTTGGTGCAATGGATGCCTCCTCTTTATCCTCCTTAAGCTCATTTTGTTCAGTTTCTTCTTCTTGCATTTCCTTGCCATTATCCTGCATTGTACCTGCATCAAAGGTATTATCAATGTCATTATCACCGATTTTATTATCAAATACCTTACCACTTCTCAAAACGGTGATTGCTTTAGCTTGCTCCGGTTGGCTTGGAAATTTTCCTTTTTGATTGGCTTGAAGTTGATTAGCCAATTGACCCACTTGAGTTTCAACCTTCTTAAGCGATGCTTCTAGAGAGTCAAACCGCTTATTGTTCAATTCTTGATTTTGAGTGCTTACTTGAATGAAAGCATTCAAGTTGTCTTCAAATGAAGGTTTCTTGGCTTGCTCTTGATTTGAGGGTTGCCCTTGAAATTGGGGACCTCTTTGATATGGTTGGAAAGGCTGTTGAGGTGGAGCTTGTTGTTGATTCTTCCACGAAAAATTGGGGTGATTTCTCCAACCGGGGTTATAAAGATTTCATTTTTTCTGCAAAAGTATGACCATACTTTCTATGGTACAACCGAAATTTTTCAAAATTTTATGATCATTATGCTTAAAAGTTAAATTTTGTTCTGTTCTTATATAGTCTGACCATACTTTTTAAAATTTTTAAACTTCACCATCGGACTTCTCAAAGTCTGATCAGACTTCACCTCTGAATTTAAAAATTATAGCCATTGGAACTCAATCAAAACGTGCATATTTTATTTTCAACCACTATAAATGGCTATTTTTAATCCTAAACACTATAAATACCCCTCAATATCAATTTTTTACATTCTTTAATCAAACTCTAAACACTTAAATACTAAAAACGCTCAAACTTACTTGAATCAAACTTCCTTCTTCATCTATTCCTTCTTAAACTAAACAATGGCACCTAAAGAACACAAGAAGAAGACTTTAAGAGCTAAAAAAAGAAAGGGAATTACTACCCCTTCTTAATAAGAAGAAGCTCTTAGAAGAAGCCACAATATAAGGTTCAAAGATGAAGAAGAAAGACAAAGGTATGCTATCCTAAAAGATAAACCCGTAGAACCAAACCGTCTCTTCTCCTCCATCACTCTAGAATCATTAGGGATTGAGAATGACATTAAGGGTTGTCTTAGAACATTGGGATGGGAAAAATTTGAGTTCTTGGAGAGTGATGATCTTGGTTGGAAATCCTTGACAAAGGAATTCCTAACAACCTTAGTTGTTAACAAAAAGAGCATAAATCCCTTAGGCTATTATGGTGTTTCTTTGAGATTATTCAACTAAGATATGGCCTTACCCTAGAAGATTTCTCATCCATTTGGGGCTTTCAAATTAAAGGCATCTCTCAAATCTCTACCTCTCCCTAACTCCTACAGTTCAACTAGAATTTTGGAAAGAAATTTCCAGTGAAACCTCTCTCCATAAATAATCCAATGCCAAGAACCTTAGAACCCTCACTTATTAGATGTTGCATAGGATAGTCACCTATACCATTAGTGCTAAGGGTGAGAGTAATTAGAAAGTCACCCAAAAGGACTTAATCTTCCTCTTTTACTTGATTAGAGCTCAATCCATCCAAAAGGAAAAATTCCTCATTGACACTTTCCTACACATTAGGAAAACTAAGTTAGGACTCATCCTTCTCTTTTCACAAATCACACAAATAGCAAAATATGTTGGTATACTTACACCAACAAACAAAGCAACCCTCTCCAATCCTCTAGATCCTACCAAAAAATCCATAAACATAGGCTATCTTAAACATGCCAAATGTATTAGGGATTATGATGAGAACTATGTCTGCATACTAGAAGCACTAGGTGCTAGGGCTTAACAAAGAAAAAGACCAAGGATTGTAGAGGAAGGTGAAGAGACTTTCCAAATGGAATTCTCAATAACCCTAACTCCAAGACCTCAATCCTCCATCCTTCAACTTCTTTAAGACATTCAAGGACAAATGAGCTCACATAGCTCAAGGATAGACAAGATTACAAGTGACATCTCTCATCTTCACCTTGACATTCAATCCATCCAAGAAGCATTAGAATTACCAAAATGCTTTGAAGATGAACCTAGTTTGTCACCCTCCATTCATGGCTCCTATCCTCAAGAAGAAGAAGGAGAAATTGCTGCCCCTAAAACAAGGGAAGTTGAGGAAGGAGTTCATGGAGAAGAGGAACATGAAGAAGAAGGGGCAGATGAAGAAGAAGAAGAGGATGAAGAAAGTGAAAATGATGATTAGACCTTAGATTTTCTTTCACATTGTACTTATGTTTGTCTAAATTAATGAAATTATTATTGAATTTTGCTTTATTAAATTGCTTTTGGTGTCTAACTCAATGCATTGCAATTACATGTTTCCTTTATTTTTTCCTTTGTCAAAGGGGGAGAACAACTTAAAAAATTGAATTGAATAAAAAACTTGAATGCACTAATTACATTTAAATTAGAAAATTAAACAAAGACATTGTAAAATAATCTATTCAAATGAAGCATTCATTAAGGGGGATCATATTAAACATTTGTTACACTTTTAGAGTTTCAAATTCAATTTAATTGCCAAAGTCAAAAGGGGGAGATTGTTAACCAAACCCTTCTATTTTTGAACTTAGGCAATCAAATTGAATTTACCTAACACTTGCACCAAGTTTTATTTTGTAGGAAGTTATTTTCTTTGAAGGAAATATGAAAAGTCCGATTGGACCACATAGAAGACCGACTGGAACATTGATGACCAAATGAGCCAAAAAGACACAGAAGGTTTTACGGTAGAGAGTACTCCCAAAATCTCACCATACCACGTACAGTCTGACCGGATCATATGTCATACCGACATGAGAAAAGAGTTAAATCACACAGAAGGATTCACGGTTAGAAGTACTCCTATTTTCTCAGAGTACCACATAAGTCCAACCGGACTCAATGATATTCTGACCGGACCATACAAGCCAAATTTCTATAAAACATCTAGTAGATTTCTCGATCAAGGGTATGCCCAAAAATTGGATGGACCAAGGAAAGTCCGATAAGACCTGATGCAAGACCGACCGCACTATTTAAAAATTACTTAAGTCAGAAGCCGTTGGATCTCCACTCAATAAGTGGAAGCCACATGGACCAACCTTTGGAAGAGCATTAAGCAGAATTTTAATTACTCCGACCGGACCATGCATAATTTTGATCGGACAACACTATTTCTGACCAGACCTTTATAAGTTCGACCAAGAAATTGCTCTGGCAGAGAAATTAGTGAAAGACATGAATCAAACATATTGGTCCCAACTTCAAACGGCTAATTCTTGACTTGAAGGCTATAAATACCTTATGTAACTTTATGTTTAAGAAGTTTTTGATTTGTAATAGCCTTCTTGAACATCTTTCTTTCATTTGCATCAAAATCACTTTTTATATTAATTGAGTATTGGGTGTGAGCATTAAACACCATCTTAAGTTTGAGTGAAATCTTGGGAACACTTAGGTTATGAGAGTGAGCCTGGGAAAACTCTTATAAGGGTATTGAGGAAGTAATCTCAAACCATTATAAGTAGTTTGGTGTAAGCTAGAGAAAACACCAAGTTAGAGTTAAGCTTGTAAAAACTTAAAGCTAGTGAAACCTTAACAAGTTGTTAAGGAAGTGGATGTAGGATTAAGGTAAATCCGAACCACTATAAATCTTTATGTTTCATCTTTTACTTAATCTTCTTCTACATCTTCTACACTTCCTTTTAATCTTTGAATTTTTTGAATTAACCATCTTTGCTTAAGCCAAACCAATTCACCCTCTCTTGGTTGCTATCTTGGGACAATTTAAACTAGGTATTAAACATGCAAATTAGGGTTTTAGAAATTAAAATAAGTATTAAACATGTAAAATAGTATTGGAATAATTCAAGATTAGGGTTTGTTAGCCAAACTATTGGCCTCTATTTTGATCTTAGGCAATCAAATTGAATAAACTAATATTTGTACCAAGTAACATTTTTGCAGGACTTTAATTTTTTGAAGAAATCTCATGAGCCTGATCGGACCAGAATCAAGGCCGATTGGGAGCAGGAGAAGTTAGCCATACCAAAATTATCAAGCTAAAGTTCTATTGCACCAATACCTAGCTGAAGAGCATTCAAAGAATGAGGCGAAGAGCATGATTGTTCCCAAATCAAGCTGATCAGATTGGAGTATGGTACAACCAGATTAAGCCTTAACTACCATAACTGAATGAGCTGAGCGGATGGAGCTCGAGCCAAAGATATCTAGTAGAGTTCAAGATTAATGTCACTCCCATATTGTGAACAGACTATATGGCACAACCAAACCTCTGAGCAGTCTGATCATACCGAGCCTGAGCTAAATTCTAAGAATATCTAGTAGAGCTCATAGTCATTGATTACTCTAAAAACTTCAGCATATCATGCCTGGTACTACCAAACCTGATGCAGTCTAACCGAACTGAGCCAGAGCTAAAAATCTAATATGTTTCAATAGAGTTACTCCCAAAATCTCAGCATACCAAAATGATACCGACCGGACCAAACTTGTCCCCACCATACCAGTGATACGGGGTATGAAAATTATAGTCATTACTTATCCACTCAATTATTGGATGCCATGTTTACTAGCCGCTGAAGAACTTTTGTCAGAAAAATGAAGAGCACGACCAGACCGAGCTCAGTCCGACCATGCCGAGCTCGAGCTAACTGGGTCAAAGCTAGCCCGACAATGAACTTGCTTTGAAAAGTGATTAAAGTGTGAGATAAAAATCAAACATGTTGGCTCCCATCCCAAACGGCTAGTTGAAGACTTAAAGGCTATAAATACCACAAGAAACCTCATTTTTTTTTTTGAAAGATTGTGATTGTAATTACTAAGATTAATAACTTTCATTTGTCTGCATCAAAATTTCTACTTGTATTCTTTGAGTGTTGGGTGTGAGCATTAAAACACCATTGTAAGTTTGAGTGTGAGCTTTAAAACACTTAGATTATAGAGTTAGCCTGAGAAAACTCTTGTTTGGGTTGTGAGGAAGATTCTCAAACCTTGTAAAAGTTCGATGTGAGCCTGTGAAAACATTAAATTAGATTTGAGCTTGTAAAAACTCAAGATTAGTGGAACATTAACAAGTTGTTAAGGAAGTGGATTGTAACACCCCTATACCCTGTACACGCACACCACATAACACCCCAATGTAGTATACGTACACTGAATATAGAGATACTACAGTTTTCTCTATCAAATAAATCATTTTTAAACATAATTCATTCTTTCTCATTATACATTATAGAAATAAAGTAATTAACTTGTAATATAAAACAATATATATATATATATGTTTACTTAATACGCAGCGGAATTTATAAAATATTTAGATATATAAATTCATTCAAATCCATATTTACAATTATACATATATTTACATTAGAATAAATACTTTACAAAACATAAAGAAGTTATACATGATTGGCAGTTCTTCTCTGATCTTTAAGTCCCAAAATAAATTCTTCAATGCCTAGACTCACTCGGTCTCGAGGAACTCTCGGGTTCAACTCTGTTACCTGCGCGATCAACCACTATCGCGCTAAGCCAACGGCTTAGTAATACAAACTATACTAGCAATATGCTTTAATGCAATGCAATGCTACACATTGTAATATTAATAACAATGTTATAAGTGGAAAACTAATATCACACCTCTATATTTCATAAATCATATCACATTTCAAAGACTTCCCGTAGATCTCATTATTCAATCATTTAACCATTAATAAATCACATTTAGACAAAGACAGACATGGGCCCAAACAACACTAATATGCCATTCCGTTTTCAGAGTTAATGCCTTGGTTCAATTATCACATTCATTAATATCATTATCCCAACTAGGCTTCAAGGATTAGGTTCAACCAAGCTTCAAGGGGAACAAAGCATGCTAAGTATCAACCCAACTTGGCTTCAAGAACCAACCCAACCTAGCTTCAAGGGTTGTAACATCTCAATTAGGCTTCAAGGACTAGACCCAACCAAGCTTCAAGGGGAGTAAAACATGTTAAACTTCAACCCAACTTGGCTTCAAGGGTCAATTCCAACCTAACTTCAAGAGATTGTTACTAATAGGCATGCCACCAACAACAAAACTCTGAAAATGGAATAACACATTAGACACACAATTCATTCATTATCAATTCCATTCTCAATTCTCATCATCAATTTGGCAAACATGCCTCATTTAAGTCATCATAGCCAATCACAATGGCTTTACATTACATCACATCTAAATCCACATTCATTTGCATCATTGATATCATTCACATAATTCATATATATGTATATATATATCATCAATGATATAAGCATAACAAAGCACATTATTCAAATGAATTAACAATGCAATAATGCAAGATGTGTACTTACCTCAATAGCAATTCACACAACTCAAAACACTCCCTTTCCCAAGGTTCTTATGCTTCTTAAATTAATGACAAATCACCTTCTTCAAGACCTAATCCAAGAATAATAACATACACTTGCTTAGGGATACACAATAAGTAATCAAGTTAAGAGTTAACTAAGGCAATCTCTACATATGACACGCTCAACCACACGGGCGTGTTCCTGACCGTGCCCTAACTCCACAACACAGAAGCTATTACACGCTCATGACCACGGGCGTGTAATACATACTGCCTCACACAAAAACATCGACACATCCAACACCCTGAACGTGCTCATGGCCGTGTAAATTCTCAAATCTCACCGTAGCTATGACACGCTCAAGAACACGGGCGTGTTACTGGTCGTGTCAAACCTACTGCCACACAGAACAATTGACACGCCTAAGGACCTGGACGTGCTCCTGGGCGTGTCAGGCCAAAAACCCAGATTCCGGCCAAAACAACACCACAACCAACAAATCACTCCTATCCACCAACATCCACTTCAAACAAACTTCACTACACACACCCAAAAACCATCTCAAACTTACAACAACACCAAAACAAACCAAAACACACATCCAATACAAATCACAAACATCATCAAAAACTCTAAACACAACCACAACTTAATCAATACCAACCAACTTACTCTTTTCTTCAATCCAACCCCAAAATCCAAAATCAAATTAACCAAATACTCTTAAACCCAACACAATCAAACCCAACACATTCTCAAACACAACTTCAACTCACAAATCCACATAACTTCAAAAACAACACAAGAAATCAAGAGAGAACTTACCAAAGATGGAGAACTCTTAAACCTCCAACTTGATCTCTTGAAAACTCTCTTCAATCTTGAACTTGGAAGAACAAATCTCTATCTTGCTCTCTTTCTTCTTGATGGCCGGACAACACAGAAAAGCAAAGAGAAGAGAAGGAAAGAAAATGGTCCACGGCAAGGGAAGAAAGAAAGAAGAAAAGATAGAAAGTAAAAGTCAAATCATCTCCTCAAAATCCTCTCCTCCAAGCAAAATAATATTAAAATATTAAAATATCTTCTTCCACTTAATCTAACCCAAATACAAATAATTAAATAATCCTTTAAACACAATTAATCAATAATTAATCTCTTCCTTTGACTTTCCCATTGACTTGTGTATATGTTATATATTTACATATATACAACATATAAACTCTCTCTTCACTTATTTTCTCTTTTCCAATTAAACACAAATACACTTACTTCAATTACAACAATTATTACACCAAACTTCTAGGGTATATTTTGGGATATTACATGGATGTAGGATTGAGGTAATCTGAACCACTATAAAGTCTTTGTGTTCATTCTACTCTACTCCTTTCTTATTATTTTTTATTTTAAAATTTTAATTAACCATCACTTATTCAAATTAACCAATTCACCTCCTCTTGATTGCCATCTTAGGACAACAATTGGTATTAGAGCACTAAAATTTCAAGAAGCTTAATTGTGAAATTTGATCCACAATGGCAGTCACTTCTTCATCCACCTCTATTTCTCAATCTCATGGAAATGTCAATTCTTATATAAGACCCTACTTTGATGGAATGGGTTATTCTTATTGGAAATACATGAGGTATTTGTTTCTTGATAGTGAGAAAATTGAGCTTTGGAAATGGGCACAAAATGCATGGAAACCTCATACTCATGAGGTTGATGGTATTCAAGTGCCTCTTCCTAGAGACAAATGGACCGATGCTCAATAAAAGGCTCACTACAGGAACATTAGAGTAGCCTCTATCTTGGTAAATTCCTTATCTAGAGAAGAAGTTGGAAGAATCCAACATCTTACTACTTCACATAGCATTTGGAAAACTCTTGAGAATTTTTATGAGGGCACTACCCAAATGAGGTTCACCAAAACCTAAATGCTTATACATGAGTATGAACTCTTCAAGATGAAGCCCAACAAATTGGTTACTTGCTATATGATCAAGGTGATGTTAATAGCAAAATATTGAGAGCACTAAGAGCCAAGAAGAACTTTGAATCAAAAGTCTCTTAAATTAAAGAAGCTTATGATCTTAGCACACTAAGAACCAATAAGCTAGTTGGCAAGCTCTTCACCTTTGAATTGTATATTGAAAAAGAAGATAATAAAGATGAAAAAGACAAGAGGAAAGCAATAGCTCTTAAAGTTACTAAAGAAGTTGAGAGCTCAAATGATGATGATGAAGAAATGGCTATGCTATCTAGAAGAGTAAGTGAATAGAAGAGAAAGAGGAGATTGTAAGCAAAAGGTAATTCTTCCAAATTCTTTTTCAAAGATAAGGAGAAGAAACATGAAGTAAAATGTTATGAATGTGGCAAGCCAGGTCACATCAAAATGGATTACTTCAAAATTAAGAACAAAAAGAAATGGGACAAAGAGAAGAAGAAATCTCTCAAAGCCACATGGGATGATGACTCTTCAAGTGAGGATAAGAGGAGGAAGAGTAAGGAATTGCAAATCTTTGTCTCATGGCTATCGGAGATGATGGTGATCACACCAATGAGGTAGGTACTCAACCCTGAATACATATAGTGATGAAGTTGATGATACTTTAGATGATAGTGATTTAGTAGAGCATATGAACTTAAGAGTCCAAAAATATTTTTCTAAAATGAAGACTTATAAAGAAAAATACTCTAAGCTAGAAAAAATTTTGTTTCCTTAAAAAATTCTAATCTAGAATTGAAGACCTCAAATAAATAGTTGTTGAAATCCATTGAAGAAATGTTCAGAAATTCACAAAGCTTAGAAAAGGTAATCAAAGAAAATAACACTTTGAAAGAAAAAGTAAATGAACTAAAAAAAATTCTATTTTAAAGTTTCACAAAGGTAAGGAAAGCTTGGATACATTGATTAGTGTCTAAAGGTCACCTTCCTCCAAGTATGGCTTATGGGTCAATGGCTCTTCTACAACTTCATCCAATGCAACAATATTTGTTAAAGCATCTACAACTCAAATCTCTAGTATTGAAGTTGTAAAGAAAACATATGCACACACTAAGCCAAAAAATCCTAAAGAGACTACACTAGGCTCACTAGACTCTAAAACTAAGGTTCCAAGAGCAAATTATGCATACATGTACACAAGGCATGAACACAACTATAAGTATGCGCATAAAAAATTCTATCTCACACACACTTGTGACTGTCAATTTAATTCTTTAAGGTTTAATAGAAAAAGAACGTAAAATCATAAAATTTTGTATCAATGCCAATATTGCATGAAATTTGATCATTAAAGTACATTTTATTACATTAGAAAGGCTTACTTCAAATTAAAGGATCCTTATACAACTAACCCCCAAGGACCCAAACAAAGTCCCCTTTTCTTTCACTCTAGAATCCCTTGTACATGAAGCCTTGGCATATCTTACGTGGGAAATTTTATTTTCTTAAAAAAGGATGATCTAGATTGGGAAACTTTAACTATAGACCCTTAATTTTGACCCTAAGCTAGTCTGATCCCAATTAAAGAAGGCCAAGTTAAATTTGGTCTAATTTTAAAAGCTTAAACCTAGTTTATAGCTTTGAAATAGGTCGGTCCAATTTTGAAAGGCATAAAATAAGTTTGTTCAATTTTTAAAAGCCCTAAACCTAGTCTAATTTATTATTTAAAGACTAAAACAGGTTTGATTCAATTTTAAAATGCAAAATTAAGCCGGACCGAACTAAAAATGTAAAACCATGACTAATTGGCTTAACCAATTCACAATGGAGGGCCTCTATGGTGAATTGGCCATGGCCAATTCACCAAGGTATGGTGACCATGGTGAATTAGCAATGCCTAATTCACCATGGTCCTTTAATCTGGCCTTAATTCAGTTTGTAAAGTTTCCTAATTAAGATCGAACATTGTTTGACCATCGGATTAGCGTATTTGTAACATCCTAAAATTTTTGAAATTTTCTAATTTTTAGAAAAATTGGATAAAATAAATTATAATTTAAAAGGATAAATTAAATTAATGGTTTTAAATGAAAAATGAAGGGATTTTAAATGAAAAAGTGGAATATATATGTGATATATATGCAAAATTTACATAACATATATAAAAGTCAACACTTTTTAAAAGAAAAGGGTATTTTGGTAATTAAATATTATAATTCAAAATTAATAAAATAATTCAAAAATAAATTAATTTTGAATGGAAGAGGAAAATTAGGACTTTTAATTTATTAAAAAAATAATTAAATATTAAATTATTTTAATATATATATATATATGTGGTTAAAAAAAAGATGAAAAGGAAAGAATATTAAAAGTCTTCTTCTTCTTCTTCTTCTCAAGAACGTGGCTTCCATGGAAGTTTGAAGACCAAGGATTTTGCTTCTTCCATACTCAATAAATTGAAGGAATTAACAAGTTTCAAGTGGATTTTTGGTGATTTCCACCAAAATTAGTAAGTTTCCATCTCTTTTCTTTGAATTTCTTAGAAATTTGGATTATGCGAGAATTGAAATTTTTATGTAGTATGTTATAATTATTGAAATTGGTGTGTATGATGTTATTTTGGATAGTTAACAATGATTCTAAGGTTAGATTGAAGAGACGATGGAGTTTGGTTAAAGAATGGTGAAGAGAGAATTTAGGGTTATGGATTTTTGGGATTTTGAAAACATGAACTTTAACTGTGCAAATTGATTCCAAATGAGTTATTTTCATTCATAAACAAGTATTTTAAAGTCAAATATTGGATTTGGTGGTGCTGGGTTGGAGTTTGAGAATGGAAGTGGAGATTTAGGGTTTTGGAAAAGTGATTTTCCAAAGTGGTTGAATTGTGTGATTTTATTTGTTTAAGCATGTTGTTTAGTGTTAAAAGTGATGAATATAAGCTTGGAATGAGTAATGGATTGTGTTGGAATGGAAAATCTTCAATGGGGGAAGGTTATGCCATTTTTGAGATTTTGTGTATAAGAGTGTATTTTTATAATGTAAATGATTTAAATGTATTAAAATATATTTTTAATAATATAAATAAACTTATAACACTAATTTAATTGTAGTAGAATGGAATTCTAATGTTGAAGTAAGAAGAGGCTAAATTTTTGGAAATTTGTAGGAGTGATTTGTAATTATGATTTAATGTTGAAAATGCCATTAAATGTGATACTAAATGATTATTTGCTATCACATTTGGTTTAGGCATTGAGGGAGGTTGATTTGCTTCATCCAAGTGGTGAAGGGCAAGTTAGAAAGATTGGATTAAAGGTTCCTTTTAGCTTGCTTTGGGTTGCTAGTGGAGGTATGTACAAACTTTGAATATAATATTTATATTTGAATAACATTTGGACTTAACACATTTTGGTTGGAAAATGTGTTAAGCTACTTGGTTCATTGATTGTGTATGAATAATGTGCTATGACATTTGTAATGTCATATATGTGTTAAATGCATTGTGAAAAACCATTGATAATGGCTAATTTGTGTAACATGTGAAATATGCATATTATGTAAAAATACCCAAAGTAATTGGGTAATGTGTTGTGAATGCAAAAATGAGATATGTGTAATAATGAAATGAATTGATATTGATAAAAATGAGAAAAGTGAGAAAAATGAGAAAGATGTGAAAAATGAGAAAAGTGAGAAAAAAAATGTGAAAATAAGGCAATGTGCCTAGATTGAATATGTGAAAATGAGAAAGAGATTAATAATGAGAAATATGAATAAATTGTGTGCCTAGTATGTTATTTAATTTTTAGAGTTCTGGGTTTGGCGGCATGCCTATGATTGCCTACGGGCTATATGCTGGAATGGTGAAAAAACTTGGTCGTAAGCCAGGCCAGCTGATAAATATGATGTTTTTGGGGTGAAAAGACTGGTTTGTAAGCCTCAAAAACTGTAGCAGTCTAGCCGGGTTGAGGACCGAGATACTGGGGCCTAAGAGTCTAGCCGGGTTGAGGTCCAAGAGACTGGGGCTGTTACATTATCCATGGATATATTGCCCATGGGGCTAGACACATGGTGTCATTATGAACCAAAGCAGTAACTCTGAAATTTGAATAGCATATTAGATCCTTTTTGGGCCCATGCATGTCTTTGTTTTAATGTGAATTAGGAATTATGATACAATTGAGCAATATAATATTATGAGTTGTGCTTATGAAATATTTGAAAAATATAAGAAAGCGGATTGATGTGACATCTATATGCATTGTGCATTTGGTATTGCATTGAGTTTTATTGTTATTATCAAAGTTTGTACCACTAGGCTTCGGCTTAGCGCGATTGTTTTCATCGCGCAGGTGACAGGGTAGACCCAGCTGAGCCAGAGAGTTCTTCTAGACTAGGCGGGTCTAGACTTGTAGTTGAGCTTGTTGAGTTGCTATCGAGATCAGAAACACTACCAGCAACATATATATTTTTATGTTATTGTACATTTTGAGTTTTGTGCATAATATATTATGTTTTAAATTTTACGTATTGTATATTATGAAGAATGTTTGGGTCAATGTATTTGAAATGAGAGAGTAAGTGTGTTTTAAATTATATATATATATATCTATATATATAAATGTTTGAGAAACTTGGTGAAATTGAGAAGTATGGTTGAGATGGTAATTGGAAATTATTTGGGAGTGTTTTTTTTTACAGGTTGTGTTTTGATAAATTTTGGGATGTCCAAAATACAGACAAAACTCTGGCGAATTTTTCACAGAGATTTTTATACATATTATTTATTTTGGGTTCTTATAACAAGGAAATAATATTTATATTCTATTTAATTTTTATATATTTAGAATTTGAAATTTTAAATTGGAAATGTGAAAAATTTTTATTAAGCCGGTCTGTAATATTTTTGTACCGTATATACGTATTTTACATAAATTGGAAATATGTATTATATGTATATAGGGTATAAGGTTGTTACAGTATTAAGGTATTGTTTTAAACTTTCTTTGCCTATAAACATATGATTAAAAGCAGAGAGGGGGAGGAATAATTATTAAAAACCTGGCAACAAGAATTATAAAAGAAAAAGAACAATAAGCAATACATAGAGAATACGATCAACCGAGAAAGCAACACACTATAGAAAGGCAGTAACTATTGTTTTTGCCTTGCGCAACTAAAATAAAAAGTAATCCAGGCAGGTAGTAAGCTTGGTTCGAGGTTCAATTTTGGTGAAGCCAACAAACAAAGGTTTGCTTTTTGTGTTTAGCCGTTTTAAACATACAGTGGCCATTATTATTACTTCATTCAATGATTTGTAATTATTTAAATTTTCCATAACTTAATTCATTTAACTTTGTTCTGTCCAGTAGTCTTAACTTAATTCATTCAAATTTGTTCTATCCAGTAGTCTAGTTAAATGATTTTTATTTGTTTTAGATTCACAGTAGCTTAGAACTTAATTTTAATTACCTAAAACCTTTTTATTTTCTTTGTGGATATTTGGACATTTGTAAGGGCATGTTTCCATCTTTGGATGAGTGTCCATTTTATTTATTTGTTTGATTTATAATATAACAATTATTTTTAATAATTTCATGTAGTATGGATAATATTATAATACTTAAAAATCTAATAATATTTAGACCAGAAAAGGAGGTCAGTTCCAATGAACCGAGCGTTATGGAGGTGCTAGGCCATTTCTCACATTTTCCATGTGTATCCAACTTTTTTGAACCCAATAAAGGGTCGGGGATTCCTTAGGAATCGAGTCATCAACCCTTTTCTTTTCTTTTTTTCGGCCGATCTGGCTGGCAACTCCATTTTCTCTAAGGCCCTAAGCCTAACAGTACCGAAGTTGCAAGAACCATTCCATATGGGAATGGGGGCCAAAATCCCCGCTCACAATAGTGACTCCACTGGGGATACAAGAAGTTGATTCCATTAGCCTTTATATTATTTTATTTTTTCTTATTATGATATTATCTATTACACCATTTAGATTACATTGTGTGCATAAGTTAGGACGCCCGTGTAACTCGTGTTGTGTTATGTAAGGGATACCATACTTTCACTCAAGGTATAGAGATCGAGCATGGCATAACCACTCATAGCCTCGTACCTTTTGGTATATACTTGCTATAGGAGCCTAAACTTTTCAACCCAATGACTAAAGCTCATGTAATTGGCCCAGTTACTCTTCTAAGGTTTGTTGTTTGACTATGATTGATATATTTTGGTTAGAACCATGGCTTATTTGGTTTGTTATTTTTCTAATATGACCTAATTATATTGTAAGCTTAAAATAATTTTTATTCTTTTAAGTCCAAAAGACCAAAAATATTTTCAAAATTTTCAAGATAGTCTTTGTATATAAAACTTTTCTAAATTGGGTCAAAAATTCTTTTCTACAACATGTCCCAAATACAAAGCCTAAAATTCATTTTTAAACAAACCTTTTAACAAAGGGCTCCTAAATATTTTCAAAAGATGATCTTAAGACTATTTTTCATGCAAACTTTTATTACAACCTTTTCTTAAATGGCCTTACAACTAGTTAAGTCAATTATAGAATAATAAAAAATTAATTGTGGGCCTAATTTATACCAAAAATTGTTAATCATGGGCTTGTTTGTGGCATGAATCATTAGTTTATTTTCCAAATATGAAATCTATTTATGATAAACATTTTAATTTAGTTTTAATTCATAATATAACATAAAAGCTATTTTTTAATTGATCCAATGGATTAAGGCTTAATTAATGGGAATATCATGGACTGACTTTTAAGTTTGAAAATATAACTATTGGTTAAACTGTTCGAGTGAATTTTTCAAAAATAAGATGTCCCATGTTGATATTTTATTGACCATATACCTAGGAAAAGAGACTCACCATTCGTGTGTGAAAGTTATAAGGTTGGAAGGAATGTCCTGATTATTTTTATTTATCCGTTACTTATGCATCCATGCATATAAACATACATGAATTGCATTATATGGCATTGATACTTTTTGGCTCACAGACCTAGAGTAAGACAGTTTAAGAGCCTATGACAATCCAACCTATGCCAGTGATGTAGAATCTAGTAATGACTCAGTCAACTTCTCACCAAAAGTAATAGAACCTGAACAGATTCAGAAGATGGTAGATGATGCAATCAGCACCAAGATGGAATAACTGAAGGAGGTCCTGGATGAGACCATGAAAAGCCAACTGGCTACACTATTAGGGAACATTGTTGAAGCATCTGCTAGTATTAAGATGATTACTGATTTAGAAAAGAAGTTTGCAAAGAAGTTGAAGATTGATGAGATGTCGAAAGTAGACAATTTGTTTGAACAAGATGAGGAAGTCCCTTATAAATTCAAGATGCCTTCCTTTTCTAAGTTTGATGGAACTAGGAATCCTCATCTTCATCTCAAGCAATACATTACAGTCATGCAATCTGCTAGGGCTACTAAAGCTCAAACCCTGAGGCACTTTATGCTCTCATTAGGCCCTGTTGTGCAAAACTTGTTTAATACCTTAAAGGAGAACACCCAAAAAGATTGAAAACTGTTGTACAAAGCCTTTATTCAGTAATATGGGTATAATGTTGAGTTGGAAGTGACCCCGATGGAGGTGAAAATTATCAGACAAAAGCAAAATAAGAATTTTGTTGACTATATGTGAGCAGAAATTTTTGCCTCCACTCCCATATGGAATGGTTCTTGCAATTTCAACACTGTTAGGCTCAGGGCCTTAGAGAATACAGGCCTAAAATTAAAAAAAAAATGAAGTTGCCACCTGGATGAGCTAGAAAAATAGAAAGGGGTGAATGACTTGATTCCTAAGGAATCTCCAACCTCCTATTAGGTTTGGAAAGTTGGGTACATAGGGGAAAGGTGAGAATGACCCAACACCCCTATAACACCTAGTTTATTGGAACTAGCCTCCTTTTCAAGTCTAAATATTATTAAATTCTTAAGCAATATGATATCATCCATATTACATTTAATGGAAACAAAGAAATATTCATTAAAGTAATGAAAGTCCAAACCAACAAAATAGGCACCCGTACAAAATGAAAATATGCCCTTACAATAATGTCCAATGTCCACAAAGAAAATAGAATAAATAAAATAGGACACCCACCATAGGTGGAAAAATGTCCCTTACAATTGTCCCAAAAATCTTAAAATAAATTAAATTACATAAGCTAAAAAAATAAGGCACCCACACTAGATGGAAACATGCCTTTTACAATTTCCATTAAAAATACATATAAATCTAAAGAAAAGAATAAAGCAAGGAAAAAAATAATACAACACATATGAAAATAATTGAATAATTGATAAGTGTATATTTGATGATATTTTTGCCCCTACTTAATATATTTATTGTCAAATTGAGTTTAATTTGTTTTGTTCAAGTGTTTATTAGGGTTGATTCCAAGAACTTTTGACACATGAGGACCGTAATGTTATTTAAGCCGAATCATGGATGAAAGACAAGGAAAGAAGCTATTTAGGCAAATTCTTCAAGTGACATACCTAGTGACATGGGCATGTCTATGGCTGTGTCATTCAACTACTTTACAGAAGCTTCGACATGCCTAGAGATATGGGCGTGTCACTGAATGTGCCATTACCTGCCTTACAGAAGCTGTGATATGCCCAATGACACGGGCATGTTCCTAACTCAGCATTACAGTAGCAACGACACATCCAAGGAGATGGGCATGTCACTGCCCATGTCATTAAAGTCTGAAACAGCACCGTTGTCACGGCCATAGACACGGGTGTGTCCATAAGAGTATCAGGCAAAAATCTCTGGGCTATAAAATCTAAGCTAAAGAGTGAATTAGGGACCTAGTTTTATTTTTAGAGTCAACCTCCTGAGAAAAAGAGAGTTTTTGGCAGCTAAGAGTGAAGGTGAAGACCCAATTTATGCGAGATTTAATCCAAGATTCGAGGATTGAAGTGAAGAAACACAAATCATTCATTATGGATTGTTTGAATTCTTTTACTTATTTCCTCTGGTTTGGTTTTCTGGTTATGAACATGAGCTAAACATTTTATCTAGCTAGATATTGATGAACCCTAGCTTTATTGTATGGATTGAATAGTTCTTATTAAATTAAATCAATTGATTGAGCTATTTTATCCTTTGATTCTTAATTTCTTATTTCCAATCGATAATAGCATGCTTATTGATTGGCTGTAATTTTCATATTATTGACTTGAGAAAGCTTGATATGAACAGAATGCTCATTAGGATTGAGGGTTGATTGGAGTGCTAGAGATAGACTTACAAGACCCTTTGGTTTAAAGTTCCTTGTTCTTATTCCAAGATCTATTTAATTATGCTTGAGAAGAGATTCCTAGCATTCTACTTAGTGATTGGGGATTAATTCACTTGAGAGAGGTTTTAATCTAATTTAGAGGGATGCCAATTCATCTCTATTATTTGATTTAATTGAATTGATATTCATAAATGCTTTTTATGGCTAGGGGGATTCAATATCTGGATAGTATTTTATCATCAGCTTTTATTGCACAATATTCAATTTTTCTTTAGTTTAGTTTATTAAGTAATTCATCTTTTATTTTAATCATCACACAAGCTATTGATTCGCTAAACAACAATTAAAATTTGCACTAATATTTGACCTTGTCCCCAATGGAACGATATCTTACTCACTATTTTATTACTTGAGCGACCCATGCACTTGCGGTAACACTGCGATAGTATAGATTTGCCATCAAGTTATTGGCACCGTTGCTGGGGACAACGGTTTTCAATATTAGTAATATAATCAAGATTGTTGATTTAGTTTTTATTTTTATTTGTTTTAACATTAGTGCTTGCTTGTTGATTTTCATTCTAGGTACTTCTTCCCATTTATGACCCAAGCTAGCTCTTCCCAATTACTTGAATTAGGTTAAGAGCTAGAGAGAATGTTGAGGAGAAAGTGAAAGGAAGAAGAGGAAGAAGTTCTGGCAGAAATGGAACCAAACTTTGAAGATCTCAGCTCAAAAGAAGAACTTGAAATGATGGCAGGAAATGAGCCAAGGACAATGCAGGAATTTGCTAGGCCCACTCTTAATGGGGTTGATTCAAGCATATTGAGACCGATAGTTGCTACAAACAAATTCAAGATAAAGATGAATGTAATTCAAATGGTGCAGTAGACTTGTCAGTTTGATGGGTTGCCAGATGAAGATCCTAATGCATATATTGAGACTTTTCTAGAAATATGTGACATATTCAAGATACAGAATGTATCTGAAGATGCAATTAGGCTGAGGTTGTTCCTAGTCACGCTTAGAGATCGACCGAAGAAATGGCTAAAATCTTTCCCCCCAAACACTTTCACCACATGGGGGTGAATTGGCAGAAAAATTCTTAGAAAAATATTTTTCACCATCCAAGACTGCCAATTTGAGGAATGATATTTCATCTTTTCTCTAGCTAGATGGTGAGACTCTTTATGATGCTTGGGAAAGGTTTAAAGATTTATTGAGAAGGTGTCCTCATCATGGGCTTCCGCTATGGCTACAGATTCAAACTTTCTACAATGGATTGAATTATGCAAGTAAGGCGGAGGTACAATAAATAATAAGACACCAGAACAAGCAAGGGATTTGATTGAAGATATAACCCTTACCAATTATCAATGGCAAACTCCAAGGGAATAAGGAAAATTAAGGGTCACTGGTTCACATTAATTGGATCTCGTGGTTGCTTTGATAGCACAGTTGAAAGCAATGAATAAATAGATTGATTCTTTAGCTTCATCTTCAGGAAAATCAATGCAAGTGATGTCTTCTGAATGGTATGGGGGTGGACATCAAAGTCAAGATTGCCAAAGTGGCAATATGTTTGCTAGACAAGAGCAGGTGGATTATGTTGGAAACATGCCTAGGCAACAGTAGAACAACCACTATAACAACACATATAATCCAGGGTGGAGAAATCATCCTAATTTCTCCTGGAATAATCATAATAATCTAAGCCCTCCCCCAGGATTTCAGCAGCCTCAACATCAATAAGTTGCCCCTCCAAGAAAGAGCAATTTGGAGGAAATGATGGAGAAGTTTATAGAAGCTTCAAAAACTAGATTCCAATCAACAGAAACTAGAAATCAGCAAGCCTCCTTTCACAATTTGAAAAATCAGGTGAGGCAAATTGCCAAGTTACTAAGTGAATGACCACAAGGGAGTTTACCTAGCAATACTGAGGCAAACCCAAAGGAGCAGCTGAAGGCAATTACTCTAAAGAGTGGAAAGGAAATTAAGGGTGGTGTGGTTGAAAAAGAAGCTGAGTCACAAGCAAAAGAGGTTCAAACACAGAAAGAAGAAGAAGGTGGAAAATGAGAAAGGAAATCAACCTCAAGAACCTAGTCCAGTAGTGAAAGAATACCGACCTTGAGTGCCATATCTAGCAAGGTTGAACAAGGAAAAGATGGATGCTCAGTTCGGTAAGTTCCTTGAACTCTTTAAACAACTGTACATTAATATTCTATTTGCTGAAGTTTTATCGCAGATACCCAAATATGCTAAATTTTTGGAAACAAATGAGTTGGAATCATGAATAGTGCTAGTAGCCATTTGAATGATGATTCTAACTTAGTAACCGGGGGTCGGCATCACAAATGTTTACCTTCATGTCAAAAAGTTAGTATCAGTTCAAACAAGTCGAGCTCCTTTTGAAAAAAAAAATGTTTCACGCAATGCATTTTATGAAGGGGTCAAAGAACTTAAGAGAAAACTTACACTTTCTTACTTCGTTCATGACTTTTGAGTTCTTGGAATTTTATACTCAATCTTTTAACTCTGAAGTTTTAGATTTTAGATCTGCTAGATTTTTGTTTTGAAACTTCTTAATTCAGCTATCATGTTTGAGATTTAGTTTTTGGTTAAGAATGTTGGGTTTTCTAATTCAAGTATTGTAAAACCTTTTATTTTCTTTGGATATAGAGGGGTCCTTCATTTTTGCCTATTATAGTGATTTGGTTTGCTTGAGGACAAGCAAAAAATCAAGTGTGGGGAAATTTGATAAGTGCATAATTGATGATATTTTTGCCCATACTTCTTAATATATTTATTGTCAAATTGAGTTTAATTTGTTTGTTCAAGCGTTTATTAGGGTTGATTCCAGGAACTTTTGACACGTGAGGACTTTAAGGTTATTTAAGCTGGAATTACGGATGAAAGACAAGGAAAGAAGCTATTTTGGGCAAATTCTTTAAGAGACACGCCCAGTGACATGGGCATGTCCGTGGCCGTGTCATTCAACTACTTTATAGAAGCTTCGACATGCCTAGAGACATGGATATGTCACTGTACGTGCCATTACTCTTGACTTACAGAGGCTGTGACAAGCCTAATGACACAGGCGTGTCCCTGACCGTGTCCCTAACTCAGCATTGCAGTAGCAACAACACATTCAAGGACATGGGCATGTCACTGCCCATGTCATTAAAGTCCGAAACAGCACCGTTGACACGTCTACAGACATGGGCGTGTCCATGAGTGTGTCAGGAAAAAATCTCTAGGCTATAAAATCTTAGCAAAAGAGTGAATTAGGGACCTAGTTTTATTTTCAGAGTCGAGCTCTTGAGAAAAAGAGAGTTTTTGACAGCTAAGAGTGAAGGTGAAAACCCAATTCATGCTAGATTTAATCCAAGATTTGAGGATTGAAGTAAGGAAACACAAATTGTTCATTATGGATTGTTTGAATTCTTTTACTTATTTCCTCTGTTTTGGTTTTCTGGTTATGAACATGAGCTAAACATTTTATCTATCTAGATATTGATGAACCCTAACTTTATTGTATGGATTGAATAGTTCTTATTAAATTAAATTAATTGATTGAGTTGTTTTATCCTTTTGATTCTTAATTTCTTATTTCCAATTGATAATATCATGCTTATTGATTGGTTGCAATTTTCATATTATTGACTTGAGAAAGCTTGATATGAACAGAATGCTCATTAGGATTGAGGGTTGATTGGAGTGCTAGAGATAGACTTACAAGACCCTTTGGTTTAAAGTTCCTTGTTCTTATTACAAGATCTATTTAATTATGCTTGAGAAGAGATTCATAGCATTCTACTTAGTGATTGGGGATTAATTCACTTGAGAGAGGTTTTAATCTAATTTAGGGAAATGCCAATTCAACTCTATTATTTGATTTAATTGAATTGATATTCATAAATGCTTTTTATGGCTAGGGGGATTCAATATCTGGATAGAATTTTCATCATCAACTTTTGTTGCACAATATTCAATTTTTCTTCACTTTAGTTTATTAAGTAATTCATCTTTTATTTTAATCATCACACAAGCTATTGATTCGCTAAACAACAATTGAAATTTGCACTAATATTTGAGCTTGTCCCCAGTGGAATGATATCTTGCCTAAATTTGGTTTAGGCTCTTTAAAATTATAATAGACCAAGATAAGCTTCCTAAATTTAAACTGGCCAAAATTTAAGGGTCTACACTATGTGAAGAGGTGGAGAAATAAGGCTGCACTGCTTAAGAAGAGACCGAATGAGTTTGACCAGATTTGAATAATAGTAAGAGGTGTCTTACCCAGTCTATGTGAAAGGATGTCTCACACTCTTTTAAGAGATTTTAAAGATCTTCTCCAACCTGACTTACAGATAGAAGAATGGGAACGAGAGAAGAGCCATTTTTCTGGAAGAAAAAATGAGAGGAGAAATTATCAGTCTGGTGGCTAAAGTACATAGAATGTAGTAGATATCAATACAACTGGTCAAGCAAATAGAAGACAGTTTTCAGATCTGGGGAATACTTTGTCATGGCTTTTCAACAAGCTGGAGAAGAAAGGGTTGTTACAACTATTGGCTTCTCGACCTTTTCCGAATCCTTTACCACCAAATTTTGATACTAAAGCATTTTGTCAATTTCATCAGACACAAGAACATGAGACAGACAAATGCTTGTGACTAAAACATGAGATCTAAGATTTGATTGACAGTGAAAAGTTGTCTAAGCCTGATAAACCCAATACCAAGGACAATCCTTTGCCTAAATTTTAAAGAGTACCACCACCAATAATTTTTATGATAGGGGGAAGATTGAATGAGAATTTTATCTTGTCATCTTTTCAAGACATGGGTGGAGAAGCTATAAGGGAGGAGAGTTTATTTATCGAGTCTGAACCTACTACAAATGATGTGACAATGACCGTTCATGATGATGAATCAAAGACTAAGGAAGGAGGCTGGGCCTCTGAATCTGAAGTAGAAGAGAAATAGAGTGATAAGGTCCTTGGTTATGCCATGCCTAAGTCGATGAAGTATTTTTTTTGGCTCCAACTTAATAAACTTCTCTTATCTTGTTTGGTTTTTGTTTCATTTTATTTCCTTGATGTTTTCTAGAATAATTATGTTTTTCAAATTAGGATTGCTTGAATAAATTACTTTCATTCAATTTTTTATTGTCTTTGTTCATTTCGGTGTTCAACCAATGATGAGTCTAGCTTGATGTTCATAAATTAGTGTATCTATGCATCATGATTTGAATGACTTTACTAGGTGAGGGAGTTGTTTTATAGCATTGAGCTGTGTATGCTTACTTAGAGAGGGCTCCTGCATAATGACCTTTGTCTAGGTCCTAGTCCATCTTAGAACATGCTTTGATGAACTTTCGAGGAGAAATTGAACTCTGCTCATTTAAGGGAGAGATGATCTAGGCGTTGTTTGGTAAGCCAAGAACTAGTAACTTCCTTATTAACATTTATTCCTAGTTTGTCCCTTTTAGCCTTCATAAAATTTTAGCTTACTTTTCATTGGCTTATAAACCTAATGACCTATCATGAGTTGTTGTTACACTTTTGACAAGTCTAATGATCACCGAATTACCAAGGGGAAAGAAGATTAAAGAGAAGGATATATAGTCAAGACTATAGAGATATTTGAAGGACACCTGAATTAGACCTAATATCACAGACTTATTAAGATAAAGTCAGGCTTATTAAGATAAAGTCAGGACTAAAGCAAACTTATGCCACTCCACTCATCCATTATCAGAAACAAAAATTAGTACAAAAAAAAACTCTTTTAGAGCTAGGACTTGAAAAAAAGGAAAAAGAAAAAAAAGAAGAAAAAAAAAGAAAAGAAAGAAAAAAAAAAGAAAAAAGGAAAAAGAAATAAAACCCAAAAAGGCAGTTTAGAAAGCCAACCGAGTTTTATTTTATCTAAAGCAACATAAGACTTTCACTTAGTTTATGAGGGCAGATTGACTTGAATTGGTCCAATCTAGCCAAAGATTCAAATTAAATCAGAGAATTAGGGAAAAGACCATCTTTCATTTTATTCAACATAGCTCTAGATCCACAATCTTGAAAGTCTTAGTCTTGATATTTCAAAAGGGAAAAGGACAGAGAGAAAGAGTAAGAAAAGGGAGGTCTAAAGATCAAGATAGTACTTATTGGATCCATATTTATGCCAAGAAGATGGAAGGACATTCAAGCTTTGTATTTTCATAAAGTCAAAAGATAAAAGTGATGTCCAGAAACAGTAGACTGCTCTAATAAGAAGATTGTAGTGTGAAGATTTATCAACAGTGTCACATCAACTCCAGCTTAAAGATGGCCTTCATTTAACCTGTGTCCCTTATAGACCTTGTTTCAAGCCTATTAAAGACTTGTTAATCTCTCTTGGTAGGTAGAGTCTATTAGTGAAGATAGTATGAATAAGCATACATATAAGATAGATAATATTTAAACTTAATGAGACTTTTGGCCAAGTAATGTGTATGTGCCTATCTGTAGTTCAACATTTCTTGCTTAAATGGAAATGATTCCTAAGTTTAGTATGGTAACTAGGGTTGTCATATTATAGATATATTAATTTGAAAAATCGAGTCCTGAGGTACAATGACATGAATTTGACAAAGCCAAAATATTATTTTAAGATTTTAAAAAATGTGTTTTGTCATACAAAGCCTTCAAGTTAAGGGACGTATGTTGCATTGTCAAACCTCAAAGGACATAATAGGCAAAAAAAGGCTAATGAAAGGATCAACTGCAAGGTCATGTCATCAAGAAGTTACCAACCAAATGGATGTCTCTCGTGTCTCTACTTTGCTGGCCCCCCACCACTCATGATTTCATCTTGGAAGATAAAAGCTATAGATTTGAAAGCTTTTTGTTGTTCTAATGCAAGACCAGAACAAATGCTTTGGCTTATCACCTCGGTCTGTGAGTCAATGGAACCACTGTAAGTATCATCCATGCATATCATGCATAAATAAGTATATCACACTGCATTTTTTGTCTTATGTTACCTATTCTTTGTCAAAGTGAACAACAGATACTCTATGAAGCAAACATGAAGCATATATGGAATCAGGGGTTATGGAATGCCCATTGCTTGAGGAAGATCCAATCACTTTTACAAAAATGGAGATGCGTGCTTGTGAAAGCATCCAAACAAAATACAAATATCATTATGAGCCTGCATGGGAACAAAATCATTGGTTTGAGCCTACACAGGGGGCAAAACTTCTCTTTTCGATTTTTTATTTCATGCGTGTACAAAATATTTTCAGACTCACTTTTAATATTTTGCCATGCAAGGGGAAAAGAGAAGATATAAGGGTTAGCTAAAAAATAGCTAAATTTTTTGCAAAATAGCTAGCTTTTTTGCAAAAAGAGGAAAAAAAAGAACAGAACAAAAAGAAAGTAAGAACCCCAAAAGAATGAAAATGGAAAAGATAAAAGATCAGTCCATCTAGAAGAGCTGAAGTCAATGCAGGACAAATGTCCAAAGGATGAAGATCCATTATGAAGTGCAAAGTCTCGATATTTTAAGATTTATTGTGAAAGAAAAAGATGTGAAGTTGATGGCTAGAAGAAAGCCAAAATTCCCATATGACAGAAGGTCATCATAATCCATTGAAGAATGGAACAATCAGCTAGAAGAAAGCCAGAACACTCAACTAATAGAAGGTCAGTCAGCTAGAAGTGCTGAAGTTGTTTGGCTAGAAGAAAGCCAGAACCCTCAACTGATAAAAGGTCAGTCCAGTTGGAAGAGCTAAAATTGTTTGGCTTGAAGAAAGCCCGCACTCCCAAATGACAAAAGGTTAGTAGAATCCATTAAACAATGGTAGAAAATGGCTAGAAGAAAACTAGAATTCTCAAACAACAAAGGGACTATCAAGCTATAAGAGCTTAAGTCTCGGGTTGAGAACCCAAATTTAGTTTTGAGTTGAGAACCCAAATCCAGTCTAGGGTCGAGAACCCAAATCAATTCTAGGGTCGAGAACCCAAATCCAGTATAGGGTTGAGAATGCAAATTCAATCTTAGGTTGATAACCCAAATCCAGTCTCGGGTTGAGAACTCAAATCCAATGTTGGGTCAAGAACCCAAGTCCAATTTTGGATCAAGAATCCAAATTCAGTCCTGGATTGAGAATCCAAATCCAGTCTCGGGTCTAGAATCCAAATCCAATCTCGGGTCAAGAACCCTCAGGTCCAGAACCCATCCATATTAAGATCAGCTCAAAGTTATGTTGCTTTTCACTCTCCTTTACTAAAGTCTCATATCATTCAAGCCTGGGGCAAAACTGTAGACCCTTAATTTTAGCCCTAAGCTAGTTCTATCCTAATTAAAAAAAGACAAATTAAATTTGGTCAAATTTTAAAAGCTTAAACCTTGTTTGTAACTTTGAAATAGGTCGATCAAGTTTTGAAAGGCCTAAAATAAGTTTGTTCAATTTTTAAAAGCCTTAAACCTAGTCCAATTTATTATTTAAAGAATAAAACTGGTTTGATTCAATTTTAAAATGCAAAATTAAGCCTGAATAGACTAAAAATGTAAAACCATGATGAATTGGGTAATTGGCTTAGCCAATTCACCATGGTATGGTGACCATGACAAATTGACAATGCCTAATTCTCCATGGTCCTTTAATCCGCCCTTAATTCAATTTGTTAAGTTTCCTAATTAAGATCGGACTTTGTTTGACCGTCGAATTAGCATATTAGGGTTTTGTTTTAAACTTTCTATGCCTATAAATATATAGTTAAAAGCAGAGAGGGGGAGAAATAATTATTAAAAACCTAGCAGTAAGAATTATAAAAGAAAAAGAAAAATAAGCAATACACAGAGAATATGATCAACCGAGAAAGAAACACACCATAGAAAGGTAGTAACTACTGTCTTTGCCTCACTCGACTAAAATCAAAAGTAATCTAGGCAGGTAGTGAGCTTGGTTTGAGGTTCGATTTTGGTGGAGCCAACAAATGGAGGTTTTGCTTTCTGTGTTTAACTGATTTAAACTTACATTGGCCATTACTATTACTTCATTTAATGATTTGCAATTATTTAAATTTTTCATAGCTTAATTCATTTAACTTTTTTTATCCAGTAGTCTTAGCTTAATTCATTCATCTTTGTTCTGTCCAGTAGTCTAGTTAGATGATTTTTATTTGTTTTAGATTCACAGTAGCTTAGGACTTAATTTTAATTACCTAAAACCCTTTAATTACTCAAAATACTAATTTGCTTATTTTGAAAAACCAAAGTCTTAAATCATAGTTTTAAAACCCTAATCTCATAAAAAAAACTCAAATTTATATTTTCAAAATCCTAAATTCTATATAAAACCCTAATTTGTATAAATATAAAGCCCTAGTTTAGATAGAAACGCTAATTCCCCAACAAAACCATATCATGTAAACTTTTTATCTTTCAGGGGCACTGCTCCCTTGACCTCCGCCCGCTAACCAACTAGCGCGACTATCATACGCGACCCATCGTCAACTGGGTCAATATTTATTTGTGGATTGTAATTCTTTGCAATTAACCTTAATTTTCTTTTATTAAATTCTAATTTATTGTTATTATTGTGATGATTAAACTACAGGTTTAAATTATTTGTTTTGCTATGAATGGATGAATGGTGTTAATTTGATTATTTTGATTTCAAGGATGTAAAAGGCATATTTCCACTTGTGGGTGCCTTCTTATATTTATTCTATGTAATTTAACTTATTATATAGACTTTGAGACAATAGTAAATGACACGTTTTCACCTTTTGGTGGGTATCCTATTTTATTTATTTTCTTTGTGGATATTTGGATATTTGTAAAGGTATATTTCCATCTTTGGATGGGTGTCCATTTTATTTATTTGTTTGATTTATAGTATAACTATATTGCATGCAGAATGGATAAAATTATAATACTTAAGAATCCAATAATATTTAGATTTGAAAAGAAGGTCAGTTCCAATGAACCTGAAGTCATGGGGGTGTTGGGACATTTCTCACCTTCCCCATGCATACCCAACTTTTTAAACCCAATAAGGGGTTAGGGATGGATTCCTTAGGAATTGAGTCATCCACCTCTTTCTTTTTCCCAGCCCGTCCGAGTAGCGACTCCATTTTCTTCGGGTTTAGGCCCGTGTTCTCTAAGTCCCTGAGCCTAATAGTGCCGAAGTCGCAAGAACCATTCCACAGAGGAGTGGGGGTAAAAATCTCCGCTCACACTGACTGATGAGGAAATCATAAGCAAGCTTAGTGAATCTACACAAGGCAGCAAATATGTTTATGATATCATTATGCCAAATGGACTAATCACAAGATCACAATCAAAGAAACTCTAGCATGTGTTCCAACACTTCTTTCAAAGGTGGATTAATGAAGAGAGAGACCAACTTATACTGAATATGAAGAATCATGAAGAGGAAGTCAAAAAGACACCAAAATGCATGAAGAATTTGCCCATCAATATTATTAGAGTTATGAGCATGAATTTAGAATATAATATTGATGTGGATAGGTAATTGTGCTAGTGTGACTAGACACATGTGAACCCAACACCAAAATGGATGAAGAATCTGCCCATCAATATTATTAGAGTCATCGGCACTAATTTAGAATATAATATTGATGTGGATAGGTAGTTAATCCTAGTGTGACTAGATACATGTGAACCTAGACTTTTAAGCCATTAATTCTTCTTTTCTAGCCATGTAGAGAGGGGGGAAAGAACTTAAAGGGGGAGATACAAATTTCAGATTATTTTCATTGTAATTTATGTGTTTCTATTTTCATTGTAATTTATGTGTTTCAAGTTTGAGAGGTTTTCTTCTTATTCTTGTTGCATGAAGAATTGGTTCTAACTTATCAAGTGTGACTTGTGACATTTTAAATCAATTCATTTTCTTTATCCCAACCACCCAAGTTCTTAATTGCAGGTTAGTTGTGGGTTTGGTAAGGAGGATTTTTTTTTGAGTTCTAAGATTCTATGCTAGATGTATATGTGGGGTTCTAGATGTAATCTTTGATCCATGGGTTCCGTATCACTAACCAAAGAATTTCTCACTACTTTGGTTGTTGAGAAAAGAGACTTGGAACCTCTAGGATATTATAGTATTATATTTAAACTTTTCAATATATCCTATCAACTTTCTTTCCAATAATTTTCTTTTACTTGGGGTTTCAACACAGATTTTTCATCTATCCGACCCTTCCATTTCCAATGCCATCTTGAATTTTGGAAAGACATATCCTTAGAAACTGATTTCCATAAGCTATCTAATGCTAAAAACCTTAAAACATTACCTCTATGGATCCTCCATAGAATCATCAACTATACCATCAATGCAAGTAAAAATCCAAACCGATAAGTTCCTAATTGACTAATTCCTCCTCCTCCAAAACAAATCAACTGGGACACTCATGATCACATCCTTTATCACCCAAATAGCTAAATATGTGAATGTTCTTACTCCTACCAATTTAGCCACTCTATCCAATCCTTTTGATCTGGCCAAAACTCCCATCAACATCTAATACTTGAAACACACTGAATGCATACTTGAAGAAGATGGAACATACCATTATGCTTTTGGGGCTCAAGGTATTATAACTCAACAAAGGAAAAAGACCAAGAATTATTGATGAGAGTTAAGAGTCATTTTAAGTGGAATTTTCAAGACCTCAAACCTCTAGAGCCCAAGGTTCAATCCTTAACATCCACCATCAAATTCAAGAATAAATTACCTCACAAACCTCTCACATTGATGATCTTACCGAGAGAGCCTCTCACCTTCATATGGACTTTAGGGATATGCAAGAGTTCACAGGCATTCCCAAATGTCCCCCATCGTATGAAAAAAGAGATGAAGGAGAGCCAACTGGAATCTTTGATGAAAGTTTAAAAGAGGAAGAAGGGGATAAGGATGAAGAAGAGGAAGAGGAAAATGGACATAATGATGATGATTTTGATTATCCTCCTTATTCTCCACAAACTTAAATTTTTGTTTTTATTTTTGTATGATCTCCATATCTTTTGTTAGCCTTTAAATGCAAATGATCATACATATATGTTTACTTTTCATTTGTTTAATCTTAATAAAAGTTTAGTTTATGAAAATTTGCATTCCTTTTTATCTTTGTCAAAGGGGGAGAATTTGCATTTGAATTATTGATTGAATTGTTTGAATTGTATTTTTGACTTGATAGCATATGTTAAGGGGGAGCATTTTTAAAAACTTGATAACACATGCTAAGGGGGTGCATTTACTTATCACAACTTTCTTTTGTCAAAGAAAGAGCATATGTTAAAGGGAAAAATACTATTTAGACATGAAAACTTTTAAAATTCATTTTTAATTAATTTTAATTGCCAAAGTCAAAAATGGGGAGATTGTTAGCTAAACCATTAGCCTCTATTTTGCTCTTAGGCAATCAAATTGAATAGGACTAATATTTATACCAAATAACATTTTTGCAGGACTTTAATTTTTTGAAGAAATCTTAAGAGCCTGACTGAACCAAAATTAAGGCCAACTGGGAGCGGAAAAGGTTAGCCATACCGAGCTTATCTAGCTAAAGTCTGACCGCACCAATACCTAGCTGACGAGCATTTAAAGAATGAGGAGAAGAGCATAATTATTCCAAAACCAATTTGAACAGACTGGAGTATGGTACAATAGGACCAAGCCTCATCTACCATAACCGCATATGAGCTTAGTGAACCGAGCTCAAGCCAAAGATATCTAGTAGAGTTCACAATCAATGTCACTCCCAAATTGTGAACTGACTATATGGCACGATCGAACCTCCTAGCAGTCTGATCATACCGAGCCCTAGCTAAATTCTCAAAACATCTAGTAGAGCTCACGGTCATTGATTACTAATGCAGTCTGACTAAATCGAGCCAAAACTAAAAATCTAACAAGTTCCAGTAGAGTTCACGGTCGCCAATACTCCTAAAATCTCAGCATACCAGAATGAGACCGACCGGACCAAACTTGTCCTGACCATACCAGTGGTATAGGGTTTGAAACTTATAGCCATGTGTACTAGTCGTTGAAGAACTTTTGTCAGAAAAATGGAGAGCACAATCAGACCGAGCTCAATCTGACCATGCCGAGCTTGAGCTGATTGGTCCAAAGGTAGTTTGACTATGAACTTGCTCTGAAAAGTGATTAAAGTGAGAGATAAGAATCAAATATATTGGCTCCCATCCCAAATGGCTAGTTAAAGCCTTGAAGGCTATAAATACCATAAGAAACCTCATTTTTCTAAAAGATTGTGATTGTAATTGCTAAGATTAACAACTTTCATTTATTTGCATCAAAATTTCTACTTGTATTATTTGAGTATTGGGTGTGAGCATTAAAACACTATTGTAAGATTGAGTGTGAGCTTTGAAACACTTACGTTATAGAGTGAGCCTGGGAAAACTCTTGTTTGGGTTGTGAGGAAGATTCTCAAACCTTGGAAAAATTTAGTGTGAGCTTATGAAAACACCAAGTTAGAGTTGAGCTTGTAAAAACTCAAGATTAGTAGAACCTTAACAAGTTGTTAAGGAAGTGGATGTAGGATTGAGATATTGTAGACTTTAAATTTGGACTGATTTAAATTTAAAAAGCTTATCTTAGTCAATTACAAATCTAAAATTCCTTAAAGATTAGAATTTAATTAGTGTGATTTTATATTTGCAAAATGTCTGGGCCAAAAAATTAATTATTTTTTATCAGTTTGAGTCAAGTTGGTTCTTCCAAATTGATATGTGGCTAGCCTATATGATTTGGGTGAGCCAAATTGATATGGGCATTGCCTCATATCGATTTTGGCAAGCCAAATTGATATGAGGCAACGCATATCAATTTGGATGGCCAAATCGATATGAACCTTGCCTTATATCGATTTTGCTATCCCAAATTGATAAGGAAAGCCTCATGTCAAATTTTGGCCTTTAATTTGACTAATACGAGTCCTAAAAATACTTTGACCGGCCAGCTTTATTTCCTAATCACACACTAATTTGTTGATACTCGGATTAAGGTTTCCTTTAAGGATTGGGATTAATGTTTGTTGTCCCAAGATGGCAACCAAGAGGGGGAGGGGTGAATTGGTTTTCTTGAGAAATGATGGCAAATTAAAATTTCAATAAACAAGAAACGTAGAAGAGAGAAATGGTTGAGTTGTGAATAGAAGAAAGAACACACAAGATTTATAGTGGTTCGGATTTTCTCCAATCCTACATCCACTTTCTTAACAACTTGTTAAGGTTCCACTAACTTTGAAGTTTTACAAGCTCACTTCCAACTTTGGTATTTTTACAAGTTCACACCTAACTTGACAAGTGTTTTTCTAAGGCTAACACTCAAACCACTTATAAGAGTTTTTCCAGGCTCACTCTCACAATCTTTACAAGAGTTTTTCTTAGGCTCACTCTCACAACCTTTACAAGAGTTTTTCTTAGACTCACTCTCACAACCTTTATAAGAGTTTTTCTTAGGCTCACTCTCACAACCTTTATAAGAGTTTTTTTCCAGGCTCACTCTCACAACCTAAGTGTTTCCAAGCTCACACTCAAACTTTTACAATGGTGTTTTTAATGCTTACACCTAACATTCATTACAATTCAAATGTTAATTATAGTAATAAAAGAAAATATGTTGCTTGGGTATCAAATACAAAATCTCTATTTTTCTTAACAGAATAATAATGTATTTATAGCCAATGTGGTCTAACTAACCGTTATAGATAGTGAGAAATAAGTCTTGGTAGTTTAGACCTTGTTAATAGACTATTCGAAGCAATTAGCGATCGTCTTTGATACTAAGATGGTCGCTTTAACGTCTCACGCGGTCGCCCTTATCTGAGGGACGATCGCTGCATTCAAAATTGCTTCAACAGTCAAATTTAAGTGCTCTGCTGCTGGAATCTTTCCCATGCTGTGGTTGTCTAGACGGTCGAGCATAAGTTAGGTGCGGTTGCCCTTTTTGAATGCTGAAGTGGGTTTATAACGGTCATCACACGTGGCATTCTTTAACTGGGCAAAATAATATTCTGCCTAAATATGAATTTCACGGTCGCTTTAGGTGCCAGTTCGCAGTTGAATTGAGAGACTCATGTCGAACTTCTGGGTGCACCTAAGGATGCGAACACTACTATTAGTTCGAGTAGTTTTCTCTTGAATCGCGGCATCGGAAGGGCGGTCGCTATATTAGTACACGAGACCGTATTCTTCACCGTGCTTGTCACTGCAAACCTTACTGGAATTTGGATGATTTAGGTTTCTCTTGTTGCGGTCATCCTTATTTGGTGGACGGTAGCTCATCTTGATGTGTGGTCGCTACGGAGGTCGAGTTTGTGACCGCGAACCCTACTGCGATATGGTTTCATCCTTCAATTCAATGGGACGGTCATCTCTATGGTTTGTACGACCGCTAAATGTGCCCTGTTCAACTTATTTGAAACAACCTAATCCTGCAACAAGGTTCTTTAAATACATATTAAATAAGTCATTCAATATGAGTTGTCAAGGATCAAAATTGAGATCATTTGGCTAACAATCTCCCCCATTTTAAATTTGACAATCAAATGGAATGATGATATAAATTGAGAGAAATGTAAATTAAATTGGCTTAAAATGTGATACCAATATGAGCAATCTCTTCTAATTTAAACTTCTCATGTATTGAGGGTTACTATAAAGCTCCCCTTAAACATATGCATGTGTCATGTTTATTTTGGAGTGTATAATGATATAACATGGCACATTAGTAAAATAACATTCCCATTTGTAAGTTCATTTGTATATCTCTCCCATTTGTAATATCATTTGTATAACTCTCCCATTTACATAAGAACTTACATATATTCTCTCCCCCTTTGTCATAGGCAAAATGCAAAATGTAAGAGAAATATTAAAGACAATGGTAAGATAATGAACATAAACCTAATAAACATAATGTTATTAGGAAGAAAGCAGTACATAGATAATATAATCAAAACAACAAAATGGAAACAAATAATCAAAAACAATAAACTAATCAGAATCTTCATCCTCATCTAGCTCTTCTTCTTCTAAAGGAGCTTTTCCCTTATCAAGAGGGACATTGCTGGTAGAGCTAGTGCTGATGGATTCTTCTTCTTCACGGAGACTCTTTGTATGATCACTTATATCCCAATCCTCAAGATTGCATTGAGGAAAATTCATTTTGCCTTGCATGTCATAGAGATCATGATGCATATGAGATATAAGGTCAATCCTTTTGTTCAAGTGATGGAATCTCTTGGAGACACTTTTCTTGAAGCGAGAGAGTTTCCTGGAGAGGGATTTGATTGCTTTCAAAATGAGTTTTGTAGAAGAGCTGGTTTGTGTAGGTTTAGATGAGGAAGCTTTGGGAGGTAGTTCAACAGCAACTTCCAAGGAGTCTCCTTCTTCCTCAATGGTGTACCTTAGTCTTTTCTTGTGTCTGTCAACAACTCCTCTTTTGCCAAAGTAGTAAACATATGTTCCTTCAATCTTCCTAACACAGCCATCATGTTCTAAATAGTCAATGGTTATGGCACTTGAGGCAAGATTGAAAGGGTTTCTCAAAGTAGCTAAGTTAAGATCATTGAGTAAGTTTAGGTGCCTAACTATTTAAGTTATTTGGGAGGATAAGAAGAAAGTTCCAGTTCTTGTGACAGCATGGTGATACAATGTGTCAATCAAGAATTTTGTTGTGTTCATTTGGATATTTTGGGTGAAAGCATATAAGAAGATAAGATCTCTCTTTGTTACCTTTTCATTCCCATCAGCCCTTTGATGAATGGTGTAGGTTATGATCCTGTGAAGCATCCAGTGGGTGAGGGACTTGATGTGTCTAGCTTTTGACTCTTTTTAAATAAAGTCTCTACAGAAATATCTTGCCAAAAGGTAAAGAGGTTTTGGTTGGAGAAGGCTAGATCATTGTAGGAGGTGACTCCATCAACAGGAAAGTCCCAGATTTTTCCAAAGTCCTCTAATGTTAAGGCTAGGTATTGGTCAAATAACTTAAATCTAACCCCATACCACCCTAGTGCAGAATTTGCACTCTTTTCAATTTGAAAGGACATGAGAAATTCCTTACTTAAACTAGAGTAACCTACTTCATCAGGGAAAATGAATTTCCTCCAGCCAAGAACATCAAGTAGACTCTCAATCTCTTCTTTAATGTTTAGGGCAGAGAGCATCCCACCAAACGGAGATTTGGTTCCTTCAAATTTCTTTCTTTTTAGCATGGCATATCTCACATCTTCCTCAGGGGTTTGGTGGTGAGGTTAATGAATTTTCTCAGCTCTTCTTGATTGTGGAGGAGATGGAGGAGCATCTAGAGGTTCACTTATGGTGATTCCTAGAGGTTTCTTTCCTTTCCCTTTCCCTTTGGAAGTAATTTTCTTTTTGGGGGCCATAAGAGTTGAAGAAGCAGAACAAAACTGGAAAACAGAGAGTGTTTGAGAAGGAGATGATCTTGAGAGGATTTGGAGATTTGGAGGGAAGTTTGTATGTTATAAGTGGTAAAAGATCCATGTAACTGATGTATGATGGTCTTAAATAGAAGAAATTAAGAAAGTAGCCATTTATGACTGTTGAAGGTTGGAAATCGCGACATGTCATACTGCCAACGGTTACAAAATTTTGAGCGGAGTGTACAGAGTGCGGTTGCCTATTTGTATAAGAGCGATCGCTAAAGACACTCTAGCGACCGTTAGAATAAGTTGCGCATTCGCGAGTGCAGAGAATGTCTGCAATGGTCGAAACTGTTCAAATTATTGCAACTGCTCACAGTGTTTCCTGACCGCTTGCTGAAGGGCCAATACAGATGAATCTGACTGGCAAAAGATTGCGACTGCTAGAAGCATTGGAATGATCGCGAGTATCTAAAAAATGGAAGGGTCAGAAAAAGAATGATGGATTTTTATAGTTGTAAGGAAAGTAACCAACGTTGATGCCTTGAGATTTTTAAGAAATTTTTGTTAATAGGCAGTCTTTTAATCATTCATGGAAGTTCCATCAATCATACCTAAATTATGCTTAATGAAGTTAAGCCTATCTTCATTCAAAGGTTTTATAAAGATATCAGCAAGTTGATTATGTGTATCTATAAACTCTAAAACAATATTTTAGTTTTGTACATTATCTCTCAAAAAATGATGTCTAATGCATATATGTTTAGATCTAGAGTGCTAGGATTTTTAGACAAGTTGATAGCACTAGTGTTATCACATTTAATGGAAATATTATTAAACACTTTACCATAGTCAAGCAATTATTGCTTTATCCATAACACTTGTGTGCAACAGAAACATGCTACAACATATTCTGCTTCCGCCGTAGATAAGGCTACCGATACTTGTTTCTTACTATGCCAAGAAACTAGACAATTACCAAGAAAGTGACATGCTCCTGTTGTGCTTTTTCTATCCAAGATACTACCAGTATAATCCGCATCCGAAAAACCTAAGATATGAAATGATGTGTTTCTAGGATACCAAAGACCTAAATGCAATGTACCGTTTAAGTATTTCAAAATTCTCTTAGTAGCATTCAAGTGTGGTTATTTAGGACAAGCTTGAAATCTAGCACAAAGACATACACTCTACATTATATCAGGACTAGAAGCGGTTAAGTAAAATAGTGATTCGATAATACCTCGATATTTCTTTTCATCTATTGCTTTACCATTTTCATCTTTACCTAATTTCAAGGATGTGCTCATAGGAGTCTTGCAGCCATCCATTCCAAATTTCTTGATGAGTTCCTTTGTATATTTGGATTGGTTAATATAGATTCCATCTTTGCATTGCTTGATTTGCAGTCCAAGGAAGAACTTGAGTTCACCCATCATGCTCATTTCAAATTCCCTAGTCATACAACAAGCAAATTCTTTGCACAAGGTTTCATTAGTAGCTCCAAATATTATGTCATCCACATAAATTTGTACAATTAAAATGTTATGTTTTTCCTTTTTAACAAAAAGAGTTGTGTCCACTTTTCCTTTTGAAAAACCATTTTCAAGTAAATATGCACTAAGTCTATCATACCATGCTCTTGGTGCTTGTTTCAATCCATATAAAGCTTTGGTAAGTTTGAAAACATGATTTGAAAAATTATAGTTTTCAAAACCAGGAGGTTGTTCTATATAAACTTCTTCGTTTATAAATCCATTTAGAAATGCACTTTTAACATCCATTTGAAAGAGTTTAAAATTCATGTGACATGCAAAAGCAAGTAAAATTCTAATAGCTTCTAATCTAGCTACAGGGGCAAATGTTTCATCATAATCAATGCCTTTTTCTTGATTATAGCCTTTGACTACCAATCTTGCTTTATTCCTAGTGATGTGACCATTTTCATCAAGCTTATTTCTGTATACCCATTTGCATCCTATGATTGAATGATCTTTAGGTCTAGGAGTGAGTTCCCATACATTATTTCTTTCAAATTGATTAAGTTCATCTTACATTGCAATCATCCAGCTCTCATCATTTAAAGCATCCTCAATGGTCTTTGGCTCAATTTGAGAAACAAAAGCAAAATTAACATCTATATGATTAATTTTAGATCTAGTAATTACTCCCTTAGATGTTTCACCAATGATGAGTTCCTTTGGATGATCTTTCTTGTATTGCCAATCCTTAGGTAGATCTTGAGTCTTTTCTTTAAGTTCATTCTGATTGATCCTTGGAACATCAATAGTTTCTTGAGGTTCAAGAGTACCTGCAAGGTCATTAGAAGTACTACCTTTCCTTTGATCAAGTTCAGATGATTCATCAAATACAACATGCATTGATTCTTCAACAACTAGAGTTTTCTTATTAAATACTTTATATGCTTTACTAGATAATGAGTATCCTAGGAATATGCCTTCATCCGATTTGGATGAAAATTTTCCAAGATTTTCCTTGGTGTTCAATATAAAGCATTTGCATTCAAATACTCTAAAATATGCAATTCTAGGAATTCTTCCATTCCATAGCTCATAAGAAGTTTTATTAATTAAAGGCCTTTTGTAAACACGATTTGCAATGTAACAAGTGGTATTAACTGCTTCCGCCCAAAAATAAGATGGTAATTCATATTCATTGAGCATTGTTCTAGCCATTTGAACTAAGGTTCTATTTTTCCTTTCAACCATACCATTTTGTTGTGGAGTTCTAGGAGCAAAAAAAATTATGTGAAATGCCAAGTTCATTACAAAAATTTTCAAAATTTTCATTTTCAAATTCTTTGCCATGATCACTTCTAATAGATGTGATCACATATCCTTTTTCATTTTGAACTCTTTTTGCAAATGTTTTGAAGTAATTAAAAGCTTTATTCTTTTGAGCTAAGAAATTAACCCATGTGAATCTAGAGTAGTCATCAACAAGAACAAATGCATATAACTTGCCACCTAGGCTTGTAACTCTATTTGGTCCAAACAAATCTAAATGAATGAGTTCTAAAGGTCTAGAGGTACTTACAACATTCTTTGATTCAAATGAGATCTTATGTTGCTTACCAAGTTGACAAGGTTCACAAGTTCTATCTTTGTCATATTTTATTTTAGGGAGACCATCAACTAGGTTTTCATTAAAAATGCATTTTAATTGATCCATACTTGCATGTCCTAGTCTTCTATGCCATAGCCAAGCATCATTATTAGTAGAGATTAAAGATTTAAATTCATTATTGGAATGAATGTCAATTTTATAAGTGTTGCTTATTCTAGTTCCCTTAAATAAAATAACACCATTTGAATTAGTGATCATGCATTCTTTGGAATCACAATTCACAATGTATTTTCTATCACATAATTGACTAACACTTAGCAAATTATGTTTTAAACCATCAACAAGCCATACATCTTCAATTAAATCTTTACCAAGTATTTCAATGGAGCCAACACCAATAATTTTACCTTTAGCATTATTTCCAAAGGTTACATTACCTCCAAGTCTATATGTAATACTTGTAAAAAGCTTTGCATTCCCAGTCATATGCCTTGAGCACCCACTATACACAAGCCATGTGCTTTCGTTGATAGTAGATTTTAGGCATACCTACAAGGCAATAATAGTTATCTTTTCTTAGGTACCCAAATGAAGTTGGGTCCTTGATGATTAGCAATAGAGGCATCTTCTAACTTGAGATGAGCCTTTCTAATATGACAAAAAATGCTTTTATGTCCAAATTTCATGCAATATGTACATTGCCATAATGCTTTATATTTTTGTACTTTCCTATTCATATTCCATGTATTATGCATACAACTACAAGTATGTGATTGCTTTTGTGCATGTTTAGTGTATATAAATGCATGATTACTCTTTGAGAACTTAGCTCTTTTTCCTAGTGAGCCATGAGTGCCCTTTTTGGAATTCTTAGACTTGGTGTGAGCATCTTTGTTCTTTATAACATCAAAATTAGAGATTCTAGTTGTAGAGGCTTTTACAAATGTTGGTGTGATAGGTGCAATGTTGGTTGAGCCATTGAATCCTAATCCATATTTTAAGGAAGGTGATCTTTGGTTACCAATTAATATGTCTAAGGCTTCTTTTCCTTTATGAAATCTTGAAATTGATTCTTTTAGTTCTTTTAGTTCATGCTTCAGAATTTCATTCTCTTTGATAACTTTTTCTAAATCATGTGAGTTTTTATTTAACTCTTTTATTGGATTCATCAATTCTTCATTTGAGGTTGTCAATTCTAGGGTAGAGCTCTTTAAGCATATAAAATCCTTTTCTAACTTAGAACTCTTTTCCTTATAGAGCATCATCTTAGAAAAATATTTTTCTATTTTAAAGTTCATGTGCTCAATTAAATCACTATCATCTAGTTCATCAATATCGTCATGTGCTATTAGATTCAAGGATTGGGTACTTACCTCATTGGAGTCATCTTCAATAGCCATGAGACATAGGTTTGTAATTCCTTCTTCTTCTTCTTCCTCTTCGCTTGAAGAAGAATCATCCCATGTGGCTTTTGAGGGACTTTTTCCTTTCTTTGTCCCATTTCCTTTTGTTCTTTACTTTGAAGCAATCCAATTTGATGTGACCAGATTTACCAAATTCATAGCACTTTACCTCATTTTTCTTTTCTTTATCTTTGAAAGAGGATTTAGGAAGTATACCTTTGTTAGCTTGTAATCTTTGCTTTCTTTTCCATTCACTTATTCTTTTTGAGAACATTGTCATTTCATCTTCATCATGAGTACCTTCGTTGCTTGAGCTCTCAACTTCTTTGATTGCTTTGAGAGCAATTGGTTTTCTCTTTTCTTTCTCACCTTGATCTTCTTCTTTTTCACTGTGTAGCTCAAATGTGAGTAGTTTTCCCACAAGCTCGTCGGTTCTCAATGTGCTAAGATCATTAGCTTCTTCAATGGATGATACTTTTGATTCAAAGTTCTTTCTAGCTCTTAGGGCTCTCAAGATTTTGCTGTTTACATCACCTTGATCATATATCTTACCATACTTCTTTAGTTTGTTGACAATAGAAAGCAAGCAATTTGTCATGTCGGTGACATTTTCATTTGGTTCCATTTGAATAGCTTACACTCATGAACATGCATTTGTTTCTTGGTGAATCTCACTTGAGTCGTACCTTCATGATATTTTTCAAGTGTCTTCCAAATGCAATGTGCACAAGTTAAGTGTTAAACTCTTCCACCTTCTTCTCTTGAAATAGAATTCATCAAGATGGAAGCTGCTCTATTATTTTTGAATCGATCTTTAACATTGATAGTTAACCATTGTGCTTTGGGAAGAGGCACTTGAATACCATCAACTTCATGAGTAGGAGGTTTCCACTCACTTTCCACAAAATCCCATAGCTCAATCCCTTCACTATCTAGAAACAAATACATTTTGTGTTTCCAATAGGAATAATCCATTCCATCAAAATAGGGTCTAAGGATCGTGTTCAGATTTCCATGAGAGGTTGAGTTTGATGATGAAGAAGTTGCCATAGTGGATCAAATTTCACAATTAAGTTTAAGAAATTGCTAGCTTTGATACCAATTGTTGTTCTAAGATGGCAACCAAGAGGGGGGGTGAATTGGTTTTCTTGAGAAATGATGGCAAATTAAAATCTCAATAAACAAGAAATGTAGAAGAGATAAATGTTTGAGTTGTGAATAGAAGAAAGAACACACAAGATTTATAGTGATTCGGATGTTCTCCAATCCTACATCCACTTCCTTAACAACTTGTTAAGGTTCCACTAACTTTGAAGTTTTACTAGCTCACTTCCAACTTTGGTGTTTTTACAAGTTCACACCTAACTTGACAAGTGTTTTTCTAAGGCTAATACTCAAACCACTTACAAGAGTTTTTCCAGGCTCACTCTCACAACCTTTACAAGAGTTTTTCTTAGGCTCACTCTCACAACCTTTATAAGAATTTTTTTCCAGGCTCACTCTCACAACCTAAGTGTTTCCAAGCTCACACTCAAACTTTTACAATGGTGTTTTTAATGCTTACACCTAATATTCATTACAATTCAAATGTTAATTGTAGTAATAAAAGAAAATATGTTGCTTGGCTATCAAATACAGAATCTCTATTTTTCTTAACAGAAAATTAATGTATTTATAGCCAATGTGGTCTAACTAGCCGTTATAGATAGTGAGAAATAAGTCTTGGTAGTTTAGACCTTGTTAATAGACTATTCGAAGCAGTTAGCAGTCGTCCTTGATACTAGGATGGCCGCTTTAACGTCTCACGCGGTCGCCCTTATCTGAAGGGCGGGCACTGCATTCAAAATTGCTTCAATGGTTGAATTTAAGTGCTCTGCTACTGGAATCTTGCCCATGCTGTGGTTGTCAGGACGGTCGCGCATAAGCTAGGTGTAGTCACCCTTTTTGAATGCTGAAGTGGGTTTATAATGGTCATCACAAGTGGCATTCTTTAACTGGGCAAAATAATATTCCACCTAAATATGAATTTCGCGATCGCTCTAGGTGCCAGTTCGCGGTCGAATTGAGAGACTTACGTCAAACTTCTGGGCACACCTAAGAACCTAACACTACTGTCAGTTCGAGTAGTTTTCTTTTGAATCAGCAGAGAGATCGCAGCATCGAAAAGGCGGTCGCTATAACAGTACGCGAGACCGTATTCTTCACCGTGCTTATCACCGTCAACCTTACTGGAATTTGGATGATTTAGGTTTCTCTTGTTGCAGTCGTCCTTGTTTGGTGGACTGTCACTCATCTTGATGTGCGGTCACTATGGAGGTCGAGTTTGTGACCGTGAACCCTACTGTGATATGGTTTCATCCTTCAATTCAATGGGGCGGTTGTCTCCATGGTTTGTGCAACCGCTAAATGTGCCATGTTCAACTTATTTGAAAAAACCTAATCCTACAACAAGGTTCTTTAAACACATGTTAAATAAGTCATTCAATTTGAGTTGTCAAGAATAAAAATTGAGATCATTTGGCTAACAAGGTTTTTAATGGTTGGAGCTCTATAAATATAGGAGAGATAACAACTAAGAGAAAAAGGAACTGAAAGCCCTAGCAAGTAAATCAGAAAACATGAAAATATGCTATCCAATTTACAAAAGCAAGGCAATAAGGCAGTGACTTCTGTCTTGGTAGTAGCTCGGCTAGAAATTAAACTTGGTGCAGGCAGCATCTTGGATCAACTCTCTCAATTTGGTGGAGCCTTTAACGTAGGTTTTGTCTTCTAAACTCTTTAAAATCATAACAAGTCATGTTTACTAATATCATGAAGTTCATACTTACTGTGGCTTAGTTTAAATATGTCCAATGAGCTTTATTTGATAATACCATCAATTTATATCCACTGTATCTTCATTTAAACACATTCAATAGCCATGTCTCGAACCATTGTTTATTAAGAATCAATATTAAAGAGGGCTTAAAGTTTTTATAGTAACCAAATTTTTATCAATACCCTAAACTTGTTTTTCAAATAGAAAAGCCCTAATTCTATTTTCTAAAACCAAAACCCTAAATTTTTTTTTCCAAATATTAAAACCCTTATTTCTTAATTCCAAAAAATCCTAATCCTAAACACCTAACCTTAATCCATAAATATCCAAAACCTTACAACCCTAATTTCCAAGTCAAAAACCTTAAATCCTAATTTTCTTATCCAAAAGTCTAAAATCCTAAATCCCAAACCAAAACCCTAATTTTATTTCCGAAACCTAAAACCATATTTTTAAATCTTACAAACCACATGTTTAACATGTAAACACTAATTTTGTATATTTAATGCTTCAAACCTAAGTTTTGATTATTTAATTTGTTACATGTTTTTATGATGGATGATTTATTTTATTCAGTTTATAATAGATGTTTTGTTTTTAATTGCTATGTTTGAATGATTTAATTTATTTGGTTAATTATTTTAATGTTGATTATTTTGATTTCAATGATGTAAAAGGTATGTTTCCAATTTATGGGTACCTCATTGGTTAAATTCAATGTAATTTAATTTTTTTTGAGTTTTGAGATTAATGTAAAGGATACTTTTTCATCAAATGGTGGGTGTCCTATTTTATTTAGTTTTGGATATTAGACATTTTAAGGGCATGTTTCCATATTGTATGGCCGCCCATTTATTATTTTTTTGTACCTTCTTTGATTTAAATAATGAATATTTATTTACGTTAATATGTGTGTAATATGGATGATGCTATAATAAGTTAAGAGTTTAATAATATTTAGACCTAAAAAGGAGGCCAATTCCAATGAACCGGGCATTATGGGGGTACTGGGTCATTCTCACCTTCCCCACATATGCCCAACTTTTCGAACCTAATAGGGGATTGGGGATTCCTTAGAAATCGTGTCATCCACCCCTTTCTATTTTCCTGGCCCATCCGGGTGGCGACTCCATTTTCTCTTGGTTTAGGCCTGTGTTCTCTAAGGCCCTGAGCCTAACAATGCCAAAGTTCCAAGAACCATTCCACATAGGAGTGGAGATGAAAATCCCCGCTCACAGTGGTGACTCCACTAGACATAAGAGAAGTTAATTCCGTTGGTCTTTATATTATTTTATTCTTTCTTATTATGATATTGTCCATTGCATAAATTAGATTGCATTGAGTGCGTAAGTTAAGACGCCCGTGTTATCTGTGTTGTGTTATGTAAGGGATACCATACTTTCACTTGAGGTATGGAGATTGAGCATAGCATAACTAATCATAGCCTTGTACCATTTGGTATATACTTGATATGGGAACCTAAACCTTTCAACCCAAAGACTAAAGCTCATGTAATTGGCTAGTTTCTTTTCTTAGGTTTTTACCCTAAATGCTTGTTGTTTGACTATGATTAATTTATCTTGGTTTAAACCATAACTTATTTGGTTTGTTCTTTTCTATTATGACCTAATCATTTTGTAAGCTCAAAACCAAAATTTTCAAAATCTTCTTTGTAAGATGGATCAATAATCTTTTTCAACCTTATGGCCCAAACTTAAAAGCCTAAATGCTTTGAAATAAAATTATTATTTTCTTAAAAAGAGCTTACAAATCATTCAGGTCAATTATGGAATACCAAAAATTAATTGTGAGCCTAATTTATACCAAGAATAATTAATCATGGGCTTATTTTTGGCATGAATCGTTAGTTAATTTTTCAAATGAGAAATTTATTTATGATAAACCTCTTAATTTAGTTTTAATCCAATATAGCATAAAAGCTATCTTTAGTTGATTCAATGAATTAAAGCCTAATTAATGGGAATTTTCATGGACTGACTTCTATGTTTGAAAATATAACTATTGGTTAAAATTGCCCGAGAGAATTTTTTGAGAAAATAAGATATCCCATATTGGTATTTTGTTGACCATATACCTAGAAAAGAGACTTGCCATTCGTGTGTGGAAGTTATAAGGTTGGAAGGAACATCCTAATTATCTTTGTTTGCTTGTTATTTGCGCATACATGCATACATGTATATACGCATTACATAACATGTCATTGATCCTTTCTGGCTCATAGACCTGGCGTATAACAGTTCAAGAGCATTCGACAACCCAACCTATGCTAGTGACATAGACTCTAGTAACAACTCAATTAGCTTCTCACCAAGAGCAATGGAGTCCGATCAGATTCAAAGGATGTTGGACCATGCCCTTAATGCGAAGATGGAAGAACTGAAGGAGGCCCTGGCTGAGACTATGAAGAGCTAACTGGCTACACTTTTAGGGAGCACTGTCAAGGCATATGCCAACACTAAGAAACTAAAGGACAAAGGGAAGGCTAAGGTCGAAAAAGTAGCCTTTGATGATGACTGGGCTTAATATTTTCAAGATCCTCAAGATAAGGAGTCGAAGGTTTTTGAAAGATAGTCATAGAAAAGACTAAAACTTCAAATGTTGGGAAGTTGATTGCCGATTTGAAAAAGAAGTTTGAAAAGAAGGTGAAAAATGAAGAAATGTCAGAGGTCGACAAGTTGTTTGAGCTAGACGAAGAGGTCCCATACAAGTTCAAGATGCCCTCCTTTGCCAAGTTTGATGGAACTGGGAATCCTCATCTCCATGTAAATCAATACATCACTGCCATGCAGTCTGCTTAAGCTACTAAGGCTCAAACTCTGAGGTACTTTATGCTTTTATTGGACCCTGTTCTCCAGAATTGGCTCAACACCTTAGAGGATGGTACTAAAAAAAAAACTGGGATTTACTATACAAAGCCTTCATCCAACAATATGGGTATAATACTGAGTTGGAGGTTACTTTGATGGAAGTTGAGCCCATTAGGCAAAGACCAAATGAGAACTTTGTTGATTATGTAAAAAGGTGGAGAAATAAAGATGCATTGCTCAAGAAAAGGCCCAATGAATCAGATCAGATTAGGATAATTGTGAGAGGGGTGCTACCTAATCTTTGTGAAAGGATGTCTCATACACTCATCCGGGATTTCAAAGATCTTCTGCAAGCTGGTTTGCAAATTGAAGAGTGGGAAAGAGAAAAGAATCGTTTTTTGGCAAGGAGGAATGAAAAAGGGAACTACCAGTCTGGTAATTAAAGCAGCAAAAGGCAGTTGATGTTAATGCAACTGGTCAAGGAGGAAGGAGACAGTTTTCAGAACTACCACTGTCTTGGGTTCTCAATAAGCTACAAAAGAAGGGATTATTACAACCTTTGATTCATCACCCTTTGCCTAATCCTCTTCCACCTAACTTTGATGCCAAGGCATTCTGCCAATTTCATCAAATGCAAGGGCACGAACAGACAAATGTTTTTGAGGTTGAGGCATGAGATCTAGAATTTAATTGATAATGGGAAGTTACTTGAACCTGATAAGTCCAGCACAAAAGATAATCCTTTACCTAGGTTCAACAGAGTGCCACCACCCTCAACCTTCATGGTAGGAGGAGGATTGGAGGAAGATTCTATCTTATCCTCCTTTCAAGATGGGAGTATTGAAGATGTAAGGAAAGGAGAAATTTCATTCAACAAACCCCCCTTTTTTTGCTTGAATTTTGATCCTTTTATTTTTTTTCTTTGGTATTTAATTGGAAAATTTATGTTTTTTCAAATTAAAATTATTTGAATAAATTACTTTTATTGAATTCATAATTTTATTGGCTTTTGGCATTATAGTGTTCAACTAATGATGAGACTACCTTGATATTCATAAATTAGGGTATTTATACATCATGATCTGAATGACTTTACTAGGTGAGGGCAAGGGCGAAGCTACATACATTAGAAGGGGGGCAGTTGCCCCCCCTTTTTTTAAAATTTTTTTATATATATGTATAAATATTATTAAAATTTTTAAAATATTTAATTGCCCCTCTTTAAATTTATATTATTTTTAATATATATATGGTATTTTTATTTTTCCCTCCTTCACTAAAAAGTCTGGCTTCGCCCCTGGGTGAGGGAATTGTTCTGTAGAATGAAACTATGAATTCTTACTTAGAGAGGGCTCTTTCATAATTACCCTTGTCTAGATTCTAGCCGGTCTTAAAACATTCTTTGACAAACTTTCGAGGCAAAATTGAACCCTATTTATTTAAAGGAGAAATGATCTAGGCATTGTTTGATAAGCCAACAACTGAAATCCACCTTATTAACATCTAAACATAGTTTGTCCTGTTGAGCCTTCATAAGATTTTAGCTTGTTTTTTATTGGCTTGTAAGCCCGATAACTTACCCTATGTTGATGTAACACTTATGACAAGTCTGATGATCACTGAGGTGAAGGGACAAGAAGTTCAAGGAAGAGGATGCTTAGTTAAGACTATAAGGACAATTAAAATTTTATCCAAACTAGACCTAATTTCTTAGATCTATTTCATCTTTAAGTTGGCATCAGGGCAACAAAATGATCCATCCTTATTAAGGCAAGTTCATGATACCTCATATTCAGAGACATAGGATAGCACAAACGAGGTGACTTTCTTAGAGCTATAACCCAACAAAAAAAAAAAGAAGAAAAAGAAGAGAAGAATATAAAAGTGAAAATAAAAGCTCACAAGGTTGAAAACCCAAAAAAGACAGCCTAAAAAATGGGTCCTGAGTTTGTGCAAAAGCAAAAGGAAAAAGACAAAGATCATCCTAATTAGATCTAGATTTCTCTCAAGAAGTTATAAGGAAATTGAAGTCTATCTTTTCATGAAGTAAGACAACAATAATCCATAGTTTAAAATGTCTAAAGTTTAAGATTGCTCCTAGTTGCCTGTGGCTCCAACGGAAAGTTTATGGTGTCAAGATTTGTTAATATTATTACATCAACTCCAATTTGCAAATAACCTTCATCTAACCCATGTCCATTGTAGACCCCATTTCAAGCCTATTAAAGACCTATTGATCTCTTTTTGGTAAGTAGAATCTATTAGTGGAGATTGTTTGAACAAGCATGCATATGAGATAGACATTATATAAACTCAATGATATCTTTTATCCTAAGTAATATATACTTGAGTATTTGAAGTGCAATGGTTCCTATTCAAACATAATTAATTCCTGAGATTAGTACGATAACTAGGGTTATGATGCTATACATATGTTAATTTAAAAGACCAAGCCCTAAGGTATATCGACACTGATTTAACAAATCCAACATTCAATTTCAAAATTAAGTTCATAAAAAAAGAAAAACAAAAGAGGGAAAAGTCCAAGTTGCAAAATTAAGTACTTTTTATTTATTTTACATGACTGATCAATACATTTTCATTCAATGTGAAGATGGGGGTGGTTCATAATCAAATAAAATCCTAAAAAAGTCATTGCCCGTTGGAGGAGGAGGCATATTGTCTGTCCTAGGTCCACCTGAAGAGGAAGCACCTGAACCTCTATTACCCTGAGAGTCGACTCTATAACAATCATCACTTGAAAATGTAGGAGGTGCACCACGATAATCAGTCTGGGGCCTTCTCAAAGGAGAAGCATGTGAATCCCTCATTCCTTGAAATAAAAAATCTCAGAAGTTTTGTGCCTCCCGATGGTATAATCCTTTGAAATGGGCAGCATGTTGATGACTGACTGCTAACTCTTCCTGCAGCTTTTCATTCTGTTCTTCGAGCATCCGATGTGAGCCAGACAAGAAAAAGGGTAAGAACATACATTTTCATGCATACATACAAGCATATACCATTATGGGATAGGATGATAGACCAGATAACTCAGATTAAAGCCTTGCAGATAAGATGGCACATCTGGCTGAAAAGAAGGAGCAAATGGGTAAAATTGCCATTGAACTGGTGAAAATTATCGCTGAACTGGAACAATGGAGGAAGGTCCAGCCTCGTGACCAAATAAACCTGCAGCATGGGGTAATCATGAAAATAGTCAGAACAAGTTAAGAAGAAACAGTTGCAATGACAAAATGGTAAGTGTTTACCTGAGAAGTGCCGGCCCCGGAATCACCATGAGAATGGAAGAAGGCTCATCCTCCTCCTCCGTGTCTTTATCCTCTCCTTCGTATTCTTCTTCCTCTCCTTCCTCCACTTCTATTTCTCCTTCTTCACCTCTAGGAAGCCCCTGAACTCCATTAGGAGACACCTCAAAATTTAGCAGTTTATCTCGAATGAATTGGACATATGACACATCCAGTGAAAGCATAAGGTCTCCAATATCAAAGCCATTGTGGGCATGACTCCAATAAGGTTCCCTCATGGATATGGTGTTCAACACAAATGATGGAAAATCTTCTGGTACGCTCCGTTGGTTGGGACCGAGAAACCAATTATACACTCCTTCACCAAGATACCAGCCATAAGAGATTGGGCCGGCAATGATTTGATGAGACTCTTGCAAGGGCAGTTCATCAATCATACATGTAGTCTAATTGTTTCTCTCTTCAGTGCTCCACCAAGCTACATTCACCTTTCGAAAAGCAAATAGGTAAGTTATTTTACTCATAAGTTTTAACATTTTTCTTACTTGGTCCCAGGTTAAACGACTCATGTGATAGCGGTGAGTGTGTACGTGGTGGCTTCCAGACACTTCTTTATAGCCCGACAACCAAAATCTTAGTTGTAAATATCTAACTCGTGGCCTAGTAAAAGTAGGAGCTCTCACCATATTGTGCTCATACACCCATACCTGTACATGAAAAGAAAGGTCAAAATCCACACATATGCATTATTTAGACCAACAATTATAAGAAAAATGATACCTCGGCAACAGCCATAAAGCCAGTAAAGGATCTTTTATTCCTGCAAATTACATCAAAACTGTGATAAAGGCACGTGAGACCGGCTTTTCCCCATGCAAAAGTTGGCACACGATCTAAATTAGAAAGGGCACGTAGAACCGATAAATGGATGGCAGACTCAGTGCTACCCAATATGGTCGCCCCTAATAGATGTAACAGGAACCCCCAGGTATATTATTCAGCTCTTTCATTTTGCATGAGTTGAGTATATTTCATCTAATATTCTCGAATAGGCTCATATTTAATCTTGTAAGAACCTCTATAATAGGGCCTAACACCAGTCAATTGATGAATTTCCTCACTGGTTAAAATATTGATAGTTAAAGGGATGTGGATCCCATGGTATTGGACGCCTGTTAAAGCAGAAAAATTAATAAGACCTATGGTCATCTCTCTGATGGATCGGTGAAAAGTATGGGTAGTCTTCATCCATCGCTCAACAAGTGCTTGGCTGACACTCCTTTCAATTTGGTATCCCCTAGATGGTAACTGCAAAATAAAGTCCTCAAACCCGCTTTCTTGGACCATTCTTTTTACCGTAGGTGGGACCCGATGATACTACTTGCGGGCTTTATGGATGTTTCCACCGCCATGAATGTCACAACCATTATGCTATCCAAACATAAGTAAGTCAATGCAAGTGTACATTTTTTTTTTCTAAATTTTAATTATATTTTTTTGCCACCCTTTTTGCACAATAAGTTTTGTAAATTTTGCTATATCAATTTTTATGCATCTTTTTGCACAATAATATTTGATAATTTTTCTATATAAGTTTTCATTCATATTTTGTACAATAACATTTATAATTAAATTATACTAATAAAATTTTATGAATAAGTATTTAAATTATAGCAAAATGATTTTTACCTGCTTTTTTTCTTTGGAACTATGATGAAGATGCATCACAGGTAACGTGAGAACTTGCTCAATCCTGTTATTATAAAGGTATGTAAGCAATTTGTTATTTGATCGTGTCTCAAACTTTGAGGAATGTTGAATAGCAACCAAGGTAAGTGATGAAGATTTAAGCAAATGCTGAAGATGATGAGTTTTGGTAATGTTGAACAAAAAATACAAAGGCAAAGGAAATGGTGATACTGTGAATGAAAAATACAAAGGAACAAGGGTTTATATAGGAAAAGTTAAGGCAAGTAGATAAAAAAAAGCATAAAGTAAAAGAAAAGCAAAGTAAAGCACAAAGTGAAAGAAAAGAAAAGAATAGAACAAATAGTAACTCCAAATAATTCATTCAAACATCCATTCCAATAATTCTTAAATTGAATCACATGGTACACATGCACACAGTAAATAGATATTTATTGTGGATATATAATTTTTTGCGTGTCTAAAAAATATTTTTTGTACTCATTAAATATTTTTTTCACGCAAGGGACAAGAGTATATAGGTACCCATATATGGTAAAAAATAACTAAATTTAGGTACCCATATATGGTAAAAAATAGCTAAATTTTTTACAAAATGCTTTACTAATTACAATTATTTTTTATAGGTGTTCCGGGTCCAGAACCCAAACCCATTTCTGGTGCAGAACCCAAACCAATCCGAGTCTAAAATCTAAATTTTTTTTAGCCTAGAACTCATTCTGGGTCCAGAACCCAAACCAATCCGAGTCTAGAAACCAAATCTTTTTGGAGTCCTGAACTCATTTTGAGTCATCCAAACCAATTCGAGTTCAGAACCCAAATCTTTTTTTAGTCTAGAACCCATTCCGGGTCCAGAATCCAAACCAATATGGGTCTAGAATCCAAATCGTTTTTTAGTCCAAAACTCAATCCGGGTCTATAACCCAAACCAATCTGGGTCCAGAACTCAAATCTTTTTTCGAGTCCAGAACTCATTTTGGGTCCAGAACCCAAACTTGTTCTAGTCCAGAACTCATTCTGGGTCCAAAACCCAAACCAATTCGGGTCCAAAACCCAAACTTTTTTTAGCCTAGAATTCAATCCAACCCCGGGTCCAGAATCCATTCTTATTCTAAATTAGTTCAATAGTCATGTTGCTTTTTACTCTCTTCTATCAAAATCTCAGATTGCTCAAGCAAGGGCAAACTGTAGACCCGTAAATTTGGACTAATTTAAATTTAAAAAGCTTATCTTAGTCCATTATAAATCTAAAATTCCTTAAAGATTAGAATTTAATTAGTGTGATTTTATATTGACAAAAAGTCTGAGCTAAAAAATTAATTATTTTGGATCAATTTGAGTCAAGTTGGGTCTCTCAAATTGATATGAGGCTAGCCTAAATCTATATGAGGAAGGCCTCATGTCTATTTTTGGCCTCTAATTTGAGTAATCTGAGTCCTAAACATACTTTGACTGGCCAAATTTATTTTCTAATCAAGCAGTAATTTGTTGATACTCGAATTAAGGATTCCTTTAAGGACTGGGATTAAGATTTTTAACTATTGGAGCTTTATAAATATAGGAGAGACAACAATTAAGAGAAAAAGGAAAAAGGGAACTAAAAGCCCTAGCAAGCAAATCAGAAAACACAAAAATATACTATCCAATTTATAAAAGTGAGGCAGCAAGGCAGTGACTTCTGACTTAGTAGTAGCTACGCCAGAAATTAAACTTGGTATTGGCAACAGCTTGGGTCAAATCTCTTAATTTGGTGGAGCCTTCAATGCAGGTTTTGTCTTCTAAACTCTTTAAAATCATAACAAGTCATGTTTACTAATATCATAAAGTTCATACTTACTGTGGCTTGGTTTAAATATGTCCAATGAGCTTTATTTGATAATACCATCAATTTATATCCACTGCATCTTCATTTAAACACATTCAATAGCCATGTCTCGAACCATTATTTATTAAGAATCAATATTAAAGAGGTCTTAAAGTTTTTACAGTAACCAAATTTTTATCAAAACCCTAAACTTGTTTTTCAAATAGCAAAGCCCTAATTCTATTTTCTAAAACCAAAACCCTAAATTTGTTTTCCAAATATTAAAACCCTTATTTCTTTAATTCCAAAAGTCCTAATCCTAAACACATAACCTTAATCCATTAATATCCAAAACCCTAAAACCCTAATTTCCAAGTCAAAAACCTTAAACCTTAATTTTCTTATCCAAAAGTCTAAAATCCTAAATCCCAAACCAAAACCCTAATTTTATTTCCAAAACCATAAAACCATATTTTTAAATCTTACAAACCCTAAGTTTAACATGTCCACACTGATTTTGTATATTTAATGCTTCAAACCCAAGTTTTGAATATTTAATTTGTTATATGCTTTTATGATGGATGATTTATTTTATTCTATTTATAATAGATGTTTAGTTTTTAATTACTATATTTGAATGATTTAATTTATTTGGTTAATTATTTTAATGTTGATTATTTTAATTTCAATGATGGAAGAGGTATGTTTTCACTTTATGGGTACCTCATTGGTTATATTCAATGTAATTTAATTTCTTTTGAGTTTTGGGATTAATATAAAGGGCACATTTTCACCAAATGGTGGGTGTCCTATTTTATTTAGTTTTGGATATTGGACACTGTAAGGGCATATTTTCATATTGTATAGGTACCCATTTATTATTTTGTTTGGACCTTCTTTGATTTTAATACAATGAATATTTATTTACTTTAATATGTGTGAAATATGGATGATGCTATAATAAGTTAAGAATTTAATAATATTTAGACCTGAAAAGAAGACCGGTTCCAATGAACCAGGCGATGTGGGGGTGTTGAGTCATTCGCACCTTTCCCACACATACCCAACTTTTCGAACCCAATAAGGGGTTAGAGATTTCTTAGGAATCAAGTCATCCACCCTTTTCTATTTTCCCAGCCCTTCCGGATAGCGACTCCATTTTCTCCGAGTTTAGATCCGTGTTCTCTAAGGCCCTGAGTTTAACAGTGCCGAAGTTGCAATAACCATTCCATATGGGAGTAGGGGCAAAATCCCTACTTACAGGTATTTGAAACACTATAAAATCTTTGTTTTCATTCTACTATACTCCTTTCTTACCTTGTTTGATTTTAAAATTTTTAATTTACCATCACTTCTTCAAATCAACTAATTCACCCCCCCCCCCCCTCTTAGTTACCATCTTGGGACAACATGGTTTAATGCAAACTTGAGTCTCAGATTATTTAACTAAGATTAGAATTAATAATTAGGGTTTGGATCAAATTAAACACTATGTTCATGGTGTGTTGGATGAAGTTTCCCAAACTAAATTAATAATGAAACATGGCATTGTTCTTAATTCACAAACTGAGGTGAAGATGGTCAATAGAAATCTAAATAAAATAAGTTAGTAAGGCCATAACTACATTGTAGGCTCCACCAAAATAAATTTACTGAAACAAGCTTGTTTTATTCACACAACACAATCCAACAGAAGCTGATGTTGGATGGTGTTACTGCCTGGATCGAGTCAAGTTTTAGTTGGTGCTTCAATGATCTGAGGATCGCCTGTTTTCTAAGCTACTGTCTCTTTTTTTAGTTATGGTTTTGTTTTCTATCTATGTTATTCAATTTGCAATGGATGCTCACAGTTCTCTCTTTTAATTGCTGATGGTTTAATTATGGCTTTCCCCCACTCTCTTTCATTTAGTTTGCTATTTATAGGCCAATTCGACATGGACTTAATTCTAGCCCATTATTTTTTCATTTGAGTTGGACCTGAGTTGATTTGGCCCCTTTTAATTTTATTTAAATTTAATTAGGGCCCCTATAATTGGAATCAGGGCTTTTAAAATTGAACCAAACTCCTTCAGGATCAAAATTAAGGGTCTTTAGTTTTGCCCCCTACTTGAACGATCTTAAACTTTAGTAGAAGAGAGTGAGAAGCAATTTTTCCTTTTGAGTTGATAGGTTGGATTCTGGATCCGCAACATCCTGATTTTGGTTCTAGACTCGAGAATTGGTTTGGGTTATGGACTCGGATTGGTTTAGGTTCTGGACCCTAGAATTAGTTTGGGTTTTGGACCTAGGAATTGGTTTGGGTTCTAGACATGAGAATTAGTTTGCGTTCTGGACTCGAGAATTGGTTTGGGTTCTGGACCTGTAGACTGGTTTGGGTCCTAGACCTGTAGACTGGTTTGGGTCCTGGACCTATGGACTAGTTTGGGTTCTGGACCCATGGACTAGTTTGGGTTCTGGATCTAAAAATTGATTTAGATTCTGGACCCGAGAATTGATTTGGGTTTTGGACCCATGATCTACATCGACTTAAACTCTTCTAGCTTGATTGATCTTCTGTCATTTGTTTAAGAGTTCTAGCTTTCTTCTAGCCATTTGTTCAATTCTTCAATAGATTCTACTTAGGCATGGACCTTCTTCCTGCATGGACTTCAGCTCTTCTAGCTTGATTGACCTTATGTCAATTAAGAGTTCTGGCTTTCTCTAGCCATCAACTTTAGCTCTTCTAGCTTGATTGACCTTATGTAAATTAAGAGTTCTGGCTTTCTCTAGCCATCAACTTTAGCTCTTCTATCTTGATTGACCTTCTGTCAATTGAGAGTTCTAGCATTCTTCAAGCCATCAACTTTAGCTCTTCTAGCTTGATTGACCTTTTTTCACTTGAGAGTTCTGGCTTTCTTCTAGCCATTAACTTCAGCTCTTCTATCTCGATTGACATTCTATCATTTGTTTGAGAATTCTAGCTTTCTTCTAGCCATCATGTGTATCTTCATTCATTTGAGATTTTTAGCTTTCTTCTAGCCACTTGTTTCATTCTTCAATAGATTCTGCTTTACAAAAAATTCAGCTATTTTTTACCCCTTTTAGTCCTCATATCTTCTCTTTGCCTATGCATGGCAAAACATTGAAAAAGATTCTGAAAATATTTTATACATGCCTAAAATAAATAATTGAAAGGAGAAGCTTTGCCCCTATATAGGCTCAACCTAATGATTTTGTTCCCTTATAGGCTCCGACTAATTTTTCCATTTGTCTCATTCTTTGCTCAAGCATATGTCTCTATTTTTGCAAAGTGATTGGATCTTTTTCAAGCAACGAGACTTTCATGCCCCCTGATTCCATTCTGCTTTTGATTATTTACTTTATAGAGTGTCACCTGTTCACTTTGGCAAAGATATGCAACACAAGACAACAAAAATTTGGTGTCATATGCTCATGTATGCATGTATGCATGATATGCATGAATGATACTTACAGTGGTTATATTGACTCACAGACTGAGGTGGTAGGCTTATCACCCCCATTGATACCTTCAGGATATTCATGTGGGTCTTGCATTGGATCAGTAGGAGATGTCACATCCATAACTTCATCTTTAAGATGTGGAAAACATGAGTAGTAGGGGCCCAAGCAAGGTAGTCAAAGATATAGGAGACATCCATTTCAAACCATGATTCAACACATAAACTTATGAATGATTCTTTTATTAGCCCATTCTTGCCCAATGTATCCTTTAAGGTTCAACAATGTAACATACTTTCCTAAACTTAAAGGCTCGTGTAACAAGAAAATACTCTTTTTTTTAATTTAATTTTAAAATCAAATGTTGGATTTGTCAAATCAGTGTCAATATATCTCAGGACTTGTCTTTCAAATTAACATATTCATAACATCATAACCCTAGTTATCATAATAAACGTGGGAATTATTTCTATTTGAGCATGAACTATTACACTTCAGATATGCACATACACATTACTAGGCCAAAAATATCATTGAGTTTAAATAATTTCTATCTCATATGCATACGTATTCAAACAATCTCCACTCATAGACTCTACCTACCAAGAGAAATCAACAAGTCTTTAACAAGCTTGAAATGGGATCTATAAGGGACATGGGTTAAGTGAAGGCCATTTTTAAATTAGAGTTGACGTGACACTGCTAATAGATCTTTGCACTACAAATTTTCTGTTGGAATCATAGGCAGTTGGGAGTAATCTTAAACTCTAGGATTCTTATTATTTTGCTTCATGAAAAGATAGAGCTTAAATATTCTTCCATCTTATAGGCAGAAATCTGGAACTGATCTGACTAGGATAAACTTATTCTTTTTTTCCTTCCTTTTAAAAAAACTCAGGACCCCTTTTTCTTCTCCCTCTTCTTTTCTTCTTTCTTCTTCCTTTTTTTTTTTACTATTTGGGCTCTCTTTTTTGGATATAGAATTTCATCATTCCTCTCTTTTATTCTTTTTGAATATCAAATCTAGTGCTTTCAAGATTGGAGCTATGTTGGATGAAAGATGATTTTTCCCCTATTTCTCTGATTTAGTTGAGTCTCTGGTTAGGTTAGACCAATTCAAGTCAGGTTCTCTCGTAGGTTGAGTGGAAGTCTTTTGCTTTTTTAGGTAAAAAGAACTTTTGTTGGCTTTCTGAACCGCCCTTTCTAGTTTTCAAAACTAGAGAGCTAGTTCAATTTTTGCCGAGGTCGCCCTTTCAGGTTTTGAACCTAGCGAGCTATTTCTTTTCTTCTTCTTTTTATCTTGATTTTTTTGTCCTAATTCTATGAAAGTAATCTTGTTCATACTATCATATGCTTCTGACTATGGAGGAGCATAACTCTACTTCAATGAGAATGAATTCTTTTGTTTCCTATATGTCATCTCAATGATGAAATAGATCTGAGATATTAGGTCTAGTTTAGGTAAACTTCAACTATCCTTATGGTCTTGACTATGGATCCTTTTCTCTCTGTTTTTTTTTTTTTTTTTGCTTTCTTGGTGGCCCAGTGATCATCATACTGGTCATAAGTGTCACACTAGCTCAGGGGAGGTTATCAAGGTTTACAAGCCAATAAAAAATAAGCTAAAATCTCAAGAAGGCTCAAAAGGACAAACTAGGGGTTGATATTAACATGGTGAATACTAGCTGTCGGCTCACCAAACGATGCCTAGATCATCTCTCTCTTAAAATAAACAAAGTTCAATTTTGCCTCAAAAATTTGTCAAAGCATGTTCTAACACTGACTAGGCATAGGTAATTATGAAGGAGCCCTCTCTAAGTAAGCATACACAGTGTGAGTGGAGATTTTCGCCCCCACTCCTATGTGGAATGGTTCTTGCGATTTCAGTACTGTTAGGCTCAGGGCCTTAGTGTACACGGGCCTAAATCCAAAAAAAATGGAGTCACCACCCGGACGGGTCGGGAAAAAAGAAAGGGGTGGTTGACTCGATTCCTAAGAAATCCCCAATCTCCTATTGGTTTTGGAAAGTTGGGTACGCGTGGGGAAGGTGAGAATGACCCAGCACCCCCACAGCGCCCAGTTCATTAGAACTGGCCTCCTTTTCAGGTCTATATATTATTAAATTTTTAAATATTATAAAATTATCTATACTACATGCGAACATTAAAATAAAGAATTGTTATATCAGAATTAAGACAAGTCCGAATAAAATGATAAATAGGCACCCATCCATGGATGGAAACTTGCCTTTACAATCGTCCAATATCCAAAAGAAAATAAATAAAATAGAACACCCACCAATTGGTGGAAACGTGTCCTTTAAATTAATTCAAAACTTAAAATGAATTAAATTACATGAAACTTAACAGATGAGGTACCCACGATGTGGAAACATACCTCTTACAATTTCTTGAAGCTAAAATAAATCAAAAGGCAAACATTCAACCATTCATCGTAAAATCAAGTAAAAATAAATCATCCATCAAAAAATTTAATTAACATGCATTAATAATCAATTCTATATTAATCAATAAATGTACAAAGTAGAATTTTATTGATATGAATTAGGGTTTAAGAAAATATGACTGATGTTTTTAAGGTTTTAGAAAAACTCGGTTAGGGTTACAAAGTTTGAAAACTGGTTTTATTGGTTTATAAATGTAGATTAAGGTTTTGGGATTTGAATTAGGGTTTTAGTTATTAAAATAAGGCTACTGTGATATTAAAAACTTTTGATTTAACAAGCTACTAGGCAAAACAAAATTGAATAAGTAAACTATTGCGAATTTTAAAGCCTACGATTACTGATCATGCTTTAATAAATGAATGTGAATTGAAATAAATGAATATCAAACTTCTGGAACTTATTTAGGCAATGAAGAAAAATAACTAGTATTTAAAGTTATCAACACAGCATTCTGAGTTGAATTTAAATGAGTTAAATGTAGTAAACATACCTTCGTTCGTTGGTTCCACCATAATTAAATGTTGATCTTGCAACAATTTGAAACTATGGCTGAACAAGACAAAGACAATGTGATACTGCCTTTTTGATTTTATGGTTTCGTAATCTACTTGTCTTTATTCTTGACTGCTAACACTCTGTCAATATTTCTTAATGCTGATAAGGTTTGATTCTTTAATGTTTTCTACCTTATTGTTGGCTGCTAGTTGCTTAATCAAAATTGCCGTTTGTGTTGCTAATCCCCCTGTGTTAATTGAGATGTTGCTGAAGGTTGCTGCACCTTTAAACCTATATTTATATAAGGATATATTAGGTTAAACCTTGTGAAACTTTTAGTTTTAAAAACTGATTCCTAAGGCATATCGAATTAGAGTGATTTTAATTCGACCCAAACCATAAGCATGTCAAACTCAAATTCCTCTAATCCGACATGGAATCAAAATCTATAAGCTCCATATCAAATTAGGATTGCTTTAATTTAATATGGAGTCCAACAAATCAGTTTCCATGCTAAATCAGAGTCTTCCCAATTCGATACAGGAGCCAAATTAGGGTCCCATATCGAATTAGGAAGGTCCCAATTCGATATAGGACTCTCCCATATCAAATTGGGGATTCTTAATTTGATATAGGAGTCCCATATTGAATTGGGAAGACCCCAATTTGATATGGCACTATCCCATATTGAATTGGGAGGCCTAATTTGATATGGATACACCCATGAAGTGCAATTAATGCCCCCACATCAAATTTAAAGCCAACCAAACCTTCAAAACAAACCTATTTGGGGTTTTAAAGGCTGAACCATCTTACTTTAGGCCTCATTAAATTGTACCAATCTAATCACAAGCTTAAAATAGGTTTAAGAAGAATGGACCAATCATGACTTAGGTCTTTCTTTAATTAATAATGGACTAGCTAGGGCCAAAATCAAGGGTCTACACACAGCTTAATGCTACAAAACAATTCCCTCACCTAGTAAAGTCATTTGGATCATGATGTATAGATACACTAATTTATGAATATCAGGATGGATTCGCCATTGATTGAGCACAAAATGAGCAAAAACCAACAAAATTATAAATTCAAAAAAAGTAGTTTTTTAAACAATTTTAATTTGAAAAACATAAATATTCCAATAAAATACCAAAGAAAGGAAATAGGATGAGCAACACTCAAGCCGAGGGGAGTTTATTAAATGGAGTTTATTCTCTCTTCATTTCTTCTACACTCACATCTTGAAAAAGGGGATAAAATAAAATCTTCCTTCAGCCCTCCCCCTATCATGAAGGTTGCCGGTGGAGGTACTCTACCAAACTTAGGTTATTCTTTATGCTAGGTTTGTTGGGCTCTAGTAGCTTACCACTGTTAATCAAATATTGGATCTCGTACCTTAATTGAAAGCACTTACTGTGAGCGGGGATTTTCGCCCCCACTCCCGGTGGAATGGTTCTTGCGACTTCTGCACTGTTTAGGCTCGGGGCCTTAGAGAACACGGACCTAAGTCTGGAGAAAATGGAGTCGCCACTCGGACGGGCCGGAAAAAAGAAAGGGGTGGATGACTCGATTCCTAAGGAATCTCCAACCCCTTAATGGGTTCGAAAAGTTGGGTACGTGTGGGGAAGGTGAGAAATGGCCCAGCACCCCCACAACGCCCGGTTCATTGGAACCGGCCTCCTTTACAGGTCTTAATATTATAAAATTCTTAAATATAATAATATTATCCATACTACACACAATAAAAAGAAAGCATCATTATATTAAAATCAAAGCAATGTCCAAACAAAACAAAACAAATAAATGGACACCCATCCAAGGATGGAAACATGTCCTTACATCACATGCCTAGATAGGACACCCACCAAAAGGTAGAAATATGCCCTTTACATAAGTTCTAAAATAGAAAAGCAAATTAAATTACATGATGTTTAAATAATGAGGTACCCACCAAGTGGAAACATACCTCTTACAACTTTTGGAAATCTAAATTGATTGATAAAAATAAATAATCATTCATCATAAATAAATCATTCATCAAAAGTATTTAAATATCAATAAAATAAACATCCATCCATGATAAACTAAATAAATCAAGTATTGAAATTAAATAGATTAAAGCATAAGAGATAAATCAAGGTATAAGTAAATATGGAATTGAATAAAGCAAATAAAAGTTCAATTATGGCTACTGTGACTTTTTATGGGTTTTCATGTTTTTATGTTTTTTAATGTTTTAAAAGGATTAGGGTTCATAAAAATTAGGGTTTAAGGTTTTAAAAGGATTAGGGTTCATTATTTTAGGTTTAAAAGTTAAATTTTGGATTTTAGGGTTTTGAAATTTGGGTCTCGGGTAATGAAGAATTTTTAGGGTTTTAAAAATCAATTTGATATTTTATGAAATTTTATGAATTTAAACAAAAGGATTGAAGTTTTTATAAGTAGAAAAGATGTTTTTAAGGCTTTTTGAATGAAATAGAACCTACTTTAAAATCTTAAAAAAACAGAATTTGGTTTTGGTTTTATTGAAAAATATGTTCAATTAGTGTTTTAAGGTCTTTAAGAAGAAAAAATAACAATTTTAAGTCTTTTTTAGAAAATAAGGTCACGTTTTAGTGTTTTAACTTTGGAAATCTAAATTAAAGTTCTGAGATTTTAACTTTTGAAAAACACAAAAAAAATCCTAGTTTTAGCTACTGTGTAAAAAAATTAGAATTTAGAATTTCATACCTTCTTTTGTAAGTTACTCCAAAATTGCTTCTTCTTGGATGAACTAGCTCCAAAGACAAGCATTTTTTGCCTTTGGAATCCCTTTTTCTCGTGATGCTGCTATCCAGAAAAGATTTAAATTGAATTTCTTCTTTTCCTTCCTTGATTTGGTTTCAAACTTTCCAAACTCCCTTTGGATGTCCTCTTTCTCGGCCACCCCTAATTTTAATTGCCTTTGGTCCTTTTTATAGTGGTTTAAGGTTATTTATTCCTAATTAATTAAGGTAAGTAATATTAATAAAAAAAAGAAACCAAAACCTAATTGGATTAGGTTTCAAAAAATTTGCGTTGCCAAAAAAACTGCAGCAGGAAAAAAATGTGCTGGCAAAAAATTTCTGCCGCAGTTTTGTGCTGGGAACGGGCCCGTAAGCTATTTCGCAGGCAGAAAAATTCTGCCTGCGAAATACCCAAGGGCCTGCGCGATGAATTTTTTGTCGCCGATTTTTCCGACTCCGATTTTTATTTTTATTTTTATTTTTTGACTTTTATTTGTTTATTTCTATTTTTTATTAATAAAAATTAGATACTAAAGTAAAAATTATTTAATTAAAATTATTTTGGACCAATTAGACAACAAAAATTATTTTGGGCTAAATAAAACATATTAGATCGGATTGGGTCAAAAATTAAGGGTCTATAGTTTGCCCCCTTGCTTAAATGATCTGAAACATTAGTGAAAGAGAGTGAAAAGTAAAAAGACTTAATTTTTGAGATGGTGACTTGTTTTGGGTACTTTGACCCAATTTGAGTTCTGGACTCACGGATGATTCTAGGTTCTGGACCTAAGGAAAATTTGGGTTCTGGACCCGGTTCGAGTTCTGGACTCGAGGATATTTCTAGGTTCTGGACCTAAGGAAAATTTGGGTTCTAAACCCGTTTCGAGTTCTGGACTCAAGGATGATTCTAGGTACTAGACCTAAGGAAAATTTGGGTTCTGGACCCGGTTCGAGTTCTAGACTCAAGGATGATTCTAGGTTCTGGACCTAAGAAAAATTTGGGTTCTGGACCCGGTTCGAGTTCTGGACTCAAGGATGATTCTAGGTTCTGGACCTAAGAAAAATTCGGGTTCTGGACCCGGTTCGAGTTATAGACTCAAGGATGATTCTAGGTTCTGGACCTAAGAAAAATTTGGGTTCTGGACCCGTTTCGAGTTCTGGACTCAATGGATGATTCTAGGTTCTGGACCTAAGAAAATTTTGGGTTCTGGACCCGTTTCGAGTTCTAGACTCAATGGGAATTCTAGGTTCTGGACCTAAGAAAAATTTGGATTCTGGACCCGGTTCGAGTTCTGGACTCAAGGATGTTCTAGGTTCTGGACCTAAGGAAAATTTGTGTTCTGGACCCGGTTCGAGTTCTGGACTCAAGGATGTTCTAGGTTCTGAACCTAAGGAAAATTTGGATACTCAATCCTAAACTAGATTTGGATACTCGATCCTAAACTGTATTTGGATACTCGATCCTAACTTGATTTGGATACTCGATCCTAAACTTGATTGGGATACTCGATCCTAACCTGGGTACTTTGACTTGAGATTTGAATTAATTTTGATTTAATTTGGGTACTTGGACCCGAGGTTAGATTTGATTTGGATACTTGAACCCGAGAATGAATTTGACTAACCTTTTATCAGTTGAGAAGTCTGACTGCTCTGGCTATTTTATGCATTGTGATTCTTCACCATCAAATTGGATCTTCATCCTTTGAGACCGGGTCTTTATCCTTGAAAATGAATCTTCATCTTTTGACATCGGGTCTTTACCCTTGAAACATTGATCTTTATCCATTGGAGGTCGAGTCTTTATCCTGGCTTCAGCTCTTTTAGCTAGATTGATCTTTCGTCTTTTGCATCTTCATTCTTTTGAGAGTTCTAATTGTTCCATTCTTTTGTTCTTCCTTTTTGCAAAGATTTAGCTATTTTTAATTGGACCTTATATCCTCTCCTGGCCCCCTGTGTGGCAAAATATTTGTAAGTGAGTTTAAAAATATTTGGTATATAAACCCAAAATATTGAAAAGGAGAAACTTTGCCCCCTATGTAGGCTCAAACCAAAGATTTTTTCCATGCAAGCTTTGATTGATATTTTTCTTGTCTAGTTCTTCACACAAACATGCATTTCTTCTCTTTGCAAAATTACTGGAGCTTTCTCAAGCAATGGGCTTTCCATGCCCTCCTGATTTGACATCTTCTTTTGATTCTTCACTTCACAGAGTGTTTGCTGTTCACTTTGATAAAGAATAGACAATACAAGACAAGAAAGTATAATGTGATACGCTCATGTATGCATGATATGAATGAATAATACTTACAGTTGTTCCATCAACTCACAGACCGAGGTGATCAGCAGAAGTGTTCTCATTGGTTTCGTTTTGACGCTCGTTCAAGTCTTGCATTGGAATGATTAAAAGCTTTGCATTTGGTTTTTATCTTCAAGATGTTGAAAACACGAGTGGTGGAGACCCTAAACAGCAGAGTCAGGGATACATCGATAGCATGTCAGCTGATAGCTTCTTCATGACCTTGCCAATAATCATTTCCTTTGCCCAATGTGTCCTTTGGAGGTTCAACATACTTCCCTTGACTTGAAGGCTTTGTATGACAAAAACACTTTTTATTTGATTTTTTGAATTTTAATTTTGAAATCAAATGTTGGTTTTGCCAAATCGATGTCAATGTACCTCAGGACTTGATTTTTTTTCAAATTAACATATCTATAACATGACAACCCTAGTTACCGTACTAAACTTGGGAATCATTTCTATTTAAGCAAGAACTGTTGCACTTCAGATAGGCACATACACATTGCTTGGCCAAAGGTCTCATTTGAGTTTAAATATTGTCTATCTCATATGCATGCTTATCCAAACTATCTCCACTAATAGACTCTACCTACCAAGAGAGATTAACAGGTCTTTGATAGGCTTGAAACGGGGTCTATAAGGGACATGGGCTAAAGTGGATGCCATTTTGAGATTGGAGCTGGTGTGACACAATGGACAAACCCTCACACTACAAATTTCTTGTTGGAACTTTAGACAGTTGGAAGCAATCTTTCTAGACTGCAAATTCCTTCTATCTTCTTAGATCTTGATTAGGACAGTTTTTGCCCTTGCAAAAAGTTTAAGACCCAAATCTGTTTCTTTTCTTCTTCTCCATTTTCTTTATTTCTCTTACTCTTCCCTTTTATTTCTCTTTGTTTTCCTTAATCTTCCCTTCCTTTGAGCATTCTATCATTTTGTCCTTCTTTCTTGTAGAACTATCAAGTATAGAGCTTTTAAGCATTGAATGGTCTTTCTCCTTTTTCTCCAATTTTGATTGAATCTTTGGTTGGGTTGGACCAATTCAAGTCAAACCATCCTTATGGAAGCCTTTTGCTGCTTTAGGTAAAAGAGAACTCAGTTGGCTTTCTGAACCACCTTTTTAGGTTTTATCTTCTTTTTTTTTCTTTTTCTATTCTCTTTTTTCTTTCTTTTTTTCCTTTTTTGGTTCTAGCTCAAACATAGTTGTCTTGTTTGTACCAACTTGGGCTTCCAATAATGGATGAGTGGAGTAACATAAATCTTCTTTAATAGGGATAAATCATTTGTTACTCTAATGATGATGTTGTTTTGATATATTGGAGATATCAAAGGAACTTCAACTACCCTTATGGTCTTGAAACTTCAACTATCCTCATGATCTTGATTAATCATTGCTTTCTTTGATCTTCTTGCCTATTCATCTTAGTGATCATAAGACTTGTCAAAAGTATCATAACAGCTCAAGGTAGGTTGTTGAGGTTATATGCCAATGAAAAGATAGCTAAAATTTTATGAAGGCTCAAAGGGACAACTAGAGATTAATATTTAATTGGGTGGATACTAGTCGTTGGCTAATCAAACAATGCCTAGATCATCTCTCCCTTAAATAAGCAGAGTTCAATTTTGCCTTAAAAGTTTGCCAAAGCATGTTCTAAGACTGACTAAGACCTAGACAAAGATAATTATGCAGGAGCCCTCTCTAAGTAAGCATACACAACTCAATGCTATAGAGTAATTCCCTCACCTAGTAAAGTCATTCGAGTCATGATGCCTAGACACATTAATTTATAAACATCAAGCTAAATTCCTCATTGGTTGAGCACCAAAATGAACAAAGACCAACAAAAATTTTGATGAAAGTAATTTATTCAAACAACTTTAAATTTGAAAAACACGATTGTTCCAATTTAAATATTAAAGAAAGTAAAATTGAAAAGCAATATTCAAGCTAAGGAAAGTTTGTTGAGTTTAAGCTTCTTTTTCTTTCATATCTTCAATATCCCCATCTTGAAAGGATGATAAAACAAAATCTTCTTCCAATCCTTTTCCCACCATGAAGGTTGCCGGTGGAGGTACTCTTCCAAACTTAGGCAAAGGGTTGTTCTTGGTATTGGGCTTATCCGGCTCAGGTAGCTTACCACTGTCGATTAAATCTTGGATCTCATGCCTTAGGCGGGCACATTTATCTGTTTCATGCCCTCGCATTTGATGAAATTGACAGAAGGCCTATGCATTGAAGTTTGGTGGCAATGGATTATGTAAAGGTCGATTGCAACAACCCTTTCTTTTGCAGCTTGCTAAAAACCCAAGATAGAGGTTTCCCCAATTCTGAGAATTGTCTTTTATTCCCTTGACCGGTTATATTAACATCAACTTCTTTTTGTGTGCTTTGATTATTAGGCTGGTTGTTCCCTTTCTCATTCCTTCTTATTAAAAAGTAATTTTTCTCCCTTTCCCACTCTTCAATTTGCAAACCAGCTTGGAGAAGATCTTTGAAATCCCTTATAAGGGTGTGAGACATTCTTTCACGGAGATTGGGCAGGACCCCTCTCACAATCATCCTTATTTGATCGGATTAGTCGGGCCTCTTCTTGAGTAAAGCAGCCTTGTTTCTCCATCTCTTGACATATTCTACAAAATTTTCATTTGGTCGTTGCCTAATGGACTCAACTTCCATCAAGGTAACTTCCAACTCAACATTATATCCATATTGTTGGATGAAGGCTTTGTAAAGTAGATCCCAACTCTTTTGTGTTCCATCATCTAAGGTATTGAACCAATTTTGGACAACATGGTCCAATGAGAGCATGAAGTACCTTAGGGTTTGAGCCTTAGTAGCTCGAGCAGACTGCATGGCAGTGATATACTGCTTCACATGGAGATGAGGATTTCTAGTGCCATTGTACTTAGCAAAGGAAGGCATCTTGAATTTATAAGGGACCTCTTCATCTTGTTCAAATAGTTTGTCGATCTCAGACTTCTCTTCGATTTTCAACTTCTTCTCAAATTTCTTTTCAACATTGGATGTCTCGGTCTTTTCAATAGTTGCCTTCTCAACAACCTTTGGCTCTTTTTTGTCTTGAAGATCTTGGTAGTATTGAGCCCGGTCATCATCATCAATGATCACCTTATCATCATCAAAAGCTACTTCACTAACTTTAGTCTTCCCTTTGTCCTTTGGTTTCTTAGTGCTAGCAGATGCCTCGGCATGATTCTCTAAGATTGCAGTCAATTGGTTCTTCATGGTCTCAGCTAGGGTCTCTTTGATTTCTTCCATCTTGGCATTAAGGGCTTCATCCACCATCCTTTGAATTTGTTCAGGCTCCATTACTTTAGGTGAGCAAGTGATTGAGTCGTTGCTAGATACTTCGTCTCCGGCGTAGGTTGGATTGTTGTAAGCTTTAGAACTATCGTAATCCAGGGCTGTGAGCCAAAGAGGATCAATGATATGAGATGCAAATGTATGCATGTATGCATGTATGCATAAATAATAGACAAACAAGGACAAATTAGGACGTTCCTTCCAACCTTATAACATCCACACACGAATTGCGAGTCTCTTTTCCTAGGTATAAGGTTAACCAAAATACCAACATGGGGTACCTTGCTTTCGAATAATTCCCTCGGACGTTTCAACCAATAGTTATATCCTTGAAAATGGAAATCAATCCATGATAATTCCCATTAATTAGGTTTTAATCCATTCAACCAACCAAAGTAGCTTTTTGGATTAAAACGAAATTAAGAGGTTTATTATAAATAGATTTCTCACTTGAAAAGAGTAACTAATGGTTCATGCCAAAAACAAGCCCATGGTTAATTTATTCTCAGTGTAAACTAGGCCCACAATTGATTTTTGTTATTTCATAATTGACCTAAATATTTTGCAAGCTCTTTGTAAGAATTTTGTTTTTAAGCCCATTACAAAAAGATTTTTAGAGAAGTGGATTTCGGGCTTAGTATTTGGGCCATGGGCCAAAGAATTTTTTTTGATTTGTTTTTAGAAAAAGTCTTATGTCCAATGACCATCTTAAAAAATTTTAAAAATAGTTTTGGTCTTTTGGATTTTAGAGAAAAGTTTATTTTGAGCTTACAATATACTTAGGTCATATTAGAAAAAGAACAAACCAAATAGGCCATGATTTAAGCCAAGATAAATCAACCATAGTCAAACAACATGCATATGGGGTAAAACCTAAGGAAAGTAACTAGGCCAATTACATGAGCTTTAGTCTTTGGGTTTAAAGGCTTAGGTTCCCATAGCAAGTATATACCAAATGGTACGAGGCTATGAGTGGTTATGCCATGCTCGATCTCCATACCTTGAGTGAAAGTATGGTATCCCTTACATAACATAACACGGGTGACCTAACTCACGCACACGATGCAAACTAATATGATGCAATGGATAATATCATTATAAGAAAGAATAGAATAATATAAAGACCAACGGAATCAACTTCTCTTATCCCCAGTGGAGTCGCCACTGTGAGCGGGGATTTTCGCCCCCACTCCCGGTGGAATAGTTCTTGCGACTTCGGTACTGCTTAGGCTCGGGGCCTTAGAGAACACGGACCTAAGTCCGGAGAAAATGGAGTCGCCACTCGAACGGGCCGGGAAAAAGAAAGGGGTGGATGACTCGATTCCTAAGGAATCCCCAACCCCTTAATGGGTTCGGAAAGTTGGGTACGTGTGGGGAAGGTGAGAAATGGCCCAGCACCCCCACAACGCCCGGTTCATTGGAACCGGCCTCCTTTACAGGTCTTAATATTATAAAATTCTTAAATATAATAATATTATCCATACTACACACAATAAAAAGAAAGCATCATTATATTAAAATCAAAGCAATGTCCAAACAAAACAAAACAAATAAATGGACACCCATCCAAGGATGGAAACATGTCCTTACATCACATGCCTAGATAGGACACCCACCAAAAGGTAGAAATATGCCCTTTACATAAGTTCTAAAATAGAAAAGCAAATTAAATTACATGATGTTTAAATAATGAGGTACCCACCAAGTGGAAACATACCTCTTACAACTTTTGGAAATCTAAATTGATTGATAAAAATAAATAATCATTCATCATAAATAAATCATTCATCAAAAGTATTTAAATATCAATAAAATAAACATCCATCCATGATAAACTAAATAAATCAAGTATTGAAATTAAATATATTAAAGCATAAGAGATAAATCAAGGTATAAGTAAATATGGAATTGAATAAAGCAAATAAAAGTTCAATTATGGCTACTGTGACTTTTTATGGGTTTTCGTGTTTTTATGTTTTTTAATGTTTTAAAAGGATTAGGGTTCATAAAAATTAGGGTTTAAGGTTTTAAAAGGATTAGGGTTCATTATTTTAGGTTTAAAGGTTAAATTTTGGATTTTAGGGTTTTGAAATTTGGGTCTCGGGTAATGAAGAATTTTTAGGGTTTTAAAAATCAATTTGATATTTTATGAAATTTTATGAATTTAAACAAAAGGGTTGAAGTTTTTATAAGTAGAAAAAAATGTTTTTAAGGCTTTTTGAATGAAATAAAACCTACTTTAAAATCTTAAAAGAAACAAAATTTGGTTTTGGTTTTGTTGAAAAATATGTTCAATTAGTGTTTTAAGGTCTTTAAGAAGAAAAAATAACAATTTTAAGTATTTTTAGAAAATAAGGTCACGTTTTAGTGTTTTAACTTTGGAAAACTAAATTAAAGTTCTAAGATTTTAACTTTTGAAAAACACAAAAAAAAAATCCTAGTTTTAGCTACTGTGTAAAAATATTAGAATTTAGAATTTCATACCTTCTTTTGTAAGTTGCTCCAAAATTGCTTCTTCTTGGATGAACTAGCTCCAAAGACAAGCCTTTTTTGCCTTTGGAATCCCTTTTTCTCGTGATGCTGTTGTCCAGAAAAGATTTAAATTGAATTTCTTCTTTTCCTTCCTTGATTTGGTTTCAAACTTTCCAAACTCCCTTTGGATTTCCTCTTTCTCGGCCACCCCTAATTTTAATTGCCTTTGGTCCTTTTTATAGTGGTTTAAGGTTATTTATTCCTAATTAATTAAGGTAAGTAATATTAATAAAAAAAACCAAAACCTAATTTGATTAGGTTTCGAAAAATTTGCGTCGGAAAATTTACGCTGCCGAAAAAAAACTGCCGCAGGAAAAAATGCGCTGGCGAAAAATTTCTGCCGCAGAAAACTGCGGCAATGTGGGGGGAATGGGCCCGTAAGCTATTTCGTAGGCAGAAAAATTCTGCGTGCGAAATACCCACGGGCCCGCGAGACGAATTTTTTGTCGCCGATTTTTCCGACTCCGACTCCGATTTTTATTTTTATTTTTATTTTTTGACTTTTATTTGTTTATTTCTATTTTTTATTAATAAAAATTAGATACTAAAGTAAAAATTATTTAATTAAATTATTTTGGACCAATTAGAAAACAAAAATCATTTTGGGCTAAATAAAACATATTAGATCGGATTGGGTCAAAAATTAAAGGTTTACACTTACATGTTTCATGCCCTTGTATCTGATGGAATTGACAGAAGGCCTTAGCATTAAAGTTTAGTGGCAGAGGATTTGGTAATGGTCAAGAAGCCAGTGGCTACAATAGCCCTTGCTTCTATAGCTTATTGAAAACCCAGGATAAAGGTCTCCCCATATCTAAAAATTGTCTCATATTCCCTTGGCTAGTAGTTGCATTGACATTCACCATTTTCTGTGTATTCTAACCACCGGATTGGTAACTTCTCTTCTCATTCCTTCTTCTAGAAAAATGATTCTCCTCCCTTTCCCATTCTTTTATTTGTATGCCACCTTTCACGAAGGTTAGGCAAGACACCTCTCACTATGATTCTAATCTAGTCAGACTCATCGAGCCTCTTTTTTAGGAGAGCAGCCTTGTACCCATATTGCTAGATGAAGGCCTTGTACAGCAAATTCTAGTCTTTGGGGTATTTTCTTCTAAGGTATTGAACCAATTTTGCACAACAGAATCTAGAGAAAGAATGAAATACCTCAGGGTTTGAGCCTTAATAGCTCTATCAGATTGCATGGCAATGAAGTACTGCTTGACATGTAAGTAGGAATTTTTAGTTCCATCAAACTTAGCAAAATGAGGCACCTTGAATTTCTAGTAGCATTTCAATTGCCTGTTGGATTAATATCTAATTAATGGGCTTATAATAATTAGGTTTCTTACTATTTGAAAAAGGCAACTAATGGTTCATGCCACAAACAAGCCTATAACAAACGATTATTAGCATAAATAAGGCCACACTTGATTTTAATATTCCATAATTGACCTAAGAAAACCCATTTCAAAAAAATTTGGTCCATTATAAAGAAGTTTATTTCAAAAATCAATTTTAGGCTTCATATTTGGCCCACAATAAAACAATTGTTGGCCCATCTTTGTTAAAAAGGTTTCAATCCTATTTTTGAAAATGATTTGGGCTTTTAAGTTTAAAAGAATTTTTGGACCATAAAAATATTTTTGGGCTCATAATATAATTAAGTCATATTAGAAAAAGACAAACCAAATGGGTCATAGCTCAAACTAAGACATATTAATCATAGTCAAATAGCAAGCATTTTGGGTAAACCTAAAGAAAATTACTAGGCCAACTATATAGGCTTTAGTTTTTGAGGTAAAAAGGCTTAAGTTCCCATAGCAAGTATATACCTAAAAGGTACAAGGCTATGAGTGGTTATGCAGTACTCGATCTTCATGCCTTGAGTGAAAGCATAATATCACTTACACAAATATGCACGGGTTCCACAGGGCATCCTAACTCACGCACACAATGCAAATCTAAATGATACAATGAATAATATCATAATAAAAGAGAATAAAATAATACAAAGAGCAACGGAATCAACTTCTCTTATCCTCAGTGGAGTCACCACTATGAGCCCAGATTTTGGTCCCCACTCCTGATGAAATGGTTCTTACAATTTCGGCACTGTTGGGTTCTGGGCCTTAGAGAACACGGGCCTAAACCTGGAGAATTTGAAGTCGCCACCCGGAAGGGCCGAGAAGATAGAAAGGGATGGATGACTCAATTCCTAAGGAATCCCCAACCCTTACTTGGATTCGAAAAGTTGGGTACGCATGGGGAAGGTGAGAAGTGATCCAACACCCTCATAGCACCTGGTTCATTAGACCAGCCTCCTTTTTATGTCTAAATATTATTAAATTCTTAAATTGTTGTAATATTACTCATATTACATACAATTATGGAAAATAATGAATCATATTATAAATTAAACAAACAAACAAATAAACAAATAAAATAGTTACCTATACGAAGATGGAAACGTGCCCTTATAATGTCCCAATGTCCATACAAGTAAATAAAATAGGATACCCATTAATTGGTGGAAACATGTCTTTTACAATAATCCAAAAACCCTTAAAATAAATTAAAATACATGATTAAACAAATAAGGCACCCACAATATGGAAACATGCCTCTTTACATCCTTAAAACCCAAATAATAGTCAAATATAAATCAATCATCCTTTGTAAAAAAGAAAATCAAAACTCATCATCCATAACAATAAATCAAGATTAAATTAATAAAATTATGACTCCACTCTTGAACTAGGGTTTTGGAAATTAAACTAGGTATTAAACATGCAAATTAGAGTTTTGGAAATTAAATTAAGTATTAAACATGTAAACTAGTATTGAAACAATTCAAGATTAGGGTTTAATGAAAACTTGAGTCCCAGATTATTTAACTAAGATTAGAATCAGTAATTAGGGTTTGGATCAAATTAAACACTGTGTTCATGGTGTGTTGAATGAAGTTTCCCAAAGTAAATTAATAATGAAACATGGCAGTGTACTTAATTCACAAACTGAGGTGAAGATGGTCAATAGAAATTTAAATAAAATAGGTTAGTAAGGCCATACCTACGTTGTATGCTCTACCAAAATAAATTAGTTAAAACAAGCTTGTTTTATTCGCACAACACAGTCCCATAGAAAGCTGATGTTGGATGTTGTTACTGTCTAGATCTAGCCAAGTTTTGGTTGGTACTTCAATGATTCAAGGATCACCTATTGTCTAAGCTAATGTCTCTTTTTCTGTCTCTTTAGCTGGAATTTTTGCCCTCACTCCTATGTGGAAAGATTCTTGCGACTTTGGCACTGTTAGGCTCAGGGCCTTAAAGAACATGGGCCTAAACTTGGAGAAAATGGAGTCGCCACCTAGACGGGCTAGGAAGAAAGAAAGCAGTTGATGACTTGATTCCTAAGGAATCCCTAACCCCCTATTGGGTTCGGAAAGTTGGGTACATATGGGAAAGGTGAGAATGACCCAGCACCCCCATAAAGCCCAGTTCAATAGAACTGGCCTCCTTTTCAGGTCTAAATATTATTGAATTCTTAAATATTATAATATTATCCATAATACATGCAATTATCAAAATAAAATAAACATCCATCACTTTATTAAAATGAAAGAAACAAAATAGGCACCCATCCATAGATGGAAACATGCCTTTTACAATAGCCAATGTTCAAAAATAAAATAAATAAGATAGGGCACCCACCATTTGGTGGAAACATGCCCTTTACATTAACTCAAAATTTAAAGTAAATAAAATTACATTAAACTTTAACAAATGAGGCACCCACAAAGTAAAAACATACCTCATACATCTTTAAAACTTAAATAATAAATCAAACTAAATCAATCAATCATTCGCCATGAGCAAAATAAAAAAATATTTCATAAAAATAAAACATTAATAAATCATCTATTCAAGATACAAAATAATCACATCTAAACTCTAAACTTAAATAAAGCAACAAATAAACAAATTTAGGGTTTACATCTTAGATTAGGGTTTCTTTGATAAAATTAGGGTTTTAGAACTTTTATAACTAAATTAGGGTTTTTATGGTGAAATTAAGGATTTTAGGGTTTAAAAAAAAGATTAGAGTTTTTAGGGTTTAAGAAAATAAGATTAGGATTTTGATTTAAAAACTAGGGTTTTGATTCTAAAGGATGGAACTAGGGTTTTTGTTTTTAGAAAATAGAATTAGGGTTTTGGTTTTTAGAAAATAGGATTTCTGCAACTATATTTATAAATTTTAGATCATTCGATTATGTTTTAATTCAAATTAATATTGCATGAAATCAATTGCTATTGCTACTACTACTGCGATATTTGAATTAAGGTTACTGTAATATTAAATCAAAATTAAATAAGCTACCATGGATAAAGTAGGTTTCTGGACATTCAAAATAAGTTTTATAGACATAGATTTTCAAAACAATTTACTAGATATTTATAAAAAAAGAACAGAAGAATGAAGTAAAATAATTCAATGAAATAACAGTAGATGAACTACTGGAATTTAAAACAGATTATATGAGGAATTTCAAACTTTTGTTTGTTGGTTCCACTAATATTTCATGTTGATCCAAGCTTTGTATTTGCACCAGTTGTAGAATCTCGATTGAACAAAGCCAAGACAGTATCCACTGCCTTGTTTGATAATGCTTTCTCTGTATTAAATTGCTTTTCATTTTCTGTTTGATAATTATTTCGTTGATGTGTGATACTTTAATGGTACTGGAGGTTACTACCCCTCTCATCTCTTCTTAAACCTATATTTATAGAAGAGTATATTAGGTTAAACCTTTTAAAACTTTCAGTTTTTAAAATGGATTCCTGAAGCATATCGAATTGGATTGATTTTAATTTGACCCAAATAGTGAACATGTCATACTCAAATTCTTCTAATCTGACATGGAATCGAAATCTATAAGCTCCATATCGAATTGGGATTACCCTAATTCAATATGGAGTCCACCAAATCAATTTCCATGCCAAATTAGGATCCCATATCGAATTGGGATGCCCCAATTCGATATGGGACAGTCCCATATCAAATTGGGGCATCCCAATTCGATATGGGATGTCCCATATTGAACTGGGAAGCCCAATTCGACATGGGTACACCCATGAAGTGCAATTAATCCCCCACATCGAATTAGAGCTGACCAAACCTTCATAAAAACCTATTTAGATTTTTGAAGGTTGAACCATCTATTTTAGGCATCATTAAATTATACCAATCTAACCAAAAGGTTAAAATAGGTTTAAGCTTGTTAAGAATGGACTGATTATAACTTAGGCCTTTCTTTAATTATCATTGGACTAGCTAGGGCCAAAATCAAGAGTCTACAGTTTGCCCCCTACTTTAATAATCTAGAATTTATTCAGACATGAATTTGAGTTGATTTTAGATAAGGATCGAACTCTAGACCTAGGGATCTAGTTTGGGTTTTAGACCTGAGACTGGTTTGGATTGGGTTTTGGACCTAGGGTTGGTTGGGTTGGGCCCAAAACTGAATTGGTTGGGTTCTGAACTCGAGGTGGTTGGGTTATGGACTTGAAATAGGATTGGTGGGGTTGTGGACCTGAGATGGTTGGGTTTTGGACTCAAATCTGGATTGGTTGGGTTCTGAACCCGATTTTGGTTAGATTCTGGACCTAAAACTAGATTGGTTGGGTTCTGGACCCAAAACTGGATTTGATTTGGGTATTTGGACCCAAAACCAGATTTGATTAACCTTCTATCAGTTAAGAATTTTGGCTTTCTTCTAGCCATCAATTTCAGCTCTTCTAAGTGACTGACTTTCTGTCAGTTGAGAGTTCTGGCTTTTTTCTAGCCAATTGTTCCATTCTTCAATGGATTGTGGGTCTTCACCATTCAAAATGGATCTTCATCATAAGACTTTGGGTCTTCACCCTTTAAAATGGATCTTCATCCTTAGACATCGAGCCTTCACCCTTCAAAATAGATCTTCATCCTTTGGACATCAGGTCTTCACCATTTAAATTGGATCTTCATCTTTAGAAATTAGATCTTCACCCTTCAAAATGGATCTTCATCCTTGGGACATTGGGTCTTCACCCTTCAAAATAGATCTTTATCCTTGGACGTTAGGGTCTTTAACCTTCAAAATGGATCTTTATCCTTCACCCTTCAAAATGGATCTTCATCCTTAGAAATTGGGTCTTCACCCTTTAAAATGGATCTTCGTCCTTTGGGCATTGGGCCTTCACCCTTCAAAATGGAACTTCCTCAAGCAATACCCTTCCACCTGATTCCATATCTGCTTCATGTTTACTTCATAGAGTATCTGTTGTTTACTTTAATAAAGAATATACAACACAAGACAAAAAATGCATTATAATATGCTCATGTATGCATGATATGCATGAATAATATTTACAGTGGTTTCATTCACTCACAGACTGAGGTAATCAGCTAAAATGTTCTCATTGGTTCCTTCCAGATGCTCATTCAAGTCTTGCATTAGAACATCAGAAGACTTTACATCTATGGCTTTTATCTTTCAAGATGAAATTATGAGTAGTTGAGGCCCTAGCATGGTAGAGACACGAGAGACATCCATTTGGGTGGTAACTTTTCCATGACATGACCTTGCAAGTGATCCTTTTATTAGCCCTCTTTTGTCCATTATGTCCTTTGAGGTTTGCCAATGTTGTTTACTTCCCTTAACTTGAAGGCTTTGTACGATAAAAACTTTTTTTGTTTTAAATATCATATTTTGACTTTGTCCAATCAGTGTCATTATACCTCAGGACTTGATTTTTCAGATTAACATATCTATAACATGACAACCCTAGTTACCATACTAAACTTGAGCATCATTTCCATTTAAGCAAGAACTGTTGCACTTCAGATAGGCACATACACATTACTTGGCCAAAGGTCTCATTGAGTTTAAATATTGTCTATCTCATATACATTCTTATTCAAACAATCTCCACTAATAGACTCTACCTACCAAGAGAGAGCAACGAGTCTTTAATAGGCTGAAATAGAGTCTATAAGGGACATAGGTTAAATGAAGACCATTTTTATATTGGAACTGATGTGACACTGCTGACAAACATTTACACTACAATCTTTTTGTTGGTACTGTATACTATTAAAGGTTTCATTTTCACCTTCTAGGCATCATTTTCTTCTAACTTCATGAAAATACAAAGCTTGAATGTTCTTCCATCTTCTTAACAAAAATCTGGATCTAATCAATACTATCTTGATCTTTAGACCACCCTTTTCTTTCCTCTTTCTTTTTGTCCTTTTTTCTTTTGGAGTATCAACTCTAAGACTTTCTAGATTACGGACCTGAAGCTATGAAAGATGATCTTTCTCTTTTTTTTTCTTTTTTTCTTTTCTTTTTTCTTCTTCTTTTTTCTTTTTCTTTTTCTTTTTCTCCTTTTTTTCTATTTTTCAATTTTTTTTTCTTTTTCTTTCTTTTTCCCTTCTTTTTTTAGGTTCTAGCTCTAAAAGAGCTATTTTATTTGTACCAATTTATGTTTCTAATAATGGATGAGTGGAGTTGCATAAGTTGCTTCAGTCTTGACTTTATCTTAATAAGTTTGTGATATTAGGTCTAATTCATGTGACCTTCAACTATCTCTATAGTCTTAACCATATATCCTTCTCTTTAATCTTCTTTCCCCTTAGTAATTCAGTGATCATTAGACTTGTCAAAAGTGTATCAATAGCTCAGGGTAAGTTTTTTGGTTTATAAGCCAATGAAAAGTAAGCTAAAATTTTATGAAAGCTCACAGGAAAAAACTAAGGATTAATGTTAACATGGGTGGATAATAGCTGTTGGCTATCCAAATAATACCTATATCATTTCTCCCTTAAATAAGCAGGGTTCAATTTCGCCTCAAAACTTCATCAAAGCATGTTTTTAGATTGACTAGGACCTAGACAAAGGTAATCATTCAGGAGCCCTCTCTAAGTAAGCATACACGGATCAATGCAATAGAAAAAATTCCCTCACCTAGTAAATTCATTCGAATTATAATGCATAGATACACTAATTTACGATTATCAAGCTAGATTTTTCATTGGTTGAGCACCAAAATGAATAAATGCCAACATAAACAAAAATTTTGATGAGAGTAATTTATTCAAACAATCTTAATTTGAAAAAAATAATTGTTCCAAATAAGTACTAAAGAAAGAAAAATAAAATGAGCAATACTTTCAACCTAAGGAGGTTTGTTGAATGAAATTTCTCCTTACTTCACATCTTCAATATTCCCATCTTGAAAGGAGGATAAGATAGAATTTTCCTCTAATCCTCCTCCCACCATGAAGGTTGCTGGCAGTGGCATTCTATTGAACTTAGGCAAAGAATTATCCTTTATACTGGGCTTATCAGGTTCAAGTGGCTTACCACTGTCGATTAGATCTTGGATCTCATGCTTCAATCAGGTGCATCTATCTATCTCATGTCCTTAAGTATGATGAAATTGAAAAAAAAAGCCTTGGTATCAAAGTTTGGTGGTAAAGAATTCAACAAGGGTCGAGGAGCCAATGGTTGCAACAACCCTTTCTTTTGCAACTTGTTAAAAACCCAAGACAAAGGTTTTTCCAATTATCTTCTATTTCCTTGATCAGTTGCATTAGCATTGACTTCCTTAAATGTACTTTGATTGCCATACTGATAATTTCATTTTGCAGAAAAATGATTCTTTCCTTTTTCTCACTCTTCTATTTACAATCTAGCTTAGATAATATCTTTGAAATCCCTTATAAGGATGTGAGACAACCTTTTACGGAGGTTGGGCATGATGCCTCTGACTACCATCCTGATCTGGTCAGACTCATCAGACCTCCTTTTGAGAAGTTTAGCTTTATTTCTCCATCTCTTCACATAATCAACAAAACTTTTATTTTATTTTTGCTTGATAGTCTCCACCTCTATCAAGGTAACTTCCAGCTTGACATTGTACCCATACTACTAAATAAAAGCTTTGTACAGCATATCCCAATCTTTTTGGGTACTTTCCTCTAAGATGTTGAACCAATTATGCACAACAAGATCCAATAAGAGCATGAAATACCTTAGAGTTTGAGCGTTAGTAGCTCTAGTAGAATGCATAACACTGATGTATTGCTTAACATGTAAGTGAGGATTCCCTGTACCATTGTACCTAGCGAAAGAGGGCACCTTGAACTTGTAAGGAACTTGTTCATCTTACTCAAATAGCTTGTCTACTTCGGATACCTCTTTGGCCTTCAACTTCATCTCAAGCTTTTTTTCCAAATCAGCAATCATTTTCTCCACATCTGATGTTTCATTCTTTTCCACAACTGACTTCTCTACAATCTTCGCTTCCTTCTTCTTATCTTGTAAATCTTGAAAATACTGGGCCCAATCATCATCATTAATCATTACTTTGCCATCATCAGAGGCTGTTTCACCAACCTTAGCCTTTCCCTTATCTTTTTGCTTCCTAGTACTAGCAGATGATTCAACAGTGTTTTCCAATAATATAGCCAACTGGCTTTTCATGGTCTCTGCTAGGGTCTTCATTAGTTCTTCCATCTTGGAGTTGATTGCATCATCCACCATCTTTCTTATCTGTTCAGATTCCATTGCTCATGGTGAGAAGCTGACCGAATCATTACTGGATTCTGTCACTGGCGTAGGTCAAATTGCCGTATGCTCTTGAACTGTTATACTTCAGGTTTGTGAACCAGAAAGGATTAATGTCATGTAATGCAATGTATGTATGCATGTATGCACAAGTAATCAAACAATCAAAGATAATTAGGACATTCCTTTCAACCTTATAACTTCTACACATGAATGGCGAGTCTCTTTTTCTAAGTATATGTTCAGTAAAATATCAACATGGGATATTTTGTTTTCAAAAAAATTCCCTCAGACGATTTTAACCAATAGTTATATTTTCAAATATAGAAGTCAATCCATGATAATTCCCATTAATTAGGCTTTAATCCATTGAATCAACTAAAAATAGCTTTTATGCTATATTGGATTAAAACAAAATTAAAAGGTTTATTATAAATAGATTTTCGATTTGGAAAAATAACTAATGATTCATGCCCCATGATTAATGATTCTTGGTATAAACTAGGCCCACAATTGATTTTGGTATTCCATAATTGACCTAAGTAATAATTGATTTGTAAGCTATTTTTTAAAAAAAAAAGTTATAATTTTAGATGAAGTGAAAAATAATTTTGTTTCAAAGTCACTTTTAAGTTTGGGTCATAAGGTGGAAAAAGATTTTTGACCCTCTTGAAAGGTTTTATGTCCAAAGACCATTTTGAAGATTTTGAAAATTACTTTGGTCTCTTAGTTTAAAAAAAATTTATTTTTGAGCTTACAATATAGGTAGGTCATATTAGAAAAAGAACAAACTAAATAAGCCATGGTTCAAACCAAGATATATTAATCATAGTCAAACAACAAACATTTGGGGTAAAAACCTAAGGAAAGTAACTAGGCCAATTACATGAGCTTAAGTCTTTGGGTTAAAAGGTTTTAGGCTCCCATAGCATGTATATACCAAAAGGTGCAAGGCTATGAGTGGTTATGTCATGCTCGATCTCTATGCTTTGAGTGAAAGAATGGTATCCGTCACATAACACAATATGGGTTACACGGGCTTCCTAACTCACGCATACAATGCAATCTAAATGATGCAATGGACAATATCATAATAAGAAATAATAAAATAATATAAAAATCAATGGAATCAACTTCTCTTATCCCCAATGGAGTCATCACTGTGAGCGAGGATTTTTGCCCCCACTCCCATGTGGAATGCTTCTTGCAACTTCGGCACTATTAGGCTTAAGGCCTTAGAGAACACGGGCCTAAACTCAGAGAAAATTGAGTCGTCACCCAGACGAGCCGAGAAGAAAGAAAGGGGTGGATGACTCAATTCCTAAGGAATCCCTAATCTCCTATTGGGTTTGAAAATTTGGGTAGGTACGGGGAAGGTGAGAATGTAACACCCCTTCCCAACCTACATATGTAAGCTGAGTAGAGGCGCCACACTAACCTAATGTTGCTACCAATTTTACTTAGTCAAATTTTAGTTCCGATTTTTTTTTACAAAATTTTTGCCATAGTTTCGCCTAAAAATTGAGTCCCAAGTGTCGACAAAACCGGTTTTTTTCTTATTTTAAAAAAACATTTTACACAAACCAATGCAAATAAAATCATTCTCAGTACACTCCCAATAAATCCCCCTTGTAACCTCAACTACACCTGCAAAAAGGATTTACACTTCTAGTACAACATAAAATAAAGGTTTTGTGACAACCCCCATATTTAAATATTACACAGCGGAAGTTATAAAATATTTACATATTTACAAATTCATATACATCAAAACTCAATTTTTACAACACATAAAATTTATACATGATTGGCAAGTCTGCTCTGATCTTTAAGCTCCCAAAATGGATTCTTCAAGGTCTACTCTCACTAGGTCTTGATGAACTCTCGGGTTCAACTCTATCCACTCTACTACCTGCGCGATTAAACACTATCGCGCTAAGCCAACGGCTTAGTAAGATAAAACATGCTAACAGTATGCTTTAATGAAATGCAATGCCACATATGTTATTGATAAGATCAACATCATAAATATAAAGTTAACCACACAATTATGCATTTCACAAATCATAGTCATATGAGCATACCACATTTCAACATCTTTTCACATTCAACATTAATCAATCATACTCCATAACCAACATCTCATTTCATTAAACTCATAACATTATTTAGGACATTCATATAACCTTGACACCTATGGGCCCAACAAGTATTTAATACGATATTCAGAGTTCAGAGTTACTGCTTTGGTTCATAGTCACAATAATCACGCCCGTAGGCAATGTATATACATGTATCTCTATCCATAGATAGTGTAACAGACCTAGTCTCTTGGATCATCAACTCAACACATATGAGGAGATCCTCAACCCGGCAAGACTGTTACAAATCATATATCTCATAGTGTAACAGACCCAGTCTCTTGGACCATCAACTCAACACCTATGAGGAGGTCCTCAACCCGGCAAGACTGTTACCTTTCATCATTTCTTAGGCATGCCACCCAAATCCAGAACTCTGAAACTGAATAACATATTAAACAAACAATTCATTTCCATTCTCAATTCTCATCACATTTAGGCAAACATGCCTTCTTTCTTTCAATTACATCATCTTAGCCAATAACAATGGCTTCACATTTCATTTCACAATATAACATCTCATTATTCAAGTCTATATATATATATATCTCATCCATGATCACATTATATTTCACATAGCATCATTCATAAATATCAACATTTCATTCCACATTACTCATGAAACACATTACCATTCACAATGCACAACATAACATTGTTCAATCTCAACAATGCAATTAGGGCAAAGAACAATTGATTATAACATTCATTGATTCAAGTGTATTTAAAGTGTTTAGGGTTAGGTTTAAGGACCAACCTACCTTTGGAGAACCAAAGCAATGCAAGAAGAACAAAGAATTAAAACCCTAACCACAAATAGTACATTCTGGTTTTTAAACTTCATTTTATCCTTATTTTGAAAAATTGTATAAAATAATCTACTTGACTAAAAATTCTAAAATTTTTACAGAATTTAGTTTTGTATCTTAAAATCATCCCTTTAAAATTTCAGATCAAACTGAACACAAAATCTTGGTCAAATAGTTCACCTAACCAGACTGCCCCAATTGCCCTGCATCCTGGCAGCAGTTCTGAACTTTGTGAATTCCATAAATCAAATTAAATCAACGTGATTCCAAATTATTTTTCTCAAATACTAAACTCACTATGCAACAACATATCCAAAATTCGATTGGATATGATTTTTCTACATTTTATTAAAAATCCCGAAATATAGCTGTCCCAGTTAAGGTACTTGCTGGAACAGGTCTAATGAAAATAATCTTTCTAAACTCATAACCATTCCAAAATCGAATCAACATATTTTTCAGTCATTCTAGACTCATAGAGGCACAACATATCAAAAATTCACTTCAAGAACATTTTTCTAAAATTAATTTAAAATCATACAAGTCACAGCCTTTACTAATCCTAAAACAGAAACAATTTCACTAAACACCAATCTTACTCTTCCATCACCAACACCAACCCAACTTCTCATCTATCAAGAAAAATCAATACTCACAATCATACCATAAGCAACTTAATCATACCACTTCAAAAGAATTGAAGAAATTAGAGAAAAGATCTTACCTTAGTTAAAAACTTCTTAAATCAACACTTGAACACTTAATCTTTCTTCAATTTAAGCTTGAAATCATCAAAACCATCACTTGTCTCTTTCTTTCTCTTTGGCTATGGAGGGCCGGCCATCAACAAGAAGAAGAAGAAGAAAATGATGAAGAAAACACAAGTCAAAACTTCTTTAAATATCCACCATGTGATTTTATCCAAGCAATTACCAAAGTGCCCTTATTCACATAATTATCTTTTTGTCTTATATGTGCCCAATTAAGTAATTTACCAATCTCAAATAAATATCTTCTCTTGCATTGACCAAGCCTTTTGACCACTTTATATGTCATATATATTAACATATACACAACATATAAATTTATCTCTAAACCCTATTTCTTCCCAAAATACATATACATATACTTTCTCTTCTCAATTTCTTTTCTCTTACAATTTAACACATATATTCAATCCAATATATAACATTAACAACAACAACAATATGCAAAACTTCTAGGGCATAAATGAGGATATTACAATTCTCCCCCTCTAAAAAGAAATTTCGTCCTCGAAATTACCTGATATCAACTCTGAAATAGTTGAGGATATTGCTCTCGCATAGTTTGCTCACTTTCCCAAGTTGCTTCTTCTTTTGCATGATTCTTCCAAAGAATCTTCACCAATGGCACTTTCTTGTTCCTCAATTCTTTCACATCACGTGCCAAGATAGCAACTGGTTCTTCTTCAAATGTCAAATCTGGGCTCACTTCGATAGACTCAAATGGCAACACATGAGATGGATCTGACCTGTACCTCCTCAACATAGAAACATGGAATACATTATGAATACGATCCAACTCAGGTGGCAAAGCAAGTCGATATGCAACTGGCCCAACTCTTTCTAACACTTCATACGGCCCAATGAAACGAGGACTCAATTTTCCTTTCCGACCGAACCTCAAAATCTTCTTCCAAGGAGATACTTTCAAAAACACCTTATCTCCAACATCAAACTGAATGTCTCTCCTCTTCAGATCTGCATAAGACTTCTGTCGGTCTGAAGCTGCTTTTAACCTACCTCGGATCAACTTCACTTTTTCCTCAGTTTCTTGAATCAAATCAGGTCCAATTATTTTACCTTCACCAAGTTCACTCCAACAAAGAGGTGTTCTGCACCGTCTACCATACAATGCCTCGAACGGTGCCATACCAATGCTAGATTGGTGACTGTTGTTGTAAGCAAACTCCACAAGAGGTAAGAATCTATCCCAACTTCCAGTGAAATCGATGACACAGCTTCTCAACATATCCTCAATAATCTGTATCACCCTCTCTGACTGTCCATCCGTCTGTGGATGAAAAGCAGTACTGAAGTGTAGTCGAGAACCCAAAGCACTATGCAAACTCTTCCAAAATCTTGAAGTAAACCGGGGATCTCGATCAGACACTAAAGAAGTTGGAACACCATGCAATTTCACAATCTCATGGATATACAGCTCAGCCAATCTCTCCAAAGAATAATCCATTCGAACCGGAAGGAAATGAGCTGTTTTAGTCAATCTATCCACAATCACCCATATAGCATCATGCTTCTTTTGTGTCAATGGCAAACCAGACACAAAATCCATTGTCACTCTTTCCCACTTCCATTCTGGCACTGACAATGGTTGAAGCAACCCGGTTGGGACTTGATGCTCTGCTTTAACCTTCTGACAGGTGAGACATTTCGACACAAAATCTGCAATGTCTCTCTTCAAACCAATCCACCAATAATGCTGTCTCAAATCATGATACATCTTCGTATTACCCGGATGCATAGCAAACATTGACTGATGAGCTTCTTCCAAAATGACCCTTTTCAATTCAGCATCATCGGGTACACACAATCTGCTCTTGAACCAGAGACTCCCATCGCTCTTCACAATAAAATCTCTAGTCTTCCCATTCTTGCAATCTGAAATAATCTTCTGAATCTTCATATCAATCAACTGAGCCTCTTTGATCTGATCTAACAAAACTGGTTTCAAAAGCAACTGTGCCAACAATGCACCATCGTCACAAGATACAAAGTTAGCACGCAGAGCTCTCAATTCAACAAGCAACGAGAGCGAATAAATTGTTAAACCAGCTAAAGACTTCCGACTTAAGGCATCAGCAACAACATTTGCTTTACCTGGATGATAGTCAATCAAACAGTCGTAGTCTTTAATCAACTCCAACCATCTCCTCTGACGAAGATTGAGTTCTTTCTGGACACCCAAATACTTCAAACTCTTGTGATCAGTGTAGATGAAACATTTCTCCCCAAACAGATAGTGGCGCCAAATCTTCAATGCAAACACAATGGCAGCCAATTCCAAATCATGGGTTGGATAGTTAAGCTCATGCGGTTTCAACTGTCGAGATGCATAAGCTATAACTTTACCTTCTTGCATCAATACACACCCCAAACCTCTATGTGAAGCATCACTGTAGATCACATAAGGTTTACCTTCAACAGGTAAAGTAAGAATAGGCGCTTGAGTTAACAATTCTCTCAACTGCTCAAAACTCGCCTGACACTGATCCGTCCACACAAATCTCACTCCCTTACGAAGCAATCTGGTGAGTGGAGTAGCTATCAAAGAAAACCCTTTCACAAACCGCCTGTAATAGCCTGCCAAACCCAGAAAACTTCTAATCTCAGTCACAGACTTGGGTGGACTCCAATTCAATATAGCTTCAACTTTGCTCGGATCAACTCTAATACCCTCTGCTGAAACTATATGTCCGAGAAAAGCTACTTGATCCAGCCAGAACTCACATTTCGACAATTTGGCAAATAACTGCTTTTCTCTCAAAATCTGCAACACAAACCGCAGATGCATATCATGTTCCTCTTCATTCCGCGAATACACCAGTATATCATCAATGAAGACCACTACAAACTGATCCAAATAGGGCCTAAACACCCTATTCATCAAATCCATAAAAGCTGCAGGTGCATTCGTCAGACCAAAAGGCATAACTAGAAATTCATAATGCCTATACCTGGTCCGAAAAGCAGTCTTAGGAACATCTTCACTTCTTACCCTCAGCTGATGGTACCCAGATCTCAAATCAATTTTGGAGAACACTGACGCTCCCTTCAACTGATCAAAGAGATCATCGATTCTAGGCAAAGGATATTTATTCTTAATGGTCACCTTGTTCAATTGCCTATAATCGATACACAACCTCATAGTACCATCTTTCTTCTTCACAAAAAGCACAGGAGCTCCCCAAGGAGAAACACTGGGGCGAATAAATCCTTTGTCCAACAACTCCTGTAATTGCACTTTCAACTCCCTCAATTCTGCTGGTGCCATTCTATAAGGAGTAATAGAGATAGGAGTGGTACCAGGCAACAATTCAATACCGAACTCCACCTCTCTCTCTGGAGGTAACCCTGGCAACTCCTCTGGAAACACATCTGGGAACTCTGCAACTGTGGCAATGCTATCAATGGGAGAACTTCTTACTCTAGTATCTACCACATGAGCAAGATAGGCTTCACACCCCTTTCTAATCAACCTCCTGGCTGCAACAGCTGAAACAAATAAGGAGGCTAGCTGTTCCTGCTCATTAGATACTATCACCTCTCTACCATCACCCGTTCTCAAAGAAACAATTTTCTTTTTACAATCCACCACAGCTCCATGTCGAGATAGCCAATCCATACCTAAGATCACATCATAATCCTTAAATGGCATCTCAATCAAATCCCCAAGGAACTCCTCACCCTGCACCATTACTGCACTATCTCTATGCACCTTACTCACAACCACACTATGCCCTAACGAATTTGTTACCAACACATCAAATCCTAGGGACTCAGCATGCAAATCAGATACAGGCAAAACAGATGCACTAATATATGAATGCGTGGAACCCGGATCAATCAAAGCAAGTACTGGAGTATTAAATAAAGAAAAAGTACCAGCTATGACTGCTGATGCATCTGGCTGCCTCTGCATAACATACATTCTCTGGGAAGATCCAACCTCCTCTGGTCTACCCTCCCTGGATGCAGCACCTCCTCTAGAACTGAATCCTGGTCTACCTCCTCGGCTGGCACCTCTGCCTCCTCTGCCTCCCCTCACACTAGCTCGAGAAGCAGCAGAATCAACTGACATCTGCTCCTGCCTCTCAGGACAGTCTCTCACAAAGTGGTCAGGTGATCCACACCTGAAGCATACCCCTGATCTACTATGCCTCCAACAAACGCCCCCATGTCTTCCACCACACTGGTTACACACAGGTAAGGTGGATCTCTGAACTCCAGGGGTAGGAGCACTCGCTACTGAAGCTGCAGGTCTAAATCTCTGCCTCTGGAACTGCACTGACCTACCCGCTGGTCTCTGGCTCCTACTACTCCGAGGAACAAAACTTCCTCTACCCCTCTTCGCAGAAGAAGACCCTGCCTCAAACTGGGGCCTCCTAACCCTAACCTCTTCCTCTGAAGCAGCTGCAATAACTTGAGCTCGCTCTACACTTCGAGCTGCTGCCACAAGCTGTGAGAAATCCTGATATCTGGATCCAGCCACTAAGCACATGATCGAGGGCCTCAATCCCTCCTAAAATCGTCGACATCTATCAATCTCATCAGCAATGATGCCCCCAGCATACTGGCTCAGTCGAATAAACTCAACCTCATACTCAGTTACGGTCCGATGATCTTACTTCAAATCTAGAAACTCTCTTTTCTTCCCATCTTTATACTCCCTAGGAGTATACTTCAACTCAAATTCCCTCAGAAAATCAGTGTAAGACAGTGTTGGAGGATCATCCATAGAATGGGGCACTGTCTTCCACCAGTCGTAGGCATCCTTCTGTAGCAAAGATCTTGCATAGTCAAACTTCTCCTCTGAAGTGGCTTGCAACTGCACAAATACCCTCTGAACTCTATCAAGCCACTGTTCTGCTACAGCCGGATCAACTGTACCAAAGAAATCCTCTGCTCCATATTTCCTTAGCTTATCATAGTGCCTTACTGGTACTGAAGGCTGAGGGGGTGGTGGCGGTGGCTGTGGTTGCACAGGTGCTTGTCTCATAGCTTCCATCATAGGCCTAAACCAGGCTGGCGGAACCTCCTCCCCAACTGGTCTACCCGACACCGAAGCAGGTGCCTCCTCAACACTATCAACCCTAGCTCCCTCAGCAGGAGCAATACTCTCGGCACTACCCTCAATCGACTGACGTGAGTGAGAATCCATCACAACCTAAGTCTGCAAACACAACAGAATACCTCTTATTAAAGATCAGAGACTGCCAATCCCAAACATGTATTTTTGTTCAAAAACTCACTTTTTAAGTAAAAATAGTCTTTTTCTTACATTTTACCTAGGTTGAGAATCTCAAACCTAGGCTCTGATACCAAAACAATTGTAACACCCCTTCCCAACCTACATATGTAAGCTGAGTAGAGGCGCCACACTAACCTAATGTTGCTACCAATTTTACTTAGTCAAATTTTAGTTCCGATTTTTTTTTACAAAATTTTTGCCATAGTTTCGCCTAAAAATTGAGTCCCAAGTGTCGACAAAACCGGTTTTTTTCTTATTTTAAAAAAATATTTTACACAAACCAATGCAAACAAAATCATTCTCAGTACACTCCCAATAAATCCCCCTTGTAACCTCAACTACACCTGCAAAAAGGATTTACACTTCTAGTACAACATAAAATAAAGGTTTTGTGACAACCCCCATATTTAAATATTACACAGCGGAAGTTATAAAATATTTACATATTTACAAATTCATATACATCAAAACTCAAGTTTTACAACACATAAAATTTATACATGATTGGCAAGTCTGCTATGATCTTTAAGCTCCCAAAATGGATTCTTCAAGGTCTACTCTCACTAGGTCTTGATGAACTCTCGGGTTCAACTCTATCCACTCTACTACCTGCGCGATTAAACACTATCGCGCTAAGCCAACGGCTTAGTAAGATAAAACATGCTAACAGTATGCTTTAATGAAATGCAATGCCACATATGTTATTGATAAGATCAACATCATAAATATAAAGTTAACCACACAATTATGCATTTCACAAATCATAGTCATATGAGCATACCACATTTCAACATCTTTTCACATTCAACATTAATCAATCATACTCCATAACCAACATCTCATTTCATTAAACTCATAACATTATTTAGGACATTCATATAACTTTGACACCTATGGGCCCAACAAGTATTTAATACGATATTCAGAGTTCAGAGTTACTGCTTTGGTTCATAGTCACAATAATCACGCCCGTAGGCAATGTATATACATGTATCTCTATCCATGGATAGTGTAACAGACCCAGTCTCTTGGATCATCAACTCAACACATATGAGGAGATCCTCAACCCGGCAAGACTGTTACAAATCATATATCTCATAGTGTAACAGACCCAGTCTCTTGGACCATCAACTCAACACCTATGAGGAGGTCCTCAACCCGCAAGACTGTTACCTTTCATCATTTCTTAGGCATGCCACCCAAATCCAGAACTCTGAAACTGAATAACATATTAAACAAACAATTCATTTCCATTCTCAATTCTCATCACATTTAGGCAAACATGCCTTCTTTCTTTCAATTACATCATCTTAGCCAATAACAATGGCTTCACATTTCATTTCACAATATAACATCTCATTATTCAAGTATATATATATATATATCTCATCCATGATCACATTATATTTCACATAGCATCATTCATAAATATCAACATTTCATTCCACATTACTCATGAAACACATTACCATTCACAATGCACAACATAACATTGTTCAATCTCAACAATGCAATTAGGGCAAAGAACAATTGATTATAACATTCATTGATTCAAGTGTATTTAAAGTGTTTAGGGTTAGGTTTAAGGACCAACCTACCTTTGGAGAACCAAAGCAATGCAAGAAGAACAAAGAATTAAAACCCTAACCACAAATAGTACATTCTGGTTTTTAAACTCCATTTTATCCTTAATTTGAAAAATTGTATAAAATAATCTACTTGACTAAAAATTCTAAAATTTTTACAGAATTTAGTTTTGTATCTTAAAATCATCCCTTTAAAATTTCAGATCAAACTGAACACAAAATCTTGGTCAAATAGTTCACCTAACCATACTGCCCCAATTGCCCTGCATCCTGGCAGCAGTTCTGAACTTTGTGAATTCCATAAATCAAATTCAATCAACGTGATTCCAAATTATTTTTCTCAAATACTAAACTCACTAAGCAACAACATATCCAAAATTCGATTGGATATGATTTTTCTACATTTTATTAAAAATCCCGAAATATAGCTGTCCCAGTTAAGGTACTTGCTGGAACAGGTCTAATGAAAATAATCTTTCTAAACTCATAACCATTCCAAAATCGAATCAACATATTTTTCAGTCATTCTAGACTCATAGAGGCACAACATATCAAAAATTCACTTCAAGAACATTTTTCTAAAATTAATTAAAAATCATACAAGTCACATCCTTTACTAATCCTAAAACAGAAACAATTTCACTAAACACCAATCTTACTCTTCCATCACCAACACCAACCCAACTTCTCATCTATCAAGCAAAATCAATACTCACAATCATACCATAAGCAACTTAATCATACCACTTCAAAAGAATTGAAGAAATTAGAGAAAAGATCTTACCTTAGTTAAAAACTTCTTAAATCAACACTTGAACACTTAATCTTTCTTCAATTTAAGCTTGAAATCATCAAAACCATCACTTGTCTCTTTCTTTCTCTTTGGCTATGGAGGGCCGGCCATCAACAAGAAGAAGAAGAAGAAAATGATGAAGAAAACACAAGTCAAAACTTCTTTAAATATCCACCATGTGATTTTATCCAAGCAATTACCAAAGTGCCCTTATTCACATAATTATCTTTTTGTCTTATATGTGCCCAATTAAGTAATTTACCAATCTCAAATAAATATCTTCTCTTGCATTGACCAAGCCTTTTGACCACTTTATATGTCATATATATTAACATATACACAACATATAAATTTGTCTCTAAACCCTATTTCTTCCCAAAATACATATACATATACTTTCTCTTCTCTATTTCTTTTCTCTTACAATTTAACACATATATTCAATCCAATATATAACATTAACAACAACAACAATATGCAAAACTTCTAGGGCATAAATGAGGATATTACAGAGAATGACCCAGCACCCCCATAATGCCCGGTTCATTGGAACCGGCCTCCTTTTCATGTCTAAATATTATTTAATTCTTAAATATTATAATATTATCCATAATACATGCAATTATCAAAATAAAAATAAACATCCATCACTTTATTAAAATAAAAAAAATAAATCGGGCACCCATCCAAAGATGGAAACATGCCTTTTACAATGCCCAATGTTCAAAAATAAAATAAATAAGATAGGGCACCCACCATTTGGTGGAAACATGCCCTTTACATTAATCCAAAATTTAAAGTAAATAAAATTACATTAAACTTTAACAAATGAGGCACCCACAAAGTGGAAACATACCTCTTACATCTTTAAAACTTAAATATTAAATCAAACTAAATCATTCAATCATTCACCATGAGAAAAATAAAAATAAATCTTTCATAAAAATAAAATATTAATAAATCATCCATTCAAGACACAAAATAATCACATCTAAACTCTAAACTTAAATAAAGCAACAAATATACAAATTTAGGGTTTACATCTTAGATTAGGGTTTAAAATTAGGGTTTTAGAACTTTTATAACTAAATTAGGTTTTTTATGGTGAAATTAAGGTTTTTAGGGTTTAGAAAAACAAGATTAGGGTTTTTAGGGGTTAAGAAAATAAGATTAGGATTTTTAGGATTTTGATTTAAAAACTAGGGTTTTAATTCTAAAGGATGGAACTAGGGTTTTTGTTTTTAGAAAATAGAATTAGGGTTTTTGGTTTTTAGAAAATAGGATTTCTGCAACTATATTTATAAATTTTAGATCATTAGATTATGTTTTAATTCAAATAATATTGCATGAAATCAATTGCTATTGCTACTACTACTGTGATATTTGAATTAAGGTTACTGTAATATTGAATCAAAATTAAATAAGCTACCATGGATAAAGTAGGTTTCTGGACATTCAAAATAAGCTTTATAGACATAGACATAGATTTTCAAAACAGTTTACTAGATATTTTATAAAAAAAAAAAAAGAACAAAAGAATGAAGTGAAATAATTCAATGAAATAACAGTAGATGAACTACTGGAATTTAAAACAAATTAGATGAGGAATTTCAAACCTCCGTTTGTTGGTTCCACTAATATTTCACGTTGATCCAAGCTTTGTGTTTGCACCAGTTATAGAATCTTGGTTGAACAGAGCCAAGACAGTATCCACTGCCTTGTTTGATAATGCTTTCTCTGTATTAAATATCTTTTCAGTTTTTGTTTGATAATTATTTAGTTGATGTGTGATACTTTAATGGTACTGGAGGTTACTACCTCTCTCTTCTCTTCTTAAACCTGTATTTATAGAAGAGTATATTAGGTTAAACCTTTTAAAACTTTCAGTTTTAAAAATGGATTCCTAAAGAATATCGAATTAGATTGATTTTAATTTGACCCAAACAATGAGCATGTTAGACTCAAATTCTTCTAATCTGACATGGAATCAAAATCTATAAGCTCCATATCAAATTGGGATTACCCTAATTCGATATGGAGTCCACCAAATCAGTTTCCTTGCCGAATTAGGGTCTCATATTGAATTGGTGAATGCCCAATTCGATATGGGAGTGTCCCATATTGAATTAGGGCATCCCAATTCGATATGGATTGTCCCATATCAAATTGGGAATCCCAATTCGACATAGGTACACCCATGAAGTGCGTCGAATTAGAGCCAACCAAACCTTCAAAACAAACCTATTTAGGGTTTTAAAGGTTGAACCATCTTATTTTAGGCCTCATTAAATTATACCAATCTAATCAAAAGCTTAAAATAGATTTAAGCTTATTAAGAATGAACTAATTATGACTTAATCCTTTCTTTAATTATCATCGGACTAGCTAGGGCCAAAATCAAGAGTCTATAGACCCATTTCTTGATTAGTTGAATAATAAATCACTATTTAAAACTTACAATCCATAATTGTTCTTAAGATTTTGGTATTTGTGGCAATTAGGTGCAATACTAGGAAAATACACAATCTAATTTTAAAAAGTTACGTGGAAGAATTTGTTGATTAGAATTAGGTCCTTCTAAATCATAAAGTTGTTAGTAAGTTAAATCCTAAAGGGCATCCCTATAGGGTTATTCAATAACAAGGATTAGTTATAAAGCATTTCTTAACTAATTTATCTCTAAGGAATGATTAGCTAAAACAAGCCTCTCGGTTGGCTAGAAATAATTTACTAAAAATTAAAAAAATTATTTTTGTGTTAGTGATCAGATCTAAGAATTGAAACCAAAATTATTCTCTTCAACTTAAATCTTTCCTATTGTTGTTTTCCCAATTTAGTTTCATTGTTCTTTAATTTATTAGTATATTTTCCAGTTTTAATTTAATTTTAGTTCTTCATCATAAAACCCATCTCTATTTAATTTTTATTTCTTTTATTTTGGTTTTCAACAGGATTAAAATAAGTAGTCAATTCCCTGTGGATTCGACCATGTTCACCACTATTGCAATTTATTTTATTTAGAGAATATAAACTTTATTTTTACTGGTTTCAACACCCATCAAATTTTGGCGCCATTGCCAGGGAATTGTTTCTTACTAGTTTTATTTCCTTTGATTACCATGAATTTTATGGCTACCAATTTGTATCAATTTGGATGCAAGAGAGAAATTCCAAATGAGGTAAATATGTCTTCTCTTGAATCATCACTTGGATGCAAAGAATAGTTGTAGATAATAGACAGCAAGCTTGAGTCAATGGAAGTAAAGCATATATGGGATATCTTACACTTCAAGAAGATGATAAACCACAATGGATTTATGATCCATTCTTTAATGCTTATAATTCAAAGGGGGAAGATCATTCAAAATTCAACTATAGAGTGGAGTTATCAAATTTTCAACAATTTCAGCCATGGCTACCTTAACAACAACAGCCATCACCACTAACACCAGGTATGTCTCTTGACGAAATATTTGAATTATTCATGAATAATACTCAACTTTTTCAACAGGAGACAAAAATATGTATTCACAATTTGGAGAGCCAAATTAGCCAACTAGCATCATCTATAAGCAAGCTAGAGTCTTAAGGCAATTTGCCCTCTCAAACGGTAGTCAATCTAGAGCAAAATTTAGTTGAAATTACCTTGAAGAATGAAGAAGATTTGCTAGACAGTACACCCGAGAAGCAGACCCCTGGGCAGGGCTTAAGCAAAAGGGTAGAATCTGAAATTGTTGTCCAAGAGGAAACACAACCTGTTAAGTTTGAACCTAATTAGCCTATGAAATTGGTGATTCAACTCCTATTTCCTTAAATATTTGTCTAGCTTAAGAAGGAAAAAGAGGAGAAAGAAATTTTAGAATCTTTTTCGCAAATTTGAGGAGCTAAAATGGGCAGTGATAGACTATACTATAACAATTATGAAGAATTCCATGCACATAATACTGAAGAGATTAATTTGGGATGTCCACTAGAGCACAAGTCAATGTCTAGCCAATGACATAAAACAAAGGTGCTTGTTAGGAGGCAACCCAATCTTTTTAAATTTTTCTTTTTAATAATTTTTTATTTTTATTTTTTTCTCTTATTTTATTTTGTTTTTATTTTATCTTCTTCTTCCTTTAAAATCCTTGCAAATCTCTCTTTTTCAGGTCTAATAGACATAACAATGGAAAAACATTGTCTTTCACTCTCTCATTTCCACCCACAATTGAAAATTATAAGAAAAAGAAGCAAATGATCCATCTCCAACAATCTAATCAAGAAAAATTCAGGGGAGTCCTCTTGTTCTTAATTTTTATTTTATAACTATATTTATATATTAAGGACAATGTGTGAAATAAGTGTGGAGGGATATTCTAATATTGGGTTTCAAAATTTTTGAGGTTTCTTGAATATTTTGTGGAAATTTTTTTTAAAATTCCTTGAGTTTTACTACTGCCCTCTTTGTCACTTAACAATTTTTAGATCAGAGGTCTCATTTTGCCTTTGAAATAATTCAAATGCAATACTTTGAAAAACAAATTATTATGGTAACCCTTAGCTAGCTTTTCTAGATTGATTTTCACTTTTCCACTTGTTATAAATGGTTATTTTTTATAGATATTATTTACATGAAATGTTTTGAGTTTTGCTCTCACTAACCTAATTAATCAACATTAAATAATGGTTAATGGATAGTTAGACTTCACTTGATTTACTTTGATTTGTGCTTAAAATTTTAAAAGACTTATGTTGAGAACTAAATAAACAAATAAATAAATATGAGCACAAAAAAATTAAAAATGAATAATTTACTCCGTTAATCAAAAGACTATGAGTAAAACTAGCAGCCACTTAAAATTGTGACCAATTGAGTAACCGAATGCCGGCATCACAAATATTTACCATTGTATCAAAAGGTTGTTGATATTTCAGACATGCCTTAAAAGTTATCAAGTAAACTAAACTAAAATTTCTTGGTTCTTGGTATAAGTCTAACATATGAAATATATATATATATATATATCTTGGTGGATTGGGTGTTGTTTTGCTATGCATTGATTAACTTTCAAGTGAAAACTAAAATACACATTAACCATTTTTTGTAAGACTATTTTTTCATTTTATGTTTATAATCTTTATTAAATTGATAATTCATTCTTATGGAGTTGCGAAAAGCTTATACTATGAATTGTTAGTTTTTGGTTGCCATTAATTTAAGTTTTGAAATATTGTAGGTTGAGTTATGATTAGATGAGTGTGGGTATGATGGTTTGAGATTGTAAAGTGTTGAGGGCAATCACGGTTCAAGTGTGATAGAATTTGATAGCAAGTAAATTTTATCATTATTTGTGAGAATATTTTGTTATTATATGATTATACTGATTTTGAGGCATTTTTGCATAGGTTATAGCTTGGGAAGGAAAATAAGCTAATTGTAGAAAAGGTGGTGAAAAGATGCTAAAAAGGGCCTTGAGTGTTACCCTTGAGCAAAGCCGGTACCCGAGGCAGGTCTGATGCTAGAAGAAAGTATATGACAACCAATGACTCTGACTTATTTAGGACACTTGAGCTATGAATTTTGACCAGATTTCTAGAGATATTATGATTTATATATTTACATATTAAATAGATAATATTTAAGAATTTTAATAGCTATTAATTTTTATTTTTATTTTTCCTAGTTAGATTAGGAAATTTATAAGAAATATAAAAAGCCAATTTTTGGCAGCCCTAGACTCTCTCTTTTCTTTTGTTCACATTTTTGGCAGACTACTAGAAATATATTTTAGTTTTCTTCTATCAATAACATGTGTAACTAAACTCAAATTCAGTTGAAGGGTAACCAAGATTTTCAAGTCGCTAAGATATGTGAGATCTAATCAAACTCTTTCCTTATTTTCTTTAATTTCAGTATTTGTGTATTTTCTATAGCTCAATTATATTATTATTTTATTGATTAAATAATAGGGCTCATTGCTTGATTAGTTGAATAATATATCACCATTCAAAACTTAGAATCCATAATTGTTCTTAAGATTTTGATACTTTGTGGTAATTAGGTATAATATTAAGAAGATACACAATCTAATTTAAATAAGTTATGCAGCAGAATTTATTAATTAGAATTAGATCGTTCTAAATCATAAAGTTGTTAGTGAGTTAAATCATAAAAAGACATTCTGATAGGGTTATTCAATAACAAGGATTAGTTAAAGAGCATTTCTTAACTAATTTATCATCTAAGGAAGGATTGGCTACTGCGAGCATCTCAATTGGCTAGAACTAATTTACTAAAAAATTAAAGAAAATTATTATTTTTTATCAATTATTAGATCTAAGAATTAAAACCAAGATTATTCTCTTCAACTGAAATCTTTATTGTTATTTTTTCAATTTAGTTTTAATGTTATTTACTTTATTAGTTTAATTTATAGTTTTAATTTAATTTTAGTTCTTCATCATAACCCCCCCCCCCCTCTCTTTTTAATTTTTATTGCTTTTATTTTGGTTTTCAAAAGGATTTAAATAAGTAGTCAATTCTATGTTGATTTGATCCTATTCACCACTATTGTAATTTATTTTGTTTAGAGAATAGGAAATTTTCTTTTGGTGGTTTTGACACCCATCAGATTTCAAGAATCACTTTCCAAATTTAAGAATTATGCCTAATGGCTAATTGGCTAAAACTGGAACAGTCCTACTTCATTCCTATACCAACGTAGTTTACACACTTTTATATTACGATTATGCTTTGTAGAGTATGGTCTTATATATAGTTTCTTTATGTTTGAGGTTATTCTTTTTATTTCAACAAAGTGCGGGCACTATCTCCTAAGAATGTTCAGATATTGCTTTTGTCTCTTTTTATGTTTCCCAATTTTCTTAACATGACGAGTGTGTTATCTCTAGATACAGGCATTACCTCCTTTTTGACATATCTAGTTTGATTTGACATTTGTCCTTTGGTGATTTGACAAGTTGATTGTTATTTGAATTTATATGTTGAAGTATTATGTATTACTATAGGAATGAGCATCCTATTGGCTTATGGTGTCCTAATTTTGACATGACAAACCATTGGTCATTATCCTCTGTTTGGTGAAAGGTTATTTTGGTTCCTTGGTTGAAACATTTGTGTCTTAAACAGGCATACAATGATTAGAACAATCTTGTAGTGCACTTCTAGTTCTTTATAGAGTTTAAGTCTTTTTAGAATGGTGGTTCCTTTGAGGGAACACTTTTGAAAGTCTCTTCTACTTAAGTTATATAAATCTGATAGTCATTGCCTAGTTGCATTTAGAACAAAACATTCATGGAAAACTACTTTTCTTGAATTAATGAATCTCTCATTTGAGTAGAATATTTGTGCTTAAATGAGAACGGTCATAACATATACTTTTATTGATTGATAGCCTTTGCAAGTTAAGTTAAAACAATCATTCCAATATTTAGAATGGGAGTTTCTTCTTGGTAAAATTAGCAAAATAAAATAAATAACCAAACTTCTTTCTTTTAGCTACCTGTGAGCGAGGATTTTCGCCCCCACTCCCGATGGAATGGTTCTTGCGACTTCGGCATTGTTAGGCTCAGGGCCTTAAAGACACGGGTCTAAACCCAGAGAAAATGAAGTCGTCACTCGGACAGGCCGAGAAAAAAGAAAGGGGTGGGTGACTCGATTCCTATGAAATTCCCAACCCCCTATTGGGTTAGAAAAATTGGGCACGTGTGGGGAAGGTGAGAAATGGACCAGCACCCCCACAGCGCCCGGTTCATTGGAACCAGCCTCCTTTTCAGGTCTTAATATTCTAAAATTCTTGAATATAATGATATTATCCATAATAACATGCAATGAAAAGAATAAATAAATACTTTATTAAAAATCATAGCAATGTTGAAACAAAACAAATAAATGGACACTCATCCGAGGATGGAAACATGTCCTAAAGAAAATCAAAAGTCCCTGAGTAATTTGCCTAAAAGTTTGTCCAAAAAGAAAAAGTCCTTTATTCTTTTAGTGTGTAATTTATAGGAAAATCAAAAAAATCTAGTATTATTTGGTTTAAGGAAATATAAATTGTTTAGGAAATAAAATTTAAAAATCGAGTAAACTGAGATTTTGGCAAAAAATTGGCCAACGCGCTGGCACACTAGATTGGGCCTTCTGCGAGGCGAGCTGCTGCGTTGCTGCGAGGGCTGCTGGGCTAGCGAGCTACTGCTGGGCGTTGAGGCACTGGTCATTGAGGCCTGCGAGGTGGGAAATTGCTGCGGGTGAGCCATAATTTGCCGCAGGCCTATGGTAAGACAATTTGCCTCAGGCCTCTCGGCATGCGGTGAACTAATTGCCATGCGGCGGCGCGCCATTCGCCGATTAGTCCTTTTTTATTTTATTTTTTATTTGTATTATTAAAAATAAATATTTAAAATTTCTTTTTTTTCTTTTTTCTTTTAATATATTAAATAATAAATATTATAAAAATTATTTCAGACTATTTTAAAATTTTAGACTGGACTTGGTCAAAAAATAAAGGTCTATAGTTTGCCCCCTGCTTGAACGATCTAAGACTTCAGTGGAAGAGAGTGAAAAGCAACATGACTTTGAGCAGAATTAGGATGACGATGGGTTCTCGACCCGAGATTGGCAATTATTAGGTTTGGATACTTGAACCCGAGACTGGATTTAACTAACCTTTTATCACTTGAGAATTCTGGCTTAATCGGCTATTCCATTCTTTAATGGATTGTGGGCCTTTACCCACCAAAAATGGATCTTTATCCATTGGAGATCCGGTCTTTACCCTCGAAATATGGATCTTTATCCATTGGAGATTAGGTCTTTACCCTTGAAACATGAATCTTTATCTATTGGAGATCGGGTCTTTACCCTTGAAATATGGATCTTTATCCATTGGAGATCAGGTCTTTACCCTTGAAATATGGATCTTTATCCATTGGAGATTGGGTCTTTACCCTTAAAACATGGATCTTTATCCACTGGAGAGCGGGTCTTTATTCTTGAAACATGGATCTTTATCCATTAAAAATTGGGTCTTTGCCCTTGAAACATTGATCTTCATTCTTTGGACATTTGTCCTATATTGGCTTCAGCTCTTCGAGCTGGACTAATCTTTTGTCTTTTGCATCTTCATTCTTTTTATATTCTTACTTTCTTCTTATTTTGTTCTTCCTTTTGCAAAAAAATTTAGCTATTTTTTAGCTGACCCTTATATCTTCTCCTTGCCCCCTGCATGGAAAAATATTGAAAGTGAGCCTAAAAATATTTTGTACACGCATAAACTCAAAAAATTGAAAGGAGAAACTTTGCCTCCTGTGTAGGCTCAAACCCATGATTTTTTCTATACGGGCTTTTGGTTGATGTTTGTATATTGTCTAGTTCTTTGGACAAGCATGAATTTCTTCTTTTGCAAAATGACTGGAGCTTCCTTAAGCAATGGGCCTTCTATGCCTCCTAATTCCATATCCGCTTCATGGTTGCTTCATAGAGCATTGATGTTTACTTTTGACAAAGAAAAATGCAGTGTGATATGCTCATGTATGCATAATATGCATGAGTAATACTTACAGTGGTTCCATTGACTCACAGACTAAGGTACTCAGCTGAATTGTCCTCATCGGCTCCTTCCAGATGCTCATTTAGGTCTTCCATTGAAATGACAGAAGGTTTCGCATTTATGGCTTTTATCTTCAAGATGTTAAGGACATGAGTGGTGGAGACCCCAACCAGTAAAGTCAGAGATATATCCATTTCAAACTATAATTTAGCATGTCAATTAGTAGCTTCTTCATATCCTTGCCAATAATCATTTCCTTTGCCCAATGTGTCCTTCGAGATCCGATGGTTTGACATACTTCCCTTAACTTGAAGGCTTTATACAAAAACTTTTTTCTTCTTCTTCTTTCTTTTTTTCCTTTTTTTTCTTTTTTTTCTCTTTTTTTTTTGAATTTTCAATTTTGATTTTGAAATCAAATGTTGGCTTTGCCAAATCAATGTCAATTTACCTCAAGAATCGATTTTCCAAATTAACATATCTATAACATGACAACCCTAGTTACTGTACTAAACTCGAGAATCATTTCTATTTAAGCAAGAACTGTTGCACTTCAGATAGACACATACACATTACTTGATCAAAGGTCTCATTGAGTTTAAATATTATCTATCTCATATGCATTTTTATTCAAACTATCTCCACTAATAGACTCTACCTACTAAGAGAGATCAACAGGTCTTTAATAGGCTTGAAACAGGGTCTATAAGGGACATGGTTTAAGTGAAGGCCAATTGTAAGTTGGAGCCATTATAACACTATGGGCAAATCCTCATACTACAAATTTCTTATTTAGACAATTGGAAGTATGAAAAGATAGAGCTTTGAACATTCTCCTTTCTTCTTGACATGAATCTGGATCTTGATTAGGATAGTCTTTGCCTTTGCAAAAAGTTTGGTACCCATATTCCTTTTCTTTTCTTCTTTTCCCTTTCTCTTTCTCTTTCTTTTTTTTTTTTTGTATTTTATCATTTTGTCCTTCTTCCCTGTAGGGCTATCAAGTATAGGACTCTCAAGAACTAGATGATATTTCTTCTATCTCTCTAATTTTAGCTAAATTTCTGGTTGGGTTGGACCAATTTAAGTCGAACTGTCTTTGCCTTCTACTGCTTTAGGTAAAGGAAAAACTCGGTTGGCTTTTCTGAACTGCCTTCTATGTTTTATTTTCTTTTCCTTTTCTTTTTTCTTCTTCTCTTCTCTTTTTTCCTTTTTCCTGTGATCATAAGACTTGTCAAAAGTGTAACAATAGCTCAGGGTAGGTTATCGGGCTTATAAGCCAATAAAGAGAAAGCTAAAATTTCATGCAGACTCAAAAGAACAACTAGGGATTGATATTTAATTGGGTGGATACTAGTTGTTGGCTTACCAAACAATGCCTAAATCATCTCTCCCTTAAATAAGCAGAGTTCAATTTTGCCTTGAAAGTTTGTCAAAGCATGTTCTAAGACTGACTAGGACCTAGATAAAGGTAATTATGCAGGAGCCTTCTCTAAGTAAGCATTTACAACTCAAGGCTATAGAATAATTCCCTCACCTAGTAAAGTCATTCGAATTATAATTCATAGATATACTAATTCATAAAGATCAAGCCAAATTCATCATCGGTTGATCACTAAAATGAACAAAGACCATCAAAAAATTTAATGAAAATAATTTATTCGAACAAACATAATTTGAAAAACATAATTGTCCCATTAAATATTAAAGAAGGCAAAATAAAAAGAGAAACACTTCAAGCTAAGGGAGGTTCATTGAGTTGGAGTCGAAGATACTTCATTTATTTAGACATATCAAGGGCAAGAATTTTTTCCCATCATCAAGGGTCATTGCTTCATCATCCACAGGTAGTCCAAGCTTGCTTAGTAGCACATCCTCTTTAGCAACTTCTTTATCCATATCATGACAAGATGACAAGATAAAACTCTTCATGAAGGTTGCAAGCGGTGGTGCCCTTCCAAATTTAGGCAGAGGATTATTCTTAGTATTGGGCATATCAAGCTTAGCCAGATTTCCAATATTAATCAAATCTTGGATCTCATGCCTTAATCAAACACATTTATCTATCTCATGCCCTTGAGTCTGATGAAATTGACAAAAAGCTTTGATATCAAAGTTTGGAGATAAAGAATTTGGCAAGGGTCGAGGAGCTAATGGCTGTAGCGAATCCATCTTCATTAGATTTTCTAATGTCTTTGACAAAGGTTCCCCCAAGTCTGAAAAAATATGCTTCTTTATCTATTCAGTTGTTGCATTTTTCTCAACACCTCTTCTTTCCTTTTGACTTTGCCCACTGGGGTGGTATCCGCCCTTATTACTCCACTTAGACAGCACATGGTTCGACTGGTCTTGTGGAATAGGGATTGACCCCTCATTTTTCATTTGATCTCTATCCATGAACCTATTCATCATTAATTTTGCCTTTCCCTTCTTGTTTACATCAATGGGGGATGCCTCATTAGCATTGTTGATGATCTCTAGAATTTCAATCAACTAGGCCCTTATGATTTCAGCCAATTGATCTCGTAGCTCGGCCATCCTAGCTTTGACAACTTCATCGACTATATCCCTTAGCTAGTTTACATTCATCCTACTAGTGAAGCACTTAAATCAAAATCAATATTGTAAGTGGTATCATTGTATGCTCTTGAACTATCGTACTCTAAGTCTGTGAGCTAAAAAGGATCAATGCCATGTAATGCAATGCGTGTATGCATGTATGCACAAACAACAAACAAACAAAGATAATTAGGACTTTCCTTCCAACCTTAAAACTTTCACACACGAATGGCTAGTCTCTTTTCCTAGGTGTATGGTTAACAAAATATCAACATAGGACATCTTGTTTTCGAAAAATTTCCTTGGACAATTTTAACCAATAGTTATATTTTCAAATATGGAAGTCAGTCCATGATAATTTCCATTAATTAGGTTTTAATCTATTGAATCTCAACTAAAATGGCTTTTATGCTATATTGGATTAAAACAAAATTAATAGGTTTATCATAAATAGATTTCTTATTTGGAAAGACAACAAATGTCCATGCTAAAAATAAGCCCACGATTAATAATTCTTGGTATAAATTAGGCCCACAATTGGTTTTTAGCATTCCATAATTGACCCAAATATTTTATAAGCTCATTTTAGGAAAAGTTGTAATGAAGTGAAAAATAGTTTTGTTTCAAAACCCATAAAAATATTTTAGAAAAAATGAATTTTGGGCTTTGAGCTTGGGCAATGAGGTGAAAAAGAATTTTTTGATCCTTTTTTAAAAGTTTTTATGTCCAAAGACCATCTTGAAAAGTTTTGAAAATATCTTTAGTCTTTTGGACTTTAAAGGAAAAATTATTTTGAGCTTACAATGTAGGTAGGTCATATTAGAAAAAAGAACAAACCAAATAAGCCATGATTCAAACCAAGATAAATTAACCATAGTCAAACAACAAGCATTTAGGATAAAAATCTAAGGAAAATAACTAGGTCAATTACACGAGCTTAAGCTGGGTTAAAAGATTTTAGGCTCCCATAGCAAGTATATACCAAAAGGTACAAGGCCATGAGTGGTTATACATGCTCGATTTTCATACCTTGAGTGAAAGTATGGTATCTCTTGCATAACACAACACAGGTAACATGGGCATTCTAACTCACGCACACAATGCAATTTAAATGATGCAATGGATAATATTATAATAAGAAAGAATAAAATAATATAGAGACCAATGGAATTAACTTCTCTTATCTCTAGTAGAGTCACCACTGTGAGCAGGAATTTTACCCCCACTCCCAGTGGAATGATTCTTGCGACTTCAACATTGTTAGGCTCAGGGCCTTAGAGAACACGGGTCTAAACCCAAATAAAATGGAGTCACCACCCGGACAGGCTGGGAAAAAGAAAAGGGTGGATAACTTGATTCCTAAGGAATCCCCAACCCCCTATTGGGTTTGAAAAGTTAGGTATACGTGGGAAAGGTGAGAAATGGCCCAGCACCCTCACAGCGCCCGGTTTATTGGAACCGGCCTCCTTTTCAGGTCTTAATATTATAAAATTCTTGAATATAATGATATTATCCATAATAACATGCAATGATAAGAATGAAAAAATAATTTATTAAAAATCATAGCAATGTTCAAACAAAACAAATAAATGGACACCCATCCAAGGATGAAAACATGTCCTTACATTGTCCAATATTCGAAACTAAATAGGACACCCACTGAAAGGTGGAAATGTGTCCTTTACATTAATCCTAAAATATAAAAATAATTTAAATTATATGAAGCTTAACTAATGAGGTATCCACAAAGTGGAGACATACCTCTTACATTATTAATAAATAAATAATAATAAAGAAAATATTCACCCATTCATTCATCATAAATTAAATAAATCAACCATCAAAATTTAAGTAAATCATTCATAAAATATATAACAAATCACATAATCAAATCTAAAATTAAATAAAGCAATAAATGTATAAATTTAGGGTTTTAGAACTTTAATAACCAAATTAGGATTTAAAGAGTTTTGATTATTGTTTTGAATGATAACATTATTTGCTTTAATTAAAACCTTATTTACAATATGAAATAACTTATGCTACTGCAGTGTGAGGATCAAATAATTAGGGTTTATGCTACTATAGGTTATGAAAACTTTATTTAAGAGTTATTGCATTCACTACATGAGAATATGTTTACTCATAATCAATTTTAGGTCTCTGTGAGAAACCTTTAGCTACAAGTTATGCCTTGTATCTTACAATCTCATTGTTTTCATTTTACTTTCGCATAAACACCCACTTATAACTGACATGTTTTATATTCTCAGGTGTTAGGACTATTTGTCCAAAGACTTCTCGCTTTACAAGTGAATTCAATTCTGCTGAATAGTATTTTTCCATTTTGACCAATAACTTCTATACCGACATTCTTCAATGGATTTTGATTCTAGATCATCGCTTCCATTTATTATATCAATAGTTAATACATATGCAAACTTTTGATCAATGATATCTTTATCTCGACTCCATCTCTCTCTTGTATAGGCATAACTTGTTGAGATCTCTTCATTTTTAGGATTTTTCATAATTTCATTATTTTCAGGCGAGTGTTCCTCTGTTGGAGTTATTTGATCAGTTGTGTTACTATTTATTTTTGTACCATCATATCTTCTGGTATGTTAATTTTAGAAGCACTAACTTGTTTATTTTGCTCCCTTTTCTTTTTAGGATTTTTATCTTTGAAACCGATTGGCCTATCACGCTTCTGGCGTATGCTAGACACATCTGTAGGAATATTGGTAGATTTTTCATTTGTAACATCAATTCGAGCAGGTGCATTAATGCTGGTACATTTAATCTAGTTACCATTATGCATCAATAAATGTAACTAGCAACTGATTTATAATATTTTACAAATAAATAATTTTCTTAACTTCAAGTTAATTTCTATTTGGTCAAGGATCATAATGAGAGATTGGTGATACATTCTATAAAATATCTTATTTTTCTAACTTTCATTTTTCACCCCTAATGCTGGGAACATAGTCTCATCAAATTGACAATCAGTAAATTGTGTTATAAAAATACCACTTGTCATTGGTTCAAGATACTTTATAATTGACGGTAATTCAAAACCAATATAAATTCCTAGTCGCCTTTGTGGGCTCATTTTTGTGCATTATGGTCGATCAATTGGAACATAAACCACACGACAAAAAATTCTCAAATGAGAAATATTAGGCTTATGACAAGATACATATTGTAATGGGGAGAATTCATGATAAACAGTTGGTCAAATTTTGATCAGTCCTGCTGTATGCAATATAACATACATCCAAGCAGAAATAGGTGGTTTTGTTCTCATAAGTAATGGTCTAGTAATTAATTTAAACTATTTTATAAAAAAAATTTGCTAAACCATTTTGTGTATGAATGTGAGTCACAAGATGCTCAATTATAATCCCAGTTGATATATAATAATCATTAAATGCTTAGGATGTAAATTCTCATGCATTATCTAGACGGATTTTTTTAATTGTATAATTTGAAAATTATGTTCGTAATATAATGATTTGTGCTAATAGCCTTGTAAATACAACACTGCGAGTATAAAATAAATAAACTATGAACATCTTATAGAAGCATCTATTAATACCATAAAATATCAAAAATGTCTACAAGATTGAACAATAAGCCCATATATATCTCCATGAATTCATTTTAAAAACTGAGGAGATTCAAATTCAATTTTTATTTGAGATGGTCTAGTAATCAGTTTCCCTTGACCACAAGTAGCACATGAAAATTCACTTAATAGAAAAATCTTCTGGTACTTTAAAGAATGCCCATATGAATGTCCTATAATTTTTTTTCATCATTATAGCACCAAGATGACCTAATCGATCATGCTATAGAATAAAATTCTTTGAGTCAATTAACTTATGGTTAATTATAACATTAGATTCTATTGGATTTATATATGTGTAATATAATCCAGAAGAAAATATTGGCAATATAATCCACCATATGCTTCTTTCCTAAAATTATAGATATAATATATAGATATTCTTTATTACCTTCATCTTTAGTCTCAATATGGTAACCACTGAGATGTATATCTCTAAAACTTAAAAGATTTCTTTTTGATTTATTAGATAGCAATAAATCATTTATTATTAATTTTGTGCCTTGGGTAATATAATATGGGCTCTTCCGGAATCTTCAATTAAATTTGCAGCACCAGAAATTATATTAATGTTAGCCACTAATTGAAGATGAGAAAAATATATTTTATCTTTTAAAATAGTATGTATTGCTGCACTGTCTGCCAGACATAAGTCTCCACTAGCATCAAATAAGTGATCAAATAATTTTATTTTTCTTTAAAATAAAAATAGCATAAATAAGTATCATAATATTTTATTTAATATATTTCTATAAAGTACATAGAGATAAAACATACTTTGATATTAAAAAATAAAAATAGGTTTAATTTGGACTTAACATACTTGAAAAATAAAAATATGTGATATTTAATAACATATAACAACCAAAATGGGCATCAAAATAAGAATTTCGATAAAACATCAAACTAATGGTTTTTCCACCGGCATTTTCAATGAAGTATGAAACATCCAAGTGTGTGAAATCAAATGGATCACTATCTTTAAGAAAATTGGCCTCCACGCCTTTTCCTTTTTCTTTTAAAAAAACTTGGTAAAGGTCCACAAAATGTTTAGATGTATGATAGATACATGACCAATGTTCTTTCATGCCACATTTATAGTAGATATTTTCTTCATTTTTATTTTGTCAATTTTTTCTTTTCTCATTTTTCTCACTATAATCATTATTCCTTATAAAATTGATATTATGGTGACTATTATAACTTCGATAATCATTACAATTATCACCTCTACCATGACTATGGCTGCGACCACGGCCGCGTCCATAATTTTGACTTTGTTCAGACTTATTTGATATTGCAACATTCGCTTCAGGGAATGATTCAGACCCAGTTGGTCGTGATTGATGATTTTTCATCAAAAATTCATTATTTTGTTCAACAACAAGAAGGCATGATATCAATTTAGAATTTTTTTTAAAACATCGCTATTGATATTGCTGCTGCAGAATTATATTCGAGGCATGAAAAGTTAAAAAAAATTCTAATAAATCTTGATCAGTAATCTTCTTGCTGCATAATTTTAATTAAGAAGTAATTTTAAAAAATGCATAATTATATTTACTAACAGTTTTAAAATTTTGCAATCGCAAGTGCATTCAATCATAGAGAGCTTTTGGAAGAATAACTATTTTTTGACAATTAAATCTTTCTTTTAAATTTTTCCAAAGTCCAAAGGGATCCTTTACCGTTAATTATTCAGCTTTTAATCCTTCATGAAGATGATGACAGAAGAATATCATTGCTTTTGCGCTATCTTGCAAGGATGCATCATTTTTTTAATTGTTTTTTCAAGATTCATAGCATCGAGATGAATTTCAGCATCAAGGGTTTATGACAAGTAATTATTTTCCAATATATCAAGTGCAACAAACTCAAGTTTTGTAAGGTTTACCATCATGTAGATCGCTATATAATTCATCAAGATTTAACAATCATTCCTGGTTTATAATTTCAATTTTAAACTTCTTGATTCCTTCTTAAATTCATTTATTGCAAGATTAGAGCTATGGACTCTTTATTTAGTTTTTATATTTCTTTTATATTTGTATTAGTTATGAATAACTAATCCTCTTTGTGGAATTAAGTGAATTTGGATGTTTTGATAATGGGCTGATTGATTTATATATATATATATATATATATATCTATTGAGGTATTTCTAAATTATGGATTTATTGATTTTGTTTTGATTGTCAGCAATTGATTGGCCACAGATTATTAAATCTATTAAATTATATAAAATACGAAAGTTAAATTTGATTTAGATTGAGGAATCAATAACTTGGGGTGATTGACTTAGAGATAAGAGAATTTTCTTAAGATCTATGAATGTATCTCGATTGATTGGATAGAGTTTTGATTTCTTCTCATAAGAATAGATATTTAATTTTACTTGATTATATTTCACTTGCTTGAGTAAGAAGTGAATGAGCTTAGTGATACTAGATATCCTTGATTTGAGGAGTAGAATTCATTGAGACAATCGATTAAACCTTTTTCAAAACTCCAATGAAACATAATCCTACTATATTATTATTGATAATATAGCATTTGATACAAAAGCAATTATTTGATTTAGTTTAATTAATTAGTTGAATTATTAAAAAGTTGGTCATTTCCAAATAATAAATTTAATTGAACTAAAGTTACTCGAAACAAATCTTCCTTGTGGATACGACACTCATACTCTCACTTTACTACGAGCCACAATACCATGCACTTGCGGTATTTCTCATAGTAAAACATACGCTGTTTCACATTCAACTTGTAATATCTCAAATGATACCCCAAAATTTTTGAAAATGATAATTGTTGAAATTGAATTAAATGATTTAAAGAGTGCATATATGATTACGTGGAAAGAAAGGAGAAAGGAAAGTGTGTATACGTTGTATATATGAAGATATATATAACATATACAAGTCAACAAGTTGAGTTGGTCAAATGATATATTTAATTATTTAAAATAGAAATTAAATGTTAGTGGAAGATGATATTTGATATTTATAATATAATAATAATTTAATTGCTTGGTGGAGATTTATGTGGTTAAGTGAAGTGGAGTGGTTATTGACTTTTCATCATTTTCTTCTTTCTTCTCTAAGTGAGCTAGCCACCACCATTAGCAAAGGAAAGAGAGAAATTGTTGCTTGCTAACTCAAGAAATTGAAGGATTTCAAGTGATCAAGTTGGAGTTTTAAGGGTTTTCTTCCTATTTGGTAAGTTTCCAACTTGTTTCTTTATTTTCTTTTGAGTTTGTGTTTATGAGTTTGGTGGATGGTTGGTGTAGTTGTGTGTATGGTTGATTTTGGTATGTTTGAGGTTGTTTTGTTTAGTTAGCTTTGATTTTGGGGTTGGATTGAAGAAAAAGGTTAAGTTGGTGAAGAAAACAAGAGTTCTAGATTGTGTAAGTTTTGAGTTGTGAAATATGGTTGTGTTTGTGTTTGATGCTTGTAATTGAGTTGTTTTAATGTTTATGCAAGTTTATGGTGGTATTATGATGGTTTTGGTTGAGTTTATTTCGAGTTAAAAAGGGTAAAGAAAGATGATAGTTGGATGTGGCATTTTTGGTGTCGATTTTAGGTTTTTGGCCTGACACGCCCAGTAGCATGACCATGTCTTTGGGCATGTTGTTGGTTCTATTTTCTGTGTTGGTGACACATCCAGTAACACACCCATGTCACTGAGTGTGTCATAGCTTTTGTGTTGTTGGTAGATTGACACATCCAGTGACACGCCCATGTCACTGAGTGTGTTATAGCTACTCTGTTGTTGGAGAATTAACACGTGCAGTGACACGCCTATGTCACTGAGCGTGTCAAAGCTTCTGTGTTGTGAGTTTAGGGCACGGTCAGGGACACGCCCTTGTTGTTGAGCATGTCAAGTGTAGAGTTTGCCCTGGATAGTTCTTATTCTTATTTTCTTATGTATATCACTAAGTGAGTATGTATAATCACATTTGGATTAGGTTTTGAAGAGATTTGAGTTACCCCAATACAAGTGTTGAAAGATATCTTGGAAGAGGAGATTGCAATTGGTGTTTGTTACTCTTAGAGGTAAGTACAAACTTTGAATGATTGCATACCTTTACATGGCATAGGGACTTAACACATTTGGTTGAAAAAATATGTTAAGTTACTTAATATATATTGTTGATGAATGACATATATGTTATGATATGCATAATGTGAATTGTGTTGATGTATCAAAGCAATTGAGTAATGTGTAGTAAATGAAAAGAAATGTTGAATGATGTGATAAGATAGGTGAAAACATAATGTAACAAATTGATATTGAAATAAATGGGGAAAATGAGAAAAGTGGGAAAAAGATGTTACAATAAGGCAATGTGCTGAGAAAGTGAGAAAAGAATTTGAGAATGGAATTATGAAAGAATTTGATAATGAGAAAAATGAATAACTTGTGTGCCTAGTATGTTATTCAATTTTCAGATTTCTGGGTTTGGCGGCATGCCTATGAATTGCTGGGCAGATGAAAAGACCAGGCCGTAAGCCGGGCCCAGCTGATAAATGTGATATTTTTGGGGTGAAAAGACTGGGTCGTAAGCCTGAAAAATAAATCCTTAAAGCTAGACTGAGTGAAAAGACCGGGTTGTAAGCTCAGATCTAGTTGGATTATCCATGGATATATATATTGCCTACGGGCTAGACACAAGGTGTCATTATGGACTAAAGCAGTAACTTTGAAATTTGAATGGCATATTAGATTCTTTTTGGGCCCATGCTTGTCTTTGCTTATATGTGAATTATGAATTGTTAAACAATTGAGTAATTTATCAAGGTATGATGATATAATGTTGTGTGACGTGATATTCGTATGTATGGTGCATTGGCATTGCATAGAATTACATTATTATCAAAGTTTGTACTACTAAGCTTTGGCTTAAAGCGAATGTGGTTCATCGCGCAGGTAACAAGGTAGATCCGGTTGAGCCGAAAAGTTCAGCTAGACCAAGTCGAGTCTAGGCTTGAGACTTTGAGATCAGAGTTGTTTTGGAATATCAAGATCAGAGACAAACTACTAGCATGTATAAATCTTATATTTTTGTACATATTATTTTTGATGTATATATATATGAATATTTCGCTGCTTATTAAAAATGTTTTGGATGAACTTTTGGGTAATGAAGTACGGTACATATGTGTTTTAACAAGAAATGTTCCTCTACTATAGATATGATATCAATTGAATTAAATATTTTAAGTTTATACAGATTTTACAAATGAAGAATTGTTTTGTTTTTAAATGGGTTGTAACATTCTTATATCCTCTTTACGTATACTACATATAGTGAGTATATGTGGTATGCGTATATTGGGTATAAAGGTGTAACACAACTATAATAAAATTATAAATAGTTATTAATATGTTACTTTTAATATATTATGTAAAGTAATAAAAAATTGAATTAAATCAAGTAAAAAACATAAATTATATAATTTTTTATAATATTGTACAATTCACGAATTTTCAAAAATAGAAACAAATATAATTGATATTAATAATTCAAAATATATTAAGAAAAGTAAAGAAAAATTATGAATGAATTAATACATATATATAAACTAATATTAGATGGCAAAAAGATAAAATCATAAGTATATATGTTATTTAATCAAAGTTAATAATAGAAACACAATTATTTTATTGATATATAGCACTTATATATTTATTATTATAAAATTATAATAATATAAAATCTATATATAACAAGTATATATTATATTATGTATATATAACAAGTGTAATGTGTTATATATATATATATATATATACACACACACGATAAGTATATAATTTTAACCTTTCAATTATATGACCCTAAAATTATTTTATCATTATATGTATATAGTAGAAACAAAAATAATAGTATAATTATAATTTATTCTAGTCAAAAGTTTTTTTATTTTTTATTTATTTTTAATATAACTATTCAAATTTCTCTTTAGTAAGAACGAGCTCAATAATTGTATCATTAGCATGTTCTTTAAACAGAATTCTATAAAGATGATTAACATGTGATGAGAAGAATTATATACATAAAATCTATGTATCATAAAAAATCATACATATCAACCAAATTTAAAAACAATAATTTATGTACAAAAATTATAATAATAGAATCTATAATTTTTTTTTCAATTATAAAAATATATTTATATAGTAGTATATTTGCACTAAAAATTTTAGTCCATTATTAATTTGAAAATAACAAATGAAGAAATATATTTCAAACAAATATGAATAATATATGAATATTACCTTTGATGAAATAAGTTTGAAGATGTATTAAAATAAATGATGTAGAATAATTGTGCTGATAATATGTTATATAATTAATAATAAAATTATAGATAAATAAAAAAATGAAGAATACAAAATAATTACCTTAAGAAATCATTTAGAGGGAAAAAATTCATATATTTTTCACTTGTTTGTAATATAACAAAAACCCTTACAACCTTTTCTATTTGTAAAGTTAGAATTTAAATAAAATATTACATTTAAATTATTAAGATAATAAAATAATTAAAATAAATAAAGAGACAATAAAAAATAATTAGAGAGATAAAACAAAATGATTAAAGAGATAAAAAAAATATTTACTCATTAATATCTTTAATTATTCATAACAATATGCATATTGATTATAAGGATAGTGCTACGGTGACTCCACTTTAAAGGGGAGTCACCTAACTCCACAATTATGAAAAATAATATTGGTTATTGGATTAGTTGAAAAAATTTGGATCATTGATTGAGTAAATGTTATTATGAGATTGACTGCATAACATTATCAAATAGAAAAATTGACAATATTATCCCTAAAAATATGGTAATACTTCATATTTGGCAAGTGATATTATTTGTAATTTTTCAAATAATATAGGTTTGATTTATGTAATTATCTTTATATCTTTTTTCTTTTTTTTCTTTTTTAATATTTTATATAATTTTTTTCAAAATTCAATATTGAATATAATTAAAAAATAAATTATAAGTATATAAAATAATATATATATATATATATATTAAATAAATTAATAATAATATTTAGTGAAAAGAATATGGAAGTCTTTAAAAAATATATGATAAAATTATTATTGAATAAATATATGAGTTTGTATATAAGATTGCATCAAAACTCTTACCATTATTTTAAGAATTGATTTATTCAAAATTAACACTTAGAAATAAAAAATCCGTATTGTATATTTAATCTAAATATATTATCCTTCCAAAATCATATTATATTCTTTAATTTATATAATTGTTATTTGAATATGAGTTCAAATTTGCAAAAAAATAAAATAAAATTCATTTGTTTATGAAACTATTTATTGTGGCAAGTCAACTAGTGCCATAAATTAATTTTGATATTTACATTAAATTTTGGCGGTTGGATTAAATTAAATAAAAGAATAATTTGATAATTTTATCCCTAATATATAATAATCTTTAGTTTAAAAAATGGCATAACTTGTAATTTTAAATGAAATATAGGATTTATTTATATTTACTTGTGATCTTCTCTAGATGAACTATTAAAACAAATATTGGTTGTAAAAAATAAAACACATACAAAATGTCATCTTGTAGTTCTTCTCAAGTTTACCCAAAAAATCTTTATGTTGATCAAATAGGTTAATAATGTGTGTATATTAAGGGATTTATTGTAATATCCCAAAGTATGCCCTAAAAGTTTTGGAATATTTATTGTTGTATTTGGATTAAATGTATATATTTAAGTGGAAAGAGAAAAGAGGTAAAGAGAAGAGTGTATATGTTGCATATATGAGATATATACAATATATACAAGTCAAAGAAAAGGAAGGTCAAAAGAAGATTTATTTATTTTTATTAAATTAATTGAAATGGAAATTAGTAAGTGGATGAAGATTTTTATGAATATTATATTAATAAAATTGCTTGGTTGAGAATTAAAGGGAGTTTTAGTGGTTGAAAGAAGAGTTGAGAGTTGACTTTGCTTTTCTCTATTCATCTTCTTCTTCTTTTCTTTTCTCCTTGGCCGGCTAGCTCCATAGCAAGAGAGGAAATGAGATTTTGTATTTTCAAACTCAAGATTTGAAGGATGTTTCAAGTGATCAAGTTGGAAATCTAAGAGTTTTCATCACTTTTGGTAAGTTCTCCACTTGATTCTTTGGTTTTCTTCTAAGTTTGTGTTTTGAGTTTGGTGTTTGATTATTGATGGTATGTGTATATTTGATTATGGTGTATTTGAGGGTGTTTGATCTTATTGGTGTTGATTTTGAGATAGAGTTAAGTTTGGTGTTCGAAGAAAACAAGTGTTGTGTTTGAGTTGTGTGTATGTGATGGTTGTGAATTGGTGTTTGATGTATGTATTGAGTTGTTTTGATGTTTTTGCAAGTTAGTAAGGTTTATGGGTGTGTTTAGTTAAGTTTGTTTGGAGTGGAAGATGGTGGAAGTAAGAGGTTTGTTGGATGTGATGTTGTTGTTGCCGGAATCATGATTTTTTGCCTAACACACCCATGAGCACGGCCAAGTCTTTAGGCGTGTCAATGATTCTGTTTTTTGGATGGGTGACACGACCAGTGACACGCCCATGTCACTGAGCGTGTCACAGCTTCTGTGTTGTATTAGCATTGACACGCCCATGTCACTGAGCGTGTCATAGCTGCTGTGTTGAGAGAGGATTGACACAGCCAGTGACACGCCCATGTCACTAAGCGTGTCAAAGATTCTGTGTTTTGAGTTTAGGGCACGGTCAGGGACACGCCCGTGTTTTTGAGCGTGTCATGTGTAGAGTTTGCCCTAGTTGGTTCTTAGCCTTATTATCTCATGTGTATCTTTAAGTGAGTGTGTATTATTCCTTTTGGATTAGGTTTTTAAAGAGATTGAGTTACCCTAATCCAAGCATTGGAGGATTCTTGGAAGAGGAAGTGTTTAGTTTGGTGTGAGTTGCTCTTGAGGTATGTACAAACTTTGAATGAATGCATACATTTATATGACATTGGGACTTAACACATTTAGTTGAGAAATATATTAAGTTATTTGATATATTGTTGATGAATGAGTTATATGTTACAATTTGCATAATGTGAAAGATATGATGATCATTCAAAATGTATGTATAATGCAATTGGTTATGTATACTTTAATGATGAGATATGAAGCCATTGTTGTTGGCTATAATGATGCAAATGAAATAATTGGGGCATGATTGCCTAGTTTGATTATGAGAAATGAATTGTGAAAGAGATTGATAATGAGATAAATGAATTAATTATGTGCCTAATATGTTATTCAATTTTCAGAGTTATGGGTTTGGCGGCATGCCTATGAATTGCTGGGCAGGTGAAAAGATCGGGTCGTAAGCCGAGCCCAGCTGATAAATATGAAATATGATATTTTTGAGGTGAAAAGACCGGGTCGTAAGCCTCAAAAATAGTAACAGTCTAGTCGGGTTGAGGACCAAGATACTGGGGCCCTAGGGTCTAGCCGGGTTGAGGTCCAAGAGACTGGGTCTGTTACATTATCCATGGATAGATATATATATCGCCTACGGGCTTGATGAATGTGATTATGGACCAAAGCAGTAATTCTGAACTTTGAATAACATATTAGACCCTTTTTGGGCCCATGCTTGTCTTTGTTTCAATGTGAATCATAAATGGTAAAACAATTGAATAAGATAATGAAATGTAATGTTATGAAATATAGCATTTTTGAATATGATCTCTATTGCTTGAAAGTATGACATTGATATTGCATTAAAGCATATTATTATTGTGGTTTGTACCACTAAGCCTATGGCTTAGCGCGATTGTGGTTCATCGCGCAGGTGACAGGGTAGAACCGGAGAGTTCAGCTAGACTCAGTCGAGTCTAGGCTTGTGAGGTATTGATAGTGGACTTAAAGATCAGAGACGAACTGCCAAACATGTATAAACTTTATGTTTTGTAAATGTTGATTTTGATGTATATATATATATGTAAATACCGCTACATTTTTCGCTGCTTAATAAATAAATGTTTTATCTATTATGTTTTATAATATAACTTAAATGTTTTAAGTTTTCTCATATTATTGCTAAAAGAAAATATTTGTTTGTTTAGTAAACCGTGACACTCCTGTATCTGGTATACGTATATTACAGATATGGTTGTATGTAGTGTGCGTATATGGAGTATAGGAGTGTTACATTTATGATTGGAGAAACAAAGTGAAGCATTGCAACTACATTTAAGGTATGTATATTCATATATGCAATTAATTTTATAATTTAATGAATACGATGATGTAAATTTTATTTTAAAGCAAAATATGTTTTCACAAAATTCAAAAATTTTATATAAATTCTGAAAGTTTGAGTAACAATTATGTAAGTTCCAATAACATTTCTGGTAGATCAACTAGTGATATTGTATAAGATTTAATAGAATTTATATAATTTTAAATGATAAGTTCAGTATGTTGACTAAATATTCTAGTTGGTCAATTTATGATATTTTATTTATCAAAATTCAGAAATCTTACCTAAAATATTAAAATCTTAACAAGAAGTTTCAGAATATGGAAGCAAATTACATAGTTTGTAGTAGATATTCTATAATTTTGAATATAAATTCTGGTAGTTTGACCAAAAATTTCAATATGTGAATTTCTGATATTTTAGATCTTAAATGATAGAAATTTCACTCAAATTATCTGAATTTTAACTAAAAATTTTAAAAAATGGATATAAATTATGTAATTTAAAGTATATTTTCTGTAATTTTGAATGACAATTATGGTAGCTATACAAAAAATTTTAGTAAGTCAAATGTTGGTATTTTCTTTCTCAAATTTTAGATTTGTTACTAAAGTTACCGAAATTGGTACTGAAAATTATAGATATTTAATGTAAATTGTGTAATTTTAGTTAAAATTCTATAAATTTTAATGATCATTCTGGTAGGTTAACTAAAATTATAGTAGGTCAAATTCTAGTATTTTTTTTGAAATTCTAAAAATCGTACTATAATTATAATAATTTAAACTATAAGTTTCAGAAAGTAAAGGTAAATTTTTTAAGTTTCAGTATAATTTTGGTGATTTTAAATAATAATTCTGGGAATTTGACTAAAAATTCTAGTAAGTCAAATTCTGGTATTTTAGTTCTCAAATTTCAGAATTTTTAATAAAATTATAAGAATATTGATTAACTATTTCAGAAAATTTACAGCAAATTATGTAAGTTTCAGTACATATTTTGAAATTTTGAATGGTCATTCTAGTAGTTTTGACTAAAATTCTAGTATGTCAAATTCTGGTATTTTATTTCTCTAATTTCAAAATATTTAATGAAATTACCATAATTTAAAATAAAAATTTTAGAAAATATTTGTAAATTGTATAAGTTTCAGTAGAGATTATGTAATTTATAATGACTATTCTGATAGTTTGATCAAAAATTTCAGTAGATCAAATTTTGGTATTGCGTTTCTCAAACTTCAGACATTTGCGTCAAATTATTAGAATTTTAAATAAAAATTTTAAAAAATTATTTTAAATTATGTAAGTTTCGATAAATATTCTGTAACTTTGAATAATTATTCTAGTATTTTGACTAAAATTGTAGTATGTCAAATTATGGTATTTTACTTCTCAAATTTTGAAAATTGGACTATAACAAACTGAATTTTAACTAAAATTTTCACAAAGTTGATGTTAATTATGTAATTTTCAGTGAAGATTCTGTAATTTTGAAGTAATATTTCGGTAGTTTGACTAGACTTCTAGTAGGTCAAATTCAAGTATTTTATTTTTGAAATTTCAGAAATTGCAATTTAACTATCAGAATTAGGAGTAAATTTTTCAAAAAGTTGATTTAAATTTTATAAGTTTTAGTATATTTTTTATAATTTTTAATTATAATTCCGGTGGTTAGACCAAAAATTCTAATAGGTCAACTTCTAGTATTTTTATTTCTCAAATATCAAAATTTTTAACTAAATTATCAGAAATTTAACTTAAAGTTTCAGAACATTGATCTAAATTATGTAAGTGTCAATATATATTCTGTTATTTTTAATGATTATTTTGATATTTTTACTAAAATTTTAATAGGTCAAATTCAAGTATTTTATTTTCAAAATTTCAAAAATTGCAATTTAACTATCAGAATTAGGGGTAAATTTTTTAGAAAGTTGATTTAAATTTTGTAAGTTTCAGTATATTTTTTATATTTTTGAATGATAATTCCGGTGGTTAGACTAAAAATTCTAGTAGATCAACTTCTGGTATTTTTATTTCTAAAATTTTATAATTTTTAACCATATTATCATAAATTTACCTTAAAGTTTCAGAACATTGATCAAGATTACGTAAGTTTCAGTATATATTCTGTTAATTTTAATGATTATTTCAGTATTTTGACTAAAATTCTGGTAGACCAAATTCTTGCATTTTGTTTTTGAAATTTTAAAATTTTAAAATAAATTATTTAAATTTTAATTAAAGTTTCAGAAAATTATTATAAATTGTGTAAGTTTGAGAACATATTCTGTAATTTTGAATAATTATTCTGGTATTTATATAAAAAATTCTAGTAAGTAAAATTCTGATATTTTATTTTTCAAATTTCAAAAATTAAACTATAAATATCTAAATTTTAAATAAAATTTTTAGAAAATTAATGTAAATTATGTCATTTTCAGTAAATATTCTTTAATTTTGAATTACTATTCCGGTATTTATATAAAAAATTCAAGTTAAATTCTGGTATTTCATTTCTCAAATTTCAAAAATCGAACTATAAATATCTAAATTTTAACTAAAATTTTCATAAAATTGGTGTAAATTATGTCATTTTCAGCAAATATTCTGTAATTTTAAATTACTATTCTGGTAATTTGACTAAAATTCTAGTAGGTTAATTTCTGGCAATTTATTTTTAAAATTTCAGACATTACACTATAATTATCGAAATTTTACCTAAAAGTTTTAGAAAATTAATTTAATTTTTATAAATTTCAATATAATTTTTGTAATTTTTAATGATAATTTCGGTGGTTAGACCAAAAATTCTAGTAGGTCAAATCTGAATATTTTTATTTCTCACATTTTATAATTTTTAACTAAATTATCAGAATTTTAACTAAAATTTTTAGAATATTTATCTAAATTATGTAAAATTCTAGTATGTTATGTAATTTTTAATGATTATTTTGGTATTTTGACTATAATTTTAATATGTCAAATTTTAGTATTTTATTTTCCAAATTTTGGAATGTTAATCAAATTATCAGAATTGTAACTAAAGTTTCAGAAAATTAATGTGAGTTATGTAAGTTTCAGTACATATTTTTTAATTCTTAATGATAATTCTAGTAATTTGACAAAAAAATTCTAGTATATTAACTACTGATATTTTGGTATTAATTTATAGAGTCTTCACTTAAAATATCAAACTTATAACCAGAAGTCTCATAAAATTATTCAATGTGATTTTGAATCGTGTTTCTATAATTTTGTGTAAATATTATGATGTTTTGAGTATAAATTCTTGTAAGCCATATTATAATTGTTTGGAATTTATATTTTGGAATAAGCTATCAAATTATTTTATCTGAAAATTATATAATGGGAAAATTCTTGAATTATGTGAACTTCTTGATAGTTTGCTTGTGTACTTCATATTTTGACACCATTTTTGCATTTTTGTTTATAGGTTCTGTAAAGTTTCATGATGACAACCTCGAAAGGAAAAGGTGTGGTTGAATTCGATGATCTTTATTTAGCCAGTACTGAAGATACTTTAGAAGGAGATGATGAAATGGATGATGATGACCTTGTGGCTTCAAGTTTTAGTGACATCAATGATAGTCTATCACCAGTATAATGTCAGTATGCTAATGTTAGTGATAATGAGTGACAAGATTTGTCCAAATTGACTTATGATGAAATAATGGCAATGGAATTCCCTTCACTCGATGAAGCAGTAATATTTTATATTGCATATGCATCACATTATGGATTTGGCGTTCGAAAGCGATCAATGCAAAAAAATGTTAAAGGGATCCTAGAATTTGAGTAATGGTGTGTCAAAAGGAAAGAAGGAGTGAATAATGGTTGACTCTAGCTAGTAGAAAGAGAAGACCAAGAGACAATATACGGGAAGATTGTCTAGCTCAATTTCAAGTAAAGTATGACTGATCTAAATAGACCTGGGTTGTGACTAAATTAATTTTAGAGCATAGCCATATTTGATACCACAAGAACATATACATTTCTTGACCACACATAGGAAGATGTACACACTAGCAAAATTAGAAATCTCTGCTTTGAGACGGTGTGGATTAAGAACCATAAAAATAATTGATTTATTGGGAAAATAATCTGGGGGTTATGATAAGATGGGTTTCACTCGAAAGGATGTGTATAATTATGTTCAGAGTGAATGAGGTTGTAACATTACTGATGTTGACGTGAAGGGATTGCAATCATATTTTCAGTCAAAAAGGTCTATTAATCCAGGAATTGTTTTTTGACAAATCCATATGTGATGACAATCGCTTGGGTAACCTATTTTAGGCAGATTCAGTTAGTCACTTTGATTACTCTATTTTCGGTGATGTCATTGCATTTGATTGGGCTTTTAAAAGAAATAAATATGGTAGGCCACCTGTCATCCTCACTAGCATAAATCACCATCACCAAACCATTATTTTTGGATGCGCTATCTTAGTCAATTCAACGTGAGAAAATTATGCATGGATGTTGAAAACTATATTGTCATGTATGGGGGGGAGAAGGCCTAGGTCAATTGTCATAGATGGAGAGCAAAGAAAAATAAAGGTTGTGTCTGAAGTCCTTCCTGAAGTTGGTCATCATTTATGTGTGTTCCATATTAAATGAACTATGCAGCGAAGATTCCATGATCCAAAATTTTTAAAAGATTTTTCTGATTTGATGTGGAAAAGGCTGGAGCCAAGTGAGTTCAATTTAAGTTGGTTAAAGATGGTTAATAAGTTCTAACTTGAAGATAATGACTGGGTTACAATAATGTATGAAAATCATGGAATGTGGGTGGAGGCTTTTTTAAAGGGTCATTTCTTTGCATGCATACGTACAACTTCAAGATGTGAGGGATTGCATGTGTACTTAAACAGATTTGTGCGTAGACATTTATGCTTTCATGAATTCCTCTAACAATTTGACACTATTGTTGCAAGAATTAGAGAGAGAGAATCTTAATTGAATCATTTATCTAGGTATGCATTATTATGTTGTAAATGACATAAATTAGATATATTGGTATCATTTTAATACAAAATGCAGCTAACACCCTGCATATATTTATTGTAGGTATGGTACACCAATTTGCACACATCCATTACGTTAACTAGAAATTCTAGCTGCAACCATACACAAAAGAATCGTTTAAGGTATTTAAAGAACAACTAGACCAAATGGTCGCCTATGAGAATTATTGCCAACATCGGTTAGAAGGAAGGTGATGAAAGCATTTTGTTAGAAGATTTGATTCAAGAAATACGGTTTGAGAGGTGATATATGATCTAGATGAAATAAGCTTGCATTGTACCTGTCAATTGTTTGAATCTACTGGCTTCCCATGTCGGCATATGCTTTATGTGATGCGAGTAGAGCATTTGAAAACACTCTCGGTATCCTGTATTGTGTCCTGATGGACAAAAGAGGCAAAATCATCCACTTGTAATAATGATCCAAATCCTAGCTTCCCACCAGACGCCATGTGTAGCATATGCTTTGGAATGTTGGCATCAATATGGAGGACCTTGTCCCGTATTGCTTCTAGGAGTCAAGTTTTTTTTTTGTCTTTTTAGAGATGAAATAGGGCTGTTAACAGAATTAGTCACAAACGTCGAGGTCCCTCACAATTTAGCTAACAAAGGAGAAGACTTCACTAACATAATTGATCCACCTGTACAAGCCAAGCTAGGTTATAGCAGTGCAAGCAAGAAGAATAAATTGGTACAAAAATGCTCACTTTGTAAAACAGCTGGACATAATAGACTTACATGTCCTAAAAAATTTGATGCGCCACACCTTCATTCGTCGTCTTCAAGTTATGTAGACCACATAAATATAGAATCTTTAATCTTTGTAAGTTCACATTTTATTTGATGCAAATGGCACCATCAACCTTCAAATATATTGTACACTTTTTGAAGTATCCATGTTTTGTTTTGTTTTTTCAGGATGCATCTATTCATGCCACAGGAAGTCAGTCATTCACAGAACTTTTAAAGTCCGCTTCAGCAAATATGACAATCAGTAATTCACAATGGCTAAATAGCTTTCCTACTGATATGGCAAATTTTCCATAAAAAAGACAACCAAAGTTTGATGAACAGTATTCCATGAAGACAAATTGTAATTATAGTGAAGTTACAATTTAGCCATGACATTTTGAAAATGTATTGTGATGTATAAAAATCTAGTATTCAAACTATTACCAAAGTTTCTAGAATTTTGAATTTTATCATATCTATTCAGAATATGTATGTATATCTACACTTTGAATGTTATATTAACCAATGATAGCACGATTTAAAGCAATTGTCATTCAATATATAATCCTTGAATGTAATTGTGTAGCTATAAATTTCTCCTGCCTTGACAATAATATCTATACCAAAACTAGAGACATAGCATCAGCATCCATTTTCACAAAGTACATTCAAATTACTAAATATAATTTCATGCAGATTCCATATTAAAATTCTGCCTCGAGTTAATATCATAAAAGGATATCACCAACACCCTTTACAATCTCATAATATCACGTTCATTAACCAATATTTCTACTATAACATTTCATATCCATTCAAAATTATCATGTATAATTGAACTTTGAAATTTATATAAACCATCAGTAGCATTAAATACAGCCAAAATTATATCTTCTTAAGATATAATCGCTCAATGTAATATAATATATGTATACTTTTTTTTACAATTGAAGAAGTAAAATTAGCAGAAAGTATCAGTACCTATATTTACACCAAAAAATCTGACTCCTACTTCACAAAATCATGCATATTCCATAATAAAATTCTGCATGTGATTCAAAAACCATTCATAATACAATACGTTATCGATTCAATAGCATCTCCCATATTTACCAAAAAAGAATCAGTAGACCGACTATATACCACATAATATGATAAAAGTATATCACCAAAACCCTTCACAATCTCCTAAGACAATTAATTTCGTTTGCCCCATTTTGATTTGACATTCGGTCAATTTGCTCGGCGTTGTTTTAACCTTTCACAATATTCACGATGCAACACTGCACGCCTAATAACTTCTTTTTTCATATTGTTGTGCAGACTGGTTACAATCCAGTGTAAGATTTTTGCCCAAATGTTGGAATTGTTACTATCCTAATGTTATTTTTGCTACGAAGACAAGCAAATGTTACTAATTAAAACTAACCATGGAAATATATAAAATCACAACCAAACAAAGCGCATACTCATAATGGAAGTACAATAGCATACCAAGCCATCTATCCCAATCTCATGTTGTCGCATCAAGTTAATCACGTATATCCCACAATCATAGCTATAATGAATTAACAACAATATTACATTGACAATCAAATACTTATGCTGATTAAATTATGATCAAGGCATGACTAACAAAGTCATAAATCTTACGAATTTTCCTATTTCTTAATAGGAGCCTCCTAAAGAGTGAATGTCGATAGATCGTATATCGTCATGCACAAAACTGGAGACTTGAAGGACGGATGCTCAAAAAGCATGTTAAGGCTACCAAGTTGTATCCTCAATGTAACAGTAAATAAAAATCCATTCTTCTATATATTTAGGAATAAAAGAGTAATAGATAACCCAGTATCAATATTACTACATTAACTTAGACATATCACTTACAATTATTTTGCAATCCACTAAACGAGGGGTTGAATCAGCTGCAGGCAAACTGTCAAATATACAGTCTCTACCATCAGAATAGAGTACTACCAGTAGATACTAGTGAGTTAGCCTGTCGTCATATATCGGAATAAAAATCTGTATTCACATATTAGTAAATAATTTAAAGATGCATAGAAACAAGAAACAAAAGTGGCATTATTTTGAAATTAGAGATGAAATCAACAAAACAATCATATAAGAAGGAAAAATGTAGAATATTGTCATACCTACACAACATACCCCAGGTCACCAGTCTACTAAGAATTATGGTGGTATGAGCGTATAAGTGAATGTAAGTCCAAATTTTTTTCCAGCTTTGCATTGTCTAAAATCATTGCATGATTAAAACATAAAATACTTAATATATTTGATTAACACATACAAATCTGTTATTCACAATACATACAATTAAAAAAGATGACAACTAAGTATAATTTAATCATACACTAAAAAATCATTAGTAAGTTGTAGAAACTCACAGAGAAATATGAAGGGAAAAACCAATTAAGTTGTGCACTTTTAAGCTCACTCTCATCGTGAGTCAAAATGCTTGCAACAACATCAATCAACTATCGTCCAAGGGAGAGAAAAAGGTTACTGAATAATTAAAAATACAAACAGTATATATAATCGATTAATATCATACTTTGTTTGATATCTATCTACGCGGAGCAAGGTTCGCCCAAAGATCTACATAGCCAATGAACTCCCCTCTATTTTGAAATGCATTTTCACTGGATGTGTAATCAGGGAAAAACAAAAACTGGGGTATATGCCAATATGTTTGAAGTAAGATATGAAACCATCCAAAGTACATGCCTAATTACAAAGTTTTTACCATGAATAATGCAGTCATATATGTCATTAACTTCATCTTTCAACAAATCAATAGTTGGGGTATCACACTAACTGCTTTCGGTCCTATCGCACTAAATGCAATATATGTATTATTTTTACTGTTGAATGAATCATGGAAATTGATATATGCAAAATCACCAGAGAATAACAATACCGTACCTTGAATTTCCCCCCCACGACAAGAATCTTTAACAATCTTGACTACCTTTTTCATGGGCTTAACAAAAGGAGATGATGTCATTTTTTATTTTTTCAACTCATTTGTACTGCGAAGGCCAAAATATCGTCCTTTCAGTGAATATTGTTGAAATTCCGGTATGTCAGCCAACGAAACTTCATATTTAGTAGAAGTTCCAAGGATAACCTATCCAAATTATATCATTTAGAGTATAATCATAACTAAATATAGCATAATCTTATAATATTAAAAAAAAAGCATATTTTGAAATGATCAACATTAATTTAAATCAAAATATACATACAAATATTTTCTAGATAGGAAGTAAGAGATAAATACTAGGTAAAACTAGACAACAAGCAAAGGGCAATACCTCTTTCTCCAAATCATAGTCTGCCCCCCAGGTTTGGAGGGGTTGTTGCTTCAGGGTGTTCCTTTTCTCCAGGCTGCTTACATCTTGGGCAAAGGGTTGAAGTTGACATAAGATCATGTATTTTGGCAACCTTCGTATTCAAACTTTCATATTTCTTATCCAATGCATGAATTTTTTGTTCGATAAAGTCATGAAGATGCCCAACTTCAGTTAAAATCAATTTTTTGAAGTCTGCATAAGCATTTGTGCTCTGCAGGCAATCATTCAGAATACAACATAAGTTATGGATACAATTGGAAATTAGATTACTTTACTTTAAAATCTAATATAAATTCTTTAAAAATAATTGCTGATTGGAAATGAAATCCACTAACTTGCTCAGCCTTGGACTCGCACCCAACAAATGTGTCAAAATGAGCCTCCTTCTCATACAATGACTACCTATACAAATAATAATGGTTATAAAATTGGCGTATAAAAAAACTTCACATGTAAAGAAGCATAGGGAAGACAGTTATCATAATTTCGATGCAAATTACTAAAATACCTCTTCACTATCAAAACCTCCCCTGGCTTTGACCTAATCATAAGCATATTTTACTTCCACATCATTCCAAGAGCTAACTCGTGGAAGCATACAGATAGGATGGGCAGGAAGGAAGCGACCAGACTTGACACGACATAAAAAATCTGAAAATTAAAGATACATAGTTATAAGCTGCATTAGGTTTCAAATTATTAATTAGAAGCCGAATTTAACATATACACGATGCAATAATTTTATCTCAAGCAATAAGGTGCAACCATGAAGCTGCAAAGAAGACATTAGATCTTCATTTTTTTTTTCAAAAATATTTACAACCTTTTCAATACCTCCCAATAGCCCATCCAAAACATACTTTGACTAATTCAATTTTGAAAGTTCATTTGCATACTTCATGGCTCTTAAAACATCATGACTTATATAATAAGATGTTGGTCGTAAAACACAATCCGATGCCAGCAACAAGAAACGAGCCTTCCAATTATCATTGTGATCATGTGTAGACATCTCTTCCAAAATCTCATTTTGAGTTGCCTTAGTTTTGCGCAGATCATATTTTTCACACATCTCACTTTGGTTAAATTTTATCTTCTTGATTTCCATACTACCTGATACTACACCTAAAAGTCGTGATACATGCTCCTCTGATAATAATATATTTTGCCCATGCACATTCAATGTTCTTGAACTACATCAAAACGATGCATTAATTCAACAATCATTGCAATTCTATACTGATGTATGTTTATTTCTAGTAATCCTGCAAGCCCCATTCCCTTTATCAGTTCCTTCTCTTCAACTAATTTCTTAAAATATATTAATCTGAGATGTGATCTCGGATACATCTGAAAAGAAAAATAAAAAATCAACATATTATAACATACGAAACACCAATGAAGTAATTTATAATTGTCATATCATTAAATTCTAACATTTTGCTTTTTGAACTTGCTATTCTTACCTATGGTAGCCGCTCCCAAATTTTCAACAACCATTTCAGCCTCGGGTTGTTCATTTGAAGAAATTGACCTATTTTCCATGACTGGAGAACCAAAAATACTTTTTACATTTAGATAAATATTCTAAAACTTTTAATTAAAATTATGATAATTTAACTAAAAATTATGAAATGTGAGAAATAAAAATATCTAAATTTGACCTACTATAATTTTTGGTATAACCACCGGAATTATCATTAAAAATATAAAAAATATACTGAAATTTATAAAATTTAAATAAAAAATAAAATACTTGAATTTGACCTATTAGAATTTTAGTCAAACTACCGAAATAGTAATTCAAAATTGCAGAATCTTTACTGAAAATTACATAATTCACGTCAACTTTATAAAAATTTTGGTTTGAATTTAGTTTGTTATAGTGTGATTTTTGAAATTTAAGAAATGAAATACAAGAATTTAACCTACTAGAATTTTAGTCAAAATACTGAAATAGTTATTCAAAATTATAGAATATTTACCAAAACTTACATAATTTACAATGATTTTCTGAAATTTTTATCTAAAATTCTAATAATTTGACGCAAATGTCTGAAGTTTGAGAAACTCAATACCAGAATTTGATCAAGTAAAATTTTTTGTCAAACTACTAGAATAGTCATTATAAATTGCATAATGTCTACTAAAACTTATACAATTTACATATATTTTCGGAAACTTTTAGTTTAAATTATAGTAATTTCATTAAACATTCTGAAATTAAAGAAATAAAATACCGAAATTTGACCTACTAGAATTTTAGTCAAACTACTAGAATGACCATTTAAAATTTCAAAATATGTACTGAAACATACATAATTTATTGAAAATTTTCTGAAATATTTAGTTAATGTTCTGATAATTTTATTAAAAATTCTGAAATTTGAGAACTAAAATACCGAAATTTGACCTACTATAATTTTTAGTAAAACTCCTAGAATTATTATTTAAAATTAGTAAAATTATACAAAAACTTACAAAATTTACCTTTACTTTCTGAAACTTGTAATTCAAATTATAATTATTATAGTGCGATTTCTAGCATTTCAGAAATAAAATACTAGAATTTCACCTGCTACTACCGGAATGATCATTAAAATTTACAGAATTTTAATTAAAACTTACACAATTTATATTAAATATCTGTTATTTTCAATACCAATTCTTGTAATTTTAGTAACAAATCTGGAATTTGAGAAAGAAAATATCAGAATTTGACTTACTAGAATGTTTTTATAACTACTGTAATTATCATTTAAAATTGTAGAAAATATACTTTAAATTATATAATTTATATCCATTTTTTAAATTTTTAGTTAAAATTCATATATTTTGAGTGAAATTTCTATAACATTTAAGATCCTAAATACCAAAAATTCACATATAAGAATTTTTTGTCAAACTACCAGAATTTGTATTCAAAATTACAGAATATCTACTAAAAACTACATAATTTTCAATTTTTTTTTCTGAAACTTCTTGTTAAGATTCTAATATTTTGAGTAAGATTTCTGAAATAGTATATCAATTTTTTAGCTGGCAAACACATCAATATTTAGGAAGAAGAAAACTCCAACTTAGCTTATTTAGACTCAACTTAGTAAAAATATTATTCAAAATAACTAGATAAAGTGTGACAAAAGGAGTTCTCTTGTCACTTTGGAAATGTTGACAAAAATACATGAATTCAGCCTAAAGATATTATATTTATTTATTCATATATTATGTAACATTTATTAATGATTCCCATATATGACCAATAAATATCTCTTTAAAGCCTGCAACATGAAGGATGCAAATAAAATTAAAATATCCTAACATGATTCCTACAAAACCATTTCACCACTCATCTCCATTGTAAATGCCAACATAAACCAATAGAATCTATCACACTACAATACCAAGAAGATGCAACAACAACCAAAAAATTATAGCAGCCTTAGAAAATTGCAGTAAATTACAGAGTTGCAGCAGAAAATTATAGTAAACTAACCATAAATTACAAAATTACAACTGAAATATTTAGAAAATTACAGAAAAATATCCAGAATATTGCATATTTGCAACAGAAATATGCAGAAAATATAAGAAATACAGTAAAAATTTGCAGAAAATTACAAAATTGCAACAAAATATTGTAGTAGATGGCATAATTACAGTGAAATTTTGCATAAAATTGAAAAAAATAACAACCAAAAGATTGGTAGGTAATGTAATATATATTTTCTAAATGTGAATGCTTGTTTATGCTAAAAAGGGACAAATAAATATAATATCTGTTAAATTTAATGAAGAATGGACAAATAAAAACTCAAAGAATGTTATTAAGTTACTGGAAAAACAAAATCAAATGGAAAAATAAAATCAATAATCGACCTAATGCACAGAAACAATGTTAATTCAACCAAATGCACAAATTATTTCGGCAAACACAACAGTTTCAAAATTTAATTGGGCACATATAGATAGTAATTACAAACCCAACATCCCTAAATCAACAAAACCCCTAACAAATAAGCTTTGATATAGAGAAAAATTCATATAGAGGAATAAATAATGCAATCACAAGATAAATACCTACTTTGCTATCTACTGACAAAAAAACCACAACCAAGTCCACTTCTTCAATGACAATGGTACTTTCTGACAGATAAAGAATAAAACTGAGAAACAATGGGAGAAATTCTACAATAAGCCAATTTGCAAGAGAAATTGTTGAAGAAGTTGCTTGTAAAACCAAGAAAACTAATTTAGAAGACCCTAAAACTCTAACAACACAACAGAGAAAATAGAGGCCAAATCTTGAAAATAATGACCTGAAGTCCAAAAGAAAGAAGGAAAAACAAATTAAACTACATTTAAGGTATGTATATTACAAAAGTTAAGAGGATTACTCTTATAAATTTCAAGTCCAGAGATCCATTTTCTCAACACCATCCTAAATGATCAGCCTTTATCATTGGTTGGATAATTAAGACTTATTTAACAGCACAAAGAAACTATCTAAATTTGACAAAAATTAAAAAAAATCCATAAATTAGGGTGAAATTCTTAAATGGAGGCCTAATATGATTTGAACGATAAAAAAATAGAACTTGTTAACCAATTGGTTAAAAGTACCATAGGATAAAACCAAAGGTCATTAATTTAATTGCAAAAAAGTAATGATCCATGAACATGACCAAAGCCAAAAATTTTCAATGATCATTTATGACAAAAATTAAAACCCATAATCAAGTGTTGCAACAAGATAATAAATTTAAATTGAAAACAGGTTAATCTTAAAAATTAGAGAAGACCCAATATGTCACCATCTTCCAACTTAAATATTCAAAGAATTGTGACCCAAATGTCTCTATCCCATATCATCAATAAGATTCTTTTTTTTTTGCTTTAAATTTAGCTTCAACGCAAGAACTTTAAGACTTTCTTCTAATTATAGTTTCTCCAAGAATGGACTCTAATTATAGTATATAATTCAAAATAAAAGAAAGGATAATTGAAATGGATTAAAAAAATTGAAGAAAAATTAGAGAAAATATGTATGACTATAATAAGGATTGAAATTATTTTTAGCGATCACTGAACAAACAAAGATCAAAAGTGATCTATAGTAAAAGACTTGGAACATTAAAATGGCGACCATCACACTTTATAAGTGTCTTAAATATAATGGTTCCAGGAATAAATTACAAATAAATTTCATTTTTTTTGGTGCACTTACAACTTATAAGCAGTACCCATATGCAAGGGGAGAGTAAAGGCAGTACCCGAATTGATCCAATACATCCAATGCCCCATGATCTTTTCCACAAAAGTGGAGTTAGGTGACTCCATTTAACCCTAAAACTCCCCAAAAATACTTAGAACAGAAACAAAGCAACTGCAAGAAAATATATCACTTAATTTATAACAATCAATTTGAAGCTGATCAAAGTACTTTCCTAGAGTAATTCTTTATTTCCTTGTCCACTCAAGCAAAATGGTTCATGCATGCAAGACGAGAACTCAAATGTATTTTTATCATAATAAATATAAATCTTTTTGAATTTCTAGTGAGCGAATTCAGGCTGTGATTAATTTTTCAATAGGCAGTAACCGTATTAACATCCATCCACCCAAACTACAAATTAACTCACCTTAAATCCACAGACGGCAACAGTGGTGAGAACTGTGATGAAGTGTGATGAATTTTCACTCCTCAATGTTGAACAAACAATAAAAAACCTAATAATTAAATACCCAACAAACAAAACTCAAAAGAATGTTAAAAGAAACAAATTTGAACAAACTACAACCTTAATGGAGCCCCAGCAATTGAGAGACAATGATTAGGAGAGTGTAGTAGTGAGTAGAGACAACAATGGTTTTGAGGAGAAATATAAACATCCAAAACGATAATAAAAAAAATCCAATAGTTAGTTGATGTAGCTAAAATATAGATTAAATTTGACAAAATAACATTGAAAAGAAATGAAACAAAAAAAAAATCAACCACATAGAATGGAACTACTTGTTACACAACCAGAAAAACATAAATAACTAGATACTGTCATTATCCCAATAAACAAAAACTTCCCTACTCAGCCTATCTAGCCACTAAAAATTCTTAGGAACTCTAATCTTTCTTTGTTGATGTCCTTGTTAACTCTCATAAATAACTAAAGAAGGTGCAGACAAAAATAAATAAAAAATTAAAACCATCGATCAAGGCTTTAAAAAAAGATGTGTTTATCAGTTTTAACGAATACCTAGATCCTTTTTCACTTTTATTTGTCTTTCATTAACTCCATATAACCAACACAACAAGCAAAACAAACAATTAACTAACAACCACCAAAACAAACAATAAACTAATAAATCCAGTTCAAAATTTAACAAACTTTGAAAAATCAAAGAAAGAGGGTAAAAGGAAAACCTTTTATTGATATTGTCTAAGCTTGCGGTGTTGGGTCCTAAGGGAGAGAGCTATGCAATTTTGTAACAAATTCAACAAAACTCTAAAAATTCTAACAACAAAACTCTAAATATAGATTAACAAAAACAGAAAGAAATTAAAGCTTGCTTGAAAATTCGATGAAACGACAAATCAATAGCTATGATAATTGATTGAAAATGACATAACCAAATGAAATGCAAACCCAAATTAGTTATTATTTGATGAGTGGCGATGCAGATCGAGACCCAATTGCATCTCAACAATACATTTTTTTTCTACTGTAATCAACTCATCCTCCCTTACAGTAGATAATGATTAATTCAGAGCAAACAAATTATGAGAGCAAACAATGAGTATGTTAAAAGCAAACAAAAAAATCAAACTATCTCCATGATTGAATGTAGATTTCTTCTTTTTTCAAAATAAAAATAAAAAACTATGAGAGCTCATTTCTACAATCAAGAAGTAAAACAAGAAATTGAGGCTTACCCCAGAATCAAACTCTTGTGAAGAACTTCTTTTAACCAGAAAATTGAACGTTGAAGATGATGGTTTATAGCTGGCCAAAATGGGATGATGCTGGGATGGTGAGAGAAAGATGTAAAGAAATGGATTAGCTTAAAGGTGAGAGCTTGAAATTGAAGATGATGTGACTAGGTGAGAAGATGATGGTCACTAGAGCAAGAAGCTATTACTCTATTAGAGATGATGAGATAAAGATTGAAGATGGTGAGCTACTGTGTGCTTGTTGCTAGGTTAAAGATATCAATATTATCAAAAGAATTACAGAAACAATATGGTCGGCGGTGGTAGAGAACGTAAAATGATAGGGTTTAATTGATATCTTTTATAGCACAAGTTAAAGATAATATGTAGCGAATCTCATAATAATATTTATTCAATCAATGATCTAAAAATTTTCAACTAGTCCAATGATCAATAATTTTTTTTACACAAATGGAGTTAAGTGACTCTATTTCAAATGGAGTCACCCTAGCACTATCTTGATTTTAAGTACCTTTATGACTTATTTTCTAGTTAATAATAAAATATTAATAGATAATTTTTTATTTTAATAATAATATAAAATAAAAATGTTTGGATAAAATATAAATATATATGAAAAAGTGAAATAAACAAGAACATAGGAGAATTAGGGTTAGGGTTTAGAATTTGGAGGCAAACCCATATATTTATAATCACTATTTGGTAACCGACTCCATTCTTCGGCCTTCAGAACAGAGCAAGGAGAAGAGTTAGGAGAAGATTGTGCACAAGAAATGGTAAAATTTCCTTCTAAATCTCTTCATTTTCTATTTCATTTCGATCCCCTTGATGAAAAAAAATGTAAATTTTTAAGTTTTTCTGCTTCCATTTTGTGCAAAAACTCGAAATTTGTGTTTGTTCTAGTGACTGTGTCAAGCCACCGTGAACTGCTTAGCAAAAATCGTTTGTTTCCTGTTTCCAGATTCTTGTTTAAGTGTGATATACTGGTTGGATTTGAAGGTATTTGAATTGTTTGCTTTGTGATGCTTTTCAGGCAAGAGGGCTGAAGAAGCACTTAAAGAGGCTTAATGCCCCCAAACATTGGATGCTTGACAAACTCGGCGGTGCATTTGTATGTTAGACCTTTTTCTTTCTTTCTTTCTCTCTTTGAATTTATTTATTTATTTTTTACTATAATGTCCTGTGCAGGCCCCCAAACCATCATCTGGACCTCATAAGTCCAGAGAATGTCTGCCTTTGATCCTTATTCTTCGAAACAGGCTGAAATATGCTCTCACATATCGTGAAGTTATTGCTATTCTTATGCAACGACATGTTCTTGTTGATGGGAAGGTTAGGACAGATAAAACATACCCAGCTGGTTTTATGGGTATGTGCATTTCACCTTCCCAACTCTAATATATATGCCTTTTGTAAAATTGCATCTTCTATGTTATATCTTAATTTTATTTATTTTTTCTTTTTGAGGGCTTGGGGATAGCAAATTTATGTCCGCTAATGTAACTATCAGCCAAGTGCGATTTTAATCTTACATGAGAAATATCTCATCTCAATTGATTGTTAAATTATGATTTGCCGTGACAGTGTTCTTATTGGGAAACTGGTTTCTAGATGTGATGAGTATTGGTGACATCCTTTTGTTTTGTCTACTCTGATGTAATAATGCGGTCTTTTCTTTATGTGCTTTACTCCCTTGAATTTGAATGATATTACTTTCATTTGTATCATCTGCTGTTTCGTCTCCATTAACAGATGTTGTGTCAATTCCTAAGACAAATGAGAACTTCCGTCTCCTCTATGACACTAAGGGGCGCTTCCGTCTCCACTCCATCAGAGATGATGAGGCCAAGGTTTTTCCTATTCTTTTAACTGTTCATGTTTATTTTTAAATGGCATTTGTTTTGTTGTTGATTTTAATGAGTTGCATGTATTTCTGTGTCTGGTGTAATAAAAATACTTTGGAAGTATGTTATATTTTTTATTGTGTTTTAATGTTTGTGTGATATTGCATCATTTGTTAGTGTTGACAATTGTCGTTTAATGCATTGCAGTTCAAGCTATGCAAGGTTCGATCTGTTCAGTTTGGCCAAAAGGGTATCCCCTACCTGAACACCTATGATGGGCGCACTATCCGCTATCCAGATCCACTCATCAAGGCCAATGACACCATCAAGCTTGACCTAGAGAGTAACAAGATTACCGAGTTCATTAAGTTTGATGTGGGAAATGTTGTTATGGTCACTGGAGGACGGAATAGGGGACGGGTTGGTGTTATAAAAAACAGGGAGAAGCATAAGGGAAGTTTTGAGACAATTCACATTCAAGATGCCACTGGTCATGAGTTTGCCACTCGTTTGGGCAATGTCTTCACAATTGGAAAGGGCAACAAACCCTGGGTGTCTCTTCCCAAGGGCAAGGGCATCAAGTTGTCTATCATTGAGGAGGCTAGGAAGAGGCTTGCAGCAGCTCAAACTGCTGCCTAAAGATTCCTTGAATTTCTATTGATTTTGTCATGGAGCTTAGAGATATTGGATGAGTTTATTTGCTTCCCTTACGTTTATAACAGTTGGAATGTTTTATCTGTGAGGCTATTTTGAAAAATGTTTTTCTTTGATCATAACGTGCTATAATTGTCTTTCAAATCTAATCTTGTGATTGTTGTTAATTTTAATCGGCTGGCAATTTTGGCTTTGGTTCACCAGTTTTAAGGTATGAGACCATACAACAAAATTAAACAGGTCCAAACATAACTAGAAAATGGTCGGAAATCAGCATTTCTGGGTTAAATCTTTGTCACCGCTAACCATGAAAACAGAGAGTGTAATTTTGCCTCGGAAATTGGTAATTAATCTTATATTTAATGAAGATTTTTTTGCCTCCGAAATCCCAAGCAAACTCTCAAGATCTCCAAAGAAACCATTAGTATCATCGGTATAATTTCGCTAGTTAATCTCACATGCAACTCCAATGGTTGCAAATTCAATCTTTCTTGCTAACGAAGTACAGGCCAGAACTACAAACAATTAAGTTTTATACATTCAAAAAGTCACCAAACTCAAGCTGCCATTAGCCAGTAGGACTGACACTAAAGCTTTCTCAAAGGCCTACAAATACTTCATTACATTACCGAGCAACTGTGGAATCAGAAATTCATCGAGAGGGGTAAAATTTATATAAAAAAATTACTGATCAGAAATTCATCGAAGAGGGATAAAAATTACACAGAAAAATTACCGAAGAGTAATTATAAATTTATAGTTCCAATGTTATTAACATAATCACAATTTATAATTTAAATTTCATTAAACTAATTACAATTTATATTAAATTTTTATTTTATATTTAATATTTTAATTTATTATATAATTTATATGGCTTACATCTATATATATATATACACATATGGGGGAGTGAAGGGGTCCATTGCCCCCAGCCCCTCCTCTCCTGTTACCAAGTAATTGCCCAGTTGGCAAGTACCTTATTAAAGCGGCCTCGCCTTGCCCTTGACAATACTTAATTAGTCTCACATCTAGACTTTTTATAAGGTATAAAACACAATTCTTGCTCATATATTTTCTAATTCAAAAATACATTATTGACTTAAACATCAAAAGAGCATTTGAAGGTCTTAACTAATTTAATACTCTTTTTTTATCAATAAAATACTTTATGAGTTTGTTTGGATTGGTTTAAAATCCATCTTGTTCTTTAGCCAATTATATTTCATTTAATTGCCCACAGTCCCATAATACTAATTAAATATGATTGCAAAATTGGCAAGACACAAATCTGATCATCAAATGTTAATGTATCATATACATGTATTTTATTAAATTAAATTGGACTTGAATTTAAGGGTGAAAATAATGAAAACATAATGGGGAATTGAAAGAGCATAAGTTTAGGGTAGGGGAAGTAAAAAAAGAAACAAAAAAGTGGCTTGTCTTAATTAGTAGTCAAGTTAATAAAAAATAGGATGCGGTTTTTAATAAGAATAAAACAAGTGTGAGAAAGGGCGAGATGGAAGGATCGAGAAATAAAAAAAATAGCAAAGAGAAATTTATGGGTCTTAAATGGTTAATATGTTTCCATGAAAGCTGATCATTTGATATATAAATGGGCAAAATATAAAGGGATTAGAAATATATGTTGAACAAGGCAAAGCATCTCCTTCTTATATTACATATAAATATTCTATATGCATGTATATTAAAAGGAAAATTTCACTTGGATAAAAAATAAATTAACTAAGCCTAGCTAGTAGAGAAAGAAAGCTACCTCTGTTTCTCTATATATAGATATATAAATTAATATAGTTATCATAAAATAAGTAAAAATTAAGAAATGATGGGTAGCATATTGATGTTAATGGTATTAGTATGTGTGATGTTAATGGGGGCAAAAGGTGAAGATCCTTACTTGTTTTTCACATGGAATATTACTTATGGTACAATCTCTCCTTTGGGAGTTCCCCAGCAAGGCATTCTCATCAATAATGAATTTCCTGGACCCAACATCAATTCTACAACCAACAACAATATTCTGATCAATGTCTTCAATAACATTGACGAGCCTTTCCTTTTGACATGGTAATTTTTTTAATTATTTCTTTCATTCTTTTATTTTGCACAAAGTTTTAATATTTATTTTAACCATGTATGTATTCAGGAGCGGCATCCAGCAGAGGAAAAACTCTTGGCAGGAAGGACTCCCCGGAACCAATTGTCCAATCCAACCTGGAACCAATCAAACCTATATTTTCCAAGTAAAGGATCAAATTGGCAGCTTCATGTACTACCCAAGCACAGCTTTGCACAAGGCATCCGGTGGTTTCGGCGGCCTTCGTATCAACAGTCGTTTGCTCATCCCTGTCCCTTATCCTGATCCTGAAGATGACTATACTCTCATTGTCAATGATTGGTATAATAAGGGCCACAAAGCTCTCAGGAGTTTGTTGGATAGTGGTCGTGTTCTTGGCAGGCCAGATGGTGTCTTGATTAATGGTAAAAATGCAAAGGGTGATGGCAAGGATGAACCTCTCTTCACCATGAAACCTGAAAAGGTGTACAAGTACAGGATCTGCAATACTGGGCTTAAGACATCTCTCAACGTTAGATTCCAAGGCCACACAATGAAGCTTGTGGAGATGGAAGGATCTCATGTGGTACAAAATGAGTACGAGTCCCTTGATGTTCATGTTGGCCAATGCTTCAGTGTACTTGTAACAGCCAACCAGGAACCAAAGGACTACTATTTTGTGGCTTCTACCCGATTCCTTAAAACCGAGCTAACTGCAAAAGCCATTATTCAATACACTAATGGGAAGGGACCAGCATCAGAAGAACTCCCAAAGGCACCAGTTGGATGGGCTTGGTCTCTAAACCAGTTCCGTTCCTTCCGCTGGAATCTCACTGCAAGTGCTGCTAGGCCAAATCCTCAGGGTTCTTTCCATTATGGATCAATCAACATTACTCGCACCATCAAACTTGTTAATGCAGCAACCAAGGCAGGCAGCAAGCTTCGTTATGCCGTGAATGGCATTTCACACGTTGACCCAGAAACCCCTTTAAAACTTGCTGAATATTATGGCATTGATGATAAGGTATTCAAGTACGATATTATGAAAGACGAACCACCAACTAAAGTTACTGAGGCCATCTTACAGCCCAATGTGCTTAACATGACATTCCGTAATTTTGTGGAGATTATCTTTGAGAACACTGAGAAGAACATGCAATCATGGCATTTGGATGGCTACTCATTCTTTGCAGTGGCGTAAGTATTTTAAATTAATTTTCAAATTTTATTTGTTAATAGCCTTACTCATATATGATCATGAACAGGGTGGAGCCTGGCACATGGAGTCCCGAGAAAAGGAAGAACTACAATCTGCTTGATGCAGTGAGCAGGACAACAGTGCAAGTATTCCCAAAATCATGGGCAGCCATATTTTTGACATTTGATAACGCTGGAATGTGGAACATTAGATCTGAAATATGGGAGAAGACATATCTTGGCCAACAGTTTTATGCTAGCGTTCTTTCCCCAGCACGGTCTCTCAGGGATGAGTACAACATTCCCGACAATGCTTTGCTCTGTGGTCTCGTTAAAGACCTGCCCAAGCCACCACCTTACAGCATTTAAAATTTCTGCTGCTATATATTATATATATAAATGCGCCTCTTTAACACAGTATCTATCTGTGATCGATAGCAATAGAGAGAAGAGTGTTACAGGGGATTAATTATAATTAAGGGTCAATTTTCACAGCATTATTTAGTTGCCTTATTGTGCTCGTTTCACCCCCTTCCTTTTTTTTGGGTGACTGTATTAGCCCACTTTTATAACATGTTATCATAATTTTATTTCATTTTTTTCCTACTTTTGTTATAATTATAACGAAAATTACATTTTATCTTCTTATGATTTTTTTGCCCATCCAGTATCTTCTTATGATTTTTTTTACCCATCTAGTATCTTCTTATGATTCTGTCTTCTTATGATTTTAATGAAGCTTCTTTTTCTCTATAATTTAGGAATAAGATATCCGCGTTATCCTTTTTTTTTTAATTTTCTAAATATATATAGTTAGACTTGACCATCTCTTTTTTTTCATTAATATCTCTTTTGTTTTCACTGCCAATGGAGTTTGAAAATTCTGATTTTTTTTAATCCTTTTTTCCCACTAACATCTCGTTTTTTTATTAGAAGTTAGTTTTAGCACAATATTTAGTTGAGGAATTTATATTCTCTAGCACACCAGCCAAGATTTGCTATCCACAACAAATAATTTTGACATCTCCTGTAGTAGATGTTCCTCTAACAATCAAACTCTCTATTGGATTCTTCTTATTGCTATAAAGTTCTTTATTGATAAAAGCATTTGAAAATAGACATTCGTTAACCTTCTTTATAGTTAGAGGTTTTCTTTTATACATTAAAGTCTCTTTGGTATTCTTAAAAGATGAAGGTAAACACCATAACAATTAAGAGTTTTGTCTTCTTTGTCATACTTAATATCTAAAATTTTCAAATGAACAAGTATTGTTTAAACTCGTTGAGATGTGACTTTAGAGATATACCTTCTATCATGCTAAGCATGTACCTTCTGGTTTTGTATAGAATTTTTTTAAAGAAGTCAAAAACTTGCTCATACAATAAGATAGGGTCCCAATCCACTTTCCCTCTATATCACTTAGGGCAATAATTCTACCAGTTCTCTTCTTAGCTAGAGCCTATCTATATATGAAAAAATTTAGTGTTTTTGTCCCCATGATTAATCCATTTTGCCCTCATCTTTTGCACTTAATAAAACTCCTTAGCTCAACTTCCAGCTTACGAAAATTCTCAAAGCCATATCATTCCAAGGCTTTTTGGATCCCTCCTAGTCTTGTGAAGAGATAGTTTTTTCTATGTTAAATATTACAAAAAAAAAAAACTTCTTTATTTCATATATGTAAGTTGCTTAAAAAATGATGAGCCACTTTGAGATAAGGCCCATTTCTATCCTAACTTTGCTTGATAAAGTCATTGAATGATCCATGCAGGGTAGCAAGAAATTTGAAAGTCTACACTTCTTAACTTCACTAACCTATATATTGATGGAAGTGGACTTGGATTGATCGGAACTTCCAAGCATATAAGAATGCTTCAATCTAATCATCATTGCAAAAGCCCTTGTTAATCCTTTCAGAAATAGCTTTTCTCGACCAAGTAAATAGGGTTATTCAAGAAACCTAATAGCCCGATCAACTTGGCCCAACTTGGGTAATTTGGGTAGGGTTGGGACCGATATTTTAAAAATCAGGCAGGGTTTCAGGTTCTTTTTGTTTTAAATTAGGTTTTTAGGGTCAGGCTTTGGGTTGACTCAGAAATTACTAGGGCCTATATAAAACCTAAAAACCTAATCTCTCTTTCTTCCATTTCATTCTACCTCCAAAAACCTACCACAAGCCACATCCTCCCCTTCCTTCTCTAGCCCTCTCCGCCTCCTCTCTTCCTTTCTTTTATTCTCCCTCAACCTCTTTTCTTCCAGTTTTTTGCTCTGTCTCACCTCCCTTCTCTGCACAAAGCCACATCACATGGATCAATATCAACTCATCTGTGACATCTCCTCAACTTTGATTGATTGTAGATTTATGGTTGTTGATAATCGATATTTTATAATTTTAGTGTGAATCATGTGATTGTATTCTATTTTTTTTTTCTTATTTTGGTAGTTTTGATGTACTTGTATATTTGTAGTTTTAGTTTTTTTCATTTCTGGTGTGATTTAGTAAATATATTGTAGTTTATATTTTTTTTATTTCTTTGTTTAGATCGTAGATTTGCATTCTGTAAATTTTTTTTTTACATTTCTATTATTTTAGATGTTTGGCTTTTGCTTGATCTTCATGAATCTTAGATTTGTATTTTCGGATATGATTGTTTAATAATAATAATAATAATAATAATAATAATAATAATAGAAAAATTTATTGTAATGCTCTTTAGCCCGAGAAATTAGAAAATTAGAAAACTAAATCTAAAAAATTTGTCTGAAAATAAATGCCTTTGGGCTTGAGAGGTCAGGCCTAATCCAACCTGGTTGCCTCATGGCCCGAATTCATATTTGTTCAAAGGTTTAGGACTGGGCTTAGGGTCATAAGTTGAGACTCGATTCAAACTCAAATTAGGCTATAAACAGAGTGAAATCTGACCCAATTTGCTCAAGTACATCTCTAGAAATAAATTCTAACAAAGTAACACAAATTACATTTCTTTGTCCCGGCCATGGGTATAATTAGGGATGTGCAAAAAATTTAAAATCCAACCTATTCAACTACTGTTTGACTAATTCGACTAACTATATTGATTTAAATCGATTGGTTTAAATTGATTGAGTTGGTCGATTTCGATTTGTATATGTACTATGAAAATTGACCAAATCCGATTAAAAATTGACCAAATCAATTATTAATGATCGGTTTTTAAAAATAATTTTTTTCAATGACTATTAGAGAATTAAATTTACCAAGTTCAAAAATTTGATCAATTCGATCCAAGTATGATTTCGTTTGCTGATGTAAAATAATAAATTTTAATTACAAATACTTATGATGCATTTTTTCCAAAAAAAAGTTATTTTTAATATTTGAAAATTCTGAGTTTTAGTTTTTTAAAATAATTTATAATAAATAAAATATATAAATAAAAAAAGGAAAGAAAAATACGGAGGGCTAGAGAAGATGAGAGTGGCCAGGCCATCCAAGTAAGCACGTATATCCAATTTCTAGCTGGTTAATAAAGAGTTTCGGATTTTATCAAATATCCTTTTTATCTTTTTGTTATTTTTCTCTTTTCTCAAAACCCTAATTCTGATAGATTCAGTTTGGGCCTTGAAATACCTCTCTCTATCGTCTCTTAAACAATCTCTCTGTCGTTTTATCGATCATAACATCTTCTCTCTATCTACAGGTTTGTCTCGCTTTCCATCTATACATGTTTTTGTCAAATTCGTGTTCATTTCCGATTCACTGTTGATATCGCTGAATTTTAAGAATTTTATTTAGCGATTTGAATTTTGAATTTACTTTTGGGATTGAGAATGGTGGAATTGGAAAATGTTTTAATGGATCTTTCGGCGAATGATTTTGTATTTTTTTGGTTAATCGAATATTTTAATTTGTTTATTGTGCAAATTGGACTAGTTCTCATTTCGTTTCTGCTTTAATTAAATGTGTTAATGAAGTAATCTTTGTAGTTAGTTTGAGATAGTGATTGATTGTTTTTCTTTTGATAAATGCGAAATGAGAAATGCTACTGAGTTTTATTTCATTTCCACCTTCCAGTAGTACCAGGAAATGGGTGGGAAAGCATTGTGTTCAAGAGTTGGCAAAAATGGGAACTGAATTTACTGCTCTTAGTCTATTGTCAAATAGATTATCATCTCATGGAATTTTTGAGAGGCATGGGTAATTATGGTTTTCTTTTTTGTTATTACTTTGTGTTGTGTGAAGTCAAGTTGTTAGAACACTTTTCTTTCAGTTTTTACTTATCATCATACGTGGTTGTGGTTGACTGCACAATGTATTGTAACTGCACATCTATTTAGTGAGCTATGAATGCTTCAATTCTCGGTTACATCTTTCTGTTGTGGTTTTTTGTAATTGGTCTTTTGAAATTTTGAATTATTTTCAAGATGTTTCAGTGCAGCCATTAAACATTACAGACAATTTTAATGAAAGTTTTATTTGTTTGGATTGAAATATTAAAGTTTCTTGTGCTGATTTTTGGCTTGTAGTCATTGATGAGTTCAAACAAAATTGAATTGTAGTCACTTAGAAACGCTTATCATTTGGGAAACCATTGAATTGCATTTTGGTACCTAAAGACTAGTTGCTGAAATCTCAAGTTGGGTTTTTGATTACTCTCGTTTGCCTTAGTTGTGCATGTTGGAAGTACAAGTACTGAAGGACTCATAGTTTTAAACATTTTAGCCGACTATTGGCATGGCTTTCCATGTATTTATTGAGCAATTTTTGTATGCCAGATATACTCAAACTAGTGTACTCTTACATTCTGTAGTGTTTATCTTCGATTCTAATTATTGTTGTTAGTTTGTTGAATACTCTCTAATTTTCCAATTCTATGTGCTGATTAGATTGCTTGTATGTTATAATTGGCAAAAGCTTGAATAATCTACTCTAATGACCTGGCCCGACCAAACTGTCTCCATTATTGATAGAGCCGATACTAGAGGCAGGGAAAAGGCTGAGGTTTAGCAGGAAAAGATGTTTACGAATAATCAGCGGCAAGAAGAACGAACAGGAAAATATGGAACCCCAAGGATCCAATATCTGCAGGTTTTTTTAAGTATTTTTAATTTGCAATTCACTTCATTATAGGTTTTGTTGACATAGTCCATTGATATTTTTCTCTCTCTCTTTCTTTTTAATATATATATATATATATATATCTATTTATTCATTTCAGGAATTGGTGAGCCAGTTTCAGAATGCAACTGATGAAGGTGTGTGCTCTCTTTATTATAGTCAATTTTGGTGATTTTCTTTATTGAACTGTCTCTAAAGCATGTTATATAGATTCAAATACAATGAGAATTCAATTATATGAATGCTATTGTGAAGTCTTTTAGTAATGTAAAAATGCAATGTGATTTTTAAATAGTGTACTAACCCACCCTTGTTTGATATAAATGATTTTTTTCCCGATTTTGTAGAATTCAATCTATATCTTAGTTTCTAGACCACTGTTTGGATGGTAGATGCAAATAATAATAGCCACACTGTTTGGTACGATATATGCTCCTTTAAGAGTTCTAGATTGCTTGAGAGTGTTAGGAATAGATTTGTAATATTCTCATTGCAGTATGATGATTTTGTAGCATATAAGGCTTAGTTTTAGCAATGATAACTCAACACAACAGATCAGTCACAAGAAAGGTGATAACAAATATAAGAAGAGAGTTAGGTAAAGAAGGGAATAGAGAAATAGAGAGGAGAAAGGAAAGAGAAGAAAAAGGAGAAGAGATAAAATTAGAGAATATTCATTGATTGATTTTGAGTCTATACATAGCGTAATTCATGTAAGGAGTAGCTACTAACTACTGTACAACAATTCCCTTTAATCAGCACATTCCTTGGCCAGTTAGTTGCTTTCAATTTGCTTTCCCAACTCATTCTCACCTCACCTTCCTCAATTTCCTTGGTTTACCCATTTGACCAATATTTGCTGCACAATCTGATTACCTCTTAAGATGACCCTAGTATTCAACACCTTTTCTGGTGCGATGAGAAATTCATCATCCCACATTGTTGGTAAGGTGGTGATTGGCACAATGTTATTCCCTAACTTCTTCTTAAGGACGGAAACATGGAAAACTGGATGAATCTTTGTGTCAGGGGGAAGCAGAGGTTTGTATGCTACTATGCTGTTCTTTTCAATGACTTCAAAAGGACCGCAATACTTAGCAGCTAGCTTCATGTTTCTTTGAATGGCCATGGTAGCTTGTCAATAAGGCTGTAGTTTCAAATAGACAATGTCCCCAATTATAAATTCTCGCTCACTTCTTCAAGAATTAACACATCGCTTCATTCGATTTTGGGCTTGTTGTAGTTGCTCCTTCAGTTGCTGATTAGGCTCTGCCCTTTGTTTTAAAAATTCCTCAACTGTAGCTACATTGGTATCTTTATAAAGGAGGGGGAGATGCTGGAAGTTTGCCATACAAGGCTTGGAAAGGTGTCATGCTGGTGGAAGATTGGACCGTGGTGTTATACCACCATTCTGCAATATTGACCCAATTCATCCGTTTGGTTGGATGTGTATGAGTCATACAATGGAGATAAGCTTTCAAAGTTTTGTTTGATCGTTCCGTTTGGCTGTCAGTTTAGGGATGGTATGAAGAGGACGTGTAATTTTACTCCCATTAATCTGGAAAGTTCCTTCCAAAATTGGTTGGTGAAGATCTTATCTCTGTCAGAGATAATTGTTTCAGGGAGTCCATGAAGTTTTGCAACATGATCTAGGAACTTTTTGGCAATCACTTCTGCTGTATATGGATGCGCCAATGGAAGGAAGTGACCATATTTTGTCAAGCTATCTACTCCCACCAAAATGGTGTTTTTCCCTTGAGACTTTGGAAGCCGTTCTATAAAATCCATACTGATCACAGTCCAAGTAGATGTAGGGATGGGTAGAGGTTGCAAAACCTTGGGTGTGGGCAATTTTCTGTTTTACATCTACAGCAAGTGTCACACTGCTTGATCCAATCAATAATTGACTTCTGCATCCCAGGCCAATAAAAGTACTGATGTAAGCTCTTGAAGGTACCTTGAATTCTAGAATGGCCACCTATTGGAGAGTTGTGAAATTGTTCCAGAAGTCGATGTCTCAAATCAGTGGTGGAATTGATATAAATGCTACCCTTGTACCTCAATATTCCGTCTTTGAATGAATAATTGCTATTAGGAGGCGTTTGAATGGATAAACCTCGAATTAGCTCTTGCAGCGAAGGATCAAGCTGATACGATTCTTCCACTTTTGTGATACAAGTAGAGGTAATTGTTGAAATGAACAGTTCACCATCTTTTTTGGATGCTGGCTTTTTTGAAAGGGCATCTATTGCTTGACTAAATTTCTCCTTTTTGTAGATAATTTTATAGTCCAAGCCAAGGAGTTTTGTAATTCCTTTTTGCTAGATGTATGAATGGAGTCGCTGCTTGAGAAGATGTTTGATACAATGTTGATCTATCTTAATGAAAAATCTCTCTTGTTCCAAATAATGTTTGAATTTGGTGACAACAAACATAATTACCATTGACTCTCTCTCGTATGTTGATAATACTTGATTTCTTGGGCTAAGGTGCTTAGACAGATATGCCATTGGTCTTCCTCCTTGCATTAATACCGCTCCTAGCCCTTTGCCACTAGCATCGCACTCCAAGATAAAAGGCTAAGAGAAATTGGGAAGTGCAAGAACAGGGGCAGTCACCGTGGCTGTTTTGAGATTGTTGAAGGCATTTTCAGCTGCTGGGTTCCACTTGAAGCTATCTTTCTTTAACAACTTAGTCAGAGGCCTACTCATTTCACCATAGCCTTTGATAAATCTTCGGTAGTAACCGGTTAAGTCCAGAAAACCCTTTAATTCCTTCAAACTGGTGGGAATTGGCCAATTAACCATGGCTTTAATTTTCTCCTTGTCAGTATCCACTCCACTGGATATAATGTCCCAAATATTCAATAGATTAGCAACCAAACACACATTTTTCTTTCTTTGCATACAATTGCTGTTGCCTTAAGATTTTAAAGACAACTTCCGAGTGAGTGCGATACTGTTCTTTTGTATGGCTATACATTAAAATATCGTCAAAAAAAACTGATACAAATTTTATGAGATGTGGGTGGAATACCTGGTTCATTAGAGCCTGGAAAGTGGTAGGAGCATTGGTCAAGCCAAATGACATGACTGTGAATTCATAGTGCCCGGAATGGGTTCTGAAAGCCGTCTTGTAAATGTTGTTGGGTTCCATGCGAATTTGATGGTACTCAGATCGTAAGTCGATCTTTGAAAAAATCCTGGCTCCATTCAACTCATCGAAGAGATCTTTTATAATTGGAATTGGAAATTTATTTTTAACCTTCATTTAGCTTTCAATAGTCTACACAATACCTCCATGTCCCAACCTTCTTCTTGACTAAAAAAGCATGGGAAGCATAAGGACTACGGCTGTGCTGGATAGTGGAGGTTTCTAGCATCTCTTGGATCAATTTTTCCATTTACTTTTTTTTTTTTTTGTAAATGTGGGTAGCGATGTTGTCTCACATTGACTGGTGCTGTTTTTGGTTGGAGGGGAATGCTATGGTTGCATGAAATGGTTGTAGGGATGTTGGTTTCTGGAAGATATCTTGATAGTGAGTGAGCAAGGATTGAAGGGAGTTCTGAGTTTGGCTTGGTGTGTGGTTGGCTTTGGGAGTGTTTATGGTGGAAAGGGAAATAGTGAATAGCCTTGTCGATAGTCCTTGCCAACCCTCTTGTATCATATTGTACAAGGTTTTATCACTCATTGCCTTGGCTGAAGGTGCATCTGTCATCCCTTTAAGCTCAATCAACTTGCCTTCTTTTTTGAGCTGGAGCTTATACCCTTCAAAATCGAAGGGAATGGGAGTATATGTCTTCATCCAATCTACTCCCAGAACGATATCATCGTCCCCGATGTCTAGGACTCGAAGGTCGAACTGAAATTGATGTCCTTGCATAGTCCACGAGCACCCAAAACATTTTGATCGCACTAGTATCTTCCTGCTGTCGGCCATCATAAGAGTGGCTGAATTCACATGGGTCATAGGAATTTTAAGCTCCTCTACTACCATAGTGTTGAAAAAGCTATATGTGCTTCCGCTATAAATCAAAATAATCGACAATCGATTCTTGATTTGTCCATTCAGTTTGATTGTGTTATCTGCCACGCATCCATCAATGGCCTGAAGAGATAACTCAACTTGCTCATCACCTTCTCCTTCGTTAGTTTCTTCCTCTACTGCTTACCACTCCCCATCTTCCTCGTCTTCCTCTTCTAGCCCTAGGTGGGTTAGGGCTGTTTTGTTTGACAACGGTGGCAGGGGAAATGTCTCTCGCCACAACTAAAGCAAGAGTTGGTGTCCTTCCTTTGGCCCGAATAGGGTACACCAACATTTTTGGTAGAGTTGGGTTGGAGCTTTGGGGTGTTGCTATTGATGGGTTTGGGGTTAAGTGTTTGGCTGGGTTGGGAAATTTGGGCTGGTTTTGTTATTGGGTTGGACGTACTGTTGAAGGGTCTATGTGAAGGGTTTAACTCATACTCTTTTGGGTAGCTTCCAAGGTCACCTCTTGTAATCATGCAAACTCAAAAGCCTTGTGAATGGTTCTTGGTCGGAGCATCCTTACCAGCCTCTCTATTTCCAGCTTCAACCTACCGATGAAACTAGAGATGAAGTAGGCTTCGGTGAGGTAAGGGCTTTCCCCTTCCATTTGAGCCTTTTTATTTTCAAACTCCTCTTGAAATTCTAGAACACCAGCCTTCTGTTTGAGTTGATTAAACTCGGTTACAACATTTTCAATGCGTGAATCTCTGAACCGAAGAATGAGGGCTCGAGAAAATTCCTCCCATGTGGCATTCGGGTGTGTTTTTAACCAACCCCAAAACCATTTTTCTGGTCCTTCACCCATGTGCAGTGGACCAATCTCCATCTTATGATCCTTCGGCATCTCATACACCAAAAAATATTTGTTGTATTCCCATAACCAAGATTGGGAGTTCTTACCTTCAAAGAGTGGCAATTTCATCTTTGGAAGAAGGCGTCCGAGATAACCTCGGTTTCCATTGAGATGGGTGAACCCATAGTTATCAGGTTCTCTGATTCTGAAGAAGCCCTCTTGTTGGAGGTATTGGTTGTCGCTCCACCAACAAGGTGCCTTCAGCAGCGGTGTCTTTGCCCTTGCCGAGATTGGACATCTCCATTATTTGTGAGAACTGCGACCTTAGCTTCAGTTGCTCTGTTTGCAATTGGCCATATGTCTGTTGATGCTCGGCTTTAGCAGCCTGGCTTTCTTTTTGGATAGCATCGATTTGCAGATAAACATCTATAAGTTTTGCTCCGATTTCATCTGTTTCTTCTCTTTCAGGACCCTCCCCAGCAGTTGGGTTTCTTGGTTTTCTTGTTGTTTTACTCATCTTTTTTTTTTTTGTGCCTAGATCGAAGCTCCGATGCCAATTTGTAGCATATAAGGCTCAGTTTTAGCAATAATAACCCAACTCAACAGATCAGTCACAAGGAAGGGGAGAAAAAAATAGAAGAAAAGAATTACGTAAAGAAGGGAATAGGGAAATCAAGAGGAAAAAGAAAGAGAAGAAGGAGAAGAGATAAAATTAGAGTCATTGATTGATTATGAGTCTGTACAGAGCGTAATTCATATAGGGAGTAGCCACTAACTACCATACAACAATTCCCTTTTAATCAGCACATTCCCTGATCAGTTGGTTGCTCTCACTTTGTCTGTTTTCCCAGCTCATTCTCACTTCATGTTCCTCAATTACCTTCTTATCCATGGACAAACTATGGATTGCCTTTTTCTTTCTCCTCTTATATGTTGCAGATTCATTTTATGCAGCCCCTTTGTCTCTTTTTTGAGCTTCAAATTAGTGATTTACTTCTATATTAATATATGTATTAATGAATCCTATTGAATGAAGTTTACTACGTTGCTCTTCTTGGCTTTCCGCATCTTAACCCAGTTTTCTTTCAATTTGGGATTTTTGTAGTAGTACTTTTGCTCATGATTAATATTGCAAATATATAGATTTTTTTGCTTATACCAACACGATATACAACCAAAAGAACAAATAAAGAAGTTAGATAGCAGAAGAGAACACTCTTCCATCTCAGTATCTTGTGGACCTGTTACTTACCCAACTTGTGCCATTTATAATTTTATCAGAATTTCTGAGAGGATTATGTTTTTGCATAGGTTTTATGTTTTTCTTAACTAGAATCTCCACTTTGAAATCTTCTCGTAATGTTTGGGCTAATGCCTAAATTTCATCTCTCTGTTACTTCTTTGCACCTTAATTTTATATTAGAAAGAGAGAGAGAGAGAGAGAGAGAGAGAGAGAGAGAGAGAGAGAGCATTGGTTATGTGAAATCTGACATGCTTGAGAGAGAGAGAGAGAGAGAGAGATTGATTGATTATGGTGAAATCTGACATGCTATGCATGTATGTATGTATGTAAACACACACACATATGTATGCATGTATGTCTATATCTTTGGTTATTTGAAAATATGACATGCAATATTCTTTCTTAATTGACACGCACACAAATTTTTTTACACAATGGTCATTTTGAGTGATCCTGAATAATTCTTCTTAATTAATTGCAATGTATCTAGTAATTTGCAAACCTTAGTTGACTTCATCTATTGTATGGATTTTATGATGTTCCATTGAAAAATATTTCGTTCCTACGTAAAATCCTATATTCTGAAACTTTATGAACTGGATTGCAGAAACAAAAGAGAGAATCGTTGCTAACTTGGCGAACTTTGCTTATGATCCTTATAATTATGCATTCTTACGCCAGGTTCAGAGCTTTAATGTTGTTGGAATTATTTGGCAATGAGTGAGAACTAAGCTGTATTTTATATATTTTTTTTCCCACATAAACATCTTTTGCATGTGATGTTTGATCAGCTCAATGTTTTGGAGCTCTTCCTAGATTGCATAACAGAACCAAATGAGAAGCTTGTGGAATTTGGGGTTGGGGGTGTATGCAATTCCTGTGCTGGTATGTCCAGTAAAGTAAATGTGTTGCTCAAACCTGAAAATGGTGATAATTACAGTTTGTTTTTTCCTTCAAATTGTCAAGATTGATAGTTTCATTTGAATTTTTGTGCATCTGAGCACTAACTACTTATCCATTGTAGATCCAGCAAATGCTGCAATTGTCACCGAGTCTGATGGTATACCCCTTATTATCCAATGTTTATCAAGCCCGGTTAGGAATACAGTAAGTATGTGGTTTTTTTTGGGTTTTGACCTCCTTACTTTGAAACTTTGCCTTTGAAACCTGGAAGTTTACAATGGGACTTAAACGAGGTGAATACTGATGGAATTATTAATCCCTCTATTTTTCTAATCCACTCTTATACAATGGCTGTTCACTTGTTAACTCTTTATCAGAACAAAAGAAAAGGTTATTTTTTTTTATTGCAATAATAGATTTTTAGTTTCTATTAATCCTTTTTGCATTGGCAAATTGGTTTTATATGATAGTCTGGGAGCATTTTAATCTGCTCTTGGTTGCTGTACCTGATTTTCAAAATGATCAAAGTAATGCATAGTTGTAACTATCTGCTAAGTACCTGATGTTCAAAATGATCAAAGTAATGCATAGTTGTAACTATCTGCTAATAAAATGCTAAGATCGTGTTGTTTAGAATGATGAAAAGTTGAATATTTTTGAATGCTTCTTCTTTAGGTTGTAGAAATGTGCTCTCTATGCTGTTCTTCTACCTTTAATAAAAGATATTTCATTTCTGTTTCAGAAATAAGGAAAGCGTACTCTGGGTTTTCTGCCCCTTTCTTTCAGCAGACCAAAATGTATAATAGTGATAAATATGATTTCAAATGTCCATCCCTCCCCTCTCTTATCTTTCTTTATGCTTTCCCCTCCATCATGCCAAGGCTCTATTGACTGTGAGTTAAGGCAGTAGTCATCTGCTACTACTATTCAGAAGTCATCTGCCTTCACTCTTCATAGTCTTGAAGTGATTTAATTTTTTTAAATCTGTGTTAACCTTTGAGACATTTAATGTGGTCTTGGAATCATTCCTCTAAATTTTGCTTTGTTGAACATATATCTAACTCAAGTTAGGGGCTAACAACTTGCAGCATTTTATATCATTTAAGGGAATTTGTAAACATCCAGTATTACTGTTGCAGGTCAATTATGCGTTTGCGGCTCTTTATTATCTTTGTAACTCATCTAACAAGGAAGAGATTCTAAAGCCTGAAGTTATTGATGTCATCAAGAGGTATGCTGCAGCAGGGTCAGTAAGTGTAAGCTTCGGTAATCTGGCTAGAGCATTCTTGGACAAGCATGTCTCTGACAATGGGTGAGGCAAGAGCTACCCATCCCTTTCTAAAGATGATCGTTGTCTTTAAAAATTGGTTTAGTTGTCGAAAATACCAGTGAAGCACTCATTAAGTAATTAGCTACAGGGCCTATGCATTTTTTGCTTGATATAATTGTACAAGTCATGCCACAGTTTGGGTTCTTCTACTACCCTGTATAAATTCGTTGTTTGAGTAGTCCTGATCAACATTTAGCTGTTAAATTTGAGGGTTAGCATTTATGATGTTGGAGATTAGAAGATGTTTTGTCTTTGGAAAATTTGGCAGCACTTCTTTTATGGAGCCACCTTTTAATGTATTTACAGGTGAATTTGATGCAATAAAAGGTAAAAAGTGAAAGAACTTGGATAAAAATAGTGAAAGAACTTGCATAAAAATAGAGACAAATGGACTGCTGCAAATCTATTTCAGGTTCCTTCTTCGATTTTGATATTCGAAGATGCAGTCGTGATCATCATCGGCTTATTTTATAATTTCCTCGAAATTAGAAATTTGCAAGTAAAGTTGTTCTTGTAAACATTGATTAGTAACTTTATAATAGAATCGCATGTCATATGACAAAAAACAATATCGAAAGCGAACGACACGCATTTCTAGTCTTAATTCCACAAGCCATACATATCAAAACTGCTACTGCTGTAGCTATTACTGGACAATTTTATCATAAAAAGCTATGCTTGCATGTACTGCACCCAAAATCAAGCATATATTTTAGCAAAAACAAATCTACACTAGTTTGAATGTAGCTTTCCTAATTTGTCTGCAATGCGGGATACTCATATCAGCTATTTATTGTATTGGGATCAAGGAATGCAGGTACCTTGGTAATTTGGAAGATGAGGTAGCATTTTCAGACACTTGAGTTTTCAGTATTCCCACTGGATTCTCAATCCTATATCATATGAACATCGTCAATGCCAACAATTTTCTGAGATGGTGATATGGAGCTTGAAGGTGGTCCTTGATCCATCGGTCTACCAGTTCGGGAGGAGGTGACTAGCTCGGACTACACAGTGGCGGATAGAGACTGCATAGCATTTTTGTGCTTTTCCTGCAAGAGTGAAGTTCTTCAGTGGTTACATTCACAGTTCACAGAAATCAAGAAAAATAGAGTAGAAGTGGTAATTCCAGGCTTAAAAAGAAATTCAAAGATTGAGTAAAACATGCATTGGAGGAGACAAGCTAAGTCCAATCAATGAAAGATAATCTTGATGAAGCCAAGGAATTGAAGGAGAATATTTCAGGAGAAAAAATGTACAAGCTTGATGGAAATGAAAACACACAAATACAATGCAATTTTTGTGTAAAAGTTCCACATGCTGCTATATTTCATTGTGTTTTTATAGACAAAAAAAGTTACAGTAGATAAGTACAAAATCAATACTAATTAGATATGAATCCTAACTAATCCACACCAACTTTTCCTAACTATATGCTCCACCATTATTTTATGGATTCAGAGCTTGCTTAATGTAGCAATAAATATGACAAATTTGTGCAAATATCACTACAAATACGTCATTGTTGCCGTCACTCCTTAACACATTTGCTGGTGACACTCATTTTTTCAAACCTATCTTGAACACTTACTGCTTGTGCAAACCAAGATTCACATCAATATCACATCATTCAAAAATATTAGATAAATTTTTTATTCCTCTTATTGCAAATTCAAAGTCTAAATTAGAATTTTCTTCATTTTCTTGCCTTGTTATGGTTGCATCTTGCTTAAGGAAAGTGTTGTTTGAGTGTTTAGATTCTGAAATTCCTTTCTCCCAATTCCATTGTGATGCTTCATCAAATTTAACATCTCTCGCAACAATTACTTTTTGAGTTTTAATATCAAGAATTCTATAGGCCTTATTGCTATTGCTATAACCAAGAAATACACCAACAAATGTCTTTTGATCAAGCTTTGATCTCTTAGCATCAAGACAACAAGGAGATTCAAATACTTTTAGGTGATCAACAACAGGTTTCATTCCGTGCCAAGCTTCATATGGAGTTTTGTTTGAGAAAGTTTTTGTTGGCCGCTTATAAAGTAAATATACAGTTGTATTCACAACTTCTACCCAAAATTTCTGAGGCACATTCCTTTCAAACATCAAACATCTTGCCATCTCCATAATGGTTCTATTTTTTCTTTCATATACTCTATTTTGATGTGGAGTATAAGGGATAGTCACCTGGAGATGAATACTAGCATCAGAACAAAACTTATCAAATTCTTGTGAAGTGTATTTAGTTCCATTATCGGATCTAATAGTCTTGATTTTGCACCTACTTTGATTTTCTACCAAGGCCTTAAACTTCTTAAACTAATCAACCACTTCAAATTTATATTTAAGAAAATAAACCTAATTCACTCTTGAGTAATCATCAATAAAACCAAGTATCTATTACCACTTAGAGTTGGGATAGGCATAGGTCCACACATCTGAATGAATGAATTGCAATTTTTCAACATCTCTCCAAGCTTGATTTGATGGAAATAATTTCTTGATTTGCTTCCCAATTTGGCACATACCACATACACTTCAATTGTACAAATGGGAGGCATATTTTCTGCAAGAGCCTTCTCATGCATGGTTTTAAGTGAAGAATATCTGAAATAGGCAAATTTTTTAGGCCAAAGTTTAGAATCAATTAATGTAGCATTATAAGCATGTGAACTTATAGTTTTCAAGCTCACAGGAAAGCTTGTATCTTTCATTTTTACTTTTATAAGTTCACTGCTATCCGAATAAATTATAATGCATGATTTGTTTTGAAAATGCAGAGAATAATTTTTCTCAAGCATTTAACCAACAATCAGTAGATTTTGGCTAATTTCAAGAACATAGAGAACATCAGGAATGAGTTTTTTACCTGACTGAGTTTCAATGATCGCAACTCCACTTCCTTTACCTTGAATGCTTTTACCATTCCCAATTGTAAAGAATGATTGATATGCTTGGTCAATCACTTTGAAAAATTCCAGATTTGAAGACATTTGGTGAGTGCATCCACTATCTATTAGCTACTCATCCTTACTTCCATGTATTACATAACATGTAACAACAAATAAACTCTGCTTGTGAGTTTGATGTTGTTGATCTTCAACAATATGAGCTCGTTGGTTTGGTGTCTTGTTTATATTTTTGCAAACTTTTAAAGCATGACCAAGTTTTTTGCAATTGTTGCATGAAAATTAAGTCTATACCAACTTTTTTTCTCTGGATGACTAGCCTTGTTGCAATGTTTGCAAGGAGCATATATTTTTTTTCTCCTTATTTGTTGTTTGTAGCATGCTTCTTCTCCCAATTTAGAGTTTTTCTTTTTTAATTTGCAAGAAAGACTCCTTTGTTATTGCTGCTACTACCTTGTCTCATGGATCTTCTAAGTTATTGGGCTTGAAAAGAATGAACAAGCTTAGCTAATGTGATCTTTATCAAGTCCTTTGAGTCCTCCAAAGAAGAGATCTTGACTCGAATCTTTCAGGTTGGCAAACAAGCACTTTCTCTATAGATTCAATATTTCCATTTGCCTTGTTCTCTCACTTTCACTAAACATCTCTCGCAGCTTATCCCAATCTTATTTTGGTGTTTCACATGCCATAATCCTTGTGAAGATGAGTTCCGATACTGCTAGTTGAATATATGAGAGAGCTTTAGGAGATTTTGCTTGCTCTTCTTCATGGATTCTGATTTGGTTGATGGTTGGACTGTTGCCCAACACAAATGGTTCTCTATCAATCTCAACCCATTGCCACAATCCTAGACCTTTCAAGTGAGTCTTCATTTTTATGGACCAACTTTGTTAGTGTTCACCATTGAAAATTGGCAATGGAGGTGCTGATGTATTGCTGGAAGCCATGTTCTTGAGGTTTAGAGTTTTATGTGAAGCCTTGCTAGTTTTCTCTCTTTTTAACTCACAATCAAGCCCTCTAAGGTCAGAGAAGCTCTGATACCACTGATGGAAATGAAAACACATAAAAACAAAGTGTAATTTTATGTAAAAGTTCACACATTCTGCTATATTTCATTGTGCTTTTGTAGACAAAAAAGTTACAACAAATGCGTACAAAATCAATAGTAATTGGACATGGATCCTAATAACTAATCCATACCAACTTTTCCTAACAACATGCTCCACCATTCCTTTATGAATTCAGAGCTTGCTTAATGTTTCAGTAAATATGACAAAAAATTGTGCAAATGTCACTATAAATATGTCATTGCTCTCAAAGGCCCATTTCATGACTTTGACCTGAATGTAGACTTGGATGAGCATAGGAAGTCTAAAATAGTGTTAATTGCTTCTCCTCCAAGTTCAAAAGCAAAACTTATTCTTGAATTGAAGCATGAGGAGCTACCCAGTTGTTGCTTTGGTTATTTTATCCCACATTAAAAGATGTGGGATATGGGGAGGGCCCTAAGGCTATAGAAGTATCTCTCCCCCTTTAGTTAGATATATCCCTAAAAAATAAGTCTTTTATTTTATAAGGCTTAATTTTATTCTTCTCTCTTTTTTTTTTGTATTTCTTATTTAAAATTAGTAAAGTTATTTTGGTAGTGTCCGTGGACGTAGGTAAATTAGTCGAACCTCCTTAAATTGTGGTGTTCTCTTTATCTTTATTATTTATTTAATAACTATTTTAAGATAGAGTTGTGGTGATATTTTATACTATTAATTATACGTCTAGAAAAATAATGTTTAAGGAAATATTTGGTATTTAAGTGTGTCCATTGTGACCCAACTCTCTTTTTTAAAAATTTTTCTGGTATAATTATTGGTGCACTTGTTCACACACTATCTATATTATTTGTAGAAAAATAATCTAATTTCCATAAAAATTGATATCAGAGCCAAAGTTTTCTGAGTATATACTATGGTTGCAGCCTAGTCTGATCTTTCACATCAAAAAAGATTTTCTTGGATTATCGACATTCTGCATTTGTTAGCTATTCAATAATTTTTTGAAGCAAAGATAGCAGATGACTTAGGTGGATGACCCACTACAAAAGAGATAGCATTCACTTTATTAATTTGGTCAAATAATGTTGTATCAAATGATAGATTTGTAATGGAGCTTTTTAATGGTACATGCCATTTTGGCATGTAGCAATGTGAGGTTCTAGAGGCTCTCTTTCAGCAAGGTCTAGACATTGTAATTGAAGAAGAGAAATCAGAAGACATTAATAAAAAAATTGAAAATCCATCAATCGTATGACTTGTGGTACAATTCGATCGTGTTTTTTTTTAGAGAACAAAAGTATGATTTCTCTAAGAAAGTTTTCGCAAGTAAATTGTGGAAGGAATTGGAGAAAAATTTTTTGAAGAAAAGAAGTCAGAACAAACTTCATAGAAGAAGAGATTGTTTCGCTTCACATATGTTCCTGGTACAACTATGAATGAGCGCATCACCAATTTTAATCAGATGATAGCTGATTTGTTGAATTTGGATGCGACTTTCAAAGATGAAGATTTGACTTTGATGTTGTTGGAGTCCCTTCCAGAGGAATTTGAGTTTCTTGAAATAACTTTGCTCTTGGAAAGGTTAAAGTGACTTTTTCTGAAGTAACTACTGTATTATATAGTCACGAACTGCGAAAGAAAGTTCAAGTGCAGCAGCAGAAGCATTGATAGTGAGAGGTCACTCTCAAAGCAGGAAAAGAGAAAAGAAGGGAAGATCAAAATCCAAACCAGATAAAGATGAATTTACCTTTTGTCAGGAGAAAGGGCATTAGAAGATAGAATGTTCTAAGTTGAGAAACAAAAGCAAATCTGATAAAGGAAAAGTTATCGTGAATTTAAATGTAGTTGAGTGTGATGATGAAGACTCAGACATTTCAATAGCTGTTATGTAATCAATAAATTCTTCTAGTGTATGGATACTTGATTTAAGTTGTAGCCATCATATGTGTCTCAATCGGGATTGGTTCTTTGACTTTGGATAATTAAGTGTAACTGTTTACACAGTAAATGACGGTTCATGAATGATTAACCGGATTGATTCAATCCAATTAAGAAATCATGATGGATCAATCAAGACTCTGATAAATATTCGATATGTACCGAGTTTGAAGAAGAATCTCATCTTTGTGGGAGCCCTAGAATCAAAGGGCTTCATTATAAATGCAACAGATGGAGTAATGAAAATGAGCTCTGGTGCACTGTTGATAATGAAAGGATTAAGGAGGAATAATAACTTGTATTACTATCAGGGTAATGAAATTATTGGGACAACAGCAGACGCTTCTAGTAATGATCAGGAGTTGGAAGTAACTAGGTTATGGCATATGCGCTTAGGACATACTGGCGATAAATCCTTGTAATTTTTGTCAGATCAAGGATTACTGAACGGAGTGCAACTCAGAAGTTAAATTTTTGTGAGCATTATGCCAAAGGCAAGCAGACTAGAGTAAAGTTTGATACTAAAATCCATGATACCAGGAGTATTTTAGACTATGTTTACTTAGATGTATGGGGTCATTTCAAGACAACTTTAATGGGAGAAAAATACTATTTTGTAACTTTTATTGATGAATTAAGTGCTGAGAGCTTTCCTCATATGAAAAAAGATGGTGAAAACTCATACAGACATAAAAGTCAATTGTCTCTGCACAAATAATGGAGAAGAGTATAAAAGTGATCCATTTTTGAAATTCTGCTAAGATGAAGGCATTCGACACTTCACAGTTAGAGATACATCACAACAGAATGGGGTGGCAGAATGTATGAACCGGACATTGGTGGAAAAAGTTTGGTTTATATTGTTTAATGCTATGTTGGATAGATAATTTTGGGCTGAGGCTATGACTTATGCATGCCATCTCGTTAATCGCTTACCATCAGCTACTATTGGTGGTAAAACACCTTCGGATATATGGTCTGAAAAACCTGCTACCGATTATTCTTTCTTATGTATGTTTGGTTTTACTGTATACTACCATGTTAAGGAATCAAAGTTAGATCCAAGGGAAAAGAAAAAACTCTTTATGGGGATCACCACTAGTGTCCGGAAATAAAGAAGATAATCTTTAACAAAGATGTTACCTTTGATGAGTCTACCGTATTGAAAAAGATGACAAATGAAATTATTCAGTAGACAGATAATACTCCGCAGTAGGTGGAGTTTGAAAGAAGAATTATTGACCTAGAAACAAATGATAAATCAGATGTAGACATTCCTACAGTAGAGGTGGAACCAAATGAAGAAGAGGTTTCAACCCAAGAACCTCCACCACAACAAGAATCTATTGCATTAAATAGGCCACGACAAACCTACTCGATTCGATGATATGGTGGCTTATGCATCTCTAATTGCAAAATGATGGCATTCCTAACACTTATAATGAAGATGTCCAAAGTTTAGAAAAGGAGAAGTGGAGGAAAATCATGGATGATGAAATACAGTCCCTTGGAAAGAATCATACATGGAAGCTAGCTAATCTGCCAAAGGGAAAGAAGGCTATTGGATGCAAATGAGTATATACAAAGAAAGAAGAATTTTCTGATAAGAGCAATGTTCTCTATAAGGCAAGGTTAGTAGCTAAAGACTATGCTCAGATGGAGAAAATTGATTATAATAATGTATTTTCTCCAGTTTTAAAATATTTTTCCATTAGAATTTTATTGGCCTTAGTAGCATAATTGGATTTGTAACTCTTTCAACTTGATCTAAAAACTGCATTTTTACATAGTGAATTAGAAGAGAAAATCTATATGACAGCCAAAAGTGTTCAAGGTTGCTGGAGAAGAAAAATGGGTGTGCAAATTAGAAAAATTATTGTACATATTGAAACAGTCTCTGAGGCAGTGGTACAAGCTATTTGATAATTTTGTGATGAGGCAGAAGTACATAAGGAGCAAATATGATTATTGTATATATTTGCACAAGCTACAAGATGGATCTTTCATATATCTTCTCTTGTATGTTGATGATATATAGATAGCTTTGAAGAATCAAAGAGAAATTGAGAAGTTGAAGGCTCAACTAAATCAGGAGTTTGAAATGAAAAACTTGGGTGAAGCTAAGAAAATTTTAGGCATAGAGATATGCAAAGTTAGGAAGAGAGGGAAGCTTTGTTTGAATAAGAAACAGTATCTAAAGAAGGTACCATAACGTTTTAGCCTGAATGAGATGTCAAAACCTGTGAGTACACCACTTGCACCTCATATGAAACTCAGTGCATTTTCATCTCCTTAAAATGAAGAAGAATGGGAGTACATGTCAAATGTTTCATATGCAAATATTGTTGGTAGCTTGATGTATGCTATGGTGTGTATAATGCTAGACATTTCACAAGTAGTTGGAGTTGTGAGCAGGTACATGCATAATTCTAGTAAGAAATATTGGCAAGCTGTGAATTGATTCTATGATATATTCTAAAAACTGTAGATGTTGGGTTAATATTTGAACAAGATGAGAAAGATGATCAATGTGTAGTTGGATACTGTGATTTCAATTATACTGGTGATTTGGATAAATACCGATCAACTACTGGTTATGTGTTTACACTTGTTAAGGGGTCAGTTAGTTGAAAGTTTATGTTAAAGTCAACAGTTGGCTTGTCTACCACAGAAGCAGAGTACATGACAGTATCAGAGGCTGTTAAGAAGCAATTTAGCTTCAAGGGTTGCTTGGTGAACTGCAAATTACTCAAAATCACATTAAAGTGCACTGCGATAATCAAAGTTCTATTCATTTAGAAAATAACCAAGTTTATCATGCAAGGACAAAGCATATCAATATTTGATATCACTTTGTACGCGAGATTCTAGAGAAAAGTGAAAAATTACTTTAAAAAATTCAGACCACTGATATTTCGCCGGATATATTGACAAAGGTGGTAACAATTGTTGAATTCAACCATTGTTTGAACTTGATAAATGTTTTGAGAAATTGACGATGAGTGTTTCACAGTGCACTTGGAGGAACTACTAAAAATAATTTCTTTTAAGAGAAGATTTGCAGATTGTAAATAAAAATAGCCAAGGAGAAAATTTATTAGTTTGACTATTTTATCCCACATCGAAAGATGTGGGATATGGGGAGGTGTCCTAAGGCTATAAAAGGACTCCTCCCCTTTTAGCTAGATATATTCCTAAAAATTAGTCATTTATTCTATAATGCTTAATTTTATTTTTCTCTCTTTCTTTTATATTTCTTATTTAAAATTAGCAAAAATTTTTATTGGTATCCTATGACGTAGGCAAAATTAGACAAGCCTTATTAAATTGTGGTGTTCTCTTTATCTTTATTATTTATTTAATAGCTATTTGAGCTATAATTATGGTGGTATTTTGTGCAATTAATTATATGTCTAGAAAAATTATGTCTAAGAAAATTTGGTATTTAAGAGTGTCCATTATAACCCACTTTTTTTTAAAAAAATTTTTTTAGTATAATTATTGATGTAATTATTCACACATTATATATATTTTGGTGAAAAAATAATCCAATTTCCACAACACCATATGATCTCTTGTAGACATTGAGAAGATGGATATAGATCTCATTCATCTTGCTAACTTAAGTAAAAGAGTAGGAGACTATGGCGATGAAGATTAGAAGATTATGATGAAGGCTAAAGCTACTATGTTTGCTATACAATATACACTTGCTATTACTCAAATAGGTTTTTGGTCTTGATATACAAATTTAGATCGAAAAGTAGGAGAGATGGTAGAGCTAAAGCAATTATTCTAGTTTAGATTGAAATTGTAGGTTTTTTTGTTAGATTCTCCAGCAGCATGTAATATATTTTTTGTAGCATGAACTAACAAAAGTTAAAAACACAAGTGGCTATCTTAGTCATATGGAGATTGATTAAACAACCTAGTTTTGATCTCTGCGGTCAATTGTTGCCATATTTCTTTTCAAACTAGATATTAATAGCTTTAACAACTCCAATTAGTCAATTTAGCAACAATGATGATTTTATGATGTTGGTGTTTTTGTTGAAAGAGTTGTTGCTACTATTTTGGTAAGATAGGGATGATGCAAGTGCTGCCAAAATGTTTAGTTACTTTTGTTTGGGTTTTTGTTTTTGGTTATTTCTGATATTTTTGATCCTTCATATCTTAGTTTTTGTGTTGTTATTGTAAAGATGCGGAGAAGCTTAAGTTTGGAAGGCAAACTTCCTTGAATTCTGAAAGTTTGGTTAATAAACTTCAGTTTACTTTTTTGTTGTATAAATATGTTCAGAACAAGTAATGAAATGATATTCCTCTTTCATTCTTTTTTATCAATATAGCTCTATATAAGGCTCATCTGTATAACAAATGGTATCAGAGCATTAGTGGTCTGAAAGGGCTGTGACAGTTTTTGAGAGAAAACCAATAAGAAAACTGTTAGAAGCTATGACACTTAGGCTGTCACTTAGTTTCTTTGAAGTCAATGTTGTTGTTCATTTAGCAGTGTTGAAACAAAGCTATGCTCAAGATCATGTTTTTTTTATTCATTTTGTAATGTATTTAATGAATGTACTAGAAGTTTGAATGAACTGTGGTGGAATTCAAATTTTAGATTTAGACTAGGGAATAAAATTTCCTTAAATCATGGAAAGTTGGCATTGACTCATGCCTTTTGTATAGTATAAATATGTTTATGCAGTAATGAAGAAGATGGGCCCTAATTTTTATTTTTTGCTGCTACTCTATGCTCTGTTTTTCTTGTTTCTAAAGCCAACAAAATCACACTCAATTTTTTCTTTGTTTTTAAATTCCAACAAAAACCACCAAATTAACCACAAAAAATACCAGATTTTTGTGTTTATGCTTCATTCTAATGGCTTCCAGCAGCACTATTCTGTCACCTCCTCACTTTAATAGTGAAAACTACCATGTTTGGACTATGAAAATGAAAGCTTATCTTAAAGGTTTAGGATTATGGCAATATGTAGAGGAAAACAGTGAACCACCTCCATTATGCCAAAATCTAACCTTGAATCAAATTAGGCAACATGAAGAAGAAGCTGGTAAAACTCCAAAGGCCCTTCCCTTCATTCATACATCACTATCAGATCAGATCTTCACCAGGATCATGGCTTGTGAAACAACACATGAAGCTTAGAAGAAGCTGAAGACAGAGTATCAAGGATCTGATAAAACCAGGCAGATCCAAATCTTCAATCTCAGAAATGAATTTGAGCTATTAAAGATGAAGGATACTGAGAAGGTAAAAGATTATGTTGATAGGGTCATGAAAAGAGTAAACCAAATTAGGTTGTTGGGTGAAGAGCAAGAAGAGAAAAGGATTGTAGAGAAAGTTATGGGAACTCTACCTGAGAGGTTTGAAGAAAAGATTTCTTCTCTTGAAGACACCTGAGATATGTCTCAGATCACTTTAATTGAGCTTTTAAATGCTCTGCAAGCTATTGAACAAAGATAAGCTTTTAGAAAAGAAGAGATTGCTGGAGAGAAAGCACTTGTTCCAGCTCAAAAATTAAAAACACATGAAGGAGGATCTAAGAATCAACAATATGACAAGAAAGATAGGACAAGAAGACCAATAGGAGGAAAGGAAAAATTTTTGGGAAATTTCCATCTTGTCCTCATTGCAAGAGGACTAATCATTCTGAGAATTATTGTTGGTACAGGCCAGGAGTTCAATGCAAGACTTGTAGACAATTTGGTCTTAAGAAAAGAGTTTGTCAAACAAATCAAAACCAACAACAAAATGCTCAACTAACACAAGCTATTGAAAACTCTGAGAGTTGTGAAGAGAAATTGCTTACTGCTACTGAAATTTATAAATGTGATGTTTCAATTAAACCTAATGATGCATGGCTTATCGATAGCAGGTGTACGAATCACATATCAGCAAATTTGAAGAGTTTTAAGAGTTTGAACACCGGCTATTCTTCAAAGGTCAGAATTCGAGATGGGAGGCTAGTTGATGTAAAAGGTAAAGGAGATGTTGTCATGAAAACTCTAGCAGTTACAAAGCTAATTTCCAATGTTCTTTATATTCCTAACATAAATCAAAATTTACTTTCCGTTGGTTAGTTGCTTAATCAAAATTACACACTAGTTTTCAAAGATAGAACTTGTGAAATCAATGATCCTAATGGTGTGAAGGTGTTTTCAGTGAAAATGATTAAAAGGAGTTTTCCTTTAGATTGGAAAAATACTCAAATAGAATCTTGTTTCAGTCATAAAGTAGAAACTTATATGTGGCACAAGAGATTTGGTCACACCAATCTCAAAACATTAAAATTGCTTGAAAGCAAAAGTTTGGCTATAGATGTGCCACATGTGACTGAAGACAATGCCGTATGTGAAACATGCCAATTTGGAAATTTAGTCAGACTCCATTTCCTGTAGATTAAGCTCGTAGAGCCTCTACGAAGCTAGAACTTGTCCACACAGATGTGTGTGGGCCAATGAGTACTTCTTCCTAAGATGGAAGCAAATATTTCCTATTGTTCATTGATGATTTTAGCAGATATTGCTGGGTTTATTTTCTCAAACAAAAATCTAAAGTGTTCAGCATGTTTCAGAAGTTTAAAGCCTTTGTTGAGACTCAATCTGGTTATTTGATCAAGACTTTAAGGTCTGATAATGGAATAGAGTATACTTCTAATCAATTCAAGGAGTACTTACAGAAGGTGGGCATTCATCATCAACTTAATATCACTTAAACACCTCAACAAAATGGTGTGAGTGAGAGGAAGAATAGGTCAGAAATGAACATGGCCAAATGTCTCCTATCAGAAAAGAATTTACCAAGAATCTTATGGGCTGAAGCTGTCAATAGAGCCATTTATTTGTAAAACAAGTTGCCAACCAAAGCTGTTAATGGCAAAACTCCATTTGAAGCTTGGTTTGGAGTAAAACCTTCAGTAGCTTATCTCAAAATCTTTGGTTGTATATGTTACTCTTTAATTCCTGAAGCAAAGAGGAAGTTAGATCAAAGAGCTAAAAAGGGAGTTTTTGTTGGCTATAGTAGTGAGTCCAAAGGCTATCGAATTCTAAATCCCATTGCACAACAAGTGTACGTCAGCAGGAGTATCAAATTTGATGAAGAAGGTAAGTGGGATTAGAGTGAGAAGGAGTATGAAACTTCACAACGAACTATCATTCATGACCACTTTCAGCAATAACCTGAAATTTCGACTTTAAATAATGAAGAGTTTAATGATGATGAATATGGAGTTAGAGGGACAAGGTCACTTGAGGAAATCTATCACGGGTGCAATCTTGCTTCAATTGAGCCAACTCAGGTCACTGAAGCTTTAAAAATTCTTGAGTGGAGAACTGACATGGAGGAGGAGTTGAAGATGATTATAAAGAATGAGACATGGACTTTAGTTCCAAGACCAGCAAATAAGTTAGTAATTGGAACGAAGTGATTTTTTAAGCTAAAACTAAATCCGGATGGCTCCATCAAGTATAAAGCTAGACTTGTTATGAAAGGGTATGCTAAAAAACAAGGAATTGACTTTACCGAAACCTTTGCACTAGTTGCAAGATTTGATACTATTAGATTAATTTTAGCACTTGGAGGAACAAGTTTATATCGAGCTACCGGAAGGATTTAGTGATGGAAGTAACAATATATGTCTTTTAAGGAAGGCGTTTTATGGCTTAAAACAGGCACCGAGGGCCTAGTATGCTAGAACTGATAGCTATCTGTTGAATCTTGGTTTTAAAAGGACTTTCAATGAAGCAACTCTCTATGTTAAACGCCTAAATGATGTTCTTATTGTCTCAATTTATGTAGATGATCTCCTTGTCACTGGAAACAATTTAAATTCAATTAAAGATTTCAGATCAAAGATGCAACAAATATTTGAGATGAATGATTTAGGTAAAATGTATTGTTTTCTTGGTATGGAAATTATTCAGAACAAACAGGGTTGTTTCTCAGAAGAATATGCTTGGGAGCTTCTCAAAAGTTTCAATCTTACCAAATCCAAGCATGTAAGCACACCAGCAGTTCATGGGGTAAAGTTGTAGAAGGGTGATAATTCTCAACTTGCTGATGCCTCTTTATATAGAAGCATGGTTGGTTCATTGCTTTATCTTTCAATCTCCAGACCATATATCTTGTTTGCAACAAGTTTATTATCAAGATTTATGAATGAACCTTCTGAAATCCACTTCAGAGCAGCAAAGAGAGTATTGAGTTACATACATGGCACAACTAATTTTGGCCTGTTCTACAAAAAATCCCCATCTGTCAAGTTGTTAGGATTTTAAGATTCTTATTGGGCTGGCTCTGTTGAAGATATGAAGAGCACAACATGTTATTGTTTCTCTCTTGGTACTATTGTAATTTGTTAGGGAACCGAGAAGCAATCTACAGTTGCACAATCAACTGCAGAAGCATAATATGTGGCTATATCTGTTGCTGTTAATCAAGCAATCTGGTTGAGAAGAGTACTAATTGATTTGGGATTTCAATAGTCTAATCCAACAAAGATCCTTTGTGATAACAAATCAGCAGTGGCGATGGTGAAAAATCCTGTTTTCAATGGCAAAACAAAGCATATCAAGATAAAGTATCATGCCCTTCGTGAAGCAGGGAAAGAAAATGAAGTCAAGATTGAATACTGCAAAGCTGAAGACCAAATTGCTTATATATTCACTAAGGCACTTCAAAAACAAAGGTTTGAGTTTCTGAGATCAGGCCTTGGTTTGTGTCTCAACACTTGCATCAAGGAGGAGTGTTGAAAGAGCTGCTGCTACTATTTTGTTCAGTTAGAGATGATGCAAGTACTGCCAAAATGTTTAGTTACTTCTGTTTGGATTTTTTTTGCTGATTTCTGATATTTGTGATCCTTCATATCTTAGTTTATGTGTAGTTGTTGTAAAGATATGAAGGAGCTTAAGTTTGGAAGACAAACTGCCTTGAATTCTGAAAGTTCGGTTAACAAACTTCAGTTTACTTTTTTGTTGTATAAACATGTTAAGAACAAGTAATGAAATGATCTTCCTCTTTCAATCATTTTTATCAATATAGCTCTGTATAAGGCTCGTCTGTCCAACAATTTTAAGTGTTAAGAATGTGTTAACATAGCAAATGAAAGAAGAGAAACCTACAAGTTAATTGTATGACAAAAAGTATAGCTTCATTTCGTAGAAGTACATGATAAACAAAAGTTATATACTATAATTGTGATTCCAACTAGTAATTCTTAAACAGTTAATTAAATAGGTAAATATTAAACAGATTTAGAATAATGGAAGAATAATTATAATTGGATTCGGAAGAGCTATAGGGTAATTCAAAAATAATGTCATCCTTACTTTCATATATATAAATACAAACTCCTGCATGGAAATTTATCTCATAAAAATAATACCAAACTCTTCTCTAATGACAATCTCTGGATATATTTTATAATCAATTGGGCTAAATTCTGTCCGTATCATGTAATTAATGTCATCGTTAGAGTATTAATTAAGCTTTTGTATTTACCTAATTAATTTTTTCTTCAAGTTGCCTGAGCCTAGACATTACTATTGCCAAATTAAAAGTGAAGCTTGGTGATTTTTAGAATACCCAAGTAATAGATTAATAAGTTAATTTTTAGAATCCATGTATCAAAATGTAAAGCACACTATGTTACAAGTAACAGGCAGAATGCCATGTAGGAAAATAATGTTGGCTTATCTTTTTTTAAGGTGAAAAGTAGAAAAAAAAATAGAGAGTAATTTTTCTAGCTAGGCTGTCAGAGTGGTGATAAAAATAGAAATAATTTTATTTTGGGTAAGTTTGTTAGAAGTGTAAGGATGGTCATAAAGACAGAAAATTCAGTAGTGCAAAATATTCGGAAATTTTTGTGGTTTGTTTTTTGTAAATTGAAGATGATCCTTGGTATAAAAGGGGAACAAAGGGATACCAAGCAAAGCAAAGAAGAAGATATATTTGTATCTTCTTCCATCATAAATAACATATACACATAGATATATAGACACACATATATACATATACATATACATATATATAGTTTATAGAGAAAGTGGGAAAGGGTTAAATTATAAGGAAAAGAAAGTAAAAAGTGGGGGGTGGGGGAGATGACTGGGGCGATGTTGATTATAGTTTTATGCCTCTCGGCTGGAGCAATGATAGGGGTCCGCAGTGAAGACCCTTATCTGTATTTCACATGGAATATCAGCTATGGCACCCTCTCTCCTTTGGGAGTTCCCCAGCAAGTTATTCTCATCAATGATCAATTTCCAGGACCTGTCATCAATTCTACCTCCAACAACAACATTGTTATTAATGTCATTAATAACCTTGATGAGCCATTCCTTTTGACCTGGTAATCAATTAATTAATATTCTTTTAATTATTTTGTAAGGTTAATTAATTATTTTAATAGCAATGTTCAGTACTTGCATTAATTTTTATTGCAGGAGCGGCATCCAACAGAGGAAGAACTCTTGGCAGGAAGGTGTGCTTGGCACCAATTGTCCCATTCCCCCTGGATCAAACTATACCTATCAATTCCAAGTTAAGGACCAGATTGGGAGCTTTCTCTACTACCCAAGCACATCATTTCACAGGGCAGCTGGTGGTTTTGGTGGTCTACACATTAATAGTCGTTTGCTTATCCCTGTCCCTTATCCTGATCCTGAGGATGACTACACTATCATTGTTAATGACTGGTACACCAAGAGCCACCAAACTCTCAGGTCATTCTTGGATAGTGGACGCTCACTTGGCCGACCTGATGGTGTTCTCATTAATGGAAAAACTGCAAAAGGGGATGGCAAGGATGAGCCTCTCTTCACCATGAAGCCTGGAAAAACATACAAGTGTAGAATCTGCAATGCTAGGCTCAAGACATCCATTAACTTTAGGATTCAAGGACATACAATGAAGCTCGTTGAGATGGAGGGCTCCCATGTGATCCAAAATGTGTACGAGTCCCTTGATGTTCATGTTGGGCAGTGCCTTAGCGTGCTTGTGACAGCCAATCAGGCACCTAAGGACTACTATATAGTGGCTTCCACCCGATTTATGAAGACCATTCTAACTGGTAAAGGCATCATTAGATACACTAACGGAAATGGCGCAGCAGCATCACCTGAACTCCCGGAGGCACCACTTGGATGGGCTTGGTCTCTTAATCAGTTCCGTTCCTTCCGATGGAATCTGACAGCAAGTGCTGCTCGGCCAAACCCTCAGGGATCCTACCACTATGGATCAATTAACATCACTCGTACTATCAAACTAGTCAACTCTGTCAGTAGGGCAGCAGGAAAGCTTCGTTACGCTATCAATGGTGTTTCTCATGCTGAACCGGAAACCCCACTTAAATTTGTTGAGTATTATGGAATTGCAGACAAGGTTTTCAAGTATGAAACTATTCAGGATGAACCACCAGCTAAAATTAGCAAGATAGTCACACAGCCTGCAGTGGTGAATATGACATTCCGTAACTTTGTGGAGATCATATTCGAGAACCATGAGAAGAGCATCCAATCATGGCATATGGGTGGATATTCCTTCTTTGCAGTGGCATAAGTACTAATAACTAAAGCTAAAAAGTAAGTACATTCCATTACATTTCTTAAAATGAATGAATGCAATTACAGGATGGAGCCTGGAACATGGAGTCCTAAGAAAAGAAAGAACTACAATGTTCTTGATGCAGTGAGCAGGACGACAGTGCAAGTATTCCCAAAATCATGGGCAGCAATACTGTTGACATTCGACAATTGTGGAATGTGGAATATAAGGTCTGAGATGTGGGAGAGGACATACCTTGGCCAACAACTTTATGCGAGCGTTCTTTCTCCTGCAAGATCACTTAGGGATGAATACAATATTCCTGACAACGCTTTGCTTTGTGGACTTGTCAAAAACTTGCCCAAGCCCCCTTCTTACACCATCTAATTTATTCAAATTTTAACTCCTTAATTAAAAATATAATAATAATAATAATTATTTTTATTTTTATTATTTCTGACTACTTAATAGATTTTTCTAATTTTTATGCTAACTCTTTCCAAAATTAATGAATTGCAATAAATGTTTCTTCTTCTCTTATTATGTGCTTATGTAATCAGTTTGCTCTGTCCCTTTTAGTTCATATGTAACAATAATTAGTCCAACTCTTCTAGGTATCCACATGTTTTAATAAAAAAAAAATAGAAGTATGCATGTAACAAGTAGTGTAGGTTCATTTTCTTCATAAATAAAATCTTGCGCCTTTTTTTTTTAACTCCTCCTTAGAAAGTTTGCAAATGATTATTTTTTCTCCCCTATATGGAGTGTACTGTATAGCTTTGGTTGGGAATTAGAGTAAATATATGAAAGTACTATTACAAAAACAAAATAAAGTTCAAATTTATACAACCACCAAGTTTTATCTTGATAGCCATAAGTGTTTGTTGCTTTTACTTAGATTTTGGGTTCGAGTTTTAAGTGTTCTCTTTTTCTACATGCAGTGTTCCCTTTGTTTCTAGTGAAGAAGCTTCCCTATATGGAGAAGTTTTCTCTTGGCCAAAGTCCTCCTTCAAGTAAGAGAACTTGAAGCTTTTGTAAGAGTCTTGAGTTGCATGATTACAAGCACGCAAATGCATAAGGCGACACCAATTTGTAGCTAGACAATAATGAGGAACCTATTTGGAGGCTATGGAGATTTGTGCTTAGAAGCAAAGATCATGTGTGGGATAGGTAAAATAGAGTGATTTGAATTCATGATCCTAGTAGAGTTTGGCATGAGTGGCCTAATGGATTAAGCAATTATTACTCTCTTACTTTAGAGAGATATGTTGGGCTGGTGAGATGATAACAAGGAAAAATTGGAAAGTATTGACAATAAGTTGTCTTCTAAGTATAATGCTTCATTGTTGCCTCCCTTTTAGGAAGAGGATTTTAGAAAGCTATGTTTGGGATACATTCAGATAAGGCCTCGAGGTCATATGGCTTCAACCTTGCTTTTCTATAAGAAGTTTTAGCCAATAGTACATAGGGATATGACTATAAAGCTTGTATGCATTGTTCATCTCAAGGTTCGATCCCTCTTGAGTATAACAAGACCAATAATATTTTAATTCCTAAGAAGAATCTTTGGAAATGATGGGAGATTTGAATCCTATTTTGTTATGTACGTCTTATACAAAATTATAAGAAAGGTACCAATAAACTTCAATCTATACTGTCAGAGCTTATTTCTTTGAATTATAGTGCCTTCATCGTTAATAAGAATATCATTGACAATATCCTTGTTACTTTGAATCAATCATTATTTAAATAGGAATACTCAAGGAAAGGTGTGCCATGCAGCATTAAGGCTGGACATGAGTAAGGTATATGACTGAATTGAGTGGCCTTTTTTAGTCTGTAATGGTAAAAAAATGGGGTTTGATACTAAGTGGATGGCTTAATAATATCTTGTATCACTATAATCAACTATAAAGCAGTGCACAATGGATCTATCTTTGGTCCAAATACTCCCTAAAGAGGGCTTAGGAAAAGAGAACCTTTATCCTCACTCATGTTCATACTGTGCTAAGAGCTTTTCATCATTGATTCAAATTAATGGGAATCCAAGGGTCTACTTCATGGTTGCAGGGTCGCTAAGGGTGCAACGATTATATCACACTTACTATTTGCTGATAATAGCTTAATGTTTGTCAAGGCAATGATGGAAGAGACCATTAAGGTGAGAAGGTGATGTGAATAAACCTCAAACCAATCAATAAACTTTGACAAGTCCTCCATATTTTTTAGCTAAAAAATGTCAAATGGGATAAGGATTGAAACATACATCTTTTTGGTTGTGAATGAAGCAAATCTTGGCATCTATTTGGGCATGCCAACTACAACAGGCAAAATTAAGTGTGAAATCTTTGGTTATATCAAAGATAAATTGTAGCATCGCCTTTAATCATTGAAAAGAAAAGTTCTGTCAAGGTTTGGTAAAGAAGTTTTGCTAAAGTTAGTAGCCAAAACTTTTTGATGAATGTTCGCCTTTTACCTAAGTCCTTATACTTGAATATGGAAAGAATGATGAATCATTTTCGATGGAACAATAAAAGAGGCAATGATAAAGGATTTAGTTGGATAGCTTGAGAATAGATTGCAAAAGATAAGAAAGAAGGGGGTTTGGGATTTAAAGTGGTGCAAAGCTTTAACTTAGCGATGCTGAGGAAGCAAGGGTAGATTTTAATTCAACATCTAGATTCATTAGCTGCAAGAGTATCGAAGGCTCATTACTATCCCAATAGCTTACCCTTGAAGCTCCATTCGGTAACAATCTAAGCTACATATGGAGAAAGCATGTGGCCAACTCAATATTCAATCGATAAAGGAAGTATATAGAGGGTGAGCACAAGTGCTAGTATTTCAGTTTGAAAGAATAATTGGTTACCAATTATGAATTATATATTGTCCTAGTATGACTTTAGAAAGAGGCATAAAGAGCCAAAGATGCTAGTCCCTGAATTGATTCAAGAGGGTCTTTGAAATAGGGACATGGTAGAAACATCATTTGGTGAAAGTGATAAATTGAATTTTTCTATCCCACTATCATAGAGATAGGCTTCTGAAAAATTAAAATCTAGAGAAACCCTAAAATTGGGAACTAAGTAAAACCGTAAAGTTTAGCTTTGTAAATTGGTATTAAGCAATTGAGATTGAAAGTATGATGAGTGTCGAAACCAACAAAAATAAAGTTCTTATTCTCTAAATAAAATAAATTGCAATAGTGGTGAATATGGTCGAATCCACAGGGAATTGACTACTTATTTAAATCCTTTTGAAAACCAAAATAATAAATATTAAAAGGGGTGATATATAAAATAAAAACTAAAATTAAATTAAAAATGACAATTAAACTAATAAATTAAAGAACTGTAAAACTAAATTGAATAAATAACAATAGTAGAGATTTCAGTCAAAGGGAATAATCTTGGTTTTAATTCTTAAATCTGATTATTGATACAAAATTATTTTTTTTTTAATTTTTCAGTAAACTAGTTCTAGCTAACCGAGACGTTTACATTAGCCAATTCTTCCTTAGTTGATAAATTAGTTAAGAGACGCTCTATAACTAACTCTTATTTTTGAATAACCATATAGGGACATCCTTTAGAATTTAACCCACTAACAGTTTTAAGATTTAGAAAAATCTAATTCTAATCAACAAATTCTATCGTGAAATTTATTTAAATTAGATTATGCATCCTCTTAGTACTACACCTAATTGCCACAAGTATTAAAAACTAAAAAATAATTATGGACTTTTAGTTTTGAATGGTGACATATTATTCAGCTAATCAAGCAATAAGCCCTATTGTTTAACTAGCAAAATAATAATAGTAATAAGCCACTGAGGAAACATAAATATTGAATTTAAAGAAAATAAGTAAAGAAATGATTAGATCTCATAAATCTTGACGAATTAAAAATCTTGATTATCCCTTCAACTGAATAAAATTTATTCACAGACTTGAAAGAATAAAACTAAAATTAAAAGAAAGAAAACAATGGACAGAAGTTATGGAGCAAAGTCTCCAACCAAAGTCTTCTAGGGTTGTTGCTCATATGTTCTATTTATAGCTCCTATATTAAAATCATACTCTAACTCTAATATAAGTTTCCTATTTAAAGTCTAATTAGGAAAATAGAAATAGAAATAATAAAAAATAATAGTTGTTAAAATTCCTAAGTATTATCTACTTAATAAGGAAATAAATAAATCCTAATATCTCTGAAAATATGCCCAAAAATCGTATCTCAAGTGTCCTAAGCAAATCAAGATTCGTAGCTGACCCATGTAATGTTCAAGTATCAAACCCCTTTGGGCACAAGCCTTGCCTAAGGGTTACACCTGAGGCTCTTTTCTAGCAACTTTCTTCATACTTTCCCTCAATCAGCTCACTTTCTACTATTTGACTCTTATAACTTATTTAAAATTAAAAGCCTCAATAATCCCTCAAATATAAATAAATTTTACTTGTTATCAAATTAGTTAAGTGATAGTAATTTATAAGAAACAATGGGAGTTCAATTTGGTGTATATGTGTTAAATTACAAAGACCGATTTTCAAAAGATCAAGTAGGGTGCAGTTGAAAAATGAAGTACAGTAGTCATGGGCTAGACTTTAATGAAACAAGGGCTGGAGGTGTTTAAATGAAAAAAGAGATAAAAAAATTTTGGGGATGAAAGTAAGAAACGAAGCAAAATAAGGGTTGACTTGGGAACTTGTCTTTAGCCAATAAGGAAGTAACAAAACAATTAAACTACTAACCTAATCAACTACCACATCAAGCTCCACATGGTTGTAAGTAGAGTGATAATAAAAAAATCTGCACTTGATTAACCTTTTTTCACAAAGTTACTAAAGCAAAAAATTACTCTCCTCACTCTTTATTTCTTCGATGCTCATCCAAGAAGAGATTATGCAAGAGTAAACATAGAGGCTTAAGCAGAAAATTCATTGGATCTACTCACAAGCTACAAAAGTAAGTCAAGTCAATTTCCTCTTCTCTCCTTTTCTTCTTTCTAACTAATCTAGTTGGATAAGGAAAGGGTGGTCCTGATTATGATGAACCATTATTTGTCTGAAGTTTTTTTTTTTTTTTTTATCAAAACAAGTAATTATGGGTTTGGAATTTGATAATTTTTAATATAGAAATAAACATAGATACTTGTAAATTGGTGAGACTTGAAGACCATTAGTATTAGAATCAAATAAATACTTGGGTAAACTGATAAGACAGGATCCACGGTGGATGTCAAAATTACTTAAATTTATTGAAGATAAATAAGACATATCATAGATAGGAATTAAGATCTTGGAAAGCTTGGATAGAATTATGATGAAGTAATATTATTCAAATGAAATTAACTATTGGAAATAACCTTAAGAATGCCAGTAAAAATGTTAGAAGTGAAGAGAGATAAAGAAAACTAATGAGAAGTGACTTGAAAACTTGAGAGATAAGACAATTGTCCTAGAAACACCCTAGTTGTGAACATGACTCAGGACATGATTTATACTATATCTCTTAAGATTAGCTTCACATCCTGGTGGTGATCACGAGAGGCCCTTCATGCCCAGTGTAGCAATCATGGAAGCAACCGTGAACCTTATGTAACTTCTGGACCAACTTTAAGAATGGCAATCGTGACTCATACTTCACAATTAGTTTCATGACCATAGTTTTGATCTTTAATAAACCTCAAACCATTTAAGTTTAATCTAATTACAATGAATATGCCTATAGTGACCTCAAACTAGAGTATCTTAAAATTAAGTAGTTCATATAGCATCCATTTACTAAGCAAAGCTTATATTTATATGTCTATGATGTGTTTATGTAAAACAAGGTTGATTAAAAGGGTTTAAAACAAGGAAGAAGCTTGAGAATCATTTGAAAGGAGTGAAGCTAAGCTATAAATTAAAGAACCAAGGAGCCTAGGTGAGATATATTGTATGCATTTTTCTTGCATGTGTGATTTACTCTTAAACTTGTTAAGTCTTGTTATATTTTGCATTTCATGGAACATATAGGCTTGTCTGATCTAAATAGAACTTGCCCTATTGTTGATTTCATGAAGATGAACCCGTCCTGTTGCTGATGAATATTATCCCTTCGGCATTGTTCACTTTTATTGGTATTATGTAATTTGGTAAAATCCAATTGAGAATTGCTTTCCTTTACCTTTACATTGCTTACTCTTGGAATTGTTTATTTCCTACGAAAGGACATTAAGCTATAGTTAACTTCTTCTTCCTTTTATGATTGTACATTGAGTTTCCATTGGCTATTATCATGTTGACTAATTTTGACCATTAGCGAATTATGAGCAACATGAAACAACTGAAATAACCTAACCCTAGTGGAGTATATACCACTAGGCTATGTGCACATGCAGAATATCTGATCAAGGGAGAAGTTAGTGCCCTTATCTGTAATTGCTATATGGGTCTAAATGCTACATGGTGTGAGCCACCTTTAGAACCAGTTAGGCTTAGTGCTAAATTATGGGAGCTGCCTCTAGAAACTCGTATGCCTATATTCTATCTTATTACTGTCAATGACACTATACTATTCAATACTTGCTATCACTATTGTTCTATTATTGTTAATTACCCTATTGAATATTGTACTAATAAATGATATGAGATTCTAGGATATTCATGGAAATTCCTACAACCCTTGAATTCTGTTGTATGCCGAAAATCTTATTTATTGATTGATTATACATTAAGTTGTACTTTTCATACTATTATCTCACATAGTTAAGGACTTGTTAAATTTTATATGGTAGTTTTATAGGTAATAGTTTGTTTAGTAGAAGATCTATGACATAGTGGCATTATAGTTAAAAGAGAGGCAATGCATAGGCTTAGCAAGGAAGTAGAAAAGATTTGAGTGACTTAGTGATAGAATGGATGTGACTGAAAGGATAAATTAAGAATTAGTGAATGTAAATTTGAGATATGGATGTAATCATGTATGATAACTTATATGGCTTAACTAAAGACATGTGAAAAATTAGATGGGTTTACTAGGTTGTTTATCTGTGCTGCTATATTGAACAGTTAGTATAAACTATATTTGAAATTGAAGCAGATATGGTTCTTTGTGGTGTCTGGTGGCCTTAAGCTTATGTGGACCTTGGGACTGTCAAGCTGGCCTCTAGGAGCCGGATGTGACACTGGTGTGGAACAAAAAGGAGAGGATTTGTATACAGTTAGAAGTGTGTGAGTGGAGATTTTTGCCCCCACTCCTGGTGGAATGGTTATTGCGACTTCGGCACTGTTTAGACTTGGGGCCTTAGAGAACACAGACCTAGGTCCGGAGAAAATGGAGTTTCCACCCGAACGAGCCGGAAAAAAGAAAGGGGTAGATGACTCGATTCCTAAGGAATTTCCAATCCCCTAATGGGTTCGGAAAGTTGGGTAACAGGTCTTAATATTATAAAATTCTTAAATATAACAATATTATCCATATTACATGTAACAATTGAAATAAAGCATCATTATATTAAAATCAAAGCAATGTCCAAACAAAGCAAATAAATGGACACCCATCCGAAGATGGAAACATGTCCTTACATCATCCATGTCTAAACTAAATAGGATACCCACCAAAAGGTAGAAACATGTCCTTTACATTGGTCCAAAATATAAAAGCAATTTAAATTACATGATATTTAACTAATGAGGTACCCACAAAGTGGAAACATACCTCTTACAATTTTAATACTTAAACAAATAAATAATAACAATAAAAAAAATATCCATCCATGATAAATTAAATAAATCAAGCATTGAAATTAAATAAATCAACCACCAAAGCATATAATAGATTACATAATCAAATCTAAAAATAAAGCAAGTAAAGATACAAATTAGGATCTACTTTTTCTATTTAAAGTTCTTTAATTAATATTTAGGGTTTTGGAATTTTAACATTATTATTGTTATTTGTTTAATATACTTTAAAGGTTTTGGAATATTGAAATGGATTAGGGTTTCATGAATCAAATTAGGGTTTTGGGATAACATTATGAAATTACGATTTTAGAATCTTAAGACATTAGGTTTACAGCTCTTGGTTACTGGATTGTGATTTTAGATTTACTGTATTGAGTTTTAAGGTTTAGGTTTATAAGATTTTAATGTTTTAAGGATTAGGATTTAGGAAAACTAGGGTTTACCGTATTAGTTTTGAGAGAATTTGGGTTTTTGACTTTTTAGAAAATATATCTGATTTTAGGATTTAAGAAAACAATTTAGAGTCTTGTAAAATAATCATGATTTTTAGAAACTGTAAAGTAGGTTAGGGTTTGGAGATTTAAGAAAATATTTGGAAATTTTGGAAAAAAAGTTAGAGAAAAAGGGTTTAGGGTTTTTTAAAGTTTTTGGAAATAGGAGAAATGATTTAATGCTTTTAAGGTTTTTAAAACAGAAGAAACGAATTAGAATTTTTGCTGACAGAAGAAATAAATTAGGGTTTTTGAGTTTTTGGAAAACAGAAGAAATAATTTAGGGTTCTTAAGGTTTTTGAAAACAGAAGAAATAAATTAGGGTTCTTAAGGTTTTTGAAAACAGAAGAAATAAATTAGGGTTCTTAAGGTTTAGAAGAAATGTTTTAGGGTTTTATAAGTTTTTAATTAATTTTTATGATGAAACAATTAATTCAATTTGAATAATGAAGCTTCTGTAAAGAAATAAATAAAGAAAATAGAGATTCAAATCTCTGTTCGTTGGTTCCAACAAAAAATTACTTTCTAGATGAATAAAAACAAAGGCAGTGTGGCTACCTTTGATGAATTGTTGGTTGCTTGCTTGTTGCTAATCTTCTCTGGCTAGGGTTTTCTGTAATCAAAGTTTTAAAGTCCAAGTTTTGATCCCCTAATCAAAATCCCGATCCCCAAGTTACAGTCCCTTAATTCTGAGTTTTAAGGTCTTATTTATAGGAAAAATCAAAAACCTAATTCTAATTATTTAAGGAAACTAAAATTAATTAAGAAAAGAAACAAAAAACAAATAGAATTTGGTTTCGGAAAAATTGTATTGGAAAATTTTGCTGGCGAAAACTGCGAGTGTTGGCGAGGACTGCGAGAGCTGGCGGGTGAAAATTGCGAGCGCTGGTGAAATTGGCTGGGCGGCCAGCCAATTCGCTGCAGGAAATTCCTGCGGGCGAATTGTCCTTGGCTAATTGGACCTTTGGCGATGAAATTTTTTCATCGTCGATTTTTATTTTTATTATTATTTTTATTTTTTATTAACTTCACCATTTTTGTTTTTACTAAAAATTATGAATAATAAATACTAAAATAAATATTACGAAAATACCACAAAAATTATTTTGGACTATATAAAAAAATAACGGACCAGACTTGATCAAAAATTAAGGGTTTATAGTTTGCCCCCTGCTTGAACGATCTGAGATTTCAGTAAAAGAGAGTGAAAAGCAATAAGACTTAATTTTTGAGATGATTAAGGTTTTGGGTTCTGGACCCGGTTCGAGTTCTGGACTCAAAGATAATTTTATGTTCTGGACCTAAAGGTAATTTGGGTTCTGGACCCGAGCTAAGTTCTGGACTTAGAAGAGATTTTAGGTTTTGGACCTAATAGTAATTTGGGTTCTGAACCCGATCTAAGTTTTGGACTTAAAAGAGATTTTAGGTTCTAGAGCTAAGGGTAATTTGGATTTTGGACCCAAGCTAAGTTCTAGACTTAGAAGATATTTTAGGTTCTGGACCTAATGGTAATTTGAATTCTTGATCCAAGCTAAGTTCTGGACTTAAAAGAAATTTTAGGTTCTGGACCTAAGGATAATTTGGATTCTGGACCCGAGCTAAATTTTGGACTTAGAAGATATTTTAGATTCTGAACCTAAGGATAATTTGGGTTCTGGACCCGAGCTAAGTTCTGCACTTAGAAGAGATTTTTGGTTCTGGACCTAATAGTTATTTGGGTTCTGGACCCGAGCTAAGTTCTAGACTTAAAAGAGATTTTAGGTTCTAGACCTAATGGTAATTTGGGTTCTAGACCCGAACTAAGTTCTGGACTTAAAAGAGATTTTAGGTTCTGGACCTAATGGTAATTTGGGTTCTGGACCCGAACTAAGTTCTGGTTAGTAGCAAAAAATTTAGCTAATTTTTTATGCACATATATTCTCCTTGCCCCCTGCGTGTAAAATTTTTTTTAAAAGTGCCAAAATATTTATATACACGCAAGTATTTGAATTATTAAATTGAATAATTGAGTTTTCTATTTATTTACTGTGTAGTCACTGTTTATGCACTATTTACTATTTATAAATAGTAACCTACTATTTCTAAATAGCATCTTACTATTTATAAATAGTAAATTACTATTTATAAATAGTAATTTACTATTTATCAATAGTAAAATTTACTTTTTGAATTTTATTTTTTCCTTTGCCGTTCCTCTATATAAACCACTAATTTCTTCGTTTCATTCACAACAAACTTGTTAATTTCATTCGTTTATAGCTATAATTCTTTCAAATTTAACATATAGTTTTAAAAAAAATGCATGCTTCAAGATCAGGAATTCATTCTAATGCTGAGCTATTGGAGTTTATTAGGTGTCGTGAAGATGGAAATATAGGTCTACTAGCCGGGATGCCGCTTCATTGTAGTTCAAATCAAAAGAGCAAGATATTTATTTATTTTAACTGCAAATTATTATTTTTCTTATTTTTTTTTCATTTTTTTCCTTTTTTTTGCCTTTTTATTTGTTTTCTTTTTGTATATATATATTTATTATTTTTTCCTTTTTCTTTTTTCTGTTTTTATTTTCTCATTTTTCTTTTTCTTTTTCTTTTTATTTGTTTGTTTTTTCTTTATATTTTCTATTTTTTAGAAAATTTATGAAAATATATTAATTTAAGAATTTAAGTAGATAAAATAATGATATACTTACCTGGTGTTAACTTACCTAGCTCCGTGTTAGCATGACCGTTGCGTAATTCGGGGCAGAGGGTGTATCTACAAAGCCTGACAATGGTATGATGTAGTACCTTCTCGGGTAAGGCAGATTATTCGAGATTGCTGCTTTGAGAGCTTCATCTTACAATTACCATCCGAGGAGTATCTGATAGACCGGAGCGTAGTCCAGGCGATTGCAGAATGATGGTTGGACACAACTCATACTTTTCACTTGCCCATTGGAGAGATGACAATTGGTTCGGTCGACTTTGCTGCTATAACCGGCATTCGGTACGATGGTCTTTTGGTTCTTCTTACCAATGATATTCTGACATTTGAAGAAATTCAACAATTAATTGGTATGGAACCATCATATAAAGGGCCTTTCAAGATAAAAATTGAGCCAATTCGTAGTTATTGGATGAACTACGAAGGACAGGTTCACAGAGACACAACCCAACAGTATGCTTGAGGATTTTTGTTATATTTGCTCGGGTCGACCATTTTAGGCAGCACTGAATCCTCCATCCATTTGTCAGTGTTGAGGGCCCTTACTTATTTTAGGACTGTACCACTTTATGGCTAGGGTGAAGCTGGTCTCGCCTGTCTTTACCATGGTCTTGAAAAAATCTGCCGAAATAAGAAGTCTTTTGTTGGCTTTATGGCGGTTGTCAAGGTACTCTTCTTCCACCAATGTCAATTCTATTCTTTTCTTGTATGAATTTGATTTTTATTATTGTTGTAGGCATGGGTATATGAACACAACCTTGTGAGGGTGTCTGATATTTCCCAAGAGAGAGTCAGGTATTCGATTAAATTTCTGGTTGTCAGATCGCGTAGAAGTTCCCTGCTCTCACCATGTGCATACCCAATGTTTTGTCTTGAGCTGCTTAACTTGGGACCAGGTAAAATAGAATTATTATACTTTAAAATTTATGTGAAAGTTTACTTACCTTATGTCATTTTGCAGGTGAATTTATCTTGGTGGAACCCAGAAGAGCAGACAAACTGGACTTCCTCCATGAATGCTGCACTGCCTTTTCAACATACTCGCTGAGTCATCGCCGGCCCTGTGTCTAGTGGCTGGTTTCTCGGTCCCGAGCAATGGAGGATCCCGATTCGTTGCCCGGAATATACCTTAGATATTACATCAATGCCGGAGAATGCATGATGGTTGGCCCGACACGTCTATGATGTTGAAACATTTCTCTATCCACCGAGTGCATCTTATACCCATTTTATTCAAATAGGGCTCTTGAACTTTAATGTATCTCCTATTGGTGTACGGGAAATTTTTGAAGAAAATGAGGATAGAGATGAAGAGGTACATCATGGAGAGGGAGGAGAATTTGTTCCACATCTCGGGGCTAGCACTTCTCAGGTAAAACTTTTACCATTTTTCCATTGCAATTGCTTCTTTCTTAACTTGCTTTGACTTTTTAATGATTGTTGTAGGTTGCTGGTTCATTTGATCATGAGGCTAGACCTTCTTTTACTGCTCCTTCATTTGCTCATTCTAGTCCTCCAGATATGTCATCTCATCCATAGGGTATTGATATAAATTACCTGGTAAATTTTCTTGTTTCATGGTAATTTATGCTATATGTATGCATGATTGTGTATGCTCTTACTTTTTTCCTTTCTGGCTCATAGCGGATGCTTGAAGAATAAAACAAAAAACTTTAAGAAGAGTTGGCTGCTAGTCGTCAACAGGTTTTTCATTTTGAAAATTTGTATCATCAATCAGAACAAAATTTCCAAGACTTCCGATTTCAGGGGATGAGGGATCCTGGTGCTTCTTCATCTAGAGGCCCCCAAGCTGATGACCATAAGATTCTTTTATCTACTTCTGATGAGGACAGTGACAGATCGGATCTCCAAGGTAATAGGAATTCTGGTGCTCCTGCTTCGAGTGGACTCGGGACGAGTGATTTACCTCCTCCTTCGACAGGCGATGATTTTTTTAGAGCTTTATTTGATGACCTACCACCACCTTCTTAGTGATGTATGAATATTGTATGAATTGAGTAAACATTGTATAGAAATAATAATGATAATATATAATGTTCATTTTACTGCAACTCTTGTTTTCCTCTCTTTATATATATATATATATATCTCATAATTATTACGCCACAATTTCTCTTTTCACATTCACAGCTGCACCAATTAGCTAAAACCAAATGCAACACGGCAATTAAAGAAATTTCGTTGCCAATTCCTTTTCCTTATGCATCACGGTCTCATGCTTTAAGCACAATCCTCCTATATAAATCACCTTTCACGCCATAATTTCATACAGACACCAAGAGATTTTCTACTTCAACATAAAAACTCCTTTTCCTTCATCCTTCCACGATGACTGAACTCCATTTAAAAAAAATAAAAATTCTATTTAAGAATATGGATGCCATTCACTGGAAGCAAATGTCTTGGTCAAAAATTAATACTTTGAAGTGTTTTCAAAATGTTAAATTGGACCATTCCTTTTTACATGCCATGGCTTCTTTTTGGAATGTAAATTCTAGGACATTTAAAATTAATGGCTTTGAAATATATCCCTTGATTGAAGAATTTGAGGTCATTCTTGGATATCCAAATTATCAACAAATGGCATTACCCATATTTATTTCCAAGACTCAACAGAAGATGCAGATATTATTTCAAATTTCAAAGCTCTAAGTTCTACAGTTGATGTGGGGTGAGAAAATTCTACTTGCTCCCTTGATTGATTTTTGTCTCTCTCATTTGGCTCCTACTAAGACATGGGAACGTATGCTTTGTCTTTGCTTGCTTGGCCAATTCTTGCTTGTTTCTTCTGATGGCGATATTGATCCATGAGTATTGGATATCATGGACCAAATGGAAGGAGGCTTGTCACCGATACCTGTGATCTTAGCCGAGACTTTAGTTGGATTAGACCAACTTAAATCAGGATTGTCAAAGAGACTAACTGGGAGTCCATTGCTTCAGGTAATTACCTAAACTGCCCTTTTGGGTTTTCAATTTTGGTTTTCTCTTTCTTTTCCTTTTTTATTTTATTGCTATAATTTTTGCCTAGTCCGCCCATACGGGTTTTCGGAACTAGCGAGCTGTCCTAATTTTTGCCTAAGCTACCCTTGTGGGTTTTCAACTTAGCGGATCTCTTTTATTATATTTTTTATATTGCTCTAATTTTTGCCTAGTCAGCCTATGTGGGTTTTCAGAACTAGCGAGTTGTCCTAATTTTTGCCTAAGCTGCCCTTGCGGGTTTTCAACTTAGCGGACTCTTTTTTTTAATTTAATTTTTCCTCACAGATTTGGCTTCAGGAGCGTCTCTGCTTGCTTGATACTCCATCCATGGATTTTGCCAGATATCTGCCACGGCATCATTCTGCTAAGAAACTACTCTATCCTGCTTCTTCATATGCTGACTGGGTTGACTGGATCCACTCACGCGCTGAAGTCAACATCCGTTGGTTGGTACCTTGGTGGAAGATTTCTCGTGTTACCATACAGACATACTTGATGTATGTTCCTCTTGCTGCTCTTCATCGAGGTACTTGCTATGATCCTCGCCGGCTTAGCCGTCAGTACGAAACTGAGCTTCGTAATTCTGAATTAACTCCCGATTTAGACATGCCTTGCTTGACTGAAGCCTACTTGGATCAGCTGAGGCAAAGCTGGCCTGCATGTTACACTTATTGTCTGCCATAGATTTTACATTTGTCAATTTAAAAAGGATGTGTATTGTTAGGATGAAAAAATAATAGTAATAAAAGATGTTTCTTTTCCTTTTATAGTTTGTCATCACCTTTTGCTATTGTGTTTATTTATTTCATCCATATCTGGTCAAATACTTATAACAGTGCACATAGAATAATTTTAACATTAATTCTATTTTTTTTTAAATTGGGGAATAACCAAACATAAAGCCATCATACATAAGATCACTCTTGTTGCCAACTAGCCCTTTCAGGTTTTCTAATTGACGATTTTCTCTCTTTTACCCTAATTGTTGCCTACCCGCCCTTTCGGGTTTTCGAAACTAGCGAACTGCTCTAACTTTTGCCTAGGCCGCCCTTTTTGGGTTTTCAACCTAGCGAGCTCTTTTTCTTTTTCTCTTTTTTTTCCTTTTATACATAAAACCTCTTCAACCTGTCGATGTTCACTGGCTCATTAAACTCATTCTTGCCCATGTCTGATAGCTTCACTGCACCCTTGTTCTTGACTTGTTTTACGACATATGGCCTTTCCCAACTAGGCCTAAACTTCCCTCTTGGATCAGATACATTAGGCTTACATTGTTTCAATACTAAATCTTCGACTTTGAGTTTTCTGATCTTAACTCTTTTATTATAAGCCTGAGCTATCTTCCTTTGATACAGTTGATGATAATATAGTACTTTTAACCTTCTCTCTTCTAGTAAAGCTAACAGTGTGTATCTGCTCACTACCCATTCTGTTTCAGGCAGTTCAGCTTCCAAGACCACTCTTAATGACTTGATCTCAATTTGAATTGGCAACACTGCTTCAATTCTGTAAACCAAAGAGAACGGTGTCATTCCAGTCGGTGTTCACACACTTGTTCTATATCCCCACAAAGCAAAAGGAAGCATCTCTGACCAATCCATGTACGTCTTGGTCATCTTGGACAGAATTTGCTTAATTGTCTTATTTATTGCTTCTATCGCACCATTAACCTTTGGTCTATAAGGAAAGGATCTGTAATGATGGATTTGGTACTTCGAGAATAAATCCTTAACTGCTCCTTGAAACTGTACCCCATTGTCTGATATCACAATGTGTGGGACTCCATACCTGCAGATGAGGTTCTTTTCAATAAATCTAGCTATTTGACTTACGCCTAGTTTATTGAAGGATTCAGCTTTGACCCATTTTGAAAAATAATCTACTGCTACTACAATAAAACAGTGACCGTTTGAGGCTGTCGGATGTATCTCTCCTATAATGTCGATACCCTAGGTGACAAAAGGCCAGGGTGAAGACTTGGAATGCAATTCTTCAGGAGGCATGTGATTCAAGTTACCATACATCTGACATTGTTGGCATTTCTTTACAAACTCAATACAATCTCTCTCCATGGTCAACCAGTAGTAACCTTATCGAATTATCTTCTTAACTAGGGCCAAACCACTCATGTGCGGACCGCAACTTTCCGCATGTATTTCTGACATGATATGCTCCACTTCAGGCTTCCTCAAGCTTCTCAAATGCACCCCATCAGACCATCTTCGATATAACTCTCCATGGAATGCGATGTATTACAAAGACCACTGCCTTATGACTCTTCTTTCTTTCTTTGTTGCCCTCGATGGGTATTCCCTTTCCTCCAAAAATCATCTTATAGTATTATACCATGCATCATGGTCTGTATCAGTTTCCATGATTGTCTCATATTCATAGCAAGGAGTTGATGAACTGGTCAAAATCAGAGGCTTAAGGAATAAACTGACAGGATTTTCCTATACCGAAGCCAATGTAGCTAGGGCATCAGCCATCTGATTTTCTTCTCTTGATAGATGTATAAACCTACACTCCTTAAAGTTCTTCTTCATCATGGTCAAGTAATGGTGGTATGGTTTTAATTTTTCTTCTTTCAACTCCCACTCTCCATTTACTTGGGATACTACTAGCAATGAATCGCCAAAAACTTTCACCTTATCCACCTTCATAATCATTAGGGTTTTCAAACCAAAGATACATGCTTCGTATTCCACCATATTAGTGGTTGCCCTGAATTTCAACTTTTTGGCTAAAGGGATTAGTTCCCCTTCGGGCAATTCTAGTATGACCCCCAAACCTACTCCTTTTCTGTTTACTGCTCCATCAAAATACATCTTCCAACCTTGTACTTCAATGGCCTCTAAATGTTCATCTGGAAATTCCAAGACTACCTTTTCACTATCTGATAATGGTTGTTGGGCCAAGAATTCTACCACTGCTCTACCTTTGATTGTTTTCCTAGTTACATACTCAATCTCAAATTCTTCTAATATTATTAATCATCGACCATATTTCCCAATCAAAGAAGGTGTCTCCCTTAAGTATTTCATTGGGTCCAACCTGAAAATTGCTTGCACACTATACGATTGAAAGTAATGTCGCTACTTCTTAGAAGACCAAACCATGGCTATACAGGTCTTTTCAATGATACTATACTTAATTTCATAAGGTAGGAGCTTTCTGCTCAATCCCTGACTCATCTGCTTAGGCTAGCATGACTCTTATTGACTCTTCTTCTACTGCTAAGTATAGTAATAGAGGTTTGCTGGGTTTAGGTAGTTTTAAAACAGGTGGATTCAGCAAATACTCTTTTATTCGTTCAAAGACCCTTTGACATTCTTCATTCCATAGGACTGGCTGATTCTTTTTAAGTAATTTGAAGATAGGCTCACAAATTGTTGTAAGCTTTGCTATGAATTTGGTAATGTATTGTAATTTACCAATAAATCCCCAAACTTCTCTCTCCGTCTTAGGGCCTGGCAAATCCCTGATTGCTTTAACTTTGTCAGGATAAATCTCAATGTCATTCTGACCAATCACATGTCCTAATAATTTGCCTGAGGTAACCCCGAACACACACTTCTTTAGGTTTAATCTTAGCTTATATTTCAATGCTCTATCGAAGAATAATTCTAAGTTTTGGAAGTGTTGTTCCCTTGTATCCGATTTCACCATCATATCATCAACATATACTTCAACTTCTTTGTGCATCATGTCATGAAATAGTGTGGTGGCCATCCTTTGGTAGGTTGCTCCAGCATTCTTTAAGCCGAACGACATCACCCTATAACAAAATATACCCCATGTAGTAATGAAAGCAGTTTTGGCTTTATCCTCTTGGACAATTAACACTTTGTTGTATCCGGAAAATCCATCTACAAATGAGTGTAGCATGCTAGAGGCTGCACTGTCAATGAGAACATCTATATAGGGTAAAGGAAAATCATCTTTAGGGGAAGCCTTGTTTAAATCTCTATAGTCCACACAGACCCTTATTCTTCCATCTTTCTTTGGCATGGGTACTATGTTGGCTAGCCAATCTGGATATTCTATCACTTCAAGGAACTTTATTTGTATTTGTTTAGTGACCTCTTTTTTAACCAATTCAGCCCACTTAGGTCTTAATCGCCTAAGCTTTTGTTTGACAGGTTTCATGTGAGTGTAAGTAGGAATAAGATGTTCGGCTATGTCTCGATCTATTCCAGGCATATCCTCATAAGACCAAGCAAATACTTCTTCATATTTTTTGAATATTTTTTCAAATCTCTCTCTCTCATCAGGAGTAAGGTCAGATGCTATGCTAATGTTTTTAGGATTTTAGATTATTCCCAAATTTAATGATTGTGTGTTAACAGAATTAATATTGAAGATGCTCATGTAACTGCTACTTGAATGTATGCAACCATCAGGAGAAACATCACATAAGTAAGCAAAATCAGACTTTATTGTATTCATTTTGAAAAAAAAATATCATCATCCTCATACAAAGCAGACAAATTAAAATCAAAATCATTGTTCTCAGAATCATAAGGCAAAATGTCTTCAAACTTCTTTTCAACCAGGGCAGCAATCTCTTCTGGAGTCTTCGCAGCTTTTAGGACAGCTTTGTTCTTCTCTTCCATATTGGATTCTTTGTTGGCTGGCAGGGTGAGCTCTTTCTTCACTTGTTCCACTAGCTCGGTAACATCTGCAAAAAATTCAAAACCTAGGATTAACTTTTCCATGAACATGATTGGCTCGGGCTTTCCTTGGAGTGGTCCCATGTTTGGAGCTTTGACAAAGATCTCTTCAAGTGGTGGGAAGCTCATCTTCTCATTCTTTGGCTGAACATTGTTGGTTTCATCATATCCCAACCACTTTTTGGAAGTTTGAGTTCTAAAATCTGGCAGCTTTGTCAAACCGGCCTTACCTTTTCCAAGACCAGCTCTGGGAAGGTAGTTCATGCTCTTCATCATATTCAAGACTTTGGAGTCCACTACTTCATTATCAGAAATTGCAGCTACTTGGAAGCCATTGAGAGGCCTCTCAATCATTAGAGCGTTAACAATCTCATTATCTTCAGCTTCGATGACCACTGTCTCATCTCCATTAGGGAACTTGATATTTTGATGAATGGTGGAAGGAACTCCACCAAGAGGATGAAACCATGGTTGTCCTAAGAGTAAGGTGAAGGTAACAGGTATGTCCAAAACAACAAATTAAACAATAGATTCAATTGGACCAACCTTGACAGCAGCTTTGAAAGTTCCTTCGGCATGTCTCTTAGTGTTGTCATAAGCCCGAATGGTTACCTCGGTCGGGTTTAAATCCCTTATTGACATGGCTAGCTTTGGCAATATTTTAAGTGGACAAATATTTATGGCAGACCCATCATCGACCATTACACATGGAGTCCTTTTCCCTTTGATTTCTATTTTGATAAAGAGAGGGTGGATGTGATATCTCCCCTCCTCCGGTAAATCCACATCTGAGAAAGAAACCGCTCCCATATTATCTTCACTCTTCTCTTGAATATCTTCATATTTCATTACTCCTCCAATTTTTATGAAGTTGATCAGCTCATCCGATGTTGTGGAGGTAGAAATTGGCATGCTAGCTAAGGCCTTGGCCATAGTTTCTCGGTGCTTTTTAGAAGTAGCCAATAAGTCCCAAATGCTAACACTTGCTTAGGTTCTTTTCAATTGCTTGAGCACAGTATCATCTTCCTCTTCTTTATTCCCTATTTCAACTTCCTTTCCCTTATTAATTTCTACCTCCTTAGGCGGTGGCCTTACATAAGGCTTACCGGATCTAGTGTTCATTATTTCATCTTCTTCGGGCTCGGACCAGGTCCAGTCCTCCTTCTTGGATATAAGATTATCATCACTATCGCTTGAATCTCAAAACCCATTGACAACACAAATTGCTAATTCTTTACCCACCATAGCTTGTTTAATCTTGCCAAATATCTCTTCCTCTTTGGTTGCTTCTCCACCCACATCTTGAAAAGAAGACATGACAAAATCTTCATGCAAACCCCCTCCAATCATGAAGGTTGCCGGTGGTGGTACTCTATTGAACTTTGGTAATGGATTGTCTTTGGTGTTTGGCTTGTTGGGCTCCACTATCAATTAAATTTTGGATCTCATGTCTCAGCCTCACACATCTATCCGTGTCATGCCCTTGCATTTGATGAAACTGACAAAATGCTTTAGTGTCGAAATTAGGTGGGAGAGGGTTAGGCAAAGGATGAGGATTTAACGATTGTAACAATCCCTTTCTTTGAAGCTTATTGAGAACCCAAGACATCGGTTTCCCCAATTTCGAAAACTGCCTCCTTGTTCCTTAGCTAGTAGCGTTAACACCGACTGCCTTTTGCATGCTTTGGCTACCAGACTGATAGTTTCCTTTTTCGTTCCTTCTTGTTGAAAAAAGGTTCTTCTCTCTTTCCCATTCTTCAATTTGCAGACCAGCTTAAAGAAGATCTTTGAAATCATGGATGAGTGTATGAAACATCCTTTCACAAAAACTAGGCAACACCCCTCTCACAATCATCCCTATTTGATCAGATTCATCGGGCCTTTTCTTGAGCAAAGCGGCCTTATTTCTCTATCTTTTCACATAGTCCACAAAATTCTCATTTGGCCTTTGTCTAATGGACTCCACTTCTATTAAGGTAACTTCCATCTTGACATTGTATCCATATTGTTGGATGAAGGCCTTGTATAGCAAATCCCAACTCTTTTGTGTTCCATCTTCTGAGGTATTGAATCAATTTTAGATAACAGGGTCTAATGAGAGCATAAAGTACCTTAGAGTTTGAGCCTTAGTAGCTTGGGCAGACTGCATAGCAGTGATATACTGCTTTACATGGAGATGAGGATTTTTTATTCCATCAAACTTTGCTAAAGATGGCATCTTGAACTTGTATGGAACTTCTTCATCTAGCTCAAATAATCTGTCAACTTCGGACATTTCTTCGGCTTTCAGTTTCTTCTCAAATTTCTTTTCTAAATCAGCAATCATCTTTTCAACATCAGAAGCTTCGGTTTTCTCCATAGCAGATCTTTCAACAATCTTTGGTTCTTTCTTCTTATCTTGAGGATCTTGGAAATATTGAGCCCACTCATCATCATCATCAATTATCACCTTATCATCATCAAAAACCACTTCACCAACTTTAGTCTTCCCTTTGTCCTTTGGCTTCTTAGTGCTAGCAGATACATCGGCATGATTTTCTAAAATTGCAGTCAATTAGTTCTTCATGGTCTCACCTAGAGCCTCTTTTATTTCTTCCATCTTGGCATTGAGGGCATCACCCACCATTCTTTGAATTTGTTTGGGCTCCATTGCTTTTGGTGAGCAAGTGATTGAGTCGTTGCTAGATTCTTCGCTTCCGGCGTAGGTTGGATTGTCTTAATCTTTTGATGTGTCGTAATCCAAGGCTGTGAGCCAGAGAGGATTAATGATATGAGATGCAAATGTATGTATGTATGCATGTATGAACAAACAATTAACAAACAAGGATAAATAGGATGTTCCTTCCAACCTTATAACATCCACACACGAATGATGAGTCTTTTTTTCTAGGTATATGGTTAACAAAATACCAACATGGGGTACATTGTTTTCGAATATTTCCCTCGAACGATTCAACCAATAGTTATATTTTCAAAAATGGAAATCAGTTCATGATAATTTCCATTAATTAGGTTTTAATCCATTTAACCAACTAAAGTAGCTTTTATGCTATATTGGATTAAAACTAAATTAAGAGATTTATTATAAATAGATTTCTCACTTGAAAAAGTAACTAATGATTCATGCCAAAAACAAGCCCATGGTTAATTATTCTTAGTATAAACTTGGCTCACAATTGATTTTTAGTATTTCGTAATTGCCCTAAATAATTTGCAAGCTCTTTGTAAGGAAAGGTTGGATGAAAATAATTTTGTTTCTAAGCCCATTGTAAAAAGATCTTAGAAAAAATGGATTTTGGGCTTAGTATTTGGGTTATGAGCAAAAGAATTTTTGATTTGTTTTTAGAAAAGTTTTATGTCCAAAGATCATCTTGAAAAGTTTTGAAAATAGCTTTGGTCTTTTAGATTTTAAAGAAAAATTTATTTTGAGCTCACAATGTATTTAGGTCATATTAGAAAAAGAACAAACCAAATAAGCCATGATTTAACCATAGTCAAATAACATGCATTTGGAGTAAAAACCTAAGAAAAGTAACTAGGCCAATTACATGAGCTTTAGTCTTTGGGTTAAAAGGCTTAGGTTCCCATAGCAAGTATATACCAAATGGTACGAGGCTATGAGTAGTTATGCCATGCTCGATCTCCATACCTTGAGTGAAAGTATGGTATCCCTTACATAACACAACACGAGCATCCTAACTCACGCACATGATGCAATCTAATATGACGCAATGGATAATATCATTATAAGAAAAGAATAGAATAATGTAAAGACCAACGGAATCAAATTCTCTTATCCCCAGTGGAGTCGCCACTGTGAGCAGTGATTTTTGCCCCCACTCCCGGTGGAATGGTTCTTGCGACTTCGGCACTGTTTAGGCTCGGAGCCTTAGAGAACACGGACCTAGGTTCGAAGAAAATGGAGTTGCCACCCGGATGGGCCGGGAAAAAGAAAGGGGTGGATGACTCAATTCCTAAGGAATCCCCAACCCCCTAATGGGTTCGGAAAGTTGGGTATGTGTGGGGAAGGTGATAAATAGCCCAGCACCCCCACAACGCCCGGTTCATTGGAACCGACCTCTTTTACAGGTCTTAATATTATAAAATTCTTAAATATAATAATATTATCCATATTACATGCAACAATTGAAATAAAGCATCATTATATTAAAATCAAAGCAATGTCCAAACAAAACAGATAAATGGACACCCATCCGAAGATGAAAACATGTTCTTACATCATCCATGTCTAAACTAAATAGGACACCCACCAAAAGGTAGAAACATGTCCTTTACATTGGTCCAAAATATAAAAGCGATTTAAATTATATAATATTTAACTAATGAGGTACTCACAAAGTGGAAACATACCTCTTACAATTTTAATACTAAAACAAATAAATAATAACAATAAAGAAAACATCCATCCATGATAAATTAAATAAATCAACCACCAAAGCATATGATAGACTAAATATCAAATCTAAAAATAAAGCAAGTAAAGATACAAATTAGGGTTTGCTGTTTCTATTTAAAGTTCTTTAATTAATATTTAGGGTTTTGGAATTTTAACATTATTATTGTTATTTGTTTAATCTACTGTAAAGGTTTTGGAAAATTGGAATGGATTAGGGCTTCATGAATCAAATTAGGATTTAGGGGTAACATTATGAAATTAAGGTTTTAGAATCTTAAGACATTAGGTTTATAGCTCTTGGTTACTGGATTGTGATTTTAGATTTACTGTATTGAGTTTTAAGTTTAGGTTTATAAGATTTTAAGGTTTTAAGGATTAGGATTTAGGAAAACTAGGGTTTACCGTATTAGTTTTGAGAGAATTAGGGTTTTTGACATTTTGGAAAACATATTTGATTTTAGAATTTAAGAAAACAGTTTAGAGTCTTGTAAAATAATCATGATTTTTAGAAACTGTAAAGTAGGTTAGGATTTGAAGATTTAAGAAAATATTTGGAAATTTTGGGGAAAAAGTTAGAGGAAAATGGTTTAGGGTTTTTTAAAGTTTTTGAAAATAGGAGAAACGATTTAATGTTTTTAAGGTTTTTTGAAACAGAAGAAACGAATTAGGGTTTTTAGGGACAGAAGAAATAAATTAGGGTTTTTGAGATTTTTGGGAAATAGAAGAAATAATTTAGGGTTCTTAAGGTTTTTGGAAACAGAAGAAATAAATTAGGGTTCTTAAGGTTTTTGGAAACAGAAGAGTACTTTTTAGGATTCTTAAGGTTTTTGGAAACAGAAGAAATAAATTAGGGTTCTTAAGGTTTAGAAGAAATGTTTTAGGGTTTTATAAGGTTTTAATTAATTTGTATGATGAAACAACTAATTCAATTTGAATAATGAAGCTTCTGTAAAGAAATAAATAAAGAAAATAGAGATTCAAACTTCTGTTTGTTGGTTCCACCAAAAAATTAGTTTCTGAATGAACAAAAACAAAGGCAGTGTGGCTACCTTTGATGAATTGCTAGTTGCTTGCTTGTTACTAATCTTCTTTGGCTAGGGTTTTCTGCAATCCAAGTTTAAAAGTCCAAGTTTTGATCCCCTAATCAAAATCCCGATCCCCAAGTTTCAGTCCCTAAATTCTGAGTTTTAAAGTCTTATTTATAGGAAAAATCATAAACCTAATTCTAATTGTTCAAGGAAACTAAAATTAATTAAGAAACCGAAACCAAATAGAATTTGGTTTCAAAAAAAATTGCGTTAAAAAATTTTACTGACGAAAACTGCGAGCATTGGCAAGGACTGCGAGAGGTAGAGGGCAAAAATTGCTAGCGTTGGCAAAATTGGCTGGGCGGCCAGCCAATTCGCCGCAGGAAATTCCTGCAGCGAAATTGGCTTGGCCAATTTCGCCACAGGAGAAATGGCCCAAGGCCATTTTGCCAGCAGAAAATTCCTGCGGGCGAATTGGCCTTGGCCAATTGGACCTTCAGCGACGAAATTTTTTCGTCGCCGATTTTTATTTTTTATTTTTATTTTTATCATTTATTATTTATTATTTATATATTTTTTATTAACTTCACCATTTTTATTTTTATTAAAAATTATAAATACTAAATACTAAAATAAATATTACTAAAATACCACAAAAATTATTTTGGACTATATAAAAAAAATAACGGATCGGATTGGGTCAAAAATTAAGGGTCTACAAAGTGCTTATAGATTATTGAGGGATAAGTTGCAACTACAAGTAGAAAACAGAGAGGATAAAATTTAGGCAAATATTTAGAGGATAAAGGCTACCCTAAAAGCTAAAAATCCGTTATGGTGTGCATGCCACGAAGTGCTTGCTACGTTAGACAACTTTGGTTGCAAGATTATCACAATTGATTACATTTGTCCAATTTGTCAAGGTTATGAAGATTCAATTTTCCACTTTGGTCTTGGGCTCATTTGCTTAGGTGTGTTTGCAATTTTTAAAGTTTATTTTTCCCTAAATGGTGCTACCTTGTTTATGGAGTGGTTAAGAATGATGCTAAGTGTAATATCAAAAGAAGATGGTAGTTTACTAGCTATTGTCTACTGGAATTTGTGGAACAATTGGAATAACTTAATCTAGAAAGGGAAGATGTCAAACCCGAGCCAGGCTTACCTACAGCAAGATGTTGTCTTTTTCCCATACTTATTTGATTGCCTAGGAGGTAACTTATTAGGTTGTAAACATGAGATTAATGGAAAACAATGTCAAATGAAGAAGCCAAAGGATGAGTGCAGATGTTGCAACAATAAATTCAAGGTTTATAATGTAGGTATTTGTATGGTTGCTAGGAACCATATAGGACAAATGATGGCAGCCAAGACTTGTGAAATTCCAAGCTTCCTTTCCTTTATTATAGCGGAAGCAGTAGGTATAGGTCAAAGGTGATGGTGGAGTTAGACTATTAGTGTTGAAACTTCAAGTGTAAGAGGAATCCGACATTAAAAATAGATAGATATAGTGGGGGGTATATAAGTGGAAAGAGATAAGGTTCAAATACACCCTCGAACTATAACGAAAATCGCACTAGATACTTAAACTTTTTTTTGATATATTTTGGCCACCCCTCCCTTTTTTTTGTTAAAAATGGATTAAATACATCCTTGACATGATATCAATTTGTTTTGTTGTTAATTCTTGTATACGTGGCTTTATGAGTCTTTTTCTTGACATATGTCCCATTATCATTAGTTTATAGAAAAGTAAAATAATTAAATAAAATATTGATAAAATAATAAAATAAGAATTTTTATCTTCTTGTTGTTAGACCCTTCACCACTACTCAGCCACAATTACAGTCACAAGCAACACCACCCATTAAAGAAAGCCAACAGCTTTGAAATTTGTTCTCTGCACAACCATTACAATTTTAACAAATCAATTAAATTTACATACAAAAGGAAGAATGAGAAAGTTGTAATAAGAGAAATGGGTAAGGTTCTCATGGTTAAGGCCAAAATTAAGAGATTTCTACAGCCACAACCATGGAAATTTAGAGATTTCTATAAAAGATTTGATATTTTGATATTTTTTTGAAGTAAGATCCTTTCTTTTTCTTACCTCCTTGCTCTTGATTTTCTCAAAAATTTTGCTGCTCCATAAACGGAGATTGGCTTTGAGAAGGGAAAAGCTAGAAGGGGATGTAAAGGAGGAGAGATCTGAGAAGTTGGACTTTTTTGGTGTTGAAAGTTTTGCAATGGAGTTTTGGACTATTAGGAACTAAGGATGTGGTGGCTTTGCACCGTAGACTTGGGCTTGATATAGGTTGAGTTCATAAACAAGGTGTTGATGTGTTGGAGAAAAACAAAAATTTGGAGCTTATTCTTGGGCTAGTGGTAGTAGAGGCGGTGTTTGTGCTCTTTGAGACATTGAGATTATCTTCTCCTTGTTGGCTCGTTGTCTCCTTAGGCTTGTGCTCGGGGATGCTAGCGAGTATAACCTGATAACAATGACTGGTGAAGGGTTTGCTCTTAGGGATGGCCAGCAAGTGTGGCTTGATATCCTCAGTGATGAAGATGATTACTGAATTTCATCTTTTCTTTTAATTTTAATTTTTAATAATATTTTTTATTATTAAAAATATATTTTTTTAATAACAAAATCTCAGTCCCATCAGTGCCAATGAAAATTATGGGTGTCACATGGACACCAGTTAATATCTAAATAAACTTCCATAACGACAGGGGCATAAATGTTGAGTTTTCAACAGAAAAAAAGGGCTATATGAATAAAAAAAAAGTTTAAGTGTTTAAATAAGATTTTCGTTATACTTCAAGGGTATATTTGAACCTTATATCTAGGTGAAAAAAGGCACATAAACCCAATGTCTTAAGGTTTTAGGTTGGAATTTAGTGTCAAATATACAAGTATATTCCCTTATTAAGGCCCATGAATAAGATTTCCTAAGTAAGTGGGCTCCTTAGACCCCACAATTGGTATTAGAGTTGATAGTTTGACAGGATGGTTATCGAAATTATGGTGGTCGAATCTCGTGGTAGTCATCTCCATATGGAAGAGAAATGTTACTTTCAGTGGGCCCATACGGATTGAAGTGTAAGGGCTTTAAGGTGATACTATATATTAGAGTTTGGAAAGGATTCCGCTTAAGGAGAAGTCCAAACCTAATGTGGGAGCTAACATTTAAGGAGATTGTTGGAATTTCAAGTGTGAGAAGAATCGTGCATTAGAAAGAAATGAAAGTAGTAAGGCGTATATGAGCATGAAAATGATCCATCAACCTAATGTCTTAAGATTTTGGGTTGAATCGTGGTGTCAAATTAATAAATGTATTCCCTTACTAAGACTTGTGAAAAAGATCACCCAAATAAATAGACTTTTTAAACCCAATAGTCAGCTGATGGTTCGTTACATTCAACAAAAAGCATTCCATTTCTTTTCTTTAGCACTAAATAACATTTAATTTTTTATTTATTCATTAGTCTGCTAATGTTGTGACTTGTATGTTGGTTCAAGTTGTATTTTCTATGTTAGAATGTGAGGAATGAGTGGATTCTCTCCCTCCTTGGATTATGGATATTTTAATTTTTGATTATAATTTCTTTCAAAAAAATGTAATTTAACATTTTTTTAAAAATAAATTTGACTTTGATTAACGCTAAAAGTGAGATCTTAATGGATCAGTCCAAAACTAGTTAATTAAAGGGAAAAAATTCATTTATTTAATACATAGAAAGAAGGAAAATGAAAATTTGTGAAAAAAAAAGTTTATTACTTTTAGTAATAAGGCATGTGAAACATTCCCGAGATGCACACGGTGGCTCTTTTTTTTATTTTTTTTTATTTTTTATGTTTAGGCAAACAAAGAAGAAGAGAAGGAAAGGTTTGTTTTAGATTGTCTCATATTCAGATCGTAGACACAACAATAGCACCATAAAAAAACAGATTTTATAGAGAAGCGTAATATCAATAGAGACCCAATTTTCAAAGCGGTTAAAGAGTTGGTGAGAAAGATGGTGGCTGAGGTGGGCCTTTGCAATAGGACCCAGTGTGGCTCGGACAAGGTTGGCTTTGGCTTTTACCAGACGAAACTGGATCCCTTATCTGCTCCTTTTGCTTCTCCTTTGTATGTTCTATTATTCTTCTGTATTCCAGTCTTTTTATTTCAAAACCACCACTTCTTTTTATTGCATTCTCCACCTCCTTTGTGCTTCTCATGTATGCCAGAATGTTGAATCCATCTGTCATCTTCTCGTCAATCAACCTCTTTATTTTTATATTATACACATATATTGTTAGGTTTTTGGGTTCCCTCCTATGTGAAAAATCCAATGTTTGAGCCCTTTTTTTTTGCCCAATAGGCTATTAATGTTTTAGCATTTATAATAATCTTATGTTGCATGTGAGAGGTGTTAGTGTGTCAGCCACCAAAGGAGAAAAGAGAGAGAGAGAGAGAGAGAGAGAGAGAGAGAGAGAGAAAAGAGAGAGAAAAGAAAGAGTTTTTTTTCTGCGAAAGAAGTCAACAAAACAATCTTGGTTTTTCGGCGATCGGACAATCATATAGGCTCTGATCATACTGAAATTTGGATAAAAGTTAGTGAACTCATCGTTCTTCATTTTGAATGGTGGAGATTGGTTTTCGACGATTGAATTTCCAGCATTTGGAGCTTGAAATTTACTGTTCACATACATTTATGCAACAGCAACCAGTTTATCTTTCTCTGATGATCGGACAGTCATTTGTGGCCGGATTTGGCAAAACTTTGGTGAGCACGTTTAGAATTTGTTTTTCTTTAATCTGGATGGTGGAGATCGGATTTGAATAACCGGAGCTCATCCATTGGCGTTAACATTAGCTATTTTGAGTGATTTTTCTCCATTCTCTTATTTATTTCTTGTTATTTGGTTAATTTGGTGTTGCTACTTTACTTGAGGGTTGTTATAGTAGCTTGTAGTTGCTGTAAACATTGATTTTTATAGTGAAACTCTTTTACTTGGACCAAGAGAAGTCCCGTAATTTTTATCCTTCATATTGAAGGGCTTTTCCACGTTAAAAATTGTTGCGTTTATGTGTGATTGGTTTTGTCCATCTTGAGGCAGATTGTTGAATGGTTGTTTGTTGAATTTTACTTAGTCACTCCTCATAAATTCATTCAAGTAGGAAAGAATTAATCTTAGCTCCTTCCCATCAAAGTGGTATCAGAGCTAGTTCATTAGTTCATTGGTTATTTGCTTGTTTGAATGATGGAGGTGAATGTGAGTAAAATGATTTGCTTGGATGACACAAATTATCACAAGTGGAAAGGAAAAATGAAAGATTTTCTTATTGTGAAAAGATTGCATTTAACTGTATTTGCTTCTTAAAAACCTGAGTCTAAATCTAATGAAGATTGGAAATTTGAGCATTTGCAAGTAAGTGGTTTTATTAGGCAATGGGTAGAAGATAATGTGTTGAATCATATTGCTAATGAAACAAATGCCAAAATCTTGTGGGAAAAGCTTGAAACTTTGTATGTTTTAAAAACTGAAAACAATAAGTTATTTTTGCTTAAACAAGCTATATGCTTGCAATATAGAGAAGGTAGCTCTATGCTTGATCATGTGAATGAATTTCAAGGTATCTTTGATCAATTATCTAGCATGGGTGTCAAATTTGATGAAAATGTTATTGGACTTTGGTTGTTGAATATATTTCCTGACTCATGGAAAAATTTTCATATATCTTTGACTAATTCTGCTCCTAAAAGTGGTGTAACCATGTCGTATGCAAAGACTGATATTTTAAATGAAGAGATGAGAAGAAGAAATCAGGGGGCATCTACTTCACAATCAGAAATTTTGGTTACTGAAAACAAGAGGAGAAGTAAAAGTAAGAATCAAGATCAAAATAGAGGCAAGAGTGGGAGTAAATCAAAATCAAGGTATAAGAACCTTGAATGTCATTACTGTGGTAAACCAGGGCATATCAAGAAATATTGTTTCAAGTGGAAGAAAGAAAATAAGGCAGACAAAGGGAAGCAAGAAAGGAGAGGCAATGATAACAATACTAATTGTGTTGCCACTACCACTTCAGATGATGATTTGGCTATAGTTTATCAAGAGAATATGGTCAATGTAACCTATGATGATATTGCTTGGGTTCTTGATAGTGGTGCATGCTTTCATGTTACATCAAGGAATGAGTTCTTCACATTTTATACTTCGAGTGATTTTGGAGTTTTAAAGATGGGTAATGATGGAGTGTCAAAGGTTATAGGCATTGGAAATGTTTATTTGGAGACCCAAAATGGAATAGAATTAGAACTAAAAAATGTTAGACATGCACCTGACATTAGGCTGCATTTGATTTCCACTAGTAAGCTTGATGATGATGGTTATTGCAACACTTTTGATGATGAAAAATGTAAAATCAGTAAAGGCTCCTTAGTTGTGGGTAGAGGAAAGAAGGCTTCAGGCTTATATTAGCTGCAAGCTTCAATATCTACAGATCTTGTTAATGCAGTTGAAGGTGATAGCTCTTCAGAATTATGGCACAAGAGGCTGAGTCATAATAGTGATAAAGGACTAGATTATCTAGCTAAAAGGAATTTGCTTTCGGGATTGAAAGGTGCAAGGTTAGACAGATGTGTTCATTAGCTGAAAAACAGAAGAGGGTTTCTTTCAAACATCATTCTCCTTCTAGGAAAAATGATTTGCTTAAGCTGGTACATTCAGATGTATGTGGTCCTTTGAAGGAAAGTCATTTGGTGGTGCACTTTACTTTACGACCTTTATTGATGATCATTCTAGAAGACTTTGGATTTGTACCTTAAAGTCTAAAGATCAAGTTCTTGGTACATTTAAAGAATGTCAAGCTTCTGCTGAGAGAGAAACTGGAAAAAAGTTGAAATGTATTCGCACTGATAATGGTGGTGAGTATTGTGGGCCTTTTGATGCATATAGCAGAGAACAAGGTGTCAGACATCAGAAGACACCTCCCAAGACTCCTCAGCTGAATGGTTTGGCAAAAAGGATGAACAGAACATTGATGGAGAGAGTCAGATGTGTGCTTTCAGAGGCTAAATTGCCTAACTCCTTTTGGGGTGAAGATTTGTACACTGTTGCATATGTGATTAATCTAACTCCCACTATTGCATTGGGAAATGATGTTCCAAATAGGTTCTAGTATGGTAAGAATGTTTTTTATGACCACCTACGAGTGTTTGGTTGCAAATATTTTGTGTATGTTCCTAAAGATGAGAGGTCTAAGTTAGATGCCAAGACTAGACAGTGTATCTTCATTGGTTATAGGCAAGATGAATTTGGTTACAGATATTATAATCCAATTCAGAAGAAACTTGTCAGAAGTAGGGATGTAGTATTTATAGAAGATCAGACTATTGAAGATATTAACAAGGTGAAAAAATTAAAGCCTCAGAGTAGTAGTTTGATTGATTTAGACCCATCTCCTACAACTCATACGCCTGATGCAGTTGAGGTTCAGAATCATAGTGATGTGCAAAAAGATAATCAGAATGCATATGAGGTTAGTGCTCCTGAATATGAATCAGCTGATGATCAACAAGTGGCACATGTTGAGGAACCTGAAGTTCCACTTAGGAGCTCTACCAGAGATCAAACGCATTCTACCAGGTATTCACCTAATGAGTATATACTCTTGATAGATGGGGAAGAACCTGAATGCTATGAAGAGGCTATTGAGATTAGCAAAAGGCAGAATGGATTGCAGCTATGAAAGATGAAATGCAGTCTTTAGCTGATAATCACGCCTTTGAATTGGTGAAGCTTCCTAAAGATAGAAAAGCCTTAAAGAATAGGTGGATCTATAAAATAAAGCAAGAAGAGAATTCATCATCTCTACGATATAAAGCTAGATTAGTTGTCAAGGGCTTTAGTTAGAAAAAAGGGAGTTGACTTTGAGGAGATTTTCTCACCAGTGGTCAAGATGTCATCAATTCATGTTATTTTGGGATTAGATGCTACTATTGATTTAGAGGTTGAGCAAATGGATGTTAAAACAGCCTTCCTTTATGGTGACTTAGAGGAGGAAATCTACATGGAACAACCTAAAGATTTTGTGATAAAAGGAAAAGAAAATTATGTTTGCAAACTGAAAAAGAGTTTGTATGGGCTGAAACAAGCACCTAGGCAATGATATAAGAAGTTTGAGTCAGTTATGGTTCAACAAGGCTGCAAGAAGACTACTTCTGATCATTGTGTTTTTGTACAAAGATTTTTTGATAATGATTTTATCATCCTGTTGCTATATGTTGATGATATGCTCATTGTGGGTTCTAGTTCTTCAAGAATTGATAGCTTAAAGAAATAGTTGAGCAAGTCCTTTGCAATGAAGGATTTAGGGCCAACAAAGCAGATTCTTGGCTTGAGGATCATTCGTGATAGGAAATGCAAGAAGTTGTAGCTATCTCAAGAAAAGTATATTGAGAAAGTATTACAGCGATTTAATATGACTAAAGCTAAACCTGTAAGTACCCCTCTTGCTATGTATTTCAAATTGAGTGTCAAACAATCTCTTTCTAGTGAGCAAGAGAAAGAATATATATATAGAAAGTTCCTTATGCATCTGCAGTATGTAGCTTAATGTATACTATGGTTTGACTAGGCCAGACATAGCTCATGCAGTTGGTACTGTTAGTAGATTTTTGTCTAATCCAGGAAAAGACCATTGGGATGCTGTGAAGTGGATTTTGAGATATCTCTGTGACACTGCTAGTTTAAAGTTGTGTTTTGGGACTGGAAAGCCTATTCTCAGTGGTTATACAGATTTTGATTTGGCAGGGGATGCGGATTCAAGAAAGTCTACTTCTGGGTATCTGATCACTTTTACAGGGGGAGCTGTGGCATGGCAATCTAGGTTGCAGAAATATATTGCATTGGCTACTACAGAAGCCGAATTTATTGCAGCAACTGAAGCATGTAAAGAATTGCTTTGGATGAAGAAGATTGTGAATGAGCTTGGCTTTATATAGAAGAGATAAGTCTTATTTTGTGACAGTCAGAGTGCTATTCATCTCGGTAAGAATCCTACTTTCACGGTAGATCCAAACACATAGATATGAGGTATCATTGGATTCTTGATATTTTGGATTCTAAGTAGCTTGAACTTGAGAAGATATATACTGATGATAATGGTTCTGATATGTGTGAAAAGGCTTTACCGAGAGAGAAGTTTAAGGCATGTTGTAGAGTTGCCAGTTTGGCAAACTCCTTCACATAGTAGGGAAGGGAGAGAATTGTTAGGTTTTTGGGTTCCCTACTATGTGAAAAACCCAATATTTGAGCCCATTTTCTTTTGACCTAATAGGCTATTAATGTTTTAGCATTTATAATAACCTTATATTGCATGTGAGAGGTGTTAGTGTGTCAGCCACCAAAGGAGAAAAGAGAGAGAGAGAGAGAGAAAGAGAGAAAAGAGAGAGAAAAGAAAGAGTTTTTTTTCTGCAAAAGAAATCAACAGAGTAATCTCGATTTTTCAGCGATATTTTATTATGAATGGTGGATCGTTTATTATGAATAGAAATTATGGACAGAAATTAGAGGACTCATCGTTCTTTATTATGAATGGTGGAGATCAGTTTTTGAAGTTGGATTTCCCGAATTTGGAGCTTGAAGTTTACTGTTCATGTGCATTTCTGCAACAGCGACCAGTTTATCTTTTTTCGATGATCAAACGGTCATTTATGGTCGGATTTGGCTGAAAATTGGTGAGCACGTTTAGAATTTGTCATTTAATTTGGACGGTGGAGATCGAACAACCGGAGCTCATACATTGGCTTGAACAGTAGCTATTTTTGGTGATTTTTTTTCATTCTCTTGTTTATTTCTTGTTATCTAGTTGATTTGGTGTTGCTACTTTACTTGAGGGTTGTTATAGTAGCTTGTAATGGCTGTAAACATTGATCTTTATAGTGGAACTCTTTTACTTGGACCAAGAGAGGTCCCGTGGTTTTTATCCTTCACATTGAAGGGGTTTTCCACGTTAAAAATTATTGTGTTTATGTGTGATTGGTTTTGTACATCTTGAGGCAGATTATTGAATAGTTGTTTGTTGAATTTTACTTAGTCACTCATTATAAATTCATTCAAATAAGGAAGAATTAATCTTGGCTCCTTCCCATCATAGATATCAGAAAGAATGGAATTGATTAGATGGTTAACACATAAAAATAAGCAAAAATATACCTCATTTAATAGGTCTTGCCATGCATCATCCATGGATGTTGTGAAAGGATGCTTTGCTCTTGACTCTGGATTGTCTAACTGATTCTTCGCTGGCTACAAAGGCCTTCTTCCCATCAACAAAAATAATATTCCTCCTTTCACTGTTTCTTATTTTCTTTATCTCAAAAAATCCTCCAAGTATTCCTTAGATTGCTTAGCATATGCTTCTATAATTTCCTTCTTTGGTCCATCAATCCATGCTTTTCCTTTGCTCCAGGCTGCTGATCTCTTGTCCAAAATCACTCCTGGTATCTGATGTATGTATATATTTGGAATTTCATAAGGTTTTGCTACAACATATCTATGGAATAGTGAAATTCATTACCTGAGAGAGCCAGTGCAAGGCACTCAAGCTAACTGCAACTGAAGCTTTCCTTTAGGAAAGAGACGACCATAAAAAGAACCAGGCACACCAGCAGCATAATACTATTTTATTATTTCATTTCTAAACAAGATGCTAAACAAAGAGTTGAAATCATTGGAAGGGAGATCAGCAAAAAATGCCTCGAATTCCGGCACCCAACCACACTCATCCAAGTATCATTGTCTTATTGAACTGTGAGTTTTACATTGAACAAAAGGTTAAATTTTTGTTTTTGATTAAAAGCTATGTCCATTCGGTTGTGATGTATGGCTTTCCTGATTTTTAGTTTGTTATATTATTGGAAATATAAAAAAACATATGTAAGTCAAGATTATAATCTTATTAGGTGAAGTTGTTCACCTAATTAAAACTTTTGACCATTGTAAATCTATATATCAAATTCCTAATATGAATGAAGTAATCTTTCTTCTCTTCTTGTCTCGTGTGTGCACCTTCTCCTTTTCTTCTTTCTTTACTGCTGGTTGTTATATAATTCATTAGCAAGCCTCTGTTCACCTCTGTTTTTTTATAAAAACTTTAATCTGTAACAGCCTCAATCCATCGACAACCATATCAGTTGTGGCTAAAGTATTGTACCCAGTTGCACACCCCCAATCAGTTATTCTTAAACAAGTATCAGCAGGAAAAGTTTGATGAATTTAATAGCTTCTAAAAGCAAGGATCTGCATAAACTATTTGCAGATGTTGGAGCTTCTGAGTTCTTTGCATAGCTACCATCATCTTCTCCACCTTGCATACATAATTCCCTGTGGAGACCTATTCCTGCTGGCCATGTCTTGATCATGGACATTGATGATGATGATGAAGAATCCATCTCATGTAATTATATATGTTCTGTAAACAGAGAGATAGAGAGAAATATTACTTGGCGTGTGTTTCCCACATTGGAATCGATAAAATATAGTGTGAGGATATACGTTAATCAATTACCAATGAGATAAAAGATCTCACAAAAGGTAACCACAAAACAAAGTGGGTTAGTTTTCTAGGTTTTTTTTTTTTTTTTTGCCTTAGTATGTTCACAATGCTTAGCCTTTTGGGTGTACTCGAATCGAATTTACCCTCAGCTCAAAGCCCGGCCCGAGCTAAAATCAGATTGCAAAAATGAGTCGGTAGTCTGACCTTGACCCGTTCAGCAGCAGGCTAGGCATTTTTTTAATTTTTTTTATGCTGTAAATTTTTTTAAATCGCTATTTAATTTAAATTTTTCTAATATTTTTTTATCTAATATTGACTTCTAAATGAGAAAATAACATTTTCAATAATATTTTAATTTTTATATAAAATATATAAATCGAAAAAATTAATTAAATTAATATAAATCAATAAATTAGCATAATATAAATCAATAAATTAGCATACTTCAAATTTTAAAAATCAAATGAAGTTAAAATAATCTCAAGCATCAATCAATCATGCAATTAAAATAATTTCAAACATCAATCAACATGCAATTAAAATAATTTCAAATATCAATCAACATGCAATTTATATATATATAAAAAAAAAAAACCATGCAATGCAGTACACAAATTTAATACTAAATTATTAAACCATACAAGTTTCAAATCTAAAAATTAGATCTCAACATAATGAAATAGAATCTCAAATTAGTTGGTTGATCTCCACATCTTCATCCTTTGTACATGTTGATTCTTGAGTTAGACTTATAAAAACTCCTGCTGCAAAATCTATAAAAATAAAAAAAAATAACAATAATAAATTTAAACTATAAAGTACATTAAAATATTATAAAAATTGATAAAATAAATAACATACCATCAGCAATTTGATTTATTTCTTCGAACTGATCAAAATCCTAATGTTCAAATTTAAATTCTAAAGGTCGCAACTAATTTTGAACACAAATCAATGTCTTTGTCATTATAGGAGATAAAAAAACTTCTAAATTCATTAATCACACATCCAGCAGTGCTACATACTCGGATGCCGCAGTAGAGACCGACATAGCCAATAAATCACATGCAATGAGGAAAAGGACTTTATACCTAGGGGTATTCACCTTCCACCAATCCAAAATATTAAAAGTATGAACCTTTTTTTCAATACCTTCAGCCAAGTATTTATCAAGTTTAATTACAGACTCCGAAGTAACTTTTTTCTTATTCAGGATCATTTCGTCCCATTGCATTTCTAAATCATCACTCCCTAAAGTATTACCCTCCACTGTATCTATCAAAACATCTTCCCTATTAGTGGTGCTACCAACAAAAGTAGAATAAAACTCATACAATTGAATTAAAATATCTTTCACTCTCTTCACCATAGTAGCATAACTTTGTTATCATATACCACATTATAAATAAACTCGATGTACTTTAATTTACGCCAAAGATCCAACACAATAAGCACACCAATTAAAGGATTAAATTTCTCAATATTATCCCAATACTTGTTATATTTCTCCTACATTTTTTTGCCATATCTAATAGATAAAAGTTCATGCTTTGACGACTTGCTTTCAATAAATTTCTTATTCTAATTATTTCACCAGAGCATGTATTAGATGTTACATACAATGAACCAGAAAACTTCAAAGTAACTTGATAAAACACAGCCAAAAAGCGAACAAATACATCAGCATTTTCTCAATCATCAAATGGAGGAGGAGTTTTTTTTTAATATCATCTCTAAAGTAAGAAGTATACGAATGATCCTCATCTGACATCCTATCAAACACTTTCCAAAATTGTAAAGCAACATCTAACATCTTATAGGTAGAATTCCACCGAGTAGCAACATGCAAGCACAAAGATCTCCTACTTTCAACCTTTTTCATCTCAACATATTCATTAAATTTTTTAAGGCATGCAGGAGAAGATCTAACATATCTAACAACACGATGAATAGAAGCAACAGAACTATGCATTTCTTTTAACGCATCTGTCACAACTAAGTTCAATATGTAAACACAACATCGCATATGCAAAAAATTTCTACTGCAAACAACTTTATTCCAACTAATCAATTTTCTTTTCATGTATACAATGGTTGTGTCATTTGAACTTGCATTATCAACAGTTATAGTGAACACTTTATCAATACCCTAATGAGATAAACCTTTTTCAATTGCCTTCCTAAGAGTATCACCCTTATGATTTTCAATTGGAACAAAACTCAAAATTCTTTTTTGTAATTTTCATTAATGAAATGGGCAGTCAAACACATGTAATTGAAATTTTGAATTAAAGTCCAAATGTCTGTAGTTAGAAAAACACGAGCATTTGAATTTTTAATGAAAGCCTTTAACTTTTTAAATGCATAAATATACAATTTATAACAATCCCTAGTAGGGCTTTAATCGAGCCGAGCTGAGTTTTAAAAAATTCAGGCTCGGCTCGTGATAAAATTAATAGGCTTGAGCTCGGCTCTAGCTCGATTCGAGCCAAGCCGAGCTCAAGCTCAATTCATTTTAAAAGTATTCAGCTCAAGCTTGGCTCGGCTCAGCTCGGTTCGGTTCAATTAAGGCTCATATCTCATATATCACGAGCTGAGTTCGAGCTCGATAGAGATGGAGATAATGGCAGAATACCAGCACCAACACAAACACATACAGAAATGGCAACAATAACAGTGACAAATTAACAACTATTTAACATTAATAATTTAACACATACAAAATATTTTAACATAAAAAAATCAAGTAACAATTTAATAAGCTTGATTTTTCAGTTCTTCAAAGAAACAATCTTGATTTTCTATGGAACAATATAAGGAATTAAAAAAAATCTACAACATAAATCGAATTATTGAGCAACAACCCAGTTGATGGTGATGGTTAATCAGCGGCGATTGTGATAGAGGATGGCGATGGTTCATTAACGGTGGCCAACATAAATCAAAGATAATATGCTTCAAAGAAAAATTGAATAGAATAAAGTAAAATAGAAAAATCAAAACAAAAATAACAAGAAATTGAAAATATACCAGCAGCCGGCGATGGTGGTGGCGATGAAGTTGAACCTGGAATGGCGATGGTGGTGAAGGATATACTCATCGAGCGACGGTGATAATGAAGGATATACTCATCATCGAGCAACAAGGAATCAGCGATGGCATCTAGAACCTTGCAAAGGCGTGACGATGATGGCTGAGCTAGGAGAGGAGAGGAGATGATGAGGGATGAAGTGGGAGAGTGAGGAGAGGATAGGAAGAGAGAATGAGGATGTGTGTTACGTAAAGAAGAGAGGAGAGAATTAAATTTTTGAATGGCACAGGGAAACTGATAAGATAAGAGTTATGGATTAGGGTTCGAGAGAATTAGGTTGGTATTTATCTTAGCCCAAAACGCCGTCGTTTTGGAAACAGTTTTGAATATGAAGTACAGGAGTGGGAATATTCAATTTTTTTTTAAAGGTGGAGAGCCTTCTCATGTCATGCTGCAAAATTTTCAAAACTCCTATTGTTAATTATAATAATAATAATAACAACAACAATAATAATAATAATAAACTAAGCTTCAAAAAATAAAACAATAATAACTTAAGTCATTTAACTTTTAATGACGATTTATAAAATTAACGCATTGTTGGTAAAAAATAAATAGAAATATATATTTTATAAATTAACCATGAAAAATTAAAATATTAATTGTTTGGTAGTAACAAGTTTTATATTTCCGATTAAATTTATGATTCTATCTAATAATTAATTATAATAATTTTTACACTATAATTATTAATAACTATTAGTGAAAAATTGAAAGCACAGTTTTTTCATCTTATATATTTTATGAAGTAAAAAATAAAAGAAAATTATTAACATTTGTAATATTTCTTCTACTCATGATTTTCTTGTAGTTGAAATTACTTTCAATATTGTTATATATTAATTACTTTGCAGTATTAATAATTATTAATTATTAATTCAATATTTATTTTTACTTAAATTAATTATTTTATTAATATATATTAATTAACTTATTATATATATTTAATTGCCTTTTTCATAGTTATGCCGTTATTATAATATATAAACTATAAATTATTGTATAATAAATAATACTTATTATTTAATAATTATTAAGTACTAATTTAAAATTTAATATTGGTAATTAACACTAAAATTTGACATGTAATTTATAAATTATTAAATCAGATGCCAATACAAATTCAACAATTTATAAATCCAATCATGACAACCTCAATACATCAACATCAAAAATCAATTTACAATTTCATATTTTATTGTAAATTACTTAGTGAGTTATATATCACTACTTATATGTTGTACTAATTATGTGTATAAATTGAGATAAAAGTTCTCAAAAATAGGAATAATAATAAAATTAATAGAAATAATATTACTAATAATAAGTTTAATAAATAGTATTATTAATAATATTAATAATAACAAGTAAGATAAAAATTCATAAGTATTTAGCTATTATATATAACATAATTTCACAATATTTTTTATATTATTCAATATTATTATTTTATTATGATATAGTTTCATATAAAATCTATTAATTGAATTATTATCTGTTATGTGATATAAAAGTTACTTTCTTTTAATACTATTTAATTTATTTATGACATATTATGTATAATAATAACTTATATAAATTGAATTATTAAGGAGGCTAATAAATGAGCTAGCTCCCGAGCTTAGCTCGCGAGCTTCTTAAATGAGTAGAGTATCTCTGAGCTTAAGCTCGACTCATTTAATAAATGAGCAGCTTGAGTTTGGCTTGTTTTAAAATGAGTTCGAACCTGAATAAGCTTTTATCGAACCGAAACCTAAGCCGAGCTCGAGTAGCTTGGCTCATTTACAGTCCTAATTCTTAGCAACTGTTATCCTTGATGGAACAAGAAATCTAGACTCTAATTGGTTATTATACTTATGAAACTCATATCCTTCAACAACCCTAAAAGGCAATTCATCACATATAATTAATTCAGCCAATGCACGTCTATAATCCTCCAAGTTATATTTATGAGCCATCAATGTTTTTTTTCACCAGTAACAACATTCTACTCCACTGTCTTTGTTCCTAAATGCTAAAATTTGTTGTTTCTTTTGATTACATGGATTTTGGTGCATTTCGAAATATGTCTCTTTAAAATATTTGTTCCATATTTCATTGGATCGGCAACATAAGTGATCCGACACCAATTACATTTAGCTCTATGTTCCCCCTTTGTCTGTTCTAATGAAAGTCTAGTAAAATGCTCCCAAACATCGTATTTATTCTTAAAAGGAGCTTTACTTTTATTACCAGATTCAGTTTGGGGTTGGGAAGCAACAGTACTAGGAGTAGGATTTGGATTAGGAGCATCGGTATCAATGTCAATGGTATTGGAGTCATTATCAATAGGTTTATTGACACTAGGTTTGTTAACATCCATTTAAAATTCTACCAAATATATACAAAAAAAAAAAAGTAAATCAAATAATGCATTAACAATTTACAAAATATAATATATAAATCATTCAAAAAAAATTAATTCAAATAATGTGTTAATAAGTTACACAATATAATATATAAATCTAATTATATATTTATAATCTAATTATAAATATATATTTATAATATATAAATCTAATTATTTATTTATAATCTAATTATAAAATATATTTAAATAATTAATATTTTAGTTTAAACAGTACCAATTAAGTCAATCATTTAATTCTACTAACATTTATCAAGCAAAAATTTAGAATAAAATTAATTAAAATTTTCAAAAATCAAATTAATGGAAAAATTAATGTAAAAATAATAACTATTACTCATTTGTAAGACAAAGAGACATAATTAGAGGAAGCATTATGGCCTACTTAATTAAGTATATCATTTTGATGGGAAATTTGTGAATTTAAAATATTCATGAATCTAACACAGTAGTAATAATAATAATAATAATTATTATTATTATTATTATTATTATTATTATTATTATTATTATTATTATTATTAAAAGCACAACGAAAAATATAGAGGGAACACAATCCATAGGCTCTTCAAAATAACAATCCATATATCAATCATTCAAAAAAATTAATTCAAATGCATTAACAGTAAAAAAAATAAGCCAATTCCACCAATTTTTTAAGCAATAAAAAAATGGATATGAACATACCATATACTTGATGCTTGCTGTTGCTGAGAGGAGTGGACTAGCCATTGCTTGCTGCTGCTACTGAGAGGATGAGCTGTTGTTGCTGCTGGATGTGACTGCGAGAGAGAATGAGCATCTTTTGATAACATAGAACCTCTGTAGCAACCCTCCACTTCATTCAACCAGTTTTAATCCTATGATTTACATCTTCTTCATAACCCCCATCTTATTGAAGAATAGAGCCAAGATATTAAAAATTAGTACAATGAGGTACTGCTATTCCGTCTAAAATAATTGTCTCTTTCTCTATTCTCACTATTAAATCTATATTGCATATACTCAGTCTTAGTCCTACTTAGCTTAAAACCCTTAGATTCCAAAGTGCTTATCCATAACTCTAACTTTTGACTTATCCCTGCTTGAGTCTCATCTATTAATATAATATCATTTGTAAACATCATACACCAAGGGATGTTATCTTGTATATGTATTGTTAGCTCATCCATGACCAAGGTGTAATCCAATAGAAACAAAAAAAATCCTTAGTATCCCCTCCCATAGTGCGGACACTGGTGATGGCTCTCTCATACATATCCTTTAAGACTTGGATATATCATATAGATATTCCTCTATGCTCTAGGACCCACCATAAAACTTCTCTAGGGACTCTATCATATGCCTTTTTCAAGTCAATAAAAACCATATGTAAGTCCTTCTTCATCTCTCTATACTTTTCCATTAAATCTCTTATAAGAAAAATAGCTTTCATAACTGATCGACCAAGCATAAAGCCAAACTGATTTGAGGAGATACAAGTATCTAACCGCAAACGGTGTTCCACAACTCTCTCCCACAATTTCATAGTGTGGCTCATAACCTTTATACCTCTATAATTTAAGCAATTTTGAATATCTCCTTTATTCTTAAAAATAGGTATCAAATTACTTTCCCTCTATTCATTAGGCATTTTCTTTGTACTTAAGATCTTATTGAACAAAGATGTCAACCATGCAACTCATGTATCTCCCAAACATTTTCATACCTCAATAGTTATCCCATCTGGTCCACAGGCTTTACCAACTTTCATCCTCTTCAAAGCTTTTTTAACTTCTGAAAACCTAATCCGTCTAGTGTATTTCATATTTTTCTCTGGCTTAACGTCTAAAACCTCAATATTACCACTATGGTTACCATTAACAAGTTCCTCAAAATAGCTTCTCCATCATTCCTTAATATCCTCTTCTTGAACCAGAACCTTATTCATTTTATCTTGAATGCACTTAACTTGGTTTAAATCATGGAAATTCTTTTCCCTTATCTTAGTCAATTTATAGATAGTTTTTTTCCTTCCTTTGTTCTAAGTTTATCATACAAACTCTTTAAAGATTGTGCTCTTACTTAACTAACAGCCTTTTTAGCATTTTTTTCGCTTGTTTGTACTGCTCAAAAACATCATTGTTATTACATTTGGGCAAACTCTTATACCATTCCCTTTTACTTCTTATCGCTTTTGCAGTTCCTCATTCCACCACCAAGACTGCTTCGAGGGATGTGCATACCCTTTAGATTCTCCAAGAATCTTTATAGCTACTCCTTAAAAAGTGATCCTACTAATTATAAAAAAAAATAATCAAACTTTAGAATGGCAAACATAATAAGAATTAATTACCTCAAGCTTTTGAAGTTGGATGTGAAGACATATTTGAGAGTTTGATTTAACTTTCTGCAGGAGAATACAATTCAAACATAAAAAGCAATTCAAATAGTAAACTATTAAATGTTTAAAAGGCTTTATTTAATCATGTGAAATCTCATAAAATAATGCCGTTAATTATATATATTATATTATATACATACATACATACATATAAATTATGTTTTTATATACACTATATATATATACACATTCACATGTTACTTCAAATTTGGAACTTGTACCTATAAGTCCTTAACTTTTAATATTTCACTTTAATATAAATGCTAAGAAATTAGCATTTCTTAATGATTTTTTTTTCCCAAAAAGAAACAGAAAACATGCTTTTGCTATCAAGGGCACAACACAGTAGGTTCTTTTTATTTTTTTCTATTTTCTTCTCATTTTTTGATTATCCACATGTGATTTAGTATTTTTTATATTCTATAATCATCTACTGAAAAATAAAAGTGGTTTGCAATTATGTTACAGTCCCAAAATTTATGTAATTCTATAATTGTTACAATGAATATGTTATAATTTCATATGTCAAGACTTAAACATCCATCTCAAACTAACTGCATCTATGTTACTGTGTTGACCTTGACTGCACTTCTATATATATATTTTTAAAAAATTCTCATAGCTCTATGAACCAGCAATAAATTTCCAATGTGAATGAAAATAAAGAAACAGAACCCACAAAACAAAAATATATAAGTAACAAAATACAAATTATTGTCAAATCGAGGTATGATTAATGCTAAAAAGGATATTCTAATTAAGATTCTTCAATAATAATCATGCATAATAAGTCAAAAAATCAGTTAGCACAATAACAACAAAAAACGACGTCATCACAAAACAACAACATCAACGAAACCACTTGGCTTAGTTAATTTTTCGGAATGAAATGAATGTATCTTTGATTCATTTCTTTCATTTTATAATTCCCAAATTATACTGCAACCAGATTGAGAAATGTCACAAAACTAGATAATCTTACTTCAATTTGACAGGTCAAATTGATAATTTTCTGCAATATTGGCAAAATGGGCTCTTGAGTAGAAGAAGTTTCTTGGTTTTTGCTAGAAGCATTATCCTCATTCATAGAGTTTGCAGTTTCTTCTACTTTTTCTAACCAACAACTAGAGATGATATCAGACCTAAAAAGACTAAGATGAAAATATTTAGCACTAAACAAAATATATTTTAAGTTTTACGACTCGAAAGGATTTGAGCAAGGAGATACAAAATACAAATCATTTTCTGACATTTAAACAAAGTAAATTCATGGAATTAATTTCCAAAATATACAAGTATTGTATTAGAAAATAAGTGAAATCCAAAATTATATAAAATTGGACTTCACCCATCAACCACATAGTTAAAAGAAGGAAACAATGACAAATTGAAACAGTTTCAATATCTATCTACATAAATATAGAATATCAGACCCTCTAAACACAAATAAGCATAGAAAAAAGAAAAAGATAAAAACTTTTTAAAAGAAGTTAATAAGACATGAAAATCCAAAAACACAAATCCAACTTCAGACCCTTCTTTTTCTTTTTTGAAATTTTTACAGCAAAGTATATTCCATTTACTAAAAGGCCAAAGGAAAAAAAACTCACATCTTTTGAAATTAGAGTATCCATATTGAAATTCAGCCTAGTATTCACAGAAATCAACTTCATGGAGAGAAACTTCTCCAAATTAAAATAAAAAAATGAAGTTAATTTTTTGACGAATGAGAATAACATCAATAATATTTGCAGTGGTTAATAATATCACTTAGACAAGCTAATAATGACAATATTAATAATATTTAAAAGTCTTCAAAAGTACAGAAAAGCAACTCATTTACAAATTTACTGCAATTTATAACAATTAAAAATTAATAAGTTAAAAAGGTTCATAAAACCATATTACTGTCACTTCATATTACACCATGCATATAGTTAATACTTTAAACCATATAAACATTTATCCAAATTGAACTTCCAGAGAATTCAAAATGCAAATACAGAGTGGCAAAACAAAATAGAAGAGTAGTAATATATGTAAGGAGATTGCATCTCACAGTATTGATGAGATTAATAATGAGAGAGTTCTAGCGAGCTAACTGCAAGTTCTACATCATGCTCTGCCATGGCCATGGTGTCGTTGAGGAGCTCTCCTTTGGGCTCTTCTTTTGCTTCTTTGTTTTCTTCTTTTCCTCGTCTTCTTTCTCCACTGCCCATGCAAAATCTATTCACCGAATCAATGAAACTCTCTTCTCATATTCAATATCATTGTCATTCAAAATAGTGAATAAACACTAATTAAAATCTATGCCTCCTAAATGAGATAAAATTCAATAAGCTGAAATAAATGAGATTACAATGATTCAATTAGGGTTTAATTTCAGCTAAAGGTTATATATGCAGTAACTTAGAAAGGAAACTAGAGAAAAAGTTTTGCCTTCTGATTTTGGACAAACACATCATCAAGCTTGATTTTACCAAAGTTCCTAAACTCCTACTCAATTGATTGAAGATTTAAAAAATTAATAAACTCATACTAATAAAAAGAACAAAAATTTACCTTAATCACAAATCAGAGAAAGATGATCCAAAACCCTAGTTTTAATTTAGCTTTCCACATATGACAGCGCCGAAGCCTCCTTCGGTGGTGGCAATGCTGTTCACCGGCAAGAGAGAGAGAGAGAGAGAGAGAGAAGAGAGAGCTCAGATGAGAGAGAAGTCGAGTGTGAGAGACAGTGAGAGAGAGGTCGAGTGAAAAGGCAGGAAATAAGAGCTTAATTAATAGTAGATAAAAACGACATAGTTTCACTAAATACTTAGTGATGATTATAACCGTTGCCAAATGACAGATGACATGATTAAATTTTATTTATAAATAGCGATGGTTCTAACCATCGCAGAATAATATAAACTATCGCCAGATTATTTATTTTGTGACAATTATAAAACCGTCATAAAAATAAAAATATAACGATATTTTTTATTAACCGCCGCGAAATAATCGTCACTATTTATTCTTTTTTGTAGTATAATAATTCTGAGAAAAATTTTGACAAAGTTCTGTTTATAAAATCAATATAACTAAAACTACAAAATAGGAAAAACATATAAGAAAAGCACTTCTAGCATCCATACATTTTCATAGAACAGCTCACTACTATAATTTAAAACATTTCAAAGCAACATAATCTTTTATACATTACAGTGGACCAAGAAATATGTATATATTTAATATTTTCATCAACATAATATTTGCAAATTCTCATCTAGTTTTCAAAATATACAATAGATAGATTTACAGATCCAAAATACATTTGATGAAAAAGCTATACATGATATGCATTAGGGTTGTTCATGAAGCCCGCGAGCCCAAGCAACACGACCCATCCTGGCCCTACCCTACTAGGTTGGGCCATGTTAAAATATGTTTGCGTTGGACCTCGGGCTCATTTTTAAAATTTTATAAATTTTGGGCCAGGATTTGGGCTCGAAGAAATTCTCTTCAGGCTAGCCCGACCCGGCTCAAAGTACATTATTTAATTTGTAACTATTATATATATAATAATTTATATATAAGCTGCTACTGTAGCTTTTTTATTTTATATATATAATAAAAAGTTGTTACTGAGGCTACAAACTTTTTACTTTATATATATTGAATTAATATAAAAATTTTAAAAAGAAGAAAAAAGGCCCGTTAGCTCGGCCCATTGATCATGTTGGCCCTACCAGCATGAGCCAACTCAGCCCATTCGGGCTAGGGTCAAGTTATAGGCCAGATTTTTAAGCTGAGTTATTTTCGGGCTGGGTTGCAAGCTAGGGGTAAACTCGACCCGAGAACATCCCTAATATGCACTCTTAAAGCCTCTATAGTCTCCTAACCATTATTAGAATTATCAGAGCTACTTTTATCCAAACTTCTATCACCTATGTGATAAGATTTAATCACATGAAGATATATAGCTTAGTGGTGCGTACTTGCTTTGATAACAAAATATAATAATATATAAACAAAGTAAAGATTTTATTCATGATATAAAACGCATTTACCTTTAATTAGATGCAATACACATTAATAAACAAATATTTCATAATTCTCAATTATAATTACATTAATCATATCTATCTATTATCTCAAAATATATTATGGTTAGAACATATCATACTCAAACAAGCCCCTACACAACATTTAATTCCTAGAAACATTGAATCAACTCATCGTGACCTAAAGATCTCAACACTAAAGATTGAGTGTCATGTGATACCAGTGTATCTCACCCAAATATCAGAATACTGGTGTATCTTGCCTAAAGGCACATAAATATATGTAATATCAATGTATCTCACCCAAAGGCGTGTATAATGTCATAACGTATCGTTAGCATGACAACTTGATGGCGTCAAATTCAATATTCCAAAATAACATATGTAAGGCAACGTATCACAACAACATTACATCAATCTTTCAGATTCTCATCTCAAATCATTATTTTTCATATTTCTCAAGTTTATTAAAACTCACTGTATCAATCAGAATTCATATGGAATTTCCATAAATCATCTGATACACTTTATTATTAAGATTCAAACTCACTGTAGACCCTTAATTTTTGACCCAATCCGATCCAATATGCTTTATTTAGTCCAAAATGATTTTTGTTGTTTAATTGATCCAAAATAATTTTAATTAAATAATTTTTACCTTAGTATCTAATTTTTATTAATAAAAAATGAAAATAAACAAATAAAAATTAAAAATAAAAATCGGAGTAAAAAAAATCGGCAGCGAAAAGTGGTCACGCGGGCCCGTCGGGCCAACAGTGGCTCGCCCGCAGGCTCCTGCAGGCGAAATAACCTCCCACAGGAAATTCCTGCGGGCTGGCACGCTGGTGCGCCCACGGCTGGCAGGCCCACGGGCCCGTCAGCACAGTTTTCGCCAGCACAAATTTTTTTGATGCAATTTTTAGAATTCTAATCCAATTAGGTTTTAATTTCTTTTTTTATTATTATTACTTACCTTAATTAATTAGGAATAAACAACCTAAAAACCACTATAAATAAGGACTAATTAAACCTAATGAAGGGGGGAAAAAATACATAGTGACTTTAGGATTTGAAACCAAATCAAGGAAGGAAAAGGAAAAACTCAATTCAATTGATATTAATAGCAGCAGTAGCACGGCAAAAGAGAAAAAAAGGAGAATCAAAGCTTGTCTTTGGAGCTAGTTCATCCAAGAAGAGTTATTTTTTGGAGAATCAACAAAAGAAGGTATGTTTTAATTCTTTTGATTTATGTTTTACAATAGCAAAATCCACAAAATTTAAGTTTTTTTTTTAAATCAAAATCTTAGAGCTTTAATTTAATTTTTCCAAGATTAGAACATTAAAAATGTGACCTTCTTTTCTAGAAAGACTTAAAATTGTTATTTTTTCTTCTTAAAAATCTTAAAACACTCATTGAACATATTTTTCAACAAAACCAAAATAAAATTTTGTTTTATTTAAGATTTTAAAGTAGGCTCTTTTTCACTCAAAAAACCTTAAAAAACATCTTTCCTACTTATAAAAACTTCAATCCATGTGTTTAAATTCATAAAATCTCATAAAATATCAAATTGCTTTTTTTTAAAACCCTAAAAATTATACTTTACCCGAGAATCCAATTTCAAAGCCTAAAATCCAAAAATCATCTTTTAAACCTAAAATAATGAACCCTAACCCTTTAAAACCTTAAACCCTAACTTTTTCTAAACTTTAAACCCTTTAAAACATAAAAAACATAAAAACATAAAAAACTAAAAAAAAAAGTCACAGTAGCTTAAATCATTATTTAAAATCATGAATTAAAAATATTTCAAAATTGTCTAAAACTCAAGTTTTATTATTTCATCATTCAAATCTTAATTTGTTTAATTAAAGTGTCTTGCCAATCTTTAAAAAACATAAAACCTAATCTATTTTAATTACCTAAAAAGTCACAGTAGCTTAAACTTTAGAATTTCCAAAGCCTTAACACATGAGATAAATAACCCTAAATAGAAATAGTAGCTATACTTGAACTTTATTTGTTTTATTCAATTCCATATTTATTTATACCTTGATTTATTTCTTATGCTTTAATTTATTTAATTTCAATACTTGATTTATTTAATTTATCATGGATGGATGTTTATATTATTGGTATTTAAATATTTTTGATGGATGATTTATATATTATGGATGATTATTTACCTTTATTAATTAATTTAGACTTCCAAAAGATGTAAGAGGTATGTTTCCACTTGGTGGGTACCTCATTAGTTAAACATCATGTAATTTAATTTTCTTTTCTATTTTAGAACTTATGTAAAGGGCATGTTTCTACCTTTTGGTGGGTGTCCTACCTAGGCATGTGATGTAAGGACATGTTTCCATCCTTGGATGGGTGTCCATTTATTTGTTTTGTTTTGTTTGGATATTGTTTTGATTTTAATATATTGATGCTTTCTTTTTATTGTGTGTAGTATGGATAATATTGTTATATTTAAGAATTTTATAATATTAAGACCTGTAAAGGAGGCCGATTCCAATGAACCGGGCGTTGTGGGGGTGCTGGGCCATTTCTCACCTTCCCCACAAGTACCCAACTTTCCGAACCCATTAGGGGGTTGGGGATTCCTTAGGAATCGAGTCATCCACCCCTTTCTTTTTCCCAGCCCATCCGGGTGGCGACTCCATTTTCTCCGGACTTAGGTCCGTGTTCTCTAAGGCCCCGAGCCTAAACAGTTCCGAAGTTGCAAGAACTATTCCACCGGGAGTGGGGGCGAAAATCCCCGCTCACAGTGGTGACTCCACTAGGGATAAGAGAAGTTGATTCCGTTGGTCTTTATATTATTCTATTCTTTCTTATAATGATATTATCCATTGCATCATATTAGATTGCATTGTGTGCGTGAGTTAGGACGCCCGTGTTACCCGTGTTATGTTATGTAAGGGATACCATACTTTCACTCAAGGTATGGAGATCGAGCATGGCATAACCACTCATAGCCTCGTACCATTTAGTATATACTTGCTATGGGAACCTAAGCCTTTTTACCTAAAGACTAAAGCTCATGTAATTGGCCTAGTTACTTTCCTTAGGTTTTTACCCCAAATGCATGTTGTTTGACTATGGTTAGTTTATCTTAGTCTAAATCATGGCTTATTTGGTTTGTTCGTTTTCTAATATGACCCAAGTATATTTGCAAGCTCAAAATAAATTTTTCTTTAAAATTCAAAAGACCAAAGTTATTTTTCAAAACTTTTCAAAATGATCTTTGGACATAAGACTTTTCTAAAAACAAATCAAAAATTCTTTGGCCCATGGCCCAAAAACTAAGCCCAAAATCCATTTTTCTAAAATCTTTTACAATGGGCTTAGAAACAAAATTATTTTCACCCAACCATTTTTTACAAAGAGCTTGCAAAAATATTTAGGTCAATTATGAAATACCATAAATCAATTGTGGGCCTAGTTTACACCAAGAATAAATTAACCATGGGCCTGTTTTTTTGGCATGAACCATTAGTTACTCTTTCCAAGTGAGAAATCTATTTATAATAAACCTCTTAATTTTGTTTTAATCCAACATAGCATAAAAGCTACTTTGGTTGGTTGAATGGATTAAAACCTAATTAATAGGAAATATCATGGATTGATTTCCATTTTCGAAAATATAACTATTGGTTGAAACGTCCGAGGGAATTATTCGAAAGCAAGATATCCCATATTGGTATTTTGTAAACCATATGCCTAGGAAAAGAGACTCGCCATTCATGTGTGGATGTTATAAGGTTGGAAGGAACATCCTAATTTGTTCTTATTTGTTTGCGCATACATGCATACATTTGCATCTCATATCATTGGTCCTCTCTGGCTCACAGCCCTGGATTACGAAAGTTCAAAAGCTTACGACAATCCGACCTACGCCGGAGACGAAGTATCTAGCAACGACTCAATCACTTGCTCACCAAAGACAATGGAGCCCGAACAAATTTAAAGAATGGTGGATGAAGCCCTCAATGCCAAGATGGAAGAAATCAAAGAGGCACTAGCTGAGACCATGAAGAACCAATTGACTGCAATCTTGGAGAATTATGTCGAGGCATCTGCTAGCACTAAGAAACCAAAGGACAAAGGGAAGACTAAAGTTAATGAAGTGGCTTTTGATGATGAAAAGGTGGTCATTGATGATGATGATGATTGGGCTCAATACTACCAAGAGGTTCAAGAAAAGAAGAAAGAACTGAAGGCTGTCGAGAAAGCAACTATTGAAAAGACCAAGACATCTGATGTTGAAAAGATGATTGCTGATTTAGAAAAGAAATTTGAAAAGAAGTTGAAAATAGAAGAGATGTCCGAAGTTGACAAGTTATTTGAACAAGATGATGAGGTCCCTTATAAGTTCAAGATGCCTTCCTTTGCTAAGTACAATGGCACCGGAAATCTTCATCTCCACGTCAAGCAATATATCACTGCCATTCAATCTGCTTGAGCTACTAAGGCTCAAACCCTAAAGTACTTTATGCTCTCATTGGACCCTGTTGTCCAAAATTGGTTCAATACCTTAGATGATGAAACACAAAAGAGCTGGGATCTACTTTACAAAGCCTTCATCCAACAATATGGATATAATGTTGAGTTGGAAGTTACCTTGATGGAAGTGGAGTCCATTAGGCAAAGACCGAATGAGAATTTTGTAGATTATGTCAAGAGATGGAGAAACAAGGCTGCTTTGCTCAAGAAAAGGCCCGATGAATCTGATCAAATAAGGATGATCGTGAGAGGTGTCCTGCCCAATCTCCGCGAAAGGATGTCTCGCACCCTTATAAGGGACTTCAAAGATATTCTCCAAGCTGGTCTACAAATTGAAGAGTGGGAAAGGGAGAAGAATCGCTTTTCAATGAAAAAGAATGAGAAAGGGAACTACCAGTCGGGCAATCAAAGCACACAAAAAGAAGTTGATGTTAATGTAACCGGTCAAGCAAATAGAAGACAGTTTTTAGATCTGGGGAAGCCTTTGTCTTGGGTCTTTGATAAGCTACAACCATTGGCTCCTCGACCTTTACCCCTAAAATTTAATACTAAGGCTTTTTGTCAATTTCATCATACTCAAGGACATGAGACTGATAGGTGTACCCGATTAAGGCATGAGATCCAAGATTTGATTGACAGTGGTAAGCTACCCGAGCCGGATAAGCCCAATACCAAGAACAACCCTTTGCCTAAGTTTGGAAGAGTACCTCCACCGGCAACCTTCATGGTGGGAAAAGGATTGGAAGAAGATTTTGTTTTATCATACTTTCAAGATGGGGATATTGAAGATATGAAAGAAAAGGAAGCTTAAACTCAACAAACTTTCCTTAGCTTGAATGTTGCTTTTCAATTTTACTTTCTTTAATATTTCGAACTATTGTGCTTTTCAAACTTAAAGTTGCTTTAAATAAATTACTTTCATCAAAATTTTGTTGGTCTTTGTTCATTTTGGTGCTCAACCAATGAGGAATTTAGCTTGATGTTTATAAATTAATGTGTCTAGGCATCATGACTCGAATGACTTTACTAGATGAGGGAATTACTCTATAGCATTGAGTTGTGTATGCTTACTTAGAGAGGGCTCCTGCATAATTATCTTTGTCTAGGTCTTAGTCAGTCTTAGAACATGCTTTGACAAACTTTCGAGGCGAAATTGAACTTTGCTTATTTAAGAGAGAAATGATCTAGGCATTGTTTGGTTAGCCAACAACTAGTATCCACCCAAATAAATATCAATCCCTAATTGTCCCTTTGAGCCTTCATAAAATTTTAGCTTTCTTTTTATTGGCATATAATTCCAACAACCTACCCTGAGCTGTTTTGATACTTTTGACAAGTCTTATGATCACTAAGATGAAGAGGCAAGAAGATCAAAGAAAATAATTATTAGTCAAGATCATGAGGATAGTTGAAGTTCTCAAGGCCATAAAGATGGTTGAAGTCCTCAAGACCATGAGGGTATTTGATGCTTTCAAGACCATAAGGGTAGTTGAAGTTTTCCTAATATTTTCAATATATCAAGACAACATCAGAGTAACAAATGATTCATCCCTGTTAAAGAAGATTATGTTACTCCACTCATCCATTATTGGAAGCCCAAGTTGGTACCAACAAGACAACTCTTTTAGAGCTAGAACCAAAAAAAAAAAAGAAGAAAAAGAGAAGAAAAGAAAACAAAAAAAGACAAAAGAAAAGAAAAAAAAAGAGAGAAAAAAGAAAAAGAAAACCCAAAATGGTTCAAAAAGCCAACTGAGTTCTCTTTTACCTAAGACAACAAAAGGCTTCCATTTGGTTTATAAGGACGTTTTGACTTGAATTGGTCCAACCCAACTAAAGATTCGATTAAAATCAAAGAAAAATGAGAAAGACCATTCAATTCTTGAAAGTTTTGTACTTGACAGTCCTACAAGGAAGAAGAACAAAAATGATAAAATGCTCAAAGAAAAGGAGGAGTAAGAAAAATAAAAGGAAAGAAAAGGGAGAAGAAGAAAAGAAATGAATTTGGGAACCAAACTTTTTGCAAGGGCAAAAACTGTCCTAGTAAGATCCAAATTAATGCTAAGAAGATAGGAGAAATTTGGAGTCTAGCAAGGTTGCCTCTAAGCTGCCTAAAATTCCAACAAGAAATTTGTAGTGTGAAGGTTTGTCCATTGTCACACCAGCTCCAATCTCAAAATGGCCTTCACTTAAGCCTGTTTCCCTCATAGACCCCATTTCAAGCCTATCAAAGACCTGTTGATCTCTCTTGGTAGGTAGAGTCTATTAGTGGAGATAGTTTGGATAAGCATGCATATGAGATAGACAATATTTAAACTCAATGAGACCTTTGGCCAAGTAATGTGTATGTGCCTATCTGAAGTGCAACAATTCTTGCTTAAGTAGAAATAATCCCTGAGTTTAGTACGGTAACTAGGGTTGTCATGTTATAGATATGTTAATTTGGAAAAATCAAGTCCTGAGGTACATCGACATTAATTTGGCAAAACCAACATTTGATTTCAAAATGAAAAATTCGAATATTTTTTTTAAAAAAAAATGTTTTGTCATAACAAAGCCTTCAAGTTAAGGGAAGTATGTTGAACCTCCAAAGGACACACTGAGCAAAGAAAATTATTATTGGCAAAGTTATGAAGAAACTACCAACTGACATGCTGAAATATAGCTCGAAATAGATGAATCCCTGACTCTGCAACTTGGGATCTCCACAACTCATGTTTTCAACATCTTGAAGATAAAAGCCACAAATGCAAAGCTTTCGATCATTCCAATGCAAGACTTGAACAAGCGTCAAAACGGAACCAATGAGAATACTTCTGCTGATCGCCTCAGTCTGTGAGTCATGGAACCACTGTAAGTATTATTCATGCATATCATGCATACATGAGCATATCACATAGCACTTTCTTGTCTTGTGTTGTCTATTCTTTGGCTAAATGAACAGAAAACACCTCGCGAAGTAAAGAATCAAAAGAAGATGTCAAATCAGGGGGGCATGGAAAGCCCATTGCTTGAGAAAGCTCCAGTCATTTTACGAAGAGAAGAAATAAGTGCTTGTGTGAAGAACAAGACGGCAAAAATATCAATCAAAGCTTGCATGGAAAAAATCCTTGGTTTGAGCCTACACAGGGGGCAAAGTTTCTCCTTTTCAATTTTTTGGGTTTATATACCAAATATTTTTAAACTCACTTACAAATATTTTGCCACGTAGGGGGGCAAGGAGAGGATATAAGGTCCAATTAAAAATAACTAAATCTTTGCAAAAAGAAAGAACAAAAGAATGGAACAATAGAACTCTCAAAAGAATGAAGGTGCAAAAGACAAAAGACCAATCCAGCTAAAAGAGCTGAAGCCAGGGTGAAGACCCAATCTCAAAGGATGAAGATCCATTTTCAAGGGTGAAGAACCGATCTCAAAGGATGAAGATCCATTTTCAAGGGTGAAGGCCCGATCTCAAAGGATGAAGATCCATTTTCAAAGGTGAAGACCCGATCTCAAAGGATGAAGATCCATTTTCAAAGATGAAGACCTGATCTCAAAGGATGAAGATCCAATTTTCAAGGGTGAAGACCCAATCTCAAAGGATGAAGATCCATTTTCAAGGGTGAAGACCCGATCTCAAAGGATGAATATCCATTTTCAAGGGTGAAGACCCGATCTCAAAGAATGAAGATCCATTTTCAAGGGTGAAGACCCGATCTCAAAGGATGAAAATCCATTCTTAAGGGTGAAGACCTGATCTCAAAGGATGAAGATCCATTTTCAAGGGTGAAGATCCAATCTCAAAGGATGAAGATCCATTCTTAAGGATGAAGACCCGATCTCAAAGGATGAAGATCCATTTTGATGGTGAAGAATCACAATGCATAAAACAGCCGGAGCAGTCAGACTCCTCAAATGATAAAAGGTCAGTCAAACTCAATCTCGGGACCAAGCACCCATTCTCGGGTCCAAGTACCCAAACTCGGGTCCAAGTACCCAATCTCGGGTCCAAGTACCCAAATTAAATCAATCTTAGGTCCAAGTACCCAAATTAAATCAATCTCAGGTCCAAGTACCCAAATCAATTCAATCTCGGGTCCAGAACCCATATTTTCCTTAGGTCCAGAACCTAGAAGTATCCTCGAGTCCAGAACTTGAATCCGGGTCCAGAATCCAAATTTTTCTTAGGTCCAGAACCTAGAATTATCCTCGAGTCCAGAACTCGAACCGGGTCCAGAACCCAAATTGTCCTTAGGTCCAGAACCTAGAATTATCCTCGAGTCCAGAACTTGAATCCGGGTCCAGAACCCAAATTTTCCTTAGGTCTAAAACCTAGAATTATCCTCGAGTCCAGAACTTGAACCAGGTCCAGAACCCAACTTGTCCTTAGGTCCAGAACCTAGAAGTATCCTCGAGTCCAGAACTCGAATCCGGGTCCAAAACCCAAATTTTTTCTTAGGTCCAGAACCTAGAATTATCCTTGAGTCCAGAACTCGAATCCGGGTCCAGAACCCAAATTTTTCTTAGGTCCAGAACCTAGAAGTATCCTCGAGTCCAGAACTCGAATCCGGGTCCAGAACCCAAATTTCCCTTAGGTCTAGAACCTAGAACATCCGAGAGTCCAGAACTCAAATTGGGTCCAGGTACCCAAAACAAGTCGCCGTATCAAAAATTAAGTTTTGTTGCTTTTCACTCTTTTTCACTAAGGTTTCAGATCATTCAAGCAAGGGGCAAACTGTAGACCCTTAATTTTTGACCCAATCCGATCCAATATGCTTTATTTAGTCCAAAATGATTTTTGTTGTTTAATTGATCCAAAATAATTTTAATTAAATAATTTTTACCTTAGTATCTAATTTTTATTAATAAAAAACGAAAATAAACAAATAAAAATTAAAAATAAAAATCGGAGTCGAAAAAAAAATCGACAGCAAAAAGTGGTCGCGTGGGCCCGTCGGGCCAACAATGGCTCGCCTGCAGGCCTGCGGGCTGGCACGCTGGGGCGCCCACGGGCCCGTCAGCACAGTTTTCGCCAGCGCAAATTTTTTTGATGCAATTTTTAGAATTCTAATCCAATTAGGTTTTAATTTCTTTTTTTTTATTATTACTTACCTTAATTAATTAGGAATAAACAACCTAAAAACCACTATAAATAAGGACTAATTAAACATAATGAAGGGGGGAAAAAAATACATAGTGACTTTAGGATTTGAAACCAAATCAAGGAAGGAAAAGAAAAAACTCAATTCAATTGATATTAATAGCAGCAGTAGCACGGCAAAAGAGAAAAAAAGGAGAATCAAAGCTTGTCTTTGGAGCTAGTTCATCCAAGAAGAGTTATTTTTTGGAGAATCAATAAAAGAATGTATGTTTTAATTCTTTTGATTTATGTTTTACAATAGCAAAATCCACAAAATTTAAGTTTTTTTTTTTAAATCAAAATCTTAGAGCTTTAATTTAATTTTTCCAAGATTAGAACATTAAAAACGTGACCTTCTTTTCTAGAAAGACTTAAAATTGTTATTTTTTCTTCTTAAAAATTTTAAAACACTCATTGAACATATTTTTCAACAAAACCAAAATAAAATTATGTTTTATTTAAGATTTTAAAGTAGGCTCTTTTTCACTCAAAAAACCTTAAAAAACATCTTTCCTACTTATAAAAACTTCAATCCATGTGTTTAAATTCATAAAATCTCATAAAATATCAAATTGCTTTTTTTTTTAAACCCTAAAAATTATACTTTACTCGAGAATCCAATTTCAAAGCCTAAAATCCAAAAATCATCTTTTAAACCTAAAATAATGAACCCTAACCCTTTAAAACCTTAAACCATAACTTTTTCTAAACTTTAAACCCTTTAAAACATAAAAAAACATAAAAACATAAAAAACTAAAAAAAAAAGTCACAATAGCTTAAATCATTATTTAAAATCATGAATTAAAAATATTTCAAAATTGTCTAAAACTCAAGTTTTATTATTTCATCATTCAAATCTTAATTTGTTTAATCAAAGTGTCTTGCCAACCTTTAAAAAACATAAAACCTAATCTATTTTAATTACCTAAAAAGTCACAGTAGCTTAAACTTTAGAATTTCCAAAGCCTTAACACATGAGATAAATAATCCTAAATAGAAATAGTAGCTATACTTGAACTTTATTTGTTTTATTCAATTCCATATTTATTTATACCTTGATTTATTTCTTATGCTTTAATTTATTTAATTTCAATACTTGATTTATTTAATTTATCATGGATGGATGTTTATATTATTGGTATTTAAATATTTTTGATGGATGATTTATATATTATGGATGATTATTTACCTTTATTAATTAATTTAGACTTCCAAAAGATGTAAGAGGTATGTTTCCACTTGGTGGGTACCTCATTAGTTAAACATAATGTAATTTAATTTTCTTTTCTATTTTAGAACTTATGTAAAGGGCATGTTTCTACCTTTTGGTGGGTGTCCAACCTAGGCATGTGATGTAAGGACATGTTTCCATCCTTGGATAGGTGTCCATTTATTTGTTTTGTTTTGTTTGGACATTGTTTTGATTTTAATATATTGATGCTTTCTTTTTATTGTGTGTAGTATGGATAATATTATTATATTTAAGAATTTTATAATATTAAGACCTGTAAAGGAAGCCAATTCCAATGAACCGGGCGTTGTGGGGGTGCTGGGCCATTTCTCACCTTCTCCACACGTACCCAACTTTCCGAACCCATTAGGGGGTTGGGGATTCCTTAGGAATCGAGTCATCCACCCCTTTCTTTTTCCCGGCCCTTCCGGGTGGCGACTCCATTTTCTCCGGACTTAGGTCCGTGTTCTCTAAGGCCCCGAGCCTAAACAGTGCCGAAGTCGCAAGAACCATTCTACCGGGAGTGGAGGCGAAAATCCCCGCTCACACTCATATTCATATAAAAGAATAACTCAATAATCATATCATATACCAATCATACATTTCAACATGATTCATAAGTAATAACAAGTAACAATTTAATTACCAAAGTAAGATTTTACCAAGTTAGGTTAACCTCCCTTGGTTTTAGTATGTCTACCTTCAAAACCCACCTAAACACGTCCTAACCCCTTTCCATTATATATTTTTCTCTATTTTTATGCTTTAAATACTCAATTTGACTCTTAATTCAATCAATTCTTTTTCATAAATTCAACATCTAACCATCATTTCTCTTCATTGCTCAAGCTATTTCTCATATATTTCATCTTTCATAAAATAAACATATTTTTTCCTAAACTTCTAAACATTTATAAACCCTAAACTCATAAAAATAAGTTTAAAGGATACCCACCTAATATGAATCTTCAAAATCCACTTAAAATCCTTCATTTTTGGTGAAAATTTGAGCAAGTATGTGAAAGCTTCCCTTTCTTTTTTCTTTCTTAGGAGGGTAGGCCAAAAGAGAAGAAGAAGATGAAGTGAAAAAAGCTTTCTTCTCACCTCCTCATTTTTATCTTCTCTATGCCTCACCTTTTTTTTTTCTTTTCCTTCTTCTTCCATTTTCTTTTCTTTTTTTCCTTTTTCTTTTCTCTTTTTTTTTTCCTTTTTCTTCTCTTACGCTGGTATGTGTATATGCACATGTATGATCATGCTTTCTTTTTCTTTTTAACTTAGGTATATTATGTATCTTATGTGTATATCTTATGTGTGTGTATGTCTGTATTATGTATATCTCTTTCTTTCTCACATTATGTTTACCTTTCTTTCTTTTTCTTTTTTTCAACTTATGATTATCATTGTTATTACTAGCGTTATTTATCCTCATTTCTCTTTTAACATATTTAATTATCTCTTTGTATTATTCAATTTTAGAATATATTACATTACAAATGTCACATAAGGGATATTTTTTTTGTTTTGTGAAAAGGCAAGCGAACCAGGCGGCCCATTTGATTGCTAGAGTGGCTGACTCTTATGCTTGTCCTCAGTATGAGCATAATACTTCCTCCTTTATTTCTGATATTATTTTTAGAGAATCCAATCATCAAGATCATAGGTAAATGGTGTATTAGGGATGCCTAATGGTTGAGTTAGGTGATTTTCTTTTGGTTTCTCCATTGTGCTTCTTCGACTTTAATTAATAATATTCCCTATTTGAAAAAAAAAAAGGATTTTTTCGCTCTTTTTTTTTGTTAGTTATAATATTTGTAAATCTTTTAAATAAAATGAGTTGATTTTTTTCTTTTTTAACAAAAGTATACCAAATTTTGGTTTTTCAAAATAAAATATTATCAATTTTATCATTTTTTTCATCATTTTTTCTAATTATAATATCTCTAAATTTTGAAAATAGAATAAATTTGATTTTTTTTAACAAAATTAAACCATTATTTAGATTTTTACAATGAAATACAATCAGTTTGATTTTTTTCTGCCATGCTTTCTAATTATAATTATATGTCTAAATTTTTTAAATAAAATAAATTTAATTTTTCCTTTTTTTACAAAATTAAATTAATTTTTTAAAATTTTAAAATAAATATAATCAATTTCATCTTTTCTCTCCATATTTTTTTAATTGTAAAATCTCTAAATTTTTTGAATGAAATAAATTTGATTGTCTTTCTTTTAACAAAATCAAGTCAATTTTTTAGACTTTTAAAATGAAATGTAATCTATTTCATCCTATTTGGAGATTTTTTATTCTAATTTTAATATCTCTAAAATTTTCAAATAAAATAAATTTCATTTTCTTTTTTTAAAAAAATTAAATCAATTTTTTGGTTTTTTAAAATAAGTTATAATAAAATAAAAAGGTGGAAAATTATTAAATTGATTATATTTTATTTTAAAAATTCAAACAATTTGTTTAATTTTATTAAGAAAAAAATCAAATTTATTTTTAGTTAAAAAATTTAAAGATATTTGTAATTAGAAAAAAATTGTCAAATTGATTCGATTATATTTTATTTTAAAAATCCAAAAAAATGAATTTCATTCTAAAAATTAAAAAAAAAAATGGCATTGCAAATTGAAAGTTAAAGAGATGGAGTGAAAAGTGCTAAAACTGGAAACCTTCGTGGCAATTTATTTTGACAAATGTGAGAAAATAAGTGAGACACGTGCGTATACATCTCTTAATGACGCGAAGGCCATTTGGACTTCCTAAATTTGTAATGTAATGGAGTATAGACAAAAATTGTCTTTCTCTGACTGCAATAGAAAGTTGGAGAATTTTGGGATTACAAATTAAAAAATTTAGAATGACAACATGAAAAGTGTTGTAATCTAAGATCACGAATATTGTTGGAGATAATAATCCCACATCGGTAAGGAAGCCAAAGCTCCAGTCACATATAAGGCTGGACAATTCTTATACTGTCAACTCAGGTTTTCAGTATGAGTTAGGCCCAATTCTAATATGGTATCAGAGCATTCATGCTCAAACGGGCTAGATCCTGGGCCAAACCCCCACAAGACTGAAGCTGATGAATTGATGCCAGCCGGTTTGCCCAACGTCGACTGAAGCTGATGAATTGATGCCAGCCGGTTTGCCCAACGTCGTAAATGGGCTCGTGGTAGCAAGTGTCAACCGGGTCGGGCCCCGGTTGCACTTGAGGGGGGATGTTGGAGATAATGATCCCACATCGGTAAGGAAGCCAAAACTCCAATCACATATAAGGCAGAGCAATCTTCATACTGTCAATTCGGATTTTCAGTGTGAGTTAGGCCCAACTCTAATAAATATAATTGGCCTTTTATTGTATTGGAAGTACCTATTGTCTATGTTACGGTCGCGACTTACATATTGCAAGGGCGATTATAGAGTTCTAAGGTGCAACTTATAAATTATGTGCCTTGCTTTTTTTAGGATTTTTCTAACAAAATAAACACACAATAAATTAATTTAATTATCAATATCAAAATTAAAATTAACTGAATTAAAAATTAAATTTTGGCCGATAAAAATAATTTTAAATAGGAATTTTTTCAGAAATACTCTAAAAATAAAATATTTTTAAAAATATCCATTTAAAAAAAACTCAATTTTCAATTTTAAAAATATTATATTTAGTATGTTAGATATAGATCTAATATACTAAATAAAAATTATATAAAAAAATATATAAAAAAAGTGATACAAGAGAAAAGTTAAAATTTTGACTAACAAAATAGCGGCTAAGACTATATAGCCCAATAATGTGATAATTTTGTCTTTTTCTTTCTTTTTTTTTGGAAAATTACACTATTATGTTCATTTTCTATTCTTTTTTTCAAGGGTCCCAAAAAATTTTTTATCTTTACGATTTTTTTTTGTTTTCATTTTTTTACCTTTTTTTTTTAAATATATCTCTCCATCAACATATTTCTTTACTTTGCTGTATCTTTTTTCTTTTCTTTTTATTTGTAGATTGTTTTTTCAATCTTTTTCCATCTGTTAGCTTATTTGATTTTCTTCTTTCTTTCTTTTTATTTGTTGTTTGTTTTTTCCACAGTTGGCTTCTTTGATCTTCTTCTTCCATCCTTTTTTTTTTTTGCTTATTGTTGTTTGCTATGGCTTTTTAGCAATACAAATAAGATGTTAAAAAAAGTAGTTAGTCAAGTAAGAGCATAATATTTGGAGAGTTTGTATAAAAAATTTGGGACAAAATAATAAAAAAAATTATTTATAAATTGTCTAAAATAAGAGAAAGAAACTATCAAAATTTAGACCAAGTTAAGTGTATCAAAGACGAAGATAATAAAATTTTGATTCAAGATAAAAATATTAAAAAAATATGGAGAAGTTATTTTGAGAATCTTTTTAACTGTAACCGTAATGAACACATTAATAGTTTGGATGACGTTGCCGAGAAAAATATGAAGTACACTAAATGAATTAAATTTTCTGAACTTAAGCAAACTTTGAAAATAATGAAAATTGGTAAAGTCTATGGCCCAATTGAAATACCCATTGAGATGTGGAAATATTTGGGATATGTAGAAGTTACACGGTTGATTGCTTTGTTTAATAAGATTTTAAATACAGAGAAAATGCTTAATAAATGGAGACAAATTAATTTGATACATATTTTTAAGAATAAAAAAAAATTCAAATTGCTCAAACTATAGGGGTATAAAACTTATGACCCACATTATGAAATTATGGGAGAGAATTATGGAACACAGTTTACATTTGGATACTTGAATTTCCCTAAATCAATTTAGGTTTATGCTTGATCGATCGACTATGAAAATTATCTTCCTTATTAGAGATTTGCGAAAAAATATAAAGAGATGAAGAAGAATTTACATATAATTTTTATTGACTAGGAAAAAGTTTATGATAGAGTCCTTAGAAAAATTTTATAGTAAGTTTTGGTGTGCAGGAGGATATTTAAAAGATATATACAAGTCTTAAAAGATATGAATGATATATATGAATGAACTATTACTAGTGTCTATATTATTGGAGGTGATACTAAAATTTTTTTTTCTATTATATTACACTAGGGTTTAAATTTGTGCTCTTATCTTTTTATGGATGAGCTAACAAGGCATATACCAGATGACAGCTCTTGGTATATGATGTTTAGAGATGATATTATGTTAATAAATGAGATCCAAGCAGGAGTAAATCAAAAATTAGAATTGTAAAAAAGTACTTTGGAATTCAAGAATTTTATATTAAGTAGAACTAAAACTGAGTATAGACATTATAGATTTAATAGAATGAATGAAAAAGGAGGCGAAGTTATTTTGGACAGAGTGATAATACCTCAAATTACTCATTTTAAGTACCTTGGCTATATTCTTCAAGAGGATGTGGATTGCGAAGAAGATGTTGGGCATAAGATTAAAGTTGATTGAATGTAATGGATGAGTTCTATAAGAGTTTTATATGATCAAAAGATATCAGTTAAATTGAAAGAAAAATTCTACTTCAACGCAATACGGCATGCTATGATGTATGATAGTGAGTGTTGGATAATAAAATGTCAACATATGAGTAAGATGCATACTGCAAAAATGAGAATAATAAGATGAATATGTGAACATACTATGATACATAAAATTCACAATGAATGCACCAGAGAAAATGTGGGGTAGTGCCTATAGAGAATGAGATAAGAGTGCATCAGTCAGAAAAATTGAACAAGTTAAAGTAGATATATCTAGGAGATGTAAGGTATACTTAAACTAACTTGGATAAAATTTGTCCAAAATGATATCTGACGGCTTTACATTTATCAGAATATATAGCCTTAAATTACACCGAGTGAAAAAAGAAAATCTATATAGCTGACCCTAATTAATTGGGAATTAAAGTTTTGTTGAGTTGAGTTATTATTGATTGCTACGGCTGGCTTCTTATTCTTATTCTTCTTTCATTTTTTTTTTTATGATTGTTGTAGGCTACTATTAGCTTCTTTCTTCTTCTTCTTCCTTTCTTTATTATTATTATTATTATTATTATTATTATTATTATTATTATTATTATTATTATTATTATTATTATTATGCTAATTGTTGTTTGTTATTGCTAGTTGGTGTATGAAATTCTAGGTCCTACTGCATTAGTGTTCTTTAATAGCAATGCACTTTACATTACATATTTGATAAAATGGTTCAAAGAGAATATTCTTTTGTTTTGTGAATTTTTTCATTTATTTATTTTCAAAACATGTTGTCTAAATATTGTTATATCTTTTTTTGAATTTGTATTTATTTTATTTTAATGTTTGTTTAAGTTAATTTTATAATTTAATGTGTATTAAAAATTTTTTAGCATCTACAGAAGATCTACACAATATCTATGTATATTCGCTTTTACTGTTTTTCTTCTACACAATATCTATGCATATTCTCTTTTACTGTTTTATAGATATTGTGTAAATATTTTAGACATTTTATTGATATTATATATATATGTGTTTTTTTATAATTATTTTTTATTTTAATAGTTAAATCATATAATTTATTAATTTAAAAATAGTAAAATTATAAATTTAAATTATAAAATAATGATTTAGATAGTATAAAATGTATGTATTAATTCTTTTGATCAACATTTATCTACCATATACAAAATATTGAAGAAAGAATTAGTTTTGAAAATTTTGTGGTAGATATTTTTATTTTTTTATTATACAATTGTAAAAAAAATTATTTTTATGATAATTTTATAAAAACCGCCTGACTAAGAATGAAACTCCACTTCTTAATTAATGAAGAAAATTGCGAGCTGATAAACTGGACCTTTGAAAATTTAACATTTCGCTAGTTAAAAATCAACTCATGACCATATTTAATTCGCAATAAAAAAAATGAAATGCAAACGATTAGTAAGTTATCAATTCAATCTGGGTTTTTAACTTTTCTTTACCCATTCCTCCCTATTATGCAAGAAAGGAAGAAAAACAAGAGCGTCATCATTTTTGCAATTACATAGAAGAATGTTGTTACAACCCCAATACCTCAAGTACAAGCTATGAGCAGAATCAACAACAATTTCCGAATCATCGATTATTGAAAATGTAACAACGATGCCACACTATCAAACTGACAGTTGCAAATATTTAGATTTGTCTCATCTGTTATTTCCTATTTAAACCTACTGGCTAGTATCCCCGAAACTTTTCTGCTTGCCAAATAGACAAATCGGATTATTTTCAGACTTGAATGAGAGGAGGGAAGAATTTTAACAAGAAACAAACTAAGTACAATCGCATCCTAATCAAACAAATATTTGCAGCAACAAAGCAAGCAACCCCTTCACCAAATATAAATATTGTTTCATCAAGCGTTCATTCACATCCCATTTATGCACAACCCCCAACTTATCCATTTCATCTCTGAGGAGGATCCACTGTTCGAACATTTGCACCTGTCATTCCCTCAATTCTATCTTTCGTGATCTCCACAAAATGACCCACTATTTCATGAAACTGCTTCAACCCAGACAGTGGGAGAATTATGGAGGACCTGTCACAACCAGCAACCTGCAATCATCATAAACCGTCTTTTACTGAGGCAGATGCCTTTACAGATATCATGATATACAGTTTAACTACGCAAAAATAAAATAAAATGGGAAACTACTGTCTGAAATTCTGATGTGGCTATTTAAGAAGAAAATATATAATCAATTTTGTTACATGGAAAATATAAGGTTTACACAAAAACTGATCAGTGGTAAAATATTTAGGTTAACAATGGTACATCAACTCCCTCCATGTCAAAAACATCACCATTTTGCAACATCACCATGTGGTCACAATCCCCACTTATGCAGCCTCGTCAAAGGACCACCTTCCATGCCATTATTTGCATCACCCAACTGTCAGTGCTTTGCCACCCCCATGCCTCATTCCATATCATAAACACACCTGTAACAACTATCATCCTAGCAGCACCTCATCTAAACCCTAAATTGGCCACCATAGGTCACTCCATAAATGCTAGTTGTTAGAGGCACACTGAAGATACAAGGCACTAAGACCTAAAGCCAGCACCTCTATTGAGGTGATACAAGCAACATCGCAGGGGCACAAGCCTTTTGGGAGGTGCAAAAGGCACAAAGGAGTGTCTCACAAGCCTCCACCACAGTCGAGCCCCCTTGTCAATCAAAGCCTCCTATCAAGTTCCAACATTCATGTGCCACAGTCATTTGCCAATACTCTCATTTTTAACATTCATATGCCTCAAATCTTAGAAGTTTTTTGTTTGGAGCATGGCCAAAAATAAGTTGCACCTCTAACGTTTTGGGAAAAGCCCATTTCTCCCCTTACTTGGACTTATTACACCTCTGTCATTCCATGTTTGTGATCAACAGACCCTTATTGTTGGTGTCAACAAGGTGAGTTCAAGCGTGCCATATAAACGCTGAAACAATTTTTTGTGAATTTAAGAACTAATAATAACACACACTCTTTCTTCCTAGCAACATTCAAATGCCAGCAAAATAAAAAGGGAAAAGGAATCCATCAACACAATATAATAAATTAACCCATATCAAAGCCAGGAAATCAAAACCTATCATAAGCTAAACATCATTTTGATGTTATCATAACAGGAAAAGAAAGAATCAAAAGAAAGGAGGAGGAGAAGAGGGATTCTAGTACTTACCCTAAAGAACAAACCAGCAAAGAGCTAGTAAGTCCAATAACGAGATAATAAAGCTTCTTAAGAAAAAAGCTTTGATTTCAAAAAGAACAAAAGCAAAAGTATTTGAAAAGTTTAAAGGTTTTGGATATGGTATTTATAAGTCTAAGATCAAATTCAGTGATTTTAACCATAGTTAATTTCTGGTTGTGTTAGGAAGATCAGATCTTGTGAGGAAAGATTTTCAAGTAACTTTGCTAGATGTTTGTGCCAACCAACGGTAAAATGCATTCTTTCCACAATATTTTGGCCCTTTTAGCAAGATATGGGATGGATCACCATCTTCAAACAGAGATAGTAAGTATTGAAGGACGGATCAAGTTTTTACAGCACTGATACCTATATTGTAATTATAATCCTTCTACCAAATTTCTCTAATCCAGTTTCAAGGATCATCCTTAATTCAGTGTCAGCTGTAGCATTTTCATTATTAATAAAAATGGAAATTCCTTTTCTATCCTCTCTAATCCTTTAAAAGGAATCCTAGGATTTGTGATGCAATTGGAAGGGTAGATTACATAGAAAAAAAAACAAACCCCTAAGGTCAAAATATAACACTTTGACCCCCCAAAATTTAAAAATTAGAAATCTAGCTCTTCAAATTAAAATTCGTGAAAACTATAAGATTTTGAAGAAAACGGTAATATCTTTTTATACAGAGTAATACGTATAACATCTTTTTATATTTTAGCTGGCCCATATATAATAAGCTTAGCTTTTTATTACTTTGATCATATTTTTTATTTATTCTAAAAAGATTTTAACAAATGCAAATTATTATCATCGATTATTTTATGAAATTTAAATATTACCTTTTTATAATTTTGAACATTAATATAAAGAAAACGTTAAGTTCATTATATATGGACCGATTGAAAAATAATACAAAGATATTACATATATTGGTCGTATAAATTTTAATTGATATCTACAAAAACTTAATAACATGGAAAAAAATTAATGAAATGACTTTATATAAAGTTTTGTTTTTGAAAAATTTACATGACATATGGCAACAATTTTTTTAAACTACTACTAAGTTCAGCTTTTTATTATATATATTCAAAGATCAAAGGGAAATTAAATTTTAAATTTAAGGGAAAAAACATGATTTATTTAAAATATTAATGACTAAAATGTAATAAAAATATCACTCTTACATTCAAGGATTTTAGAGTTGTTAATAAACCATAAGGATCAAAGTACCTAATTTTTAAACAGCAGAAATGAAATTATATTATACCAAACCTCCAGGAAGGGATAGTAATGCACCCTTTTTATTAGAAACTCAACTTAACTCAACAAAACTTTAATCCTGAGTTAATTGGGGTCGGCTATATGGATTCTTTTTTTCCACTTGGTTTGATATAGGTCAACATCTTTCGATAAATGTAAAACCGTAAGAGTATTTTAAACAACTTTTGTCCAAGTTAGTTTAGGTCTATCCATATCTCTCCTAGCTATATCTACTTTACCTTGTTCAATTTTTCTAACCGGTATCTTAATAGATCTTTATTTCACATGACCAAACTATTTCAATCTATACTCTGTTATCTTATCCTCGATAGATGCTACTCTCATTTTTTTCTTTAATGCACTCATTACAGATTTTATCCATCCTAGTATGTCCACGCATCGCCGCAACATGCATCTTAGTCATGTGTTGTCCTTTTACTGCCTGACACTCATTACCATACATCATTGCATGCCGTATAGTAGTGTAGTTGTTAAGAGCTCTAGTGTAGGATCGAGTCACGGGGCGATTGACAGGAAAATCTATTTTGATTCCCTTGTATTTCTTCCCTTTACGACCTATGGTTGTAAGATAACTCAAGCTCGTCAAAGGGAACTTGGAACCTTTGGAACTCGTTAAAGAGAGAACCAAATCTCAGAATTTAGGAAAATATGTCTTGCCTTCTTATTGAATTCTTGGTCCTTTAAATAGGACTTTGATTATTACATAAATAGAAATCCTAAACTAATAAGGATACTAAACTTATAGGGAAACCTGAACCACTAAGGAAACATCTAACTGAAAAGTAAATAAAATAATTCTGCTACCAAAATAAGACAGCTGAAGGCAAGTTTAACTCTTAATTAATAATTAACCACGCCTATTGTAGGTTTTACCTACAAATGCGTCCACAACATTACCCCCCGCCCGCTCAAAGAGCTTGTCCTCAAGCGAAAAATCTGGATAAGCTTGACGAAAATGCTCCAAATCTTCCCAAGTTGCATCGTCAACGGACATACCAGCCCACTGAATCAAAAGTTCAGGCCTGCTACGGTTGAGACGAGTGCAAAGAACTGAAGAAGGAATAGGAAGAACACACCCATTAGTAAGGTTGGGTAAGGTAGGAGCAGTAGCTGGAGCAGGACCCTTGAACCCCTTTAACATGGAGACATGGAAGATATTATGCAATTTACAGTCCGGTGGCAGTTGGAGCTCATATGCCACGGTCCCAATGCGGCGAATGATCAGGAAAGGTCCATAAAACTTAGGGGATAGCTTGGAACGGTTGGAAGGACCAAGGAAGTCCAAACCAAATCCCCGGGGCTATAAACCACATCCCTGTGTTCCTTATCATAGTATTCTTTCATCCGCCGTTGAGCCAAAAGTAATTTATCCCGAATTTCTTGAAGAGCAGTTTCCCGATCCAGCAAAGTAATATCAATTGCATCCACTCTAGAAGAGCCTGCTGTATAAGACAATAAACGCGGCGGATCCCGACCATAGACAACTTTAAAAGGCATGGACTGAAGTGCAGAATGGTAGGAAGTATTGTAACAATATTCGGCCCATGGTATCAAGGAAATTTTAGGCTCTTCGTCCAAGGCTATCTCAACAGGTGCCTCCAGATCCGAATCTCCAATGAACTCTAGCCAAAAAAGTTTCTTGCATTGGTGAGTGGCAGAATATTGCTCATCACAGTTATAACATAATCCCTTTAATCACCTTTCAGCCATCTCTGCCCGGCTTAATTTTTTGATAAAAGATGGAGTTGTATTATATTGTGAAGTAGGAGCAGCTAGGGAATTTTTTGAAGCTGGAATAATCTGCCAATTAGATGAACCCAAACCTGTCCGAGATCCCTGCCATGTGCTTCGACGATTCTGACCAGCCCGCAAGAGTTGCTGTTTCTGCTCATATGCTCTAGCAAGACTCATGGCTGTCGACAAATTTGGTGGTTTCTGTAGTTGCACATCTACCCGTATCAAATCGTCCAATCCTACCATGAATAATCCAACGTGCTGATTTTTGGACACAAAAGCATTAGCACGAGCTAATTTTTCTTAGAACTGACGTTGATAAAGTTCCACAGATCCCGTTTGTTTAAGATAGACCAAATCCCCTAAGGGATTGTTGCCGGCTGGAGGTCCAAACCGTGAAGAGCAAAGAGTCTGGAATTCTGCCCAATTAAGTTGCTCATGCTCTCCCTTAATTTGGTAATACCACAATTGTGCTTCCCCCAACATGTGGAACCCTGCCAAACCAACCTTCTCGCCCTCACCTGTATGCTAATTTTCAAAAAAATGCTCACACCGATGCATCCAAATCAAAGAATCCTCTGTGCCATCAAAAGTGGGAAAGTCAAGTTTGGTATAACGCGAAATAATCCCACTAGCTTGCTGTGGTTGCTCAGAGCTTCCCCCGACAACATTAGGGTTTGCGATTCGGACCCCTTGAGACGCTGAACTGCTATTTTCACCATCATGCCGACTATCCTTAGTAATTCCAGCCAACGCTTGATCCAAATACCTTTTAAAATCTAAGGACAGCTGCTGAATTTGGTTTTGCATATTCTTCTCAAGTTGCGAAACCCTAGCTTCTGTAGCTTCACGTTCTACTTGTAACTTAGAGTTAATATCATCGCCCATTGTGATTGGCTCTGATACCAAATTGTTAAGAGCTCTAGCGTAGGATCGAGTCACGGGGCGATTGACAGGAAAATCTATTTCGATTCCCTTGTCTTTCTTCCCTTTACGACCTATGGTTGTAAGATAACTCAAGCTCGTCAAAGGGAACTTGGAACCTTTGGAACTCGTTAGAGAGAGAACCAAATCTCAGAATTTAGGAAAATACGTCTTGCCTTCTTATTGAATTCTTGGTCCTTTAAATAGGACTTTGATTATTACATAAATAGAAATCCTAAACTAATAAGGATACTAAACTTATAAGGAAACCTGAACCACTAAGGAAACATCTAACTGAAAAGTAAATAAAATAATTCTGCTACCAAAATAAGACAGCTGAAGGCAAGTTTAACTCTTAATTAATAATTAACCACGCCTATTGTAGGTTTTACCTACAAATGCGTCCACAACAGTAGTATAACTTTTTTTTTTCAATTTAACTAGCATCTTTTGGTCACATAAAACTCCTGTAGCACCCTTCCAGTTCATCCAACCAGCTCTAATCTTATGACTTATATCTTATTCACAACCCTCATCCTCTTGAATAATAGAGCTCAGGTACTTAAAATGAGTATTATGAGATATTATCACTCTGTTTAAAACAACTTCGCCTCCTTCTCCATTTGCATTATCTACAATGCATATACGTAGTCTTAGTTCTACTCAAAGCTCCAAGAGAATGAATTGGGTTTTAAATAAAAGAAAGAAGAGTTCAATCATGAAAGAGTTTTGACTTAAGGCAACATTAAAGCTAGTTATAAAGGTTTAAAAATTGAAAATTTAGGACAGTTCATTAATATATTTTACATATATAATTCTCTATATTTGAATTGAGACAATTGTTGTGAATATTATTGATTACATATTGTTATTGCTTTGTAACAGATTTCAAAAACTATTATTGTTTTTAAAATGATATCAAATCATGGAAAAAGAATACTACACAACTTAAAGATTTTAGCTTAATTATCCAGCTAGAGAGATGTACAAAAATTTTAAGCCAAGATTAAAATAGTCTTAGAAGCGCCACTTAGAACTTTCAAGTGAAGTATTTCCACAATTGTAATCTTACAATGCACATTTTAGTAATTTATCACCTAAAAATATGAGCCATTTTATGGGAGACATTAGTAATTTCAAAGAGATAAATGGATAATTTAAAAATTATGTTAAAAGCAATTTTAGTACAAGGGTGACTTCAAAGGCTTTATATATATATGTGTGTGTGTTTGTGTGGAATTGATGTATAAATCATAGTGTAGGTTAACATATAAAAGATCCATAGAAATGAAGGCATAGGGTTCGATTATAGAACTTCAAAAAATCAACACGAAGAAAATAGTGGGACAGCCACTACAAGATTCAAACAGCATTGCATAATTCTAATTATCTGCTACATGCTAAGCAATTGAGTATATCCGCTCCAAAATTTTCTGTGTACCATCAGAAAATCCTTAAGAATATAAGTACGCACATAGAGCTAGATTTTGAACCAATAGCAAGAACAGGTCCTGCTCAACCTAAATGGCTGCATTGTATTATTCTTCTCTTTTCAATAATATTGCTACCTCTCTTTTTTTCCCTTTCAATGCCTCAATAGCTTTGGAGAATTACAAGCCCACAATTACTGAGCTCTCAACAAGAAAATTTGAGCTTATATTTTCTTTTGGTTGCAGGTGGGGGAGAACAAATTAGGGTTTTATAGAGTTACCAACTGAAAAAATGAAGTAGGAGAATATCACTATTGTAGGTAGGTTTAATATTTTAGTTGAAGATCTGAGTTGAGGTTTTGCTTCCATGCCAAATTGATGTTGAACATGAACATCCACTTTTGATTGAAAGAGAAATTCTAGATATGGCAACAAAAGGAATAGATGAAAGGAAGAGATAATGAAAAAAATTCCAAAAAAAAAAGGAAAAAAAACAAAAAAAAAGGTAGAAACAATGATCATTCATTCAATTGTCAAATAATCAAGTTCCAAAGTCAACCTATTTTGAACAACTTAAGCCCATATTTATAAGCATGTAATGAAACCTAAATAAAATTAAGTCCCAATTAAGATATAAACCCACTAAATAAATATTAAAAGAGCAAATTAATATTTAGTCCCCGAGGTTTAACCTAATTAATCAATCCATGCCCTCTTTTTTGAGAAACCAATTCAATAGTCCTTAAGTTCTGTTTCTGTTAACAAGTTAATCTTTCCATCTAGTTTTTTGTTGAATTCCATTAAAAAAGTAAATAAATAATATAAAACAAGATTTTGATGCCAAAATTAACCCTCCCTCTTCTCTCTATTTCCCATCTCTCTCTCTCTCTCATCTCTCTTTCAATTTATTGGAATAAAAATCCATCTCCCCCTCTAGTCTCTTTTACACTTTGCTAGAACAAATTGAATTCATCTCTCTCTTTATCATCTTTCTTTCAATTTACTAGAAGAAAATTTTGAATCCATCTTTCTCATCTCCTCATCTCTCAAGAAATGGTGACAATTTAACAAAAATTTGTTGAACCCATCAATCAAAGAAGAAGAAAAATATATTGCTTTCAATATTTTTAGATTTTCTCTTCCAATTTTATTTCTTTCACTATTTTTATGTTTGTTTTTATTTTTTTATCATTTCCAAAAAGCAAAACAAAAAAAAATTTGTTTTGAGGTGAGCATGGGGAGCTTTCAATGGTATGTTTTTAGCTCAAAATTCCATGCAAGTGCTAGGGATTAATTTCCCATCGGGGTTTTGAATTATTTGGGATCATTTTTTTGCCTGTTTCTTCATATTTTAGTCATTGTTGTTGTTGCTTGTAACATGTAAATTTTTCTTGCATTTTTTTATGCTTGATTACTACTTCAACTTGTTGCTTGGTAGAATCAATGTGGACTGGATTTTTGTTTTCTTTTGTTGTATGTGTTTTTTTTTGGCAAAACGAGGCAGAGATGGGAAATTTAGGTGCAAATGAGGGTCATTTGACTTTGCACAGGTTTTTAACATTGATAATTTTTTTTGACGAAATAAATAAAGTGTTTAAAGGTTTAAAGGTGTGGGGCCATTGAATTGGTTTCTCAAAAAAGGAGGACGAAAGTGTTAATTAGGTTAAACCTAGGGACTAACTGTAATTTGCCCATGGTAAAAAATGCAACAAAAGTGAAAATAAATCCTAACCCAAAAACCCATATGCATCACACAAAAAATTGAGAAAATAAAAAATAAAATGCAAATAAACGTCCATTTAAAGTTCTGATAAAACTTGCCTCAGAAATCCTCAGGAAATGACCCCTGTTGTTGCTACCAAGATCAAAGAAAAATCTCTTCTGGTCAGCCCTGATTACCTTTGAAACTCCTAGGTTACCAATTTCATCCTGTGGTGTCAGATCAACTGACCTATCTACATTCAATTCAGACGCTGGAGCTTGTTGGCTACTGTGCCCAGATATGAAGCCAGCCCCTACATCATCCGAAAGGCCAACAAGACGCTCTGATGGTTGAGAACTTTGCTGTTTTGGCACACAAGAAACAGGTGGGGTCAAAATCGACAAGGGAGATCCCTCTTACAAATAGAAAGAATGTCCTCTCAAGGAAAAGAGAAGAAGCAAAAGCGTGCAACATAAAGACACCTGATTGGGCAGTATAAAGAGCCTTGATGCTTCGTTGATCTCTGCCAAGATATACCTAAATGCTGCCCAACCTTCATCCTAGGCACTTCCAGCAGGAACGATGATAGTACTGCGATTTCTACTAACAGAAGCTTCAGATACCTGCATTTATTAGAACAGTTAACATGGAGAATGTAGTAAGTCTAGCAGAGGCCCAAAATGAGGGAAAACAAAAGGTGATAAAAAAAAGTGCATTAAGTATCATTGTACTTTTCCACTCTGGCCCCCAACCCCCATCCCAAAGCTTCCAACACCAACCTACTCCACGAGGAATTGCTGCTCCAAGCAACAGCATGCTTAAAACCTAAGCATAGCATGCAGCACTGTAAAATTCAAGTGATACAAAGGAAAATGCTAGTGAAGTTCAGTTCAAAAAGTATTCAAAGGGTAGTTGATCTTCCAAGAAGGTACCAGAAGTGAAACAGGATAACACAATAATCCAATGAGTTCTTTCCTACCTCCAGAAATTTAGGTTTAACAGTATTTTACTTTGGAGATACATAGCAATCTCTAGTCCTCTGAAAAACTCTCTGAAATTTGGAAGTAAACTAAGCAGGTGTATTGTCTGAAATCCTTAATGAGATATGGCTGTGGCTTGGCAGAGATCAAGAACCCATCCAAGCCCAGTCTACTTTGGACAAAATCCTTCCACAAAATTATGCCACATTCTATAAAATCCTGTACTCTGTGAAGATTGATGAGGATTGTTCATATCCTGCCAAGCTGCTGTTTCTATCTTATTCCTACCTTTGTATAAAGATTGAAACTTTACCATTTAATAGCAAGAATAATAAAATAAAATAAAACTAATGCATCAAAGATGTATCATCAATTATAACAACCCTTATTGGTCAAGTACCATTTACTCTAATCTCCATTGGAAATAATTATATTAGGCAAATAACAATTTAAAAGGTCACGGCATCCAAGTCAACCTCATTATGGAAATTCCCCTCAGCCTAACTAGGGAAGCTACTACACCATTTCGATACAAATGGAATCTGAGTTCTGCAATGGCAGTTAATTGATTGCAATAAAATCCGGCCAAACTAAATATCTCTAAGCTCCAACACAACATGATATGTTATTTCTTAAAACCTGAAAAGAAAAATATGTTTTATCCATTTATTTTCATAGGCTACATCCTCAAAATATTTCGTAAACCTATAGATGTTTAGACCATGATAAACAAATTGATTGCTTTTGGCAATAGAAAGCCGTCAATTTCTATCATTCTTTTATTCGTATCAAATTTCCACTCAAAGTGGGGAACTATATGATACATGCTCTTAAATCACATTACTAAACTTTCACTTATTCACCAGTTACTTCACAGAACACTGCAGTACGGCGAGCAATAGATTCAATCAGACATCAGAGATAGACAAAATGGATAATATCGAAAAAAGGAACTGATTGACATAGCTAACTTTATCATTTAATTAAATCTTCAGCTGAAAAAAGATGTAAAAGATGTGTTGCTCAAAAATTTGAAGCTGATTAAGAAAAAATGTTTCACCTTTTAATAATAATTCAAACTCCTAAAAAGGCATTTGAAATGAATTTAGGGAAGTGTGATGGCGTTCAGTAAATTATAAGGAGTGTCAAAGTAAGCTTGCAAAAGTAAAAAAAAAAAAAAAAAACATTGTGGAGAAATTGAAGAACAAGCAAAAGGGATTAATGTGGTTACCTTCAAGAAGCGGCCCCTCCTGTTTTCACCAATGTCAAAGTAGAATATCTGTAATGTAGGCAAAGGAAATTAAGATGATAGAAAAAGAAAAGAAAAGAAAAGAGAAGAAAAAAGGGGGGCGGAAATGCCTTGGTGTCGAGCTGCAATTCTTTGCTAAAGAGGTCCTGATCATCAGAATTGACATAATAATTGAAGAGATCCAAGAACCAAGAAATCCCAGAGAAGGGAACGATGATGGTAGACCTGGTAGCAGAAGTCTTCTCAGAAATTTTCAAATAACGCCCACGAGGGTTCTCCTTGAGATCAAAATAAAAAAGCTTGTGCTCCACCTGCAGTGTTTTGCACATCAGCTCGACGTCATTCCCTCCTCCTCCTCCTCCTACTCCACCGCCACCGCCACTACTTGCAGCAGAAGCAGCAGCAGCTCCTCCTCCACCACCGGAATTGCCCTCCATATTCAAAGTATAGATTAGTTGCAGTGAGAAAAGGGTGAAGCAAAAGAAGTCAAAACCCAAGTGGGTATGAAGTAGCTATAGGAATTGTGGCTGAAAAGAAAGAGTGATAAAAGAAGGCAGATCTATAACATCTTTGATGGATTTCTTCATACTCTTTTTAGAGTTGGGTTTGAAGGAGGAGATGCAACTAGTAGCAGAGGGATTATCAGGATTGACTTTGTCCCATTTCCAATTTTTCTTTATTTTTATTTTTATTATTTTTGCCAATAATAATTCAACTTGTTCTCAAAGAATTACCTTCCTTAACCAAAATTGCGATTTTTACGCTTTTATTTTATATTAAAAAAAAAAACTTACAACTGTTGGGTGGCCTGGTAATGGCCTAAGCTTCCATCATTATGATTCATCTGTTTTATACTGCTTTTAGCAATCACTCACTGCTTAAATAGTTACTATTACCTGTTTGCTCTTTTCTCTTCTAAATGAATTCCAAAAGGATCATATCATTCATCTTTTTGCTTTCCAGCCTCTGCTTAATTTTACACTCACATTAGTTTATTACATATTCACATTTTCCTCTTCTTAGATATTACATTTGATTTCAGTATTATTATTATTATTAGTAGTAGTAGTAGTAGTTTATGATCTCATGAAAAAAAAATATTTGACCAAATTACTAACTTGTCCTTGATTTTAGTTAATATAATAACAATAAGTGAGACTCTAACTTTTTAGATATATATTAAGATATTCCTAATGTTTTAATCTGTAATTATCTAGTCCCTCCATCTAATTTAGATTTTTTTTATAGTAGTATAAAAGGATCTTACTGTTTTAAATTTATCAAAAGAGGTAGCTCTAAATCGAATCGAGTGAAAAATAATAATTCATGTAACTGACCCCAATTAGCTTGGGATTAAGACTGTGTTGTTGTTGTTATATATATAATCAACTGGGATAAAAAATTATTAAATTAGGAGTAAAGATAAAAATACCCTTAATTATCCAAAGTTGTACAATTAATGAGAAAAGAAACCCTAATAGTTTATAATTTTAGTCTAATCGAGTATAGATAATTCAAAAAATTTATTATTTCATCTGAATTTGTAATAATAGATTTAAAAAATATTTCCCAGGAAAAAAAATTAGCACACATGCCTTTTTAATATAGAAAAGAATATATCTTTTGCCAAAATCATGACGGACGTCGGAAACAAGAAAGCTATTTGTTATTAGAACCAATAACAAGAAAGCTATTTGTTATTAGAACCCATAACAAGACTTACTTGTATCATCAATCTATAAAAAATCAAAAAATAATATGTATAAACATGATCATCATTCATCTCAACATATATGGATATACATTCTCCAACTAAACATGTTAGTATGTTACATATAAGTATTGACTAAGTCAACCCATAAAGCATAATTATAATCATCCAAATGAAACAACATAGTGTAACTAAGGAGTTATGCAATCCATAGTTTCCTAGATAATTGTGGAAGTGCCAAATAATCATATATATATATATATATTCATTAATACAACCTTAAAAAAATGAAGCCTTTGTAAGGAAGGAAGTGTGGCTAAATTTAATAGAATGAGCAAAGAAGATATCTTGAAAAAATAATAAACAAGAATGAGCGCTCGACTCAATAAGATGATATGAATCAATATAGCATGCATGTCATATTACGATCATCATTATGAGACTTATAGGTAAGTCCATTCTGAATTCTAAAGAGAGGCAGGGTTGTGAATCTATTATAGATTACAATGTTAAAACCATTTAGATTTTCCAAAATAATTCTTTTTTTTAAAACCATATATCGTATATTCTATAGAATCTTTTTCTTTTCAAATTCTTCTACCAACTCCTCAAAGAGCAGAAAAATAATTAACAATGAAGAATACACAATTGAAAATTTTAAAATGTCTAAAGGTTGGTTAAAAGTTAATGTGGTTACAACAATTTTCTCAATACTCAAAGATCTTGAATAGGTTGGGTACTAAGAAGCCATAATGGCTTTTTGATAGATGCTACATCTAAAATATTACCAAGTGTATTGGATCCTATGGTATAAAGGAAGCCCTAAGTTGGAAAAAAGAAAAACAATTTGGCAAGGTTATAGTGGAATCAGACTCCCAACTAGTAGTTCAAGCAATACAGAGTTTGGATACTATTACTTCCATGGTTGACTTGATTCTAGATGATTATAGAAGTTTGATGATAGAGATTGAAAAGGTTGATATTAAATTTATTAAACAGTCTACCAATTAGGTTGTCCACCTTCTAGTCAGGGTGCTGTTAGTTCTATGTCAGACTATGTGATATGAGATTTGTTAGGATTAAATGCGAAAATAAAATATTTATCTGAGCAAAATGTGACAAACAAAATCGAGAAAATAAATAATAACATACAAATTTACATGGCTCAGCGTCAGCCTACGTCGACGGGTGAAGGAGAGATCAAAATTCACTAATAAGCAGCAAATTGTACAAAATTAGAGAGAATAATCACTGTAAACCCTTAACTCAAATACACCCAATTATCTCTTCTCACAAAGTTACAAAAGAGAAGAGAAACACTCATAAAATGGGAAGACAAGATGGCTAAAGTATTCTCATACAAAACTTTCTTCTCAAAACTATAGCACTCCAACACACCTCTCCTACTCCATAATTGAAGAGCTCTCAAAATACTTGAAGAAAATTTTACCTCACAAGTACACCTCTCTCCTCCTCTAAAGACACCTCTATTCGAGGATATAATTCATTCATTTATAAGGATCTTATTTATATAGGAGTATGGAGGACAAATTCTTTAACCTAAATTAATATCTTTAAAAATGAGAGTGATACAATATGGACTTAATTTGGTTGGCTAGTCAAATTTACCAATAAAAGTTAGCTTAAAATTGTCAACAAAAGACAAGACAATAATGGTTGGCTAACTAATTTGCTCATTTTGTCAAAGATTGCCAACTTACCAAGAATTCAATGCACGCTTAACAAGATTGTCTCTCCCTTTATTTTTGTATGATGTTGTATTAGCAGATATTTCATAATAATAAAGGTTATTTCCTATTCAAAAAAAATTATAAGTATAATTAAGAATATGATGGTTATTTTGATAGTTGGTGTGGCGTTGAATGATCTCATTAAGCTTAATGATGCAGAACCTATAGATCAAATATTACATCTAGAATCCCACATACACATCTAGTATAGAATCTTAGAACTCAAACAAATCATTCCTACCAAACCCACAACTAACCTGTAATTGAGAACTTGGGTGATTGGGATGAAGAAATGAATTGATTTAAACGCCACAAGTCAGACTTGATAAGTTAGAACCAATTCTTCATGCAACAAGAATAAGAAGAAAACCTCTCAAACTTGAAAACACATCAATTACATTCAACATAAACTGGAAATTCGTAGCAGCCCCCTTGAGTTCTTTTTTCCTTCCCTATATAGTTGGAAAAGAAGAACAAATGGCTTAAAAAGTCTAGGTTTACATGTATCTAGTCACAATAGCATCAATTATTCATCCACATCAATAATATATTCTAAAATACTGCCCATAATTCTGACAATATTGATGAGCAGATTCTACATACATTTTGGTGTTGGTTCACATGCGTTTAGTCACACTAGCACTAAACCACATCAATATTATATTCCAAATTCATGCTAATGTCCATCACCATACTTATAGGCAGATTTTTCATGCTTCTTGGTGAGTTTCTGACTTCCTCTTCATGATCCCTCATATTCAGTACAAGTTGGTCCCTCTCTTTATTAATCCACCTTTGAATGAAGTGTTGGAACACATGCTGGAGTTTTTTAATTGTGATCTTGTGATTGGTCCACTTGGCATAATGATATCATCAACATATTTGTTGGCTTATGTAGATTCATCAAGCTTGCTTATAGCTTTAATTTTTATGTTTAAAGCTCTTCTAATAACCAAAGATTCACCATGGGCAAGGTATTCAATGATATGTTCAATTTCCTCTAATGGTGGCATGCTATCATTATCATCACTTTCATGTTCACTAGCACTATCAATTTCACCATTATCTCGTATCAACATAATTTTCTTATTTGGACATTGAGATGCTATATGCCCTACTCCTAAACGCCTAAAGCATTTAATGGTACTATGCTTTTGATTAGAGTTAGATGTTTTAGAATTACCTTTAGGGTTTGCTGGAACTTGTTTTTCCTTTCCTTTCCAGGCAACCTCCTTCCCTTTAGGATTATTATCTTTCTTTGGCCATTTTGAAGTGAAACTAGAGTTGGAATTAGAAAATCCCTTTGCTGCTCTCTTGAGTTTCAGTTGCTTCTCCACTTTCATGGCCATGTGTATCATATCTTCAAGCTCCACATAATGATGTAATTCAATTATGTTAGCAATCTCCCTATTCAGCCCACTCAAAAATCGAGCCATAATGATTTCTGGATCCTCCTCTATATTAGTTCTACTCATGATCATCTCCATCTCTTTATGGTAATCCTTCACTGATATGGATCCTTAAGTTAACCGCTGCAATCTTTGGTGAAGCTCTCGATAGTAGTAAGATGGTACAAATCTCTTTCTCATCAAAGTTTTCATTTCAGCCTAAGTAGTGATGGTTCTTTCTCCATTTCTTCTCTTGGAAATCATCAATTGATCCTACCAAATTAGTGCATAATCTGTGAATTCAACTGCTGCAATTTTAACTTTCTTCATTTCACTATAATTATGACAATCAAATACCAACTCAACTTTTCTTTCCCATTCAAGGTAAGCTTCAGCATCATTTCTCCCCTTGAATGATGGTATCTTCATTTTTATTGAAGATATGTTGTTGTCCCTTCTTTCAAGTCTTCTTTGGGCTATTGATCCCTCACTTTCTTCATCATTTTCCCTTTCTACCTCATCATCATTCATCATGTTTCCTCTCCCTCTATTCTGCCCCCTTTGATTAGGATCACTTTACTGCATTTGTATTATACTGTCTACATCACCTCTCATGTTGTTTATGACCAAATCAAACCTTTCAAATTTCCTTTGCATTGCCTCTAACATGAATGCTATGTCATTCATGGTCATATCATGTTTTTCACTTCCAGAATTTGACATGGTATATGAACCTGTAAGAAAATGTTAGTAAAGAAAAAATTTCTCACCACACTTACTTGTTTCACTCAAGATCATATTGTCACTCCTCTTGTATTTCACTCAAAACTTGGTCCTTGTTACCTCTCAATTCTTCTTTTATCAAGTTGAATTTCAGAACTGAATCCACTTAAATCAAGTAAAACAAGTTTTGTTTTAAAGACTCTATAAAGAACCTAATGAACAAAATGAATTCAGCAATTCTAGAAGCAATTTAATTTAAACAACAAGAACTGAAAGTTAATACAAGAAGCAAAAAGTATTTGTGTTAATCAAACCAAAGTAACTATGATTGAGAATTAGCTACTTAATGCATACAAGAAACAAGAGGTCTGTGAAAGAATGAAACTAAGAATACAAAGAAAAATAATTCTGGATATTGAAAAATAGAACTCAAATCACTCCAATGAGTAATCTGAATATGCAACCTAAATCTATTACCAATGCAATCTATGCTTTAAATATCAAATTTTAAATGCTAAATGGATGCATAATGAGGAGCTGATGTAATTTGATCAAATATAATAAGGTAGCAAGCTGTTAATGGTATAAATATGCAAAAAATCTCAAACACTTGTGTAGAAAAATATTAGACAGAAACAGGTGTGAATTTTTTTTTTTATGTTGAGGAAGTTGAATTTGATTCTTTTTTTCTTGTTTTTCTTTTGATCTTTTCCTTCTTTTTTTTTTTTGAACTTTCAGTAAACAAGGATTGAAATTGAAAAGATAAACAAAAATCCACAGATTTGAAGAACAAAAACAAGGTGCAACAAGAACAGAAAATGAAGAGACATAAAAACTGAATTTGGTTCTTTTTTTTTCCTTTTCTTTTGGATAATTAAAACATAAAAGATATCTAGAGATTTATCTTCAAGCCAAAGCTCTGATACCAAATGATGCGGAACCCATGGATCAAATATTACATCTAGAACCCCACATACACATCTAGCATAGAATCTTAGAACTCAAATAAATCCTCCCTACCAAACCCATAACTAACCTGTAATTGAGAACTTGGGTGATTGGGATGAAGAAATGAATTTATTTAAACGCCACAAGTCAAACTTGATAAGTTAGAACCAATTCTTCATGCAACAAGAATAAGAAGAAAACCTCTCAAACTTGAAAACACATCAATTATATTCAACATAAACTGGAAATTCGTAGCAGCCTCCTTGAGTTCTTTTTCCCTTCCCTATATAGTTGGAAAAGAAGAACAAGTGGCTTAAAAGTCTAGGTTTACATGTATCTAGTCACAATAGCATCAATTATTCATCCACATTAATAATATATTTTAAATTACTGCCCATAATTCTGACAACATTGATGGACAGATTCTACATACATTTTGGTGTTGGTTCACATGTGTCTAGTCACACTAGCACTAAACCACATCAATATTATATTTCAAATTCGTGCTAATGCCCATCATCATACTTATGGGCAGATTTTTCATGCTTCTTGGTGAGTTTCTGACTTCCTCTTCATGATCCCTCATATTCAGTACAAGTTAGTCACCCTCTTCATTAATCCTCCTTTGAATGAAGTGTTGAAACACATGCTGAAGTTTCTTTGATTGTGATCTTGTGATTAGTCCACTTGGCATAATGATATCATCAATATATTTGCTGCTTTATGTAGATTCATCAAGCTTGCTCATAGTTTCCTCATCACTTAAGCTTCTTGGAGGAAAAATCATGTTATATGCTTGTTAATTGTCATTGAAAGAACCTCATTATCACGTTGATCCCATCACATACAGAAAATGAAACCAAAATCAAAATAAGTTAGTAACACATAATTTGAAATGAAATGTGTTTTGTTATTACCTTATTTTTGTTGGAAGCTATTGTATCAACATTTAACCCATCATGGAAAGCAAAATGAAAATGAAACCAAAACAAAATCAAAAGCCATAATATTAAACTAATAAATTCACTCATATTAATTTAATACTAGAATTCAAAATAGATCATTACAATGCTATTTATGTTTGAATCACATTACACTGATCAAGTACAAAATGAATGACATTAATTCATCTAAACCCATATGTTGCGATTATCCATGAACTATGCCAATTACGGGAATATGTTGCTATATGACTGTCATATACAAAGTCTACAACTTTGATAACAATAAAAAATCTAGATCTATAAAGTGGCCCAAGAAATTTTAGCTAAACCTTATACCCAGCCCAAAGTAAAATCGGGTTTCATCATGTAACCTGAAGCCCAACTTTAAAACTAGAAATTCAGTCCAAGCCATTGGGTCGAGCTGGGTTAAGCTGGATCATTCGGGGTAACGAGCTTTTTGAACGGTCCTACTTTTCTTTTTTGTTGATAGAAAATGTAATAAATTTGCAAATTAGGTCGCATATGTTGTAACAATTGTTGGACTTAGATTTGACTAAATAGTTAATCACTCAAAAGAACTGGATATATTGTTGTTTGTGACATTTACAAAACTATCTAAAGAATAAATTTTATTTTAAAAATACTATAAAAAGAAAAATATTTACGCTTTTAGAAAATGTTGGAGCAAATTTTCAAAAATACCTCATCCCATACTAAAACAAGTTTTTTTTTTTTTAAATACATCTTCTTTCACAAGAAATAATATTTTACTTCAATTTTTATTTTTTTTTCAAACTTCACTATTAAATAAATATATTCTAATAAAATAATAAAGATTAAATTTTAAATTATATTTTTAGTATATAAAATATATTATTTATTATAAAGAAAAAAAATTTAATTTTAATTATAAATAACGAATAAACACCCATAAAAATAAAAAATATTAATAAAAATATTAATAAAAATCATTATATTTTTTTAAAAACATATTTTATATATTATATATTTAAAAAAGTTAAAAAAATATTATTTTTGTTATTTAGATATGTAGATGTTGCATATATGTTTTGTGTATGTTATATAGATTTTATAGATGTTTGATAGATATTGTGTATATGTTATGTATTTTTTGTATATGTTGTATGTATGTACATAGATGTCCTTTGGATATTATTTGTATATTATGTGAATATAAAATAAAAAAATAAAGTTTAAAAATATTTAATAAATCATGTAGATGTTTAGTATGTGTTTTTGTTTATATTTAGTAGATATTTTGTATATATTTAATAGATGTTATATATATATATATTAGATGTTTGATATATATTGTGTGTAAGTTATATATGCCACGACCTAACCCAATGGTACGTGACAGACATTAGGGAATAAGAAAAAGCACGTACTTTCCAAAAATCATAGTAAGTCTGACAACTCATTTTTCGATAAATATAGATGATAACAACAGTCATTATATCAAACCGGGCCCACTAACCTACTAATATTATATTTTAATATAATATCACATCATCCTCATCAGACATTTATTAATAAACATATTTAACTAAATTGTAGAACTAAATGAATAAAAAAGTAGATAAGAAAAGAAATACCATGCGGAGTTCTAAAAAATAATTATAACATAATTATATAATAAAATATATACAATTAACACTCATACAGAGAAATAAAAAGGTAGGATGACTTGAATAAGCAGTATTCATGCTCAGCGCTGTTTGTTAATCGGGTAGCGTTGCTCGGCTACGGCTGTAACAGTAGACCTTATATATTGAATTCTAAGAGAAATATATGGACTAAGAGAGTCAACTAGAGGGATAGACTCCCCATTCTGAGATTTAATGTGTTCCCATTAACTTATTCCTATTATTTTTTACTTATGTATAAGAACGTTCATAGGATAATTGTATTATATTAATTAATATATAACTCGTTGAGTCGGGTTCATATAATGTCAAGAATCAAACATGTTGCTTTACCAGAGCAGTTGATTTGGTTGCTACGCCGCTGCTCCAATCTCAAACACATACAACAAACACATGGGTTCATGGTTTCCACAGGCCTCCATCATCACAATCTCCTTCTTAGCCGATTCATCGAAGCCTGCTCTTCTCTGGGTCTCTCTCTCTATGCCTATGTAGTCTTCTCCCGCAAAATGCAACCTAATATCTATCTTTATAACACCATGATCAGGGCTTTCTCTTTCTCTCAGTTACCACCCCAAGCTGCCATTTTTCTTTTCAATAACATACAGTTTGCTGGCTTGCGACCCGACTCCTATTCCTATCCTTTTGTTTAAAGGCTGTCATTCGATTGTTAGCAGTCCAAACAGGAAGGCAAATTCATTGTCAAACTGTTGGCGTTGGCTTTGACTCTGACCTTCACGTTGTCACTGCCCTTATTCAGATGTACTCTTCTTGTGCCATGGGCTGTATTTCCGATGCTCGCAAGCTGTTTGATGGAATGTGCCTGAGAACAAGAGATGTGGCTCTATGTAATGCAATGGTTGCTGGTTATGCGAAGCTCGGTGACATGGAAACTGCTCAACATCTGTTTGATTGTATGCCTGAAAGAAATGTGATTTCTTGGACGGCCGTGATTTCTGGGTATGCTCAGATGAATAGACCCCACCAAGCTATTTCAATCTTCCGGAGAATGCATCTTGAAAACGTGAAGCCTGATGAAATCACAATGTTGGCTGCACTTTCTGCCTGTGCTCATTTGGGTGCATTAGAATTGGGGAAGTGGATTCATAACTATATTGACAAATGTGGATTAAAAAGAACTATTCCTCTTAATAATGCACTTGTAGACATGTATGCAAAATCAGGTAATATCAAAAGGGCAGTAGAAGTATTTGAGAGTATGAAGCATAAAAGTGTCATCACATGGACAACAATGATTGCTGGTCTAGCTCTGCATGGACTTGGAAGAGAGGCTCTTGAAATGTTCTCTCGCATGGAAAGGGCTAGAGTTAAGCCTAATGATGTTACTTTCCTTGCCATCCTTTCTGCTTGCAGCCATGCTGGATTGGTTCAAATTGGCCGATCATATTTTAGCAACATGAAATTGAGGTCTGGGATTGAACCCAAGATTGAGCATTATGGCTGCATGATAGATTTGCTTGGGCGTGCTGGTTACCTACAAGAGGCTCAAGAACTTCTTCAACAGATTCCATTTGAGCCAAATGCAGCAATATGGGAATCTCTTCTTGCAGCTGCTAATACTTATAGTGATGCTATGCTTGGAGAGAACGCGTTGCTACAGCTAATAAAGTTGGAGCCCAATAACAGTGGAAATTATGTACTTTTATCTAATCTATGTGCCTCTTTTGGTAGGTGGAAAGCATCCAGAATAGTGAGGATTACAATGAGGGACAAAGGTGTTAACAAAATGCCAGGACGAAGTTTCATTGAAGTGAATAATAGGGTACATAAATTTGTTGCGGGAGAGGTATCGCATTTTCAGTTTGATGAGATATATGAAGTTCTATATAAGATAAATCTGCAGCTCAGACTTGCTGAGGATTTGCAAAAAGAATGTGTTCGGCTGCTTGTATTTGGTGAAGGGTAGGATGTTCTACGTCTGAATACAGAATTTGGTGTGTGGTAGGATGTACTTTTCCAGCAATGGGTGACTTAATGCTGGAGCCATCTGAGATGCTGTCACTACCTTACCTGCCCGACAGCTAAATACCTTGCCTGTCCAACAGCTGAGTAATTGAACTTATGATTAGACGCTTCTTTCCACTGGACTTGGATAAGTTCACTGAATTCTCAAAAGGTCTAAGGTTTCTTTTACTACTGAGATAGTTAAGAACTGATTTCACAGCATAAGATCTGCTTCTTGACTTGATACTCTTCAAATGATTGAAGCATCACCGCATCATAATATGTTTGCTATCTGACTAACAAGAGGTAAACCCTTGCAAAATCTGAATCCTTTTTCTGTTGCTGGTAGATTTTCATACACACAATCCATTTTGTTCTTTATTCTGTCACTGAAAATTAGAGTGTTCTTGTTATAGCTGGTATAGCATATAGAACTGCAAATTGGATGAGAATACAAAATAGATAAAACATTTGTGTCCATTTTTTATATATTACGTTCCATGAAGTAGCTAATGCTATTCATTTGGCATTAAGAACCTATGGATGTTGAAGTACATTTTAAGGAGCTATAGAGATGCTCATGCTTTTTATGACCACTGTCAGCACTTGGAATAATAATTTAAGCCTTTCCTGAAAACCAATGGTTTTAGGGGTTTCATTTTTATAGTTTTAGGAAAGTAAAATGTCTTAAAACATGGACAAGGATAAGGGAAGACCCAATCTAAATCCTTCAAAAGAAATAACTGAAAATAAGCGGAATAGAAGAAAAGGATACAGGCAACAGACGCCAACTAGTTTGGGATTGAAGTTTAATTAATTATCATAATAGTTGGTAGTAGTAGTTATACATATGATAATGCAAATTAGAGTTATGCCTATAGTATATTCATATACTACTAGACTGAGGGTTGGGGTTGAAGTAATAGCATTGTGAAACTTCATTATCATATATGAGATTTAGATATATGAATCTACAATGGTAAAACTAAGCACCATAAACAAATAAAGCAATTAAAAAGAAAATGATATATCAAGCTCAGTAGATTTTGGCTTATGCTTGTTTTGCACGAATTAAGTAATTAAAGATCAAATTAATTACTAGATTCATATTACATAAATATGGTTAGACGATATCTTGTAATTAGAGTATAAACAGTAGCTAGTGCACAACCTTTTAGAATTTAGGACCAAATCATTTAATTTTATCAATTATAAGATAATCAGTCAAGTAAATGCAAAATAAACTCACTTATAAAAGGGAAAAGAAAGAAAAATGCAGAATAAAGAGAGAAGAGCATAATTCTTGAGAAAACAATATATTGTATAAGGCTAGATACGATTACCAAGTCTGTCCTTCTCTAGCCTCTGGATGAGATGAATTTATAACTTTTTATTCATTCTCATCCAATCAAAAAGGTTTTTTTTTTTGTAATTCGCTTCCCTTTTTTCTTTGTTAGTTTTACGGACTTTCGGTTCTTGTAAATCTAATTCATTAAAATTACATCTAATATAATGGTCCACTAAATTCTTGAAGAAAGAATAAGATGTTTCTTTTGTCCCTTCCAGCTTAGAGTTTATTTTTTTTCCCCTTATTTATTTTTTCCTCTTTTAATAACAGGAAGCAGCTTTTGTCCATTGTCGAACATAAGTAAGATATGAAACCCTAAAGAAACAAGCAAATTAAAAAGTGTCTTAGAGAATTTTAACAATTTCAGTGTTTGATGCTCCTGTAGTTTTAGTCAACGTTAATTCCCTAAATGCCTTAATTCATTGATAGAATATTCAAGTGAAAAATTTTCCATTATATAATTTAGAAAAATATACATTGAAAAGATCAAGACCTCAAGGATTCTACAAACAAGAAGGCTCTAATATATTCGGTTCATACAGATATGATAAAACTAAATGAGTCTGTTGCAACTTATAATTAAACATGCATATACATATATACGTAGACCAAGTGACCAACAACTGTCTAGGTTACCTGAGGCACATTGAAAAATTTGCATCCTCTTGTTCTTCAGATAATCATTCCAGCTATGGAAGTTGGAGTAGAACTTCAATAACAGCTTTCCTGTTATAGTCGGCATAGAACTTCTGTATATCATTTAGATAAAGCCATGAAAACCTTTAATACTTGCTTTATTGCTCAAAGCATTACTTATAATCAGGAATTGGATTAACCTTGCCTCTCATCACCCCCCCTCTCCAAACTCAAAACATTGTTTACCCTTTCAACTACTATTGCTGCTTCAAAGCCTTAAACTGTAGAAGAACTCATGCTTATATCCCAGGTTACAGAAACCCAACCCTAGAAAAGCAGTTGCACATAAAATCTCGATTTTCTGCTTGAGAATATGGCATATTCCTGGCCAAAAGCAGTTAAAGAAAATTGTAAGATAATTTAAAAACCTTAGTAAAGTTGGATCACTACAAGATGTAGGTTGTTTTCTCCCTTGCTAACTACAAGCTGTAGGTTGTTTTCTTCCTTACTAAAGTTGGATAACCAAGAAGCAAGTTGTTTTCTCCAGCTTCTAATTTCTGTGCCACTTAGCATAAGTGAATTTTCTTACCTTTCCCCTTTTTATCTTTTGGGAAAGGAAGCGGCTAAGAGCCAGCGGAGGGTAATAAAAACAATGAACATGGTCAAATATGAAAGCAATATTTGAATCTGACTTAAAAAGGTTTACCTGTGGTCTGTCTTTCTTCTTGAGGTTTATCAAATTGCTTGTTTAAATCCTTCTGTTTTGCATAGCTCATAAATAAAGCTCTTTGTGATCTTAGTTCAAGCATGCCATGTCTTCTTTCTTTTGCCGAGGTTTGAATGGAGGAATCTGAGTCTTGCCTTTCACCATCTTCCGTAATCAATTCAGTGGATACTTGCTGATGGCATGAATCGAGTTCTAATTTGGACATGGGGTTACCAGAATCCCCCTTTGAACAAATGGTACTGCTATCTAAATCAGATGACAAGAATCCCCAGCTTCCATCGTTCTGTAACTGAAAAGCATCTGATATTTGTTCTTGTCCTTCTACGGTCTGCATGTAGGACAGTGCATGATCATGATCCTTATATTTGCCAAGTGTATGACAACACACATCTTCTGAAGAAAAAGTGCTCCATTCGTGATTTATTGTTGATGAGTTAGCTGCAGATTCTGATTGTATCATTCTCCTTCCTTCAGTTGTCTTAGAGATGGAAAAGAAATCAGATCTTGAGTCCTGATTGAATAAATCCTGTAACATTATTAATGGTTTGTCAATTCCCACATCTGACGAGGACCTTCTAATTCTGTTAGCACTAACTGGTTTATCCCTTTGACTGTGATTCACTTCCTTTTGTATTTTACAATCACAAAAACTATGTGTTTCCTCATCATCCTTTTCTTTCTGCTGCTCATGATGCTTCTGTTTCTTCCTGGGGATAGGAATAGCTGAAACCCGCTTAGTTCTATGACTATAACCACTCATATTGGTTTCATTCTTCTGTTGGTCTAGCCAACTGTCAACATTTGCAAATTTGACATAATTAGTGATGGCTGTCTGTCTGTTTGTATTTTTCTGAATCTGTCTGTTTGTATTTTTCTGAATGCTACTAACATCAGCCGTTTGACCAGCTGAATTCCTTTGCACTTGTTCTTGCTCTTTGAAATCAATCATTTTAATATCAGTTTCAGATATGACTTGGCTGTATTCTGTTGCATTATCAGCACTGTTTCTTGTGTCTAATCCCACTAAACAGCTAGATCTGGAAATGCTACATTCTGATTTGTTATCTGAATGTTCCTTCATAGGAAAAGTCACTGACTCAGCACGATGAGATGATGGCCTTCTCCTTCTTCCAGAGACTGGCACTTTACATTCTGAAGTTTGGCAAATTGTCCCTGATTTCTTTTGGCTGCAGATGGTAGGCCTCATAAATCTAGGTAACTTTGACATGGTAACTGCTGTGGTATCTCCAGTCTTGTTCTTTGTAAGTGGTTCTTCAATGAAATTATATCACTCTGTACTTTCTTAGACCTAGAACTTGTGATATAAAATTTCCAAAGTTAAGCAACACAATCTCAAATGAAGTATCAAGTTTACTCACTGTTGTATCCTCATTGGCTAGGTGAATGTTTTTCACCCTTGTTGCAAAATTTAAAGAACATATGGTTTGACACAAATCTTCTTCTTTGGGACTGACATGGACTAGCATCAGTGTTTTTGAATCATCACCTAAAAATAACAAGGTAAAGATCTATGTGAGAAAGAATATGTCTTCCAGGAATATGAAGAATGATTGTGGTCTTAGTCTTTTTTGTTATAGTATTCTTAGGACTCATTTGTTTTGTTATGGAAATGGAGATAGCTGGCTTTATGTTAGGATTGTAATTATGTTGTTTGGTGTTCCCTTTTGTTCAGGTGGAAATGAAATCAAGTTTTACAAGATATTTTAAGATTAACATTTATGTTTAATTATCTAAAAGATAAAGTTGAAATAGAATGTTCCAATGGCATTCATTTCCACTCCAATTGCATTTTTACAGTGAACAAAATGGGCCCTTAGAGTGCCATTTGAAAGGGAAAAATGTAAGAAAAGGGTAACTTACCAAGAGAATCTTTAAGAACTTGTGTCAACTTGCTGTTCCTGTCAAAAAGTGAAAAGCTGTGAGTTAGGGTTTACTCTGTGATGTGGAATTGACCAAGTGATTGGTTCGTCAAATGTGGAGCAGTTAGGTTTTGCTGCTTCATGCATGTACAATCTTGCTGGCCTAGCAGAAAATTATATTTCTCTTTTTTAGTGCTGGTCAGTCATATTTTCTCTCATTTCGCCCTTTTTTTGTGCTATCATAATGAAAATGTGTAGAGATCAAGCACTCTTTTCTGAGCGAATCAACTTCAAGTATGGTAAACTTAACATAATGCCAAATGGCTTAATGGATTCTTGTAACCAACCATAATCATTTTCATGAATTGAGGCCTAGGTGAGTTAAAAATCTACATGTAAGGTATGTGGTGCTTTTTTCTTTGTAGGGCACTGATAACATCTCCAAGAGCAGAGAGTGACAAATTAATAGCTTTTCCCTTCATCAAGTCTTTTCCCCAATGCCTTTGTCTTCAGCACACGCTCACTTCCTCCAAGGTCAACTAACCATATTTTGTTTGTTTCCCTTTGCCTCTCAGGAGCATCATAGCAAGTTATTGCTATGCGTATCATGCTATTAGAGCAATGATGAAATAAAGTGAGAATGTAGATAGTTCTTTGGTAGTTAAGAAAACAAGGATAATTTTATTAATCTTCACCATGTAGTTTCTGAAATTTATAATATTCAATCTAAAGGCAACTGCATAAATGATTGTGTTTTCCATGCTTTACTCTGAGTTCATGCTGTACTGAACAAATAAGTTTAATCAGGTAAATTGATTACCAATGAGATCGACTTGAAGTTACATTGGCGTGTGTTGAGGCAGTTGATCTGAAGTTGAGGCAGTTGATCTGAAACGGCATCCTAATCTGTACAGCCTCAAAGCTTGGTGGAAATTATTGACTTGGATCGATACAAGGTCTTCAATTTCAATTCCGCCCTCTGGATCTGTTTGAATTGACAGGCTGAACATGTACTAGATTATATTAAGAGGATCATTGTAATGCATATATGTTTTGGAAAAAAAAAAAAATTGAAAAGGTAAAAAGTTATTGATTGCCAATTAACTATTCTGTCTTCCATCATGATAATGTTGAATGTTAGAAATTTGGCCTTGAAAATTATTGAACTTGTGGGTTCAAGTTGAGCGGTAATAATCTGAAGGTATTTTAATGATATGATGGTAACTACAGGTTGTCTCTAGAGAAAACTATTGTTCCACTTGTTTAATTCAACTCGACATCAATTCTATGCTAGTCAGAGTTTGCTACACAAATCTTGTTGTTAGCTTGATATCTTGTTCCTCCAAACTTTCTATGATTAGGTGCATAAATGTCTGGGTTACAACTTATGACTAACTTTCTATGAGATTTTGTAGTATTAAATCACTCTTCATTTTTATCACTTCAATGCATACCATTTTGGCTTACATCTCCTTTTCCTATTTCATATCTAGTTATAAGCATAAGCAGGACATCTTCATTCCTTTCTAAGCTTATCTTCAATAGGGTATTGTTTCCACCTTTTATAATGATGCACTCATTATTCATCCACTCCTGTCTTGCACTTCCACACGTTCATTTTCATCACAGCTGCACTCTATTGTTAGGCTGCTTTGGCAAATTGTGTTTGGTCTTCTTTTCTTTCTATAAAGCAGGGGAAATGATAGAATTGCTTTTCATGTTTTCCTAATGAAGGTTAAAATTGCAAATGCAGTTTCAGGGTAGCAGCCTTTGCTATATAGATTGCCATAAACTTCTTTCATATAACAATACTGTTGACTACATGAAAATATAGCTGCCTGCAGAAATGTCTCAGTAATTTCTATTCTATCTTCTAATATTGAAAGAATGAAAGAGCAAGGGAGATAAATGGACAGTCTACAGGATTGACACTTGGGCAAGACAACTTGCCAAGGAGAAATAGGATCAGTTGGTCTTGCTGGCTTGGGCACAAGCAGGTCCTTCAGATTCCCCTTATAAATCTCCAGCATGCTGAAACTGATGAGAAATGAATGGTTACTCTCAATTGCTTGTTTAAATAGTGCCTCAAATGTGCGAGGCACTATGCCAGGAGCTTCTGGTCTACCTTCCTGAAGAAAACCATACCAAAAACAGAATGCAGTTAGAACAACTTGTAAACAGATTTGGATCCTTTTCATGTTAGATGCTCTGCATTTATTACTTTACCATCTTCATCTGCAAATAAGCTAGTCCTCACCATTGTGAAAGTTTTTCCAGTGCCTGTCTGCCTGTATGCGAAAATGCAAGCGTTGTAACCATCAAGGACAGATTTGATGACTGGTTCAACCTCTGAAAAAACTTCATCTGCATATTAATGGCCTTGACATATGAGCATTTGATGGCTTTCTGTTTCTGTTTGCATACTTTGTGAGCACAAGTGGTATTTTATTTTACCTTGTGATGATGTTGTGTGGAAAACTCTATCAAAACTGTAACTCTTGCACTTATTATCAACAAGTTTTAGGAGAACAATACTTGAATCCACAGCCACTACTGGTGTTAACCTACCAAAGTACTCCCCCAATGTGACTGGTCTCATGCGACAAAATACTCGAATATTTCCTGCCATGACCACCTGCCTTACATCAATTTAATTACATCTAAAACTAAATTTAGTTTATATGACTAAGTTAATGTCAAAGAACTGCAGATGGTGAACATCTGAAATTTGAATTTATTTGCTAATTTATGCGCTAATATAAAATGAATATTGTACTGGAATTGATTCTGAATATACTGCTCGGGAGAATATATTCATATGTCTCCGCATTCTTGTGCTGGAAATTAATAAGTTTTAAATCAAGAAGGAAATGACTGACCTTTCAAGTCCAGAAAATCATTCAGAAGTTGCCTTCTCTGTATTTTTAATTGGTTTATGTGGGTAGTTAAGGTAGCAAGTTCATCAGTGTATAATAATAATAATAAACCAACTGGGGTAGCTCAGCTGGCCACCTGTTATTACTTTCAATTGAGAGGGTAGGGGGTTCGATCTCCGTAAAAACGTATTTCGGAGGTCGAGCTTTTTTGAAATAAAAAAAAATAATAATAATAAAGGAGAAAAATTAACTATAATAATTATAATAAAAAGGACATAATTTGTTTAGAATAAAACAAATTTAATTAATTTACCTTTAATTCTTGAAATGGCATTGGCAGAATCATCCTCGGAATTTGTTGGTTTAAATTCAGCTGGTAGAGTTCTAACAATATCACAAACTGTTTTAACCCAGTTTGGAGTTACATTTGCCTTTACACCCAGCAGAGCATGAATTGTTTTTGCTAGATTTCTATTAGATTTTCTTGAATCCACCATTCTTTTCTGACACTAGAAAAACTGTACAGAAAGCCTCTCTTCTTTATTCACATTCTGAAACCAAAGATAAAGAAAGAAGAAAAAATGGAGAACTGGAAAGCAGACAAAGTTAAACAATCTACCATTGATCTCTGGTTTGTTGATATTTAACTCATTCAAAGCTAAACATGGGATCTAACAACAAATATTTCAGGTAAACATATTTTATTTAACACTATAAAATTCAGTCAAAACTAGAAGTTAATTTCTTGAATTGTGTAAATATAATACTATAAGAATGAGGGAGGAAGAAGAAGAAGAAGAAAGAAGGAGAAAGAAAGAATTTGTGTTTGTTCTACTGATTCAAATGTCACTACAACAGGTATTTCTTTTCCCTTTTTTTTTAATAAAAAATATATATATATATACACACACACACACACACATAAAATATATGAAAATATAAATCTGTGAAATCCCATGTGAAATTATGAAGAAATATTTTGGTTTGATATTAAGGTGGTCATATTATAATTGTTGGGTAGGTTGGATTGTACAATAATGACGAAGTACAAATACATTTGCAATTTGCTTGTATTATCGCCGTAACAAACACAGCTTCTATTTCCCATTTATTACAATGTATAATATTTTAATTTTTTCTTCGTCTGAACCTCTCAATTAATATTCAGCTACCAAAGCTTTATACAATTTATTGAAATATATTGGGACTTCACCAACCACATTATATATATATATATATGTTTATATATATACTATATGGTCCAATTCTTTTATTTTAACTTTTAAGGGAAATTAATGGTCTAATTAATTTTGTCAGTTTCATGCATTTTGCTTAAATATTCAATGTGATCACCGAAAAAACGCAATATATGTAAAAGAAAAATTATTCAGTGTACTCGATAATATTTAAAAATAATAATATATAAATTATGTTTATAAAAAAAATTAAATTTATCTAACAATTTATCTATGTCATATTATATTCATTATCAACTTTAAAAAATATTGATTTTTTTAAAAATATAATAAATCATATATACACTTTTATTTTTTATATATTTCAAATTATAATTCAATTACTATTTTAATAACTTAGTAAATATATTAAATCTTTATTATTTACTTGTAATATCCCAAATAATATCCTAAAATTTTAAAAATACCAATTGTTGAAAATAAATTAAATGATTAGTGTATATATTTGGTTAAATGAAAAAGAAAAGAAAAAAGGAAGATGTGTATATATTATGTATATGAAGATATATACATTATATACAAGTTAATATCTTGATAAAGTTAAGAGATATTTTAATTATTTATATATTAATTAGTGATAGTAGAAGAGAATATTTGGTTTTAAGAATATTATATTAATATATTTGCTTGGTGGAAATTAAAAGAAGGGATTTGTGTGGTTTTAAGGAACGTGTTGAATGAGTTGTTGAATATTGCTATTTCCATTTTCATCTTCTTCTTTCTTTTTCAAGAGAGCGGGCCACCATCTTCATCCAAAGGAAAAGAGATTTTTGTTTCTTGCTAACTTAAGCAATTGAAAGATTTCAAGTGATCAAGTTAGAGTTTAAATGATTTTTCTTAATATTTGATAAGTTTCCAACTTGTTTCTTTGATTTCCTTTGAGAGTGTGTTTATGAGCTTATTGGATGTTTGATGTAGTTGTGCTTATTGTTGAAATTGGTATGTTTGAAGTTCTTTTGTATAGTTTGCTATGGTTTTGGGTTGGATTGAAGAAAATGTTAAGTTTTGTGAAGAAAATAAGAGTTGTGGATTGTGTAAGTTTTGAGTTGTGAAACATGGTTATGATTGTGCATTGTTGATTGTGTTTGAGTTATTTTGATGTTTACATAAGTGTCATGTGGTATAATGATGATTTTGGTTGTGTTGTGTGGAGTTGAAAGGGGGTGATGAAAAATGGTTGTTGGTTGTGGCGTTTTTGTGTCGATATCAGGTTTTTGGCCTGACACGCTCAGTGGCACGACCATGTCTTTGGGTGTATCGATGGTTCTGTTTTTAGTGTTGGTGACATGGGCAGTGACACACCCATGTTACTGAGCGTATCATAGCTTCTATGATGCTGTAGGATTGACACGACCAGTGACACGCCCATGTCACTGAGCGTGTCATAGCTACTGTGTTGGAGGAGGATTGACACGACTAGTGACACGCCCATGTCACTGAGCATGTCATAGCTTTTGTGTTGTTGAAGTTTTTACACGTGAAGCCATTGGTGATGGCTAAATTGATATAAATGAGATATTTAAAGCATTGTGCCTAGTTGATAATGAGAAAATGAGAAAGGATTTGTAAATGAAATTATGAAAGAATTGTGTGCCTAGTATGTTATTCAATTTTCAGAGTTTTATTGTTGGTGGCATGCCTAAAAAATAACAATCCCTTAAAGCTAGGTTGGACTTGATCTTTGAAGCCTAGTTGGGTGTTACATGATGTAGTAGACCCTTAAAGCTGGGTTGGGCCTAGTCATTGAAGCCTATTTAGGATGTTATATATGAGGTAATCCTCATTATGATTATGATTCGCCTTCGGGCTAGATAAATATTGTTATATTGGAACAAAGTAGTAACTCTGAAATTTGAATGACATATTAGATCTTTTTGGGCCCATGCTTGTTTTTGTTTTAATGTGAATTATAAATGATGGAACAATTAAGTAATATAATGAGACTTAATGTTATGAAATATGATATCCTTGTGTATTATTTCTAGTTCTTGAAAGTTTGACATTGACATTACATTTGAACTATATTATTATCAAAATTTGTACCACTAAGCTTTTGGCTTAGCGCGATTGTGATTCATCGCGCAGGTGTCAGGGTAGATCTGGTTGAGCAGGAGAGTTCAGTTAGACCGAGTCGAGTCTAGACTTGTGATCTCTTTTGAAGAGTTGATTGTTGAATATTAAGATCAGAGACAAACTGACAGTATGTATATATTTTAGATTTTTGTATATATTGATTTTGAATGTATATAAATATGTATATTCCACTGCTTATTAAAGACATTTTGGATATACTTTTGGATAATGAAGATGCATATGTGTTTTAATAAGAAATATTTCCTCTATTATTTATATAAAATAAGTTAAACGTTTTGAGTTATACAAATTTTATAAGTGATGATTAGATTGTTTAAAAAGGTTGTGACATTCTTTTATCCTCTATACGTATATTACATATAATGAGTATATGTGGTGTACGTATATTGGGTATAAGAGTGTTACATTACTTATTAAAAAAAAATCTAAAAATTATATCTTAAATTAAAGTATAGCTATAAATTTATATTTTTAATTAAAATAATTAATTTTTTAATATTTATAAAATAGAAAATATATTTATTAATTTAAAATAAAGAAAATATTAATTTTATTTTCTTTTGAATATTTAAAAGGGTGAATTAATTAATTATCAAAATATAATTTGATAATAAAACTGTATATTGCTATTATTTAGATTTTAGATTCGAGTAAAAGTTCCCATCCATGTATAATTAATGTTAAAAAAGGGTGAGTTATTTGGTGTGCAAACTACGGCAATAAAAACCAATGAAGGGGCTATAGAAAATAGTATTCCAACTTACGATAATGACACACACAACTATAAATATTCATTATTAGAATTTTTAGTCTAAAGCATAACCCATCAGGCCAACACCTCCAAACATTCATTCGATATCTCAATATATAATTTTTTATTTTCTTTTCACTTAATTATTATTATGGAATTAATATATGGTAATTAGCTAGGGAAGGATTAGGATATAATTAATTAATTAATTGGTTGTATATTTAGGATTTTGGGTAATGTAAAAGCCTAGTACTATGATTAATTATAATAATCGTTTTGACATAGATTTGCTTACACTGTACATGTGAACTTCTTTGAACTGCACCACGCACAGTGATTATGACCCTCAATTTATCACAAACTCTCTTTTTCATTTCATATTTATAATCTTTATTATGCTCTTTATCTCTCTCCATTAATAAGAAATGTATTGATAAATACATTTTTTTTATTTTTCATAAATTAAAAAATTAATTATTTTAATTGAAAATATAAATATAAATATAAATTTATTTTTATTTTATTCTTATTTTAGTATGAAATATATTTATTAAATATTTTAATAAATAATATATATTAAATATGGGTATAATATTAAAAAAAAACATATCCATGATCGATTTAGGAAGAAGAAAATATATCCTATAATGCATTTACTAGTTTATGTGCGTATATTTACCATACTTACAATAGATTACTTCAATTACAATACTAGTTAATATTTATTTTAAAAGGCTTTAATTTTTAAATTATTCACTGACCTTTTTTTCTTTTTTTTTTGGGGGGAAATAATGGTGCTATATTAAAAACAAAGATAAAACATGCAAAAGAGAAGAGGATAAAAAAAACTATCCCTGACCATCAGGTAAACTAGAGGTAAACTCTTAAAATAAGGGCTAGCAAAGTTTAGAGCATCTTTCGCTATTGAATGAGCTATTCTATTAGCTTGCCTACAGTACTAGGAGAAGGAAAGACCATGGATATCCTTTCCTATCTCAATACAATATGTTACTAATAAATCAAACTCAGATAGTTTAATAGAGTTACCTAAGATAGCATGGTAAACTTCTAAACAATCAGTCTCAATAATCACATTGGAAAAAGAGTTTAACTGTAACAAAGATAAAATTTCTCTAATCCTGAAAAGCTCAGCTATTCTTGGCTCCAAGCATCCTCACCATACTCATGAACTAGCCATGATCATCTCTCAAGACAGCTCCCATGCGGTACGTCTATTGGTTCTTGAAGATTGTTGCTTCAACGTTGCACTTTGGGAAACTAAGAGGAGGAGCACACTAAGGCTGGTCTGTTCTACGACGTGGATGGGTTGCCACTGGATTTGGAGCAGCCAAGCCATTCTTCACTCAAGAAGTAATATCTTCCCATTCTTGCCAAACTCGCATTACTTTATTGAAAATGGTAATAGAATCAAAGAATTCTTTATCCCATAGCTATTTGTTCCTACAAAACCAAATAAACCATTGTAGATAACAGATTTTGCCAATAGTTTATCACAATTTAAAAAATGCAATTCAAAGAAACTATTGACACTGTCAAAATTGCATCGAACTCCTAACAACCTCCACCAGGCAGTAGCCCTCCCACAAGTGACTAAAGCTGGTGGATCTATTCAACATTTGAACAAAAAGGGCAGCTTATATCAATATTGACACCTTTGCCAAACAATGTCATCTTTGTAGGGTACTCATGAAGCATTCTCCACACAGTATGTATAATCTTTGGCGCTACCTCCATCTTCCAAACCTGACGGCATAAATTAATCAGGTTAAAAGAGCTAGCATTGCCTTTTTAGATTGACAACATCTTGATAACCACTCTTGACCGAATAAATTCCATCTTTAGACAAGTGCCAAATGGGCCTATCTGTAGAAACCAACTTGCTCAATGGGATCAGCATAATGTTTTCGAAATCCTCAACCAACAATTCATTAATTACATCTAGATTCAAGGTTCTAGAATGAGGCGTAGAAGATCACTAACCAGTAACCCTTCATGACCTTGAGCCATAGAAGAAGAAACCTTAAAGTCAGCGTTGTGAGGTATCCATGGGTCTCTCCACACATTAATGGAAGTACCAGCACCTATTCTCCATCTAACACGTACATCTTAGGTATGCAATAGCCTCCTCCGTATGTAGCTAGGGTTATCACCCTTTTTAGCTTTGTTGTCCCTTGATGGCAACTAAGAGGGGGTGAATTGTTTGTTTGATGAAGTAATGAAAAATTAGAAAAAAAAATTAACAAGCAAGGAAGAGTAGAGAAGAAGAGATTGAACACAATGAGTTTATAGTAGTTTGAATTTCTTAATCCTATGTTCACATTCTCAACAACTTATTGAGGTTCTAATGACTATAAGATTTTACAGGCTCAACTCTAACTTGTTATTTTAGCTATCACGCCAAACTTTTATAAGGTTTGAGTATTCCTCACAACCCAATAAGAGTTTTACCCAAGCTCACTCTAAAACCAAGTATTTTAAAACTCTTACCAAACTTCTACAATAGTGTTTAATGCTCACACCCGACACACAAGAATAGCATATGTTAGTTTTGATATAAAGCAATTGAAAGTGTTTATTTTGGCTATAAGATTCATAATTCCCTATGGAAACTGAAGCTTCATGAGGTATTTATAGTCTTCAAACCTTCAATGAGTTGTTTGAAAAGAAAATTGGTGTATGCCAACTTATTTAGTCATTGTCTCCCACTTTAATTATTGTTCAGAGCAAAGTCATAGTTGGACCCCCCTTTAGTGTGGTTGGATTAGGCCTAGTATGGTCGTACTAATGATGGTCTAGTTGGTATATTTGATTTTATGCCAAATGCTCCTCTAACGAGTAATAGATTTGGCATCCATTAATTGAGTGAAAAAGTAATGGCTATAATTTTTAAACCTAGTTTCACTATTCTTGGTCCGGTCAAACTGTGAGTAGTATGCTAAAAATCTAGCCATACCACAGGGCTTGAATCTCACTGGAAATTTTTGGATAACTTTCATTTGTCTAGTCTAGTCGTACTCTAAGATGATCCGAGCGGACTGTTGTGGTGTGCTAAACATTTGGGAGTGCCTTTGGACAGGAAGTCTACTGGATCAAATTTTAGTTTTGGTCCAGTCGGATTGACTATGGTCCGAGCAGACTCTGTTGGTACGCTGAAAATCTGGAAGCGACGCATACCGTGAACTCTACTGTGTGTTTTTGGTTACAAGTTCAGTCTATAGTCTGGTTGGACTTCTTGATGGTCCAGTTAGGCCTTGTCCCACTTCTCTAAATTTTGAAGTTCCTGCAAAATATAACTTGATACAAACATTAGTGATATTCAATTTGATTGCCTAAGATCAAAATAGAGTTTGTTAAGCTAAGGATTTGGCTAATGATCTTCCCATTTTGACTTTGGTAATTAAATTGAATTGGAGATAAAAAGCATAAGAATTTTTAAAAGTATATAACCATTGTCCAATTTTATTTCAAATGCCCCATTAACATATGTATAAAATTTTTGTTAAGTTGCTCCCCCTCCCTTTTTATTTAAGTTTAATTCATTGTTGTCTTTTTAATTAGATTGTTGTTCAAGTTCTTTTCCCTTTTCAAATTATTTTTCTCCCCCTTTTCCCTTAAATAATTATTCTAAGAAATTCAATTTCAATCTTTTTCTCTCCCTTTGAAAAAAGTAAAAACATCCCAAACAAACACAATTTTGATCACAAGGTGCAATGCAATCATAACAAAGATTAAGAGTAAACTAAGACATGAATTTATTAATAAAAAAAAGACATACAAAATAAAAGTAGATGTGTGATTTATTACATGAAGTACCACAAAATCAATGAGATCAAACAAACACAACAAAAAAGAAGTAAATCTAAAGAGAATAATACATCTAAGAGGATAAGAACCATGGATGCAAGGAGAAAGGCTAGCATCATCATCTGTTACAATGCATTGAGGAATGTCCAATGCTCCTTGCATGTCTTTGACATCCATGTGAAGATGAGAAAGCCTTTTCAAGATTTTGTCAACTTTAGTGGTTTGGGAGGAGAATTGCCCTTAGATATCTTGAAGAATAGTTAGGATTGAGCTTTGGCCTCTTAGGGTTTGGGTCTACTTGATAGGTTTCTTGTGTTTCATCAACTACTCTAGCCCTTTTAGTTTACCTAACTATATCACCAACCACTCCAAGTAAATATTCAAATCTTACATGAACTTCTCTTATGCACTTAGAATGCTTCAAATATTTTATGTTGATGGGGACTATTAATGGGTCAAGGGGATTAAGGAGAGTAGCTCTATTTGTAAGAGTAAGAGCACCTACATATTTGGTAATTTGGGTGATGAAGGAGGTGATCATGATGGTTCTGGTTGATTTATTTCAAATAAGGAGGAAAGAATCAATTAAGAATTTTATGGTTTGGATTTTCTCTCCCTTCACAAGACATAAACCAAAAATAAGGTCTCTTTGTGTGACCTTTTCATTACTCTCCCCCCAGCATGTATAGTATAGGTGATTATTGTAAGGAGGATCCAAAGGATGGTGGTTCTCAAATTTTTGGCTTTAGATAGTTTGTGGAAATTGGTGTCAATGGGAAGTTCTAACTAAAAATCAAGTAGGATTTCGGATGTGACCTTTTTGTTGGAAGTGTGTATGATACCTTCCGTATTAAATCCCCAAATTAATGCAAATTCATTAAGTTTTGGTTGGTGTTCTTGATTAAAAAGCCTAAAGTTCATACCATAAAAACATAAAGGCTCAACATCCTTTTTTCTTAACAACTAAGGTTGTGAGAAATTCTTTAGTTAGGGATTCCTAACCAAGTGTCACTCTCTAAAAAGACAAAAGATTCCCACCCAAGGTTTGATAAGAAGGCCCTAATCTCATTTTCTAACTCTAGAGATTCAAGAGAGAAGAAAGATGAAATTTTATTTGGTTCAGTTTTCTTGTCTAGAATTAGAGCATACCTTTTCTTTTCTTTCTTATTGAGGTGTCTCGTTCTATGAGCTCTTATCCTTGGAGTTTCTTCTACTGGGGGGGGGGGGGGGGGGGGGTAGAAGAAGGTGCAATGCCTTTACCTTTTTCTTTCCTTGAAGCTTTCTTCTTATGTTGATCTTTTGGAGCCATTGAGTTGAAGTTTGAGAAATTACTTGAAAATAAAGAAGAGAAAGGGATTTAAAGGTTGTATGAGTGTTTGAGTATTAAGAATTTGATAAGAGTTCATAAAATCTGAATTAGGAGGATATTTATAGTGTTTTTAGCTAAAACTAGCATTTATTGCTGTTTAGGGCTATTTTGACATATTTCCAAATAGCCTTCAATGGTTATATTTTTTGAAATACAGAGGACCTTCTCGGTCGGACCAGTGTTGGTCCATTAGGGAAGTGGTATAGTCCGATCAGACTATTTTAAGTCTAGACGAGACAACTTATTTTTAACACAACAATAAAAAAAAATTTATCAAGAATACTTTTTGTTCAACACAAATTGGTACAAGGTACAGTTGGACCAAGGGAGTGGTCTGATAAGGAAGTATGAAAATATCAAGAATAAAAGAAATTTTAAGGTAATTTGTGTAGATCTCAATTTGTGGCCTAAATATATAATCAAAATAGATGTTAATAAGGAACTAAGGCATGTAAAATGGATTCATTTACAAGCATTTCTAATTCATCATTGATATGCACATTCAAATCAATAAGGTAATAACAAACACAAACCAATTAATTTAATTAATAAGATCCAACCATTTCAATCAAGGATGTTTCCATCAATCAATCTAATGTGTTTTTTTTTTTTTATGAAATTCAATCTTTCTTTATTTAAGGGTTTTGTAAAAATGTCTGTAAGTTGATTTTGAGTATCAATGAATTCTAAAACAACTATGTGGTTTTGACCATTGTCTCTTAAAAAGTGATGTCTTATATCTGTATGTTTTGATCTAGAATGTTGGATAAGATTTTTGGATAGATTTATGACACTAGTGTTATCATATTTGATGAGAATATGATCAAACACTTTAACATAATCTAGTAATTATTGCTTCATCAATAGAACTTATGTGCAACAAAAGTAATCTGCAATTTATTCAGCTTCCACGGTAGATAAAGCAACCAAAACTTATTTCTTACTAAACTAAGAAACTAGACAATCACTAAGAAAATGGAATACACCAATAGTACTCTTCCTATCTAGTAAGCTACTGGAAAAATCCGCATCTAAAGAACCTAAAATGTCAAATAATGTATCCTTAGGGTACCAAAGTCCTAAATGTAATGTACCACTTAAATATGTCAAAATTATCCTAGTAGCATTTAAGTGTGATTCCTTAGGATTAGATTGAAATCTAGCACATAAACAAATATTGTACATTATATCCGGTCTAGAAGCAGTAAGATAAAAAAGTGATACCTCTATATTTCTTCTCGTCTACTTTCTTACCAACTTCATCTTTGTCTAGCTTCAAGGATATATTCATTGGAGTTTTACTTGCCATGCAACCATCCATGCCAAACTTCTTGAGAAGTTTTTTTGTGTACTTAGATTGGTTAATAAATATTGCATCCTTATATTGCTTGATTTGTAGACCAAAAAAGAACTTGAGTTCACTCATCATACTCATCTCAAATTCCTTTGTCATACAAGAAGCAAATTCTTGGCATAAGGCCTTATTAGTAACACCAAGTATAATGTCATCAACATAAATTTAAACAATTAAAATATCATGCAATTTCTTTTTAACAAAAAGAGTTGTGTCCACTTTTTCTTTAGTAAAACCATTTTCCAAAAGCTATGCACTGATTCTCTCATACCAAGCTTTTGGAGCTTGTTTTAATCTATATAATGCCTTAGTAAGTTTAAAAATATGATTTGGAAGTCTATAGTCCTCAAAACCTAGAGGTTGTTCAACATAGACTTCTTCATTAATAAAACCATTTAAAAATGCACTTTTAACATCCATTTGAAAAAAGTTTAAAATTCATATGATATGCAAATGCAAGTAGAATTCTAATAGCTTCTAATCTAGCTATGGCGCAAATATCTCATCATAATTAATTCATTCCTTTTGGTTATAACCTTTAGCTACCAATTGGGCTTTATTTATGGTTATGAGTCCATCTTCATCAAACTTATTCCTATATACCCATTTGCAACTAATAATTGGATGGTTTTTGGGTCCAAGGATAAGTTCCCAAACTTTGTTTCTCTTAAATTGGTTAAAAATATCTTGCATGGCAATCACCCAACATTCATCACTAAGAGCCTTCTCAATAATCTTTAGCTCAATTTAAGAAACAAAAGTTACATTAGAATCTAGATATCTAAGCTAGGAATAAGTAGTCACTCCCTTGGAGGTATCACCAATGATATGTTCTTTAGGGTGATCCTTGCCATAATTCCATTATTTGTGTAGCTCTTGAGTATCTTTTACTTTGGGTTCTTCTTGAGATGGCTTCTCCATATCTTCCTTTGGAGTCTCACTTATCTAAAGCTTTTCAAATGTACCTACAAAATCATCGAGAGCAATATCTTTCCCATGATCAAGCTTAGAGGTTTCATCAAATATAATATGCATTGATTCTTCAACTACTAGAGATCTTTTATTAAAAACTCTATATGCTTTTCTAGTAGAAGAATAACCTAAAAACACTACTTCATCCGATTTGGATAAGAATTTTTTAAGATTGTCCTTGGTGTTTAATAAATAGCATTTGCATCCAAACACTCTAAAGTATGGAATTTTAGATTTTTTTCTCTTCCATAACTCATAAGAAGTTTTATACATTAAAGGTCTTTTGAATACTCTATTTGAAACATTACAAGTGGTATTAACAACTTCAGCCCAAAAATATAAAGGAGTTTATACTCATTGAACATTTTTCTAGCTATTTCTACCAATGTTCTATTTTTTCTTTCTACCACTCCATTTTGTTGTGGTGTCATAAGAGTAGAAAAGTTATGAGAAATATCAAGTTCATTACAAAAATTTTCAAAATCTTCATTTTCAAATTCTTTACATTGATCACTTCTAATAGAGGTAATCACATAGCCTTTTTCATTTTGAATTCTTTTTGCAAAAGTTTTGAAGGAGTTAAAAGCTTTATTCTTATGAGCTAAGAAATTAACTCAAGTAAACCTAGAGTAGTCGCCTACAAGTACAAATGTATATATTTTACCTCCTAAACTAGCAACTCTATTTAGTCCAAACAAATCTAAAATATTAATTCTAAAGGTCTATAAGTACATACAATAGTTTCAGATTTGAAAGAGCTCTTGTGTTGCTTCCCAAGTTGATATAGTTCACATACTTTATCTTTATGAAGTTTCATCTTGGGGAGTTAATCCACAAGCTCTTCCTTGCTGAAACTTTGGAGTTAGTCAATGCTGGCATGTCCCAATCTTCTATGCCAAAGTCAAGCATCATTACTAAAAGAGAACAAACATTCAAAAGTATTGTTAAAGTGAAGGTCAATTTTGAATGCAAGTTCACCATTAGGAGAAGTGATTTTGCATCATTTAGAGTTAAAATTAACATTGTATCCTTTATCACATAGTTAACTTACACTAAGCAAATTATATTTTAAACCTTCAACTAGCTACATATTATCAATTAAATTATTTCCAAGTATGCCAATGGAATCAATGCCTATAATATTACCTTTAGCATTGTTTCCAAAGGTTATATTATCACCTTGCTTATAGGTAAGGGTTGTGAAGAGTTTTTCATTTCCAGTCATGTGCCTTGAGCATCCACTATCTACTACTCAAATACTTTCATTGGTTGTAGATTTTAGGCACACCTGCAAAATAATAGATTTTATCTTCTCTTAGGTAACCAAATGAACTTGGGTCCTAGATGGTTAGTCATGGAAGGGTTCTCAAGTTTGAGATGAGCCTTCCTAATATGGCAAAATGTATTTATGTGGCCATATCTCATACGATAATGAGATCTATTTATAATTTTAGGTTTTTCCATCCTTTTTTCAGCAAACTTTGATAAATGATGTTGTAAGTATTGGAAACCACAAGCCTGCTTGAAATATGAGTGCACTTGTGAATTTCTAGAGTACATGTATGCACGATTTATTCTAGGATGCTTATCTTTAGAGCCTTATGTAGCCTTTTTGGGATTTTTAGGCTTGGTATGTGCACTAATATTCCTCTTATCTTCAATTCTAGAAGGTTGAGTTATAAAAGCCTTAATGAATGTTGGTGCTTTAGATGTAAGAGTAGTAGAGCCATTGAACCCTAAACCAAATTTGGAGGGTAGCCCTTGAACACTAATTAAAGTATCTAAGGCCTCCTTTCCTTTATGAAGTTTTGAAATAGAATTTTTTAATTCATTCATTTCTTCTTTCAAAATTTGTTTTTCCTTTGAAATTTTATCTAAGCTAGAGGAATTCTTTAAGAATTCATCTAATGAGTTTTTTAGTTGTTCATTGGAGGTTTTTAGTTCTAAAGTAGAATTTTTAAGTATAACAAAGTCCTTTTTTAGCTTAGAGTATTTTTCTTTATAAAATTTTATTTTGGAAAAATATTTTTGAACTCTTTGGTTCATTTGCTCAATTAAGTCATTATCATCTAAGCCATCATTAACAACATCATTATAAGTTATATTAAAGTTCAAAGATGAAGTACCTACCTCATTGGAGTCATTATCATCTTCTATGGCCATGATGCAAAGATTAGCGATTCCTTGCTCTACTTCCTCTTCTTCACTTGAGGAATCATCATCCTATGTAGCTTTTAGAGCTTTCTTCTTTTCCTTATTCCATTTCTTTTTGTTCTTAATTTTAGGTCACTCGATTTTTATGTGACCCAGTTTTCTACATTCATAACATTTGACTTCATTTTTCTTTTCTTTGTCTTTGAAAGAGGATTTGGAGAATGCTCCCTTGTTAGCTTGCATCCTCCTCTTTCTTTTCCATTCACTTACTCGTAGGGCTGTAAATGAGCCAAGCTACTCGAGCTCGGCTTGGGTCTCGGCTCGGTAAAAGCTCGTTCAGGCTCGAGCTCGAACTGCTCATTTGTTAAATGAGCCAAGCTCAAGCTATGAAATACTCGGCTCGTTAGCTCGCGAGCTAGCTCATTTAAAAAGCTCGCGAGCTAAGCTCGCGAGCTAGCTCATTTAGTGTATTTGATTAAAAATATATATAATTTAATTTATATATATTAAACTATGTATGTGAATATATTAATTTTTTAACTAACATAATTTATATAATTTATTAATATATGGTATATGTGATAAATAAAGTAAATAATAGACAATATAAAATAGCTTAGTAATTTATAGTAAAATATAAAATTATAGTAATATAATATTTTATTTTTGTTAATATATAATTATATTATTCATCTTTCATAAAAATATAAATTTTAGTATATCTTTTATGAAAATTTAGAAAAAATGAATGAAAAATAAAAATTAAAATAAGTTTATTGAGCTCGTTAAACTTATTTAAATCAAGCTCGAGTTTAAGCTCGAGATACATAATATATGAGCTGGCTCGATACAAGCTCGGGCTCGGCTCGGGCTCGATTCGAGTTCGAGTTTGAACTCGACTATTTTCTAATGAACAGAGCTTGAGCTTTACAAAGCTCGGCTCGGCTCGGCTCGATTACAGCCCTACTTACTCGTCTTGATAGCATAACCAATTCCTCATCATCATCACTATGACTTTCACTTGAGCTCTCATCTTTTATAGCTTTGTGAGCTATAGATTTTCTTCTTTCCTTTTCACCTTTGTCATCTTCTTTATCCATATTCATCTCAAAGGTGAGAAGCTTCCTAACTAACTCATCAGTTCTTGGCTTGCTAAGATCATGATCTTCTTCAATGGATGAAATCTTTAACTCAAAGTTCTTCGTTGGATGTGCTTTGAGTGCTCTTAAGATTTTGCTATTAACATCTTCTTGAGCATACACCTTGCCATATTTCTTCAAAGTCATTGATAATTGCTAGCAACCAATTTGTAATCTTGGTGACATTCTCATTTCGCTTAATTTTGAAGAGTTCATATTCATGCACAAGCATTTGGATTTTGGTGAACCTCACTTGGGTAGTACCCTCATGATAATGTTAGTGTATGTGCCCTAGGCCATTTATTTGGATCTTTATGTTATACATTCATTATTAATAAATGAGGTTTTATTATCATTATTGTTTGTTTGCATGTTACACAATTTTGATATTTGTCCCTGGTTTATTATTGTTATAGAGATAAAAAAATAATAATTCTTAACCAGTATGAACATTGATTTGATAATCATTAGATGGTTATGTGTATAGTGATACAAATCAATTTCATAGATACTTGTTAGAGAACAATGTATTGGATAGACCCATCATGAGATTACTACATGGGTTAGTGTCATAAGTAAATCTCATGATAGTTATGTATTAATTCTTTGACTTGAGATTGTCATAGTTTCCAATATAAGGACTATTATATTTTGACATGATCAAACATTATCCGTAACTGGATAGTAATAAAGGTTATGTTCATATATGATAGAAATTATGTAGAGGATAATGAACAATCAAGATAGAATTTGTCCCTCTCTTTGAGAGAGATATCTTTTGGGCCCCTCGATAAGTGAGACTGTGAAATGCATGGCCGTGCTCAAATGAATTGATAGTGTGATCAATTTCATTTGTTTTTATCAGTCTACTTGGAGATCGAGTAATCATAAGTTTGGACAATATAAGTATGACGTTGACCATGACTTATGTTCAAGCTAGATATTGTGTGACAAAGGGATTAATGCATATACTATTATTAGGCAAATTGGACATTCCTTATATTAATTGGGTAGTTGTAACGCCTTGCTAGAGGCCAATTATGACTTGTTGATTTAATAGAGATTAAATTGACTGCCAATTAATATGGGCCTATCGGGTCACACACAAGAATGCGTTTTGGGCTGGATATAATATTAATAATATTAATATTAGATATTAATATTTATTATTATTATTATTTTCGTTTATATATATATTATTAGATAATATATTCAGAATCCTAATTAGATTTGGATTCTGAATTTGACTTACCTTATCCAATTATATATATTATTAGATAATGTATTCAGAATCCTAATTAGACTTGGATTCTGAATTTGACTTTCCGTATCCAATTTTGAATTGGATTCTGGAGTGATTATATTCACTCCAGACGTTAAGTCTTCTCAGAGGTAACAATAAAAACAAAGAGGAACGAAAAAGGTAACCCTAATACGTTTTTAGAGAAAACATTTTTCCAGCCTTCGCCGTTGCAGAGAGCTAGCACTCCAAACGGTAGCATTCGTGTGGATACGCGATAGAGGGTGTTTCGCGATCGAGGCATCTCTTCAAAACTGTGATTTCGAATCATCAACAGGTTAGTTCTTTGAACACTTTTGTCGAATTAAACGAACAGCATGGATCCTGGTGGGAAATCAGAGATCAAATATTTTTCCGCTGCGTGTTTTTGTTTGCAGTGATCTCTATGATTTCCTAACAGATAATTCTCAAGAGTTTTCCAAATACCATATGCTCTAGTAATGTGCTGTACTCTTCCAACTTCTTCTCTTAACATAGAATTTAAAAAAGATAAAGCAAGCTCGATTATTTTTGTAAAAAGCTTTCTCTTATGCATTTGTCCATTTTGCTTTAGGGATAGGCACTTGGACTCCTTCAACTTCTTGTGTAGGAGATTTCCATTTATTGAGAACATACTTTCATAACTCAATTCCTTCACTATCTAGGAACACATATATCTTGTATTTCTAACAAGAGTAATTAGTTCCATCAAAATAGGGTTTAAGATAGGAATTTCGGTTTCCATTGGAAGGAGCAACGGTAGTGGAGGTGGAAGTTGAAGTGGTTTGGGGAGGAATGGCTTCCATTATGGATCTAAATTTCACAACTAAGCTTTACAAAATTTTAAAGATGTGATACCAATTATTGTCCCTTGATAGCAACCAAGGGGGGGTGAATTAATTATTGATGAAGTAATAGGAAATTAAAAAAAAAATTGACAAGTAAGGAAGAGTAGAGAAGAAGAAATTGAACGTAAGGAGTTTATTGTGGTTTAGATTCCTCAATCCTATGTCCACTTTCTCAACAACTTGTTGAGTTCCTACAAACTATGAGTTTTTACAAGCTCAACTCTAACTTGGTGTTTTAGCAAGATCACAATAAACTTTTACAAGGTTTGAGTATTCCTCACATTCCAACAAAAGTTTTACGTAGACTCACTCTAAAACCTAATGTTTCAAAGCTCACACCAAACTTCTACAATGATGTTTAATATTCACACCCAACAATTAAGAATAATAAATTTTAATTTTGATATAAAGAAATTGAAAGTGTTTATATATCTTTGCTATATGATTCATAATTCCCTATGGAAACTTAAGTTTCATTAGGTATTTATAACCTTCAAGCCTTCAAAGAGCCATTTGAAAAGAAAATTGATAGGTGCCTACTTGTTTAGTCATTACCTCCGACTTCAATTATTGTTCAGAGTAAAGTCATGATCAGACTACCCTTCGTCTAGTTGGACTACGCCTGGAATAGTCAGACTAATTCTGGTTTGGTCGGTATCTTTGATTTTCTATCAAATGCTCCTCCAATGGCTAATACACATGTCAATCACTAATTGAGTGGATAAGTAACAACTATAGTTTTTGAACCTCGTTTCACTGGTTCAGACGGTAAGGCCTTGGTCTGGTCGAACCACGAGTGGTGTATTGAAAATCTAACCATACCACAAGGTGTGAATCTCATTGGAACTTTTTGGATAATTTTCATATGTCTGGTCAAATTGTACACTGAGATGGTCTAAGCGGAGTGTTGTGGTATGTTGAAGATTTAGGAGTGCCTTTGGATGGGATGTCTGCTGGATCAAATTTTAGGTTTGATCTAGTCGGACTGACCTCTGGTCCGAGTGGGCTATGTTGGTACACTAAAAATCTGGGAACGATGCAAACTGTAAACTCTATTGTGTGTTTTTTGTTACAAGTTCAGCCTATGGTCTGGCCAGACTTCTTAATGGTTCGGTTGTGTCTTGTCCCACTTCTCCAAATTTTAAAGTTCTTACAAAATGTAACTTGATGCAAATATTAATTCTATTCAAATTTATTACCGAAGATCAAAATAGAGTTTATTAAGCCAAGGATTTGGCTAATAAGTTTCAAGAAAACAACATGTTGGAAAGTATTTGGCTTTAAAGATTTTAGCATAAAGAGTACTAGGGTTAGAGATTAATCTCCAACCTTGTTTTCCCAACATAATTGTAATACTGTAGATGAAATATAAATCTAGTAGCTTAAATATTGTACAAATTAAATGAATAAAGTGAGAGAAAATCTTGATTGAAATAAAATTTTAATGTGCCAAAGTAATATATATAAAAACTCTAAAGTACTTGAATTGAAAACTTTACAACTCATAATGATTGTGAATCAAACCAACTAACTGTAAGGTATAAAATAATAAATTATATTTGTATAGAAACTATTAAAGAAACAAAATGACCTACTAGAGTGATGAAAGAATCATTGATATATATATAAAGAAGTGAAATTTACAAGTCACTAAAGTGTTGAAAATGGAAATTTTAAAACATCTTAGTTACGGTAACTCATATGTATAAAAAATCTTAGGCATTATACTCAAAATGCATTACAACTTAATTAATAATACCTTAACATAATTATATGCATCAAAACCATATAAAATAAATAAAAAAATTGAAAATTAGAAGTGAAAATAATTTTTAAAAAATTAATATAAGTGTAGGTAGCAATTTAAGGTGTGAAAAGACTAAAAGGGTATACAAGTTAATAAAGAAATATGTAATACTTGAGGGAAAATGGATATTTCACCCAATTGATTCTCAATCATTTTTCTACCAAATTAAATGGGTGAGTCATCTCCTTTGCATAGGAAGAGCTTAGGCAAATTATGATTAAAAAGTTGACAATAGTTTTGTTCTTATCTAAATTTCTTTTTCCTTTCTCATTTCTATCAAAACACCTCTTTTTCTATCAAAAATTTCTCTCTTTTTCCAGCATCCATGAACTCTTCCTAAGCTACTTTTTTTATGTCTAAAAGTGATATAAAATAGAAAATTTAATTAACAAAGTGATATAAAGCAAAGAAGCCAAAAGGAACTCCTAAAGGTAAGAAATCCAAAAATTCTGAATCTTAATCTTTTAATTTAATTTCTCTAGCTTTAAATTTATTATTTATTGATTATAAGCTAAAAATTATTATTTATACATTTTTAATAAGTATTTACAATGTTGGAAATTGGTTTATATTAAAATAAATTGAAAGGAATGAAGTTAGAATCCCTAACACTCAAATCTGTCCAAATTATACAACTTGAACTTTTAATAATTTAGCTACTGTATTTTATTTATTTCAATATAAAAATGAGTTTTAAAATTTATAAATATAAATATATATATATATATAAATGTATTTGGATGTTGGAAAGGCTGTGGTAAAAAGGCAAGTCAAAATGATGAGGGAAAATGAGTGAGTAAATAAGTGAATATAAGCTGCTCATTTTAATAGTCTGAATGAATACCACTGAAATTTGCCGCTGTGTTTGAATTATTTACCTATATAAATGAACTCTATAATTTGTAAACATTTATAGAGAGGTCATAAATGATTTTGGGAACATTCTAGAAAAATTTAAGGGCAAATGAGTTGGAAGAAATTAATATACAATTAAATGAATATAAACTACTCAAATGCTGGAATTTAGGTATTTTGCTGACTTGGGACTGAATTGAGCATAACAAAATATATTTGATTTGGTTATAAATATAAGAATATAATAGATGAATATAAATTTTAATATGTTTATTTAATGTTTCCAAAATTATAAATATTAATTTAATGAATAAGTAAATCAAATGACTTGACGAAGCTAATGTATTTTTATAGACATATGACAGATATTTGAACTTACTCTATTGTATAGCCCTATTATAATATAATTTTCTGATATTTGAATTTATAATTACAAAATAAATTTTAGGGCCTATTAAAATATTAAAACAGGGCATAGGTACCTAATAAAAAATTAAGACAAAAATTATAAATATTAAAAAATAAACCTAAATGTACGATTTATGTGTGGATATGAATGTAAGTCAAGTATTGCCACCAAACTAACTAATAATTCTCAATGACTTAGAGGAAATAAATTTGCATATTCGAGGTGAGTTATAGTGTCCATCCCTTGCTTTTTCACTTTCGGAATTCTTTGATGAAAATTTAACTATTGTTGATATTTGAGCCATTTGATATCATTTGTTGTTTGTGATTCTGCATTTGTGAATTGTAAAAACCAATATGGCCTCCTCTTGGCCTATGTGATCAATACTAAGCCATTTGTTTAATCAATATGACAGATCCCAAATTGATGAGACCATTATGCTATGTGTACATAGAAATTTGTAGTAAAAGGGGCAGTAGCTAAAGCCCTTATGTGTGTAATGTGTGGTAGCACTGAAATTTACATAGTGATATTCTTTTTTCAGTGCTATTGCTATGTGTTATATGTCGTATTATGTGATTTGCTTTTGTGATATTGGTCCAGTTATTATGGGCCTTTCTTATGGATTGAATTTTATTGTTATACCGTTATTGTGCAGCCACCTTATTTATTTATTATTCTTGAACCTTGAAAAAAATATTTTATTGCACACTCAAACCTTGTGACACTCCCTATTGTATGTGGTTTCTGGTAGAGGTGACTCAAGAAATTGGCTATGTAGGGTCTTTTCAAAGGCTTTTCAACTTTATAAGGCCTCAAGCTCAAGCTATGATCATGGATGGGAGTAAGGCGATGCTGCTTCCTTTGATTGATGAATTTCTGACCGCTAATTTTGAGGATGAGATTCAACTGAAGCATAGGATGCGAGCCTTTGTTTTCTGCCTGTTAGCTAGATTTCTTTTCAACTGTGACCCTGGCTTTAGATATTTAAAGCTTTGCCCCCTGATTAGGCAGATGAAAGAACTTAACTGCATTGGTGGCGTGATTCTGGCTGAGACTATTCAGAGTCTTGACAGAACTGCACTTGGATTTGAAAATTGGACTGTTACTCGAGCTATTCTTCAAACTTGAGTTAGGAACCATCAGATGATCAGGCCTTTTGCAGAGCCTTCCCTTGTCCAGCCTACTCCAGAGTATAAGACTTGGTTTATAACTGAAGTTTGGCCAATCGAAAAGCCAAGGAGGCATGCATTGTTGCAGGAGCTGGAGGGTGAGGATGTGGTTCCTCTTAATGAGGGGAAGATAGATGTTACAGAGAGTTTCAGAACTAAGGAAGATACCGAAAACTATGCCCCACGTAGTAGACGTAGGACTTATATCCTAGGATTGACTCTTTTGTCTGCTTTTTTTTTTTGGGTTGCTTGTACCTTTTTGGTTCCTTGGACGTTTTAGGACTTATGGTTTGACTCTTATCATGGAATGGATGACTCTTTCTGTAATGACTGATTTTGGAATGAATGACTCTTTTTAGAATGAATGACTCTTTTATTTGCTTTCCAAGCATTATCTACTTTATTTACTTGCTCTAATTTTTGCTTAAGCCGTCCTTTCGGATTTTCAACTTAGCGAGCTCTTACCCATTCTTGCCTAAGCTGCCCTTTGCGGGTTTTCGACTTAGCGGGCCCCACTATTGCCTAAGCCGCCCTTTGTGGATTTTTGACTTAGCGGGATTTTTCTTTCTTTTTTATTTATTTATTTATTTATTTTTATGTTTGGCAAAAGAAAAATGAATCAATGGTTTTTATTAAAATTTAGACCGTGCTCAAGGAGAGCTGCCTACATATCTCGAATTAGTTTGCGAGAATCAGGTCTAATGTAGTTCCTTACAATGCATGATTATACATAATATTTCTTTAATTGATCCAGATTGCATGGGTTTGTGAACTCCAGACCATCCAAATCAGACAAGATGACAGCTCCGCCGGAAAGTATTTTCTTTACAATGTAGGGTCCAGCCCAAAGAGGACGAAACTTCCCACGAGGATCTGTAACAGGTGTTCTGATCTCTTTCAGAACCAAACAACCTTCTTCCAACTTTCGATCTTTGACCTTTTTGTTGAAATGTCTAGCCATTCGCCTCTGATGCCCTTGAATCTGATGTAGAGCTTGAAGTCTTTTTTCATCCAAACCCAACAACTGATGGTGATAATTGCTAATCCATTCAGCTTCATTTATCTGACTTTCTTGAATTATCCTTGCCGATTGAACTTCCAGTTCAATGGGGAGTACCACTTCCATTCCGTACACCAGTGAATATGGGGTTGCCCCAGTAGGAGTTCTAATTGATGTTCTATATCCCCACAAGGCCAGTGGTAACTTCTCATGCCAACCCCTATGTTCCTTGATCATTTTTTGTATGATCACCTTTATAGACTTATTTGCTGCTTCTACAGCTCCATTTGTTTGAGGTCTATAAGGAGAGGACTTATGGTGCTGGACATTCTTATCCTTCAAGAGCTTAGCAAATTCTGCTTGGAAATGAGTTCCATTATCAGTGATAATCTCAAATGGCATTCCGTACAGACAAAGGATGTTGGTTCGGACAAACTGTGCTGCCTTTTTGGCATTTAATTCTGCATAGGAAGCTGCTTCAACCCACTTTGTGAAGTAATCCACTGCTACCAAGATAAACTGATGTCCATTTGAGGCTTTTGGATGTATTTTGCCAATTATATCTATTCCCCAAGTAGCGAAGGGCCATGGAGAAGTAATCGGATTCAGGGCAACGGGAGGTTGCTTCTGCATCTTAGCAAATATCTGACACTGATGGCATTCTTGCACAAATGCCATGTAGTCTGCATTCATGGTGGACCAATAATATCCTAGATTGGCAATTTTTCGAGCCAAGGCGATCCCATACATGTGTGGCCCTGATTCGCCACCATGTACCATTCCCATTATCTGCTTAGCCTCTGCTTCATTCACACACCTTAGGTGCATTCCATTCCAACTCCTCTTGTAGAGGATATCCCCATTAAGAATGTAACCTGTGGCTAGCTGCCTTATGGCCCTCTGATCAACCTTTGATGATCCCTCCGGATAACTTCCATCCTTGAGATAACTTTTGATATCCCAAAACCATGGTTTACCATCGATCAAATGCATTACATGGGCGGGTCGTTTCTGAAGCTGAACTTTCAATGGACGAATGGCTTTCCCCTCCTTAATATTGATCATGGAAGCTAAAGTAGCCAGGGCATCAGCGAACTGATTCTTTGCTCTTGGGAGATATTCGAAGGACAGATCATCAAATTGTTGTGCCAAATGATCAAGGCGTTATAGGTAAGGAACCAAACGCTCTTCTCTTATCTTCCATTTCCTTAAAGCTTGTGATACTATCAAAATAGAATCACCGTAGACCTTTAGGTTCTTAATCCCTAATTCCAGGGTGGCTTCAAGCCCATTGATGCAAGCTTCATATTCTGCTTCATTGTTTGTGCAGCTAAAGTCAAGTTTAACTGCAAATGGAATGTATTCTCCACAAGGAGTTTTGAACACAATCTCAATTCCATTTCCATGATAATTGGATGCCCCATCAAAATACATCTCTCAAATACTCCTTTCCACATTCAAGAGGTCTTCGTCAGGGAAACCCATTTCTCGCATCTCGTCTTTTACGGGTAATTCTGCTAATTGGTCAGCTATTGCGCCACCTTTCACAGCTTTCCTCTGAATGAATTTTAAGTCAAAGGCTGCCAATGTTGACACCCACTTAGCCATTTTGCTATCCAAAACAGGCCTCTCCATAAGGAATGTAACACCCCGATACCCTATATAAGTACTATGCGTATACCTAGTATACATACAGTAAATATATAAAGTATAAGGATGTCACTTTTCGTTACCTTTTTAAAACCTGTAACAGAGTTCAAACCATAATACATTAATTTAAATAACATTTACAAAATCATTATCTTTATCAAAACTTCATTTATACATATAAATACTCTCTCGTCAGAAATACATCATAATTAAAGTTTATACATGTATGCATTACCCTCTAGTTGGTCTCGACAAACTTTACTCTTCTTGTGGCATAATAAAAGACTTCATATCTTCCATCTATATACCTGCGCGAATAAACACCCGCGCTAAGCCCGAGAGCTTAGTAGTCCAACTATAAAATATAAACATATAGTATAGAAGTATTGACATATAATGATACATCAATTCAATGTATAATTAGTTCTTATCATATCTTCTTTTCCTTTTTAATTTCATCTTTAATATATCCTAGCTAATTTCATATATGATGTACATATATACATAATATTATCACCAACCCCAAAGCATCACCAATATATTAATACCCCTACATTATATATACCATACCAATCATTATTGCAATACACACTTTACATATCATACCAATTATTATTGCAATACACACTTTACACATCATATCACTCATTATTCTAATACACAAATTACATATCATACAAATCATAAATCACATTTCCAATAAAGACAACCTTTATCATCAACCACAATTCATTTACATATTACACTTAATAACATTATATTATTCACAATTCACCAAGCATAATTCATTATTAATACTCACAATCAATATTTCAATACTTGCATTTCACATTGACAATAAAGACAGACTCGGGCCCAAAACACTAATATGTTATTCAAAGTTCAGAGTTACTGCTTTGGTCTATAATCATAATTATCAAGCCCGTAGGCATCATATATCAATATCTCTATCCATGGATAGCGTAACAGACCCAGTCTCTTGGATCATCAACTCGGCTAAACTCGAGGTGATCCTCAACCCGGCAAGACTGTTACCAATCATATATCTCATAATCACAATTTCTCATAGTGTAACAGACCCAGTCTCTTGGATCTCAATTCAACTCAAAATGAAGAGATCCTCAACCCGGCAAGACTGTTACTCTTTTTTTTTTCATTTTATAGGCATGCCTCCAAACCCAGAACTCTGAAATCGAATAACACATTAGTTACACAATTCATTTATTATTTCATTATCAATCTCATCATCAATTAGGCAAACATGCCTTATCTCTTTCAATTGAATCATCATAGCCAATCACAATGGCTACATATCATATCATATCTCAATCCATATGATACATATAGCATCATTGATATCACATTTCAAAGTATATTATTCATATAATACATTGCCATACACAAGATTCACAATGCATATAACATAACATTTTCTCACTTCTCAAAACACATTAACATCATTCATTACTAGAGCATTTATCATAACAAATTGCACATACCTTAAGAATGATCCTCATTTCTTCCTACCTTTCCCATTTCATATTTCATCCTTTATATATATATATAGTAATTTACATTCTTCATTTACATTCACAATATAATAGCTTATTTAACACTTTCATCCCAATGTGTTAATGTTCAAAGACATATAAGGATATACAATCAAATAGGGTTTATGCTTACCTTGTTAATGATCTTCACATCCTTCACATCATTCAATCATCACCTTAGTCCAATTATATTAACAATATAATAGATCACTTAACACATTTGCAAACAAATGTGTTAAGCCTCAAATTATGTAATTAAATAAATCATATGTATTGGTACTTACCTCAAGAACTATTCCCATTCCTCTATACATTTCCTCTTCCAAGAATTCTCAACATTTAGGTTAATGCAACACAATCTCTTCAAAACCTAATCCAAAGATCATTATTTATAGGTTTAGAATCATCCACATACATTTGTTTAGGTCATTCTTTGATTACAAAGTACTTAGAGTGTATATAAAATATTTAGGAGCACAAGACTTTTGAAGAATCAAACAATGCATGAAGAACCAAAACCATCACAGTAGCAAACACACCCAAGGGACACGGCCAAGCTTGTGGCCGTGTCTCTCAAAACCAAAACTTCCCGAGGCAGACACGGGCAAGGACATGGCCGTGTCTCTCAACACAACTCAGGCAGTAGCAAACATGGTCAAGGGACACGGCCAAGCCAGTGGCCGTGTCTCTCCAAAATCTATCCAACACGGCCAAATCATCACATCAATAAATCAAAATTTCTTTTAGACACAACTTCAAAATTGACAAAAGGGAAACAAGAGAATTCTTACCTTAGATGAAGAAATTTCACAAATCTCTAACCAATCCCTTTGATTGTCTCTTCAATTTGATTCTAGCTTCAAGAACACCTCTCTTGCTCTCTCTTTTCTTCAATGGCCGGCACACATATGAGAAGAGAAGAAGAATGAACAAGTCAACTCTTCTTTCCTTCTTTAAATCTCCACCAAGAGATTAAATCCAAGCAATTACTAAAATGCCCTCAACCAATTAATTAACCTTTTGTCTCATATGTGCCCATTATAGTCATTACACATGTCACACAAAAATATCCTCTTGCATTGACTCCACCTTTGACTTATGTATATGTTAATTATACAACCATATAAACAACATATACACTTCTCTCTACACCCTCTTTTCTTTCCCAAAACACAAATACATAACCATTCTCTTCTCAATTTCTTTCCTCTTGCAATTTGACACATATATATTTAATCCAATTTATAACAACAACAACAATAACATAATCAAAACTTCTAAGGTATACATGAGGATATTACAAGGAATTTCAAGGGACTCTGTTCTGCGACGACACAAGTAGTGTAAGAAGATAAGTAGTGTTGTAACTTTGTGCAAGCCCAATACAATGCTAAACATAACTTCTCAATCTTGTTATACTTTAACTCTTAGTCCAGCATCCTTTTGCTGAGGTAGTAAATTGCATTTTCCACCTTTGTTCCTTCAGCCTCTTGAGCTAGCATTGCACCCATGGCTTCATCTGTTACAGACAAATACAAGAGCAGAGGTTTTCCCATTCTGGGAGGTTGCAGAATTGGCGGACTTAACAAGTATTCTTTGATCTTGTCGAAGGCCTTCTGGCAGTCTTCATTCCATTCTTGTGAAGCACCTTTCCTTAGTAGCTTAAAGATTGGACCACAAGTCTCTGCCAACTGCGATATGAATCGACTGATATACTGTAATCGTCCTAGCAAGCCTCGAATCTCTTTCTCTGTTCTTGGCGGAGGCATTTTCAGAATAGCCTTTGACTTTGCTGGATCAACTTCTATTCCTCTCTTGCTGACTAAATACCCCAAAAATAAGCCTGATGTTGCTCCAAATAGGCACTTTGCAGGATTAAGCTTCAAATTGTATTTGCGAAGTCTAAGGAAGAACTTCTCAAGTGCTTCAACGTGTTCTTCTGGAGATTTTGACTTGACAATCATATCATCAACATACACTTCTACTTCTTTGTGAATCATGTCATGAAAGACTGTGGTCGCTATCCTTTGGTAGGTAGCCCCTGCATTTATCAACCCAAAAGGCATAACCCTGTAGCAGAAAGTGCCCCATTCTGTAATGAAAGTTGTCTTCTCTTTGTCTGGTGGGTGCACTAGGATCTGATTGTACCCAACCGCGAGGTCAGTCATGGAAACCATCATATGCCCAGCCATCCTGTCTATCAGCAAATCGATGTGTGGTAGTGGAAAATCATCCTTGGGACAGGCCTTATTCAAATCTCTATAATCAACACACATCCTGACCTTTCCATCTTTCTTCGGGACTGGCACGATGCTTGCTAACCAGGAAGGGTAGGCAATTGGTTCTATGAACTTATTGTCCAGTTGCTTGGCAACCTCCTCTTTAATTTTCAAAGACCATTCAGGCTTCATTCTTCTCAATTTCTGCTTAACCGGCTTCGCATCTGGGTATAGTGGAATCTTATGAACTCCTATGGCTGGGTCTATTCCCGTGACATCACTTGCCTTCCACATGAAGCAGTCGACATATCTTCTGATGCACTCAACAACCTGTTCCTTATTCACACAATCATATGCAATGTATGTATGTTCATTTTCTTTGCCAATCATTATTTTTTCATTTATTTCTTTTATTTCATCTATTTCATTTTTGCTAGATAATACTTGGAAAGCAAAAGACACAGGGTAACCAAGAACTTGAACAGTTTCATTAATAATGGCGGAGTCATCCCCTAGAGTTACATTACATTCGACATTAGGGTTTTCTATTCTTGAAGCTAAGGAAGACCCAGAACTGAACTTTGACTCGGTGTTTGACTCAAGATTTGACTCGATACAAGACTCAGGTTCGGGGTGTGACACAGGACTAGGTTTGATCGCAGCTGCTTGTCCCTCCTCGGTATACCAGTTCATCAGTGGTCCATCTGTTGTCTTGATCAGCTTCGTGAGGTCCCTTTTGTCTTCGACATTGGTTATCATAGCAACCTCATCAAAGAGACTAGGCCGCATGAAATCCTCCACTTGTGAGCCAGTTATAGGTTCTGGTTCCTCTTCCTTTATGGTCAAAACATCATCGAACATCTCAAAACCCGGTAACTTCTTTCCAGTCATAGGAGAATAGAATGGTTCCTGAAAACCGCACTAAGGAACTGCTTTTCCAGGTTTGCAGAAGTGACCGTTCAAAGTTCTAAAATAAGGGCGCATTTTGAGGCTTCTTGCCCCCCCAATTCTTCCTTTTCTTCCTTCCATGCTCAAACTCTTCTATCTCCTCATCTGTGGGTTTGTACCCCAGGCCAAAAGTTCCCTTATTCACAGGTTCTTCCCATGGCTGCACTACGGGTGTTTTTCTCCCAGACTTTATCATTTCCATTCCGGGCAGCAGACCTACCCTTAGCATCATTCCCACCAGGCAATTGATTTGGACCTCTCCAAAATCATATAAGATAAATGGCCCTTTGGGTTTTTCTCCTTCAATGCATTGGACTGTATCATAATGGAAACCAGTCAAGGTCATGGCGATTTCACCAGGTTAACAACCTCAAAGAGAGACTGATCCATGGTTCTCTTGTTGATTTCACAGGTGTCACCTTTGATAGTGATGATTTTTCCTTCAAAAGGGAACTTAAGTTTTTGATGTAATGAAGAAGGGACAACATTATTCTGATGAATCCATGGCCTTCCAAGGAGGAGATTAAAGCTCGCGGGTACATCAATGACTTGGAAGGGCACTCTCATTTTCACTGGCCCAATAGCAATTTCCAGAGTGGCGACACCCAAAATTTCTCTTCGAGTGTTATCATATGCTCTAACAATCTGATCAAAAGGTGTAAGATCTGTAGCCTCCAACCCCAGACAGCTTGCTACCTTCACGGGACATACATTTAAGGCTGACCCATTATCAATGAGAACCATGGGCACAGTCTTTCTCCCAGTTTGTATGGTGATGTATAGAGCATCATTGTGTTTACTGCCATCTTCTGGTAGGTCTGTATCAGAAAATCGGATACTCAATGCCTTGGTTGATTGAGTCAAAGTGGCCACTAAAGCTTCTGGGCTTGTGTCCACTGATGTATCAAGTTGACTTAAAGCTTCGCTGAGAGCCTGACGGTGTGGGAATGAGGAAGCAAGGAGCTCCCAAATTGACACCCTAGCTTGAGTTTGCTTAAGCTGAGAGAGGACAGGGTCTTCTTTTGGCTCTGGTGTTTTCTTATGGGGGTGATTTGAGGTTGAAGGGGCTTTTCCCAAGTCGAGTGGCTGATATTGCCTTCCGCTTCTTGTCAAAGCGTCGACCTCTTCAGCAAGGTCATTCAAATCCAACACACACACTTCATTCATCTCTAAGAGAAGTTTTAAAGGATCAAACAACTCTTCTTCCACAGTGATGGCGTGGATGGAATGATTAGGTAAATGGTTAGTATTAATGTTCGGTTGACTCCTGAGAGGAATGATGTCACCCCTATCCATCAAATCCTGGATGCAGTTTTTCAGAGTCCAGCAAGCATCTGTTCTATGCCCTTTTCCTTGGTGGTATTCACAATACTCATTGGCCTTATAACTGGAGGGTAATGGGTTTGGAGGTGGCCTTGGGTCCAAAGGCTTCAAATACTTCCCTTCCATGGCCTTTTTAAACACTAGATGAAGGGGCACCCCAAGGTCGGTATATTGCCTTCTTGGCTGATTTCTCTGCCCAAGATTGCCCACACGTAAAGGATTCGCAGGGGCAATATTGGCCACTTCATTGACCTTGCTTGAGGAAGCAGCTTGGCCCTGTTTCTTATACTTCGAAGTAGCTCCCTCATCTACTATTTTACCCAATTGTATCAAGTCTTCTACCTTAGTTGCAGTCGCAATGAGCGATTTGAAAGTAGGTAGGTATTGGGTTTGCAGTTGAGCTTGATATGTAGGCCTTAAATTCCTGATTATAATATCAATCTGCTCCTGTTCTGAAGGGCGATTGATCATTTGGGCGGCTTTTGCCCTCCACCTCGTAAGGAACGAGGAGAAGGGTTCATTGTTGTTTTGTTTGGTAGTCTCAAGTTCTTTTCTAGTGACATCCACCTCAATATTGTAGTGGTATTGAGTGTTAAATGCATTGCAGATGTCTTTCCAGGTTTTAATCTTAGCGCTGTCCAGGCTTACAAACCATTTTAGGGCATCCCCAGTCAAGGATTGTCGAAAGAGTTGAGCAAAGAGCTCATCATTTAAACCCCAAGGGCTCAAGGCCCCCACATACATCTTCAAATGGGTTTTAGGGCAAGTGGTCCCATCAAATCTGTCCATCCCAGGCATCTTGAATTTTGGAGGCAATCTAGCTTGGGGAAACAAGGATAAGGAATCCATGTCTACCACCTCTTTATGAGTTTTCATGGCAGTGATTGACCTTTCAAGCAATTCAAGTTTCTTTTTCAGTTCATCAGTTTCATTCTTAGAGGGTGGATCCTCCAAATTGATGACAGGGGTATTGTTCTGAGCAGTCATGGGGGGTACTAGTTTGCCCCACAATGGGTTCCTTTCCTAAATTTCCAGGAGTAGAGGCCGTCTTTGGTGCCCCTCCCAATTCAGCCAGGATGGCTACCCTTTGGGCAGCCAAAGCTTCATCAATTCTCTCTTGCATCCTGGCTTCAATTTCCTTAACCTGTCCATCTAGCAAGGCCTTAATCTATTCAATAGTAGCCATTTCAGTAATTGGAGCAGTTGGTGAAATTGAGGTAGCAGGACTTGTGGGTGATTGCACAGTTGGAGTTGGTGTAGCTTGTGTGGGTGAAGGCACACGGATAGTGGATACCTGCAAAGGTTAAGGGTAAAGGATCAGGGTAGTGTGTAGGGTAGGAAGACTCTTGGTCCACTTGCATATATCAAAAGTTTTCCCCAAAAGATTTTCCCCCAAAATAATGTTGTCATGTTGCATGAATGCACCTCATCACATCATAATTCATTTTAATGGAATGTGGCAATATCATTGGGTACATACAACCTAAGGGAAGGTTCTATTGTTCATGAAAATAGAGAATTGGCTTATAATAGGGACCCTTGAGTCTTGAGTAAGATATACCTAACCACATGTGAAACAAGGAGTTTCGCGTGGGTCCAACAGTATGATTACTCATGGGCCATTCCAAAAGGATTAGAATGGTTTGCGACAACAGGGAGGACGCTTTGGCTGTCCGCCGGCATAATCAAGGAGACCTGCCGGTCAGCGCTACTTGCTATCCAGACTCAGAATTTTGAACAGAAAGAGAAGAAATTCATTTGAAAACAATTTTTTTATGCAATGGAGGAAAATGATTCCCCCATATAATGCAAGAGAAAAAGATTATCTGAATGACAAAATATATGCACAATTAATCAAACAAGGGTCCATCAAAGGAAAAAGATTCCTTTTGTCAATTTTATTCCCATATCCTTAAAGAAAGGATATATATTGCTAAGGTACCCTGCAAAACAAATAAAATTACCCTAAAGAAGGGTAAGTTAGTCCAATGAACGATAATAGTCTACTAGGATCCCATAAATTATTTTTATTATTATTATTTTTTATTATTATATTTTTTTTATGGTCCCCAGAAAGATTTTTTTTAGTCAATTTTCAATTCTAGTGTCCTTAAAGAAAGGACAACCATTGCTAAGGTACCCTGCAAAATAAATAAAAATACCCTAAAGAAGGGCAAGTTAATCAAATAAACAATAGTAGTCTATTAGGATCCCATGAATCATTTTCATGGTCCCTAGTGTCAAATTAATCAAAATAGCAATAGTAGTCCACTAGAATCTCATAAATCAAGTTCCTTCCCCACCCGAAAAGGATTCGGATGAACGTTCACTTGTTGTTAGGAGTCGCCACTCAGTTTATTTTGTTCGAAGGGAAAACTAAGAAAACCCTTGTTTGACTCCAATAACGTGTCCAATGTAAAGGTTTCTAATCTGCGAACCCAAGGAGGATTCGGGGACTATGTCATGCATTCGATTAACTTGCCAAAAGAAATAAATCCAAAATAGGCGAAGAGAAGAAGACAAGCAGATTATTAGTAAATTGTGGACTTGCTATTTGGAGTGAATCCCAAATATGCCTACATACTCTCGTTTTTATGAGAGATCAAAGCCCATGTAGTTCGGAAAAGCCTATTTAAAGGCAATTATGCATTATGCATGCGTGTGTGTATGCTTCGTGCATTGTCGGGCTTTTTGCCAAAATTTTGAGATTTTAAGCACTTAGTGCTAATTTTGATGAAATTTGGGTACTTGGTACCAAAGAATGCGATTTAGGCTCTGTGCCAAAAGATTGATTTTAACTGTGATGGGCTTCATGCCAAAAATTGATTGATTACTTAATTAGGCCTTAGACCTAAAATGATTAGGTCTTCGACCAATAAGATTGATTGATTTAGGGCTTAATGCCGAAAGATTGATTGATTACTTAACTAGGTCTTAGACCTAAAAGGATTAGGTCATTGACCAAAAAGAAGAAATTAAGAGGAAGATAGAATGCTTATGATATGCTTGAATGGACAAAAGATAAATTATAATATTATCCTGTTTAGGATTTTCCCACTTCGAAGTTTCAGATCTCGTTTTTCTTGGAACTTGGATTATGATTCTTGATTATCGGTTAATTCCTGCAGCACAATGTTAGATTTATGCAAAGAAAAATCCAATAAGAGTTCTTAAGTGTGTGAGTAGAGATTTCGTCAGCACGAGGCCCACCTGGAAAAGTCCCACCCCGATTATGAAAATTTGGAGGCCTTTTATAGGCAAAAAATCGGACTGGACGGCGGTCGGACCGCCGTGCACAGCGGTTGGACCGCTGTGCACTGCTCACGGCGGTTGAACCGCCGGAGCGGCGGTTGGACCTCCGTGCACTGCGCACGGCGGGTGGACCGCTGCATGCGGCGGTTCAGCCTCCAAAATAGCACATCGGGTCGCGTAATTTTCGCTCAAACTGATTTTTCGGGAGTTACAGACCTCCAAAAAATATTCCGGGACCATATCCGTGATCCTCGCGTCATTTCGGACATTTCAAGTACCATGAAGACATACTTTCGGTGAACTTTACTATGGTAATCCAGTCTGGCTCGGTCTTCTGCAGTCTGAGAAAGTCGGCCTTCCGAGCCTCAAAATTCGAGTATTCACATTAATTCTCAATCATTTTTCTGCCAAATTAAATGGGTGAGTCATCTCCTTTGAATAGGAAGAGCTTAGGCAAATTATGATTAAAAAGTTGACAATAGTTTTGTTCTTATCTAAATTTCTTTTTCCTTTCTCATTTCTATCAAAATACCTCTTTTTCTATCAAACTTTCCTCTATTTTTCCATCATCCATTAACCTTTCCTAAGCTAATTTTTTATGTCTAAAAGTGATCTAAAATATAAAATTTAATCAATAAAGTGATATAAAAGCAAAGAAGCCAAAAGGAACTCCTAAAGGTAAGAAATCCAGAAATTCTGAATCTTAATCTTTTAATTTAGTTTCTCTAGCTTTAAATTTATTATTTATTGATTTTAAGCTAAAAATTATTATTTATACATTTTTAATAAGTATTTACAATGTTTGAAATTGATTTATATTAAAATAAATTGAAAGGAATGAAGTTAGAATCCCTAACACTCAAATCTGTCTAAATTATATAACTTGAACTTTTAATAATTTAGCTACTGTATTTTATTTATTATAATATGAAAATGAGTTTTAAAATTTATAAATATATATAGAAAAATGTATTTGGATGTTGGAAAGGCTGAGGTAAAAGGGCAAGTCAAAATGATGAGGGGAAATGAGTAAGTAAGTGAATATAAGCTGCTCATTTTAATAGTCTGAATGAATACCACTGAAATTTGCTGCTTTGTTTGAATTATTTACCTATATAAATAAACTCTATAATTTTTGAAAATTTATAAGGAGGTCATAAATGATGTTGGAAACATTCTGAAAAAATTTTAGGGCAAATGAATTGGAAGAAATTAATATGCAATTAAATGAATATAAACTACTCAAATGCTGAAATTTAGGTGTTTTGTTGACTTGGCACTGAATTGAGCATAACAAAATATATTTGATTTGGTTATAAATATAAGCATATAATAGATGAATATAAAGTTTAATATGTGTTTTGGATCTAAATTTCACAATTAAGCTTTATAAAATTTTAAAGCTCTGATACCAATTATTGTCCCTTGATAGCAACCAAGGGGGGTGAATTAATTATTGATGAAGTAATAGGAAATTAAAAAAACATTGACAAGCAAGGAAGAGTAGAGAAGAAGAGATTGAACGTAAAGAGTTTATTATGGTTTGGATTCCTCAATCCTACGTCCACTTTCTCAACAACCTGTTGAGTTCCTACTAACTATGAGTTTTTGCGAGCTCAACTCTAACATGGTGTTTTAACAAGATAGCAATAAACTTTTACAAGGTTTGAGTATTCCTCACATCCCAACAAAGGTTTTACGTAGGCTCACTCTAAAATCTAGTGTTTCAAAGCTCACACTAAACTTCTATAATGGTGTTTAATATTCACACACAAAAATTAAGAATAATAAATTTTAATTTTGATATAAAGCAATTGAAAGTGTTTATATATCTTTGCTATATGATTCACAATTCCCTATGGAAACTGAAGTTTCATGAGGTATTTATAACCTTTAAGCCTTCAAAGAGCTATTTGAAAAGAAAATTGATAGGTGCCTACTTTTTTAGTCATTGCCTCCCACTTCAAGTATTGGTCAGAGCAAAGTCATGATCAGACTACCCTTAGCCTAGTTGGACTAGGCCTAGAATGGTTAGACTAATTCTGGTCTGGTCGGTATCTTTGATTTTCTATCAAATGCTCCTCCAACGGCTAGTACACGTATCATTCACTAATTGAGTGGATAAGTAACAACTATAGTTTTTGAATCCCGTTTCACTGGTTCAGACGGTAAGGCCTTGGTCTGGTCGGACCACGAGTGGTGTGTTGAAAATCTAACCATACCACAGGGTGTGAATCTCATTGGAACTTTTTGGATAATTTTCATATGTCTGGTCCAATTGTACATTGAGATGGTCCGAGCAGAGTGTTGTGGTATGCTGAAGATTTAGGAGTGCCTTTGGATAGGAAGTCCGTTGGATCAAATTTTAGGTTTGGTAGTCGGACTGACCTCTGGTCCGAGTGGGCTATGTTGGTACACTAAAAATTTGGGAGCAATGCAGACTGTAAACCCTACTGTGTGTTTTTTGTTACAAGTTCAGCGTATGGTCTGGCCAGACTTCTTAATGATTCGGTTGGGTCTTGTCCCACTTCTCTAAATTTTAAAGTTCTTACAAAATGTAACTTGATGCAAATATTAGTGCTATTCAATTTTATTACCGAAGATCAAAATAGAGTTTTAAGCCAAGGATTTGGCTAACAAGCTTCAAGAAAATAACATGTTGGAAAGTATTTGGCTTTAAAGATTTTAGCATAAAGAGTGCTAGGGTTAGAGATTAATCTCCAACCTTGTTTTAACATAGCAATAATACTGCAGATGAAATATAAATCTAGTAGCTTAAGTATTATACAAATTAAATGAATAAAGTGAGGAAAAATCTTGATTGAAATAAAATTTTAATGTGACAAAGTAATATAAATAAAAACTCTAAAGTACTTCAATTGAAAACTTTACAACTCATAAGGATTGTGAATCAAACCAACTAATTGTAAGGTATAAATAATAAATTATATTTGTATAGAAACTATTAAAGAAACAAAATGACCTACTAGAGTGATGAAAGAATCATTGATATATATATAAAGAAGTGAAATTTACAAGTCACTAAAGTGTTGAAAATGAAAATTTTAAAACACCTTAGCTACGGTAACTCTTATGTATAAATATCTTAGGCATTATACTCAAAATGCATTACAACTTAATTAATAATACCTTAACATAATTATATGCATCAAAACCATATAAAATAAATAAAAAAATTTGAAAATTAGAAGTGAAAATAATTTTAAAGAAATTAATATAAGTGTAGGTAGCAATTTAAGGTGTGAAAAGAATACAAGTGTATACAAGTTAACAAAGAAATTTGTAATACTTGAGGAAAAAATGGATATTCCACCCAGTTAATTCTCAATCATTTTTCTACCAAATTATATGGGTGAGTCATCTCCTTTGCATAGGAAGAGCTTAGGCAAATTATGATTAAAAAGTTGACAATAGTTTTGTTCTTATCTAAATTTCTTTTTCCTTTTCTCATTTCTATCAAAACACCTCTTTTTCTATCAAAATTTCCTCTATTTTTCCAGCATCCATGAACCCTTCCTAAGCTACATTTTTTTTATGTCTAAAAGTGATCTAAAATAGAAAATTTAATTAACAAAGTGATATAAAAGCAAAAAAGCTAAAAGGAACTCCTAAATGTAAGAAATCCAAAAATTCTGAATCTTAATCTTTTAATTTAGTTTCTCTAGCTTTAAATTTATTATTTATTGATTATAAGCTAAAAATTATTATTTATACATTTTTAATAAGTATTTAAAATGTTGGAAATTGATTTATATTGAAATAAATTGAAAGGAATGAAGTTAGAATCCCTAACACTCAAATCTGTCCAAATTATACAACTTGAACTTTTAATAATTTAGCTACTGTATTTTATTTATTTTAATATGAAAATGAGTTTTAAAATTTATAAATATATAAATAAAAATGTATTTGGATGTTGGAAAGGTTGTGGTAAAAGGGCATGTCAAAATGATGAGGGAAAATGTGTATAAACTGCTCATTTTAATAGTCTGAATGAATACCACTGTAATTTGCTGCTGTGTTTGAATTATTTACCTATATAAATGAACTCTATAATTTGTGAAAATTTATAGAGAGGTTGGAAACATTCTGGAAAAATTTCAGGGCAAATGAATTGGAAGAAATTAATATACAATTAAATGAATATAAACTACTCAAATGCTGGAATTTATGTGTTTTGTTGACTTGGCACTGAATTAAGCATAATAAAATATATTTGATTTAGTTATAAATATAAGCATATAATAGATGAATATAAATTTTAATATGTTTATTTAATTTTTCCAAAATTATAAATTTTAATTTAATGAATAAGTAAATCAAATGACTTGAAGAAGCCAATGTATTTTTATAGGCATATAGCACATATTTGAACTTACTCTATTGTATAGCCCTATTATAAATATAATTTTGTGATATTTGAATTTATAATTACAAAATAAATTTTAAGGCCTATTAAGATATTAAAATAGGGAATAAGTACCTAATAAACAATTAAGACAAAAATTATAAATATTAAAAAATAAATCTAAATGTACGATTTATGTGTGGATGTGAATGTAAGTCGAGTATTGCTACCAAACTAACCAATAATTCTCAATGACTTAGAGAAATAAAATTTGCATATTCTAGGTGAGTTATAGTGTCCATCCCTTGCTTTTTCACTTTTGAAATTCTTTGATGAAAATTTAACCATTGTTGATATTTGAGCCATTTGATATCATTTGTTTTTTATGATTCTGCATTTGTGAATTGTGAAAACTAATATGGCCTCTTGGCCTATGTGATCCATACCAAGCCATTTGTTTAGTCAATATGATAGAATCCCAACTTGATGGGGATTATACCATCAGGCTATGTACACATAGAGATTTGTAGTGAAAGGGTAGCTAATGCCCTTATGTGTGATAGTACTGAAATGTATATAGTGATATATTTTCTTCAGTGCTATTGCTATGTATTATCTATCATATTATGTAATTTGCTTTTGTGATATTGGTCTATTTATCGTGGGCCTTTCTTGTAGATTGAATTTTATTATTATACTATTATTATGCAGCTACCTTATTTATTATTCTTGAACCTTGAAAAAAATATTTTATTGCACACTCTATGTAACACCCCTATATTCCGTATACGTACCAAGCATGCTTATACGATCGTATAATACGTATACTGAATATAGAACATGCCACTGTTTAAAATACACAACTCATAACTCGAATGTTTAAAGGAAATTCAAAAGACACTATGTATAAAAACATTTATAAATTCACAGCGGAAGTTATTACAAATTTTTACAAGTTCAAATACATAAATGTCAAAAATATATACGACATAGAATAGATACATGATTGGCAGCTTGACTCTCTGATCTTTAAGCTCTAATCCAACTCTTCAAGTAAAGCTCAACTAGGTCTAGAGGAATCCTCAGTCTCAACCCTATCAACTCTACCACCTGCGCGATGAACCACAATCGCGCTGAGCCAAAACTCAGTAGTACAAACCATCATGATAATATGAAATGTCAATATCAATATCATACATTCAATCAATAATAATCATATATATATATGAAGGTTAAATTTCATAATTTCAATAATCATATCATCATCCATTATACTCATTCAACAAAGACACCTATGGGCCCACAAGACACTAATTTGTTATTCAAAGTTCAGAGTTGCTGTTTCGGTCCAATATCACAATAATCAAGCCCGTAGGCAATATACATATCTCTCTATCCATGGATAGGGTAACAGACCCAGTCTCTTGGACCATCAACTCAACAACTTGAGGAGATCCTCAACCCGGCTAGAATGTTACCTGTAACAGACCCAGTCTCTTAGACCATCAACCCGACTAAATCGAGGAGATCCTCAACCCGGCTAGACTGTTACTTCAATTTACATTTATCATTTCACATTTATAAAGTAACAGACCCAGTCTCTTGGGCCATCAACTCAACAACTTGAGGAGATCCTCAACCCGGCTAGACTGTTACTACAATAGGCATGCCTGCCAAAATCAGAACTCTGAAGGTTGAATAAGACACTTTACACAAAATCATTTCATTCTCATTTCATTCTCATTTTCGCAATAGGCAACCTTGCCTCAATTGTAATTTATTTCATCATCATAGCCAACAATCATGGCTTCTCATCACATAAATACAATTCATCACATTATCATATCTTTCATATCATTATAAATGTTCACATCATATTCCACATTATACACAACATAACATTATTCATAAGCATCATCAATATCATGAAATGTATGTTAAATTTCAACATCATATGGATGTATGCAATAATGTAGTTTATACTTACCTTAAATGCAACCCACACAATATTAACACCTCTCTTTCCAACAATCTTTCACTTCTTGAATTAGAGTAATTCACCTTCTTCACAACCTAATCCAAAGGAAGATGAAACCCTTATAAGAACATAAGGCTAAGAACCAACTAGGGCAAACTCTAACCATGACACGCTCACCCACACGGGCGTGTCCCTGACCGTGCCCTAACTCCACAACACAGAAGCTTTTACACGCTCAATGACACGGGCGTGTTACTGGGCGTGTAATACCTTCTGCCTCACAACAATATTGACACGTCCAACATCAAGAACGTGCTCATGGCCGTGTCAATTCCCCAAAAACACAGTGGCTATGACACGCTCAATAACACGGGCGTGTTACTGGTCGTGTCAATCCTACTGCCACACAGAAGCTACAACACGCTCAGTGACATGGGCGTGTCACTGGTCGTGCCACTCAACCCAAAATACAGAGCTATCGACATGCCCAAAATCCTGGACGTGCCCTAGGGCGTGTCAGGCCAAAAACCCAGATTCCGGTCAAAACAACAACACAACCAACAAAACTCTTTCTTTCACCAAAAACCACTTCAACCAAAGTCATCTCAACATACCCAAAAACCATAACAAACTCACAAAAACACCAAAACAACTAAAGCATTTCTCAAATCTCAAATCAAAAATCATCAACACAAACCTAAAACACAACCTCAAAACAATCACTTCCAACAACTTACTCTTTCCTCCAATCCATCCCCAAAAATAAGAAATCAGTTACCCAAACACTCTTAAACCCATCTTAAACAACATAATCACTTACCAATCACAACTCAACTCAAAAACTCAAAGAAATCAAAGAGTCAAGTGAAGAACTTACCAAAGATGAAGAAATCTCTTAACTTTCCACTTGCACTCTTGAAAGCTTCCTTAGATCTTGAATTAGAGGTTCAAATCTCTTCTTTGCTCTCTTGTTTCTTGTGTTAACCGGCCAAACAAAGCAAAGGAAGGAGAAGGAGAAAGTGATCCACGGCAATGAGAAAGAAAGAAGAAGGAAGAAAGAGAAATCCAAAGTCAAACCCCTCTTTTCCTTAAAACCCTCTCAACCAAGCAATTTAAAATATTAAACTAATCTCTTTCAACCTCTTCCACACATTCAAATCCTTATTAATTAATTAATAACAAATTCAAAAACACAACAAATATCTTCTTCCACTAACTCAAAACTTTGACTTTCCATGACTTAGGTATATGTTATATATATCCTAATATACATCACATATACACTTCCTTTAAAAACCCCTTTTTCTTCCAATAAAACATATACAATAAATCCAATTATAATAATAATAAAACCCAAAACATCTAGGGTATATTTTGGGATATTACACTCTACCTTTGTGACACTATAATCTCACTGAGTTGACGACTCACTCCATTGTCTGTGGTTTTAGGTAGAGGTGACTCAAGACCATCAACTTCTTGATTTCTTCTTCCAGCAAGATGCTTCAGAATAATATAATTAGCAAATACTATCATATGTAATTAAATAATTATGTTTGTGATATACTTTAATTGCTCCGTAATATTATTATAAATAGTTTAGTAAATTTTTGAAGTAAACTACAAAGTAATAAAAAATATTTGTGTATAATATAAAATATGAAAATAAATTTGTGTAATAATAATATATCATAAAATTATGAGTAAATAATAAAAGTTATAAAATAAAGTTTTAATTCACTAGTGTAATTAATCAATTTGTATGAATTCATAAATTAGTTGGGTTCTACGTGGTGTTTGGTGGCCTTAAGCCTACCTGAACCCTAGGATCGTTACACTTCTAAAAATGAGGTGTGACAACGGCTAGGTTGAAACAAAGAAGATTTTGAAAACCTAGACCTTTATCCATTTTCTAATACACAAGCAATCCCTTAAAAACCATTGGAGACCCCTACTCTTTCTTGTCTTAGAACCCCACCAAAAGAAGTTCATCATCTTTAGGAGTTCATCACAAAGGGATATAGGGATAAGGAAGACACACATATAATAAGTTGGAATTGATTGTGCTGCCATTTTAAGTAACACCTCCTTGCCGACTTTTGAGAGAAATTTATTATTCCAATTTGTAATACGAGCCCCAATCCTTTCTTTGAGAAAAGAAAAAATCCAGCACTTGTTGCAAGAGAAGGTAAACCCAGATACTTGCTACAATTCAAAGGAGTACTGACATAAATAACCTGTTGAACAATATTCCTCATACAATTTCCAACACTGGCACTAAACATAGTGCTAAATTTTTGAAAATTTATTGCTTGGCTTGATGCTAACTCATAAGAATGGCGGATACCCTTCACCGCTCTACTTTCACTTTCATTTGCTTTAGGAAAGAAAAAAAATGTCATCAGCAAATAAAAGATGAGGTATATTAGAGAAATTCTGCAACCATGAATCAAACCCATTCTCTCCACTCTAGAGAACATGGTAGTCAGCACACAAAATAATTAAGTAGGGGGACAAAGGGTCACCCTGTCGAAGCCCTCTATATGAAATAATTGGACCCTCTTTTGAACCATTAAAAGAGACATTGTATCTAATATAGGATACACATAGCATAATTAACTTCACCCAATTCTCATGGAATCCCAGCTTTAAGAGCATCAGACATAGGAACTCCCAATCCATCCGATCATATGCTTTGTTGACATCCACTTTTAATGCAACTTCACCCTCCTATAATTTTTCTAATTTATAATTTTTTAAAAATTTGGTGATCCGTCCCTATAACCTTGGACCAAGTATACTCAAAGCCAATGAGTGGAATGTTAATTAAATCGCACTCAAACAATGTTTCATTAAAACCTTGTATTAGGTTACTTGGATTATCATTACCTCCTCATTTATCACCAGTCAACAATAAATCATTGAAATCCCCCATAACAACCCATGGTAACCTTGACAGGTTTGAAAGACTTTCTAGAAACCTCCATGAATTTCTTCTTCTACTATGCTTAATGAACGTATAGAAATTGGTGAATCTCCACTTTGGTGAAGCTGGTTAGGAAACCTCCAAATCAATATGATTATTTGAATACCCTAATACATTAACCACAACCACATCAGTCCACATAATAGCTAGACTACCTCCTCTCCCCATTCTATCAAAATAGAATCTGCCTATAAAACCCTCCTCTTTTGCAATTTTTTAATCACCTCCTTACTAATAAGTCTCTCTATGAGGAAAATGAGATTTGGTCTATGTGTGAGAACCAAATCCTTTAAAGCAAAAACTACATGAGGGTTCCCCATCCCCTTGCAATCCCAACTTATGCATTTCATTGCCCTCGGCTGGTTCGAGCCTCAGACTCAGTCGTTTCAGTGTTCATTATAGGAGAAAGTTGTATGGATGTAGAAAAAAAAAACTGGTCATTCCCAACTCCTTTTTCTTGTCATAGTCACTTCTTATTTTCATCCACTAACATAACTGTATCTTCATCATCATTTTCTAATTGACCTAACTTTTTAGCTAACTCATCTACCATATGGCATAAATCTACTGATGTGTCTCCTTAGGTAATGGTCATATGATTAGAGGGAAATACATTATTAACCAAACCCATAATTTTGGTTTGATTAAAATTTACAAGCTGAATATTCGCATGATTTGAATTAGGAACCAATCCTTAATTAGCGGCAATAATATCGACAATGGATTTGCCATCTAGATTCTATAGCCACTTATTGATTGGCTTCCTATCATCAGATGATATGCCTGATCGGATCCTTTGTTCAATTCGGTGGAAGGATTGTTAAACAAAACCTCACAATCTGAGTGTGCATGCCCAATGACACCACAAATAAAACAAAATAGTGGCAGTTCTCATACCTAAATTTTACTAGCACTATGGTATCACCCCTTTTTTTTAATGACCTTAGCTCACTTCAATGGTTTCCAAATATCCAATCACACCCTAATCCACATACAGTGTTTATTGGTGGCTGGCACACTAAAGATATCATTGTGAGTGAAAATTTTTGCCCACACTCCCAAGTGGAATAGTTCTTGAGACTTCAGCACTGTTAGGCTCAAGGCCTTAGAGAACACGGGCCTAAACCTGGAGAAAATGGAGTCACCACTTGGATAGGTTGGGAAAATACAAAAGGATGGATGACTCGATTCCTAAGGAATCCTCAACCCCTAATGGGTTCGAAAAGTTAGGTACGTATGGGGAAGGTGAGAATGACCCAACATGCCCATAACGCCGGGTTCATTAGAACTGGTCTCCTTTTTAGTTCTAAATATTATTAAATTCTTAACTTCTTAAAATATCATCCATATTATATGCAATTATCAAAATAAATAATCATCCATCACCTTTATTAAAATAAAGCAAACAAAACAGGCACCCATCCGTGGATGAAAACATGCCTTTACAATGTCCAAAGTTCAAAAACAAAATAAATAAGATGGAGCACCCACCATGGGTGGAAACATGCCCCTTACATTGATCCAAGACTTAAAATAAAATAAATTACATTAATCTTAATTAATGAGGTATTCACGAAGTGGAAACATACCTCTTACATTATGAAAACTAAAATAATCAACATTAAAATAATGAACTAAATGAATTAAACCATTCATAACATTTATAATAATTAAAAGTAAATCACCAAAAATAGAATATTGATAAATCACTAATCATAAGCATGTTATAAATTAAATAACCAAAATTTAGGGTTCAATCTTAAATAAATTATTAAATGTATAAATTAGGGTTTTGAAGTTGGTGTTTGAGAAATTAGGTTTCTGGTATTTGAAATTAGGGTTTTGGTATTTGGATTTAGCTTTAAGCAAATTGGTTTTAAATTATGCCTACTGGATTAGGGCTAGGAAATTTGGGATTAGGTTTTTATGGTTTAAAGGTTCTGGACATTAAGGATTTGAGATTTTGGATTAGATATGGAAATTAGATTACTGGATTAGGGCTTTAGTTTTTGGACTAAGTATTAGGGTTGAGGTTTTTTTTTTATAATTTTGGATTTAAGGTTTAGGCTTTAGGTTTGGAACTTAAATAATTAAAATTTAGGGTTTATATGGATTGGGGTTTAGGTAGATTAGGGTTTTGGTAAATTAGGGTTTAGACGAATTGGATTCTGAATATTATGGCTTGGGTAAATTAGGCTTGAATATTTAAGATTTAGGAAAATTGGGGTTTAGGTGAATTAGGGTTTTGGGATTTAAGGGTCAAGGTCTAACATTGGCTACTGTGATAAATAAATTATTTTGAAAATATGAATATTGCTACTAGATTGTTTGAATATATTGCAAACTACTGCATGAGATTATGATAACATAACTATTGTGATTTGAATAAATTAAACACAGGAAACAAACCTTCGTTTGTTAGCTCTACCAAATTAAAAGAGTTTGAACCAAGCTTGATGTTTTCTACTACCTGAATCAACTTAGTTCTTTGATCGGGCTTTGGCAATTTGGCAATTGCCTAGACACTATCTTGATTATGGTGACTGACTCTCTTTTTCTTTTCTTGTTTTTGCTTTTCTCTTTCTTCTTGCCTCCTTGATTCTTACTGCTAATTGCCGGTCCCTTTATTTTGACAATTAATTGCCTTTTATATCCAACACTAGGGCATCCTCTCAGTCCTTTTAACTTTGAATAAACAATACCTAATGGAATTGGCATGGCTTAGGCCAACGGTCCGAACAAATCACCTTTTAATCATATTATTCATAATAAAACTGAATCAACATGATCCAAATATTGAATAATTATAATTGGTTTGCTTCGAGCATTTAAATAAAAATTATATTTGGATCGGTACCAAAATTAAGGGTCTACTTTCTTGCCCCCTGCTTGAATGATCTTTAATTTATTTAGAGAGTGAAAAATAATTTAATTTAGAAAGGTCATATTGGTTTGGGTTCTAGACATGGATTAATTCTGGACTAAAAAATGGTTTGAGTTCTGGACCTGCATTGGTTTGGATTCTGGACCCGGATTGAGTTCTGGACTCGAAAAATAATTTGGGTTCTGGACCTATATTGGTTTGGATTCTGGACCCGGACTGAGTTCTAAACTCAAAAAATAATTTGAGTTCTGGACCTGGATTGGTTTGGATTCTAGACCCGGACTGAGTTCTAGACTTGAAAAATAATTTGGGTTATAGACCCGATATTTCTGCAAAAAAATTTCACTCGTAAGTTTTACAAAAAATTTGGCTTTTTTTTACTGTACCTATATATTCTTGCCCCCTACATGGAAAAAATATTTGTAAGTACAAAAATATTTTTTAGATGCAAAAATAGAAATCAATGTACTACGTGCACGTGTGCACGTTTGCTGTATATGAATTATTGGAATTATTGAAAGTAACTTACTATGAGCTTGTGTGTTATATGTGAGTTAAAACATAAATTTATTGAAAGGAGACATAAAATATGAAATGAGACATGACTGATGTAGTAACTTTATCTTTGTTTCCTTTTCCTTTTTCAATTTTGTTTTATGTTGCACATTTTCTTCTTTGACTGTGAGGTAAGGCATGTGAATTGTGATGTAGCTTTAATATTATCCTACAAGCTTATTTGCTATAAATAGGTAGCAATTCACTCATTCAAACACTTCAGGCAAGATTTCAAGCAATAATTTTATTTTCTACGTTCATTTTGAAAATTTATAATTTGTAGCATATATAAATGGCAACAAATCAACATTCGTCCCTGGCTAGACCTCGTTCAGATGTCGAGCTTCTTAATCATATTTGGGTGCATGAGCATGGGAGAGTAACATTGTTAGCTGGTATGGAGCTACACCGTAGCTCAAAAGAAAAAACTAAGGAAAACATAATTTTTTATTAACAAACTAAGTATTTAATTACATAAAAGAATAACTAAGTATGATTTGTGTATGCATTATTATTTTTATATATTTATCTATATTCATTATATTTAATTACTGTATAAATAATTATGAGTATTATTATTATTTAATTTTTGCACAAAAAATATGGGTAGTTTTATTATTTAATTTTGCACTAAAAAATATTTTTATAGTTACTTATATATTTTTATTTGCTATATACGAGCAAAAGTGAAAAATATTTTAAAATTTTGGAGTTTACATACCTTGTGATAACTTACTTATGTTGTGGCACTATGACGGTTGTGTTGTTTATGGTGGTGAAAATATCTACAAAGCCCATCAGTGGTATAACCACGCTCCATCTCGAGTAAAGCAAATAATTCGGCGATGCGGCTTTGAGGATTTTATCACGCAGTTGCCGTCAAAAGGATACCAAATATATAGGAGCATAATCCAAGCGCTTGCAGGAAGGTGGATGGATACCACCCATACCTTCCACTTACCAATGGGAGAAATGACTATAGGTCTGGTTGATTTTACTACCATTACTGGTGTCCCGTGTCATGGAATGCACATCCATTTTACTGACAACATCTTAATGCATAATGAAATCCAACAACTGATAGGCATGGAACCTTCCCTAAAAGAGCCGTTTAAGATCAAGTATGAACCTATTCTGGAGCACTGGATGAATTATACCAGACCAATTCATGGAGAAACTGCTGAACAATATGCTCGAGGGTTATTGCGTTATTTGCTGGGGATGACTATTTTGAGTAGTACTGAGTCCATCCTTCATTTATCAGTGTTACGGGCTCTTGCTGATATTGATCTCGTATCATTGTACAATTGGGGAGAGTCTAGTCTGGCTTGTTTGTATCAGGGTTTTAATAAGCTTTGCCAGAGGAAAATATCATTTTTTGGCTTTTTGGTGGTCGTTGAGGTATTTAGTTCCAACCCCCTCCTTTTTTTTAAAAAAAAATCGAATCAATTAAATAATGTGTATGAGTTTGACCTTCATTATTCCTACAGGTTTGGGCATATGAGCATAATCTTGTACAGGTACCCGACATTTTTTGATAAAAAATCGGGTATTCGAGATTAAGCCTTTGGTTAGCAGGCAGCACAATGATATCCAATTCTCATCACGTGCATTCTCATCGTTATCACTTGAGCCGGTTAACCTGGGATCAAGTAAAAAGAATTAGAAATTGTTAAAATTTGTGAATAAATTAACTTACCTTTTCTTCTTCGCTCTGCAGGTAGATATTGCTTGGTGGGGTGACGATGAGCAGGCCAGCTGGACTCCTTTCATGAATGCCACCTTGCCTCTTCAAAATTATTTTTGAGTTGTTACTAGTCTAGTATCGAGCGGGTGGTTCCTCAGTGAAAGAGTGCATAATTGGTTTCTTAGTCCCGAGGAACGGAGAGTTCTTAATAATATCCTGGCTTATACATTAGACACTACATCCATACCAAAAAACTTCTGGATGCGTGCATGGCATGGATATGATGTCGAATGGTATCTTCTCTCACCTGCTGAGTCATACACCCAATTTATCCAACAACGGCTTTTGAATTTTAAAGTTTTCCTTGTTGGGACTTCCTAAAGGAGAAGAAGAAGAAAATGATGACGACGGAGATGGGGATGATAATGTCATGGTCACCTCTTCCCAAGTCAATCAAATATGTCATGTTGCTCATCCAAGATCACTTTTCATGGTACTTATCTAATCTTGAATTATGTAGATGGCCGAGCAATCAAGTGTTCCTCATCACGATGGGGTCGGTACATGTCATGCTGCTCCATCTCAACCATATGTTTTGTCTGTAGTGCCCTATGCTGATCCATCCTTCAGGCTTCAAGGCTTTGATATGAATTATATGGTTTGGAATTTTTTTAATATATATATATGTTTGTGTATGGTGATGTATGCTGTATGTATGCATGAAAATGAATGAACTTACTCTTTCTTTTTTGGCTCACAGCAAATGCTCGAAGAACATAATAGGAAATTGCAAGAAGAATTCGCTGCCCATCATTAGCGTGTTGCTTATCTTGAGCAAAAATTTTAGAACTTCCGATTTTAAAGCTATAGGGATCCTGGTGCCTCATTGTCAAGGGGGCCCTAAACTGATGACCATGAGATTCCTTCTCCCTTTTCAGATGATGACCATTACAAACCTGACTTTCAAGATAATAGGGACTTAGGTGCTTTCCCCCGAGTGGATTCCAAATGGATGACATACCTCCTTCTCCATCAGGCGGTGACTTTTTTAGGGCTTTATTTGACCATGAACTGCCTCCTTCTTCTCAGTAATCAACTTGTATCAAAGTTAAATAAAAGGCTTGTATTATTAATAATAATAATTACATATTACTTCTCCAATAACTTTGACTTTTCATTTTTTTTTACTTTTTTGTTTCTCTTTTTTTTTAAAAAAATTATATATATATATATATGTACACAGAAAATCCATGACGAATTCAAATTTGGATTCATCATGGATATATGTTTGCAAAACCATAATATACTTAGCATTCTGAAAATAACTCAACGTGAACACTTTTTCCATGCGTGTCTTGATTTCCAGCCACTGCCTATTCCTCGTATACTTCAGCATACAAGCCAATGTCTATTTAAATCTTCTTCAATTTGTTAATCATGCTACAATTCCTAACTTCAATAGAAACAAATTAATGTCCTACAAATTTATCACAGCAACGAAAACAATTCCTACAATTTTGATTTTTCTTTAAATTCAAGAATGATTGAGCTTAATTTGAAGAAACTTAAAGGTTTGTTTAAGACCATGAAAGCTATATATTGGGAATAAATATCTTGGTCTCAAATTAATACTTTGAAGTGCTTTCAAAATGTTAAATTGGACTATTCCTTTTTACATGCCATGGCTTCCTTTTGGAATGTGAAAACTAGAACTTTCATGATAAACAACTTTGAAATTTGTCTTATGATCGAAGAATTTGAATATATTCTCGAACATCCAAGTGATCATCCAATGGCATTGCTCCTACTAACTTCTAAGACTCATCAAAAGATGCAGATGTTGTTTCAACTCTCGAAACCTGAAGTTCTGCAATTGACAAGAGGTGAGAAAATCCTGCTCGGTCCTTTGTTTGATCTTTGCACTTCCCATTTGGCTCCCACCAAACTTGGGGCACATGTTCTGTCTTTACTTGCATGGTCAATTCTTACTTATTTCTCCTGACGGTGACATTAATCTGCGAGTGCTGGATATCGCGGACTAAATGGAGGGAGGATTTTCACTAGTACTCATTATCTTGGATGGGACCCTAATTGGATTGGATCAATTCAAGATAGATTTTTCAAGGAGGTTAGCCAAAAGTCCTTTGTTGCTTCAAGTAATTACCTAAATTGCCCTTTTGGATTTTTAATTTAGGTCTTTTATTTTATTGCTCTAATTTTTTCCTAGTTCGCCCTTATGAGTTTTTGAAACTAGCTAGCTGTCCTAATTTTTGCCTGAATCATCCTTATGGATTTTTAACTTAGCAGACTCTCTCTCTTTTATTATTATTATTATTATTATTATTATTATTATTATTATTATTATTATTTTTGCCTAGATCGCTCTTGCGAATTTTCAGAACTAGTGAACAACCCTAATTTTTGCTTAGGCCACCCTTGTGTGTTTTAACCTAATAGGTTTTTTAACTATTGTTTGTATTTACAGATCTAGCTATAGGAGTGCATCTGCTTACTCGACACCCCATCTATGAAATTTACCAGATATCTGATATGACATCATTCTACTAGGAAACTACTCCATCTTGCTTCTTCATATTCCCTCTAGATTGACTGGATCCGATAACGAGTTGTGATTAACATCCATTGGTTGGTACCTTAGTAGAAGATTACCCATGTCACCATTCAGACGTATCTGATGTATGTTCCTCTTGCCGCTCTTTATCAAGGTACTTGCTACGATCCTCATTGATTTGACTGCCAATATAGAGCCGAGCCTCGAGTTTTTGAGTTCACTCCTGATTTGGACATACCTCGTCTGCCTGAAGCCTTTTTGGATTGACTGAAGCTAAGCTGGCTTATACGTTACACTTATCATCTGCCATAGAGTCTGCATTTGTTAATTCTTTAGATAAAATGATGTTAGGATGAACAATAATGATAAAAAAAAAGATATTTTTTCCTTTTATAATTTGTCTTCACCTTTCATTATTGTGTTATTTATTTTGCCCTAATGGTCATATTATTTCAAAATATTGCACATAGAATAATTTTAATATTAACTCTGTTTTATTAAATTGGGGAACAACCAAACATAAAGCTAGCATACATAAGATCATTTCTGTCGCCAACCAACTATTTCAGATTTTCTAATTGATAATTTTCTATCATTTAGCCCTAATTGTTACCTAGCCAGCCCTTTTAGGTTTTTGAACTGCTCTAAATTTTGCCTAGGCCGCCCTTTTTGGGTTTTTAACCTAGCGAGCTCTCTCTCTTTTTTTATACATAAAACCTCTTTAACCTGTCAATGTTCACTGGCTCACTAAACTCATTCCCATCCATGTCTGGTAGCTTGACTGCACCCTTGTTCATGACTTGCTTCACAATATACGACTGTTCCCAACCAGGTCTAAACTTTGCTCTTGGATCAGGGAATTAGGCTTGCACCACTTCAACACTAAGTCACTAATTTTAAACTTCCTGATCTTAATCCTTCTATTGTAGGCCCGAGCTATCTTTCTTTGATACAACTGATGATGATACAGTGCTTTTAACCTTTTCTCTTCTAACAAAGCCAATTGTGTGTATCTACTCATTAACCATTCCATCTTAGGCAATTCAACTTCCAGGATCACCCTTAATGTTTTGATCTCAATCTCAATTGGCAACACTGCCTCTATCTCATAAACCAAGGAAAACGACATCATTCCAGTTGGGGTTCGTACACTTATTATGTATCCCTATAAAGAAAAGGAAGCATCTCCTACCAATCCCTGTACATCTTAGTCATCTTGGACAGAATCTGCTTAATTGTCTTGTTTGTTGCTTCTACTGTACCATTAGCCTTCGGTTTATAAGGGGAGAATCGGTGACGATGGATTTGTTACTTTGAGAATAAGTCCTTAACTACTCATTGAAACTGTTCCTCATTATCCGATATCACACTGTGTGGGACCCCATACCTACATATGAGATTCTTTTCAATAAATCTAGCCATTTGCCTTGCCGTCAGCTTGTTGAAAGATCAGCCTCAGCCCATTCTGAAAAATAATCCACTGCTACTACAATGAAATGGTGACCGTTCGAAGCTGTTGGATGCATCTCTCCTATAAAGTCAATCCCCCAAGTTGTAAAAGGCTTGGGTGAAGAAATCTAATATAATTCTTCAGGAGGCATGTGATTTGGATTACCATACATCTGGCACTGTTGGAACTTTTTCACAAAATCTATATAATCTCTCTCCATGGTTAACCAATAGTAACCTTGTTAAATTATCTTCTTAACCAGGACTAATCCGTTCATGTGTCATCCAGAACTTTTCGTATGTATTTTTGACATGATCTGCTCAACTTCAGACTTCCTTAAGCACCTCAAGTGCAACCTATCGGGCCATCTTCGATATAACTCTTCATGAAAGGTGATATATTATAAGGACCATCGCCTTATGGCTCTTCTCTCTTCCCTCATTATCCCCAATGGATATTCCTTATTCTCCAAGAATCATTTTATGTGTCATACCATGCATCATGGTTTGTATCAGTTTCTATGATTATTTTATATTTATAGCAAGTAGTTAATGAACTGGTCAAAACCAGAGGCTTAAGAAATAAATTGACAGGATTTTTCCACACCGAATCCAATGTGGTTAGGGCATTGGCCATCTAGTTTTCTTCTCTTAGTAAGTTTATAAATCAACACTCCTTAAAATTTTTGTTCATCATGGTCAAATAATCATGGTATGGTTTTAACTTCTCTTCTTTTAACTCCCACTCTCCATTCACTTGGGATACCACTAATAATGAATCACTAAAAACTTGCAACTTATCCACCTTCATAATCATCAGGGTTTCCAAACCAAAGATACATGCTTCATATTCCACTATATTATTGGTTACCCTGAACTTCAACTTCTTAGCTAGAGGAATGAGCTCCCCTTTAGGTGATTCTAATATTACCCCCAAACCTGCTCCCTTTCTATTTACTGCTCCATCAAAATATATCTTCCATCCTTATACTTCTATCGCCTCTAAATGTTCATCTGGAAATTTCAAAACCACTTTCTCACTATTCGGCAATGGTTGTTGGGCCAGGAATTCTGCTATTGCTCTACCTTTGATAGTTTTCCTGATTATATATTCAATCTTAAATTCTTCTAAAATTAGCAACCATCGACCATATTTCCCAATCAACGAGGGTGTCTCCCTTAAATATTTCACTGGATCCAACCTGAAAATTGTTTGCACACTATATGATTGAAAGTAATTTCGTAATTTTTTAGAAGACCAAACCACAACTATACAGGTCTTTTCAGTGATACTATACTTAATCTCATAAGGTAGGAGCTTTCTACTCAAATAATAGATTGCATGCTCAACCCCCAATTCATCTGCTTGGGCTAGCATTGTTCCTATTGACTCTTCTTCTACTGCTAAGAACAGTAACAAAGGGTTACCAGGTTTAGGTAGTTTCAAAATAGGTAGTTTCTTTATATGCTCAAAGGCCTTTTGACACTTTTCATTCCACTTGACTGGCTATTTAAAGATAGGTTCACGGATTATGGTAAGCTTTGTTATGAACTTGCTAATGTACTATAATCATCCAATGAACCCCCGAACTTCCTTATCCATCTTAGGGGCTAGCATATCTCTGATTGCCTTAACCTTGTTTAGGTCAATCTCAATGTCATTTGGGCCAATCATGTGTCCCAGCATTTTGCCTGAAGTAACTCCAAATACACACTTCTTTGGATTTAACCTTAGATTATACTTCATTGCCCTCTCAAAGAATATCACTAGGTTTTGAAAATGTTGCTCTCTTGTATCTGACTTCACCATCATGTCATCAACATAAACCTTAACTTCCTTATGCATCATGTCATGAAACAAGGTGGTGGCCATCCTTTGGTAGGTTATTCCAGCATTCTTTAACCCAAACGACATCACCCTATAACAAAATATACCTCATGTAGTAATAAAGGCAGTTTTAGCTTTATCCTCTTAGGCCATTAACACTTGATTATATCCAAAAAATCTATCTACGAATGAGTGTAGCATGCTAGAGGTTATACTATCAATAATAAAATCTACATGGGGTAAAGGAAGGTCATCCTTAGGGGAAGCCTTGTTCAAGTCTCTATAGTTCACAAAAATCCTAATTCTCCCATCTTTTTTTAGCACGAGAACTATGTTGGCTAGCCAATCTGAATAATCTATCACTTTAAGGAACTTTACTTGTATCTGCTTAGTGACTTCTTCTTTTATCAATTCTGCCCATTCTAGCCTTAATCGTCTAAGCTTTTATTTGACAAGTTTCATGTGAATATAAGTGGGAATCATGTGCTTGGCTATAACTCGATCAATTCCAAGCATATCCTCATAAGATCAAGCAAAGACTTCTTCATATTTTTAAATATTTTTTCTAATCTCTCTCTCTCTCTTCAGGAGCAAGGTCGGATGCTATGCTAATATTTTTAGGATAATTAGTTATTCCCTAATTTAATGATTGTATATCAATAGAGTTAATATTAAGAATGTTCATGTAAACACTATCTGAATGTATGTAACCATCAAAAAAAATATCACTCAAGTAAGCAAATCAGACTTTATTGCATTCATTTCAAAAAAGAAAACATCATCATCCTCATACAGAGCAGACAAATTAAAATTAAAATCAAAATCAACATCAATGTTCTCATTATCATAAACTACAAGATTCTCAAGCTGTTCTTTAATGAGAGTAGCAATTTCCTCAGGAGTCTTCTGGATCTTTAGGGTAGCTTCCTTCTTCTCTTCTAGCCTAGGCTCTTTGTCAGTTGGTAGGTCAAGCTTTTTCTTCTTCTGTTCCACCAGTTCAGCAACATCAGCAAAGATCTTAAACCTAAGGATCATCTTTCCTATGAACATAATAGGCTCCAGCTTTCCTTGTAGTGGTCCCAGCTCTCGTGCTTTGACAAATATTTCTTTAAGTGGAGGAAAACTCATCTTCTCATTCTTTTTCAGTGCAACACCTCTATTTGCTTCATCATATCCCAACCCTTTCTTGGAAGTTTGATTCTTGAAATTTGCAAGTTCTGTTACACTTGCCTTCCCCTTCCTACGGCCAGTACCGGGTAGATAATTCATTTTCTTCATCATTGCCAAAATTCTAGAACCCATTATCTCATTATTAGAAACAACATCTACTTTAAAACCATTGAGAGGCCTCTCAATCATCAAAGCATTTACCACTTCATTATCTTCAGCCTCGATAATCACTGTCTCATCCCTATTTGGGAACTTGATTTTCTGATGGAGTGTAGAAGGAACTCCACCAAGAGGATGAGACTAGGGTCGTCCCAACAATAATGCAAAGGTGACGGGTATATCCAGGACTACAAATTTCACCATGGATTCAATTAGGCCAGCCTTCACAATAGCTTTGAAAGTTCCCTCAGCATGCCTCTTAGTATTACCATAAGCCCTAATGGTCACCTCAGTTGGGCTCAAATCTCTTATTGACATAGCTAGCTTTGGTAAGATCTTAAGTGAACAGACATTTATGGCGGATCTATCATCAACTATTATACATGGAGTTATTTTTCTTTTAACCTCTACCTTGATAAAGAGCGGACAGATGTGATCTCTTCCCTCTTTCGATAAATCCACATCCGAAAATGACACCATTCCTACATCAACCTAATTCTTCTTTTGAATATCTTCACACTTCATCACTCCTTCAACTTTTATGAAATTAACCAGCTCATCTGGTATTATAGAGGTGGAAATTGGCATGCTAGCCAAAGTTTTGACCATAGTTTCATGGTGTTTATTGGATGTAGCCAATAGATCCCAGATGCTAATGCTTGATTGAGTCCTTTTCAATTGCTTAAGGACTGTGTCATCTTCATCTTCCTTCACTTCTTTTTCAGCATCCTTCCTCTTATTGGCTTGTACTTCCTTTAGGGGTGGCCTTGCATAAGGCTTACCAGAGAGGTTGTTCAATACCTCATCCTCTTCAGGCTCGGACTAAGTCCACTCCTCCTTCTTTGACTTAGAATCATCATCACTATCTGTTGAATCTCAAAACTCACTTACAGCACAAATGGCCACTTCCTTTTCAACCACAACTTGCTCCATCTTACAAAGTACTTCTTCTTCTTTAGTCTCTTTACCACCTACATCTTAGAAAGAAGACAAAACAAACTTTTCATTCAAGCCTCCTCCGATCATGAAAGTTGCTGGCGGTGGTACTCTATTAAACCTTGGCAGTGGATTATCCTTCGTGCTAGGCTTGTTAGGTTTGGAAAACTTTCCACTATCAATTAAATTTTAGATCTCATGCCTCAATCTCAAACATTTGTCCATCTCGTGCCCTTGCATTTGATGGAACTGACAGAAAGCTTTAGTATCAAAGTTAGGCGGTAAAGGATTTGGCAATGGTCGAGGAGTTAAGGGTTGTAACAGTCTCTTCTTTTATAGCTTATTGAGAACCCAAGGTAGTGACTTTCCCAACTCCAAAAATTACCTCCTTCCTCCTTGACCAGTTGCATTAACATCAACTGCCTTTTGTGTGCCTTGATTGCCATATTAGTAGTTTTCTTTCTCATTTTTTCTTACAAAAAAATGATTCTTCTCTCTTTTTCATTCTTCTATTTGCAGGCCATCTTGAAGGAGATCCTTAAAATCTCTAATAAGGGTATGGGACATCCTTTCATGAAGATTAGGTAGCACCCCTCTCACAATCAACCTAATCTAATTTGATTAACGGGCCTTTTCTTGAGCAATGCAACTTTGTTTCTCCACCTTTCATGTAGTCAACAAAGTTTTCATTTTGTCTTTGCCTGATTGACTCAACTTCCATCAAAGTAACCTCCAACTCAGCATTATACCCATATTGTTGGATTAAGGCTTTGTACAATGAATTCCAGTTCTTCTGAGTACCATCCTCTAAGGTATTGAACCAATTCTGGACAATAGGGTCCAACGAAAGCATGAAGTACTTTAGAGTTTGAGCCTTAGTAGCTCGAGCAGACTGCATAGCAGTAATATATTGCTTTACATAGAGATGAGGATTTTCAGTTCCATTGAACTTGGAAAGGAAGGCATCTTGAACTTGTATGGGACTTCATCATCTTGTTCAAACAACTTGTTCACCTTTAACTTCTCTTCAGTTTTCAGCTTCTTTTCAAACTTCTTCTCCAAATCAACTTCTCTACATCTGAAGTTTTAATCTTTTCTACATTTTTTTCTTTCCATAACCTTCGGCTCTTTTATCTTATCTTGAGGATCTTGGAAGTATTGAGCCTAGTCATCATCGTCATCAACAACTACTTTGTCATTATCAAAGGCTACCTCGCCAACCTTAGCTTTTCCTTTGTCCTTTTGTTTCTTAGTACTAGTAGATGCCTCAGCAGCATTCCCCAAAAGTGCAGCCAGTTGGCTCTTCATAGTCTCAGCCAGGGCCTCCTTCAGTTCTTCCATTTTAGCATTGAGAGCGTTGTCCACCATTCTTTGAATCTGTTCAGGTTCCATTGCTCTTGGTGAGAAGCTAGCCGAATCTTTACTGGATTCTATGTCACTAGCATATGTCGGATTGTTGTATGCTCTTGAATTGCTGTACTCCAGGCCTGTGAGCCATAAAGGATTAATGGCATATAATGCAATGCATGTATGAATGTATGCATGTATGCACAAGTAACGAGCAAACAAAGATAATGAGGACTTTCCTTCTAACCTTATAACTTCCACACATGAATGGCGAGTCTCTTTTTCTAGGTATATGATCAACAAAATATCAATATGGGATATTTTATTTTTGAAAAATTCTCTAGGACGGTTTTAACCAATAATTGTATTTTCAAACATAGAGATCAATTCATGATAATTTCTATTAATCAAGTTTTAATCCATTGAATCAACCAAAAATAGCTTTTATGCTATATTAAGGATTAAAACGAAATTAAAAGGTTTATGATGAATAGATTTCCTATTTAGAGAATAACTAATGATTCATGTCATAAACAAGCCCATGATTAATAATTCTTGGTATAAATTAGACCCATAATTAATTTTCGATATTCCATAATTGACCTAGATAGTTGTAAGCTCGTTAAAGAAAAAGGTTTTAATTTGGATGAAGTACAAAAATAGTTTTGTTTCAAAGCCTTTCGTAAAAAGGTTTATTTATAAATGAATTTTAGGCTTTGTATTTGGGCCACGGGATAGAAAAGAATTTTTGGCCCATTTTAGAAAAGTATTATGTCCAAAGATTTTGAAAATATTTTTGGTCCTTTAGATTTAAAGAAAAATTATTTTGAGCTTACAACATAATTAGGTCATATTAGAAAAAATAATAAACCAAATAAGCCATGGTTCAAACCAAGATACATCAATCATAGTCAAACAACAAGCATTTGGGCAAAAACCTAAGAAAAGTAACTAGGCCAATTACATGAGCTTTAGTCTTTGGGTTGAAAAGTTTAGGCTCCTATAGCAAGTATATACCAAAAGGTATAAGGCAATGAGTGGCTATGCCATGCTCGATCTTCATACCTTGAGTGAAAGTATGGTATCCCTTACATAACACAACACGAGTAACATGGGCATCCTAACTCACGCACACAATGGAATCTATATGATGCAATGAATAATATCATAATAAGAAAGAATAAAATAATATAAAGACCAATGGAATCAACTTCTCTTATCCCCAATGGAGTCACTACTGTAAACGGGGATTTTCACCCTCACTTCCAAGTGGAATGGTTCTTGCGACTTCTACACTGTTAGGCTCAGGGCATTAGACAACATGAGCCTAAACCCAGAGAAAATGGAGCCGCCATACGGACGGGTGAAAAAATAGAAAGGGATGGATGACTTGATTCCTAAGGAATCCCCAACTCCCTAATGGGTTCAGAAAGTTAGGTACGTATGGGAAAGGTGAGAATGACCCAGCACCCCCATAATGCATGGTTTATTGGAACCGACCTCCTTTTCAGGTCTAAATATTATTAAATTCTTAACTTATTGAAATATCATCCATATTACATGCAATTATCAAAATAAATAATCATCCATCACCTTTATTAAAATAAAGCAAACAAAACAGGAACTCATTCATGGATGAAAATATGCCTTTACAATGTCCAATATTCAAAAATAAAATAAATAAGACGGGGCACCCACCATGAGTGGAAACATGCCACTTATATTGATCCAAAATTCAAATTAAATTAAATTATATTAATCTTAATTAATGAGGTACTCACAAAGTGAAAACATACCTCTTACATTATGGAAACTAAAATAATCAATATTAAAATAATGAACCAAATGAATTAAACCATTCATAACATTTATAATAATTAAAAATAAATCACCAAAACTAGAACATTGATAAATCACTCATCATAAGCAAATTATAATTTAAATCACCAAAATTTAGAGTTCAATTTTAAATAAATTATTAAATGTATAAAATTAGGGTTTTGAAGTTGGTGTTTGAGAAATTAGGTTTTCGGTATTTGAAATTAGGGTTTTGGTATTTGGATTAAGGTTTAAGCAAATTGGTTTTAAATTATGTCTACTGGATTAGGGCTAGAAAATTTGGGATTAAGGTTTTTATGGATTAAAGGTTCTCGACATTAAGGATTTGAGATTTTGGATTAGATATGGAAATTAGATTACTGGATTAGGGCTTTAGTTTTTGGACTAAGTATTAGGGTTGAGGTTTTTTTTTTATATAATTTTGGATTTAAGGTTTAGGCTTTGGGTTTGGAACTTAAATAATTAAAATTTAGGGTTTATATGAATTGGGGTTTAGGTAGATTAGGGTTTGGTAAATTAGGGTTTAGGTGAATTGGATTCTGGATATTAAGGCTTGGATAAATTAGGCTTGAAGATTTAAGATTTAGGAAAATTAGGGTTTAGGTGAATTAGGGTTTTGGGATTTAAGGGTCAAGGTTTAATATTGGCTATTGTGATGAATAAATTATTTTGAAAACATGAATATTGCTACTAGATTGTTTGAATATATTGCAAACTACCGCATGAAATTATTATAACATAACTATTGTGATTTGAATGAATTAAACACAGGAAACAAATCTTCGTTTGTTGGCTCCACCAAATTGAAAGAGTTTGAACCAAGCTTGTTGTTTTCTACTGCCAGAATCAACCTAGTTCTTTGAACGGGCTTTGGCAATTTGGCAATTGCCTAGACACTGTCTTGATTATGGTGATTGACTCTCTTTTTCTTTTCTTGTTTTTTCTTTTCTCTTTCTTCTTGCCTCCTTGATTCTTACTGCTAATTGCCGGTCCCTTTTTTTTTGACAATTAATGGCCTTTTATATCCAACACTAGGGCATCCTGTCAGTCCTTTTAACTTCGAATAAACAATACCTAAACGGACTCGGAGAATTCCCGTGTGAAAACAGCGCACAATTAGGTATTAACCAAGCCCGTTGAATTGGCTCCTGCCAATTTTGGCACGAGCAATTGCTCATGTCTAATTGGCATGAGCCAATTCAACATGAGCAATCATGCTCATATCGAATTGCCATGGCTTGGGCCAACCGTCCGACCAAATCACCTTTTAATCATATTAGTCATAATAAAACCGATTTGACATGATCCAAATATTGAATAATTATTATTGGTTTGTTTAGGGCCTTCAAATGAAAATTATATTTGCACCGTTACCAAAATTAAGGGTCTACGATCATAATGGATATATTTTGCCACAAAAATCTCCAGTTGAGAAGCTATCTGCTCAGACATGTAACCCATAAGCAAATCTATAACCTAGATCCAAAACTCTAAGAACTAAAATCGATACAGTGGGGACATCACTCTCTTTTAATCATCGCAACACTAATAAGTAGCCCTTGAAAGTCCAAGGTGACCCATTCTCAACCTTTTGAATATCCCTGTGATGGAAGAATTGAAATTGATATAATTTTTCTCTGACCTCCTTCGCTACCATACCTCTACCTGGTCTCCATATCAATGCCATAGTTTCTTGGAGAGCCCCAAAATTGATGTGTTGATCCGTGAACAATTGCCTGCTAAATAGAGTTCATAAACAAATTCATCGGCCTTATCTTCAGAGGGCACCACAGAAAAGGCTTCCAACTCACCTCCCTTAGATTCATACCCGAGAAGGCCTCATCGATCTCCATAGATAGTAAGCCAAGAAGAAAAAAAAAAGACGAGACAAGAACCTAAGAAAACCAATCAAACCCTAAAAAACCCCTAGAACCATGCACACGGCATGACAGAGACATGCACTCAAAGGCATGAGAATATATCAACAGATGATATAAATTATTCACTGAAGTATTTACGTTTGCATAAATAAAAAAGGTTTGTTTTATATATAAATAATAGGTAATTATTCTAACTAGTGCTTTAAGAATAAATCTAATTATATTAAAATCTTGAATTTTTTTTTCCTCATTCAATTCATATATTTATATATAAAAAAACATGGAGAATTAGGAAGGAGAGTTGCTGTGTTTGTTGGTAAAGAAAACAGTGGGGTTGCATCTGCTTATTAATTGTAACAGTGTGACATAAAACTGAAGGAATTAATGCATGGGGCCAAAGTGGGGTTGGGAAATTAATTAAATTAAATAGCTAGCATGCAAATTAACATGCAATTATATACTTTTTTTATATATAAAAGTGGACGGTACCAGCGAATATTTTAATTATATCTCAAATAGGGCAAGTTCATACATTCAAAAATAATTAAGCCCTTAATAAATTTGGGCAAAGATGAAAAACTATGATAGACAAAAGAAGCATTATTCATTCTACTAAAGTGAGCCAAGGAATGAGCAACTTGATTGCTTTCCCTGTACGTATGAGAAATGAAACAATTGAGAGAGACAAGAAGAGAAGAAATCTCCAAAATTGTTCCATCAACCTGCAATGAGACGTCATTATGTAAGCAAGAAACCAATTGTGACGAATCTGTTTCAAATTGGAGAGATCCCGACACATATAACCTGCTCCATTTAATGCCTCGAAGGAGTGCTAAAGCTTCGGCCTGCCATGGCGAACAAGCAATGAGCGGAAAACAACAGCCAGCAACAAATTGCCCAAAAATATCTCGAATAACCACTCCACCTGTTGATAAAGATGGAGTAAAGGAAGCATCAACGTTGATTTTGAAAGCTGCAGAGGTAGGTTTCAACCACCGAACAATCATCAATTTCCGGTTTAGTCGCCCAAAATTTTCCGGGAGAAGATCAGTTAAGCAATGAGTGCTTCGGCTAGCAAATTTCTTTGCAGAATTTATAACTCCCCATTTATAAATATAGCTCCGAATTTGCAAAATAATACCAGCAACCAAAAAATCACCTTTACCCCATGTAAATGAGCAATATGCTTTCCATACCTGCCAGATAATAATTTGAGGGACAAGACGGCGTAGCAATCCCAAGGTTGAATTTGGCTTAGCCACCAACCACCAAGCCATAAGTTCTTGTCGTAGGGATGAGAGAATACGAAAATTCTGCAGAAAAAAAAGCACCAAAGTATTGCCAAATGGGATAAACTTTCGGACATAAATAAAACATGTGGTTCAAAGAACCACCAGCAGCCATGCAGAAAGGGCAAACATAAGGCCCGTGAATTCCCAGCAGTTCAAGACAATGGGGAAGAGGGAGGGCATCCATACATATTCTCCAGGATAAGGATATCTTCGTAGGGAAGGAGCTGTCCCACAACATCAGAAATGAAAGAGATTGGCTTTTACGCCGTCGGACAACCTTAAAAACCTCTGAAAAAGAGAGACTTGCATTTTGATAAGTAAGCAGAGAAGGTAGAGATTCATTATTATTCCACAAGTTTATAGCAAAATCATGAACACGGCAAATCCTTTTCCAAGTGCAAGAGTCAATTATTTGAGGAGACATATTACCATTCCTGTAATATTTTTGCCGCATATATTTGGCCCACAAAGAGGATTCAAATTGAATTGACCACCAAAGCTTTACCGAATAAGTGTCTTGAATGTCAACAAGTGCACGAATTCCAAGCCCACCTTCTTCTTTCGGAAAACATAAATTATGAAATCTTACCCAAGGCCTTCGTTCATGCTGCCCAGAACCACTCCAGAGAAAGTTTGCTATTCGTGTTTCCAAAGTGCGAATGACTTTTGCTGGAAGTTTCATCGCTCCCATTATATGAATGGGAATAGAAGAAAGAACATGTTTAATGAGCATAAGTTTGCCTCCATGGGAATAGAAGAAAGAACATGTTTAATGAACATGTTTCGGAATCACCATCTTTCAGCCATTTAACATGAGATTTCTGCTTCCAAAACATCTCCTCGATACGAAGTTTAAGAATAAGATCAGCCTGGGCAGCCTGCCACTTGCACCGAGCATCAGATGAAGAGTCGTTAACATAATCAGTTTCAGCTGTATCAGTTGCAATTTCAGCTTGCTTGACAGCTGAAAAAATGTTTCCGAAGGTAAGCTTATTTCAAGACCTGAGAGCCAGCCGTAGTTTTTTAAGTTTTATATACAAACCTTTTATTCCTCCTCCATAAAAATTCTCGGTCCATGAAGATCTAACAGTCGCCAAGAAAGAGGAATGGGTACTCCACATGTGTTGGTATTTGAAAGGCTTTGGATGATTAAAAATGCTTCGGGTACAAGTGAGTAATAACGGCGAATGATCAGATGAAGTTTTACCCAAGTGAGAGACATGAACATCATCAAAGAAATCAAGAAATCGAGGATTGGCACTAAGTCGATCCAAACGCTCCCATACTCTACCTGAAGAACGAATACCAGTCCAAGTGAAAGCATTGCCATTATAAGGAATATCAATCAAACCACAAGAATCAGAACAGTTTATGAAATCCTGCATACTAAGAAGATTAGGGGAGGAAACACCTTTATACTCCGAGGGACATTTGATGGCATTAAAATCCCCCCCAACTAGCCAAGGACCCGAAACCAAATCAGACATAGTACACAAACTGTCCCAAAGGTGAGTCCTCGAAGCTCGAGAATGCAGTCCATAGACCGCAGATAAGGAAAAATCCCAATCCAAAGAGATAGCTCGAGTAGAAACAGTGATTAGCTGCCTATCATCTCGAAAGTTAGTGAGATCAAACAAATTATCCTTCCACATAAACCAAATCTTATTAGTTGAACCAGCAAAACAAGAATCAAAACCCAACCTTCTAGTCATAGAAATAATTAATTCACTCGAAGACATTGGCTCAATAATAACCAATAGACCAATCTTGTGATCAAAGCATAGTTTGTGTAACCGAGTAAAAGAGGAGGCCACTCCCCGAACATTCCAACATAAAATATTCATTGGGAGGTAATAGAGAAAGTAACCGATTTATTGGACTTACTAGAATTTGCTGGAACACCAATAGATTTTGCTTTAGCTTTAAGGCGAGCTGAACGTTTTCTCGTAACTTGTACAAAATCATCTTTAGTTGTTGCAGCCTGAAGCTTATTTCCTAAAGTTAAACTATCTTCTTTTAGCTGCTGCAGATCACAATCTTTAGAAAAGAAATCAACATCACTGTCAGAAACATGGCCAAGTGTCTCTGTTTCAGTCCTACCCGAAGCAAGTGGCTCCGAATCAGAATGAGATGATCCAGATACAGTAGATTTCCCAATTGAATTCTCAGCAGGCAGGTCTAAAACAACATTTCTATTTTTAACGGGTATAGATTCCGAAACCATAAAGCCTGGATTATTAATAACAAGATCAGCAGATGAAGAATTCCCAGCACCAATGATTACCGGATCAGAATTAACAACCATATCAGAAACAGGCAATGAAGAAGCAGTCGAAACAGGATCATTAACTAACAACACTGTACTGGTCACATTTTTATTTAACGAGTGTGGAGCTTGAGAAACCCGTGATTCTTTCAAAGCAGAGATAACCATCGTAGCTCGAGAAGCATGGGTTACTGTTTCACGCAATTCCCCGTTAGCTTTAGGAACCACATCTTTTCCTCAATTGTCTTATGGACCACTGGATCAGAAATCTTATGAGACGGACATGACAAGGAAGAGTGCCCCAATTTGCAGCACAACACACAATAATCAGGAAGGTTCTCATAAGTTACTGGTTGGAAAAACCCTTTATCCCCATTGCCAATCCATAGCTTTTCCGGTAATTCATCAGAAAGATCAACTTCAACACAAAAAAGGGCAGCTGATGGACGAGATAAAGTAGCCGTCGATGAATCAACCTTCAATGGATTACCAATGAGGCTAGCAATAGAAAATAAAGGTTCCTTTTTAAAAAGATGAACCGGAAGACCATGGAGAGTAACCCAAGCAGGATAAAAAGAACTATCCACAGAAGCACAATAGTCTGGAGACCACTTAAACACCCGCATACCACAACCATTGAAAAACCACAATTGACGCAACCAACATCTAAGATAATCATCCTCCATCTGAAAATTAATTAAAATGTTATGATCATCCAATAATCCCAATGTAAAAGATCCAATAAAACCAATAGAATCAAAGCTTTTCTTCAAAGATTTCATGGAAGGACGCAAAGAGTTAAACCGCCCAATCAAAGCAAAACGGAATGGTCTTGAGAAAGCCTGAATTTCATCTTTCGAAAAATTTACAGCAGGGAAACCTCTGAATTTGTACGCTGGCTTAGGCACCAAAGAATCAGAAATGTGAATGGAAAAGGAATGATCAACGGCCAAAGCACTATCCTGACGTAGAGCCTCCACAAAAGACTTGGCCACCGGCTCAGGAGGAGCCGGCGCCGGCGCTGATGAAGAAACCGTGGTGTCAAAATGCGTTAGACTGCAGTTGTTGATGATCGGAAAGCCCCCTGATCGGAATGCCCTCTGATCGGAAAGCCCCCTGATCAGCAGCAGCCACCAAGCTCGAGAATCTAATCAGTAAAAGAAAACTTAGTTCTTTTATAATGTATTACTCATCATCAAATTCTGAAAGCCCAATAAATGATGCGGCTGGGCGGGTAACAGAAAGGACTCACATGCAATTATATACTTATATATATATATATATTGTAATGCTTAATTTTAATAAGCTTAATGGCAAAGTAATCGTAATGAAGAAGAAAACAACATTCTCCTACTCCATATTATATGTTTTATAAGGAAAGTTTGTAGTTGGTGAATGCTATTCTTATAATAAATTATAACCAAAATCTAATTTATTTAATGCATATAATGATAACCAAACTATTCGTTATCAAATAATTATATATTAGTGAATTCACATCACTTTCTATTTTATTACTAGAAAATGTTTTTTAACATGCAATTGATTGAGCAAAGCAACTCAATTTTTTTATATGAATAAATATTTTAGTGAGTGTATAAAAATGGAAAAAAGATATAAAAATAAATCTCACTTGGAGATAGTCCAGCTGACATCCTATTTCCGCAAATTCATTATAAAGGGGGATATTTTGAATCTTGCCTAGAGAAAAGAAATCCGGAAGTTAAAAGTAGAAGCAGATACCATGTGTGTTGTTGAGCTAATAAGTGGGAGCAAATTTCCAAGTAATGCTAATATTGCTATGCTTTCCTAGTAAATATTCAGACACTTTAAAAATGAATTGGAAAGTGAAATTTTATTATATATAGAAGTTAAATTTTCAGCTGACAGCTGACTGGATGGCATGCTATGCATTATCCTATCCCGTCGGTTTTCATACCTTAAGAGGATCCACCTGATGACACCAAGCACATGTTTTACCATAATTTGATTAGAGCCTCGTATAATCCAGTTATCTCCTTGTAATGTTTTGAGGTTCTATCTCCATTTGCGAGAGAAAAAAAAAAAAAAAGAGGTATATTATTTTAATATTCAAATCCCTAGTCCAACGCTTCTTTAAGAACGATAAATCAAATACTACAAACAAGATTACTGACTTGAGCATGGGAATGTGACCGCCGGCATCCATTGTTAATTTGGAAGAATTTATAAGCTTTGGTTCAACCATCACCGTTTGCAAAATAGAAATATCTCATCCACCAACTTATCAATGCTCTTTGCCAACAATCTCATTTTACAAAAGTATATTAAGAATTTCTCCAAGCATTGTTACAAATATAATAATAACAATATCTCGAATTAATATGCCTCATAATATTCCATAAAATTAATTACATGCAAATTACAAAAATATAAAATCTAACAAAACAATGATCTTACTGTAGTAAGTACCTAGACATTTCATGTTTTTTTTTTTAAACTAGACATTTCATGCTTAATCGTCCATTATCAATTAAAATAAATACAGCTTGAATGCTTGTGCTTATCCTGAACATATGCTGAGCTTGTAAAACATCATGTTTAGCTTGGATAGGTAATTCGACTAATGTTTCTTTTTATATAAAATTTTCATGAATTAAGAATTAATCCTTTGTTTCAGGCCACATATTAATAGAGCCGTTGGTGCTAATTTTGATAAATGAATGAAAAATTTCTGTAAATGCTGTGATAATTTATGCTGATTGCTCGATTATACTATTACCGACTTCATTCCCATGAAGATTAGATGACCTACCAATTAAGATAAAGCATAATTAATGGAAGATCAAGGAAGAGTATTAGTTCAAGTAACAATCAAGAGTGATTATCATTTCAAGATAAATTCATCAAATTATTTATTCACAATAAAAATAATTGATTTTATGAAGTAAGGGGCCCTTCTCATTCTTAAATTTTATATCTTGCATATTGAACAAACAAGTGACATACATAAATGTTAAATTTGGGGAAGTGAAAATGTCTAAAAGATCCAAGAGTTAATGTGTTGGTCTTGGAAATTTTTTTTTTGTGTAGCAGCAATAGCAATACGAGTAGTAGATGGTGGAGAATCACAGACAAAAGGCATTGTACCAGAGTGCAACTGCGTATTGTCTTCTTAAATACGGATAAGCTAGCAAGGCATATCTTCAGTCTCCTACATCAGAGACGCTTATCAACTTAAAACCTAATCCAAAGAAGCAAGGCAAACAGGAGGTAATGTGCATTTTCAGCACATTACTCTCCCCTCATGATGCATTTTCTTGTACTATAAGCTACATATTGACTAATACAAACAATAATTGCACCAATTTCCTTTCCACAAGTTCAATTAGAAAATGAAAAACTGCAATAACGTCTACAAGTTCAAACAAACCACTCATAAGAAAACATCAGTTGCATGTCATTTCCATTATAAAGTTGAAAGAATTGTTAAGACAACATTTTCAACTTGAAATACAAGGCTAAAACTTTGAACCTAATATGAAATTTTTGTTACAAGGCCAATAAAAATAATCTTTTACCCATAAAAACCTACTCAAGAATAAAATGATTACATTACTCGAGGCTGAAACAAAAATGCACAAGATACATCATGTCCACAACAAAACAATATTGTTCTCCATTATTGCCAACATCATCGAATGCCCTTACCAAGTAAACTGAAATAATCACAAGGCATAATTTCTGTTCAATGCAAACAGATTATATAAACAACTAACCTCTCACACTAGTGCCTGGAACAGGAGTTGGTGCACAACAAAGGTATTATCTCATAGAAAACCTATTAAGAGTCTTGGGGTGTCTCAAATTTTGTTGGAGTATCAATGCCCATCATACAGCAAAGGCCTGATATTAAAATAATAAGCAAGACGATTCCCTGGAATATCAGAAATAGGTATATCAGAACCTCATGAGCACCATAATGTAAGAACAAATATAAGGATTAGATACAAAGCAACCAGCAATTAGTTTATCACTTTTCCTAGTTCACTTCAATCAAATAATTTTCAAGCCCTAATTTTTAATTCTATAAACGCCAACCCTATATCTGAAAATCCATGTCTTACCAAGCCAGCCTACTTATATAAGGAAGTAATATCAGCAAATTGTACTGGTTGGTCCTTTGAATCCAGGTCCTATGAAAATCTCGAAGGTGTAGAAGATTTCTAGGTCACATGAAAATTCTTTATTGAGATCTTTCTTTTGAATATAATATTTCTGATGAGCACCCCGCCCTCCTCCTCCTCTCCCCTTCCTCTCTCTCTTCCCTCCTCCTCCTACTCCTCCTCCTCCTCCTTGTCTTAACAATTCGTAATCAAATCACTTTAAATAGAAGATAATGTTTTCCACAAGGGTAATGCATGGTAAAAATGCAGAAGCACTCCTAGTGATAAATATATATATTCAGTCCATTCCAAAGCAAGCCCTCTTCCATGAGAATGCACTACAAGACTCAACAATATAAAGTAGGCAAAATGTTCAACAAACAAAAGCACTATAAAAACTGAATGCAAAAGAAACATCAAAATTGGAACTTACAACTAAAACTCCATCCAAAAGCGATGATTTGATCTTGCAAACTTCATCACAATGTGTGGAATTGAGTGATCCATTTCCAGCTCCTTCAGCAAGAAACCTTTCCAGCACTTGGTGAGAAGGATATTGGATTGATTGGAATGGATCTGAAACATAGAGTACTTCATATTTTGTCCCCAGTTTCTCCACAGAACTGATAAGCTCAGACAAAGTTTCACCTGCACAAATTAATATGTAACTTCATGAACAATTCTCAGACAGAAAAGACATAACATTAATCAAAAACTTCCGACATCATCCAGCAACAAAGAACTTAACGCACTTTCAGTTCGTGGTTTATCAAGTCCCTTAGCAGAATAAGAGCCTCCATGGCAGAATACAAGCAGAACTGCTAGCCCATTTGGTCTCTTTTCCATCTTTGAAACTAAATAATCCTGTTCATAATTTGCAGGTCAAAAAAAAAATCAGAAGCCTGTCACAGATCCCAAAATTTCATAATTAGTCATTCAAAATTTCAAGTTGGTTTACATGAACAGCATGCACGTCTGCAAGCTTCTGGAAGTTGTCACCCTCTAAAAAGCATGACTCTGAAAAAGCAACATTATTGATTCCTGAACCCTGCCAACAGGTTTCTGCAAAACTTGAAACCAAAGAATTTTCTATTGTCTCATCCTCTGATGCAGCCACATATGGGAATGCTAAGGAGAAATTGGATTTTGTAAAAGAGGCCTGTTCACAGTATGAATACAACTTTAAGAATAAAATTGGGCAGACTATTATAAATTTACTGAATCCCAGTATGTTAAATTGAATTGCAGAAACACTTTAAACATAGACAAAACAGTTACCATGAGCAAGTTCACTAGAGCTGGGTCTACATTTTTGCTTGTGGAAATATCTGAGGACAGCAGCTATAGACAAAAAATATTATACGAATCAGTAAAATATACTTGAATAACAGCATGAAAGGGTGCACCATATTGAACGGTCAAGTATACATCATAGTCAAACTACATCAATACAAAGGATTGACATGTACCGAATTGTTTCTACTTATGTAACTTGTTTGTTGCCTATCATAATGATGTCCTGAAGTTTTCTTACCTCTCTACCAACAAAAACAAGTGCGAGATCCAAAGGCTGCTAAAGTTTCTTTTCTGAACACTGCTTGGAAATAAGAATATAAAAAAGATTAACAAGGACGGTCTAAGAAGAGAGAGTACAAATTTTCTTCAAAACTTTTTAGAAGTCACATGAATGGAATTTAAAAATACTCAAAGCATTATTAACACAAATTATCAGCATAAAGGAAAGCTTAGAACCAGTAAGTTTGACCAGCCCCCTTCTGACAAAATAGACCTGGCAAGATCCCTTGAAGAAAGGGTCTGATAATTCACTGCATCTATCCTGTTGCTTGAAAGCCTGTGGTCACGCATATTAATATGGTATAAGGTTATGATTTGCAGAATTTGGAAGAATATAAAATGGAATCAGGACAACATGACCAGTATGGCATATGTTTGAGCCAAATCTAGTTTGCATCTCTCTCATCAATATGAAGCATATACAGCATTTACTGTTAAGAGTTAAATGCCATATACAAAGTGTCTGAACTAGAATGTCCACCTGGGTTAAATAGGGTGGAAAAGGGGGGGTTTCCTTCAGAATCATGAGGATCATGGGGCAATAGCTCTATACCCTTTGCCCCTCCATTACATAAAAAATAAATGCAATTAACAGTATTAAGCAAAACTGGAAAACTATCCTTATTGAAACAATACTAAATAATAATAACAATAATAAACTATTATCGAAAAATTGTAGTGATTAGAGGGCTTAATTATAACAGTTATTACATAATAGTTATGCTCTTTAACATAGCAAATGCTTTTAATACTATCATATAAATCCATGTTTCAAATTATGGTTACGATAGCAAAGCAAAGAACAAGTACATGCAAAAGTAGTTCCAAGAAGTTAGATTTAAAAAAGAAATTTATATGGCTAAGGGAGAGAAAAACAAAGCAGGTCATGGATTAACAATTTCGTTGTCATCTTTATTATCATCTCTCATTGAATTACACTATCTTCCATTAGAAATAATAGAGGTTAAAACAGAAGGGATACACAACTAAGAAAAATGTATTCAAGACAATTGTCAATTGCAAATTTTGGAGTGGCTAACTAAAAAGCCAAAACATTTATTTTTTAGGTGATTGTTACATAACATGCAGTCCGTCACCCTGGTCCTATCCACTCTATATCACTGCCTCTTACCAGCAATGAAACTTTTTTTTCCTTCTTATTTGCATCATACTTAGCAACAGTTATAACTACTTATAAAGCATATAGTGCAATATTTATCATATTCAATGATGTAGAATGAATTATTCTAATTTTCAATGTCTCTGCTAGGGCTAAATAAATTGATATAAGCTGCCGGATTTTACTCATTTTGGTGTCCTTTGAGGTATATCTTTATATACTTCTTTATATGCTTGATTTCCTTATACTTAATTAGGAATTATTTTTTTATATTATCCCCCTCTTGTTTTTCCCTATTTGTGTTTCAATTACAAGCATCTAAAGTTTTTTGCAATAGTTACCAAATTTATTTAGTTTTGACTAATTTTATATGAAAATGTTTGTCTATTAGATTTCAACATTTCATTGTAATGATTTTGTAATTTTTTGCATTTACATTGGAAGCTAGAAAATTGATTTAATTCAAAATTCATTGATAATATGATAACATTATCATGCATGCTCAATTCAATCCAACCTCAAACCCCATCTAGTTGGGCCTAGCTATATAGATCATATTCCATCATTCTACTTAATTTAGATTTACATTTTGTTAAAGTTTGCAGACATTAAATCCTTCTTGATTGCTTCATCACACTGTTCATTTACCTCTACACATATTGTCCCAAGTTCTATAGATTGGGAGAAAATAATCCATTTAGTCATCTACTTCAGTGCATCCTTAATGGGTACCAACTTCCACTTTTCAATAAATATTCAACTAGATTGAATTTTAATCCCAAAGTAATTGAAGTTGAACCTTTAGGTCATTTTCTTCCATTAAGCAAGATTAGGGCCGCATCTCCAGAAAGATACAGGGCAGCTAAAGATCTATGTGCCAATTCCACCTTCTTATATAATCATGCATTTAATTACTGGTTTGGATTATTCAAGTTTTCTGGTCCCCTTTTGATGCTTTATTTAGCTTCAATTTCAAAACTTTTGAAATTTTCTTATTGAAATAAAATTAGTTTTCTAGGGTTTTTCTTCTTACCTATCAAGAAAGTTGAAAGAGGCAATGTCAATTGATTGTCAACCGTGGACGAGAACATGACACTAAACATTCTGTAGGTATTTATATATTTGATTCCAACACTGTTAGAATCTAAAGCTTAGTTAAAGTTAAGTTTTCTTATTCTTATTAGATTCAGGTTTCCACATTTTATGACAAATCTGACACCCTTTTAAGCACCTTCTTATCCCCTAGCATCATATCATTACTGATTGATGAAATACATTAAAATTTCAGATATTAGTTTCTATATCTACTTGAACATAAACTTGGCAGTAGAGGGAGTTTTAAAAATGACCCGTCCCTTGTCAGCATTAGTTTGGATAAAATTAGTTTCAATTGAAACGAAACTATCAGATGTGTTTTCTTTTTTTCTCTCTTTTTTTTATTTTAATCAAATAAGAACTCAATCCATTTTAAGTACATAAAGATATAGCTAAACTAGGAGATAAAAAAATAGAAATTTTAATGCCTGAATCTAAAGTTTATTCACAAACAAATTTCAATGATAAATTTTACAAAATACCTTGCATCAGAAAAAAAAAAATATCAACAGTTAGATTGCCATCACTAAACACCGATTTCATGTTACTTACTGATGATTGCGATGGGATGACCACAAAAAAGCAGGCACTGTGTATGAGAACGACTGAGTTGCAACTAACAAACACGAAATCGTAATAGCCATCATCATCTTCATCTTCATCGTCTTCGTCTTGGCCTTATCTGCTATACAAAATCAAAATGCAAACTCGAAATTTATAAACTTTGCCATGATCCCAAAACCAAAACTCGTAATCAAAGCAATTAGAGACTAAATTAAATAAAAAAAATCAAATACGAAACTAACGGAAGAAGAAGCAGAGAATTCTGAATTATAAGATTTTCGAATCTGATTATTAAGGAGCCATTCACTTCCAAAGATCTGATTTTTTTTTTAATTTTTATTATGTACTTATTTTTTCCCCTAATTTCTAGTTTTATATATCAGCGATTCAGCACTTTCCTTCTTCACTCCTTCGAAGGACGAAACATTTTGAGCATGCAAACGATGTCGTTTCTTTACAATCAGCCAAGCCGAATCCAATTTATCATTTAATGAAGATAATTTTATAACAACAACAACAACAACAATAAAGCCTTAATCCAAACTAATTAGTTTCGGCTATATAAATTTTTCTTTTCTATTCGATTTAATTTAGAGCTATCTCTTTTTGATAAATTTAAAACAACAAAATCTTTTTATATCACTTTTGTCCAAATTAATTTAGGCATACCCCTGCCTCTCTTAGATATTTCTACTTTAACTAGTTCAGTTTTCTTAACCGATGCAGTTCTAGGTCTACGTTTTATATGGCCAAATCATAATAATTTATGTTCTTATCTTATTCTTGATAGGCTACCCATACTTTTTCTCTAATGCTCTCATTCTTGATTTTATCCATTCTAGTATGTCCACACATCCATTTTATCATTCTCATCTTTGCAATACGCATCTTACTCATGTATTGTCATTTCACAGCCCAACACTCACTACCATATATCATCGCAGGCCGTATGATAGTACGATAGAATTTTTCTTTCAATTTGACTGGCATCTTTTGGTCAGATAACACTCCTGTGGCATTCCTCCACTTTATCCAATTAGCTTTAATTCTGTGACTTACATCTTCTTCACAACCACCACCTGCTTGAATAATAGAACTAAGGTATTTAAAATGAGTACTATGAGGTATTGCTACTTTATCTAAAATAACTTCACATCATTCTCTATGCGCGTTATTAAATCTATAATGTATATACTCAGTCTTAGTTCTACTGAGCTTAAAACATTTTGATTCCAAAGTATTTCTCCATAACTCCAACTTTTGAAGTATACATGCTTGAGTCTCATCTATCAACACAATATCATCTGCAACCATCATACACCAAGAAATATCATCTTGTACATGCCTTGTTAGCTCAACCATGACCAAGACAAATAGATAGGGGCCCAAAACTGAACTTTGATATAACCCAATAGAAATAGGAAAAATCCTTAGTATCCCCTCCAATACTGCGTACACTAATGATAGCTCCATCATACGTATCCTTTAAGATTTGGATATATTTTATAGAAATTCCTCTACGCTCTAGAATCCACCATAAAACTTCTCTAAGAGCTCTATCATACACTTTTTCCAAGTCCATAAAAACCATATGCAAATCATTCTTCATCTTTTTATACTTTTTCATCACATCTTTAATAAGAAAGATAGCTTCCATAGTAGATTGACCAAGCATAAAATCAAACTGGTTTGGGGAGATACAAGTGTCTAAAATTACACTATATTACATTTTAATTTGTATTTTCAATTTTATTATTTTTTTTCATTTTTAATTTATTTTATAATATTTTTTTCAAAAATACGACATCTTTCTCATTTTCTTCTTTCATTTTCTCTTCCTTCCATTTTGCTATATTCTTCAAGAATTTTCTATTATTTGTTTTCTTCATCCGCTGAGGTTAAACGAATAGGTGATCCCAAATTTTTTTTTTCATTAACCAAGTCTTTCCTTTTATTAATTGTATTTGCTTTGCATTTGATATTTTTATTTCTATGTAAGTTTTATTATAGTATTCAAATGAGAAAATCCACTTCAACCACACACGTATGAATAAATCTCAAAGATGAGCTCTATACTAATGGCGATGATGGTTTTAACAATGAGTTTGGGCTTCTTGGTTTTGCGAAATAGAGGATCTAGTGGTCTAATGATGATTATAATGCTGATAGTTAGCTCGATGATGATGAAGACAATGTGTTCTGGATTTTCAAGGTGATTATTTTTTCTCTTCTTAATTATAGAATTAGTTTTCAATTTAGATTCAAAACAGGGTAAAGTTTGTTAATAATGATAATTGGATATTTCTTATTTTTCATTTCCCGATTAGAATGAGAGGTTGGGAAAAATTCTTACAAGTGGTATCCAATAGAATAAGAAATTTTGTTTTTTTTCTAGCTAATAATTTTAGTGGGTTACTCTATCAGCTAGTAGACATACAAGAGTTTTAAGTTGCTCCAGACAACAAGTTTTTTAAAGATCTTGGTTTTGTTAAGTATTGATGATAAGGTGACTTCAATGGACTTTATAGCTCTTGTTCGAGTATCAAGGTCGGCTCATCTACCTGCAAGACAAGAGAAGAAGTGATATTGCTCCAGTGGAGAGAATCTGGCGCCTAAGTTAGAACTCGGTTGGTCTGCATATAAGTAAGCAAGGAGAGGGAAAAAAGATGCTTTACCTATAGGGATTCACCCCTATTTATAGTTGAGGAGTAGGAGACAAAGCCTGAATATGTCAACGAATCTTTAGGAAGTGTTAGTGCCATATGATGGCTATGTCAGGGATCTATCTCTCGGACACTAAAGGCTTGGTCAAACCCTGAATGTTTAATACTAGGGTTCATCCTCTTTTGAGAGCTCGATCTTAACATTAATAAGGTACCAAGCTTGGTCTTTAAGCTCGATGAATAAGGGGTAGTACCACTAGTTCTCCTTAACCATCTAACATTTATGTCAGACATGGATAGATGTTGGCTCAGAGCTCGATGGTACATGCTTTAGTCATGGAGAGTGGTGATAGTATGATTTTATAGAGTCGCGGGGGGTGGAAATTCAAAATTCAAATTCTTGCCCAAATCATTAAATGCCCTCACTGACATCACCTCTATAAATAAAGAGACGATAATTGTTCATTTCTCACATTTGAAATTTTTGAAAGTTTGGTTGCTCTAGTGAATTCAACATTCTTTGTTCAGTCTATGATTAATAATAGCTTAAAGAGTGCCTTAGTGCTTTTCCAACTCACCGGGGTCCGTATCAACTGCTCGCTGCAATAGGTGAGATCTTGTCATTGTAAAATTTAAATTTTGATTTGTTTTTTCAAATAAATAAGCAAAATGAGTTCGAATAGTGAGAATGTGTCTATATGGGGGGAGAAAGTGAGTAAGCAGTATTTACAATATAATTATTTAGTTTGATCAGATAGTGATGCTAAGAGCTTGTCACTGGGTGGGAGCATAAGAGGGGCTATTATGGGCGAGGCTAAGGTGGTAGAGGCCGCAAGGCAAGTTACATTGGCTCATCCTACTTTGATAGATAAGGAAGGAGTGGAAGGGGAAGAGGAAGAAAAAGATGTCAATGCTTGGTCTCAACAGATCGGGCTCAAGTGAAGGATATACCATCCACCTTGATTGAGGTGGATCTGGAGGGCATTCAGAAGAAGTACAAAATACCCAATGAGTATTAGATGATGCTGCCTGGAGAGAATACCAGGGGCCATGATACTTTGAGGGTCGATCAGATAATAATCTATGAAGAGGATCTGAGAACAAGAGTCTGGTTCCCTCTTCGTTCGTTTATTAAACATTTCCTAACTATGAATTATATCTCTCTAGGGTAATTAAGCTCGAACGCCCAGCGGACCATTGTGCAATTCGAGCTTCTTAGTAAGTTGTTAGATTTAGAGCCTTGTCCAAAGATCCTAGTCGTACTCTGCCTACTCAAGGCTCTCAAGCACTAATAAAAATTTCTTTCTTCAAGGCTAACTAGGGCTCGAGCTCTTCACTAGGAAGCCTAATAGATTCTTTGTCTTGGAGAAGGCAAGGGGGTTCGGCTGCCTTACAAGGTGGAATTCAAGGGCGAGTTGGCCCCAATTGGAGAAGGAGAACTTAGAGTCCGACAAGTGGGCTATTTTTGATAAAATAGAGCGAGACATTTAAAGAGAGAAGTTGAATTTCTTGAAGCTAATAAGAAAATTTTTTTCGATCAAGGAGGATCTGATCGAACCACTCCCCGAGGATTGGGTTGGTAATTCTCTTTTCATTTTTTTAAGTTGGTTTTACTCAATAATAATTTTTTATTTTTTTATTTTTGTACAAAGATGGACAAAGATAAGGGAAATCACCCGAGCCTAGCACGGGGTGCCAGAGAGGAAGGCATGTAGAGCCAAGCACGTGGTGCTAGAGAGGAAAGCATATGTGTATACCCTTGATTTTGGCCCTAGCTAGTCCGGTGCTAATTCCAAACCTTTGATTAGACTAATATATTTTAATAGGACCTAAAATAAGCTAATTAAACTTTTAAAACCCTAATTGGGTTTGTTTTAGAAGATTTGATTGATTTTTTTCATGATATTGATGCACTAAACCCTAAAACAGGTTTAATTAGAAGGTTTGGTTGCTTTTCACTTAATCCGAATAGTTTTTGGTCAATAGGAGTGTCCCAAGTCGAATTAGGGCATCCAATATCCATATAGGAGTGTCCCATGTCAATAGGGCTCCCCATATCGAATTGGAAGCCTCATTTCGATATCCATTTCGATATGGAGCAGCCCCATATCAAAATAGGGCTCTCCCAGTCCGATATGGGATAGGTTTTTTTTTAATTTCATGATGAATCCGGAGATATACTTCTATATGGGCTCAGATTTTGTCAAAACTAAGTCATTTGAATTCAAAATGGGCTCGGTCTATATCGAATTCAAGTAATTGTAATTCAATATGGTCTCAATTTGTGTCGAACCCATGAATTCAACATGCATCAGAACAAACCATTATTAAACACGAAAACTTTCATAGAGTGATTATAAATACAGGTTTTAAAAACCTAAAAAAGGGATCGGATCTTTGGACCTTGGCCTTTTGGCTGGCTGCTAGGACTCTGGAAAAACTCAGGAACCAAGTTTCATCAACAAATAAACCCTAACAAGTTTCATCAACAAAGAAAACAGAGAAAATGATAGAGAAAAAGAAGATCAAAGACACACAACCTTACAACGGCAGTGAACATACTATCTTGGAATTGCTCGACCAGAATTTCAATGGTGCAATTGTAACATCCGTGATTTTGGAGAAATTAAATAAGTATTTAGAGATATAAAATTGTATATACTTAATATATATATATCTAGAGTATATATAACATATGCATATGGTATATTAATTATATATGTTAGATTAATACATTACATACTTAATATTTAATACATATATAAGGTACATTTGATGTGTATATAAGATACACATTACTTGTGCATATGTGTAATATCCCAAATTTTTAAAAAGTTCTAATTTTGAAAATTTTGATAAAATAAATTATAATTTCAATGGATAAATTAAATTAATGATTTTAAATGAAAAATGAAGGGGTTTTAAATGAAAAAGTGGAACATATATGTGATATATATGTAAAATATACATAACATATAAAAGTCAACACTTTTTAAAAGAAAAGTTAAAGTAAAAGGGTATTTTGGTAATTAAATCTTAGAAATTCAAATTTTATAAAATAATTCAAAAATAAATTATTTTTGAATGGAAGAGGAAATTTATGACTTTTAATTTATTAAATAAATAATTAAATAATTAATTATTAAATTATTTTAATATATATATATATGGTTTAAAATAAAAAGATGAAAAGAAAAAGAAAAAAAGAAAGTCATCTCTTCTTCTTCTTCTCCATGGCCAAAACCTCAATGGTTGTCTAGCCTAAGATTTTTCTTCTTCCATACTCAAAAAATTGAAGGATTTCAAGTATTCAAAGTATATTTTTGGTTATTTCCACCAAAATTAGTAAGTTTTCAACTCTTTTTTTTTGAATTCTATAGAAAATTGGATTATGTTGAGTTTGAGATTTTGATATATGTTATAATTATTGGAATGGGTATGTATGATGTTATTTTGGTAGTTAACAATGATTTTAAGGTTGGATTAAAGAAATGGTTGAATTTAAGTTGAGTTTGGTGAAGAGAGAGAATTTAGGTTTATGGAACATTTGAGTTTTTGAAATCATGAGTTTTAATTGTGCAAATTGGTTCCAAATGTGTTGTTTTGATGCATAAACAAGGATTTTAAAATCAAATGATGGATTTAGTTAAGTTTGGATAGAGTTTGAAGATGGTAGTATTGATTTAGGGTTTTGGAAAAGTGAATTTTCAAAGAATGATTAATTGTTTGATTTTAATGCTTAAATCATGTTATTTAATGATATAAGTGGTGAAAATAAGATTGAAATGATAATTGGATTGAGTTGGAATGGAGATCCTTCAATGGTGAAGGTTATGCCATTTTAGGGTTTTGAGCATAAGCATGTGGTTAATTAATATAATTGGTTTAACCATGCTAAAATATGTTTTTAATGATATTAATAAATTTAAAACACTAATTTAAATGGCTTGATATGATTTTTCAAAGTTAAAGTGAGGTGAAGCTTAATTTTGGGATTTGGTTTAGAGTTATGTTTAATTATGATTTGATGTTGAGAATACTTTAGAATGTGATATTAAATGATTATGTATGATCACATTTGGTACAGGCATTGAGGGAGGTTGATTTGCTTCATCCAAGTGGTGAAGGGTAAGTTGGAAGGATAGGATTAGAGGTTGTGTTAAGCTTGCTTTGGGTTGCTAGTGGAGGTATGTACAAACTTTGAATATATTGTTTATATTTGCATGATATTTGGGCTTAAACACATTTTGGTTGGAAAATGTGTTAAGTTACTTGGTTCATTATTTGAGTATGATTAATGTGCTATGACATTTGTAATGTTATATATGTGTTAAATGCATTGTGAAAAGTCATTGATAATGGCTAAATTGTGTAGAATGTGAAATATGTATAATATGTGAAAATACCCAAAGTAATTGGGTAATGTGTTGTGAATGAAAAATTGAGATATGTGGAATAATGAAATGAATTGATATTGATAAAAATGAGAAAAGTGAGAAAAGTGAGAAAAATGAGAAAGATGTGAAAAATGAGAAAAATGTGAAAAAAAATGTGAAAATAAGACAATGTGCCTAGATTGAATATGTGACAATGAGAAAGAGATTAATAATGAGAAAAATGAATAAATGAAAAAAATGAGAAAAAGTTGATATAATAAGGCAATGTGCCTAGTTTGATCATGAGAAAATGAGAAAAGTTTTGATAAAGGAATTATGAAAGAATTTGATAATGAGAAATATGAATAAATTATGTGCCTAGTATGTTATTCAATTTTCAGAGTTCTAGATTTGGTGGCATGCCTATGATTGCCTACGGGCTAAACGCTGAAATGGTGAAAAGACTGGATCGTAAGCCAGGCCAGCTGATAAATATGATGTTTTTGGGGTGAAAAGATTGGGTCGTAAGCCTCAAAAACTGTAGCATTCTAGCTGAGTTGAGGACCAAGATACTGGGGCCTAAAGGTCTAGCCGGGTTGAGGTCCAAGAGACTGGGGCTGTTACATTATCCATGGATATATTGCCCACGGGGCTAGACACATGGTGTCATTATGGACCAAAGCAGTAACTCTGAAATTTGAATAGCATATTATATCTTTTTTGGGCCCATACTTGTCTTTGATTTAATGTGAATTATGAATTGTGATACAATTGAGCAATATAATGCTATGAGTTGTGATTATAAAATATTTGAAAAATATAAGAAAGTAGAATGATGTGACATCTATATGCATTTTGCATTGGTATTGCATTGAGTTTTATTGTTATTATCAAAGTTTTGAACCACTAGACTTCGGCTTAGAGCGATTGTAATTCGTCGCGCAATTGTCATGGATGATTTGGTAGAGCCGGAGAGTTCTACTAGACCTGGTTGGGTCTAGGTTTGTATTTATTGAGCTTGAAGAATTATTTTTGGGAGCATCAAAATCAGAGCTAGTTGCCAGCATGTAGATATTTGATATTACAATGTATTTTGATATTATATATGTTATGATATATTTTTGAAAGTATATAATGTAAATTGTAAAGAATGTTTTGAATAATTTGTTCAGATGAGATTTTATATGTGTTTTAAATTTATATATCTATATATAAGTATTTTGAGAAAATATGGAGAAACTGAGAAGTATTGGTGAAATGGTGAATTGATTTTTATTGGGAGTGTTTGCTTTATGCAGGTTGTGTTTTGCTGAATTTTAGAAACGTTCAAATTACAAACAAAACTCTGGCGAATTTTTTCCAAAGATTTTCATATAAAATATTTATTTTGGATTCCTATAACAAGCAAAGAATATTTATATACTATTTATTTTATATATTAGTATTTGAAATTTTAAAATAGAAATGTGAAAATTTTTTTAAATTGGTCTTTGACATTTTTATACCGTACATGCATATTTTACATATGCTGAAAATATGTATTATACGTATATAGAGTATAAGAGTGTTACATTTATTTTGATATCAGAGCCTAGGATTGAGGTTCTCGACTTAGGTGGGTTGTTAGAGAGAGAAAATTAGAATTTTAAAAAATAATTTTCCATTGTGATGCATGTATTGACACTGGCAATTTATCTGATCCCTGATGTGGTAATGTCCATTTGATATAATGGATACGAGTTGAGATAGCGTCTGGGTTGCATAGATCAGAGTGTTGCAGTGGAAGCGTCATTCTAAAGATTATGGATTAAGAAATTTTGAAATTTTTATTTGAAATTTAAAATACATAGCTGATTCAATTGATGAATAAGTAAAATTAGAAAAACAATATAGGAAATGATTTAAGATATAAAAATAAAAAGTTTGAGAAATGAGCATGATAGTTACATAAAATTTTATAGGTGTACTGCAAAGTGATATTGTCTGAATTTTTGGACAAATCTAGAAATGTTGGATGAGTTTGAACATTTAATAGAAAGTTTTTCTATATGTTAGAATCCAATGTATAAAATTTTAAAAATTTTAAAGATGGATCTCTAATTAAGAAAAATAGAAGAACACATATTGTTGGAATTCCAGCAACTCAGAATATATAGAAATTGAGAAACAATAAATTTAGAAACTATAGTAAACCAACCCAGAAAAATCTAAAAATGTACACACAATATCATATGTATTCCTATAACATATGGTTAAAATTTCATGAATTTCTATTAAGGTTTGATACTTGAAAAAAATGGACAACCCGGTGCTGCCAGAGAAATTATTAAAGAGACAGATTCTCTAATTTTGAAAGATTTAATTTTTAAATATATTAAATCAGCTTGGAAAAATCTAAAACTTTAAATATAAGTCCATATATGTGTCAAGTGCACATGGATAAAATTTTACAAGCTTTTATAAAGAACTGGCAAGGAATATAAAAATTGAGATTGAGATTGAGAATGGACCCGAACAGAGCTGGAAGGTGAAATTGTTATTTTAACAGCTGAACTTGATGATTGTATAGTATTTTGGGCCTAAAGTATATGCCTATAAATAAGAGATTGTAAGGAAAAGGAAAGTATAATGAAGAAAGTATGGAAATGGAATATATATATATATATATGAATGAAAATTTTTATAAGAGATAAATTAGAAATGGAGTAATAAATGAAAATTGTGTAAATTAACATATGAACGAATGCATATATGTAAGAGATGTTAATAATAATATTGTTGAAACATGAGTTAGGCTAATGATGATCAAGTGATCAAGAGTAAATTACTTTGAAACAGAGCTGAAACGTGTTAACTTTTTGTGTAGCAAAAGATTATAAAATGAATATGTGATTTTTTGCGATAAAAATTAATATTGTGATTGGAAATGTTTGAAGAATGATAAAGGAGCAGCATTTATTTATAAGCCATAGGATTGACCATTATTATGGCATGATCATTATTATGCCATGGCCATATGATTTGTTTAGTATATTGACCGATTAGTTTTGTTATCTATGGGTATGGACCTGAGATGACATGACCGTTGGATAGATTTGGTGAGATTGATAGTTATGTTTCAAGAAACATGGTCAAGACTTATGGTTTTCATACTTGTATCTTATAATTTTATACTAGAAATTTGTTTATAATTATGGAAAGTGTTGAAATAGAAGAGAATTATGAAAATATGATGAGCTTTAAATGATGTGTAAAGTAAACAAGACTAGGGGAAGTGAATATTATCTGTAATGATGAATTGAAAGAGAATTAAAATTTGAGAATAAATTTGACCTAATAGAATTAGGTCATGAGTTGAAAACAGATTGATGAATTTAAAATAGACTAAAGGTTGGTCAGAATAGAATAAGGTTGTGATGGTCATATTGTGATAGTTAGATCAATTTATCTGAAATGTAATAAGTTTACAAGTATTTATTGAAATTCAATGTGTGTAGTTGTATTAAGAATATGCAAGCTATATGATAATGTGCTTAATACAACATTCTGATATGTATATGCATATGAAAGGAGCTAAATTATATTAGTTTCAAATAATTATAAGAGAAAAATGTTAGTTATAGTATAATGGGAATGAATCTTATTAAGGAAATAAGATTTTGATGTTGTATAATGGTGATGTCAAATTAATATGTGGTAATTATATAAAGAGTAGGATCAAAGTGAAGATGTGTAAAATTATTGTGTTAAGATAAAAGTTATCAACATTTGAATTTAAAGTGATGAGAGTATATTTTTTAAGATAATGAAGTGATCAAATATCTTGAGTGTAATAGGTGTGTGGGTATATATATTAAAGAGATGAACTAATTTTTGTCTAATGACAATTCGATTGATGATATGATAATTTGTTGTAACTGTTTGAGTAAATAGACAATATAATGATGTATTAGGGAATGGTAAAAAGGAAATTAAGAATGAACCTAAGGGGGAGAATAGAAATTATGTAATTTGATAAAATAATGATTTGGATGATTTATTACCATACTGGATAATTTCGAGGATAAAATTATTTAAGGGGGAGAAAATTGTAACATCCGTGATTTTGGAGAAATTAAATAAGTATTTGGAGATATAAAATTGTATATACTCAATATATATATCTAGAGTATATATAACATATACACATGGTATATTAATTATATATGTTGGATTAATACATTACATACTTAATATTTAATACACATAAAAGGTACATTTAATGTGTATATAAGATATACATTACTTGTGCATATGTGTAATATCCCAAATTTTTGAAAAGTTTTAATTTTTAGAAATTTGATAAAATAAATTATAATTTAAATGGATAAATTAAATTAATGGTTTTAAATGAAAAATGAAAGGATTTTAAATGAAAAAGTGGAACATATATGTGATATATATATGTAAAATATACATAACATACAAAAGTCAACACTTTTTAAAAGAAAAATCGAAGGAAAATGGTATTTTGGTAATTAAATCTTAGAAATTCAAAATTTATAAAATAATTCAAAAATAAATTATTTTTGAATGGAAGAGAGAATTTATGACTTTTAATTTATTAAATAAATAATTAAATAATTAATTATAAAATTATTTTAATATATATATATATATATGGTTTAAAATAAAAGATGAAAAGAAAAAGAAAAAAAGAAAGTCTTCATCTCTTCTTCTTCTTCTCCATGGCCAAAACCTCCATGGTTGTCTACCCTAAGATTTTGCTTCTTCCATACTCCAAAAATTGAAGGATTTCAAGTATTCAAAGTGGATTTTTGGTGATTTCCACCAAAATTAGTAAGTTTTCAACTCTTTTTTTTGAATTCTATAGAAAATTGGATTATTTTGAGTTTGGAGTTTTGATGTAGCATGTTATAATTATTGGAATAGGTGTGTATGATGTTATTTTGGGTAGTTAACAATGATTTTAAGGTTGGATTAAAGAAATGGTTAAATTTAAGTTGAGTTTGGTGAAGAGAGAGAATTTAGGGTTATGGAACATTTGAGTTTTTGAAATCATGAGTTTTAATTGTGTAAATTGGTTCCAAATGTATTGTTTTGATGCATAAACAAGGATTTTAAAATCAAATGATGGATTTAGTTAAGTTTGGATAGAGTTTGAAGATGGTAGTATTGATTTAGGGTTTTGGAAAAGTGAATTTTCAAAGACTGATTAATTGTTTGATTTTAATGCTTAAATAATATTATTTAATGATATAACTGGTGGAAATAAGATTGAAATGATAATTGGATTGACTTGGAATGGAGATCCTTCAATGGTGAAGGTTATGTCATTTTAGGGTTTTGAGCATAAGCATGTGGTTAATTAATATAATTGGTTTAAACATGCTAAAATATGTTTCTAATGATATTAATAAACTTAAAACACTAATTTAAATGGCTTGATATGGTTTTTCAAAGTTAAAGTGAGGTGAAGCTTAATTTGAGAATTTGGTTTAGAGTGATATTTAATTATGGTTTGATGTTGAGAATACCTTAGAATGTAATATTAAATGATTATGTATGATCATATTTGGTATAGTCATTGAGAGAGGTTGATTTGCTTCATCCAAGTGGTGAAGGGCAAGTTGGAAGGATATGATTGGAGGTTGTGTTAAGCTTGCTTTGGGTTGCTAGTGGAGGTATGTACAAACTTTGAATATATTGTTTATATTTGCATGACATTTGGGCTTAACACATTTTGGTTGGAAAATGAGTTAAGTTACTTGGTTTATTGTTTAAGTATGAATAATGTGCTATGACATTTGTAATGTCATATATGTGTTAAATGCATTGTGAAAAGCCATTGATAATAGCTAAATTGTGTAGAATGTGAAATATGTATATTATGTGAAAATACCCAAAGTAATTGGGTAATGTGTTGTGAATGCAAAAATGAGATATGTGGAAAAATGAAATGAATTGATATTGACAAAAATGAGAAATGTGAGAAAAATGAGAAAGATGTGAAAAATGAGAAAAAAAAATGTGAAAATAAGGCAATGAGCCTAGATTGAATATGTGACAATGAGAAAGAGATTAATAATGAGAAAAATGAATAAATGAAAAAAAATGAGAAAAAGATGATATAATAAGGCAATGTGCCTAGTTTGATTATGAAAAAATGAGAAAAGTTTTGATAAAGGAATTATGAAAGAATTTGATAATGAGAAATATGAATAAATTGTGTGCCTAATATGTTATTCAATTTTCAGAGTTTTGTGTTTGGCGGCATGCCTATGATTGCCTACGGGCTAAACGTTGGAATGGTGAAAAGACTGGGTCGTAAGTCAGGCCAGCTGATAAATATGATGTTTTTGGGGGGTGAAAAGACTGGGTCATAAGCCTCAAAAACTGTAGCAGTCTAGCCGGGTTGAGGACCAGGATACTGGGGTTTAAGGGTCTAGCCGGGTTGAGGTCCAAGAGACTGGGGCTGTTACATATCCATGAATATATTGCCTACGGGGCTGCACACATGGTGTTATTACGGACCAAAGCAGTAACTCTGAAATTTGAATAGCATATTAGATCCTTTTTGGGCCCATGCTTGTCTTTGCTTTAATATGAATTATGAATTGTGATACAATTGAGCAATATAATACTATGAGTTGTGATTATGAAATATTTGAAAAATATAAGAAAGTAAAATGTTGTGACATCTATACGCAGTGTGCATTGACATTGCATTGAGTTTTATTGTTATTATCAAAGTTTGGACCACTAGGCTTCGGTTTAGCGTGATTGTAATTCGTCGCGCAGGTGTCATGAATGATTTGGTAGAGCCGGAGAGTTCTACTAGACCTGGTCGGGTCTAGGTTTGTATTTATTGAGCTTGAAGAGTTGTTTTTGGGTACATCAAGATCAGAGCCAGTTGCCAACATGTAGATATTTGATATTACAATGTATTTTGATATTATATATGTTATGATATGTTTTTGAAAGTATATAATGTAAATTATAAAGAATGTTTTGAATAATTTGTTTAGATGGAATTTTATATGTGTTGTTAATTTATATATCTATATATAAGTATTTTGAGAAAATATGGAGAAATTGAGAAGTATTGGTAAAATGGTGAATTGATTTTTATTGGGAGTGTTTGCTTTATGCAAGTTGTGTTTTGTTGAATTTTGGGAACGTTCAAATTACAAATAAAACTCTGGCGAATTTTTCCTAGAGATTTTCATATAAAATATTTATTTTGGATTCCTATAACAAGCAAAGAAGATTTATATAATGTTTATTTTATATATTAGTATTTGAAATCTTAAAACAGAAATGTGAAAATTTTTATTAAATCGGTCTGTGACATTTTTATACCGTATATGCATATTTTACATATTCTGAAAATATGTATTGTACGTATATAAAGTATAAGGGTGTTACAACAATTGTGGTGGAGCCAACAAACGATGGTACATTCTTGGTTAATTCAATATAATATGCTTTCAATAATATCTAGTATTGAATACGTATGATCATTGTTTAAAATTGATTCCAGTAAAGCTATGTCCCTTTAGTTTTATTTCCTGTCAGTTTATGAAGAGCATGAATTGATAATATTGTTTTGTCATTCATATAAAACGAATCAAGTAACCTGTTAGTTTAAATCATTTCAATTGTATGATTGTTTAGTCAAAATATACCACAACAGCCTCGTTTAAGGTTTTTTTCATATATCCTCGCAGTAGCTTCATTTAAGCTTTTTTTTTTAAAAATATTGTCACACTGACTTAATTTATTTAAACCCTAAACTTTGCTCTTTTTTCATAAATTTCGAACCCTATTTATTTAAACCTTAAACTTCAACATTATTTTTATAAATTACAAAACCCTAATTTATTTCTTCCTAAACCCTAATTTGATTAACCAAAAATCCTATACTATTTTCTTAAAACCATAAAACCCTAATTAATTCTATTTTTCAAAATATTCACAGTAGTCTAATACTTTAAATAATAATAATAATAATGTTAATTCCAAAACCCTAAAGCCTTAATTTTTGAATCTAAACCCCAAAACCCTAAATGTTATTAAAAAAAAATCCTAAATCGAGACGTAAACCTAAACTTGTATCTTTATTGCTTTATTTAAGTTAGATGCATATTTATTATATGTTTTGATTGATGGCTTATTTAATCCATGATGAATGGTTTATTTTATGATGGTTTATTTAATCTATGATGAATGGTTGGTTATTTTTATTGATTTATTTTTATTTCAAGAAATTGTAAGAGGCATGTTTCCATATTTTGGGTACCTCATGTTGTGAGCATCATGTAATTTAATTTATTTCAAGTTTCAGATCAATATAAAGGACACGTTTCCACCTTTTGGTGGGTGTCCTATTTAGTTTTAGACGTTAGATGATGTAAGGACACGTTTCCATCCTCGGATGGGTGTCCATTTATTTATTTTATTTGAACATTGCTATGATTTTTAATGAAGTATTTGTTTATCCTTATGATCACATATAGTATGGATACTATTGTATTAATTAAGAATTTTATAATATTAAGACCTGAAAAGGAGGCCGGTTCCAATGAACCGGGCGTTATGGGGGTGCTGGGTCATTCTCATCTTCTCCACACGTACCCAACTTTTCAGACCCATTAGGGGGTTGGAGATTTCTTAGGAATCGAGTCATCCACACCTTTCTTTTTTCTAGCCCATTCGGGTGGTGACTCTATTTTCTCTGATTTAGGCTCGTGTTCTCTAAGGCCCTGAGCCTAACAGTGCCAAAGTCGCAAGAACCATTCCATGTGGGAGTGGGGGTTAAAATCCCTGCTCACAGTGGCGACTCCACTAGAGATAAGAGAAGTTAATTTCGTTGGTCTTTATATTATTCTATTCTTTCTTGTCATGATATTATCCATTTTATCATATTAGATTGCATCGTATGCGTAAGTTAGGATGCCCGTGTTACCCGTGTTATGTTATGTAAGGGATATTATACTTTCACTCAAGGTATGGAGATTGAGCATGGCATAGCCACTCATAGCCTTATACCTTTTGGTATATACTTGCTATGGGAACCTAAAACTTTCCAACCCAAAGACTAAAGCTCATGTAATTGGCCTAGTTACTTTCCTTAGATTTTTACCCTAAATGCTTGTTGTTTGACTATGATTAATTTATCTTAATTTAAATCATGGCTTATTTAGTTTGTTCTTTTTCTAATATGACCTAATTACATTGTGAGCTCAAATAATTTTTTCCTCTAAATCTAAAAGACCAAAACTATTTTCAAAATTTTCAAATTAGTCTTTAGACATAAAACTTTTTCAAAACAAGTCAAAAATTCTTTTCTCATGACCCAAATACAAAGCCCAAAATCCTTTTTTTCTAAAATTTTTTTACAATGGGCTTAAGAAAAAATTATTTTCACAAGCTTATGAATATTTAGGTCAATTATGAAAATACCAAAAATCAATTGTGAGCCTAGTTTATACTAAGAATTATTATTCATGGGCTTGTTTTTAGCATGAATCATTAGTTACTTTTTCAAGTGAGAAATCTATTTATAATAAACCTCTTAATTTAGTATTAATCCAATATAGCATAAAAGCTGCTTTAGTTGGTTGAATGGATTAAAACCTAATTAATGGGAATTATCATGAACTGATTTTCATTTTTTAAAGTATAACTACTGGTTAAATAGTCCTAGGGAATTTTTGAAAATAAAATATCCCATATTGATATTTTGTTGACCATAAACCTAAGAAAAGAGACTTGCCATTCGTGTGTGAAAGTTATAAGGTTAGAAGGAATGTCCTAATTATCTTTGTTTGTTTATTGTTACATTCATGCATACATTTACATCTCATATCATTAATCCTCTCTAGCTCACAGACCTAGAGTACAACAGTTCAAGAGTGTAAGACAACCCTACCTATGCCAGTGATGTAGAATCCAGCAGTGACTCAATTACCTTTTCACCAAGAGCAATGAAGCTCGAATAAATTCAAAGAATGGTAGACGATGCCATCAATGCCAAAATGAAAGAATTAAAGGAGGCCCTGACTGAGACTATGAAGAGCCAATTGGCTGCAATTTTAGAGAACAATGTCGAGGCATCTGCTAGTACCAAGAAGTCGAAGGACAAAAGAAAGTCTAAGGTTGGTGAAGTGGCTTTTGATGATGACAAGGTAATGATTGATGATGATGACTGGGAACAATGCTTCTAAGATCCTCAAGATAAAAAAAAAGAGCTGAAGGTTATGGAAAGAGCAATTGTCGAAAAGACTGATACTTCTGATGTCGAGAAGCTAATTGCCAATTTGGAAAAGAAGTTTGAAAAGAAGCTAAAAACTGAAGAAATGTTGGAGGTAGACAAGTTGTTCGAACAAGATGAGGAGGTCCCTTATAAGTTCAAGATGCCTTCCTTCGCTAGGTATGATGGTACAAGAAATCCTCACTTGCATGTTAAGCAGTACATCACTGTCATGCAGTCTGCTAGAGCTACTAAGGTTCAAACTCTAAGGTATTTCATGCTTTCATTGGATCCTGTTGTCTAGAATTGATTCAACACCTTAGAGGATAGTACTCAAAAGAGCTAGAATTCGTTATACAAGGCCTTTATTCAACAGTATGGGTACAATGTCGAGCTGAAAGTTACCTTAATGGAAGTTAAGTCCATTAGACAAAGGCCAAATGAGAATTTTATGGACTATGTGAAGAGATGGAGGAATAAGGTTGTTTTGCTTAGGAAGAGGCCTAATGAGTCAGATCAGATAAGAATGATAGTCAAAGGCATCCTACCTAATCTCCGTGAAAGGTTGTCTCACACCCTCATAAGGGATTTCAAAGATCTCCTTCAAGTTGGCTTGCAAATAGAAGTATGGAAAAGAGAGAAGAACCATTTTTCTGCAAAATGGAATTATCAGTCTGGCAATCAAAATACCCAGAATGAAGTTGATGTCAATACAACTGGTCAAGCAAATAGAAGACAATTTTCAGATCTGGAAAAGCCTTTGTCTTGGGTTTTCAACAAGCTACAAAAGGAGGGACTATTACAGCCATTGGCCCCTCGACCTTTGCCAAATTCCTTACCCCCAAAATTTGATACTAAAGCTTTTTGTCAATTTCATCAGACTCAAGGACATGAGATAGATAGATGTACCCGATTGAAGCATGAGATCCAAGATTTGATTGACAGTGGTAGGCTACCCGAGCTGGATAAGCCCAATACCAAAAATAATCCTCTGCCTAGGTTCAACAGAGTGCCACCACTAGCAACTTTCATGGTAGGAGGAAGATTGGAGGAAAATATTGTCTTATCCTCTTTTCAAGATGGGAGTATTGAAGATGTGAAATGAGAAGAAGCTTAACTCAATAAACTTTTCTTGGCTTGTTTCATTTTTTTTATTTTTTTTATTTTGTGTTTTATGGAACAATCGTGTTTTTCAAATTTAAAGTTGCTTGAATAAATTATTTTCATTAAATTTTTATTGGTCTTTGATCATTTTGGTGATTAACTAATGAGGAATCTAGCTTGATGTTCATAAATTAATGTATCTAGGCATCATGATTTGAATGACTTTACTAGATGAGGGAATTATTCTATAGCATTGAGTTGTGTATGCTTACTTAAAGAGGACTCCTATATAATGATCTTTGTCTAGGTCCTAGTCAATCTTAGAACATGCTTTGACGGACTTTTGAGGCGAAATTGAACTTTGCTAATTTAAGGGAGAGATGATCTAGGCATTGTTTGGTTAGCCAACAACTAGTATCTACCCAATTAAATAGCAATCCCTAGTTGTCCCTTTGAGCCTTCATAAGATTTCAACCTTCTCTTTATTGACTTATAAGCCCGATAACCTACCTTGAGCTATTGTGATACTTTTGACAAGTCTGATGATCACTAAGGTGAAGAGGCAAGAAGATCAAAGAAATGAATGAATAATCAAGACCATGAGGATAGTTGAAGTTCTCAAGACCATAAGGGTAGTTGAAGTTCACCTAAATTAGACCAAATATCACAGATAAAGTCAGGACTGAAGCATATTAATACCACTTCACTCATCCATTACCAGAAATACAAGTTGGTACAAACAAGACAACTCTTTTGGAGCTAGGACAAAAAAAAAAGAAAAGAAAAAAAACAAAAAAAAACAAAAAAGGAAAAAAAAAAGAAGAAAGAAGAACGAAAAAAAATAAAAAGAAAATAAAACCCAAAACGATTCAGAAAGCCAACCGAGTTCTCTTTTACCTAAAGCAGCAAAAGGCTTCCATTTGGTTTGTAAGGACAGTTTAACTTGAATTGGTCCAACCCAACCAAAGATTCAATCAAAATCAGAGAAAAAGAAGAAAGACCATCTAGTTTTTGAAAGTCCTATACTTGACAATCCTACAGAGGAAAAAGTTGAAATGATGAAATGTGGGTACCAAACTTTTTGTAAAGGCAAAGACTGTCCTAATCAAGATTCAGATTCATGTCAAAAAGAAAGAAGAATGTTCAAAGCTCTATCTTTTCATGTTTTCAACTATCTAAACAAAAAAATTATAGTGTGAGGGTTTTCCTATAGTGTCACAATAACTCCAACTTACAAATAGCCTTCATTTAACTCGTGTCCCTTATAGACCCCATTTCAACCCTATTAAAGACCTGCTGATCTCTCTTGGTAGGTAGAGTTTATTAGCGGAGATAGTTTGAATAAGTATGCATATGAGATAGACAATATTCAAACTCAATGAGACCTTTGGCCAAGTAATATATATGTGCCTATCTGAAGTGCAACAGTTCATGCTCGAATAGAAATGATTCTCGAGTTTAGTACGGTAACTAGGGTTGTCATGTTATAGATATGTTAATTCTAAAAATCGAGTCCGGAGGTATAATGACATTGATTTGACAAAGTCAACATTTAATTTTAAAAAAAGAATTATTTTCTTGTTATAAAAACCTTTAAGTTAAGGGAAATATGTTGAACAGTCGAACCTCGAAGGACACATTGAGCAAAGTAAAGAATTATTTGCAAGGTTGTGAAGAAGCTACCAAATGACATGCTGAATCATAGTTTGAAATGGATGTATCCCTGACTATGCTTCTTGATCCTCACCATTCATGTTTTCAATATCTCGAAGATAAAAGCCATAAATGTGAAGCCTTCTATCATTCCAATACAAGACCTGAGCGAGCATCTGGAAGGAGCCAATGAGAACACTTATGCTGATCACCTCAGTTTGTGAGTCGATAGAACCACTGTAAGTATTATTCATGCATATCATGCATACATGAGCATATCACATTGCATTTTCTTGTATTGTATCGTCTATTCTTTGTCAAAGCAAACAACAAACACCCTGTGAAGTAAAGAATCAAAAGAAGATATGAAATCAAGGGGCATGAAAGGCTCATTGCTTGAGGAAGATCCAATCACTTTATGAAGATAGGACATGCATGCTTGTGCGAAGAAATAGACAACACAAACACTAATCAGAGTCTGCATGGGAAAAATCATTGGTTTGAGCCTACACAGGGGCAAAACTTTCTCCTTTCAATTTTTTTGAGTTTATGCATGTACAAAATATTTTCAAACTCACTTTTAAATATTTTGCCACGCAGGGAGCAAGGAGAAGATATGAGGGCCAACTAAAAAATAGCTAATTTTTTTTTGCAAAAGTTCAAAAGGAAGAACAAAAAGAATGGAAATATTAGAACTATCAAAAGAATGAAGATGCGGAAGACAGAAGATCAATCAGCTAGAAGAGCTGAAGCTAGTATAGGACAAATGTCCAAAAGGATGAAGATCCAATTTAAAGAGTGAAGACCCAATACCAAGGATGAAGATCTAATTTAAAGGGTGAAGACCCAATCTCTAAGGATAAAGATCCACTTTAAAGGGTGAAGACCCCATATCCAAGGATGAAGATCCATTTTCAAGGGTGAAAACACGATGCCAAGGATGAAGATCCATTTTCAAGGGTGAAGACCCGATACCAAGGATGGAGATCCAATTTAAAGGGTGAAGAGCCGATCTTTAAGGATGATGATCCACTTTCAAGGGTGAAGACCCGATCTTCAAGGATGAAGATCCATTTTCAAGGGTGAAGATCCAACGCCAAGTATGAAGATCCACTTTCAAGGGTGAAGACCCGATCTCCAAGGATGAAGATCCATTTTCAAAGGTGAAGACCCGATGCGAAAGATGAAGATCCACTTTCAAGGGTGAAGACTCGATTTCCAAGGATAAAGACCCATTTTCAAGGGTGAAGACCTAATTTCCAAGAATGAAGGTCCGTTTTCAAGGGCGAAGACCCGGCGACAAAGATGAAGATCCACTTTCAAGGGTGAAGACCCGATCTCCAAGGATGAAGATCCATTTTCAAGGGTGAAGACTCGATGCCAAGGATGAAGATCCAAGGTCCTAGGATGAAGATCCATTTTGAGGGTGAAGACCCACAATCCATTAAAGAATGGAACAATCGGCTAAAAGAAAGCCAAAATTTCCATATGACAGAAGGTCAGTCCAGCTAGAAGAGCTGGAGTTAATCCATTGAAGAATGGATCAAGTGGCTAGAAGAAAGCCATGATAGAAAAATCAATCAGCTAGAAGAGCTAAAATTTATTAGCTAGAAGAAAGCCAGAACTCTCAAACTGATAGAAGGTCAACAGAATTAGGTCTTGGGTCCAAGTACCCAAAATCAATTCAATCTCGAGTCCAAGTACCCAGTTTCGGGTCCAAGTACCCAAACCAAAACATTTTCGAGTCCAGAACTCACCGTGGGTCCAAATCATTTTTGAAGTCCAAAACTCACCTTGGATATAGAATCCAAACTAACCTTGGTTCCAGAATCCAAACTAATTCCAATTTCGAGTCTAAAATCATCCTTATCCAAAATCAATTCAAAACCATGTTGCTTTTCACTCTTTGAATAAATTTAAGATCATTCAAGCAGGGGGCAAACTATAGACCCTTAATTTTGGCCCTGGCTAGTCTGGTGCTAATTTCAAACCTTTGATTGGACTAATATATTTTAATAGTACCTAAAATAAGCTAATTAAACTTTTAAAACCCTAAATGGGTCTGTTTTAGAAGATTTGGTTGGTTTTTTCATGATACCAGTGCACTAAACCCTAAAACGGGTTCAATTCGAAGGTTTGGTTACTTTTTCACTTAATCCGGATGGTTTTTGATCAATATGGGTGTCCCATGTTGAATTAGGGCATCCAATCCGACATGGGGAAGCCCCATATCGAATTGGGCAGCCCCATTTTGATATGGGTTCGATATGGGGCTGTCCCATATCGAAATGGGGTCCTATTTCGATATGGGAGGACCCCATTTCGATATGGGGAAGCCCTATTTCAATATGGAGCAGCCCCATATCGAAATGGGGCTCTCCCAGTTCGATATGGGGCAGTTTTTTTTTTAAATTCCATGACAAATCCGGAAGATATACTTCAATATGGGCTCAGATTTTGTCAAATTAAGTCATTTAAATTTGAGACGGACTCGGTCTATATCAAATTCAAGTAATTGTAATTCGATATGGCCTCAGTTTGTGTCAAACCCGTGAATTTGACATGCATCAGAACAAACCATTCTTAATCAGGAAAACTTTCATAGAGTGATTATAAATACAGGTTTTAAAAACCTGAAGAAAGGATTAGATCTTTGGTCCTTGGACTTTTGGCTGGCTGTTGGGACTCTGGAAAAACTCAGGAACCAAGTTTCATCAACAAACAAACCTTAACAAGTTTCATCAATAAAGAAAATAGAGAAAACGGTAGAAAAAAAGAAGATTAAAGACACACAACCTTACAAAGGTAGTGAACATACTGTCTTGGAATTGTTCGACCAGAATTTCAATGGTGCAATTGTGGTGGAGCCAATAAACGACGGTACATTCTTAGTTAATTCAATATAATATGCTTTCTATAATTTCCAGTATTGAATACGTCTGATCCTTATTTAAAATTGATTCCAGTAAAGCTATGTCCCTTTAGTTTTATTTCCTGTCAGTTTATAAAGAGCATGAATTGATAATATTATTTTGTCATTCATATAAAACAAATCCAGTAACCTGTTATTTTAAATCCTTTCAATTGCATAATTGTTTAGTCAAAATATACCATAACAACCTCGTTTAAGGTTTTTTTTTTCATATATCCTAGTAGTAGCTTCATTTAAGCTTTTTAAAAAAATATTGTCACATTGACTTAATTTATTTAAACCCTGAACTTTGATCTTTTTTCATAAATCCCAAACCCTAATTTATTTAAACCTTAAAGTTTAACATTATTTTTATAAATTCCAAAACCCTAATTTATTTCTTCCTAAACCCTAATTTGATTAACCAAAAACCCTATACTATTTTCTTAAAACCATAAAACCCTAATTAATTCTATTTTTCAAAATCTTCACAGTAGTCTAATACTTTAAATAATAATAATAATAATATTGTTAATTCCAAAACCTTAAAGCCTTAATTTTTGAATCTAAACCCCAAAACCCTAAATGTTATTAAAAAAATCCTAATTCGAGACGTAAACCTAAACTTATATCTTTATTGCTTTATTTAAGTTAGATACATGTTTATTATATTTTTTGATTGATGGCTTATTTAATCCATGATGAATGGTTTATTTTAAGATGGTTTATTTAATCTATAATGAATGGTTGGTTATTTTTATTGATTTGTTTTGATTTCAAGAAATTGTAAGAGGTATGTTTCCATATTTTGGGTACCTCATGTTGTGAGCATCATGTAATTTAATTTATTTCAAGTTTTGGATCAATGTAAAGGACATGTTTCCACCTTTTGGTGGGTGTCCTATTTAGTTTTAGATGTTAGATGATGTAAGGACACATTTCCATCCTAGGATGGGTGTCCATTTATTTATTTTGTTTGAACATTGCTATGATTTTTAATGAAGTATTTGTTTATTCTTATGATCGCATGTAGTATGGATAATATTGTATTAATTAAGAATTTTATAATATTAAGACCTAAAAAGGAGGTCAGTTCCAATGAACTGGGCATTGTGAGGGTGCTGGGTCATTCTCACCTTCCCCACACGTACCCAACTTTTTGAACCTATTAGGTGGTTGGGGATTCCTTAGGAATTGAGTCATCTACCCCTTTTTTTTCCCGGCCTGTCCAGGTGGATTTAGGCCCGTGTTCTCTAAGGCCCTGAGCCTAACAGTACCGAAGTCATAAGAACCATTCCATATGGGAGTGGGGGCGAAAATTCCCGCTCACAATATGATACTTTTATCAACCAAAAATTTGAGGACACTTCTTTCAAGAGTAAGAGAAAAGAGAAAGTGACCAAGATGAGGGTCGACGTCCTATGAGATGCCACTGTCCTGGTGGTGATCAGGCGACCCAAGGGTGCATTGGTTAAGCACTAGGTTGAGGGTGCGTAAGTTGAGCATCATGCTACAACTGCTCCCTCTAACACCTCTATCGTGGATTTAGAGGGGGAAGATTTGTTTGAAGGTAAGGGCAAGGTGCTCAACCTTGCTAACATAAACCAAGTTATGTACAAGGAGCTAAAAGCATAGTTTGGTGAGAACTAGTCCATCAGCAACCTGAAGGTTGGGCTGGTGATGCAAGATTTTCTAAGGAAGGCACCACGAGAAAATCAAGAGTTTGGTAAAATGAACTCCATGACCCTAGAGTGCTACCGAACTTTTGATTTTGAGGTAATGAAGGTGTTATGACTTAGCTATTTTAATGTTGTTATTGTGTGTTATTTTTTTAAAACTTCATTTTTATGTTCTGCGGTTTGCCCTTATTGCCCAATACATGGGCAATCAGTATGTTAGGGTAGTGGCCTCCTACAAAGACATTAAGGCAGAGCTTGGCACAGTGAAGACTAAGGGAGCGGGGATTATGCGACATATTTAGGATCATGAACTCCAAGCTACTTGTGCGGCAGAAGCTGAACGTCAAGTGATAAGGGCCTATAAAAGAGCTATTGAGGCTAAGCTCTTGATCAAAGAGCTTGAGAAAGATGTTACTGAGTCTTTTAGGGTAAGGTCTAACCTTTTCTAGACTCAGTAACTACTGGCCAAGGAGTAAGAAGTTGTGCTTGCCCTCCAGGACCAGCAGGGCGATAATATTGCCCAAGGAATTATCAGATATCAAGAGCAATTTGTTGAGGTGTTAAAGAAGAGGTTCCATGTGGAAGATTCAAGTGGGGTCCTAAAGTTAGATCCAAAAGAGGAGGAGGATGAGGCCTTATATGGAGGCAAGGAGTCATTGGGTGGGGCTCCTTGCCTTTATTTTTATATAACTTGACAGAGTTATTTGTCTTTATTTTTTGTTTTTTTTGTATAGCTTGGTAAGAAGCTTGAATAGCTTGATATAGAGCTTTTTACATACTTTTGATTTTTTATAGCTTTCATAGGTAGGAAAGCTCAAACCAAGGTCAATTTGAGGTTGATGTAAGGGCTAGCCTTGTCAAACTTGTAATTTGAATTTGAATTTAATGAAATGATACTTTTTATGGTGTTTGCAATTTCATTACAGTTAATAATAACTCTTTATAATTTAAATACCACACTTTATATGAATGCATAAACTTTACTTATTTTGATTAGGTTTATTGAGGTTAGCTTACAAATGCTTAGAGATTGGTGCACGATTGGAGTGCTTAGATTCATTGCATGATTAGCATGATTAGATTAATGCATGATCAGAGTGTTGGTTTTATGCACCATCAAAGTGCTTAGATTCATTGCATGATTAGAGTGCTAAGATTAATGCACGATCATAGTGTTGGGTTAATGTATAATTAAAGTGCTAAAATTGCCACACGATTAGAGTACAATGTTATTGCATGGTTAGAGTACTAAAAAATTTTCGAGCTTGATGCTCGGCTTGTAATTGGAAACCCAAGATGTTTGATGTTTGTGTGCTTCATGCATGTGCTCTTTTTTACAAGTAATATTGGGTAATGCCATTTGGGCATCTTTTTCATTTTGTATATGTACTAGTACAAGCTTTACATGAAGGAAATACAAAAGAAAAAGAAAAAAAGAATTTACATTAAGGAGCTGCCATTTATAGGGTGAGCTATTAAAAGTACCACCTCAAGTTATTGGTGTTCCACATCCTTCATACCGCCTTTGAGTACTTCGGCTATTTTATATGGTCCTTCCCAATTAGCACCCAGCCTTTCAGGTCTAGCTAAACGATGAGTGGAGATGAGTCTTCTCAATATTAAATCTCCTTTGTTGAACTGCTTATAGTGTACCCTTCTATTATGAAAGGCGACAATAAGAGCTTTGTAAACTTCTGCTCTGATGCCCGCTTGCTCTCTTTTATGCTCAAGCATATCCAGGTTATACTTAGAGGCAGGCTCTTGATCTTCTTTATAATTGATAATTCTTTCTGATGGAAGCCCAACCTCAACATGGATAATTGCTTTAGTACCATAAGTCAGTGCAAAGGAAGTTTCTCCAATGGCCATTCTTGGCGAGGTGTGATTAGTCTAGAGCACATTGTAGAGCTCTTCAGCCCAGAGACCTTTGGCTTCATTTAACCTTTTCTTTAGCCCTACCACTATGGTTCAGTTGATGATCTCGGCCTGACCATTAGATTAAGGATGGTAGATCGATGTGAATTAGAAATGTATCTTTAGTTTGAAATAATATTCTCTGAACTATCTGCAATCAAATTATTTACCATTATTGGTGATCAGAGTATGAGCTATACTGAACCTTATAATGACTGCCTTCTGGAAGAATTTGATGATGGAGGCTGAAGTGATGGAGGCTAGATGCTCTGCTTTTGCCCACTTGGTGAAGTGGTCTACTACCACTACTAAAAACTTCCTTTGGGCTGTAGCTTATGGAAAGGGTCCTAAGATGTCCATTCCCCATTGAGCAAAGAGCCACAGACTTCTACTAAGTCCTTGCTCAGTTGACGAGTGATATTTCAAATTAGCGTGCTTCTGGCACTTTTCACATTTCTCGAACAAATCCTTTCCATCTTTATCCATGGAGGACCAAAAGTAACCTTGCAACAGGGCTTTCTAGGCTATTGCCTATGATCCTTCATGAGCTCCACAGATTCCTTCATGAATTTCTCTAAGCATGCAATCACCATCTCCCTCAAATATACAATTACTCCAAAGATGTGAGAATGAACTTTTATATAGGACTCTATCATGAATGGCATTCTTGCTAGCCCTCTTGACAATCTTTCTGGCCTCTACTAGGTCCTCGGGCAAATCCCCTGAGTTCAAGAATTTGTATATTGGCAGCCTTTAACCTTTCAAGGCTCTGTTATCATCACGACTGAGGTCTCATAGTTGAGTTTTTGAATCGATTTAGTGCAAACTCCATACTCTCGGGCTCCCTCTCTAGTAGTAGTGGCTTAAGCAAGCTTATCAACTTGTTCATTCTTTTCCTAGACCATTTGATGGATCTCCTAAGAACAACCTTTCTTATCTAAAGCCGACAGAAGCTTATCTATGTGTTCTTTGTATTGGACTATGTTTGGCTCTTTTTTTTCATACTTCCCAATTAATTGATTGGCTACTAACTGAGAGTTTGTGAAGATCTACAAGAGTTTCCATGGCCAGCCTTAGTCCCGGGCATATTTCTTCATACTTAGCCACATTGTTCAAGGTTGTGAAATTGAGTCTTATTGAGTATTTGATAAGCATTTTTCCTAGACCTTTAAGGACTATTCCGATCTTTATCCCCTCTATACAAGAGGCTCTATCTATATTAAGGAACCAAGCTTCCTTTGGGGTGAACTCTGAGGGTTTTTCATATAGTTTAGTGATAAAATCTACCAAGATTTGAGCTTTCATAGCCCACATAGGCTCACATCAGACATCAAACTACCCAACATGGCAGCTTATTGAGATTTTCTAAAGTCTCTGGCCTCTGCATAATCTTCCTCAAGTATGATTTGGTGCGCATTATAATAGTGTGCGTATCAAAATAAGGTTGAAGCTTTTTTGATGCAGTTTGAAAAGCCAATGCTAACTTTTCTGAGGGTAAGCATCAAAGTTCAGGGCCTTTCAAAACATGACTAGTGTAGTAAATGGGATATTGCTTGCTATTCTCTTCTTAGATCAATAATGAACCCATTGCTGCCAGAGAGGCTGACAAATACAAGTATAAGGTTTCACCCTACAAAGGTCAGCTTAGAAGGGGTGGGGAACCATCCCCTCACCTATAAAGCATGAGTCAATCCCCTTATGCCGGGTAAGAAGGATTTAGAGATGTCAGCTGATACTATTTAGTGGGTCGTTAGCCCCTTCCACAACCCTTCTATTGGTGAAGACAATGCATATAGTCGTAAAGAAACTCTCTGCATTTAATGATCAAACTAGTGACTCGTATCCCCCTCTTTCCTTAATCTGAAACTCTCACAAGAAGGAAGGAAAGTCTTGGAATTGATCAAATTTTGCCAAGTTCTATTAGCCATTAGGGTGACTTGAGAAAGTTTAAAAGGCTCGGAGGTTCCAACCCTATGATATTCGCATGGGGCTCCTCATTGAAAATTCTTCAGCTTGGTAAAGGCTTGTTGACACTTATCTGTCTATTTGAACTATATTAGGTTTTTTAGAAGTTGGTAGAAGGGTAGGCACCTTCTAGCTAAACATGAGATAAACCTTCTTTGGGAAATTATCTGGCCATTGAGTTTTTGAACCTCTTCGATGCTCTTAAGTGGCTCCATCTCCATTACAGCTCAAATTTTCTCTACGTTACCCTCTATTCCTCTCTTAGATATCATAAAAACCATGAACTTCTCAAACTAGACTCCAAAAGCACATTTCTTCGAGTTGAGCTTCTTTCTTGCCTGTTGGAGGATTGCAAAGAGTTCTGCTAGGTCTTGAGGGTGTTCGACTGAGGACTTAGATTTTATTATCATATCATCCACATAGACCTCTACATTCCGACCTATCTGCTATTGAAAAAGCTTATTAAGGAGCCTTTGTTAGGTGACTCCAGCATTCTTAAGGCCAAACGGCATTACCTTATAGTATTATGTGCCTTTACCAGTCATGAAAGAAGTCTTACTCTGATTTTCAAGCTTCAAGGGGATATGGTAGTATCCTGATGAAGCATCAATGAAGCTATACTCTTTATATGTTGCAGTGGAGTTTACAAGCTAGTTAATGTTTAGGAATGGGTATGAGTTTTTGGGGCATGTTTTGTAATGTTGACACACATTCTCCAATTCTCATTTGGTTTCTTTACTAGGACAACATTGGCTAGCCAGTCTAGGAATCACACTTCTTTAATGAAGCTAGCCTTCTCTACTTTCTAATCAGCAACTAACTCTCTCTGGCATAAGGTTTCTCTTTCTCTACTTGACCAAGGTAGCATTGGGATCCATATGGAGCTCGTGCATTATAAGCTCGAATGATATTCCCTTGACATCTGTAGGGGTCTAAGAAAAAACATCTTGATACTACTCCAAGACCTGGGCCAAGGCGAGCTCCCTCTCAGGTCTACTAAAGCTTGCAATTTATAGCTTTTTATTAATTCCAACATATATTTCCTTCAAGATATTTGCTTGCTAGGCCCTAGATTCTGAGTTGGTTAGTTGGTTGAGGGAGTCAATAGGAAGCACCATGTTGGCATCCTTCAAGAGTACTGCATATGAATCTTGTGTTGCCTGTTGGCTACCTCTCAAAACTGCTACTCCTTGATAGGTTGGACCTTCACGGTTAAGTTCTTAATAGAGATGTAGGTGTCCACTCCTACCAACAATGGGCACCTAAAAATTGTATTATATGCAAAGCTCATGTCCACCATTATGAAACATGTTCTGCAACCTCTAACAATAGAGCCATCTCGCAACTATACCTATAACATGGTCGAGCCTACTAATAGTACACTGTGTCTGAATAGGCTTACCAGTGGGGCTAAAACTAGTTTGAGGGTGTTGGGGGACAAGCCAAGCTTCTTGTAAGCTTCTAGGGTCAACAAGTTTATGGCACTACCTGTATCAACCATGATCCATTGAATTAGATAGTCATGGATTATGGCTTCCATTACCAGAGCATCAGTATATAGGCATGCAACTTGATGAGATTCTTCAAGATGAAAAGTGTTGATCGGGCTTTTGGCTTTAGGGATCTCTGCCACAAAGAAGACCTCATTGGCCTTGTGCTTATTTAACCCATCTATAACATCATAATGTTTACTTCCTACTATAACATGAATTACCCCAGTGAGGGCTTTCTTGGAACTTCTCTCTGAGGGTTCAGAGCTCGATCGAGGTTCATCATTACGCTAAAAATACGACCATAAAATTTTTTAATTCACTTGTTAGGATTAGCCTCTAAATCTCCTTCTTCAGCTTATCACACTCCTCTATTTTATGGTTCTTGCCTCTATGGAAACTGCAACATCTAAACTGATCTTGGTTGGGATCTTCTTTCATTGGTCTGGGCTAATTAACCTCTGTATTCTCTTTGAGCCATCGAAGGATGCTAGCTCAGGATGTGGTAAGTGAGATGAATTATTCAGTGGCATTTGAGATGTGGTAAGTTCTATTGGAGTTTTATTAGTTGGATGGTTTTTCTGAGTTGTAGTTATAATTTATCCATAAGGAGCCCGGTCTAGAGGATCTGAAGGAGTCTAGTTTAGAAGAATTTGGCTTAGTGGGTTTGGATTTAGGAAGTTCTTTAGAAGCTTTTGATGTTTGGCCTTGACGAGAGGCTTAAAGCTCTTCCCAAAGCTAAGGCATCCATATAGATATATTTATGAGCTTGGGCCATGAGCTTCGTAAAATCTTAAGGCGAATTTTTGCTTAAAGAGTTTGAAAATTGGGCACACTCTGAATTTTTTTATCAACGTGGCCAAGGCTAACTCAAAGTTTACTTTTGGAATTTTGCCCACAGCCTTGTTAAATCTGCCAATATATTTTAGAAATGTTTCTTTGGGTTTCTACACAATCCTAAAAAAATCCTCTGAGGCATGACCCAGATTAATTGATGTTATAAACTTGTTGATGAACATCTCAGTAAGCTATTTGAAGTTGCAAATGAAGTGTGGCTCCAGGTTCTTGTACCGGATTTGGGCATTGCTTGTTATAGTCTTAGGAAAGAGTTTGCATAAGGTAGAATTCGAGTTCATGTATATCATGGTAGTGTTAAAGAAGCTATCCACATGTGCTCGGGGATCAGATGACCCATTGTACTCTTTTAACTTTGAATAATGGAAGCTCAAGTATACATCATTGAGGATCTCTTCAGACAAGGGAAGCGGAAAGTAGCATCATACTGCAGTGTTGTTCCTCTATGTATCCACTTCATCTGCTCATCTACAAGAGCATTAAAGTCCTCTTACAAGATTAGAATATCCTTCCACTTTGGTTCAACTGAGATCCAGGTTAAATGAATCGATGATTGGGATATGGAGTAATCAGACATGTAGAGCCCTCATGGTTTCATTTTTTTTAGCTTAGGAGAGGTGTCTCTTGCTTGGTAGTATGGACCAAATTTCAGCAAGGGAGGTGGTCTGTAGTAAATTGGAGGAGGTGATAATGTTTGATAGTGTGGAGGTGTTTAATAATTTAGAGGTGTAGGTGTTTGGGTTTGTTGGTTTATTGGGTGTGCAGATTGTGATGGTGGTGGTATCAGATTAACTTAGTGTCTTATAATAGATATGAGGTCTCTGATGAAAGTGGTAAACTCTAGAGCAGTTTCCTCTATAAGGCTTGATGGTTGTAATACTATGAAGGTTGAATGGGTTAGGGGTGTATAAGGGGCAAGAGGACCAATTTTTGAGGGCCTAGCAGTAGAGAGTCCAATTACTGAGGGGGCTCGTTACTGATGGCCCAGCTGTGGAGTGGTGTTTTGGGTTTGATGAAACATTTTGGGTAGTGTTTGGGTTTTGAGGTGTGTATGGTGGATGGAAAAAAATGATTTTGTGTTACAAGGGAATTATTTTGTATGTTATGGGACATGTCTTAAGTCCTAATGTCCATTCTTAGGGATTGCCTTATCCATGCTCATCATACCACTAATGACAAAGTGAACTTTAATGGACTCTGTGGCTCGGGTTCAGTTATCAAGGTCAGCTTGCCTACCTGCAAGACAAGAGAAGAAATGATCAGGCTCCAGTGGGGAGACTCCAATACCTAAGTCAGAGCTCGGTCAGTATGCAGATAAGTAAGCAAGGAGAGGGAAAAAGATGTTTTACCTATGGGGTTTCACCCCTATTTATAGTTGAGGAGTAGGGGATAAGGCTTGAACATGTTAGAGGACCTTCAAGAAGTGTGAGTGCAGTATGATGAATGTATGATAAATTTGTCTCCCGAAGGTCGAAGGCTCGGTCAAACCTTGAATGGTTAATTCCAAGGTCCATCCTCTTCTAAGAGCCTGATCTTGGCATTGATAGGGTACTAGGCTCAGTCTCTAAGCTCAGTAAATAAAGGGAAGTACCAAGTATTTCTTGAGAATTTGAAATTGCAGGATCCACATTAAGTAATTTTTATTTGTCAAGCCAAAATTATTTAGATGTCTTGAAGGATATTGGTCTTAAACAAGCCAAATCATTTAAAACTTTGATGATACAAAGCTTCATCCATAACCTAATTAATATGGAGAAAATATTGATAAATTATTTTATCTTAATTTTGCTTGCACTAATATTAGATATATTATCCAATGCTCGAGTCTATTCATACAAACACCAAGAGTTCCTCAATTTCCAAGTAGTTATGCAAGTTTTGAAATATTTGAAGGATTGTCCATTCTTAAACAAGGCATGTTTTTCCTATTAGATTTTGATTGGGCCTCATGTAATTATTTTTCAATAAACTCTCAAGTTTTTATAGTTTTCTTGGCCATTCCTTGATTTATCGGAAGAACCAAGAAGCAAACTGATGTTGAAGAGCATGGCCAACATTGATTGTAATTTCCTCTATTTTAAGATCTTCAAGTTAATATTCAACTGTCTATTCCTCTCCACTATGATAATTATACACGTTGTTGCTAATCACATGTTTCTATAAAAGAACTAAGCACCACATAGTCTAAAAGTAGCACAAGAAAGCTCTTTCTTTGGCTTAACATAGTTATCTCCTTTTCAAGTTGGGGTTGCTTGTTTTGCACCCTTCAACTTGAGAAAGGATGCATAATGTACAAGAATTAATTAAGTACAACTATTAGTTTTATTAGTATATTACCTTTATTTTTGTTTCACATAGCATTGCAGTTGATGAAAAGGTGGACCTCAGGGACTTTTAGCTCGTGTTTAGGTTCTGTTTCTACTGCTGGCTCTCTTATTGCAAGACAAGAGAGAAGAGATCAGGCTTCACTAGGGAGACTCTTATGAGCACCTGGTATGTCTGTGCTCAATATTTTAAAGTCTCAACACTGATAGATTATTGATCTCAGGGATTTGACAAATAGCACTTATGTGAAATGGAGTCACCACCCAACAGGACCGAGAAATGATAGATACTTATGTGAATAACTTAGATGAAAATTCTTATTATTCACATATGCTCAATTCAAAGAACCATCCTCCTTTATGAATCATGAATTAGTAAGGATTATTCAGGGTATCAGATGAATATCAACATATACAATATATAAAATAAATAGAAAATGGAATAAACATATACATATCATGATGCACGTGATGCATGATTGTACAAAAAATTTCTATGAGCACCCACCGAGGTGGAAACATGCTTTTTGGAACAATGAATATGCAGAGAGAAATAATTATATTACATGGCCTTACAAATCCTATAAATTATTCTAAAGAGAAAATTACATCATTTCCTGTATATAATGAATTTAGAAGAGAAAAAAGTCTTAATGTATGCTGGATGAATGCTTGATGTTACGGAAGACAAAAGTAAAAGAAAGAGAGAAAGAAAGAAAATGAGATCTGGTAATATTGGACTTGTAATTATGGAATTATCAAATTCGAGAATGACCTACAAGATCTGTCAACTGAATAAAATGGATATATACATAATTATATGAGAATGTCGAATACGATATTCAAGAATGTCAAATTCGCCAATATTTATAAGGCAGAATCATAAAGAAATTAGAAGTAGCATATATATATGTATGTATAGGAGCATTATAATCAAATTTGATAATTACTGAATTAACGAAATCTAGAATACACTAAAGAAAAGATTACTTAATAACAACACAATACATATACTGAGAAGTGATTTAAAATACCAAATTTGATACTCATAAGAATATCAAGTTCGACAATCATCTGCCATTTTTGGCATAAGTGACATATATCTATAGATTTAGCCTATAACTTGTATTTGTGTATGTAATAGGATCATAAATAAATCAATAATTATAGACATATATGTATGAGAGCATGACAGTTGAATTCAATAATTGAGGAATAATAAGCTATAAAAAAAGGTTAGTGGAGGACAACATAACATATACACTAGGATTTAAATAAAAGTTTCGAATTTGATATTAATGTTATTATCAAATTTGATAATCATTCGCCATTTCTGGCAGAAATGACCTATATCTATAAATTTTCTATACAAAATGTTTTAAAAGTCATTTTTCAGTTCTAAAGTCCCAGTCCTTAGTCAGGAAAAGTTAGATATAGTCCTTTTAAACTAGTTTCATCATTTCTAGGTCATACATTCATAGAATTGACCTGAAGTTGGTAGATCTTAGTTCTTGAATGAGTATTTTTTTATTCTTTTAGAGTTCAATGATTCTGTTTTTGAATGAGCCATGAAAATAGAATGAAATTGTAACATCCCTAATTTTTAAAAATTAAATAAATTAATTAAAATTAATTTGGATAAATTAAATAAATGATTTAAATGAAAAATGAAAGAATTTTAAGTGATAAAGTAGAATGTATAATTGAAATATATTTGAAATAAACATGACATATACAAGACATATACATATACCTAAGATATACATCACATATATGTTAAGCATAATACATTGTAGGGAAAGTTGATTTTAATTAATAATAATAATAATAATAATAATAATAATAATAATAATAATAATAAAGAAATGGGTGGATAATGACTTATTATATTATTATAATATATATATATATAAGGATGGATTGAAAAGGAAGAGGTGTTTTCTTTTCCTTTCTTCTTCCTTGAACGTGAGCTAGAGAGAGAGAGTAAGGGGAGCTTCTCTCTTCTTTCATACACCAAGGATTGAAAGAATTTCAAGGATTCAAGTAGAGTTTTTGAGAATTCTTCATCAATTGGTAAGTTTCTTTATCAATTTTGCAAGTTCTTTGGAATTCTATGGAAGAATATGATATGTGGATTTTGAGATTGTGTATTTGTATGTTTTAATAGCTTATTTGGGTATGTATGAAGTTGTTGTGAGTAGTTTATAATGATTTTAAGGATGAATTGAAGAAATGGTTAAATTTAAGTTGAGTTTGGAATGATTGTGTTGTAGTGCTTAAGTGTGCAAAATGCAAAAAATTTGCCTGGCAGGCCATGTCATTAGGCATGTCAATGGTGCTAAGTTTCAACGTTGATGACATGACCAATAACACGGCCATGTCTCTGAGTGTGTCGTAGCAACTGTAATGCAAAATAATTGACACGTCTAGTAACATGGCCATGCTGTTGGGCGTGTCAAAGTTTCTGTAATACAGGAGTAATGGCACGGCTAGTAGCACGCCCGTATTGTTGGGCATGTCAAAGCTTCTATAAGAGTGGGCTAATGACATGGTCATTAACACGCTTGTGAGCAGAGATTTTCACCCTCGCTCCCATGTGGAATGGTTCTTGCGACTTTGGCACTGTTAGGCTCAGGGTCTTAGAGAACACGAGCCTAAATCCGAAGATAATAGAGTCGCCACCTGGACGGGCAGGAAAAAAGAAAGGGGTGGATGACTCAATTCCTAAGGAATCTCCAACCCCCTAATGGGTTTGAAAAGTTGGGTATGCATGGAGAAGGTGAGAATGACTCAACACCCCCACATCGCTCGGTTCATTAGAACCGATCTCCTTTCTAGGTGTAAATATTATTAAATTCTTAACTTATTATAACATTATCCATATTACACACATATTAAAGTAAATAAATATTCATTGTATTAAAATCAAAGAATGTCCAAATAAAACAATAAATGAGCACCTATATAATATGGAAACATGCCCTTATAATATCCAAAATAAAATAGGACACCAACCTTTTGGTGAAAAACATGCCCTTTACATTAATCTCAAAATCCAAAATAAATTAAATTACATTGAACATAACTAATGAGGTACCCACAAAGTGGAAACATGCCTCTTGCATCTTGGAAACTAAAATAATTAAAATAATAAAGCAAATAAATTAAGTCATTCAACCATTCATCATGAGTAATCAAAAACAAATCATTCATAAAATTAAAATATTCACTGAAGACCTAAAGCAATCACACCTAAGACTTTAATCTTAAATAAAACAATCAATTTAGGGTTTATGCTTTAATTTAGTGGTTTTGTTTCAATTAGGGTTTATGCTTCAATTTAGGGTTTTATGATGAAAATTAAGACTTTAAGTTTTAGGGATGAAAAAATTAGGATTTTTAGGTTTTAGGAAAAACAAGATTAAGGTTTATAAAGAGAATTAAGATTTTTAGGAAAACTAGGGTTAGGGTTTTAAGGTTTTGGTGATTTAGGAAAATAGTTTAGGATTTTTTTATAATTTGTAAATCTAATTAGGGTTTGGGAAATTTAAGAAAATAGATTAAGTCTTTTGAAAAAATAGATTAGGATTTTGAAAATTTATGAAACTAATTAGGGTTTGAGAAATTAGATTAATGTTTTGATGATTATATTATTTACTTAAATTGAAATCTTAGCTACTGTATGAAATAAATAAAAAAGGAAATTGGATAACCAGAATATTATGATGATAGTTTGAAAAGTGAAGGTAATTATTGATTTAATAAACTAAATTTAGATGAACTTACCTACGTTTGAAGGCTCCACCAAATTGAAGGAATTGAACCAAGCTGTTACCTGCCTAACTTTTATTTCTGGTCGAGCTACCACCAAGATCCACTGCCTTGCTGCCTTGTGAATTAGATAGTTTTTGGTTTTTAATTGCTAGGGTTTTTTTTTATCGTTCCCTCTCTCTTTTTAATTGCTTTTGTCTCTTATATTTATAGAGCACCTTTTTTTAATCCTTCTCTTTAAAAAATTTGTTAAACCAAGTTTTACAAATCAGCATGTGATTAGGAAATAAATTTGGCTGGTCAAATTATGTTTAGTACTCAGATTAGTGAAATTAAAGGCCAACAATTGACATGAATCCCACCTCATATCAATTTGGGCATCCAAATCGATATAAACCTTGCCTCATATTGATTTGGCTTGCCAAAATCTATATGAGGCAATTGCCCATATCGATTTGGCCCTCCCAAATTGATATGGGCTAGCCTCATTCCGATTTGGAAGAGCTAACTCGACCCAAAGTAACTAATTTTGACTCAAACAGATAAAAAATAATTAATTTTTTAGCTCAGACTTTTTTGCAATTTTAATATAAATTTACACCAACTGAATTCTAATCTTTAAAGAATTTTAGATTTATAATGGACTAAGATAAGCTTTTTAAATTTAAGTTGGTCCAAATTTAAGGGTCTACAGTTTGTCCCCTGCTTGAGCGATATGAGATTTTGATAGAAGAGAGTAAAAAATAATATGACTATTTAATTGATTTTGAACAAGAATGGATTCTGGATCCGAGGTTAGATTGAATTTCTAAAAGAAAATTTGGGTTCTAGATCCGGTTTGGTTTGGGTTTTGGACCCTAAGAAGATTTGGATTTTAGACCCAAATTTGTTTGGTTTCTAGACCCAGAATGAGTTCTGAACTCGAAAAAGATTTGGATTTTGGACCCAGAATGAGTTTTGGACTCAAAAAAGATTTGGGTTATGGACCCAGATTGATTTGGTTGGGTTCTGGACTCGGAATGAGTTCTAGACTAAAATAATTTGGGTTCTAGACCCGGAATGAGTTCTGGACTTGAAAAAGAATTGGGTTCTAGACCCAGATTGGTTTGGTTCTGGACTCGAAATGAGTTCTGGACTAAAAAAAAATTTGGGTTTTGGACCTGAATTGATTTGGTTGGGTTCTGGCCCCAAAACACCTGCAAAGATTAAATGTAACTAGTAAAGCATTTTTTTTTACAAAAAATTTAACTATTTTTTACCATATATGGGTACCTATATAATCTTACCCCCTGCATGAAAAAAAATATTTAATTAGTATAAAAAATATTTTTTAGACACGCAAAAAGTTATATACCCACAATAAATATCTATTTATTGTGTGCATGTGTGTCGTGTAATTTAATTAAAGAATTATTGTGAAAGAAATAATTGATTCTGATTCCTTTGTTCTTTTTCTTTTCTTTTCTTTCATTTCATTAGTTTCTTTTCTTTTCTTTTACTTTATGTTTTTTTTTACAGTTTCCCTTATTTTCTTTCTATATAAACCCTTTCGTTTGGCTTTGCCTTTGGCATTCATAACAATCACCATTTCCTTTTCCTTTTTGTTTCTCATTCAAGATTACCAAAATCTCTCATCTTCATCATTTGCTTAAACATTAAATCACTTTCCATGGTCGCTATTCAACATTCCTCAAGGTTTGGGACTTGATCAAATAATGAATTGCTTACATACCTTTATAATAACATGGTTGAGCAAGTTTCCCTGTTACCCGAGATGCATCTTTATCGTAGTTCCAGAGAAAAAATGCAAGTAAAAATTATTCTAATGTAATTTAAATACTTATTCATAAAACTTTATCAGTATAATTTTATTATAAATATTATTGTGCAAAAATATGCATGAAAATTGATATAGCAAAATTTATAGAAATTATTGTTCAAAAAGATGCATAAAAATTGATGTAGCAAAATTTATAGAAATTATTATGCAAAAAGATGCATAAAAATTGATGTAGCAAAATTTATAGAAATTATTGTGCAAAAAGATGGCATAAATGTAGTTAAAATGTAGAAAAGCAATATATATACACTTACCTTAACTTACCTATGTTTGGATAGCATTACGGTTGCGACATTCATGGCGGTGGAAACATCCATAAAGCCCGCAAGTGGTATGATCGGCCCCACCTCTGGTAAAAGAATGGCCTGGGAAAGTGAGTTTGAGGACTTTGTTTTGCAGTTACTATCCCGAGGATACCAAATTGACAGGAGTGTTATTCAAGCACTTGGTGAGCGATGGATGGATACCACACATACCTTTCATCTACCCATTGGAGAGATGACCATAGGTACTATTGATTTTGCTGCTCTAACAGGCGTCCGATACCACGGGGTCCTCGTCCCTTTAAATAGCGATATTTTAACTTGTGAGGAAATTCGCCAATTGACCAATGTTAAGCCCCATTATAGAGGATCTTACAAAATCAAGTACGAGCCTATTCGAGAATATTGGATGAAATATACTCAACCCATGCAAAATGAGAGAGCTAAACAATATACTCGGGGGTTCATGTTATATCTATTAGGGGCGACCATATTGGGCAACACTGAGTCTGCCATCCATTTATCGGTGCTATGTGCCCTTTCTGATTTGGATTGCATGCCAACTTTTGGGTGGGGAGAAGCCAGTCTCGCATGCCTTTATCACGGTTTTGATGTAATTTGCAGGAACAGAAGATCCTTTACCGATTTTATGGTTGTTGCCGAGGTATCATTTTTCTTGTAACTGTTGGTCCAAAATAATGCATATGTGTGGATCTTGACCTTTCTTTTCATGTACAGGTATGGACATATGAGCACAATCTGGTGAGAGCTCCTATTATTACTAGGCCACGAGTCGGATATCCATGACTAAGCTTTTGGCTATCAGGCCATAGAGAAGTGCCTGGGAACCACCACGTACACACTCAACGTTATCACCTGAGTCGCCTAACCTGGGACCAAGTAAGAAAAGTGTTAATATAAATATCAAAACTTATGAATAAAACACCTTACCTGTTTGCTTTTCAGCAGGTGAATGTGGCTTGATGGAGTGCTGAAGAGAGAAACAACTAGACCACATGTATGATTAATGCACTGCCCTTGTAAGAGTTTTATTGAATCATTGCTGGACTAGTCTCTTATGGCTGGTACCTTGGTAAATGAGTATATAATTGGCTTCTTAGTCCCAATCAGCGGAGGCTCCCAAAAGATTTTCCATCATTTATGCTGAACACCAAATCCCTATAGGAATCTTATTGGAGTCATGCTCGCAATGGCTTTGATATTGGAGACCTTATGCTTTCACAGGATGTGTCATATGTCCAATTCATTAGGGATCGATTGGTAAATTTTGAGGTGTCACTTGATGGCATTCAGGGGCTTCCTAGAGGTGAAGAAGGAGTAATAGAAGTGGATGAAGGAAAGGAAGAAGAATACAAAGGAGAGGACGAAGATGAGGAGGAGGAAGAGGAGGAGGATGGGCCTCCTTCCCATTCTTGTGGTGATTCTGTGGCTGACACTTCTCCGTTAAACATTTAGCACTTTGTCATTGCAACTGTTTCTTCTTTAACTTGTTCTGACTATTTTCATGATTACTGTAGGTTGTTGGTTCATTTGGTCATGAGGCTGGACCTTCCACCGTCATTCCAATTCAATAATAATTTTTACCAGTTCAACATCAATTTTCTCCATTTGCTCCTTCTTTTTAGCCGAATGTTCCATCTTATCTGCAAGGCTTCAATATGAGTTACTTAGTCTATCATCCTGTCCCATAATGGTATATGCTTGTATGTATGTATGTATGTATGTATGTATGAGAATGTATAATCTTACCATTTTCCTTGTCTAGCTCACAGCGGATGCTTAAAGAACAGAATAAAAAACTACAGGAAGAGTTGGCAGTCAGTCGTCAACATGCTGCCCATTTCGAAGAATTATTCCATTAGGAGGCACAAAACTTTAGAAATTTTTGATTTCAATTTATAAGGGATCCACATGTTTCTCCTTCAAGAAGGCCCTAGAATGATGACCATGGTGCACCTCCTACATTTTCGAGTAATGATTGTTACAGAGCTGACTCCCAGGGTAATAGAGGTTCAGGTGCTTCCTCTTTGGGTGGGCTTGGGACAGATGATATGCCTCTTCCTCCAACAGACGATGACATTTTTAGAGCTTTATTTGATTACGGACCACCTCCATCTTCACAGTGAATGAAAATGTATTGACCAGTCATGTAAAATAAATAAAAAAAGTATTTACTTTTACAACATAGGCTTTTTCCTTCTTTTTTTTTTTGTGAACTTAACTTTGAAATTGAATGTTGGCTTCGTCAATTAGTGTTGATATACCTTAGGGCTTGGTCTTTTAAATTAACATATCCATAGCATCATAACCCTAGTTACCATACTAAACTCGGGAATTAATTTTATTTGAACAGGAACCATTGCACTTCAAATAGGCACATACATATTACTTGGCCAAAGGTTTCATTGAGTTTAAATATTATCTATCTCATATGCATGCTTATTCAAACAATCTCCACTAATAGACTCTACCTACCAAAAGAGATTAACGGATCTTTAATAGACTTGAAATGGACAGGTTAAATGAAGGCAATTTTTAGATTGGAGTTGATGTGACACTACTGACAAACCTTCACACTACAATCTTCTTGTTGGAACCATTTTCACCTTATGGGCATCACTTTTATCTTCTGACTTCATGAAATTACAAAGTTTGAATGTCCTTCCTTCTTCTTTGCAGAAATCTAGATTCAATCAGTATTATCTTGATCTTTAGACCACCATTTTTCTTCATCTTTCTTTTCATCTTTTTCTCTTTTGGAATATTAAGTCTAAGACTTTCAAGATTGCGGACCTGGAGTTATGTTGGATAAAATGAAAGATGGTCATTCCCTTTTGTATTTGAGTCTTTGGCTGGACTGGACTAATTCAAGTCAATCGTCCTCGTAAACTAGCTGGAAGTTTTTTGCTTGCTTTAGGTAAAAAAAAAAGAACTCGGTTGGCTTTCTGAATCGCCTTTTTGGGTTTTATTTTTTTTCTCTTTTTTTATTTTTTTATTTTATTTTTTTTGGTCCTAGGTCTAGAAGAGTTGTCTTGTTTATACCAACTTGTGTTTCTGATAATGGATGAGTGGAGTGGCATAAGTCTGCTTTAGTCCTAACTTAATCTCGATAAGTCTATGATATTAGGTCTAATTTAGGTGTCCGTCAACTATCTCTATAGTCTTGAATATATATTCTTCTCTTTGATCTTCTTTCCCTTTTATTCCTTAGTGATCATCAGACTTGTCAAAAGTGTAACAACAGCTCTGGGTAGGTCATTAGATTTACTAGCTAATGAAGAGTAAGCTAAAATTTTATGAAGGCTCAAAGGGATAACTAGGAATTGATATTTAATTGTGTTGATACTAGTTGTTGGTTTATCAAATAATGCCTAGATCATCTCTCTCTTAAATAAGCAGAGTTCAATTTTGCCTCAAAAGTTTGTCAAAACATGTTCTAAGAGTAACTAGGACCTAGACACTCATAATTATGCAAGAGCCCTCTCTAAGTAAGCATACACAGCTCAATGCTATAGAACAATTTCCTCACCTAGTAAAGTCATTCGAATCATGATGCATAGATATACTAATTTATGAACATTAAGCTAGATTCGTCATCGGTTGAGTACCAAAATAAATAAAGACCATAAAAAATTTAATGAAAATAATTTATTCGAACAAACATAATTTAAAAAACATAATTGTTCCAATTAAATATTAAAGAAAGCAAAATAGAAGAGCAACATTCATGCTAAGGAAAGTTTGTTGAGCTAAGCTTTGTCTCTCTTCACATCTTGAATACTCTCATCTTGAAAAGAGGATAAGACAAAATCTTCCTCCAATCCTCTTCCTACCATGAAGGTTGCTGGTGGAGGTACTCTTCCAAATTTAGACAAAGGATTACTCTTGTTGTTGGACTTATCAGGCTCAAGCAACTTTTCACTATCAATCAAATCTTGGATCTCGTGCCTTAAACGAGCGCATTCATCTGTCTCATGTCCTTGCATTTGATGAAATTTATAGAAGGCCTTGGCATCGAAGTTTGATGGTAGAGGATAATGTAGCAGTCGAGGAGCCAACAGATGTAGTAACCCCTTCTTTTATAGCTTGTTGAAAACCCAAGATAGAGGTTTTTCCAACTCTGAAAACTATCTTCTACTTCCTTGACCAGTTGCATTAACATCGACTTCCATATGTGTACTTTGATTGCCAGACTGATAATTCCATTTTGCATAAAATGGTTCTTCTCTCTTTCTCACTCTCCTATTTGTAATCTAGCTTGGAGAAGATCTTTGAAATCCCTTATAAGGGCGTGAGACAGCCTTTCATGGAGGTTGGGCAGGACACCTCTTACTATCATCCTGATCTAGTCTGACTCATCAGGCCTCCTTTTGAGATATGCAGCCTTATTTCTCCACCTCTTTACATAATCAATAAAACTTTCATTTTGTTTTTGCCTAATAGTCTCCACCTCCATCAAGGTAACTTCCAGCTCGACATTGTACCTATCATGTTGAATGAAGGCTTTGTACATCATATGCCAATCTTTTTGGGTACTTTCCTTTAAGGTGTTGAACTAGTTTTGCACAACAAGATCTAATAAGAGCATGAAATACCTTAGAGTTTGAGCCTTGGTAGCTCTAGTAGATTGCATAGCAGTAATGTACTACTTAACATGCAAGTGAGGATTCCCTGTACCATTATACCTAGTGAAGGAAGGTATCTTGAACTTATAAGGGACTTCCTCATCTTGTTCAAATAGTTTGTCTATCTCTTACATCTCATCAGCTTTCAGCTTCTTTTCAAACTTCTTCTCCAAATCAGCAATCATCTTTTCCACATCTGAAGTTTCAGTCTTTTCCATGGCTGATCTTTCAACAATCTTTGGCTCCTTCTTCTTATCTTGAGGATCTTGAAAATATTAAGCCCATTCGTCATCATCATTAATGACTACTTTGTCATCAACAAAGGCTACTTCGCTGACCTTAGTCTTTTCTTTGTCCTTCGGTTTCTTAGTGCTGGCAGATGCCTCAGCAGTGTTTCCCAAAAGTGCAGCTAGTTGGCTTATAGTCTCAGCCATGGCCTCCTTTAGTTCTTCCATCCTGGCATTGAGGGCATCGTCTACAATCCTTTGAATCTATTTCAGGATCCATCACTCTTGGTGAGAAGCTAATTGAATCGCTGCCTGAATTCTACATCACTGGCATATGTTTGGTTGTTGTACACTCTTTAACTACTGTACTCTAGGTTTGTGAGCCAGAAAGGATCAATCACATGTTATGCAACTCGTGTATGCACAAAAAACAAGCAAACAAAGATAATTAGGATGTTCCTTCCAAACTTATAACTTCCACACACGAATGGCGAGTCTCTTTTTCTAGCTATATGGTCAACAAAATACAAACATGGGATATTCTGTTTTTGAGAAATTTCCTCAGATGATTTTAACCAATAGTTATATTTTCAAACATGGAAATCAGTTCACGATAATTCCCATTAATTAGACTTTAATCCATCAAATTAATTAAAAATAGCTTTTATGCTATATTTGATTAAAATGAAACTAAGAGGTTTATCATAAATAAGTTTCCCATTTGAAAAAATAACTAATAATTCATGCCAAAAATAAGCCCTTGATTAACTATTCTTGGTATAAATTAGGTCCATAATTGATTTTTAGTATTCCATAATTAACCTAAATAGTTTGTAAGCTCATAAAAAAATGGTTAGGAAAAATAATTTTGTTCGAAAGCCCATTGTAAAAAATGTTTGTTTAAAAATGGGCTTTGTATTTGGGTCATGAGGTAGAAAAGAATTTTTGACCCGTTTTAGAAAAGTTTTATGTCCAAAGACCATCTTAAAAATTTTGAAAATTTGTGATTTGGTCTTTTGGATTTAAAGGAAAAATTGTTTTGAGCTTACAATATGATTTGGTCATATTAGAAAAAGAACAAACCAAATAAGCCATGGGTTAAACCAAAATAAATTAATCATAGTCAAACAACAAGCATTCAGGATAAAAACTTTAGGAAAATAACTAGGCCAATTACATGAGCTTTAGTCTTTGGGTTGGAAAGTTTAGGTTGCCATAGCAAGTATATACCAAAAGGTACAAGGCTATGAGTGGTTATGCCATGCTTGATCTCCATACCTTGAGTGAAAGTATGGTATCCCTTACACAACACAACACGAGTTACACGGACATCCTAACTCACTCACACAATGCAATCTAAATGATGCAATGAATAATATTATAATAAAAAAGAATAAAATAATATAAAGACCAACATAATAAACTTCTCTTATCCCCAGTGGAGTTACTACTATGAGCAAAATTTTTTTCCCTTACTTCCATATGGAATGGCTCTTACAACTTCAACACTGTTAGGCTTAGGGCCTTAGAGAACACGAGCCTAAACCCGGAGATAATAGAGTCGCCACCCGGATGGGCCAAGAAAAAGAAAGGGGTGGATGACTCGATTCCTAAGGAATCACCAACCCCTATTGGGTTCGGAAAGTTGGATATGTGTGGGTAAGGTGAGAATGACCTAGCACCCTTACAGCGCCCGGTTCATTAGAACTAGCCTCCTTTTTAGGTCTAAATATTATTAAATACTTAAATTATTATAGAATTATCCATATTGCACACATATTAAAGTAAATAAATATTCATTGTATTAAAATCAAAGAATGTTCAAACAAAACAATAAATATGAATATGGAAACATGCCCTTACAATATCCAAAATAAAATAGGACACCCATCTTTTGGTGGAAAACATGCCCTTTACATTAATCCCAAAATCCAAAATAAATTAAATTATATTTAATATAACTAATGAGGTTCCCACAAAGTGGAAACATACTTCTTACAAAGCAAACAAATTAAGTCATTCAACCATTCATCATGAGTAATAAAAAACAAATCATTCATAAAATTAAAATATTCACTCAAGACATAAAGCAATCACACCTAAGACTTCAAATTACGGTTTATGCTTTAATTTAGGATTTTTGCTTCAATTAGGGTTTATGCTTCAATTTAGGGTTTATGCTTCAATTTAGGGTTTTTATGATGAAAATTAAGACTTTAAGCTCTAGGGATGAAAAAAAAAAATAGGATTTTTAGGTTTTAGGGAAAACAAGATTAAGGTTTATAAAGAGAATTAAGATTTTTAGAAATTAGGAAAAATAGGGTTAGGGTTTTAGGGTTTTGGAGATTTAGGAAAATCGTTTAGGATTTTTTTTATAATTTGTAAAACTAATTAGGGTTTGGAAAATTTAATTAGGGTTTATGATTTATGATTTTTGTAATTAGGGAAATTTAATTAGGATTTTTTTAATTTATAGTTTAGGATTTTTGCTTCAATTAGGGTTTATGCTTCAATTTAGGGTTTATGCTTCAATTTAGGATTTTTATGATGAAAATTAAGACATTAAGTTCTAGGGATAAAAAAAAAGGATTTTTAGGTTTTAGGGAAAACAAGATTAAGGATTATAAAGAGAATTAAGATTTTTAGAAATTAGGAAAACTAGGGTTAGGGTTTTAGGGTTTTGGAGATTTAGGAAAACAATTTAGGATTTTTTTTATAATTTTTAAAACTCATTAGGGTTTGGGAAATTTAATTAGGGTTTATCATTTATGATTTTTGTAATTAGGGAAATTTAATTTAATTAGGATTTTTGTAATTTATAATTTAGGATTTTTGCTTCAATTAGGGTTTGTTCTTCAATTTAGGATTTTTATGATGAAAATTAAGACTTTAAGTTCTAGGGATGAAAAAAAATAGGATTTTTAGGTTTTAGGGAAAACAAGATTAAGGTTTATAAAGAGAATTAAGATTTTTAGAAATTAGGAAAACTAGGGTTAGGGTTTTGGAGATTTAGGAAAACCGTTTAGGATTTTTTTATAATTTGTAAAACTAATTAGGGTTTGGGAATTTTAAGAAAATAGATTAAGTCCTTTGAAAAATATATTAAGGTTTTGAAAAGTTATGAAACTAATTAGGGTTTGAGAAATTAGATTAATGTTTTGATGATTATATTATTTACTTATATTGAAATCTTAGCTACTGTATCAAATAAATAAAAAGGGAAATTGGATAACCAGAATATTGTGATGATAGTTTGAAAAGTGAAGGTGATTATGAATTTAATAAACTGAATTTAGATGAACTTACCTACATTTGAAGGCTCCACCAAATTTAAGGAATTGAACCAAGCTGCTGCCTGCCCAACTTTGATTTCTAGTCGAGCTACCACCAAGATCCATTGCTTTGCTACCTTGTGAATTAGATAGTTTTTGGTTTTTGATTGCTAGGGTTTTTTTTTATCATTCCTCTTTTTTTTTAATTGCTGCTGTCTCTTATATTTATAGAGCACCTTTTCTTAATCCTTCTCCTTAAAGAATTTGTTAAACCAAGTTTTCACAAATCAGCGTGTGATTAGGAAATAAATTTGGCTGGTCAAATTATGTTAAGGAGTCGGATTAGTGAAATTAAAGACCAAAAATCAACATAAATCCCACCTCATATCGATTTGGGCTAGCCAAATCGATATAAGGCAAGGTCCATATCAATTTGGCCATCCAAATCGATATGAAATTGCCTCATATCGATTTGGCTTGCCAAAATCGATATGAGGTAATCGTCCATATCTATTTGGCAAGCTCAAATTGATATGGGCAATACCCATATCGATTTGGCCCTCCTAAATCGATATGGGCTAGCCTCATATCTATTTGGGAGAATCAACTCGACCCAAAATAACTAATTTTGACTCAAACCGATCCAAAATAATTAATTTTTCAGCCCAAATTTTTTTGCAATTTTAACATAAATTCACACCAACTTAATTCTAATCTTTAAGGGATTTTAGGTTTACAATGGACTAAGATAAGCTTTTTAAATTTAAGTCAGTCTGAATTTAAAGGTCTACAACGCCCGTGTTGTTGGGCGTGTCACTTGAGGATATTGCCCAAAATAACTCTTTTCTTTGTCTTTCATTTGTAATTCCTATTTAAATGATTTGATACTGAGAATGCCTTAGAATGTGATATTAAATGATTATTAATGATCACATTTGGCTTAAGCATTGAGAGAGAGTAATTTACCCAATCCTAGTGTTGAAGGGCAACTTGGAAGAGAAGGTTGGAGGGAGTTTTGAAGCTTATTTTGGAGTGCTTTCTAAAGTAAGTACAAACTTTTGATAAATTAGATATGCTGGCATTAAATTGGGCTTAACACATTTTGGATGAAAAATTTGTTAAGCTACTTGATATATGAACATTGTACTATGACATATAAATTGTTATGTATGTATTATATGCATCATGAAAAGCCATTATTAATGGTTAGATTGAATAAAATGTGAATTATGTGAAAATGACCCAAAGTGTTTGGGTAATGTGATTTTGTTATGAAATATCCTGCATTGTGATGAAATGATGAAATGAGATAAATTGAAATGAAATGACATTGATATGAATGAGAAAAATGGTAAATGAGAAAGAAGTTGATGATGAAAAATATGAAATAATTGTGTACCTAGTATGTTATTCAATTTCCAAAGTTCTATATTTGGTGGCATACCTATGAGGTATCCTCACTGTTTGTGTGAATTATTAAGTGATGAAAGAATATGTTTGAGTGTGAGCTTGGATGCCACATTTTTACATAACATATAAGTATTTTGCATTGGTATTGTTTTAAAGTTTTATTTTTATTAAAGTTTGCACCGCTAGGCTTTTAGCTTAGTGCGATTGTAATTCATCGCGCAGGTGACAGGAGTGATCCAGTCGAGCGTGATTGTAATTCATCACTAGGCTTGTGTTTGTTGAACTTGAAGTGTGTTGCTACATCAAGATTAGAGCCATTTTGCCATCATGTATATATATATATTATATTATAATACATTTTGATATTATGTTATGTTTTTGGTATATATATATATTGTAACTTATAAAGAATGTTTTGTATAATTGAGTAATGTGAGGCTTTATATATTTTCATACATACATATATATATGTATAAATGTTTTGTGGAAAGGGGAATAAGAAATTTTTTATTAAATCGGGTTGTGACATTTTTATACCATATATGTGTATTTTACATATACTATGTGTGCGTATTATATGTATATAGGATATAAGGGTGTTACATTTATTTTGGTATCAGAGCCTGGTTTAAGGTTCTCGACCTAGGTGGATTGTTAAAGAGAGAAAATGGAGATTTTAAATATGATTTTCAATTGTGATACATGCTTTGGCACTGACATTTTCTAATTTTTGATGTGGCAATTTTATGTTGTATTTTCATATATAGGTAGTTATGGCATTTCGGACGCATCAGTCTGCAGAAGGTAGTGTATAGAGTGTAGCTCTTGATGAGGGGAGAGTTGGAGCTGGTGTTGAGTCTACTGATGAGGCATCTGCTTCTGTGTCAGTTAGACCAGCAGCTGAGGAGATTTCGCCAGGCTAAGTACGGCATATGGTGGAGCTGTTGAGCTGGGCTCCAGTTCAGCAGCCGCAGCCGCAGCCACAGTAGCAGTTACCGATGAGGAAGTATGACAAGCTAAGGAAATTTGGGGCCATAAATTTTATTGGCACTACAAACACTGCTGTAGCATAGCAGTAGTTGGACATGGTTCAGAGGGTATTTATTCAGCTGCAGGCTAGTCCAGAGTAGAAGTTTAATTATGTTAGATCACTTCTGCAGGGGGATGACTATGAGTGGTGGAAGACAGTTCCCCATGGTACAATTGATCCACACGTTTTGACCTATATTGATTTCTTGTGGGAATTCAAGAATAAGTATACACCGAGGGAGTATGAGGATGCAAAGAAGATGCAGTTCCTGAGTTTGAGGCAGGACACAAGGATAATGACAGAGTATGAGATAAAGTTTATTTGGCCGAGTCAGTATGCTGGAGGGATTATATCAGATGAGATTGATAGATGTCGGAGGTTTGAGGAGGGGTTGAGACCCTGTATCATGTGTTTAGTGGCAGGCTCCCGGTATAAGAATTTCTCTCAGTTGGTTGCAGTTGCTAGGAGTGTAAAGAGGGCACAGAGACTTACAGCAGCAGCCAGAGCAGAAGAGAGTAGAGGTAGGAGACCCCAGGGTGAGGTAGGATCTTCATCATCTAAGAGAGCCCGAAGGGGATATCCTTAGAGTTTTAGTAGGATCCAGGGGCAGCCTGGTAGGTCAGCACAACAATAGAGGTAGAGACCTATAGCCTCAGTAGCTAGTGCCCCGACCCTAGTGACTCAGATGCCTGCTCCACTTACATGTTTTCATTATGGTAGAGAACATGGAGGTGTTTGCTAGAGGATAGGTGCACCAACAATGTGTTACAAATGTAGATCACTAGACCATTTTCTTAGAGATTATCCAGAGCCACCAGATGATAGACAGACAGATACGACAACTTTTAGACTCAATGTCATAGGAGGTTATGGTGGCAGAGGTTTTGGCAGAGGTAGTCGATCAGAGTCTGGTCAGAGAGGAGGTTCTACAATAGCGAGTAGACTAGAGGATGTAGGACCATCGTAATGGGTTTATGTAATGCAGAGGCAGCTGGATGCTTCAGCTGTTATAGCAGGTACTTTTACTTTATTTGGTACTTCAGTTCTTGCATTGATAGACCCTAGGTTGACTCATTCATACATTAGTGCATCCATACTACCTGTGATTGATTTTCATTCTAAGTCTGTAGGATTTGATGTTTTGGTTACAAATACTTTAGGGCATAGTGTTGTGGTTAGCAGGGTGCACCGAGATAGTCCAGTTGTTGTTTAGGATGAGGAGTTTCTCGGTGACCTAATTAAGATGCCATTTAGGGAGTATGATTTGTTTCTGGGTATGGATTGGTTATCCAGGCATGGGGTTGTGGTACACTATCAGCAAAAATTTGTTACCCTGAGAACACTTGATGGTAGAGATGTGGTGGTATCTGGTGAGCAGAGATACCTTTCATCAATATTTATTACAACTGTATCAGCTAGGAGGATGATTTGGAAAGGATGCGAGGCATATCTTGCTCATATTGTAGATACCAGAGTAGTGGGGTCCCAGCTTGACAGTATATCTACAATTATCTAGTTTCCAGATGTTTTCCCTGATGAGTTGCCAGGGGTGCCTCCTGAGAGAGGTAGAGTTTGGTATTGATTTATTGCTTGGTACCACTCCTATCTTTATCACCCCTTATCAGATGGCACCTGTAGAGTTGAAGGTACATTTGCAAGAGTTTCTTGATAAAGGATTTATTCGACCTAGTGTGTTTTTGTGGAGAGCACCTGTTTTGTTTGTGAAGAAGAAGGATGACACTTTGAGATTATGTATTGATTACAGGCAGTTGAATAAGGTGACCATCAAGAATAAGTATCCATTACCTCGGATAGATGATCTCTTTGATCAGTTGAAGGGAGCACCAGTATTCTTTAAGATTGATCTGAGATTAGGATAACATTAGTTGAGAGTTAGAGATGTAAATGTACCCAAGACAGCCTTCCACATGAGGTATGGGCATTATGAGTTTTTGGTGATGCCCTTTGGATTGATGAATACGGTGTTTGGACCATACTTAGATCAGTTAGTGGTGGTCTTTATTGATGATATTCTGGTGTATTCACGTAATGAAGAGGATCATGATAGGCATATACGGAATGTATTGCATACTTTGAGATAGAAACAGTTGTATGCTAGGTTGTCTAAGTGTGAGTTCTGGCTCAATCAGGTAACTTTTCTCCGTCATGTGGTATCAGCAGAGGGTATTAGAGTTGATCTGAGTAAAATTGAGGCTATCTTGAATTAGAGTCCACCTAAGGCTGTGATAGAGGTTAGAAGTTTTCTGGGTTAGGCAATCTATTATCATCGGTTTGTAAAGTGTTTTTCTATTATAGCTACAGCACTCACCAGATTACTTCGGGAGGGAGTTAGATTTGTGTGGACAAATTGGTGTCAGGCGAGTTTTGAGCAACTGAGGGAGATTTTGACTAAGGTTTCTATCCTTACCCTTCTTGCGGAAGGTAAATCTTATGTGATATATAGTGATGCTTCACATAGTGGTTTAGGTTGTATTCTGATGCAAGAGGGTAGAGTCATTGCTTATGCATTTTGACAGTTGAAGCCACATGAGCTAAATTACCCGACTCATGATTTGGAGTTAGCAGCCACAATTTTTGCATTGAAGATTTGGCGACATTACTTGTATGGGGAGAAGTATTTTATTTATACTGATCACAAGAGTTTGAAGTATCTAGGTGTTTAGAGAGAGCTGAATCTTCGGCAGAGATGATGGTTAGAGTTGATTAAAGACTATGATTGTTTGATTGATTATCATCTTGGCAAAGCAAATGTTGTTGCTGATGCCTTGAGTCGAAAGTCTTTGGCAGGTTTGACTGCTTATTCGCTCTGGTTGCTTGTTGAGTTATGAGCGTTACATGCTAGATTTGAGTCTTGTGATGATGATACATTGATGGCTCAGTTGCAATTAAGGCCAGTATTGTTGGATCAAGTTAGGGAAGCCCAGTTGACAAATGAGAAGATTCAAAAGATTATGTTAGATTTCCAAAAGAGGGAGATTCGAGACTTTCATATGAGAGATGATAGTAGTCTATGGTATAGAGATAGGTTGTGTATTCTTGATGATGGGAGATTGAAAAGGATGATATTAGAGGAAGTACATCAGACAGTTTATACTATGCACCCTGGTAGTACCAAAATATATCAAGATTTGAAGCAGTACTATTGGTGGTCAGGTATGAAGAAGGATATAGAAGAGTTTGTGTCAAGATGTCTCACTTGCTAGAAAGTGAAGGCTGAACACCAAGTTCCTTCAGGACTACTTCAGCCATTGTTAGTACCAGAGTGAAAATGGGAGCGAGTGATAATGAATTTTATTAGTGGACTGCCTTTGACCTAGAAGAAGCATGATGCAATTTGGGTGATAGTTGATAGGATAATGAAGACAACTCATTTTCTTCCAGTTCGGATGGATTACTCACTTGAGAGGTTGGTTGAGCTATATATTAGTGAGATAGTGAGGTTAAATGGAGTCCCAGTTTCTTTAGTATCAGACCAAGATCCTCAGTTTACATTGAGATTTTGGAGGAGTTTGCAGGATGCATTAGGTTCTCAGTTGCATTTTAGTACTGCTTTCCATCCTCAGACAGATGGACAGTTAAAGAGAGTAATACAGATTCCAGAGGATATGTTGAGGAGTTATATTATTGATTTCATAGGGAGCTGGTACAGATTCATGCTACTGATTGAGTTTGCATATAATAACAATCATCAGTCCAGTATTGGGATGGCACGTTATAAGGCCTTGTATGGAAGAAGGTGCAAGACACCTTTGTGTTTGGATTAGGTTGGAGAAGGTAAACTGGTTGGTCCTGATTTGATTAAGGAAATAGAAGAGAAAGTAAAATTGATTCGGGATCATCTAAAAGTATCTTTAGATCGACAGAAATGCTATACAGATTTAAAGAGGAAGGATATAGAGTTCAGTATGGGAGATAAAGTGTTCCTGAAGGTGTCTTCATGGAAGCAGATTCTAATATTCGGGTGCCAAGGGAAGTTGAGTCCTTGTTTCATAGGACCATATGAGATTCTAGAAAGAGTTGGTTGAGTGGCTTACAAGTTGGCTCTACCGCCTGAGTTAGACCGGATATATAATGTCTTCCATGTCTCTATGCTTCGGAGGTACAGGTCAAACCCATCTCATATTTTGTCATTGGAGTTCATTGAGGTGAGTTCATATTTGACTTATAAAGAAGAACCAATAGCGATATTGGCACGAGAGGTAAATGAGTTGAGAAATAAGAAAGTAGCACTTGTGAAAGTCCTTTGGAGGAATCATGCCACTGAGGAGGCAACATGGGAGAGTGAGCAATTGATGTGGAGTCAGTATCCCCAGTTGTTCCAGATTTAATAGCAGGTAATTTCGCAAATGAAATTTTCTTAAGGGAGAGAGAATTACATCCCTAATTTTTGGAAAATAAATAAAATTAATTAAAATTAAATTGGATAAATTAAATAAATAATTTAAATAAAAAATGAAAGGATTTTAAGTGATAAAGTAGAATGTATATTTGAAATATATTTGAAGTAAACATGACATATACATATACCTAAGTTATACATCACATAAATGTTATGTATAATAAATTGTAGGGAAAGTTGATTTTAATTAATAATAATAATAATAAAGAAATGGGTGGATAGTAACTTATTATAGTATTATAATATATATATAAGGATGGATTGAAAAGGAAGAGGTGTTTTCTTTTCCTTTCTTCTTCCTTGAATGTGAGCTAGAGAGAGAGAGAGAAAGGGAGCTTCTTTCTTCTTTCATACACCAAGGATTGAAAGAATTTTAAGGATTCAAGTAGATTTTTTGAGGATTCTTTATCAATTTGTAAGTTTCTTTATCAATTTTGCAAGTTCTAAGGAATTCTTTGGAAAAATATGATATGTAGATTTTGGGATTGTGTATTAGTATGTTTTAATAGCTTATTTGGGTGTGTAAGAAGTTATTGTGAGTAGTTAATAATGATTTTAAGGTTGGATTGAAGAAATGGTTGGATTTAAGTTGAGTTTGGAATGGTTGTGTTGTAGTGGTTGAGTGTGCGAAATGCAAAAATTTTGCCGAACACGGCCAGTAACATGGTCATATCATTGGATGTGTCAACGGTACTGAGTTTCAATGTTGATGACATGACCAATGACACAACCATGTGTCTAAGCATGTCGTAGCTACTGTAAAGCAAAATAATTTACACGCCAAGTAACACGCCCGTGTTGTTGGGCTTGTCAAAGTTTTTGTAACATAGTAGTAATAACACGGCCAGTAGCACGCCCGTGTTGTTGGGCATGTCAAAGCTTTTGTAAGAGTAGGCAAATGACACAGTCATTAACACTCCTGTGTTATTGGGTGTGCCACTTGAGGTTATTACCCAAAATAACTCTTATCTTTGTCTTTCATTTGTAATTCCCATTTAAATGATTTGATGTTGAGAATGCCTTAGAATGTGATATTAAATGGTTGTTTATGATCATATTTGGCTTAGGCATTGAGAGAGAGTAGTTTGCCCAATCCTAATGTTGAATGGAAACTTGGAAGAGAAGGTTGAAGGGAGTTTTGAAGCTTGTTTTGGAGTGCTTTCTAAAGTAAGTACAAACTTTTGGTAAATTAGATATGCTGGAATTAAATTGAACTTAACACATTTTGGATGAAAAATGTGTTATGCTACTTGATACATGAACATTGTACTATGACATGTAAATTATTATGTATGAATTATATGCATTATGAAAAGTCATTATTAATGGTTAGATTGAATAAAATGTGAATTATATGAAATATGTGAAAATGGCCCAAAGTGTTTGGGTAATGTGATTTTGTTATGGAATATCCTACATTGTGATGAAATGATGAAATATTATAAATTGAAATGAAATGAAATTGATATGAGTGAGGAAAATGGTCAATGAGAAAGAAATTGATGATGGAAAATATGAAATAATTGTGTGCCTAACATGTTATTCAATTTCCAAAGTTCTGTATTTGGTGACATACCTATGAGGTTATCCTCACTATTTACCTTCGGGGCTAGATGCTTGGCATCACTATGATATAATTTGGCTTCGGGGATAGCTTTTGATCATTACTTGACTTGCCTTCAGGGCTAGACACTCGGTGTCATTATAGACCAAAATAGTAACTCTGGAATTTTAATATTGTATTAGTTTGTTTGGACCGATGCTTGTGTATCTGTGTGTGTGAATTATTAAGTGATAAAAGAATATATTTAAGAGTGTTCTTGGATGCCATATTATAACACGACATATAAGTATTTTGCATTGGCATTATTTTAAAGTTTTATTTTTATAAAAGTTTGTACCGCTAGGCTTTTAGCTTAGCGTGATTGTAATTCATTGCGCAGGTGACATGAGTGATCCAGTAGAGCCAGAGAATTCTACTAGACCTGGTCAAGTCTAGACTTATGTTTGTTGAACTTGAAGTGTGTTGCTACATCAAGATTAAAGCCATTTTGCCAGCATGTATTTATATTATATTATAATATATTTTGATATTATGTTATGTTTTGGGTATACATATATTGTAACTTATAAAGAATGTTTTGTATAATTGAGAAATGTGAGGCTTTATATATATATATATGTATAAATGTTTTGAGGAATGGGGAATAAGAAAATTTTTATTAAACCGGGTTGTGACATTTTTATATCATATATGCGTATTTTACATATACTGGTGTGTGTATTATATGTATATAGGGTACAAGGGTGTTATAGAAATGATGTAATGTAAACATAAATCATGACATTAAATGGTGTAGATTTGAGGATAAACCCTAGAAACTTAAGAAACTACCAATGGATGAAAATCACAGCAAACTTCCTAGAGTTGCAGAGTGTTCTTGATTTTCATTGTGAATGATTGAACTTTGCTGGAATAATGCTCCTTTTACAAATGAAATACAAGATAAAAAAGATGGGATAATGTTTCCTGACTCTCTCTCTCTTTTTTTTTTTTATCTTGCTCAAAAGAAAAGGCAGTTTATCTGGCCAAAGAAGTCCCCCAAAAGAGAGAAGTGAGATTTGTATAATCAAATTATTGAGTTCGGAGGTATAAAATTGCTGAATCCAATACTTTTAATAATCAACAAATTTGTTCTTTAACTATCTGCTCAACATTCTTTGATAATTGTCAAGTTTGATACTAACATTATCAAACATGATAATAACTCTTAGCATGGTAAATTTCATTGTCTACAGTTGCCCTATGCTTGAGCTATGTGAAATCCTTGGGAATATCGCATACTCGAAAAGCATCAAGTATTGCTAGCTATATGATCAATGTGCAGTGTAGTTTCCTTTAGACATGCTCGTCCTCTAGTTGATTGATATTGATAGGGCATGCTCACCCTTCCTTCAGACATGCTCATCTTTCGACTGATTGATGCTGATAGGGCATGCTTGCACCTCCTTCGAACATGCTCGTCCTCCGGTTGATTGATTTAGATCTGACGCCTAACACATTTGCAAAAAAATTTAGGTATTTTTTGTACTCCTAGTATTGTTAGCTGATGTGTATCTTTTGCCCCTCTATGTACAAAGAGGTTGAAAGCTTTGAAACATCTTTGTTACTTATGTGTTTTTTTATTCTAATCACTAGCAGGCTAGTTTTGAAAAGCCATGATTTGTAATTCAAGAATCATTTCTCATAGAGGGATTTATGACAATAATTTTATTTAAATCCATCATACAGTTTCTTGTACTTCATTCAGGCACACATTTGGTGTGTAATCCAGGGTTTCTCTATAGATGTCTCCATTGATATGAAAACCTACTTGGTATTATCTCCAGTAATATGTCTCAGTCTCTTAAAGAGTTCACTAGGTCTTTATCAGGCTTGCAACATGGTCAGTTAGGGTTTATGGCTTATGATCTGATGGCTTATCAATATTTTAAGGAACAAGTAATACTAAGTTTACTCTCTGTAATTCCTAGTATACCACTTTTCGAAGCTGTAGACCCTTAATTTTTGACTCGGTCCGGTCCAATATATTTTAATTAGTCCAAAATAATTTTTGTGTTGTCCAATATATTTTAGTTAGTCCAAAATAATTTTTATGGTATCTTAATTAATTTTAATATTTATTTTAGTGAAAAATGGTGAAATGAATAAAAATTCAAAAATAATAAAAAATAACAAATAACAAAAAAAAATCGGCGACGGAAAAGTCGGTGATGAAAAAATCATCGCCGAAAGTCAGCGCGGGCCCGTGGGCATTTAATCCGAAGGAAACTCCTGCGGGCGAAATGGCCAGGCCATTTGCCCGTAGGAATTTTCTGCAGGCGAAATAGTCTGCGAGCCTGTTCCGTAGGAATTTTCTGCAGGCGAAATAGTCTGCGAGCCAGCTGCGGCAGTTTTTTTAGCCAGCGAAATTTTTCTACAACAGTTTTTTTTGCCAGCAAAATTTTTCCGATGCAAATTTTCTGAAACCTAATGCAATTAGGTTTCGGTTTTCTTTTCTTATTGAATATTGTATGCCGTGAATAATTAGAATTACCCATAGAATTCTTCTATAAATATGGACTAAACAACACAAAAAAGGGGGGAGGAAATAAGGAAGAAAATTGGACAAAAACTTGAACAAAAGTGGAAACCAAATCTGTGAAGGAAAACCTTGAACGAAGTTGATTTTTTGAGAGAGTCGAAAAATAATTCAAGCAATTCAAAGGCAAAAAGGCTTGTCTTTGACCTTGTTCATCCAGGAAGCAATTTTTGGTGAAACTTACAAAATAAGGTTTGAATTCTTAATTTCTTTTATTTGGTCACAGTAGCTAAATTATCAAATTGTGTCTTTTAATTCAAAAACCTTAGAACCTCAATTCACTTTTTCTAAAGTTTAAAAACCTTAATTCGTTGCTTTATTTTCCAAAGAATTTAAAGTTATTAATTTAGTTTCTTCAAAACCCCAAAACCCTAATTTACTTTCCAAATTTCAAAACTCTAAATTGTATTCTGTTTCCTTCCAAAAGACTTAAAAACATCTTTTTTGCTTTTATAAATTTTAAATCATGTTGTTTATCTTTATAAAACTTTATAAAATTATCAATTGATTTTCCAAATCCTAAAAATAACTCATTACTCGAAACCCTAAATTCAAAAATCCTAAAACCCTAATTCAACTCCAAAACCTAAAATAGTGAACCCTAACCTCCTTAAAACCTTGAACCTTAATTTTTTCTAAATCCTAATCCTTTAAAACTTTAAAAAACCATATAAACACAAATATTTAATTTTACACAGTAAGCTTGAAACCATAATTTAATGAATAGCCATAAACCACAAATCAAAAATGTTTTAAAGTGTCCAAACCCTAGTTTCATGATTTCACCATTCAAATATTAATTTAGTTAATCAAAGAGCTTAATCAACCTTTTAAAACATAAAACCTTAATCTATTTTAATTTCTTAAAAAAACTCATAGTAGCCATAATTTAGACTTTTATTTGCTTTATTCAATTCTATATTTGATTATGCTTTGATTTATTTTATATGCTTTAATTTATTTAAGTTCAATGCTTGGTTTATTTAATTTATCATGGCTGGATGTTTACTTTCTATTGATATTTAATATCTTTGATGAATGATTTATTTATGATGAATGGTTATTTACTTTTATCAATTTATTTAGACTTCCAAATGTTGTAAGAGGTATGTTTCCACTTGGTGGATACCTCATTAGTTAAATATTATGTAATTTAAATTGCTTTTCTATTTTAGAACCAATGTAAAGGGCATGTTTCTACCTTTTAGTGGGTGTCCTATTTAGGCATGGGATGTAAAGGACATGTTTCCATCTTCGGATGGGTGTCCATTTATTTATTTTATTTTGCTTGGACATTGCTTTGATTTTAATAAAATGATGCTTTCTTTTTATTGTGTGTAATATGGATAATATTATTATACTTAAGAATTTTATAATATTAAGACCTATAAAGGAGGCCGGTTCCAATGAACTGGGCGTTGTGGGGGTGCTGGGCCATTTCTCACCTTCCTTGTACGTATCCAACTTTCCGAACCCATTAGGGGGTTGGGATTCCTTAGAAATCGAGTCATCCACCCCTTATTTTTTTCCCGGTCCATCTGGGTGGTGACTCCATTTTCTCAGGACTTAGATCCATGTTCTCTAAAGCCCCGAGCCTAAACAGTGCCGAAGTCGCAAGAACCATTCCACCGGGAGTGGGGGCGAAAATCCTCGCTCACAGTGGCGACTCCACTGGGGATAAGAGAAGTTGATTCCATTGGTCTTTATATTATTCTATTTTTTCTTATAATGATATTATCCATTGCATCATCTTAGATTGTATCGTGTGCGTGAGTTAGGACTCCCGTGTTACCCGTGTTATGTTATGTGAGGGATACCATACTTTCACTCAAGATATGGACATTGAGCATGGCATAACCACTCATAGCCTCGTACCATTTGGTATATACTTGCTATGGGAACCTAAGCCTTTTAACCCAAAGACTAAAGCTCATGTAATTGGCCTAGTTACTTTCCTTAGGTTTTACCCCAAATGCATGTTGTTTGACTATGGTTAATTTATCTTGACTTAAATCATGGTTTATTTGGTTTGTTCTTTTTCTAATATGACCTAAGTACATTGTAAGCTCAAAATAAATTTTTCTTTAGAAAATTGATAAGAGTGTTTTTATACTTGTTTTTAGTATGATTTCTATGTGATTTTAGTTACTGTTTCATTTGATTTTGGTTTAAAGTTTGTTTTAAGTGTTTATTTTAGGTCAAAGTGCAAAAACTCCCTTGTATGATCAAAACAATGAAGAAAAAGCATGAAGCAAGCAAGACATGGCCAAGCCAAAGCAAGCTTGGCCGTGTCCCTCAAAATTTCTTCAAGGCAGTAGATAACATGGCCAGGTGACATGCCCAAGCCTCTGGCCGTGTCTCACCCAAAGAGCAAAAATCAAAGAGACCAAGAAAGGAAAGAAAATTTGGCAGAAGAAGACACTGGCAAGTGACACGGCCAAGCTTGTGGCCGTGTCCCATCTAAGCCAAAGAACCAAGGAAGGAAAAGAAAGGAACCAGAAGCCAACACACCCAGGTGACATGCCCAAGCCAGTGGCCGTGTCACATGACACGACCACAAGCTTGGTCGTGTCACCCTTGGAAACAAAGAAAGCAAGTTGACGAAGCTAGAAGCAGAAAGTGACACACCCACATGACACGGCCAAGCCACTGACCGTGTCACATGAAACAGCCAGGAGCTTTGCCCTGTCACCTAGAAGAAAACAAGGAAAGAAAGGGCAGAAGGTGACACGGCCATCAAGCTTGGCTGTGTCACCTAGGGCAACTTTGAATTGTTCAAATTTTTTTGCAGACAAGTGGGGAACAAAGACTAGTTTTAGTCAAAAGTAATATTAGACAAAATAAAAGCTTGCCTAATTTAAGGAAAAGAAAGATTGAACAAAGGGAATGTGGGAGACAAAGTGAGTTGGAAGTGACCTGGAAGCATGGCTTGAGCTTTGGAGGGAAATAAAAAGAGAAGAAGAGGGAGTTTTTAGGGGGATTCTGGAGCTGGAAACGTGAGGGCTGGAACAAGGGAGAAGGAGCCAACAACTGAAGCAAAGAGGAGGGTTTTGAGCTGAGTTTGAAGAAGGAGATACATCTTGTACAAGCCCTAAACCAAGAATCAAGGATTAAAGTGAAGAAATATAGATTATTCGCCATGGATTGTTTGGTTTCTTTTACTCATTTCTCTTTTTTTGTTTTTCTGGTTTTGAACATGAACTAATTCCTTCTCTATCTAGATATTGATGAACCCTAGCTTATTTGTATGGATTGAATAATTATATTTAGTTGAATCATTTGATTGAGTTGTATTATTCTTATGATGCTTAATGATTTATTTCCAATTGATAATAGCATGCTTATTGATTGGTTGCAATTTTCATATTATTGACTTGAGAAAGCTTGATATGAATTGATTACTCATAAGGGTTGAGGATTGATTGGGGTGCTAGAGATAGACTTACAAGATCCTTTGGTGTATAGTTCCTTGTTCTTAATGCATGACCTACTTAATTGTGTTTGAGAAGAGATTCCGACACTTTACTTAGTGATTAGGGATTAATTCGCTCGAGAGAGGTTTTAGTCTAAGTTAGAGGAATGCCAACTCAATTCTATTGAATGATTTAACTGAATTGATTGTTCATAAATATCATTGAGGCTAGGGGGATTCAATATCTGGATAGTATTATTATCATCAATCCTATTTGCACAACATTTAATTTCCCTTACTTCCAGTTATTAAATTAGTTGTTTTTAATTACAAAGCATCACACAAATATTAATTTGCTAAACAACGGTTAAGGTTTGCGCTAGTACTTGGCTTTGTCCCCAGTGGAATGATAACTCACTCACTACTATATTACTTGGGCGGCCCGTGCACTTGCGGTATTGTTATAGCTTTAGGCGCGACGCATCAAGTTTTTGGCGCCGTTGCCCGGGACAACGGTTCAGTATTAGTAATATAATTAAAACTGTTGATTTAGTTTTATTTTCATTTGTTTTTAACATTGGTTCTTGCTTATTTGCTATCATTTTAGGTGTTTCTTACAGTTTATGACCAGAGCTAGCTCATCCCAACTGCTTGAGTTAGACCCAGAGCTAGAGAGAACGTTGAGGAGGAAGCGAAAAGAAGAAGGGGAGGCAGTTCTGGAAGACGCAGAAATAGAGCAAGAAGAAGTATTTGAAGTGATGGAAGGAGCTGGACCAAGAACAATGCAGGAGTTTACTAAGCCCAATCTCAATGGAGCTGAATCTAGTATCCGGAGGCCGATATTTGCTGCAAACAACTTCGAAATAAAAGCAAATGTAATTCAAATGGTGCAGCAGACTTGTCAATTCGATGGGTTTCCTGATGAAGATCCTAATGCACATATTGAGAATTTTCTGGAAATATGTGACACATTCAAGATAAATAATGTCTCAGATGATGCAATTAGGTTGAGGTTATTCCCATTTTCCCTTAGAGATAGACCAAAGAAGTGGCTGAAATCTTTTCCTCCAGGAACCTTCACCACATGGGGTCAGTTGGTAGAGAAATTCCTAGAGAAATACTTCCCACCATCCAAAATTGCTAAGTTGAGGAATGATATCTCATCCTTTCTGAAGCAAGATGGTGAGACCCTTTATGATGCCTGGGAAAGATTTAAAGATTTGCTGAGAAGGTGTCCTCATCATGGACTTCCACTATGGCTTCAAATTCAAACATTTTACAATGGGTTGAATTATGTAAGTAAGCAATCCATTAATGCAGCAGCTGGTGGTACCATAAACAACAAGACACCTGAACAAGCAAGGGATTTAATTAAAGACATGGCTATCACCAATTATCAGTGGCAAGCCCCAAGGGAGCAAGGAAAGCTGAAGGTCATGGGGTCACACCAATTAGACCCTGTGGTGGCTTCGACAGCCCAATTGGAAGCATTGAATAAAAAATTTAATTCCTTGGCTTCTTCTTTTGGGAAAGTAATGCAGGTGATGTCTTGTGAATGGTGTAGGGGTGGACATCAAAGTCAAGATTGCCAAAGTGGCAACATGTTTGCTAGGCAAGAGCAAGTAGATTATGTTGGAAATATGCCAAGGCAACAGCAGAATAATCCCTACAGCAACACATACAATCTGGGGTGGAGAAATCATCCAAATTTCTCATGGAATAATCCAAATAATCCAAGACCTCCCCCTGGATTCTAGCAGCCCCAACATCAACAAGCTGCCCCTCCAAGAAAGAGTAATTTGGAGGACATGATGGAGAAATTTATAGCAGCTTCTGAAACTAGGTTCCAATCAACTGAAACCACCATAAGAAATCAGCAAGCCTCCATTCATAATTTGGAGAATCAAGTGGGGCAAATTGCCAAGTTGCTCAGTGAGAGACCACAGGGAAGTCTGCCTAGCAACACAGAGGCAAATCCTAAAGAGCAGCTCAAGGAAATTACACTAAGGAGTGGAAAAGATATCAAGGGCAATGTGGTTGAGAAAAGAGAAAAAAATGGCAGAGAAAGGGGTTGAAGTACAAGAAAAAGAAGATGATCTTGCTGTCACTTAGAAAGAGAAAGTTGCACTAGACAATGAGAAAAATAAGCAGCCACAAGAAAGCAGCCCCATATTGAAGGAATACCGACCTAGAGTACCCTATCCGGCAAGGTTAAACAAAGACAAGATTGATGCTCAGTTCGGTAAGTTTCTTGAACTTTTTAAACAATTGCACATTAATATTCCATTTGCTGAAGCCTTGTCACAAATGCCTAAGTATGCTAAATTTTTGAAAGATATCCTTTCTAACAAAAGGAAACTTGAGGAAGTGTCTTTAGTGCATTTATCTGAAAAGAGTTTGGCAATTTTGCAAAGAAGGTTACCTAAGAAGTTAAAAGATCTAGGTAGTTTTACCATTCCGTGTTTGATAGGTAATCTTGAGGTTAAAAGTGCATTAGCTGATTTGGGGGCTAGCATAAGTGTCATGCCCTATAAAATATTTAAAGAGTTAGGCATTGGTAAACTAAACCAACACTCATGACCATCCAACTTGCTGATAAATCGGTAGTCCACCCTCGTGGCATTATAGAGGATGTGTTGGTAAAAGTCGGGGATTTCATTTTCCCCAATGATTTTGTTGTCATTGATATTGATGAGGATGCAGATGTTTCACTTATTCTTGGTAGGCCATTTTTAAATACAGCCCGTGCCCTTATCGATGTTCATGATGGCACTTTAACTTTGAGAGTGGGTGATGACAAAGTTATTTTTAGGATACATGATGCCATATGAAACATTCACTTTCACTTGATGAGGCGGAATCATGCAATGATGTTATTGAGCATGAGACCATAAATTGTGTTACTAACATTGTTTCCAAGGATCCACTTGAGTTATGTTTATTGCAGGAAAATGTTTAGGATCGAGAAGCAATGGAGCAGCTTATTTTTCTTGAAGCAAGCAAATCGTTCAAATGCAGGGCATATGAGACTATTGAGATGCCAAAGGAAGAAAAGACAAAACCATCGGTGATTGATCCACCCAACTTGGAACTGAAGCCTCTTCCAGATCACCTTAAGTATGGGTTTCTGGCGGAGAAAAAGAAACTGCCAATAATTTTGAGTTCCCATCTATCTTTTGAACAGAAGGAGAAGCTTATTCAGTTGTTGCAGAAACATGAGCAAGTGATAGCTTGGAAGATAGTAGGCATAAAGGGTATCAGTCCATCCTATTGCACTCACAAGATACTGATGGAAGATGAATTCAAACAAGTAGTGCAACCGCAATGGAGACTAAACCCAAAGATGAAAGATGTAGTGAAGGCTGAAGTGATCAAACTACTTGATGCAGGGATTATCTATCCGATCTCGGATAGCTCTTGGATGAGCACAGTTCAGGTAGTACCAAAGAAAGGAGGGATGACAGTGGTCCCTAATGAAAATGATGAGCTGATTCCAACAAGAACAGTTACCGGTTGGAGGGTTTGCATTGACTACAGAAAATTGAATGATGCAACTAGAAAGGATCACTTTCCTTTACCCTTCATTGATCAGATGTTGGAGAGGTTATCCGGCCATGAGTACTACTATTTTTTGGATGGCCTTTCAGGCTATTTCCAAATTCCTATTGCACCAGAAGACCAAGAGAAAACTACATTCACTTGTCCATATAGGACATTCGCATATCGAACAATGCCATTCGGGTTGTGCAATGCACCTGCAACTTTTCCAAAGGTGCATGGTAGCAACCTTTGATGAGCTTATAGAGGATATTATGGAGGTGTTTATGGATGATTTCTCGGTCTATGGCAGCTCATTTGAAAGATGTTTGGAAAACCTTAAAAGAGTCTTGATGAGATGTGAGGAAACCAATTTAGTGCTTAATTGGGAAAAGTGTCATTTCATGGTTCAAGAGAGAATCGTGTCGGGACACAAAATTTCAAGCAAGGGCATTGAGGTGGATCGGGCAAAGGTAGACATAATTGAGAAGTTACCACCACCCACATCTGTGAAGGCCATCAGAAGTTTTCTAGGACATGCGGGTTTTTATCGGAGGTTCATTAGAGATTTTTCTAAGATAGCCTGTCCATTGACAAGACTCCTTGAGAAAGATGTGAACTTTGTTTTTTATGAGGAATGTTTGAGAGCATTCACAACTCTTAAGGAGAAATTGACCCATGCTCCAATCATGGTAGCTCCCAATTGGAGTCTACCGTTTGAACTAATGTGCGATGCAAGTGACTTTGCAATGGGAGCGGTCTTGGGTCAACGCAATGAGAAATACTTCCAGCCTATCTACTATGCAAGCAAGACCTTGAACACAGCTCAAACTAATTACACAACTACAGAGAAAGAGCTGCTGGCTGTGGTTTTTGCTTTTGACAAGTTTAGATAATATCTAATCTTGTCAAAAGTGATTGTTTATACAGATAATTCGGCTTTGAGGTATTTATTTGAGAAAATTGATGCAAAGCCTTAGCTAATCCATTAGGTCTTATTATTGCAGGAATTTGACTTGACAATTCAAGACAAGAAGGGAGCTAAAAATCTTGCAGCATATCACCTTTCTCGCTTGGAGAATCCAACCTTGGAGAGGTTTGAAGAAGGGGACATTGATGATCACTTCCCCGATGAGCAGCTGTACGCCATGGTAAGTAAGGTAAGTAACTTAAATTTTGAAACACCTTGGTTTGCAGATTTTGCTAACTATTTGGTTGTTAGGGAACTCCCTAAGGACTTAACTTATCAAGCAAAGAAGAAATTCTTTTCTGATTTAAAATATTACTTTTGGGAGGATCCCTTTTTGTTTAGATTATGTAAGGATCACATGATCCGACGATGTATGGCATGGCCCGAAACAATGAACATTCTTAGTCAATGTCATGCTGGACCAGCTGGTGGTCATATGGGAGCCAATAGAATTGCTCAAAAGGTACTAGAATCAGGATTTTATTGGCCCACTTTGTTTAGGGATAGCTACGAATTTGTAAACTGCTGTGATCGATGCCAAAGGACTGAAAACATTTCATCTCGTGATGAGATGCCCTAAAATGGGATTTTAGTTTGTGAAATCTTTGATGTATGGGGAATCGACTTTATGGGACTCTTTCCCAATTCCTTTGGTAACAAATACATTCTTGTAGCTATAGACTATGTATCTAAATGGCCTAAGGCCCAAGCCTTGGCAACCAATGATGCTAGGGTTGTGGTGAAATTTTTGAAGAAATTATTTTCTCGATTTGGTACACCAAAAGCAATTATAAGTGATAGAGGTACTCACTTTTGTAACTTTCAGCTTGCGAAAGTTTTCAAAAGATTAGGAGTTACACATAGGTTTGCTACTCCCTATCATCCCCAAACTAGTGGCCAAGTTGAGAACACGAATAGGGAGATTAAAAGAATTTTGGAAAAAACTGTAGAGCGATCCCAAAAGGATTGGTCCAAGAAATTAGACAATGCTCTATGGGCTTTTAGGACTGCATTCAAAACTCCCTTGGGCACTACACCATTTAGGTTGGTATATGGAAAAGCTTGCCATTTACCTGTTGAAATAGAGCATAATCCATATTGGGCCATAAAACAGATTAACCTTGATCTAGCTTGTGCAGGTGAAAGGCAAAAATTACAGGTAAACGAGTTAGACGAGTGGAGATTTGAATGCAGTCCTAAAAGCCCATAGAGCATTTGATCTAGCTTGTGCATGCGAAAATGTATAAGCAATGTACCAAGAGATGGCATGATGCTCGCATTAAGGAACGAAAAGAGTTTCAAGCGGGAGATCAGGTATTACTGTACAATTCAAGGCTTCGACTCTTTCCAGGTAAGTTGAAATCTCGATGGTCTGGTCCTTTTACTGTCAAGAAAGTTTTCCCCTACGAAGTGGTTGCAATAACTCACCCGGAAAAATGAGATTTTAAAGTCAATGGGCACAGGCTCAAACTTTATTTTGGAGGGGAAATATAGGACTTAAAGGAGGTTTTACACCTCCAAGACTAGGAACAATTGCCCTAAATGTCCAACTAATACGACGTTAAAGATGTGCTGGGTGGGAGGCAACCCACCATTTTATTCGTTCTTTAATTATTATGTCTTTAATATCTGCATTTTTGGTTAAAAATAATAATAATAATAATAATAATAATAATAATAATAATAATAATAATAATAATAATAATAATAATAATATGTTTCATCTAAATTCACTTTTACTGTATGCATGCTCACATTGAGGACAATGTGAATTTTTAAGTGTGGGGTGCATTTTGTGTTTTAAGTTATCCTTGTTTAGGTTTAGTTAATGTTTTCTTTGAATAACTCAATTTTGGAAAGTTCAATTGTTATAAACATTGTTGATAGATGACTTTTGAATTTTAGAAGCATGAATTTGAGAATTGAGTAGAATTGATGCTTTTTGTCAATTTTGTTGGTTTTTCCTTGCATCACCATCAACCTAGTGAGAAATTGAGCCATCAACTTATTATTCTTTGTGTGGGAAAACATCTTTGATTGATGACTTAATAGAACTTGCTTTTATATACATTTTAAGACTACATAAAAATTTCAATTTGGCATCAAGATGATTAAGGCAATTAGGTGAACCCACTTTGGCTTAAAAAGACCAACCCTAATTTTAACCTTAGTTAGCCAATTTTGAGCCAATTTTATTTTTCCTTTTCTTTCTTTTTCACAACATCATTAGCTTGAACCTTGTTGTTTTAACTCTTACCCTTTCATTAGGTCAAGAGCATCTTAAGAGCATTTATGACCAAGTGTTGTATTGAATTAAGTATGGGGTTAAATTTAGTAGGTTTGAGATTGCAAAAAAAAAAAATCAAAATCAAATAAAAATAAGAAAAATAAGAATAATTGTTCTTGTTAAAAGGGTTGGAATATGTTACGAGATGTAATAAGTGAGTTCCCTTGAAAAGTTCTTTAAATGTCAAGGGATAGATAAGAGGAAGGTGTTTTGGGATCGTTGGGTTATTTATATGATTGGTTGCTTCATTCTTGAAGTGCTCTTGAACTTAATGATTAAGCTCACATTTCCTAAAAATCATGCCTCTGCCTTAACCCCATTACAACCCAATAAAAGACCTTTTGATTGATGCTTGATTGTAATTAAGTAGTGGAGGTTTGATAGATAAGCAAGCCTATGGCAATAATCTTTCATTGATTGTTATGAGTGTAAACACCACCTTAATCAAACATTTTATAAGAGTTGGTGAGGGAGTGAAATCATAGGTTATGCATGGAAAGCCACTTAATTGCATTGGTATCGATTTTGATTTGATATTGATTGCGGATTTAGGGATAGGGAAGTCTTGATGCAATTTGTTATAACTCTTGAACTTGACAAAATTTTTGTGTTTAGTTTGTTTTGATTTTACCCTTGCTTGGGGACAAGCAAAGAATTAAGTGTGGGGTATTTGATAAGAGTGTTTTTATACTTGTTTTTAGTATGATTTCTATGTTTTTTTAGTTAATGTTTCATTTGATTTTGGTTTAAAGTTTGTTTTAAGTGTTTATTTTAGGTCAAAGTGCAAAAACTCCCTTGGATGATCAAAACAATGAAGAAAAAGCATGAAGCAAGCAAGACATGGCCAAGCCAAAGCAAGCTTGGCCGTTTCCCTCAAAATTTCTTCAAGGCAGTAGATGACACGGCCAGGTGACACGCCCAAGCCTCTGGCCGTGTCTCACCCAAAGAGCAAAAATCAAAGAGACCAAGAAAGGAAAGAAAATTTGGCAGAAGAAGACACTGGCAAGTGACATGGCCACAATGACACAGCCACAAGCTTGGTCATGTCCCATCCAAGCCAAAGAACCAAGGAAGGAAAAGAATGGAAACAGAAGCCAACACACCCAGGTAACACGCCCAAGCCAGTGGCTGTGTCATGCTTGGCCGTGTCACCCTTGGAAACAAAGAAAGCAAGTTGACGAAGCTAGAAGCAGAAAGTGACACACCCACATGACACGGCCAAGCCACTGGCCGTGTCACATGACACGGCCAGGAGCTTGGCCCTGTCACCTAGAAGAAAACAAGGAAAGAAAGGGCAGAAGGTGACAAGGCCAGCAAGCTTGGCCGTGTCACCTAGGGCAACTTTGAATTGTTCAAATTTTTCTGCAGACAAGTGGGGAACAAAGACTAGTTTTAGTCAAAAGTAATATTAGACAAAAGAAAAGCTTGCCTAATTTGAGGAAAAGAAAGATTGAACAAAGGGAATATGGGAGACAAGGTGAGTTGGAAGTGAGCTAGAAGCATGGCTTGAGTTTTGGAGGGAAATAAAAAGAGAAGAAGAGGGAGTTTTTAGGGGGATTCTGGAGCTGGGAACGTGAGGGCTGGAACAAGGGAGAAGGAACCAACAACTAAAGCAAAGAGGAGGGTTTTGAGCTAAGTTTGAAGAAGGAGATACATCTTGTACAAGCCCTAAACCAAGAATCAAGGATTAAAGTGAAGAAATACAGATTATTCGCCATGGATTGTTTGGTTTCTTTTACTCATTTCTCTTGTTTTGTTTTTCTGGTTCTGAACATGAACTAATTCCTTCTCTATCTAGATATTGATGAACCCTAGCTTATTTGTATGGATTTAATAATTATATTTAGTTGAATCATTTGATTGAGTTGTTTTATTCTTATGATGCTTAATGATTTATTTCCAATTGATAATAGCATGCTTATTGATTGGTTGCAATTTTCATATTATTGACTTGAGAAAGCTTGATATGAATTGATTACTCATAAGGGTTGAGGATTGATTGGGGTGCTAGAGATAGACTTACAAGATCCTTTGGTGTATAGTTCCTTGTTCTTAATGCATGACCTACTTAATTGTGTTTGAGAAGAGATTCCGACACTCTACTTAGTGATTAGGGATTAATTCGCTCGAGAGAGGTTTTAGTCTAAGTTAGAGGAATGCCAACTCAATTCTATTGAATGATTTAACTGAATTGATTGTTCATAAATATCATTGAGGCTAGGGGGATTCAATATCTGGATAGTATTATTATCATCAATCCTATTTGCACAACATTTAATTTCCCTTACTTCCAGTTATTAAATTAGTTGTTTTTAATTACAAAGCATCACACAAATATTAATTTGCTAAACAACGGTTAAGGTTTGCGCTAGTACTTGGCTTTGTCCCCAGTGGAACGATAACTCACTCACTACTATATTACTTGGGCGACCCGTGCACTTGCAGTATTGTTATAGCTTTAGGCAAGACACACCAAAAATCCAAAAGACCAAAGCTATTTCCAAAATTTTTCAAGATGGTCTTTGGACATAAAACTTTTCTAAAAATAGATCTTTGGCTCGTGGCCCAAATACTAAGCCCGAAATCTATTTTTCTAAAATCTTTTTATGGGCTTAGAAACAAGATTATTTTCACCCAATCTTTTCTTACAAAAAGCTTGCAAAATATTGAGGTCAATTATGAAATACCAAAAATCAATTGTGGGCCTAGTTTATTCTAAGAATAAATCAACCATGGGCTTGTTTTTGGCATGAATCATTAGTTACCTTTTTCAAGTGAGAAATTTATCTATAATAAACCTCTTAATTTAAGTTTTAATCCAATATAGCATAAAAGCTACTTTGGTTGGATAAATGGATTAAAACCTAATTAATGGGAATTATTATGAGCTAATTTCCATTTTTGAAAATATAACTATTGGTTGAAACGTTCGAGGGAAATATCCAAAAATAAGATACCCCATGTTAGTATTTTGTTAACCATATACCTAGGAAAAGAGACTCTCCATTCGTGTGTGGATGTTATAAGGTTGGAAGGAACGTCCTAATTATCTTTCTTCATTGATTGTTTGTGCATACATGCATACATTTGCATCTCATATCATTGATCCTCTCTGGCTCACAGCCCTGGATTACGAGAGTTGAAAAGCTTACAACAATCCGACCTACGCCGGAGACGAAGTATCTAGCAACAACTCAAACACTTACTCACCCAAAACAATGGAGCCCGAACAAATTCAAAGAATGGTGGATGAAGCCCTCAATGCCAAAATGGAAGAAATAAAAGAGGCCATGGCCGAGACCATAAAGAATCAACTAGCTGTAATTTTAGGAAACAAGGTTAAAGCATCTGCTAGTACCAAGAAAGATAAAGGGAAGACTAAAGTTGATGAAGTAGCTTTTGATGATGATAAGGTAATCATTGATGATGATGATTGGGCTCAATACTATCAAGATCTTCAAGACAAAAAGAAGTCAAAGGTCGTTGAGAAGGCAACTATTGAAAAGACCGAGACATCTGATGTTGAGAAGATGATTGCTGATTTGGAAAAGAAATTTGAGAAGAAACTGAAAACTGAAGAAATGTCCGAAGTTGACAAATTATTTGAGCTGGATGAAGAAGTTCCATACAAGTTCAAGATGCCATCTTTTATGAAGTTTGATGGTACTGGAAACCCCCATCTCCATGTAAAGCAGTATATCACTGCTATATAGTCTGCCCGAGCTACTAAGGCTCAAACCCTAAGGTACTTTATGCTTTAATTGGACCCTGTTGTCCAAAATTGTTTCAATACATTAGATGATGGAACACAAAAGAGTTGGGATCTACTTTACAAAGCTTTCATCCAACAATATGGATATAATGTTGAAATGGAAGTTACCTTAATGGAAGTTGAGTCCATTAGAAAAATGCCAAATGAGAATTTTGTGGACTATGTGAAAAGATGGAGAAACAAGGCTGCTTTGCTCAAGAAAAGGCCGATGAATCTGATCAAATAAGGATGATCGTGAGAGATATCCTGCCTAATCTTCATGAAAGGATGTATCATACACTCATCCGTGATTTCAAAGATCTTCTCGAAGTTGGTCTACAAATTGAAGAGTGGGAAAGGGAGAAGAATCGCTTTTCAATAAAAAGGAATGAGAAAGGGAACTACCAGTCGGGCAATCAAAGCACACAAAAAGAAGTTGATGTTAATGCCACTAGTCATGGAGGAATGAGGCAGTTTTCAGAATTAGGGAAGCCACTGTCTTGGGTTCTCAATAAGCTACAAAAGAAGGGATTGTTACAACCCTTGACTCCTCGTCCTTTGCCTAATCCTCTTCCACCTAACTTTGATACTAGTGCATTTTTGCCAATTCCATCAAAGGCCTGGACATGAAACAGACAATTGTATGAAGTTGAGGCATGAGATCCAGAATTTAATTGATAATGGCAAGTTGCCAGAGCTGGACAAGCCCAATACCAAAGGTAATCCATTTTCAAGTTCAACAGGGTGCCACCACCGACAACCTTCATGGTGGGAAAAGGATTGGAAGAAGATTTTGTTTTATCATCCTTTCAAGATGGAAATATTGAAGATGTGAAAGGAAAAGAAGCTTAAACTCAATGAACTTTCCTTAGCTTGAATGTTGCTTTTCAATCTTACTTTCTTTAATATTTTGGAACTATTGTGCTTTTCAAACTTAAAGTTGCTTGAACAAATTACTTTCATCAAAATTTTTGTTGGTCTTTGTTTATTTTAGTGCTCAACCAATGAAGAATCTAGCTTGATGTTCATAAATTAATGTGTCTAGGCATCATGACTTGAATGATTTTACTAGGTGAGGGAATTACTCTATAGCATTGAGTTGTGTATGCTTACTTAGAGAGGGCTCCTGCATAATTACCTTTGTCTAGGTCCTAGTCAGTCTTAGAACATGCTTTGACAAACTTTTGAGGCAAAATTGAACCCTAATTATTTAAGAGAGAAAGGATCTAGGCATTGTTTGGTTAGCCAACAACTAGTATCCACCCATTAAATATCAATTTCTAGTTGTCCCTTTGAGCCTTCATAAAATTTTAGCTTTCTTTTCATTGGCATATAACCTCAACAATCTACCATGAGCTGTTGTGATACTTTTGACAAATCTTATGATCACTGATATGAAGAGGCAAGAAGATCAAAGAAAGAAATGAATAGTCAAGATCATAAGGATAGTTGAAGTTTCAAGACCATGAAGATAGTTGAAGTTCTCAAGACCATAAGGGTAGTTGATGTTCTCAAGAGCATAAGGGTAGTTGATGTTTTCAAGACCATAAGGGTAGTTGAATTTTTCAAGACCATAAGGGTAGTTGAAGTTCACTTAATGTCTCTAATATATCAAGACAACATTAGAGTAACAAATGGTTTATCCCTGTTAAAGAGGATTTATGTTACTCCACTCATCCATTATTGGAAGCCCAAGTTGGTACAAACAAGACAACTCTTTTAGAGCTAGAACCAAACAAGAAAAAAAAATAAAAAAATAAAAAAAGAAGAGAAAAGAAAAAAGAAGAAGAAGAAAAGAAAAAGGACAAAAGAAAAGACAAAAAAAAAAGAAAAAGAAAGAGGAATAAAAGAAAAGAGAAGAGAAGAAAAAAAGAGAAAAAAGAAAAGAAAAAAGAAAATCCAAAATGGTTCAAATAGCCAACTGAGTTCTCTTTTACCTAAGACAACAAAAGGCTTCCATTTGGTTTATAAGGATGGTTTGACTTGAATTTATCCAACCCAATTAAAGATTCGATCAAAATCAGAGGAAAAGGGGAAAGACCATCCAGTGCTTAAAAGTTATGTACTTGACAGTCCTACAAGGAAGAAGGAAAAAATGATAAAATGCTCAAAGAAAGGGAAGAGTAAGGAAAATAAAGAGAAAGAAAAGGGAAGAGGAAGAGAAATAAAGAAAAGGGAGAAGAAGAAAAGAAATTAATTTGGGAACCAAACTTTTTGCAAAGGCAAAAAACTGTCCTAATCAAGATCCAAATTAATGCCAAGAAGATAGAAGGAATTTGGGGACTAGAAAGATTGCTCCCAACTACCTAAAGTTCAAACAAGAAAATTGTAGTGTGAAGGTTTGTCCATTGTGTCACATCAGCTCCTATCTCAAAATGGCCTTCATTTAACCAGTGTCCCTTATAGACCCCATTTCAAGCCTATCAAAGACCTGTTGATCTCTCTTGGTAGGTAGAGTCTATTAGTGGAGATAGTTTGAATAAACATGCATATGAGATAGACAATATTTAGACTCAATGAGACCTTTGGCCGAGTAATGTGTATGTGCCTATCTGAAGTGCAACAGTTCTTGCTTAAATAGAAATGATTCCCGAGTTTAGTACGGTAACTAGGGTTGTCATGTTATAGATATGTTAATTTGGAAAAATCAAGTCCTAAGGTACATTGACATTAATTTGGAAAATCCAACATTTGATTTCAAAATCAAATTTCAAAAAAAAAAAGGAAAGGAAAAAAAGTGTTTTGTCATACAAAGCCTTCGAGCTAAGGGAAGTATGTTGAATTGATTATCGGCAAGGTCATGAAGAAGTTATCAATTGACATGCTGAAACATAGTTTGAAAAGGATGTATCCCAGACTCTGCTTCTTAGGGTCTTCACCACTCATGTTTTCAACATCTTGAAGATAAAAGCCACAAATGCAAAAGCTTTCGATCATTCCAATGCAATACTTGAACAAGCATCAAAAGGAGTCAATGAGAATACTTCTACCGATCACCTAGGCCTGTGAGTTGATGGAACAACTATAAGTATTATTCATGCATATCATGCATACATGAGCATATCACATCGCACTTTCTTGTCTTGTGTTGTCTATTCCTTGGCAAAATGAACAGCGAACACCCTGCGAAGTAAAGAATCAAAAGAAGATATCAAATCAGGAGGGCATAGAAAGCCCATTGCTTGAGAAAGCTCCAGTAATCTTGAAAAGAGAAGAAATACATGCTTGTGTGAAGAACTAGACAACAACAACATGAATCAGAGTCCGCATAGAAAAATCATGGGTTTGAGCCTACACAGGGGGCAAAGTTTCTCCTTTTCAATTTTTTGAATTTATATATAAAACATTTTCAAACTCACTTGAAAATATCCCGCCACGCAGGGGAAAAAGGAGAGGGTATAAGGTCCAATTAAAAATAGCTGAATTTTTGCAAAGGAAGAACAAAAAGAATGGAACATTAGAACTATCAAAAGAATGATAATGCAAATGACAAAAGATCAGTTTAACTAGAAGAGCTAAAGCCAATATAAGACTTAATCTTAAAGGATGAAGATCCATTTTCAAGGGTGAAAACCCGATCTCAAAGGATGAAGATCCACTTACAAGGGTGAAGACCCGATCTCAAAGGATGAAGATCCATTTGCAAGGGTGAAGACCCGACCTCCAATGGATAAAGATCCATGTTGCAAGGGTGAAGACCCAAGCTCCAAGGATGAAGATTCATTTGTAAGGGTGAAGACCCGATCTCAAAGGATATCCATCTCAAAGGATGAAGATCCATTTGCAAGGGTGAAGACCTGATCTCAAAGGGTGAAGATCCATTTGCAAGGGTGAAGACCCGATCTCAAAGGATGAAGATCCATTTGCAAGGGTGAAGACCCGATCTCAAAGGATGAAGATCCATTTTGATGGTGAAGAATCACAATGCATAAAACAGCCGGAGCAGTCAGACTTCTCAAATGATAAAAGGTCAGTCGAACTCAATCTCGGGTCCAAGCACCCATTCTCGGGTCCAAGTACCCAAATCAATTCAAGCTCGGGTCCAAGTACCCAATCTCGGGTCCAAGTACCCAAATCAATTCAGGCTCAGGTCCAAGTACCCAATCTCGGGTCCAAGCACCCATTCCCATGTCCAAGTACCCAAATCAATTCAAGCTCGGGTCCAAGTACCCAATCTCAGGGTCCAAGCACCCATTTTCGTGTCCAAGTACCCAAATCAAATTCAATCCAATCTAGGGTCCAAGTACCCAATCTCGGGTCCAAGTACCCAAATCAAATCAATTTTGGGTCCAAGTACCCAAATCAAATCTAATCTTGGGTCCAAGTACCCAAATCAAATTAATCTCGGGTCCAAGCACCCAATCTCGAATCTGTGACGGAAATAAATCGGTTGCAAATCCGTAATAAATCTGTGACGGAAATTTGTTCGTCACAAATTTCATCGCTAAAGTTGGCGGGATTTCTCCCTCTTAAAATTTTGTGGAAAATTTTTACCGTCGCAGATTGGTCGCAGATTCGTTGCAAATTTGCTACCCATTTGCTACGGATTTGCGACAAAATAAAATTTGACTATATATATATATTCGTCGCAAATTGGTGGCAAATCTGTAGCAAATTTGCGACAGAAAATAGCCGTCAATTTTCTCAAAATTTCTCTAACTCGTCCTTTCATCGCAAATCGATCACAGATTTCCGTCGCAAATTCTGAATATTTTTATAGTGAAATTTGCGACGGCAATAGACGGTAGCAGATCTCCATTGCAAATTGGTTTTTTAGTGTTTTCTCTTGCGCGCCAAGTTTTTGCGCCAACTTTTGCGACGATTATTTGCGACGGAATGATTTTCGTCGCAGATCTGCGACAGATTTGCGACTAATTTCTCAAAATTCCTCTGACTTGTCCTTCCGTCGCAAATCCGTCGCAGATCCGTAGCAAATTTGCGACGGAAACATGTCCGTCGCAGATTTCCATCTCAAATGCCGAATATTTTTATAGTGAAATTTGCGACGGCAATAGACGGTAGCAGATCTCCGTTGCAAATTGGTTTTTTAGTGTTTTCTCTCTCGCGCCAAGTTTCCGCGCTAACTTTTGCGACGATTATTTGCGACGGAATGATTTTCGTCACAGATCTGCGACGGATTTGCAACGAATTTGCGACTAATTTCTCAAAATTCCTCTGACTTATCCTTCCGTCGCAAATCCGTCGCAGATCCGTAGCAAATTTGCGACGAAAACATGTCCGTCGCAAATTTCAGTCGCAAATGTCGAATATTTTTGTAGTGCATGTACCCAACTTTTCGAACACATTAAGGTTTGGGGATTCCTTAGGAGTAGAGTCATCCACCCCTTTCTTTTTTTCTTGGCCCATCCTGGTGACGAATCCATTTTCTCCGGACTTAGGTCCGTGTTCTCTAAGGCCCCAAGCCTAAACAGTGCCGAAGTCGCAAGAACCATTCCACCGGGAGTGGGGGCGAGTGAAAATCCCCGCTCACAGAAGCTATGGTCTTCTTCAGGTCTTTTATCTCTCTTCTTCTTCTTCTTCTTTATTTATTTATTTATTTATTTTCCTCTCCTTTGCTTCCAAGTTTTATGGAATGTTTATAGCCCTTTAAAATGCAACTTGTTGTACCAAGATGGCAACCAAGAGGGGGGGGGTGAATAGGTTTCCTCAAGAAATAATGACAATTAAAAAACTCAACAAAGTAGAAGTACGGAATTAAGAGATCGTTGAGTAATGGAAGAAAGAAAGAACACACAAGATTTATAGTGGTTCGGATTTTACTTCAATCCTACATCACTTCCTTAACAACTTGTTAAGGTTCCACTAATCTTGAAGTTTTTACAAGCTCACTTCCAACTTTGGTGTTTTCACAAGTTCACACCTAACTTCACAAGTGTTTTCTAAGGTTAACACTCAAGAACCTTTAAAGTAGTTTTTAAGGCTTACTCTCACAACCCAAACAAGAGTTTTACAAGGCTTACTCTAACAACCCAAGTGTTTCCCAAGCTCACACTCAAACTTATACAATGGTGTTTTCAATGCTAACACCTAACATTCATTACAATTCAAAATGTAAGTTTAAGTAAAAGAAAAATTGTTGCTTGGCTATCAAATTCTATTTTGCTTCACACTCTATTTTTGTTTTCTCATAGAGACATTGTATTTATAGCCAATGTGGTCTTACTAGCCGTTATTGATAGAGAGATTAAAGTCTTGGCAGCTTAGACCTTCTTTACTTAAACTGTCCGAAGCATTTAGCGGTCGTCCTTCATACAAGGATGGTCGCGCATATACGTCACGCGGTCGTCCTTGGACAAGGTGCGGTCACTGTATTTAAAAAAGCTTCAACGGTCGAATTTGAGTGCTCTGCAGCTGGAATCTTACCCATGCTGTGATTGTCAGGACGGTCGCGCATCATCAAGGTGCGGTCGTCCTTTTTGAATGTTGAAGTAGATTTTTAACGGTCATGTCACGTGGCATTCTCTGACAGGGCAGAAGAGATGTCTGCTAAAATTTGAATATCGCGGTCGCCCTAGGTAGCATCTCGCTGTCGAATTGAGGTTCTCGCGTCGAACTTCTGGACGCACCTGAGGACGCGAACACTACTGTCTCTTTAAGCAAATTCTTCTTGAATTGGTAGAGCGGTCGCGACTGTATATGGGCGGTCGCTACAGCAGCAAGTGAGACCGTGTCATTCACCGTTCTTGTCACCGCGAACCTTACTGTGATTAGAATGATTCGAGGCCTTTGAGTAGCGGTCGTCCAGAACATGGGACGGTCGCTCTTCTTGAAGTGCGGACGCGACTTAGGTCGGGCTTCTAACCGCGAAACCTACTGTGATAAGGTTTCATCTTTCAATTGCATGTTGCGGTCGTATGTATGTCGGGTGCGACCGCTAGAAGTGTTCTGTTCAGTCTTTTTGAAGCAACCTAATCCTGCAACAAGATTCTTCAAACACATGTTAAATAGATCATTCAATTTGAGTTGTCAAGGATCAAAATTGAGATCTTTTGTCTAACGATCTCCCCCATTTTGACTTTGACAATTCAAATGGAATGATGAGAGAAATAATAAGTTTAAAATACTCCCCCTTAACATATGCATGAATGCATTGTGATTATTGGATTATCTTGGTGCAAATGTTAATGTTTGATGCAAACATTTCTCCCATTGTCAATAAACATACCTTGGTGCAAATGTCAACAATCATTCCAAGTTAAATCATTCCAAGTTATTTCATTTCTCCCCCATTGTCATAGGCAAAATGTTTTTTTAGTTTAAATATTGTTTGATGATTAAACATTGATGATTTAAACATTGATGAACATTATGTTTATTAAAATACAAGGAGATAGTAAACAAAAAAAGCAACAAAATAAAACAAGGCAGAACACAAAATGTAAATATAAAGCTATCTAATCAGATTCATCATCCTCATCTATCTCTTCTTCTACTAAAGGAGCTTTTCCTTTATCAAGAGGAGCAATAGAGGCAGAGCTAGTGCTAATTGACTCTTCTTTTTCAGGTAAGCTTTGGGTATTATCACTTATATCCCAATCTTCAAGGTTGCATTGAGGCAAGTCCAGTTTGCCTTGCATATCATATAGATCATGATGCATGTGAGATATAAGGTCAATTCTCTTGTTCAAGTGCTGGAATCTTTTGGAGACACTCTTCTTGAACTTAGAGAGTTTCCTGGAGAGAGATTTGATAGCATGGAGGATGAGTTGAGTAGAGGATGAGGTAGTTTCTTGAGTAGCTTTGGATGAAGCAGCTTTTGGAGGTAATTCCACAGCAACTTCCACAGAGTCTCCCTCTTCCTTAATTGTGTACCTTGGCCTTTTTTTCTGTCTATCAATAACTCCTTTCTTGCCAAAGTAGTACACATATGAGCCTTCAATCTTCCTTACACATCCAGCATGCTCTAAGTAATCAATAGTGATGGCACTAGAGGCAAGATTGAAAGGGTTTCTCAAAGTAGCTAAGTTCAAATCATTTAGCAGGTTTAGGTGCCTAGCTATTTGAGTAATTTGTGAGGATAGGAAAAAAGTGCCAGTTCTTGTAACAGCGTGATGATAGAGGGTGTCAATCAAGAACTTGGTTGTGTTCATTTGAATGTTGTGGGTGAAAGCATATAAAAAGATGAGGTCTCTCTTGGTTACTTTCTCATTCCCATCTGCTCTTTGATGAATGGTGTAGGTGATAATCCTATGGAGCATCCAATGGGTGAGAGTTTTGATGTGTCTGGCTTTAGATTCTTTTTCAAAAGAAGTTTCAATAGAAATTTCTTGCCAGAAATCAGAAAGAGTTTGGTTTGAGAAGATTTGGTCATTGCAGGAGGTTATACCATCAGTAGGGAAGTTCCAAATGCTGCCAAAATCTTCTAGGGTTAAGGATTGGTATTGATCAAAGAGTTTAAACCTAACCCCATACCATCCTAGTGCAGAGTTAGCACTCTTGTAACACCCCTTCCCGACCTACATGTGTAAGCTGAGTAGAGGCGCCACACTAACCTAATGTTGCTACCAATTTTACTTAGTCAAATTTTAGTTCCGATTTTTTTTTCAAAAATTTTGCCATAGTTTCGCCTAAAAATTGAGTCCCAAGTGTCGACAAAACCGATTTTTTTCTTATTTTTAAAAACATTTTACACAAACCAATGCAAACAAAATCATTCTCAGTACACTCCCAATAAATCCCCCTTGTAACCTCAACTACAACCTGCAAAAAGAATTTACACTTCTAGTGCAACATAACATAAAGGTTTTGTGACAATCCCTATATTTAAATATTACACAGCGGAAGTTATAAAATATTTACATATTTACATACTAAACATTTCTTTACAAAATATAAAGAAATATACATGATTGGCAAATCTACTCTGATCTTTAAGCTCCCAAAATGGATTCTTCAAGGTCTACTCTCACTTGGTCTTGATGAACTCTCGGGTTCAACTCTATCAACTCTATTACCTGCGCGATTAAACACTATCGCGCTAAGCCAAGGGCTTAGTAAGATAAAACATGCTAATGGTATGCTTTAATGTAATGCAATGCCACATATGTTATTGATAAGATCAACATCATAAATATAAAGTTAATCACATAATTATGCATTTCACAAATCATAGTCATATGAGTATACCCCATTTCAACATCTTTCCACATTCAACATTACTCAATCATACTCAATAACCAACATCTCATTTCATTAACTCATAACATTATTTAGGACATTCATATAACCTTGACACCTATGGGCCCAACAAGTATTTAATACGATATTCAGAGTTCAGAGTTACTGATTTGGTTCATAGTCACAATAATCACGCCCGTAGGCAAGGTATATACATGTATCTCTATCCATGGATAGTGTAACAGACCCAGTCTCTTGGACCATCACTCAACACATATGAGGAGATCCTCAACCCGGCAAGACTGTTACAAATCATATATCTCATATTCACAATTCTCATAGTGTAACAGACCCAGTCTCTTGGACCATCAACTCAACACATATGAGGAGATCCTCAACCCGGCAAGACTGTTACCTTTCATCATTTCTTAGGCATGCCACCCAAATCCAGAACTCTGAAACTGAATAACATATTAAACAAACAATTCATTTATTATATAGTTACCATTTCCATTCTCAAATTCTCAACACATTTAGGCAAACATGCCTTCTTTCTTTCAATATCATCATCATAGCCAATCACAATGGCATTGTCTCATATCATGTCTTATTTGAATTATTATTTCAATTTCAATGTATATTATTCATGAAACACATAACCATTCACAATGCATAACATAACATTGTTCAATCTCAACAATGCAATTAGGGCAAAGAACAATTGATATGATTCATATGAATAATACATTCTGGTTTTAGACTCCATTTTATCCTTATTTTGAAAAATTGTATAAAATAATCTACTTGATTAAAAATTCTACAATTTTTACAGAATTTAGTTTTGTATCTTAAAATCATTCCTTTAAAATTTCAGATCAAACTGAACACAAAATCTTGGTCAAATAGTTCACCTAACCAGACTGCCCCAATTGCCCTGTATCCTGGCAGCAGTTCTGAACTTTGTGAATTCCATAAATCAAATTCAATCAACGTGGTTCTAAATTATTTTTCTCAAATACTAGACTCACTAAGAAACAACATATCCAAAATTCAATTGGATATGATTTTTTTACATTTTATTAAAAATCCCGAAATATAGCTGTCTCAGTTAAGGTACCTGCTGGAACAGTTCTACTAAAAATAATCTTTCTAAACTCATAACCATTCCAAAATCGAATCAACATATTTTTCAGTCATTCTAGACTCATAGAGGCACAACATATCAAAAATTCACTTCAAGAACATTTTTCTATAATTAATTAAAAATCATACAAGTTACAGCCTTTACTAATTGTAAAACAGAAAAAGAATTCACTAAACACACTCTTACTCTTCCATCACCAACACCAACCTAGCTTCTTATCTTTAATTCCATTTCAACACTTGAGAATAAATCATAAACACATCTCATCATCAAATCATCAAACCCTAATTAACTTCCCATACCACTTCAAAAGTAGGAAAGAAATCAAAGGAAAGATCTTACCTTAGTTAAAACTTCTTGAATCAACACTTAAACACTTAATCTTCCTTCAATTTGAGCTCAACACATCAAGATCCTCTCTTCACCACTTGCTTTCCTTTCTCTATGGAGGAGCCGGCCACACACATGAAGAAGAAGAAGAAATTATGAATAAACCAAAGTCAACTCTTCTTTTAAATCTCCACCAAGAGTTCCAATTCAAGCAATTACTTAATTACCCTTAATCATTTAATTTAACTTTTGTCTCATGTATGCCCATGATAGTAATTACACATATCACATAAAAATATCTCTCTTCCTTTGACTCTTCCTTTGACCCATTTATATGTTATATATATCCTCATATACACAATATATACCATTCTCTCTAAACCCTAATTCTTTCCCAATACACATATACACAAGCATTCTCCTCCCAATTTCTTTTCTTATCCCATCATATACATTCAATCCAATTTATAACAATAACAACAACAACAATATGCAAAACTTCTAGGGCATAAATGAGGATATTACAATTCTCCCCCTCTAAAAAGAAAATTTCGTCCTCGAAATTACCTGATATTAAAGCTGAAACAATTGCGGATATTGCTCTTGCATGGATTGTTCACTTTCCCAAGTTGCTTCTTCTTTTCCATGATTCTTCCACAAAATCTTCACAAGTGGCACTTTCTTGTTTCTCAACTCTTTCACATCACGTGCCAAAATAGCAACTTGTTCCTCTTCAAATGTCAAATCAGGATTTACTTCAATTGACTCAATCGGCAACACATGAGATGGATCCGACCTATACCTCCTCAACATAGAAACATGAAAATACGTTATGAATACGATCCAACTCAAGTGGCAGAGCAAGTCGATACGCCACTGGCCCAACTCTTTCTAACACTTCATACGGCCCAATGAAACGAGGACTCAATTTTCCTTTCCGACCGAACCTCAAAATCTTCTTCCAAGGAGACACTTTCAGAAATACCTTATCTCCAACATCAAACTCTATATCTCTCCTTTTCAGATCTGCATAAGATTTCTGTCGGTCTGAAGCTGCTTTTAACCTGTCTCGAATCAACTTTACTTTTTCTTCAGTTTCTTGAATCAAATCAGGACCAATCAACTTATTATCTCCAAGCTCATTCCAACAAAGAGGTGTCCTACACCGTCTGCCATACAATGCTTCAAACGGTGCCATACCAATGCTGGATTGGTGACTGTTGTTGTATGCAAACTCCACCAGAGGTAAAAATCTATCCCAGCTTCCAGTGAAATCAATGACACAGCTTCTCAACATGTCCTCAATAATCTGTATCACCCTCTCTGACTGTCCATCCGTCTGTGGATGAAAAGCAGTGCTGAAATGCAGTCGAGAACCCAAAGCACTATGCAAACTCTTCCAAAATCTTGAAGTAAACCTGGGATCTCGATCAGATACTAAAGAAGTTGGAACACCATGCAACTTCACAATCTCATGGATATACAGCTCAGCCAACTTCTCCAAAGAGTAATCCATCCGCACCGGAAGGAAATGAGCTGTCTTAGTCAATCTATCCACAATCACCCATATGGCATCATGTTTCCTTTGTGTCAATGGCAACCCAGACACAAAGTCCATTGTCACTCTTTCCCACTTCCATTCTGGCACTGACAACGGTTGAAGCAACCCGGTGGGAACTTGATGCTCTGCTTTAACCTTCTGACAAGTGAGACATTTTGATACAAACTCAGCAATGTCTCTCTTTAACCCAATCCACCAATAATGCTGTCTCAAATCATGATACATCTTGGTATTGCCTGGATGCATAGCAAACATCGACTGATGAGCTTCTTCCAAAATAATCTTCTTCAAATCAGCATCATCGGGTACACATAATCTGTTTTTAAACCATAGGCTCCCATCACTCTTCACAACAAAATCTCTACTCTTTCCACTCTGACAATCTGAAATAATCTTCTGAATCTTCATATCAGTCATCTGAGCCTCTTTAATCTGATCTAACAAAACTGGCTTCAATTGCAACTGTGCCAACAATGCACCATCATCACAAGGTACAAAACTGGCATGCAATGCTCTCAACTCAACAAGCAACGGGAGCGAGTAAACTGTTAAACCAGCTAAAGACTTCCGACTCAAGGCATCAGCAACAACATTTGCTTTACCTGGATGATAGTCAATCAAGCAGTCGTAGTCTTTAATCAATTCTAACCATCTCCTCTGACGAAGATTGAGTTCTTTCTGGACACCCAAATACTTCAAACTCTTGTGATCAGTGTAGATGAAACATTTCTCCCCAAACAGATAGTGGCGCCAAATCTTTAATGCAAACACAATGGCAGCCAATTCCAAATCATGGGTCGGATAGTTAAGCTCATGCGGTTTCAACTGCCTAGATGCATAAGCTATAACTTTACCTTCCTGCATCAATACACACCCCAAACCTCTATGTGAAGCATCACTGTAGATCACATATGGTTTGCCTTCCACAGGTAAAGTAAGAATAGGCGCTTGAGTCAACATATCTCTCAACTGCTCAAAGCTAGCCTGACACTGATCCGTCCACAAAAACCTCACTCCCTTACGAAGCAATCTGGTGAGTGGAGTAGCTATTAAAGAAAACCCTTTCACAAACCGCCGGTAATAGCCTGCCAAACCTAGAAAACTTCTAATCTCTGTCACAGACTTAGGTGGACTCCAATTCAGAATAGCTTTAACTTTACTTGGATCAACTCTAATGCCTTCTGCTGAAACAATATGTCCGAGAAAAGCTACTTGATCCAACCAGAACTCACACTTCGACAATTTAGCAAACAACTGCTTCTCTCTCAAAATCTGCAACACAATCCGCAGATGCATATCATGTTCCTCTTCATTCCGCGAATACACCAGAATGTCATCAATGAAGACCACTACAAACTGATCCAAATAGGGCCTAAACACCCTATTCATCAAATCCATAAAAGCTGCAGGTGCATTCGTTAGACCAAAAGGCATAACTAGAAATTCATAATGCCCATACCTGGTCCGAAAGGCGGTCTTCGGAACATCCTCAGCTCTGACTCTCAGCTGATGGTACCCAGATCTCAAATCAATTTTAGAAAATACAGCTGCACCCTTCAATTGATCAAAAAGGTCATCAATTCTAGGCAAAGGATATTTATTTTTAATAGTCACCTTGTTCAATTGCCTATAATCGATACACAACCTCATAGTACCATCTTTCTTTTTCACAAATAGCATAGGAGCTCCCCAAGGAGAAACACTGGGGCGAATAAATCCTTTGTCCAATAACTCCTGTAATTGCACTTTCAACTCCCTTAATTCTGCTGGTGCCATTCTGTAAGGAGTAATCGAGATAGGAGTGGTACCAGGCAACAATTCGATACCGAACTCCACCTCTCTCTCAGGAGGCAATCCTGGCAACTCCTCTGGAAAAACATCAGGGAACTCTGCAACTGTGGCAATACTATCAATAGGAGAACCCTTCACTCTAGTATCCACCACATGAGCAAGATAGGCTTCACACCCCTTCCTAATCAATCTTCTAGCTGCAACAGCTGAAACAAATAAGGAGGCTAGCTGTTCCTGCTCATTAGATACTATCACATCTCTACCATCAACAGTTCTCAAAGAAACAATTTTCTTTTTACAATCAACTACAGCTCCATGTCTAGCTAACCAATCCATGCCTAGGATCACATCATATTCCTTAAATGGCATCTCAATCAAATCTCCAAGGAACTCCTCACCTTGCACCCTCACTGCACAATCCCGGTGCACTTTACTAACCATCACACTATGCCCTAACGGATTTGTCACCAACACATCAAATCCTAGGGACTCAGCATGCACATCAAACACAGGCAAAATAGATGCACTAATATATGAATGTGTGGAACCCGGATCAATCAAAGCAAGTACTGAAATATCAAATAAAGAAAAAGTACCAGCTATGACTGCCGATGCATCTGGCTGCCTCTGCATAACATACATCCTCTGGGAAGATCCAACCTCCTCTGGTCTACCCTCCCTGGATGTAGCACCTCCTCTAGAACTGAACCCTGGTCTACCTCCTCGGCTGGCACCTCTGCCTCCTCGGCCTCCCCTCGCACTAGGTCGAGAAGCTGCTGTATCAACTGACATCTGTTCCTGTCTCTCAGGACAGTCTCTCACAAAGTGATCAGGTGATCCACACCTGAAGCATACCCCTGATCTACTATACCTCCAACAAACGCCCCCATGTCTTCCACCACACTGGTTACACACAGGTAAGGTGGATCTCTGAACTCCAGAAGTAGGAGCACTCGCTACTGAAGCTGCAGGTCTAAATCTCTGTCTCTGTAACTACATTGACCTACCCACTGGTCTCTGGCTCCTACCACCCCGAGGAACAAAACTCCCTTTTCCTCTCTTTGCAGAAGAAGACCCTGCCTCAAACTGGGGCCTCCTAACTCTAGTCTCTTCCTCTGAAGCAGCTGCAATAACTTGAGCTCTCTCCACACTGCGAGCTGCTACCACAAGCTGAGAAAAATCATTATATCTTGAACCAGCCACATGACATATAAGAGAAGGCCTTAACCCCTCTTCAAATCTCCTGCATCTATCTATCTCATCAGCAATGATACCCCCAGCATACTGACTCAGTCGAATAAACTCAACTTCATACTCAGTAACAGTCTTGCTGTCTTGCTTCAAGCTCAAGAACTCCATCTTCTTCATGTCTTTATACTCCCTAGGAGTATACTTCAACTCAAATTCCCTCAGAAAATCAGCATATGACAAAGTTGGTGGATCATCCATAGAATGGGGCACTGTCCTCCACCAATCGTAGGCATCCTTCTGCAGCAAAGATCTTGCATAGTCAAACTTTTCCTCAGGGGTGGCTTGCAACTAAACAAATATTCTCTGAACTTTGTCTAACCATTGCTCAGCCACAACTGGATCAGTAGTACCTATAAAATCCTCTGCTCCAAACTTCCTTAGTTTATCATATTGCCTCACTGCTACCAAAGGCTGTGGGGGTGGTGGTGGTGGCTGTGGTTGCACTGATGCTGGCCTCAAAGCCTCTATCACATGCCTAACCCAAGCTGGCGGAACCTCCTCCCCAGCTGATCTCCCTGACACCGAAGCAGGTGCCTCCTCAACACTAACAACCCTAGCTCCATCATCAGGGGCAATACTCTCGGCACTACCCTCAACCGACTGTCGTGAGTGAGAATCCATCACAACCTAAGTCTGCAAACACAACATACTACATCTTATTAAAGATCAGAGGTTGCCAATCCCAAACATATATGTTATTCAAAAACCATTTTTTAAAAAAAAATCAAAATAGTCTTTTTATCACATTTTACCTAGGTTGAGAATCTCAAACCTAGGCTCTGATACCAAAACAATTGTAACACCCCTTCCCGACCTACATGTGTAAGCTGAGTAGAGGCGCCACACTAACCTAATGTTGCTACCAATTTTACTTAGTCAAATTTTAGTTCCGATTTTTTTTTTCAAAAATTTTGCCATAGTTTCGCCTAAAAATTGAGTCCCAAGTGTCGACAAAACCGATTTTTTTCTTATTTTTAAAAACATTTTACACAAACCAATGCAAACAAAATCATTCTCAGTACACTCCCAATAAATCCCCCTTGTAACCTCAACTACAACCTGCAAAAAGAATTTACACTTCTAGTGCAACATAGCATAAAGGTTTTGTGACAATCCCTATATTTAAATATTACACAGCGGAAGTTATAAAATATTTACATATTTACATACTAAACATTTCTTTACAAAATATAAAGAAATATACGTGATTGGCAAATCTACTCTGATCTTTAAGCTCCCAAAATGGATTCTTCAAGGTCTACTCTCACTTGGTCTTGATGAACTCTCGGGTTCAACTCTATCAACTCTATTACCTGCGCGATTAAACACTATCGCGCTAAGCCAAGGGCTTAGTAAGATAAAACATGCTAATGGTATGCTTTAATGTAATGCAATGCCACATATGTTATTGATAAGATCAACATCATAAATATAAAGTTAATCACATAATTATGCATTTCACAAATCATAGTCATATGAGTATACCCCATTTCAACATCTTTCCACATTCAACATTACTCAATCATACTCAATAACCAACATCTCATTTCATTAACTCATAACATTATTTAGGACATTCATATAACCTTGACACCTATGGGCCCAACAAGTATTTAATACGATATTCAGAGTTCAGAGTTACTGATTTGGTTCATAGTCACAATAATCACGCCCGTAGGCAATGTATATACATATATCTCTATCCATGGATAGTGTAACAGACCCAGTCTCTTGGACCATCACTCAACACATATGAGGAGATCCTCAACCCGGCAAGACTGTTACAAATCATATATCTCATATTCACAATTCTCATAGTGTAACAGACCCAGTCTCTTGGACCATCAACTCAACACATATGAGGAGATCCTCAACCCGGCAAGACTGTTACCTTTCATCATTTCTTAGGCATGCCACCCAAATCCAGAACTCTGAAACTGAATAACATATTAAACAAACAATTCATTTATTATATAGTTACCATTTCCATTCTCAAATTCTCAACACATTTAGGCAAACATGCCTTCTTTCTTTCAATATCATCATCATAGCCAATCACAATGGCATTGTCTCATATCATGTCTTATTTGAATTATTATTTCAATTTCAATGTATATTATTCATGAAACACATAACCATTCACAATGCATAACATAACATTGTTCAATCTCAACAATGCAATTAGGGCAAAGAACAATTGATATGATTCATATGAATAATACATTCTGGTTTTAGACTCCATTTTATCCTTATTTTGAAAAATTGTATAAAATAATCTACTTGATTAAAAATTCTACAATTTTTACAGAATTTAGTTTTGTATCTTAAAATCATTCCTTTAAAATTTCAGATCAAACTGAACACAAAATCTTGGTCAAATAGTTCACCTAACCAGACTGCCCCAATTGCCCTGCATCCTGGCAGCAGTTCTGAACTTTGTGAATTCCATAAATCAAATTCAATCAACGTGGTTCTAAATTATTTTTCTCAAATACTAGACTCACTAAGCAACAATATATCCAAAATTCAATTGGATATGATTTTTCTACATTTTATTAAAAATCCTGAAATATAGCTGTCTCAGTTAAGGTACCTGCTGGAACAGTTCTACTAAAAATAATCTTTCTAAACTCATAACCATTCCAAAATCGAATCAACGTATTTTTCAGTCATTCTAGACTCATAGAGGCACAACATATCAAAAATTCACTTCAAGAACATTTTTCTATAATTAATTAAAAATCATACAAGTTACAGCCTTTACTAATTGTAAAACAGAAAAAGAATTCACTAAACACACTCTTACTCTTCCATCACCAACACCAACCTAGCTTCTTATCTTTAATTCCATTTCAACACTTGAGAATAAATCATAAACACATCTCATCATCAAATCATCAAACCCTAATTAACTTCCCATACCACTTCAAAAGTAGGAAAGAAATCAAAGGAAAGATCTTACCTTAGTTAAAACTTCTTGAATCAACACTTAAACACTTAATCTTCCTTCAATTTGAGCTCAACACATCAAGATCCTCTCTTCACCACTTGCTTTCCTTTCTCTATGGAGGAGCCGGCCACACACATGAAGAAGAAGAAGAAATTATGAATAAACCAAAGTCAACTCTTCTTTTAAATCTCCACCAAGAGTTCCAATTCAGGCAATTACTTAATTACCCTTAATCATTTAATTTAACTTTTGTCTCATGTATGCCCATGATAGTAATTACACATATCACATAAAAATATCTCTCTTCCTTTGACTCTTCCTTTGACCCATTTATATGTTATATATATCCTCATATACACAATATATACCATTCTCTCTAAACCCTAATTCTTTCCCAATACACATATACACAAGCATTCTCCTCCCAATTTCTTTTCTTATCCCATCATATACATTCAATCCAATTTATAACAATAACAACAACAACAATATGCAAAACTTCTAGGGCATAAATGAGGATATTACAACTCTTTTCTATTTGGAGAGACATTAGAAACTCCTTGCTCAGACTGGAATAACCTACCTCTTCTGGGAATACAAATTTTCTCCACCCAAGGACATCTAGCAATCTCTCAATCTCATCCTTGATATTTAGGGCAGAGAGCATCCCACCAAAAGGGGATTTGGTTCCCTCAACCTTCTTCCTCTTCAACATAGCATACCTAACATCTTCTTCAGAAGTTTAGTGGTGAGGTTTGTGAATTTTCTCACCTCTTCTAGATTGTGGAGGAGATGGAGGATCAACTATGAGTTCTCTAATTGTAATTCCTGGAACTCTCTTTGCTTGTCCTTTGATTTTGAAAGTGGTTTTCTTTTTGGGAGCCATCAGAAAGACAGAACAGAAGAGAACTTGGAAAACAGAGGGTGATGGAGAAACAGATGATTTTGAGAAGTTTTTAGAGATTCAGAGGGAAGTTTGTGTATTTTAATAAGCAAAATATCAAAGAAACTGATGTAACATACACTTAAATAGATGAAATTAAGAAAATAGCCGTTTATGACTGTTGAAAGTTAAGAGTTGCGACCTGTCACACAGCCAACAGTTATAAAATTTCGAGCAGAGTGTACAGAGTGCGGTCGCATATTCAACAGGGTGCGATCGCGACAATCAGTCTAGCGACCATTAGCAAGATAGGTACGCTCGCGAGGGAGAAAACTGTCTGTAACGGTCGAAACTATTCAAATTAGTGCATCCGCGCATAAATTTTCTCGACCGCGCACAGAGTTATTTGTTTGAATGAATCTGGCAGATACGATAGCGATCACGAAAGGACACTGGAGTGACCGCGAGAGACTTAAAAATGAAAGATTCAAGGAAAGATGGAAGATATTTCTAGTGATTAGGCAAAAATATACATATATGCACAAAGAAACTTTATAAATAGGTAAAATTTTTAATTAATTCAGAGTGATTCCATCAATCATTCCTAAATTGAGTTTAATGAAGTTAAGTCTATCTTCATTCAAAGGTTTTGTAAAGATATCAGCAAGTTGATTTTGTGTATCTATAAATTCTAGGATTATATTCTGATTTTGTACATTTTCTCTCAAGAAGTGATGTCTAATATCTATATGTTTGGATCTAGAGTGTTGGATAGGATTCTTAGACAAATTGATAGCACTAGTGTTGTCACATTTAATGGAGATATTGTTAAAAACTTTACCATAGTCAAGCAATTGTTGTTTCATCCATAATACTTGTATGCAACAAAAACATGCTGTAACATATTCAGCTTCCGTTGTGGATAAAGCAACCGATGCTTGTTTCTTACTATGCCAAGAAACTAGACAATTACTAAGAAAGTGACATGCTCCTGTTGCGCTCTTCCTATCTAAGATACTACCAGCATAATCTGCATCTGAAAAGCCTATGATATGAAATGATGTATTCTTAGGATACCAAAGTCCTAAATGCATTGTACCACTCAAATATTTCAAGATTCTCTTAGTGGCATTCAAGTGTGATTCTTTAGGACTAGTTTGAAATCTAGCACAAAGACATACACTATACATTATATCAGGCCTAGAAGCGGTTAAGTAAAGTAGTGATCCGATGATACCTCGATATTTCTTCTCATCTACCGCTTTACCATTTTCATCTTTACCTAATTTCAATGATGTGCTCATAGGAGTTTTGCTAGTTTTGCAGCCATCCATTCCAAATTTCTTGATGAGTTCTTTTGTATATTTGGATTGGTTGATGAAGATCCCATCTTCACATTGCTTGACTTGCAGTCCAAGGAAGAACTTGAGTTCACCCATCATGCTCATTTCAAATTCCCTAGTCATACAAGAAGCAAATTCTTTGCACGAGGCTTCATTAGTAGCTCCAAATATTATGTCATCCACATAAATTTGTACAATCAAAATGTTATGCTTGTCCTTTTTAACAAAAAGAGTTGTGTCTACTTTTCCTTTTGAAAAACCATTTTCAAGCAAATATGCACTAAGTTTATCATACCAAGCTCTAGGTGCTTGTTTCAATCCATATAAAGCTTTGGTAAGTTTGAAAACATGATCAGGAAATTTGTAGTTTTCAAAACCAGGAGGTTGTTCTACATAAACTTCTTCGTTTATAAGTCCGTTTAGAAATGTACTTTTGACATCCATTTGAAAGAGCTTAAAGTTCATATGACATGCAAAAGCAAGTAATATTCTAATAGCTTCTAATCTGGCTACGGGGGGCAAAGGTTTCATCATAGTCAATACCTTCTTCTTGATTATAGCCTTTGGCTACCAATCTTGCTTTATTTCTAATGATGTGACTATTTTCATCAAGCTTATTCCTATAGACCCATTTGCATCCTATTATAGAGTGATCTGTAGGTCTAGGAGTAAGTTGCCAAACATTATTTCTTTCAAATTGATTAAGTTCATCTTGCATTGCAGTTATCCAATTTTCATCATTTAAAGCCTCCTCAACAGTCTTTGGCTCAATTTGAGAAACAAAAGCAAAATTAACATCTACATGATTAATTTTAGATCTAGTGATTACTCCCTTAGATGTTTCTCCAATGATGAATTCCTTTGGATGATCTTTCTTGTATTGCCAATCCTTAGGTAGATCCTGAGTCTTTTCTTCAAGTTGATTGATCTTTGGAGCATCAATAGATTCAAGAGATTCAAGAGTACCTGCAGAGTCATTTAAAGTAATACCTTTCTTTTGATCAAGTTTAGATGATTCATCAAATACAACATGCATTGATTCTTCTATAACTAGAGTTTTCATGTTAAATACTCTATATGCTTTGCTATATGATGAATATCCTAAGAATATGCCTTCATCTGATTTGGATGAAAATTTTCCAAGATTATCCTTGGTATTCAATATGAAGCATTTGCATCCAAATACTCTAAAATATCCAATTCTGGGTATTCTTCCATTCCATAGCTCATAAGAAGTTTTATTAGTTAAATGCCTTTTGTAAACACGATTTGCAATGTAACAAGCTGTATTAACGGCTTCCGCCCAAAAATAAGATGGTAAATCATATTCATTGAGCATTGTCCTAGCCATTTCGATTAAAGTTCTATTTTTCCTTTCAACTACACCATTTTGCTGTGGAGTTCTAGGAGCAGAAAAATTATGTGAAATGCCAAGTTCATTGCAAAAGCCTTCAAAATTTTCATTCTCAAATTCTTTGCCATGATCACTTCTAATAGATGTGATCACATATCCTTTTTCATTTTGAACTCTTTTTGCAAACGTTTTGAAGTAATTAAAGGCTTCATTCTTTTGAGCTAAGAAATTAACCCATGTGAATCTAGAGTAGTCATCAACAAGAACAAATGCATATGATTTGCCTCCTAAGCTTGTGACTCTATTTGGTCCAAACAAATCCAAATGAATGAGCTCTAAAGGTCTAGAGGTGCTTATAACACTCTTCATTTTAAATGAGCTTTTGTGTTGCTTACCATGTTGATAAGGTTCACAAATCCTGTCTTTATCATATTTTATCTTAGGTAAGCCATCAACTAAGTTTTCATTGCAGATATATTTCAATTGATCCATACCAGCATGTCCTAGTCTTCTATGCCATAACCATGCATCATTATTAGTGGACATTAAACATTTATGATTTGAATGAATATTGACATTATAAGTGTTGTTTGTTCTAGTACCCTTAAATATGATAATATCATTTGAATTTGTGATTTTGCATTCCTTGGAATCAAAATTGACAAAGTATGCTTTATCACAAAGTTGACTAACACTTAGCAAGTTATGTTTCAAACCATCAACAAGCCATACATCTTCTATTAAATCCTTACCAATAGAACCAATGGAGCCAACACCAAGAATTTTACCTTTAGCATTGTTTCCAAAAGTCACATTACCTCCATGTTTGTAGGTAATATTTGTAAAAACTTTGCATTTCCAGTCATATGCCTTGAGCATCCACTATCCACAAGCCATGTGCTTTCATTGATAGTAGATTTTAGGCATACCTGCAAGACAATTGTGATCATTTTCTTTTAGGTACCCACATGAAGTTGGGTCCTTAATGGTTAGCAGAAAAAGAATCTTCTAACTTGAGATGAGCCTTTCTTATATAACAATAGAAGTTTTTGTGTCCGAATTTCATGCAATATGTGCATTGCCATGGCATTCTATACTTCTGCATTTTTCTTTTTGTATTTAACGTATTATGCATGCAGCTACAAGTATGTGATTTCTTTTGTGCAAGTTTAGTGAACAACAATGCATAATTATTTTTAGCTTTTTCTCCTAGCAAACCATAAGAAGTACTTTTGGTACTTTTAGACTTGGTGCAAGCATCTTTGATATGATCATCAGAAATTTCAATTGTAGATGCTTTTACAAATGTTGGTTTACTTGGTGCAATGTTGGTTGATCCATTGAATCCTAATCCATACTTTAAGGAAGGTGATCTTTGATTATTAATTAATGTATTTAATGCTTCCTTTCCTTTATGAAATTTGGAAATTGATTCTTTTAGTTCTTTTAGCTCATGCTTCAATGTTTCATTCTCTTTAATCACTTTTTCTAAGTCATGTGAGTTTTTATTTAACTCTCCTATCGTATTCATCAAGTGTTCATTTGAGGTTTTCAATTCTAAGGTAGAGTTCTTTAAGCATATAAAATCTTTTTCTAACTTAGAGTTTTTCTCTTTATAAAGCTTCATTTTAGAAAAATATTTTTCTATCTTAAAATTCATGTGCTCAATCAAATCACTATCATCTATATCATTTGTATCATTATGTGCTATTTGATCAAAGGATTGAGTACTTACCTCGTTAGAGTCATCTTCAATAGCCATGAGACAAAGATTTGCAATTCCTTCTTCTTCTTCTTCTTCACTTGAGGAAGAGTCATCCCATGTGGCTTTGAGAGACTTTTTCTTTTCTTTATCCCATTTCTTTATGTTCTTTAATTTGAAGCAATCTGATTTAATGTGACCACTTTTTCCACATTCATAGCATTTTACCTCATTTTTCTTTTCTTTATTTTTGAAGGAGAATTTTGGAGGTGTGCCTTTGTTTGCTTGTAATATTTTCTTCCTTTTCCATTCATTGATTCTTTTTGAGAACATTTCCATTTCATCTTCATCATCAGTACCTTCATTGCTTGAGCTCTCAACTTCTTTTATTGCTTTGAGTGCAATTGGTTTTATCTTTTCTTTTTCACCTTGATCTTCTTCTTTCTCACTGTGTAGCTCAAATGTGAGTAACTTTCCAACTAGCTCATCGGTTCTTAATGTGCTGAGATCATGAGCTTCTTCTATGGATGATACTTTGGATTCAAAGTTCTTTCTAGCTCTTAGGGCTCTCAAGATTTTACTGTTTACATCACCTTGATCATATATCTTGCCATACTTCTTTAGTTCATTGATAATAGCAAGCAAGCGATTTGTCATGTCGGTGACATTTTCATTTGGTTTCATCTTGAATAGCTCATACTCATGGACATGCATTTGTTTCTTGGTGAATCTCACTTGAGTTGTACCTTCATGGTAGTTTTCAAGTGTTTTCCAAATGCAATGCGCACAAGTTAAATGCTGAACTCTTCCACCTTCTTCTCTTGAAATGGAATTCATCAAGATGGAAGCAACTCTATTGTTCTTGAATCGATCTCTGATATTGCTAGTTGACCATTGAGCTTTGGGAAGTGGAACTTGAATACCATCAACTTCATAAGTGGGAGATTTCCACTCATTTTCCACGAAATCCCATAGTTTAATCCCTTCACTGTCTAGAAACAAATGCATTTTGTGTTTCCAGTATGAATAGTCAATTCCATCAAAGTAGGGTCTAAGAATAGTGTTAAGATTTCCATGAGAGCTTGATGAAGAAGAAGTTGCCATAGTGGATCAAATTTCACAATTAACTTTAAGAAATTTCAGGCTCTGATACCAATTGTTGTCCCAAGATGGCAACCAAGAGGGGGGGGGGTGAATTGGTTTCCTCAAGAAATAATGACAATTAAAAAACTCAACAAAGTAGAAGTGCGGAATTAAGAGATCATTGAGTAATGGAAGAAAGAAAGAACACACAAGATTTATAGTGGTTCGGATTTTACTTCAATCCTACATCCACTTCCTTAACAACTTGTTAAGGTTCCACTAATCTTGAAGTTTTTACAAGCTCACTTCCAACTTTGGTGTTTTCACAAGTTCACACCTAACTTCACAAGTGTTTTCTTAGGCTAACACTCAAGAACCTTTAAAGGAGTTTTTAAGGCTTACTCTCACAACCCAAACAAGAGTTTTACAAGGCTTACTCTAACAACCCAAGTGTTTCCCAAGCTCACACTCAAACTTATACAATGGTGTTTTCAATGCTAACACCTAACATTCATTACAATTCAAAATGTAAGTTTAAGTAAAAGAAAAATTGTTGCTTGGCTATCAAATTCTATTTTGCTTCACACTCTATTTTTGTTTTCTCATAGAGACATTGTATTTATAGCCAATGTGGTCTTACTAGCCATTATTGATAGAGAGATTAAAGTCTTGGCAACTTAGACCTTCTTTACTTAAACTGTCCGAAGCATTTAGCGGTCGTCCTTCATACAAGGATGGTCGCACATATACGTCACGTGGTCGTCCTTGGACAAGGTGCGGTCGCTGTATTTAAAAAAGCTTCAACTGTCGAATTTGAGTGCTCTGCAGCTGGAATCTTTCCCATGCTGCGATTGTCGGGACGATCGCGCATCATCAAGGTGCGGTTGCCCTTTTTGAATGTTGAAGTGGATTTTTAACGATCATGTCACGTGGCATTCTCTGACAGGGCAGAAGAGATGTCCGCCAAAATTTAAATATCGCAGTCGCCCTAGGTAGCATCTCGCGGTCGAATTGAGGTTCTCGCGTCAAACTTCTGGACGCACCTGAGGCCGCGAACACTACTGTCTCTTTAAGCAAATTCTTCTTGAATTGGTAGAGCGGTCGCGACTGTATATGGGCGGTCGCTACAGCAGCAAGTGAGACCGTGTCATTCACCGTTCTTGTCACCACGAACCTTACTGTGATTAGAATGATTCGAGGCCTTTGAGTAGCGATCGTCCAGAACTTGGGACGATCGCTATTCTTGAAGTGCGGTCGCGACTTAGGTCGGGCTTCTGACCGCAAAACCTACTGTGATAAGGTTTCATCTTTCAATTGCATGGTGCGGTCGTATGTATGTCGGGTGCGACCGCTAGAAGTGTTATGTTCAGTCTTTTTGAAGCAACCTAATCCTGCAACAAGATTCTTCAAACACATGTTAAATAGATCATTCAATTTGAGTTGTCAAGGATCAAAATTGAGATCTTTTGTCTAACACAACTCAATATTACTTAGTCCTTCATGATAGGGGTAAGGTGATGAGTTCCATACTTGCAAAAAAGAGGAAGCTAAAAGATTATATTCGATTGCAATAGGGAAATTGGGGATGATGAATCGAAAAGGGTGATCTGGCTAACCAAGAATGCCCGGATCATATACTCTAAAATTGACTGAGATGACAAGTTTGCCTTGACATCCCTTATAGGTTTGTTCTAGAAGAAGTGAGACTCCTTGGTTACACGATCACTGCAGGAGCCCATCTATTGAAATAAAAGATCCTTTTAATTGCCCTGCACTGTAACACCCCGATACCCCATATAAATACTGTACATATACCAGGTACACATACAATATGTATATAGAGTATAAGAATGTCACTTTTCATCACCATTATAACTCTTTACTTTAATTTTTAAAACCATAATACATTTAAATCATATGAAAGTATTTACAAAATGGTTATTCTTATCATGGTAATACATAAATATAAGTTACATTGTTTCTTCCAAAGATTCATTTATACAAATGAATACATTCTTATGAAAATACAGTATAATTACATGCATGCACCACCATCTAGTTGGTCTCGAACTATACTTGTCCTCGTTGTGACATAGCAGCTTATCTCCAGCTTCATCACCTATATACCTGCGCGATTAAGATAACCGCGCTAAGCTCGAAAGCTTAGTAGTACAAGTAACCATTAAAATATACAATATAAAGGAAACATACCTCATATGTTTAGTCTCATGTTTTAACATTTTCTTACTCCGTTTTCCCCTTTTTCAATGCATTCTTCATATAATCCTATTAACCTTATAGAGGATATACATATACACATATAACATAACCATCAAACATAATTCAATAAATTGATAGAACCTTCATATTATGATACTTACCAATGTCACCTCATACATATCATATATATCATTTTATACTTTATAATCGCATATTGCATATAACTTCACAAACCATATCTCCTTTTAATAATTCATGTATGTTATATAATCATATCACTAACCACAATTCACCATTCACAACTCACATTTCCAACAAAGGCAACATAGATCTCATTACTCATTTATTTCAACTTATATATACATCACATTAACAACAAAGACAGACTCGGGCCCAAAAGACACTAATATGTCATTCAAAGTTCAGAGTTAATGCTTTGGTTTTGTTATCACATTTATCAATATCATATACCCAACTAGGCTTCAAGGATTAAGTTCAACCAAGCTTCAAGGGGAGCAAAGCATGCTAAGCTTCTACCCAACTTGGCTTCAAGAACTAACCCAACCTAGCTTCAAGGGTGGTAACATCTCAATTAGGCTTCAAGGATTTAATCCAACCTAACTTCAAGAGATTGTTACACTTATTAGGCATGCCACCAACAACAAAACTCTGAAAATGAATAACACATTAGCCACACAATTCATTTATTATTTCATTATCAATTTCATTCTCATTCTCATCATCATTTACATCATCATAGCCAACCACAATGGCATCATTTAGGCAAAACATGCCTCATTTATCTCATTCTCAATATCATAGCCAACCACAATGGCTTTATACATCATCACCTCTCAATTTACATTTCATATTCCATCACAATATCACATTTCATAGTTCACCACAATATCACATTATCACATTTCATAGTTCATCACAATATCACATTATCACATTTCATAGTTCACCACAATATCACATTATCACATTTCATAGTTCATCACAATATCACATTATCACATTTCATAGTTCATCTTTGATATTTATATACATAATCATTCATTACTCAAGTATGCACAATCAATTGCATTACCATATAAATTGGAATACACATCATACAAATCATATCCTCACATCTTATATGTATTAATGTATTATCATATCTCTTATCTTTTCATTGCATATATAATATTAATATTTATTTTAACAATATACTTATATGCAATCCAATAGGGTTTTGTACTTACCTCTAAAGAACTCACTCCCATATAACTTCTCTTCCATAGATCTTTCAATACTTGGATTAGGGGCAATTCCATCTCTTAAAACCTAATCCAAAAGTAATCATACACACTCACTTAGAAATACACATGAGATAATACAAATAAGAATCAATTAGGGCAAACTCAACACATGACACGCTCATCAACACGGGAGTGTCCCTGATCGTGCCCTAACTCCACAACACAGAAACATTGACACGCTCATAACCACGGGCGTGTCACTGGGCATGTAATACATTCTGTATCTCAAAAACATCAACACGTCCAATCAACAAGAGCGTGCTCATGGCCGTGTCAATTCTCCAAACTCACAGTAGCTATGACACGCTCAATAACACGGGCGTGTTACTGGTCGTGTCAATTCTACTGCCACACAGAACTTATGACAAGCTCAATAACATGGGCGTGTCACTGCTCGTGCTACCAACTCCAGAAAATAGAACCAACGACACGCCTAACAAACTGGCCGTGTCTCTGGACGTGTCCGGCTAAAAACCCAGATTCCGGTCAACACACAACAACATCCAACAATACCCATCTTTTTATCATTACTCACTTCAAACAATCTTCATCAAACACACCCAAAAACCATAACAAACTTACCAAAACATCAACAACACTCAAAACACACACCAATCATCATTATAAACATCATTCATATACCAATTTATCAAATCCCCAAATTTCATTAAACTCAACCCTTATTCGACAATTCATCATCATCTTCACAAATAATCATATTATCATCATCCAAATACCAAATCAACACATATATATACTTAAATCTTTCAATATCATCATCATCACACATCAACCATACCAAACCCAACTCAAACAATGAAAATCAATTTAAAGAAATAAATACTTACTTGAATCCTTTATCAAATCTTCATCTCTATCATCAAATCTCTTGAATTCCTTAAGAAATTTGGTAAGAAAATAACATCTTTCTCTCTTTCTCTCTCTCTCTCTCTCTCTCTCTCTCTCTCTCTCGGCCAAGAAGAACGAAGAAGACGAAGAAGGAGTAGAAGGAAGAAGAAGTTTCTACTTCTTTCCTTTGTCCTAATCCATATATATATATATATAATAATAATAATAATAATAATAATAATAATAACAATAACAATAACAATAGTAATAATAATAATAATACTTTAAATCTCCACCACATATTCTTTCTTTGATTTTCTTCTTCTCTTTTCTTTTTGTCTTTATTATTATTATTATTATTTAGTTATACAAATATATATACAACTCACTTATCCTTCACCATTATATATATCCCATGTATATGTGATGTATATGTATATGTCTTACATATATTATCCTTATATTTCACATATACACATATACATTAAAACCAAATACAACAACAATAACTCCAAAACTCTTAGGGTCTATTCCGGGATATTACAATTCTCTCCCCCTAAAAAAAAAATTTCGTCCTCGAAATTACTCAGTACAATAACATTCCATTCTTACCAATACACCATTTAAAATTTTCATCAAATCACATAGTTTGCACTCTCCCCCTTAGAGTCAATTATATTATTCAATTCCACAACTTGTCACGATAAAAAAAAATCTTTATACCTTATTACATTCTCATCCAATATTCAAAATAACTCATTATACTCTCAAATACCTTATCTATATGCAAAAATTCAATCATCCTTTAACATACTTATGTTACATTCCATTATTACATTCAAAATATTTTATCACTTCATCTCTTTATAACTATTCTCTTAACTTTAACTTTCAAGATCATAAACTTATATCTTAATATTAATTATCCCATCATTACAATCATCCTTACAAACAAACATTTATCAAACCTTCATTGATAATAATATTCTTATTTCTCATACACTTCATTCCTTCTCTAGTATTTTCTCACTTAACATCAATATTAATACAATGCTTTTGAACTTACTTTACAGGAAATCAACTTCTTCCCTTTTCTCATCATTAAAATTGATATAATTCAATTAATTCATGTCCGTTCATCTATCAAAATTTTACATTGTATACATCATTATTTATCTCTTATGCCTTTAGCACAACCATACATATTAAATCTCAATAATAATTCACAATTATAGCAAAAATCCAGATCAATTGATTTATTCTCCACAATATCTTAACATCATAATCTTGTTTGATTCAAATCAATAGTTCACTTATCTAAATTTATCATGAATAACCATCCACTTTAATTTATCTTTCAATATACACATAGTTTATCTTTCATTATCTCAATACAATTCCACCAAATTTCATAATTATCTCATACCATGCTTATCATTCATAGTTTACTCACTCAAATTTTAAACCCATCCACTTATTCACCGTATACCATAAACATAATCAATATAGCTCTCAAACACATTCTGCAATCTTCTTTCATTATCATCTTCTCACTTATCATATCATTACTATATTAACAATAATTACCTTTTTCTCACATTACTCATAACTTAAAGTATTTCCACAATTCTCTTTCTGTCTTTTCTTTTCCAGAATTATAACCAAATTGCTAACACAAAAACCATAAAATACACTTCATCAATCATAACCGTTAATCATGTTTCTAGAAACATAATTATCAATCTTACCAAAGTAGTATTACAGTTATACTTTCTTAGTCTCAATTCTGTGGATAACAAAGTTAATCGGCCAAATACCATAAATACACTATATGGCCATAGGAGATTAATGATCACATCTGAAACTTATAAATCAATACTGTTCCTCTATTATTTTATTTCCAACTTTCCAATTATACTACTAAGTTGCATCACAAATATTATATCTCCATTCTCCAAACTTTACTACATCCAAAATTAACATATGTCAACTCTATCTCAACACAATTTACTCTTAATTATTTGATCACCATTTGCATGTCTCATATACAACAATATTATCCTTAACCTCTCCTTCACACATCATTCAATCTTATACAGATCTTACATAAATTTCATTCTTTATACTTTCTTTTTCCCTTATAATTTCTTATTAAATTTATATACACAGAACATTTCCTCACACAAATACTTTGGCTCATAACATTTATGATAGCCAAATTCAGTTATTATCATAACAATATTACTGTCCACCATTTCCCAAATTAATCCTTATTTCCATAACCATTTCACTATCCAACATTTCTTAAGTTTATTCTTATTTTCATTTCATCACATACTCTTTACGTCAATCAAGGCCTAATCTCTCTTAGGTCCACTACTACATGCAATGTCATTTCCAATATACATCAAATATGCAATTATATAACACATCCATAGATCACATTCACAATGTGATTTACTTTCCACATTTCTTACATTTTACAATTACATTCATATCAAAAACTCATTCCACATTTTCTATACATGTATACACATAATCATACAATGATATTTAATTCCTCTTTTACATATTTTCAACACAATTTAACATTTTACTATTCCGTGAACAACATCATTTTTATCCCTTTTTGACATGACTTAAGTTGTTTATCAACCCAACACATATACATTATCACCATGATATTACTTCACAAAATCTTAGTCACGCTACTAAGGTGACATCTCTCTCACATATATTTTTAAATGCATTAGTATACCATCTATACATCCATTAGTTTATTCTTCAACACATAGATATATATATATATATTACTCACATATCTATACACATGTACATTACATCCACTCATATATACATTGGGCTCAATAATCTCTTTATACTCTCCAAGTCTAATTATGACAAATCTCAATTTCTTAAATCCACATTGATCCATCCCATTTCTTACTGTCAATATTATCCCATGACCTAGCTTTGCTCAGGTTTGTCAATGCAAGCATAATCATTCTCATACTATCAATCACATTATTCAATTTAATAGTACTCTCATATACAGTAATATTCATTCCACAAGCTCATGGGTTTAACTTACATTAAGATTATCAATACTCAAATAGTCTTTACCCAAATTCCATTAACACTATAATTTCACAACTTACTACTTTACTTAAACTTTCATTCACTCATCTTATGTTCTTACTATCAACTTAAAAAAAACATCTTATATATACACATTACAAAACAACCTCAAAGTATATTCTTTTCACAAATATTAAAGCTCATTTCCAAAAATCTAATTATCACATCTTTCCACCATTAATATGAGCTTTAACAACACTCAAGCGTATCACATTTCTAACATTAAAATCACAATGTTTGCATTTAAAACAGCAATGCAACAACACCATTATATTTCCTTATTTAACCAACATCATCTCTTTTTCTTTTAAAAACTTTAACTTTACATATTCAAATCATAAATGGTCAAACTTTGTCTATACCCATCAACTCATTCAATATACCACCATACTCTCTTCATTTAAATAACATAACTTTCAATATTCACAATTCGACATTATTTCCTCTGTCTAGCAAACTCAACATAAACTTTCTTATAAAGAGGTTTAAAGTATAGAAGAAAGAGTACATACTCTTATCTTAATTTGATTTTCAACTCATTTCCAACTTTATTTTCCTTTCCATTTCTTTATTTTTCAATTCATATTATGTCATACATAATATTACTCATAAACATCAATATTACATTCCATGTTGCACATGACATAACATTTTTCATATGTCTCATCAACATGCATATTTCACATTACATTTCGTAATTCGTTTCTCATAAATAATTAGGCACTATGCCTCAATTATAATTCATTTCCAACATCATTGCCAACAATCATGGTTTCTTCTCACATCAACATAGTATACACATATATCATCAACTATATTAAACATCTCATGTAACACAAATATTTTACAAATCATATTATGCCACATCCGAGACCAACCTAGGTGTTAATGCATGTGCATGTATCAAAATTTTCATTCTTTTTATTTTCATCTATCATCATTTTTTAAAAAAAAAAAACTTTTCTTTGTAAATTTACTTAGGCCGAGAATCTCGAAACCTAAGCTCTGATACCAAAATAATTGTAACACCCCGATACCCCATATAAATACTGTACATATACCAGGTACACATACAATATGTATATAGAGTATAAGAATGTCACTTTTCATCACCATTATAACTCTTTACTTTAATTTTTAAAACCATAATACATTTAAATCATATGAAAGTATTTACAAAATGGTTATTCTTATCATGGTAATACATAAATATAAGTTACATTGTTTCTTCCAAAGATTCATTTATACAAATGAATACATTCTTATGAAAATACAGTATAATTACATGCATGCACCACCATCTAGTTGGTCTCGAACTATACTTGTCCTCGTTGTGACATAGCAGCTTATCTCCAGCTTCATCACCTATATACCTGCGCGATTAAGATAACCGCGCTAAGCTCGAAAGCTTAGTAGTACAAGTAACCATTAAAATATACAATATAAAGGAAACATACCTCATATGTTTAGTCTCATGTTTTAACATTTTCTTACTCCGTTTTCCCCTTTTTCAATGCATTCTTCATATAATCCTATTAACCTTATAGAGGATATACATATACACATATAACATAACCATCAAACATAATTCAATAAATTGATAGAACCTTCATATTATGATACTTACCAATGTCACCTCATACATATCATATATATCATTTTATACTTTATAATCGCATATTGCATATAACTTCACAAACCATATCTCCTTTTAATAATTCATGTATGTTATATAATCATATCACTAACCACAATTCACCATTCACAACTCACATTTCCAACAAAGGCAACATAGATCTCATTACTCATTTATTTCAACTTATATATACATCACATTAACAACAAAGACAGACTCGGGCCCAAAAGACACTAATATGTCATTCAAAGTTCAGAGTTAATGCTTTGGTTTTGTTATCACATTTATCAATATCATATACCCAACTAGGCTTCAAGGATTAAGTTCAACCAAGCTTCAAGGGGAGCAAAGCATGCTAAGCTTCTACCCAACTTGGCTTCAAGAACTAACCCAACCTAGCTTCAAGGGTGGTAACATCTCAATTAGGCTTCAAGGATTCAATCCAACCTAACTTCAAGAGATTGTTACACTTATTAGGCATGCCACCAACAACAAAACTCTGAAAATGAATAACACATTAGCCACACAATTCATTTATTATTTCATTATCAATTTCATTCTCATTCTCATCATCATTTACATCATCATAGCCAACCACAATGGCATCATTTAGGCAAAACATGCCTCATTTATCTCATTCTCAATATCATAGCCAACCACAATGGCTTTATACATCATCACCTCTCAATTTACATTTCATATTCCATCACAATATCACATTTCATAGTTCACCACAATATCACATTATCACATTTCATAGTTCATCACAATATCACATTATCACATTTCATAGTTCACCACAATATCACATTATCACATTTCATAGTTCATCACAATATCACATTATCACATTTCATAGTTCATCTTTGATATTTATATACATAATCATTCATTACTCAAGTATGCACAATCAATTGCATTACCATATAAATTGGAATACACATCATACAAATCATATCCTCACATCTTATATGTATTAATGTATTATCATATCTCTTATCTTTTCATTGCATATATAATATTAATATTTATTTTAACAATATACTTATATGCAATCCAATAGGGTTTTGTACTTACCTCTAAAGAACTCACTCCCATATAACTTCTCTTCCATAGATCTTTCAATACTTGGATTAGGGGCAATTCCATCTCTTAAAACCTAATCCAAAAGTAATCATACACACTCACTTAGAAATACACATGAGATAATACAAATAAGAATCAATTAGGGCAAACTCAACACATGACACGCTCATCAACACGGGAGTGTCCCTGATCGTGCCGTAACTCCACAACACAGAAACATTGACACGCTCATAACCACGGGCGTGTCACTGGGCGTGTAATACATTCTGTATCTCAAAAACATCAACACGTCCAATCAACAAGAGCGTGCTCATGGCCGTGTCAATTCTCCAAACTCACAGTAGCTATGACACGCTCAATAACACGGGCGTGTTACTTGTCATGTCAATTCTACTGCCACACAGAACTTATGACACGCTCAATAACATGGGCGTGTCACTGCTCGTGCTACCAACTCCAGAAAATAGAACCAATGACACGCCTAACAAACTGGCCGTGTCTCTGGACGTGTCCGGCTAAAAACCCAGATTCCGGTCAACACACAACAACATCCAACAATACCCATCTTTTTATCATTACTCACTTCAAACAATCTTCATCAAACACACCCAAAAACCATAACAAACTTACCAAAACATCAACAACACTCAAAACACACACCAATCATCATTATAAACATCATTCATATACCAATTTATCAAATCCCCAAATTTCATTAAACTCAACCCTTATTCGACAATTCATCATCATCTTCACAAATAATCATATTATCATCATCCAAATACCAAATCAACACATATATATACTTAAATCTTTCAATATCATCATCATCACACATCAACCATACCAAACCCAACTCAAACAATGAAAATCAATTTAAAGAAATAAATACTTACTTGAATCCTTTATCAAATCTTCATCTCTATCATCAAATCTCTTGAATTCCTTAAGAAATTTGGTAAGAAAATCACATCTTTCTCTCTTTCTCTCTCTCTCTCTCTCTCTCTCTCTCTCTCTCTCTCTCTCTCGACCAAGAAGAACGAAGAAGACGAAGAAGGAGTAGAAGGAAGAAGAAGTTTCTACTTCTTTCCTTTGTCCTAATCCATATATATAATAATAATAATAATAATAATAATAATAATAATAACAATAACAATAACAATAGTAATAATAATAATAATACTTTAAATCTCCACCACATATTCTTTCTTTGATTTTCTTCTTCTCTTTTCTTTTTGTCTTTATTATTTTTATTATTATTTAGTTATACAAATATATATACAACTCACTTATCCTTCACCATTACATATATCCCATGTATATGTGATGTATATGTATATGTCTTACATATATTATCCTTATATTTCACATATACACATATACATTAAATCCAAATACAACAACAATAACTCCAAAACTCTTAGGGTCTATTCCGGGATATTACATGCACAAATAACATAATATTGTTTGCCGCTGCTTTATTAGAAATCTTCTTCTCTCTTCTCTCTTCTTTTTCTTCTTTTTTTTCTTTATTATTATTTTATATTATTATATTATTATTTTCATTTTTATGAAATATGACATTAACATTATCAAATACGATAATTTAAAGCATAAATGCACTTTCCCATAGTCTACTATTGAATCACCCCTTCAAAAGTGTCGAATTTGATATTTGTCAGCTTGTTCTATAGTATTCACAGATTGTTTAAAATCCATAGAATGCACTTCCTCTTTTATCCTTACATTGTCTCCCCTCATTTCCTTTCCTCGCTAGTTACAGTTTCTTCTTCCACTCTCTCAAAACTTCTCCTTTCTCCTTCTCACTGCTTCTCAACCTAATCCGCCTCCCCAACCATCATAAGGACTAAGAACATCGATCGTGTGCTTGGATTCACCCATTCTAGCAAGCTATCAAAGTTCTATGCATCTCGTTCATTGATGAGTCTTTCCTCTATCTCATCCCCTCCTCTTGTTCCAATGGGAGGCTATCGCATTCAGAGGGAAACCTTCCAAGTAAGTTTTCCTTCCCTTCATCTCCTTTAAGGATTTTTATTAGGTTTCTAAATCGGGACCCGTCTATTATGACTGCATTTGCTGATGATGGTTGATTATCGATTTCAATAGTAGCACTGTCGATCTCGGTAGTAATATAGGTTTAGGACAGTTTCCCATTTCCATTTGTTTTCTTGATTTGTCCCCGAAAAATAGATATGTGCATTTAGTTGAATAGTTAATTTGGGAATTTACTGGTGGATTATGGTATTTTGAGTAAGTGGATCCCAAAATGTCGAATGAATCCCAAAGTGTCAGAATCTAATGAAACTCAAAATGTCAAATTCGATAATATTATCTCCTTGTTTCGACTATGTTTCATGCTTTATTCAAAATTCTTTATGTAGGGTGATTATCAAATTCATCAAATGATGTTGTCAGATTCTTGTGCCTGAAGGTATATCGAATTCGACAATATCTATTCTCAAGTTCGATGCAATATTGCCGAATTTGATATTTAATGTCCTGCCTTGCACTGATTTGTCTTTTCTCTTTCCTGGCCATTGCTTCTTTTTTCTTCTTTATTTGTGTTTCCTTTTCCTATCAAGAGAAAGGGATATGTTATGGGAAATGTGTAGTCTTTTAAATATTCTTGATAATTTTAAATTTTATTTTATGTGCTTCCCTCTTTCACAGTTTGATTTTGGATTGATATATGCCCCTGGTTTCATCTATCAGGCTTGGGAATGGTATGAGACTCTTCCTGAAGCAGTGCAGGATATTGTTAAGGCCTCCAGCTTCAGTCCTTTCATCCAAACTCTGGCCTAGACAGGGGCAAAAATGGATCAATGGGTGATAGAGGTTTTAACTGAGAGGTGGATGGATACCACGCATACATTCCACCTTAATTTTGAGGAGCTAACTATTACCCTTGTGGACTTTGTAATGATTACTGGGATTAGTTTTGGTAAAGAGATGGTTCCTTTTGATGCCAAAGTCATCCCTGATTATGAGTTGATCCATCTTATGGGTTTTGCACCTATGTTTAATAGCTGGAAGATCTAGTACACCAGAATCATAGATTATTGGATAGAGGAGAGGATGGGTGCCATCGAAACAGATGAGCATAGATCTCAGTGCGATTGAGGTTTTCTGTTGTACATCCTTGGCACTGCCATTTTTACTGATTCCAATTCTACAGTGCACACTAGTGTTTTGAGAGCCTTGTCCTATCTGACTGCAGTCCCTAACTATAATTGGGGCGAGGTCAGCTTGTATTATTTATACCATGGTTGGGACCAAGCCTGCAGATGTATCAAAACCCCTATAGGCTTGTTGATAGTAGCCAAGGTATAGATTTTTATGCCCTCTTTCTCTTCTTCATTTACTCCCATTATTTGTTTATTTCTTTGATTTGGCCATATTTTTGCATATTTGGGCTAACGAGCTCAATCTCCCTCCTCCTTTAGATGTAGAATCTGGTTTTCACCATAATTTTCCTCGCCTAATATTTCTTATATTTTAATTAATTAATAATTGATAACATATATACTCATGTGGCTAGTAAGAAGGGAAATTAAAAGGTATATTTCTTGTTCTTTTTATTCTTCTTCTTCTTCTTCTTCTTCTTGGACATTCTATTGAAGAGAGGATGAAAAAAGTGTTAGTTTTATTATAGATTAAATTTTACAAGGGATTTATAGAAGATTTAAGGAGATTTTGAAGGTTTATTGAGGAATTCAAGTAAGTACTCTTTCTTAAGCTTATTTTTAATTGATTTTAATAGCATGTTTGAATTAGATAGAGAGAGAAAATGGTTTTAAATAGCTAAAATAGATAGTAATTAAGTTAAAATGATAATTTGTTGATTAATTAGTTGAAATGAACATACTTGGTGGATTTAGTGTTATGGGAAGATTATGTCTAAATTAGGGTTTTAGTATGAGTGGATTTAATTATCGTATTGAAGTGATTTAATGTTGTTTTAATATGTTTATGATGATTTTATGGTTATGAATTGATTAAAGGTAATTTTGGACGAAGTTAGGGTTATGGACCTATTATGTGAAAATTAGGATTTTTGAAAGAGGTTTAGATAATTGTAGAAATGATTTATTTTGTTGTTATTTTGGCATGTAAGTAGTGTTTTTAAGGTCAAATGATGGAAATGTAACACCCTTATATCATATATACATGCTACACCTACACCCAGTATAAGTAAAATGCATACAAAGAAAATAAAAGTGTCAAATTTCAGTCTTTTCAAAAAATTTCCATAATTTTAAGATAACTATTTTAAATACTTAAAATGTATTTTAATAACTAAATAAAAGTATTCATCAATGTTTTAAGGAGTAAAAAGACATATTTTAAAAGAGAATCTCTGGAAAATATTCGCCAGAATTTTGGATAATTTCAAATTCAAATTCACACAACCTGCAATAAAACACACTCCCAAATAATCACTTAGCACATCTATTTCTCCAAAATTATCCTAATGGCTCAAATCCACCAAAATTTTATAAAATGTATATTCGTCAACATATATATATATATTTATATGTCCCATTTTTCAATTTTTAACACAAAAGAAAATCTTTATAATTTACATCATATGTATGTTTATAAATATAATATACAATCTTAAATACATTTCCCAAAAGTTTAAAGTGTATACATGAAATACAGATGGCACTGTGGCACTAGTCAATGGCAGCTCTAAAATCATCACAAAAACCAATTATTGCCTAGACCTGGTATGGTCTAGCAGCACTCTCTAGATCCTCTGGATCTATCTTGTCACTTATGCATTGAAATTCATTCGTGTTAAGCATTTCGCCTAGTGGTACATACTTTGATATAAAATAAATGATATTACATACATATTGTCCATAATGCACTGTAATTCAAATGTCACCTAATACGTATCAAAATTTATTTAACATAATAATCATTCATACACATTGGGCCCTAAAATCCTTATATAGTGGTCTAGTTCCAGAAATATTATTTTAGGCTATCTGTTTCATCTGTGATACCAGTGTGTCTCACCCGAAGGTGTAATAAATCTATAACACCATTGTGTCTCACCCAAAGACGTAAAAATCCAACCACAATAATCCAGAACTAGATTCTATATAAGGTAACATGCAAATAATTTTTCCCTTATTTTACATTTCTCATTCTTTTTCATATTATTGACTCATAAACACATCATCATCACATTTAAAACAAATAAGGCTTACTTCCACATTTTAGTGCACATTTGCACTTTTCACATTTTGCACACACATCACATTTAGCTATTCTCCAATGACTTACCATGCCATAGTCAATGAAAATCAAACATTATCTCTTCAACAATGCCATACACACACATTCTTATAAATCAGGTAGTATAGCATATTCAATAAATGTAATGTATTATGCTTAAAATCAATAAAATTAATCAAATTCAAAATCAAAGTATGTACTAACATTTTCCAAATGCACTCCTTGTTAAAAGCACTATTTGATCTAAACACTCTTCACTGCTAAGTTGATGAAACAACTATCTACTCAATACCTATTCAAAATGTGAATGAATACTATATATTAGAACCACATTTTAAGGTGTTTAAAGCTTAAAACACAAAGTAAAGCATATTCCTTCAATTTTCCTTTCCCTTAGTCCTAAGGCTCTCCAACCTTAGAAATCCAATTCAACCAATTTAAAATTGAGTTTTAAGCTTAAATGTATCTAAAACATTACATTTTAATACATTCCAAGCAATAAAATCCAATTTAGAATCACTCCCTTCAAAAACCCTAAAATATGCCCTAACTCACTTCAACTTTGGAACTTCCTTCTAACCAACTCCAAATGGTAATTTAAGTTTATTTTTATTATTTAAATTATTAAGCAACACAATTTAAATTATGAAACCAAATAAACTTGCATACTTTAACCAACTTCTTCCAAACCCTAAAATCAATTCTACTTTTTCCAAATTCTAACCAAATCTAACTTTTCCTTCAATCTTATCTTAAAATCAATGTTTACTCATCAAAATAACTCCATACATACCCATTTCAACAATTATAATATACTACATCAAATTTCAAATTTTCACATAATCATAAACTTTAAAGAAATCCATAAATTCGTAAAGAAAGCTTACTTGTTGGAAAATCACCAAATCTCCTATTGATTCTTGAAAATCCTTGCCAAAATTAGTGTTTGGATGAAAAAAAAAAACTCCCCTCATAATGGCTATGGTGGTTTGGATTTGGGAAGAGAGAAGAGAGGAAGAAGATAACTTAATTTTTGATTTTTTTCTTCTTCTTTAAATACTAACCATATATATATTATTTTAATATTTTAATTAATTATTTAATTTTAATTCTAAATTTCTCATCTTTTATCAAAAATTATTTTCTTTTGGAATTATTTTATTATTATTAGTATTTTTTAAGATTTATTTACCATTTTGCCCCTCCTTTTTCTATTCACCTTTGTCTTTTTCTAACTTGTGTTTGACTTTATATGTAATATATATTTTCATTATATTTCATAAATATATAATATTTTGTCATTTCCAACATCTCACTTAACCTCTGACTTATTAATTTAATTTAATTTTAGTAAATCATCAGATGTCACATGAAATGAGTTAGGTTGGATGAAGTTTAAGCAAAGTAGTAAGTGGTGATTTTAGTGTTTTAATGGAATTTTGGCGAGAATTGTTTAAATAATGGCAATTTAATATACAATGAGCATGTAAGTTACTTTAAATAGATAATATTGCTTATTGTTGGATTATATGTACGTGTAGACCAAAGTAATAAAAGAGGTGGAGTTTGAAGTTTAGCTTGGAAAAAGGAAATAAGGTTAGTACATATCCTAAAGACTTGTGTTTTTATTTAATGTGGGTTGGCATTATATATGTAAAGTATTTGAAAATGTGGGAAATCACATAGTCTATGCAATATGACATAGTTTTGTGAAAGTGTGCATTGGGCGCTCAATGTAAAGTTAAGTTTTATACATGAAAGCATAGGATTTGAAAGATAAGCCACTGTAGAATGGTTATATGAATAATGTAGTAAATGTGAGCCATGTTAAAAATGATTGAAAAATATGAGAAATAACCAATGAGAAATGAGAAAGAAGATGTAAAAATTATGAAACAAACCTTTATGTAGAAAAATGTCTAAATTGTGTATATTGAAAGATGAGACAAATTGTGTGTGGACTGAGTTGCATTGTGAGTGTGACTCAAGATTATGTAGTGTGATAGTGAAATGGTGATGAATATGTGAATTTAGCCAAAATAAAGTGATCATGATGAGGTTGATCACTTGGGTAATACAATATTGAGATGAGAGTGTGAAAAGAAAATAGGTTATTTTGTATTTGTAACATATACAATTACTTTCCTAGTAATGTTGAGAATGATTGATAATGCATATATTGATAGACACGAGCAGAGCTAGGTCTTGACCTGAGCAAAGCTAGGTCATGAGATTGAGACTCGATATGGACCCGAGTAGAGCTGGGTCGAGAAACTTATATTGTGATAACTGGACTTGAAAATTGTATATGAGTTATTGGACTCAATCTGTGTATGGTGGGATGTAGTGTAAGTATGTCTGAATATGTGTGTGTTATGTAAATACTGTAAATTACAGTACAAGATGTGAATTATATATATGTAGTTATTCATATATGATGAATGAGTTATAAATAACTGGTAATTATAGTAATATTGCAAATTGCATCATGATAAAGGTATTTAAATGTATACATATATGTTGCTATTTTATATGTACCAATAAGCTGTATAACTTAGCACAGTTGTCTGAATCGCGTAGGTAAGAGAGTTGCTAAGCAGAGAAATCCCAATTGTAGTTGACACTGGGTGACATAAGGTGCTGCAAGATCAACTGTGCCCTTTGCATTCATGTACAATCTTGGTTTTAAGTATTTTGATCTATGTATATTAGATTATAACTCTTGAATTTGTCTTAAAGATTTGAAATGGTGAATATATACTTATGTAAGTATTTAAATATGTTAAATAATATTTTTAGTTATGAACTTGAATGTGTATTTATGAATTGATGATTTGGAGAATAGGTGAAAATTATATTTTGGGAGTGTTAAATTTTTATGTGCAGGTTGTGATATTTGAATTTGGGATTTACTGAAATTACAAATAAAATTTTGGCAAAATTTTTTCAGAGATTTTCTTTATAAATTTGTATTTTTTTTAAAAAAATTTACTATTCAAGTACATATTATTTATTAGTAATTATCTATATTAATTAGAATGAGAATTTTTACTACGGAGTTTACTGTGGCACTTTATAATATGTATACATATTTTACATATACTAGATATATGTATTGTACATATATAAAGTATAAGGGTGTTACATGGATGGGTTACAGGAAAGCCTTATAGATATCTCATGATATCCCAACTTTGAGAATCGCCCTTCAGCAGCTTCCCTAGTCAAAGGTAAATAGTTTATTATTATTATTTTTTCTGTAATTGAATGTACACTTATCTCTGCTTATGTTTGCCCCTCCTTTTTAGGTGTCAACAGCATGGTGGGATCCTGCAGATCAATTGGAGCACCCTTAGTCTTTAGCCATCCTTTCTATAGAACCATGGGTTGAATGGCGAGTGATTTTGGCTGGCTCGGGCTCTTCTTAATGATTTCTAGGGGAGCGAGTCTCTGAGTGGAATCTAGGGTTGGAGTAGTGTTATGCTCCTTCTGACATCCCCCAAATCATCTTCACTTCTAGGTATATTCGGAAGCAAGATTGGGTTTGATGGAGGGAGGGGGAAGACAACCGCTAGTTTATTTTAGAGTATGGATCCACTCCGATTACTTGGACTTCGTGAGGCAGAGTTTACTCCCTTTTAGGATTGCTGCTTCATCTTTTGCTCCGACTGACCTTCCTACTTCTCAGCTTGACTCTATAGCTGAGCCGACATAGGTTGAGGGAAGATCTCAGGTGGGTTTTTTATTCCATTCTTTCTTTGAACCTTTCAAAGAAGAAAGAGGCCCGCTGAGCCTTCCACTTATCTAGATACTCAAGCTCGATACTCCTATGCTCCTTTTGTGCATCGTTTAGGATCGACTCTAGCTGCTTTTATGTTGGGAACGCTAGAATGGCCTTCTCAGCCTATATTCTTTCTATACAGGGCTGGAAAAGCACCCATTTTAGAAAGGCTAATCCCCGTGACTGGAGTCGTGCTGAGGAATCCTCCTGATACGACTCACGTAAGTTTGCTCTTTATAATTTTGCTTCATAGGTAGAACAAGCAACCATTTTATGTTTATTTCTCTACAGGTTTCCTAGAGTGCGTATGAGGAGCTTTATTCCTTGTATTCTGCTGCTACAGCTCCCCTCACTACTATTTCCAATGAAATAACGGTAAACATCTGTAAAAGCAATTCCTTTTCATTGTGCTCCCTTTTTTTCATTTCAGGGCACACTCTCTCTTTCTCTCCCTCTTCTTTATTATTATTATTATTATTATTATTATTATTATTATTATTATTATTATTATTATTATTATTATTATTATTATTATTATGAACATTATGATTTTTGGATTTGCAGATGAAGTTGGAGGTGGAGAGGGAGACTAGTAAGCATATGCAACTTCTTTGAAGATGAAGCTGTAGACCTTACATCAATGCCTTGATTATACTTCAGGTGCTTCTTCCTTTGGTCAAGATGACCTTCCTGATCCTGTTGCTGAGAGTTCAGACGAGGAGGGGGATACAAAAGATGCCTCCAACTCTTAAGAGATTCAGAGCTCTTTTGTTATTTTTCATTTTTCTCATTTGCTAGATTTGTATATGCTATTTCTTGAAAGTACTTTTCCCTTTTTTTAAACCCTTATATCTTATTTCATTCCTCATTTTTTTTGGGTAAAAAGTATTTTTGCATGATCATATGATTCTTCTATTATGTCGTGTGTCTCGGACCCATCTGAATCCCAGCTTTTCCTGGGTGCTGCTGGGCGATTAACCACCCTTTCCAGTGAACTTTTGGTATATACCTGAAATTAATAGGAAATCTCAAAGTTAACTATTGTAAGATTTATTCATCATGCTTACCTTTATTCTGTATTACAAAGGAGTCAGATAGAATGAATACTCAAGCTGGAAGAGTCAAGGGTAAAGGAAGAGTTCCTAATCGACATCCTTCCTTCTAGCTTCACTCTTTTATCCAAAGGATAATAATTAATACTCTTTTTAAAGGGAATTCTCATTACAGATTGCAACACCACAATTGCCCACTTAGAGATTCAATTAATTTCTTAAAATATATAAATTTTCCATGTATATATAGAAAATGCACATTCTGATGTGATGTTTCATTTTTTGGTTTTACAGGCCGAGATCATATCACTGAGAGAGAACCTGGAGATCGACCAAGATGAATCTCAGAATAGAATTTTAGAGCTGGAGCAGACAATGAAAAACTTGAAGAGGGGCATAAAGCATTATCGAAGATGCTTAGGCGAGATGCCTTTTCTAGTTGTAGTACCTATCTCGTCGTTATAAGAGAATGATGACTCTTATGATGATGATGATATTGATGATTATGGTCAAAACATGGAGGGTGTAGGTAGCTCTAATAGTGACAGGGAAGAGAAGCATGGTCCTGATGATGTTGGTCTGGGTAGCGAGAGGCTCTCCAGTGATCCTATCATTCCTTCCTTAAGTCATGAGGGGAGTGTTGATCATTCTATCCACCACGCTCAAGGGACTAATTCCTTTATTATAGGCATTCTTGCTAATTTCACTCCTGTGGATTCTAGTTCTGATGCACCTCATACTCAGGGTTAACCTTCCGACACTGTTGTAGTTGTTCCTGACTCTACTCCCCTTATCCAAGTGATTTCTGCCAAATTCACAGCACCAACAAGAATAAATGCCTTTCTTAGTGAGCTATGACCCTTTTATCAGGATGAATAGGGCCTATTTTTTTTGCTACATTCTCTCTGTATCTATCATTTATGCCTTTATAGAACATGGAAATTGTGATTCTTCTGAGATTAACAAATTCGTGATTCCTTGGCTCACATAATTATTTAGTTCATCATTAATAATGTTGAATTTGATATTCTGTCGGATTGTTGAACTGAAATCCAGGAATTTTTGACGAGTTCTTTATTTTCAGCCACCCCAAAATGTCAAACTCGATAATTTTTGTTCAGTAGCTTCTATAAGAATGCCCCTTTTCTCTTTCAGCTATGCCACCTTAACCTTTTCTCATTTTCTTACCCTTGTTAATTTTCTTAAGACCTAGGCTGAAACTTCTTTGAGCTAGATACTAGATATCTTATCTAGGTTAAGTAGCCAACATTGGAATAAACTTTCTTGGCCTCACCTTAAGTTTTTAGGGTGTTTTCAAAACATCTATATAAATTCTCGTTTTCTTTATGTTGTAGCTAGTTTCTGGAATTTGCGGCTATCCTTCACTATCCTTTTGATTCTTAGAATCACATCATTTTTCCTACCATATTTGTTTCTTCTGTCAGGCTCAAGCAGTTGCTCTTTAACTTAACTGGATAGGAAGCTCCTCAACTGGTCAAAGGTAATAACATCCCGTTGATTCCTCTTATTGAGTGTTTTTTAGCCCATATTTCCTTAACCATATCTTGGAGCATTCTACTTTTTCTGTCTCCCAGGTCAATTTTTGTTGGTATCACATATAGAAATATAGATATCAGAATTTAACCTATAATAGATGAGGTGGAAGCTGGTCATTCAGTTATTTCCCTGATTTTGGCTGAAACTCTGATTGTCTTAGATGAAATCCATTATGGTTGTTGAAGTTTTTGAGGCAGCCCATTTCTTCTTCAAATTTGGCTTCAAGAAAGATAACACCTATTTTCACTTCCTATATTGGCCCCATCAAGATACTTCTCGGCGCATTTTACAAGTTACTGACCTTTAGGAAGATTGAGTTTTATGGTTTCAATCCAAACATGCTGATGATGTCAATTGGCAGATACTTTGGCAGAGGGTTAACTGTGTTGTTGTCCAAACCCATCTTCCCTATATTGCCTTAGTAGGTCTCATGAGGGGAACTTGCTATATTTCAGGCTGCTTAGCTCGTCAATATGGCATGCAAGTTACTTACCCCATACTGGCTCCTGATTTTAAATTCCCTGTATTGACTGAAGAGGTGTTGAATCAACTTCAAGCAGGGTGGTTGGAGAGGCTTGATTATCTTATCACTAACTACTAAATTTCACCTTATAATGTTGTGTCTTTCCATTTATTTGTTGTGATGTTTTTTGACTAGCCATTATTTTTCTACTACTTATGTTTATAGACATTTTTTTTTTGATAAAAATGACTTTGTTTATTATGAGCTAGCATAGTAATTTATATCGTATGCAATCTGACATAATTAAACACTTGGAACAATTAGGGTACTGTTGGATTTTAGACATAAAACATCTTTAACTTGTCAAGATTCATAGGTTCAGAGAATTCATTTCCATCCATTTATGAGCGGGGATATTTGCCCCACTCCCGGTGAAATGGTTCTTACGACTTCAGTAATGTTAGGCTTTGGGCTTTAGAGAACACTGACCTAAATATGGAGAATTAAAGTCATCAGCCAGACGGGCTGGATTTAAGATAAAAGAGGAGGATGACTCATTTTCTAAGGAATCCCCAACCCTCTACTGGGTTTAGAAAGTTGGATACATATGGGGAAGGTGAGAAATGGCCAAGCACCCTTATAAAGCCCAATTCATCTAAACCGGCCTCCTTTTCATGTCTAAATATTATCAAATTCTTAAATTATTATGATATTATCTACCAACAATTTAAAGTAAATAATATTATACTATAAATCAAACAAACAAATAAAATGGGCACCCATATAAGGATGAAAATATGTCTTTACAATGTTGCAATGTCCATAATACAAATAAAATAGGACATCCACAAAAGAGTGGAAATGTGTCACTTATAATCGTCCAATAAATAAATTAAAATAAACAACTTAAATAAATAAGACACTCATAAGTTAAAATATGCCTTTTACAAACTCTTTAAAATTCAAAAAATAAATAAATGTAATTATGGCTCCACCATTTTTCTAAAGGGATAAGCTTACTCTGGGTGCTTCAAGGATGATGCCTAGGCTTGCTTCCTTCTTGTTCATAGCTCCATCAAAATACATTACCACTCTTATATTTCCAATGCTCACAACTCTTCATCTGAAAACTCTATACAAATGTGATCTTCTCCTGATAAAGGATTTTGTGCTAAGAATTCAGCCATAACTTTTCCCTTGATAGTCTTTCTAGATACATATTTAACATCAAATTCCTCTAGCAATATCAACCATCTCCCATATTTTCCAATTAATGATGGAACACCATGCAAATATTCTACCGGGTCCATTTTAGAAACTGCTTGGACCCTGTAGGGCTAAAAATAGTGCCTCAACTTCCTAGATGCCCAGACAACCGCCAAACAAGTCTTTACAATGATAGTATACTTTACTTTATATGGTAGTAATTTACGACTCAAATAATAAATTGCAAATTCTACCCCATCTCCTCCTACTTATATTAGTATGGCCCGGAATGACTCCTTTTCAATGGCTAAGTATAAACTAACACTTTATTTAGTTGTGGGGCTCTCAAAACTGGTGGGTTGAGAAAATATTCTTTAATCTTGTTAAAATCTTTTTAGCAAGCATTCATCCAGATAATTGGTTGGTTCTTCTTTAGTAATTGGAATATGGGTTCGCACATTGACGTTAGTCGAGCGATGAATCGGTTGACATACTAAAGCTTTCCTATGAACTATGTCACTTCTTTTTCTATCTTAAGAACTAGCATTTCCCTGATAGCTTTCACTTTATTTGGATGGATCTCTATTCCTCTTGAGTTGATTGCATGCACTGACATCTTTTCTAAAGTCACCCCAAATACACACTTCTTTGGATTTAGTCTCAGATTATTCTTCAAAGCTCTCTCAAAGAACTTCTCTAGGTTCTGTAGATGTTTCTCTTGAGTTTTAGATTTCACCATCATGCCATCCATATAAACCTCTACTTCTTTGCGAATCATGTCATGAATAAGGCAGTCACCATTCATTGATATGTTGCACTAACATTCTTTCATCCAAATGGCATCACTTTGTAATAGTACACTCCTCATTCTGTAATGAATGCAATCTTGCTCTGATCTTCTTTTTCCATCATGATCTGGTTATACCCTGAGAATTCATCCATGAATGAGTGCATGAGTGCCATGTTATCGACCAAGATGCCAATGTGAGGTAACAAAAAATCATCCTTTGGAGAAGCTTTATTCAAATCCCTATAGTCGACACACATTCTCACTTTCCCATCTTTTTAGGCACATGTACTATGTTGGCAATCCATGTGGGATAGCTAACCACTTCTAAGAACTCAACCTGAATTTGTTTACCCACTTCCTCTTTTACTTAGGTAGCCCATTTCGAACTCAATCTCCTAAACTTTTGTTTGACTGGTTTCATATGAGCAAAAGTGGGAATATTGTGCTTTGCTATATCCCAATTGATACTTGCATATCTTTATATGACCATGCAAACACCTTTAAAAATTTCTTAAGAATTCTTTGGAACCTTTGACTTATGAAGAGGTCAACTCTACTGCTATATTTAATTTTCATGGATCTTCTATTGTTCCAAGGTTTAATGATGTATTTTGCATATAATTAATATTAAATATGCTAGTCAAGTCACAAGAATAAACTAATCCATCAAAAACACCATACAAATAAGTGAAATCAGACTTTATTAAATAAGTCTTAGAAAAAAAAATCATCATCATCAAATAAATCAAAAAGAAGAAAGACATCATCATTATTTTGGTGGAAATAAAGGATATCCTCGAATTGATCTTATACCATCTTTGCAACCATGTCCAAATTCATTAATAATGCAGTAAGGTCCTTGGTATGTTCTAGTATCTTATTGTCTGGTTGCTTCTTGACCAATAGAGCTACATCAGAGAAGATCTCCCATTTGGGTTGTTCCTTTCCCATTATTATGATATGCTTTCCCATTATTATGATATGCTCTGCTCTTCCTTCAAATAGCCCTAGCTTAGGTGCTTTCGTAAACCAATGCAGAGTCTTTCTTTTGTATTTTTCTTCTTTCTTGGAACTTTCTCCTTTATACCCAAATCCTTCTCTAGTGAGCTAGCTTTTAAACTTTGGAAATTCTGACACTCCAATTTGATGCTTTCCCAAGCCAGTTCTGGGTAAATACCCCATCTTTCTCATGATGGATTTCACGATCAGGAGATGACACCATGCAAAATTTGAACCCAGCCATGGGTTGGGCGCTAAATTAGGCATTAACCACCTCGTTGATCTCAATATCAATTATGATCATTGTTTCTTCTACTGGAAATTTGATCTTCTGATGAAGTGTAGAGGGAACTCTTCCCAATGGGTGAAACCAAGGTCTTCCCAACAGTAAGGCAAAAGTGGCTGGCATATCAAGTACCACAAATTCAACCGCATATTCGATTGGACCCACTGTAACAACTATAGAGAATGACTCGAGTGCTGGCCTTTTGGAATTATCATAAGCTCTGATAATTATTTCCGTTGTAGTCAAATCACCACTGATAAAGACAACTTTGGTAACATCTTCGCTGGGCAGACATTAATGGCTGATTCATCATCTACCATTATACAAGATGTTCTCTTTCCTTGAATCTCTACCTTAATGAATAATGGGCAAGTGTGATTCCTACCATCTTTTGGGAGGTTCTTATTAGAGTAAGTGATGATACTAGTCTTTTCTCCAAACAACACCTTCTTGCATTCTTTTACAACCACAACTTCAATCAATTCTTTTGAAGTGGCAAGAGATGAAATTTGCATTTATGACAAGGCCTTTGCTAATGCTTCTCGATGTTTACAAGATGAAATCAACATGTCCTAGATACTCACACTTGTTGAAGTTCTTTTCAATTGCTTTAGGATGGTGTCATCTTCTATTTTCACTCCTTCTTCCTTCCCTTTGCTCCCCTCTGGGTCTTTCATCCATGCTTCTTCTCTAGCATATAGCTTTCTTGACCTTGTGTTATATAGCCTATGCTTCTTTATCTATCTTCTCCCAAAAAGACTCCTTATTTAAAGCTACCCTTCCTTGCGTATTTACCATATCCTAAAAATTCATCATGCAAACTTCCATTCCCACATCCTAGAAAGAAGCCATCACCATTTCTTCACTTAACCCAGTTTCAATAAGGTATATGGCAAGCGGGGAAGTATTGTTGTATTTGGGTAAAAGATTGCTTTTGGTATTTGGCTTAGTTGGTTTAGAGATTTTTCTGCTATCAATAAAGTTTTGGATTTCATGTTTTAAATGCATACAATGGTTGATGTCATGTCCAAGCATTTGGTAAAATTGACAAAAGGCATTTGAATCCCAATTTAGAGGCAATTGTTTTGGTAATGGCTTAGGTTCTAAAGGCATAAGGGTTTTTTTAGCTTTTTAAGTAATTGAATACTTGGGATTAGAGTCTATCTAGGTTAGAGAATTGTCTTCGGGTGCCAACAATATTAAGCTCAGTGGTTTTTGGATTAGAGGTTGCGGATGGGTAGTTGGTCTTTCTTAGGTTTGTATACCAGTTTCCTCATTTTCAGCTTCCTCAATTTAAACCCCCAAATCATATAGATCTTGGAAACTCCTAACAGGAGCATTGTTTATTTTCTTTTTCATTTTTGACCCTTTGATAATCAATCTAATTTGGTCCATCTCGAAAGGTCTATCCTGAATAAGGGATGCCTTACTTCTCCATCTTTTAATGTAATCTGAGAAGCTTTCATCCTGTTTTTGCCTTACTACTTCTAACTCAGTCAAGGACACTTCCATATCTTCATTATATCCATACTATTTTATAAAGGATGTTCAGAGTAGCTTCTAGTTATTTTTGGTGGTAAGATCAATGGATTTACACCAACGTGTCGCATTTCTAGTCAGAGATAGGAGGAACCGCTTCAAGATTTGTTCATTAGTGGCTAGAATGGTTTTCATTATAGTGACATACTGACTTAGGTGAATCTGAGGGTCTCCTATGCCATCAAACTTTGGGATATCTTGCATCTTGAATTTGGGTGTCAGGATTTCTTCTTCTAAGAACATCTTGTCCAGCTCAGTCAACTCTTATGTGAATGCTTAATAGTTTTTCACCAGATTCTTCATTCTTTCAAATGTTGCCTTTTCAAACTTTAATGAAGCTTCTTTGGTCTTTGGCTTACCCCTATCATATTCCTCTTCCACATTATCAAACATGTCATCATCATCTTCTTTGGTTACCATCTTTCCCTTCTTCTTTGTATTACTAGCTAATCCTTCTGTAAGCTCAGTGGGGTGTGTCAATGTTCTTGAGCATTTTCAAAACCAAGGCCATTTGATTTTTAATTTCAGCTACTTTAGAGCCTATCAGAGCCTTGACTTTCTCTTCATCCATGTCTCTGAGGGAATTGGTGACTAACCCTATTGAAGTCGAAGTTTCTTCGGAAGTAGTATCGTCAGTGGCTTCTACACTTGATCGATCCAGGTCTGAAAACCAAAAATTGAATGAATGAATGCAAATACCAAGGAAAATGTTTAAGAGTGTGTACCTGGTTGGTCTGATGAAGCTTCTTTCCTAGTTTTTGATGGAACCTTACAATACTACCACACACGTGTTCAATGGTGAGTCTCTTTTCCAAAGTTTTTTAGTTTATAGTTATTACCATCAGGGGTAATTTCTGTGATGATAAAAAATTCCTAAGGCTCTTATTTAAAAATTTTACCTTTATACATATGTGTTTTATGGGAAATTACCAGAAAATGGTAATTTTCCATAAAATCTTTATTTCGGCCATACTAAAGGAAAGTTTCACCAATAAAGAAGTTCTCTTATGTGTAACAAGTTTTAAGCTTTTAATGATAGATCTGTTGTTTTGTTCGTGGTGACAAAAGACAAGCATTTTGTCAAGATAAGCTAAAATGTTTTTTAACCATAAATGCTTTGGCAATGCTAAAGGAAAATTATTAAGCTTTTTCCATGTGATTTAGTCCAAGGTAAATAATTTTTATGCTCCCGCAGTAGAAATATATTAGGAGGTACGAGGCTTACGAGTGGTTATATAGTGTCCGTTCTTCATATCTTTAATGAAGTATATGGTATCCCTTTCACCATATAACACTAGTAATTTAGGCATTGTAACTTACACATGCAATGCAACTATTGTAAAATACAACTATTTTATGATTATCCAAATAAAAATTACTAATATATGAATCAATGGAATTAACTTCTCACAAGTCCCTAATAGAGTCGCCACTATGAGTGCTTGGTCCGTCCGTGCTCAATATTTTAAAATCTCAACACTGTCAGGTCATTGATCTCAGGGATCCGACATATAAGACTTATGTGAAATGGAGTCGCCACTCTGCAAGACCAGGAAATGATAGGGGTAGCATACTATTGATTCCTTTTTTGAGAAATCTCTAACCCCCTTTTGAACATGGGTTTGGGAAGTTAGGTACTTAAGTGAATAACTTAGATGCAAATCCTTATTATTCACATATGCCTGATTCAAAAAAATGCCCTCCTCTATGATTCATGTATTAGTAAGGATTATTCAAATTATCAAAAAAGTAGCAACATATACAAGATATAAAATAAATAGCAAACGGAATAAACATACGCATATCATGATGCACGTGATGCATGATTGTACAGAAAATTCCTATGAGTACCCACTGAGAAGAAACATGCCATTTACAACAATGAATCTACAGAGAGAAATAATTATATTACATCATTTCCTATACATTGTTCTAAAGAGAAAATTACATAATGTCTTATATACAATGAATCTAGAAGAGAAAAAAAAAAGTCTGAATGTATATTGGATGAATGCTTAATGTTATGGATTGAGTAGACACAATAATAATAATGAAGCAACAAAAGATAAAAGTAAAAGAAAGAGAGAAATAAAAAAATGAGATATGATAATACCGAACTCGATAATTATGGAATTATAGAATTCGAGAATGACCTGCAAGATCAATTAACTGAATAAAATGGATATATACATAATTAAATGAGAATGCCGAATTTAATATTCAAGAAATGTCAAATTCATCAATATTTATAAGTTATAATCATAAAGAAATCAGAAGTACCAAATATATATGTGTATAGGAGAATTATAATTGAATTTGATAAATACTGAATTAATGAATTTGAGAATACCTTGTAGAAAAGATTAGCTGATAATAACACGATACATATATTGAGAGTTGATTCAAAATACTGAATTCAATAATCATAGGAATATCAAATTTGACAATCCTCTACCATTTCTAGTAGAAGTGACGTGTATCTGCAGATTTTGCCTATAACACCTTCATAAGTATCCCTTAAGCATTTCATTAAGCAACATCCACCGACTTTTTCTGGTGAAGAGGAGCAGGCTTATTACTTCCTTGATAACATTCGAGAGATTTGTATGGATTTGGGTTATATGGATACTAGATCCATCTATTTTACTAGTCGAAGTCTAGAAGGTCCTGCACAAGCATGGTATAAAGACTACATATGGCCCCAATATCAAGAGATGACTTGGGAGGATTTTCGAAGGGAGTTTCTAGCTTGGTTTGTTCCCTTAGGATTTGTGCATTGAAAAATGATAGAACTAGAGACTTTAAGAAAGTATAAACATATTTTAGTTGTAGAGTTTATCACCAAAATTTATGGGGTTGTACAAGTTTTTTTCCCACTGTGATAGCAAATGATAAGCATAAAAAGTTTAGATATGTCAGGGCTTTGGGTGATGATTACACCTCCTTACTTTGGATGTCAGGGTCAACCTTTTAGTGAGTTGGTTGATACTACTCGAGATATTGAATAGATCCAGAGGACCTATTCAACAAGGAGCTCGGGGCACTCATAGTTTTTCTTGTCTTAGTGGTAATTTCTAGATGAGCACTCATACTTTAGAGCCACAGAGTTCCTTTAGGAGTAAGGGCAAGACTAAGAGTGCTTCTAGACATGATCGAGGTTACAGTGGTAGTAGTGGGGGCTCCAGCTATAGTGGATCAGGCTCTGGTTTCATCACCTCTACTTATGCTAGATGTGGTAAAGCCCATCAGAGGCAATGTATGCAGGGGATCAATTGTTTGATTTGGATGTGGCCAACTGGGTCATTTTACTAGGGGCCCCTTATGAGGAGGACAACAAGCTTATAATCAGGGGTTCACTTAAGGTTCCATGGCTAGTGTGGGCCAACCTATGCAGACTTTATTTTCATCTCGGTCTAGGGGATAGATGAGTGGCCAGTAAGGCTATGGTTTTGGAGGTAGGGGTAAATGACAAGGTCAGAGTCAAATCTCATGGTATTTAGGTAGAGGTCAAAACCAGGGACATGCTCTATTTTTTACCCTTGCCCATAAGGATAATCATGCTTCTAATGCAGTAGTGGCAGGTAAACTTTATATATGTTCTTTAGAGGCACTCGTGTTGATAGATATAGGTGTTACACACTCCTTTGTGTCCCCTAGATTTATAGTAAAACTTGACATAATACTTACCAATTTGGAGTGTCTCTTATATGTTGCAATACCTATGAGTGATTCCTTGTTGGTAGACATAGCCTTTTTGTTTTGTCTAGTTCTAGTTGAGGGAAGGATTTTACCTACTGATATGATTTTTCTCGATGTGATGGATTTTGATGTAATTCTTGGTATGGATTAGTTGTCAACTCCTTATGCCACTTTTGATTGCCATAACAAGGAGGTCATCTTTCATATACCAAGTGATTTAGAATTTTCTTTTAAAGGGGACAGAAGCACTGCCCCCATGTAGCCTTATTTCCGCCATCAGTGCCAGAAAGATGTTGTGTTGTGGTTGTTAAGGATATTTAGCAGTTGTCTGATATGTCTCAAAAAATGTTAGAGATTTAAGAAACATGCCAACGATAAATGAATTTCCAAATGTTTTTCCTAAAGAGCTTCTAGGATTGCCTTCTAAAAGAGAGATAGAGTTATGTATCAATGTATTTCCTGGCAGGAATCCCATATCTTTGCCATCTTATAAGATGGCCCCTGTAGAGTTGAAGGTACTCAAAGAGCAATTGTACTAAATTTTGAATAAGGGATTCATCCAACCTAGTACTTTGCCTTGGAGTGCTCTTGTGTTGTTTATGAAGAAGAAGGATTGTATTATACACCTCTGCATTGATTATAGATAGTTAAACAAGGTTACAGTGAAGAATACTCTTCCTAGAATTGATGACTTGTTTGACCAACCTCAAGGTGCTCAATGTTTTTCCAAAATTGATCTTCACTTGGGGTATCATCAGTTGAGGATCAAGCAGGAAATGTACTGAAGACAACATTTAGGACTGGTATGGTTATTATGTAGTGCCTTTTGGACTCACTAATGCACCAGCCACATTCATTGATTTGATAAGCAAGGTGATCAAGCTATTCTTAGATCATTTTGTTATTGTGTTTATTAATGACATCTTCGTATATTCAATGTCGCCAGCAAAGCATGCACAACATGTAACATTTGTACATCTAATAGACATAAGATTAATTAATATAAAGGGTTAAACAATGTGTTAGAAGAGGGATAAGAACAGAATATACCTAATGTATATACAAGATATACAAATTGGATACCTAATGTATATATGGTATATACCCAACATATACTTAATATATACACTTTCACTGAAAGACAAAGAATGGTAAAAAATCAAAAAGTTACAAGTTAATAAGTTAAATATATATTTAATATTAAAAAAAGAAAGAAAATTAAAATTAATTTTTGATTGGAAGAAGGATGATATCTTATTATTTTAATAATTAATTATTTAGTAATTATATAATTAAGAGAGGGGTAAAATTAGAAACTTAAAAATACAAATGATCATCTTCATCGTCTTCATTAATGGCTGAATTTCTTCTTTAGAGAGAGGGGGAGTTTTACTTCCTTATACACTTCAAATTTTACAAGAAATTCAAAGATTTTAAGGTGATTTTGAAGGTTTACCAAAGATCCAAGTAAGTTTCTTTAATTTAAGCTTGTTTTCTCTATTTTTAAGATTATGTATAATTTGGTTAATGGGAGAAAATTGGTTTTAATTGTTAAAATAGATAGTTATGGAATTAGTATGATGAAAATATGATGATTTAGGAATTATTTGGTTAATATAAGATTAATTGGTGAAATTAGGATTATGGGTGGAATATGTGAAATTTGGGTTAGTGAAGAAGGTTTCTTTAATTGTGAAAATGGTTGGTTTTGAGATTATTTGGTTCAAAATATAATGATTTTATGGTTGGATGATGGAAATGAGTTTGATATGTTGAAGTTTGAGTAAGGTAGTAAGAGGAGAAATTAAGGTTTTGTTGGGATTTTAATAGAATTTGTGTAATTAGTAGTAAATTGATATAAATTAAGTATGGAAATGATTCTAATTAAATAATTTTATTTATTTTTTGGTTTATGTGTGGTTAGGTCAAGGTAGCCTTAAAGTAGATATTTAGGATTTTAGAAAAAGTAAGAGGTGGAGAGGGAATTCGGTTGATTTTGAAGCCAAGAAAGATTAATAAATGCTTTGACTAGATATATATTGAATATTCATGATTGGCATTGTACATTTTCGCGCACTTTAAAGAATATTGTTATTCTTTAAGGTGACACTATTGATTTCTTTATGTGTTATTGCTAAAATATATATAAGTTTTGTGTATTGGTTTATGACTAAAAACTATGGTTTGAAAATAAATGATGATGACTTATATAATGTGTGCATAATGTGGGAATGAGCCATAATGTGTTTGGAAATGGTGAAAAAGGGTTATGAAATGAGGAAGTTGTGGAAAAAAAGGATAAATGTGATTAAGAAATATGGAATATGGTGGATCACATGATAATATGAGAATTTGATATAAATGAAATGAAAATGTGAAGTGTGATATAATGTGATGTGTATTGTATATTAGCCTTGCATAATTACTTGTTCCAAAATATTTAGGTTAGTACTATTGCAAGGAGGCAACCTTCGGGTAGTATTATATGATACTTGACCTCTTATGTCAAGAGAGGGCAGCCTTCGGGTGATATATTTGATACTCTACCCTTGGTGTTGAGAGAGGACAGCCTTCACCTGATATGTTTGACACATTGCCCTCGGTGTCGAGAGTGGATGACATTCGGGTGGTGATATGTGAAACTTAGTCTCCATTGTCGAACCTTTGGGTCAAGATAGGCTAGATCAATATTTCTGAAACTTAGATATTGTATAGGGACTTTTTTTTGAGCCCAATATGTGTGTTTGTAAGATGTTTGTATATTTATGTGATAGAGAATAAAAATTGGATATTTCAAGGCAATGATGTTAAATATTTTATAAATTAAAGAATGTGTATCATGAAAGCATGCATTGGTTTTTAAACGATTATTGTTATCAAAGTATGTACCACTAAGATATTAGCTTAGCGCGGTTGATTGTAGCACGCAAGTAATAAGATTGCAGGTCATAGTGGTTCAGATTGTGGTTGATATCTGGAGATTGAGTGTGCCACAAGACCAACTGTGCTAGTTTTACATTCATGTATAATTTTATTTTCTGTATACTTTGAGTTATACCTATTAATTTCATCACATGCATATTCAATAAGTTTTAGGGATGTTATATATATATATACTTAAGATAAATAATGTTTTTAATTATGGAGCTTTTGAATGTAAATTAATGAAGTGGTGGTTTTGGTGAAAAAAGAAAATATTGGGAGTGTATTTTTCTATTACTGGTTGTGTGTGATGACTTGGGAATTTTACAAAATTATAGACAAAACTTTGGCATTTTTTTTTTCTGAGATTCAACTTAAGCTAAATTTTTAATAGTTATAGTTTTATTATTAAATGGTAAATTTTGCAGATATTTGTTGTATTATTAAATGGTAAATTTTACATATATTTGTTATAGTATCTTTGTATCTTAAAAATGTATTTTACATATACGGGGTATATGTATTATATATATTTATGGTATGAGGGTATTATACAACATTTGAGAATGGTTTTACAGACTCTAAGGAATCATCAGTTGTATGCCAAGTTTTCCAAGAGTGAATCTTGGCTTGATAGTATGAACTTTTTGGGATATATTGTTACTAAGAATGGCATGATGGTGGGCCCTATAAAGGTTGAAGCTATTAGAAATTGGTTGCAGCCTATAACTATTACCAAGGTTCATAATTTGCTGGGACTATCAGGATATTATTGTTGCTTTGTTCAAAATTTCTCAAGGATAGCAGCTCCTTTAACTCGGTTAACTCACAAGAATGTCAATTTTGTGTGGACTAATAAAGCATGTAAGGAAAGTTTCTAGAAACTGAAGGATTGTCTTAATTTCGCTTCAGTGTTAGCCTTACCTTCTGGAATAGGTGGTTATACCATTTATTATGATGCTTCTAGAGTTGGTCTTAGGTGTGTACTGATGCAACACGGCATTATAATTGCATTTGCCTCTCGTCAAATGAAGAAACATGAGCAAAATTATCCTATCCATAACCTAGAAATGGTAGCAGTAATCTTTACACTAAAAATTTGGACACATTACGTATATGGTGAAACTTGTGAAATATACACAGATCATAAAAGCCTAAAGTATATCTTAGATTATAGGGATTTAAATATAAGGCAGAGAAGATAGATGGAACGTCTAAAGAATTATGATTGTACTATCCTTTATCATTTTGGCAAAGTAAATATAGTGGCTGATGCTTTGAATAGACAAGCTTCTAGTAGCCTAGACGACCCATTATTAAGGAGCTAATAGAGTTATTTGATGAGGGGTTACAACTTGAAGTAAATGACCCAAGTGTACTATTGCACATTTCCACGTTCGTTAAATACTAGTAGAGCGAATTAAGGTGGCTCAGAGATGGGACTCATAATTATACAGACTCATAGAAGAAGTGCAAGATGGTAACTCTAAGGACCTTATGATTAATGAAAAAGGTGTACTTCAACATGGTTTAAGGTTATGTGTTCTAGATGCAGATAATTTGAGAAAGAAGATATTAGAAGAGGCACAACTTACAGCTTACAATGTGTATCCAAGTTCTACCAAGATTGTAACACCCCTTCCCAACCTACATGTGTAAGCTGAGTAGAGGTGCCTCACTATCCTAATTGTTGCTACCAATTTACTTAGTCAAATTTTAGTTCTGATTTTTACATAAATTTTGTCATAGTTCCGCCTAGAAATTTGGACCCCAAGTGTCGACAAAACTTATTTTTCTGATTTTTGAAAACATTTTACACAGACCAATGTGAATACCATCAAATTTAATGCACTCCCAATGAATCTACCTTATACCCTCAACTACAAACCTGCACGGAGAGTTCACACTTCTAATCCAGAATAAAGTAGAGACTTATTATTATTACATACTAATAACATACAGTTGTAACATAGAAATTCTCTTTTATATTTATTCATATACATGCCACAACTATCAACTCATAATGGAACTAAAAGATCTACCCCTGAGATTTTGCTGTGGTTTGGTCGTTGCTTCCCCAAGATTTATCTACTGTTCCGAACCTACGAGTCAAGAAAAACTTAACTCGCTGAGCGTTGTCGCTCAGTGGGTACTTTACCAATAAAAATAAGAGTAGTATATGAAAGTATTTGAAATCAAAGGAAATAATTAAATCAACAATCAACCCACTTTATACCAATAGAAATCATGAAACATTCAGTGTGATATTCTTTCAATAATGTAAAATCATAATTCAAACTCATTTGCATTATATAGTTCAATGAAAAATAATGTCTTTGATTCAGGCTCTACTGGTATATAGGGAACCATAGTGATATGGCAGTGGGCCTCCCCACTGTAACATAGGTGGCCCTCACCACCGATATCAGATCACAGGAATGGGCCTCCCCATCCTGGTTAACCAATGGGCCTCCCCATTGGCTTCAGTGGCCTCACCACTGAATAAAATATCATATCACAATAATGAGCAGTACTGCATGCGTTAGTATAGTGCACCATACCCTTATCTACCACTCCCACTATCCAGTAGAGCAAAAAGGTTAAAATGATTCAATTTAAGTCTCAAACCTCATTTTAAAATGACTCGCGAAATCATTTTAAATTCTCATCGCACTTTGCCATTTATGCCGCGCAACACATTCTTTAGTCAAATCATTCCCCTTTTTCGCATATTTAATAACCACAATAAACATATTAAACATTTCAAAGTATTCCTCAAAATATCCCAAATTGACCAAATGAATAGTGTTGCGGCGAGAAAAATCGGCAACGCAAAATGGCATGACCAAATGAATAGTAAAATCTGGGTTTTCGTCAAAATTTCAGTCCACTTCAGTTATGCATTTGACCAGGTAAATGATCTTATTTTTGGCTGAAATTTTACATAAAACTTATTTCATATGTTAACTAATTGCATGTAAAATTTTGTTGAAAAATTCATTCGTTTGCTGCCCCAAACAATTGCCACAAAAATAGTCCAGAAGCTGTCACTTTGGGACCATTTCGGCCCAAACATTTGAAATGCATAGGATAGTTTATTTTTCTTTTGCAAATCAATATTAAGGCTTCTTTAATAGTAAAGTGAAGATTCAAACACTTCCTTTTAGCAATTTTTGCAAGTTTAACTCAAATCAAACTAATTAAACTTAATTGCCATAAGAAAACAAGAACATAACTCAAATATTTAATTTAAACTCAATCAATATATTTAGACATCAATTTCAAAACTTCCATAAACCAAAGTTTGTAAGCAAATAGAATTTCTTTTATGGTAAAGCACCAAATCAAAAGTAATTATTCAAAGGTAAAGTACCAAACCTTATTTCTTTAACTCCTCTTAGCTTTTCCTTCTTCTCCTTCTTTAATTCTTTATTTCTCCTTCAATCAATTCAAGATACAACATAAACCTTAGAATTTCAAAATAATAAATTATCCTCCATTTCTTTTCCAACCAAAACCCCTAATCCAATCTTATTAATCTTTCTACCTCTTGATTATTCCATTTAATCAATTAATCTCATCACTTAATATATTTTTTCCTATTCCATATAAAGACTCTAATTCCCAATCTTCCAATAAATATATAACTACCTAAAATTAATACTAAAATTAAAGTCTACTTACTAGAAATCCTTTAAAACTTACCTTAAAAATCAAATTTTGAAGAAACTTGGAAGTCCTTTGGTGTTTCCCTTTGTTGGCCGAATTTTGTAAGTGGAAAAAGAGAGAATTTGCTCTTCATTTCACGTATATTTATATACAAAGGAAATGATGATCACCTTAGGTGTTGGTTAACCTCTTAAGACCACTTGTCCACTTTTTCTCTTTCTTCATTTATTACACATTTATTACACATGCTAAATGCTTTCTTTTGATTGGCCAACATTAGATTTTTATTAGTTTTATTTTCCTTTACTTCTTTCCACTTGTCCCTCTTCCCATTGGATCTCATAAAGTTGTCCCGGGTTACTCATCCGGTCCCGACACGAAATCGGGTCCACATTACGTTCCGGCGATTAATCGATCATATCTTTTAAACCGTATAGTTTCACGAGTCAAACTATATATAGTTTTGATCCTCTCGACCTCTACTTTCTATTTATAAGGTCTATTTTAGGTTTCCAAGTCATTTTGAAAAATTACCGATAAGCCCTCAACTTTTTACAAAATTCCCTTTAGGTCCTATTTTTGCTCGGGTTTTCTCCGGCTTCGTTTCTACTGGCGATCGTTTCATATTTAACCTCTCGCCATTCTCTACGTACTCACGTCCTTATTTCCTACCCTAAATTCATGTATAACTTTAATTGATAATGACAAAAATGCCCTTAGTCAACATTTCTTCATTTTTCTTTAACGGGACATTTCCTGGAAAAATCGTTACACGTCGTTGCGATCCGATTTTTCTCTACATTCCATTTTTGGAATCTGTTATATGCACTATTAAGAACATCCGGTGCAACTTTTTTTAAAATTACATCTACGTCCCCAAAACTTTTAAAAATTACAACTAGGTCCCTTTGGTCATACAACCTTATATAGGGCTGTTATCAAGAATTATCTTCTCCTTTCCCCTACTCTCGCTATGCACATGACTACACTGCATAAATACAGTAGGTGGATGTGACAAAGATGTATTGAGATTTGAAAGCTATATATCGGTGGAATGGCATGAAGAAAAATATTGCAAAGTTTGTTTCTAGATGCCTCACTTGTCAACAGGTAAAGTTAGAGTAGTAGAAGCCTTCTGGGTTGTTGCAGCCACTTCCTACCTCTGGGTGGAAGTAGGAAAGGATTACCATGGATTTTATGACTGGATTACCTAAAACTACTTCAGGTCATGATTCCATATGGGTTATTATAGATTGATTGACTAAGTCAGCACATTTTATCCCAGTAAAAGTAAATTATTATATGGCTAAGTATGCTAAGTTATATTGGAGAAGATAGTTTGTCTATATGGAGTCCTAGTTTCTATTATGTCAAATAGAGAGCCCCCAATTCACTTTTAAATTTTGAAGATCATTGCAAGTTACTTTAGGTACAAGATTAGATTTCGGTACAGCTTTTCACCCTCAAACTGATGGTCAATCTGAGAAGACTATCCAAACCCTGGAGGATACGCTTCGAATGTGTGTGCTTGATTTTAGGAACCATTGGGATTGGCATCTACCATTAATTGAGTTTGCTTATAATAAAAGTTATCATGCTAGTATCAAGATGTCACCTTATGAGGCTCTTTATGATGGGAAATGTAGATCTCCAATCTATTAGGATGAAGTTGGGGAGAGACAACCGGTAGGACCCGACCTAGTTCAAATCACTTATGATAAAATTCCTATTATTCGGGAACAGCTAAAAACTACAGCTAGTTGTCAAAAGATTTATACAGACCCTTGATGTAGAGATGTGTCTTTTGATGTAAGCGATCTAGTATTCCTAAAACTTTCTCATATGAGAGGGGTGATGAGATTTGGTAAGAAAGGCAAGCTAGCACCAAGGTACATTAGATCTTATATGATTATTGAGAGAGTTGGAGCAGTTACCTATCAATTGGATTTGCCATTAGATCTCTCTCACGTTCAGCCAGTGTTTCATATCTTAATGTTGAGGAAGTATATTCTTGATCCTTTACAAGTACAACAACCACAAGAAGTTTAGATTTGCGAGAATCTATCTTATGAGGAGATCCTGTAGCCATTATGGACTTTCAGATTCAGAAAATTATGCTCAAAGGAAATTCCTAAGGTAAAGGTGTTGTGGCGCAATCATCCCACCAAAGAATGTACATGGAAAATAGAAGCTGATTAGAGAGATAAATATCCATATTTATTTGTAACAAATAAAAACACTTCATGAATGGAAAAAAAATTAGTTAATTTCACACTAATCAACTTTTGCACAATTGGGATTGTGATGAGTTATTGATTACCTGATTAAATTTGAGGATGAATTTAATTTAACAGGGAAGAGATTGTAATATCCAAATATATGATGATGATGATGATGATAATTAAGGGAGAAGAATGATTTTGAAATTTGAAAAAAAAGTGAACGTAAGAAAGATTTTTTATATTTATGAAGAGGGAAAGTTGATTTAAAATAAAATAAAATAATAATAAATATAATGTAATATAATATAATATAAAAATTTAAAGAAGATTATTTAATTGGTTGGGATGTTGAGAGTGAAGTATCGGGAAGAGAAAAGAAAAAAAAGAAAGAGAGAGAGAGAGAGAGAGAGGAAAGGAGAGAGAAAAGGCAGAAAAATTAGAGAGGGGAGAGAAGAGAACGACATAAATTTTGACTGGTTGTATCTTCAGCGTCTAACCTCTACTCACAGCCACTCATTCGCCATTGGATTTGTCTCGAGATGATGAATCTAGGAAGGGGTGATTCGCTGCCAACTGACGTTGGAGGAAATCACACCTCTATCCTAAGTTAGCTCCTTCGCTGGCTTCTGAGCAATTTTTCGGCCAACTCTGACCTCCTTTCTTGAAGAGACATATACTATTGTTCTTCTCTTTTCTTAAGCTTTCATTTGGTACCTCATTTGTAATTTTTGAACTTGAATTTTGGCCGAAATCTAGCCAAGAAAATATCTTTTGATGTCGTTTCCAGCAAATTTTCGATGAGTGAGGGAGAGTGACATATATATTTGGACTCCTCTCTTCGAGACAAACGTATGGGTACCCAATTTATCATCAAAATCTTCCGATAAAAATTTTCTGGTGAAACTTTGGTGAGAGATCGGTGAGTACTTCCAAAGAAATATGTTCTGTGTTAAATATTTTATTTTACTGAGCATGAAATTATAAAATTTATGAAGATAATAATTAAAATTTCAAAGTCAGATTCTAATTTATTAAATTAATTGAGTGATATTAATTATGTCAATTGTTTGTACTTTCGGGGACCAATTAAGAATAAATTATATTGAATTTTTAGTCAATTTTTTCATTCACAAATTTCTTTTTTAAAGTATGAAATTATTGTAGTAATATTTTTATAGTATTTTATTTCATAAACCATTTAGTACAAGAACCTATCGCTCTCGGACCGAGTTGTTGACTAAGTTATATTTCTTCACTTAAATTGTGAGTGGTACTTTCTAATATATTTCATGTATTTTATACATTCACATATAATGTATGTATATATATATAATTATGCATTATTTAGAAATTTAGAATTTCAGTATTTGTCTGTGATTGCGCATTAATGTAATAAATATGATTTTTGGTTGCTAAATGGAATTAGGATAACATGTGGACCACAAATGATGAGATTTGGATTATGAATTTGAAATGATATGATATTTTGACTATAAGTTTAGGACTGATGTGATGGCAGGGACTCTTTTATGCTCAGTGATGCTTATCGGTCTGGTAGCACTGTTTGTCAGTCGAGTAATGTTATTTGACTAAGGTCGTGATGGTGGATTCTATATGTATTGGATTCTAAGAGACTATGTTAGATGAAAAGAGCCGGATATGGTACTGGCTCCTCGATTTGAGGTTTAGAGTGGTTTCTGTGGACTAATTTTCATCACTGGATAATTATTTACTTTGTTGTATGTTTGGCATGATGTATGAGCATCTTTCAGATAAAGTAAATATAGAATCAAGATAGGACATCGGGTTTGAATATTTGTTAGTATCATTCACTGAGTTGAAAAGCTCACCCCTGTCTTGATAATTTTTTTCAAGTCTTCAAGGTGAGTTTCTGAGAGTAGTTTATACAATAACCATCCTCTCTTCCTCCACAGTGGAATCTATTTATGAATTAATTGAATATGTAGTTTGTTATGCATTGTACTATATTTCTACGTTAGAAACTCCTTAAATTTCATATTATTGAGAGTATATAACTTGGTACTATATTTTGAATGATTGATGTGATGATTCAGATATTTCTATAATTATGATGGTTCAGGTTGACTAAGAGGTCTAGTGCCTCAGGTTTCCCGGCCCTTTAGCACCATTCATATGCCCTTGGGTTCGGATCGTGATAAAAAGTGACATATGTTTAGTTATATGTTGGTATATGTTACATATAACAATATATGCGTGTTAAAATTCAAAAGAATAAAAATATAAAACTATTATATATTTAGTTATGTGTTAGTATATATTATATAAAACAATATATATATATATATATCAATTAAAATTTAAAAGAATAAAAATATAAAATGATTATATATTTAGTTATATGTTGGTATATGCTACAAATAATAATATATACTTGTTCAAATTTTAAAAAAATAAAAGTATAACAAATATTATATATTTAGTTATATGTTATATATATCAACACATACTTATTAAAATTTAAAAAAATACCACTATAAAGATGATATATGTTTAGTTATATGTCAGTATATATTACATATAACAACATATACTTGTTAAATTTTAAAAGAATAAGAGTATAAAACTATTATATATTTAGTTCAACGTTGGTACATATTACATATAACAACATATGCTTGTTAATTTTTTTAAAAAAATAAGAGTATAAAATTATTATATATTCAGTTATGTATTGGTATATGTTACATATAACGGCATATATTTGTTAAATTTTTAAAGAATAAGAGTATACAATTATTATATTTTTAGTTATATATAGGTATATATTACATATAATAAAATATGAATGATAAAATTTAAAAGAATAAGGGTATACAAATATTATATATTTAGTTATATGTCGGTATATATTATATATAACAATAAATATATTAAAATTTAAAAGAATAAGAGTATAAAATTATTATATATTTAGTTATATGTCAGTATATGTTACATATAACAATATATACATGTTAAATTTTAAAAAAATAAGAGTATAAAATTAATATATGTTTAGTTATATGTTGGTACATAATACATATAACAGCATATACATGTTAAATTTCAAAAGAATAAGAGTTTAAAACTATTATATACTTACCCGTATGTTGGTTTATGTCATATTTAATAATATATATATTAAAATTTAAAAGAATAAGAGTATAAATTATTATATATTTAGTTGTATTTATAAACTATTATATATTTAGTTATATATTGGTATGTGTTTATAAATAACAACATATGCGTATTAAATTTGAAAAGAATAAGAGTATAAAAGTAATATATTTTTAGTTATATGTCAGTATATATTACATTTAAGTAAAATCTAAATATAAAGATTTTTAATTTAATATTTTAAAATTTTAATTTGAAATTTGTCTAAAAAAATAAACAATATAAATAACACAAACATCATATAAAAAACAAACAAATATACTAAAAATAAATAAAAGATGAAAAAAATAAATAAAAATCACAAACAATAAATACACAAAAAAATAAAAAAAGATAAAAATCACAAAAAAGCAATACAAAAAAAATGGCCACAAAATTAAAAATATAAATAAAATAAATAAAATATTATAATCATATAATGAAATATATATATATATATTGTATGCAATTTTGGATTTTTTGGCCAGGTGAAATTGAAATATATATATATATTATGCAATTCTGTTGGCCGCTATTTTTCATATGTAACAATATATATTTTAATAAATTAAAAAGTCATTTATTAAATAAATTTAAGCATAATTTTAGAACATTAATTTTTTAATTTCCAAAAAAGTTAATCAAGAGTAAATTTTTTCAAATAATAAATTTAAAATAGTATCTTTCACTAAATTCAAAAAAATATATTAAGAAAGTATTTCTGACTAAACATTTATATTGAAAGTTTCTACATTTTTTTATTTTTTCAATATATTATAATAAATACCTAATTACTTTTTGTTTGTTGTAGCGCAATGATTTGTTATTTTTTTAAGGTATATATATATATATAACTTAGAGAATCGTAAGGGAAAACAAGCAACCTAATAGATTTTCTAGGCAAAAGGCAATACACACTCTTAGATCTATATAGAATTTAAATAAATTCAAAGAAATATAAAGAATGTCAAAGAATATATTAAAAACATATCAAATATTTTATTTTATTAATAATATGAAATCATACAAAAATATAAATATAAGAATACTGGTACGTGAAATTGTTATACCCGAGTGCAAATAAAAATATTGTTCATTCGAATTTAGTTTCTGAATTTATGTCTGGATTTTCATCTGATATACCAATAATTCTAGTATTATACAAAATATAATTAAAATTTATAAACACATTTATGATGTACCATATTAGACTAAGTTGTAGGTATAGAGCATACTTATACAAAATATAAATACAAAAATAAATTATATAATATAAAAATAAAAAATATGGTTAAAACTTATAGAAAAACTTTACAGCAATAGGGAACATAAGTGGTTTGGTTTGAGAGGGGAGAGAAAAATCAGATATTTCAAGATTCAAAAAAGGTTCTTTAATTTTTGAATAGTACATTGTTGGGGGTACTATTTATTTTACTGTAGATGAATAGTACTACTTTTATACTATTGATAAATAATATTTTATCAGTACTATTTTTACTGTAACTATGTAAAAGAATAAGATTTCTTATGCCTTTTATTAGACAAATTTTTATTTTTTCTCTTTTTATTTTTTCTTCTTTATTTCTTTTTCTTTTTCTCTTTTTATTTCTTTTTAAGATTTCTTATGCAAATCAGACACAGGCAAAACAGATGCACTAATATATGAATGTGTGTAACCCGGATCAATCAAAGCAAATACTGGAGTATCAAATAAAGAAAAAGTACCAGCTATGACTGCCAAAGCATCTGGCTGCCTCTGCATAACATACATCCTCTGGGAAGATCCAACCTCCTCTGGTCTACTCTCCCTGGATGTAGCACCTCCTCTAGAACTGAACCCCGGTCTGCCTCCTCTGCTAACACCTCTGCCTCCTCGGCCTCCCCTAACATTAGGTCGAGAAGCTGCAGTATCAACTGACATCTGCTCTTGCCTCTCAGGACAATCTCTCACAAAGTGATCAGGTGATCCACATCTGAAACAAACCCCGGCTACACCAGCCTTCCAACAAGGACCACCATGTGGCCTTCCACAATGGATGCAGATGGGTATGGTGGATCTCTGAATCATAGGGGTCGGAGCACTCGCCACTGAAGCTGTAGGTCTAAATCTCTGTCTCTGGAACTGCACTGACCTACCAGCTGTTCTCTGACTTCTACTGACCCGAGGAACAAAACTACTTTTACCTCTCTTTGCAGAAGAAGACCCTGCCTCAAACTGGGCCTCCTAACCCTGATCTCTTCCTCTGAAGCAGCTGCAATACCCTGAGCTCGCTCCACACTCCGAGCCGCTGCCACAAGCTGAGAAAAATCATGATATCTGAATCCAGCTACCAGACACATGATAGAGGGCCTCAATCCCTCCTCAAACCTCCTACATCTATCTATCTCATCTGATATTATGCCCCCAGCATACTGACTTAATCGAATAAACTCAATCTCATATTCAGTTACGGTCCGGTGATCTTGCTTCAAATCTAGAAACTCTCTTTTCTTCCCATCTTTATACTCCCTTGGAGTATACTTCAATTCAAATTCTCTCAGAAAGTCAGCATATGACAAGGTTGGTGGATCATCCATAGAATGAGGCACTGTCTTCCACCAACTATATGCATCCTTTTGCAACAAAGATCTTGCATAGTCAAACTTTTCCTCTGAGGTGGCTTGCAACTGAACAAATATTCTCTGTACTTTGTCTAACCACTGCTCAGCCACTGCTGGATCAGTAGTACCTATAAAATCTTCGGCTCCATACTTCCTTAGTTTGTCATAGTGCCTCACTGATACCAAAGGCTGTGGAGGTGGTGGCTGTGGTTGTACTGGTGCTTGCCTCAAAGCTTCAACCACATGCCTAAGCCAAGCTGGCGGAACCTCCTCCCCAGCTGGTCTACCCAACACCGAAGCAGGTGCCTCCCCAGCACTATCAACTCTAGCTCCATCCTCAGGAGCAACACTCTCCGCACTTCCCTCGACTGACTGACGCGAATGAGGATCCATCACAACCTAAGTCTGCAAACACAGCAGATTACATCTTATTAAAGATCAGAGATTGCCAATCTCAAACATATATGTTATTTAAAAACTCACTTTTTAAGTAAAAATATTCTTTTTCTTACATTTTACCTAGGCTGAGAATCTCAAACCTAGGCTCTGATACCAAAACAATTGTAACACCCCTACATTCAATACATGCACACTACAAACACCACAATGTAGTATACATGCACTAAACATAGGGATGCTACGGATTCTCTTAACATTCAAAACATTTTAAACGATACCATAATCTTTCAATTGTATACATTATAGAAAAATAGGTAGTTACTTATAATACAAAACAAAATAGATATATAGATACATTTAGTTAATACGCAGCGGAATTTATAAAATATTTACATATATGAAATAATTAAATCCATATTTACAAATGTGTATATATTTACATTATAAATATTACTTTACAAAATTAAAAAGAAGTAGTACATGATTGGCAAATCTCTTCTGATCTTTAAGTTTCCAAAATCAACTCTTCAAGGTCTATTCTCACTCAGTCTCGATGAACTCTCGGGTTCAACTCTATTACCTGCGCGATTAAACACTATCGCGCTAAGCCAAGGGCTTAGTAAGACAAATCATGCTAATGTCATGCTTTAGTGCAATGCAATGTCAATTCTCAATCCATATTGTACATGTAACATTATATATGCAAAGCTAACAACATACCTTTACATTTCATAATTCAACATCTTTTCATATACCTCATTAGTTACTCATTACACCATTCATGAACAACACTAAACAAAGACAAGCATGGGCCCAAGACACACTAATATGCCATTCAATTTTCAGAGTTAATGCTTTGGTTTTGTTATCACATTTATCAATATCATATACCCAACTAGGCTTCAAGTATTAGGTTCAACCAAGCTTCAAGGGGAGCAAAGCATGCTAAGCTTCAACCCAACTTGGCTTCAAGAACCAACACAACCTAGCTTCAAGGGTGGTAACATCTCAATTAGGCTTCAAGGATTCAATCCAACCTAACTTCAAGAGATTGTTACACTTATTAGGCATGCCACCAACAACAAACTCTGAAAATGGAATAACACATTAGCCACACAATTCATTTATTATTTAGTCATCATTTCCATTCTAAGTTCTCATCAACAATTAGGCAAACATGCCTTACTTCTTTCAATTACATCATCATAGCCAATCACAATGGCCTTAAATCAAACAATATCTCAATTCATATTACATCATTGATACAACATTTCAAAGTACATACCACATTACCATTCACAATGTATATAGCCTAACATTGTTCATATGTTTCATCAATATCGACAAATGTGTGCTACAATCTCAACATCCATGAATGTATGTTCCACATATATTTGATTAGGTCATTCTTATCTTTGAAGTATATTTAAAGTGTTTATATTTAGGGTTAAGTATCAAAAATATCTTTAAAGAATCAAAACTATACAAAAAGAACAAAAATAAAAACAGTAGCCAACACATTTGAGGGACACGGCCAAGCTTGTGGCCGTGTCTCTCAACTTAATTTTGGCAGTGACAGACACTGGCATGGGACACAGCCGTGTCCTCTCCAAAATCTCACACACACGGCCAAATTTCCATGGACTTGGCCGTGTCTCTCCAAAACATTAAGTCTTGGCCGTGTCTCTTCTTTGGTTTTGGCCGTGTCACTCATAAACAACCTTAACCAAAGCCAACACTCTTCTAAATGCATTCTAGCACCTAATGCACATCACAAGCTCATCATACACAATATAGCATGGTTCAAATGAATGAAAACAATGTTCTAAACACAAATTCATCACAAGAATCACTTCACAAAACATTCATACCACATTTAAACACAAACCATTTCAAAACCCTAAAACCAATCTCCTTCTCCATCTTCCAAAAATCAACTTACTTCTTTCACCAATTCATCCTTAAAATCCAAGATCAAACTAATCAAACACACTTGAGTATACCAAAATCAAGCAACACACTCTTAGACCATCTATCAAATCCACATATCATTTCAAACAAGCAAAAGATCCAAAAGAAAACTTACCAAAGCTATAAACTTCTTGAATCAACACTTGATCACTTCAATCTTCCTTCAATTTGAGTTCAACACATCAAGATCCTCTCTTCACCTCTTGTTTTCCTTTGTCTTTGAAGGAGCCGTCCACTACCATCAAGAAGAAGAGAAAATGATGAAGAAACAAAGTCAATTTCTCCTTTAAATCTCCACCAAGTGATTTAAACAAGACAATTACCAACATGCCCTCATCCAATTAACTAACCTTTTGTCTCTTATAAGCCCATTATAGTAATTTCACATGCCACATAAAAATATCCTCTTGCTTTGACCAACCCTTTTGACTTAGGTATATGTTAATTATATCATCATATAAACAACATATAAACTTGTCTCTAAACCCTCTTTCTTTCCCAAAACAAATATACATAAGCATTCTCTTCTCAATTCCTTTTCTTATCACCTAATATATATATATACATTCAAACACATTTTAAATCAACAACAACAACAACAACAACAACAACAACAACAAAATCAAAACTTCTAGGGCATACATGAGGATATTACATAAAGAATTTCATACAAAAAAAAGTAGGAGAGAGAGAAACTACTTTTCATAAAAGGATGGATGGGCATTAGTTCAAAAATATTGGTATGCTACTAGGGCTTCTGGTGATAATGTCTGGTCGTTATTACGATAATAATACCACCAATCAACAAATCACATAGAGATTTTATCAGTCTTGATTTTGTATCAAAATACAATAAGCAAGAATGAGAATGTGTAGGATTTTGGAAATAAAGGGCCTTTGTCCAAGCATGAACATAGTTTCAATATGTTTGTGAAGAACAAATGGCTTTAAATGAAAGAAAACTGCCTTAAAGGTTCTAGGAGTATGCAAAGGTTATCCCCAATAAGAATGATGGAGAATGTTCTTTATTTGAAAAGAGCAATGAGATATAATGGCTTTATCTTTAGGATCATAGTTATGTTTTAATTTTATAGAACCAGTATCCTCGAGGATAGTTAAACAGTATTCCTAAGGTTTGACAAATCATCATGTTTAAAAAACCAATATTAGGATAGGCAGTACTATTTTTTCTGGTGCATGAATCCATCTTCTATTTTTAATTTTGTATCCCTAAAAGTTTTTTATAAACCATTTTGATTTTAATTGAAAATTATAATTTGAAGAAACAATTTAAGTTGGTTGTGAAACTGCCAACTTTAGTTTTGAAACATTTGAGGATAGGACATTTGAAGAAGAAGATTTTCCTGCCCTAGGTTTTATAAAAGGGATTAAAGCTTCACCTGTGGCTACAAAAGCCAAGTCTATAGGAGACGGGAGACCCAATTTTTGAAGGGCCTTGAGTACCTCTAAAGAACGGGCTAACTGATTAACCCATTGCTTTATTGTTTCATTTTGGGCTTTACTTTCATCACATTCAACCATTTTGGCCTAAGACTTTATGGTTTTAGAACCAGGTTTTAAATTGTCTGAATGATCAGACAAGGCTTTAGGAGAAGGGCTTGAGTCTCATTCTACAATTTCTTAGCCTTTATTGTCTTTCTTCTTTTTATTCTCCATGATTCCTACGAAGGAACTCATGAGTTAGAAAATTAGGCATATTGTTATTTGCTTCTTTATTATATTATATACCAAAATAATAAAAAAAAATTAATATAGCTTGCCATCTTGCAAAAGTTTACTTTGAAACAAGGTTTTTAACATCTTTTTATAAAAAATCTTTTATAAATTTACAATCAATACGAAGTAAAAAAATTTTATTTAATAAATCATCTTAAAATTTAGAAATACAAATCACAATACTCAAAATTTCTTTTTTTAATCGTTGAATAATTTAATTGAGTTAGATTCCAATATCCTGAGGTGAATTGGACCATAGTGTTTCTACCTTCTTTAATTTATTTTAATATCTCACCATATCTTATATCTAAAGCATCAGTCTCAATGATCTTATGGGCTGATGGATCAATGATATAAAGGCAAAAAATAGTTTTAACTAAGGCTTTAATCCATTGGACTATACCAGCATGGACTTCAGTCCATAGGCTAGAATTTTTCCTAAGCCTATCATGTAAGGGCTTTTTTAATGTATTTAAATTTGGATAAAATTCTATAACATAATCTAAAAATCTTAAAAATCTTTGTAATTGAGCTTTATTTAATATCTGATCAGGAAACTTATTTCTAAAAGCTAAGTTTCTTTCTATGGGCTCTATTATGCCTTGCTTTATATAATGTCCTAAAAATCTAACCTTAGTTTGAAATAAGGATATTTTAGATTTACTAAGTACTAAAACATTCTTTTTTACTATCATAAAAAATATTTTTAGATGTTTAAAATGTTCATTTAAAGTTTTACTAAATATTAGTACATCATGAATATAAACTATACAAAATTGTATATAAAGATTAAATATATCATTCATTACTCTCTGAAATTCAGAGGGTGTATTTTTTTAAACCAAAGGCATCACATTACATTCTTATTGACTAAATGGAACAGTGAATGTTATTTTATATTTTTCTTTAAGATTCATCTGAATTTGCCAGAATTCATATTTCATATTAAATGTACTAAATATATTTGCTTCATATAATCTATTTAATAAATCTTTTTTATTTGAAATAGGATACCTAGTCCATTTTAATGCATTATTTAAAGGTTTGTAATTGATTACTAATCTTAGGGCTCCTCTTTATATTTCAAAGACTGTATTGACATAAAAGGCAGCACAAGACCATAGGCTATGAGATTTACAAATTAGTTTTTTATTTTTTAAATTAGTTATTTTGTTTTTACAAAATTCTATCATATCTGGGCTCATTTGGATGGGCCTAGCTTTCTTCAAAGCCTATTTTGTAAGGTAAATCAACCATATATTGTTTTCTATTCCAAAATATATTGGAAAGATTAGCACACAATTCATTTTCAATTTGGGCTTTAATTTGGTTCATTTTATTCTTTACTAAATTAGTCTTTAATAGATAATTATTTTTTAAATTACAAAGCTGTTCAAACTTTGTTTTTGTCAATGCATTTATTTCTAATTTATAAATTAAATAAGTTTTAAGTAAATTTAAATTTTTTTTCTAGGTTTTTCTTTAAATAGAAATACAATTTTATGATTTTTTTAATCTTAAAAGTTATTTTATCATTTTTAACTGAGTAAAGAGTAATTAAATTCATAAATGATATTCCTAGAATTATCATATGCTAAATTTTTTTAGTTAATATAAATGTATTTTTTTTTAATTCTAAACTTCCATTTATAATCAAGGCTTCTGTTTTACCAACTATTTGTATTTTAGATTTATTAGCTGTAGATAATTTTTTCTAGTATTTTTTTAAAATCTTTTAGGTACTAAACTAGATTTTATACAATTTAAATATGCTCCAGTATCAAATAGAGCTATAGTATCAATAAATAAATTTCAATAATTTTTAGTTTTATTAAAATTAAATATTTTCTAAATATTATTCCATGTAATAAAAATATAAAATTTTCTGATATATTATCTTTGTTCATTATACTGATTTCATTATTGGTATCTTTATTATTATTATTATTATTATTATTATTATTATTATTATTATTATTATTATTATTATTATTATTATTATTATTTATTTCTTTAACTTCTTCTTCTTCTTCTTCTTCTTCAGAAGAACTTTCAGAGAAAGTAGATTCTTTATTTAATAAAGTATTTATTATTTATGAGTTTTTTTGTTGTTTAAGCTTTAATTCTTTTAATTCTATTTTTATTTCTTTAATTTTCTTTTATAAATTATTTATTATAGATTTATTTTTTATTTATTTATTTGTATTTAATATTGTTGTTAAATTATATGTTTTTTTACTGATACTACGTAATACTAATGGTTTAATTTTATCATTTGTTTCACTAAAGTTATCTAACAACTTGTGTTTTAGGGTCACTTATATGTTTTACTAATTCTAAAAGATATTTCTATTTTTAGTTAACATATTTATAGTTTTACTACTTGTTTCAGAATTATTTGATTCTAAGTCTATTTCTTCTATCTGATTTATTTCTTTAGATGCTGAATCTAAATATAATTCATAAATTTTATTTAATATAGATTTTTTAAGTTTTAATTCCTGAAGTTTTTTATTCATTTTACAAAATCTAGAAGTATGACTTTTTTACCTGTAACACCCTTATACCCTATATACGTACAATACATATTTTCAACATATGTAAAATACACATATACAGTATAAAAATATCACAGACCGGTTTAATAAAAAAATTTATATTTCTAATTTAAAATTTTAAACTCTAAATATATAAAATTAAATAGCATATAAATATTCATTACTTGTTATAGGAAACCAAAATAAATATTATATATGAAAATCTCTGGAAAAAATTTGCCAGAGTTTTGTCTGTAATTTGGACATCCCAAAATTTTGCAAAAACACAACCTGCAAAAGATAACACTCCCAAATAATTTCAATTCACCATCTCAACCATACTCCTCAATTTCACCAAGTTACTCAAATATTTATATATAGATAAATATAATTTAAAATACATTTACTCTCTCATTTCAAATACATTGATTCAAACATTCTTTATAATATGCAATACATAAAATTCAAAATATAATATATTATGCATAATGCTCAAAATGTACAATAACATGAAAATATATACATGCTGCTGACTGTGTTTCTGATCTTGATAACAACTCAACAAGCTCAACTACAAGTCTAGATCCGACCTGATCTAGAAGAATTCTCTGGCTCAGCTGAGTCTACCTTTTCACCTGCGCGATAGAAACAATCGCGCTAAGCCGAAGCCTAGTATTACAAACTTTGATAATAATAATAAAACTCAATGCAATGTCAATGTACAATGCATATAGATGTCACATCATTCCATTTTCTTATATTTTTAAAATATCTCATAATCACAATTCACATATAAACAAACACAAACATGGGCCCAAAGATAACTAACATGCTATTCAAATTTCGGAGTTACTATTTTGGTCTATAATGACACCATGTGTCTAGCCCCATAGGCAATATATCCATGGATTATCTAACTAGATATGAGCTTACGACCCAGTCTTTTCACTCAGTCTAGCTTCAAGGATTTATTTTTGAGGCTTACGACTCGGTCTTTTCACCCCAAAACTATCAAATTTATCAGCTGGGCTTGGCTTACGACCCGGTCTTTTCACTAGCCCAGCGTTTAGCTCGTAGGCAATCATAGGTATGCCGCCAAATACAAAACTCTGAAAATTGAATAACATACTAGACACACAATTTATTCATATTTCTCATTATTAATCTCTTTCTCATTTTCACATATTCAATCTAGGTACATTGCCTTATTTTCACATTTTTTTTTCTCACTTTTCTCATTTTTCACATTTTTCTCATTTTTCTCACTTTTCTCACTTTTCTCATTTTATCAATATCAATTCATTTCATTATACCACATATCTCATTTTTACATTCACAACACATTACCCAATTACTTTGGGTATTTTCACATAATATACATATTTCACATTTTACACAATTTAGCCATTATTAATGGCTTTTCGCAATGCATTTAACACATATATGACATTACAAATGCCATAGCACATTATTCATACACAATCAATGTACCAAGTAGCTTAATATATTTTCAACTAAAATGTGTTAAGCCCAAATGCCATGCAAATATAAATAATATATTCAAAGTTTGTACATACCTCCACTAGCAACCCAAAGCAACCTTAAAATAATCTCCAATCCTATCTTTCCAACTTGCCCTTCACCACTTGGATGAAGCAAACCAACCTCCCTCAATGCCTAAACCAAATGTAATAGCAAATAATCATTTAGTATCATATTTAATGGTATTTCTAATATTTAACCATAATCAAATATAATTAAAAATGATTATTTGCTATCATATTTAATGGCATTTCTAATATTTAACCATATTTGCCTTTCCTTACTTTAACATTAGAATTCCATTCTACTATAATTAAATTAGTATTTTAAGTTTATTTATATTATTAAAAATATATTTTAATGCATTTAAATTATTTACATAATAAAAATTTACTCTTATACACAAAATCTCAAAAATAGCATACACTCTTATAAGCAAACTCAATTAGTAGCAAAAATCTATCCCAATTCCCGGTAAAATCAATGATACAACTCCTCAATATATCCTCCAGAATCTGTATCACTCTCTGACTGTCCATCCGTCTGAGAATGAAAAGCAATACTAAATTGCAATCAAGAACCCAAAGCATCATGCAAACTCTTCCAAAACCTCGAAGTAAACCAGGGATCTCGATCCGACACCAAAAAAACTGGAACTCCATGCAACTTGACTGTCTCATTGATATACAGCTCAGCCAACCTCTCAAGAGAATAATCCATCCGAACTAGAAGAAAATAAGGTTGTCTTCATCATTCAATCAACTATCACCCAGATTGCATCATGCTTCTTCTGGGTCAAAGACAGTCCAGTCACAAAATCCATTATCACTCGCTCCCATTTCCACTCTGGTACTGATAAAGGTTGGAGCAATCCTAAAGGAACTTGGTGCTCAGCCTTCACTTTCTGGCAAGTAAGACATCTGGATATAAACTCTGCTATGTTCCTCTTCATACCTGACCACTAATAAAGTCGCTTCAAGTCCTGATACATCTTGGTACTCCCAGGGTGCATAGCAAAAAGTGACTGATGTGCTTCCTCTAATATCATTCTTTTCAATTCTGCATCATCAGGAATACACAATCTATCTCTGTACCATAGACTGTCATCATCCCTCACATAAAAGTCTTGACTCTCCCCCTTCTAACAAACTAACACAATTTTCTAAATTCTCTCATCTACCAACTGAGCCTCCCTAATATGATCCAACAAGACTGGCCTCAACTGCAACTAAGCCATCAAAGCACCATCATCAGAAGACTCAAATATAGCATGTAATGCTCTCAACTCAACAAGCTACGAGAGCAAATAAGTAGACTTTTGACTCTAGGCATCAGCAACAACATTTGCCTTGCTAGGATGATAATCAATTAAACAGTCGCAGTCTTTAATCAACTCTAACCACCATCTCTGTAGAAGATTCAGCTCTCTCTGAACACCCAGGTATTTTAAACTCTTGTGATCTATATAAATGAAACACTTTTCCCCATACAAGTAATGCCGCCAAATCTTAAAGGCAAAAACTATTGCTGCTAATTCCAAATCATGCGTCGGGGAATTTAGCTCATGCTTTTTCAACTATCGAGAGGCATAAGCAATGACTCTACCCTCCTACATCAAAATACAACCTAAACCACTATGTGAAGCATCACTGTATATCACATATGGTTTACCTTCCGCAGGCAGGGTAAGGACAGGAGCCTGAGTCAACATCTTCCTCAGCTGCTCAAAACTCACCTGACACCGATCTGTCTACACAAATCTAACTCCTTTCCGGAGTAATCTGGTGAGTGGTGTAGCTATCATAGAAAAACCCTTCACAAACTGACGATAATAGCCTGCCAATCCCAAAAAACTTCTAACCTTTGTCATAGTTTTCAATGGACTCCAATTCAAGATAGCCTTAACTTTACTTGGATCAACTCTAATACCCTCTGCTGAAACCACATGACTGAGAAAAGCTACATGATCGAGCTAGAACTCACACTTAGACATCTTAGCATACAACTGCTTCTATCTCAGAGTCTGTAATACAATCCGCAAATACCTATCATGATCCTCTTCATTATGTAAATACACCAAGATGTCATCAATGAAGACCACCACAAATTGATCTCAATATTGTCTGAACACCCTGTTCATTAAATCCATAAAAGATGCTAGTGCATTTGTCAATCCAAAGGGCATCACCAGAAACTCATAATGCCCATACCTCGTGGGAAAATTTGTCTTGGGTTCATCCACATCTCTGACTCTTAACTGATGGCACCCTGATCTCAGATCAATCTTAGAGAATATTGTTGCTCCCTTCAACTGATCAAAGAGATCATCTATCTGAGCTAAAGGATACTTGTTTTTTATGATCACCTTATTCAACTGCCTATAATCAATACACAATCTCATAGTGCCATCCTTCTTCTTCACAAACAACACAGGCCCTCCCCATGGAGACACACTAGGGCGGGCAAACCCTTTTTCCATTAACTCCTGCAACTACACCTTCAATTCTCTCAACTCAGCAAGTGTCATCCAATAAGGGGTAATAGAGGTAGGAGTGGTACCAAGCAACAAATCGATACCAAACTCCACTTCTCTCTCAGGAGGTACCCCTGGCAACTCATCAGGGAAAACATCTGAAAACTTGGCAACTGTGGGTATACTATCAAGCAGGGACCCCACTACTCTAGTATATACAACATGAGCAAGATAAGACTCACATCCCTTCCAAATCATCCTCCTAGCTAAAATAGCTGAAACAAACATGGATGAAAGATACCTCTGCTCACTAGATACTATAACATCCCTACCATCACGTGTTCTCAAAGTAACACATTTCTTCTGACAGTCTACTACAACCCCATGCTTGGATAACCAATCCATGCTTAAAATCAGATCATACTGTAATATCTCAATGTATGCCCTAGAAGTTTGGATATAATTGTTGTTTGTTTGAATTAAGTGTATATGTTATGTTGATAAGAAAAGAAATTGAAAGAGAATGTATATGTGTTGTTTGAATGGGAAGTATTATATATAGGGAAATGTATATGTTGTTTATATGGTGATATATATATAATATATATATGTTGGTCAAAATGGAGAGTCAAGGGATGAAGATATTTATTTGGTTATTGGTGAAATGACTAAAAAGGGCAAGTGTTTTAAAAAGAAACAAAATAATTTGTAGAAGGGTGTTTTGGTAATTGCTTTAATTGAAACACTTGGTGGAGATTAAAAGAAGAGTTGACTTTGTTTCTTGTGGTTCATTTCTTCTTTCTTCTTTGTGTGGCCGGCTTCTCTATAGACAAAGGAAAGCAAGAGACAAAGAGAAGATCTTGATGTGTTAAGTTCAAAGTGAAGGAAGATTCAAGTGATCAAGTTGTTGATTCAAGAAGTTTTGTTACTTTGGTAAGTTTTCTTTTGATTTCTTTGTTTGTTTGAAGTTTTGATTGGATTTGATAGATGATTTAAGAGTGTGTTGGTTGATTTGATGTGTTTAAGGGTGTTTGATTGTCTTGATCATGGATTTTAAGGATGAATTGAAGAAAGAAGTAAGTTGGTTGGAAAAGATGGTATTGTTTGTGTGGTTAGGGTTTGAGATGATTTTGTGTTTTGTGTTTGATATGTGTTTTGGTTTGTTTTGGTGTTGTTGCAAGTTTGAGATAGGTTTTTGGGTATGTTTTGTGAAGATTGGTTGAAGTGAATGTTAGTGGATAGAAGTGTGTTGTTGAGTGTTTGGTTGGTTTGGCCGGATTCTGAGTTTTTCGTCGGACACGCCCAGGAGCACGTCCAGATTTTTAGGCGTGTCAATTGTGTTGGAGGCAGTAGGAGTTACACGATCAGTAACACGCCCGTGTTATTGAGCATGTCATAGCTACTGTGAGATTGGAAAATTGACACGGCCATGAGCACATTCATGATGTTGGACGTGTTGTTATTTGTGGGAAGCAGAATGTATTACACACCCAGTGACACGCCCGTGGTGTTGAGCGTGTAAAGGCTTCTGTGTTGTGGAGTTAAGACACGGTCATGGACACGCCCGTGTGGGTGAACGTGTCAAGTTTAGGGTTTGCCCTAGTTCACTCTTAAATTGTTTATCTCTTGTGTATCCCTAAGTAAGTATATGTTATTATTTTGGATTAGGGTTTGAAGAGAAGGATTGATCATTGATCTAAGTGAAAGGATCTTGGACAAGGAAGTGTTAAGAGTTGTATAAATTGTTATTGAGGTAAGTACAAACATGTCATTGTTGCATATATTCATTGGATGATATGGTTGACTCATATGAATAATGTCCTTTGTTATGTTTATATCCATGATGCCATATGTATAATGTAAATTGAGATAATTGAGGCATGTGTGCCTATGTGATAATGTTTAATGTATTTGGCTATGTATACTTGAAAAATAAAATGTGATAATGTGAAGTGAAACATGATGAGATATGAGGCCATTGTGATTGGATAATATGATTTTAATGAGATATGAAGCCATTGTATTCGGCTATGATGATGAGAATTGAGAATGGAAATGATAATGAAATAATAAATGAGTTGTGTGGCTAATGTGTTATTCCATTTTCAGAGTTTGTTGTTGGTGGCATGCCTAATATGAGTAACAATCTCTTGAAGTTAGGTTGGACTTGGTCCTTGAAGCCTAATTGAGATGTTACCACCCTTGAAGCTAGGTTGGATTGGTTCTTGAAGCCAAGTTGGGTTGAAGCTTAGCATGCTTTGCTCCCCTTGAAGCTTGGTTGAACCTAATCCTTGAAGCCTAGTTGGGTTTATGATAATGATGAATGTGAAAACAAAACCAAAGCATTAACTCTAAAAATTGAATAGCATATTAGTGTGTTTTGGGCCCATGTGTGTCTTTGTTTAAATGTGATTTATTAAGATGAATTGATTGAATAATGAGATATAGAAGAACTTGTGAAATGTGATATACTTATATGATCATGAATGGTATAATGCAAAGGTATGATGTTGTCTCTATTATTAAGATATGTGACATTGCATTGCATTTAAAGCATGATAATAGTATGTTTTGTATTACTAAGCCGTTGGCTTAGCGCGATAGCGTTAATCACGCAGGTGATCAGGTTGAACCTGAGAGCTCTTCGAGACCGAGTGAGAGTAGACATTGAAGAGATTACTTTGGAACTTAAAGATCAGAGAAGAACTGCCAATCATGTATAACTTATTTATTTTTTGTAAACTATTGTTTATAATGTAAATATGAATTTAAATGCTTTTATATATGTAACAAATCTTTAAATTCCGCTGCGTATTAAGTAAATATGTTTATATCTATTTTGTTTTTATATTACAAGTTAATTACTTATTTTCTATAAATGTGAAATGATAAAGATTATGTTGTCTTTATAAATGATTTGAATGTTAAAGAAAATCGTAGCGTCCCTATGTTCAGTGCATGGATATTACATTGTGGTAATTGTAATGTGCATGTACCGGATGTGGGGGTGTTACAGTTGTTTTGGTATCAGAGCCTAGGTTTGAGATTCTCAACCTAGGTGAAATGTAAGAAAAAGAATATTTTGACTTAAAAAGTTGGTTTTTAAATAATATATATGTTTGGGATTGGCAGTCTCTGATCTTTAATAAGATGTATTCTGCTATATTTGCAGATATAGGTTGTGATGGACTCTCACTTACGACAGTCGGTAGAGGGTAGTGCGGGGAGTGTAGCTCCGGAGGATAGAGCTAGAGTGGATAGTGCGGGAGAGGCACTTGTTGCTGTGTCTGGGGGACCAGCTGGTGAGGATGTTCCACCAATTTGGCTTAGGCATGTGGTAGAGGCTTTGAGGCAAGCACCAGTGCAACCACCTCCACCACAGCCTTTGATAGTAGTGAGACACTATGACAAACTAAAGAAGTATGGAGCAGAGGATTTCTTAGGTACTACTGATCAAGCTGTGGCTGAGCAATGGCTAGATAAGGTACAAAGAATCTTCATTCAGTTGCAAGCCACCTCAGAGGAAAAATTTGATTATGCCAGATCATTGCTACAGAAAGATGCATACGATTGGTGGAAGACAGTGCCCCATTCTATGGATGATCCACCAACATTGTCCTATGCTGATTTTCTGAGAGAGTTTGAATTGAAGTATACTCCGAGGGAGTATAAAGACATGAAAAAGATGGAGTTTTTGAGTTTAAAGCAAGACAACCGGTCAGTAACTGAATATGAGGTTGAATTTATCCGGTTGAGTCAGTATGCTGAGGGTACTATATCTGATGAGATAGATAGATGCAGGAGATTTGAGGAGGGATTGAGGCCCTCAATCATGTGTTTGGTGGCTGGATCTAGATATCATGATTTTTCCCAGCTTGTGGCAGCAGCTAGAAGTGTAGAAAGAGCCCAGAATATTGCAGCAGCTGCTTCAGAAGAAGAGATCAGAGTTAGAAGACCCCAGTTTGAGGCAGGGTCTTCATCTGCTAAAAGAGGTAAAGGAAGCTTTGTTCCTCGGATCAGTAGGAGTCAGAGGCCAGCTGGTAGGTCAGTACAGTTTCAGAGACAGAGATCTAGACCTGCAGCTTCAGTGGCGAGTGCTCCGACCCCGGTGACTCAGAGATCCACTCCACCCATATGCATTCATTGTGGAAGGCCACATGGTTGTCCTTGTTGGAAGACGGGGTGGGGCAGGAGTATGTTTCAGATGCGGATCTCCTGATCATTTTGTTAGAGATTGTCCTGAGAGGCAGGAGCACATGTTGGTTGATTCTGCAGCTTCTCGATCTAGTGTGAGGGGAGGTCGTGGAGGCAGAGGTTTCGGTAGAGGAGGTAGATCTGGGTTCAGTTCTAGAGGAGGTTCTACATCCAGGGAGAGTAGACCAGAGGAGGCTGGATCTTCTCAGAGGATTTATGTGATGCTGATGCAACCAGATGCTTCGGCAGTCATAGTTGGTACTTTTTCTTTATTTGATACTTCAGTACTTGCTTTGATTGATCCGGGTTCCACTCATTCATATATTAGTGCATCTGTTTTGCCTGTGTCTGATATGCATGCTGAATCCCTAGGATTTGATGTATTGGTGACAAATCCTTTAGGGCATAGTGTGATTGTTAGTAAAGTGCATCGAGATAGTGTTGTAATGGTGCAAGGTGAGGAGTTTCTTGGAGATTTGATTGAAATGCCTTTTAAGGAATATGATGTGATCCTAGGCATGGACTGGTTATCTAGACATGGAGTTGTGGTAGATTGTAAAAAGAAAGTTGTTACTTTGAGAATTGGTGATGGTAGAGAGGTGATATTATCTAGTGAGCAAGGACAGCTAGCATCCTTGTTTGTTTCAGCTGTTGCGGCTAGGAGATTGATTAGAAAGGGGTGTAATGCTTATCTTGCTCATGTGGTGGATACTAGAGTAAGGAGTCCTCAAATTGATAGCATTGCCACAGTTGCAGAGTTCCCAGACGTGTTTCCAGAGGAGTTGCCAGGGTTACCTCCTGAGAGAGAGGTGGAGTTTGGTATTGAATTATTGCCTGGTACCACTCCTATCTCTATTACTCCTTATAGGATGGCACCAGCTGAGTTGAGAGAACTGGAGGTGCAACTGCAGGAGTTGTTGGATAAAGGGTTTGTTCGCCCTAGTGTTTCTCTGTGGGGAGCTCCTGTATTATTTGTAAAGAAGAAAGATGGTACTATGAGATTGTGTATCGATTATAGGCAATTGAATAAGGTGACTATTAAAAATAAATATCCTTTGCCTAGAATTGATGATCTTTTTGATCAATTAAAGGGTGCAGCAGTGTTTTCTAAAATTGATTTGAGATCAGGATACCATCAGTTGAGGGTCAAAGCTGAAGATGTTCCTAAAACCGCTTTTCGGACCAGGTATGGACATTATGAGTTTCTAGTTATGCCTTTTGGTCTGACGAATGCACCTGCAGTTTTTATGGACTTGATGAATAGGGTGTTTAGGCCCTATTTGGATCAGTTTGTGGTAGTCTTTATTGATGACATTCTGGTGTATTCGCGTAATGAGAAGGAACATGACAAGCATCTGCGGATTGTGTTGCAAATTTTGAGAGAGAAGCAATTGTTTGCTAAATTGTCGAAGTGTGAGTTCTGGATTGATCAAGTAACTTTTCTCGGTCACATAGTTTCAGCAGAGGGTATTAGAGTTGATCCAAGCAAAGTTGAAGCTATATTGAATTAGAGTCCACCCAAGTATGTGACTGAAGTTAGAAGTTTTCTGGGTTTGGCTGGCTATTACCGACAGTTTGTGAAAGGTTTTTCTTTGATAGCTACTCCACTCACCCGATTGCTTCGAAAAGGGGTTAGATTTGTGAGGACAGATCAGTGTCAGGCTAGTTTTGAACAGTTGAAAGAAATGTTGACTCAAGCGCCTATTCTTACTTTACCTGTGGAAGGCAAACCATATGTGATTTATAGTGATGCTTCACATAGAGGTTTGGGTTGTGTTCTGATGCAAGAAGGTAAAGTTATAGCTTATGCTTCTTGGCAGTTGAAGCCGCATGAGCTCAATTATCCGACCCATGATTTGGAATTGGCAGCCATTGTGTTTGCATTGAAGATTTGGCGACACTATTTGTTTGGAGAGAAATGTTTCATTTACACTGATCATAAGAGTTTGAAATATTTGGGTGTTCAAAAAGAGCTCAATCTTCAACAGAGGAGATGGTTGGAGTTGATTAAAGACTACGACTGTTTGATTGATTATCATCCAGGTAAAGCAAATGTTGTTGCTGATGCCTTGAGTCGGAAGTCTTTAGCAGGTTTGACTGTCTTTTTCGCTCTCGTTGCTTGTTGAGTTGAGAGCGTTGCATGCCAGTTTTGTATCTTGTGATGATGGTGCATTGTTGGTACAGTTGCAATTGAAACTAGTTTTGTTGGATCAGATTAAAGAAGCTCAATTGGCTGATGAGAAGATTCAGAAGATTGCTTTAGATTGCCAGAGTGGGAAAGAGTGACCATGGATTTTGTGTCTGGTTTGCCATTGACCCAAAGAAAGCATGATGCTATTTGGGTGATTGTTGATAGATTGACTAAGATAGCTCATTTCCTTCCGGTTCGGATGGATTACTCTTTGGAGAGGTTAGCTGAGCTGTATATCCATGAGATTGTGAAGTTACATGGTGTTCCAACTTCTATAGTGTCTGATCGAGATCCCCGGTTTACTTCAAAGTTTTGGAGGAGTTTGCATGGTGCTTTGGGTTCTCGATTACACTTCAGTACTGCTTTCCATCCGCAGACAGATGGACAGTCAGAGAGAGTGATACAGATTATCGAGGACATGTTGAGAAGTTGTGTCATTGATTTCTCTGGAGGTTGGGATAGATTCTTACCACTTGTGGAATTTGCATACAATAACAGTCATCAATCCAGCATTGGTATGGCACCATTTGAGGCATTGTATGGTAGACGGTGTAGGACACCTCTATGTTGGATTGAGCTTGGTGAAGGTAAGTTATTTGGTCCTGATTTGATTAAGGAGACTGAAGAGAAAGTGAAGCTGATTCGGAATAGATTGAAAGCAGCTTCAGACCGACAGAAGTCTTATTCAGATTTGAAGAGGAGAGACATAGAGTTTAATGTGGGAGATAAAGTATTTTTGAAAGTGTCTCCTTGGAAAAAGATTTTGAGGTTTGGTCGAAAAGGAAAGCTGAGTCCTCGTTTCATTGGACCATATGAAATTTTAGAAAGAGTTGGGCCAGTTGCTTATAGGATAGCTTTGCCACCTGAGTTGGATAGGATCCATAATGTATTCCATGTTTCTATGTTGAGGAGGTACAGATCAGATCCATCTCATGTGTTATCAGTTGAATCTATTGAAGTGAGTCCAGATCTAACTTTTGAAGAAGAACCAGTTGCTATTTTGGCTTATGGAATGAAAGAGTTGAGACATAAGAAAGTGCCAATTGTGAAGATTCTTTGGAAGAATCATAGTAGAGAAGAATCAACTTGGGAGAATGAGCAAGCGATGTTAGACCAATATCCTCAACTGTTTCAGAGATAATATCAAGTAATTTCAAGGACGAAATTTCTTTTTAGAGGGGGAGAATTGTAATATCCCAATGTATGCCCTAGAAGTTTGGATATAATTGTTGTTTGTTTGAATTAAGTGTATATGTTATGTTGATAAGAAAAGAAATTGAAAGAGAATGTATATGTGTTGTTTGAATGGGAAGTATTATGTATAGGGAAATGTATATGTTGTTTATATGGTGATATATATATAATATATATATGTTGGTCAAAATGGAGAGTCAAGGGATGAAGATATTTATTTGATTATTGGTGAAATGACTAAAAAGGGCAAGTGTTTTAAAAAGAAACAAAACAATTTGTAGAAGGGTGTTTTGGTAATTGCTTTAATTGAAACACTTGGTGGAGATTAAAAGAAGAGTTGACTTTGTTTCTTGTGGTTCATTTCTTCTTTCTTCTTTGTGTGGCCGGCTTCTCCATAGACAAAGGAAAGCAAGAGACAAAGAGAAGATCTTGATGTGTTAAGTTCAAAGTGAAGGAAGATTCAAGTGATCAAGTTGTTGATTCAAGAAGTTTTGTTACTTTGGTAAGTTTTCTTTTGATTTCTTTGTTTGTTTGAAGTTTTGATTGGATTTGATAGATGATTTAAGAGTGTGTTGGTTGATTTGATGTGTTTAAGGGTGTTTGATTGTCTTGATCATGGATTTTAAGGATGAATTGAAGAAAGAAGTAAGTTGGTTGGAAAAGATGGTATTGTTTGTGTGGTTAGGGTTTGAGATGATTTTGTGTTTTGTGTTTGATATGTGTTTTGGTTTGTTTTGGTGTTGTTGCAAGTTTGAGATAGGCTTTTGGGTATGTTTTGTGAAGATTGGTTGAAGTGAATGTTAGTGGATAGAAGTGTGTTGTTGAGTGTTTGGTTGGTTTGGCCGGATTCTGAGTTTTTCGTCGGACACGCCCAGGAGCACGTCCAGATTTTTAGGCGTGTCAATTGTGTTGGAGGCAGTAGGAGTTACACGATCAGTAACACGCCCGTGTTATTGAGCATGTCATAGCTACTGTGAGATTGGAAAATTGACACGGCCATGAGCACGTTCATGATGTTGGACGTGTTGTTATTTGTGGGAAGCAGAATGTATTACACACCCAGTGACACGCCCGTGGTGTTGAGCGTGTAAAGGCTTCTGTGTTGTGGAGTTAAGACACGGTCATGGACACGCCCGTGTGGGTGAACGTGTCAAGTTTAGGGTTTGCCCTAGTTCACTCTTAAATTGTTTATCTCTTGTGTATCCCTAAGTAAGTATATGTTATTATTTTGGATTAGGGTTTGAAGAGAAGGATTGATCATTGATCTAAGTGAAAGGATCTTGGACAAGGAAGTGTTAAGAGTTGTATAAATTGTTATTGAGGTAAGTACAAACATGTCATTGTTGCATATATTCATTGGATGATATGGTTGACTCATATGAATAATGTCCTTTGTTATGTTTATATCCATGATGCCATATGTATAATGTAAATTGAGATAATTGAGGCATGTATGCCTATGTGATAATGTTTAATGTATTTGGCTATGTATACTTGAAAAATAAAATGTGATAATGTGAAGTGAAACATGATGAGATATGAGGCCATTGTGATTGGCTAATATGATTTTAATGAGATATGAAGCCATTGTATTCGGCTATGATGATGAGAATTGAGAATGGAAATGATAATGAAATAATAAATAAGTTGTGTGGCTAATGCGTTATTCCATTTTTAGAGTTTGTTGTTGGTGGCATGCCTAATATGAGTAACAATCTCTTGAAGTTAGGTTGGACTTGGTCCTTGAAGCCTAATTGAGATGTTACCACCCTTGAAGCTAGGTTGGATTGGTTCTTGAAGCCAAGTTGGGTTGAAGCTTAGCATGCTTTGCTCCCCTTGAAGCTTGGTTGAACCTACTCCTTGAAGCCTAGTTGGGTTTATGATAATGATGAATGTGAAAACAAAACCAAAGCATTAACTCTGAAAATTGAATAGCATATTAGTGTGTTTTGGGCCCATGTGTGTCTTTGTTTAAATGTGATTTATTAAGATGAATTGATTGAATAATGAGATATAGAAGAACTTGTGAAATGTGATATACTTATATGATCATGAATGGTATAATGCAAAGGTATGATGTTGTCTCTATTATTAAGATATGTGACATTGCATTGCATTTAAAGCATGATAATAGTATGTTTTGTATTACTAAGCCGTTGGCTTAGCGCGATAGTGTTAATCGCGCAGGTGATCAGGTTGAACCTGAGAGCTCTTCGAGACCGAGTGAGAGTAGACATTGAAGAGATTACTTTGGAACTTAAAGATCAGAGAAGAACTGCCAATCATGTATAACTTATTTATTTTTTGTAAACTATTGTTTATAATGTAAATATGAATTTAAATGCTTTTATATATGTAACAAATCTTTAAATTCTGCCGCGTATTAAGTAAATATGTTTATATCTATTTTGTTTTTGTATTACAAGTTAATTACTTATTTTCTATAAATGTGAAATGATAAAGATTATGTTGTCTTTATAAATGATTTGAATGTTAAAGAAAATCGTAGCGTCCCTATGTTCAGTGCATGGATATTACATTGTGGTAATTGTAATGTGCATGTACCGGATGTGGGGGTGTTACACATACTCCCTGAAAGACATCTCAATCAAGTCACCGAAAAACTCCTCATCCTGAACAACAACTGGACTATCTCGGTGCACCCGCTCACCGCAACACTATGCCCTAAAGAATTTGTGACCAAAACATCAAATCCTAAGGACTCAGAATGCAAATCACTCACAGGAAAGATGGATGCACTGATGTAAGAATGAGTCGACCTAGGGTCTAATAATGCAAGAACTGAAGTACCAAATAATGTAAAAGTACCAGCAATAACAGCTGAAGCATCTGACTGCCTCTGAACCACATAAACCCGCTGTGATGGTCCTGCCTCATCTGGTCTACTACCTTCAGTTGTAAAACCCCCTCTCTGACTAGACCTAGATAGTGCACCTCTACCAAAACCTCTGCCACCATGACTCCCTCTCTGACACTAGGTCGAGAAGCTGCAGTATTTGCCTGTCTAACCTTTGGTGGCTCGGGATAATCTCTGATAAAATGGTCTGATGACCCACATCTAAAACACACTCCTGAAGCACCTCTCCACCAGCAGACACCTCCGTGTGCTCTACCATAATGAACACAAGTAGGTGGAGCAGGTCTCTGAGCCACTTGGGTCGGAGCGCTAGCCACTGAAACTGTAGGTCTTTGTCTCTTTCTCTGCTGCTGTACTGACATGCCAAACTGCCCCTAACTCCTGCTAAACCTCTGAAAATATCTCCCTTGGCCTCTCTTCACTAATGAAGGCCCTGCCTCACTCTGGGGTCTCCTAGATCTGGTCTCCTCAACCTAGGCAGCTGCTGCAAGACCCTGTGCTCTCTCTACACTCCTGGCACCTGCAAGTAACTGAAAAAAATCTTGATACCAAGAGCCTGCTATAATGCACATGATAGAGGGTCTCAGTCCCTCCTTAAACCTCCTGCATCTGTCAAACTCGTCAGAAATGATCCCACCAGCATAGTGACTCAACCAGATAAACTCAATCTCATACTCTGTCACTGTCCTGGTATCCTATCTCAGACTCAGAAACTCCATCTTCTTTGCATCTTTATACTCTCTCGGAGTATACTTCTGCTCAAATTCTCGCAAAAAATCAACATAGGTCAGAACTAGTGGATCATCCAGAGCATGTGAAACCGTCTTCTACCAATCATATGCATCCCTCTACAAAAGAGATCTGGCATAATCAAACTTCTCTTTTGAACTAGCCTGTAACTGAATGAATACCCTCTGAACCTTGTCTAGCCACTGCTCTACTACAGTAGGATCTGTAGTACCAACAAAGTCCTTAGCTCCATACTTTCTCAATTTATCATACTGCCTCACTAGCAACTGCGGCTGTGGCTGTGGCTGTGGCGGCTGCGAAATTGGAGCCTGCCTCAACAACTCTACCATATGCCATACCCAACCAGGCAGAATCTCATCAGCTGCTAGTCTCACATGCACAGAAACAGATGCCTCACCAGCAAACACAATTTTAGCTCCATCTCTACCCTCATCCGGAGCCACACTCTCTGCACTACCCTCAGCAGCCTGATGCATCCGAGACGCCATAACTACCTATATCTATAAATACAGTAGAAAATACTATATTAGAGATCAAAAACTGCCAATGCCAATGCATGTATAACAATTAAAAATCATTTTTAAATCTCTCATTTTCTCTCTCTATCAACCCACCTAGGTCAAGAATCTCAAACCTAGGCTCTGATACCAAAATAAATGTAACACCCTTATACCCTATATACGTACAATACATATTTTTAACATATATAAAATACGCATATACGGTACAAAAATATCACAGATCGGTTTAATAAAAAACATTTCACATTTCCAATTTAAAATTTCAAATTCTAAATATATAAAAATTAAATAGCATTTAAAAATTCATTACTTGTTATAGGAAACCAAAATAAATATTATATATGAAAATCTCTGGAAAAAATTTGCCAGAGTTTTGTCTGTAATTTGGACATCCTAAAAATTTGCAAAAGCACAACCTGCAAAAAGATAACACTCCCAAATAATTTCAATTCACCATCTCAACCATACTCCTCAATTTCACCAAGTTACTCAAATATTTATATATAGATAAATATAATTTAAAATACATTTACTCTCTCATTTCAAATACATTGATTCAAACATTCTTTATAATATGCAATACATAAAATTCAAAATATAATATATTATGCATAATGCTCAAAATGTACAATAACATGAAAATATATACATGCTGCTGACTGTGTTTCTGATCTTGATAACAACTCAACAAGCTCAACTACAAGTCTAGATCCGACCTGATCTAGAAGAATTCTCTGGCTCAGCTGAGTCTACCTTTTCACCTGCGCGATAGAAACAATCGCGCTAAGCCGAAGCCTAGTATTACAAACTTTGATAATAATAATAAAACTCAATGCAATGTCAATGTACAATGCATATAGATGTCACATCATTCCATTTTCTTATATTTTTAAAATATCTCATAATCACAATTCACATATAAACAAACACAAACATGGGCCCAAAGATAACTAACATGCTATTCAAATTTCGGAGTTACTATTTTGGTCTATAATGACACCATGTGTCTAGCCCCATAGGCAATATATCCATGGATTATCTAACTAGATATGAGCTTACGACCCAGTCTTTTCACTCAGTCTAGCTTCAAGGATTTATTTTTGAGGCTTACGACTCGGTCTTTTCACCCCAAAACTATCAAATTTATCAGCTGGGCTTGGCTTACGACCCGGTCTTTTCACTAGCCCAGCGTTTAGCTCGTAGGCAATCATAGGTATGCCGCCAAATACAAAACTCTGAAAATTGAATAACATACTAGACACACAATTTATTCATATTTCTCATTATTAATCTCTTTCTCATTTTCACATATTCAATCTAGGTACATTGCCTTATTTTCACATTTTTTTTTCTCACTTTTCTCAATTTTCACATTTTTCTCATTTTTCTCACTTTTCTCACTTTTCTCATTTTATCAATATCAATTCATTTCATTATACGACATATCTCATTTTTGCATTCACAACACATTACCCAATTACTTTGGGTATTTTCACATAATATACATATTTTACATTTTACATAATTTAACCATTAGCAATGGCTTTTCACAATGCATTTAACACATATATGACATTACAAATGTCATAGCACATTATTCATACACAATCAATGTACCAAATAGCTTAACACATTTTTCAACCAAATGTGTTAAGCCCAAATGTCATGCAAATATAAACAATATATTCAAAGTTTGTACATACCTCCACTAGCAACCCAAAGCAAGCTTAAAACAATCTCCAATCCTATCTTTGCAACTTGCCCTTCACCACTTGGATGAAGCAAACCAACCTCTCTCAATGCCTAAACCAAATGTGATAGCAAATAATCATTTAGTATCACATTTGATGGCATTTTCAATATTTAACCATAATTAAACATCACTTCTATAAATTTTCAAAATTTTAGTTTTTCCTTACTTTAACATTAGAATTCCATTCTACTACAATTAAATTAGTGTTTTAAATTTATTTATATTATTAAAAACATATTTTAATACATTTAAATCATTTACATAATAAAAATACACTCTTATACATAAAATCTCAAAAATGACATAACTTTCCCCCATTGAAGGTTTTCTATTCCAACACAATCCATTACTCATTTCAAGCTTATATTTATCACTTTTAACACTAAACAACATGCTTAAACAAATAAAATCACACAATTCAACCACTTTGAAAAATCACTTTTCCAAAACCCTAAATCTCCACTTCCATTCTCAAACTCCAACCAAACACAATCAAATCCAATATTTGACTTTAAAATACTTGTTTATGAATCAAAACAACATATTTAGAACCAATTTGCACAATTAAAGCTCATTTTTTAAAACCCCAAAAATCTAAATTCTCTCTCTTCACCATTCTTTATCCAAACTCCATCATCTCTTCAATCTAACCTTAAAATCATTGTTAACTACCCAAAATAACATCATACACACCAATTCCAACAATTATAACATACTACTTTAAAAATCCAAAACTCACATAATCCAAACTTCCTTAGATTTCAAAGAAAAAAGAGTTGGAAACTTACTAAATTTGGTGAAAATCACCAAAAAAATTCACTTAAAACTTGTTAAATCCTTCAATTTATGGAGTATGAAAGAATCAAAATCTTGGTTTAGACTCCCATGGAGTTTCAGCCCTTGTGGAGAAGAAGAAGAAGAAGAAGACTTTTTAATTTTCTTTTTTTCCTTTCATCTTTATTTTTAACCATATATATATTAAAATAATTTAATAATTATTTATTTAATTATTTATTTAATAAATTAAAATTTCTAATTTTTCTCTTCCATTTAAAAATAATTTATTTTTAAATTATTTTATTAATTTTAAATTTCTAAAATTTATTTACAAAATGTCATTAAACTTTGACTTTTCTTTTAAAAAGTGTTGACTTTTATATGTTATATATATTTTACATATATATCATATATATATTCCACTTTTTCATTTAAAATCTCTTCATTTTTCATTTAAAATCATTAATTTAATTTATCCTTTTAAATTAAAATTTATTTTATCAAATTTTTTAAAAATTAAAAATTTTCAAAAATTTTGGGATATTACATTACCACAATTATAACACTCTAAATCTTTATATGCTATATTTTTCTTTTTAAAGAATTTATTCTTATTAAGTTTTCTATATTTTTTATACTTGGGTTTTTTATAATCTTCTTTATTAAATTTTCTTTTATAACTTGTCTTATAAGGTTTTTTTATAAAAATCTTCTTTATTAAATTGTCTTTTTTAATTTTTTCCTATAAGGTTTGTTTATAAGACTTTTTATAACTTTTAGAACATCCTTGACAACTTTTACAATTTGGAGTTATATTATAATCAAATTATTTACAGAATGATTCTAATTCTTATTTAGTTTTTCTCATTTCAAACTTTAAAAATTTCTGTAATTTTATATCTTTACAAATCTTTAATCTTTCTTTTTGGAAAGTAAAAAGGTCATTTGGAATTTGATTTCCATATTCCTATTTTATATGACTTCTAACTCTTTCTCCTAAAAAGAAAGGTAATCATACTAAAAAAATTTCTTTCCAAAAAGCCTAGTTAGAATTTTTTTTTTAGCATTACTCTAGTCAGAAATGTTATTTTATGAGATTAAAATCACTAATTTTTTTACACCTGAGGTTAATTAGTAATTCAACATTTTTATCTTTTAAATGAGTTGAATCTCCTATAAAATGAAGTGATATAGTTAGAATAAGTGTTGCCACTGCATCTTGAATAGTATCACCATATTCATTTAAAATAGGTGTTCCATCTTCATAAGTATTAATTGCATTTAGAATTTCTAAATATTGCTCATCAGTGAGATGATTATCCCACCAATATTTTAATTGGAATTTGAAGCCAGCTATAATTAATTTTACTATAATTCTATCAGATATATCAGTTTGAATTCTATAAATATTAGCAGCCATAGTCATCTATTGCAAAAGACTAAGGATGTTGCATTCTGATAGATTATCTATGTTCCATTCATATACTGATGAAGCATTATATTAATACTGAGATAATATATTAGGTCTTTCTATAATACCTAAATATGGTGAATAAATTCTATATACTATAGATTGATTATATATTATATAATTTATTTGAGGAGTTACTGCTTTAAAATATTCAAGGTCTTCAATTTCAGGAATAGAATTTTCTCCTGATTCTGAATCTTGATCTTGAGTAACTATACTAATTATTTTAAATTGTGGTGTATTTTGAACTACCTCTTTTGATTCAGAAGTTGATTCAATTTTACTAAGTTGATCTTTAATTGCTTTTAAAAATAAGAATCTTAATGTTTTTTAACCTCTTATTGTCCTCATTTAGAAACTTGAAAAGGTTTAAAAACATGATTTTTTTTAATTGCTTTTTTGATTTTTCTTCACTAGGTTTTATTATTTCTTTACTTTTAATAGAATTTTCTATCCTATCACTATTTTCCTATACTGTGTAAATGTGCATTACAAAAATTATTCTGTTCTAAGATTTTTCTATTTAAATCATCATCACCAATAGTTTTAAATGGTGTAGCTTTAATTTCTCAATCACTATACATAAATATACTAGTGGCTTTAGGTTGATATTTATGCTGAATAATTTTATTATTACTTTCCATTATGTTTCTTTATTTCTAGTAGTTATAGGATTTAAAGTTTTTAAATTATTTTGTACTGTGTAAACCTTTTAAACCATTTAAAGAATTTAATTTTTATTTCATTTGTTTTACAAAATTAATATATTCTATTTTAAAATTTTCAAAATTATTTTCTTTAAAAATTTTATTTAATTTCTCTAAGTTTTTAGTTGCTGTTATTTTTTCATAAAATTTATCTTCATTAAAAATTAAATTTTTTAGTAATCACATTTAATTCTTTATCTATATTTATTACATTTTCAGTTATAGCTGAGGCTGTAGGAGATGTAGGTGGAGAAGAAGACAGATCTTTATGCAAGTTTTGATTGTTTAATCTAGAATTAGGATCTAAAGGGTTTAATTCATTAGGGTCTGTATACAAAGATTGTGGTACTACTCTACTATAGTCTATACTTTTCATTTTATGACTGGATTTTGGTATATCTAATATAGATTACCTGGGCTTTACAAATGTTTGCATGACTAGTTTAGGGTTTGCTCAAGATAAGAGGTATATATTACAGAAGATAACTATGATGCTCATTCTATGTCTACTGTTGAAGTAAAAGAGGAAGTATCTGAATACCTACTACTTATACTATGTCTAGATAATTTTAATTTTACTTTACCATCTTCATGCTGTTCAATTTGACTAATATTAATATGAGGCTCTGCAATTTTTCCAAGTTCTAGAGGAGGAACTGCTCTTTCTAAAATTCATTTATCAGGAAGGGATATGTCCTTCCACTGTATGGTTTTAGGAATCATAGTATTAACTTTACTAAGGTCTGTTTGGAGAAATTTGGTCTCTCCTGTTTTATGCTGCATCTTATACTTAGTTGCAAAGGCAGATGCCATAGCTTTATACTGTATCTTATAGATTAATGCTACAAGAATTAATCCTTCTAACATTTTATAATTATGAGTTTTAATTTTTAATATTACACTTTTGAATATATTTGGGTCATTTAAAGATATTGTGATATCTGGATGTACTTAAAAGTTAATAGGTCCTTGACTTAGACTAATCTCTACTGATCCTAAGAGAGAGTCTTGAAAGTTTATAAACCTAGCATCTCTGATAACAACCAATATACTAGTATTTAAACCTTCTCTGGTTAAGGGTTTTATACTAATTTGTATTAATCATATATGTATAAATCTATATATATTTTTTTTGTCTTTATGTTCCTTTAAGGTTTTAGAAGATAACAAAGTAATCCTTTAAAAAGGATTATTTAACTATATATCTCTTTCTTCCATTTTTATCGTATAATCTATTTTAAAAATCCTTATTTTAGGTACTTTATAAATTTGTTCTTTATCTACATTAGGTATTTTTCAATCATCTATTGCTTTATGAAAATATTTTAAAATTACTTCGTTTATATTTACTATCCTTTTAATTTCTGATGACTCAAAATTATCAAATTTAGTTGTACTAGCATATTTATATAAAAAAGGTTCCATTTTTAATTTTTAAAAAATAGTTTAAAAGTGATTTCTATGATTTTAGAAGTGACAACTGACTTACTACCTTACAACGCCTATCATCAGCTAACACGAAACTTACTGCATATCTAAATTCCTAGGTCAAAGATCACACTCTTAATACTACAAATCAAAAGTTAAAAATAAAAACTTCTTTATATATTCTACTACCACCCCAAAAATTTAGAAGGCTCTGATATCAGCAAAAACTTATAATTTTGTAAATTTTATTTATATTTTGTATAATAATAAAACTATTGGTATATCGGATGGAAACCTATACATAAATTCAGGAGCTAAATTTGAATGGACAGTATTTCTGTCTGCACTTAGGTGTAATAATTTCACGTATCAGTATTCTTGTATTTATACTTTTGTATGATTTCATATTATTAATAAAATAAAATATTTAATATGTTTTTAATATATTCTTTGACATTCTTTATATTTCTTTAAATTTATTTAAATTATGTATAAATCTATGAGTGTGTATTGCTTTTTGCTTAGAAAATCTAGTAGGTTGCTTGTTTCCCCTTGTGATCCTCAAAATTTCCGAATCTAAATATAATTTATTTTATTTAATACAAATTCTTTAAGTTTTAATTCCTAAAAGTTTTTTTATTAAATTTACAAAATCTAGAAGTATGACTTTTTTTTTACCACAATTATAACAATTTAAATCTTTATATGCTACATTTTTCTTTTTAAAGAATTTCTTATTATTAAGTTTTCTATATTTTTTTATTTAGGTTTTGTATAATAATCTTCTTTATTAAATTTTCTTTTATAATTTTTCTTATAAGGTTTTTTCTATAAGACTTTTTATAACTTTTAGAACATTGTTCTTGATAACTTTTATAATCTTCTCTCTTAGAATCAATAGAGACTAGTCTAAGTCAAGGACCTATTAACTTTGATGTACATCCAAATATCACAGTATCTTTAAAGTGACCCAAATATATTCAAAAGTGTAATATTGAAAATTAAAACTCATAATTATAAAATGTTAGAAAGATCAATTCCTATAGCATTAATTTATAAGATATTGTATAAAGCTATGATATCTGCCTTTGCAACTAAGTATAAGATGCAACATAAAACAAAATAGACCAAGTTTCTCCAAACAGACCTTAGTAAAGTCAATATTGTGATCCTAAAACCATATAATAGAAGGACATATCCCTTTCTAATCAATGGATTTTAGAAGAAGAAGTTCCTCTTTCAGAACCTGAAAAAACTGTAAAGCCTAATATTAATATTAGTTAAATTAAGAAGATGAAAAAGTAAAATTAAAATTTTTTAGACATAGTATAAGCAATAGGTATTCAGATATTTTCTCTTCTACTTCAATAGTAGACATAGAAAGAGCATCACAGTTACCTTCTGTAATATATACCTCTTATTCTGAGCCAACCCCTAAACCAGTCATGCAGACATTTGTAAAGTCGACTAGAATTTTCCTCTTGATTTTGAATCTTGATCTTGTGAGACTATACTAATTATTTTATATTGTGGTGTATCTTGAACTACTTCTTTTGATTCAGAAGTTGATTTAATTTTATTAAGTTGATCTTTAATTACTTTTACAAAATCAGAATCTTAATGTTTTCTAACCTTTTGTTGTCCTGTTTTAGAAACTTGACAAGGTTTAAAAACATGATCTTTTTAATTTCTTTTTTTGATTTCTCTTCACTAGGTTTTATTATTTCTTTACTTTTAATAGAATTTTTTATCCTATTTAACTGTTTTTCTATACTGTGTAAATGTTCGTTACAAAAATTATTCTATTCTAAGATTTTTCTATTTGAGTCATTATTAGCAACAGTTGTAAATGGTGTAACTTTAATTTCTCGATTGCTATAGATAAATATACTAGTGGCTTTAGGTGAATGTTTACTTTGAATAATTTTATTATTTACTTTCCATTCTATTTCTTTATTTCTAGTAGTTAAAGGATTTATAGTTTTTAAATTATTTTATATTGTGTATTTAATATTGTGTAAACATTTTTAAACCATTTAAAGAATTTCATTTTTATTTCATTTTTTAAAAAATTAATATATTATTTTTTAATTTTTTAAAATTACTTTATTACAAATTTTATTTAATTTCTCTAAGTTTTTAGTTGTTATTATTTCTTTATAAAATTTATCTTCATTAAAAATAAATTCTTTAGTAATCTCATTTAATTTTTTTTATCTATATTTGTTACATTTTTAGTTATGAGGCTGTAGGAGATGAAGTAAAAAACCTAATATTTCAAGCTTCAGAAGAGGTCCGAGCTAAATTCGAATTAACAGTATTTTCTGTCTGCACTTGAATGTAATAATTCTACATATCAGTATTCTTGTATTTATATTTTTATATGATTTCATATTATTAATAAAATAAAATATTTGATATGTTTTTACTAAATTCTTTGACATTCTTTATATTTCTTTAAATTTATTTAAATTATGTATATATCTAAGAGTGTGTATTGCCTTTTGGCTAGAAAATCCACTATATATATAGGCTAAATACATATATAACCCCCTACACTTATAGCTTTTCCTCACTTTGTCTCATAAACTTTCAATTTAACCATATAGCCCCCTGAACTCAATTTTTTTTAACTTATAAATATAAACTCACTAAGTTACACCGACTCATGCTGAGTCACTAAGATATCTATTTAGTATAAAATATACAAATACAAGAGGTAAAATGACAAATATTCATTAATATAAGTGTTTATTAGTAAAAAAAATAGATAAATATTGGGGATAAAGTGGTTAAAATAAAAGTTTAAGAGAAAAAAATAATTAAACATGAAAAATTCAGAGGGCTACATATATATTTGACCATATATATATTTATAGTTTTAAGGTTTCATCACTTTAACTTTAGAGTTTGAAGGTATGACCGGCCAAACAAAAGTCAACAAGTTTTCAAAGTAAAAGGAGGTATCCCTATTTTTATAATTAAAAATTTTTATTTGTATAAAAGCAAAAAAATTTTGAAGTACAGCGTATTTAAAAAATGATTTTAATTTTTAAATTAGTTTTGTAAATATTATATAAAAAAGCTTTTTTTTTAAATACAGATTAAAAATTTTAAAAATATGAAAAAGTTTTCTAAAAGTATAAAAATATAGTAGTAAAAGTTTTGTTATTTTTTGGATATGTGAATATGTTCTATATATATTGGGCAATATGCATTATTTTTACAGTGTTAATCCTAAAAGCTAATTTTTAAAAGTATAGAGCTCATTTCTATCTTACTTGATTAATTTATTTGTTTTTATTAGATGTGGAATTTACCACATTTGGTTCACTTGTTTGATTTTATATTTTATTAGATGATTAGATAGTCTTAACACTTCTCCAATAATATGTTTAGGTTTGGTTTGCCTTTTGGTTTCAGGTAGGTTTGGTTATGAGATTCACAGGAACTACTGTGATACCATATGAAATTTTAATTTCAATTGATTTTGGATTCAATTTGTTTTTTCTTAAATATAAATTTAAGAGTTTTAATCCTAAAAGTTAACTTTTAATATTGAAGAATTTATTTCTATATTAATTTTTAGTCCATTTGTTTATTCTTATTTGACATGTGATTATTAGAATTATTGGCATGGGGATATACACTTGATGAACTCTATTATTTGGATAATAGTAACAACTAAATGATTCTAAATTATTTAAAGAGTATCAACGCTATGACCAAATTAAATAAATCCAAATCTAAAGCAATTTCGGAAGTCGACTAATTTATAATTTTGAAAATAATTATAGCATGATTTAAAAAAAAAATCTTGTTTGTATTATGATCAAATATTTTTAGTTTAATCAGTTGTATTCTTTGATTTCCTGAGTATGAAGCCACGTTAAATCTCGATAAGGAGAATTTTATCGCACTCATGATTCTATCCAACTTGAATCTAAAAGAATAATCTACATATATATAAATATATATCCCATCATATTATTATTCTAAATGAGATATCTAATCAAAATAACCGATATATCATATAAATTTTTTATTATATCATATAATTTTTTTTATTATATCCTCCCATATACGAGAGAGAGTGAGAGAAATTGACCCAATATGTAAATGTGAAATTGATATCATTAAATAAAGCCACGAGATTATATGAAAACGCATTAATTTATATATACAAGTGTTCACACGCAATTAAGGAAAGAAATGTGAAGAACCTTGTGAGTGCTATAAATTATTATTAATCTTTCTCTCTCTCTGTCTCTTTTTCTTATCTGAAATTAAATCTTCACCGCTAGCTAATTACTAGCTAAAAGCGCCCCCTCTCACTACATTCACGTTTCATCTATAATTTCAACATTATAACATCAACTACCCAACCTAACAGTAAGTCTCTGCACTACCTGTTAGAGCCAAAGCTCTTGTTACCAATTAACCCATGAAAGGTCTCTCTTTCTTCCTTCTCAAGAACTCTCTTGGATCCAAAATGAGAAAAGGAATTAGAAATTTTTGCAATGGAGATGGCTCAACTTCAACTCTCAATCAACACAAACCAAATGATCATGATCATGATCATGTTCTTGTTGATGATCATCATGACCACCTTATGAACACCTCTCCTTATTACAATAATTATAAGCATAGGACTAGTACTACTACTAGTGAAACCCCACCAACATTAGAGGAGATGATATTGCAGTTAGAGTTAGAAGAAGAATTTGCAAGAAAAGCTAAGCTTAAACATGATAATTTGGTTACCACAAGAGGTGGTAGAATGTCATGTGTTAATAATTCTGATATACTAAGGTCTGCAAGGAACGCGTTGAATCAGTATCCTCGCTTTTCTCTCGATGGTAAGGATGCAATGTATCGATCTTCTTTCAGGAATTTTGAACAGGTTGCTGCTAGAAAATCTGTTTGTTGCGAACGAGGATTACTCAGATCACATCAGGAAAAATATTTGCCAGCGACTTTAGCAGGGGAAAGTGTGGTTTGGTGCAAACCAGGAGTGATAGCCAAATTGATGGGTCTTGAAGCAATGCCAATGCCAATCAATAGACAGAGAAATAGTTCTAGTCAGGAAAGTTTGAGGTCAATTGTAAAGAGACAAAATCTGAGAAGAAGAGTGGAAAGACATGAAATGGAGAGAAGGGTTGCAGGAGGCTGCAGTAGTGATCATGATCATATGAACAATCTCTGTAAAAGAGGGAAAATACTGGGTTCTTCTTCTTGTCCAAGAAACAGTAATAGATACTGTGTTATGAAACCAGTTGCAGTTGAACCGCCAAATGATGAAGGTGGTTGGCCAACCAGGCAATTTCGTTAGATTGAGTTTAGTCGCACCAAAAATAAACTTTATTGGGGTCCATTAACATATATAAATATTCATTTTCATGCCAGCTAAAGCGTGGTACAGTGGTAAATCCATATTATGCCATGTCTCAAACTTACACTCAGGTTTAAATCTTCTTCCTCATTACTTATAAAAAATAAAGAGTTATTTAAAAAATGATTAGATATTTAAATATATTATATTAATTTAAATATTTTAATCATTATATATATATATACGGTTGGAAAATTGAATATAAAACATTGTGATAGCTATTTCTTGTGAAAATCAATATAATACATATCCGACTTTAATTGAATTACTGTTGCCAAATATACATTTCATTATTTCAAAACATTGTGAAAGATGATTAAGCAAATTTCATTAATTAAGTCTGTTGGAACGCATACAAATAAATAAATTATTTCAACACAATTCCATATTGGAAAAACACAAGACTTTCATCCCTTTATATGTCATTTTGTGTTATTGAACTTGTAAAATGTAGAAAAAGAGATAGATCTCGTGTCTATGAGAAATAGGCAAAAAAAAAAAAAAGAACCAATTCATACTGAAATTGTTGTATTCTCACCCCCCTTGTGCATGAGATATACGCGAGAACTAGTATAAGTTCACTTTTTCTTATTTGTATTTTCTTTTTTTTTCTATTTAAGTTTATTATTGTTCTGCTGTTTTGATATTATTTAAGAGTAGTCTGTTATATCCTGAGGAGTTTATTACAAAATAATTTCTAAGGACAATGTTTCACGTATGTGTTAATTTCTTAAAAGATCAACATGAAATCAAATTGCCAAACTCCCTTTTATGATTTATTTGGATTTTACAAAAAAATGTTGATATAAATTAAATTAATTGTTTCACTAAGAAGGCTACAGAATGAAATGAGAATTGTAGTTAATTAAACAGGTTGGATACATACGAGCAAAAATATAAACAAATAGGAATGTTTTTTTGAGAAACAAAGGAATTGTATAAATACCAAATAAAAGAACAGTAGAGAGTGGAGGATTAACTAACCACGACCAACATGTCCTATTACACCCAAACTAGAATCCTCAACAATTCTCTTTGACAAAATAGTATTAACCTTAAAATTAGGAGTACATTCCAAGCCTAGTAGACTAGCATCCTGAAAAGCAGCTCTAGCAACTAAATAAGCTGCTCTATTAACTTATTCGCATACCTAAGAATATGAAAGACCTTGAATATGTTTGCTATCTATATACAATCTGCAACTAAAGAGCCAAACCCATCATCCCTGCTGCCTAAGAGAGTGATAACACTATAAAATTCTAAACAATCAATTTCAACAATCACATTTCTAAGGTTATTGAACTTTATCCAGGTAATGGCATCTCTAACATCAATTACTTTAACAAACCAAGGAGCCATGCTATTGGTCCTACGTCCTACGCCTAGTAAGAGCTGAAACAAAATTATCCCGGTGATCTTGGAGCATAGCCGCAGCAACTGCTCCATAGACGTTGCATTTTAGGAACCCTAGTGGTATAACACGCTACTTTGTACAACATTCAGCCTCTACACCTGACCTTCTTGTTACATTGCTCATCCAGCATCGCACTTCCTGCCATTCCTGCCAAGCATGTATAGCAGAGTTAAAAAGAAATAAAGATTCACAAAACTTATTTTCCCACAACCATTTGTTACGGAAATGCCATAGATTCTACACCAAATAGCAAATATTTCCCAGCAACTCTATGTCTCCCTTTTTTGCATAAAACTAAAGCAACTCAGTCATATTATTAAAGCTCAGGTTACTATCCAGCATACACCAATAAGCATTAGCACTAGGACACTCCCGTAATAAATGAAACACTGTTTCAGGTTGGGCATAAAAGAAACAGTTGTGTCTAAGTGAATTCCTTTAACCACCAATTAATAAAGTCTGTGGGAATCATATCATTCAAAACTCTCCAAATAAAATGCTTAATTTTTGGAGCCACAGAAAAAGGCCATATTATATCCCATATACCCTCCATCTTATAAGAATTAATATTCGAAAACATGGAAGTTGCTAAATGGTAGCTACTTTGGACTAAGTATTTGCCTACACGAGTAAAATCCACATAAGTCTATCTTGCCTTTGGGAGAGGCTCATTGGAAATTGCAAGATGTTATTGATATCATGAGGCAAAAGCTTTTGAATAACAGGTAAATTCCAACAACATCCACTTTCATCCATCAACTCACTTATCATCATTTCCTATCTATCCGCAACAATAGGTGAACTAACCTTGAAACGTGAATTATTAACAATCCAAGGATCTCTCCATACATTAATAAATGACCCATCTTCAATTCTCCATCTAACACCCTTTTTCAAGACCTCCATAGCATGCAATAGACTCTTCCAAGTGAAGCTAGGATTATTAACTTTATTAAACTGTAAAATCTTAGAAAATATTTTACTTTGACGAGTTGATATGAAAGAGTACTTGGGTTGGAGATAAATCTCCACCTTTGTTTGCCAAGCATGACAAAATTAAAATAGTGTAGATTTTTAAAACCAAGACCACCATTCTTCTTCTTAGTACATATGACCCCATGCTGACCAATGAGCTTTTCTCCCACCATTATGTTTTAAACCCCACCATATTTGAAAGCAACTTCAGCCCAACATATTTGAAAGCAAAAAAAAAAAGATATTGATTTACCTAAAGGATATTATACATTACTCATATCATCAAGGTGGATATTTGCATTTAAGAGGCTATATAGATGTCGATTGGACTAGAGTTATGGATGAGAGATAATTCACTTATGTGTTTGTTTTCTTACTTGACTATGGTGTCATATCTTAGAGCATCACAATCATCTATTACATTATCCAAAATGGAAGATAAATTTATGGTATTTTCAACTACAGTACAAGAGGTAATATGGATAAAAAGATTTTTGAAACATTTAGGTGTATGTGCTGCAAGTGTTTTTTAATTTTAGTAAACTACTAGAGTTAAGCAAGCTTACACCAAATACTTAAAATCCTAATACGACACACAATAAGGTAGATATAAAATACATATCTATGTATGAGATGATTATAAATCCTTTAAAAAAATATTCCTACAAATGTATTTAATGGACATAAAAAGTCTCAAAAATTATATAGATGTTGATGTATTTATGTTATTTATTTTTTCCGCATTAAGGTTTGTTTTGTTATTTTTATTAATTCAAAAAATATGATGTTTGTTTTCATGCTAAAATGAGTATGTATGTTTGGTATATTTCTAGTTATAACCTTAATCACACTATTAGTGATTTGACCCCTAAAATTACTAATCCTGAGAGCATGAAAGATCTTTGCACTATCTCTTTGTGTAATGTGATTTATAAAATAATCTCGAAAGTGTTGGCTAATAGATTCAAGGCATTGCTTCCTTTTATTGTGTCTATGTCCCAATTGGCTTTTGTCCTGGATCACTTAATTACAGATAATTTGTTGGTAGCCTTTGAGATTATTCCTTTACTAAAAAGAAAGACATGTGGTAGTGAGGGTGAGATTGAAACATATCAGTCTTCGATAAATATTATTGATACAGAAGCTATGTATTTATACAAGTTACATGACTTATGAAGCAAGTAATAAACTCCTAATAATACACAAAGTACTTTCCTAATCATATACGAAATACAATTCCTATCATTTCCCCTCAAGTTGTACCGGAAGATTGAACGGACAACTTGTCCCGAAGAAGCAAATGGCGTTGCTTTGACAAAGGTTTGGTTAAAATATCAGCTACTTGATCATCACCATTAATGTACCGAACACACAACTTATTTTTCCGAACATGATCTCGAACAAAATGGAAATCAATTTCTATATGTTTAGTACGACTATGAAAAATAGGATTAGCTGAAAGATAGGTTGCACTTAGATTGTCACTCCAAATTGTAGGCAGGAAAGCTAAGGGCAGTCCTATTTCAGCCATAAGTGATTGAAGCCAAATAAGTTCAGATGTAGTGGAAGCAATCGCGCGATACTCAGCTTCAGTAGAGGAGCGAGAAACCGTGCGTTGTTTCCTAGATGACCAAGAAATCAGTGCATTGCCATAAAAAATTGCAAAACCTGTTGTGGATTTCCTGTCGTCAACCGATCCTCCCCAATCGGCATCACAAAAGGCAGTTAACCGATGCCCCCCAAGCTTAGATAAGAAAATTTCATGTGTAGAAGTAGTTTTAAGGTAACGCAGTATGCGTTTTACAGCAGCCCAATGTTCAACCGTAGGTGAATGCATAAATTGTGATACTTTGTTGACAGAGAAAGCGATGTCCGGGCGCGTAAAAGTAAGATATTGTAGGCTTCCAACAATGCTTCTGTAGAAGGTGTGATCATGAAATGAATCTCCTTTGGTGGCCGAGAGTTGTTGCTTAATATTAGCTAGGGTATGCAAGATGCTGCAATCTTGCATTTTAGCGCGGGAAAGAATATCTCGAATGTATTTCTGCTGTGTCAGTAAAATACCCTGCGAAGTGCGACTTGCTTCAATTCCAAGAAAGTAAGAAAGTTCCCCAAGAGATTTGACTGGAAACTGTTTCTCTAAAGTTGAAGTCAGTCTTGAAAGTAATTGTTTACTGCTGCTCAAGACCAAGATATCATCAACATAAATTAAGCAAAACAATTTCTCTGAACCTGAATTCATGTAGAAGAGTGATGTATCGGTTTTGGAGGCTTTAAAACCGAAATGAACAAGAGCATCAGTGAGGCACTTATTCCACATTCGTGGAGCTTGTTTCAAACCGTAGAGAGAGCGTCGAAGTAAACATACATGATCAGGGTATTGTGAATTCACAAATCCTTGCGGCTGGTTCATAAAAACAGTTTCTTCTAAATTTCCATGCAAAAAAGCATTGGAAATATCAATCTGCTGCACTGACCAATCATGACTTACTGCTAAAGACAATAGCAATCGGATTGTTATAGGTTTAACCACCGGACTAAAGGTATCAGCATAGTCAATCCCAGGTTGTTGGTGAAAGCCTTTCGCAACCAACCGCGCCTTGTATCGTTCAATAGAACCATCTGGTTTTAATTTGGTTTTAAACACCCATTTGTTTCCAATCACATTGTACTCAGATTTGGTTGGTACAAGTTCCCAAGTACCATTTGCAATAAGAGCATTGTACTCCTCTTGCATTGCTTGTCGCCACTGTGGAAGCTTGGAAGCTTGAGAAAAAGTAGATGGTGTATCCTCATTTTCAACTGATGCTGCAAGATTAAAAGGTTTCTTTGGCTTCAATTTTCCCGTCTGAGTTCGAGTTACCATTCTTTGTGGTAAAGATGGTTCTACAGCTTGATGTAGACTCGGGCTGGACCGAATTGGACTTGGCATAGATTCACCTGAAGTCAATTCGGTGGAGAGTGGAACCAATGGCAAAGCAGTAGTGTTGTCATCACAAGACAACGATGCTGCAGGTTGTGTAGCAGGAGCTGGCGACGCAGGTTCAATAGGCAAGTCAGCTGATCTTTCGACAATTGGCAATGGCTGTGTTGGCAGTGGAGTAGCAGTAACATTAGGATTCGGCAATGAGAAAATTGGCGTACTGGACGGCTCATGTGGAACAGTGATTCGTTGTTGTATACGACCTTTGAATGGAAACACCTGTTCATCAAAAAGAACATGCCGTGAGATATAAAATTTCCCAGTATCAAAATCATAACAATTATACCCTTTGTGAGTTTTACTATATCCCAAGAAAACACAAAGTTTAGACCGAGGTGACAATTTATTTAAGCTATACGGTCGCAACCAAGGGTAACATAAACTACCAAACACTCGCAATGCTTGATAATTTGGTTTTTCACCAAATAATTTCTCAAAAGGAGATTGATGTTGTAGATTTGGTGTAGGTAATCGATTAATAGCATAGACAGCCGTCTCAAAAGCATTAGTCCAAAACTTCTGTGGAACTGATGCATGGAGTAAAAGTGCTCTGCCAGTCTCAACCACATGTCGATGTTTCCTTTCGGCACACCCATTCTGTTCGGGCGTATGTGGACAGGAAACATGTTGACTGATTCCATGTTCACTAAGATAACCTGTCAAAGCCTGAAACTCACCACCCCAATCCGCCTGAAAGGCTTTTATTGATCGCCCAAAATGTTTTTCAACCAAAGTCCGAAATTGATGAAAAATTGTTAGCACATCAGACTTATATGGAAGGAAGTAAATCCATGTATATTTGCTATAATTATCAAAAAATAACACGTAATAATGTTTACTATCATTTGAAACTATGGGTGCTGGACCCCACAAATCCGAACAAATAAGTTCCAATGGTGCTTTGGCCACAAAATTTGAAGAAGAAAAAGGCAATTTATGACTTTTTGCCATAGAACAAGCTTGACACAAACTATTTAATTTAATTGAATTATCAACTAAGCTAGACTGTATACTACGCCGAACCGTTGGAATATTAGCATGCCCTAGTCTTGCATGCCATACATCTAACGACACTGCATGAGATTGTACTCCAGTAGTAAACGGCTTGCTTGAATCAAACGGGTAGACTCCACTTTTACTCCGGCCTCGATGCAACACTTCCTTCGTTGCCAAATCCTTCACAAGAAACTCATATGGAAAAAACTCAATGGAAACCCAATTAGAGAGACAAAAAGATTTCACAGAAAGTAAATTCTGAAAAATATCAGGAATATGGAGCACATTATCAAGTTGAAACTTACGATTAGACCCAGACAATTCAGCTTTCCCAACATGAGAGATTGAGAGTTTAGAGCCATTACCTAAAGCCACTTCTTCTGGACCGGTATATTCCGAATGGATGGCGAGGTTTTCCAATTCATTGGTCATATGATGCGTCGAACCACTGTCCAAGAGCCATTGTTGTTGCTGCTGCGGTTGATGATTTAACGCCATATTGTTTGCTGGTCGTGAATTAAACCGCTGAGTGTTGCCGATCTTAGGAGATGGGCAGACCCTTGCAATGTGTCCCTGGCCATGGCAATTATGGCATGTGATAACAGGAGCTTCAAAGTTAGATTGAGAAGAATTATGATTAACATAATTCTGGGTAACCACACCTGTCCCTTGTTGATAGCCTTGACCATAACCTTGACCATAATACTAAAAATTCCCTGTATTATAGTTGGCTGATCCACGCCTAGAATTGGTTCCACCATAAGTCGATCTTCCACGTCCTCGACCACCACGACCTCTGCCTCGACCTCGAGATGAATTGGTATAACTATTGTTGTTTGGAGAATATTGAGATTGTGAGAATTGCACCGAAGGAGTGATGATGGCAGCACTTTCATCACGTTTAAGACGTCGTTCTTCAGTCAAAAGGAGACCATGAATATCATCAAACGAAAGCTCATATGTTCGTGTGTCAAGAATTCTCAAAAAAATTGAATAGCTTGGCCCTAATCCATTGAAAATAAATTCAATAAGTTGATCGTCAGGTACAGGTTGTTCAAGAGCTCCCAATCGATCAGCGATAAGCTTAGCATTCGAAACATAAGTATCAATGGACTGATTTTCTCTTCGCAAATTGTGAAGTTGAGTTCGAAGTTCACGGATTCGAGCTCTGGATCCAGACGAGTACACTGTTTCAAGCTTCCTCCAAGCCTCTCTTGCCGTTTTAATACCTATAAGCTTAGCAAGAATTCCTTCAGTTACAGAAGCAACGATCCAGCTCAATACCAGCTGATCATTGTTTGTCCAGACTACATATAATGGATTAATACTGCCATTGGCATTTAATTCTGGTGGAGCAGATTTAGTTCCATCAATGTGGTATTGCAAACCACATCCACTTATCATAGGATGAAATTGTGTCTTCCATAACAAATAATTTTCAGAATTGAGTTTAATGGTAATTTGATGATTCAAATTAGGGAAGGGTGAGGGTGAAGAATTCGAAGAATTTGATGAAGAAGCACCTGTTGTTGGATCAATAACATCCCCCATCGAAACAACTTAGGTTTTTAAACCCTTTTTAAGCTCTGATACCATGAAACATATCAGTCTTCGATAAATATTATTGATACAGAAGCTATGTATTTATACAAGTTACATGACTTATGAAGCAAGTAATAAACTCCTAATAATACACAAAGTACTTTCCTAATCATATACGAAATACAATTCCTATCAGAGATGACTCTTAAAGTGATATCAGCAAAGTCTATGATCAGGTTGACTAGGAATTTTTGAGGCGAATGATGTTGAAGTTGGGTTTTGATGATAGATGGGTTCATATTATTATGTTATACATCACTTTTGTTTCTTATTCTATCTTTTAATGGTACTATGCTTGATCCTATTTTTTCTTAAAGAAGGCTTAAACACAGGGATCCTTTATCCCCATATTTATTTATTTTGTGTGCGAAGGAGCTCTCGGCTTTGTTTACTCGAGCTAAAAGAATAAGGAGTATCCATGGTTGTTGAGTAAGCAGAGGGATAGTTTTTTTGTATTTCTCACCTGCTTTTTGCATATGATAGTTTTTTTTCTTTTTAAAAGTTGAGGAAAGGGAATGTTGTGTTGTGAAGAACATTCTTCAACTATATGAATAAGCTTTAAGTCAAGCAATTAATTTTTAGAAATCAGGAGTCCTATTCAATACTAATATGGATCCTTCTAGGAGAGCTATCTTGGAAAAGATAATTGGTGCTCATACCTCACTCAATCAAATTAAATATTTGGGGCTTTCCTCTTTGGTTGAATAAAAAAATAGATTTTCTCTCTCTTTTGTTTTTTTTAAAGAGAAGCTTATTGATTGAATTTCTAATTGGAGAAATAAGTTTCTTCCAAGGGTGGGTATGGAGATTCTTATCAAAATGGTGGCTCGAGCTTTTCTATCTCATAGTATGGGTGTCTTCCATATTCCGATCTCTCTTTATAGGGAACTCCAAAAAATGATGAACCCTTTTTGGTGGGGTTTAAAAGGTAATGGTCGTAGAGGATTGCATTCATTATCATGGTATTGCTTATGTGCTAAAAAGAAGGATGGAGGGCTTGGCTCCCGAAATCTATAGTTTTTTAATGTGGCCATATTAGGAAAGCAGGATTGGATGTTCCTATCCAATCTGGACAGTCTTACCATAAAGATCTTCAAAGCAAAATTGTCACACCCGTGATTTTGGAGAAATAAAAAAAAAGCAATTGGAGATATAAAAGTTGAATATACTCAATATATATATCTAGAGTATATATATCATATACATATGGTATATTAATTGTATATGTTGGATTAATACATTAGATACTTAATATATTTAATACACATATAAGGTACATTTGATGTGTATGAGATATACATTACTTGTGCATATGTGTAATATCCCAAAATTTTGAAAAGTTCTAATTTTTGAAAATTTGATAAAATAAATTATAATTTAAATGGATAAATTAAATTAATAATTTTAAATGAAAAATGAAGGGATTTTAAATGAAAAAGTGGAATATATATGTGATATATATGTAAAATATATACAACATATAAAAGTCAATACTTTTTAAAAGAAAAGTCAAAGTAAAAAGGTATTTTGGTAATTAAATCTTAAAAATTTAAAATTAATAAAATAATTCAAAAATAAATAATTTTGGATGGAAGATAATATTTTGGAGTTTTAATTAAATAAATAAATAATTAATTAATTAATTAAAAATATATTAAAATAATAATATATATAAGGTTGAAAATGTGAGTGGGAGGAAAGAGAAAATTATTTTTTTTTCATCTTCTTCTTCTTCTTTCCTTCAAGGCCAATTTTCATGGCTTCAAGAGAGGGACTTGCTTCTTCCAAACTCATTTAATTGAAATATTTATAAAGTTTCAAGTGGATTTTTAAGGTTTTCCTCTTTAATTAGTAAGTTTACTCACTTTTTCTTTGGATTTCCATGAAAGTTTGAATATGTGTGTTTTGAGTTTTTGAAGTTCTAAGATTTAATTATCTATTTGGATATGGATGAAGTTATTTTAAGTGATTAACAATGATTTTAAGGTTAGATTTAAGAAATGGTTGAATTTAAGTTGAGTTTGGTGAAGAGAGAGAATTTAGGGTTATGAAACATTTGATTTTTTGAAATCATGAGTTTTAATTGTGCAAATTGGTTTCAAATGTGTTGTTTTGATCATAAACAAGGATTTTAAAATCAAATGATGGATTTAGTTATGTTTGGATAGAGTTTGAAGATGGTAGTATTGATTTAGGGTTTTGGAAAAGTGAATTTTCAAAGAATGATTAATTGTTTGATTTTAATGCTTAAATCATGTTATTTAATGATATAAGTGGTGGAAATAAGATTGAAATGATAATTGGATTGAGTTGGAATGGAGATCCTTCAATGGTGAAAGTTATGCCATTTTAAGATTTTGAACATAAGCATGTGATTAATTAATGTAATTGATTTAAACATGTTAAAATATGTTTGTAATGATATAAATAAACTCAAAACAATAATTTATTGGGTTAATATGGATTTGCTAAGTTAAAGTAAGGAAAGACTTAATTTTTAAAATTTTGTAGGAGTGTTGTTAAATTAAGGTTTGATGTTGAGAATGCCTTAGAATGTGATATTAAATGATTATTTTTAATCACATTTGATATAGGCATTGAGGGAGATTGATTTGCTTCATCCAAGTGGTGAAGGGCAAGTTGAAAGAATAGGATTGGAGATTGTTTCAAGCTTGCTTTGGGTTACTAGTGGAGGTAAGTACAAACTTTGAATGACTGCATATATTTACATGACATTAGGACTTAACACATTTAGTTGAGAAATGTGTTAAGTTACTTAATATACTGTTGATGAACGTGAATTATGTTATGATATGCATAATGTGTATTATGTTGAAGTACTAAGGTAATGTGTTGAAAATGAAAAGAAATGTGGTATAATGTGATGAGATATGTGAAAACAAAATGTAATGAATTGATTTTGATATAAAAGAGAAAAGTGAGAAAAAGATGATATAATAAGGCAATGTGCCTAGTTTGATTATGAGAAAATGAGAAAAGTTTTGATAAAGGAATTATTAAAGAATTTGACAATGAGAAATATAAATAAATTGTGTGCCTAGTATTTTATTCAATTTTCAGAGTTCTGGGTTTGGCAGCATGCCTATGAATTACTAGGCAGGTGAAAAGACAGGATTGTAAGCCGGGCCCAGCTGATAAATATGATATTTTGGGGGTGAAAAGATCGGGTCGTAAGCCTCAAAAATAAATCCTTGAAGCTAGACTGAGTGAAAAGACTAGGTCGTAAGCTCAAATCTAGTTGAATTATCCATGGATATATTGCCTACGGGGCTAGACACAAGGTGTCATTATGGACTAAAGCAGTAACTCTAGAATTTGAATAGCATATTAGATCCTTTTGGGCCCATGCTTGTCTTTACTTTAATGTGAATTATGAATTGTGATACAATTGAGAAATATAATAAGATATAATGTTATGAGTTGTGATATATATATATATATATATGTGTTGTGCATTGACATTACATTTGGACTATATTGTTATCAAAGTTTATACCACTAGGCTTCGGCTTAGCGCGATTGTAATTCGTCGCGTTGGTGTCATAGACGTTTTAGTATAGCCAAAGAGTTCTACTACACCTAGTCAGGTCTAGGTTTGTATTTATTGAGCTTGAAGAGTTATTTTTTGGTACATCAAGATCAGAGCCAGTTGCCAGCATGTAGATATTTGATATTATAGTATATTTTGATATTATGTATGTTATGATATGTTTTGAAGTATATATTGTAAATTATAAAGAATGATTTAAATAATTTGTTTAAGATGGGATCTTATATGTGATGTTGATATATATACCTATATATAAGTATTTTGAGAAAATATAGAGAAATTGAGAAGTATTGGTGAAATGGTGAATTAATTTTATTTGGAGTGTTTGTTTTATGCAGGTTGCATTTTGTTGAATTTTGGAAAAGTCCAAATTACAGATAAAATTCTGGTGAATTTTTTCCAGAGATTTTCATATAAAATGTGATTTCATATTGCTATTGATAGTAAAGAATATTTATATATTATTTAATTTTATATATTTAGTATTTGAAATTTTAAAACAAAAAAGTGAAAATTTTTATTAAATCTGTTTGTGATATTTTTATACCGTATATGCATATTTTACATATGCTGAAAATATGTATTGTACGTATATAGGGTATAAGGGTGTTACATTTATTTTGGTATCAGAGCCTAGGTTTGAGGTTCTCGACCTAGGTGGATTGTTAGAGAGAGAAAATTAAAATTTTTAAAAAAATAATTTTCAATTGTGATGCATGCATTAGCATTGGCAATTTATCTGATCCCTGATGTGGCAATGTCCATTTGATATAATGGATATGAGTTGAGATGGCGTCTGGGTTATATAGATCAGAGTGGCACAATAGAAACGTCATTCTGGAGCGTATGGATTAAGAATTTTTGAAACTTTTTTTTGAAATTAAAATTCATAGCTGGTTCAATTGATGAATAAGTAAAACTAAGAAAAATAATTTATGAAATGATTTAAGATATGAAATAAAAAGTTTAAGAAATGGGCATGATAATTACAGAAAATTTTATAAGTGTGCTGTAAAATGATATTGTTCAAATTTTTGAATCAATATAGAAATGTTGGATGAGTTTAAAAATTTAATGAAAAGTTTTTCTATATGTTATAATCTAATGTATACAATTTCAAAATTTTTAAAGATGAATTACTAATTAAGAAAGGTAGAAGAACACATATTATTGGAAGAGTTCCAGAAACTCAGAATCTGTAGAAATTGAGAAACATATTTAAAAACTATGGAAAACCAACCCAGAAAAATATGCAAATTTACACCCAATATCATATGTATCCTTATAACATATGGTTAAAATTTCATGAATTTTTATTAAGGTACGATACCTGAAACAAATGGACAACCGGGGTGGTGCCAGAAAAATTATTAAAGAGACAGATTCTCTGATTTTGGAAGATTTAATTTTTAAATATATTAAATTAACTTGGAAAAATCTAAAACTTTAAATATAAGTCCACATATGTGTCAAGTGCACATGGATAAAAGTTTACAAGCTTTTATAAAAAGTTGGTAAGGAATATAAAAATTGAAAGTGAGAGTGACATGAAACTAAGGAAGTCATACAATTTTGTGTACATGAGTAATAAATTAATTTTATGAGACAAATAAATAAGAACAATTATGAAAATTTATATGCATACGGGTAGAAGTATGAAGAAGAAATATGGAGATTTTAATAATTTAGAATAAAGAGTTCATAAAAAAAATCAAAGAGGGAAGTGGTAAGTGATAGTGAATTGTTTATTATGGAAAAAAAAATGATGCATGATTTAGGATTTAAGTATGTAAAATTAGGATATCTAAATGGATGATGTTAATTAGTGTAATGAAATGAATTAGTGTTGTTTAAAAGTAAATGTTATGATCTTAAGATTGAGAATGTGATATGGATGAGATTTGGTGAGGTTCATATTGTTGGTTGCATTATATGAAATTTGAATTTTTGAATTGGATTTCCATAATTGTGAAAGTGATGTGTTTTGATGTTATATTAATATAAAAATAATGTTTATAAAGTTAGCTCTTGAAAGTGAGATTAATAGAATGAAGTTTAAGTAAAGTAGTAAGTTAGAAATTTAGAGTTGTAAGGGAATTTCGATGAGGATCGTTTAGATATTGATAGTTTAATGTTTAATAAGCATGGATGTAATTTTGAATGAGTAATATTATTTATAAAAGAACTAACTAAGATGTAATGTGGTTGATAATATAGAAATTTATTATGAAATAAAGGGAAATGATTAAGCAAGTGAAAATGAGTTACGTTAGTTAATTGAATTGGAAATGATGAAAATGGATATGAAAGGTGTGATCAATGCATAAAAAAAATTGTGAGAGAGATGTCACATTGGAAACGTGACTAAGATTTATGTGAAGTGTTAGAAAAAAAAAGTATAATAAGAAACTTATTTAAAAGATGGGCGATTAAATAAGAAAGATGTTAATTATATTATGGTCAGAGTGTATATATATGTTGAATTGATGAATAACCTAAGTAATGTCAAAAGAATGAGAAATGATAATGTTCTCTAAAAGGTGATAAATGTTAACTTTGTATAGGTTGTATCTAAAAGAGGAATTGCGTATAATTATATGATATGTGTGATGAGATTTTTCAATATAAACACAATTGTGATATATAAGAAAATGTGGAAAGTAAGTCACATTGTGAATATAACTTACGATTGTGTATGTGGATGATTAAAAAAAATATTATTGAGTGTTTGTTATGTTATACAATTACTTGTCTAGTGATATTGAGAATGATATTACAAGTATTAATATACCTAAGAGAGATTAGGTCTTGACCTACGTAGAGTTAGGTCATGTGATGAAATTGAGATTGAGAATGGACCCGAGCAGCGCTGGACGGTAAAATTGTTATTGTAACAATTAAACTTGATGATTGTATGGTGTTTTGGGCCCAAAGTATATGCGTATAAATAAGAGAGTGTAAGGAAAAGGAAAGTATAATGAAGAAAGTATGGAAGTGAAAAAAAAATGAATGAAAATTTTTATAAGAGATAGATTACAAATGGAGTAATAAATGGAAATTGTGTAAAATTAGCATATGAACGAATGTGTATATGTAAGAGATGTTAATGATAATATTGTTGAAACTTGAGTTAGGCTAATGATGATCAAATGATTAAGAGTAAATTATTTTGAAACAGAAGTGATCAAAAGTAAATTGCTTTGAAACAGAGCTGAAATATGTTAACTCTTTGTGTAGCAAAAGATTAAAAAAAATGAATATGTGATTTTTGTGATACGAACTTAACGTTGTGATTGGAAATGTTTGAAGAAGAATGATAGAGGAGTAGTATTTATTTATAAGCCACAGGCATAACCATTATTATGCCATGGCCGTATGATTTGTTTAGTATATTGACCGATTAGTTTTGTTATCTATGGGTATGGGCCTGAGATGACATGACCGTTGGATAGATTTGGTGAGATTGATAGTTATGTTTCAAGAAACATGGTCAAGACTTAATGTTTGCATAGTTGTATATTATAATTTTATGTTAGAAATTTATTTATATTATAGAAAGTGTGGAACAAAGAGAATTGTGAAAATATGATGAGCTTTAAATGATGTGTAAGAAAAGTGATTTTTATAAATATGGTAACTATAAGAAATGTGAGAAATGATAAATGAAAGGAATTATGAAATATGAGTAAGAGTTATTTTGAAGGTGTTTGAAAGTGGTATAAATGAAGAAGTTGATGAAAATAATGTTTTAAGTGAATAAGACTAGGGGAATGAATATTATCTGTAATGATGAATTCTAATAGAATTAAGATTTGAGAATATATTTGACCTAATAAAATTAGGTCATGAATTAAAAACAGATTGATGAATTTAAAATAAACTAAAGGTTGGTCAGAATGGAATAAGGCTATGATGGTCATATTGTGATAGTTAGATCAATTGATCTAAAATGTAATAAGTTTACAAGTATTTATTGAAATTTAATATATGTAGTTGTATTAAGAATATGTAAGCTATGTGATAATGTGCATAATACAACGTTTTGATATGTATATGCATATGAAATGAGCTAAGTTATATTAGTTTTAAATAATTATAAGAGAAAAGTGTTAGTTATAGTATAATTGGAATGAATCTTAATAAGAAAATAAAATTTTGTTGTTGTATAATGGTGATATTAAATTAATATGTGGTAATTGTATAAAGAGTAGGATCAAAGTGAAGATGTGTAAAATTATTGTGTTAAGATAAAAGTTATTAACATTTGAATTTAAGGTGATAAGAGTATAATTTAAGATAATGAAGTGATCAAATATCTTGAGTGCAATAGGTGTGTGGTGTATATATATAAAGAGATGAACTAATTTTATCTAATGATAATTTGATTAAAGATATGATAATTTGTTATGGCTGTTTGAGTAAATAGACAGTATAATGACGAATTATAGAATGGTAAAAGTGTAATTGAGAATGAACCTAAGGGGGAAAATAAAAATTATGTAATTTGATGAAATAATGATTTGGCTGATTTATTATCATACTGGATAATTTCGAGGACGAAATTATTTAAGGGGGAGAAAATTGTCACATCCGTGATTTTAGAGAAATAAAAAAAAAGTAATTGGAGATATAAAAGTTGTATATACTCAATATATATATATATATATATATCTAGAGTATATATATCATATATATATAGTATATTAATTGTATATGTTGGATTAATACATTACATACTTAATATATTTAATACATATATCAGGTACATTTGATGTGCATGAGATATACAGTACTTGAGCATATATGTAATATCCCAAATTTTTTAAAAGTTTTAATTTTTAAAAATTTGATAAAATAAATTATAATTTAAATAGATAAATTAAATTAATGGATTTAAATTGAAAATGAAGGGATTTTAAATGAAAAAGTAGAATATATATGTGATATATATGTAAAATATATACAACATATAAAAGTCAATACTTTTTAAAAGAAAAGTCAAAGTAAAAGGGTATTTTGGTAATTAAATCTTAAAAATTTAAAATTAATAAAACAATTCAAAAATAAATAATTTTGGATGGAAGATAATATTTTGGAATTTTAATTAATTAATTAAAATAATAATTAATTAATTAAAAATATATTAAAATAATAATATATATAAGGTTGAAAATGTGAGTGGGAGGAAAGAGAAAATCACTTTTTTTTCATCTTTTTCTTCTTCTTTCCTTCAAGGCCAATTTTTATGGCTTCAAGAGAGGGATTTTCTTCCTCCAAACTCATTTAAATGAAATATTTACAAAGTTTCAAGTGGATTTTTAAGGTTTTCCTCTTTAATTAGTAAGTTTACACACTTTTTATTTGGATTTCCATGAAAGTTTGAATATGTGTATTTTGGATTTTTGAAGTTCTAAGATTTAATTATCTATTTGGATATGGATGAAGTTATTTTAAGTGATTAACAATTATTTTAAGGTTAGATTTAAGAAATGATTGAATTTAAGTTGAGTTTGGTGAAGAGAGAGAATTTAGGGTTATGGAACATTTGATTTTTTAAAATCATGAGTTTTAATTGTGCAAATTGGTTCCAAATGTGTTGTTTTGATGCATAAACAAGGATTTTAAAATCAAATGATGGATTTAGTTATGCTTGGATAGAGTTTGAAGATGGTAGTATTAATTTAGGGTTTTGGAAAAGTGAATTTTCAAAGAATGATTAATTGATTGATTTTAATGCTTAAATCATGTTATTTAATGATATAAGTGGTGGAAATAAGATTGAAATGATAATTGGATTGAGTTGGAATAGATATCCTTCAATGGTGAAGGTTATGCCATTTTAGGGTTTTGAACATAAGCATATGGTTAATTAATGTAATTGGTTTAAACATTTTAAAATATATTTGTAATAATATAAATAAACTCGAAACAATAATTTAATGGGTTAATATGGATTTGCTAAGTAAAAGTAAGGAATGACTTAATTTTAAAATTTTGTAGGAGTGTTGTTAAATTAAGGTTTGATGTTGAGAATGCCTTAGAATGTGATATTAAATTATTGTTTTTAATCACATTTGATATAGGCATTGAGGGAGATTGATTTGCTTCATCCAAGTGGTGAAGGGCAAGTTGAAAGAATAGGATTGGAGATTGTTTTAAGCTTGCTTTGGGTTACTAGTGGAGGTAAGTACAAACTTTGAATGACTGCATATATTTACATGACATTGGGACTTAACACATTTAGTTGAGAAATGTGTTAAGTTACTTAATATACTGTTGATGAACGTGAATTATGTTATGATATGCATAATGTGTATTATGTTGAAGTACCAAGGTAATGTGTTGAAAATGAAAAGAAATGTGGTATAATGTGATGAGATATGTGAAACAAAATGTAATGAATTGATTTTGATATAAAAGAGAAAAGTGAGAAAAAGATGATATAATAAGGCAATGTGCCTAGTTTGATCATGAGAAAATGAGAAAAGTTTTGATAAAGGAATTATTAAAGAATTTGATAATGAGAAATATAAATAAATTGTGTGCCTAGTATATTATTTAATTTTCAGAGTTTTGGATTTGGCGGCATGTCTATGAATTGCTGGACGGTCGTAAGCCGGGCCTAGCTGATAAATATGATATTTTTGGGGTGAAAAGACCGGGTCGTAAGCCTCAAAAATAAATCCTTGAAGCTAGACTAAGTGAAAAGACTAGATCGTAAGCTCAGATCTAGTTGGATTATCCATGGATATATTGCCTACGGGGCTAGACACAAGGTGTCTTTATGGACCAAAGCAGTAACTCTGGAATTTGAATAGCATATTAGATCCATTGGGCCCATGCTTGTCTTTGCTTTAATGTGAATTATAAATTGTGATTCAATTGAGCAATATAATGAGACATAATGTTATGAGTTGTGATATATATATGTGTTGTGCATTGACATTACATTTGGACTATATTGTTATTAAAGTTTGTACCACTAGGCTTCGGCTTAGCAATATTGTAATTCATCGCGCAAGTGTCATGGACGTTTTGGTAGAGCCAGAGAGTTCTACTAGACCTGGTCAGGTCTAGGTTTGTATTTATTGAGCTTGAAGAGTTGTTTTTGGGTACATCAAGATCAGAGCCAATTGCCAGTATGTAGATATTTGATATTATAGTATATTTTTATATTATGTATGTTATGATATGTTTTTAAAGTATATATTGTAAATTGTAAAGAATGATTTGAATAATTTGTTTAAGATGGGATCTTATATGTGATATTGATATATATACCTATACATAAGTGTTTTGAGAAAATATGGAGAAATTGAAAAGTATTGGTGAAATGGTGAATTGATTTTATTTGGAGTTTTTATTTTATGCAGGTTGTGTTTTGTTAAATTTTGTGAACGTCCAAATTACAGACAAAACTCTGACGAATTTTTTTCAGAGATTTTCATATAAAATGTGATTTCAGGTTACTATAGCTAGTAAAGAATATTTATACACTATTTAATTTTATATATTTAGTATTTAAAATTTTAAAACAGAAATGTGAAAATTTTTATTAAATCAGTTTGTGACATTTTTATACTGTATATGCGTATTTTACATATGCTGAAAATATGTATTGTACGTATATAGGGTATAAAAGCGTTATAAAAATATTTCTCAAGGGTTGATTTTTAGAAGCTAAGAAAGGCCATAATCCTTGCTTTGTTTGGAACAACATTTTGCATGTCTTTGAGGTCTTTAAAAAAGGTGTTAGATAGAAGGTTGGGCATGGTTCCTCTATCTATGTTTGGAAAGATCCTTGGCTACCTAGAGAGGAAAATTTTCATGTTATATCTCCTAGTGGAGATGAAGATGAGAATATGAAGGAGTCAAAACTTATTGATGATAGAAAAAGAAGGTGGAAGTTACAAAGAATTAGACATTGTCTAAGGGGAGATGAGAATTTCATCCTTCAAATACCTCTTAGCAATTTTCAGCTCAAAGACAAATGGATGTAGCATTTTACTAAAAATAAGTCCTATCCTTTGAAGGTAGGGTATCATATTGTTACCTCCATATATTCTAGTGTTGATAATTCTAAGATTGAAGGATTGTGGAATTACGTTTGAAATCTAGATGCTCCTCTGAAAATTAAAAATCTAGTTCGGAGAATTCTTTGGAATATTGTTCATACATGTCACAATCTCCAAGCTAAGGGTAAATATTGATTCTCATTGCCCCTTTTGTGATGATATGGAGACTACCCACCATGCTTCTCTTGAATGTCACCATGTTAAGGCATGTTTGAGGGAGCTAGGTGTTGTTGGTAATTTTGATAGTGTTGGTTTCACTACAATAATGTAAAGGATCACTGATGAAAAATTTTATCTGTAATCCTTAATTTTTTATTGGTAAAAAGAATTACAGACTGAAAATTTCTCTTGTCATTTCCTTTTGCCGGCAATAGAATAATCGACGAAAAATTAAAATCTCTCGGTAATGCCGAGAGAAAATTTGTTTGTCAACATTAGCGAGAGACATGCCCTCTCTAATTTTTACCGAGCAAAATAAATTCTGTTGGGATTATTTTGGTCAGTAATATCGACAGAAAACTCTATCGGTGACGACATGGAACAGTATTTAAAATTGCCGACTTCATCATTTCAGTCGGTAATCCTGACGAAAATATCCATCAGCATTGCCAACAAATTAGCTATTTGTCGGCAATACCGACCGAAATTCTTGTCCCGAAATTACCGAGAGCTTTATGTTTTGTCGATATTACCGATATAATTTTTTTTGTCGAAAAATTCATATTATAATGCTATTTACTTTCTATCAGTAAATTAAAATTTTATTTTTTAATAATTCAAATTCCTATTATATTTTTAATAAATTATATATAATAATAATAATAATAATATTTTTACACTATAATTAAAAAATATAAATTTATTTTAATAAATAAAATGAAATCTAAAATTATATTTAATATTTAAATAAAAATTAAAAAGTTTAAATGTTACTAATAAATAAAAAAGATATAAAAAATGTAGTGTTACAAATGAAAATAAATAATAAAATCTAGCGACAAAATCCTGAGAGCTCACAGTAGGAGGCGATGGTTGAGGTGGAGGAGGATGACCTGAATCTGCTATTATGAAGGATCAAATGTTTCTCTCAAGAAGTTGGTCATAAACTTTTGCAGCTACTGCTAGACCAACCTCTGCACCTCGCTCTGTACCTGCTTTCATATCTATTGTTAATGAACTAGAAGACGAAGAAGAAAAATTGTGCTGACATACGAGAACCTAAAAATAAACTATTTTCGTTAATGGGCATATCAGCCTGAGATGTCTCATCCCAGGATGTAATGTAACTATCCTATAACATTAAAAATATTATTTTAGGTTTTAATTTTAAAATAAAAGTTATTTAAAAAATATAAAATTATTTATATTTACATCATGAGACTATTAATCCATAAATGTATGCCCATCATGAACATCAGAAAAACATCATAGTTGCTCGGTGGCCAGTCTAGGGTTGCCTCCTATTAAATTAAAAATTTTCATAAATCAAATAACTTTGAATTTAGTTTGATAACTAATGACAATACTATTGAAAATATTTTAAAAACAAAACATAACCATACCTATGAGTGCTCGTGCATGATTGTGGTGCAATTTGCTACCTCTCGTATATCTGGATGAACCTGCACCATCCATAATACCAGATAACCTGTTATGAGAGCCAATGATAGAATGTGCCTACCCCTTAGGAGAATTCTATCGGGCATGTAGGTTGGCCCACAACTCATTATCTATGAAAGAAGGTTGCAGGGACTCAGTATATCATTGTAACAAATAGTTGTCTTCTTCATGAAGGCAGTTCGGAGCAGGTTATCAATAGCCTAGTCTCGAAAATAATATTTTTGCAAAAAAATTAAGAGATAGTTTGTATGATATCATTATAAACTAAGGTATTATATTATAAATATTTAGATTTAGATTTTTTTTTATATTTACCTTAAACTCTTTAAACTAAAATTGCTTTAGCTCTAGAAAAGCGGCTTTCCAAGTAACTCCTGCAGAATCCATCTTTTTTGTCATGATCTTCCTAATACATAGCACATAATAGCTAAATGTTTCAATCACATGTGACTACAAGATGGACACAAAATAAATAATTAAAAAAATGCCTCTGGGTATTATTATTAAAGATGTAAATAATTTAATATAAATAATGCAAAATAAATACTTATTCTTACTTGTGAATTGTGATATGCTCACATCTACCTACTGCATCTTCAGATGTGTTGTCTCAAGATGGCAACCAAGATCGAGGGTGAATTGGTTGTTTTGAAGTAGTGATGGCAAATTGAAAATTAAAAACAATTAAAAAATAAGTAAATAGAAGATGTGTAGAGTAGATAAGAATGAACATAAGATATTTATAGTAGTTCGGATTAAATCAATCATGCGGCCTCTCCCCAATTCCAAGTTGAGAATTTCACTAACCTTGGATATTTACGAGCTCAATCCTAACTTGGTATTTTAACAAGCTCACACCAAACTTTTACAAGGTTTGAGTAACTTCTTTATAACCCAACAAGATTTTTCCAAGGCACACTCTAAAACCTAAGTGTTTTAAAGCTTACACTCAAACTTACAATGGTGTTTAATGCTCACACCCAATACTCAAAGATTATAATAGAGATTTTTTGATGGAATGAAATGAAAATTGTTTTCTTTGGCAATTACTATCATAAAATCCTTAAAATATGAATATTTTTGGGGTATTTATAGCCTTTAAGTCTTCAACTAGTCGTTTGAGATAGTTGCCAACATATTTGATTCTTGTCTCTCACTTTAATCATTAGCCAGAGCAATTTCATAGTCAAACTGGCTTATGTCCACTCATAACACAGAAGGTCTAGTCGAAATTTCTCTGGTCCGATCATAAAATTTAATTTTTTGACAGATGCTTCTCCAAAGGTTGGTCCGCGTGGCATCCACCAATTGAATGGAAGAATAACGGGCATAATTTTGAAAATTTTTAATAGGTCCGATTGGAATTTTTGTGATTCAGTCGGGTTATTGGTTGTATACTCAAAAATTGGGAGTACTTTTCACTGTAAAACTCTTTAGAAGTATTTATGCATTTTTTTCCCTGCGAAGGTTCGGTCGGACTTCTTGTGGTCCAGTGAAGATGTGGGAGTACTTCTGGTCATGAAACTCTCTGGAAGTTTTTGTTCAAAATTCACCCTAAGGCCCGGTTGGAATATTATGTTTTCTAGTTAGACTTTCTCTAATATGGTGAAAATGTGAGAGTATCTTGGATCGTGAATCTTTTTGTGTGTTTTTTTCTTCAATGGTCTGGTCGGTATGCATTGTGGTCCGATCGAACTTTTTGAATTTTCTTCAAAAATTGAGTTCATGCTAAGTATAACTTGGTACAAACATTGGTGCTATTCAATTTAATTGCCTAAGATCAAAATATATTAAATTAGCTCAATGGTTTTGTCTAACAAGATGATGCTACTGTACTAGCATCACCCACAGCAGCCTCAGTAAGGGACTAGTCCGTAGGAGGAGTCGGATCCTCTATGGCCATATAATAAATAGTAGGGTCTAATAGGGGATCATCATCTGGAATATCATGTAGATATGGAGATGGTAGTGAAGTACTAGTAGAAGGTACAGATATACCACTAGTCGATCACCCACTAGAGCCCTAACCTCCTGTAGATCGACCGTCAGACCCCTGATTGATCCAATCCTCTACTCGATCCGCGATCCATATCTAAATAAATAACAATTTGTTATAAATATAAAGAAATAGGCACAGAAAGAGAAACATGAGAAATTTATTTATTATGAATTGTCACTCATACACCACCTATAATAGGGTATATATAGTTGTGTAAGAGATTTTAGATAAGAACATATAAGATTAATCCTAATCTATATATGATAAAGTTAATAATAATCTTGCTAAGATAAAGTTAATCTAACTAAGTAATCATCCACATATTTCCTAACACTTCCCCTTGGATGACTACCTCTATGAATATGCTTCAATAAAACCTTGCTAAAAATCCAATGAGATAAAAACTTAGTGAAGGAAAAGAAGTACAGTATTCATAGGTAACATTCCCTCAAAAAATACATCTAACTAAGATATATTTTAAGTGAACACATTCTAATATTATGTACATATCTTTTGAATATTGATGTCGGTAGTGTCATTATGAATAAATCTGTTGGATTGTCACTTGAATAGACTTTGCAAATATTAAATTCTCATACTTTCAAGAGTTCATAAGTGTAAAAGAACTTTGGTGGTATATGTTTAGTCATATCACCTTTTATGTATCCTCCCTTGACTCGTACAATATAAATTGTATTATCTTTATGTAATATTATTGGTTTGTCGCTTTTCATAGATAATCCATAAGTTCCTCGAATATATTTGATTATGGATCTCAACTATACACATTTATGAAGCACATTCATGACTATCTTCATGAATGGGTAATATCTTTGAATGATTTAGTGAAGTGGCAATGATTGTCTACTTCACAAATTGACAAGAAATAGTAATATTATTACATGTGAAAGTATCAGATGTGTCACATAGATAGCGTAAAACATGTTTCACTCTATTCCAATATCTTCTAGTTGGTATAGAACTAAACTTTACAAATAAGTTAATTATAAAAATAATATCTGGTCTTATATTGTTAGCAAGATATAAAAGTGCTTATATTACACTGAGGTATGGTACATTATGATAAAAAAAATCTCTTCATTATCTTCTCGCAGGTGAAAAGGATCTCCTTTTCTATTAAGAGAACGAACAACTATTGAAATGCCTAATAGATAAGATATATTCATATAAAATTATTTCATATTTTTTTTTTATAAATGATGCTCGAAAGATAAGAATTCCATTTGACATATACTCAACTTGAAATCCAAGATAAAATTTTGTTTTTCTAAAATCCTTCATTTTAAATTCATTCTTTAAATAGTTTGCACTAATTGAGATCTCTTATGGAGTTCCTAATATATTTAAATCATCAGCATAAATTATAACTATAACAAATTCTGAATTTATCTTCTAGATAAAAATACATAGGTAAATAAAATTATTCATATGCATTTTTCACTAAGTATTCACTAAGGTGATTGTGCCACATTCGCCTAAATTACTTTATCCTATACAAGGATCTTTGGAGCTCAATATAGTATATTTGTCAAGGTACTATATGCTTCAGGCATCTTGATACTTCATGCATCTTAAATCCTTCAGACATTTTTATATATATGTCATTATCTAATGAAACATATAAGTAAGTTGTCACAACATCCATAAAAAATGTGTTGTTCCCTTCAGTGGCTATCAAACTGATTACAAATCTAAAGGTAATAAAATCCATGATAAGGAAATATGTCTCATCATATTCTATATTAGGTCTTTGTGAGAATTCTTATGCCACAAGTTGTGCCTTGTATCTCATAATTGTATTTAACTCATTTCTCTTATAGGCTATATGAGCAAGTAGTTATAATGTATGCCAAGTCCTTCAAGGGCTACCAAACTGACTCTAAGAGTAATTGCATTCATAATAGGAAAATTTGTTTTTTTTTATAATCTCACTTGATTTATTTCTTTTACAAATAATAACTCATTGGTCTGACATCTTTTAGTGTCTGGACGATTGGTTCAAATATTGTATATTTAGCAAATGAATCTAGCTCAAGCCTGGATTACTTCTTTCCATTATAGCCAATCACTTTGACGTCGATAATTTTAAATATTTTTATGCTCAAGCATATTTCGATAATTTCAATAGCAATATATGTAAACATATTATCAATAATAATTTCATCTCTTTCTCACATATTTCTAGGTTCTAATGAGATCTTAAAAATTTTCGGTGCCAAAATCACTTATGGGGTTACTTCTCTAAAAATATGTGGTTATTGATCTATATTGCTTTTTACCTGTTCAGGAGTATTATTTTGACATTATTCATTCTCCCTTCTTTCAAAGAATAATATTTTTTTTTCTCTAAAATTATTCATTGTTTTAAACCAATCGATCCTCTAAACTTCTAGTGTATGTGAGATTTATTTAGTATCATATTCATAGGATTTCCTATAAGGACAATCATTATTGTAGGAGCGTTAGCAATCATAGCATGATATTTAGTGACCTTTGATTTCTATAAAGATATATAGAAACTAATTTATTCTGCAAATGAATTATTTTTCAAACTTTAGGTTCACATTATGTATATATCATGAATGAACAAGATTAATGTATTTTAATTAATCTCTTGTGTTTTTGCCTATATTCACTTATCCTCCCATAATGATAGAAAAAATATTTCATTAAATTGATAATCTAAAAATCTTGCTCTAGAAAATTTATCGTTAAAGATCCAAAATATCTAACAATATATAGACAATCAAAACCTACATAAATATCAAGATAATGTTAATACCCCATTTTATTTCTTTCAGGGGATGCAATAAGAACATATACAATATAACAAGAAATTTTAATATCACAATTTCTTGATAGGATAAATTATGTTAGTTAAACACAAGTTACAAAGTGAAAAACTTATGATGTGCATATAGTTTGATGCAAATTAAAGGTGTAATATAAACAATAACATCTATCCAAACATGTATCCAACCGGATATAGGAAGTTTTTATTTCATAAGCATCGGAATAATAATTAATCATAAAAGTTTAGTGAATAATGATTCAGCTAAACCATATTGAGTATGAACATATGCAATAAAATGTTCAATGGTAGTTCATATTAATTTACAATAATCATGAAATACTTTTCAAGTGAAATCATATTTATTATCCAAATAAATTATCTTGATAGGATAATTATGAAATAAAATTATGAGTTGACAATAGATAAACATGAGACCATCAAGTTGAAGCATTAAATAAAACTATAAAGTATCTAAATGATCCAAAAGATGAATGGATAGGGCCACAAAAAATTCTCATGTATTCTTTGAAGAAATTTAGGGGACTCTAAATGTAATTTAGATGGTGAATTTCTCATAATTAATTTACTTTGAGCATAAAAAGTACAAAAGTAATCATAAGAGAAGAGAATTTTCTAATTTTTCAAAGGATGTCTATTTGTATTTTCAATAGTACATTGCATCATGTTTGAACCCGGATAACCAAGACGATCATGCTAAAATATAAAATTTTTGAGATCTATCCATTTCAGGTGCAAGTAGTGTAACTCAACCATTTTTATTTTTTATAAAGTACAATCTAATTAAAAAAATTTATAATTTCTTAAATATAAAATTTATAATTTCATAGAGTTAATATATAAAAATTCAATATCTCTCTCACTTTGTTTCAATATGATATCCATTGCGACGTATTATTTAAAACTTAGTAGATTATTTCGGGATCTATTTGCATACAATACATCATTGATATATTATATTGCTCAAATTCAGAATGTTTAAGTTCAAAATATAAGATGAACTCTTCTGGAGACTTGAACCGCATTTGTAGAATGTTAACTATAACAAATATTTTATTATCATAAAGAATTATGGGAGTTGTGTCAATATATATATTTTTAGCACTTTTGCTTTCAAAGTTGGTAGGCAAAAAATTTTCATCTTGAGCCTTTTTATTAAGATCTCATCTATAGTCTTAAAAAAATATTACATTTACTTCAGGGTATGATGTTAGTCTAGTTAAACAAGTTTGATAATTTTTCATCAAAAGTTAAAAATTTTATTTAGTTACAGGTAAACAAGAAATTAGCTCGCAATATTTTATAAATCGATGCTTTCGATATTGTTGTTGTAGGAGTACATTCGCGGCATGAAAAGTTGAATGTGTTCCAAAGGATTGATGGGTTCTTAATACTAAGGTACTCAATTTTTAATTCTTCATGTGAATGATGACAAAGGGAAATCATTATTTTTATGTGATCCTACTAGGATTATTTGTTTTCTTTCTTAATAGTATCTCTATAATTCGTAGCATTAAGATGAATCTTAACAACAAATACCCATAATAGATAATTTCTTCCAAAAATATCAAAGGCAACAAATTCAAGTTTTATAAGGTCCGACATTGCAAAGACAATATTTGATAGACAAAACTCTATGATATCTAATCAATGACATATGCCAAAAATCAATCTCGAAGCTAACATTACATGTTTATACTGTTATACTACATATACACAAAAACAATCCCTATTCACGCAGTTCAAACCTTTCATGTTGCATTTATTAATATATAAAAGAACGAATTGAATTGCTTCACATAAAGTAAGTTGTCTTTTATATACATATATAGCACTAGCCAATAAATACATAAAGACTCGAAATATATTCTTTATAAAACACTTTGCAACATGAAATCTAATTTTATTGTATATGTTAGCCAAAAAAAATTGTAGAATGGATTCAAGAGGCGATTAAAACAATATCTTAAATTTTTTTAATCGCCCAACAAATTATATATGAAATAATAATCTCACAATAAAAAATTCTTAATGATTAAACATGAAAAGCTTTGATACGACTTGTAAATAACACCATAAATTATAATCGAGTCAAGATCAATCATGTTAATTCATCAAGAAATATAAATTAAATGCGGAAATGTACCTTGATTATAGAATAACAATTCCCTTGTAAATTGAAAAAACTAAATCTTTCTCCCTTCACTATTATAACTTTTAAAGACTATCGTGTTGATAATGTGTTATAAATATAAAAAAAATAGGGAGAGAAAGAGAAATTTATTTATTATGAATTGTCACTCATACACCACCTATAATAAGGTATATAGAGTTGTGTAAGAGATTTTAGATAAGAACATATAATATTAATCCTAATTTGGATAGGATAAAGTTAATAATAATGTAACACTCTTATCCCATATATATGTATAGTACACACACCTCAATAATATAAAATACATATACATAATATAAAAATGTCATAATATTTCTCATTAGAAAAATTTTTCTTAACTTTGTTATGGAGTTTCACCTATAAGATATAATTTGGCAAATAAAATAATATATTTACAAAAGTAATTAATTGTTAAAAAATAAATTTAAAAGAAAATCCATGGAAAAAATTCGTCAGAGTTTTATTTGTAATTTCAGTAAATTCCAAATACAAACATTACAACCTGCAATAAAAATTTAACACTCTCAATAATTCCATTTCATTCACAAATCCTCCCAATTTTCCAAAACATAATCAAAATATATTCAAATTATTTATCTTAATTAAATATTTACTTATATATATATATATACTCCGTAATCCTAATTCCTCGTTTAATACACAAGTGTTGAAAATCATTATACATAAACTAAAATCCTTATAAACCATAATTTTACATGTATACAAATGGCACCGTTTGTCTTATGGAACCAAAGATCTCCAAAGATCACCCACAACCTGAATTCCTCTTATAAGCAATTCTTTCACCTGCGTGATTTATACAACAGTGCTAAGCATACAACTTAGTGATACATATATCAACAACATTATATATATAACTTATCCATGTAGTGTAATTTGCAGTATCAAGATAATTATCATTTCTTTTATAATTCATTCATCATATATATATATATTCAATCTCACTCACACATATACATATAGGTCCCAATAACCCCTATACAATTTCCAAGTCCAGTTATCACAATATTATTCTCTCGACCTAGCTCTGCTCGAGTTTGTTACCATTCTCATTCTCATGACCTAGCTCTGTTCAAGTTAAGACCTAGCTCTGCTCAGGTCTATCAATGCATGCATAATCAATCTCAATAGTACTGGACAAGTAATTGTATAAGTCACAAACATACAATAACATATCTTCCTTTTATATTGTCATTCCATTATCACATTTTCCACTTTCATGAAATTTACCCTTTCTTTCATAATTTTCACATCTTCTTCCTCATTTCTTGTCACATTGTTCATTTCTCATATTTTTCAATCATTTTTAGCATGTTTCACATTTTATACATTATACACATAACTATAGCAATAGCCATGCTACAATGGTTTATCTTACATAGCTCTTACATTTTAAGTATAACACTAATTTTACATTGGCCAAGTACCTAATGTGACACTAATCATAAAACTATGTCGCATTGCACAGGTTATGTGAATATCCATATTTTAAAGAAATTATATAGAAATTATATACTATATGCCAAATCACATTTAACAAAATCTCAAGTAATTCAAATATGCATTAACCTTTCCTTAGCTCCAAAACCCCTCCAAACTTCTTTTCTTCACCAAAATCCTAATTATCTCCCCTTAGAGTACCTTGACCTAACATACGTAACCAACAACAAGCAACATTGTTTACTTTAAACCCATTCCATGGTCAATTTATAACAAACCACCATTAAACATACAATTTTCATCAAAATCCTAATAGAACTCTTATTTTACCATTTACTACTTTATTTAAACTTCATTTTATCCAACTCATTTCTATCATTTAACCATAAAATCATTACTTACATACCAAAGCAATAACAAACAACTCATTTCAACAATTATATCAACCTTCTTCCAAAAGATGAAGACTCCTTTTTCTCTCTAACAATTTCGACTTGTAAGGGATGAAGAAGAAGATGAAGACTCCATTTTGGTTTTCTTCTTCTTTCCCATCCATAAATATTAATTTAAATAAATAAATAATTATTTATTTTATTATTTTTCCTTTTTTTCTCATCCATATATTTCTTCTTACCTTGACTTTCTTTTTTTTTTGTTTATTTAATTATCATCTTCCCATCCATAAATATATATATATATATGTATATATATTTATATTTTATTATATGTTAGGTATATTTTATGCAGATGTTTATGTAAAATATATAGTGTATATTTTATATATATGTTAAGTATATATTATGTATATATCTTATTTTTCTCTCTTCCAACATACTAACTACCCTCCAAATTAATTATTTAACCATATTTACAATTTACGGGTGTTACAAATAATTTTGATAAGATAAAGTTAATTCGAGAAAGTAGTCATCTACATATTTCATAACACAATTTAAATAATTAATTTATATAGTGACACTAATACATAAGTTATTAAATTAATCGTTATAGCTTAAAAAAATGTTGACGTATGCATACTTATTATATTTATTCATCGCTTTCAATTTGATTTGGACTCTTCAAATTCTGATTCAAGTATTGATTCGTCCAAGTCAAATTCTATGTCTCCAGAATCAATGTCCATTTGTTTACCAGTTGGGTCACTTAACAGACGTGGATTATCATCAACTGTCATATCTGCAGCTTGTACATTTTTAGGACTATCTTCTTGAAATGTAGTTTTTGATTCATGGTTATTTGCAGATGATTTAGGTAGACCAATCCTAGACCTAGCTTTTATTTTGCATACCGAAAACCAATCAAAAGTGTCACATCTTGTGCTTGGGTAAGGGACATAGTACACTTGGGCAGCTTCACTAGCGAGAATAAATGGTTCATATTTGGCATATGTTCTTCTTCTGTTCACATCCACTAAATTATATTGTGGATAGATTTTTGTTCTATTTATAAGGTCATACTAGTCACATTTAAATAACACCACTCTCTTAATTGGTAAGGCTAGATATTTAACCTCTACAATATCTGCTAATCGACCATAGAAATCAAAAGAGTTTTCACTGTAATTGGACCCCTTTATACAAACTCTATTATTCATAGTTGATCTTATTGTGTAGTGGGATTCAGTGTGGAATATGTACCCATTGACAAATTATACCTTATAATATCTAATAGTTAGTAATGGACCCTAGGCTAGATCCTTTATACATTTGTCTAGAATCATATGGCCATTTTTAGTTGTCTAATTGAAGAAGAAAATTTTAGGTAACTTACAATTTTAGACAAAAAAAAAATGAACAAATGTAATTATTAACTTATTTATAACATACTTACATGTTTGCAGAACCATAAGGGAAAATGACTCTTTGCCTCAACATCAATTTGTGAATTCATTATATCTTCATCCAGTTCTTGCAAGTCTTTAATGAAAATGCTTGAGTAGATTAAAATCACATTTACATCAATTGAAATAGGATTATTTTATGTTAAAACTAAATTGTAAACTCAGGTAATTAATTTTCTCAACTTACTTAAGGTGTAATTTCGTCACAATTCAATAGAATGTAAGTATGAGCTACATTATATTCCCTCTATTCTAATCTTCACTTTGTCGCTCTATAATAGGGTCAACTCGAAGATTTGAAAATGGATAGAAGATCTTCAAATTGGTCGTCTATGCCTCCACCATCATTCCAAGAAACTTGATACAATTTTGTTATGACATGCGGCTCAAAATAATAGGAATAGAAAGTTGATGCCTCTTTTACTATAAATGCATTACAAATAAAAGCTTCAATTTTTGCTTTGTTTTTGACATTTTTCTTTGAATGATGCAGATATCCTTCAAAAGGGTACATCCAACAGTACAAAATGGGTCCAACTATTTTAGCTTTATATGGTAAATTAACTGGCAAGTGGTCCACTAAATCAAAGAAACTTGAAGGAAGTATTTACTCCAATTTGCAAAGAATTATTGGAATATCTTTTTCCAACCGTTCAACTTGAGAAACTTTTAAGGATGTTGCAATAAGTTCTTTGAAAAATAAGTTTAACTCAATTAGATCTTTCCAAACCTTTTTTTGGTAATAACTCCTTAAATGCAATTGGTAACAACCTCTACATAAATATGTGGCAATCATGGCTCTTCATCCCAAACAATTTATATTTTCTCATATCAACATATCTTGACAAATTTAGAAACTTGAAATTTTTTAGCTATTGAAATATTAATTGTTTCTAATTATGATCCAAGATGTAATTTGCTTTAGGATACCTACCAATTGTTTCATCTTGTTCTAACTCTGGCCTTCTATAAAATATCCTCAAGTTTTCGTTTGACTTGGCATTATCTTTTATTTTACCTGGAACATCAATAACCATATTAAACATATTCTCAAAAAGATTTTTTCCAATAAGCATCACATCTAGATTATGTCTTATTAGATTTGAGCTCTAATAAGGCAAATCCAAAAAATTCCCTTTTTTTCCATCCATAATTTCAACATCTTGGTCCACTGTTACTCTGATTTCATCATATTCAGTTATCTTTTGCAACGTCAATTCCTCAATCTGAAATAATATATTATCCCCATTCAATATCGTTGGAGCATCTGTCTTTACTATAATTTTTTTCCTGAAACATTTTTGGTCTCTTCAGAAAGGATGATCTGCCTTTAAAACTTTTTTGTGATTATCAAACTAACTTGTTTTTCCTCATTTGGAAAAGTAAATGGCTCTATATGATTCAGATAGCAAGGGAATACTAATTTTCCTGCAATACTCCATCCAAATAACATCGCGTATGCTAAAAAATAACTTATAGTCCATATAAGTGCCGCTTTCAAATTGAAATTTTACTTTATTGAACAATCATATGCCATGACTCCTTCACCCACAACAGTCTCAACTCTACTATCAAGGGTTGCAGAAATACATCAATTTAATGTTTTGGGATTATTGGGACCTGGCACAAGTATAGAGAGGAATAAATATTGGTCTTTCGTACACATCCAGGGTGGCAAATTGTAAGGAGTGAGTATTACTGGCCAACAAGAGTATTATTGCCCTGATGACCCAAGAGGTTGGAAACCATTGGTACATAGACCCAACCTAACATTTCGACATTCAGCTACAAAATCAAGATGTATTCAGTAAAAATGTTTCCATGCCTCAGAATCTAAGGGATGGCATATGACTTCATCTTCTTGTTCACGCTCATATTATCATCTCATGTGTTTAGCTGTATCATTTGAAGCATATAATCGTTGTAGTCTAGGAGTAAGTGGAAAATAATACATTCATTTAAAAGGCACAAATTTTTATCTTTCCGTTACTCGACTTTGTTTGAATCTTGGTTCAAAATAGAACCTACATGTTATGTGTTGTTCATCATTACCCCAATATAAAAGACACCGGTTCTTATAGTAGTCACTAATTTTCATTGGCAGTTTAAGACCTTAAACTATTTTTTTGGTTTGGTAGAAACTAGCAAACATTTCATCATCTTTCGATAAAATCTCTTTAATAAATTGGATTCATTGATTAAATGTCCTTTCTGACATATGCTGCTCGGACTTCATAATCAAACAGCGTGTCATAGTTAATAGCAAAGTGTGTCTTTGAGACTCGGGCCATAACTCTGTATCCATTGAATTCAACAAATCATAAAACTATTGAGCTACCAAGATTGGAGCCTCCTCCTCTGGTTCATGTTGGACAACACTAGATCTAGCTTCAAAATTATCTTCCATGCCCAAGTCAAATACATTAGGCCCAACAACATTATAAACCATTTGTTGGTACAGATTTTCTAAGACTGTATTAAATGAATTATGTTGTTATAGACCCAGTAGTTTGACATTATGTTCTTCACCATATCTATTCCAAGTAAAATAATCTTATACAAACCTATATTTTACTAAATAGAATTTCATATCATATATTCTTGAAATTTTCTATGATGACAATTAAGGCATGGACGCCGAATCTTATTAACTTGCATATAGCTCCTTTAATTATAGGCAAAATTAACAAACTCTTCTACCACATTAACAAAAATCATATTAATAGTGTGATATGGATTTAGCCTTTGGTAAATTCAAGTCTGATTTGTATTCATTTTTTCTTTAAAAAAACATGTAATTAAATGTTGTAATTAGTGAAAGTATACCTCCTTATTTAATCTTTCTAAAGGATAAGATAACACATTCAAAAACACAATATATATCTTAATTAACATCAGGAAAAACTTTATACAAGTATCATAGAAAAACCGGCAACATTTCCTCTAGGTTCTCCAAGTGCAAGACAGCAAATATCATAATTATTCAAATTTGAATATTTATGATATTTGGTATGCACTTGGTGAACAAATTGGAGAGAAATGCAACCCATTTTATACCAAACTTGCAAACAATTGTCTCGCATAATGCAAATTAATATAGATATATTGCTATTTTTAAATATTACAAATTGGATAATTCAGTAAATTCTCATTTGTAATAAACAATGAAAACTCACCAAAAGGGGTACTAATGTGTATTTATATTATGTATTTTAATAAAAAATATATTTTAAATATAACTAACTGTCAAAATATAAATCTTAATTTCTATCATCCCTACAAAGAAAAAACATTTCTAATTCACCACCCTTATGTCACTCAGATAACACCAACATTATACAAATCACAAGCACTTTTATAATTATATCATTTCTATAAAATAATAAAGCGCACTTCAATAATACTTCATATATATAATAATACACCAATAATTATGATAAATACTTCATGCAATAATATACATACAATAATAAGACAATTATTATACTAATTATATATATTATGTATATTATGAAATATTATAAGCCTAAATATATGCTTTTTGGACTTTAATTGTTTAAAATTATTGTAATTTGTAATTTTATAGACTTGTATATTTATTTATGATTATTATTTTTTCTATTAATTTTATTAATTATTATGGATTTTTATATCCACATCAATTTATTATTTTCAATATTTAAAATTATTATTCATCTTTTATTACGTATAGGCTTAGGCCCAAATTAAATTTATATGCTAAATTGGTGCTTATGAAATTAATTTAATTATTATTTATAAAAAATAATATAGGGAAAATGATATCTTTCACAATATTTTTTAAATTTTTTATTTTTTTACTAGAAGTATTTTAGTTATTTTATTATAAATTCATAATAAATCTATAATAAACTTATTATAAACTATATAAAATTTATAAATTCATAATAAACTTATTATAAACTAATGAAAAAGTAATATTTTGGTAAATAATTTAAAAATTTTAGTATTTTAGTAAATAATTTATAAATATAGTAAAATTGAATTTTTTTTTCAGTTTTCTTGTATTTTTGTGAAAAACCCAATAATATAATATTATAAGAGGAAATTACATGAATTATTATCTTTCAACTTTTATTTTCAAAAATACTATACATAAAAAAATTTTCACTTTTAACTTTTACATTTTTCATTTTTACCTTTTCCTTTGCCTTTTTATTTCAAATATACGGTACTTCTTTCTCTACTCTTTTTTTTTTTTTTTTTTTTTGCTTCTGGGCAATAATGAGCCTAGAAAGTCCATAATTTATATAAGTTATAATTTTATCATTCACGCATCAAATGTGCCTCTCTTATCAACTGCAGTATCCCCCAATATTCTTTTTCAACTCTCTTTTCCATATTATATTTATAATCTTTATATGATTATTGGTCCACTTCTTAAATGGAAGTGGAAATATTTTCTTCTTTCTATTCTTTCTTTTATTAATAATTCTTGCATCCATGTATATCAAAATAATCCTATCGAATTGAGACATTATAAGTATTTTTAGTACATAAAAGTAGTTTATTTTTTTAATTAATGAATTTTGATTTAACAAATTTATAAAGCTGAAACTTATCAATTTGCTCACCAAAATTAATTATTATAATTACTTATATAATATTATTTATATACTGTATTAGTCATTTAATATATTACATGTTAACATTTAATATAATACATGTTAACTAATCATACTTTTATAGTATTATTAATTAAATAATATTATTTTTTTGTAATGTATATTATATAAAGAAAAATAAAAAAATTATATAATGAAATTTATTCCTCCAAATAGCTGGAGCTTTCAATAATTTTTTCATTACTAAATATTGTATTAGCATAAGTATCATTTAATATTAAATCAATTTCTATATTCTTAAGAATATAATATATAAAATAATTTTGTATAATTTTTTTATTGAATTGTTATACGATATCAAAATTATTTAATTTTTTATCATTTAATTTTTTTATGAATAACAATACATATTACATATATATGAGTATGTGTCGGTATATGTTATATATACTTTAATTAAAGAATAATGGTATATGTCGGTATATGTTATATATAACTAGATATATATTTGTTACATATATGTAGGTATATGTTGGTATCTATCGGTATATGTTATATATATGTAAGGGGAAATTTTTGCCCCTACTCCCGGTGGAACGGTTCTTGCGACTTCGGCACTGTTTAGGCTCGGAGCCATAGAGAACACGGACCTAAGTTCGGAGAAAATGGAGTCGCCATCCGGACGGGCCGGGAAAGAAGAAAGGGGTGGATGACTCGATTCCTAAGGAATCCCCAACCCCCTAATGGGTTCGGAAAGTTAGGTACGTGTGGGGAATGTGAGAAATGGCCCAGCACCCCCACAACACCCGGTTCATTGGAACTGGTCTCCTTTACAAGTCTTAAAATTATAAAATTCTTAAATATAACAATATTATCCATATTACACACAATAATTAAAATAAAGCATCGATATATTGAAAATCAAAATAATGTCCAAGCAAAACAAATAAATGGACACCCATCCGAAGATGGAAATATTCCCTTACATAATCCATGCCTAAATAGGACACCCACCGAAAGGTAGAAACATGTCCTTTACATTGGTCTAAAATATAAAAGCAATTTAAATTACATGATATTTAACTAATGAGGTACCCACAAAGTGAAAACATACCTCTTACAATATTTGGAAATCTAAATAAATCGATAAAGAATATAACCATTCATCATAAATAAATCATTCACCAAAGATATTAAACATCAATCAAAATATAAACATTCATCCATGATAATTTAAATAAATCAAGCATTGAACTTAAATAAATCAAAGCATATAAAATAAATCCAAGCATATAATGAACTACACAATCAAATCTAAAAGTAAATAAAGTAAGTCAAGATACAAATTAGGGTTACTGTTTCTCATTTAAAGTTCTTTAATCAATATTTAGGGTTTTGAAATTTATCGGTTTAAGCTACTGACAGTTTCAAGGGAATTAAAATGGATTAAGGTTTTATGATTTAAGGGATTGATAAGGTTCTTTGATTAACCAAATTAGGGTTTGAGGGGTAAAATCATGAAATTAGGGTTTGGATATTAAAACATTAGGTTTATGATTTATGGTTACTGGATTGTATTATATTGGGTTTGAATGTTTTAGGTTTATAAGGTTTTAAGATTTTGAGGGAATTAGGGTTTAAGGTTTTAAGGGAATTAGGGTTTAAGAAAACTAGAGTTTAAGGTTAGCTAATTCGGGGTTACAGTCTTGGTTTTGAAGTTGAATTAGGGTTTTTAGTGTTTCGGAGAATGTATTTGATTTTAGAATTTGGAAAAATAATTTATAGTTTTATGAAGCTTTATGTGATTTTTAGAAACTGTAAAATGAGTTTGAGTTTGGATATTTAACAAAATATTTGGAATTTTGGAAAATAATTAGAAGAAATCTAGTTTAGAGTTTTATGGTGTTTTTTGGAAATAAACAAAATGATTTAAGGTTTACAGAAATTGAAAAGATATTTTTTAGGGTTTTTGGAAATAAACAAAATGATTTAAGGTTTATAGAAATAAAAGAGACAATTTAGGGTTTTTGGGGACAGAAGGAATAAATTAGGTTTTTGAGGTTTTAGGGAAACAGAAGGATGATTTTTAGGGTTTAAGAAAGATTTAAGGTTTTTGGGAAAACAAAGAAATGAATTAAAGTTTTTAAAGGTATTTAGAAATAGAGGAAATCACTTAAGGTTTCTGGAAACAAAGATCAAGTTATTACATCTTCAAAGATTGAAGTTTTTAGTTTATAATCTTATGAATCAAATAAAGAACGAAGCTATTGTAAGAAACAAAAAGAAATTAAGAATTCAAACCTTCATTCGTTGGTTCTACCAAAAATTGCTTCTTGGATGAACAAGGTCAAAGGCAAGATGGCTGCCTTTGATAGATTGATTGCTTGTTTGCTTATCCTTCTCTAAAAAATTCAATCATTTTCACTGCCAAAAAGCTTTAAAGTCCGATCTCTTTTTCTAAGTTTTTCCTCCTAAAGTCCCCCCCCCTTTGTGTGTTTTTAGTCCTATTTATAGAAGATTTTGATGACTAATCTTAATTATTCACGGAATCTAACATTAATTAAGAAAAGGAAACCGAAACCAAATTGAATTTGGTTTCAAAAAAATTGCGCTGAAAAAATTTTACTGGTGAAAAAAAACTGCGGCGGAAAAATTTCGCTGGCGAAAAAAACTGCCGTGGGAACTTGCAGGCTGCGGGCTACGAAATTGCCTGCGGGCCATTTCGTCCGACCCCTTTTTGGCGATGAAATTTTTCGTCACCGATTTTTCGTCTCCGATTTTTATTTTTATTTATTTATTTGTTTATTATTATTATTTTTATTTTTTATTAATTATAAAAAACTAAATAGTAAAGCAAATATTATTTAATTAAGATAACACAAAATTTATTTTGGACTAATTAAAATATATTGGACAACACAAAAATTATTTTGGACTTATTAAAATATATTGAATCGGACTGGGTCAAAAATTAAGGGTCTACAGTTTGCCCCCTGCTTGAATGATATGAGACTTTAGTAAAAGAGAGTGAAAAGCAATAAGACTCAATTTTTGAGATGGTTGAGGTTTTGGATTCTGGACCCGGTTTGAATTATGGACTCAAGGATAATTTTAGGTTCTGGACCTAAGCGTAATTTTAGGTTTTGGACCTAAGGATAATTTGGGTTTTGGACCTGAGCTAAGTTATTGACTTAGAAAATATTCTAGGTTCTGGACCTAAGGATAATTTGGGTTCTGGACCCGAGCTAAGTTCTGGACTTAGAAAAGATTCTAGGTTCTGGACCTAAGGATAATTTGGATTCTGGACCCAAGCTAAGTTCTGGACTTAGAAAAGATTCTAAGTTCTGGACCTAATTAAAATTTGGGTTCTAGAACCGAGCTAAGTTCTGGACTTAGAATAGATTCTAGGTTCTGGACCTAAGGATAATTTGGGTTCTGGACCCGAGCTAAGTTCTGGACTTAGAAAAGATTCTAGGTTCTAGACCTAATCAAAATTTAGGTTCTAGACCCGAGCTTGAATTTGATTTTAACTGACCTTTTATCAGTTGAGAATTTTGGCATAACTGGTTGTTCCATTTTTATGAATCGTGGGTCTTTACCCATCAAAAATAAATCTTTATCTATTGAAAATTTGGTCTTTAACCTAGGAACATGGATCTTTATCCATTGGAGATTGGGTCTTTACCCTTGAGACATGGATCTTTATCCATTGGAGATCAGGTTTTTACTCTTGAAACAGGGATCTTTATCCATTAGAAATCGGGTCTTTACCGTTGAAATATGGATCTTTATCCATTGGAAATTGGGTTTTTACCCTTGAAACATGGATCTTTATCCTTTGGAAATCAAGTCTTTACCTTTGAAACATGGATCTTTATCCATTGGACATCGGGTCTTTACCCTTGAAACATGGATCTTTATCCATTAGAAATCAAGTCTTTACCCTTGAAACATGGATCTTTATCCATTGGAAATCGAGTTTTTACCCTTGAAACATGGATCTTTATCCATTGAAAATCAGGTCTTTACCCTTGAAATATGGATCTTTATCCTTTAGAGATCGGGTCTTTACCCTTGAAATATGGATCTTTATCCATTGGAAATCGGGTCTTTACCCTTGAAATATGGATCTTTATCCATTGGAGATCGGGTCTTTACTCTTGAAACATGGATCTTTATCCATTGGACATGACATCGAGTCTTTACCCTTGAAACATGGATCTTTATCCATTGGAAATCGGGTCTTTACCCTTGAAAAATGGATCTTTATCCATTAGAGATCAGGTCTTTACCCTTGAAACATGGATCTTTATCCATTGGAAATCGGGTCTTTACCCTTGAAATATGGATCTTTATCCATTGAAAATTGGTTCTTTACCCTTGAAACATGGATCTTTATCCTTTGGAAATCGGGTCTGTACCCTTGAAAAATGGATCTTTATCCATTAGAGATCGGGTCTTTACCCTTGAAACATAGATCTTTATCTATTAGAGGTCGAGTCATTACCCTGGCTTCAGCTCTTTTAACTGGACTGATCTTTTTTCTTTTGTATCTTCATTCATTTTAAGAATTCTAATCTTCTTCTTTTTTTTATTCTTTTTTTTTTGTTATTCCTTTGCACTTTCGCAAAAAATTTAGCCCTTTTTAGCTAGCCTCCATATCCTCTCCTTGCCCCCCTGCGTGGCGAGATATTTTGCAAGTGAGTTTGAAAATGTTTTATATATATAAACTCAAAAATTGAAAAGGAGAAACTTTGCCCCCTGTGTAGGCTCAAACCAAAGATATGCAAGCTTTGATTGACGTTGTATTTTGTTGTCTAGTTCTTCGCACAAGCACACATTTCTTCTCTTTGCAAAATTACTGGAGCTTTCTCAAGCAATGGGCCTTTTATGCCCCTCTGATTTGATATCTTCTTTTGATTGTTTACTTCACAGGGTGTTTGCTGTTCACCTAAATAAAGAATAGACAATACAAGACAAGAAAGTGCGATGTAATATGCTCATGTATGCATGATATCCATGAATGATACTTACAGTCGTTCCATCGACTCACAGACCGAGGTGATCAGCAGAAGTGTTCTTATTGATTTCTTTAAGATGCCCATTCATTTCTTGCACTGGAATGACAAGCTGCTTCACATTTATGGCTTTTATCTTCAAGATGTTGGAAACATGAATAATGGCGGCCCTAAGCAGCAGAGTCAAGGATTCATCTATTCCAAACTATGTTTCAGCATGTCAGTTGATAGCTTCTTCATGACCTTGCCAATAATCATTTCCTTTGCCCAATGTGTCCTTTGGAGATTCAACATACTTCCCTTAACTTGAAGGCTTTGTATGACAAAACATTTTTTTTATTTTAAAATCAAATTTTAGCTTTGCCAAATCGATGTCAATGTACCTCAGGACTTGATTTTTCCAAATTAACATATCTATAACATGACAACCCTAGTTACCGTACTAAACTCGGGAATCATTTCTATTTAAGCAAGAATTGTTGCACTTCAGATAGGCACATACACATTACTTGGCCGAAGATCTCATTGAGTTTAAATATTGTCTATCTCATATGCATGCATATTCAAACTATCTCCACTAATAGACTCTACCTACCAAGAGAGATCAACAGGTCTTTAATAGGCTTGAAATGGGGTCTATAAGGGACACGGGTTAAAGTGAAGGCCATTTGTAAGTTGGAGCCGATGTGACACAATGGACAAACCTTCACACTACAAATTTCTTGTTTGAACTTTAGGCAGCAGGGAACAATCTTGCTAGACTCAAAATTCCTTCTATCTTCTTGGCATTAATCTAGATCTTAATTAGGACAGTCTTTGTCCTTGCAAAAAGTTTGGTAACCAAATTCGCTTCTTTTCCTCTTCTCCCGTTTCTTTCCTTTTATTTTTCTTATTCTTCCCTTTCTTTGAGCATTTTATTATTTTGTCCTTCTTCCTTGTAGGACTGTCAAGTACAGAATTTTCAAGAACTGAATAGTCTTTCTCCCTTTTCCTTTGATTTTGATTGAATTTTTTGTTGGGTTGGACCAATTCAAGTCAATCCGTCCTTATAAACCAAATGGAAGCCTTTTGTTGTCTTAGGTAGAAGAGAACTCAGTTAGCTTTTTGAACCGCCTTTTTAGGTTTTATTCTTCTTTTATTCTTTTTGTTTTCTTCTTTTGTTTTCTTCTTTTTTTCTTTTCTTTTATTTTCTTTATTTATTTTATTTTCTTTATTTTCTTTCTTTTTCTTTCTTTCTTTCCTTTTTTGGTTCTAGCTCAAACAGAGTTGTCTTGTTTGTACCAACTTGGGTTTCCAATAATGGATGAGTGGAGTGGTATAAATCTTCTTTAATAGGGATAAATCATTTGTTACCCTGATGTTGTCTTGATATATTGGAGATATTATGAAAACTTCAACTTCCCTTATGGTCTTGAGAACTTCAACTACCCTTATGGTCTTGAAAACATCAACTACCCTTATGGTCTTCAGAACTTCAACTATCCTCATGATCTTGACTAATCATTGCTTTCTTTGATCTTCTTTCCTCTTCATATTAGTGATCATAAGACTTGTCAAAAGTATCACAACAGCTCAGGGTAGGTTATTGGGGTTTGTAAGCCAATGAAAAGAAAGTTAAAATTTTATGAAGGCTCAAAGGGACAACTAGGGATTGATATTTAATAGGGTGGATACAAGTTGTTGGCTAACCAAACAATGCCTAGATCATCTCTCCCTTAAATAAGCAAAGTTCAATTTCGCCTCGAAAGTTTATCAAAGCATGTTCTAAGACTGACTAGGACCTAGACAAAGGTAATTATGCAGGAGCCCTCTCTAAGTAAGCATACACTGTAATATCCTCATATATGCCCTAGAAGTTTTGATTATGTTGTTGATGTTGTTGTTATTGTTGTTGTTGGTATATATTGGAAAGTGAATGTTTGTGAATATATGTGTTTTGGGGAAAGAAATAGGGTTTAGAGACAAATGTATATGTTGTGTATATGATGATATATATAACATATAGATTGGTCAAATATAGAGTCAATGCAAGAAGATATTTTTGTGGAATGTGCAATTACATATAAGGGCTTAGATGAGACAAAAGGTTAGTTATATGATTGAGGGCATTTTGGTAATTGCTTGGATAAAATCTCTTGGTGGAGATTTAAAGTGGAGTTGACTTTATTTCCTCCATGTATTTTCTTCTTCTTTTCCATTTTGGCTGATTTCTCGTAGACAAAGGGAAAGCAAAGAGACAAAGAGAAGACTTTGAAGAGTAAGCTCCAATTGTAGGAAGATTGAAGTGATCAAGTGTTGATTCAAGAAGTGTTATAATTTAAGGTAAGAAATCTCTTGTTTTTCCTTTGTAAATTTTGAAGTTGGGTCTAAAAGAAATTGTGATTTGTTGATATGATGATTTGATGTGGTTGTAATGTGTTGAATTTGATTATAAGCCAAAGAATTAATTATTAATGGTTTTGGATTGAAGATGGTAAGTAGGTGGAGATTGATTTTGAGAAAATGGGAGTGATGTTGTATTTTTAGGGTTTTGGTTTGGTATGAATTTAATGTATGGTTATTGTGATTACTAGGGTGAATATGTAAGATATGTGTTTATAACATGAATTGTATCCATTTGAATGAGATGATTGTTGTGTAAAAAGGGTGTAAATGCTTTTAGAAGGGTGTTGGCCATTTTTAGGGTTGTGTATTTGAGAGACACGGCCAAACCAAGTGATTTTGGGTGTGTTGGATTGCTTTGAGAGAGACACGGCCGTGTCTAGTGCCCGTGTTCACTACTGGATTTTGGTGTTGGGAGACACGGCCACTAGCTTGGCCGTGTCCTATGCCCGTGTCTGCTACTGTGATTTGTTGGTTGAGAGACACGGCCACAAGCTTGGCCGTGTCCCTTGCCCGTGTTGCCTACTGTCAATTTAGGTTGAGAGACACGGCCACAAGCTTGGCCGTGTCCCTCAAGTGGCTGCCCGTGTCCCTCAAATGTGTGGGTTAGGGTTTTTTATACTTTGTTCTATTTGCATTGTTTTGGTCCTATTAAGGTAAGTTGGTACCTTAACCTAAACCTAAACACATTTAAACAATGATTGACCTAAACAAATGCATATGGAAGATCTTAAAGCTATGAATGATATAAATTATTCTTTGCCCTAATTGCATTGTTGAGATTGAACAATGTTATGTTATGCATTGTGAATGGTTATGTGTTTCATGAGTAATGTATATTGAAATGTTATATCAAAGCCATTGTGATTGGCTATGATGATGATATGGAAAGAAAGAAGGCATGTTTGCCTAAATGTGATGAGAATTTGAGAATGGAAATGGTAACTATATAATAAATGAATTGTTTGTTTAATATGTTATTCAGTTTCAGAGTTCTGGATTTGGGTGGCATGCCTAAAAAAATGATGAAAGGTAACAGTCTTGCCGGGTTGAGGATCTCCTCAAATGTGTTGAGTTGATGGTCCAAGAGACTGGGTCTGTTACACTATGAGAATTGTGAATATGAGATATATGATTTGTAACAGTCTTGCCGGGTTGAGGATCTCCTCATATGTGTTGAGTTGATGGTCCAAGAGACTGGGTCTGTTACACTATCCATGGATAGAGATACATGTATATATATTGCCTACGGGCGTGATTATTGTGATTATGAACCAAAGCAGTAACTCTGAACTCTGAATATCGTATTAAATACTTGTTGGGCCCATAGGTGTCAAGGTTATATGATTGTACTAAATAATGTTATGAGTTAATGAAATGAGATGTTGTATATTGAGTATGATTGATTAATGATGAATGTGGAAAGATGTTGAAATGTGGTGTGCTCATATGACTATGATTTGTGAAATGCATAATTATGTGGTTAACTTTATATTTATGATGTTGATCTTATCAATAACATATGTGGCATTGCATTACATTAAAGCATACCATTAGCATGTTTTATCTTACTAAGCCCTTGGCTTAGCGCGATAATGTTTAATCGCGCAGGTGATAGAGTTGATAGAGTTGAACCTGAGGGTTCTTCGAGACTGAGTGAGAGTAGACGTTGAAGTGTTGATTTGGAACTTAAAGATCAGAAGAGACTTGCCAATCATGTATATTTCTTTTATATTTTGTAAAGTATTGGTTTTAATGTAAATATATGTATAACTATAAACATGGATTTGAAAGAGTTTATACATGTAAATATTTTATAAAATTCCGCTGCGTATTAACTAAATGTAAATATATCTATTTGGTTTTGTATTACAACTTGATTACTTATTTTTCTATAATGTATACAACTGAAAGATTATGGTATTGTTTAAAATGTTTTGGATGTAAAGAAAATCCGTAGCATCCCTATGTTTAGTGCATGTATACTACATTGTGGTGTTTGTAGTGTGCATATATTGAATGTGGGGGTGTTACAATTGTTTTGGTATCAGAGCCTAGGTTTGAGATTCTCAACCTAGGTAAAATGTAATAAAAAGAATATTTTTTACTTAAAAAGTGAGTTTTGAATGACATATACGTTTGAGATTGGCAGTCTCTGATCTTTAATAAGATGTAATCTGCTGTGTTTGCAGTGTTAGGTGTTGATGGATCCTCACTCAAGTCAGTCGGTTGAGGCTAGTGCGGAGAGTATTGCTCCTGATGATGGAGCTAGGATTGTTAGTGCTGGTGAGGCACCTGCTTCTGGGTCGGGAAGACCAGTAGGTGATGAGGTTCCGCCAGCCTGGTTTATGCATATGATGGAAGCTATGAGACAAGCACCAGTACAACCACAGCCACCACCCCCTCAACCTTTGGTATCTGTGAGGCACTATGACAAATTGAGAAAGTATGGAGCCGAAGATTTTGTAGGTACTACTGATCCAGCTGTAGCAGAGCAGTGGCTTGATAAAGTACAGAGAATCTTTGTTCAGTTGCAAGCCACTTCAGAGGAAAAGTTTGACTATGCAAGATCTTTACTACAAAAGGATGCATATAGTTGGTGGAAGACAGTGCCCCATTCTATGGATGATCCACCTACCTTATCCTATACAGATTTTCTGAGAGAGTTTGAATTGACGTATACTCCAAGGGAGTATAAAGATGGGAAGAAAAGAGAGTTTCTAGATTTGAAGCAAGATCATCGGACCGTAACTGAATATGAGGTTGAGTTTATTCGATTGAGTCAGTATGCTGGGGGTATTATAGTTGATGAGATAGATAGATACCGGAGGTTTGAGGAGGGATTGAGGCCCTCTATCATGTGCTTAGTGGCTGGATCTAGATATCACGATTTCTCCCAGCTAGTGGAAGCAGCTCGAAGTGTGGAGCGAGCTCAGGGTATTGCAGCTGCTTCAGAGGAAGAGGTTAGGGTGAGGAGGCCCCAGTTTGAGGCAGGGTCTTCTTCTGCAAAGAGAGGTAGAGGTAGCTTTATTCCTCGGATTAGTAGAAGTCAGAGGTTAGCTGGTAGGTAAGTGCAGTTCCAGAGGCAGAGATTTAGACCTGCAGCTTCAGTAGCGAGTGCTCCTACTCCTGGAGTTCAGAGATCCACCTTACCTGTGTGTGATCAGTGTGGTGGAAGACATGGGGGCATTTGTTGGAGGCATAGTAGATCAGGGGTATGTTTCAGGTGTGGATCACCTGATCACTTTGTGAGAGACTGTCCTGAGAGGCAGGAGCAAATGCCAGTTGATTCTGCTGCTTCTCGAGCTAGTGTGAGGGGAGGCAGAGGAGGCAGAGGTGCCAGCCGAGGAGGTAGACCAGGGTTCAGTTCTAGAAGAGGTGCTATATCCAGGGAGGGTAGACCAGAGGAGGTTGGATCTTCCCAGAGGATGTATGTTATGCAGAGGCAGCCAGATGCAGCAGCAGTCATAGCTGGTACTTTTTCTTTATTTGATACTTCAGTACTTGCTTTGATTGATCCGGGTTCCACACATTCATATATTAGTGCATCTGTTTTGCCTGTATCTGATTTGCATGCTGAGTCCCTAGGATTTGATGTGTTGGTGACAAATCCGTTAGGGCATAGTGTGGGTGTGAGTAAGGTGCATCGAGATAGTGCAGTAGTGGTGCAGGGTGAGGAGTTCCTTGGGGATTTGATTGAGATGCCATTTAAGGAATATGATGTGATTTTGGGCATGGACTGGCTATCTCGACATGGAGCTGTGGTGGATTGTAAAAAGAAAATTGTTTCTTTGAGAACTGTTGATGGTAGAGAGGTGATAGTATCTAATGAACAAGGACAGCTAGCCTCCTTATTTGTTTCAGCTGTTGCAGCTAGGAGGTTGATTAGAAAGGGGTGTGAAGCCTATCTTGCTCATGTGGTAGATACTAGAGTAAGAGGTTCTCCTATTGATAGTATTGCCACAGTTGCTGAGTTCCCAGATGTTTTTCCAGAGGAGTTGCCAGGATTGCCTCCTGAGAGAGAGGTGGAGTTTGGTATCGAATTATTACCTGGTACCACTCCTATCTCTATTACTCCGTATAGAATGGCACCAGCAAAATTGAGGGAGTTGAAAGTGCAATTACAGGAGTTGTTGGATAAAGGATTCATTCTTTCCAGTGTTTCTCCTTGAGGAGCTCCTGTGTTATTTGGGAAGAAGAAAGATGGTACTATGAGATTGTGCATCGATTATAGGCAATTGAACAAGGTGACTATTAAAAATAAATATCCTTTGCCTAGAATTGATGATCTCTTTGATCAGTTGAAGGGTGCAGCTGTGTTTTCTAAAATTGATCTGAGATCTGGGTACCATCAGTTGAGAGTCAGAGCTGAAGATGTTCCGAAGACCGCTTTTCGGACCAGGTATGGGCATTATGAGTTTTTAGTTATGCCTTTTGGTCTGACGAATGCACCTGCAGCTTTTATGGATTTGATGAATAGGGTGTTTAGGCCCTATTTAGATCAGTTTGTAGTGGTCTTCATTGATGATATACTGGTGTATTCGCGGAATGAAGAGGAACATGATATGCATCTGCGGATTGTGTTGCAGATTTTGAGAGAGAAGCAGTTATTTGCCAAATTGTTGAAGTGTGAGTTCTGGTTGGATCAAGTCACTTTTCTCGGACATATTGTTTCAGCGGAAGGCATTAGAGTTGATCCGAGCAAAGTTGAAGCAATTTTGAATTGGAGTCCACCCAAGTCTGTGACAGAGGTTAGAAGTTTCCTGGGTTTGGCAGGCTATTACAGACGGTTTGTGAAAGGGTTTTCTTTAATAGCTACTCCACTCACTAGATTGCTTCGTAAGGGAGTGAGATTTGTGTGGACGGATCAGTGTCAGGCTAGCTTTGAGCAGTTGAGAGATATGTTGACTCAAGCGCCTGTTCTTACTCTACCTGTGGAAGGCAAACCATATGTGATTTTCAGTGATACTTCACATAGTGATACTTCACATAGTGGTTTGGGGTGTGTATTGATGCAAGAAGGTAAAGTTATAGCTTATGCATCTCGACAGTTGAAACCGCATGAGCTTAATTATCCTACTCATGATTTGGAGTTGGCAGCCATTGTGTTTGCATTGAAGATTTGGCGTCACTATCTGTTTGGGGAGAAATGTTTTATCTACACTGATCATAAGAGTTTAAAGTATTTGGGTGTTCAGAAAGAACTCAATCTTCGTCAGAGGAGATGGTTGGAATTGATTAAAGACTACGACTGTTTGATTTATTATCATCCAGGTAAAGCAAATGTTGTAGCTGATGCCTTGAGTCGGAAGTCTTTAGCAGGGTTGACTGTGTACTCGCTCTTGTTGCTTGTTGAGTTGAGAGCATTGTGTGCTAATTTTGTAGCTTGTGATGATGGTGCATTGTTGGCACAGTTACAAGTGAAACCAGTTTTGTTGGATCAGATTAGGGAGGCTCAGTTGGCTGATAAGAAGATTCGGAAGATTGTTTCAAATTGTCAGAGTGGAAAAGGTAGAGATTTTGTAGTGAGAGGTGATGGGAGTCTCTGGTTTAAGAACAGATTATGTGTACCCGATGATGCTGATTTGAAGAAGATCATTTTAGAAGAAGCTCATCAGTCAATATTTGCTATGCATCCGGGTAATACCAAGATGTATCATGACTTGAGACGGCATTACTGGTGGATTGGATTGAAGAGAGACATTGCTGAGTTTGTATCGAAATGTCTCACATGTCAGAAGGTAAAAGCAGAGCATCAAGTTCCAACTGGGTTGCTTCAGCCATTGTCAGTGCCTGAATGGAAGTGGGATAGAGTGACAATGGACTTTGTGTCTGGTTTGCCATTGACACAAAGGAAGCATGATGCTATATGGGTGATTGTGGATAGATTGACCAAGACAGCTCATTTCCTTCCGGTTCGGATGGATTACTCTTTGGAGAGATTGGCTGAGTTGTATATCCATGAGATTGTGAGATTACATGGTGTTCCAACTTCTTTAGTGTCTGATCGAGATCCCAGGTTTACTTCAAGGTTTTGGAAGAGTTTGCATAGTGCTTTGGGTTCTCGACTGCACTTCAGCAATGCTTTTCATCCACAGACGGATGGGCAATCAAAGAGGGTGATACAGATTATTGAAGACATGTTGAGAAGTTGTGTCATCGATTTCTCTGGAAGTTGGGATAGATTCTTACCTCTTGTGGAGTTTGCTTACAACAACAGTCACCAATCTAGCATTGGTATGGCACCGTTTGAAGCACTGTATGGTAGACGGTGTAGGACACCTCTTTGTTGGAATGAACTTGGGGATAGTAAGTTAATTGGGCCTGATTTAATTCAAGAAACTGAAGAGAAAGTGAAGTTGATTCGAGGCAGGTTAAAAGCAGCTTCAGACCGACAGAAGTCTTATGCAGATCTGAAAAGGAGAGACATTGAGTTTGATGTTGGAGATAAGGTATTTTTGAAAGTATCTCCTTGGAAGAAGATATTGAGGTTCGGTCGGAAAGGGAAATTGAGTCCTCGATTCATTGGACCGTATGAAGTGTTGGAAAGAGTTGGGCCAGTTGCTTATCGGCTTGCTTTGCCACCTGAGTTGGATCGTATTCATAATGTATTTCATGTTTCTATGTTGAGGAGGTACAGGTCGGATCCATCTCATGTGTTGTCAATTGAATCTATTGAAGTGAGCCCAGACTTGACATTTGAAGAGGAACCGGTTGCTATCTTGGCACGTGAAGTGAAAGAGTTAAGAAATAAGAGAGTGCCTCTTGTGAAGGTTCTATGGAAGAACCATGGGAAAGAAGAAGCAACTTGGGAAAGTGAGCAAACCATGCGAGAGCAATATCCTCAGTTGTTTCAGAGCTGATTTCAGGTAATTTCGAGGACGAAATTTCTTTTTAGAGGGGAAGAATTGTAATATCCTCATATATGCCCTAGAAGTTTTGATTATGTTGTTGATGTTGTTGTTATTGTTGTTGTTGGTATATATTGGAAAGTGAATGTTTGTGAATATATGTGTTTTGGGGAAAGAAATAGGGTTTAGAGACAAATGTATATGTTGTGTATATGATGATATATATAACATATAGATTGGTCAAATATAGAGTCAATGCAAGAAGATATTTTTGTGGAATGTGCAATTACATATAAGGGCTTAGATGAGACAAAAGGTTAGTTATATGATTGAGGGCATTTTGGTAATTGCTTGGATAAAATCTCTTGGTGGAGATTTAAAGTGGAGTTGACTTTATTTCCTCCATGTATTTTCTTCTTCTTTTCCATTTTGGCTGATTTCTCGTAGATAAAGGGAAAGCAAAGAGACAAAGAGAAGACTTTGAAGAGTAAGCTCCAATTGTAGGAAGATTGAAGTGATCAAGTGTTGATTCAAGAAGTGTTATAATTTAAGGTAAGAAATCTCTTGTTTTTCCTTTGTAAATTTTGAAGTTGGGTCTAAAAGAAATTGTGATTTGTTGATATGATGATTTGATGTGGTTGTAATGTGTTGAATTTGATTATAAGCCAAAGAGTTAATTATTAATGGTTTTGGATTGAAGATGGTAAGTAGGTGGAGATTGATTTTGAGAAAATGGGAGTGATGTTGTATTTTTAGGGTTTTGGTTTGGTATGAATTTAATGTATGGTTATTGTGATTACTAGGGTGAATATGTAAGATATGTGTTTATAACATCAATTGTATCCATTTGAATGAGATGATTGTTGTGTAAAAAGGGTGTAAATGCTTTTAGAAGGGTGTTGGCCATTTTTAGGGTTGTGTATTTGAGATACGCGGCCAAGCCAAGTGATTTTGGGCGTGTTGGATTGCTTTGAGAGAGACACGGCCGTGTCTAGTGCCCGTGTTCACTACTGGATTTTGGTGTTGGGAGACACGGCCACTGGCTTGGCCGTGTCCTATGCCCGTGTCTGCTACTGTGATTTGTTGGTTGAGAGACACGGCCACAAGCTTGGCCGTGTCCCTTGCCCGTGTCCCTACTGTCAATTTAGGTTGAGAGACACGGCCACAAGCTTGGCCGTGTCCCTCAAGTGGCTGCCTGTGTCCCTCAAATGTGTGGGTTAGGGTTTTTTATACTTTGTTCTATTTGCATTGTTTTGGTCCTATTAAGGTAAGTTGGTACCTTAACCTAAACCTAAACACATTTAAACAATGATTGACCTAAACAAATGCATATGGAAGATCTTAAAGCTATGAATGATATAAATTATTCTTTGCCCTAATTGCATTGTTGAGATTGAACAATGTTATGTTATGCATTGTGAATGGTTATGTGTTTCATGAGTAATGTATATTGAAATGTTATATCAAAGCCATTGTGATTGGCTATGATGATGATATGGAAAGAAAGAAGGCATGTTTGCCTAAATGTGATGAGAATTTGAGAATGGAAATGGTAACTATATAATAAATGAATTGTTTGTTTAATATGTTATTCAGTTTCAGAGTTCTGGATTTGGGTGGCATGCCTAAAAAAATGATGAAAGGTAACAGTCTTGCCGGGTTGAGGATCTCCTCAAATGTGTTGAGTTGATGGTCCAAGAGACTGGGTCTGTTACACTATGAGAATTGTGAATATGAGATATATGATTTGTAACAGTCTTACCGGGTTGAGGATCTCCTCATATGTGTTGAGTTGATGGTCCAAGAGACTGGGTCTGTTACACTATCCATGGATAGAGATACATGTATATATATTGCCTACGGGCGTGATTATTGTGATTATGAACCAAAGCAGTAACTCTGAACTCTGAATATCGTATTAAATACTTGTTGGGCCCATAGGTGTCAAGGTTATATGAATGTCCTAAATAATGTTATGAGTTAATGAAATGAGATGTTGTATATTGAGTATGATTGATTAATGATGAATGTGGAAAGATGTTGAAATGTGGTATGCTCATATGACTATGATTTGTGAAATGCATAATTATGTGGTTAACTTTATATTTATGATGTTGATCTTATCAATAACATATATGGCATTGCATTACATTAAAGCATACCATTAGCATGTTTTATCTTACTAAGCCCTTGGCTTAGCGCGATAGTGTTTAATCGCGCAGGTGATAGAGTTGATAGAGTTGAACCTGAGGGTTCTTCGAGACCGAGTGAGAGTAGACGTTGAAGTGTTGATTTGGAACTTAAAGATCAGAAGAGACTTGCCAATCATGTATATTTCTTTTATATTTTGTAAAGTATTGGTTTTAATGTAAATATATGTATAACTATAAACATGGATTTGAAAGAGTTTATACATGTAAATATTTTATAAAATTCCGCTGCGTATTAACTAAATGTAAATATATCTATTTGGTTTTGTATTACAACTTGATTACTTATTTTTCTATAATGTATACAACTGAAAGATTATGGTATTGTTTAAAATGTTTTGGATGTAAAGAAAATCCGTAGCATCCCTATGTTTAGTGCATGTATACTACATTGTGGTGTTTGTAGTGTGCATATATTGAATGTGGGGGTGTTACATACACAACTCAATGCTATAGAGCAATTCCCTCACCTGGTAAAGTCATTCAAGTCGTGATGCATAAATATATTAATTCTTGAATTATCAAGCTAGATTCCGCATTAGTTGAGCACCAAAATAAACAAAGACCAACGAAAATTCTAATGAAAGTAATTTATTCAAACAAATTTAATTTTGAAAAACATGATTGTTCCAATTAAATATTAAAGAAAGCAAAATTGAAAAGCAACATTCAAGCTAAGGAAAGTTTATTGAGTTTAAGCTTCTTTTCCTTTCACATCTTCAATATTTCCATCTTGAAATGATGATAAAACAAAATCTTCTTCCAATCCTTTTCCCACCATGAAGGTTGCTGGTGGTGGCACTCTGTTGAATTTTGGCAAAGGATTGTCTTTTGTGCTGGTCTTATCAAGCTCAGGCAGCTTACCACTGTCAATTAAATTTTGGATCTCATGTTTTAATCGCAAGCATTTGTCTATCTCATATCCTTGTGTTTGATGAAATTCACAAAAGACTTTAGTATTAAATTTTGAGGATAAAGGATTCGCAAAGGTCGAGGAGCTAACGGTTGTAACAACCCTTTCTTTTGCAGCTTGCTAAAAACCCAAGATAGAGGTTTCCCCAATTCTAAGAATTGTCTTATATTTCCTTGACCGGTTACATTAACATCAACTTCTTTTTGTGTGCTTTGATTACTAGGCTGGTAATTCCCTTTCTCATTCCTTCTTATTGAAAAGCGACTTTTCTCCCTTTCCCACTCTTCAATTTGTAGCCCAGCTTGGAGAAGATCTTTGAAATCCCTTATAAGAATGTGAGACATCCTTTCACGAAGATTGGGTAGGACACCTCTCACGATCATCCTTATTTGATCAGATTCATCGGGCCTTTTCTTGAACAAAGCAGCCTTATTTCTCCACCTTTTCACATAGTCCACAAAATTCTCATTTGGCCTTGTCTTATGGACTCCACTTCTATTAAGGTAACTTCCATCTCGACATTATACCCATATTGTTGGATGAAGGCTTTGTATAGCAGATTCCAACTCTTTTGTGTTTCTTCTTCCAAGGTATTGAACCAATTTTGGACAACAGGGTCCAATGAGAGCATGAAGTACCTTAGAGTTTGAGCCTTAGTAGCTCGGGCAGACTGCATAGCAGTGATATACTGCTTTAAATGGAGGTGATGATTTTCGGTTTCATCAAACTTCATAAAATATGGCATCTTGAACTTATACAGAACTTCTTCATCTAACTTAAATAATTTGTCAACTTCGGACATTTCCTCGGTTTTCAGTTTCTTTTCAAATTTTTTTTCTAAATCGGCAATCATTTTCTCAACATCAGATGTCTTGGTCTTTTTAATAGTTGCCTTCTCAACAACCTTTGACTCCTTTTTGTCTTGAGGATCTTGGTAGTATTGAGCCCAATCATCTTCATCATCAATGATCACTTTTTCATCATCAAAAACCACTTCACCAATCTTAGTCTTCCCTTTATCCTTCGGCTTCTTAGTGCTAGCAGATGCTTCGACATGATTTTCTAAAATTGCAGTCATTTGGTTCTTCATGGTCTCTGCTAGGGCCTCTTTTATTTCTTCCATTTTAGTGTTGAGGGCATCATCCACCATTCTTTGAATTTTCTCGGGATCCATTGTTTTTGGTGAGCAAGTGATTGAGTCGTTGCTAGATTCTTCGCTTCCGGCGTAGGTCAGATTATCATAAGCTTTTGAACTGTCGTAATCCAGGGCTGTGAGCCAGAAAGGATCAATGATAGGAGATGCAAATGTATGCATGTATGCATGTATGCACAAACAATAGACAAACAAGGACAAATAGGACGTTCCTTCCAACATTATAACATCCACACAATGATGGCGAGTCTCTTTTCCTAGGTATATGGTTAACAAAATACCAACATGGGGTATCTTATTTTCAAATATTTCCCTCGGACGTTTCAATCATTAGTTATATTTTCTAAAATAGAAATCAACTCATAATAATTCCCATTAATTGGGTTTTAATCCATTTAACCAACTAATGTAGCTTTTATGCTATATTGGATTAAAACTAAATTAAGAGGTTTATTATAAATAGATTTCTCACTTGAAAAAGTAACTAATGATTCATGCCAAAAACAAGCCCATGATTAATAACTCTTAGTATAAACTAGGCTCACAATTGATTTTTGGTATTTCGTAATTGACCTAAATAATTTGCAAGCTCTTTGTAAGAAAAGGTTGGATGAAAATAATTTTGTTTCTAAGCCCATTGTAAAAAGATTTTAGAAAAAATGGATTTTGGGCTTAGTATTTGGGCCATGAGAAAAATAATTTTTGATTTGTTTTTAGAAAAGTTTTATGTCCAAAGACCATCTTGAAAAGTTTTGAAAATTACTTTGGTCTTTTGGACTTTAAAGAGAAATTTATTTTGAGCTTACAATGTACTTAGGTCATATTAGAAAAAGAGCAAACCAAATAAGCCATGATTTAAGCCAAGATAAATTAACCATAGTCAAACAACATGCATTTGGGGTAAAAACCTAAGGAAAGTAACTAGGCCAATTACATGAGCTTTAGTCTTTGGGTAAAAAGGCTTAGGTTCCCATAGCAAGTATATACCAAATGGTATGAGGCTATGAGTAGTTATGCCATGCTCGATCTTCATACCTTGAGTGAAAGTATGGTATCCCTTACATAACACAACACGGGTAACACGGGCGTCCTAACTCACGTACACGATGCAATCTAATATGATGCAATGGATAATATCATTATAAGAAAGAATAGAATAATATAAAGACCAATGAAATCAACTTCTCTTATCCCCCAATGGAGTCGCCACTGTGAGCGGGGATTTTCGCCCCCACTCCCGGTGGAATGGTTCTTGCGACTTCAGCACTGTTTGGGCTATGGGCCTTAGAGAACACGGACCTAAGTCCGGAGAAAATAGAGTCGCCACCCGGATGGGCCGGGAAAGAAGAAAGGGGTGGATGACTCGATTTCTAAGGAATCTCCAACCCCTAATGGGTTCGGAAAGTTGGGTACGTGTGGGGAAGGTAAGAAATAGCCCAGCACCCCCATAACGCCAGGTTTATTGGAACCGGCCTCCTTTACAGGTCTTAATATTATAAAATTTTTAAATATAACAATATTATCCATATTACACACAATAATCAAAATAAAGCACTGATATATTGAAAATCAAAACAATGTCCAAGCAAAACAAATAAATGGACACCCATCCAAAGATGAAAACATGCCCTTACATAATCCATGCCTAAATAGGACACCCACCGAAAGGTAGAAACATATCTTTTACATTGGTCTAAAATATAAAAGCAATTTAAATTACATGATATTTAACTAATGAGGTACCCACAAAGTGGAAACATACCTCTTACAACATTTGAAAATCTAAATAAATCGATAAAGTAAATAATCATTCATCATAAATAAATCATTCACCAAAGATATTAAACATCAATCAAAATATAAACATTCATCCATGATAATTTAAATAAATTAAGCATTGAATTTAAATAAATCAAAGCATATAAAATAAATCAAAGCATATAATGAACTACACAATCAAATCTAAAAGTAAATAAAGTAAGTCAAGATATAAATTAGGGTTACCGTTTCTCATTTAAAGTTCTTTAATCAATATTTAGGGTTTTGAAATTTATTGGTTTAAGCTAATGATAGTTTCAAGGGAATTAAAATGGATTAAGGTTTTATGATTTAAGGGATTGATAAGGTTCTTTGATTAACCAAATTAGGGTTTGAGGGGGTAAAATCATGAAATTAGGGTTTGGATATTAAAACATTAGGTTTATGATTTACGGTTACTAGATTGTTGTTTTGGATTTACTATATTGGGTTTGAATGTTTTAGGTTTATAAGGTTTTAAGGTTTTAAGGGAATTAGGTTTTAAGGTTTTAAGGGAATTAGGGTTTAAGAAAACTAGGGTTTAAGGTTACCTAATTTGGGGTTACTGTCTTGGTTTTGAAGTTGAATTAGGGTTTTTAGTGTTTCGAAGAATATATTTGATTTTAGAATTTGGAAAAATAATTTATAGTTTGATGAAACTTTATTTGATTTTTAGAAACTGTAAAATGAGTTTGAGTTTGGATATTTAACAAAATATTTGGAATTTTGGAAAAGAATTAGAAGAAATCTAGTTTAGAGTTTTATGGTATTTTTTGGAAATAAACAAAATGATTTAAGGTTTACAGAAATAGAAAAGATATTTTTTAGGGTTTTTGGAAATAAACAAAACGATTTAAGGTTTATAGAAACAAAAAAGACAATTTAGGGTTTTTGGGGACAGAAGGAATAAATTAGGTTTTTGAGGTTTTAGGGAAACAGAAGGATGATTTTTAGGGTTTAAGAACGATTTAAGGTTTTTGGGAAAACAAAGAAACGAATTAAATTTTTTAAAGGTATTTAGAAATAGAGGAAATCACTTAAGGTTTCTGGAAACAAAGATCAAGTTATTACATCTTCAAAGATTGAAGTTTTGAGTGTATAATCTTATGAATCAAGTAAAGAACGAAGCTACTGTAAGAAACAAAAAGAAATTAAGAATTCAAACCTTCGTTCGTTGGTTTCACCAAAAATTGCTTCTTGAATGAATAAGGCCAAAGGCAAGATGGTTGCCTTTAATAGATTGATTGCTTGTTTGTTTATCCTTCTTTAAAAAATTCGATCATTTTCACTGCCAAAAAGCTTTAAAGTCCGATATCTTTTTCTTAGTTTTTCCTCCAAAAGTCCCCCCCCCCCTTTGTGTTGTTTTTAGTTCTATTTATAGAAGATTTTGATGATTAATCTTAATTATTTATGGAATCTAACATTAATTAAGAAAAGGAAATCGAAACCAAATTGAATTTGGTTTCGGAAAAAACTGCTGCGGAAAAATTTCACTAGCGAAAAAAACTACCGTAGGAACTTGCGGGCTGCGAGCTACGAAATTGCTTCATTTCGGCGATGAAATTTTTATTTTTATTTATTTGTTTATTATTATTATTTAATTAAGATAACACAAATTATTTTAGACTAATTAAAATATATTAGACAACACAAAAATTATTTTGGACTTATTAAAATATATTGAATCGGACTAGATCAAAAATTAAGGGTCTACAATAAACTTTAACTAAAATATGATAATATATGTGGGTATATGTGGATATAACTATTTTATATATTTATTTATCTGCGGGTATATGTTATATATAATTAAATATATATATATAATAACAATATATGTTGGTATATATTATATATAACTAGATATATGTGGGTATATGTTGTAAAAGAATAACAATATATGTTACTTATATGTGAATATAACATTGTAGTATTTTATTTTATAGTATTTTTTAAAACTATTTTTATCGTGTAGTTATATGTAACATATATCGTATATGTAGGTATATGCTACATATATCTTCATATACTAAGATATTACAGTACCATATTAATACTATTTTTGAAAGACAATATATATATATATAGTTAGTATATACCTGAATATTATAAGATATGACAATTGTATACTGATATTCTTTCTCCAAAATAATAAGTATATATAAGTATATATTACGTATACCTTTATATATTAAGATATTATAGTTGCATTCTAATATTTTTAAAAAAAATAATAGATACATATAATTATAGTTATCATGTACCAAAATATAAGAGCCGCATACTGATATTCTTTTTTTTAAGACAATCAATATATTAATATATATGGAACATATACCTTCATATACTAAAATAACAATAGATATATATAAATTTTCTTTTGTAATGCAATAACTATATATATATAGGTATATATTGGTATATATTACATATACTTTAACTAAAGAATAACAATATATATGGGTATATATTATGTAATACCTTTATACCCTATAAATATATAATACACACACTTCCAGTATGTAAGATATGCATATACGGTATAAAAATGTCACAATTCAATTTAATAAAAATTTTCATATTCCCTTATTACTCAAAATATTTGTATAAAAATATATGTATACATATGAAAATACACAAAATTCTCACATTACTTAATTATTTAAACATTATTTTTAATTTACAATGTATATACATATACTCCCAAAATATAATATAATATACATAATGTCAAAATATACTGTAAAATAAAATATGTACATGCTGGCAAAGTGGCACTGATCTTGTTGTAGCACAAATACTTCAAGCTCCAATAACACAAACCTAGACCCGATATGGTCTAGTAGAACTCTCCAATTTTACCGGATCACCCCTATCACCTACGCGATGAGTTACAGTCACGCTAAGCCGAAGCTTAGTGGTACAAATTTTGATAATAATAAAATTCAAAAACAATACCAATGCAGAATGTTCATATGCTATGTCATCACTTGATATTCAAGATCACTTTTGGACATATGATTTCATTACTTGATATTTCACACCAACATATACACAAGTATGGGCCCAAACAACTAATACATCATTCAAATCTCAAAGTTACTATTTTGGTCCATAATGGCACCATGTGTCTAGTCCTGAAGGCAAAATATCAATATAATAGTCCAACTAGGCCTAAACTTACGGCCCGGTCTTTTCACCCAACCCATCTTCAAGGACCTGTTTCTAAGGCTTACAACTAGGTCTTTTCACCTCAAAAATATTTTCACAGTGACGCCAAGCGTCTAGCCCCATAGGCAAATATAGGCATATCATCAAACACAGAACTCTGAAAATTGAATAACATACTAGGCACATAATTAATTCACATTTTCCATTCTCAATTCCTTTCTCATTTTTCCCATTTTCTCATTCATATCAAAGTTATTTCTTTTCAACATTTCATCCTCATCATAGGATATTTCATAATGAAACCACATTACTCAACATTTTGAGCCATTTTCACATAATTCACATATTTCACATTCTATTCAATCTAGCCATTAACAATGGCTTTTCACAATGTATAATAATGCATACATAGCAATTCACATATTTTAGCATCATGTTCACAAATACATAATGTATCAAGTAGCTTAACATATTTTTCCATCCAAAATGTGTTAGGCCAAATGTAATGCAATCACACCCATTTATCAAGAGTTTGTACATACCTAAATAAGCCATTAAAACATGCTAATACACAATCCCCAAAATCAATATGTCATTCTTCCATAGAATTCCCAAGAAACTTGCAAAATGATAAAGAAACTTACCAATTAATGAATAATCCTCAAAATCTTCACTTGAATCTTTGAAATCCCTTGTAAAATTGGTGTATGGAAGAAGAACAAACTCTCCCTTACTCTCTCTCTCTAACTCACGGAAAAAAGGAGCAAAAGAAGAAGAAGAAAAAAATATCTTCTCTTTCCATCCTTATCTATATATATATATATATATAATAGTAAGCCACTATTCAATTCTCTATACTATATATATATAATGTATATCTTAGGTATATGTATATATCATATTTACATCAAATATATTTCAAATATACATTTTACTTTTTCACTTAAAATCCTTTCGTTTTTCATTCAAATTATTTATTTAATTTATCCAAATTTAACTTTATTTTATTTTATTTAGTATTCAAAAATTAGGGGTACTACAATTCTCTCCCCCTTAAGAAAATTTCATCCTCAAAATTATCTGCTATCAACTCTGGAACAACTGAGGATACTGACTCCGCATCAGTTGTTCACTTTCCCATGTTGCCTCCTCAGTGGCATGATTCCTTCAAAGAACTTTCATAAGTGACACTTTCTTATTTCTCAACTCTTTTACCTCTCGTGCCAAAATCGCTACTGGTTCTTCTTCATAAGTTAGATCTGAACTCACCTCAATGGACTCTACTAACAAAATATGAGATAGGTTTGACCTATACCTCCGAAGCATAGAGACATAGAAAATATTATGAATTTGATCCAACTCAGGCGGCAAAGCTAGTCTATATTCCACAAGACCAACTCTCCCAGTATCTCATATGGTCCGATGAAACGAGGACTCAACTTTCCTTTGCGACCGAATCTCAAAATTTTTTTTACGGAGACACTTTTAGAAATATTTTATCTCCCATACTGAACTCTATATCCTTCATTTTCAAATCTGTATAGGATTTCTGCCGATCTGAAGCATCTTTCAAATGACTCCGTATCAATTTTACTTTCTCTTCTGTTTCCTTAATCAAATCAGGACCAGCCAGTTTACCTTCTTCAACTTCATCCCAATACAATGGTGCCCTGCACCTTCTACCATATAAGGCCTCATAAAGTGTCATCCCAATACTGGACTGATGATTGTTATTATAAGCAAATTCAATCAGTGGCAAGAATTTGTCCCAACTTTCACTGAAATCAATGATACAACTCCTTAACATATCCTCTAAAATCTGTTTCACTCTTTCTCACTGCCCATCTGTCTGAGGATGAAAAGCAGTACTAAAATGCAATCAAGAACCCAATGAATTATGCAAACTCCTCCAAAATCTCAATGTAAATCGGGGATCTCAATCTGACACCAAAGAAACTGAGACTCCATGCAAGCTCACTATTTCACTGATATACAACTCAGCTAATCTCTCAAGAGAGTAATCCATCTGAACTAGAAGAAAATGAGCTATCTTCATCATCCAATCAATAATCACTCAGATTTCATCATGCTTCTTTTGGGTCAAAGGTAGTCCAGACACAAAATCCAACGTTATTCTCTCCCATTTCCACTCTGGTACTGACAAAGGTTGAAGCAACCCTGAAGGAACTTGGTGCTCAACTTTCACTCTTTTACAAGTGAGACATCTAGATACAAACTCTTCTATATCAATCTTCATACCTGACCACCAATAATGTTGCTTCAAATTCTGATACATCTTGGTACTCCCAGGGTGTATAGCATAGATTGACTGATGTGCTTCCTTCAAAATCACCCTCTTTAATCCATATCGTCAGGAATACACAATCTATCTCTGTACCACGGACTGCCATCATTTCTCATATGAAAGTCTCGACTCTCCCCCTTTTGGCAATCCAATATAATTTTTTGGATTTTCTTATATACCAACTGAGCCTCCCTAAATTGATTCAACAACACTGGCCTCAACTGCAACTGAGCCAACAAAGCACCATCATCACAAAACTCAAATCTAGCATGCAACGCTCTCAACTCAACAAGCAATAAGAGCAAAAAAGCAGTCAAACCTGCCAAAGGCTTCCGACTCAAGGCATCAGCAATAACATTTGCCTTGCTAGGATGATAATCAATCAAATAATCATAATTTTTAATTAACTCTAACCACCTTTTTTGCCGAAGATTCAACTCTTTCTGAACACCCAAATACTTCAAACTCTTATGGTCAGTATAAATGAAACACTTCTCCCCATACAAGTAATGTCGCCAAATCTTTAATGTAAAAACTATGGCTACTAACTCTAAATCATGAGTTGGGTAATTTAGCTCATGCAGCTTCAATTGTCGAGAGACATAAGCAATGACTCTACTCTCCTGCATTAGAACACAACTTAAACCATTATGTGAAGCATCATTGTAAATCACATAAGGTTTACCTTCCACAGGCAGAGTAAGAATAGGAGCCTGAGTCAACATCTCCCTTAGCTGCTCAAAACTCGCCTGACACCGATCTGTCCATACAAATCTAACTCCCTTCCAAAGTAATCTGGTGAGTGAAGTAGCTATAATAGAAAAACCCTTCACAAACCGATGATAATAGCCTGCCAAACCTAAAAAACTTCTAACTTCTGTCATAGTCTTAGGTGGACTCCAATTTAAGATAACCTCAACTTTACTCGGATCAACCCTAATACCCTTTGCTAATACCACATGACCGAGAAAAGTTACCTGATCAAGCCAGAACTCACATTTAGACAACTTAGCATACAACTGCTTCTCTCTTAGAGTCTGCAATACAATCCACAAATGCCTATCATGATCCTCCTTATTACACGAATACACCAAAATATCGTCAATAAAGACCACCAAAAACTGATCTAGATATGGTCTAAATACCATGTTCATCAAATCTATAAATATTACTGGTGCATTCATTAATCCAAAGGGCATCACCAAAAACTCATAATGTCCATACCTCGTGCGGAAAGTTATCTTATGTACATCCACATCTCTGACTCACAACTGATGGTACCCTGATCTCAGATCAATCTTAGAGAATATTGTTGCTCCCTTCACCTGATCAAATAGATCATCTATCTGAGGCAATGGATATTTATTCTTGATGGTCACTTTATTCAACTGCCAGTAATCAATACACAACCTCAAGGTGTCATCCTTCTTTTTCACAAATAACACAGGCACTCCCCATAGGGATATACTAGGGCAAATGAACCCTTTATCCAATAACTCCTGCAGCTGCACCTTCAACTCTCTCAACTCAGCAGGTGCCATACGATAAGGAGTAATAGAGATGGGAGTGGTACCAGGCAACAAATTGATACCAAACTCAACCTCTCTCTCAGGGGGTATCCCTGGCAACTACTTAGGAAAAACATCTGTAAACTCAGCAACTGTGGGTATACTGTCAAGCTAGGATCCTACTACTTTGGTATCTACCATGTGAGCAAGATATGCTTCACATCCCTTCCGGATCATTCTCTTAGCTGAAATAGCTGAAATAAATATGGATGGAAGATGTTTATGATCACTAGATACCATCACATCTCTACTATAACGTATTCTCAGAGTAACGCATTTCTGCTGACAATCTACCATAGCCTCATGCCTGAATAACCAATCCATGCCTAAACTCAGATCATACTCCCTGAAAGGCATCTCAATCAGGTCACTGAGAAACTCCTCATCTTGAACCACAACCAGGCTATCTCGGTGCACCCTACTAACTACAATACTATGCTCTAAAGGATTTGTCACCAAAACATCAAATCCTAGGGACTCTGAATGCAAATCACTCACAAGCAAAATGGATGCACTAATATATGAATGAGTTAACATAGGGTCTATCAATGCAAGAACTAAAGTACCAAATAAAGTAAAAGTACCAGCTATCATAGTTGAAACATCTGGCTACCTCTGCATCACATAAACCCACTGCGATGATCTTGCCTCATATAGTCTACCTCCGACTGTAGAACCTCCTCTCTGACCAGATCCAGATCTACCACCCCTACCAAAATCTCTGCTACCATGACTCCCTCTAACACTGGGTTGAAAAGCTGCAGTATCTGTCTGTCTGTTATCTGGTGGCTTTGGATAATTTCTAATAAAATGATCTAGTAATCCACATCTTTAACATATTACTGGTGCACTTATCTTCCAGGAGACAGCTCCATGTGTTCTACCACAATGAACACATGAAACAAACCTCTGAGTCATTGGGATCGAAGCACTAGCTACTGAGGCTGCAGGTCTCTGCCTCTACTGCTGTACTGACTAGCTATATTGTCCCTGACTCCTACTGAATCTCTGAGGATATCCTTCTCGGCCTCTCTTTTATGAGAAAGATCTTGCCTCACTCTGGGGTCTCCTAGTTCTGGTCTCCTCAACCCTAGCAACTGCTGTAAGGCCCTATGCTCTCTCAACACTCCTGGCAGCTGCAACTAACTCAGAGAAATTTTGATACCAGGAACCTGCTATAATGCACATGATAGAGGGTCTCAGTCTTTCCTCAAAGCACCGGCACTAATCAATCTCATCAGCAAAATCCCACTAGCATACTGACTCAGCCAAGTAAACTCTATCTCATACTTTGACACTGTCCTGGTATCCTGCCTCAAACTCAGGAACTCTATCTTCTCCGCATCCTTATACTCCCTCGGAGTATACTTCTGCTCAAATTTTCCCAGGAAATCATCATAGATCATGACTGGTTGATCATCCAAAGCATGTGGAATAGCCTTCCACCAATCATATGCATCCCTTTGCAAAAGAGATACGGTATAATCAAACTTCTCCCTTTGAGTAGTCTGTATCTGGATGAACACTCTATGGACTCTGTCTAGCCACTACTCTATTACAGCAGGGTCTGTAGTACCAATAAAGTCCTCAGCTCTAAATTTCCTCAGCTTATCATACTTTCTCATCGGTAACTGCGGCTGCTACTGTGGTGGCGGCGGCTGCTGAATTGGAGCTTGCTTCAATAGCTCCACCATATGTCGTACCCAGCCCAATGGAATCTCATCAATTTCTGGTCTCTCTAGCATAGGAGCAGGTGCCTCTCCAGCAATTTCAGCTCTAGCTCCATCTCTACTCTCACCAGGAGCCACACTCTCTGCACTACCCTCTGTAGACTGATGCGTCCGAGATGCCATAACTACCTATATCTGCAAACAAAGCAAAAATTGCCACATCAGAGATCAAAAACTGCCAGTGCCAATGAATGTATCATAATTGAAAACCATATTTAAAAATCCTCATTTCCTTTCTCTCATAACCCACTTAGATTAAGAATCTCAAACCTAGGCTCTGATAGCAAATTAAATATATCACCCTTATACCCTATAAACATATAATACACACACTCCCAGTATGTAAGATATGCATATATAATATAAAAATGTCACAATCCGGTTTAATAAAAATTTCCATATTCCCTTATTACTTAAAACATTTGTATAAAAACATATATATACATATGAAAATGCACAAAATTCTCTCATTACTTAATTATTTAAACATCCTTTATAATTTACAATGTATATATATATACTCTCAAAATATAATATAATATACATAATGTCAAAATATACTATAAAATGAAATATGTACATGCTGGCAAAGTAGCACTGATCTTATTGTAGCGCAAACACTTCAAGCTCTAATAACATAAACATAGACCCGATCTGGTCTAGTAGAACTCTCCGGCTCTACCGGATCACTCATGTCACCTACGCGATGAGTTACAATCACGCTAAGCCGAAACTTAATAGTAAAAATTTTGATAATAATAAAATTCAAAAACAATGCCAACGCAAAATGTTTATATGCTATGTCATCACATGATATTCAAGACCATTTTGGATATATGCTTTCATTACTTGATACTTCACACCAACATATACACAAGTATGGGCCCAAACAACTAATACATCATTCAAATCTCAGAGTTACTATTTTGGTCCACAATGACATTATGTGTCTTGCCTGAAGGCAAAATATTAATGTAACAGTCCAAATAGGCCTGAGCTTACGATGCGGTCTTTTCACCCAACCCAGCTTCAAGGACCTATTTCTGAGGCTTACAACCCGATCTTTTCACCTCAAAAATATTTTCACAGTGACGCCAAGCGTCTAGCCCCATAGGCATGCTGCCAAACATAGAACTCTGAAAATTGAATAACATACTAGGCACACAATTAATTTAAAATTTTCATTCTCAATTCCTTTCTCATTTTTCCCATTTTCTCATTCTTATCAATGTTATTTCTTTTCAACATTTCATCCTCATCATAGGATATTTCATAATGAAACCACATTACTTAACATTTTGAGTCATTTTCACATAATTCACATTCTATTCAATCTAGCCATTAACAATGGCTTTTCATAATGTATAATAATGCATATATAGCAATTCACATGTTTTAGCATCATATTTATGAATACATAATGTATCAAGTAGCTTAACACATTTTTCATCCAAAATGTGTTAGGCCAAATGTAATGCAATCACATCCATTTATCAAGAGTTTGTATATACCCAAATAAGCTATTAAAATAGGCTAATACACAACCTCCAAAATTAATATGTCATTCTTCCGTAGAATTCCAAAGAAACTTGCAAAATAATAAAGGAACTTACCAATTAATAAAGAATCCTCAAAATCTTCACTTGAATCTTGAAATCCCTTGTCACTACAAAAATATTCGGCATTTGTGATGGAAATCTGCGACGAAAATTTTCCGTCGCAAATTTGCGACGGATCTGCAACGGTTTTGCGACGGATAAACACAGTGAAGGAATTTTGAGGAAGCCATCGCAAATCGGTTGCAAATCCGTAGTAAATCTGCGACGGTTGTCTGGTCGACGCAAATTTTTGTCTCAAAATTTGGTGCGGCTGCTTGGCGGGAGAAGGTAGCGCGGGGAATTTTTGCGAAAATTAAATCCGTCGCAGATTGGTTGCAAAAACGGTAAGAAAAAATTCATTTTGCAACGGATATTTGCGACAGACTTACTTTGCGTCGCAAATATGCAGCACAGTCACAGATAAGTCGCAAATTAAGTTTAAAGATATTGCACGTGCCAAGCACGTGAACCACTCTTATGCTATCTCTTTGTAAATTATTCCCCCAAATTCTATTATCCCTAATTTTGGCCAAGAACCTTCAAAACCCAAAGTGGAGTTCTTAATTTTTTTTCCATGAATGAGCCTCTTCCATCTCTCTTTCTCTCCAATTTCCTCCAATTTCATTAAGCAGTCACGCCTTTCTTCTATCATCTTCTTCCCTACCCTCTCATTTTCTTCATCCGACGCCACCCACGCTCACCCACCACCTCCTGTTCTATCACTCACCACCAAGCCGACACACCAGACACCACCTTCTACAAGCACCGATGGGGCGACGACAGTCCAGTCCTCGGCTACAGCTGCTCGAGCTTCAGGTAATTTCTTACAACTATGCTATTTTCTTATTTTAGTTTCCATGGTTTGTTTTTGGCTTTTTGTCTCTTCTCTTGGATTGAATAATGTGTAGTGTAATTATATTCCATTCTGTTTCTATAAATGCAACAAAAGAAAGATTCAATTAATTTTCAAGATGTAATTGTCCGAAAAAATTGATGAACTCACTGAAGCAACTTTTGTGTTTGTAAAGTTTATGAATATTGATAATATTCTTCATTTCTTGTTGCTGGTTGTTGTTGGCGCCTATATTTCTTTAAAACCATACTAAAAATGTATTCTGCAACTGAGGCTCTTAGCATATCAGAGACAGAGTTTGAGTTTTATTCTTGTTGAGTGTGTAAAAATTGATTTTGATTTTGAATTGAGAGAAGCTAGTTTGAAGCATAAACTTATTAAAGAAAATTTAATAAAGAAACTGGATAAATTTAATAAAGAAAATTTATGCTCTTAGCATATCAGAGACATAATTTAATAAAGAAAATTTAATAAATTTAATTGAGTTTGAAGGTAGTCTCTGCTGGTTTTCTTCATCTTCTGAACTTATTAAAGAAAATTTAATAGATCCTCAAGCTATACATATACATTAAAGAAACTGGAAAATTATATACCAGTTTCTGATATTTTACTATATATATGATTCAGTCCCAGTTGAAAAAAAGTTCAGTATAACCAATTAGCATCTATTAAACCGTGTACTTGTTACATTACATACTCTAGAAGAAACTTTCTTCTTTTTTTTTTCACTGTAGAAGATTATAACAGAAGGTAAAAAGAAATACAAATCCATTGGGTTTATATTTTAATATTTTATGCTTTGGGAAATGTCTTTCTACTTCTACAATAGGCAATATATGTTTTCTATCTTCAGCGAAAATTTTCAATTTTCATAAGATCCTGAATAAGAATAAACTATAAAGAGAAAAATACAATTGAATCCTGGAGTTTTAGTAGCTAATACTTAGTTGGATACATTTTGGTTTTATCTATTCCATAATGCTGTTTGAAACAAATAGTTTTCTTTTGGTGTTTATAGACTGATATTTTACTCTTCTATTTGGAGAGAATGGTGCCTATATAAATTCTCATTCCAATAAAAATGTGATACATTTAAGCTGTGTTCTGTTTCTGACATAGCTTATTGCGATTGCGCAAGCTTTTTTTTAGCGTTTGGTAAAAAAAAAAAAAGCATACGAGCTAGTTTTCAACTGTTTTATTATAGATGTATTGTTGAAATGTTGATGTAGTTTATATTTTTTAATATATATTTTATATATGTTGTGTATATATTATGTATATGATTATTTTTTTATATGTATATTAAAAATATGATATTAATTTTTTTTAAATAAAAACATAAATATTAATAAATAAAAAAATAAAAATAAAAAAATTACAAAAAAAATAGCATGAAAAAATAAAAATGAAAAAATGTTTCCATATATAGTATATTTGAAAACGGAAGTGTACCGCGTAATTATCCCCTTTTTTTTTGTAGGCCAGGAAAAATCGGTGGAGAGCACAATAGCCCAAAGGAGGGAAATTTGGGAGGGAAACCCATTTTGCGTAACAAATTTTGGAGCCATTCTCACAATTTCAATTCCAATATCTCTCTCTCTTCAATCTTCTCCAGAGCTTTTAGTTTTCTTCGATTTCAGCTTGAAATTTTCCTTTGAAATTTTGAAAGTGAGCTAAGCGATTATCTCAACCAATTACCAAAATAACATGTATGTGATTTCTCTTGATTCCCAAAACATTTCCATTTTAAAATTGCTTCCGTCGATCTTGATTTTTGGGTTTAATTTTCCTTGAAGACGTTATCTCCTTATACTGTAACGCATTTTATTTCTTCGTCCGATTTTGCATTTTTGGCAATTGGCTAATGAGATTCAAAACCTGAATTGAGCTTTGATTTTGTGTCGAATTTGGTGTTTTACGCAATTCAATGTTAATTTGAGGAGTGTGTTCCTGAAGACTAAAAAGCAGGACTTGGTTATCAGGGCTTTAGAGGCTTTTTTTTGTTTTGTTTTTTTAACAAGCTTTTAAGCGAAGGTTCACGGAAATTCTTATTATTGTCGTGATTATTTTCTGACTTTATGAGCCCGTTCAAACTTCTTTGTGGGCGGCAGAATTTACTGGCGCGCATTTTATACCTTCTTCATCTCAGCTGAAACCATAAAATGGAAGTTGATAAAAGACAGAATTTACAAGATGTAAGTAGTGAAATTTCAGTCAACTTCAGATTTTCCTGTCGGTGGAAGTGTTTGACAGTGAAAAAATATTATCCATATTTGCAATTTATTATTATATCACCTGTTGTTGAATGGTGTCATCTTTATTTTACTGAATGGTGTCTTCATTTTATTAACTTAGATTATGTTACAACTTTCAATTCATTAGTGAATGTTTTTATGGTACTGTTAATGGCATATTCTAGTAATGTCTTATGATGAAAATTTAATATTACTCTATGATGAAAATTAGGGTTTTTTTTTATTGAGAGAGAGAGAGAGAGAGAGAGAAATTGGAATTGAAATTGTGGAAGAGAAAGAGAAGAGATGGGAGAGAGAATACAAAGTTCAGTAGATGAGAAAGAAGTGAGTGGAAGATGTTGAGCATGTGAGGGAGATAGAAAAGTAGTATGAGGTGGCATTATTAGGGCTTGAAAATGACTTAGTGTTCTCCATATCAGCATTCATTAGTGAGTAATGTTGGGTAAAGGACATTCACGAAGTTGTTAGCATAACACTAGTGATTTTTAAGTGATGATATCGAGTTCAAAGAACAAAATGTGCATTAATCAACAATGGGCCTAATTTATTTGATACTTCCCGATCTCAAAGAGGAGCTACGTACTAAAGACAAGATAAAAACACCCTTCTTTTCTTGGAAAGCAATCATCAGGAAGCTCTTTCTTTTCATTATTGCAAGTGACTCCACCAACACAATCAAAGGCGCTGTTGGTAAAAAAAGCCTTTTTGCTAAACTTCTGGGGTATCTTTGGTTAGTAAGTATTTTAACTTTTTATCACCATTTTCTTTGATTTTGTTTTTGGTTTCAAGAATTTAATGGTTTCACTAAATGATATGCAAATGATAGCTCTGCATTTGTGAAATATATGCTTACCTAGCATTACTGAATCTGAAAAGCATGATTCTAATCTGTTTGTTAAATGTCAATGCTGTGATTTTCAGTGTTAGGATGGAAATTGTATTGCATTACTTTTGAGGCAATTCAGTAGCAAATTTGCTTTATACACTGCTCAGGTGCCTTTGTAGTATGTTTTGCGGCTTTTGACAACTATAAAATGAATGCCTCAGTAATGAGGAAAAAGATACAAAAGAAATTCAAGATCAGGGGGTACACACTCAAAGTTGATGCTCTTGAAGAGATACTCTCCTTTGTCAGCCGCTTCTAAGGCGCTGAAGATGAGGCCATTGATCTCCTCCTGGACCATCTTCAATTTGTATCACGTAAAAAGTCCCTTTCTTCCTCTCTCTCTCTCTCTCTCTCTCTGTGTCTCTTTTACTGTTATCTGATTGTATTGAACAAAGTTAAAGAAATAAAAAATCTGATTGTTGTTGAAATGAATGAATGGATTTAGAGAAAGTGGGCGTGAAATCATCTATAATTGACAAGGAGCCAATACATCGTCTTGTAAGTGGTTTATTGGAAGCTGATGATGCAGTTGAGCTGAACCCAAGTGATTCTGTTTCTTCTCATTCTGCTATTCGTGTGATTGATGCTTTCTTAGTCCCCAAATTTTGGTTTGATCCCATCAAGAAGCAATTTTATCAGTATGTTAATATCATTTCCTTTTTCATTCTCACTTATTTATATTATGTATTCTCTGTTTTCTATTATATGGGATCTGTAAGCAATTTTATCAGTATGTTAATTTCATTTCTTTTTTCATTCTCATGTATTTATATTATATATTCTCTGTTTTCTATTATATGGGATCTGTAAACAAAGATCAAAGAGGTTCCAAAAAAAGTAGGCTATTTGATTTTTATGGTTTCCTAGAAAATTTATGAAAATGGACAAGAAGTATTTGTTATTAGCATGCTATTGTTATTTTTACTGAGCTTTACTATCTATTACCATGAACCAATGTTGTGAATATTACTGGAGCAAGTTGAATTGAAATTTCTCTTAGCATTTTTTTTATTTCCATTTGGTTTCGTTTTTCTCAACAACTATGTTGCCACTGTGGTTGCTTTTTTGCTATGTTGGGGGGAAATAGAGTAATTATTGGTTTATATTTTGTCCCTTCCTCTTAATAATATTTGTTATCATTCTAAGGTATTCTGGGGGACTATCGATTCATGGTGCTTCTTCTGCAAAAGCTGCTTTGTATAAGGATAGGTATCTTTTTCTCTTCCAGAGAATTTCTCGTGATCAACATTTTTCCAAGCCTGCATTTGACATGGGAATGTCACATTATGGAAGTTGTGAGGTGGTCCCTCTTAAGCATCTTTAATTATGCACTTCAAAACCAGCTTGCAAGTAGAAACTTTTTTGCTTTGAGTTTTACTATGATATGTATCTTTCATGTGTTATATATCCATAGATAGCTCCAATTCAATCTTTGGTTGGGTAGACAGGAAGAAGATGGGTCATGGGTGTGATATCTCAGTTGGAGGATGGCCATTTCTACTTGGAAGATCTTACTGCATCAGTGGAAATTAATTTGTCTAAAGCAATATCCTTTTTAACATTTCTTATATATACATATGACTTGAACCTAAAATGTTTTTCCTTTTCTTCCTACACATTTAGCACTTTGCTTAGTTCCCCAGGTCTAGTTTAATGATCAGAAACAAGGTGAAATTGATATTTTTTTACAGTTTCTTTGCATTGATTGTACTCGAGGTTTTTATTTTTTTGTGCAATAGGATGTAAAGAAATTATGATGTGACTTCCAAACTGGTGGAGAGTGAATTATTATGTATTTTGACCTCAAAAGGTCTTTCTTGATCAGCATGTTTGAGTCATCCAACTATGTCTTTTCACATCTTGCTTTGGATGTTTTAGATGTTTCAAGAACCACTTGAAACTGCCTTTTTAGTTATGACCTAAACATGTCAAATCTACCTTAAAATCATTTTTTTAATTACTTTAAATCAATGTGTCCAATATGCTACTCTTTCAACAACAATGTCGATGAAATCAACATTTGCTGTTTCTATTATCCATAATGATGGAAATAAAACTTCTATACATTTGATAGATCAAAGTGATCTTGTAATATTTAATAATGATAGTATTTTTGGGCTAGAAATTATTTATAGTTTCACTTTTTCTTATCAATTATATAATACTTTTATGACAAAGTGCTTATAAGTAATTTTTTTTCTTTAATAAGTAATACAAAATAACTACAGGATTTTTATCAGAAAATACAATAGTTGTTGCAGAAGGAGAGATGCTCTTGGATGGTGTTTTTCAGGTTAGTATCAAATTTCCTCTTCTGCAAAAGTATCCATTTGACTTGGTTTCACTAGTTATTCCCTTGCTCTAGAAGTCTGTTCAATGTCTATGCTTTTGTTCTTGACATATTATAATATAACCATCTGTAAAAATAGATGCTTATTTTATGCAGAGGTTTGTGCTAGAGGTGTGTTTGTTTGTTTGACAACCTTTTGAAGAAATGTCTCTACATTTTTACTTCAAACATGCATCCTACAAATATTATCATTGAACATCATGGAAGTTATATGATAGATTACTTGTTTGTTGGTTTTTATATATATTGTTGCTGGTGTTGTAGTTCACAGGGAAGAAGTTTAGATTGCAAGGAAGTAGCCCGCTGGCTGTGAGCTTCAGGTTATAGTGGAGTGCTATGCTGTTTGACTTGGGCTTATCCTCGTGCCAATAATCTTATGTGAATTGAAAATTAGCATCACCCCATTCACATTTAAAAATTGTTATGAAAGAATTCACCTAGTTCTTATAGAAATTTAAATTCTTGTATTTAGTAATTTATCTCCAAAATAATTCACTTTTTCACAACTGGACCAGAGGTCAAACTAATTCCATGGTTGGGTTGCGGTTCAACTAGTTTAGCTGGCTAGTTCAATTTGATTGATGGAAATATTGCCCATTGTCTGTTTGTATGGCTTAGCCACTTAGTTCTTTAACTCCTCTTATCTGTAAACAAATTGTTCTTTACATTGCAATTCAATTGACAGTTTTTGAACTTGTAGCCTTCAGTTTTTTTGAGTTTCAACTTGCATTTTGAACCTCATCTTGGTTGTGCTGCTAGTACAATTATTAAAAAGAAGTAGTTGAATTATTCGATTTTTGTGTTTATGAGGAGATCATAATATTGGAACTGAGACCCATAAATAGGTTATGTCATAATCTAGTTAATACTTTTTTTGTTAAATGTTATTAAATTGCCTATTTATGAATATTGCTTGTGAATTGTGTGTATTGACTACTGGATTCTTTTGACTCTAATGTTGTTTTGATTTTCATTTTTAGGAAACCTCTCAGAAATTGAAAGCATCACAATCTACAGAAGAGGAAAATGGAGAGGAAGTTCAATCTTGTACTAAGGATGATGATGATTTATTTGTTGAAGCGGCAGGAGGAACAAAGAAGGCTAGAATATATGGGTTGGGGAATTTAGCGAGTTCTCACATCTTTAAGGGCAGTGGAAGTACATCTCAACAAGTGAATGAGAATATGTTAATTGAGATACGTGATGAGATAAGCATAAAAGTCAGTCATATAGAGAGCAAATTAGAGACCAAGATTGCAGATATGGCTCGATTTTTGGTTGAGAACCAGACTTGGATTCAGAATATGTTACTAGGACAACCAACTGAACCTCCTAGATGGGCTCCAACAGAACCAACCCTACCAGCAGAAGATCAAGTAACAGAAGAACATTCTGATGATGACTAGTGTATGCCTACGGCTTAGTTTTTACTTTTGAAAGTGTTCATACTTTAATACTTTGAAATGTTTAAAACTTATATATTGTAATGACTTTTGAGTTATGTTAGTTTAACTAACTATTGCATTTTATATCAATGAAAAATTATTTTGAAAATTGGTGTAAATTTAGATTTATGTAATTAAATTGTAAATATTATTACCACAGGTGTGTATTTTATATATAAAATCCATATAATGACACAAAACAGTCTGTGATGGATAGCCTGCGATGGAATCTGCGACGGCATCTGCGACGGAATCTGCGACAAAATTTGCGACGGACAGTCTGCGACAGAATTTGCGACGGAAAACACCACGGCATATATATACTCCAGAACATTTGCGACGGCCTTTGTGATGGATTTGCGACGACTTTTGGGACAAAATCTGCGATGAAAAATCTGCAATGACAATCTGCGACGGAATACTATGACCTTGAAAATGGCGGAAAGTGGCAAATTTGCAACCGCCTAGTGGTAGCAAATCCGTCGCAATCTGCAACGGCCTGTCCCAAAATTGAAAACTGCGACGCCTTTTTTATTAACGGATTGTATCCGTCGCAGATCGGTCGCAAATCTTGATTTGCGACGGATCTGTGACGGATTCTGTCCATTGCAGATAGCGTGTTTTTTTGTAGTGTGTAAAATTGGTGCATGGAAGAAGAACAAACTCTCCCTTACTCTCTCTCTCTAACTCACGGCAAAAAGGAGTAAAAGAAGAAGAAGAAAAAAAATATCTTCTCTTTATATCCTTATCTATATATATATATATATATTATAATAAGCCACTATTCAATTCTTTATACTATATATATGTGTGTGTGTGTGTGTGTGTGTAATCTATGTCTTAGGTATATGTATATGTCATATTTACATCAAATATATTTCAAACATACATTTTACTTATTCACTTAAAATCCTTTCATTTTCCATTCAAATCATTTATTTAATTTACCTAAATTTAACTTTAATTTATTTTATTTAGTATTCAAAAATTAGGGGTATTACATGTTAAATATATTTTAACTAAAAAGTAAGTATATATGTGGGTATATGTTACATATAACCATATATACTGAAAATAATATAGATATATATAGCAAAAGAATACTAATATATGTTACATATATATAGGTATATGTCAATATATATTGCATATATTTAACTAAAAAATAATGGCATATATGGGTATATATCGGAATATGTTGGTATATATTATATATACTTTAACTAAATAAGAACAATATAATCGGTATATGTTGGTATATAACTAAATATGTATAAGTTATATACATGTAGGTATAGGTTTATATTGGTATCTATTAGTATATGCTGGTATATATTACATATATTTTAACTAAATAATAATAATATATGTAAACATATATCGGTATATGTTACATATTTTTTAACTAAAGAATAACAAAATATGTAAGTACATAAAATTAACAAAACAATGACATTATATGCTATATATATATATATATGTATATAACGACATGTTTGTAATTTATAGGCTCCATGTGTTTTTAATGACCATATCCACCGCATTTTTTAAAAGAAATCTTGTGTCTAAAAGTTATATAATTTAAAATTAACTAAATAATTACAGTATATGTTAGCATATATCAGTATATGTTAGTATATGTCAATATATGTTATAAATAAAATGGTATTTTTTGTAATTTATATGGTATATGTTTAGTTATATATCTATATATGTTACATATTATAATGTATAGTTGTTAAAATTTAAATAAATAAGAGTATAAAAGTAATATATATTTAGTGATATGTCGGTATATATTACATATAACAACATATACTTGTTAAAATTTCAAAGAAATAAGAGTATAAAATTATAATATATTTAGTTATATGTCGATATATATTACTTTTTATTGAATTTATATTTATAAAATTTTTATTAGCTATAACGCTCATGAAATAGTATTTAATTTTAAAATAATAAAATAAACATTTATAAATATATAGTTCATCCTTAATAATTTAAAATAATTAGAAAAGTGTAAAAAATAAATTGAAATTTTAAAATTTTCATCTAAAAAATAATTAATATATTTGTAATTCTACATATAATTTTAGTATATATATATTGATAAACAGAAAAAATAATAAATTTAGTGATATAAAAATTTATAGATAGTAAAATAAAAAAATGAAAAATCTTATATAGAAACACTTTTTATATCATCATTTTGATATCGCATAAAGAAAATGAGAAATAAAAAAGATAAAAATTGATTAAAAATTGTGATTACATTTAATTTATATAAAAAAAATAAGCTTATTAAATGATGAAAGTTAATATATATATATATATATATATTTATATATTTCAATTACAATTTGAGTAAAAAAGTTAGATTCACAATACATATTAACTTTTATTATTTGAGAATACGTATATCAATATGGGGTTCATTATCCTTTGTTTATGTCCTCACCTATCCATTGAAACGTAAAAATCTCTATCTCAATTTTTGTATTTTTGCAAACTATACCCTTTTAGTAGTATATAATTGAAATTTTTTTTCTTACCATCCTACTGTTGAAAAGAGGTTTAATTTTTTAGTTAGTTTTGTGAATATCTCATATATTCATCTTATATTAAATATGGGCTTAGGCCCAAATTGAATTTATTTGCTAAATGGGTACTAATTATGAAATTAATTTAAATATTATTTTTAAAATTTAATAAATATTAATTCATCTTATATTGAATATGGGCTTAAGCCCAAATAAAATTTATATATTAAATGGGGGCTAAGTATGAAATTAATTAAGTATTATTTTTAAAATTTAATAAATATTAATTTTTCTTATATTAAATGTGGGCTTAGACCCAAATTAAATTTTATGATATACTAAAATTCATTGCAATATAAATAGTTAATTTTTTATTTTATCTATGTTTTTGTTTATATACACATCAATTCTTTTTTTTTTCTTATTTAGTTTTTGTATTCCATGTTCCTCTTAGTAATTTTTATTTTTGCTTCTTTTTTTTTATTTTTTATAATTGTTTTTTATTTTTTTTTTGCTTCTTTTAATTTTATTTTTCATTTAAATATATAAGTTCCCTCTCTTTTTAATATTTCTCTACAAAAATATATTATCTCAAAGTAATTAACTAATTAATTATTTTTATTTTTATTTTTATTTTTTTAATTGATGAGCTAATATATTTTATCCTCAATTAATTTTTTATTTTTTAAAACTCATAAATCATCATCTTATTATTATTATTATTATTATTATTATTATTATTATTATTATTATTATTATTATTATTATTATTATTATACTCTGTAAGTCACTATTTTAATGAGTGACTTTTTAATTTTTTTATTTTTATTTTAACTTTTAATAAATTTTATGAGTTATAATTTTTAAAATAGTAAATTTTATTTATTTTTTATTTTTTTACTGTGTTACTTTAATTTTTAAGTTGATGATATAAATTTAAAATAATTATATTATTAATTATCTTTGGATATAAAATTTTATATTATTTGACTTTATTCTTAAAAAATTTTACCCACTCTTAAGTGAAAAATTAAAATTTATAAAATAGATAATGAATATGATTATTAATAAATATACATTTAATTATTTTTAAAATAATTTAAAATAATTATATTATTAATTATCATTGGATATAGAGTTTTATATTATTTGACTTTATTCTTAAAACTTTTTACCCACTTTTAAGTGAAAAATTAAAAGTTAAAAAATAAATAGTGCATATAAGTAATTTTTTTTACCCAACTTAAATATATTATTGTACCAAAACTTATACTAAAATAATTTTTCAACATTTACTTAACTCGAAATACTTAAACTCCTATTAAAATCTGAATATACAATATTTCAGTTATAAAAAATCACATCTCAACATTTTAGAGTCAAAATTATTAGTAACCAATATATATTGTTGTTTTACCGACTACCAGTTGGTTGAGATGGATGTGAATCTCAATCCCTTAAGCATCACCCCCGGGATCGAACCGCGGGGATGTGAATGGAGCAATTGGGTTGGGAGGGTCGCCCCCTTAATTGGGCCACTGCAGTATCCGAATCCGGATTAGTCGGCCAGTGGACCGGATACCGGGTGCGAATACAAAAAAAAAATTGTTGTTTTTCTTTTCTCATTTTTTCTACTTTTAAAAAAATATAAACTAATTATGGAGAGAATAAATAAAACTAATAAAACAAGTATAAAATAAAAAAGTGAAAATAATGATTTTAAACAGAAAATTCGTAAAAGAACACATTCTAAATATAATAATTCAATATTTAACTTATTGTTTCATTTGTCATTATTATTTATAACTTTATTTACAAGAATATTTAAATTTTTAATATTGTATACTACTATTTTTATGTACTAATTATATTAATATATAAATTATTTTTTCACTTAAAATAATATAACTTAAAATAATATAAAAATTATTATAAATCGCAGCATAACTCGACCTTATTTTGTGCTTGTTTATATACTAAATGAGGGCTAAGTATGAAATTAATTTAATTATTATTTTTAAAATTGAATAAATATTAATTCATCTTATATTAAATATGGGCTTAGACCCATTATGCTAAATGGGGGGCTTAGGAAATTAATTTAATTATTATTTTTTAAATTTAATAAATAATAATTCATCTTTTATATTATATATGGGCTTAGACTCAAATTATATTAAAATACCAAATGGGGGCTTATAATATTAATTTCATTATTATTTTTAAAACTTAATAATTATTAATTCATTTTTTGTTACATGGCAACACAATTATTGTGGATTGTCAAGCAATTATTGAAACACCTATAGTAGCAAAATAATAAGTTAGAAGACAACCACTAACTCACTAATTAAATAACATTATACATATACAACAATAATATATATACATATGCATATACAATAGTAATACATATTCATATTCAACCCAACAACAAATACATATACATATCCAACACATTATATACACAAACCAATAATAACATTAACATTATATATATATATATATATATATATATTAGTAAAGGTGGATAGCACCACCGCAGATATTATAAAAAATTAAAATTGGGAAAAAAAACCTATATAAGTCAAATACAGAGCCTTAATAAAAGAGGCAATAAGAAAATAGAAAAAGACTACACAAGCCAAAAAACACTAAAGATAGAAACAAAAACGAAAGAGAAAAAAGCTGCAGCCAAAACAGGAACCAACGCAGCTAGTGAAATCACAAATATGGGAGCTTCATGATATCTGTGTTGAGAAGGCCTTGAACATGATGAGGCAAGGATCTGAAACTGGCAAAAGAGAAAAGAGAGCTAGAACTTCTACCCAATTGAGCAAGATGATGAGAAATTTGGTTACCTTCCCTGTGTATATGAGAAATGACAGAACCGATGGCTTGAAGGAAACCAGAAATCGCAGCAAGCGAGCCTGTAAGTCTTGGAGCATATTGCAACTGAAGGAAAATCTGCAAAGAATCAGTTTCGAGATGGAAAGGTGGAGGGATTTGGGAAGAGCTCCAATCAATAGTCGTTTTGATAGCTATAGTTTCCGCTTGTAGGGGAGAAGTCGCTACGATCGGGAAATAAACTGCGGCAATGAATTGGCCATTTTTATCTCTAATCCACATTCACCTTATATTGCAAGATAGGACGCCTCCAATAAACAAGAGTAAGTTTTTTCTGCAAAGAGCTAAAAGCAGGGGGAAGAAGATCCACTATCCCATTAACTAATCTCCTTGCGATCTTCCTATGAGAGTTAATGACTCCCCAGCAATAGATAAAATGTCTAGCTTGGAATAAAATTTGGGAAGTAGAAAACTCACCATCACCCCAAGAAAAAGAGCAATAGACACGCCAAATATACCATATGATTACCTGTGGTATTAATCTCCTAAGAACACCAATTAATGACTTAGGATTCGAAACAAGCCACCAAGCCATTAGTTCTTGACGAAGAGAGCTCCTAAGACAATTATTACTCAAAAAATAGTCCCCAAAGAAACGCCACACCGATTGAGAAGCTGAACATAAATAAAAAATGTGATCTCTACTGCCCTCAGCATTGCGACAAAAAGGACACCAAGAAGGACCAGCAATGCCAAAAGTATGTAAACGTTGATGTAATGGCAAGGCATTGAGCATTAGTCTCCATGACAGAACAGAAAATTTAAGAGGGAAGGATGAGTCCCAGATGCTAGAAAAAGATAAAGTGGAGCTCTTTCTTGGACGAACAAGATCATAAACAACGGAAAAAACAAAATTGTTATCATGACCAACAGTGGATTGAGAAACTGTGTCTAAAACATCACGCGCAAACTGATATGAACTGTATGTACGCCGCCAAGAACTCGAGTCAGTCAGTAGGCTGTGCATAGTTCCTCGCCTACCATATTTCCGTTTCAAAAAGCGAGTCCATAAAGAATCCTCAAAGCTATATGAATAATAAAGTTTAACATCGAAGGCTTTCTGAATAGCATGCAAAGGTCGGATACCGAGACCCCCTTCAGTTTGAGGATAACATTATATATATACATAGAACTATATATATACAAATATATGTAAAAAAAATTATATATAAATCACAAAATTTATAACACAGAAAGAATGTAATTTTTTCTTAAATATTATAACTCACAAAATTTGTAATATTTTCACAACAATTATAAAACAAAAAATGTATACAATTTTAATAAAAATTAATTTTAACTCACAAAAATTATAATTTTTTCACAACAATTATAGCACAAAAAAATTGTAAATTTTTCATAAAAATTATAACCCAAAAATTATAATTTTTTCATAAAAAATATTAAAACAACAAAATTATTATTTTTTCACCAAAATATTATATAACAGAAAAATTATTAATTTTTCATCAAAAATATTAAAATAGCAAAATTATAATTTTTTCATAAGAATTATAAAATAGAAAATAATTACAATTTCATCAAAAAATTAAAACAATAAATTATAATTTTTTCATCAAAATTATAAAACACAAAAATTATAATTTTGTCATCCAAAATTATAAATCAAAAAATTATAATTTTTTATAAAAATAAAAAATAAACACCCAACACATCAATCTTTTGTTCACATAAAAATTATATAGAGAAATTAGAACCACAACAAAAATATACTCGCAGAAAATACAAAATACAATTTTTACATAAATTTTCACAAAAAATATAAACATAAAATTTAATCCAACACATCAATTTTTACATAAAATACAAGTAAAAAAATTATATAAATGCCAGTATAAAGATGAAAAGCGAGATCAAAACCCCCAAATCTTCACCAAAAATAACACTACAAAATCACAAAAAAAAATAACATAAAAATAATACAAATGGGAAAGAAATTTACATATTGTGCAAGATGACAACCTCACCGTCGGTCGTCAGATGAAGAAGAGGCTGATAGAGAGAGAAAGAGTAGAGAGAGAGTGGTAGAGGCAGGAAAAATTAGAGAAAGGGTAAGAGGCGGGAAAGAAGAAGAAGAGGCTTAATATAGATAGGGTAAATTTAGCGAAAGATATAAATGCATCTCTGTAAATTTACTGGCCGAAAGTCTTGTCTATGAGCAAGGATTAAAATATTATGATTAGGTTTTGAACTTTACTGAGAGAAAATCAAATTCTATCGGTGGACAAAGAATCTCTCGGTAAATGGAACATCCAATCATATATATTATAAATGATTTACCGAGAGACATATTTATTCTCTCGACAAATAAATTAATTATAATTTAAAATTATGCACCTCTGAGCTATTCTCTCAGCACACACAATAAATATTCAGATTTTATCATTTACCGAGCGGTATAATTGCCATGTCTGACTTTCTATTTATCAAGAGAAATAATATTTTTGCCTGTATTACCAAGAGATAGTTGTGTCTCTTGGTAAAGACAAAACCTTTCCAGTAACTGCTTCAATTTAAGGTTTATCATTTACCGAGAGAAACTAAACCTCTCTCGGTAAATGAATTTATGAGCAATATAATTATCGTGTTAGACTTTTTACTTATCGAGAGAAATACATGTTATGATGGTATTAGCAAGAGATAGTTGTGTCTCTAGATAAAATCAAGGCCTTTCCAGTCACATCTTGAGTTTACTGAGAGAATAGAATGTTTCTCAATACTACCAAGAGAATTCAGTATCTCTCGGTAAAACCAAAGCCTTTCTAGTCACAGCTTGAGTTTACAGAGAACATAGTATGTCTCTCGGTATCCTTCACCAATATATATATCTTCGCTCGAGAAAAATGTGTGAATAAAGAGTGGGGCCATTAGTTCGCGCAAAAATATATTGACCATTAGCTTTTTCAAGGTATTATTGTAGGATCTATAAGGAGAACATTACAGAAGCTATAAAGAGCAAGGGAAGTTCTGAGATGACTTAAAGATATTAATTTTAAGGATGTTATTCTTGAAATGAATTGTCTAAATATGGATCTATTATACTTAATCATTTAGAGATTTGTTTAAGGATTCAAGGTCTTACCTTCTCATAGGTTAAGCAACAAGTAAATAGAGTGGCTTATACTATTGCTAGAGTGGCTCTTCTTTATGCTAATCCACATGTTTGGAATTTTTCCTTGAGTTTTCTTTCCAATATTATTTCTTCAAAAGAAGGTATTGAGGTGATAACGTACAAATATCATTTATATTTTAGGAGTAATTTGGAAACGCTATTAAATCTTTCTACTAATTTTTTTATTATTTTTATGGGAAAAGATGGTTTAAGGAAGAGCTGGAGTCAAATGAATAAATTAAGCTAAAAGCTGAAAATTTGAAAGAATATGACAAATGCCTTGGGAAGGCTGTTGGCGGGTCTGACCTAACAATTTCGAAGATAAACTTGATAGTTGATGTTTAGTTTATTTAGATGCTTTGAAGATACGATTTTAGAGGAATTTTGAAAAATATATCTAATTTTGTAATTCCATATTAGCTAGGAATTTAATTTGAAATATTGTTACTATTTTCTTTATTATTTTTATTTTTAGTTTTCCTAATTTGATTTAGTTTAGGAAATCTCTAAACTTAGGGATATTTAAGCTAGTAGTTCCAGCAACTCTTGCCATCAGTTGTTCTAGGTTTTGCATGTAGGATATTTTTAATTTACAGAGGTTTTCATTATTTAAACAAAAAATAACTAAATCTTTACTTGGTTGACGGGTAATTGAAATTCATATTCGTGACTTGTGAGATCTAAATAATTCTATCTTTTCTCTTCTTTAATATTGAGTATTTATATAATTATTTATGGCTTAATTTAATTATTATTTTTATAATTAATCAATAGGTGTCATTGCTTGATTACTTAAATAACATAATACTATTTAAAGAGCTTGAATCTATAATTGTTCTTGACGCTTTGATTTATATAGCGATTATGAGTATCCTAAGAGATTATATAATCTAATTAAATAAATCTCAAAATTAGGTTTATTTGTTAGAATTAAATCCTTCTAATTCTTAAGGTTATCAATATATAATTAAATTCTAAGAACATTCCTATAGGGTAGGTTATTGACAAGAGTTAATTAGAGAACGTTTCCTAATTAATTTAAAATCTAAGGAAGGATCGAACTAACTAGTATCCAGAGTTTGTCCAATACTATAACTGGTTTATTAAAGAATTAAAAATGAGTGATCTTTGAATATATGATCAATTCAATAATTGAACTACAATTATTCCTTCAACTAAGTATTTTCTTATTGAATTTCTCAATTTGATTTTATTATTCTTCAATTTATTAGTTTAATTTTTAGTTTTAATTTAATTTAATTTTAGTTCTTAATTTATAAGCTCCTTTTTAATGTTTAATGTTTTTATTTTGGTCTTCATAAGAGATTTAAATAAGTAGACAATTCTTTGTTGATTTGACTCTATTCACTGCTACTACAATTTAATTTATTGGAGAATATGAAATTATTTTTTGTGGCTTCAACATCTATCAAATTTTGATGCCATTGCTAGGGAATTATTTCTAAATTATTTTATTTCTTTTGATTACCATGAATTTTATGGATGCCACTTTGCATCAATTTGGATACAAGAGTGAAATTATAAATGAGGTAAATATGTAATCTTTTGAACCCAAAATTTTTGAACTACTTAGGTGCAAAATATGGTTGTAGATAATAGACAGTAAGCTAAAGTCTATGGAAGTTGTGCATATATGGGACATCCTACACTTCAAAAACATGATCAACCACAATGGAGTTATGATCCATACTTCAATGCTTATAATTCGGAGTTGGGAGATCATTCAAACTTTACCTATGGAGATGAGTTGTTAAATTTTCAACAATTTCAAACATGGCCACCTTAGCCACAACAACCACCACTTTAAACACAAGGACTGTCTCTTGACAAAATATTTAAATTATTCATGGCTAACACTCAACAATTTTAACAGGAGATAAGAGCATGCATTTAAAATCTAGAGAGCCAAATAAGCCAACTAGCCATGTTAGTAAGCAAGGTGGAATTTCAAGGGAAGTTGCCCTCTCAAATAGTGGTCAATCTAAGATAAAATACAAGTGCAATTACCTTAAAAAAATGAAAAAGAGTTGTTGGATTTTCACAAGAGAATAAGCCTTGGGCAAGGTTTAGGAACATAGACATAATTTGAAATTGTAATTCAAGATGAGAAGCAACTTATGAAGCCTAATTCTGACCAGCCCAAGCCATTGGTGATTCAACATCCTTTCCCACTAAGGTTAGCTAATTCTAAGAAGGAAACAGAGGAGGAAGAAATTTAGAAACTTTTCACAAGGTTGAGGTAAATATCTCTTTACTTGATATTATTAAAAAAGTACATTGACGTATTAAGTTTTTTACAGAATTATACAACAAAAAAAGAAGCTCAATGGCAATGAAAAGCTAAGTATGAGGAGAAATGTCTCCGTTATAATTCAAAAAAATTACCTATTAAATGCAAGGACTAATGTATGTTTGATATTTTTTGTAAAATAGGTAATTTAGGCATACAAAGAGCTATATATAATTTATGAACATCAATAAATATTATGTCATTATCTATTTATTTGTCTTTGTATATTGATCCTCTTAAAGAAACTTTTGTCATGATTCAATTAGTTGATAGATCTATTGTTTACCTTGAAGAAGTTTTAAATGATGTCTTAGTTCAAGTAAATAGGCTAATTTTTCCTGTTGATTTTTATGTACATAACATGAAGGACGATAAATCTTCTAACTATTTTAAAATTTTATTAGGAAGACATTTTCTTAGTACAACTAAGATAAAAGTAGATATATATGATGGTACACTCACTATAGAATTTGATGAAAAATTTATTAAATTTAAAGTTTATAAAGATAAGAAATATCCTAGTGATGTGTCTTGCATGCGTTATATAGATATTGTAGGCTCTTTGGAGAAGAAAAATTTTAAATTGAGCAATAATGACGAGCTGAATACTAATATGGACAATTTAAAGGATTTAGAGGTGGATTTTGTTATTAATAAAGAATTGCAGGATTTAGTATGTAAAAGAGAGGCTCTCAAGCCTTTGGAAAATAATACCTCAATTCTTGAAATACCTACTTCTCTCATAAATGTTTACCTATTATTGTGCATTCACCAAAATGGGAAGTAACAGACTCTAATATAATAATTATGAAGGATCTCATACACCCAATATTGAGAAGATTAATTTGGGATATCCACTAGAGCACAATAATAATATTTACCCTAAGAGTTTAAACAAAAACGTTTGTTGGGAGGCAACCCAACCTTTTTAAAAATTTTCTTTTTTGTAGTTTATTTTATTTTATTTTTCTTTTATTTTATCTTTTTCTTCATTCGAAATCCTTATAAATCTTTATTTTTTAGGTCTACTGATGTCGTCACTTTCACTATCCTACTTTTCTCTCTCTCTCTCTAATACCCACAACAAAAAGATCATGAGAAAAATAAGCGAATGACCGATCTTCACCAATCTGATCAAGAAAAATTCAGGGGAGTCCTCTTGTTCTTAACCTTTGTTTTACATATATCTTTACACATTGAGGGCAATATGCAAAATAAGTGTGGGTGAGAGATATTCTAATATTGGATTTCAAAATTTTTGAGGTTTCTTGAATATTTTATGGGAAAGTTTTTAAAAATTTATTGAGTTTTGTTAATGCCCTCTTTTTCACTTAATAATTTTTAATCAAGAGTCTCAATTTGTCTTTGAAATAATTCAAATGTGATACGTTAAAAAATAAATTATTGTGGCAGCCCTTAGCTAGCTTTTCTATATTGATTTTCATTTTTTGCTTTGTTATGAATGGTTATTTTTTATATGTATTATTTATATGAAATATTTTGAGTTTTACTATAGCTAACATAATTAATCAGCATTAAATAGTCATCAATACATAGTTAGACTTTACTTAGTTTACTTTGATTTATTCTTAAAATTTTAAATGACTTGTGTTGAAAACTAAATAAATAAATTAAGAGCACAAAAATTTCAAAAATAAATAATTTAATCTGTTAGTCAAAATACTATGAGTAGAGCTAGTAGCCATTTGAAACTATGACTAATTAAGTAATCAGGTGTGACATCACAAATGTTTGCCTCGTATCAAAAGGTTGTTGACATTTCAGACAAGCCTCAACAGTGCTCAAATAAACTAAACTGAAATTTCTTGGTTATTGGTTTAAGTCTAATATATGAAATATAATATCTTGGTGGATTGGGTGTTATTTTGCTATGTATTAATTGACTTTTAAGTAAAAACTAAAGTACGTATTAACTTTTTTTTACAAGACTATTTTTCATTTTATGTTTATAATATTTTATCAATTTGATCATTCAGTCTTTTAGAATTATGAAAAACTTATTCTATGAGCTGTTAGTTTTTTGTTGTCCTTCAATTTGAGTTTTGAAATATTGTAGGCTGGGTTATGATTGGATGAATATGTGTATGATAGTTTAAGATTGTGAAGTGCTTGAGGGCAAGCACAGTGCAAGTGTAGGGAGATTTGATAGCACATGCGAATATTGTCTATATTTTAGAAGTAATTTGGGCTCGTTATTAATTATTTCTACTGATTTTTTTTTGTTTTTATAGGAAAACTTGGTTTAAGGAAGAGCTGGAGTCAAATGAAGAAATTGAGCTAAAATCTAATTGAAAGAATGTGCATACATGCGCCTTGGGCAAGCTTGGTAGCGAGTTTGACCTAACAGTTTTAAAGATAAATTTGACAGTTGGTGTTTAATTTATTTTGATTCTTTGTATACGATTTTGGAGGAATTTTGAAGAATATGTCTGATTCTGTAATCCTGCATTAGCTAGGAATTTAATTTGGAATATTATTACTATTTTCTTTATTATTATTATTTTTAGTTTTCCTAATTTGATTGAGTTTAGGAAATCTCTAAACTTAGGGATATTTAAGCTAGTGGTTCTAGCAACCGTAGCCATCAGTTGTTCTAGGTTTTGACTGTTGGATATTTTTAATTTACAAAAATTTTTATTATTTAAACAAAAATCAACTAAATCTTTACTTGGTTGAAGGGTAATTGAAGTTCATATTTATGAATTATGAGATTTAAGTAATTATTATCTTTTTTCTTCTTTAATATTGAGTATTTATATAATTCTCTGTAGCTTAATTTAATTATTATTTTTATAATTAATCAATATGTGTCATTACTTGATTAGTTAAATAACATAATGCTATTTAAAGTGCTTGAATCTGTAATTATTCTTGAAGTTTTTTTTTAGGTAACGATTAGGAGTATTCGTATCCTAGTAGATTATATAATATAATTAAATAAATCTTAAAATTATATACTACAAGAATTTTGCATTTCAGCGACCAAAGTTTATAAGGAGAATTTTCATTACAAATTTGTAAAGACTTTGTAACATATTAGCGACGGATATACTGATTAGTTACAGATATTTACAACTATGAAAAATATTATCCAAAATATTGGTGGCAAGAATTTTGTAATAAATTTATAACATATTAGAGATGCCTTTGTAACAGAAATTTGTAACAATCACGCTCCTATAATAAAATTATGGCACGAAGTTGGCATGAACATGTAGCGACTAATTTAAGATAGAAATTTTCGTCGCAATTAAAGACAAACATAAGACCGTTCCAAACATTTTTAAATAAATATTTTTTATATTAAACCCAAATAACGACCAAATATTGGCGTTATAAATAGAGAGAGTTCGAGATGCGTTGCTAATAGAGACAGATTTAACTTTTCCATCGTTATGTTTGGATGGTAAAAAAATTATGTAGAAAAGCTTGTGACAGATTAACTTCCGCATTTTTTTAATTTCGTTATTACTAATGAAGGGATATTTTACTCCGTAGTTAACATCTAGCTATTAAGTTTGTAATGAATTTTGGCGTTACAATTAATGAATCAATTGTAACATCTTTTGTCATCGTTATTCTTATATAGATACACCACACTAAAATCTTTTCCCTCTCCGTCTTTTTATCTTTCCCGCCGCCTGAGTTTTCCCCACACTTCTCTGGCTTTTGCATCCTTTTTTGCTGCTATTCTCCATCTCTATCTTGCTCTTCCTCTGATTATTCTTCTTCTTCTCCTTCTCCTTCTTTGATTCTCTTCATCTTCTCAGTTCATTCTTTGGGTAGTGAAGAGCATTGTTGGTTTTCAATCGTCAGTTTTGGTAAGTATTATTTCTTTTGTTTAATGTTTTTCTTTAATTTATTTGTTTTTGTTCTAAGGATTCAGCATTAATTGCTTTTTTTATTAGGTTTTTGGCTTTCTCAAGATTGTTAGTTTTAGGGCATCTCACGACTGAAGATTGACTGCTTTTTGTTATTGGGGTTTGTCACAAGTTAATTTATTTGCTCTGTGGTGAAAAGAGATGCTTGACTATTATACTTTGTTGGTTTGATGTCCTGAAACAAGGATGGGAAGAGGTTATCGTATGAATTGTTCTGTCTTGGTGGACAGCAGGCGTTGATGTATTAAATGCATAATTAAGACCTAATGCCATTAGTTTAATCCTTGTGGACTGTCAGATATCTTGACTGGTGGAGATCTCTCTCATGATTCTCTTATTAGTTTGGTTAGTAGCTCTGATGGAGAATCAATCTTTGCAATTTTAATTTAGCGTCTTGGCTGAAAACTTTGGATTTTGAAAAGATGGTGCTGTGTTGGTGATACAAATGTGTTGTGATGTTGGAAAAAAAATGTAAAGGCTACCTAACTCTTATTGAGTTAAATTCTGCTATTAGATTTTGTTGGGATAACAAACCAAATCCCACATTGGAAATGTAAAGGAGAGTAACCTTGCATATAAGTGTCCACTTGAACTCCATTAGTATGAGGCCTTTTGGGAGGTGCCCAAAAACAAATCCGTGCGGGTTTGACCCAAAGCGGACAATATCATACTAATATGGAGTTAAGGTGATGCTAGATGGACCTACAACTGGTATCAGATCCCGGGTTCGGATAGGCTGAAAGGTGGACTTGTGTTGTGTGGGAGGCCCTCGGTGTAACCTCGCGATTGAAGATGCCTGCTGATAGTTCCTTGTGTCAAAAGTCTTCCTGAATGCTGGAGGTCAGGCGGCGTGTCCCGTTGGATGATAACGGCGGTGCAAGATGTTTGAGCAGATGAAATGGATTATCGCTTGAGGGGAGGCCCATGAGTTATGTGGTCTTGGTTTGAGGGGAGGATTGTTTGAGTTATGTGGTCTTGGTTTGAGGGGAGGATTGTTGGGATAACAAACCAAATCCCACATTGTAAATGTAAAAGAGAGTAACCTTGCATATAAGTGTCCACTTGAACTCCATTAATATGAGGCCTTTTGGGAGGTGCCCAAAAACAAATCCGTGCGGGTTTGACCCAAAGCGGACAATATCATACTAATGTGGAGTTAAGATGATGCTGGATGGACCTACAGATTTGTGGGTTTTTGCTTTTATCTAATGACCAACCAGCTAGAGTTTGGGAAGTATAAATCAGTAGCGGGTGGTCATGTATTAGAGTAGATTTATCTTTCAGTTTTTCAATATGGTTATGGTGTTTGGTACTTTCTTTGCTTTTCTTTTGTCTGTCCTTATAGTTTGTATATGAGGATTTGGGTTTTTTTCACATATTTGTGGGGCTTAGTTAGGTTTGGATGTATTGGGGTTATATTCTTGGTTGGGTAGATTTTGGTCTTACAAATATGTTTTTCCCCATAATTAAAAAATTAAAAAATTATAATTAATAAAATATAATCTCTTTATAAAAAAAAAAGTTATCCTTCTCCACTTAACCTCTCTTCTCTTGCCATTCTTGATTTGTCAATTAACAATTTATAGGTTGTTTATTTGTTCCAAGCTGGATCTCTTATCTTAAAAATTTGGTTTCACTCGATCTTTCATATAATTTTTTGTTATCATGTGCTCAAATGGGCTAAAGTTATTGAGTTTGAGATCTTGTAAATCAGCGGGTCATTTGACAGTTAAGCTTGCAACTTTTAAGAAACGTGTGACAATATCTTTTTCACTCTTTTTATTTCTTATTTATTCGTCAAGGACTTTAATGATTTTAGATAAATGTTTAATGTTATGCACTTATTGTCTTTCGTCTTTCCTTTTTGATATCTAATATAGAAATACGTAATTGCAAATTTTTAAAATTTTCATGTGACTCCATGACAGTAGCTTTAAATTTCAAAATTTGCATTGCATATACTTCTTTATTTATGCATAAATTCTCCGGTAAATTAAAATAGATATGGCATAGTGATTAATTAATTAGTTAGCTGATTTAGGATCAGGCAGAGGTGAGTGCCAACCTGCCATTACAGACCCCATTTTTCCTTTTTTCCTTTCTTTAAAACCTCTCAAATACTACCAGAAGAAGTATGAGCCGTTGTTGATCATATGAGAGTGATGAAATGATCTTTTTTATGGCAACGATAATGGTGGAGGGTCTTATATCTTTATTTTCTTTTCTTTGGTCTTATCCTTTATTACTGCAATTTTTATTTATTAAAGTATAGACAAAGGGACTGATTTTATAATCTGACTTGTTTTATATATTTTTTTAAGATAAAGTTGGCTCCATTTCCACTATCTTTGGTTTTATAGTCCACAGATTTATGCACACTGATCCACTTATTCAAGATATTTTTCTTTGTGATGTAATGTCTACTTATTTGGCCTCTTATTTATCATTAAAAATATGTATAAAATCTTAAGTTATATGTCATTATAATCTTTATTTAAATAATCTTTTATAGTTAATTATGGTATTTCAAATTTTTTTTATGATATCTTGATAAGCATATATGGTTTAGGAACCTTAATTATTTAAAAAAAAGAAACACTTTGCTGTGTATATAGCTTCTGCCATTGGTTTAGCATCTCAAAATTAGAATCTCGAGTTTTTTCTATCTGTCCATTGAAACAAATTAAAGAAGATTATTTTTTTTCTTTAAAAGGAAAGAGAAGTCTATAAAGTGGAAACATCCCTTTTAAATAATGCTATTAGTGGAACCAACTCACTGTATAATCAATGATTTGTTTTAATAAATAATTTGTTTATTTCTTTCATTGTTTTTACAGGAACTGTTTTGCTTTGGCAATTTTATATAACATCACGAGTATCGTTGGTGGCAGCACACCAAAATTGAAAAATAAAAATGAAAAAAAAGAAAGTAAAAAATGCAAGGTGCCTAATAAGGAAGAAATTGTAAAAAATGTGAGGTGAAAATGGGAGGTGCCTAATTTAGCCTAATTTTTACCTAATTTAATTTGACAATTTATTTACATTTGAAGCATATAAATAGGCTCATTCTCTCCATTTATAGACAAACCAAGCAAACACAAAATATAGCTTAAGGAGAGCTATAGGTTAAACACCAAGTAGTTTATATTAGGAATTAGAGAATCAATCTCTTGGAGTTCCTTGGAGTAAAAATATTTGGGGGTTGTTTTGTGGGTATCGGTTAGAAAAATATTTTGTAATTTGTGGTTGTAACAATTTGTCGCATAGTAAATATTTTTCTTGGTTGTCGTTAGACAACGACCGTGGTTTTTCCCCATTCGGGAGTTTTCCACTTTAAATCATTGTGTTTTATTCTCTTTAATTTCACAGTCATTATTTTATTTTCTCATTTGTTCCTGCTTGAATACGGTCCGAAGGGCGGAAAAATAGCGATTTTCCCAACAAGTGGTATCAGAACTTAGGTGTTATAATTTTTGTCAAAAATCTTAGTATGCTCTGTGGTTGCAGCTTGGTCTGATCTTCCACGTCAGAAAAGATTTTTGTTAAAAAATTATTTTTATTTTTTAAGCTGGTGGAGCCTTTGGAGCTAGTAGAGCTTTGGAAAAGGTGGAGCCGTTTTGCTTTGGTATGCTTGAGTATTGGTGATGAGATAAATAATTACACGTCGAGGTAAATTCTGTCAAACGACACGAATTTAGTCTAAGGCAAGTGGATTTTAAGTGAGACCATTGTGACTCCTCCTCTTACCTGAAAATTTACCTGGTGTAATATTTATTTCTGGTCCTTTATTAAGCACAAAGTAAGCATGTCGGCAATGAGATGCGAGATTGAAAAATTTGATGGGAGAATGAATTTTGCACTGTGGCAAGTGCAAGTCAAAGACGTGTTGATACAGTCTGGACTACATAAGGTTTCGCAGGGTAAACCAGTCAGCGGAAGAAATTCAGGAAAAGGCGGTGGTAGTGGAGACTTAGAAAAATTCAAGATTAGTAACGAAGAATGGGAGGAGCTGGATATCAAGGCGGCAAGTCAAATTTGCATGTGTCTAGCAAAAAATGTTCTTACTAATGTGCTTGGATTATCCACGACAAGGAGCTGTAGCAGAAACTGGAAGAATTGTATCGGGGGAAAAATATATCCAACAGGTTATATTTGAAGGAGCAATTTCATACGTTGAAAATGGCGGAAGGTACAAAGCTGTCCGATCACCTGAGTGTCCTCAACGGTATCATCTCTGAATTGGAAACTCTTGGAGTGAAAACCGAAGATGAAGATAAAGCTCTCCGGCTCATCCTGCCACTTCCTTCAACATATGAGCACATGAAGCCTGTGCTGAAATATGGTAGTAAGGAAGTGGTGTATGCGGATGTGGTTAGTAAGCTCATTACTAAGGAGAGAAGACTGAATGAAATGAAAAATAAATCTTATGAGAATTCAAGTTTATCTGTCGGTATCAGGAAAAAGAATAAAGGCTCCGGAAAGAGGAAGGTTGTCTGCTGGGGGTGTGGTCAAACTGAACACGTGAGGAAAGATTGCCCAAACGGTGCAGCTGATTCGGCTAGAATCTCTAACGTTGTTGCTGCTAATGTGATCTCCTGTGGCGAAGGTGATGATGAGTTTTCTCTGTAGTTGAGAGAAGTGTATCCTCATGGCATGATTGCTACCCGTTGAGATGCCATGGAAGAGGACGGATTATTGGTAGCTGGTCCACATAAATGCGTGCGACATTGGTTGACAGTTGATGCAAAGCATGTGGTGGAAAAATGATGTCGATGGCTAATGAACTCTCCGAAAAGTCAACAGGAGGGTTGCACCATAAACTATTAGCGGGATCCGACATGGCCGATGGAAAATTCTTGGAGTTGGCGAAATAATTCCAAGTGGCGATACTCTTTTATGGTGGAGTATGTTAATTCTTGACGTTAAGAATTATGATTGTCGGTAACAGACAATGTTGTGTTTTTATTTTTCAAGGTGGAGATTGTTGGTGGTAGCACACCAAAATTGAAAAATAAAAATGAAAAAAAAGAAAGTCAAAAATGCAAGGTGCCTAACAAGGAAGAAATTTTCAAAAATGTGAGGTGAAAATGGGAGGTGCCTAATTTAGCCTAATTTTCACCTAATTTAGTTTGACAATTTATTTGCATTTGAAGCCTATAAATAGGCTCATTCTCTCCATTTGTAGACACACCAAGCAAACACAAAATATAGCTTAAGGAGAGCTATAGGTTAAACACCAAGTAATTTATATTTGGAATTAGAGAATCAATCTCTTGGAGTATAAATATTTGGGGGTTGTTTTGTAGGTGTCGGTTAGAAAAATATTTTGTAATTTGTGGTTGTAACAATTTGCCGCATAGTAAATATTTTTCTTGGTTGTCATTAGATAACGATCGTGGTTTTTCCCCATTCGGGAGTTTTCCACGTTAAATCATTGTGTTTTATTCTCTTTAATTTCACAGTCATTATTTTATTTTCTCATTTGTTCCTGCTTGAATACGGTCCGAAGGGCGGAAAAATAACGATTTTCCCAACAAGTATTGCATATCCATTTGTAAGTTTTATTAACTAATTTGTATCTTTGAAATTTTATTTTATTTTAAAATAGGTTATTATTATATATATTCGAAGTGCTTGGGATTAATTGTTGATTGATGAAGTTAAGGGTATAAGGTGGAAATATTGGGAGTGTTTTATTTGATGAATGTGACTTGTTCATTAATTGTTGATTAAAGTGTTTGTGATTAAATATGACTTGACGAATTTGTGACTTGTGGATTGCAAAATTTATTTCTTTACATGAAAAACTCTAGCTATACATTTGAATGAATTTTTGGATTTGATTGAGATTTTGTGCGGTAGAGGGATAAGTTAATTAATTTAGTATAAGTGATAACAAAAAGAAAGACTAATACAACACATTTTAACTAGAATTGAACAAGTATCATAGTCGAGTAAAAGAAAGTTAAGGCCATGAAACGACTAATTAATTGGCTTTTCTTGCAAAAACTGAGAGGAAAATTAAAATAAATAAATAAATAATAATAATAAAAGACATGAAAAGAATTGATCAAGAAAGATTGTCTGCTGCAGTTGCTTGCTCAATTCCAATGTTATTCCAATATTGACAATGGTTGGATATGTTTTAATGAAGGGATTGAAAATGGTTTCCTATTTCTTTTGCCTAGAAGTCTTAGCTGACTTTGTTCTTTGAACCAAATGAGCAGGCCCGTCTCTCAAGAGGAGCACCCTGAGCGGTTGCTCAGGGCCCTTCAATCCAAAAAAAAGTTACGTATTTAAAACTCAATTGAACAGATTATTGTTGGGCCCCTAAAATGAGTAAAGTTTCTTTTGTTATTAAAAAAAGTGTTAAACTATTGCGAAGAACTCCCTGCTCTGTCAGGCTTTTTTAACATTTGCTTTGAATTCCCTGCTCTGTCAAGCTTCTCTGAATCCAAGGTTGACTGCTCGATGATTCTGAAAAGGTATTGAACTAAATGATCATATTATATAGATAAAAATGAAGTCTCTGTCATCTTCTTTCCTTTAGCACCTTTGGATAGCAATTCAGTAAATGGAATTTATTTTATTTTATTTTATTTAGGATACACATGTTAATGTTGTGGAACCAGTGAATAGCATTTATATTAATTGCTTGTGCTTAGCTTTCAATCTTGTGCCAGTAAACAATTATTCATATTCCTATACTCTGAGTTAGACTGCATTCAGAATTATGCTGGCCTGAATTTGAAGGTATTGACTTATTTAATAAATAGGTTCTTATGAAAAAAAAAATATTTTACATGAAAAAAAAATATTTATCAACAATAATCTGCTAGTTTTATATATGGGTCCCTCAAACTTAATAGTTGATGTATTTGAACTTAGTCATATTTGAACTTAAACTTAAAAGTGAAGTCTATCGGCTCCTCTTTCATTTTCATGTTGTGAAAATTTTCGCTCCGACACTGTTTTTTAGGGGCCCATATCTTAATTTCTGCTCGGGGCCCCTAAAATGTCCAAGATGGCCCTGCAAATGAGAAATATTTTTAATCGCTTAAAACAATTATATAAAATCTTTGGTTGACTTGTAAATTTTAAATAATTTTCCCAAAAGTGTGGTTAACGAAAAATTTAAGTACAATTTCATTTTAGAATAGATTATAGAATTTGGCACTTAAGCGCAGTAAGCATAAAAGATACATTTGTAGAAAAAAACAAATATGGATATTAGAACTACAAGGTAATATTAGCATTGTAGCACCCAACTGCGTAGGATAGATTAGAGAATTTAAAGCAAGCAACTAAATGTCGGCATCTAACCAAGGAATCACTACCTCAACTTAAAGATATTCTCTTTTTCCTTGTTAACCAGCAAAACAAAACAAAAAGTAAACCTATTCTTTACCATTAACCTAAGTGGACAAAGGTAGGAAAATGCAGGAGTTGGTTCGAAAATGGAGCAAAGAAGAAATCTGAGTCAATGTGTTTAAATGAACTTGGGAAAAAGAAACTAAAAGGTAAGAATAAATCTGCATCTCAGTTGGATTAGCTTTTTCTTTTCAAATTCTTCAACAATCTGATATATACTGATTAAATAAAGGCAAGAGGAGAATCTAAATATGATCTTTATGCTTTTAAGAATGAACACAAGAAGTAAAAAATTAAACAAGAGCAAGCTGTAATGTTCATTTCATTAGAATTGGCATGAAATAACTAAAGCACTTTGGCACTTTGGCTTGGGATTTATTGGTTTAATTTAATTTGATTATACTTTTTAAATATCTTTATAGTCTATGAGTATAGCCTGTATTATATTTTGATATATATATGAAACTCCTTAATTTATGAGAATTATATATATAGTGTAGCTAAGACTTACTTTGTATAACCAAATTTTAAAAAATCAATATATTAGCATTTGAACCACTATAATCTCAAACAATCTAGTAATGAAATAAAATACGTTGCCTCTGTTTTGTTTTCCCCGTCCTTTGTTCATCATGAGCATGAATGAAATTTTAACCATATGGAATAAAAACTATCTTAAAAATATTTTATTAATCTTCAATCTGGAAACAAGAGTAGATCATTGATAAATCATTATTGAATCAGTTTGTGATATTAATATTATTCATTTAAAGATCCATGAGCTTGAAAAACCATGGCTGCAGTGGGGGTAGCAGCAGCATTTTCTTTTTAATTGTGTATTTTCAATTTGTATAGCTATGGAGCAGAACAATACTCCACCATCATTGTGTTAGAAATTGAATAAACTCAATTTGTTAACCTATTTTTAGTAATTAAAAAAAAGGAAAACATAATAATAACCATTAATTGTTATTGGTTATTATTAAGTAAAACAGAATTAGGTTTTTAAATTTAGTAAAAAATTTATTATATAAACGTAGTTTAATGTATGAAAATATATATGAAAAAAAAATAGAAAAAGGATTAAGAAAAGAAGAAGATTAAGAGGAAGAAAGAGTTAAAAAAGAGAGTTGAGAGAAATTATTTTGTGTTTTGTGTTTTTTTTTTGTAAGAGTGTTTTACCATTTAAATTAATAGAAGAATTTTTATTTATTTCAAATTAAATTTTGATTTCATAAATTATTTTCTACAAATTGGTATCAGAGCTATGGCAAATTCAGGAAGCACATTGGGACAAATACCTCTACCACGTCTTACAAAGTTGAATTATGATAATTGGAGCACACAAATGCGAGCATTACTAGGCGCACAGGATGTATGGGAGATTGTTGAGACAGGCTTTATCGAGCCAACAGATACTGCAGGCATGGGTGCAAACCAACTAAAGGCGTTAAAAGAGACTCGAGCTAAAGATAAAACTGCTCTCTATTTGCTATTTCAAGCAGTAGATGAGGCAGGCTTTGAGAAGATTGCCGGTTCGGTAACTTCAAAAGAAGCGTGGGACACTTTAGAGAAAGCGTTCAAAGGAGTTGATCGTGTTAAGCAAGTTCGCCTTCAAATCCTACGGGGTGAGCTCGAAGGCATGAAGATGAAGGAGTCAGAAGGTGTATCAGCTTACATCACACGTATTCAAACCGTAGTGAATCAACTCAAGCGGAATGGTGAGACATTAGATGATTCGCGAGTAGTGGAGAAAGTATTGCGATCATTGACAGATAGATTTGAAAATGTTGTATGCGCTATCGAAGAGTCAAAGGATCTCACCAAATTAACAGTTGATGAGCTCACTGGTTCTCTTGAAGCACATGAATAGAGTAAGAAGAAAAAGAAGGAGGAGACTCTTGAAGAAGCTCTTCAAATAAAGGCAACGATTGTAGATGAAAAAGCACTTTACTCTCAAAACTCTCGAGGAAGAGGACGCGGCAGAAGAGGTCATGGAAATGGTCGTGGTGGTAGAAGTCATGGTCAAAATGATTATCATGGAGGAAATTGGCAGACAAGTCAACAAAATTGGAGAGGCCGAGGACGAGGCCGTGGTAGAGGTGGTCGGATAAACTAATCAAATATTGAATGTTACAAATGTGGCAAGCCAGGTCACTATGCAAAGGACTGCAACTCTAATAAATGTTATAATTGTGGTAAGTTTGGGCATTATGCAAAAGAGTGCTATGCTGAAAAGAAAGTTGAAGAAAATACTAATTTGGTCACAGAAGAAGGATCAAATGATGGGCTTCTCATGATGGCACATGACAATGAAAATACCAATAATGAGACAATATGGTATCTTGACACTGCTGCAAGTAATCATATGTGTGGACACAAGCATTTATTCACAGAAATGAAAAATGTTGATGGACACGTTTCGTTTGGAGATGAATCTAAAATCCAGGTGAAAGGTCAAGGAACAATTTCCTATCTGCAAAAGAATGGTATGAAAGGGTTAATTCATAATGTATATTATGTACCTGATCTCAAAAGTAATATTTTGAGCATTGGACAACTCATGGAGAAAGGATACTCAGTGATAATGAAAGGTCGAGATCTTCAACTAAAAGACAAAAATGGTCGTTTAGTTGCAAGAGTTGAGATGGCAAGGAATCGGATGTACAAAATCAACCTTACATATGTTAAAGAAAGATGCATGCAAATTAATATGGATGACAAATCATGTTTATGGCATTTACGATTTGGTCATTTGCATTACGGTGGATTATAAAAATTATCAAAGAAGGAGATAGTACATGGATTACCAAATATAGACTATACAGAGAAGTTCTGTGAGGAATGTGTTTTTGGAAAACATGCAAGGAACTCATTTCAGAAAAAGGCAGAATATCGAGCGAAAGCTATTCTTGATGTAATTCACACTGACATTTGTGGGCCATTCACTCCGGAATCATTTAGTGGTAAAAAATACTTCATTACTTTTATCGATGATCTTTCCAGAAAGACTTGGGTCTACTTCTTGAAAGAAAAATCAGAGGCATTTGAGGTGTTCAAAAAGTTTAAGATCATGGTGGAGAAAGCAACTGGCAAGCCTATTAAAGCATTACGATGTGATAGAGGTGGCGAATACAATTCAACAGATTTTGTGAGCTATTGTGAGAATAATGGAATAAGAAGGCTCCTAACTGCACCATATACTCCGCAACAAAATGGTATAGCAGAGAGAAAGAATCGGACTATTCTTGACATGGTTCGATCAATGTTGAAAACTAAGAAGATGCCAAAAGAATTCTGGGCAGAAGCCGTGCAGTGTGCAATTTATATGCATAACAGATGTCCACATGCGAAGTTGGAAGATAAAACTCCACAAGAAGTTTGGAGTGGCCAAAAGCCAACTGTTTCACACTTTAAAATTTTTGGCAGTGTGGCCTATGCACATGTGCCAGATCAACGACGCTCAAAGCTAGACTACAAAAGCAAGAAATTTGTGTTCATTGGCTATGATGAGAAAACCAAAGGCTACAAATTGCTTGATCCAATAAATCGAAAGGTAATAGTAAGTCGAGATGTTCAGGTGAATGAAGCAAGCAATTGGGATTGGAATAAATCTACAGAAATAGCAGGGGAGACAGAAGAATCATTAAGCATTCCATTATCGAGTTCTCAAATGAGGAGATCTTCTCCAAAAACAATGAGTCCACAAGCGATTGATGATGAAGAGGAACCAATTGAGCCGAGGATGCGAAGTCTGCGTGATCTATATGATTCCACAACAGAAGTATATCTTGTATGTCTTCTGGCAGATGCTGAAAGTATAAGCTTTGAAGAAGCAGTGAAGAATGAGAAATAGCGAGCAGCTATGAATGAAGAGATCAAATCAATCGAGCAAAATAAGACATGGGAGCTCACAGATTTGCCAAACGGAAGCAAGCCCACTGGAGTAAAATGGGTATACAAGAAAAAGATGAATGCACAAGGAAAGATTGAGCGATATAAGGCACGACTTGTTGCAAAGGGCTACATACAAAAAGCAGGAATTGACTATGATGAAGTTTTTGCTCCAGTTGCAAGAATGGAGACAATTCGACTTCTAATCTCTCAAGCAGCACAATTTGAATGGCCAATATTTCAGATGAATGTTAAATCAGCATTTTTGAATGGTATGCTAGAAGAGGAGGTCTATCTTGAACAACCACCCGGTTACACAATAATAGGAAAGGAGCAAAAGGTTTTGAAATTGAAAAAAGCACTTTACGGGTTAAAGCAAGCACCTTGAGCTTGGAATACTCGTATTGATATGTATTTCAAAGAGAACGGGTTTATCCAATGTCCATATGAACATGCATTGTATGTGAAGAAAGAAAAAGATAAATTGATGTTTGTTGCTCTTTATGTTGATGACCTCATTTTCATGGGGAACAATAGTGAGATGATTGAGAGTTTCAAGAAAGAGATGAAGCGAGAATTTGACATGACAGATTTGGGATTGATGAAGTATTTTCTTGGTCTAGAAATTAGACAAGGAAAGACGGGAATCTTTGTATCACAAGAAGCATATGCAAAGGATATCCTACAAAAGAATAACATGGCAAATTGCAATCCAGTATCGACACCAATGGAACTAGGTGTAAAACTTTCAAAGTTTGATGGTGGAGATCGAGTAGATATGACAAAATATCGAAGTCTTGTAGGAAGCCTTCGTTACCTTACATGTACAAGGCCAGATATATCCTACAGTGTTGGAGTAGTTAGTCGATTCATGGAAGAACCAAATTACACACATTGGAAAGCATTGAAGAGAATTCTCAGATATATCCAAGGATCAAAATCACTTGGATTATTTTACTCAAAGACAGAAGATTATAAATTAGTGGGATATTCAGACAGTGATTGGTGTGGAGACATAGATGATCGAAAGAGTACATCAGGATATGTATTTTTTATAGGAGATACGGCTTTCACATGGCAATCAAAGAAGCAACCAGTTGTGACACTATCAACATGTGAAGCAGAATATGTGGCAGAATCATGGTGTGTGTGTCATGCAATTTGGCTTAGAAACCTACTATATGAGCTGAATCTCCAGCAACAGGAAGCAACAGAAATTCGAGTTGATAACAAGTCAGCAATTGAGCTAGCAAAGAATCATGTTCATCATGAAAGAAGCAAGCACATTGATGTCAGGTTTCACTACATTCGAGAACAAGTGACAAACGGATGAGTAAGAATGAGTCACGTAGTTAGCCATGATCAAGTGGCTGACATTTTCACAAAACCACTACCAACTATGCTACTCGAAAAATGTAAAGTGGCGATTGGGATGAAAGATGGAAGAGAATTGAGTTTAAAGGGGGGATTTGTTAGAAATTGAATAAACTCAATTTGTTAACCTATTTTTAGTAATTAAAAAAAAGGAAAACATAATAATAACCATTAATTGTTATTGGTTATTATTAAGTAAAACAGAATTAGGTTTTTAAATTTAGTAAAAAAATTATTATATAAACGTAGTTTAATGTATGAAAATATATATGAAAAAAAAATAGAAAAAGGATTAAGAAAAGAAGAAGATTAAGAGGAAGAAAGAGTTAAAAAAGAGAGTTGAGAGAAATTAAATTGTGTTTTTGTGTTTTTTTTGTAAGATTGTTTTACCATTTAAATTAATAGAAGAATTTTTATTTATCTCAAATTAAATTTTGATTTCATAAATTATTTTCTACACATTGACTCAACCAAACGATACTGAACCAACTGGAGCTCCACATGTCGAGCCATCTACTGGTTCTATAGCTGGTTCAAATACCACAAACAGGACTGCAATCCGAGTTGTCAGTGGAGGGTAACTTTTGTGGATATAATATGTGGATATAAATGCATGTAATACATAATTACAATATGTTTTAATTGATTGATGATTGTATGCAATATGTGATTGAAATATCACTACAAAAAAGGTGGGTTTTCTCGGTGGAAATGTAGAGGCGGTTTTATAAGTCGCCTCTAGTACATAAAAGATATCTGTTAGTGGCGCTTGGTAGCGGCGTTCAAATAAACCGCCGCTAATAGCGGTTTAATAATTACTCGCGGTTTGCGGTTCAATTTTCCGCTAATTACCATAACACATCTCTCATTCGCATTTCATCCTTCAAAATAACGAAACCCTAACGCAGAATATCGAAATCCTTCAAGCCGTTCCCATGAATATCGTTAAAATTCCATCAAGCCATTCCTTCAAAATCCGTTGAAATCGTCAAAATCCGTTCTGACTCTAGGCTTATAGGAGTTCTGACTCTTCCATTTCTATTTTAATTTCGATTTCGATTTATATTGTAAAGCGAGCGAGGCATGTTTTATAGGCATCATTTCTATTATATTGTATCTTTTTCTACTTCAGTTACTCCAACTGTGGCTTTCAGTGAACGCCCGCATTATGGCAGCGGCGGCTGCGGTATTAACCCTTTGGGGATTGTTAGATGTGTCTCTTCTATCTGCTCCTCCCCGGCGCCGCGGCCGAAAACCACGGTGGAGTGGAACGAACCAGTTTCCACCTCTGAAGTTGGCGATAGCGGTAACCGTGCTATCGAAGAGTACTAAGCCTTCTATTCCTGTTCGAGCTTTTTTCTTCTCTACCAAGTTTGTTTCTTTAATTTTTAGCATTGTTTTTTCGAATTATAAACTGGGTTTTTGTTTTTTTGGAAATGTGAAACTAAGTAAACCTTCTTATCATCTTAATCTATGGGTTTGCATCATTTGAAATATACAATATATGTGTTTATATATATCTGAGTTTTATAGTTAATTGTTGCTGATGTAGTGTTGATTTGAAGAGCTTAGTGGAACAGAACAGACCCAATTTTATCCCACCAACTTCCCGGATGACTAATTATGTTGTACTTAAATTTGGGAATCTCTCTGAATCCAGTGTAAGTCCATTTTGTTCTTTTATACAAATTAACAATGTTGGGTCTCTCTGTTCATTTTGTTCTTCTTTATACAAATTAACAATGTTGGGTCTCTCTGTTCATTTTGTTCTTCTTTATACAAATTAACAATGTTGGGTCTCTCTTTTGCCTCTAAGAGAGGTTTGAAAATAAAATAAGCCAATCCCCTTTTTTTAATTTTAAATGAATTTGTATTGTTTTTTTATGACTGCTAGAATTAATCTTGGGCAGAGCTATACAATTCTGCAGGATGCTTTATGATTAGTTATGTTTGCGGGTCTCATAGGACATGCCAATGCAATGTATAGTCCATTCTCTAAGTCATAATATTTTCATGGCTGATTCATTGCTTTAGGGTTGTATTTTGTCCTTTAATTTGGGGTTAGTTTTTTAATGGCTTTTTTATACATGATTTATGTTCATTTTGTAGTTGAATAACATTTCAAATGGTTTTTGAAATGTTAACTTCATCTTTTGAGTAGATCATGTTATTCGGAAAATAGTTCTGGTAGAGTGGGTCAATAACCCTTTTACTAGTTTTGATCTTATTGTCAGTCATTAGTTTATCACTTTTTGAAACTCAAATGGCCTCCTGTGATTTTCTCAAATTTCTGATTTCTTAATTACGGTATGAGATTTTTTTTTCTAATATTTGTATGAATGATTCAAGTTATTACTGAAGCAGTATTTGAATTGTTTGCTTCAGGTGGGCGCTTATATAAGTGGAAGTAATAGCTGTTTCATGGTAGTGTTTCAATATGGCTCTATTGTCTTGTTTAATGTCCGTGAACATGAGGTTGATGATTGATTACCTGAAAATTGTAAGAAACCATGCATCAGGGTTGCTTCCTGAAATGAGAAAGGATGGTGAGATGTATATTCTGATTGCAAGTCAGTATTTGCTATATGGTTGAGTAGACATTAATAGAAAATGCGAGAGACATTCTGTTGTTGGTAGGTGAAATGGTGTAACACAAAATGTGATGGACACAAACAATACTAATCTTGATCAAATGGATCTCAACAGAGTTATTTTGGAGTGAAAAAAAAATAAACAGAAAAAAGTGGAATGATCCAGAACCGCTTAGAACTGTACATATTAGCCTGCATATTGTCTCAACTCTTTGCATAGCTCAGATTTTTTTTTTCCCATAGTTGTAGGATTCACGCAACCTGAATATCTCTAAACCTTTTGAAACATATAGCTGCTGAACCAGGTAAGATGAAGGAAAAGAATCGGTTGTGTTTGAGGCTGAGTTATCTTATATCTCAAGGTTGGTAATTTAAAATGGTAAAACAATTGGAACACTCATGTAGAAATGATGTCTGCAAAACCAAGGAACGATTCTTCATATTACAAACATGAGACATGTTTTATCTATATTACAAGATTGTGTGGATTAGCAGTTGCTTCATTGCTCCTAATATGGATGAATCTGGATAGAAGTTTACAGATAACAGTTCCTGATGAACACGTTCTTCGACTCGAGTTACTGTCTACTCCTTACTACTTTTGTGTCTTACATGCCAAATCATAGTTTTCATTAGTAGATATCTTGATTTTGTCTTTGTTTGTTTACAATTGTTGTCTAAATAATTAAAAATCTTGCAATCACTGTATATCTCATTTTGGGTTGCAGTGCTATTTTATTTATTGGGTTATATTTGTCCACTTTTGCATAATATGTCTGTGCATGTGAACTATCAATTGAAAATGTCAAATATTATAATGTTTTAATGAATTCAATAGCCTAATTATTTTAAGATTCTTATCAGATGCCAATATTATGGTCCATTGACAGCATTGTTCTTATATAATGTTTTAATGAATTCAATAGCCTAATTATTTTAAGATTTTTAAGAAGCAATTCATATATTGTTCTAGTTTTACTTTTTCAAATTTTATTCAGTTTACAGCATTGGTATTTGTCTTCTTTGCATCCAATGTTCACTTGTCATTCTTTTTTATTGTTCAGAAGTTAAGTGCTATTAACAAAGCAAATGCAACGAAGAAGAAAAATGCACATACATGTGGAAGAAAAAGCTATGCGAGAAAAAGAAAAGAAATTGTATGAGAATTAGCGTCTATTTTGAAATTGCATGTACTAATAGTTTGATTACATGTTTTCTACTAGTTAATTTGAGATTTTTGATGGATTATAGATTGATAAAACTAGACAAGTACCTGATAGATTGAGCCTTTATGAAGAAACCCATAAGAGAAAGGATGGGACTTATATTGATGATGAAGTTAGACAATTGATTGTAAGTATCATTTATATTATATATTTAAAAACTATAAATTCCTCTGCTTATATAAGTTTCATTTTGTAGGAAAAAGCCCATTCTCTAATAAGCGAAAGAAGTCAAGATCCTTCTATTGATTCATCTGAATTGAATGAACAAGTTTTTCAAGAAGTCATGGGACAAGAACACAATGGTCGAGTGCGAGGTGTTGGCCTTGGTCCTACACCGACAAGTTATTTTGGTCGGAAGAGAGCAAGGTGTGAATCTTCAGATTCTGCACAATCAAAGAAAATTGATATACTTGAGAAACAATTGGAAGAAGTGACTGGAAAATATGATTCAGTGGCAGCAACTTTGAATGGTTTAAAATCATGGATTTCCAAAACATTTCCGGGTGCTCTTGAGGTAATATAACTACAACTCTGATTTGATTTCTTTTGATTGGATGATTTAATGAGTAGGAAGCAATCGGTTAGTTGTGCTAGTGCCTCATCTTCATGTAGCTCATTTATGTATGTTTCATTGGAACATGCAGTTGAATTCTTTTGTTTTGAAATTCAAATTTTAAACCATTGTTTCATTTATGATTTGTTATCTGGAGTTAGCATTGTTTTATTGGACGGTGCTTATATGCCTGTACTTGTCTAATTTGTTAGCAAAACTGACCTTTATAATTAATAGATCATTACATTACTACAGTGATTATAGCTTATCTAATAATCTTATATTAGATTTATGTATTAACTCTAAAATGGTTTGTTTCTTTCATTGGATAAACTTTTATGGTTTTTATTCATAATACATGCTTTTCATTTAGTGGATTGATAAATTTCCATTCATTGACATCTAGTGTTATTTTTATTAAATATTTTTAATGTTATTTACAGGAGGTCAATAATGATGCAGCAAGTAACCGAGATGGATATTCTCCACTTAATATTTCGTCACATTCAAGTCATAATCCGAGGTATAATGTCTAGATGGTTAGTTTGAAGGTATATTAAAATATAATTTAGTGATCTTTTGGCATATTGACTCGTGGTGCTTTTTAAAGCATAAATAGTGAGCTTGTTATGAAAATCTTATTTGGCATATTGGCTCAAAGTGCTTTTTAAAAAGCACAAGTAGTAAACTTGTTAGGATAAATTTTATTGAAAGATTAATGAAATAGATTTGTTTTACTGTGTAATTTGTTTTTTAGCTTACAGTAAATATGTATATTAATTTATTTCAAATTAACATGTGTATTTATATTATTTGATTACAAAATCAGTTCCATTAAAAAAAGAATATAAAAAAATTGTTCATAGAATCCCTATAATCGCCTAATATAAATACTAGCAAAATTGTAAATTACAAAAAATTTAAATCTAGCATGAAATTTGTAGCGGCGGTTTTAAACCGCCTCTACATACGCTGATACACAATTTTAGCGGCGCATCTGTTTTTTTTTTTGAAACAAAATTAGAGGTGGTTTCAATCGCCGCTACATGCGCCGCTACTAAATTTTAGCGGTAGCGGCGGTTAAAACCGCCTCTACTCAATTTTGGCGGCAGTTCCGTTTTCAGTTGAAAGAAACGTAGAGGCAGTTTTAACCGCCGCTACATACGCTACTATTCATTTTTTGCGGCAAAATTGTGATCAGTTCAGTAAGTGCTCTAGAGGCGGTTTTGTGGCGCTGCTACTTAAACCGCCGCTAATTTTGAAGCTACCCCGTCGGACCTAATAACCGCCTCTACGACGTAGAGACGGTGGCATTGGCGCCGCTTATTCGGCGGCTTTCCAAACCGCCTTTAATAATTGTAGGGGCGGTTAAAACCGCCTCTATAGACTAAAAAAACCGCCGGGAAAGAGCCAAATTTTTGTAGTGTATGTTTTAATTGATTGATAATTATAATAGATTCATTCTTAAAGGCCATACATTTAGGAGATGATAGAAGCCCAAGTACAAGTAGGTAATGTGCTTTGAAGGATTAAGGAGGATTGCCTATTATTTGAATAAGACCGTGAGAAGTTTCGTCGCATGCAAAATGAGTGGCGCCAGATGATGGAGAGACAGATGGTAAGAGAATTTGATGATTCATCTTCAAGAGCAAGTGATTCTACCGTAATATAAAATTCCTTTTATAGGATTTTTAGTTAAATCTTAATATTTTATCTATTAAGGATTTTTGAGCTAATCTGAATGCTAAGGATTGGCTTTTAATGAATTATTAAAAACTCATTCTTCGTATTTTATAGATATATATGGTATGAATTGGTATATTTTGAATTCTATAAAATTTTATATTATATTATATTAAATGTTGAAATTTCTATTTTTGTGAATGTTTTAAATGAATGAATTTTTAGCTATAAAATAATAATTATATGAAATAAAAATAATTATTAGATTTAAAATTGTCACCATTTTGTCATGGATTTATAACAAATCTTCTAGAGAATTTGATTTTGTTATAATTTTCTATGAAAATTTGTTATAAATTCGTCGCCAATAACGACGGAAAGCAATCAGTTTCAAATTTGATATTCTTTATAACTTGGTTTTCGTTATAAAATCATTTTAACTTATTTTGAATTTGTAACAAACAAATTCGTAACAAATTGTAAAAAAATTGTCGTTATTTTGTTACAATTTGGAATAAAAAGTTTGTTAAAAATAATGGTGATTAAAGTGTTGTTCGACAGAGATAAAAAATTTATTCTAAATCCATTACAACTTGCGACGCAAAGTTATTATAAATTCATCGTTAATAACTATGGTTACCCTTCGTTTTGATTCATTCTCTTTGTAATGGAGTCATTTTTTCGTCTCAATTTGTAACTAATTTTTCATTATAATACCGTCGTTAATATAGTAATAATTATATTTTCTGCATCATTAATATTTGTGACCAACTTTTCAATAACGAAAAATTTTGCGTCATAAATCCATTACAAACAGTATTAGTAACGGAATTGCCACGAAAGTTTTGGTCGCTATTTAGCAAAAATCTTGTAGTGTTAGATTATTAAAGAATTAAAAAAGAGTAATTTTTGAATCTATAATTAATTCAAAAATTTAATTAAAATTATTCCTTCAACTAATTATTTTTCTATTAAATTTCTCAATTTAATTTTATTATTCTTTAATTTATCAGTTTTAATTTAATTTAATTTTAGTTTTAAATTTATAAATCCCTCTTTTAGTTTTATTATTTTAATTTTAATTTTTTTTAAAAAATTAAATAAATAATCAATTTCATGTGAATGGACCATATTCATCACGACTGTAAATTAATTTAGAGAAAATTACATTATATAGTATACTTTTTAACTTTTTTTTTAAATACTTTATATTTTTTATATAATTTTAATATGCCAAATGTATACTCAATGTATAACTTTGAAATTGAGTATATCTTTAGTATATTAAATATATACAAAAAATATACCTCTAAAAATTGATATTTTTGAAATTGAATATTGAAAAAAGGGAATTTTTGTAATTGAAAAAAAAGTGGATATTTTTGAAAATATTTTTTATTTTTTAAGGTATTTTTGAAAAATCTCTTTAATTTATTTAGAAATAAAAAATTATTTTTTGTGGCTTTAACACCCATCGTGAATAAAATAAGTTGGGTGCATTGGATTGGCAAGGCTCTTTGTTATTTCCTCAACATCTTATGTGAGTTTTCTTAATTATTTTTCGATTATTTCAATAACAGAATATGAAAGCATATTAGACATAGAGAAGATTAGCCTTTAGATAATCGTCTTTACTAATCTATGCGAATAACAAAGATGAAATTATTTTTAAGCAGATTATCTAATGACAATTGAGATATTATGCATAAAATAAGATAATAATCCCATTATATATAATTATGCATGTACCTATCTAGATCTCCAAATGTAATCATATATTTTTCACTAAAATAAATTTACAAAGGCTATGCAAATTTATTCTTATTTAAAAGTGATTAATTATAACAAGTAAAAAAGGACATACAAACAATTTCAAAGACCTTTATTTGAGAGGAAATTTAAAATACACATTAATCATACATTTTTAAACATCTGAATCCGTGAAGAAAATATCAATGATCATGAAAATTATAATTATATATATATATATGGCATCATATATGAAAATCTGAAATTACATAAATATAATTATACTGAGTAGTAAAGAAAGAGTTGATTATTGATGGGTGACGTATGCAAAGAAAACTTTATATAGTTAATTAGAGGGAAGTAAATCTTGCAATAGGCCATAATTATCAGGAGGAAGATGAAGCAGAGGAGGAACATTGACATTATTAAGGTGTCGATGATGATGATAGAAGATGGGCATGGGATTATTATCAATTTTATTATTAGCAGAAGGGTCATTATAATAATTCTGTGTAAGGAATGGAGCAAAGAGTTGCTGATGATGATGAGAAAAGCTTGAAGAACTCACCATTGATGATGAAGAAGGAGAAGAAGGTGATAACATTCCATTAAAATTAATAGGTCTGAGAGTTGCAGGGCATTGATGGTTATGTTGTCCTTCATATGTTGTGATCACAATTGTTGGGTCTTGGAATGATCTCTCTACACGTTTCTTCACTGTGCATTTCTGACTTGTGCATCTGTAATAACTTCTGCAATACCAATCAATTTTTATTTAATTGCATTCATTCATTAATTAATGCTAACTTAATCAAATGAAAGATATTCAAAACTTAATTACTTTGGAGTTATTAATTCTTCATATGTGATTTTTGCTTAATTTTTCTTTTTACTTTGGAAATAAATTAATAATAATGCTTATTAATTACATTCATTTGATAAAAGCAAGCTTGAGCATATCATCAAATTAATTTTTGTTTGATAACATACATATGGTCTCTAATGGGTTTTTAAATAATAATATATTCATTCTCTCAAAAATATATATTATTGATTTGCATGTTGAACGTAATTAATTTCAAAAATCTCTTTTACCCTATATTGCACAGATTCTATATATAGATGTATATTTATTAATTTTTAGATTGCTGGCCTTTATTAGAGATATAGAGACACACGGGAATTTTATCATAATCAGGGGAAAAAATAAAAATAAAAATAAAACCTGGGATAAGGGCTGTTCTTGACTGCTTTCTGCCCATATTTTCTCCATCTGTATCCATCTTCAAGCTGATCAGTTTCAGTCTTTGTCAAGAATGCAAATCTTGGCTCTCTTTTCCCTTTCTCTTTTATTTTTCCTTTGCTTCTGCAAATTATATTATTTAATTATTAATTCCTTAATTATAATATATAATTAAATAACCCTTCTTCTACAACTAGCTAGGGTTTCATAGCATCTTAATTATTTTTGTATATTAATATAACAAAAAAAAACTCATACAACAAGTTATTATTATATCTAGCTATAAATTGAGTAAATGCAAATTAGCACTTACCCAACTTGAAATTTATTTATCTATAATTAATAATAATATTATTATTATTATTTGAAATTATTGTGGTTTTAGATTTGACCAGTTTGGAGTGTAAAATCATAACAAATAAATATGAATACAAATTCACAATGATTAATCATTTCAAATGAATTCTTAAAAAAAAGGCCATAGAAACGTACTCTTTCTTCTTATTATTATGCTTCTGAGATTGTCGGGAGATTTGCTTATCTTCTTTGTTGGTTTTGCTTGCTGCTGCATCATTATAAGAAGAACAAATGGAGGAATCTGGAGTTGAAGGATTATAAATGGTGGTAGGTAGAGAGGCAGCAGCAATTTTCTTTGAGGAAGAATCATCAGCAGCTTCTTGGATTGGATGATGGTCAGTAGAAGTGATGAGGTCGAGCTCAGAGGAAGAACAAGTCATGTCAAAGACTCTTGATAAGGTGTTACAGTGATCCATAGACGACTGTTGTAATAAGCAGTCTGTGAAGCTAATATTACTATCAGAGCAGCAAACTGATGAAAATGGAAACTGTAATAATCTCGATGATGATGATGATCTCATGGCTCCCTCTTGCTGCTGCTGAGTAATATTATAGCAGAAAGGATCAAACTGAGATGGGTTTTTCTTTTCATTTGACATTGAAAACTTGAATGTTTTAACAACGAGAGAGTATGGAGATTATGTGAATATATCTCTCTGACTCGGCTCAAACCTATCTATCATACACACAAAGCTCTTCAACAATATGTCTACTTTTTTGTTCTTATGAAAATAATACACAAGCCTTTATTATGTGGGGTCTACCTTTTTTTTTTGAAGGTTGAAAGAAAATATTAATGGACACACTAATTTTTCATTTTTATATATTTATATGATTGGTTGAATATAATTTTTTATCAAATGAAAATTGTGCAAAAGCAATTTTTTTAAAATATTTATATATGAGGAAAGAGAATATCATCCTATCAATCAATCATTTGATTCATTATTTAATGAAATATGCATTTAACCTTACTCAGTGTGCTGTAAAAATAATTTAAATGAAATAATTTTAAAAAATTACATATTCATATATTAATTTAGTATATATATGTGTGTGTGATGAAAATATACATGCAAAAAATATAAGAATTATTTTTAAAAATATATATACAATGGTTAATGTGATAATATCACTTTTAAAAAATTATGAATATTTTTTTAATATTAATATCAAGAAGTCTAATTAATTTTGAATTTATTATTTCAGAAAATATATACATCTATTCTTTATTTATATCTAGATGAGAAAAAATTATAAATACAATATATATATATTCAATGATTAAAATATTTTTTGATAATTAATGTTGATATATTAACTAATTTAATATATATAACCTTTTAAAAAATAAATAATGAGATAATGGGTAATAGTAAATTTATTATTTTTTACAGTTTTTGGAGAAAATGCAAAATAAAAAAGGGGGACCATGACAAGAAATGCCAGAAAAGGAAATGCATGGAGTCGGCTTCATGTAATTAAAGAGGGTGGAGATGAACACAGTACTAACAATCGTCAATTTGCAGTTTCATTTCTGAAGATTAGAGTTTTACACGTGTTTAAGTATTGGGTCCCATCTTTTTGACTCCCTCTGGCACGTGGGAGACCATTCCTCTGTTACGCATTGCTGACTTCTCCTTCACGTCATATCCATCTCTTTATTATCTCCGTTACTGTTTTCTTTTCTTTTCTTTTCTTTTCTTTCTTTTTTTTTTTTTTTAAATTTTAATGTTTTTAATCAGTTTATATAACCCTTTAGAACTTATCCCTTGAATTTTTCATATTATATTTTTCAATTTTTTTAAAAAAACTTGCAAATTACTTTTTTTTTGGTTAATGATAAAAAAATTTATTATTGTGGCACATATAGAGGCGGGCTTACATGCACATATTGAGGCCTTCGCCCTCAAATTTTTTAATTTTTTAAATATATTTATTTTATATATAATTTTTTTTAAGTAAATAAAAGCCTAACCTATAACAAATAAATTAAAAGAAAAAAAAATTATTCAACACATATATTATAGTAGAGAGTTCCATCCAACTATCATAATTATAGCGGTCAAATATTATTAATTAAATAAAATGAAAAAAATCTTTCATTTTATGTTTTCACTTTTTTTCTTTTTTTTCCTTTTTTTTCTATTATGTTTGAAGATAATTTCTATAAAAAAAATTTTAAGCATCAAACACAATGGATAATAGTGCTCAAGATGTCTATAATTAGCAAGTGAATTAATTACACTGATTTATTTACACTTTTCTTAGTTTTATTTTTAAAACAGATTCTATTTAGATAATCAGTATGCTAAAAAAAATTTTTGCTGAAATTTTATTAGATTATCAAATTCTTCATTTAAAATCTTAAATTTTTAATGTTAAATTCTTAAATAATTTATTTACTTTCATTGAATTTTCTTTAAATTATACCTATTTAGATATTATAATTAATTATTGAAGCATAAATTTTTAATAAATTATAGTATTTTTATTAGGCTGACCAAAAATTTTAAATGGGAATGAGATAGAATTAATTATATAATATAAACTTGAATTTTATATTAATTTTGTGACTAAATTAATCATAATAAATAATAATCTAAAATTAGCTTTATCAAAAATATAATATATTTCATTTTGTTGGCCAAAAATTTTAATGAAATTTGAAAAAAATTTATTGTGAAAATTTATTATAATTTTGCATTATTTATGTATAATTTTGACCCGCTAAACATATAATTTTGGGTCCACTTCTAGTAGTATATATGCTAAAGAAAAAAAAATTAAAGATAAATATATATTTTTTAGATAACAGATTCAAAATCGATTTTTTTGTATTTCTTATTATCCCATATCAATATTAATGAAAAAAAACTTATGTTTATTATTAAAATTATTTATTATACAATTGTTGAGAAAATTTTCAAGCTAGAATTAGCATATCTATATGATATGGAAAGTGAACAAATTCAAAACTTTTATATCCTATCACATTAACTCCATTTAATTAAAATATAATTAGTTGAACCGAGTTTGAATATTTATAGTATTATTTAATATTAGTTTGGTAATTGACTTTTGAGCAAATTCGAACTTATTCACAAGTCTAGTCAACTAAATCAAACATTATTAATTTAATATAATGTTTATCTAATAATAATACTTCTTTTTCAAAAATTAAAAAAAAAAAAAAAACTTCATAAAATTCGTTTGTTAAATGACCTTATCAAGGGAGTCACTAAAACCCTCCTAGTTGAATAAAAATAAGATTTATCGATTAAATTTTTTGTGATAATCAAGTAAATTATTGTAATGTGACTCCTTTATAGCCCTAATTACAAATTCAATTATATTTATTGTGACTTTAATCTCCTTACTATGCCAATCCAATAAAACGTGCAATAGACAATTATTATACAAGTGATCACAGGTATAAAAATTCAAGTTCTTTTTTTTTCACACACATATTACTGAGCTATTTTATTAAGTTAGTCCGTTTTGACAAACATCAAGCAGCCCATAATGATCATCGACAATTAGTAAAGTTTCAACAATTAATTCAAATCTTCAATATTGTGTACGTATGTATATATATATTAAAGTTGAATGAAACTATTGTGGTTGGTTCATTAACCATGTTAAAAATATTCCTTTCTTCGTCAGATATTAGTAAATATAGAAAACAAAAATTACAAAAGCAAAAGTAAACATAAACGTGAGAAACATAGATATAAAAAAAATAATGATTTTAACCCATTAATCATCATTATTTGACTAATAATACTATATATCAAAGGAATTTCACTATATCAAAGGAATTTCACTTTTTCTTTATTATTGTTGGCTGTTTTGTGGATTAAAATGACCTAATTTTCAAATTGCGTTATTAGAAATGCAAAATTTTCCACACTCAATCTTATAATTCTGTCTCAAATCACAAGATAAATGTTATTCCTATTTTAAGAATAATATATTCAATTGCAAACCATTTCTATAAATAAGCATTCTCTATGAAATTTTATAACATATATAGCAATATTCATATACTTCTTCTCTCACAACTCAGTCTTAACAAATTTGAGGCCTTTCTCTTAAAGTGAAGGTAATTTAATATATATTCATAATTCATTATTTCAAAGTAAAAAAAAATTATATAATTTCTCATAATTTTTTTTGTTTAAAATGCAATTTCATATAATTAAGCGATATTAATTATCTCCACATATATAAGTTTACAGGTATGTTTATTATTATTATTATTTTTTTTTAAACGGTGGAAAAAGGCACCACCAAGCTCTTTTATTAAAAATTAATATCGAAAATGAGGAAATACAAGGTCAGTCTTGACAAGACCCTTAATCAGTTGAGGCAAAGAGCTAAAGGATGTGAATATACAATCAACAGCATTAATACGACAATATTGTGCCAGGCAGTGTGCAACAGAGTTTGTTTCTCGAAAAATGGCACAAGCTGTAATGGTGGGAGGGATTTGAAGTTGCTGAAAGGGATGTCTCCTTTGGGAGTAACGAGCAACAGCCTCAGAAGAATCAGACTCAATAATCATTCTATCAAAACCATACCTGCTCGCCCATTGCAGCCCTCCAAGTAAAGCTTGAATTTCTGCAGTTTCAGCGTTCGTGGCAGTTAGTTTATTGCATATACCGGCAATAAACTCTCCATTTGAATCCCGGATTACAGCGCCATAACCTGCAAAATCGATCGTATAAGTAGCATCGACATTCACTTTGACATACCCAGATGGAGGAGGGCGCCAGTAAACCAGCAGTGGCTTGCGGATACGCTTGCCGAAACTAGCAGGGAGCAAGTCGGCATACATGGCTGCTGGCTTAGCGAATTTTCTTGCAGAGACCGAAACACCCCAAGCTTTGATCTCCTTATCAATTTTCTGGTACACTATATTTTGATAAAACTTGCCACAGTCCCAAGTAATAGAGCAATAAACCAGCCAGATGTTATACAGTATGATAATTGGAATAACTTTAGCCAATTTGCTTGTAAGAGAGTTTCCCTTTGTGTGTAGCCACCAGATCATAAGCTCTTGATGTAAAGAGTGGGATTTGGTGCTGGAGGAAGGCAAGATTCTGCTACGATAATATGCCCAAATGTCAACCACTTTGCAACACTGAAAGAAAACATGTTTTTCGTCTGCACTGCCTGCCATACAAAAGGGGCATGCTGAAGCCATAGTAATACCAATTCTTTGTAAAATTTGTGGTAAAGGGAGAGATCTGTGGAGCATCCTCCATGCAAAGATAGACAATTTGACAGGAATGGAAGTGTCCCATATAGCCTCGAATTGTAACGAAGGCTGCTGTTTGCGTCGAATGAGATCATAAATTGTCGAAAACTTCGACACATTAGACCTGCAGAGAACGGCAGAAACAACCGAATCATATGTGCTATGAATACGAGCAATACGTTTCCATCCTGGAGAATCCGTAGGAAGGAACGTATATTGTCTATTGCCATATTTGCCTTGCATATAACCTTGCCACAGAGATGTTTCGGTCTCAAATTTGCGCAAAATTTTTATAGAACAAGCTTCCTGCACAGTGCGCAGAGACCGCAAACCCAAACCTCCTTCTTCAATGGGGAATAAAAATTTTTTGTAGGCAATCCAATGATGCTTCTTTTTCCCATTATCAAAACCCCAGAAAAAAGAAGATATTTTCTTCTCAATGAGACCTATTACTGGTGAGGGGAGAACAACCACATTCATTAGATGCAAAGGAACTGAGTGAAGAACATGCTTTATTAGTATTAGGCGACCCCCAGGAGAAAGCAAATTCTTAATCCATCCTGAAAGTTTCGAATCAACCTTCTTTAATAAATCAGTGCAGTGAATTGCTTTCGTCATTCCCTGATGTATTGGCGCACCCAAATAGGTAAAGGGAATATCCTCTTTTTTCATAGACAGAAGCCTTTCCATTTCAGCCACCACCGCAAGATCGGCTTTTTTAGAACAGAAAAATGAACTCTTTTCCAGATTAGTGAACTGACCAGAAAAGTGTTGATACTCATTTAAAAAGCTCCTGAAATTGGCAAGAGAAGATGCGTCACCATGGAGGAATATTAGAAGATCATCCGCAAATGCTAGATGAGAAACAGTGGGGCATCTTCTATTGATTTTATATGACATAATTTTAGCTGAAGCAATCTGGGCATTAAACCCGCGAGTAAAGGCCTCTGAAGCAATAATAAATAGCAGAGGTGACAGTGGGTCACCCTGCTTGACCCCTCTGGAAGGCTTAAAGTAACCGTAGCTACGGCCATTCACAAGAATAGATAATCTGGTAGCATTAAGATGGTGCATAATTAACTGGACCACCTGTGGTGAAAAACCAAACTTGAACATTATGTATTGAAGGAAGCCCCAAGAAACACGATCAAAAGCTTTAGCCATGTCTAATTTTATTGCCACGTTATACCCAACAGAAGATTTATCCAGATCATGAATCATTTCGTTTGCTAATAATGCATGAGAATGAATAGACCTCCCCTTCATAAAGCCGGCTTGTTCCACTGATATAACTTTGTCTAAAATGTTAGCAAACCTATTAGCCAGGATTCTGGTGCAAGTTTTACTGATGAAAGAAGCCAAACAGATTGGCCTGTAATGTGAAAAATTTTCAGGTCTCTCCTTCTTTGGTAGCAAAATAATTTGAGCGCTTCCGAACCCGCTTGGCAAAGGTAGACAAAGAAAGAATTCTTGGACTGCACTGACCACATCATTGCAAATAAACTCCCAACAACTTCAGAAAAACATTCCATCAAAACCGTCTGGCCCTGGTGCACTGGAAGGTTCCAGTTGCCATACCGCCTCTTTAATCTCAGAAAAATCAGGGACAACACTTATCATTGCATTTTCCTCACAAGTAACCAGACTAGGAATATGTTGCAGCAATGGACATTGAAAATCCGAACTAGCGTTTGGGTCTTCACAAAACATACCTTGAAAAAATTCAACAGCAGCCTCACCCATTGCATTCTGTTCAGTGCGACAGATGCCACTCTGATCAACAATGTTGTTTATCCTGTGCAACTTTCGTCTCATCTTCACATATGTATGAAAAAATTTTGTATTTCTATCACCATCAGAGAACCATTGAATATGAGCCTTCTGTCTCCAGTAAATGTCCTCCAGTGTAAGCTTTTCCTCCATGATAACCTTCTTAGCATCTAAGTCATTCCTGTTGTCATCACTTGGATCCACTTGATATCTTGCTTCTGCCTCCTCCACATTGGACTCAGCAAGAGCAATAGCATCAAAGAGGTTCCCAAAAATATTTTTATTCCATGCCTGTAGGTCTTTCTTCAAGGTTTTGAGTTTATCAAATAAACCCTTCATTCCTCCATAGCTGAAAGTTTTAGACCAACTATCCCTGACCACAGATTGGAATCCATCATGATGAAGCCAAATATGCTGAAACTTAAATTGTTTTGGAATTGATTCAATATCTGATGCACAAGAAAGAACAAGTGGCGTATGATCAGAAGTAGAACTATTCAGGTATCTAACCGAAACAGAATCGAAACCATCAAAGAAAGCAACATTGGCAAAAATCCTGTCAATACGCTCCCAAACTTTGCCATTAGGACGATTTCCAGACCATGAATATTGCAAACCAGAACTAGGAATCTCTGCCAAGGAGCAATCCACAACACAATTATTGAAATCCTGCATAGCCAATAAGTCTGGATCACCATTGCCTTTATAATCAGAAAGGGAAAGCATCACATTAAAATCCCCCCCTATGACCCATGGACCACGAATATTCTGAGCAATTCCAATCAAATGATCCCACAAAAACTGTCTATGGGCCCTAGAATGAAACCCGTATATTGTTGACATATCAAAAGTGAAACCCGAAGCAACATGAGTAAAATGACCAGTAAGAGCTTGTGGAAAATCACTGCAACTATGAAGAGTATATTGGTGCGATTGCCACATTACCCAGATTTTATTATTACAAGAAGAAACAATGTCACTAAAACCAAGCTTGTGAGCAATAAACTGTTTCTTTGAACCATCAACCAATGGCTCGATACAAACCAATAATCCAAGATGATACTTACGACATAAGTTATTCAAACGGTTAAGCGATGACGTTATTCCTCTCATATTCCAAAACATAACATTCATAGCATTCATTGATGTTTATTATGAGAAGTAAGAGACCTAGTGATAATTGCTTTTGACACAATACCTTTTGCTTTATTTTTTGATCCCCTCGCCCTTCCTCTCCCTTGCTTTGCCCGAAGCTTAACATCATCATTTGTCATCCCAGGCTCGGAGTGAATAGAGTCAGCATCGGTGTCATAATCTTCCCCAACATCACTGGATACAAACTCCATGCAAGCATTATTTTCTGCTGTGATCGGATCCTGCACTATTACCAACTGACCAGACAGAACAGTAATATCATCAGATTCAGTTATTATGTGATTGCCTGGTGTTGAATTATTTTCCCGAACATTATCTTGCTGGTTCACTGTGTCTGCTACAGTAGCATGCACAGATGAACTAGCTTGATAATAATCAGTCTCATCATTATGTTCATCTGGGACACTGTTTGTTGCTATTTGATCATGCAATGATTTGTCAACATCATTATTTTGCAGCACGGCAATAGGCACTTCAACGTGCGCAGTCTTGCTTTGGTCTTTGTCTGCACGGTACTGTTGGGTGCCATGCACAGCTGGTGCATTAATCTTTTCAGGAGCATCACAATTTTCAACAAAAGAAACTTTTTTAGTAACTGGGACCCACTCTTTCGTAGTTGTTGATGGATTTTTCATTTTTGGCATTACTTGTGTAACTTTATTGTCCTTTTTTGCAGTAGCTAAAACTGGCACTTCATCATTCTTCCTTTGATTGCATTCACCAATTTTATGGCCTAACTTGCAGCAGTCCAAACAGAAATGCGGCAAATCTTCATATTCTATATTTTGCGCAAAACCTCCTTCAGGATTCCCCAACCATAATCGATCCGGGAGACTTGTTGATAAATCAACTTCAACACAAATCCTCGCAGCTGAAGGGCGACTGAGTTTGACGGTAGCTTCATCCGCACGCAAAGGAGTTCCGATTTTGCTAGCGATAGCAAATAACGGTTCCTTCAAAAACAAGTGTAACGGCAATCCCTCCAGTGTAATCCACGCAGGATATAAGGAACTATCCCTTCCAGGGATGTATTCAGGAGTCCATTTGAATACGTGCATAGTGCAACCATTAAATGACCACATTTTACGAAGGTAGAATCTGTGGAAATCATCCTTAATGGAAAATTTTAAAAGAACATCATCGGAATTCAACTTACCAACTGATACTGGGCCTTTGAAGCCGATACCTTCTATCAGTTTCCGCAAAACAATCAAGCTTGGTTTCGGACCATTGAAGTGGCCAATCAAAGCAAACCGAAAAGGTTTGGAATATCTTGCAATTGCATCAGATGAAAATTCTAAGGCTGGCATGCCCTTGTAGGAGAAGGACTTGCAGTCGTCATCCTTAATGGAAACACCAGAAAAGCTTCGATCAAAAGAAGGTCGTGGAGGAGCAGAAGTAAAAGCGTCTAAGAAGGATTTTGCCGCCAGCCCAGGGGGAGCCGGCGACTGATTAACAGCCATTGAATCGTCGGTGGCGAGAAACCCTAGAAGAGCTCCTTAAGCGCCATCGTTGTTTTTAACCTTATTATTATTATTATTATTATTATTATTATTATTGAGCTTTGAGCAAATAAGCACCATATTATTATTATTATTATTATTATTATTATTATTATTATTACTACTACTATTATTATTATTATTATTATTATTATTATTATTATTATTATTATTATTATTGTATTTAGTAAATATATACTCGTTGTTTCACTTAATGGTATTAAATTAGATGGATGAGTTATCATTTTTTTTGGCTAATATAAAATAATTTGAAATTTCTTTTAAAATAATTCATATGGTTATAGGCTTAATTTTATAGTTTTTATATTAAGTCTATTATAAAAATTTTAATTTTGTTACTTTGTATTTAAACTAAATCTAAGTGTACCATCCAAGTGATTAATGTATAAAGGGCTATCATTATTTAAAGGTCTATTGTTATAATTTATAATTAATAAACTCTTAAGAAATTAATTTTTCATGCGTACGGCTTTATAATTATAATATTTTAAAATTTTCAAGTGAAAGCGCAAAGTCCTCTCAATAACAAAGAGTTAATAAAGACCACAAGATTTTATTGAATTTTTATTATTTAAATTTAAAATAGAGAATAAAAAATGATTAATTCAGAGAAATATAATTAAATTAATATAAAAAAGTAAAATAAGAAAACAAAATAAAAATTTTAATAAAATTATATTTCTATATAATCATTATCATTTCAAGTGATTGCTCAAAACATTAACTTTTTATTTATTTTTCAATTTTATCATAATTTTTATATATTTTTTGACAACTAAATTTAATATATTTTACTGATACTAATAGAATTAATTTCATAAATAGTCCCTAAACTTATAGCATCATAATGTTATAATCCTTAAACTTCAAATTATCCTAATAAAATTTCTAAATTTATATATTTTTTTTCATTATATATGTGGATTTCATGTGACATCCACATAGAGTCTATATATTTAATTTTAAAATAAATAATTAAATGTCATTTTTTTTATAAAGTTTAGGGACTATTTATGAAATTAAACTTTAGTACAAATAAAATTATGTAATTAAGCCTTTAATATAATTTTATAGAATTTTTAGATATTTATAAATTAATTTGATATAAAAATATTTTAATAAAATTTAATGTAATTTCAAGAAATAAATAAAAATAAAATATTAAATATACTGATAAAAAATATAAAAATTGAATATATTAATATAATTTAATATAATATTAAATAATATTATTTAATATAATATTAAATAATTTAAATTATATTAATAAATAATAATAGAAGAATTAAATCCATTATTTAACTATTTAATTAAATTTAGTTAAATATATAAAGATTTATTTAAATATTTAACTATTTAATTAAAATTTTAATTATTGAATTAAATTATTAGGATAATTGACTATCAAAAAACACTGTTAAGACCACACTATGGATATGTATATATATATATATATATATATTTGTATGTATGTATGTATGTATGTATATATTTTAGAACATAGAAAGAAGAATTGAACATGTTTATCATATATATAATTAGTATGTGAATTTTAAATATTGAATAACTTTTTATCTATTTGGAGGGAGAAACTCTATATTATCTCTAATAAAACTCTTTTTTTTTAACACAGCAAGAAGAATCATTATTAATATGTAATTGTTATTAAGCTGTATTATCCTTTCTTAAAAAAAAAAAACCCTCTTTTTAAAATTTTTTTTGCTTATATCATTGTCCAATATTTTTTGATAATTATTTTTTATTTTTTTCCTATATATATATAATAAATAATATATAAAAAATACAAAAAATAATAAATATTTACATCTATTCAATAATTAAATTTTTAAATAAATAATCAAATATTTAAAGTTAGTCTTCAAATCAAATGCATCATCCTTATTCATTACGGTGAAAAACATGTGTGTGCATTTTTTTATCAATCAACTGTATTGCATAAAAATTTTTAAAATTTTAATTGTAATTATATTTTATTTTATTACAATTGTAAATAGGATCGTATTTATTGCCATTAATTTTTTTTTATTAAAATAAGTCTAGTTGATGAAAAATTATTTTATGAATATTTAAATATTTAGAATTTTTGTGTAATATAAATAAATATTATTTTTTATAAGTGATAAATTTTGTTTTAATTAAATTTGATCTAAATTAGTATGTTCATTGTAATTGATTATCAAAACATATTTTTTAAACTCATGCCACATCTAATAATTATAATAAATATAATGAGTTTATAATAAGAAAGATAACCCAATCTAAATAATTTAGGCTATTTTATATTATAAAATTTAACTTTTTATAAGTCTAATTTATTCTACCTTGTCGAATTACTATCTATCTTTATCGAATATTTTTTATTTTGACTTGTAAAGTCTAATTTATAAGTCAAATATGTCCTACCTTACCTAATTTACTATGATTCTATCAAATTTGATAATATTTGAACGTACTTATATCTAAATATTTTAAATTAATTACAAAATGACCTGTTTATTTCAAAATAAATTAATAAAAATAATATTTCTAACTTTTGAGGTTTTTTTTACAAGTCAAATTTATGATAAGAAATTGGATTTCTTGAAATTGGATTGTTTATTTTACTCTTCTTTCTAGTAAATGAGTGACACTAGAGACAAAATTTTGTGAAAAAATAAATTAAAAGTGATCATTGAGTATCACTGGATATTTTACACAAAAACTTGCTACTGACTGCAAAAATAATTTAGTGACTTGCACTTTATTGTTACATTAAATAGGACATATAAATGAATTATTAGACCAATTTTATAATCTGCGCATATAAAGAAAGAACATAATATAAAAGAGAAAAAAATACTGTTAATGTTTGAATTTTTTATTTTAATGAATTTCTTAATTTTTAAAAATAATTTTTATATAAGTGTTTTTTACCTGATTTGCAGCTTTAAGATACTTAAAATTGGAAAAAAATTTTTAAAAAAAAATTGTAATAGAGAATAAGCCAAGATTCAATGCAAAACCAGCCATCCATTTCCCTACTGAATTCTGAATCAGATCAGAAAAAATATTAAGCTGTTATTGAGATTCCAAAGCAATCAAAACTGATAATTAATTAATTATTACTTCAGGAAATAGAGAGTGATGGCAGCAACTGATGAAGCTGTGAATAGAAGCACGAATCAAGCACCTTCAATTTTTTCAAACACAGCAATGGATATTTGGAGTAAATGCAGTATTGAAACATTGGTTTTATGTTCTTTTTTTCTCCAAATCATCCTAATAATGTTTGGTAGGAGAAGAAAATACATTTCTAGAATTTTACTTCATGCCATAATATGGTTATTTTATGTACTTGCGGACTGGGTTGCAACTCTTGCACTATCTAGCCTTGCTAGAAAATTGGAAGATGCTGACAAGTTGGTTCCACCATCTCATAATATAATTCAAGCATTTTGGGCACCTTTTCTTCTCTTACACCTTGGAGGTCCTGATACTATTACTTCTTATGCTCTTGAGGATAATAAGTTATGGTCAAGGCATCTTCTTGGATTAGTAGTGCAAGTAGCTGTTGCCATTTATGCATATTTTGTAGCTTCTGCTAGAAATGTTCTAACATTTGCAGCCATTCCAGTGTTTGTTTCTGGACTTATTAAGTATGGAGAAAGGACTTGGGCACTTAAATCTTCAACCTCCAAACATATCAAGAACTCTTTGGTCGAATCTGCAACTCATTATCATCACGTCAAGAATAATTCTGAAGATACTAAAATGGTGGTTCCAAGACCAACTTGTCCCAAGCCTTCAACTCATTATCTTCATCGAGCTCATTACTTGTTCAAAATGTCATCATATCTTTTTTCAGATCTTATCTTGGGAATTTCTGAGTTAACAGACAGTTATTCCATCATATCTTGTGTCAAATCACCAAAAGAAGCATTTCAGTTAGTAGAAGTTGAGCTTGGATTGATGTATGATAGGCCTTATACAAAGGCTCATATAGTTCAATCTTGGCAAGGTCTGATTCTTCGCTGTGTCAGCTTCTTCTCATTGCTTACTGCATTGGTTCTCTTCTCAATCATGAGTGTTAGTGAGAAATTTCCGAATTCCAAACATTCGTATAACATACGCATTGTTAGTTGGAGGTCTTACTTTGGAGGTTTTTGCCTTTGCCGATCTCATTCTATCTGATTGGACAATGATTTGGTTAGTGAAGAAGTCTGGAAATCCACCTTCAAATTCAGTTTGCAGATTTCTTTTCTCTCTTCATGAGTATTTTAACAAGAGTATGAGATGGTCAGGATCAATGGCACAATACAACTTGATACGTTGTTGCCTCAGAGAAGAATCTGAATATATCAATAAGTGGTTCAATTTGGATATTGATTGATTGTTTGCCGCATTTGTTGACCCAAAGAAAAAAAAAAAAAAAGGTAAGGGATTTTACAATCCCACATCGAAAAAGAAAAGAAATAGGAGGGTATTCCCCTCCTATATAAGTGGCTCAAATCCTTTAGTTCAAAACACACCAAAACACAACAAATGTTTTATATTAGAGATTAGAGTTGAGCTCTTGGAGTCTCTTGGAGTATAAATATTTAGGGATTGTTTTGTGGGTGTCGGTTAGAAAAATATTTTGTATTTGTGGTTGTAACAATTTTCCACATAGTAAATATTTTTCTTGGAGTCGTTAGGCAACGGCCGTGGTTTTTCTCCATTTGGGAGTTTTCCACGTTAAATCTTTGTGTCTTTATTCTCTTTAATTTCTCAATTGTTATTTTATTTTCTTATTTATTCCTGCTTAAAGACGGTCCGAGGGGCGGGAAAATAGCGATTTTCTCAACTAGTGGTATCAGAGCTTAGGTGTTATATTTTTTGTCAAAAATCTTAGTATGCTCTGTGGTTGCAACTTGGTCTGATCTTCCACATCAGAAAAGATTTTTGTTAAAAAATTATTTTTGTTTTTAGGCTGGTGAAGCCTTTGGAGCTGGTGGAGCTTTGGAAAAGGCGGAGCCGTTTTGCTTTGGTGTGCTTGAGTATTGGTGGTGAGATAAATAATTACATGTCGAGGTAAATTCTGTCAAACGACACGAATTTAGTTTAAGGCAAGTGGATTTTAAGTGAGACCATTGTGACTCCTCCTCTTACCTGGGAATTTACCTGGTGTAATATTTATTTCTAGTCCTTTATTAAGCACAAAGTAAGCATGTCGGCAATGAGATGCGAGATTGAGAAATTTGATGGGAGAATGAATTTTGCACTGTGGTAAGTGTAAGTCAAAGACGTGTTGATACAGTCTGGACTACATAAGGTTTTGCAGGGTAAATCAGTCAGCGGAAGAAATTTAGGAAAAGGCGGTGGTAGTGGAGACTCAGAAAAATCCAAGATTAGTGACGAAGAATGGGAGGAGCTGGATATCAAGGCGGCAAGTCAAATTCGCATGTGTCTAGCAAAAAATATTCTTGCTAATGTGCTTGGATTGTCCACGACAAAGGAGCTGTGGGAGAAACTGGAAGAATTGTATCAGGGGAAAAATATATCCAACAGGTTATATTTGAAGGAGCAATTTCATACGTTGAAAATGGCGGAAGGTACAAAGCTGTCCGATCACCTGAGTGTCCTCAACGGTATCATCTCTGAATTGGAAACTCTTGGAGTGAAAACCGAAGATGAAGATAAAGCTCTCCGGCTCATCCTGTCACTTCCTTCAACATATGAGCACATGAAGCCTGTTCTGAAATATGGTAGTAAGGAAGTGGTGTATGCGGATGTGGTTAGTAAGCTCATTACTGAGGAGAGAAGACTGAATGAAATGGAAAATAAATCTTATGAGAATTCAGCTTTATCTGTCGGTATCAGGAAAAAGAATAAAGGCTCTGGAAAGAGGAAGGTTGTCTGCTGGGGGTGTGGTCAAACTGGACACGTGAGGAAGGATTGCCTGAATAGTGGAGCTGATTTGGCTAGAAGCTCTAACGTTGTTGCTGCCAATGTGATCTCCTGTGGCGAAGGAGATGATGAGTTTTCTCTGTAGTTGAGAGAAGTGTGTCCTTATGGCATGATTGCTACCCGTTGAGATGCCATGGAAGAGGACGGATTATTGGTAGCTGGTTCAAGGAAATGCGCGCTGCATTGGTTGACAGTTGATGCAAGGTGCGTGGTGGAAAAATTATGTCGATGGCTAATGAACTCTCAGAAAGTCAACAGGAGGGTTGCACCATAAATTATTAGCGGGATCTCGACATGGCCGGTAAAAAATTCTTGGAGTCTGTGAAGTGATTTCAAGTGATGATACTCTTTTATGGTGGAGTATGATAATTCTTGTTATTAGAATTATGATTATCGGTAACAGACAATGTTGTATTTTTTTTTATTTTCTTTTGTCAAGGTGGAGATTGTTAGCCGCATTTGTTGACCCAAAGAAAAAAAAAGGTAAGGGATTTTACAATCCCACATCGAAAAAGAAAAGAAATAGGAGGGTATTCCCCTCCTATATAAGTGGCTCAAATCCTTTAGTTCAAAACACACCAAAACACAACAAGTGTTTTATATTAGATATTAGAGTTGAGCTCTTGGAGTCCCTTGGAGTATAAATATTTGGGGATTGTTTTATGGGTGTCGGTTAGAAAAATATTTTGTATTTGTGGTTGTAATAATTTTTCACATAGTAAATATTTTTCTTGGTTGTCGTTAGGCAACGGCCGTGGTTTTTCTCTATTTGGGAGTTTTCCACGTTAAATCTTTGTGTCTTTATTCTCTTTAATTTCTCAATTGTTATTTTATTTTCTTATTTATTCCTACTTAAAGACGGTCCGAGGGGAGAAAAAATAGCGATTTTCCCAACAATTGGAAGGATGTGAATGGTGTTCCTGATCTTAAGGAATCAATCTTTAGGCACCTTCTAAAAAGAAGTAAGCAAATTATAAAGAAGATGAATGACAATGATAAGGAGGCACCAATAGAGCTAAGTGATAGTAGTGCTAATCATAATGAAACAAAGGTACCAATTACAGAGCTGCATGATGATGATGATGATGAAGGACAATCTTTCAGCTCTCCTAAACTAATCTTCTTTGTTTATCAGAAATGTACTAAGAAATTACCTGCAGAAAAGAAATTTCGGTGGGAAGAAACAGTGTCACTTTACCATAACATCATTATATGGCACATAGCTACTGATCTTTGTTATCATAGTGATCTTGAAAGTTCTGAAAGATCTGCCATTAACCCAAATTATGAAATTAGCAAAGCCTTATCAGAGTACATGTTATATCTTTTAATCAAGAAGCCAAAACTGCTACCAAGAGCAGAGCGCAGTGCAGTTAAGAATGAATATGAACAAGTTCGCAGCAGGATTCATTCGGTTTTGAAAGGCAAATGCAATAAGTCATTCTCTTACCTCCATGAAGAAGCTTGCAATAAATTATTAAGGGAAGAGAAAGATTGTATGAAAAAAGATGACGATGACAAGTGTTTGCTGAGAGTTGCAGTTGCTCTTGCAAAAGATTTGAACAGTAAGGAATTTGAAGAGAAATGGAAAGTGATAAGTAAAGTTTGGATGGAAATAGTTGCTTATGCTGCAAATAATTATGAATGGAGATACCATTCTCAAGAACTTACATATGGTGGAGAGTTCATCACTCATATAACTCTTCTCATGGCACATCTTGGTTTAAGTGAGCAATTTCAAGAATTTGATATTCGAGTTCCCGATGGCTTGCGCCATATTATATAACCATTATCCCCTCCTTTAAATTTTTCAACATTTGTTTCTTTACCTAAATTTTCTGCTTTTCTGTTTGTACATTGTAAACATTATCTATGTTAAATTACATCCATCATCTCTTAACAATATATTAATCTACAATTTTGTTAGCAAATTTTGTTTTGTAATAATAAAAATAATTCATTTATATTGAGCATTCTTAAATCCTCAATATAAATGAATTTTTGTTATTACAAAATAAATTTTAGAACGGAACTGTGTATTAATATATTCTTGACAAATAATGGGTGTAGTTTATTATTATTATTATTATTTTATTTTTTATTCAATTTTATTATTTGTATATTATTTATTTTTTTGTAATTAAAAATTAACTTCAGAAAAAAATTGCTAATGGCATGAATTTTTTAATTTATTAGTATTAATAATATTGTATATATGTGTGTATGTGTATGAAGAGATCGAGAGCATATTTTACTTGGCAAAAGCCAAAAAGGGATTGTTGACGAAGCAGAGCATGTTCATGTTAGTGAGTGTTTGAAGAAACAAGGCAGAAGGAGGAGGAAAGAGGGAATGGTAGAGGAAGTGAAAATTGGGTAGAAGATCTGTAGCGTACTGTCATTCAATCTAAGGACTCTTCCATTCATTCTGCTCGTTCCTTTCAACAAAATTCATCTTCGCTCTTTACAGGTAAATTCTCTTCTTTTTATCCATTTTTGTTGGACTAGAGCGGGAAGTTTTCTAAAAACAAAGAAAAACAGAGCCAAGGAAAGAAACACAAGAGAACGTATGGGAAGATGATTTTCTTTACTGATCTTGTGCATATTTATACAACAAAAAGTGAACTGAAGTTTGGTAACCAAACTTCCATAATTTGAGTAAGTTTGTCTTCCAAACTTAAGCTCCTTCATTCCTTTGTAATAACTGCATACCTAAACTAAGATATGAAGGAAAATAAAATATCTTAACAAAAGTGGCTATATATATGTATATATTCAGCACTTGCATCATCTTTTAACTAAAACTCAGCATCAGTTGTTTCAATCTTCAACACTCCTCTTTGATGCTAGTGATATTGCAAACACCAAGGCATGATATGAGGTATTCAAACCTCTGCTTTTGTAGTGCCTTGGTAAAAATATCTGTTGTTTGTTCCTCTGCAATGCAATGCTTTAACAAAACTTCCTTTTCTTTCTCAGCTTCCTTTATAGCATGATATTTAATCTTTATAAGCTTGGTCTTTCCATGGAAAACGAGATTTTTTACCATTGCTACTGCTGACTTGTTATCACAAAGAATTTCTATGGGATGAGATTGTTGAAATCCTAAATCAATAAGATTTTTTCTCAACCAAATTGCTTGATTTATAGCAGCAGCTGCGGCAACGTATTCAGCTTCAGCTGTTGATTGTGCAACTGAAGATTGCTTCTTTGTTCTCCAAAAAATTACACACTAGATCCAAGAGAGAAGCAATAGCCTGTTGTGCTCTTCATATCCTCACTTGAATCGCCCAATCACTATCAGAAAATCCCAACAATTTGACTTTTATGGATCTTCTATATAGCAAACCATAATCAATGGTACCATGAATGTATCTCAACACTCTCTTAGCTGCCACAAGACGTGTCTCAGATGGAGTATTCATAAATCTTGATAAAATACTTGTAGCATACATAATGTCAGGTATGGAAATTGAGAGATAAAGCAATGAACCGATTGTGCTTATATAAATTGATGCATCAGTTGGTTCAGAATCATCATTTTTTTTCAATTTTTCTCCATGGATTGCAGGTGTGCTTACTGATTTGCATTTGCTGAAATTAAACCTTTTAAGAAGCTCCCAAGCATATTTCTTTTCAAAAACAAAGACACCTTAATTTGTTTGATTAATTTCCATACCAAGGAAGTAACAAATTTTCCCACGATCATTAATTTCAAAGATTTGCTGCATCTTCAATCTAAAATCTTCAATTAATTCTAAATTACTTCTAGTCACCAGCAAATCATCCACATAAAGAGAGACAACAAGAACTTCATTTCATTGATTCTTAATATACAAAGTTGCTTCATTTAAGCTTCTTTTGAAACCAAAATTCAGCAAATAGGTATCAATTCTAGAATACTAGGCCCTTAGAGCCTGTTTAAGGCCATAAATTGCCTTTTTCAGCAAACAAACTTGATTGCTTCCATCATTAAACCCTTCAGGCTGCTCAATTTATACTTGTTCTTCAAAAAAACCATTAAGAAATGCAGACTTCACATCAAGCTAAAAAACCTTCCCATCCTTCACTAGCTGCAAGTGCCAAGATTAATCGAATAGTATCAAATCTTGCTACCGGTGCAAAGGTTTCAGTTAAATATATTCCTTATTGTTGAGCATTCCCTTTCATAACTAATATTGCTTTGTGTTTATTGATGGAGCCATCTGAATAAAATTTCAACTTGAAAACCCACTTTGTTCCTATAACTTGTTTATCCAATGGTCTAGGAACCAAAGTCCAGGGTCTCATTTTTTATAATCATTTTTAACTCCTCCATTGTAGCTTTCCACTCAGGAATCTCCAAAGCTTCATTAATCTGAGTTGGTTTAAGTGAAGCAATGTTGCATCTATTATAAATTTCATCAAGTGACCTTGTCCCTCTAATTGCAAATTCATCAACATCAGATTCTTCATTATTTGCAGCTGGAACTTCACATTGCTAGATGTTATCTTCAAAAATAGCATGTTGTTTTTGAACTGGTCCCATCTTACTCCAGTCCCATTCACTTCCTTCATCAATCTTGACACTCCCACTAGCATACACTTGTTGGTTAATGGAATTCAGAATTCGATAACCTTTAGATTCACTACTATAGCCAACAAACACTTTTTTTCTGAGTTCTTTGATCCAGCTTGCCCTTTTTTGCTTCTGAAATAAAAGAATATCATATACTTCTAAAAATCTTAAAGAGGGAAATTGAAGGTTTGGCACCAAACTAAGCCTCAAATGGAGTTTTATCATTAATAGCCTTGGTTGGCAACCTATTTTGCAAATATATAGCTGTATTCACAGCTTCTGCCTATAAGCTTTTTGGCAAATTCTTTTCAACAAGGAGACATCTGGCCATATTCAACATTGATCTACTTTTCCTCTCACTCACGCCATTTTATTGAGGTGTGTAAGTGATAGTGAGCTGATGGCAAATGCTAGCCTTTTGCAAATACTCCTTAAAATTGAGGTGGAAGTGTATTTTGTTCCATTATCAGACCTTAGAGTCTTGATTAAGGAACCAGATTGAGTCTCAACTAAAGCTTTAAACTTTTGGAACATGCTGAAAACTTCAAATTTCTTTTTGAGAAAATAAACCCAGTAATATCTACTAAAATCATCAATACATAATAGAAATATTTGCTCCCATTATAAGGAGTGCTCATCGGTCGACATACATCTGTGTGAACTAATTCTAGCTTGGTAGAGGCTCTCCAAGCTTGCCCAATTAGAAATGGAGTTTGACTAAACTTTCCAAACTGACATGCTTCACATATCCCATTGTCTTCAGTAATGTGTGGCATATTAACAAACAAACTCTTACTTTCAAGCAATTTTAATATTTTGAGATTGGCTTAACCAAATCTCTTATGCCACAAAGATGTTTCTACACTGACTGAAATAAGATTCAATTTTAGTATTTCTCAAATCCAAAGGAAAACTCCTCTTTATTTTCATAGAAAACAACTTCACAGCAGTAGGATCACTAATTTCTCATGTCCTATCTTTAAAACTAGTATATAATATTTTTCAAGCAATTGAACAACTAAAAGAAAGTTTTGATTTATATCACCGACATAGAGAACATTAGAAATTAGCTTCTTACCTGCTAAAGTTTGCACCATAACAGCTCCTTTGCCCTTGATATCAACCAGCCTTCCATCTCTAACTCTAACTTGTGAAGAATAGTTGGCATCCAAGCTCTTAAAACTCTTCAAATTTGTTGATATATGATGGGTACAACAACTATCAACAAGCCATGTATTGTCATCTTCAATTGAAACATCACATTCATGAATTTCGATAGCAGCAAGCAAATTTTCTCCATAACTTTCAGAGTTTTCAGTAGCTTGTGCCGACTGAGCATGGTGTTGTTGATTTTATTTTGCTTGGCAAACCTTGTCAGTATGACCAAATTATTTACAAGTGCTGCATTGATCTCCTGGCCTATACCAGTAATAAGTTTCGGTATGATTGGTCTTCTTGCAATATGGACAAGGTGGAAATTTTTTTATTTCTTCTTGTTATTCTTGTTGTTTTTGTAATTTTTCTGGTCAGATTGTTGGTTCTTTGATCCTCCTTTATGAGGTTTTATTTTTTGAGATGCAAAAAGGGCTTTCTTTCCAGCTATTTCTTCTTCTCTGTAAGCTTTTCTCTATTCAAGAGCTTGCAGGGCATTGGCAAGCTCAGTCAAAGTGATTTAAAACATATCCCAAGTATCCTCGAGTGAAGAAATTTTTGCTTCAAAATTTTCAAGTAGAGTCACCATAAATTTTCCAATAATCCTCTTTTCTTCCAACTCTTCCCCCAACAACCTGATCTGGTTTACAATTTTCATCACTCTATCAATATAATCCTTTACCTTTTCAATATCCTTCATCCTCAACAACTCAAATTCTTTTCTCATATTAAAGACTTGTGTCACATCCCAAAGTTTAGGTAGTCGAGTATTAGGCAAGAAGGACATAAATAAATGGTCAAATAGAGGCTCGAGATAGTCAAAAACAAAATCGGTGTGCAAAGGAGGCCCGTGAAGTCGACGGGACCTAAAGGTAATTTTTCGAAAGGCCGAGGACCTAAGTGGAAATTTCTCAAAAGTTAGGGGAAACTATGTAAACTTAAAAATTAAGTGTCAAAAGTTCTTAATAGTACCCATATCCGACCCCGGAAGAATATTCTTGAGATTAATAGGGTCAAAATCGTGAGTTTCAATTTTTTCCGAATACGCACGGTTTGAAAGTTACGGATGATTTTGCAACAAGGGCATTTTGGTCATTTCCACCGGAGTGGCAATTTTGTAAATAGAACCAATTTGAGGGGTTCAAAATATGAATAAAAGGAAGCCTAATAGCTTGTCAAATAAATAGATAAAAGAAGAAGGCAAGTGGACCAATTAAAAGTGGTCATTTTTGCCATAAGGTGTACCAATGGGAAATCAACACTTATACCAACACATCTTAACCTCTCTTGGCTGCCATTTAGATCAAAATAAGCTAAGGAAAGAATATAAAAGCCCTCTCTTACATGGTGAACTCGTCCAAACCATAAGAGAAGGAAGAAGGAGGTGATTTTTCCAAAGTTTAAGGCTTTTGGTTGAAGATTTTGGTGACAAACAAGATTATAAGGTAAGAGAAACCTATCTCTAGTTTTAATTTCATGGATTAATGGTTAATTTAAGAGATTGAAATTAGGGTTCATGTAGCTAGATTTGGAGAAAATTCAAGAAATAATTATTTGAAGAATTTGATGAAAGAAATAATGGTTTTAATGGTGAAAATAAGCTAGCAACCATTAGAAAAATTATAAGATAAGACTATGTCTATACCTAGAGTTCTTACCTTTGTATATGTGATGTTAAATTTCATAGGAAATCAAGGAGACAAGGAAGGAAGGGAAGTGATATAGATAAAGGACTAAGAAATAGCAAGGTTTGGTACTTTAACTAATTGTTTGTTCATTTTCTTGAAATTTTTCTGTTTTAGAATTAGTGAAATGCTGTGACTTGTATGATTTTTAATTAAATATAGAAAAAATTTCTTGAATTGAATTTTTGATATGTTGTGGATCAATGCATCTAGAATGACTGAAAAATATTTTGAGTTGAATTCGGAATGGTTATGATTATGGAAAAATTATTTCTGTTAGACCTGCTCTAGGAGGTACCTTGACTGAGACAGCCATGTTTCCGGATTTTGAATAAAATTTAGAAAAATAATCTTTTATTGCATTTTGGATATGTTGTTGTTTAGTGAGTCTAATATTTGAGAAAAATAATTTTGAACCACATTGATTGAATTTAATTTACGGAATTCACAAAATTCAGAACTGCTGCCAGGATGCAGGGCAACTGGAGCAGTCTGGTTGGGTGAACTACTTGACCAAGATTTTGTGTCCAGTTTGATCTGAAATTTTAAAGGAATGATTTTAAGATGTAAAACTAAATTTTATAAAAATTTTAGAGTTTTTAGTCAATTAGATTATTTTATACAATTTTTCAAAATAAGGATCAAGTTGAGTCCAAAACCAGAATTTACTATTCATATGGTCATTTTGCTAATATTCATTTGGTCATTTTTCAAAAGTAATCCAATTGATTTCTTATGCATATAAATGAGCATAATATGTTATTAAAATGACAAAATATGATATTTCACGTTAAAATAATATAAGAAACATAAGTCGATAATTGTATAATGCATATTCAATTAAGAAATGGCATGAGAATTTTGGCTCCACTGGGTATCTGAGATAGTACTGAGTAGGGTAAGGGTATGATATATCATACTATATGCAGTGCTGCTTTAATATAGGACTTCGGTCCGAGTTATATAGGGTGACGACCCGAGCTATATAGGACTTCGGTCCGAGTTATATAGGGCAATCGCCCGAGTTATATAGGACTCTGGTCCAAGGGCTTCGGCCACAGATTCCACAAGGCTTGGTCCGCAATTTTTTTTTGGGCCACAGTCACAGAATATATATACAATTGTTTCAGTTAGTTCCTTACCATACGTTAGTCTACCAAATTACCTTGTGGAGTGAACTGATAAAATGATAATAATTAAATATATGACATGTATGGATTGTTTTTACTGTGATATTATTTTTCAATACGACTCATTGCTTTTAAAAGTGCATTATGCTTTTATTATTTATTTTCCGTAATTAGTTAAAGTACCCACTAAGCAATGCTTAGCGAGTTTAGTTTCTTCTAAACTCGTAGGTTATTAGCACGGAGCTAGTAGCGAGCAGAGGAATCCTACAATCTGCTGGTCATCAACAAACTTAGGTGGTGCTCTTCATTTTGTATTTTGGTATTAGAAACTGGCATGTACTTATTTGAACAATACAAAGAGATAACTTGGTGTAGCATGTAAATCTAGTAATGTATAATAACTGTATGGTTTTAAATTGAGTTGGGTTGTGAATATAGAAGTGTGAATTCTTCTTGCAGGATTGTAGTTGAGGTTATAAGGGTGGATTATTTGGAGTGTGCTTGAGTTGAATTGTGAAACAAAATATTTTTCAAAAATAAGAAAAATCAGTTTTGTCGACACTTGGGACCTAGAATTTTAAGGGAGACTCCGTCAAAATTTTTGGAAAATTTTAATAAGGAACATTAAGTAAGCTGACATAACCAGAGCTCGTATTCCGATGTAGCATTCCTCCTCGGCTTATTCATAGGTCGGGAAGGGGTGTTACAACTTGAATCTGTCTTATTTTATCAAACCCTTGAAATTCAGTTTTTAACTTCATCCAAGCTTCATGTGATGTATCACAAGCCATGATCCTGGTGAAGATAGGATTTGCTATTGTTGTGTGGATGTAGGAGAGGGCTCTTGGAGCTTTAGCACCTTCTTCTTCATTTTGCAGGATCTGCATCAGAGTGGGATTTTGACGTAAGGGAGGTGGTGTTATATTCTCCTCTACATACTGCCATAATCTCAAACCTCTTAGATAAGCTCTCATCTTCATAGCCCAAACATGGTAATTTTCACCATTAAAGTGAGGAGGTAATAGGTGGTGTTGTTGGAAGCTAAAAAAAATCAAGAAAATTAGTGATTGCGGTTTGTTTGGTGGTTTCTTGTTGGTTTTCTCTCAAAAACTCTCACAACACCTTTGCCCTTTACATCAACTAGCCTTCCATCTCCAACTCTAACTTGTGAAGAATAACTGGTATCCAAGCCCTTAAAACTCTTCAAATTTGCTGACATATGATGGGTATAACCACTATCAACAAGCAATGTATTGTCATCTTCAATTGAAACATCACATTTATGAATTTCGATAGCAGCAAGAAAATTTTCTTCATAATTTTCAGAGTTTTCAGTAGCTTGTGTCGGCTGAGCATGCTGTTGTTAATTTTGTTTTGCTTGGAAAACCTTGTCAGTATGACCAAATTATTTACAGTTGCTACATTGAGCTCCTGGCCTATATCAGCAATAACTTTCGGTATGGTTGGTCTTCTTGTATTGTGGACATGGTAGAAATTTTTTTCCCTTTCTTCTTGTTGTTTTTGTAATTTTTCTTGTCAGATTGTTGGTTCTTTGATCCTCCTTCATGTGTTTTGTTTTTTAAGAAGCAAAAAGGGCTTTCTCACCAGCTATTTCTTCTTCTCTGTAAGCTTTTCTCTATTCAACAGCTTATAGGGCATTGGCAAGCTCAGTCAAAGTGATTTGAGACATATCCCAAGAATCCTCGAGTGAAGAAATTTTTGCTTCAAATTTTTTCAGGTAGAGTCACCATAACTTTTTCCACTATTCTCTTTTTTTCCAACTCTTCTCCCAACAACCTGATCTAGTTTATAATTTTCATCACTATGTCAATGTAATCCTTCACCCTTTCAATATCCTTCATCCTTAACAACTCAAATTATTTTCTCAAATTAAAGACTTGCATCTGTCTTGTTTTATCAGACCCTTGAAATTCAGTTTCTAACTTCATCCAAGCTTCATGTGATGTATCACAAGCCATGATCCTAGTGAAGATAGGATCTACTATTGTCGCGTGATGTAGGAGAGGGCTCTTGGAGCTGTAGCACCTTCTTCTTTTTGTTTCATGATCTGTATCAGAGTGGGATTTTGACATAAGGGAGATGGTGTTATATTTTCCTCCACATACTACCATAATCCCAAACCTCTTAGATAAGCTCACATCTTCACAGCCCAAACATGATAATTTTCACCATTAAAGTGAGGAGATGACATGGTGACGCTGCTGGAAGCCATTAAAAAAAATTTAACAAAAGCAATGATTGTGGTTTGTTTGGTGATTTTTTGTTGGTTTTCTCTCAAAAACTCTCACAGTCCTCTAAGATCATGATTGCTTTGATACCATTTTTGGACTAGAGCTGGAAGTTTTCTAAAAACAGAGAATAATAGAGCCAAAGAAATAAACACAAGAGAACATATGGGAAGATGATTTTCTTTACTGATCTTGTACATATTTATACAATAAAAAGTGAACTGAAGTTTGGTAACCAAACTTTCATAATTTAAGTAAGTTTGTCTTCCAAACTTAAGCACCTCCATACCTTTGTAACAACTACATACCTAAACTAAGATATGAAGGAAAATAAAATATATTAACAAAAGTGGCTAGATATATGTATATATATATATTCAGCACTTGCATCATCTTTTAACTAAAAATCAGCTTCAATTGTTCCAATCTTTAATAATTTTTTTAGATTTTCTTTCAATTTCAGCTTCTGGGTATTCCTTTTCTGATCATATCATAGCATAATTTATATATTATTATGTTCTTTACAGGTAAATTCTCTTCTTTTGATTCATTTATTAGATTTTCTTTCAATTTCAGCTTCTGGGTATTACTTTTTTTATATTATATCATAACATTATTTATGTCTTTGTAGTTTATTATTATTATTATTATGTTCTAAAATAAACATCACAATTTCACAGGATTATGTGCCAAGAGCTATTGCCCAGTTCAAACCTTATGAAGATGTTTTTTTCAACAATGCTAAAGGTATGTAATTCATTTTATGGATTATTTGTCAACATTAAAAAGGGTTTTGCTTTTTGGAGGTTGGATTTTGGTCCTCCAACTCAATGTATCAACCCTATTACCTAAGTTATTCAAATGGTGGGAAATGATCCATCATCAACATTTCAAAACATTCAGCTTGAGATAAACAATACATTTGTTGTTAAAATAAAGCCATTTGGAAATTATTATGATTGAAAATGATGATTTTAACTAAAAGTTAAGTGTTTTGCTAAATTACTTCTTCAGATGAGTTGATAAGTGCAAGGGAATAGCCAGTTGCGACTATTGAGATTGTTGTAACTGCTGGTCCCCTTCTTATGCGAGGTATTAATGAACTCTTGCTTATGTTAGGTTATGACTAGTGATCTAGATATGAAATGTTTTAAGTCCTAGCAAAATTAATTTTACTGCATCAGAGTTATTTGTGCTTAATCATGCTAGTTTTATTGTTTGTGCATTATAGTTTTTTATTTTCAATAATAATCAAATGGAGGTTGTGAGAAAGATGTAAATCATAGGATTAAAGCTGGTTAGATGAAGTGGATGAGTACTACAGGAGTGTTATGTGATCGAAAGATGACAGTTAAATTGAAAGAAAAATTCTACCGCATTGTAATACGACTCGCGATGATGTATGGTAGTGAGTGTTAGGCTGTGAAAGGACAACACATGAGTAAGATGCATATTGCGGAGATGAGAATAATAAGATAGATGTGTGGATATACTAGAATGGATAGAACACGAAATGAGTGCATTAGAGAAAAAGTAAGGGTAGCGACTATCGATGATAAGATAAGAGAGCATAGATGGATATGGTTTGGCCATGTAAAACGTAAACCTAGTGATCCGTTGATCAGGAAAATGAACTAAATAGCTAAGAGATAGCCCTAAATTAACTAAGAGATAGCTAAGAGATAGCAATGGTAGACCTAAATTAACTTGGATAAAAGTGGTATAAAATTATTTTACTGTTTTATATTTATCAGAAGAGATAGCCCTAAATCGACTTGAGTGGAAAAGAAGAATCCATATAGCCGACCCTAATTGACTTGGAATTAAGACTTTGCTGTTGTTGTTGTATTTTCAATAATAATCAGAGTTTGATTTGTGCGAAAAATGTTTTTTAGATTATTAAAGCAAAATTGTTATTAGCATTGCATTGAATGGGAACTTAATGTTGGAAGGGAGCAATTAGGTGCCTTTGTTTAGAATTGGTCTTTTTCACTGAGACACCAACTACATAAGGTTTTATACCATTATTTAACTTATTTAAGGATGAGGAGATGACTCAAAAAATAAAAGTTGATTCTTACACTTGAATGTTCCTACTAGTACCATAATTATTATAACAATGAATTTTCTTCTCACCTTCTGTGTGGGGGAAATACAATAGACTAATTTTCCTATAATGGAATAAGGAGTTGTGCCACTATCATTGGTCATCCGCATTTCCTTTGTCACTCATAAGCTTGATTGGATAGTTTAGGGCAATATAATATAAAGTATTTCTTATTGGCATAACAAACTCACCCAAATATTAGAGGGGTGCATTACTTAATTGAGTCTTGATTGTTCAATTCCATTAATAGCATATGTTTATTTTGCAAAATATTTGATTCATGTCCTTGCCTATTTTTTTGCAACTAAAATGAAATTTCAACTACTTAATCGCTTAAAAGAAAATTGATTATAATTTTTTCCTGTTGCATTTAATATGAATTGAAACCGGTAGTGTGATATTCAAGGATTTGTTCATAGGCCCACGAAAGTTTTTGTTTCGTCATACACTTGGTTGACTTCAAAGTGAGGAGGCAAGCCATCTATTCAACGTCCATCCTATAGAAGATTACTATCCTATGCATCTGTGATTGAGAAGTTGTTTGCACATATATGTGCATATGAGCTACCAACTCAACTTCTTTACTACAAAAAATCTAAATTCTCTTATCCTAGTTTTTATTTGACATTTATCATTAAAGACTGATGCTTTTATATCTGATATGTGGTCATCTGTTCTTATATGTTCAAACAAAATATTTACTAATTTTTAATATTAAATTTTTTATGTTAAATATTTATTAATTATTTTTGTAAAATAAATTGGCTTAATATATCCGTAGCCCTTGTACTTTGCATGATTAGCTAATTTGCCCTCTTTACTTTCCTTTTAACCAATATGACATGCTGACTTGCTTTTTCATAACCATTTAATCCTTATCGGCTGATGTAGCAAGAAGCGTAAAGGCCAATTGCTTGACTCGCATCAATAATACAAAAACTTAGAGAAACTTACCAAATTTAACAAGTTTTTTCTTTCTTTTTTACAACCTGTACACATCATATACACCAAAAATGTAACATGTGTTTGCACCAAATATACATCATATAAGCAAAATATAAAAGCACATATAAATAATACATATACACCCTAGAACTTAAATTGGCAAAAAATTATACAAGTTTTATTTTTATATAGAAAATTAATATAAAAATTTAATACACTAATTATCAATTAAGCAAAACAACAATAAATTTCTATCTAACTAAGCTGATAATCAAAAAATAACATACATGAAGTAGCAAAAAATAACCAAACTGATAATCAAAAAATCAAAGAGGATAAAATTAAAAAGAGATAGAAGCGAAAAAAAATTAGAATAGCAAAATAATATTTAAATAAAATAAAAGTAAAAGAAAAAAGAAAAACTTACCTATAATCTGTCGATGAGATTAACGGCAGAGAGCTAGAGAAGAGAAGAAAAAGAAGAACAAGAACAAGAACAAAAAGAAGAAGAAGAAGAAGAAGAAGAAGAAGAAGAAGAAAATCTTCAACAGAAGTAGATGGAGAAAAAGGAAGAAAAATGGCAGAAGAAATGAAAATTGCATTTTATATCTAGAGTTATTTATCAACAGAATTAACTATCTATCGGTATGTGAGACTTCTATGTGTTAGTACCATATCAGTAACAAAGAGAATATTCATTTTCTCGGTAATTTATGATGCTGAAATTGCTACCTAATTTTTTATTATAAAAATTGCTGACAAATAGATTAATCTCTTGGCAAATAATTAATTTAATATGCAAGCATCTACATGCTTATTGAGAGAACTTACATTCTCTTAATAAATTATGTTGCTAAAGTTGCAGCCTGATTTTTTATAAAATTTACTAACAAATACTTATATCACAATCAATGAGCGAGTGTAAGTTTGATAATTTTCGTTATGCATTCATTTTATTTGATACAATAACCCTAATTGATTCAATTTATTACTATGTTATAAATATAATGTGCTAATAATTATAAATATGACATGATCGATGTAGATATGCTGCTTTGGATGTATAAATGTAGGAAAATTCAATTATATCCTTATGAGCATGTGATGACAGTAGTGAGGAACAACTGCTATGATGTGTATGATTTATGTCATCCTTATTATTCATGAGAGAATTGGTATTAATCATACAAAGATATCATTAATCTTATACATTATAGATTAGAAATTACCACATCATATTTTGAGTTTTAGTCTTAATCCTTGGATGTTTTATGACTATTGGCAGGAGGAAAAACAATTGAGGATCCTTTTTGTAGGCAAAGAATAATTGCATCCTGAATATTATCCATTTGTCAAAATATTATCACTTTGTACAGCAGTTTACAAATGATATGAATGCATAAATCTAATTCAAATCGCTAGTGGTTTTAAAAATTAAGGGGATGTTGTCTTGAAAATTCTTGCATATGTTTTCTATGTAGCTTAAAATCATGTGTCTTGAAAATTGTTGGAGTAAAAGTAGGTACCAAAAACCCACATTTAAAAATGAAAAAGAAAAGAATGGTTATATAATATAAGGAGGGACCAAGCCAAAATGCCTTAAGGCATTTTGACAAAAAGACCCACTCTTCAAGCAAAGCACATGACAAATATACAACCCAAAAATGCACATCCAAATCAAAAACTCCAAAATTTTAATTATCTTGGACCAGGCCCATCAATTTCTAATATGGTATCAGAGCTTAAAAGGCCTTGTGGCCCAACGATCCAAGGTCCAAGATGATGAAATATATCTGGCGAATTCGGACTGGCAACAAACAAGCCAAGGCCAATTAAAAAAAAAACTCAAGACTTGCGACCCAAGAACTGAAGCCTGAAAGAAGGAAGGCTTGGTGAGGAAGACTCAGGTATAGCCTGTAGCCTTTGAGGTTCCACTTGAAGGAGTACAAGGCCAGGCAAAAAAATAAAATTAGACTTGAGGCCTCTGAGACTCAAAGGAACACAAGCTTAGAATGAATGAAGACAAGTCACTACTGGGCTAGGCCAATTAGACTTGAGGAGGAGTATTGGAGTAAAAGTGGATACCAAAAACCCACATCAAAAAATGAAAAAGAAAAGAATGGGTATATAATATAAGGAGGGACCAAGTCAAAATGCCTTAAGACATTTTGACAAAAAGGTCCACTCTTCAAGCAAAGCCCATGACAAATATACAACCCAAAAATGCACATCCAAATCAAACACTCCAAAATTTTAATTATCTTAGATCGGGCCCATCAATTTCCAATAAAAATGTTATTGATAATTTTGGATCAATGGAAAGAGTCATCCCTATATATATTTTTCTTTTCAGTTGTTTTGTTCTTGAAGATAGGCTATTAAAGAGTATGAACATTGAATGATGCTTAAATCTTGGAGATTTCTATATTTTCATTGAAAAATATTGTACCACTATTTCTAAGGAAAATAACATATTAAACCAACAATTGAAAAAGAATTTTGCAGTGTCTTCGATGTAATTATAGATATCTTTTCTACTTTAAGCATCATCATATCTTCTAATGGCTAAATTTTCAAGAATAGAATAACTATAAAACAACTAGAAAAAAAAAATCTTCTCTACTTTTTTTTTTCTAATTTTTTGTTCTTGAAGATTTAGCAATTATTAGAATATATATTTATATGATGATGCTCAAATTATGGAGATTTATGTATTTTCATTGAAAAGATTGTATACCATTATTTACAAGTAACATGCCATATTAAACTAGCAATTGGAAAGAATTAAAAGTATTTTTCAAAATAATTATAAATATATCTGCAGTATTTATTTAACTCGCTTAAAGGCACTGAAATGTTATTTAAACTCTCACAGTTTATTTCTTATTGTTGTTTTTATCAAGTTTTTTTAATTATAAATTATTTGAAGTATTTATATTAATTTAATGATTAGATAAGATATCTCATGAGCCATGCATATATCTATATCTATATATAAAAGCTAAGAAAAGGAGGAGGGTTATTAGATTACCACATCATCAATTTTTTTAAAATACACTATTTCTTCTTCTTTTTTATTAATTTTTAATTTAATTTAAATAATTTATATAAAATTTAATAAATTTAAATAATTTCACATTAATATAATTTCATAATATTAATTACATAAAATATATTTTTGACTTTTAATTTTTTATAAATTAATTACAGACTAATATAATTTAATATTATTGATCGATTTACATACTTTTTTTAAAAAATTTAAAAAATTTAAAAAATATGACTCTTAACTTTTTTTAATAAATTAATTATAAATTAATAATTTATTTATAATAATAATAATTAATTTATATATTTTTATAAATTTGAAAAAGTTAACCAATAAAATATATGACTTTTGACATCCATAAGTTTGCATGAATTTATATATATACATATTTTTTTCTTTTTAAATAGAATTTATTTTTATAGTAAAAATATATATAGATTTTGTTTTTAGTTAGTGAAATTGTTAAATTATAAAATAAAAAAAATTATATTTACTCACTTATACAATTTTGAAGAAATTATCATAAAAATAGAAATAAATATTTTATTATATATTTTTTATAAAAAAATTTATTATTAATTTATATATAAATTATTTTGTATTTATTTATTATTAAATATATTTATTTATATTTATTATTTCCATGCCTAGTAAATAATAATTTATATAGTGAGTTATGACTGTAAAAAATTAATTAAGTTTAAAGACTTAATTGCTAAAATAAAATTAATTTAATCTTATAGTTGTTAAAATTAATCTAACTGAGAGAATAGTTTGAAAAAGTTTAACTGAGAAATATGTTGCTATTTATTCATGATTGTATCATTAAGAGGGTTGACACTTGAATAAAACAATATCATAATCAGCGGCGGAACTATCATGGGGTCGTGTGAGGTCACACGACCTCCTTCACTGGCAGCCAGACGTGGAGGACTCATGATGCGTGGAAACTCAGCCCCCGTGAAGGGAGCTGAGTTTCAAAGTAAATTGCAGCGAGGGGTAGACGAACCCCTCGCTGCAATTTTAATTTTTTTTTATATAAATTAGTCCCTGGCGAAACGGCGCCGTTTCGCCAGGGGTTTACATAAAAAAAAATAAACTGGCCCAAGCGAAACGACGCCGTTTCGCTTGGGCCGGTTCAAAAAATTAAAAGGGCTGCGTTAAAACGCAGCCCTTTCCTTCTTCTTCTTTCTCCCCTTCACTCTCCCTGTGTCTCTGTTCCCTTCCTTCCCCAAAACACAGCCACTGCCAGGCGCCAGCAGTCACCACACCGCCGACCACCGCCACCCACGACGACCACCGGCCACTGCTCGGAGCAGCCGCAGATCCGACCCCCCTTAGTAAAATCCTAGTTCCGCCACTGATCATAATTAAGTAATTTTCTAAGTATTTCTATTGATTATTTAATATGATCATCAAGTTAATAAAATAAGGCTTAAATTTTCATTTGATTACGGAATGTTTTTTCCCAAACTATTTCTTTTTTATTTATAAAAATTAGAAGTTTCACATAATAAAATGTCAATAGAAGAAGAATTAATAAGGGATTGCTTAGTTGTAGAAAACAAGTATTGTTTTCTAAAAAATTTTGTAAAGTAAAATGGAAAATAGAGTTTGTTATTTAGTTATAATCATATTGAGATTATTGACTTTCATAATAATTTTTCTCCAATTGTCAAGCTAGGAACAATTAAGTTATTTTTAGCTATTGCATTTATAAAAAGATGGCTCATATACCAACTGGGCATTAATAATACATTCCTTTATGACATGTATCCCATTATACATATCATAATTAAAATTACCTTTATAATGAAAATAAACCCTTTAAAAAATAACCCAACATGACTTGTGATAGAATACAAATTTTAATTTGTTATTTTAATCAAAAACTAAAGAGAACAAAAAATATTCCTTTCTTCGTCAAATATTAGTTAATATGGAAAGCAAATGCAAAAGAAAAAAGCAAACATAAACGTGAAAAACATCATTTAACCCATTAATTAATAATCATTATTTAACCACTAATTGCTAATGATACTATATACCAAAGTCCACGGAAGCTTTAATTAATTTAAGGAATAACAATAATAATACTAAATATCTGAGGAATTTCACTTTTTGCTTATTGTTAAAGTGACCTAATAATAAAAATTGCATTAAATATATAGTCATAATTCATTATTTCGAAAGTAATATATTTAATATTATTTCTCATAAATTTTAATTTTTTGTTGTTGAAAATCCAGTTTCATATAATTAAGTAATAATAATCATCTCTGCACAAGCAATTTGATCAATTTTACAGTTATGCTTTATTGTATTCAGTAAATATATACTTGTTATTTCACTTAAAGATATTAAATGATCATTTTTTTGGCATAATATAAAATAAATATTAAAATTTTCTTTTAAAATAATTGATGGTTATAGGTTTAGTTTTATAGTTTTTAATATGAAGTCTATTATAAAAATTTTAAATTAATTACTTTATATTCAGACTAAATCTAAGTGTACGGTCCAAACGGTTACTGTGTAGAGGGCTATTATTAATTATTTAATAGTCTATTATAATAATTTAAAATTAATAAGCTGTTAAAATTAAATTTTATGCGTACATGACTCATTTAATTTTATTTGATTTTTTTAATAAGCTCTTAATATACTATACTGGTACTAACAATTATAAAATATTATTGATCCCAAACACTTCAAATCAAATGCACCTTTAGTCATTGCGGTGAAAAACATGTATGAATTGACTGATATTAGTAGGTAAATAGGTGAAGATGGTCGCACTTGGTTGCAAAAAATAATAATAATATTAATATTATTATGTATTTATGTGGATGATGAGAAAAAAAAAATAAAAAAATATATTAGGTATGATTATAATTTATATAAATGATATACAAAATGTATTTGTATATAAAATATATAGCCAAATATAAAATATTTATTTACATGAAAATACACAAAATTTCTATTTTGTTAAGATATAAGATTAATAAAAAGTAAATTATAACATCATTTTGTATAATCATTTATATTTACAGCAAAACATAATAGTTATAAGTTTAACAAAAGAATGAACTATAGTATCATTTGCATATTGATACTAGGTAAGATATTTTTTCTTCTATACAATTAAAATATTTCTTTTCTTGTTGCTTTAGTTGTTCACTGTATAAAAATGCAAAAAAAAAGAAGAAGCAAATAATGATTTTAACAAATTTATAGAACAAAAAGATTTGAAAGAGTACTAAAGAGTAAAAATATTGTAATTAAATATTGAATAATTATTAAAAATCATTAAAATAAAAATATACTCAACATATAATAAAAATATATTCAACATCTATTAAAAATATGTCACATTTTTATAAATTTTTGTTATATACATTGTACTTTTGTAATTTTTTGTTGTATAATATTTTTGTAATTTTTTATTTTTGGTTGTATATATATTATTTACATGGAATTTTATTAATTTTCAAAAATTTATAAAAACAACATAAAATTACAAAAAATATTGTGTTTATACCAAAACAATTTACAAAAATATGGTATATTTTTGGTATATGTTGAATGTATTTTTGATAAGGTAAAAATGTAAAAGAAAATTAAAAAACTATTTTTGTAATTTAAAAAAAATACATAGAAAAAATAAGATTTTGAAGAAAATATAGTATTTTTTGTAATTTTCTTTTAATTTTTTTTATATTTGCTTTATTTTATAAACTTATTATATATTTTGAGATAAAAAAATATAAGATATATATATATTTATATATGTGTGCTTCTGAACATCAATATTAGGGTTATATTTGTACTTTTTGTCATATGATAATTAAAATTTAATTTTTTAGATAATTAAATTTAAATAACATATAGATTTCAAGTTTTAATTTTGAGTGGTTTTATTCTTTATATACAAATTTTTTTATTTGATAATTAGAATTAATGGAGGAGTGAGATTTTTAACTTAAAGAAGTCGCTTGTACTGTATGTAGCCTTTTTTTTACACGATGAGGTTTTCCTTGAGAGCAATGATAAAGTGAGAAATCAACTATTTATTAAATGTGGCTATTTTTGGTATAGTTTTTTATTTCTATTTTTTTCATAGAAATAACTAATACTGATGTGAGTTAATATTTAATAAAGCTATTATAAAAACTAAAAATTAATTATTAAATTTATTCTATTAATTCAGCATTTAATTACTTAAATTATTGTTTAATATTCAATTGAGTAGAACTTAAATTATTGTTTAATATTCAATTGAGTAGAAATTAATTAAATTAAATAAAAAATAATATTTAGCCTTGAAGTAACTAAAAATAATAAAGTTGGACATATAGGTTAAAAAAGGAGAAAAAAAATAAAAAAGAAAAAAAATAGTAAAATTAAAAATTTATTATTCATTTGTGCGAGTGTTTTACTATATAATATAATACAATATAATTTTTATTTCTATTTTTTCATGCAAATAACTAATATTAATGTGAATTAATCTTCAATAAAATTATTATAAAAACTAAAAATCAATTATTAGATTTAGTCTATTAATTTAGCATTTAGTTACTTAAATTATTATTTAATATTCAATTGAGTGGAAATTAATTCAATTAAATAAAAAATAATATTTAGCCTTGAAGTAACTAAAAATAATAAAGATGAAAATATAGGTTAAAAAAGGAGAAGCAAAATAATCAAAAAAAGAAATCAAAAGAAAAAAGGGGTAAAATTGAAAATTTACTATTTATTTGTGTGGGTGTTTTATTATATTATATAATATACTAATTTTTCATTATAATAAAATTCACTACGTCTATTTGAATGGAGAACCTTTATGATACTCCCACTTTACTTTTCTATCAAAGCTTTAAATTTCTTGAAATTTTTAAAAGTTTTTTTATTTGAATTCCAAGAAATATATCTAGCTCATAAAATGTAATCATCAGTGAGTAACAAAAAATATCTACTCCTACTAAATGATTTAATATCCATTGAACTACAAATGCCCATAATGGTCAAATTTTAACATCGCTAGTTTTAATTTTTCATATTAAAGATATCTAATGGAAATATTTTATTTTGTGCCAAAGGAATGTTTTCCTAGACAAGACAACAACCATCATTAAATACAATAGAATATCCACCATCCATCAATTGACCAACACTCAGCAAATTATAAGCATATCATGGAAAAGTTTTACATCATCCTATGTAATTTTGATGGCAATTGTTTATTTTCCTTCAACTTGCATCCATTTGTTGTTTTCAAATCGAGCTTAATTTATTGTGATTCGTATAATTTTTTTAAAAAGTTCGTAAAAATTCAGTCAATTTGGGGCAAATATTGTTATGCTTCTTTCATTCCTATAAAGTAACACACACATATAGAAGAAAAATACAAAGACTCTTAATTAGAGAAGAATACAAAGACTCCTAAATAAATCAAACTTCTTAAATTATCAAAATTGTACTAAGAAAAAATAGAAAAGTGTACATAAATGAGAACATTGATATTTCCTATCAAATCTGCCTAAAAATTAAGGCTCGGTAAGCCTAGTCCTCCAATACCTCCCTCCCCCCTCCCTCCTCCCCCTCCTCTCAAGTTGGAGCATGAGAATTTAAAATGCCCAACATGTACAAGAGAAAATCAAACTATTATTTCCCTTAAGCCTTGGAAAAAATGTAAGCTAGCTGCAACAAAGTATGAATATACTCAATTGCAATAGTATCATTTTGTATCTCATCACAAATAAAGTAGCAATCTACTTTAATATGCTTCTCCCTTTCATGAAAAACCATATTAGTAGCAATATGCAAAGCTTCTTGACTATTATAATATAGATGCATAGGATCAAAGTGCATCACACCAAGATCAAAGAATAATCCTTTTAACTATTTCAATTCATATGTTGTCAGAGCCATAAATCTATATTCACATTCAGCCGAAGATTGAGATATTGTCTGTTGTTTCTTAGTCTTCCAATAAAAAGTGGAATTGTCCAAAAGAACAAAATAACCGATAAAAAATTTATCTAGTCAAAGAACAACTTACCCAATCTGAATCACAATAAGTATAAAACTTCAGGCCACAATTTGATCGTTAGAGAATTCCTTAACCAGGATTTCCCTTCAAATACAGAACCATTCTCAAAGCCACTTCCCAATATTCTTTCTTTGGTTGTTGCATGAATTGTACAAGCATATGCACAAAGTAAGACAGTTCAGGCTGAGTAACTGTCAAGTAAATGAGTTGGGCTATCGGTCAACTATAAATCACCATTTTCAACAAGTGCTAATCTATGATTTTGTTCAAGAGGTGTGCCAGCTAGTTTAGCTCCCAATAGACCAGTTTCAAAGATGATATCTAGTGCATATTTGTATTGAGATAAAATATATACCATTTGAGTTCTAAGCTCTCTCAATCCCTATGAAATATTTTAATTTCTCTAGGTCTTTCATATGAAAATACCTATACAAATAATCTTTGAACTTATGGACAACCATTCCATAATTCTCAAATATAATCAGATCATTAATATAGATAAAAATATTAACATGAATTTCCCAATCTATATAAGTAAACAAAGATTAATCAGAATATAACAACTTAAGTCTTCAGCGCGTCAACTCACTAGGAAAACCAAGATCTAGGTGCCTGCTGTAAACCATACAATGATTTACGAAGTCTGCCAATTTTATCGGGATTTGAGAATGCAACTTCAGGCGGCATATTTACGTCCTCATCCAACTCACCATGCATGAAGGCATTATGTACATCTATCTGATGTGACTCCCAATTTTCTTGCAGCTACAATAGCAAGAAATGCTCACACAATGACCATTTTATTGTTGGGGGGGGGGGGGGGGGTGAAAGTCTCATTGTAATCAATCTCTTCGACCTGATTAATCCCAAGAATTACTAAATACTCCTTGCATCTCTCAATGCTTCTACCAGAGTTATATTTGAACTTGTAAACCTATTTAATCCTAATTACTTTCTTTCCAAGAAGTAAGTCTTTCAATGTCCAAGTTCTATTGTCCTCAAGAGCCTGTATCTCCTTCTGTATCACCTCTCTCCAATGTTCACCTTTTAATACCTTGGCATAACTATTTGTTTCATACTCTATAATGGCAGTTGCTAGAAAAGACCGGTTTTACATTGAAAATTTATCGCAATTCACATAATGCAAAATAGGATAGGATGTGCCTGAGGACTTTGATTGGAACTACAAACTTGTTAAGGGGCTTACTTGAATGGTAAGAGTCACATAGTCCTTTAAACAAATAAAAGATTGGCTAACCATTTTTCCATTGCCAAGTTATTCTTCAGTCACCATAGATCCTCCCATGTAAGTATCTTCATATCTCCTATTTTATCATTCTTATCACCAAAAGCTATCCCACAACTACCCGACTCAATATTCACTTCGTGCTCCTCACCCAAGATTGCGACTTGTTGCTCTTCCACATTATCTTGCACCTATAATTCTTCATTTGTAGAGTAATCTACAACCTCAATCCCAATTGAGTGAGAATCTAGTATATTATTTGCATATGGGAATTCTATTTCAATGAAGACAATATTCTTAGAGATAAAATACTCTCTACTATCCAAATCGTATAACCTCTACCCTTTCTTTTCAAATGGGTATCTAACCAAAATGCATTTTTGACTTCATCTAGCAAATTTATCGTTACCCCAATTCCTGTCGTGAACATAGCATAAACAACCAAAAGTTTAAATATGTTTATAAGTGGGCACCTGTCCATATAAAAATCTCATATGGTATTCTACCATCCAACAGTACAGATGGGGTTCTGTTAATCAAATATCTAGTAGTAGAAAACATTCACGCTAAAATTCAATGGTTAAGTTTGTTTTGAAAAACACAAAGCTTTCGCTACATTAAGAATGTGACAATGCTTTCTTTCTAAGCGACCATTTTGTAGGTGTATTGACATAAGAGGTTTGATTCAAAATTTCATGTTCACTAAAATATTTTTTCAAACACACGAACTCAGTACCATTATCACTCCTAATAATTTTCACTTCTTTTCTAAACTTTTCTCTAACCATTACAATGAAATTTTTAGGAACACAGGCAACCTTATTTTTTTTATTCAATAAATATATCCACACAACATGAAAGAAATTATTTGTGATTGTTAGGAAATAAATAGCTCCACAAGAAGTAGAAACTCTATAGACTTCCCATAAATCACAATGTATCAAATAAAAAAAAATAGCTTTATTATCACTAGGAAAAAACAATTCTCTAGTTTGCTTAACTCTAAAACAAATTACATAATATTTATTCTTCATACTATCATTTCCACCATTAATACCAACTTAAGAAATTAAATTCCCTATTCAATGATGCATTCTTCTACTCCACAACTCAAAAGATGTAATACCAGTAGTCTTGAAAGCATGAACAAGAACCACTCTTTCAAGAAAATAAACCCCTCGTGTTATTCACCCACTCTAATTAGCATCCTTGAATTTTGATCTTGTAAATTTATTAGAGAATTGGACAACAAAACCAAAATCACTAAGAAGTTGTGACACATAAATCAGATTGCAATTCAATTTAGGCACAAACAGAACATGTTGCAATTTTAGTTATCTCCAAAAATCATCCTGCTTTCAAAGCCATAACTTTCGCTCCATTTAGCAAGTCAACTGGACATGGAGTAATGCCTTGCAAATCATTCAAATATGCATATGTGCCAATCAAGTAATGCAAAGCTCTTGTGTCAATAATCCAGGTCAAGAAATTTTGTTTATCTATCAAGCTTTCATTAGTACCAATCTTATATCTGTTTAACATGTTGAGTAGCATAATCCATTGTTCATCACTCAACCTACTTATTCCTTTTCTATCAGAGTTTGTCACAACACCTTGCCCACCATCAACATCGGTCACTTAAACTACATTTGTCTGGGTAGTCCCTTTGCGTCCTCTTCCTAGGCTAGTATTTTGTTGGGCACCTTGTCCACGCCTTCCACTAAGAGCATTAAGGCTTATTTGAGGTCTATTTATTTATCGATCAACCTTCCATTCTAGATACCTAATCGGTTGAAAATAATTATCAACATCATGTCCCTTACATTTGTAATTATAGCAAACTAGTCCTATCTTTTCCATCCCTCCCTGAGTTTCGACCATCAACCTATACAATAAAACTCAGGGGATTGCTTCTTCCTTCTTTTGTCTGTGTCATGATCTTCACTTTTTCTTACTGCACAACCATAGCATAAACTCGATTCAAATTTGGCAAAGGTTCAGTGTCTCAAAATATTGGAACATATTGTCCTATATCTATTTTCATCTAATCCCATAAAGAATTGATGGACTCTTTCTTCTTCCCATTTTTTCTCCAATTTTGTTGTCATACAGATCTGCATTATTACAACTACAAACAAGGATAACGTCATAGTTGTTCAATTTGTCCCAAAGAGACTTGAGCCAACCATAATAGGTGACTATACACTCTGCCCTTCCTACTTGCAATTTGTAAGGTCTGATCTTAATTGCCATGCATGTGGTCCATTCCTAATAGAAAATCACTGCTTGATTTCTTCCCAAAGGTCCTTCACATTCTCCATATATGATATGGCTGATCAAAGAGTGGGTTCAATGGTGTTAAACACCCATGAGACAAGCATTGAATTGATAGTCCACCAATCTCAAGTTGTGGTGAATAATCTTGGTTGTTTGAAAATTTTGTCAACAAAACCATATTTTTTTCTTGGCTCACAATGTAGTACCCATAGCTCATGCTTATTGATCATAATATTTGCCTTTCAACTGGACTTGGGTAATACTTGGATTGTCATTTAAGGTCAACTATAAGGATTCAAGATTTTCTTCTCAGAATTGGTCCCTTATTCATCACTTTTCTTCTCATCATTAGTCATGTCGATGGACCTGGCTCTGATAACATATAAAAATTTAGTCAATTTAGGGTAAATATTTTTTTAATTCTTTCATTCCCATAGTGCATCACACACGCACACACACACACACATATAGAAGAAAAATACAAAGATTAATTCCTAAATAGAGAAGAAGAATATAAAGACTTCTAAATAAAGCAAACTTCTTAAACAACTAAAATCGTACCAAGAAAAATAGAAAAGTATACATAGATAATAACACTAATATTTCCTACCAAAATTGGCACCTAAAATCAAGGCTCGGTAAGCCTAGTCTTCAAAGTTTTTTCTAGACATATGATTGGAGCATCCACTATCTAGAAAGCAAATTCCATCATAAGCATTATCAGTAGGAGAATGAGCTATAGATAGATACTCTCCTATTAAATTTTCTCTATAAAAGTGGCCTGCTTTTGCTCATCTCTCTGTTGTCCAACATTCAGTTTCTTTATGGTCGAGTTTCTTACAGTACCAATATAGGAAGGTTATTTTATACTAATGTTATTATGTAGAAAACCACCTTTGTTCTGCCCTTGGCCTATTGAATTTTCTAACTTTCCCTTGTAAGAAGAATCCTTCTTCACCTTAAAAGCCTTCTCCTCAACCTTTTCATTTTGATCTACTAAGCAAAGAACTCATCAATTCATCAAAAATATAAGTAGGTCGATAAGTTATTGGATTCTTCAATTGTAGCAACTACATGCTCAAATTTTGAGATTAAACTCCTCAAAACCTTACTCACAACATAGCAATTTCACCATATGACTTCATACGATTCATAATTCATTAGACAAATATACTTACACAGGTTGAATATTTTTAGCCAAATACATATGTAGCCTTCTGAACTTGTAGTATTTAGTCAATTTGCCTCTTGAACTTTCAATTTAATTATATAATCTCCTAAACTCATATTTTTCTTGACTTATAAATACAAACTTATTGGGTCATACTAAGTCATGTTGAGTCAGTAATGTATATATTTAATATAAAATATACAAATATAAAGGACAAAGTGACTAGTATTCGTTAATATAAAAAATAGGCAAGTACAGATAGTAAAGTGGTTAAAATGAAAGTTTAGGTTACATGTTATATCTTTTGATCAAGAAGCCAAAACTGCTACCAAGAGCAGAGCTCAGTGCAGTTAAGAATGAATATAAAGAAGTTTGCAACAGGATTCATTCGGTTTTGAAAGGCAAATGCAACAAGTCATTCTTTTATCTTCATAAAGAAGCTTGCAATAAATTATTAATGGAGGAGGATGATTGTAAGAAAAAAGATGGTGATGATGATAAGTGTTTGCTTAGTATTACATGTGCTCTTGCAAAAGAATTGAAAAGTAAAGAATTTGAGGAGAAATGGAAAGTGATAAGTGAAGTTTGGATGGAAATGGTTTCTTACGATGCAAATAACTATGAATGGAGATACCATTCTCAAGAACTTGCATTTGGTGGAGAGTTCATTACGCATATAACTCTTCATATGGCACATCTTGGTTTAAGTAAGCAATTTCAAGAATTTGATGTTCGATTTCTTGATAAGTTGTGATTATATAAATCATTATATCTTTACCTCAATTTCCTTTTTCTATTTATAGATTGTAAACATTATCTATGTCATTTATTAACTATTTTTTTGATATACTTGTAAAACCCTAGCTGCCTTCTTTTTTTTCTCATCTCTCATAGACTTTTCTTTTTTAGTAGTTTGATTATGGGGCTACCGTTAGTTCATTGACAGATGACAACCCCTTCCATCTTTCTTTCTAATCTATTATTAGATTTTAATATTATTTTTTTAGTTTTGCGTATTTGTTTGTGTAGTTTATTTTCAAAATAAGTTTTAGATCAATATAGATATTAAATCTAGCAGTTGTGTCTTATTTTCGTATTTCTTCTTTTTTTTAGAATAAAACTGAATGCAATTTAACTTTTTATTATAAAATTTTCTCCTTCCTTGCTTGGAGGTTATTTGTCCTTCTCTAATGAAGGTTATTTTTCATTCTCTATTGAAAGTTATTTGTCTTTCTTTAATGGATGTTTGTCTTTCGGATTAAGGCACTATTTTAGCATTTTGTCTACCTCTAAAATATTTTATCACCTTTTATGTATTTTTTTTATTTTTGGTACTATATTGCATTTTAAAAAAGTTTTCTTATATGTAATTAGAGTTTGTGTAACTCTAACTCTATATAATGTAACATTTTACAAGGTGAAAGGGCTTAGCTTTTCAAATTTTAATAAAAAATTAGTAGAGAAATTTTTTCTCTTTTATTGTGTCTATTACTTGGGCATTCTTAGACTGAACATGCTATAACATGTTGTCCCTTGTTCATACCATCCGCTACATGAGTTGGTATCAGAGCCATGTTCACTCCTGGACAACTGTGACACTGTAAAGACAACATATTGAGGAGTTTTATGAGCATGATCTCATAACCCACCTTGAGCACTGACTTGAACAAATGATGGATCGATAAACATAACGAATGATGCAACTCATGAAGGATCAGCTGGAAGCATGATTATTGCATGCTCTTGGTTTAGATGGTGGAAGAATCAAAATTGAGGTATTTGACTTGCATAAAAAATTTTGTGCAGATGATTATTTAGAGAATGATTTCAAAAAATTAGAATCAGTTTTTTACGAATATGATGATGAGATAGAGGAAGTTGAAGAATCACAACCAGTTTTGATGACTATTGTGAGGAGATGGGGGAACTTAATATTTTACCAACATGTAATAAGCTTTTGGTTGTGCAAAAAATGATGTCAACAAAAATTAATTGGTTGGTAGTTATACAAACACTAGAATCAGCCAATTCAATAGGAACATATTTGCTTAAATATATGACGCGATTTGGAAATTATTTTAATATTTCATTGAAATTTAGCAGCCATTCAAAGAGTTCAAGAAGTTGGTTAATGATGATTTGCCAAAAAATTCACCATCTCTTAGGAGTACTGAATATGTCATTATAATATTTCAGTTATTGATTCTTCAGAATTAAAAAACTCGAGGTCGAGTTTTTTCCAAACAAGGAAAAATTATAGAGCCAACAAAAAGAAAATAAGATTTTATTATTTGTTTTGTTATTTAATTTTGGGAGGACTATCGAATCAAGACACCATTTTAGAATTTTTGTCTACCTCTAGAATATTTTATTATCTTTTGTGTACTTTTTTTTTATTTTTGATAGTCTATTGCCTTTTAAATAAGTTTTTTTAAATATAATTAGGGTTTGTGTAACCCTAACTCTATATAATGTAACATTTTAGAAGGTGAAGGGAGGTTAGCTTTTCAGATTTTAATAAAAACTCAGTAGAGAAATTCTTTCTCTTTTATTGTGTCTATAACATGGGCATTCTCAGACTAAACAGGTTGCAACACATTATCCCTTATCCGTACCTTCCGCTATGTCAGTATCACTTTTTTTAATTATTACATCATAGCATAATTTATGTCTTTTAATTTATTATTATTGTTATTTTCTAAAATAAACATCGCAATTTCACAGGATTATATGCCAAGAGCTATTGCCCAGTTCAAAACTTAAGAAGATGATTTTGTCAACAGAGCTAAAGGTATGCAATTCATTTTATGGATTATTTGTCTGCATTAAAAAGGGTTTTGTTTTTGGAGGTTGGATTTTGGTCTTCCAACTTAATGTATTAACCATATTACCAAAGTTATTCAAATGGTGGGAAATTATACATCATCAACATTTCAAAACCTTCAGCTTGAGATAAATTATACATTTATTGGCAAAATAAATCCGTTTGGAAATCATTATGATTGAAAATGATGATTTTAACCAAAAGTTCAGTGTTTTGCTAAATTCATTCCTTAGATGAGTTAATGAGTGCAAGGGAACACCCAGTTGAAACTATTGGAATTTCTATAACTGCTGGTCTCCTTCTTAAGAGAGGTATTGATGAACTCTTGTTTATGTCAGGTTACGGCTAGAGATCTAGATATGAACTATTTCAAGTCCTAGCCAAATTTAATTTTACTTCATCAGAGTTATTTATGCTTAATCATGTTAATTTTATTATTTGAGCATTCTAATATTTTCTTTTGAATAATAATCAGAGTATGATCTATGTGAAAAGGTTTATTTAGATAACTAAAACAAAATTAGTATTAACATTGCACTGAATGGGAACTTAACGCTAGCAGAGAGCAATTAGGTGCCTTTGTTTATCATTGGTCTTTTTCACTGAGAGACCAACTACATAAGGTTTTATGATCCCATTATTAATGGTCCTACTAGTGCCATAGTTTCTATAATAATGAATTTTCTTCTCACCTTTTATGTGGGGGACATACAATAGACTATCTTTCCTATAGAACATTACTATCCTATGAATTTGTGATTGAGATGTTGTTTGCACATACATGTGCATATGAAATGCCAACTCAACTTCTTTACCACAAAAAATCTAAATTCTCTTATCCTAAAACTTTATTTGACATTTATCATTAAAGACTAATGCTTTTATATCTGATATGTGGTCATCTATTCTTATATATTCAGGAAAATTTTTTATTAATTATTTATTTTTGTAAAATAAATTGGCTTAATATATCCGCAACCCCTGTACTTAGCATGATTAGCCAATTTGCCCTCTTTAATTTCATTTTAACCAATATGATACTCTGTTTTTTTTTTCATAACCATTTAATCCTTATTGGCTGATGTAGCAAGAAGCGTGAAGGATAATTGCTTGACTGGCATCAATAATACAAAAACTTAGAGAAACTTACCAAATTTAACAAGTTTTTCTTTCTTTTTTACAACATATACATACATCATATACACCAAAAATGCAACATATATATGCACCAAATATACATCATATCAACAAAATATAGAGCACATATAAACAATATATATATATATATACCCTAGAAGTTAAATTGGCAGAAAATTTAGTACAAGTTTTTGTTTTATATAGAAAATTAATATAAAAAATTAATACACTAATTATCAATTAAGAAAAACAAAAACAAATTTCTATCTAATCAAAATGATAGTAAAAAAATAACATACCTGAAGTAGCAAAAAATAACCAAACTGATAATTGGAAAATCAAAGAAGAAAAAATTGAAAAGAAATAGGAAAGGAAAAAAAATTAAAAAGGCAAAATAACATTTAAATGAAATAAAAGCAAAAGAGAAAAAGGAAAACTTACCTAAAACCGGTTGGTGAGATTAGCGGCAGAGAGCTAGAGAGAAGAAGAATAAGAAGAAAATATTTTACAAAAGTAGATGAAGAAAGAAGAAGAAAAGTGATAGAGGAAAAAGAAAATCATGTTTTATATCTAGGGTTATTTACCGAAAGAATTAAGTGTTTATCGGTATGTAAGACTTATGATATGCCAATACCACGTCAGTTACAGAGAGAATATTTGTTCTCTTGGTAATTTGTGGTGATGAAATTGCTACCTAATTTTTATTCTAAAAATTGATGACAAATAGATCAATTTCTCAACAAATAATTAATTTGATATGCCAGCATCCACGGGTTTATCTAGAGAACTTACATTCTCTTGATAAATTAAGTCCCTAAAGTTGCAGCCTCATTTTTTATTCTAAAAATTACCAACATATAGGTCAATCTTTCAATAAATAATTAATTTGATATGCCAACATCCACAGTTTTACCGAGAGAACTTATATTATGTCGATAAATAGTTGCGTTAAAATTGATGCACGATATTTTATTCTGAAAATTGTTGATAGATGCTCAATCTCTCGGCAAATAATTAATTTGATATGCCAACATTCATAGGTTTAAATTCTCTCGATAAATTGTGGCGCTCAAAATGTCACCTGAATTTTTATATTATAAAATTTGTCAACATATACTTATGTCACAATCAATGAGTGAGTATAAGTTCGATAATTTTTGTTATGCATTCATTTTATTTGATACAGTAACCCTAATTGATTCAATTTATTACTATATTATAATAACGTGCTAATAATTATAAATATGATATGATCGATGTAGATCATAATTATTGTATTGATATGCTTCTTTGGATGTATACATGTAGGAAATTTCACTTATATCCTTATGAGTATTTGATGGCAATAATGAGAAACAACTACTATGATGTGCATGATTTATGTCTTCCTTATTATTCACGAGAGAATTGGTATTAATTATACAAAAACATCATTGATCTTATACATTATAGATTAGAAATTACCATATCATATTTTGAGTTTTAGTCTTAATCCTTGGATGTTCTATGACTATTGGCAGGAGAAAAAAAAATTGAGGATCCTTTTGTAGGCAAAGAACAATTACATCCTGAATGTAGTCAATGTGAGGAGGAAGGATATAACAAACCCACTTGTTAAAATATGATCACTTTGTAAGGGGATGTTGTCTTGGAAATTCTAATTACATATGTTTTCCATGTAGCTTAAAATCATGTGTCCTGAAAATGTTATTGATAATTTTGGATCAATAGAAATAGTCTTCTCTGTTCTTAAAGATTTGGCCATTATAGAATATGAACATTGAATGATGCTTAAATCTTGGAGATTTCTATATTTTCATTAAAAATATTGTACCATTATTCTAAGGAAAATAGCATATTAAATCAGCAATTGAAAAGAATTTTGCAGTATCTTTGATGTAATGATAGATATATTTTCTACTTGAAGCATCATCACATCTTCTAATGGATAAAATTTTAAGAATATAACAACTATAAAACAACTAGAAAAAAAATCTTCTCTACTTTTCCCTTTTCTAATTGTTTTGTTCATGAAGATTTAGCAATTATTGGAATATATATGATGATGATGATCAAATTATGGAGATTTATATATTTTTATTGAAAAGATTGTATACCATTATTGCCAAGTAACATATATGACATATTAAACTAGCAATTAGAAAGAATTAAGAGTTATTTTGATGTAATTATAAATATATATGCAGTACTTATTTACACTGCAAAAAAGGAGGCCATTGGAAGCCAATTTATGTTATTAGAATTAAATTATAAGCAGTAAAGGCGTGAGGCATGTAGATACTGTCCTTAAGGATAATTCACCGACAAGCCCTTCTATTGCATTTAAACGCAATAGGAACACAGGAACCAGTAGAAAAATTAATTTAATAACCTAACAGAGAAGGAAAGAATAAGAATTAAGAGCAAAAGAGAAAATTGCATATCCCTCTTGAAGACTAGGAGGCAGCAGTATTTATAGAGTAATTAACAATTATTAGCAGCAGATTATTAGGGGAACAAAACGGCTAGTAAATCAAAAGAAATATTTTAGGTAATGTTAATAAATGGCTATAAAATATTTAAGGGAGAGATTTTAGGAAGTGGAGAGATGTCAACTTTTCAGGAGCCAAATTTAACTATGTCAATGTAACAAAAATTAATTAAATATTTCAGAAATAAAAATTTAACTTGGACTAGACCCATGTATACTTCACGCGTAGGGGGGAAATCCACTGATTTACACTAATTTCAGGCTTTTGGCCCAATTCTCGTGCACGGGAGCCCGTCCCTCTCACTTGCTCTTTACAAGCCTAATAAGGTGTTTCTCAATATAAACAAGTTTAAAGGTTTGTATAGTTTCAATGTGGGATAAAGAAAAAGTCATGGGTTGTTGCCCTTTGAAATATTCTATTTTTACAACAATCCCCCACATATTTCAAAAGAAAAACAAATAGGTTATTGCTGGGTTTTTCTCACTAAGATATAATGCATTGATTCTAGTGTCTTTTGGACTATGAACCAGAACTAGAAAGAATGAGACATAACTTATAGAACCATTGGTAAAATTATAATTTTTATGAACCAAAGATTCATCATGTAAGCTATAATTCTCATTAATCACATTATGCCCCCACAGTTCTGTTGTTCAACCAAGTTGTGCACTAATAGGCCATGCGCGTGCTTGGTTATTCATGAGTGCTCTAGTGACTTTGCCAAAAGTCTCATAGAAGTGGCCCCACACCACACTCATGTAGGTCATTCCATCAAGTGTACACTACAATTTGATACACCACCTATAAAGGATATGGAATTGATTAAGAGTTTGACTCAACCTCACTTTCATTGTAGTTTTGCACTATTTACATTATATGGACATAATTTTATAGTGCTTCACAAATCAACTAATGACTTTTTATTACCCTTATGAACCTACTTCATGGGATCGCCAATCTCATAGGTTGGGTCACCATCATTGTTGATATCTTATATTGGTTGTAGTCCCATTCCTCTCGATGTTTCATTTATTAATTTCCTACCCAAGGGTTTAGTCATAGGATTGGCGAAATTCACTTCTGACTTCACATAATCAATGGATATGACACTGTCATTTTGCAGCTGCTTGATCACATCATGTCTCAAATGAATGTCTATTTTTACCATTGAAAATCTTGTTCTTGGCAATCACAATGCATAGACATAGAGGGTGTTTGGTTTTATTTCTAACGAAATATTTGTCAAGAAGTTTTTCAACCACTGAGCCTTAGTACCAACCAATTCTAGAGTAATAAGCTCTGACTCCATAGTTGATTTAGCAATAATAGTTTGTTTGGCTAATTTTTAGGTAATTGCACAACCACCAATGGTGAATATATAACCACTAGTGGATTTTGTCTCATATGAATCTAAAATCCAGTTTGCATCATTGTATCCTTCTAATACAGTGGAAAATCCACCATATAAAATATCATAGTTCATGGTACCTCTCAAATATTTCATTATTCTGACCAATACATCCCAATGATCATAGTTTAGATTATGTGTATATCTGCTCAGTCAACTCTACATACAGCATATGCAATGTTAGGTAGAGAAAAATTCATTAAATGTATTAGGCTTCCAATAATTTATGCATACTTAGATTGAGCAATAGGATCACCTCTGTTTTTCTTTAACTAACTGTTAGCATCAAAAGGAGTACTCACTGGTGACATCAAAATGTCCAAACTTCCTAAGAAGTTTCTCAACATAATGTTCTTGTGATAGCATTATACTATCACCTTTCCTTATGATCCTAACTCCCAGAATCACACTTGCTTCACCCATAACTTTCATATCAAATTTAGAAGCAAGGAAACATTTTGTTTCAAGTACTAATTCAAGATTAGTAATGAAAATAAGCATATCATCCACATATAAGCATATAATCACATAATCACTATCAACAAGTTTTGTGTAAACACATTTGTCTACTTCAATAGAAGTGAAAACATCACTAATCAAAACTTGATCAAATTTCTCATGCCATTATTTAGGTGCTTGTTTCAATCCATATAATGATTTGAGTAGTTTACGAACTTTATTTTCTTGACCAAAAACTACACAATCTTCAGGTTGTTCCATATAAAATTTTTCTTCCAAATCACCATTCAAAAATGTTGTTTTAACATCCACTTGGTGAATAAAAAGTTTGTAAATAAAAGCCAAAGCAATTAAAATTCCAATGGAAGAAATTCTAGTTACAGGTGCAAAAGTATCAAAATAATATACATTTTGTTTTTGAGTAAAACTTTTTGCAACAAGTCTAGCTTTATATTTATCAATAGAACCATCAATGTTATATTTTTCTTTTAAAAATCCATTTACTACCAATGGGTTTTGCACCTAGAGGTAAATCAACTAATTTCTAAGTATTATTTTGCAAAATAGAATCAAGTTCTACCTTAATGGCTTCTTTCCAAAACGGAGCATCAAAAGAAGAAATTGCATCACTAAAAGTAAAAGGATCATTTTCTATAAAATAAGTGTAAAAATCATTGCCAAAGGATCTTTCTTTCGTTGGTAATTTACTTCTTCTCAAATCATTATCCTCTTCATTATTTTGAACAAAGGAGCATGAGAAATGTTATCAACTTTTACAAGGAAGGCATGCTCAAAGAATTCAACATTCTTAATTTCAATTATAGTATTACAATCAAGCACATTACTTTTCAAAATAAGAAATCTATATGCAACACTATGTTCGACATAACTAATGAACATGCAATCAGATATTTTAGAGCCTATTTTTCTTTTCTTAGGTTCAGGTACCATAATCTTGGCTAAACACCCCCACACTTTTAAATATTTCAAGTTAGGAGGATAACTTTTCCATAATTCATATGGTGTCTTTCTAATCTTCTTATAGGGTATCCTATTTTATAAGTGACATGCAAAAAGTATAGTTTCACCCATAAGATTTTCAGGTGTACAAGAACTTACAAGCATACAATTCATCATTTCTTTTATTGTCTTATTCTTCCTTTCAGCTACTCCATTTGATTCAGGTGAATTGGGTGCAGTAATCTCATGTATTATTCCTTCCTTTTCACAAAATTTGTTAAGTAAAACATATTCATCACCTCTACTATGATCTTACCCTTTTAATCTTCCTATTTAATTGATTTTCAACTTCAGCCTTATATTTAAGAAATATGTCAAAAGCCTCATCTTTATTTCTAAGTAAATACTATTACATCTCACTCTCCAAAGTTAGGGTGGACTTATTCTGTTATAAAATTATCTTTCGTAAATTGAATATTTCATATTCCTTATATATACATAACAATGAGTCTAATTATCTCATCATCAATAAAATTAATGATATTATCATTAAATATATCTTCACTATTATCCACCATAATTAAACATATAACTCCAAATAATATCAACTGTAAATATAATATGTTGACCCAACCTCCTCTACATGCCGATGGAATGCAATGAAAGGGAATTCTATTGAAATATTCTTCAATATTTGAAAATGTTTATATATTAAGGGGTGAGTCCAACTACTCAGTGAGAAGATAATTATATAACAAAGGGCGAACAAACAAGTTTTTCATATATACTTACTAATAAAAGTTTATACAACTACATAATAACTTTTCTTCTTAATGAAACATAAATTCATAATATCATGTCATAAAATATAATAATATATCTTCATACACTCAAAATATATATTCCATAGATAACATACTACCTTAGGCACAAATAAACATATATTTACTTACAGCCTAAGGATAAAACATAGCATCTTGGGCGCAATGATGATGCATGGTAGCACCAAGAGCAAATAACACTACAAAAAAAATGCTATTTGCAATGGACAGAATCCGTCGCAGATCCGTCGCAAATCCATCGCAAATCAAGATTTGCGACCGATCTACGACGAATACGATCCGTTAATAAAAAAGGCGTCGCAATTTTCAATTTTGCGACAGGCCGTCGCAAATTGCGACCGATTTGCTACCACTAGGCGGTTGCAAATTTTCCACTCAAATTTTTGCGGGCAAACAGTAACCGTCGCAGAAACCGTCGCTAATTGGTAGCAAATTTATCTTCCCGCCATTTTCAAGGTCATAGTATTCCGTCGCAGATTGTCATTGCAGATTTTTCGTCGCAGATTTTGTCACAAAAAGTCGTCGTAAATCGGTCACAAAGGCCGTCGCAGATGTTCTGGAGTATATATGCCGTGGTGTTTTCCGTCGCAGATGCCGTCGCAGATGCAATGGATTTACAATTTTTGTGTCATTATATGGATTTTATATATAAAATACACACCTGTAGTAATAATATTTACAATTTAATTACATAAATCTAAATTTACACCAATTTTCATTGATATAAAATGTAATAGTTAATTAAACTAACATAATTCAAAAGTCATTACAATATATAAGTTTTAAACATTTTAAAGTATTAAAGTATGAACACTTTCAAAAGTAAAAACTAAGCCGAAGGCATACACTAGTCATCATCTGGATGTTCTTCTGTTACTTGATCTTCTACTGGTGGGGTTGGTTCTGTTGGAGCCCATCTAGGAGGTTCAGTTGGCCATCCTAATAACATATTCTGAATCCAAGTCTGGTTCTCAACCAAAAATCGAGTCATATCTGCAATCTTGGTCTCTAATTTGCTCTCTATATGACTGACTTTATTGCTTATCTCATCACGTATCTCATTTAACATATTCTCATTCACTTGTTGAGATGTACTTCCACTGCCCTTAAAGATGTGAGAAATCGCTAAATTCCCCAACCCATATAATCTGGCTTTCTTTGTTCCTCCTGCCGCTTCAACAAATAAATCATCATCATCCTTAGTACAAGATTGAACTTCCTCTCCATTTGCCTCTTCTGTAGATTGTGATGCTTTCAATTTCTGAAAGCTTTCCTAAAAATGAAAATCAAAACAACGTTAGAGTCAAAAGAATCCAGTAGCCAATACACACAATTCACAAGCAATATTCATAAATAGGCAATTTAATAACATTTAACAAAAAAAGTATTAACCAGATTATGACATAACTTATTTATGGGTCTCAGTTCCAATGATTATGATCACCTCATAAACACAAAAATCGAATAATTCAACTAGTTCTTTTTAATAATTGTACTAGCAGCACAACCAAGATGAGGTTCCAAATGCAAGTTGAAACTCAAAAAACTGAAGGCTACAAGTTCAAAAACTGCCAATTGAATTGCAATGCAAAGAACAATTTGTTTACAGATAAGAGGAGTTAAAGAACTAAGTGGCCAAGCCACTCAAACAGACAATGGGCAATATTTCCATCATTCACAAACAAATTAAAGGGACAACTCTGCAGAATATTTGACAATACTTTAAGAATAAAAGGGTGAAAGAAGATGGTATTTACTTTAATGTTTAAAATTTTAAAACAGGGGAAAATTTGCATAGCAGTCACTTCCTATAAGCTAGATGCAAGCAAAAATTTATGTTGAAATAATATTGACTGATGCAAACTAAAGAGCCAACAATGAGCCACAATCACATAAGTACCCTATGGCGAAACAAATCAAATAAGCAGAAAAATGTATAACAAAACTTAGAGCGCACTATAACACAACCTAAGAACAAAATATTAGAAAGAAAAGCCAATCAACTAATAACAAAAAAGCATAAAATCATAAGATTCTAGTTCAGATGCTTCAACCATATACAGAAACCAGGTGATAGAATCCACACTTGGAAATGTTTAAGAATAAGCACATATCATTAGTTTGAAGGTTTATCATTTATAATGAAACAATTACAAAAACAACAGAAAAGAAATTGTCAAAGCCTAACACAAATTCCAGAATCAAGAAGTAAACAAAACTCGAGTAACATGAAAACACAAAGAAATTACTATGAAATCAAACTGCCATTATTAATTGAAATCTGAAAATTTGAAAGAGGGTGTATACATTATGCAATACCAAGTAAACCACACACCATATCAGTCATATTTTCAACAAAAACATTATAAACTCATCCATAAAATATATTAACTTACAAGTTCCGATCTCTTATCTATAAACTTCCCCCGATCTTTTTTACTGGTATGGCTATGCTTGAACAATTCATAATTTCCAGGAAACTTTCCACCATTTGCTGCAGCCTGTTTAAATCAATATTAAACACAAACATAAAATGAAAAAAATAGTCAATTTATTTAACAAAATAAGATGTAGATTACATACCAAATCCTTCGCATGCTCTTTTATCGATTTCGACCCACAAGTGTGAGTAGATGGCCCTGTTCCTGGTCCAGCAGGCTCAGACAGTCTGTTCTTAGACTGTTGCTCTGATAATTTTTTAGCATCTTCCATTTCCCAATCTCTTCTCCACTCTTCTACAAATTCGGAAGGCACGGGACAGTTCACTAATCTGTTATGTCTCACATTGTAAATGAAAGTACTGTATCTCCTTGCTGCTTTTCTTTCCCAAGCTTTTCTCATCAAGCCATTTTCAGATGACCTCCAAGTAAATAATTTCTGCAAAGTAAGTAAAAATTACTAAATATGCTAGCCATTATCATTATTAAAGAATATGAACAAACAAATAAAAATGAATATTAGATAAACATTAACCTTAAACTCTCCGAAGTATAAGTCCTTTGATTGTCGAGACAGTTTTGCCCAAGAGGATCCTGTTTTATCAGGATACCGTTGAAAAGCTTCTGTGCATGCATGTAATATGCCCCATAAATTAGGATTAAATCTGAAACAACTTAAGATTATTAATAAAGCGCCAAAATAGTGAATAAATAGGATAAAATTAGTAAATTACCCATCAGCCTTTGACCAACTAATTATTATTCGCCCATCAGCATCACGGGCTGGTTCTTGGGATCGAGAGCCTCTACTTATAACGTCATTGTTAACATCAGGTTGAGGTTCATGTTCACTAGAATTAGGAGATGAAGCTGATATTTGGGGATTTTCTATTCCTAATCCGTGCATGTTATCCAGTGAGGGAGTAGAAGAGGGTGGTGTTATAGGATTAGAAGATTCAGATTTTCTTCTCCTAGATGTTGGAGTTCCATTTGTGTTAGGATTTGAAGATTCAGAGGTTCTTCTCCCAGATGTTGGAGTTGCTTCTGAATTTGGACTTACAGCCGCTGCAATTGCAAGTGTGGGTTGGGTAGGTGCTATGGCTGTTGGTGTGGGTTGGGTAGGTGCAATGGCTGTTGGTGTGGGTTGGGTAGGTACCATGGCTGCTGGAACTATACGTGTAGATCGTCCTCTTCCTACTGGTGGTTGAATGATATTGCGACTTTTCCCTCTAGCCATATCTGCAAGAACCCATAAAACATAAAATTAAATATAGAGAAAAAGAGTAGCAATATTGGTGTAGCCTATAGAGATGATACAGTTAAAAATTTTAAAAATGTTGTTACCTTAAATTTTCACAGTAATAAGAAATTCACTTGCTCTTAAATCCAAAACAATCCAACACTAGTTAAGAAGTTCAGTTCCTGCCACAAATAAAGAGCAAAAGAAAATACAGGGAGCAATAATTTTGTAACTACCATGTTCCTCCAGCATATACCATATACATATGTAACTACCATGTATGCAGCAGGAATTGACAGCATATGTAGTAAATTAATAAATTAATGCAAAATTATTATAACATTTCAAAATGGGCCATAAATAGTTCCCAACTCTATAGTATAGTCAAAGTAGACATCAAAACAAGGAAAAAGAACCAAATACTAGTCATTCGTCTTCATCATTATTCATCATCTCATCCTCCGAAGAATAATACTGAAATTCTTCATCACTCCCTTCCTCCAAACTCTCACTTATATGCATTACAACACCTTCAGCATCATTTAAAGTATCAGGCATTTCATTGTCATTTACATCAAAAGTCTGCCTGGCTGTATCATCTTCTTGGAATGCTATTGCTGTTTGAGAAACATTAGAAGGAGCTATAATTTCTGGCAGCTCAATTACATGTCTAGCTTTAACCTTCACAACAGATAACCAATCACTATCAACCCGTCTTATAGACAGATAAGGAGCATAGTATACCTGTTGTGCTTGGCTTGCCAAAATAAAGGGCACATACTTCCCAAATCTCTTCCTTTTGTGAACATCTACAATATTGTATCCTTTATGACACCTCATACCCACATCTAGCGTTGGATCATACCAATCACAAAGGAACAAAGTTGTCCGCTTAATTGGTAGTGCCGGGTACTCTATTTCAATGACCTCCTGTAACCTACCAAAGTAATCGCTTGATTGTTCACTGTAGTTTGTCCCTTTAATACATACACCACTATTCTTGGTAGATCTATTTGCACTTCTTCTCTCTGTGTGGAACTTAAATCCATTCACAAAATAGCCAGAATATGCCTTATCATCATTGTAAGGTCCCTGTGCCAAGTCTTTTATAAATTGGTTGTTCACAGCATTTAACGGGTCATGCACCTATATGAAAAGCATAAATATTCAATACATGTGCCTTAGATAATATTGACTACAAAATGCTAGGTAATAAACTTACATAGGATTTGAACCACTGGGGAAAATTATTATCCAAATGCATATCAATCTCATCCTTGCTAATGTTAGGATTTTGAGTACGTAATTCGCCAACGAACAATCTTCATAATATAAAGGACCATCATTAAGTATATCAAGAATGGGAGTGTAAAACAATATTACTGAAATTCAATTTTAACATACTCGACAAATGGCTCAACTTCTGCACAATTCATGAGAATATACGACTGAGCCGCGTTCCTCTCACGTTCCGTCAATTTTTGATTCTTTGGTTGACCCATCGGTCGACCACAAGACTGGAATATTGATAACATTCCTTCAATCTCCTCCTCAGCCTGACCATCATCGTTCCGTGGCACACGATGATGTCTAGTTGATACATGTGGCTCAAAAAAATGGGCACAAAATGCAGTTGCTTCTTTTACCAAGTAAGCATTAGCAATTGACCCTTCAACTTGTGCCTTATTTTTTACATCCTTTTTCAAATCACCATTGTAACTGCAAGATGTTTATATAAGGCTTACAATGCATTTATTATTAAAGTAAGCTCAATAAAAGGGTTTAAGGAGAAAAGTAAATTACCGCTCAAATGGATACATCCAACGATATTGTACAGGCCCTGCAATCCGAGCTTCATATGGTAGATGGATAGGAAGATGTTCCATAACATTAAAGAATCCTGGAGGAAAAAACCTCTCTAATTTGCATAGGATTTTTGGAATTTCCTCTTCAAGTCGTATCATATCATCTACCCGTATGACTGAACTTGTTAATTGTCTAAAAAATATACTAATTTCAGTTATTGCCTCCCAAACTCTTGCTGGTAATAATTCACGAAAGGCAATCGGGAGTAAACGTTGCATAAACACGTGACAATCGTGGCTTTTCATCCCATACATTGTTAATGTTTTCATGTTTACACATCTAGCCATGTTAGAAACATAGCCATCGGGAAGCCTTAGTTCTTTTAACCACTCACAAATTGCTTGCTTTCCATGCTTATCCAATGAGTATATTGCTTTTGGATATTTACCAGTTTGTACTTTTTTTGTAACTCTGGCCTATCACATAACACCATCATCTCCTCCCTTGCTTTGGCATTATCTTTCGATTTACCATCGATGTTCATAATGGTGTTGAACAAATTATCAAAGAAGTTTTTTTCAATATGCATCACATCGAGGTTATGCCTAATTAGCAAAGAACTCCAATATGGCAAATCCCAGAAAATACTCCGTTTCTTACATCCACTCCCACTCCGTCTACCAATTGCTGCATTAACATCATCTGAGTCTAGATCAGTAACTTTCAGTAAACCAAGAGAATTAAGCTCAGCTAATATTTCTTCCCCGGTCTTCACAGGTGGTGGCATGTCCTTAATTATTTTATTTTTTCTGAACCAAGTTCTATTCTTTCCCCATGGATGGTCAATTGGAAGAAACTTCCTATGATTATTGAACCATGTTTGTTTTGTTCCATTCGGAAGTGTAAAGGCATCTGTCTCTCCCATACAATGAGGACATGATAGCCTTCCACCAGTACTCCATCCAGAAAGCATTGACAAGGCAGGGAAGTCACTAATAGTCCATAGTAATGCAGCATGCATAACAAAATTTTGCTTCATGGACACATCGTATGTCATAACCCCTACATCCCACAATTGTTTCAACTCGGCAATTAATGGTTGTAGGAACACATCTATTTTCATTTTCGGATTATTAGGCCCTGGCACTAAGACTGTTAAGAACATGTACTCCGACTTACCACACATCCATGGAGGAAGATTGTAAGGAGTGACAATGATTGGCCACGATGAGTACGGTTCGCTGTATTTCCCAAATGGCTGGAATCCGTCAGAACTCAACCCGAGCATGACATTTCGAGTCTCATAAGCAAATGAGAGATACAGATTGTGGAAGTGCTTCCAAGTAGGAGATTCAGATGGATGATGCATAACTCCCTCCTTGGACTCGTGTTCTGCATGCCACCTCATGTCTTTTGCGGTGGCATTAGATGCATAGAGCCGTTGCAACCTTGGAATGAGAGGGAAGTAATGCATGACCTTGTATGCCTTCTTAACATTGCCAATTCGTTTGTATCTTGCTTGTTGGCAAAACTTGCACACAAGCAAATCTCATCATCACCCTAGTATATCATACAATTATTTCTACAGCAGTCAATCTTCTGCACTGGGAGGCCCAAACCTTCAATCAATCTTTTCGTTCTATAGAAATTTTCAAGGAATACATTATCCTCTGGCAAAACTTCTTTAACGAATTTTGCTATCTGATCAAAACATCTCTCCGAAAAATGGTGTTCGGCCTTCATGTTGAACATACGAGCCATGGCAGATAACTTCGTATGCTTTACACAACCGGGCCATAGTTCCTCATTAGCCGCTTCCAGTATTTGAAATAGCTTTTTAGATTCTTGATTCGGTTCCTCCTCCATGTAATCAGAATGAGAATTAGGAACTCCAAGCCCTTGGAGGACCATTTCACGATATTGTGCACCTGTTTCATTATGCATTTGATCGACCAATCCAGTTTCAAGATCCCTAAAGGCTGTACTTGTATCCTCAGGCCATGGTTCCCCATGTGATACCCACTGATAGTAATTTGGCATAAAACCAAATTTTGTAACGTGGATTCTTCCACCGGTTGGAAAAATCGGTTTCTACATTTTGGCTTCGAACAAGGACACCTAATTCTAGTCTCATCCATACTTGCTGGATGAGAAATTGCGTAGTCTAAAAACTCTTGTAGTTTTTCTTGAAATACTCTATTCAAACGTCCCCCAGCATACGTTTCATACATCCATCCCCGGTCCATACTTATTGTCTTGACCGAATCGTCAAAAATGTACTAAAAGAATAAAAAATCAATAATCAAGCCCAATAAAAAGTGACAAAATATTAACACCTAAAATAATGAATATAATTTGATGAGAAATCTTTCTGTGACGTGTATGAGAGCCAAAGGCTTTCTTTTTTTATATTAATTTTATGGAAATCAAAAATAGCGCAATTCTAATAACGAAAATTGAAGGATATGACGATATATATTGAAAAAAAAAATTATAATTTCACGTTTTGCTTTGTGACTGAGAAAGAAAAAAGAAAGAGAAAAGAAATGAATAATGATGGAGATGATAATAAATGATAGTGGGATTGACAGAGTGTGCGAATTATCTTTGTACGCTTGCCAAGAAAAATCTAGAAATGGTTTGTTCACAGGTAGACCATTTTTGGTTTCTCTCTTAGAGTTGGTAGGTGCATTGCATTCGAATTTCATGTTTTTCTCGTCAATTTCGGACGACACTTTCTATATCATGATGCCACAGAAAATAAAATAAATTAATCAGATAATATAATATAATATTGTTTCATATTTTATTTAATTAATTAAATTCTCACCCATACATCTAATAGAATACTTTTTATCAATCGTTTATTCATAATAATTAATATTAAGTATTATGAATAAACAATTAATGAAAAGTATAAATATTATTTAATAATTAATTATTATATAATATTATTTGAAAAAAATGGTATAGATTAATTTTTAAAAGTTGATGGTTTTTGTGCTTTTTATAAGACATAATTGTCGGGTTTTAAAGAGCAAGGAATCGAACACTATAAAATCAAAGTTGAAAGGATAATTAGTAAGAATTGGTTGATAAAGGTGTAAGTAAGAGGGAAAATGTTAAGGGAATTCTATTTGTCTGGGCAAAGAGACTAACCAGTAACCAGAGAAAGATAAAGAAATTGGATATACAGGGGAAGAAGAAGAAGAAGAAAAAGAAGAAGAAGAGATGCTTTAACAGACTCTCAATATCTTCTTCCTCATATCACCATTCAATGAACTGAACAGAATCACGGGGAGAGTCTGCAAAGGAAGTCAAACAACTGCTCACTGTTTGGAAAATTAAGATCCAATGTAAATGGAAAATAATGCGTTGACACAAAAAGTATCAAATTGCTTTTTAACAATTCTAAAAATTAGATGGACCAATAAAAGCAGCAGCTTGAATCAAACTACCTGCTATCACATTGAAAACTGCACATTCAGTTGGTCGCTCAGGGATAACAATATGTATGGGGATCCAGAATGGTGGGTTTGCAGTGGAGCTACAAGAACAACACGGGATCAGAATGGTTTTTATGGAAGAAAAAAAATTAAAATGAGGCTTCCATTCATCTTGGTTCAACATTATTTCTTTAAGGCCAAACAACAGGTATCAGAACCATCTCCACAAGCATGTCACAAAGACTCTTATGTGGTAAAGCAAGCTCAAGAATTTTTAACTTCCATTGAAAGATTTACCTTTTCAAATTCCATTGAAAGATTTACTTTTTCAACAAAGTTAAATGTTACATATTAAAAAGGATGTCACTAGCCACGGAGTTAACTGGCATACGACATGGTTTTCACTCAATGGGTCATTTCAAAATCATCTCTTTAGCACATTAGCATATTGATGGGAAAAATTCCAAACTGCAACTCAAGTCCAGCAAAAAAGCTCCCACATTCCGGAAAAAATTGCACTAACCTTGGAATTCTTGCACAAGTTTCTGATGCACAAGCTATAGCATTCAACTTTCCACACCAAGCAACAGCACTGAAAAGAAAAACATTAGAATGAGAATAAAAGTTCAGAAATATCTTTAAAGTGGAATATAGACAAAATAAGAGGATCATACTCGTAAAGCAAATATCTCACTTTGTTTAAGAGAATCACTATATTGTATAATAAATAAGATAAGGCATATCAGACAAAAATATGATCTCTACAAGACTCTAACACGCCATACTATTATCAGGGCAAAAGTTTAGAAATGAGAATAGATAAGCAACAGGCAGATTAACTAAAGGAATAATGTTCGTCAATATCACCTTATGTTACCAATAATATGATTTTGGTAGCTATAAAACTTAATTATCTGGTATCTGACCGTATGAGTGTATTAATTTAACGCAAGGATCAAGGAAGCATGGACCAACAGAGACTGAACAAGGAGGAATGGTAGAAAAATCAGAACCTAAAACAAAATTGAACAGGGTAACTCTCGCCACTAATCTGAAACTCAGAACAAGTAGTATCATAACCTTGAAGAACCAAAAGAAACTGACATTCAAATAAATATAAGACCTCTCTAGCTGGCTGGAAATTTTCATCTCTAGCCAATTCTATTTTTAATATTCATGCCAGATTGAATTATGCAAATGCAAAATGTCAATTTCCCAAAAATTATTTTGGACTTGAATTGCCAAGCTTTCTGGTTGCCTTGCCATGACCTAGCATTTGAACATATTGCTATAGCTATATAATTTATTTGTATTCAATTAGGAAATAAACTTCACAAACTAATAGAGGTTATGAAGGGTAAGTAACAGGCATACATTGCCCTGGAATATATTGTCCACATCCATGCCTGTCACAAAGTTTTACAAGCCTAGCCATCTCACCAGCAGTTGGTTCATAAATAATACCCTTATATAATTTGAATTGCATGCTTCTGTGCAACAAGATGCATTCCTAAGAAAGTCAAAAAAATTAAATCGGAGTTTAATTACTTTGACTTGTTCTATAGAAAATTATAGTTCGAGGAAATTGTAGAATATAGTGCATAGAGATTCCATAAATGAGAAACTCCATGATCGTATGAAAACCAAAGTTTGCTTTAGCTTGGTCTTTTTTATTTTCTTTTTTGGTACTCTTATGAGAATTTATATATTTGCAGTGTGCAAGAGGATGCCCAGATATAAGATATAAAGGTTAGTTCTAGGCTCTTGTTTAGGTTTGTTTTTTCCTAAGGGATATAAAAGCAGGAGACATGAAGGGAGACTCAAGAAGAGTAATGTAGACATATATAAGAAGCATAAATTACCTTTACGTAGGGTCAGATACAACTAAAAATAAAAAGTTGGTATCGTACAAGGCTTAAGAAGGATAACATAGTCCAAGCATCACCTAGTCCTCAGTCTCTCACACAAATTTTATGGAATTTAATCGAAATCTCAGTTTTTATTGTTTGGTAAAAATTGTTTATTTCAATTATACAAATTCAGTTATGTGGAATTGAACATAACTAAACATCTGCCAAAAAAAGAAAACATAACTAAAACAAATTCCATAAGAGTTGGTGGAATTTGAAATGAATTCCACAAAACTTATAAAACTAAATTTTGGATAAACATACCCACCATCTATCTCACTTTCCCTCTTTCTCTATGTAATCTTCTTTCCTATTTCTATCTCCAACTTTTCTTCCTCTCTACATTCAATCTCACTTTCCCTCATTCTCTATGTCATCTTCTTTCCTTATCCAAACAGAGGGTACGAATTAGAAATGTAGGTATAGAAAACAGATGTTGTATTCCTAAGGGTATATCCCTTCCACGTTTAGCTAATTTGTCAGCACAAACATTGACATAACGAGGAGCATATTGAATAACCAAATTCCAATGACGACCTCTCATACTTCTAATATTATAGACAAGGGCCTGATGCATTCCTTGCCAAAGTTGATTCGAAATGGAGATTTGTACTGCTAATAAAGAGTCAGATTCAATCACCACTTTCTTGAGAGACTTCTGCCATGCTATAGACAAAGCAAACCAAATACCCCATAATTCAGAAATTAAAGGAGAACAGAAACCCAATCTCCCAGTCAATAATAGAATTTGCAAGTTGAGAATCCGGGGGAGCATTCTCCAAAACCATATTATTTCTCATAGACCATAGTTTCCAGACCGCTACACCAAAAGCAATCTTCCAAGAGAGCTTTTCCTTTGTTAAAACCTAACTAGAAAGATTCATCTTCACCCAATCCCTTAAATCTGCAGTAAAGAAATTATTTCTTTTATGTTGTGGACCTTGTGGTAAGATTTCCATCCAGACTCTGCGACTAAAAGGACTATCTCTTATAGCATGTAAAATTGTTTCAACATTAGACTCGCATCTGATACAAATGGGATTACTGCAAAGATTACGGCGAATAAAAGCAACCCTAACAGGAAGATAACAATCCAAATGATTCAAAATGTGTGTGTGTGGGGGGGGGGTGTGGAGGACATACCAGCAGGCTGAGATGAAGATGGAGGTGGCGATGACGGCGATGACCTCTCTGTGAAGGCGAGAGAAGGCTGAGATGAAGATGGCGATGTTGCGATGGTGGGCGGAGATGAAGATGGTTGGTTACTGCAGAGAGGAGAAGAGAGGGAACGGCACAAATAGGAGACAGTGAGGATTCTGAGATTGGGTAATTAGGGCAGTAAAACATTTGATACATGTGCCCTTTGAAAATACCTCAAAAATTCAATTTTTTTGTTAATTTTAAAAATATCATTTTTTCAAATATATATTTAATATATTAAAAATATACTTTATTTTTAAATAGACATAGATTATATATTTAGTATATCAAGTGCATATAAAAAAAACAATATTTTTTTAAAAAAAATAAAAATTGTGTTATACAATATAGTTTCTTAAAAAAATCAGAATTATCTATATTTATATTTATTTTATTTTGAAGTTAAATTAAAAAATATTTTAATTATTTATATAATGATAAATATTAGACAGTAAATTAGTATAATAAAATATAATTTTATACTATTAATATGTTATACTATTAATTTTACTATTTTAATTTACAAAACACAATTCATTATATTATTAGTACTATTAGTACTGTTTATTGCTTAATAACTAATAAGTATTTATTATAACCACTAAATACGTAGATCACTTAATAAAAATACCATTTTAATTTAATAAAATATTCGTAAATTTGAATTACGAATATGATTCTATCATACTCCACTTTAAGATAATGAATTGCACAAAAAAAATTAAATACTAATTTAAAATTTTATATTAGTGATAATAACTAAAATTTAATTTCTGATTATAAATTATTAAATTAATATCAGTGTAATATATAAAATATTTAAATGAAGCTATACAAATAAATCGATTTGTTGAAATCAAAATATGTTTTAAAATAATTAAACAGATACTCAAATATATCATTCATGCTATACGATAAATGCAGGGAAATGAGATAAAATAAAATGCCTATAACGAAATTATGTAAAAAATAAAAATTAGTATTTATTTTATATAAAATAAGTCTTCTAACTTATTTCAAATAATTATAATTTCTTTTTTGGGCTCCCGCTAAAAATTTCCTTTCAGTTTTACTATGAAAATTTGCGACGGTTATTTTCTGTGGCAAATTTGCTATAGATTTGCCACCGCTTTGCGACGGATACATATATATATAGTCAAATTTTATTTTCGTCGCAAATCCGTAGCAAATGGATAGCAAATTTGCAACGAATCTGCGACCAATCTGAGACGGTAAAAATTTTCCGCAAAAATCCTCTATGGGAGTAATCCCCGCCAACTTTAGCTACAAAACTTTGTGACGAACAAAAATCGGTCGCAGATTTATTACGAATTTGCAACCGATTTGCGACGGCTTTCTCAAAATTCCTTCAACTTGTTATTCTGTCGTAAATGCGTTGCAGATCCGTCGCACATTTGCGACGGAAATTTTCCGTTGCAGATTTCCGTCGCAAATGCCGAATATTTTTGTAGTGAAATTTGCGACGGCAATAGATGGTAGCAGATCTCCATTGCAAATTGCTTTTTTTAGTGTTTTCTACAACCAATCTGCGACGGAAAAAATTTTTGCGAAAAAATATACGCGAGTCTCTCTCCCGCGAAGTATCCGCGCCAACTTTTGCGACGGAATAATTTTCGTCGCAGATTTACTACGGATTTGCAACCGATTTGCGACCAATTTCTCAAAATTCCTCTAACTTGTCCTTCCGTCGCAAATTCGTCGCAGATCCGTAGCAAATTTGTGACGGAAACAAGTCCGTCGCAGATATTCGTCGCAAATGCAGAATATTTTTTGTAGTGTAATAATGGGCATACACATGTGCAGAGCTGCCCTCAAAAGGCGACCACCTGATATACATCTCAAAGACTATATGTATACCAAACATTGTCCCAAAGACAGTATCATAATCATAATAATAATCCTTCAATTCCTTTAACACCCCGTCATCATAGGTACGTCCATTAGAAAACATATAATGAGTATATTCAGAGCATTTATTCAGTTGTATCAATAAATAGTTATCATGCCATAATTCAAACATCAACATACCATTATTTGTTCTCATTTTAAATATATTCATAAATAATATTTTATCTTTCCAAATTTCTTATAAACTTACTTTCATCATAAAATAATTTTAACAAATCATATATATATAATTTAATAAAATATCAATATTATATAATTATCCACTCACCTTGATCAACAACTCAATTATTTAATTGACTGTATCACCTCTATATTCTATAATTGTTATTGAATCCTCACCTAAAGTGATATAAAAAAATAATAATTTAATAAAGTATTATCTAGAATTATTAACTACTATGAGGTGAATGATAAGAAAAGAAAATGTGAGGATGATTCTTAAAATTCTAGCGAATTTTCGATGGAGTTTTAACATAATTCAATCGTTTTCAAAATCCTACAATAATACTTCAATGAGTATTCTTTCAATTTGTCAATTATCATGCTCATCAAATTTTTCAATAATTTTTTTACAACTTGATATAATTTGAGTGTCTAAATTTATTAAGTATTTATAATATTTCAATATATAATTTTAGATCATTTTTTAATAGTTTAATATTTATAATTGTGATAATATTTATATTATTAGTTAATTAATTCAATTGCATTTAAATAATTTTTATTTAAATTTTTGGCATTTTCAAAAAAATACAACCTTATATTTATTTTCAATGAAATTAAATTAGCTCATATACATATTTAAAAATTTGTTTAATTTAGTTTTCCAAAATAAGTTTGTGTTTATAATAATAATAATAATAATAATAATAATGAAAAATTAATTAAAATAACAATAATATCATTTATTTAAAATTTGTTATACTTTTAAAATATTATTAATAATGACACTATTAATAACATTAGTAATAATAATAATAATAGTTACTTAAATATTAACATTATATAAAATAAATTTTTATTAATTAAAATAATTACTTAACTACCTTTAATTGAACTATAATAATTTATATTAAATTTAACAGTAAAAGTATTAATAATAATACTAGCTATTGAAATAAACCTATAATAAACTTAAAAGCAAATATAATATATTGATAATAGTAGTAGTAAAAATTAATATTAATAATAATTATAAAATTGACAATTACTACTAATAATAATTATAATGAATTTATGATTAATCTAATAATAATACTTTATCTCTATAACAATAGTAATATTAATTGTTAATCATTACTGTAATTGATTTAATTTTAAAAATAAATAATAATTTAATTATTATAGTTATAGCAATAAAAATTTTAATTAAATAATTAATTTTATGAATTACTATAAATTTTAATCCTATTATATTTAATACTTATTTTGATCATTTAATAATTAACTAACTTAATTTAATTAATAAATAATTTAATTAACTTAGTGTTATATTAGTTTTTGTCATAAAATTGTAATTTATTTATTATGATGATTATTGTTTTCTTCATGCATTTTGGTTGTTTTAATCTGTTTATTTAGTGATTTCATCAATTTGGTAGTTTTTAATTTATCCCAGTGTTTATGTCATTTTTGTACTAGTTTTTAGTGTGATGTTTATGTGTTTTCGGTTAATGTTTCATTTGATTCCTGTTTAAAGTTTGTTTTAAGTGTTTATTTTAGGTTAAAGTGCAAAAACTCCCTTGGAAGATCAAAACAAAGAAAAAAGAGCATGAAGCAGCAAGACATGGCCAAGCCAAATCAAGCTTGGCCATGTCACCTCAAGGAAATTTTTGGCAGATCATGACACGGGCAGGAGACACGACCAAGCCACTGGCCGTGTCTCACCTAAAGGGCAAAACCAAGGGAACCAAGAAAGAAAGAAAAATTTGGCAGAAGCTGACACTGGTAGGTGACACTGCCAAGCCACTGGCCGTGTCACATGACACGGTCACAAGCTTGGTCGTGTCCCATCCTAAGACAAAGAACAAAGGAAGAACCAAAGGAATTAAACAGAAGCTGACACACCCAAGAGACACGGCCAAGCCACTGGCCGTGTCACATGACACGGCCACAAGCTTGGCCATGTCACTCTCATCTCCAAATAAGCAAAGAAGAGCAAGGAGAAACAGAAGCTGACACACCCAAGCTGACACGGCCACAAGCTTGACAGTGTCACTCCATGGGACTAGAGAAAGGAAGAAAGCGCGGATTTTCAGCGAGGGTTTTGTATAAATAAGAAGATTAGGGCAAGAGTAAGGGAATCATCCACACTTCCAGCCGTCCAACACATACTTTTAAGCTATTCTTCACTTTTCTTTTGAAGATTGATTTCACTTTCATGCAAACACTCTAGATCAAATTAGTTTTAGCCATTGCATTATTCTTTTAGCAAAAATCTAAGCAAGAGATTCTTCATAAGCCAAAGGAAGTTTGTAATTTGGTTTTGTTCTTAAACTCTATCTCTTACGTTTCATTGAAATTGTATTTATGAATTCTCTAATGTCTAAATTAATTTCTTTGAATTTTAATAAGATGAATTTGTTTGATAGCATCATTATGAACTAAGTTTGATCTAGTCTAGGGTTTGTATGGATCTACTATGATTGTATGAAATGGTTATTGCTCTTAACTGAATTATTTCTTTTATCCTTAATTGAATGGATTTATGATAATATATAATTGATTGGCCACCAATTATGTGTTTAAGGTATTTAGATGAAGGATTGAGAAATGAAGTCTAATGCTGGAACAATTCAATTAGGGACTTAGATGAATTAGAGATATAAACCTAAGGAAAAGATCATTTTGATTATAATAAGATTAATTGAAAGTGGTTTGAATGCGAGAACTTATTTCCTTGATTTGATTAATTAAGTTGCTTAAAATATAATCTTTGAAATTAAACCAGTTGAGAGAAATAACCATTCATACATATAAATTAGTAGAGAAGTGCAAACCCTAGGCTTTTTTATTAAGTGAATCAATATCCTTGTTTAGTTTCCTTTCATTGCTATAAATTCAATTCATTTTCTTTTGCATTAGTTGTTCAGCAATTCAATCTTATAAATCAAAAAACTACTAATTAATAATTTGTTCATTATGATCTGATAAATAATTAGCCTATCTAGCTTACTTGTGAGACGACCTTGCGGTGTTCACCGAAATACTACAGCAGCCTCGTATACTTGCAAGTGTGGCTTTAGTAGTGTTTATTAGAGAGCAACAAGTTTTTGGCGCCGTTGCCGGGGAAGCTAATTGGCGTAAGTGTTTATTAGTCATAAATATTTTAAATTATTTTTCATTATTTACATTTTATTTTTCTTTTGCTTTTAATAATTCCTTTTTCCAGAAATTTTATTTATGCAAGGCAGGAGTTCACTCGGAGGAGAGCTTTACCCACTTATTCCAGAAATTCAGAGAGTGAAAAGGAGTAGAGAAGAGTTTGAACTGTATACCGGGTTTGATACAGAGGAGGAAATTTTTTATTTTGAGTCGGATACTGCACAATCTACCAATATGGGAGACGAAAGGCAAAGAACTATGAGGGATTTTGCCAGACCTATCATTGGGACTTCCACCTCATGTATAAGATTGACAGATGCAGTAAGAAATTACGAGTTAAAGAATATCCATTACAACATGCTGCCATCATTCTATGGAGTTCCGAATGAGGATCCTTTGAATTTTATACGGGATTTCTATTCCACCCTCAACACATTTCCATTGGGAGGACTAACCAAAGACCAGTTGAGGATGAGGTGTTTTCCGCACACATTAAAGGATAGGGCAAAAAGTTGGCTTATGATGTTGCTTGAAAATTCGTTGACAACTTGGGAGCAAGTATACAACAAGTTTATGGGTAAATTTTACTCACATCAGAAGACAGCTGAATTAAGAGGAAAAATAACTACATTTGCTCAATTTGAAGGAGAGCCATTTCATAAGGCTTGGGACAGGTTTAAGATGTTAATCCAGTGTCCACACCATCATTACCCACTTCAACTATTGAATCAGTTTTTCTACGATGGTCTAACCCAGCAATTTCAGAATACTGTTGATAATGCAGCTGGGTGAGCTATAGGAGAAAAGACAGCAGAAGAGACTTATGAAATATTTGAAATGTTGGGAGCTAATTCCCAACAGAAAAGTGTAAGAGGAAGAAGTAAAGGGGTAAATCAAGTGGAAGCCAACAGTGAAATGGTCAATCAGATAGCTAAATTGACAAGACAAGTGCAGATGCTGAACATGAAGAACAATGCTTTCTCATCCACTCAAGAAGTGTGTGGAATTTGTGGAACTTTTAGGCATGGAGCAAATATATGCCCCTCTGCATACGAGCCTCATGGAGCAAATATATGCCCCTCTGCATACGAGCCTTATGGAAATGATGCTGAGCAAGTTAACGCTATGGGGGGATATCAACCAAGGGCCTGGAATGATCCTTTCTCAAACACTTACAATCCTAGTTGGCGAAATCATCCAAACTTTTCGTGGGCAACAAATAATTCTTAATAGCTTTCCATTTGCTCCAAAGACAGAATCAACCGCCAGGGCAATCTTTAAATCAACGGCAGCCTAAGAGAGACAGTTTGGAGGATAGTTTACATGTTTTTATCCAAGTCAGTACCAAGAATCAAGAGATGAATAACAAAAGGTTGGATTCATTGGAAGCATCTTTCAAGAAAGTGGAGACCCAAGTGGGACAACTTGCACAACAGATGCAAATTCAACAAAATGGAAAATTTTTTAGTCAACCTGAGCAAGCACAAGCAGTGACTGTTCTTAGAAGTGGCAAGGTAATAAATAATGATGTTGAAAATAATTCTATGAATGCAGGTGATCAAGAGAACAAAGAGGAAGGAGAACCAGATGACAAGGGTGCTGGAGAAAAATCAATGGAGAAATCTCCTTCAGCAGATTTACACAAGGCAAGTAATCCTTACCGGCCACCTATACCATTCCCCAGCAGGTTGAAGAATGATAAACAAGATAAGCAATTTTTAGACATCTTCAACATGTTGTCTAAGGTAAGTATCAACTTACCTTTACTTGAAGCAATAAAGAACATGCCGGTTTATGCCAAATTTTTCAAGGAATTGAACACCAAGAAAAAGAGGTATGAGCCAAATGAAAAGGTGATAGTATTAGAGGTAGCTAGTGCTGTTCTACAACATAAATTACCTCCAAAGCTAAAGGATCCTGGCAGTTTCATAATTAAAATTACTATGGGTAATGGAAAGGGACTGATGGCATGTGTGATTTAGGAGCCAGTGTTAATTTGATGCCTTACTCTGTGTATCTTGAATTAGAACTTGAGGAACTTAAACCTACCAAAATGATCTTGCAATTAGCTGACAGATCTCTTAGATTCCTGAAAGGAGTTATAGAAGATGTGTTAGTTAAGGTTGGTGCGTTGATAGTGCCTGTGGATTTTATAGTTCTTGACATGGAAGGAAATAACCCTACACCATCCGCACACACTATTCTATTGGGTAGGCCTTTTATGGCTACGACCAACACCTTGATTAATGTTAAAAATGGTAAATTGTCAAAGACTGTCTTGGGACAAACGGTTGAATTTTCTATTTTTAACACTTCTCTCATTCCTACAACTGCATTATATGAGGATTGCTCTTTGATTGATTGTATTGTCGTAATTGTTTCAGATGTTTTCTTGCAAACAGGTTCTTCGGATAAATTGGAGTTGGCACTGACCTTAGATTGTGAATTGGATATTTTTTACTCAGAAGTAGCCAGTTGCATTGATATGTTAGAAAGTGCTGAAATAGAGGAACTTAAAGAGGAACCATCATTTGAGCTCCCCTCCATCCAAAAAGAAGAGAATAATCCATCACTTGAGTTAGAGCTAAAAGAGTTGCCTAAAAACCTGAAATATGTGTTTTTAGGAGATCACAACACCTTACTTGTGATAATTTCTAGAGAACTTAGTGAAAGGGAAGAGATGAGGTTGGTGAGTGAACTAAAAAGATTGAAAAGAGCTATAGGATGGGGGTTGAGTATATCAAAGGTATTAGCCCTTCAATGTGCATCCATAGAATTATCTTAGAAGAGGGAGCTAAACCTGTGAGAGAGACCCAAAGGCGCCTTAACCCAAACATGAGTGAAGTGGTTAAGAAGGAAGTGCTTAAATTGCTTGATGAAGGAGTGATATACCCGATAGCCAATAGTGAGTGGGTTAGCCCAGTACATGTAGTGCCTAAGAAATCAGGAATCACTGTGGTAAAAAATAAAAAGAATGAATTGGTTCCTACTAGGACTACCACTGGGTAGAGAATGTGTATCGACTATAGGAAGTTGAACAATGCCACAAAGAAAGATCATTTCCCTCTTCCTTTTATTGATCAGATGCTGGATAAACTTTCTGGACACTCACATTATTGCTTTTTGGATGGACTTTCAAGTTATTATCAGGTGGCGATAGCACTAGAGGATCAATCCAAGACCACTTTTACTTGCCCTTTTGGGACTTATGCATTTCGGCGTATACCCTTTGGCTTGTGCAATGCGCCTACAACTTTTCAGAGATGCATGATGTATGTTTTCACGGACATGATAGATGAATTTATTGAGCTATTTATGGATGATTTTTCTATTTTTGGTGACTCTTTTGATAATTGCCTCAGTAAACTTGTTCTTGTGCTGGAAAGATGTATTGAATGTAACCTCACTTTGAGTTGGGAAAAAAGTCATTTCATGGTTACTCACGGCATTGTATTGGGCCATATTGTGTCTAGTAAAGGGATTGAGGTGGATAAAGCTAAGGTAGAGTTGATTGCTAAATTACCTCCACTTACCTCTATTAAGGGAATAAGAAGCTTTCTTGGGCATGCAGGTTTTTACCGGAAGTTTATTAAAGATTTTTCTAAAATAAGCCAACCATTGTGTCATTTCCTTGGGAAAGATTTTCCATTTGAATTTCCTGCACAATACATGTAAGCTTTTAATTCCCTTAAGGAAAAATTAACCAGTGCACTGGTAATTGTAGCTCCTGTTTGGTCTTTACCTTTTGAAATTATGTGTGATGCATCCAACCATGCAGTAGGAGCTGTCCTTGGGCAAAGGGTTGAGAAATTTTTGAGAGTGATCTATTATGCTAGCTTGACCCTAAATAGTGCACAAGTTAATTACACAACAACTGAAAAAGAAATGCTAGCTGTAATTTTTGCCTTAGATAAGTTTAGAGCATATTTGATTGGGTCTAAAATTATTGTGCATTCAGATCATGCAGCTCTAAAATACCTCTTGACAAAACAACAAGCTAAACCTCGTTTAATTAGATGGGTGTTATTATTGCAAGAATTTAATTTTCAAATCAAAGATACTAAGGGAAGTGAAAATGTTGTAGTTGATCATTTATCTAGATTACCTTTCTTTGGTTAAAATCTTGCATCTGATAGCATTCATAGAAATCTAGAAGCATTTCCTGATGAGCAGATGTTTGCGGTAATGAATTCACCTTGGTTTGCAGATACTGCTAACTATCTTGCTTGTGGTATTTTGCGTTCTGACATGTCATTTCAGGAAAATAAAAGGTTTTTGCACATGAGTAAATTCTATTTTTGGGATGAACCTTACCTATTCCGGATATGCAAAGATGAGATAGTTCGCAGGTGTGTATCTAAGGAAGAACAACTGAGTGTTCTTCAATTTTGTCATGACCTTCACTGCGATGGTCATTTTGGAGGGAGAAAGACTGTCGAAAAAGTGCTTCAAAGTGGATTTTCTTGGCCTACCCTATTCAAGGATGCTCAAGAATATTGTAAGCATTGTGACCACTGTCAAAGAGTAGGTAATATTGGGAGGAGGAATGAAATGCCCCTTCAATCTTATATTATGGTTGAACTGTTTGATGTTTGGGGAATAGACTTCATGGGTCCTTTTTCCAAATCTTTTGGTTATGAATACATTTTAGTTGCTGTTGATTATGTTTCAAATTGGGTGGAGGCAATCCCCACCCGAACTAATGATGCTAATGTGGTTGTTAAATTTGTGAAGGAATACATTCTTAGCAGATTTGGCATGCCAAGAGTGATATTCACTGATAGGGAAAGTCATTTCTGCAACAAACTTTTTGAGAAGTTAATGCACAAGTCGGGTGTGAAACACAAAGTGGCGACCCCATACCATCCACAGACTTCAGGACAAGTTGAGACATCCAACAAGCAAATCAAAGGAATTTTGGAAAAAAATAGTCAACTCATCAAGGAAGGATTGGGCAAGTAGATTGAATGACGTATTGTGGGCATATCGAACTGCTTTCAAGACTCCCTTGGGTATGAGTCCATACCAATTGGTTTTCGGTAAAGCTTGTCATTTACCAGTGGAGTTAGAGCACAAGGCGTATTGGACAATTAATACTCTGAATTTAGATTTCGACAAGGCAAAGAGAGAACGTTTTCTGCAAATTTCAGAGTTAGATGAACTAAGGAACGAGGCATATGAGAGTTCAAGGATTTATTAGGACCGTACTAAAGCACTTCATGATCGAATTTTAGTATGAAAGACATTGAGCCCAGGTATGAAGGTCTTGCTTTTCAATTCTCGTCTCCTACTGTTTCCAGGAAAACTCAAGTCTCGATGGAGCGGTCCTTTCGAGATAACTCAGGTATATCCTTCCGGTGCTATAGAATTACTTAACTCTCGAACGAATGAAACTTTTAAAGTAAATGGACAGAGAGTTAAACCATATAATGAGGGGTTCCAAGAAGTAAGGATCGTCGATAGTACTTTGATCTACGATCCTTAAGTCTTGCAGTAATGTCTAGCTACACGACATTAAAGAAGCGCTAAATGGGAGGTAACCCATCGGTTTGCATTTCTTTTCATAGTTACAATTTCATATTTAGCAATTTTAATTTCATGTTTGGTTTAAATAAAATGGAATGGGTGCTTTGATCGGTTTTTATTTTTTTTAATGTGTTTCAGGGTTAAGCAAGGAAGAAGATTGCATGTCTTTTAGATTTAGTGACACAAATAAACCATATCATTAAAAAAAAAAACAAAACAAAATGGCAGTGAAGGACACTACCACTTGACACGGCCAAACTTGGCCGTGTTACCTTTATTTTTCAAGCCTAAAAACACGATTTTAGCCCCTTTTCTTTCAGTTTAAATCCCTAGCTTCCTTTTTCCTTTCTCTCTCTCTCGGCTCCCTCTCTCCAAAACCTCCATGATCATTTTCTAAAAGCTCCAAAATCCTACTAAATTCTCCATTTTTCTTAACCAAAACCAAATTAAACCCATTCAATCTTCTTCTTTTCTCATCAAAAACCAATTAAATTTGTTAAAGCTTTAATTTTCTCCAAAACTATCAATATGCCTAGAACAAAGATGGTGTCTCACCACAAGAGGAGGCAACCTCCAACTTCAGCTCCATCTTCATCTTCATCATCTTCAAGGAAAGCGACTCTTCTAGCTAGGGGTTTCTTTCCAACGAGGTATGTAAGCGAAGAATCCCTTAATGCTCTTCATATTAAGGATAATTTTTATAGCTATGTTCAAACCCTTGGATGGGAGAAATTAGTTTCCCTTAAACCTTTGCAATTTCAAGAGCTTACCATGGAATTTTTAACCTCTCTTAAGGTTGAATGAGATGAACAGAAAATTTGCATTAGGTTAAATTTTAAATTGCTTGGGAAACCATGTGTTATTAGTAATGAGCAATTGAATGCTATCTTTGGTTTCCATCAACAAGGGGAAAAATCTGTACCTAAGGGTTTTAAATAGCAATTTGCATGGGGAGCACTGGGCTCGGGAATATATGTGGCCAAATCAGCCAAGGCAACAAAATTGAGTAATCCTGCTCTAAGATATTTACATTGCTTTATGTCTTCTGGGTTCTTTGCACGGAAGAAAAGAACAGGTGTTGTGGAAATAAACGAACTCTTTTTCTTAGACTGTGCTAGTAATGCCATACCCGTTAGTGCCGGCTATTGGTTGGCCGATGTTTTTGACAATGTGGCGAATAAAAAGAAGGGTGCCATTTATATTGGAGGATTGGTTACCACTTTAGCGACAGCCCTTCTTGATGGTTTTGACCCGAGCAACTGCCATATGACTAGAATCTCGGGTAATGATTCGTTAGACTTGGCCACACTTGAGAAGATGCATATGGTTCTAAAAAGAGGAGGGGTCTATGTGATGGCTTCAGATGAGCCAAATGCACCGGGGGGCGGCAAAAGAGAATATGAGTCCATGAGGAGTCCGACTCGGATTCTCTTAATTTGGATGAAGATGCTCCGGTCCCGGACAATCAGGAGATCATTAATAGGATAGAAGCACTGGAAAACAAGGTCGATCGTAATCATGCTGCAGTCCTGCAATAGTTGGACCAAATCAATAGCAACCTTGCTAAGATTTTGAGCCTCCATCCTTCAGTTGCATCATCATCACATCCTCTATCACCATAGATCAAATTGGCTCCAACCTTTTGAGAAAATTTCTTACTTTCTTGTTTTTAGTTATCACATATTTTCGTTGTTATTTTTCATTTTTGTTTTTAATGTTAACACTTTATATTTTGGTTATTTTATATATATTGTATTTTGTTCCTGAACAATTGATGTTTGTGGGTGAAAAGGTAGCATTTTCCTCACAAGGGAACGATGAAAAACAGGTTGTACCTTAACTCTTTTTCTTTATTATCCTTGTTTCTATTGAGGATAATGTAACTCATAAGTGTGAGGTAATCTTTCAGCTTTCCTTTAATTTATGTTTTGTTTTTCTTTGTGTGTTATATTGTGCGTTTTTCATGGCATAATTATTGGAAACTTATTGACTTTTCTATAATTCTGGCATTACATTTGAGCCTTTAGTATCAGCATAGAGATTAGCATTTGAATTCATTCAGGATCAATTTTCAAATTTTGCAATTCATGACATATAAATCTTTGAGAACCCACCCTTTGTGAGTTTTGAGCCTCATAAATTGAATATTATTGTCAATCGATTTTCTTTTCTTAAGTGTGCACCTTCATGATTTTGCATCTCTAGAGCTTGCTTTTGCATACTAATTGAACTCACATTATGATTTTATCTCACGTTTTAAAATAATGAAGGCAAATTAGGATTACCCCCTTTAGCTTAAAAAAACCTCCCTTAATTATGAATTCCTTAGTGAGCCAAGTTGAGCCTTTGACCTTTTCTTGACTGATCAACACAATTCACAACTCAACATTTTCCTATTATTATCATACCTTCATTAAGGAATGGAGTTTCTTATGATATGACAATAGGAGTGGTTTAATTGATAAGTGTGGGGTAAATAAAAAAAAGAAATAAAATAATAAAATAATAAAATAAAAATAAAAATAAAAAGAAATAAAATAGTATTGTTCTAGTGAGATTTGGGGCTGAAATGCATACTTTGCAGATTGTATTTGACTAAGAGTCGATTATTCTTTTCTTCTACATTTGAGCTAGATGTTCAATGCAATTTTATATTTTGTATATATATATATATATATATAAATAATAAAAATAGAAATAAAAAGAGAAGATATATATATATATATACAAAATTCATATATTTTCTAACATTAGTCATCAAAGAGGAATTTCGACTCATTTACTTTTCTTTAAGTATGCAAGTATATGAGACTATCAAGGGTTGGTGAATATGCCATTTGAGGGAGTTACGAGTTTCTAAGCGAGATTATTGTCTAATTTAGATACTCCATTTCTTGATGTTCCAACTTAAATGTCTTTCCTCACACCTTCACCTTAGCCCCATTACATCCAAACAAAAAGACCTTCAGATTATTTCTTGAGAAAATCAGTGAGAGAGATTGGATAATTAAGCAAGTTTATGGCAGTATGCAGTCATGAGTGGTTTGAGTAAATTAACCTTTGAAATTGAGTGAAACACTTAGATGAGAGATGAGATTTGTTATGTCTGAATTAATGAATGAGTTAAGAAAATCTTGATTGAAGTAAATTGCATTTATTTATTGCTGAGTATTAAAGGATTTCATCTTATATACTTGAATTATAGTTAAGGTTAATTGAGTTTTTAATTTATGCTATGTAAATTTTCTTGAGGACAAGCAAAGTTTTAAGAGTGGGGTAGTTGTTTTATTAGTTTGTCATAAAATTGTAATTTATTTATTATGATGATTATTGTTTTCTTCATGCATTTTGTTAGTTTTAATCTGTTTATTTAGTGATTTCATCAATTTGGTAGTTTTTAATTTATCCCAGTGTTTATGTCATTTTTGTACTAGTTTTTAGTGTGATGTTTATGTGTTTTTGGTTAATGTTTCATTTGATTCTTGTTTAAAGTTTGTTTTAAGTGTTTGTTTTAGGTTAAAGTGCAAAAACTCCCTTGGAAGATCAAAACAAAGAAAGAAGAGCATGAAGCAGCAAGACATGGCCAAGCCAAATCAAGCTTGGCCGTGTCACCTCAAGAAAATTTTTGGCAGATCATGACACGGGCAGGAGACACGACCAAGCCACTGGCCGTGTCTCACCTAAAGGGCAAAACCAAGGGAACCAAGAAATAAAGGAAAATTTGGCAGAAGCTGACACTGGTAGGTGACACGGCCAAGCCACTGGCCGTGTCACATGACACGGTCACAAGCTTGGTCGTGTCCCATCCTAAGACAAAGAACAAAGGAAGAACCAAAGGAATTAAACAAAAGCTAACACACCTAGGAGACACGGCCAAGCCACTGGCCGTGTCACATGACATGGCCACAAGCTTGGCCGTGTCACTCTCATCTCCAAAGAAGCAAAGAAGAGCAAGGAGAAACACCCAAGTGACACGGCCAAGCCTGACACGGCCACAAGCTTGGTCGTGTCACTCCATGGGACTAGAGAAAGGAAGAAAGCGCGGATTTTCAGCGAGGGTTTTGTATAAATAAGAAGATTAGGGCAAGAGTAAGGGAATCATCCACACTTCCAGCCGTCCAACACATACTTTTCAGCTATTCTTCACTTTTCTTTTGAAGATTGATTTCACTTTCATGCAAACACTCTAGATCAAATTAGTTTTAGCCATTGCATTATTCTTTTATCAAAAATCTGAGTAAGAGATTCGTCAGAAGCCAAAGGAAGTTTGTAATTTGGTTTTGTTCTTAAACTCTATCTCTTAAGTTTCATTGAAATTGTATTTATGAATTCTCTAATGTCTAAATTAATTTCTTTGAATTTTAATGAGATGAATTTGTTTGATAGCATCATTATGAACTAAGTTTGATCTAGTCTAGGGTTTGTATGGATCTACTATGATTGTATGAAATGGTTATTGCTCTTAACTGAATTATTTCTTTTATCCTTAATTGAATGGATTTATGATAATATATAATTGATTGGCCACCAATTATGTGTTTGAGGTATTTAGATGAAGGATTGAGAAATGAAGTCTAATGCTAGAATAATTCAATTAGGGACTTAGGTGAATTAGAGATATAAACCTAAGGAAAAGATCATTTTGATTGTAATAAGATTAATTGAAAGAGGTTTGAATGCGAGAGCTTATTTCCTTGATTTGATTAATTAAGTTGCTTGAAATATGATCTTTGAAATTAAACAAGTTGAGAGAAATAACCATTCATACATATAAATTGGTAGAGAAGTGCAAACCCTAGGCTTTTCTATTAAGTGAATCAATATCCTTGTTTAGTTTCCTTTCATTGCTATAAATTCAATTCATTTTCTTTTGCATTAGTTGTTCAGCAATTCAATCTTATAAATCAAAAAACTACTAATTAATAAACTGTTCATTACGATCTGATAAATAATTAGTCTATCTAGCTTTCTTGTGAGACGACCTTAAGGTATTTACCGAAATACTACAGTAGCCTCATATACTTGCGAGTGTGGCTTTAGTAGTGTTTATTAGAGCGCAACACTTAGTTCAATTTGTAAGTAAAAATTCTTATATAAATAATAATTTAATAATAGTCTTTAATATAACTTAATTAATAAACTATTAATTTATTAGCTTATAATTAATTTATAAATTCTCCATATACATTTATTCATATTCTTATATTTAAAATACCTTTATTTTATTCTGTAATTTACTAATAAAAATTTATAATTTAAGAACTTAATTTATTTTTTAATCATAAGTATTTTTATTCTATAGTTAATATACTTATATATATATATATATATACTTCTTTCTAATTGCAATAATTAATCAATTAATAAACAGCTATATATATATATTAACAAAATTCCTCAAATATAATTTAATGATAACTTTAAATTTACCAATTAACAACTAATTACCAATTCATCAATTCCATATAATATAATTAATTTATTTTAAAATTTACCAATAAATATTTACCTCACAAATATTAAATTTTAAATTATAATTTGTATACATATATGTATACTTATTTTCTAATTATCTTCATTATTTTAATTTTTCATTCTAATTGTAACTATTTAATTAATTCTATAAATAAATAAATAGCAACTATAATAATTATTATTTTTTTAAAATTAGTAATAAAAATTTATTCAAACTCAGTAACTTACTAGTTAAATTTTAGTTTAATATTTATAATTACTATTCTAAATTAATTATTTATATTTTTAAAAAAAAATTTATTATTTTTACTATTTATGAAATTTCTAAATATTCATCCTAAATTAGCAAATGAGATATCAAATTGAAGCTCATGAAGAGAAAATTTTAAAAATACCCAAGTCGTCAGAAAAAGAGGTTGAAAAATGATCGGAATAGTCCAGTGGCCATTCACGGCATACTTGATAGGGTTGGAAAGCTCAGTGAGTTGACTTTCATGACGGTCGACGTTGACCAGAAAGAGACGAAGGGAGGGAAAGAAATAGACTGCCTCAAGTTTCTCCCTCTCCCTTCTCTTACTGTTTCTTTTCTTTCTTTCTTCCCCTCTCTCTCTCTCTCTCACGTTTTCTAATAGTCCATAAATTTAATTCTTTCTTTCTTCTTTATATTAAGACCACTAACTTTATTACCTTATTAAGTTTAATTTAAAACATTTTTTAAAAAAATAATAATAATGATGTAGACAAGTGTTGGTGGTATTAGACAAATACTAGTGGAGTATTTATTTTGTCTCCCACTTATATAAATGATTTAAATTTAATTATTAAGTTTTTTTATATAAATATATTTTTTTATATTAATATTAATATTTATTTTATTATTATTATTTTTTGTGTACATGGTATTACAAATACACTTTAGTATACCTAGAAAAATCATCAATAAAGGTCACATAATATCTTTTACCTCCTCTAGTCATTGTTTGCTTTAAATCTCCTAAATCCGTATGAATTAAACTTAATAATTCCAATTCTCTAAAAATTGAAGCACATGTCTTTTTAGTTTGTTTTGATTCAACACATGCTTCACATCTATGTATACAAGAATTATTAGAATTAAAAATTAAACCAAGTTGTTGCATTTTTTTAATATAAGAAACACTCACATGTCCTAACCTAGCATGCCATAAATCAAAAGAGTCAATCAAGTAAGCAGAAGAACTAGCATTTTTATTAATTTCAGAAACATTGAGTACAAATAAACCATGGTTACAATAGCCTTTCCCACAAATGTGTTATTCCTAGTCATGACAATCTTATCAGGCTCAAAAGCAACTTTCACCCCAACTTTTCCCAACAGACTCACTGAAATCAGATTAGAATGAATGTTGGGAACATGAAACACATCATTGAGTGCTAAGGTCTTGCCAGATGTGAGTTTAAGCAGGACTTTGCCTTTCCTAAGTATTGGAGCAGTTTAAGAATCTCCCAGATAGACCATTTCTTTGCCTTCTCCAACTTGAGAGTAGGAAGCAAAAGCATTCTTATTAGCACAAATGTACCTAGTGACACCAGAATCTATCACCCAATCTTTCACATTAGCCACAATATTGGCTTGAGAAACAACCACAGCAAAAATGTCATTAGAATCTTCCACCAAATTTGCATTTTGCTTAGCAAGATTGTCATTTATCCCCAACCTCTTTCTATATTGAGGTGCATTATGGCCCGGTTTGCCACACACAAAACAGTTGCCTTTCTTTTTAAAGTGGGATTGTTAACCTTGGGCTTGTAATCATGTTTCTTTTCATACCTCTTATTTGGCTTGTGAGACTTGTCTTGCACCAAATTGGCCTTCGTAGTAATTTCCTTCCCCTTGGTAGCCTTGAACTCCTTCCTATTGGTGTTTTCAATGATGATATGTGTGATAAAGTCTGCAATTTGTTTGTGCTTATGCTTGAGTTGTTGCTTGTAGTCACTCGATTGAGGCAACTTTTCAATGAGTAAACCAGCCACAGACTCTTCTTGCAAGTTGATATTTTTAGATTTAAGATCCTCCAACAGTTGGTGGTACTCATTAATTTGCACCTTGATATCTTTGTCCTCAATCATCTCCCACCTGTAAAAGTTACCAATAACAAATTTTTGCTTACCAACATCTTTAGTTATGTAATTCGTAATCATAGAGTCGCAAATTTCCTTTGTCTCCTTATAGGAACAGTAAACGTCAAAGCATTGAAGAGGGTGCTTATGATAGTGTGTCTACATACTTTGTTGGCATGAATCCAAACTTCCATTAATTTGGTAGAGGACTCATTTGGCTTGGCATTGGTGAGTACAAATTCTACTCCATGCATGTCTATAATCGAGAAGACTCGCTTTTGCCACCTTTTGAAGTTGTCCCCATTGAACACCTCAATTTTAGAGATGTCAGGGAATGGCTTGGCATAACGAACAATGGGAAGGATGGGATGGGTAGCAAAAACATTATTGACGGCATTGGCAGCAGTAGCATCAAAAATAGCAATAACATTGATATCAGAAAGATTAGCAGTCATTATCTTTAAGATTGTTATTAGAATTAAATGATAAGTAGTAAAGGCTTGAGGCGTGTAGACATTATCCTTAAGGATAATTTGATGGCAATAGTGAATTTAAATAAAGGCGTATCCCCCAGGATCCAATAAGCCCTTCTATTGCGTTTAAATGCAATAGGAATAAAGGAACCTGCAGAAAAATTAATTTAGTAACCCAACAGAGAAGGAAAGAACTAAGAATTAAGAGCAGAAGAGAAAATTGCGTATCCCTATTAAAGACTAGGAGGCAGCGTTATTTATAAAGTAATTAACAATGATTAGTAGCAGATTATTAGGGAACAAAATGGCTAGTAAATCAAAAGAAATATTTCAGGTAATGTTAATAAACAGCTGTAATATATTTAAGGGAGAGATTTTAGGAAGTGGAGAGGTGCCAACTTTTTAGGAGCCAAATTTGACTATGTCAAGATAACAAAAATTAATAAATATTTCATAAACAAAAATTTGAGTTGGGCTAGACCCATGTTTACTTTGCGCACAGGGAGGCAAATCCACCTATTTACACTAATTTTAGGCTTTTGGCCCAATTCTCGTGTGCGCTAGTCCATCCCTCTCACTTGCTCTTTACAAGCCTAATAAGGTGTTTCTCAATATAAATAAGTTTAAAGGTATACTTTCAATGTGGGATAAAGAAAAAGTCATGAGTTGTAGACTTTTGAAATATTCTATTTTTACAACAATTTAGAGAAGTAGTTTATAAAGCCGCCTCTAAGCAAATTGTAAGAAAAAAAATTAAATATAAAGAAAGAGGTGCTTAAAAACATTGTTGCTAAGTTAGGGCAAAATTTTTATTCACTCTAAACTGTTGGTTGTGTATTTGCATTTATTAAAATTTATCTATATTCTATTGTCACATTTTCTAAAATCCCTAAAGCTCCAAAATTTATCATCTCTGATTCACCCTATGGATAATTTGGTTGTGAATTAGTTGTGAAGTGTGAATTGTTTGAGATTTCTCTCTCTCTCTACTCTTCTAGGTTTTCTTTGCTTATTTCATCAATGGCATCTATGAGGTTTCTTTTTTGTGTTTTTCATTATTTTCATTATTAGCATTGTTTGATTTTTGTGGTTAATTCTCATATGCATTGTTTTTGTATTTAATTGCTATATACAACTCATTAGGCAAGGGGAAAAAGGAAATTTTGATTATTAACATCAATACAATGGTCACATAGGTTGGATGAAAAACAATATGCATATAATTTTGTTGATAGATGTCATGGCGCCAAATTGTGGTGGAAAAATATTAGGGATAGTGTAGAGGCAATTTTAACTGCTCCTACAATATAAAATTTTGGTGCCAAATTTTGATGAAATAATATTAGGGACAGTATAGAGGCTGTATTAACCACCCTATAATATAAAATTTTTGCACCGAAATTTGGTTGTAAAATATTAGGGGCAGTGTAGAGCGGTTTTAACCTCCCCTAAGAATTAAAACTCCATCTTGCCTTATTTTTTTGACGAGCTAAAAATTGCCCCTACAACATCCGTAACGGCGGTTATGTGCGCCTCTATGTAACCACCTCTAAATATTAATATACCCTGACGGACCATAGAACCGCCCATGCACATTATAGACAGTGTGAAAATTGGAGGTTTAGTACATCTTGTAGAGGCGGTTTATTAGGCATTTTAACCGCATCCATAGTTATGCATTGTTGTAGTGAAATTAAGTCGCTTAAAGACACCAAAATGTTATTTAAACTCTCATAATTTGTTTCTTATTTTTTATCAAGTTTTTTTAATTATAAATTGTTTGAAGTATTTATATTAATTTAATGATTTGATATCTCATGAGCCTTGCATATATCTATATCTATATATAAAAGCCAAGAAAAGGAGGAGGGTTATTTGATTGCCACATCATCAATTTTTTAAAATATACTATTTCTCCTTTTTTCTTTTTTTAATTAATTTTTCATTTAATTTTAATAATTTATATAAAATTTAAAAATTAATAAATTCAAATAATTTCATATTATTGTAATTTCATAATATTAATTAAATAAAGTATATTTTTGACTTTTACATTAATATAATATAATAATATTGATCGATTTATATATTTTTATAAATTTAAAAAAATTAAACAATAAAATATATGACTTTTAAAATTCATAAGTTTGCTTGAATTTTATTTTTTATTTTTCTATCTTGTTAAATAAAATTTATTTTTTTATAGTAAAAATATGTGTAGATTTTATTTTTAGTTAGTGAAATTATTAAATTATAAAATAAAAAAAATTTTTTTTGCTCACTTATACAATTTCAAAGAAATTATCATAAAAATCGAAATAAATATTTTATTTTATGTTTTTCTAATATAATTTATTATTAATTAATATATAAATTATTTTATATTTATTTATTATTAAATATATTTATTTATATTTTATTATTTTCACACAACTCACGAATAAGTGCCTAGCAAATAATAATTTAACTAAGAAATATGTTACTATTTTTTCATGACAGTATCATTAAGAGGATTGATCTTGAACAAACCAATTTCATAATTAAGCAGTTTTCTACATATTTTTAATGATTGATTTTTTTTTAAACTAATAAAGTTGAATACATATATGTATATATTAAGAAAGCCTTACATAGTCTTTGTACAATATATAAACAAAGAAGCCAGTCATATCTCAATTTTTTTCCTATTGATAGCAGAAGCTATCCAATTTACACATATATTGTTTCTTCTGAAAGGGGGAGAAAACCTGATTCTCCCTAAAACCTAAATCATGCATAGATCACTAGATTATTCAAATTAAATTGCAAAGGGCTAAATTGCATACCTGACATCATCGTATGTTGAAGCTGAAGACGATTTTGGAGTTTGTCGCCTTCTAGGGGATACACACTTTAAGTTTAGCGGAAGTACTACTGAAGGAACATAATGTTCTCTCAAAATTGTTATGTTCCCCTGGAGACCACGACCCCTTATTTATAACTGATGATGATGATTTCTATTTTGGTCCTTCAACAAAACAGAAATTCTTATCGGTCTCTACACTTATAATCCTATTACGAGTAGGACACCTCAATAGTCAACAATCCTAATTTGATCAAAACTTTAATTGACTATTTTAATTTGACTGCAATACATATTTAATATTTAAAAATATTTAGCTCATACTTATGATTAATTAGAGGATTAATTTTATCAATATAAAATTAATTCTAACAATCTCCCACTTGGGCTAACATATATTAAATATAAATGTATATACCTTAATGAGCTCATAAAAGCAGTCATACTAAAGGTGCCTCAAACAATCTCGTCCATTGATTATATTGATAAAGGACTGAAGGGTCAGTCACCACATTCATTGTGACTCAAACCACCATCAATCACATTACCAATACTCTCAAATGACATAGATCAATAATAGGAGTGTAGCATGGAAACTACATGTAATGTGATCTAATCATGCATGTTTCCAACTAGTCATACTTTAGTGAGATCAATCAATAATAATACAGAGTGTAACAAAATAAATACTTTATTTTCTGCAGAAACTGAGTATTAATAACATAATATATCCATTACAAAACAGAGTATACACAAATATAATGTAACCATAATGAACAAACTCCCACTGAAACTAAATAGTCTCAAATAATGTGACAACCATATGAGCAATGTGCTCATGAAAAACTTTCGGTATCACAGCCTTAGTGAGCGGATCCGCAATCATGGAGTTCATTCCAATATGCTCTATGGATATCTGTCCACTCTATACTCTCTCCCTCACAGCCAGAAACTTTATCCCAATGTGTCTCGATCAAGAGAGCTTCTGTTGTTGTTGGAGAATAAGACTGCTAAGTTATTATCACAGTATAACTTTAATGGCCTTTCAATGCCATTCACAATGCACAGCCCTGTGACAAAGTTCCTCAGCCAGATTGCCTGATTGGATGCCTCATAACTTGCTACAAATTATGCTTCCATGGTGGAGGTAGCTACTACAGTTTATTTCACACTCTTCCAAGAAATAGCATCGCCAGCCAAGAGATATATGTAGCCTGATATGGATTTCCGACTGTCTTGGCATCCCGCAAAATCAAAATCAGTATACCCAATAATCTCAAGCTGATCTGATCGCCTGTATGTGATCATATGTCACTTAGTTCTCTGAAGATACCTCAAGACTCTTTTGGCTGCTTTCCAATGATCCATTCCTAGATTGCTGAGATATCGCCCTAACATGCCAACTATGAATGAAATATCTGGACGAGTGCAAACTTGAGCATACATCAGACTCCCAACTGCTGACGCATAAGGAATCTTCTGCATCTCCTGAATCTCAAGTTCACCCTTTGGACACTGATCAAGACTGAATTTATCTCCTTTAGCAACTGGGGTATCAATTGGTCTACTGTTGTGCATACTAAATCTCTTGAGCACTTTCTCAATATAGCCCTTTTGTGATAATCCAAGAATACCTCGAGTACGGTCTCGATGTATTTGAATCTCTAATACAAAAGAGGCTTCACCTAAATCTTTCATCTCAAAGTGTTTTGAGAGAAAGACTTTGGTCTCGTGCAGCAAGTCCTTACAGTTAGTAGCAAGCAATATGTCATCCACATATAAGACCAAAAAGATAAACCTACTCCCACTGAACTTGTGATACACACAATCTTCCACAGCATTTGTCTCAAAACCAAAAGAGACAACTACTTCATGAAACTTGAAGTACCACTGACGAGAAGCTTGCTTGAGTCCATAAATGGATTTCTTTAATCTGCATACCAGTCACTCTGGGTCTCCAGACACAAAGTTTTCTGGCTGCACCATATAGATGGTTTCATCAATGTCTCCATTGAGAAACGCAGTCTTCACATCCATTTGATGTAACTTAAGATCAAAATGTGCAATTAGAGCCATGATTTTCCTAAAAGAGTCCTTCGATGATACTGGAGAGAAGGTCTCTTTATAGTCAATCCCTTCTTTCTGAGTGAAGCCTTTAGCTACAAGACGTGCCTTATATCTTTCCACATTACCTTTAGAATCCCTCTTGGTTTTAAATATCCATTTGCAACCAATGGATTTCTTTCCTTCAGGTAATGGAACAAGATCCCAAACTTGATTGTCTTGCATAGATTTATATTCTTCACTCATTGCCTCAATCCACTTATGAGAGTTAGAATCCTGCATGACATGATGAAAGCTGATTGGATCATCTTCCACCATGTCTACAGTGTCCTCATGTTCCTGAAGTTATACTACATAATCATCTGGAATAGCATTTCTTCTCTCTCTAGTGGACCTCCTTAAAGGCACAGGTTCTGGCTCAAATTCTTGAGGTTGTTGAGCTTGTTCTTGAGAAAGTTGTTCAACATTGTCTTGTATTGGAACTTGATGTGCTTCTGGAACAGTGACAAGCGTAGGAACCAGAACACTGTTAGGAGCAATGATAGGAATCGACACTGAGTGTTCCTGACTCGATCCCTCCTCAAAGACAATGTTTCTAACCTTACTTCTCCCCCCAAACTCAACATCCTCAAAACATTTTGCAATTCCCATCTCAAAAATAGATCTGGAAGTAGGATTATAAAACTTAAAACCCCGAGATCGCTCAGAATAACCAACAAAGTAGCTACTAACGGTTTTGGAGTCCAATTTTGTCTCATTGGGCCTATAAGGCCTAGCCTCAGCAGGACATCCCTAAACATGAAGGTGCTTTAGACTGGGCTTACGTCCAGTCCAAAGCTCATAAGGTGTTTTTGTAGCTGCTTTAGTTGGTACTCTGTTAAGAAGATAGACTGCTGTCTTTAATGCTTCTCCCCACAAAGACTCAGGTAAAGAAGAATGACTAATCATACTTCTAACCATATCCATAAGAGTCCTATTACGTCTCTCAGATACATCATTCATGCTGGGTGTACCAGGCATGGTGTATTGAGGGACTATACCACAGTCCTGTAGGAAAATAGCAAATGGTCCTGGACGTTGTTCACCTGAACCGTCATATCTACCGTAGTACTCACCACCACGGTCAGATCTAACGCATTTAATCCTCTTTCCAAGTTGGTTTTCAACTTCGGCCTTATAAGATTTGAAAACGTCCAGAGACTCTGATTTCTCATGAATGAGATATAGGTACCCGTAACGTGAGTAATCGTCTATGAATGATATGAAGTATCTTTGGTCATTCCTTGTTGCTGTAGGAAATGGACCACAGATGTCCGTATGTATCAATTCTAAGACGTTTGATGACCTATTGGCACCTAATCTCTTTTGTTTGGTCTGTTTACCTTTAATACACTCAACACAGGAGTCCAAATCTGTGAAATCAAGTGTATTTATGATACCATCTGACACAAGACGCTCTATTCTAGATTTGGATATGTGACCCAAACGTCTGTGCCATAGAGCTGCTGAGTTATCCATATTCAACTTCCTTTTGGTACCTATAGTACTAACTTGCAGGGTCTCATTATAAGAGGCGTCGATATCTAACATATATAGATTATGAAGTGAATACAAGAAACCAGTACCTAAAATTTTTGAATCCATAGATAAAGTAACTTTATTGTTTCCAAATGAACAAGTAAAACCATATTTGTCCAAATGGGAAATAGAAATTAAATTCCGCCTAAAAGACGGAATAACAAAAGTATCTACTAGATCCAAAAAATTTCCAGTTCTCAAACGTAATCTAAAATGTCTTATCGCCTCTACTTCTACCGGTTCGCCAGTTCCCATATAAACGTATCTTTCACCGTCAGTTGGCTTTCGGTAACTTAGGCAACCCTGCATTGAAACACTTATGTGACTAGTAGCACCAGAATCTATCCACCAAGTGTTTCTAGGTACCGAAGTTAAATTAACTTCAGAACAGACTAAAACCAAATATTTTCTCTTATCAGCAGTCTTATTATCAGTATTTTCATTCATAGGGACAAAGTTGGGATTACACGGCATGCTAGCTGAATTCAGAGAAAATAAATAATAAATGACATAAGCTCACAATCCACAAAAATTTGAAACAAATCACAGAAGTAGAGTTCAAATATTGAAAATAAGATACCGGACACAACATTAATATTCTCATCTTTGGACATAAAATATTAACTGTAATTGGTATCTCAACGCAGTAATCAAATATTGACAATTCAGTCCTGTCAAATAATAAACCTTCCTTTGGGCCGATTTATTATCCACATGGATGAACACATAATAATTATCACATATTTATTACTGCAATGTATTCTCAATTCAGCCAGATAGCAACCTTCCTTTGGGCCGGTTTACTACCCGCAATGAATTTTAATACACCTGTCTAATATCCCAAATAAATTAATTTACACAATAGAGGTCACTTTGGTAACTTTTTGCTTCAATTAATTTATTATTAAAAATATTAAACACAATCAAGACTAAAATACCAAAATATAAACTCAATTGAATTAAATTTTAAATTGCAATCAAAATTGCAATTTTAAAATTAAATGAATTTTTTTAAAATAAAAAAATAAAATAAATTTAAAAAAATGAAAAGGAGTAAGGTAAATTTTTTTTTAAAAAACGTTTATTGTATTCTTCTAAACCAAAATGAAGAACAAAAAAAAATTTAAACGTTTACTGTGTTCTTCTAAACCAAAACGAAGAACAAAAAAAATTTTAAACGTTTACTGTGTTCTTCTAAACCAAAACGAAGAAAAAAAAATTTTTAATTAATTAATTTACATATTTAATTAACTAAATTAATTAATTCCAGAAAAAATCACAAACCCAAAATTGAAGTCTAAAAAATTTGATTTTTCCAGAATTAACTAAATAATCTCAGTAATTTAATCCAGAAAACAAATCAAACCAAAATTGATTTCAAATTACTAATTTTGATTCCAAATTAATTTTATAAAATTACAATCACCGAATTAATTTTCTAGAATCAAAACAATAATCAATACCACAATTTAATCAGAAAATCTAGCAACCTAGCACAGGGCTCTGATACCAATTGAAAGGGGGAGAAAACCTGATTCCCCCTAAAACCTAAATCATGCATAGATCACTAGATTATTCAAATTAAATTGCAAATGGCTAAATTGCATACCTGACATCATCGTATGTTGAAGCTGAAGACGATTTTGGAGTTTGTCGCCTTCCAGGGGATACACACTTTAAGTTTAGCGGAAGCACTACTGAAGGAACGTAATGTTCTCCCAAAATTGTTATGTTCCCCTGGAGACCACGACCCCTTATTTATAACTGATGATGATGATTTCTATTTTGGTCCTTCAACAAAACAGAAATTCTTATCGGTCTCTACACTTATAATCCTATTACGAGTAGGACACCTCAATAGTCAACAATCCTAATTTGATCAAAACTTTAATTGACTATTTTAATTTGACTGCAATACATATTTAATATTTAAATATATTTAGCCCATACTTATGATTAATAAGAGGATTAATTTTATCAATATAAAATTAATTCTAACATCTTCTTCTTACAAAAAAAAAAGAAGAGAAATCTATAAAACTACTGGCAATCCTCCTGATCTTCCTCACGATGGCGTCAATCTCATATGGATATTGATCTGGAATTGAGATAGCCTGGATCACTGTTTTGCAATCCGATTCAAAAATACATTTCTGAAAACCATAATCTGTTGCTCTTTGAAATGCAAGAAGCAAAGCTTGAGCCTCATTAATTTATCTAGAATTGTTTGCAACTTTGAAGTGTATGTAACTATGTGCAAATTTAATTCGATGGTAATGTTACTGGTAGTATATTGATTATAGTCTATAAATTTTGTTTATATTCTACAAATTTTGAATATAGGAGAAGATGAGGAGAGCGTTGGAAAGTTAATGGAAGATAAGTCAAGGATAGCTGAAAATAATGAAGTTGGATTCATATGCATATGAGACTCTGGAGTCAACAACCATGGCCTCGCAACTATGATGTTTTTCTTCGCCAAATTATTGAAAATAATGAACGGTCGAGACACAAATACAAACCTTTTGTTTTATTTAGAAATGATTTGCATTTTAACAGTAATATAAAAATCTTTAATATTTTTTTTATTATTTTATTATCAATCCTTTTTTGTAAGGGCACAATTTTTATAATATAATAATTTTTGTTATTATAGTTATTTTTTTGGTTAACATTGTTATAATAGTTATTCATTTAAAAAGATATTGAATTTCAAAAAATCATTATATAATAATATTTGTTAATAATTAATAAAAAAAAATTTGCTCATGTCTGTTTCCAAATATCTATTTCATCGCTAACAATAATTACAATAACAAATGTTCATCGCTAATACATATCCACTTTCTCATTATTTATGTCAATTGCATCAATTTAAAGTGGTCCCAAAAAGTTAAAAAAATTGTAGTAATAGCACAATATATATTGGTCAGAAATACTAATAAAATGTTTGTTGCTAAAAATTTATAGCGAGGCCAGATAATCGTCACAAATAAAATATTTTAGCATATTCACCTTATTTTTAGACTCATTAGCGATCGCTTTTAAATTTATTAGCAATGACATAATTTTATCACAAAAAATTATTTGCAATAGTCTTGCCGCATTTATAGCAAGAGCAAATAATCATCGTAAATAAAATTTCATAGCGTAATCTCTTTATTTTTAGTCTCATTAGCGATCGCTTTTAAAATTATTAGCAGTGATATAATTTTATCTTAAAAAATTATTAGCAGCAACATTGCCGCAAAAAACATTTTGCAATGGAGATATTTGTTACAATGCATGACAACCATAAAATCATCACTAATGCTAATAGCAACAATAAATACAATCATTAGTAATGAAATTCGTGTGTCACTAACAAGCAATTTGTTTTAGTGATTATATAAGGGGGAAATGGATGTTATTAAACAAGCAACCCCATCAACCATCTTACTATCTGAGTCTCTAATAATCACATTGTTAGCCGTAATTGTTGACAAAAAAAAAAGTAAGGGATTTCAATCCCACATCGAAGAAAGAAAGGAAATAGGAGGGTATTCCCCTCCTATATAAGTGGCTCAAATCCTTTAGTTCAAAACACACCAAAACACAACAAGTGTTTTATATTAGAGATTAGAGTTGAGCTCTTGGAGTCTCTTGGAGTATAAATATTTGGGGATTGTTTTGTGGGTGTCGGTTAGAAAAATATTTTGTATTTGTGGTTGTAACAATTTTTCACATAGTAAATATTTTTCTTGGAGTCGTTAGGCAACGGCCGTGGTTTTTCTCCATTTGAGAGTTTTCCACGTTAAATCTTTGTGTCTTTATTCTCTTTAATTTCTCAATTGTTATTTTATTTTCTCATTTATTCCTGCTTAAAGACGGTTCGAGGGGCGGGAAAATAGCGATTTTCCCAACAAGTGGTATCAGAGCTTAGGTGTTATATTTTTTGTCAAAAATCTTAGTATGCTCTGTGGTTGCAGCTTGGTCTGATCTTCCACATCAGAAAAGATTTTTGTTAAAAAATTATTTTTGTTTTTAAGCTGGTGAAGCCTTTGGAGCTGGTGGAGCTTTGGAAAAGGCGGAGCTGTTTTGCTTTGGTGTGCTTGAGTATTGGTGGTGAGATAAATAATTACATGTCGAGGTAAATTCTGTCAAACGACACAAATTTAGTCTAAGGCAAGTGGATTTTAAGTGAGACCATTGTGACTCCTCCTCTTACCTGGGAATTTACCTGGTGTAATATTTATTTCTAGTCCTTTATTAAGCACAAAGTAAGCATGTCGGCAATGAGATGCGAGATTGAGAAATTTGATGGGAGAATGAATTTTGCACTGTGGCAAGTGCAAGTCAAAGACGTGTTGATACAGTCTGGACTACATAAGGTTTTGCAGGGTAAACCAGACAGCGGAAGAAATTCAGGAAAAGGCGGTGGTAGTGGAGACTCAGAAAAATCCAAGATTAGTGACGAAGAATGGGAGGAGCTGGATATCAAGGCGGCAAGTCAAATTCGCATATGTCTAGCAAAAAATGTTCTTGCTAATGTGCTTGGATTGTCCACGACAAAGGAGCTGTGGGAGAAACTGGAAGAATTGTATCAAGGGAAAAATATATCCAACAGGTTATATTTGAAGGAGCAATTTCATACGTTGAAAATGGCAGAAGGTACAAAGCTGTCCGATCACCTGAGTGTCCTCAACGGTATCATCTCTGAATTGGAAACTCTTGGAGTGAAAACCGAAGATGAAGATAAAGCTCTCCGGCTCATCCTGTCACTTCCTTCAACATATGAGCACATGAAGCCTGTTCTGAAATATGGTAGTAAGGAAGTGGTGTATGCAGATGTGGTTAGTAAGCTCATTACTGAGGAGAGAAGACTGAATGAAATGGAAAATAAATCTTATGAGAATTCAGCTTTATCTGTCGGTATCAGGAAAAAGAATAAAGGCTCTGGAAAGAGGAAGGTTGTCTGCTGGGGGTATGGTCAAACTGGACACGTGAGGAAGGATTGCCCGAACGGTGGAGCTGATTCGGCTAGAAGCTCTAACGTTGTTGCTGCCAATGTGATCTCCTGTGGCGAAGGAGATGATGAGTTTTCTGTGTAGTTGAGAGAAGTGTGTCCTTATGGCATGATTGCTACCTGTTGAGATGCCATGGAAGAGGACGGATTATTGGTAGTTGGTTCAAGGAAATGCGCGCTGCATTGGTTGACAGTTGATGCAAGGTGCGTGGTGGAAAAATTATGTCAATGGCTAATGAACTCTCGGAAAGTCAACAGGAGGGTTGCACCATAAATTATTAGCGGGATCTCGACATGGCCGGTGAAAAATTCTTGGAGTCTGTGAAGTGATTTCAAGTGATGATACTCTTTTATGGTGGAGTATGATAATTCTTGTTATTAGAATTATGATTGTCGGTAACAGACAATGTTGTATTTTTTTTTATTTTCTTTTGTCAAGGTGGAGATTGTTAGCCGTAATTGTTGACAAAAAAAAAGTAAGGGATTTCAATCCCACATCGAAGAAAGAAAGGAAATAGGAGGGTATTCCCCTCCTATATAAGTGGCTCAAATCCTTTAGTTCAAAACACACCAAAACACAACAAGTGTTTTATATTAGAGATTAGAGTTGAGCTCTTGGAGTCTCTTGCAGTATAAATATTTGGGGATTGTTTTGTGGGTGTTGGTTAGAAAAATATTTTGTATTTGTGGTTGTAACAATTTTCCACATAGTAAATATTTTTCTTGGAGTCGTTAGGCAACGGCCGTGGTTTTTCTCCATTTGGGAGTTTTCCACGTTAAATCTTTGTGTCTTTATTCTCTTTAATTTCTCAATTGTTATTTTATTTTCTCATTTATTCCTGCTTAAAGACGGTTCGAGTGGCGGGAAAATAGCAATTTTCCCAACACACATCAGCTCTGGCCAAATGCTTTTTATCATCAAAGATCACATCTGAATTGATCTTTAGCCAGCCTACTAGAAGAGGATTCCAAATTGACTGAATCTGAGGAGAGGTGTCAGATTATGCAGCTTCTGGTTCATTAGCCTATATAAATTCTTCCGCCATTTCCTTTGCTCTATTAATTGTATATATGGGATTGGGAGTATTTTAAGCTAAAATTTATTTCCAATAAGCTCAATCAATCTTTATGCATAGGGAATGATGTATGCCAGCCTATTGGAAGAGCATCTAAACAAGCTTTACATCAAGCCTTTTCTATTAAGGATCTTTTTTTTTTTTTGAATTGTTCGATTAAGTATCTTGGTTTAGCTAAATATTTTCTTGGTATGAAATGCATGGAACTGTAGCAGGTGTGTACCCCAACCAGCATAAATATATATTGAATCTTATTGAGGACACTAGTTTAATAGATTGTAAACCTTCTAAACTACCACTGTTTATTAGAATTGAAATTCGTAACGAGTCTATTGAGGCTTTATCTAAACCTGATAAGTTTAGGAGATTGGTTAATAGATTATGTTATTTAAACCTGACCAAACCTCATACCACTTATCTCACTCTGCAGCTTAATTAATCAATATATGAACAATCCTAGGATGTTCCATAATTTACAATCACTATAAGAAAAATGAGAATTAGCGACGGACAAAATCCTTCGATAATTCTTAAAAATTTGTCGCTAACAGTCATTAGAGGCAGATTAGCGGCGGATTAGATGTTGTCGTTATTCACGCTGTCATTGAAAAAATAATGACAGACTTTTTACTTCGTCGGTATTTAGCGATAAATTTTTTCGTTGCTAACCCTTCGCTACTTAATCTTGTTGTCCTTTTAGTGAAGATAAATTTAGCGACAAAAAATCTGTCCCTAAATCCATCGCTAAATTATTAATTTAATTAAAAAAATAAATTATTTTTTATCACTAAATCCGTAGCTAAATTATTAATTTATTTAAAAAATTATTTTTTAAAAAATAAAATAATTTATTTTTAAAATATTTTATTTTATTTTTTAATTTCTAAAGTAATTTATTCTTAAAAATATTTATTCTGTTAAAAAATTTATTCTAAAAAATATGTATTATAATAAATAATTTATTTACATAAAAATTAAATTATTTACCAAATAATATCTAAAAAATAATTTTTTAACTAATTTCTCTAAGAAATAATTTATTCTAATATTTATCTAAAACATAAAAATAAATTATTCCACTAAATAAATTCCTAAAAAAATTTATTCTAACATTTATCTAAAATATAAATCAATATATTAATTAATTTTTAAAAAATATTTTAAAAATTATTTATTCAATCAAATAATTAATTTAATTTAAAAATAAATTATTCAACCTAATAATTTCTAAAAAAAATTCTACCAAATAATTTATAAATTTTTTTCTAAATATTATTTATTCAACAAAATATAATATTTATTCTAAAAATTATTACTAATTATAAAAATATAAATAAATAAATAATCTAAAAAATACATTCCTTCAATTAATTTGCAAAATCATAATAACTTCAATCAAAATTCAAGAGAAGACAGGAGAAAGAGGATGAAGAGGAAGAATAAAAAAAAGAAGAGAGTGAGGAGAAAGAAGAAAGGAAAAAAAAAAAAGAAGAAAGAAAGAAGGAAAGAAAGAAAGAAAGAAGAGAGAAGAAAGAAGGAGAAGAACAGAAAGAAGAAAGAAAGAAAGAAAGAAGGAAGGAAGGAAGAAGAAAAAAATGAAGGAAAAAAAGTTGGAAAGAATAAATATTTAGGTTTTAGCGACGGAATTAGCGACGAAATTACATTCCTTCTAAAAACAAGAGTATATTTTTAAAAATTCATTATTAGTGACAAAATTAGAGACAAAGCTTAATTCTGTTGCTAAAAAGACGAGACATATTTTTAAAAATTTATTATTAGCGATAAAATTATCGACAAAAATAAGTTCCGTCGCTAAAATTCAGCACAAAAAATCCGTCTATTCTTTAAAATATTTAAAATTAGCGATGGCAATAAATTCCGTTGCTAATTAACCCCCAAAAAATTTTTGCATTTATTTTTGAACAATTAAAAATTAACAACGAAATAGTTCAGTCGTTAATTTAGATGAAATTAGCAACAGATAGGGTGTTCCGTCGCTAATTAGAGACGGGAAGTAATTCCATTGCTATTTTTGTTTATTAGCGACGAGATTTAGAGATGAAATTTTAATACCGTCGCTAAATGCAAAACGCCAATAGTTGGCGCTAGATTTAGCGACATATTTAACGATGAATTTCCTCTGTCGCTAATAATTTATCGTCGCTAATATGTCGCTATTTAGCAACGAATTTCTATCCATTGCTAATTTTTGTCGCTAATTTGTATTTTTCTTATAGTGAATATTTGCTGCAACAAAAAATTTTGGATAATATCAATATTAGCAATTAATAATACCCAAATTCAGATACACTCATTTGATTATTATTTCCATATTCTTTCTTAAAAATATAATAACTAGATTAAATCAAGATTTAAACATGGAAAACTTACTCTCAATTAATTCTTAAATCCTTTTCTCCGAGTGTCATATAATAGTATGTATCCCATTGTACATATCATAATTAAAATTACCTTTATAATGAAAATAAACCCTTTAAAAAATAACCCAACATGACTTGTGATAGAATACAAATTTTAATTTGTTATTTTAATCAAAAACTAAAGAGAACAAAAAATATTCCTTTCTTCGCCAAATATTAGTTAATATTGAAAACAAATGCAAAAGCAAAAAAGCAAACATAAATGTGAAAAACATAGACATGAAAAACATCATTTAACCCATTAATTAATCATCATTATTTAACCACTAATTACTAGTAATACTATATACCAAAGTCCACAGATGCTTTAATTTTTTTTTACAGAAAGGTGATTTATTATTATTATTATTAGAGAATTGGGGGAAAATATAGGGACAGTAGGCTTACCCAGAGTACCCAAAACTAAATACTCCACCATTCCATGTGAAAAAACTCCACTATACCCAAATAGTCAAAGTACAGATGTTTGCTTACAGACTAAAAAAATAGAATAATATACAAATATAGAAGCAGGCACAACTGTAAGGACACCAAATAGGTCAAGAATAGAGCTACCCAACTCTTTTGTTCCTTTGAAAAACATTAATTTTTTGAAGATCAACTCATTGCAATATGATAGTAAAGCATAATTGCAGCAATAGGAACCATATCTCTTCTTGCTTGCTATATAGCTGTCAAAAGTCTCAGTTCCTTACCTTCATACTGAATTTTCTTGTTTACCATTCTATAAGGAAACTGAATTATGGGGTTGGCACACTGTCTTCCAATCATCGAATTGACACTAGGAGGCTTGCATGACGGAGTGCCTAACAAACGTAGGAATCCAATGGTGTAGCCACAGTCCAAATAAAAGTTTGCTTTAATACTATGAATCTGATCAAACAAACCCAATTGGGTGATAGAACTATATTATTTGATGTCATAAAGAAACTGCAAATGTGTTGGCCAAGCAGTCAGAGCCAAACTATTAGTGAACATTAATCTGTGTGTTGTTTTGGCTATTTATATATCATGAAAATTTATTGACCATTTTTGGGGTAAAAAATAAAGGTGCCTAACCTAGAAAATAAAAGTTAAAAATTGAGGTGTCTAACTTAGGTTAAAAAAGGTGACTAATTTCACCAACCCAATTTTGAAGCCTATATAAACCCTTTAACTCTCATTTGAAAGATATCTCAAAAATTTAAGTCTTCTCTCTTTCATTTGTAATTCATCTTTGATATTAGTAAAATTATTTTGGTGGTGTTCGAGGATGCAGGTAAAATTTGCTAAACCTCGTTAAATTGTAGTGTTCTCTTTATTGTTTATTTAACAGCTATTTTGAGATATAGTTGTAGTGATATTTTGTGCTATTAATTATATGTCTAGAAAAATTCTATCTAAGGAAAGACTTAGTATTTAAGCGTGTCCATTGTGACCCACCTCTCTTTCCTGAAAATATTTTTGGTATAATTAATTGGTATAATTGTTCATACACTATACATATTATTAGTAAAAATTAATCTAATTTTCACAATAATTGATATCAGAGCTAAGGTTTTCTGAGTATACTCTGTGGTTGCACCCTAGTCTGATCTTTTACATCAGAAAATTTTTTTTGGATTATTTATATTCCGTATTTGTTATCTATTAAATAATTTTTGAAGCATAAATGACAAACGACTCAGGCAAATCACCCACTACAAAAGAGACAATATGTACTTCATAAATTTGGTCAAGGACTGTAGTGTCAAAAACTAAATTTGCAATAGAGATTTTTTATGGTACAAGTCATTTTGGTATGTGGCAAAGTGAGGTTCTAGACGCTCTCTTCCAGCAAAGTCTAAACATTGTCATTGAAGAAGAAAAACTATAGGACATTGATGAAAAAAACTGGAAAGCCATCAATCGAGTGGCATATGGTACAATTCGATCGTGCCTTTCTAGAGAACAGAAGTATATTTTCTCTAAGAAAATTTTCCAAAAGTAAATTGTGAAAGGCATTGGAGGAAAATTTTTTAAAGAAAAGTCAGAATAAGCTTCATATGAAGAAGAGATTATTTCGCTTCACTTATGTTTCTGGTACCACTATGAATGAACACATCACTAATTTTAATCAGCTGATAACTGATTTGATAAATTTGTACGTGTTTTTTAAAGATGAAGATTTGGCTTTGATGCTGTTGGGTTCCCTTCTAGAGGAGTTTGAATTTTTTGAAACAACTATACTCCATGGGAAGGATAAAGTGACTCTCTTTGAAGTAACTACTGCATTATACAGTTATGAACTACGAAAGAAGGACAAGAAAGAGAGTTTAAGTGGAGCAGCAGAAGCATTAATAGTGGGAAGTCGCTCTCAAAGCAGGAAGAGAGAAAAGAAGAGGAGATCAAAATCCAGACTAGCTAAAGATGAATGTACCTTTTTTCGGGAGAAAGGGTATTGGAAGATAGATTGTCCTAAGCTGAGAAATAAAAGCAATCTGATAGAGAAAAAGTTGTTATGAATTCAAATGTAGCTGAGTATGATGATGAAGACTCTCATTAGTTGTTGTATCATCAACAAGCTCTTCTAGTGTTTGGCTACTTGATTTAGGTTGTAGCCATCATATGTGTCCCAATCGGGATTGGTTTTTTAACTTTAGTGAACTAGAAGGCGTAACTGTTTACACAGCAAATGACGGTCCATGTATGATTAAAGGGATTGGTTCAATCCAATTAAGGAATCATGATGGATCAATTAGGACTTTGACAAATGTCTAATATGTATCGAGTTTCAAGAAGAATCTCATCTCTCTGGGCGTCCTATAATCAAAGGGCTTCATTGTAAATGCAACAGATGGAGTAATGAAAATCATCTCAGATGCATTGGTGATGATGAAAGGGATGAGGAAGAACAATAACTTGTATTACTATCAAGGTAATGCAATTATTGAGACAACAACAGCAACTTCCAGTAATGATTAGGAGTTGGAAGAAGCCAGATTATGACATATGCGCTTGGGGCATAATGGCGATAAATCCTTAAAACTTTTGTCAAAACAAGGATTACTAAAAGGAGTGCAACCCCAAAAGTTAGATTTTTGTGAACATTATGTCAAAGGCAAACAGACTAAAGTGAAGTTTGGTACTACAATCCATAATACCAAGGGTATTTTAAACTATATTCACTCAGATGTGTGGGGTCTTTTCAAGACAGCTTCAATGGGAGAAAAGCGCTATTGTGTAAATTTTATTGATGACTTCTCTAGGAGAGTATGAGTGTATACTATAAACATAAAAGATGAAGTGTTGAGAGCTTTCCTCATATGGAAAAAGATGGTGAAAACTCAGACGGGCAAAAAAATCAAATGTCTCCGTACATATAATGGTAGAGAGTATAAAAATGATCCATTTTTGAAATTCTACCAAGATGAAGGCATTATTAGACACTTCACAGTTAGAAATACACCATTACAGAATGGAGCGGCAGAACGTATGAATCGAACATTGGTGGAGAAAGTTTGATGTATGTTGTCCAATGCTGGGTTGGATAGACAATTTGGGCTGAGGCTGTGACATATGCCTACCATCTCGTTAATCGCTTACCATCAGTTGCTATTGGCTGTAAAACACCTTTAGAGATGTGGTCTGGAAAACCTGCTACTGATCATGATTCCTTACATGTATTTGATTTCAATGCATACTACTATGTTAAGGAATCAAAGTTAGATCCAATGGCAAAAAAAGTGTTCTTTATGGGGATCACCACTGGTGTAAAAGGATTTCGCCTTTGGTGTCTAGAAATAAAGAAAATAATATTTAGCAAAGATGTTACCTTTGATGAGTCTACCGTATTGAAAAAAGTAACAAATGAAATTATTCAGTAGACAGATGATACTCCGCAGTAGGTGGAGTTTGAAAGAAGAATTGTTAATCCAGCAACAAATAAAACAGATGAAGATACTCCTATGGTAGAGGTGAAGTAAGATGAAGAATAGGTTCCAACCCAAAAACCTCCACAGCAATAAAAATCTATTGCAATAAATAAGTCACAACGAGAGAATCGCAAACCTGCTCGATTTGATGATATGGTGGCTTATGCATCTCTAATTTCAAATGACGGCATTCTTAACACTTATAGTGAAGCTATCAAAAGTTTAGAAAAGGAGAGGAAGAGGAAAGCCATGGATGATGAAATGCATTCCTTTGGAAAGAATTAGACATGGAAATGGAAGCTAGCTAATCTACTAAAGGAAAAGAAAGCAATTAGATGCAAATGGGTATATACAAAGAAAGAAGGATTTTCTGACAAGAACGATGTTCACTACAAGGCAAGGTTAGTAGCTAAAGGCTATGCTCAAATAAAAGGAATTGATTATAATGAAGTTTTTTCTCCAGCTGTAAAATATGCTTCCATTAGAATTTTATTGGCCTTAGCAGTATAATTGGATTTGGAACTCATTTAACTTGATGTAAAAACTGCATTTCTACATGGTGACTTAGAAGAAAAAATCTATATGACTCAGCTAGAAGGGTTTGAGGTTGCTGGAAAAGAAAAACAGGTATGCAAATTGAAAAAATTATTATACGGATTGAAACAATCTCTGAGACAGTGGTATAAGCGATTTGACAATTTTATGATGAGGAAAAGTACATAAAAAGAAAATACGATCACTGTGTGTATTTACGTAAGCTATAAGATGGATATTTCATATATCTTCTTCTGTATATTGATGATATGCTGATAGCTTCAAAAAATCTAGAAAAAATTAAGAAGTTGAAGGCTCAGCTGAATCAGGAGTTTGAAATGAAAGACTTAGGTGAAGCCAAGAAAATTTTAAGCATGGAGATATGCAGAGATAGGAAAAGAGGGAAGCTTTGTTTAAATCAGAAACAGTGTCTGAGGAAAGTACTTCAACATTTTATCTTAAATGAAAAGTCAAAACTTGTGAGTACGCCGCTTGCACCTCATATGAAGCTCATCACATCTTCATCTCCTAAAAATGAAGCGGAACGGGAGTACATGTTAAAAGTTTCATATGCAAATGTTGTTGGTAGCTTGATGTATGCTATGGTGTGTATAAAGCCAGACGTTTCACAAGCAGTTGGAGTTGTGAGCAGGTACATGTATGATCCTGGTAAGGAGCACTGACAAGCTGTGAAATGGATTCTATGGTATATTCTGAACACAGTAGATGTTGGATTAATATTTTAGCGAGATGAGAAAGATGGTCAATATGTAGTTGGATACTGTAATTCTGACTATGCAAATGATTTGGATAAATGTCGATCAACTATTGGTTATATATTTACACTTGCTTGGTGAACTGGAAATTAGACAAAAGCACATCAAAGTCTACTATGATAGTCAAAGCACTATTTATTTAGCAAAAAACTAAGTTTATCATGCAAGGACGAAGTACATCAATATTCGGTATCACTTTGTATGTGAGATTCTGAAAAAAGTGACAATCCCGCAGATATATTGAAAAAAGTGGTGATAGCTATCAAGTTCAACCATTATTTGGACTTAATCAATGTTTTGAGAAATTGAAGATGAGCGCTTCACAGTGCATTTTAAAGATACTACTGAAAATAATTTCTTTTGAGAGAAGATTTACAAATTGTAAATAGAAAAATAGCTAAGGTGGAGAATTGTTATTCTAGCTATTTATCTCATTGAAATTTACTAACCATTTTTTGGATAAAAAATAGAGGTGCCTAACTTAGTAAATAAAAGTCAAAAATTAAGGTGCCTAACTTAGGTAAAAAAGGCCCCTAATTTCACTAATTCAATTTTTGAATCCTATATAAACACTTTAACTCTCATTTGGAAGATATCTCAAAAATTTAAGTCTTCTCTCTTTCTTTTGTAATTCATCTTTGCTATTAGTAAAATTATTTTTGCGGTGTCCGAGAACGTAAGCAAAATTGGCCGAACATCGTTAAACTATGGTATTCTCTTTATTGTTTACTTAATAGCTATTTTGAAGTATATTTGTAGTGATATTTTGTGCTATTAATTATATGTCTAGGAGAATTCTGTCTAAGGAAATAATTGATATTTAAGCGTGTCTATTGTGACCCACCTCTCTTTTCTGAGAATATTCCTGGTATAATTAATTGGTGTAATTGTTCACAAACTATATATAGTATTGGTGAAAATTAATTCAATTTCTACAACATTGTGCACTTCTTTAACCAGATTGACAGTAACCGAAGTCAAACAACCATCGATAAATAAGAGCAAATGCATCAGGGTAATAGGCCTTATTGTCTCTAGCATCTACGAACTTTACCCAAAAATAGAGCAAATGCACAGAAGCTTTAATTAGTTTAAGGAATAATAATACTAAATATCATAGCAAATTTACTTTTTGCTTATTGTTGAAGTGACCTAATAATAAAAATTGCATTAAAAATACAAAATTTTCCACACTCAATATTATGATTCTGTCTCAAATTACAAGGTAAATATTATTCTTATTGGAAAACTCAAATGCAAATTACAAATCTATAAATAGGGACTCATCAGCCTATGAAATTTTATAACAGTATATAATATATGTAGTTCTTCTCTCACAACTCAGTCTCAGGATATTTGAAGGTGAAGTTAATTTAATATATATTCATAATTCATTATTTCGAAAGTAATATATTTTATATTATTTCTCATAAATTTTGATTTTTTTTTGTTGAAAATGCAGTTTCATATAATTAAGCAATATTAATAATCTCTACAGTAGCAATTTGATCAATTTTACAGGTATGTTTTATTGTATTCAGAAAATATATACTTGTTATTTCACTTAAAGATATTAAATGATCATTTTTTTTAGCCTAATATAAAATAATATTAAATTTTTCTTTTGAAATAATTGATGGTTATAGGCTTAGTTTTATAGTTTTTAATATGAAATCTATTATAAAAATTTTAAATTAATTACTTTGTATTCAGACTAAATCTGGGTGTACGGTCCAAACGATTTATGTGTAAAGGGTTATTATTGATTATTGGTCTATTATAATAATTTAAAATTAATAAGCTCTTAAAATTAAATTTTTATGTGTACATGACTCATTTAATTTTATCTTAATTTTTATTTTTTTTAATAAGCACTTAATATATTCTATACTAACAATTATAAAATGTTACTGATCCCAAACACTTCAAATCAAATGCATCCTCGGTCATTGCAGTGAAAAACATATATGAATTAACTAATATTAGTAGGTAATTTACTACTTTATGAATTGACAAATTTCATTATAATCAAATTCACCACCTCTATTATCCTCAAAAAAAAAATCACCACCATCATTTGAATGGAGAATCTTTATGGTACTCTCTTTTTACTTTTCTACCAAAGCCTTGAATTTCTTAAAATTTTCAAAAAAAAATTTTATTTGAATTTCAAGAAATATATCCAGCGCATGCAATTGTAATCATCAACAAACAACCAAAAATATCTATTTCCATTGAACTACGAGTGCCCATAACACAAATGTCAAATTTCTACATCGCTAGTTTTAATTTTTCATATTAGAGATATCTAATAGAAATATTTTATTTTGTGCCATAGGAATGCCAACAATTGTATTATCTATTGTTTTTTTAGACAATACAAAAACCATCATTAAATAAAATAGAATATCCACCATCCATCGATTGACTGACACTTTGTTAGCAAATCGTGAAGAATCTGCAACCCTTGCCGCAGCGGAAAACAAAAAAATTCTTTCGATTTACTCACAGGATCCATGTGATCCATTCAGTTCGATAAAAGAGATTCGAAACTAACCTTTTTGTGTAGCTTCAAAACGATTAACAGATGCTGCCTTCTGAAGATGAACACCCTCTAACGAAATCCACACAAACGTACGCCGGTCTGAGTGCTAGCTCACCAACGGCAGTGGCTGAACCTTTTTTAAAACAAAACTAGGGTTTTTTTTTAGGTTTTTTCTCTTCTTACGTTTTCCTTTTCAAAACGAATAATGAGATCATTAAACCTCCAGTCCTTTTAAAACCGTTTTAAAAGACTTCTTTTTTATCAAAACCCTAACTGTCCATATCCCATATGGACCCACATTTTAATAATTATTATCTAATAATAATTATTATAACAATATTATTATTAATATCTAATAATAATAATAATACTAACAACAATAATTAAATATAATTATTATTATTTAAGTACAGCCTACGTTCTATGTGTGTGACCCGATAGGCTCATATTAATTGGTAGTGTATTTCAATCTCTATTGAAATGCACAAATCATAATTGGCCTCTAGCAAGACATTACGACTACCCAATTAATCATGAGAATCATTATAAATGAAAAACCTGAAATAGTACATGCATTAATCCCTTTGTCACACGATATCTAGTTTGAACATAAGTCATAGTAAATGTCATACTTATATTGTCCAAACTTATGATTACTCGATCTCCAAGTTAACTGATAAACAAATAAGATTGATCTTATATCAACTTATTTGAGCATGGCCATGCATTTCTCAGTTACACTTATCGAGGGGCCCAGAAGATATCTCTCTCATAGAGAGGGACAAATTCCATCTTGATTGTTCATTTTCCTCTACATAATTTATATCATGTTCAAGCATAACCTTTATAATTATCTAGTTACAGATAACGTTTGATCATGTCAAAACATAATATTCCTTATGTTTGAAACTATGACAATCTCAAGTCAAAGGATTAAATGAAAACTATTATGAGATACACTTATGACATTAAACCATGAAGTGATATCTGTGTGGGTCTATCCAATACACTGTTCTCTAACATGTATCCATAATATTGATTTGTATCTTCATACCTATAATCATCTTATGATTATCAAATCAATATTACACTAGTTATATTTATTATTATCTCCATAACAATAATAAACCAGGGATATAATCATTATTATATATAACATGCAAACATAACAATGATAATAAAAACTTCTTTATTAATAACAAAATGAATAACATTAAGGTCCAAATCAATGGCCTAGGGCATATACACTAACACACTTAACAAATTATGAGCATATCATGGAGAAGTTTTACATTGCCCTGTGTGATTTTGATGGCAATAGTTTATTTTGTTTCAACTTGCATTTGCTTATTGTCTTCAAATCAAACTTAGTTTTATTGTGATTCATCGAATTGTTTAAAAAGTGTGTAAAAATTCAGTCAATTTGAGGCAAATATTGTTCTGCTTCTTTCATTCCCATAGTGTAACACACACACACATAGAAGAAAAATACAAAGACTCTTAAATAGAGAATAAATAGAGAAGAATACAAAGATTCATAAATAAAACAAATTTCCTAAACTACCAACACTGCACTAAGAAAAATAGAAAAGTGTACACAAATGAGAACATTGATATTTCCTACCAAATATGCCTAAAATCAAGGTTCAGTAAGCCTAATCCCCCTCCCCCTCCTCTCAAGTTGGAGCATGGGGATTCAAAATGCCCAACTTGCACAAGAGAAAATCAAACTGTTATTTCCCTTAGGCCTTGGGAAAAATGTTCGCAAGCTACAAACGAAGTAAACATATAAACTCAATTGCAATAGTACTATTTTAAATCTCATCACAAACATAGTAGCAATCTATTTCAATATGTTTTGTCCATTCATAAAAAACCATATTAGCAGCAATATGCAAAGATTCCTAACTATTATAATGTAGATGCATAGGATCAAAGTGTACCACACCAAGATCACAGAATAATCCTTTTAACTATTTCAATTCACATGTTGTCGTGGCTATAAATCTATACTAAAATTCAGCCGAAGATCGAGATATTTTCTACTGTTTCTTAGTCTTCCAAGAGACTGGGGAATTGTCCAAAAGAATAAAATTACCTATAAAAAATGGTATAGTCAAAGAACAACTTGCTTAATCTAAATCAAAATAAGCATGCAACTTCAGGCCATAATTTAATCATAAGAGAATTCCTTGACCAATATTTCCATTCAAATATAGAACCAATCAAAGCTGCTTCCCATTGTTCTTTCTTTGGCTACTGCATGAATTGTGCAAGCATATGGACATAGTAAGATAGTTCATGCTGATAACTGTCAAGTAAATGAGTCGGCCTATTGGTTGTCTATACTGATTAGGATCATGGAAATCACCATTTTTAGCAAGTGCTAATCTATGATTTTGCTCAAGAGGTGTGCTGGCTAGTTTAGCTCCCAATAGACCAGTCTCAGAGATGATATCTAGTGCATATTTGAGTTGAAATAAAAAATATACCATTTGAGTTCTAAGCTACCTCAATCCATAAAAATATTTCAATTTCTCTAGGTCTTTCATATGAAAAACCTACGCAAATAATCTTTGAAATTTTGGACAATTGTTCCATCATTCTCAAATACAATTAGATCATCAATATAGAAAAAACCATTAACCTGAATTTGCCAATCTATATAAGTAAATAGAGATTAATCAAAATATGACTGCTTAATCTATATGCCTCAGCTAACTTGGCAAACCAACATCTGGGTGCCTGCCACAAACCATACAATAATTTATTAAGTCTACCAATTTTACCGGGAGTTGAGAAAGCAAATCCAAGTGGCATATTTACCCCCTATCTAACTCACCACGCAGGAAGGTATTATGTACATCCATTTGATGTAACTCTTAATTTCTTGCAGTTGCGATAGCAAGAAATGCTCGCACAGTGACCATTTTTGTTGTTAGGGTGAAAGTCTTAATGTAATCAATCCATTCGACTTGATTATTCCCAAGAATCACTAAATGTTCCTTGCATCTCTCAATGCTTCCATCAGAGTTATATTTGATCTTGTAAACCCATTTATTCCTGATTACTTTCTTTCCAGGAGCCAAGTCTTCCACTGTCCAAGTTTCATTGTCCTTAAGAGCCTGCATCTCATTCCATATCACCTCTCTCCAATGTTCATCTTTTACTACCTCGACATAACTATTTGGCTCATACCCTATAGTGACAACTGCTAGAAAAGACCAGTGTTGCATAGAAAAGTTATCACCATTTATATAATGCACTATAGGATAAGACGTACCTAAGGACTTTGATTGGAACTATGAACCCGTCGAGGGGCTTACTCAAATGGTATGCATCACATATTCCTTCAAACAAACAAAAGGTTGCTTAACCATTTTCCCTTGCCCAGTTGTTCTTCAGTTACTGTAGATCCTCCTATGTAAGTATCCCTATGCCTTCTATTTCATCATTCTCATCACTAGAAGTTATCTCACCACTACCTGACTAATATTCATTTCATGCTCCTCACCTGAGATTGGAACTTCTTGTTCTTCCACATTAGATTGCACCTACGATTCTTCATTTGCAAAGTAATCCACAACCTCATTCCTAATTGAGTGAGAATCTAGTATATTATTTGCATACGGGAATTTTATTTAAATGAAGACAACATTCCTAGAGGTAAAATACTCTCTATTATCCAAATCATATAACCTCTGCCCTTTCTTTTCAAATGGGTATCCAACCAAAATGCATTTTCAACTTTGACTAGCAAGATTATCTTTATCCCGATTCTTATCATGAGCATAACACAAACACTCAAAAATTTGAATATGTTTATGAGTAGGCACTTATAGAATCTCATATGGTGTTCTACCATCCAATAGTATAGATGGTGTTCTGTTAATCAAATATCTAGTAGTAGGAAAAGATTCACTCTAAAAATCAATGGTCAAGTTTGTTTCAAATCTTTTTTCTACATTAAGAATGTGACGATGCTTTCTTTCTAAGTGACCATTTTATTGAGGTGTACTAACACAGGAGTTTTGATGCAAAATTTTATGTTTGTTAAAGTATTCTTTCAAACACACAAACTCAGTACCATTATCACTCCTAATAATTTTCACTTCTTTTCCAAACTTTTGTCTAACCATTACAATGAAATTTTTAAGAATACAAGCAACCTTACCTTTTTTTATTCAATAAATATATCCACACAGTATGAGAAAAATCATCTATTATTGTTAAGAAATAAATAGATCCACAAGAAGCAGAAACTCTATAGGCTTCCTATAAATCACAATTTATCAAAGTCAAAAAAATATTTAGCTTTATTATCACTGGGAAAAAATACTTCTCTAGTTTGCTTAACTCTAAAACAAATTTCACAGTATTTATTCTTCATACTATCATTTCTACCATCAATACCAACTTAAGAAATTAAATTCACTATTCTAAGAGAGGGATGGCCCATTCTTCAATGCCACAACTCAAACGATGTAATACCAATAGTCTTGAAAGCATGAACAAGAGCCACTCTTTCAATAAAATAAAACCCCTTATGTTGTTCACCCACTCCAATCAGCATCCTCGAAAGTCAAGAAATTTTGTTTACCCATCAACCTTTCATTAGTACCACCTGTATGTTAGTATAACATGTTAAGTAGCATAGTCCATTCCTCGTCACTCAACTTGCTTATTCCTTTTCTATCACAGTTTGTCACAACACCTCTCCCACCATTAATGCCAGTTACTTGAACTATATTTGCTTGAATAATCGTTCCACGTTCTTCCTGCACTAGTACTTTGCTGGGCACTTTGTCCACGCCCTCTACCATGAGCACTAATGCTTTTGGAGGTCTATTGCCTCACCATTCTGTATACCCAATTAGTTGAAAATAATTATCAACATTTTGTCTCTTACATTTGTAATTAGAGCAAACTACAGTGTTGTCTTTTCCATCCCTCCCTGAGTTTCGACCACCAATCTGTACAGCAAAACTCATGGGATTGCTTCTTCCTTCTTTTGTCTAAGTCATGATATGCACTTTTTCTTACTACACAACCATAACATAAACTCAATTCAAATTTGGCAAATGTTCAGTGCTCAAAATATTGAAACGTATTGTCCCATAACCATCTTTATCTAATCCTATAAAGAATTGATAGACTCTTTCTTCTTTCGATTTTTTCTTCAATTTTGTTGTAATATTAAATTTGCATCATTACGGCTACAAACTAGGATTATGTCATAGTTGTTCAATTCGTCCCAAAGAGACTTGAGGTAACCATAATAGGTGACTATACTCTACCATTCCTGCTTGCAATTTGTAAGGTCCGATCTTAATTGTCAAACATATAATCCATTCCCAACAGAAAATCACTACTTGATTTCTTCCTAAAGGTCCTTCACATTCTCCATATACGATATGGTTGATCAAAGAGTAGGCTCAATGGGGTTAAACACCCATGAGACAAGCATTGAATTGACGGTCCACCAATCTTCAAGTTGTGGTGAATAATCACCTGGTTGTTTGATAGTTCTGTCAACAAAATCATTTTTTTTCTAGGCTCACAATGTAGTATCCATGGCTAACCCATTCATCATAATTCTCACATTTCAACTAAACCTGGGTAGTACTTGGATTGTCATTTGAGGTCAATTATAGGATTTCAGGATTTTCTTCTCATAATTGGTCCCTCATTCATTGCTTTTCTTCTCATCATTAGCCATGTTAATGGACTTGGCTCTAATACCATGTAAGAATTCAGTCAATTTAGGAAGAATATTGTTTTATTTCTTTCATTCCTATAGTGTAACATACACACATATAGAAGAAAAAAACAAAGACTCCTAAATAGAGAAGAAGAATACATAGACTTCTAAATAAACTTGACTTATAAATATTTTTCTTGACTTATAAATATAAACTTGCCGGGTCATGCTAAGTCACTTTGAGTCACTAACGTATCTATTTAGTATAAAATATATAAATATAAGGGACAAAGTGAAATATAAAAAAAATAGGCAAGTACAGATGATGAAGTGGTTAATATGAAAGTTTAAGGGGGGGAGAGGTAAAGTGACAAGACGCTATAAGTTCAGAGAGCTATATATATATCTGACTATTATTTTTCATAGCCAACATTTCAAAATCACAACAGAGAATATACGTGCTTTAGAATCCTGAATCAGACCACCGTTACTACTCATAATTACTAAACCAGAACAAAGATTAATTAAGCTGTTATATAGATTCCAAAGAAATCAAAATTGATAATTAATTATTATTACTTCAGGAAATAGAGAGAGATGGAAGCAACTAATGAAGGTGTGAATAGAAGCATGAATCAAGCACCTTCAATTTTTTCAAATATAGCAATGGATGTTTGGAATAAATGGAGCATTCAAACATTGGCTTTATGTTCTTTTTTTCTCCAAATCATCCTAATAATGTTTGGTGGGAAAAGAAAATACATTTCAAGGAATTTACTTCATGCTATAATATGGTTATTTTATGTATTTGCGGACTCGGTTGCAACTTTTGCACTATCTAGCCTTGCTAGAAAAGAGGAAGATGCTGATAAGTTGGTTCCAGCATCTCATAATACAATTCAAGCATTTTGGGCACCTTTTCATCTCTTACACCTTGGAGGTCCTGATACTATTACTTCTTATGCTCTTGAGGATAATAAGTTATGGTCAAGGCATCTTCTTGGATTAGTACTGCAAGTAGTTGTTGCCATTTATGCATATTTTGGAGCTTCTTCTAGAAATGTTCTCACATTTGCAGCCATTCCAGTGTTTGTTTCTGGACTTATTGTAACACCCTGATACTCCATATAAGTACTATACATATACCTAGTATACATACAATACGTATATAAAGTATAAGAATGTTACTTTTAGTTTCAATTTAAAAACCTTTATCCAGATTCATAAAATTGAACATTAATTTAAAACACATTTACAAAAGTCAGTATTCTTATTTAACAAAACTTCATTCATCCATATGAATATATATTAACTCAAAAATACAATATAATTTAAAATCACACATGTATGCATCACCTTCTAGTTGGTCTCGAGACACTCTTACCCTTCTCGTGGCATAACCGCTGGACTTCCAGATCAACCGCATAACCACCTGCGCGATTACACAACCGCGCTAAGCCCGAGAGCTTAGTAATACAAGTAAATAATAAAATAAACTTTACAAAAGAATCATACCTCATATTTTTAGCATTATATTTCATTGATTTCTTACCATGTTTTCTCAATGCATTCTTCATATGTTTCCACTAATCTCATACATTAGATACATAATTACATAGAACATTCACAACACAATACTTACCATTTCTATCTCATATACCTATACATATACATTATTTCAACAAAACACCATTCAGTGACCTTTCCAAACCTTTATGAAAATAATTCTCACAAATTCCATATTCGTATACATTTTACACATCATACAACATTTTCATAAACTCATCTCTCAACATATCAATACACATATTATAAAATCATACTTCATAATATCATTTTATTCACAAATCATCAATCATGAATCACACTTCCAATAAAGACAGCCATAGATCTCATTACTCATTTATTTCAACATTAGATTATCACATTGACAACAAAGACAGACTCGGGCCCAAAACAACACACTAATATGCCATTCAATTTTCAGAGTAATGCTTTGGTTTAATCATCACATTTATCATTATCCCAACTAGGCTTCAAGGATTAGGCTCAACCAAGCTTCAAGGGAAACAAAGCATGCTAAGTATCAACCCAACTTGGCTTCAAGAACTAAACCCAACCTAGCTTCAAGGGTTGTAACATCTCAATTAGGCTTCAAGGATTAGACCCAACCAAGCTTCAAGGGGAGTAAAACATGTTAAACTTCAACCCAACTTGGCTTCAAGGATCAAATCCAACCTAACTTCAAGAGATTGTTACCATTAGGCATGCCACCAACAACAAACTCTGAAAATGGAATAACACATTAGCTATACAATTCACTTATCAATTTCATTCTCAATTGAATTATCATAGCCAATAACAATGGCTTCACATTCCATTTGAATCATCATAGCCAATCACAATGGTTTCATATCATATTTAAATCATCATAGTCAATAACAATGACTTCACATCATATTATATTTCAAATCATATCATAATATTTCATTATTCAATTGTACATAAGCAATCACTTCATTATATCCTTCACATTATATATAGCATCATTGAAATTCACAAGATTCACAATGCATAAAACATAACATTGTTCATATAGTATCATAAACATCATCATTATCATCAAATCATATTGATCAATTCATCACTCAACAATACATAATCAATGGCATTGCACATACCTTTTTCCATGATCATTATATCCTCCACATTTCCTATATCATCATTGTCATATACAAAACAATTTACATTATACATGAATGTAGAATCTTCCATGTACATTTGATTGGATCATTATTGTTTTAAGTGTGTTTAGGTACAAAAACATTTGAAGATCCAACAATGTATGAAGAACAAATAACAAACACAAAAGCTAACACCCTCAAGGGACACGGCCAAGCTTGTGGCCGTGTCACTCAACACCAAATCATCCGAGGCAGACACGGGCAAGGGACACGGCCGTGTCTCTCAACAAAAATCCCACAGTGACAAACACAGGCAAGGGACACGGCCAAGCCAGTGGCCGTGTCTCTCCAAAACTCATCCAACACGGCCAAGTTTGCCCTAACTTGGCCGTGTCTCTCATAACTTGGCCGTGTTCTTCAAAGACCAAATACTTCAAAATCCATCCAAACCCCTTCCAAATTCACACCACCACCCTCTAAATTATTATCTTTGTTTATGCTTATCAATTTCCTATCACTTTAGCATTTATATAACTTCATTATATCATCATAATAATCAATATATATATATACATCACTATAACCAATTACTCAAAGTACCAATTCATTCATACTAAACCCTAACTCAACAATTCATCATCATCCTCACAATTTCCCAACTTATCATCACTTAAATACTAATTCAACACATTTACACACTTCAATCTTTCCTTATAATCATCTTACACACCAACCATCACCTCAATCAAAAGAAATCAAAACAAGAATATAAAAACTTACATATATATAAATAATCAATAAAATCAACTCAAGAGAGAGTACTTAAATGAATATGTTGCCAAATCTTCATCTCCATCTTCAATACTCTTCAAATCCTTAAGAAATTTGATGAAAATCATCACATCTCCCTATCTCTCTCTCTCTCTCTCGTGCAAGAACCAAAAGGAGAAGAAGAAGAAGAAAGAAAATATCTTTCTCCTCTTCTCACGATAGCCATATATATATATAATAATAATAATAATAATAATTACTTATTTCCAAAAATCCTCCACCACACCCTTTCTTCTCTTGACTTTTCTTTTGACCAACTTATATGTATTATATATTAACATATATACAACATATACATTCCATTTACACAATCATTTCTTTTGCAAAAACATATATACCTTTAATTCAAATCACACAACAATTGTATTAAAACTTCTAGGGCATATCTTGGGATATTACACTTATTAAGTATGGAGAAAGGACTTGGGCACTTAGATCTTCAACCACCAAACATATCAAGAACTCTTTGGTCAAGTCTGCAACTCATCATCATGTGAAGAATAATTCTAAAGACAATAAAATGGCGGTTCCAAGACCAACTTGTCCCAAGCCTTCAACTCATTATCTTCATCGAGCTCATTACTTGTTCAAAATGTCATCATATCTTTTTTCAGATCTTATCTTGGGAATTTCTGAGTTAACAGATAGTTATTCCATCATATCTTGTGTCAAATCACCAAAAGAAGCATTTCAGTTAGTAGAAGTTGAGCTTGGATTGATGTATGATAGGCTTTATACAAAGGCTTATATAGTTCAATCTTGGCAAGGTCTGATTCTTCGTTGTGTCAGCTTCTTCTCATTGCTTACTGCATTGGTTCTCTTCTCAATCACAAGTGTTAGTGTAACACCCCTTCCCGACCTACGTGTGTAAGCTGAGTAGAGGCGCCACCCTATCCTAATGTTGCTACCACTTTTACTTAGTCAAATTTTTGTTCCGATTTTTACAGAAATTTTGCCATAGTTTTGCCTAAAAATTCAATCCCAAGTGTCGACAAAACTGGTTTTTTTTTCTAATTTTTTGAAAACATTTTTACACAAACCAATGCAAACAAAATCATTCTCAGTACACTTCCAATAAATCCCCCTTATAACCTCAACTACAACCTGCAAAAAGGATTTACACTTCTAGTACAAAATAAAGTAAAGGTTTATTATGAAATACAGCAGATAAAATCTTTGTTCACTATGCAACGGAAAGTAACAATATTTACAAATTCATATACATCAAAACTCAAGTTTTACAACACATAAAATTTATACATGTTTGGCAGTCAGTCTTCGATCTTAAAGCCCACTATTCACTCTTCAAAATCTAGGCTCGACTCGGCCTAGAGGAACTCTCTAGTTCTTCCTTGTCACCTGCGCGAAGAATCACATTCGCGCTAAGCCAACGGCTTAGTAAGATAAAACATGCTAATGGTATGCTTTAATGTAATGCAATGTTACATATGTTATTGATAAGATCAACATCATAAATATAAAGTTAACCACATAATTATGCATTTCACAAATCATAGTCATATGAGCATACCACATTTCAACATCTTTCCACATTCAACATTAATCAATCATACTCAATAACCAACATCTCATTTCATTAACTCATAACATTATTTAGGACATTCATATAACCCTGACACCTATGGGCCCAACAAGTATTTAATATGATATTCAGAGTTCAGAGTTACTGCTTTGGTTCATAGTCACAATAATCACGCCCGTAGGCAATGTATATACATGTATCTCTATCCATGGATAGTGTAACAGACCCAGTCTCTTGGATCATCAACTCAACACATATGAGGAGATCCTCAACCCGGCAAGACTGTTACAAATCATATATCTCATATTCACAATTCTCATAGTGTAACAGACCCAGTCTCTTGGACCATCAACTCAACACATATGAGGAGATCCTCAACCCGGCAAGACTGTTACCTTTTATCATTTCTTAGGCATGCCACCCAAATTCAGAACTCTGAAACTGAATAACATATTAAACAAACAATTCATTTATTATATATTTACCATTTCCATTCTCAAATTCTCATCACATTTAGGCAAACATGCCTTCTTTCTTTCAATATCATCATCATAGCCAATCACAATGGCATTGTCTCATATCATGTCTTATTTGAATTATCATTTCAATTTCAATGTATATTATTCATGAAACACATAACCATTCACAATGCATAACATAACATTGTTCAATCTCAACAATGCAATTAGGGCAAAGAACAATTGATATAATTCATATGAATAGTACATTCTGGTTTTAAACTCCATTTTATCCTTATTTTGAAAAATTGTATAAAATAATCTACTTGACTAAAAATTCTAAAATTTTTACAGAATTTAGTTTTGTATCTAAAAATCATTCCTTTAAAATTTCAGATCAAACTGAACACAAAATCTTGGTCAAATAGTTCACCTAACCAGACTGCCCCAATTGCCCTGCATCCTGGCAGCAGTTCTGAACTTTGTGAATTCCATAAATCAAATTCAATCAACGTGGTTCCAAATTATTTTTCTCAAATACTAGACTCACTAAGCAACAACATATCCAAAATTCAATTGGATATGATTTTTCTACATTTTATTAAAAATCCCGAAATATAGCTGTCACAGTTAAGGTACCTGCTGGAACAGGTCTAATAAAAATAATCTTTCTAAACTCATAACCATTCCAAAATCGAATCAACATATTTTTCAGTCATTCTAGACTCATAGAGGCACAACATATCAAAAATTCACTTCAAGAAAATTTTTCTATAATTAATTAAAAATCATACAAATCACAGCCTTTACTAATTGTAAAACAGAAACAATTTCACTAAACACAACTCTTACTCTTCCATCACCAACACCAACCCAACTTCTCATCTATCAAGCAAAATCAATACTTAAAATCACACCATAAGCAACTTAATCATACCATCATCAAATCACAACTCAACTCAAGCATAACTTCAAAAATAACAAGGGTAAACAAGAGCAAACTTACCAAATAATGAAATTCCTTGAAACTCCAACTTGTAACTTTGAAAACTTCCTTCACTTTGAGCTTGAAATCATCAAAACCATCACTTATTCTCTTGCTCTCTTGTCTCTTTGGTGAGCCGGCCACACAACAACAAGAAGAAGAAGAAATGATGAAGAAACACAAAGTCAATAGGCATTAAATACCCATCCAAAAGAAAATTACTATAATACCCTCATCCATTTAACTAAGCTTTTGTCATATCTATACCCATTTAAGTAGTTTCACAACCAACACAAAAATATCCTCTTTCCTTGACTTTCCATTTTGACCACTTTATATGTTATATATATCACCATATAAGCAACATATACAATTATCTCTAAACCCTCTTTTCTTTCCCAACACACATATACACAAGCATTCTCCTCCCAATTTCTTTTCTTATCCCATCATATACATTCAATCCAATTTATAACAATAACAACAACAACTATATGTAAAACTTCTAGGCATAAATGAGGATATTACAATTCTCCCCCTCTAAAAAGAAATTTCATCCTCGAAATTACCTGATATCAAGTCTGAAACAACTGAGGATATTGCTCTTGCATGGTTTGTTCACTCTCCCAAGTCGCTTCTTCTATTGCATGATTCTTCCATAGAACTTTCACCAATGGCACACTCTTGTTCCTTAACTCTTTCACTTCTCGTGCCAAGATAGCAACTGGTTCCTCTTCAAATGTCAAGTCTGGGCTCACTTCAATAGATTCAAATGGCAACACATGAGATGGATCCGACCTATATCTCCTCAACATAGAAACATGAAATACATTATGAATACGATCCAACTCAGGTGGCAAAGCAAGTCGATACGCAACTGGCCCAACTCTTTCCAAAACTTCATATGGTCCAATGAAACGAGGACTCAATTTTCCTTTCCGACCGAACCTCAAAATCTTCTTCCAAGGAGACACTTTCAGAAACACCTTATCTCCAACATCAAACTGAATGTCTCTCCTTTTCAGATCTGCATAAGACTTCTATCGGTCTGAAGCTGCTTTTAACCTGCCTCGAATCAACTTTACTTTTTCTTCAGTTTCTTGAATCAAATCAGGACCAACCAACTTATTATCTCCAAGCTCATTCCAACAAAGAGGTGTCCTACACCGTCTGCCATACAATGCTTCAAACGGTGCCATACCAATGCTGGATTGGTGACTGTTGTTGTAAGCAAACTCCACAAGAGGTAAAAACCTATCCCAACTTCCAGAGAAATCGATGACACAGCTTCTCAACATGTCCTCAATAATCTGTATCACCCTCTCTGACTGTCCATCCGTCTGTGGATGAAAAGCAGTGCTGAAGTGCAGTCGAGAACCCAAAGAACTATGCAAACTCTTCCAAAATCTGGAAGTAAACCTGGGATCTCGATCAGACACTAAAGAAGTTGGAACACCATGCAGTTTCACAATCTCATGGATATACAGCTCAGCCAATCTCTCCAAAGAGTAATCCATTCGAACCGGAAGGAAATGAGCTGTCTTAGTCAATCTATCCACAATCACCCATATAGCATCATGCTTCTTTTGTGTCAATGGCAAACCAGACACAAAATCCATTGTCACTCTTTCCCACTTCCATTCTGGCACTGACAATGGTTGAAGCAACCCGGTTGGAACTTGATGCTCTGCTTTAACCTTCTGACAAGTGAGACATTTCGATACAAACTCAGCAATGTCTCTCTTCAACCCAATCCACCAATAATGCTGTCTCAAATCATGATACATCTTCGTATTACCCGGATGCATAGCAAACACTGACTGATGTGCTTCTTCTAAAATGACTCTTTTCAAATCAGCATCATCGGGTACACACAATCGGTTCTTAAACCAGAGACTCCCATCATCTTTCACAACAAAATCTCTAGTCTTCCCATTCTTGCAATCTGAAATAATCTTCTGAATCTTCATATCCATCAACTGAGCTTCTTTGATCTGATCTAACAAAACTGGTTTCAAAAGCAACTGTGCCAACAATGCACCATCAACACAAGGTACAAAACTGGCATGCAAAGCTCTCAACTCAACAAGCAACGAGAGCAAGTAAACAGTTAAACCAGCTAAAGACTTCCGACTCAAGGCATCAGCAACAACATTTGCTTTACCTGGATGATAGTCAATCAAGCAGTCGTAGTCTTTAATCAATTCTAACCATCTCCTCTGACGAAGATTGAGTTCTTTCTGGACACCCAAATACTTCAAACTCTTGTGATCAGTGTAGATGAAACATTTCTCCCCAAACAGATAGTGGCGCCAAATCTTTAATGCAAACACAATGGCAGCCAATTCCAAATCATGGGTCGGATAGTTAAGCTCATGCGGTTTCAACTGTCGAGATGCATAAGCTATAACTTTCCCTTCCTGCATCAATACACACCCCAAACCTCTATGTGAAGCATCACTGTAGATCACATATGGTTTGCCTTCAACAGGTAAAGTAAGAACAGGCGCTTGAGTCAACAACTCTCTCAACTGCTCAAAACTAGCCTGACACTGATCTGTCCACACAAATCTCACTCCCTTTCGAAGTAATCTGGTGAGTGGAGTAGCTATCAAAGAAAACCCTTTCACAAACCGTCGGTAATAGCCTGCCAAACCCAGAAAACTTCTAATCTCTGTCACAGACTTGGGTGGACTCCAATTCAGAATAGCTTCAACTTTACTTGGATCAACTCTAATGCCTTCCGCTGAAAAAATATGTCCGAGAAAAGCTACTTGATCCAACCAGAACTCACATTTCGACAATTTGGCAAATAACTGCTTCTCTCTCAAAATCTGCAACACAATCCGCAGATGCATATCATGTTCCTCTTCATTCCGCGAATACACCAGTATATCGTCAATGAAGACCACTACAAACTGAACCAAATAGGGCCTAAACACCCTATTCATCAAATCCATAAAAGCTGCAGGTGCATTCGTTAGACCAAAAGGCATAACTAGAAATTCATAATGCCCATACCTGGTCCGAAAGGCGGTTTTGGAAATGTCTTCAGCTTTGACTCTCAACTGATGGTACCCAGATCTCAAATCAATTTTGGAGAACACTGACGCTCCCTTCAACTGATCAAAGAGATCATCGATTCTAGGCAAAGGATATTTATTCTTAATGGTCACCTTATTCAATTGCCTATAATAGATACACAATCTCATAGTACCATCCTTCTTCTTCACAAATAGCACAGGAGCTCCCCACGGAGAAACACTGGGGCGAATGAATCCTTTATCCAACAACTCCTGTAATTGCACTTTCAACTCCCTCAATTCTGCTGGTGCCATTCTATAAGGAGTAATAGAGATAGGAGTGGTACCAGGCAACAATTCAATACCAAACTCCACCTCTCTCTCAGGAGGCAACCCTGGCAACTCCTCTGGAAACACATCCGGGAACTCAGCAACTGTGGCAATGCTATCAATAGGGGAACCCTTCACTCTAGTATCCACCACATGAGCAAGATAGGCTTCACACCCCTTTCTAATCAACCTCCTGGCTGCAACAGCTGAAACAAATAAGGAGGCTAGCTGTTCCTGCTCATTAGATACTATCACCTCTCTACCATCACCCGTTCTCAAAGAAACAATTTTCTTTTTACAATCCACCACAGCTCCATGTCGAGATAGCCAATCCATACCTAAGATCACGTCATATTCCTTAAATGGCATCTCAATCAAATCCCCAAGGAACTCCTCACCCTGCACTACTACTGCACTATCTCTATGCACCTTACTCACAACCACACTATGCCCTAACGGATTTGTCACCAACACATCAAATCCTAGGGACTCAACATGCACATCAAATACAGGCAAAACAGATGCACTAATATATGAATGCGTGGAACCCGGATCAATCAAAGCAAGTACTGGAGTATTAAATAAAGAAAAAGTACCAGCTATGACTGCCGATGTATCTGGCTGCCTCTGCATAACATACATCCTCTGGGAAGATCCAACCTCCTCTGGTCTACCCTCCCTGGATGTAGCACCTCCTCTAGAACTGAACCCTGGTCTACCTCCTCGGCTGGCACCTCTGCCTCCTCTGCCTCCCCTCACACTAGCTCGAGAAGCAGCAGAATCAACTGGCATCTGCTCCTGCCTCTCAGGACAGTCTCTCACAAAGTGGTCAGGTGATCCACACCTGAAGCATACCCCTGATCTACTATGCCTCCAACAAACGCCCCCATGTCTTCCACCACACTGGTTACACACAGGTAAGGTGGATCTCTGAACTCCAGGAGTAGGAGCACTCGCTACTGAAGCTGCAGGTCTAAATCTCTGCCTCTGTAACTGCACTGACCTACCTGCTGGTCTCTGGCTCCTACTACTCCAAGGAACAAAACTTCCTCTACCCCTCTTCGCAGAAGAAGACCCTGCCTCAAACTGGGGCCTCCTAACCTTAACCTCTTCCTCTGAAGCAGCTGCAATAACTTGAGCTCGCTCTACACTTCGAGCTGCTGCCACAAGCTGTGAGAAATCCTGATATCTGGATCCAGCCACTAAGCACATGATCGAGGGCCTCAATCCCTCCTCAAATCGCCGACATCTATCAATCTCATCAGCAATGATACCTCCAGCATACTGACTCAGTCGAATAAACTCAACTTCATACTCAGTTACAGTCTTGCTATCTTGCTTCAAGCTTAAGAACTCCATCTTCTTCATGTCCTTATACTCCCTAGGAGTATATTTCAACTCAAACTCTCTCAGAAAATCCGCATAAGACAAGGTTGGTGGATCATCCATAGAATGGGGCACCGTCTTCCACCAATCGTAGGCGTCCTTCTGTAGCAAAGATCTTGCATAGTCAAATTTTTCCTCAGGGGTGGCTTGTAACTGAATAAAGATCCTCTGTACTTTGTCAAGCCACTGTTCTGCTACAGCTGGATCAGTAGTACCAAGGAAATCCTCCGCTCCATATTTCCTTAGCTTATCATAGTGCCTCACATATACCAAAGGCTGAGGGGGTGGTGGCACTGGTTGCACTGGTGCTTGTCTCATAACTTCCATCATATGCCTAAACCAGGCTGGCGGAACCTCCTCTCCAGCTGGTCTACCCGACACCGAAGCAGGTGCCTCCTCAACACTATCAACTCTAGCTCCCTCTCTACTCTCTTCAGGAGCTACACTTTCCGCACTACCCTCAACAGATTGTCGCGAATGAGATGCCATCTCTACCTATATCTGCAAACACAGCAGAATATTCCTCATTAAAGATCAAAGACTACCATACCAAAACATGTATTTTACTCAAAAACCCACTTTAAAAATCAAAATATTCTTTTTCTTACAATTGATCTAGGTTGAGAATCTCAAACCTAGGCTCTGATACCAAAAATTGTAACACCCCTTCCCGACCTACGTGTGTAAGCTGAGTAGAGGCGCCACCCTATCCTAATGTTGCTACCACTTTTACTTAGTCAAATTTTTGTTCCGATTTTTACAGAAATTTTGCCATAGTTTTGCCTAAAAATTCAATCCCAAGTGTCGACAAAACTGGTTTTTTTTTTCTAATTTTTTGAAAACATTTTTACACAAACCAATGCAAACAAAATCATTATCAGTACACTTCCAATAAATCCCCCTTATAACCTCAACTACAACCTGCAAAAAGGATTTACACTTCTAGTACAAAATAAAGTAAAGGTTTATTATGAAATACAGCAGATAAAATCTTTGTTCACTATGCAACGGAAAGTAACAATATTTACAAATTCATATACATCAAAACTCAAGTTTTACAACACATAAAATTTATACATGTTTGGCAGTCAGTCTTCGATCTTAAAGCCCACTATTCACTCTTCAAAATCTAGGCTCGACTCGGCCTAGAGGAACTCTCTAGTTCTTCCTTGTCACCTGCGCGAAGAATCACATTCGCGCTAAGCCAACGGCTTAGTAAGATAAAACATGCTAATGGTATGCTTTAATGTAATGCAATGTTACATATGTTATTGATAAGATCAACATCATAAATATAAAGTTAACCACATAATTATGCATTTCACAAATCATAGTCATATGAGCATACCACATTTCAACATCTTTCCACATTCAACATTAATCAATCATACTCAATAACCAACATCTCATTTTATTAACTCATAACATTATTTAGGACATTCATATAACCCTGACACCTATGGGCCCAACAAGTATTTAATACGATATTCAGAGTTCAGAGTTACTGCTTTGGTTCATAGTCACAATAATCACGCCCGTAGGCAATGTATATACATGTATCTCTATCCATGGATAGTGTAACAGACCCAGTCTCTTGGATCATCAACTCAACACATATGAGGAGATCCTCAACCCGGCAAGACTGTTACAAATCATATATCTCATATTCACAATTCTCATAGTGTAACAGACCCAGTCTCTTGGACCATCAACTCAACACATATGAGGAGATCCTCAACCCGGCAAGACTGTTACCTTTTATCATTTCTTAGGCATGCCACCCAAATCCAGAACTCTGAAACTGAATAACATATTAAACAAACAATTCATTTATTATATAGTTACCATTTCCATTCTCAAATTCTCATCACATTTAGGCAAACATGCCTTCTTTCTTTCAATATCATCATCATAGCCAATCACAATGGCATTGTCTCATATCATGTCTTATTTGAATTATCATTTCAATTTCAATGTATATTATTCATGAAACACATAACCATTCACAATGCATAACATAACATTGTTCAATCTCAACAATGCAATTAGGGCAAAGAACAATTGATATAATTCATATGAATAGTACATTCTGGTTTTAAACTCCATTTTATCCTTATTTTGAAAAATTGTATAAAATAATCTACTTGACTAAAAATTCTAAAATTTTTACAGAATTTAGTTTTGTATCTAAAAATCATTCCTTTAAAATTTCAGATCAAACTGAACACAAAATCTTGGTCAAATAGTTCACCTAACCAGACTGCCCCAATTGCCCTGCATCCTGGCAGCAGTTCTGAACTTTGTGAATTCCATAAATCAAATTCAATCAATGTGGTTCCAAATTATTTTTCTCAAATACTAGACTCACTAAGAAACAACATATCCAAAATTCAATTGGATATGATTTTTCTACATTTTATTAAAAATCCCGAAATATAGCTGTCACAGTTAAGGTACCTGCTGGAACAGGTCTAATAAAAATAATCTTTCTAAACTCATAACCATTCCAAAATCGAATCAACATATTTTTCAATCATTCTAGACTCATAGAGGCACAACATATCAAAAATTCACTTCAAGAACATTTTTCTATAATTAATTAAAAATCATACAAATCACAGTCTTTACTAATTGTAAAACAGAAACAATTTCACTAAACACAACTCTTACTCTTCCATCACCAACACCAACCCAACTTCTCATCTATCAAGCAAAATCAATACTTAAAATCACACCATAAGCAACTTAATCATACCATCATCAAATCACAACTCAACTCAAGCATAACTTCAAAAATAACAAGGGTAAACAAGAGCAAACTTACCAAATAATGAAATTCCTTGAAACTCCAACTTGTAACTTTGAAAACTTCCTTCACTTTGAGCTTGAAATCATCAAAACCATCACTTGTTCTCTTGCTCTCTTGTCTCTTTGGTGAGCCGGCCACACAACAACAAGAAGAAGAAGAAATGATGAAGAAACACAAAGTCAATAGGCATTAAATACCCATCCAAAAGAAAATTACTATAATACCCTCATCCATTTAACTAAGCTTTTGTCATATCTATACCCATTTAAGTAGTTTCACAACCAACACAAAAATATCCTCTTTCCTTGACTTTCCATTTTGACCACTTTATATGTTATATATATCACCATATAAGCAACATATACAATTATCTCTAAACCCTCTTTTCTTTCCCAACACTCATATACACAAGCATTCTCCTCCCAATTTTTTTTCTTATCCCATCATATACATTCAATCCAATTTATAACAATAACAACAACAACTATATGTAAAACTTCTAGGCATAAATGAGGATATTACAGTTAGTGAGAAATTTCCGCATTCCAGCATAGTTGACATTCGTATAACATACGCATTGTTAGTTGGAGGTCTTGCTTTGGAGGTTTTTGCCTTTGCCAATCTCATTCTATCTGATTGGACAATGATTTGGTTGGTGAAGAAGTCTGGAAATCCACCTTCAAATTCAGTTTGCAGATTTCTTTTCTCTCTTCATGAGTATTTTAACAAGAGTACGAGATGGTCAGGATCAATGGCACAATACAACTTGATACGTTGATGCCTCAGAGAAGAATCTGAATATATCAATAAGTGGTTCAATTTGGATATTGATTGGAAGGATGTGAATGGTGTTCCTGATCTTAAAGAATCAATCTTTAGGCACCTTCTAAAAAGAAGTAAGCAAATTATAAAGATGAATGACAATGAGGAGGAGGTAGCAATAGAGCTAAGTGATAATGAAACAAAGGTACCAATTACAGAGCCACATGATGATGATGATGATGATGAAGGACAATTTTTGAGCTCTCCTAAACTAATCTTCTTTGTTTATCAGAAATGTGCTAAGAAATTACTTGCAGAAAAGAAATTTCGGCGGGAAGAAACAGTGTCACTTAACCATAACATCATTATATGGCACATAGCTACTGATCTTTGTTATCATAGTGATCTTGAAAGTTCTGAAAGATCTGCCATTAACCCAAATTATGAAATTAGCAAAGCCTTATCAGAGTACATGTTATATCTTTATTAATCAAGAAGCCAAAACTGCTACCAAGAGCAGAGCGCAGTGCAGTTAAGAATAAATATAAACAAGTTTGCAGCAGGATTCAGTTTTGAAAGGCAAATGCAACAAGTCATTCTCTTACTTCCATAAAGAAGCTTGCAATAAATTATTAATGGAAGAGGAAGATTGTAAGAAAAATGATGATGATGATGATGATGATGATAAGTGTTTACTGAGAGCTGCAGTTGCTCTTGCAAAAGAATTGAACAGTAAAGAATTTGAAGAGAAATGGAAGTGATAAGTAAAGTTTGGATGGAAATAGTTGCTTATGCTGCAAATAATTATGAATGGAGATACCATTCTCAAGAACTTACCAATGGTGGAGAGTTCATTACTCATATAACTCTTCTTATGGCACATCTTAGTTTAAGTGAGCAATTTCAAGAATTTGATGTTCGAGTTCTTGATAGGCTGCGCCATATTATATAAATCATTATCCCCATCCTTTAAGATATTTCAACATATTATTTCTTTACCTCAATTTTCTTTTGTATTTGTGCATTATCTATGTTATATTATATCCATCATCTCTTAGCAATATACTCATCTACAGTTTTGTAAGTAAAATTTGTTTTGCAATGATAAAAATAATTCATTTATATTAAATGCTCAATATAAATGAATTTTATTATTAAGAAATAAATTTTAGAATGAAAATTTATTAATATATTCTTCACAAATAATGGGTGTAGTTTATTCTATATTTATTTAATTATTTTTTTTATTTTTATTCAATTTTATTATTTGTATATTATTTATTTTTGTAAAATTAAAAATTAACTTTGAAAAAAATATATTTATACATGCTAATGACATGGATTTTTTAATTTAGTAGACTAGTAGTATTAATATTATAAGGAGAGAACATATTTTATTTAGCAAAAGGGATAGTCGACGAAGCAGAGCATATTGATGTTAGGGAGTGTCTGAAGAAACAATGGCAGAAGGAGAAGAAGAAAGAGGGAATGGTAAAGGAAGTGAAAATTGGGTTGAAGATCTGCAGCGTACTGTCATTCAATCTAAGGACTCTGCCATTCGCTCTGCTCGTTCCTTTCAACAAAATTCATCTTCCCATCTTCGCTCTTTACAGGTAAATTCTCTTCTTTTTATTCATTTTTCAGATTTTCTTTCAATTTCGGCTTCTGGGTATTCCTTTCCTGATCATATCATGGCATAATTTATGTATTATTATGTTCTGTACAGGTAAATTCTCTTCTTTTGATTCATTTATTCGATTTTCTTTCAATTTCAGCTTCTTCTGGGTATCACTTTCTTTTATTTATTTATTTATTTATTTATTTATTGTCATGTTCTAAAATAAACATCACAATTTCACAGGATTATATGCCACGAGCTATTGCCCAGTTCAAAACTTATGAAGATGCTTTTGTCAACAAAGCTAAAGGTATGCAATTCATTTTATGGATTATTTGTCAGCATTAAAAAGGTTTTTGCTTTTGGAGGTTGGATTTTGGTCCTCCAACTCAATGTATCAACCCTATTACCAGAGTTATTCAAATGGTGGGAAATGATCCATTATCAACATTCAAAACCTTCTGCTTGAGATAAATAATACATTTGTTGTTGATATAAAGCCATTTGGAAATTATTATGATTGAAAATGATGATTTTAACCAAAATTTCAGTGTTCTGCTAAATTCCTTCTTCAGATGAGTTGATGAATGCAAGGGAACACCCAGTTGAGACTATTGGGATTGCTGTAACTGCTGGTTTCCTTCTTATGCGAGGTATTAATGAACTCTCGTCTGTGTCAGGTTATGACTGGAGATCTAGATAGAAACTATTTTAAGTCCTAGCCAAATTTAATTTTACTTCATCAGCCTTATTTGTGCTTAATCATGCTAGTTTTATTGTTTGTGCATTATGATTTTTTTTTATTTTCAATAATAATCAGAGTTTGATCCGTGCAAAAAAAGTGTTTTGGATGACTAAAGCAAAATTGCTATTAGCATTGCTCTGAATGGGAACTTAATGCTGGCAGCGAGCAATTAGGTGCCTTTGTTTGGAGTTGGTCTTTTTCACTGAGACACCAACTACAGAATGTTTTATACCATTATTTAACTTATTTAAGGGATGAGGGGATGAGTCGAAAAATAGAAGTGGATTCTTACACTTGAATGTTCCCAGTAGTACAATAATTATTATAATAATGAATTTTCTTCTCACCTATTATGTGGTGCAAATACAATAGACTATCTTTCCTGTAATGGAACAAGGGGCTGTGCCACTATCATTGGTCATCTGCATTTCCTTTGTCACGCATAAGCTTGACTGGATAGTTTAGGGCAATATAATGTAAAGTATTTCTTATTGGCACAACAAACTCTCCCAAATATTAGAGGGTTTGCATTACTTATCGAGTCTTGATTCTTTAATTTGATTCGTGTCCTTCCCTACTTTTTGCAACTAAAATGAAGTTTCAACTACTTGATCACTTAAAAGAAGATCGATTATATTTTTTTCCTGCTGCATTTAATGTGAACTGAAAACCGGTAGTCTGATATTCAAGGATCTGTTCACAGGCCCACGAAGGTTTTTGTTTCGTCATACACTTGGCCGACTTCAAAGTGAGGAGGCAAGTCATCTATTCTGTGTCCATCCTATAGAAGATTACTATACTATGCATCTGTGATTGAGATGTTGTTTGCACGTATATGTGCACATGAACTCCCAATTCTACTTCTTTACTACGGAAAATCTAAATTCTTTGATCCTAGTTTTCATTTGACATTTATCATTAAAAGACCGGTGCTTGTATAACTGATATGTGGTCATATGTTCTTATATGTTCAGGCTAAATTTCTTAAAGCTGAAAAGAATGTAAAGGAGTTGAACCTCTCTGTAGATTTAATGAAGAAGGAAAGCAGAAAATTACTTGAAAGGGCATCTCTTGCTGAAAAGGATATGAAAAATGGCCATAATGAGCTCCTGTAAAGGATTTTGAATTCTTTTGACTTCTGCTATATGTTGTCTAATTTCTCAGTTTTTTTACTCAAAAGTTTTTTATGTAGGGATGCTGGAAGTCAAATTCAACAACTTGCTAAATCAGTTTACAAGGTTGAAAACCAAGTAGCAGGTATGGATGCTCGATTTTGTCCTGTTTCCCTTATTCTTGTTGATAATGCCATGAAGTCATAGAAATAAGAGCCTGCATGGATTCTTGTTGCATTAATGCCTTTGTTTTCTTAGACACTCGGACTTATGAAGCCTTTCAACTTCATATTGCTTTTGGATAGAAAATTTGAAAATCAAGAATTTTACTTTGAGATTATAGTTCAAATCATATAAACAAGGATTTGGAATGTAATAAATAATTAAATTGCATCTTTTTATTGGACATTTCGAATTCATTTTAAAGTTTTCCCTTACATTCGTGAATCTTATCTCCATGATGACTCAATCCAGCAAAAGAATATGAACCTGAATAGAAGTAATCTAAAGTAAAATTATCAAATTGAAATATCTTTACTTTGTAAAATACTGCAGCTTCAGCACGTCATTTTCTTATATTCTTTTATGGTCAGTGATGGAATGTTTTGCGTTGGCATTTTCCACTCATAATAGAAGATAGACAAGGGCTAAGATTCCTGATGACTTGGTAGCTATTCACCACTAGTTACCTTGATAGGGCATTTAAAGAAAACATTTGAGTTTCAGTTAAAGTTTGCTGCACCCATAAATTTTATGAATTTATCAACAAAAAGCCCACAAGCACGGAATAAACTCAAACCAGTTTTGAAAGGAGTACTTGCAATGATAGTCCGTTTTGTTTTATATGTGTTAGATTTGATGGATGGGCTGCGAGAAATCCCTGGAAGAGAGGCTTTGAAACTTAGAGCTGAGGTAAATGAAACATAGTCTTGTTTTACAGTTTTGGATATTCTTGCAATCGGTATGTTCATTAAAAAGATGCTCAAACTCTCTTTTACATTAATTAGGTTGCTTCCATGGCATCAGCTTTGAAGCAGCATAGGACTGGACTGGACAAACGGATCATGAAGATTTCTGAACTAGGTGTGCCTGTGTGATAGCATATGATGATCCTATCAGCTACCAAAGCATGTTTGCGATTAGGGAAGATGGAATTTTTCTTTTCAAAGTTGCAGTTATATTGGAAATCCTGATCATCATAGATTGAAATGGTTAATTTCGTGAAATTCCTTATTTGAACTAATTGATTAACTAATCTATCCCATTTCAATAATGGGCATCTGCTGGTATTTTAGTATTGAAGAATAGCTCTCTTTCAATAGGCATTTGGCAGTTGGATCAATCAGGGGGTTCACCTTTTGGCAGGCAATAAGTGTTGCTCTAAAGAAAGTTGAACTTGTATTTGTTTTTTTTAAGGCATCGATATGAAGAGTTAAAAGAGGGAACTTTATATCGAAACTAAAGTCTTTTATCTCTTATTGCTATAATTAAGTGTAATTATCAAGATCAATAATGAAAATTAAAATATAGAGTAAAATTTCAATCCCAAAAATTTACATAAGATGAGGTCATTCTAACAACAAAATCATGAACAATAAGCAATGCGATTGCGATGTGGCATTTAAAACTCCAAATTGGTTATATTATCAAAAATTTACTTTTGTTTAGAAAAATAAATAAATAAATAGCAATTATTACCTAATACAAAAGTTACAAAAGGCCATCGACAAATCAAAGGTCTTTGTCTCGGAAGCTATCATTTAATTTTTAATCAATTTATAAGGTTTCAGTGCATCATACAGAGCTGCCTATTTTATTAGTGTGTGCTTTATTTATTGTATTGGGAATTTTATAACAACTTAAAAAACAAAATATATATATATATATATGTGTGTGTGTGTGTATATAAATACTCTGTATAATGAAAAAAAATTATAAAAAAATATATATGTATATAAAAATGCTCTTTTAGTCAGAATCTTTTAAACAAATGTCTTTTAATTCTATGCATATCTTTTGACAATGGAACTGAAATTTAAGAAGCATGATTCTGTATACAATTAAAGAAGGCAAAATTGTTCCATCAGAAGTGACAGTCAAGCTAATTAAAAAGGCAATGGAATCAAGTGACAACTATAAATTTCTTATTGATGGTTTCCCAGAACCGCGTAGCGTTTGAACGCATAGTGAGTTTCTCTTTTAAATTATTCTCAGCATAACTTTTCCCAGTCTGATGTTTACATTGATTTCAGAAAACATCTAGCTTGAGTGTGTTCTAAGGTTTGTCCATCACGTTAAAAACATTGTGGTAGAATGCAATATTTTAGATGAAAGAAAGAGGAAACCAAACAAGCTAGATGAATAGGTGACTTGAAGCAGTAAGCGCCAAGCCTAATGATTTTATGTTGCTTGTAGGGCCTATTAAATTCGTTTCTTTAAAATGCAGATTTTATTTTGATTATCCAGAAAGAGGAGATGGTAAAGCGTGTTTTGTTATTATAATTTTCCTTATAAGAAAATTATGTGAAAGTGAGCCTTATTTTGTATCGTGAAGTTACTTTGTTGGGTTGATGATAACAACGATACAATGAAGACCCATCTTAAAGTATTTTCAGCATTCAATCTTCCTGTTTTTGGCTACTATTCCAAGAAAGGAAAACTGCATACGGTATGCATATGCTTAATGAAATTTGTGGTTTGAAACCTAAATTTATTAGTTATCTTGGAGTATGTCTTTTGTGTCCCCTGATACGAAGCCATTAATGTGCAGATTAATGCTGTAGGAACAGTTGATGAGATTTTGAGCAAGCTCGCCCTGTTTTTGCTGCGTGTGAGGTATGCTTTTTTCTCATTGTTTTCTCACTTGACACTGGTTACTATTGTTTCATGACCAGTTATCCATTTTCATAATCTTTAAGCAATTTCACTGTGTTGATCATCGCATAGGCATTGGCCTTCTTGATGTTGACAGAATCATAGGTTTATCCTCGTAGCTGGCACATGCACAAGAAGTACCACTTCTCTCTCTGTGTTACTCTTAATAACAGTAGGATGAGAATGTGATTCTATTGATATATCATGCTCTTAATTCTAATACTGATTCTGTTCAAATGCCATCGGATCCGTAAATCTATAGCTATTTGCACACGCACAAATTTGTTTTAGCACTTCTCGAGGGAAATGACTAAGCTAATCTTGTTCTGCTGCAGGCAATGAAATGAAATATAATTTTGATCAAGGGCCAACATTATAAAATCTATGGCATTTAGTTGGAGTTATTTGAGCTTTTCTGGGCCACGACGACTGGAGGTTGTTTGAAAGCCGCTAGATCCTGGATGGTGATGGAGCAAAATTACAAGTTCAAGATAGCAAATTAGTTAAAATAATTGATTGTTTGCTTTTCTAGGCCTCCCATAGTTGGCATTAAACCGCCACCTAGACCCAGATAGCAAATTAGTTAAACAATTGATTGTTTGCTTTGCAACTTCACCAGCTAATATCCACCACCTATTGCGTAAAAAAAGGGGTTTTTCATGGAAATCACTGAGGCCTTATGATCTTGCGGGTATATAGATGAAGCTCACTAGTTCTATGATCAAATGTCTAAGAGAGATAAGTCGGCTGTTGCTTGGAACTCGCATATTGCTGGATATGCTGAACTGGGCCTATATGAAGATGCCATCGCACTTTACTTTCAAATGGATGAAGGTATTGAACCTGACCAGTTCATGTTTCCTCGTGTGTTGGCAGCTTGTTGGGGACTTGGTTTGATTCAAGTTGGGGAGGCTGTACATAGGGATTTAATCTGAATGGGATCCGTAAATGATGGGTTTGTTCTAAATGCTCTTGTTGATATACGCAAAATGTGGCGCTATTGTTAGCTTGAAGGACATTTGTTAAATTCGTTTGCAAGGTCTCTGTTCTGTGGAATTCCAAGCTCGCGGCTTATATGCTCCTCATGGCAATTGCATATGAGGTGGATCACTCTCATATATGTACTTTCTCGCCAGATGATCGACGTAGCTGCAATGAAATGCAAAACATTTACATCAATTATAGAATGTTTCTCATTTTTTTAAGGTATAGATTTCCCATCTTGCGAATTTAGCACGTGAATCTAGTATGGGTCCCCATGAAGCCGCTAATCAAATGAATAGATTATGTCATTATGTAATTGGAGACTAAAATTCCAAACTTCTTGTCATTTTATTATTTACCATTGCTTTCAATCGAGTGGGAATTTCTTAATGCATCAGACCAAAATTGTCAGATGAGGCATGTTTAAGTACAAATCTTAGCATTTGTAAGTAGAACTACAAGTCTTTGCATTTGTAAGTTAAATACAAGACACTTTTTGTTAACATCCAAATTTAAATAATGAGCTACACAATAAAGAAAACTATACCTTTTTTCAAGAGCCCCACACATCTATCCCAAGATTCCAATTCAAGACCTCTTGGAAGATATCAGAAATCTTTATCACTGTGCCTAGTGAAAGTTGAGATTCCACGTTTAACCATGATAGCTCATAAAATTGAATGAACTCATCTCATTTTTTAGACTAGCTTGATATGGTCGTTCCTCATTTTCCAAATTCACTATGTCATCTAATTCTCTATCATCCATCTTGTTAATCCTCATATATAAGTGGTCTTGTACACAAGGATTGCACAAAATATATAAATAAATCTCATCATGCATCGATCAAACATATTTTATCTAATACCAGTCGGAGTAAAATCACAACTGTAGAAAAAACAGGACTCAGAACAATATTTAAGTACTAAATCTCTACTAAGTTATATCAGTTTGCCGAAGCTGCAGGTCGAGTTTTACAGACCACCAACGTCAACAACATGAAAATCTTGGAACTCTACCCGCAACTTGATCCTTTCTAAAAAGTAAATCATTTGTATCATATAATCAACTTTTTAAACAAGTATCATGCCTATTTTCTCATTTGTGTGAATAGTTCAGGAGGTTTTCCAGTTCCCTCCGCATTGCTACCGAAAGCTGAGAAACCACCAATTCCTTGTTGGTTGGCTCCTGTATTGCTACCGAAAGCTGAGAAACCACCAATTCCTTGTTGGTTGGCTCCTGTATTACTACCAAAAGCTGAGAAACCACCAACTCCCGGCTGGCTATTGAAAGCTCCAAATCCACCACCTGGTCAAATTTGCATAAAAATCAGCAACGACCTTGACAAGCATTAAACAAAAAAAAGAGAAAAAAAATAACATTACCTGCTGCACCAAATCCACCACCAGAAGCAGCTTCAGCAAAACTACCACTGCTGGAGGCAGCAGCTGCAAACCCTCCAGCTGGAGCCAAGCCACCAAATCCTCCACAAGCACCTGCAGCACCAAATCCGCCACCAGAAGCAGCTCCAGCAAAATTACCACTACTGGAGGCAGCAGCTGCAAACCCTCCAGCTGGAGCCAAGCCAACAAATCCTCTACCAGCACCTGAAGCCACACTGGCAAATCCACCAGCACCTGAAGCCACACCAGCAAACCCTCCACCACCTGAGGCCAATCCAGCAAAGCCACCACCAGTAGGAGCAACAGCAGCAAACCCACCACTGGTTGCAGCACTTGAAAAGCCACCCATTGAGCTAGTACTAGTGAAGCCACCATGACCAGGTAAACTGGCGCCAAATTGTCTTGACTTCCCAAAAGAACCAAGAACTGAACCCAGTGCTTGTTGTCCTGCACCAATCTGTGCAGGCTGGCCAAACCCACTTGGTGCAGGAGCTTGAGCACCAAAACCGCCAGAAAATGCACCCATATTTGCTGGAGGAGATGGTTGGGGTGGCTGTGGAGAAAAGCTAAATGACACAGGCCGAAAGAATTCCCCAGTAGGTACAGTCATAGTGAATGAAGAACTCGCTTGAGTTGTTCCTATATTACCAAATGAACCACCAAATGGATTTGATGTAGGAGCCGTCAAGCTGGGGGTTGAGCCAAGACCAAAACCCCCAAGGTTCCCCAAACTAAGTTCATTTGTACGGCTGGTCTCAGGAGCCTCCTCCTCCATTTCATCCTCTTCATTAACATCCAAATTTGCATTCTTTCCACTTGTGGCACTATCAGAAGTTAGTTGTGCCCCAGACTGTTCCTCTCCATTAGATGGCTGTCTAGGCTGAACATTTAAAGCTATAATGGATGGCGCACTCACCATATTGCTCAAACTAGACTGACTTCCAGATACCAACCGAGTTGAAATTTCAGTTGTCGGGGATGATCCTGGGGGTTCAATCTTTAAACTAAATGCGGAAGATTCGGACGGTGAGTGTGACTGTGGAGCTGTTTTACCAGTATCCACTGTTCTTGAGCTAAGTTTGTCTGCAGAAGGCTGTAGCTCTGCTTTAGGAAGCTCAGATGTCGAAGAAGTTTGATCAGCAGAAGTTGAAGTTTTGATTGCAAGGGGTTGAGACCCCTGTTTAGAAGACTCTGATGTTGAAGGTGGAGGAGTTGCACTAACAGAACATGTTGTGTAACTCGTAGACCATTGAACCTCTGTTTTAAGAGACTCTGATGTTGAAGGTGAATGAGTTGGATTTACAGGAGGCGGCACCTTTCTGGTAGCAGATTGAAGCTCTGTTGTATATGACTCTGAAAATGGGGGTGGAGTGTTGAGGGACAATGTCTTAGCAGGCTGAAGAGAGGAGGAATTAGAATAAAAAACTGAAGAAACTGATTGACTAGCATCAACATTGCCCTTAGAACTAATAAAAGGCATGCTGAATGCTGTTGTCACTGACAAGGATGAAGTTGAAGATGAATTAGATGCAGAAGATGCAGTGCTTAATGATGAGTTGATCATTGGAGATGAAACTGAAAGTGGCATTGATGAAACTGAAAAAGACGTTGAGAATGCCTGCGGCAATGATGCTTTTTCACTAGGCTGGCTTCTGTTAATTGCAACATTTAACTGTGGAACTTTCCCAGGATGAGAGGGAGCTGCTGCAGTGTTTCGAAGAGAAAATGAAGAGTCAAAAACTTTTGCACTTGTGGGTACATGATTGACATTTTCAATAGTTGAATTTGTATGCACAGTCCTTTTCATATTGGAACTGAGTACTTCGAATGACTTCTTCATCAATGGGGGTGTGTGTGCAGATAATTCCATCGAAACTGATGACTTTTTATGTAGGCTAGCTTCAGATTGCTGAATAGACTTGGCGTCAGTGATCAATACAGAATCAGACTTCCCAAAAGAAGAAACCCTGCCGCTTAATTTATCTGCAATAACATTTCCAGATTCCTTGGCAAGGACTTGCCCTGTCATAGTCCATGTTTGGGAAGCTGAATTTGATGGTGAAGGAGAATTCTCACTTTGCAATATAGGAGGCCTCAAGCCTGTTGCTTGAGATGGTGACAGAGATTCATTAACAAATTTAGGTTGCAATGATTTTCTATCAAAGGCCTGTTTTGGGAACATATGCAAGGTGCCTGATCAAAGCAAACAAAGAAGTGTTCATCAGCTATTATATGAATGTAAGAGAGGTTCTTGTCTGCAGTTAGTCATGGCTTACCTTTGTTTCTAGATGGGTACACGAAAGTTGTAGGAGCTGTCAAGTCCTTAAAGTGAGTGGCTGCTGAGCTATCCGCCACAGAAGGGCCAAGTTGCCGCCCATCCATCAAGGATGATTTATTCACACTTGCTTTTTGACTTTCTTGCAAAAGCACCCTCTTTACAGTTGTTTTTGAAGGCTCAAAACTAGCCCAGCTCTGCAGCAAGGTCAAAAGAAATAACACACCAGTGTTTGCACAAGAATCCATCAGCACCAACAGGTTAACGATAAGAGTTTTTCCAAATTAGCACTTGAAATAGTTAAATTTAGAAATTGAGGAAAAAATTTGTATATCTGCAATCTGTTTGTTTCATTCAATAAGAAATGCTACGTGCATCAAATTCACACACAACTCCACATATAAAAGGTGGCACAATATGTAGGTGCTTTACCTAGTGTATGCTTGGTATTGAGTTTAAAATGCTTTTACTAAAATGATTTTGGATTCTATACAGTTTAGGAAACCATGGCTTTGTAAAAGCTAGATTTTTTAGCTTTTTTCAAACCATGGTTTATCAAATACAATTAGTATTTTCTGAAAAAATAAAAAAATTATTCAAAACACAATTCTTAAAGATTAAATTTATCAACCCTACACAACTATTTAGCCAATGATGGAAGATTATCATTAATCATGATCTTCAAATTTTTAGACTAATTCTGAATGATCAAGTTTGCCAGAACATTTACTAATAGCAACAACAGTGTGCTTGAGCTAACACTACTAAAACACAAAAAAAAAATGCTGAAATTGTTTGCTCTGGAGAGCAAGATTTTAGTGATGTAACTTATGAGGTAAAATTTTAATTTATGTCTGCTTTAAGCTTGTTGCTTATGGGCCCAGTTTCAATCACAAAACCTGTCCCTGTGTTGATAAGAAACTATACACTTACGAGGGGAAAATGTAAAGTAGTCTCATAATATCAACCTAATGGATAGATATATGGCAGAGTCGTACAGGTATTACTCATATATCCTCCAGCCTTTGAACATATTATTCCCATTCATATGGAAAATTGCATGATGGTGTTCAAACTTTTAAACTTCTGTTACAATTAAGTGTCTGAACTTGCTAGATTTTACATAAAATGGTGTCTCTAGCAGGTTTTACAGGCTAAAATGATTATATAAGTAATTTTAAACAATAAATTTACTTAAATATCATCCTTTTAGGAGGTTATATTTTTTCAAATCATCTTTTTAGAATGACATTTTTTTTTCTTCATTTTCCCTTCATTTTTTTCTACTTTTTTTTTTAATTTATATATGCTTTATAAGAAACAAAATTAAAAATTAAAAATTTTATAATTATTTTTCTTATTTAAAATAAATCAATACCATTTTTCTCCATTTTAAAAAAATAAAATAAAAATTCATTAAATTAAATTCATTTCTATTTTTTCTATAAGCGTCAAATAAATCAAATGGCAAATAAAGCATTTGAAAATACAATAAAGAATAAAGAGATAAAAAGAAAGAAAATAGGGGGGAAAAAAAGAAGAGAAGAAACATAAATTAAGTGTGAGAAATAAGAGTATTTGATTCATTTTAGCATATAAGTGAGTAACATAAGCACTTTTAGCCTTAAACAAGTTATAGAGACAAAAATGTTCAAAAGGTTATTAGTTCAGACACTTAATTGAGCAAAATACAAGTTCAAACAACAAAATAGCAAAAATTAGAAAGTGTAGACACCAATATATTTCTTTTCCTATACATATCAATATATCGTGCGAGATTAGGCTGCAAACAAACCATCTGAACGGTGCAAAAAAGGATAATAACCAATGACGTCAAATGACTTGGAGAAGTTGTGTGATATTATACATCAACACAATGTCTTGCTTAAGTTCATCACATAAAACAAGGCCAATAAATCACATGAATCCTGATTAGACATTCTATGATTTCAGAAAGCATGATAATCTAAAATCATTCCTCTGATTTCATAAGATACACAATCATCTAAGTTATCAAAAGTTGTCACTCGTCATCATTTGTAAAGATTAGAAAAAATGCTTATAGAGATGAATGTTAGCAGAAAAGTTGCATCATCCTACAACATTAAGTAGTTTCTCATTCATGACAAAACTGTGAACCCATTGTGCCAATATCTTGTCTTCAAGAATAAAAATAATCACCACAGGAAAAGAATGGCATAAATTGTTTTTCATGTCCTTCTACCATAGGCAATGCAGTGACTGGCCTTTATTATGATCTTTGATCAATTATGTTATACAGTTAAAGCTGCATGCCACAAAAATAGGCCATGCCTGCTTATAAAGATCCAATTAACCTGAAAGTTTTAACTTGCAGATTTACAGCTTTGTTCTTCAACATTGTCATGGACTATGTTACATATAAGAGGAAAACAGAGAGGGGAAGAAAGCAAAATGCTGAAGGAAGTGCTGAATGGTGTGCTGCAGATAATGGCAAGAAGGAATAACGGTGCTGGCAGAGAGAGAATGATAAGTAGTTGTTAATTTTTGCACTTTAGTAGCTAATTATATGAGGAATGTAATGATGGAAGGAATATTTACTATGCAATATTAATCTACTCTAATTCCTCATTCTCTATCCCTTCTGTCTATTCCCTTTTCTTCTATCTATTTACTTATCATCCCTTATATATTCTATTTCTGCCATCTACAATCTGTTGCTCCTATTCCTCAGCTCCCTTACTATTCTGATAAACTATAACTTCTATTCTTTACTGATTATTTTCTGATGCATAACAGACTAATTCTGACATTTGAGTTAGAAGGATGAAAAGGATTCTAACTTCAAACGACTTATACCCGGTCCATAAGATCTAAATACCATATCAAAGAACATCAAAGCCAAATCTTGTATGCCAATTTTATTTTATAAAGTACATACTCATGTCTAACGCCGAATTTTGCAGATGATAAAAGAGCAGAAAAATCCACCTAACATCACTTAAACAACAAACAGTGAAATTACATTGTCAAGTCTAGCATGTTTATTGCATAACTTTAGAATAAAACTTAGCCATCCAACATATCGAACATTTATTGCAAACTAGTATGGACAAAGCACTGACTATTAGAATTACAAATAGAAAAAGAAAATCTAAAAAGCAACCAAAATCAGAAGCAATTTATAACAAACTTACCTGATCCAACGAGTCTCTTCTTCTCCTTGCAGTTTCTGAATCAGCACTCTTCATAGCACTTGATTGACGTCTTCTGGACTGATATTTATTAGCAGCAGAATCCGACGAAAGTAAATATTTCTTCAGTAAAGAGGAATCGCCAACTTTTGCTGCATCAGGAGAGCTAAAAGATGATTCATAAGGGATCCCAATTGTTTCAAATAGTTCCTTCTTTACATTCCTTGATTTTACGGGTGATTCTATACTCAATACAGCCATTTGTTTTGAGAGACATTCTGAAAGTTGTTCAGCAGCTGCTAGCTGTGAATTTGTTGTGTTATGTAAACTATGTAAGGACTGAATTTGCCTGCAGATAGAACATTTTTCAAGTTAGAAATTTTGCCTTGCCAGTGTGCACAATATAACTGAATCCCTTGTGTTTCCACTTGATTGCAGTTCAAACAGCTGTAAATTACGTTTACATATTTTGGAAAAGATTAACTACCTAAATAGTATTATTTCTTAACTTGTACCAATTTATGTATCGATATCTTTTTCTTCTTTTCTGAATTGGTATTATCTTTTAACCAAATATTGACAAGAGATAAGAAACTCTAAAATTATTTTACCTTGAAGACCCATATTTACTTTGAAAAGCTCTCCAGCCTGTATGAACTCCACCATTTTCACTGAACTTATGGAGTTCAAGGGTATTGAAGTGCCTCTCCAATTCAATTAGCTGATTGGTCAAAACCTTCAATAGGAACAAAGAGATATAGCTGTTAAATGAATGTCAAGTTCAAATTGGACTGGTCTCCCATGTTAAAAGAAACTCATGATCAACCTGATTTAATTTTAATATATGACGCCTCTTCAGCTCAAATTCAGAACTCAGCTTTTGGCGATTCCAGAGTTCCCAATAACGGCTATCAGAGACTTGCTTAACTATACCTTCCAAGTATATTTTCCTTGCCAAAACTGAAAGCAATAGGAACAGTAAATTTGGTAAATGAAGACACACTGAAAGGTCAGTTCAATACCATATCAAAGTGTCTCATCAGACTTGTACATCAGATCTTGCTTCAAGTCATAAAATTGCAAGTTGAGACAGACTAATACAACCAAATTCAACCAGTGCTGACACCAAATGAATAGTAGCTATCAAAAACCCAAACAACTAATGATCAACCTGAAGTCATAATCAATTTCCCATAACAAGGACATGACCTATACCTGTTAAACTATCAAGGTTCCTGTAACAAAGTAAATTAAACCTTCAAGGGCTTGATAGTAGGATAGTTATAAGCATACATGAGATTCATTGTACCAACTTCTTCACTATTCTGAAAAAATTTGCATAAGAATTGTTGAACTTCTTTCATTACAATATATTTAAATGATTCGTATATCTAGGACTTCCACACTTCTCTTGATTGAAGATATTGCAAATCTGATTATTTTGAAGAGCTTGAATTCACAGAAAAGAATGTATCGTTCACAGTGATATGCATTTACAAATTGAAGAATACCTTGTACAGTTTTATCTAGAAGATTTTGGATCTCTTCAAGTTGTTCATCCATCAAGCTCTGCAAATAAAGATTCCAACAGTAATTACAGAAGCCATATGAAAAAATTAACATCTGAAAGGATGAGAAACATAAAAATCAATGCACCACAAAGATGTATTATCCTGATAGCAAACAACAAGATGTAAGACTACTAAGAAAAACATAACCACAAGTTTGTTGCAAATGTTAAATATCACAGGTAGACATGAGTAATGCTAATTAATAATAAATATACTGGGAACAAAGTAATACCATATGGTGCTGGAGAAAAATGCTGTTGACTGAGGCACCTCACTAGAGGGGACTTCAGTGAGAACAGAGAATAAGCAAGAAATAGGACTGTAATACTCTCCTTTCAACATGAAAATTGTAGGCAGCTATACATTGCCATAGGCATACTTGCCGAACAATAAAATTCCCTCATTTTCTCCAACTCTGTGTGTGTGTATAATCTGTGGGTTTGTGCAAACATTTTAGATGTAATGATAACATTAGCTTCATTCGCTGAATCTACTCCAGAAGCCACAGACAAGCTTTTCTTGAATTATGATAAAGAGAATTTGGACTCCAATGCAAATTGCAAAGGTATCTTGGTAAACGCCATGGTTTCAAATAACAGTTTTTTCATAATGTTTCAGCTATTTCATAATGGAATTCCATCCCATTGTTATGATTCTTCTCTATTCGTGATTCGCCAATCACCAAGAAATGGTGGACCAAACATGAGAAACAACATTTCTCATGGTTCTTCTAATTATTACTTAATATCTTGAATATTTTATTAAATTTTATTATTTAATATCTTGAATATTTTATTAATTTCTTTTTCTTTTTCTTTTTTTTTAACTTGTATTTTATTGAATTCTTGTTTATTGTTGCCATAAGTGATTTTTCAGCTTTAATTCAAGGAAGCAGTGACCGTCCGGAACAATACATTCCAATTCAGACTGATTGTGATAGCATTACCATTTCCATTACTGTTTTTTATTCTGTTGTTCAAGACCCTGTTTTACTTCAAGTATGATCATTTGAGTATACAAAATTAAGTTAATGACTTTGATATGCTAGCATCAGAAGCTTCTCTGGGAATAAAAATAACTAAATTGGGAGATAGAATTCATAAGAAAGTGGTCAGGGTTTAATTCTAGCTACAATTTTATCTGAGATTTTTCCCAACCAACCAATTGAAACAAAAATCAGTGCTTTGGTCCAATGATGCCTTTTAACAAAATCAATATCAACTGTAGACCCTTTTCTTAGCAATATTTAGCCAAAAGTTCTTTTTTTCTTTTTTCTCTCCAAAATGATGATTTCATCAAAGAAAGAGTTGGCTTGAATATTCATAGAAAGAGTTAATTTCATCTAACCTCAAACCTTAGGATGAATGATTGATTTTCGAAAATCTTTGACCGAGTTGTAGTCACCATTGAAGATCAGGACCTTTTAGTAATTTTCCAAATTAGACTTGGGTTTATTGGTTGGCCCTACATTTAAGTGCTGTAGGAAGTAATAGTAAGAAATAGCTGTATAATAGTTAGGAAGTAAAATGACACCATTTATTATCTTTTCTAAAAGCTGCAGCTTCATTTGCACAACAGTATTTCACTTGTAACTATTATTCTCTGCCTAGAATCTTCTGCTAAGTAAACTTGGATTTTCATGCCACTAGTGCTTTTCCATGCACTTCAGTATGCACAACACATGCAAAAACATGTAGATCTTTATCATACTACCATGCAAAGACATTACAATTACTCGAGTTCAGACTAGTTGCTAGATTTTACATTGTCAAAGTTTCTAGATTAGACAGTTTGAGGGACACCAATATCTCAAAACATTAGTATTGAGAAGCAAAGGATGTTGAAGCCTAGTCGTAAGGGGCAAGTTATAGGTAGCCACCTGAGAGAGGTCAGGCGCCAAAAACATGATAGAAAATTCAAAATAAAAATTAGGCATAGAAATTCAAAATAAACATTAGCCATTCATACGAAATTCAAAGATTATCCATTCATAAGAAATTCAAGATTAGTATGTGCATGACAAGAACCAGTGTTTACAAATCCTACAGCAAATGACACAAAATTTGAAACAACATAACAAATTCAAAATATTAGCATCAGAACCACCAAAAATGTGAAGAACTTGTCACTTTATTGAAATATGCACATAAGTATATGGCGAATATTGTGGTGAATCTTAAAAAATCAGAATGTTTCCTTTAATTTGTAATGGGGCAATGTGGAGTTTTTGGCTTCTAATATAGACTTATATTTTCAAAGCTTTTAGAGATGTCATTGAATTGAGTGCAATAAAACTTGTTTGGAGGCCATCACTAGTTTACTCTGTGTTTTATCACTCACATTTTCAGTTGTATTTTGAGTTATATAGGAGGATTCCTCATCCTCCATGATGTACACTTTTTTTTTGTTCGCAAAAAATTCCCTCTTATTAAAACAATTCAATCTTATAAGCAACCTAGTACTCCGGCTAACCAGGGATGTATTATGGAGAAAACTGATGGTATGTAAAACAATTCACAGATTTATCTAATAACAGAATGAGAAACTATATAAGAGATTAAAACTAGTGAACCAATGATAAGAACATATGAAATATTACCTTCCACATTCTGCATTTTCCAGAAAGAGTTTGCATGCCTTCCTCCAAAGCTTCAACTGAACTCCTGTGGGAAACTGTGCAGGCATCCCTAAAGCCACCTGGTCCTATGATAGATTCCAAAAGCGTATCCAATTCTTTGGCCATCTCTTTAACCTGGAGTTTATAAAACTTTGATATTTAAAAGGAAAGTGAAATGCATAGATAAAAGCAACAATGAATCAAGAAAATATGAAATTAGCCACGTAATTTTCTTAAGGTAATTCAAAATGCACATAAACAGAGGCACAGAAGCATGGCAAGACTCATGGAAGCAAGAATAGCACCAGAGAATCATGTAATTAACCAACAACAAAAATATTGCTGATGCCAAACAGTTTGTTGAGCATTAAGGTTGGATTGCTTTTCCCTTTTTAGATTGGCAAAAAGCAGTTTGAATATGTTGTTTAGCTGTTCGAGAAGTTTGAGGACAAAAATAGACATGTAAAATCTATCTTAAAACCATTTTTAATGACCTCTAATTAGAGGGGGCAAATTTAAACCTAACTTGGAAATTTGACCTAAACCCACCAGCATAAACCCGACATGCAGCTCAACCCTGAAATGACCTGAACCCATTTGAAGTCAACTTGTTGGCCTGACCTAAGCATATCCCATTTGACCCAAATAAATTAATAAAGCATTTTTTGTTTGAAAATTTTCTGTTTTTTTAAATAATAAAATATACTGCTATCCAACCCCAACCTACAAAATTCACCTGAATTTGGACAACCGAATGCATAATCTGAACCACCCACAACCCATTACAACTTGTACCTCTAATCAGGTGCTTTTCTAAACAAAAACATCAAACAAACCTTAAGCAATAGAATCTTCCACTAATAGGTTATGAATGATGCTTGCATTTCAAAATGAGTAAATGCTTGTTAAATATTCAAGGTATTCCAGTCGTTTAGTTATATACAGGGAAGCAATTTAAACTAATAAATCTTCATGAAGACCTCATAATGCTAGCTCAAACACAGATAAAAATTGAAATATAAAATAAAACAACAACAAAGCCTTAATCCCAACCTAATTGGAGTCGGCTATATACATTCTTCTTTTTCACTCGATTCGATTTAGGGTTACCTCTTCTGATAAATTTAAAACAGCAAGATCATTTTATACCACTTTTGTCCAAATTAATTTAAGCCTACCAATGCCTCTCTTAGGTATTTCTACTTTAACTAGTTCATTTTCCTGACCGGTGTATCCCTAGGTCTATGCAAAAATTAAAATATAAAATGTGCAAATATAAAGATTCCAGATTCAGATCAATGTATAAAAATAGCATAGAAAATTGTAAAAATGCAAATGACAAAGTTATACAAACATTGCCAAATTGTCTTGATATGTGTGGCTCATAATTTGAAAAGGAAGGAGCTCTATGGGCATCCATTGAAGAATAAGGTCCCTGGTTGGCAGACCTTCCCAAAGCTAAAGTTTCTTGAGAGGGCAAATGTGAGTTATGAATGGCAGGCAGTGAATCAATTGTCTCTGACTTCATTGTGGTTTTCTGTCCCATAAGCTGGGTTTGTCTAACAGAAAAGTTGGTTGAAGGAGATTCAACAATAGTATCCTTCAGCTGAAAAGGTTTTCCGACACCAACAACACCAGTATTATCAGATTTATTTCCTTGATTTATAGTAAAAGGTAAAAATGAAGGTATAGTTTCAGAGCCCCCTGAAAATATGACCTTTCCACCTGACCATGACTGAGATGAGGCACCTTGTAAACTAGCTGAACTAATAGCAACTGGTGAATCTTTAGGCAGGTCAATACTTCTTCGTGAATCCTTACCAGTTAGTTGGCTGGCGTTACTTACATGAGCTGTCTCTGAAAAAGCAGGACCAGATCTGAATTCAGTAATTTTTTGAGTTTCTGCTTTGCTGGGATGCTTAGCAACATAACTAGGACCCTCTTGGGCTGAATTCTTCATGGACGATTGCCCAAATTTGGCACTTTGCTGCCCAAAAAACTGTACTTGTTTAGCATCTACACCTTGGTGCAGCTCTGTCAGAACCTTTTCTTGATCATCAGCGACAGAAGGCTTAGAGTTTACCAGAGATTCCACTTCCAGCCCTTTATTAATAGTATTTTTATGGGATATTTGCTCTGTAGCAAGTAAATGCATTGAATTCTCACTCTTCCCAGAAGGCGTGAGGTTTTTCTTTGAAGGAATTTCACTAACTTCACTAATGTTTGGTTCCCTTTTGCTCAGTTGACCCAAAGCTACCTCTTGCAATGTTTGTTCCTCCAGTCCAGAAGTAAGATTTGACTGACAAAATCCTGGAGGTACATCTGAAAATGAATCCTCTTCTTCATCATGAAGAGTAGAATCGGCCTGTGCTTGATCAGTAGGTCCTGTAATAGTATCTTTATGGGATGTTTGCTCTGTACCAAGTAAATGCATTGAATTCTCACTCTTCCCAGAAGGCGTGAGGTCCTTCTTTGTAGGAATTTCACTAACTTCACTAATGTTTGGTTCCCTTTTGCTCAGTTGACCAAAAGCTACCTGTTCCAATGTTTGTTCCTCCGGTTCAGAAGTAAGAGTTGACTGACTAAATCCTGAAGGTACGTCCGAAAAAGAATCCTCTTCATCATGAAGAGTAGAACCAGCCTGTGCTTGATCAGTAGGTCCTGAGGCACTACAATAAAAATCAATTCAATATCTAATACATGCATGTATGGCACACAGTAATCACAAAAACAATACGCAGGCTGTCAGCACAACAGAAAATTAAGTTATACCTATTTTAGCAGTATAACATCACATTATATTTAAATAATCACTCGAATAACACTATAAAAATTACCTTGCAACATAAAACATTACAAGCTTTCCCTCAAGAGTAACACAGAAAAGAACACAAAAAGGTGAAAGTTCTCTGTGTTCAAGCCCAACTTCAACTTTTACTTTCCTATACAGAGAAACCTTATCAACCTCAAGCCCCATGATCAAGTTATCATCGCCATTACCTGAAATAATATGCATCTTTAAAGCAACAGGTTCATAACCAAGTGCAATCATTGAATAAAAATGTTAACTCAAAGACTAACAGGGCAAGCAGACCAGTCATCAGTTGCTAAAACAGAATAACATTGGATATGGAAGTTATAGAACATGATATCTTATCTTATGCACTGTTTGTCCATTTCACATTTACTATGACAGAAAACCAATAAACTATGCCAAGTGCTAAGTCCAGGATACAAGTTAAAGCACCTTGAGGATATAAGTTAACTCTGTGTGTTGTCATAGTGCATGATTCATCAACTACAGAGTGGATGACAAGGAAGTTAGATATAAAAGGTAACATCCCATTCACCTGATGGTTAGGCAACTTTACATCACACCAAACCAATCATCTGATCATCCTGTGCGACCCGCTAAGTCCAGGTACAAGTTTAAGCAACTTGAAGATATATGTTAACTCTCTGTATTTGTCACAGTGCAGGATTGATCAACTATGTTTTTAGCAAATTATAGGGAAATTTGGATGTTCCACTGATCCAAAAGCAAACTAGCAGTCTTTGTTTCATCTGTTGTGTAGAGTGTAGACATCAAAAGTGAACTCAGCATCTTACTAAATATTGATCATGATATTTTGGACCCTTAATGAATAGCATTAGTACAAAGTAATCAATCACTTGAGCTATCTATGAGAACCTCCAAGCCTAGGCTAGAATACAAGTTTAAGCACCTTGCAGTTCAATCCTTGGGAGCCAAGTATCTTGATCCATATCAATAATTGCCGTTCCACTTGTGTCATCTTCTACTGCCCATTGAAGTAACTGAATGTGCTGATCTGTATTCTTCCTGTTTGCTATAATTGCAAGCCCACTGCAATCGTATATAGAAAAAGGAATGTCGTTAACAACAGTAACTATAAAGCTAACTGAAAATTGGAAAGAGATAAAGCCAACAGTCAAAACATAAGAAAAAATGTAGAACTATAAGCAATCAATCCACAATATACGAGGGTAAAAATACAAATTAAGAAGTGTGTAACTCATTCTTCGACTCTAAATATGGCACTTTAACATTTCTAATCAGTGGGAAAATCTTGAAAAAATAATCCATTAATCCAAGTAGCATAGGTTGTCAAACTCCAGTTCACACAGTAAAATGTTGATTGTGATTGTGAATATCACATCAATTATTATTAAAAGAATATTCTCAATTATTCACCAGCTACCAGTACAAAAAGTGTTCTAAAAAGTATAACTAACTATATTTTGCTTAGCAATTTGGCTTATTGTCTTCAATGGTTTAGACAATGAAAAGGCATCTACATGTCCATATCATAATCTCTTAAGAAGTGAAAAAAGAAAACAGTAGAAAGAATGAGCTAAAACGTTCTCCCAATAGAACAAAAACAATTCAAGGAGCATAAAAGAACAATGAAACAAGTTTATCACAGTGTAAATTATCACCATGCAACTTCATCATTTTTTTTTAATTTAAAAGTTTCCAACTTGTCTCTGTCCAGTGAAGGATTGACAACAAGTCCAAATAATAAAAAGAAGTGTGTTAGAAGTCCACAGCAAATTAATGTACCAATGAAGCTAATTCCTTTTGGACAAGTTTATGGGATTAAGACTGAGCAGCAACTAATAATTACCAGTTCATTATTGTTGTTACTGAATTCCTTTGTCATTGTTGGTAGTTAGAAGTTGTGGATAGCGAGTGGTTATGTCTTAATGGGTAGTTTCAAGTATATCAGTGCTTGTATAGTGGGTGGTTAATTTTTTTTGTATATTTGACGTGTTGGGATGGAATGAAAATTATCAAGATTAAACTTCACATAATCAGTTTCAGGAGATTGAAGGGTTCTCATACAAGCCCTTATTATTAGAAAATTGCGTGTTTATTATCTTTCCAATCAAAATAGGCCAGAGAGGAAGTCCTCCAAGAACAAGTCTCTACTTGATTTCCCAGTCAAACAACCAGTGGCAAGCAGATTCTCAACTCAATCCGCTAGTCAAGACAGTACCAAAGAGCTGATAATATGTACAACAGTACAACCTATCCAGAGACACAAAAAAATGCATTAAATCCTATCCAAAAATATTTCTGGTGCTAAAAAAGCCATTAAGCCTGCAGAATCAAATTCATGTGGGGGAAGGTGTGCCCTCTTATGGAGGACACAATATTGATTGTAAGAGCAGAGGTAGTAATAAAAGCAAAAAAGAATCAAACAATAAAATTCTATTACTACCAAATATACATATTAAGTTGATTAGAAAATCAACCAATACGAAATAAATTACAGGAATCAAATTGAATTATACTTCATGGATCATGCAAATAGGGTGGGACAATGCAACTTTTATGGCCACTTAAAATATGAAAAACTAAGCCGAAGTTTAGATGAGCAACTTAACTGATTAAAAAAAATTATCATTTACAAATATCAAGTATTCAGAAAAGCTTCATTGAATTGGGATCATCCTACGCACCATGATTCTATATAGCTCAAGAATAAGTAAGGTCCATTTCCATAGGGCACTATGTCATCACTGATACCATAAAATGAGTCATAGAATGATAACAAAGACAGTGTGGAAGAAGCCTGCAAGAGAGATTTCAGCAAAATCAATGGTCCCACTTTAGCAAGAAAAAAAAAAATGAATGGCAATTAACTAAGTGACCAAGTACTTCATTGTTCATGTACTTCATAAAGAACATGAGATCTAAGACAAATCCCACAAAAATAAAAGATGAAAAAATTTAAACAACAGCAAAATTATGAGGTGGGGGGTAAGAAAGAAAACTAGAATTAAACACTCCCTGGCTACAATATGATGACAAATCCAAGTATATTGTGTAATAAAGAAATTTTAAGATCAGATAGCTGTGTACACATGAATAACAGAAAGAAATTATCCATATCCATGCCATGAATTTACAGATGAAATGTGCTTAAAACAACAGTTACAATTTCTTTATTTACTAATGGCAGGACGCAATGACATTACTTAACAAAATGAACTGGTAAAGTCCTTATTATCATCCAATTCTATGCCAAGTTAACCAAATCTAGGTAAAATAAACCCATCTAAAACATAAATTCTTTATCAGGAATAAGAATATGTCTCATAACACATGCAACTCAGCCTGCTAAAGTGTATGACCTTGACTTGGTCAAATATGAATGAAAAAAAAATAGCTCCTAGTGCAACGACTCTACATAGCCATATGCATTTTGTACTACTAGTGCGGTTAGAAGTCTAGTCCTGATTTAAAGCAACATATAAACTAGCTGTGGCATCATATAACATATCACTAAAAAGTTTGCAATCGATTAATGTTAATGTTGTCAGTAAAAGCAGACATAAGGACTTAAACCAATGTTATGATAATCATATAATTGAACTAAAAATTCAAAACACAAAAGTGCACAAAAACTCAAAACATAGAAGTGCACAAGCACTTTCACGAATCACCATAACAGCAGCTACAAATGAATAAATGGAAAATGTGGTTATGATAAAAACAAAGTCAAATTTTTTGACAACAAAATAAATATCAAAATATTCAGGATGCTTAGTGTGTGGAATAATTTACTAACATCAGTAATTTTTCCATCTTTGCTTCTGATTACTTGAAGAAGGTAATTTTCCTCGCTGCCATCTGCAGTTTGCTGAAAGCATCCTATAATAATGCTATCAGAACGCACCCACTTGATAGAATCCACTGGTGCAGTTATTAAAAAAATATCTTAGTTTCAGAAGTTAACAACATGAAATGTTTCCAACAGACTAGAGAGAAAAAAAAATATTTACTCATAGTAAATATAAAGACAAAAGCCAAGATGATACACTGAGGGAATTCTGCAATTCTTTTTTCAATTTTTTTATCTACTAAAAGATTATCTCGGTATACTGAAGTAGGAACCTCTTTGGTGCCTTTCAATACCACCTCTGTGGGGTGACAAAAACCCACCAAGACTATGTAGCTCTATATATTGATTCAAGAGACTCATACAATTACAATATATATCTGAGTTTAGCATTTCTACCATTAATCCAACAGGAAAGTAAGCTCTAAATCTAATCATGCTAAAAAGCCAATCAACTTCAACGTCTAAAAAGCCTTAGGAAGCAAGACAAGTACAAATGCCAACTGATAGCAATATTTTTTATCATTCCACATTAATTTTTAGTTTTACAAGATTATGTTGCCCATTTATCAATCATCTGAGAAACAAGTTCTACCACCCTGCTTTGCCACCATGACAAGGCACAAGAAATAAGCAATGATAAGAGGGAAAGTTCTTTCACTCCATGTGTGTACATATAACAAGCTCTTTCAATTAAAAAAAAGAAAGAAAGAAAGAAAATGATTAATAATGAAAGTGTAACCCATAAAAGAATACCTTTAACACAACAGTTTTCATTAGAATCACCAATCCATGACTTGAAAGGTAAGGATATCCGCAACCTTTCCTTGAATTTAGATGATAAAATGCGAAGAATATTCTCTCTGGCCACAGCAATATACTTTCCTTTTAAACTCCATTCGACTATCAAAAATAACAATCCCAAATCATACATTTGGAAAATTATATATATATATATATATATATATATACATATATGAAACAGCAGGAAAGAAAAAAGAAAAAAAAAAGTATACCAGCATCCACATTGTCCAATACTTGTTTAAGAGGAGCTGAACGAGCAGCATGATATAGCTTCCCATGATTTGAAAGAACAAGATAAGAAGTTTCTGATCTCCTCCACTGTACGTCCTTGACAATAGCACTTGATTCACCCAGTGAACAAGAGAAAGACGGGTTGAGGTCCTGCAAATGTATAGAGAAATGACAAATAAATAATTAAATATTCTACTAGAAACCTACAGAGTATAAAAATTTAAATTAGGCTTGCCTTATTGAGAAGAGAATCGATAGTGAAGAAATGAACATCTGCAGCAACAGAAACAGCAAGAGTAGAAGAATCAGTAGAGAGAGAAAGAATGTGAACTTTCCCAATAGGAACATCCACAATACAAAAGTCTTGCACGGAAGAAGAGGTCGAAGTCCCTTTAGTCTGAATATCCACTGCGGCATCCATAACATCCTTAGTTCTAGCAACACAAAACCCTAAAGGGTATGCAAGGAAGATGAGGCGGTGGAGGTCGGAGACGGCGAGAATACTAGAAGGCGGAGATTGTAAATCGAAAAGGGGAGATTGAGATTCGGATTGGTGATTGACGATAGGAATGGGTTTGCCGATTCTGTCGAAGAAGTAGTCTTTGGAATCGACATGGCAACCTTCCATATCTTCTTCAATTTCCACAATATGATCATCGTCTTCTGACCCCATAATTTCTAATTTCGTTTCAAAACCCTAAATAATTGCTTTGTTTGGTTAGTAATTTGCACAATAACGAAGAAAATGCAAATATCGTAACTGCTAACTTCTAATGTTAAAAATCTCCGGCTCCAAATAGAATTTCAAATATTTTAGAAATAAAATTTTCGGAATTGAATCATAGTAAACAAATTTTCAAATTAAATTGCTCCAATTTTTTTAGAGCAATTCGGATTATGGATTCGGATCTATTTAGACACGGGAGATTTAGCTCCCATTTTTTAAATTGTAAATAATAAAATATTATTTATTTATTTTAATAATAAAAAATATTAAACTTAAATTTTTATAATAAATAAAATTATTATAAATAATTAATATTTAATATTTATAATAAAATAAAATAAAATAAAAATATCTAATATATAATATTTTAAAATTAAAAAAGCTCAAATACATAAAAAGAAGTAAAATAAATTAAAATTTATCAAAGTCGGAATGCTTATTTTGAATGTTAAAAATAAATTAATATAATTATATATAATATTAAATATTAAAAATAAATTAATATAATAAAATATAATTTTTTATTTTTTATTGATTAATTGAATATTATTTTAAATATTCAATTTGGTCCGATTTTTAGTCCGATGTAATTTAATTTTTAAAATCATTTTATATTATAAAATTCAGTATAATTCGGTTCTAAAAAATTAAAATTTAATATAATTTTTTAATTCAGAATATTTTTAATCTGATTATTTAAATTAATTCGGGATCTACTGCACTCAACCTTAGAAGCAACTAGGGCGAATAAAATTAATTTGATGTCCATCTGTCAAATAGTAACTCTTTGAATCTCTAGACATAATGGATTGAATCATAACTATAAATGACAGGCCCGAGAATAGATGCCCCTGGCAGCCGTTGACTTTGACATGTTTGATCCTATAACTAAATAATTTTGTGAACAAGCCAAATGCGATCACAAAGCAAAGCAACAGATAATGTGACAGTAACTAATGCAATTGATAATAACCTGCAGTGCAAATTTCATAATCAAAATCTACATCCACTAAGCAAACAAATCCAAGGTTAAATTATTATTCAATAACATCACCTATTAGCATAATCCATAAAATCTAATTTTAAATATAATAAATAAAAAAATAAATATCATGCATTTGCTTAATTTATATCCATTTGAGAACCTTGAGCCTCATGCATCAAGTGCAATAAATATTCCTTACGCTCATGATTTGGACAACCAAAGAATTTCCCCACTCTAGTGACATCTACAGTGATAAAATCATATGTTTTGTAGCAAAGATACACATCAAGACTAATTTTCACCAATTCTGCATAACTTCTTGCTCCAAATAAACACGTAGGCGTATGCTTTTGACACTTTCATTCCTTTCATTAAAAATGTCATTCCCTGCCTTTAGCACTTCATCCACATTATCAATTGCTTCTTTAACACTACTAATCTCTTTTGAAACTACACTTTTTCTTCTCTTTTTTGGTAGAGATGTTACTAAAGTAGATTCGCAATTGTCGTTGGTAGTAGCTTCACTTGGTGGTAAAGGATTTCTACCAACATGTGTAGTATCATAATTTTTCAAAGAAATAATATGTTCAAACAATAACTTGTCAATATTGTCAACAGAGTCAATATAAATATTTGATCCAACCTTATTAGTTTCACCTATATTACATGGCAAATGGTTGATCTCTCCTTTACAGTTGCAGCTACATCTCCAGTTGCTGTATCATTTGCATACAAAAGCATCAATTGATTAGAATGTCGTATTTCAGATGACATCCATTTCTTAGCACTTCGATTTGCCTGTATGAAATAATTTGAAAGATTAAAATTATATTAGATTAAGTTATTTTGATAAGAGCATTATTCTTAATAACTATAAATCATTCAAGATAAAAAAAATAGAGACAAAACCAGTATTAATGTTCTCCAAATTGCAGATTCTGCATCAAACCTTTTCGTTATAAGGCTCTACGCAATATCGCTAGAGTGCTTGAAAAGATCATAACACTGATTGAAAGTACTCTTTAAAAACTTTATTCTGTTTTTCACCTTTTCTTTATCAATTTGTTCAACTTTGGTAGTTTCATGAACTTTTGAAACCACTTGGCTCAAAGCTTGGGCTGTGAAAGCTCCATTAACTTTGTTGCCTATATTTTATTGATGCAAGAGAGCAACTATCGAAACTCTATCCATAGTTTCAATCCATCAAAGTATATCTCTCCTTTCCTTTTCAAACTTATCTCTATTATTCTAAACTCCATTTGAAGTGTCCTTTTTGTCCATCTCTAAAATTATAAACAAAAAGAACAAAACTTATAACAAGTAATAAAAAAGTTGTATGCCTTTGTTCATGGACTATTGAATTCTTTCGCTAAAATGAATAAGAAATGATAAAAAGCTAGTTCCATCAAGTGATAAATATAATTTCAACATGCAAAAAGCTTCTACTTGTTATTGAATATAAAAATGCAAAATCAAATACATTATTCAATTGTTCACTACTTAAATATGAATACATTAAAAATAATGGAAAGATAAACTAATTAAATGAAAAAAAAATTCAAGTACTACTTGAAACATAATTATGTCACACTGCACCTGCAATATTATCCTTAAACTCAGCACCTCTTCTAACATCTTCATTATCTTTTTCTCTAAATTCATAATAAGAATGCACTTTATCACTATTTAAGAAATCCGAATCTACTTCATCAATTAACTGCTGATCAGGATCCATACACATCAAAAGATTATGTAAGATAACATATGCCAAAACAATATCACATTGAACATTAAATGGTTATGTCTTCTCATTTGAACTTCCAATTATTGGAAACCTTTTCTTTAAAACTCTAAAAGCCCTTTCAACTACATTACACAAATATGTATGTCGTAAATTAAATAATGCTTTGCATTTTTCGGGGCCATGAGTGGAGTACTCTCTGATGTCTATAAGGTAATATTTTCCTAAAATCTAGAAGAATTATTACATTGTGTCATATTGCTATCAAATAAAAAATTAAGAAGCTAAATAGCAAAGGAAGTCTAAAATTCCTTGCTGGGATTTTTAAATTATCTTTCCTAGTTAACGCATTCTTAATATTTTTAGAATCAGATGCTGATCCTTTTCATCTAGTCAAAACATAAGTAAACTTCAAGTCAAATGAACTTGCAATAAGAATATTTTGATTTGGATAATCCTTTCTACCATGAAATCTGGCTGTATCAGCAATAGATACTTTAACTCGAATATGAGTTCCATTAAGTGCACCAATACAATCCTATAATATGTTCATAATTATTGCTCGAGATTAACTATCCTATAACCATATTCACAAGTGATTTTATTTACCTTAAAATGTGGAAAATATCCAGTATTGTTTGCAATTTCCAAAGGGACTTCAGTACCATCAGGCTATTTCAGATATTCATATTCAAGTGATATAACAACATGTAACTCTAAATGGAAATACCTACATATAGTATCAATAGATCGACGAAAAAAGAATTTCGATGTGCAAAGTTTCATATTCTGTGAAACAATTATGAGAAACATAGCAACTTGTTCCTTTAAAGGAGCACGAACAATGTCTTTGAGAAGATCTATATCTCGCAATTTATCATATAGAAAGAGAAAAGTATCCGGCCTCATTCAAATAAGATTGTGACAATAGATACTGCTATTTCTCAAATTATTCATTAACTCTCCTCTAATTTCATCTCTCTCTTAATTTATCATACTTTTCTCTTTAAGGAATCGGGGTACACTTGTACGAAGGCTAAGAACATGAACGACATGACATATTACTTAAATAACAGCCATTCTTCTTGTTCTATCACATTCCATTCATCATATGAATTATCATCATCATGGACTTGCCATTGTAGATTATCTATTGTCCATATGAAGAAAATCTGAAAATAGTCATATCATTAAGCATTTAGCTTGATGCTAATGTTGTTTGACTCAAATCTCCATTCTCATATGCAAACTCTATGGTAAGCCAATTTACTAAGAAATAATCACATTTTGTTAAGCTTAATAAAAAAAAAAAGGTCAAATTTCAATTTTCAGCATATTGAAAAGAAACCCGGCATATTGATTGATCTACTAAATAAAATACCAGCAACATTTTGGCACTGGAGGACATAAATTCAAAAAGCTCGATATCAGAAGGAATTATGGTTCCCATACTCAAAAAACCAAAATTCCAGGTTTACAAAACATTTTTGAGTTGAGGATACCCAATAAAAAAACAATTCGGTGCACCAAGAGAGGCACACAGATGAAAGAAGCAAGACATCTCAATTCTCGAGGCCAATGTCCTAAGCAGTTAAACACCACTTTGCATCAAAGTGCATGAATGAATGTCACTTATTATCATGAAGTTTCTTCTAAGACATAAGTCAAACAATTGATAATTATTCAATTAACCCAAAGAACTTGACTCTAACTGTCTTCTAATTTTGTGATGTACTGACAAAATTCAAATACTTCATTTGCTAGAATATGGAATTGGTAGAAAAAATATAACCAAAATGTGCTACTATTTTTTATTCAATAAACACCTTAAATTAATTATTAACAACTGATACCCACAGCTAAACCAAATGCCAACAATTTAAATAGAATGGCATATAAAATTCAAAAGAAAAGGTAAAAATTTATGTTATTCTTAAGCTATCTAGTGTATGTTTTGTTCTATAATATATAAATATATGAAAAAAAAAAACACCCTGATAATGTGTATATGTGGGTAAAATTAAAGACTAGTGATGAACAATTAAGTTGGTGTAGACTCTAATATATTAACTTTATTTGGTTCCCTAATTAGATAAATTACGAAAAATGTCTTACCCATTATTATTAATCCAAACACCAATACATGCAAATATCAAGTCCAGCAAAACCTGATCCAATCCGAGTACTCTGATCAGATTTTAGCAAATCCCAATTCAGATCGGGTCAGATTGCGGATCAGGCAGAAACCAATATTTTTTTTTTTGGGCCAATAGACAGAAACCATTTGATTCTCTCTTCCTTAGCTTTTCTTACAGCATTACTGTTTTTAAGTTTTTATATTTCATCTTCCTCAAATGTTTACTGAGAAAATTACCCTGACCTTATCAAATAAACTTACGATGTTGCTTATTGGTCTGTTTGAGATTGGCTGACAGAGTTGACAATGGTCACACTTTGTTTAGGACCTAACCTTCCCACAGGTGTCTCATTGCTTGTTCCAATGCCTCAAACTTGCAGGCCTTTCAGGCATCTTGGGCCGCATGGGATGGGATAAGGCTAAAATTTGATGAAAAGTTGTTTGCCTCGCACTAGAAAAGTTTTTTTTGACGCAATTGAGTTTATAAATTTAAAAATTTTGGGCCCGTAACATTAATTAAAAAAAATATATATTCATTTCAATTTTAATTTAAGGATTTATTAAATTAAATTTTATTGAAACAAGTAGAATTTTTAAAAAAAATTTCATAAAAATAACGACACACATTATGAATAAAAAAATATAAAATTTTTACTCTCTCTCTCTCTCGCGAATTTTCTCTCTCCACGCCTTTCCCACCAAATATTTGCTAGCTTCAAATAGCCATCGAGCCTCATCGAGTTTATAGGGTTACGTATAAGCTTTGCTTTATATGTTTTTGTTTCTCACTCCAAAGAGAAAAAAAATCTATTTAACCGTATCTGATTATTAAGAAATGGAATCTTTATAAAAATGTCATAAAAAATTTAAAAAAAATTAAATTTATCATATTTTTAAAAATATTTTTAAATTTAAAAAAATTTATATTTTTTTATAAAAGTATCAAATTTATATAATTTATTATAAATATCTCTGATAAAAATAAAAAAAAATTTATAATTAATGATAAATAGTGTAATTTTCTCTTAAGAAAAGGGGTGGATATGTCTATTTCATAAGCGCTGTTCTTAGAAGATTATAGACAAAAAAAAAGGAAAATTGAATTTTAGCTTTGTCGATAACTCAATTTACCCTCAAGTAAAAATTCTTACATGTCCGAATCAATTTGATCTTCCTTTTTTCATTTTCTCTAATGATCATAATTACTTATATTTAGCTACACGTGATATACACAAATCCTATATAACATTTTTTTTTTACTTGAATTAAATTTTATAAAATTAAACTTATAGGAGTGAGATAAACATTTTCGTTCTATCAAACATACAACTAAGAAATTCCATTAAATTTTATAAAACGAGTTTGCATTTAAATTTAGATTTTGGTTTTATGAAAATATTCTATTAATTTGCATGTATTTGTTATTTTGATTTTTTTTTTGAACTAAATTATTTTGATTTGATCACTATAGAATGCTCTTAAAAATAACCAATAATTTCAAATTGACAGACAGGTAGGGCCAAAAACTCCATGGATAGATAGTCCTTTATCCCTGTTCAGAGCTGATGCCATACCTCTAACCCTCTCATATTTTGCCCAAGACCAGATGGATTTGATATTCATTTGGCATTCACCATTGATCATTCTTCGGCAAGTGCAATAGAGCCACAGAAAACGCTTCAAAATTACAAGACATTATGGGGCACAATAAAGATAAAGCAGTAAGTATAAAATCTGGCCAGGAATAGACTGCTTGAAAACCTTGAAAGAGAGAATTTTTTATCTAATAAAATCTGCCTGATTATCACACTGACAGCAGACTTTGGGAGCTCTTGCATGAAGGAAGAGGAAGAGAGTGAGTGAGACGATTATCCATTACTTGCATATAAAAAAAAAATCAACCCAGTAATAATCCATGCTTGGCAGCTGAAAAAATACAATAATATATCTATTTCCACAAGGTATACCCACTCGCAGAAGAACCTGATCAGATCTGAATTGGGATTTGCTAAAATCTGATAGGAGTAGACAATTCATCTTATGAGTTATAATGCGATGTCATTTTGCCTTGCACTAACTGAATGAATTTAGGGGGCTTTTGGTTAAGGTGGAAATTGAAATGAAAATAAATTATTCGCATTGTTGTTATTTGGTTGGATATATTAAATAAGGGAATAGGAATCTCATTACCCCACGTAAGGGAATCAAAAATTAAAAAATAAAAATGGAATTAAAATCTATTTTTTTTACTTATAAAATAAAATAAATATAATTAATTTTATTTTTTCTAATTATAAATATTCAATTTTTTTAAATAAAATAAAATAAATTTTTTTAATATAATATAATCAATTTAATCTTTTTCATCATTTTTTCTAATTATAAATATATGAATTTTCAAATAAAATAAATTTAATTTTCATAACAAAATTAAAATATTTTTTTTGAATTTTTAAAATAAATATAATAAATTTAGCTTTTTTATTTTTTTTAAATCATAATATGTGACTTTTTAAAATTTTATACAACTAAACTATTTTTTATTGAATGATAATGCATTTTAATTATTTATTATGATATTTTTTTGATAATATTTTATTTTTTGATTCCAATTCTATTGTAGTCCAAATAATTTCAAAAGAATTAAGATTCTAATTCCATACTATAGTGGTTTCCTTCTTCAATAGTCATTGTCAAACCTTTTCACATTCAAACTCCATTAACTCCCACGTCATTTACTCCCATTATTGCTGGCTTTCTTTTCCTTCTATATTCCCTCAATCAAAATTTACCACCAACCTTCCACCTTTCCTCATTATCCCTCGTACTCATAATTTGAAGATTGGAAAATCTTTAAAAAAGAATCGAATGTCGAAAATTTTCAAAATATTATTTTTGGAATCGAATCAAAATTAAAAATTTTGGTATTATATTGCTTTGAGTTTTCAGAACAATTCGGATTGGAGTTTATATTTTGTTGTTATTCATATATAGTTAAATTAAATTATAAAGTTATTTAGATTAGTAATAAATTAATATAGTTAATTACTTTAATTACATATAATTTAACCATTATTTTTTATTTTTATTCATATTTATGCTTCATTTTGTAATTAAATTAGAAAAATGATTACTTAATTATATTATTTATTCACTTTTTTAAATTATTTTTATGAATTAAAATAAAATAGTTTTTATAGTTTAGAAATGGATAATGTAAAAATATTTTAGTGAGATTTATATATTTAATTAATAAAATATAAAATAAAGAAAATTAAAGGAGGTATACATATACATACACACATGCATATATATATATATATAATGATAGAAAATATCAAAGTAATATATTGCATATATGTCAGAGAGCAATGATACAAATAAGCTTTATATATTTTATAACTTATATTTTTTATAGAGATGAATCTTATTACATATAAAAGTTTAATGTTGAGTACTAATTAATGCTTTAAGGAAAAATTAAAAGTGCCGAGAAAATTTGAAATAGCCATTAGATTATTAAAAGTATGTTGAAGAGAATCATATGCCATTAGCTTTGTATTTCAATAAATCATGAATAAATGAGCTTTTGTGTTGCTGTGATAGAATCATTGTCCTTGTCAAAGTAATAAATCAATTTCAAAAGCTAACTTTTTGTGGAGTTTGATTATTACGTATGTTAGATGGCTCTTAGTCATGCTAAGTTATAAACTGAACATAGTGCATATATAAATAAACTACAAGGATATAAAATGGTGTCTAATTAAATTTTATAGGATTGTTAAACATTGTACCCATTTGGATTTAGTTATTTTTAATAATCAATCAATAAATTGAAATAAGGTATTATTAATTTCATCTTATTTATATACTGGAGAATCTGGAGATTCATGTATATATATACCACTTTTCTTATAATAAGCTAATGTATAAGATAATAATGAAATTTGTTGTTTGGATAACATCAGTAGTATAGCCTTCAGAGTCTAATTCCTTTGTTCTTAAAATAAGTATTTTTGTTTTAAAGAATTTTATGCATGTTCATATATATATATATATATATATGTGTGTGTGTGTGTGTGTGTGTGTATGGTTTAAAGGTATATTAATAACTGAATGGTTTATAAGTTAAAATTAATTTTATTAACTAAGGCTTTTATTTATATAAATGAGTTGTAAAAACGAAAAGAAAAGAAAAGAAAGATAAAAAAGAACTTTATGGAAAGGAAAAAAATATTGTTATAGATTATTCTTTTAGAAACTTTTATATTTTTTAATTTACCTTTATAGACCTTAAATTTTACACCTTGTTTAGACTCCACAAGAACCCAAATTTTAGGCATCTTCTGGAAAACTTAAATTAAATATATATTTAAAATATCTTTAAGTAATTAAAAATATGCTTAAAGTCTTTGTTAAAACGTGTTTTTGGCCCTTTTATAAATTTTTAGAGTAAAATGGCATTACTCCAGTTCACTCTAGTTTAGAACCGACAAAATGTCAGTTTACTCTAAAATTTGTTTTGGGGTACTTTTCTTAAAATTATTCCAAAACACATCAAAAATAATTTTAAAACATATTTTTAAGTATTCCAGTAGATTCAGAATGCAAGAAAATCTCTAGGAAGTCAAAAAACTCCAAAACAAGTCTAAACAATTCTTAAAATAGCAGTTTTAGCATAACTGGCATTTCACCAGTTTAGAAATGCTAGTCCCATTTAGGGTACACCACTCCTTGGGCTCCTCTATCTAGATCAATTTTGGGGGGACTGGCATAAAATATATATTTAGAATATAAAGGTACTATAATAAATATATATAAATCCCTCAAATCAGTATTAAAAATAATTTATAAATTTATAAAAGAAATTCTCTGAAAAATTTTTTACCAGAGTTTTATCTGTAATTTCAATAAATCCAAAAAGCAAAATCACACAATTTGCCATTGAAAAGCACTGCCAAATTCTTTATCATCTCAGTACTCAACAATATCTTCAAACGCTTATTCCTTCATTTACGAATAATACACAAATATAAAAAAAATGTAAATTGTATACATTTATAGAACTATAATTACATAATCATGTTCATAAACCCTAATTATATACAAATACACATAATATAGTTGACAAATACTTGTATATATATATATCTACATGATATACAATCTAGCACCAAGGACACGGCTCATGGCACAACTCAAACTTTAAATTCCAATCATAGTCTGAATCATTCTACTCTACACTTTTAACACATGCGCGAAACAAACTACGGCGCTAAGCTAGAAAGCTTAGTAGTATATACTTTAATAATAAATTAATTCAAAAACATTGCAATATAAACTTCTTTAAGACATAACATGCTACTATCTTTATGTGCACACATTTGTAAGAATTTTATCAAAGTACCACAATCATATACATTGGGCCTAAGTAACCTTATACAGTATTCAAATTCTAGAGATATTATTTTGGTCTATCTTGACACCAGTGTCTATCCCAAAAAGCAAATAATATCATAAGTGATGTCCAACATATAGATTGAAGGCAAACAATATCATAAGTGACACCTAACTTCTAGCCTCGAAGGCAAATTATATAATAGACATGCCATATCCATATTACCAAACACAAATCTTTGGAATATAATATTATATAAGATAACATAAATCATATCATAGTATCACATAGCATAGCCAATTATGTAAATGTAACACTCTTATATCGTAAATACATATAATACATATACCCCGTATACGTAAAATATATATTTATAATACAAAGGTACTACAACAAATATATATAAATCTCTCAGTTTACTGTTAAAAATAATTTATAAATTTAAAAAATAAATTCTCTAGAAAATTTTCGTTAGAGTTTTATTTATAATTTTAATAGATCTAAAAACTCAAATCACACAGCCAGCCATTGAAAAGCACTCCAAATTCTTTAACATCATAATACTCAATAATTTCTCCAAACAATTATTCCTTAATTTCCAAGTAATACACAAATATAAGAAAATGTAAATTGTTTACATTTACAAAACTATAATTACATAATCATGTTCACAAACCCTAATTATATACAAATACACACAATATAGCTGACAAATACTTGTATACATATATATATACATGATATGCAATCCATCACCAAGGACATGTCCTATGGCACAACTCAAACTTCAAATTCCAAGCACAGTCTGAATCATTCAAGTCTACACTTTTAACACATGCACGATAAAAACTACCACGCTAAGCTCGAAAGCTTAGTAGTATATACTTTAATAATAAATTAATTCAAAAACATTGCAATATAAACTTCTTTAAGACAAAACATGACTACTATCTATATGTGCACACGTTTCTAAGAATTTTATCAAAGTACCACAATCATATACATTGGGCCTAAGTAACCCTATACAGTATTCAAATTCTAGAGATATTATTTTGGTCTATCTTGATACCCTGTGTCTAGCACAGAAGGCAAATAATATCATAAGTGATGTACAGTATATAGATCGAAGGCAGACAATATCATAAGTGACACCCAACGTCTAGTCTCGAAGGCAAATTATATAATAGGCATGCCATATCCATATTACCAAACACAAATCTCTGGAATATGATAGTATATAAGATAACATAAATCATATCACAATATCACATAGCATAGCCAATTATGTCATTCATCACTTTTCGACACTTTTTCCACCATTTCTCTATATTTCCATATTTTCTCATCATAAACATCCAATTTTATCACATTTCTTTCTTTATTGAATTTTCCATATACTTTGGCTAATTCAACATTTTGATTAATAACAAAAAGTAAGTTGCTGAGTCACATTCACAATATAGCCCATATCTACATTTTAGTATATAATATAACCTTTCAACATTTTCCATATTACATTTCTTTTAAAATATACACTAAGGCCTGCAACATATCTTCTTTTAATAATAATACATATGGAATCATAAATGACACTTTAAAGAATGTCAACATTCTTTAAAGGATGCCAAAATGGATAAAGCTACTTGTACATACTCAAACTAAATGTTAATAAAGTATGTTCTAACCTCTTTCTTGATCCAAAATCAATCCAATTCTTTGTCCACCTCTCATTTTCACCAAAGCCTTAACCTTCACCTCTTGTACCAATTCGCCCTAAGCACATATAAGCCATGCAAGAACAACCATTATTTCTGTCATCTTCATTTGAAATCATCTTCATGCTTAATTTCTGTCAAACCACCATTATTTACACAATTGTTTTCCAAAATCTCAACAAATTCCTATTTCCACCACTTACTATTTTATTCAAACTTCATCCTACCCCATTTATTACCAACATTTAACCATAAATTCATTACTTACATATCAAAATAACAACAAAGAAACACATTTCAATAATTATATCAACCTCTTTCAAAAAGCATAAATTCACAAAACCTACAACAAAACCCTAACTTCACCAAAACTCACTCTTATTCAAATTCCAACCATAAAATCACAACATATACATTAAAATAACAATAATTCCACTCATTACAAGAATTATAATCATCCATATAAAAACTCTAATTTGTACATATTTATCCCATAACCCTAAATTCATCTATTATATCCATTTCAACCAATCAACCAACAAACCATCATATATTTATCCTTTTAATTTCATTGCTATCTATTTTAACAATTAAACATCATTTCTCTCTCTAACTTAATCTCACATAATCGTACAATTTCAAAATAACAAGCTTGAAGAAGATTTACTTACTTGAATTCTTAATGACTCTTCAAAATCACCTTGATTTCTTGAAAATTCTTATGGAAATTTGAAGATTGAAGAATCAAAATCCCCCCTTCCTCTCTCTTAAAATTTGGCCTACAAGGGATAAAGAAAAAGATGATGACTTCCTTCTTCTTTTTTCCTTCATTTCTGTCCATATATTTTTAAATAAATAATATTTAATTATTTTAATATTTATCTTCTTTTTTCCGAACCATAAACTTATTTTCTTTCTTTGACTTTTCATTTATTTATTTATTATTATCACCTTCCCATCCATAATCACACACATATATATATATTTATATCTCCTTTATACTTTATTTATATATTATGTATATTTTTACTTGTGTATATTTCATGTATGTGTAATATATATTTTATGTATACATCAAATATATATTATATATATATCTTGTATATATTATGTATATATTATGTATTTCTCTCTTTTAACATATTAACTACCCTCTAAATTATATAACAGTATTTAAAATCCACGGATGTTACAACAATATATATATATATATATATCTCCTTTATACTTTATTTATATGTTATGTATAGTTTTACTTGTATATATTTCATGTATATGTAATATATATTTTATGTATGCATCAAGTATATATTATATGTATATCTTGTATACATTATGTATATATCATGTATTTCTCTCTTTCAACATGTTAACTACCCTCTAATTTAATTATTTAATAGTATTTAAAATTTATGGATGTTACAACAATCACCACACACGATAAACCGATATATTTCACAGTCTAAAAGCCCTACAAAAACACAGAGTATACTCTTTGAACTCAAAGACAGTAGTTTTTGAGGGAAGAAGTAATAGAAAAAACTATGTTCTTTTTCCTTAATTGAGCGAATTGAAAAATATCTCCTCAAATAATAATTAATTACTTATATTAATAAGAGTTCAAATCCTTTTTGAACTCTTTTAAACTAATAATATATTTAATTAATTATCTACTTAATTAGTTAAATATCTAATAGGTCATAGGTCTACCCATTTGTTATAAGCAAACCCAACCCGATAAATTCAACAAAAACTTTACTTGTTATATTAATTCTATAATTTATTCAATTCAAAAATAAAAAATAAATTAAACTTATTTTAATAAAATATATAATTAAGAAATATTTTCAATGAGCATAATTAATTTTTTTTATTAAAATGTTAGTATGATTACAATTTAAGACTTTTTATTAAATTATTTTTCACATTAAAAACTGAAAAAAGAAAATCTTATAAAAAAGAAAGATCAAATCAAAATATAAAGAAATAAAAAAAATTATTTTAGAGGAAATTACACTATATACCGTATTTGCCTTTTTCAAAAACATTACTGTAACTTTTTTATTTTTCTTTTAAACTCTTTTTTTTTTCAATTTTACGTTTTCCTTTACTTTTTTTTTTCAAATATATGGCACTCTCATCCTCATTTTCTCTTATCTTTTCATTTCTTCTTATAGACACTGAAATTTGTCATCTTGATAATTATTGTCGAATATGATAATATTAGTATCAAACTCGGCAATTATCTAGGAATGTCGAGAAGACAACTAAAGAGCATATTCATTGATTCTTAAAAGTATCGAGTTCGCCTTCGAACTTGATAATTCTGTTATATAGAAATCACCTCTTGCCTATAAAAGGGAGCTTTTAGCTCCCTTTGAAGGGACTTTTTTTTTGCTAGATACATTCCTTTTCTTTTGAGGGGGGACAAAAGAGAGAGGGTCAGAAAACATTCTTTGTCATTATTCCAATCTCTTATCTTTTTTTCCATCTATAAAAGAAGCATTATTCAGCAAGAAAAATCATTCAAAACAAAATAAGGGAAATTCTACGTCTATAGGAGGTTCACTGTGATCTTCATCCTTTGCCAGCAAGTTCCTCAAGTCTTTAGTATTTTTTATTCTTAAATCTAGATCATCTGAGTTTGTTATTGTTGTTTACATTGCATCATTCACTCCATTTATATGATTTGTTGAGGAATAGAGTCACTTAACTTCAAAGAACAACACCTTTACTCAAGAACTAAAATCTATGAACTCCAAGTTAAATCCATAAATCAATGACTTATGACTAATTGGACAGATCCCAAGGGACTATATCCATCTTTTCCCAACTAAAGACTGGGACTCTTAAACTGGGAAAAGACTTTTAAAACACTTTGTATTTTAATTCTATAGATATAAGTTGATTCTACCAGAAATGGCGTATAATTAAGGAATTTGATATTCCTAAAAGTGTCGAATTCGATATTTTGAATCAAATCTCAGTATATGTACTGTGTTGTTATCAATTAACCCTTCTTACAGGATATTATCTAATTTGTTAATTCATGAATTATCAAATTTGACTATAACACTCCCTAATATATCTGTTATTTCTTATCTCCTCATTATTTTTGACATTCCACAACTATCGAATTCGATTATTTCACTTTAAAGTGCCCATGTTATTTCTAATTCCATTATGTTTCTTGTGAGCTGGGATTTTCGCCCCCATTTCCGATGGAATGGTTCTTACGACTTCGGTACTGTTAGGCTCTAATCCTTAGAGTATACAGGCCTAAGCCCTAAGAATAGGAGTGGCCACCAGAATGGGCCGAGAAAGAAATAAAAGGAGTGGGTGACTCAATTCCTAAGGAATCTCCAATCCCTACTGGGTTTGAAAAGTTGGATATGCATGGGGAAGATGAGAAGTGACTCAACACCCTCATAATGTCTGGTTCATTGGAACCGATCTCCTTTTAAGGTCTAAATATTATTAAATTCTTAAATTATTTTGATATTATTCATATTACAAGCAATTAAAGGTAAATAAAATAAAGAACAATCAAATAACTCAAACAATAAAATGGGCACCCATACAAGATGGAAATATATCTTTACAAATGTCCAAATGTCCAAATTACAATAAGATGGGACACCTAAAAAAGAGTGAACATGTGTCCCTTACATTAATCTCCAAATATAAATTAAATAAAAGAAGTAAATTAAATAAACTAGGCACCCACAAAGTGGAAACATGTCTTTTACAATCTTAAAATCCAAATAATAAAAATTACAATCTACAAACATGTAAATAATCATCATACAAAGATTATAAAATTAGGGCTTGCTTAAAAAAATTAAGATTAATCACAAAAATTGTAATCCACAAGAAAATCTTAATATTAACCCATTAATGAAATATAGTATGCAACACACACGACAATCCGCTATTAATCACAAAAATGATTTATCATACTCTTTGAATGAGTTGCTGCCTACAAAATATAAATTAGGATTTTAAATCATAATTTAGGGTTTAAACCTAAAATTAGGGCTTAATATGCAAAATTTGAGTTTTACAATACAATTAGGGTTTTAGTAATGGAATTAGGGTTTTAACAAGCAACTAAGGTTTAATTATGCAAATTTATGGTTTTGATTTTGCCAATTAGGGTTTACGTATTTAATCAAACAAGATCAAGCAACATGAAATAAATTTACGAAGTTATAGGAAAAGCAAAATGTTAGTTTATTAAATTAAATAAATAAGAGTATAGAAAACCATACCTTCGTTTGCCAGGTCCACCAAAATATTAATGTTGAACCAAGCTTGGCTATTTGAGTTGCATGATTTCTTCTAGCCTTCAATAGTCTGGATCAGCTGGAGTTTCATTGAATAACTTGGTTCCAAATCTTTGTGTTTGCTTTCTACCTCTCTAGTGTTCTGTATGGTCACTCTCGATTTCTTTCTTTGTTTCTAAATTGATATAGCTAATTCTTAATTGCTGCTTCTTTTAGCTTTTAATAGCTTAATTGCTACTGTCTAATTCCCCCTTTTTCGCAACTCATTGATTTGTATTTATAAGCCAAATTAGGGCAACCAAAATCGGCTAATCACTCTTAATCCTATTAGAAAAGGTTATTATTTTCTGAGTGTATTTGAATTCTAACATAATTAGGACCCAAATTAGCCATGCTATTTAATGAAAGAGATACCATATACTTTGTAGCAACCTTATACCCTATATACATATAGTACATATATCCCGTATATATAAAATACGTATACATAATATAAGAATATCAATGTTCTTATCATATGAAAATTTACCATAATTTTAAGAGAAGTATTTTAATCCTTAAAAGATATTTTAGTGAATAAATAAATATATATATTAGTAATTAAATATTAAAAATATAAATTTTAAAAGAAAATCTCTGAAAAAATTGTCAAAATTTTATCTATAAATAGAACGTTTCTCAAAATGTCAAAAACACAACCTGCATAAAAATATACACTCCCAAAATGTTCTGATTCATTTACTCAATTCTCCAATATCATCCACACAATTTAAAATCTCAAAATCACATGATCAAATATATATGTACATATAGTATCTCAAAATACTTAAATTACACAAACATACATTAAGTTTATGGCATTAATACATATTACCACACTATATGCATATAATAAGATACAAAACAAATGAGTACATGATATATTGGTACTCTAGTCTTGTGGCAACAATAAAATTCTAGTAATACCTCAAGTCCTAGACTTGGTCTGATCAAGTAGGACTCTCTCTATCAACTCTGTCACATGTGCGATAAAATTCAATCGCGCTAAGCTACTAGCTTAGCGGTACATACTTTGATAAAAAATAATGATAATATTAATAAAATTCCTAAAAATGAATCATGCCTTAATGTCATGAAAAATGCATATAATTCATCAGCATATTATAATCACCAACATACATTGGACCTAAAAATAATTATATAATACTCTAGTTCCAAAAATATTATTTTGGCATATCCCAACAATGATGGCACCAGCAGGTCTCGCTTGAAGGTGTAATCAATATTGTGACACTAGCGTCTCTCGGCCAGCGGTGTAATCATAATGGTGACATTAGCATGTCTCGCCTTAAAGGCGTATGGCATACCAAACAATGCCAAATACGATTTTATGGAACTAGACATTATATAAGGCAACATGCAATACATATTCTTCATATTATACCTTTCTCCACATTTTTCCACATTTCACATTCATTTTCCAAATTTCTAATCATATCCAATATCATTCTTAGTTATAATATAAATGTGGCTAATTTTCACATTCATCCATATGCAATGTGTTATGTCAAAATCAGTGCAGTTGAATCATTAGCTACCAAAATATGTACTAACATCAAAATTATTAAAATCCAAGCCAATTTCTGCTCCCAACTCCAACTTCTATCAATACCCTTCACCTCTTTGATTTAATAACTCCACTTAACTTCGTCCTAAACCAAATTATAGATTAAAATATATCATTAAAAATATAATTCTATTCATTTTATCTAATCAAACCTAAATTATCACATTTCCATCAAACTTTTAATATTCACCCTAATGTTCTTTAATTTTAGAAATATATTCTAATCAATTACAAATTAAGTTTTAAGCTAAACTATGTCATTAAAATCATATTCTAAGTCATTTTAATGGATTAAATCTCAATTACATCTATTATTTTCAATTTCTACCCAAAGCCCTAAATTCAATTCTTCTTCTCCCAAACTTTAACAAAACTCACTCAAATCCACCATCTAACATTAAAATAATCATCCCCACATCAAAATAACTTCATTTTATATCATTTAAACAATTATCCATGCCTCTTTCAAAAATTCATTTTTCACATAATTTAAATTTCCAAAGAAACTTCTTAAATTTAAAATGAAACTTACTAATTACTTGGGATTTCACCAAAACTATCTTCACTCCTTGAAAATCTTATTGAAATTTGGAGTATGAAAAAAGCAAAATCCTTCCCTCTTCATCAGTGGAAATTTGGCCTTAAGGAAGAAGAAGAAGAAGATGTAAATTATTTTTTTTCTTTTCTTTTTCTTAACCATTCATATGTATAGATAATTATAATTTAATTAATTAATTAATTAAAAATTCCAATTTTTTCCTCTTCCACAAAAAATATTTTAATTTTGAAATATTTTATTTTATTTTTTATTTTATGATATATTTTTAACTTTTTATCTTTTTACTATTTAACTTTTGACTTTTACTTTTTTACACTTTGACTTTTTTATTTTCTAATGACATTTATATGTTATGTATATTTTATTTATATCCTACATATGCGTTAATTACTTCCTTCTTCCAACACCTTAATTAACCTTCCAAATTATTTATTTAATTATATTTTACTAAAATTACAGATATTACAATTCTCTCTCCGTTAATTAATTTCGTCCTCGAATTATCTGATATTAACTTTAGAAGAGTTGAGGATATTGGCTCTGTATGATCTCCTCACTCTCCCATGTTGCCTCTTTAGTGGAGTAATTCCTCCATAGAATTTTAACTAATGTAACCTTCTTGTTCCTTAATTCCTTTGCCTTTCATGCCAAAATCGCTACTAGTTCCTCTTTGTAAGTCATATTCAAATTCACCTCAATAGATTTAACTAATAAAACATGAGACAAATTCGGTCTATACCTCCGAAGCATAGAGACATGAAAGACGTTATGTATCCTATCCAACTCAGGCAGCAAGGCCAGTCTATAAGCCACTGGTCCCACTCTCTCTAGTATCTCATATGGTGAAGTGAGGACTCAGCTTTTCTTTCCGACCGAACCTCAAGATTCTCTCCCAAGAAGACACCTTTAGGAACACCTTTTCACCCACACTGAATTCTATGTCCTTTTCTAAAACCTGAGTAGGAATTCTATCGATCTGAAGCTACTTTCAACATTTTCCAAATTAGTTTCACCTTCTCTTATGTTTCTTTAATCAAATCAGGACCTACCAATTTTTCTTCTCCAACGTCATCCCAACATAATGGTGTCTTGTATTTCTTGCCACACAAAGCCTTATAACGTGTCATCTCGATGATGGATCGATAACTATTATTGTAGGCGAACTTAACAAGTGACAAGTTTTTATCCCAACTTCTAGTAAACTTAACAATACAACTCCTCAACATGTCCTCTATAATCTGTATCATTCTTTCTGACTGCCCATTTGTCTATGGATGGAAAGTAGTACTGAAATGCAGTCGAGTACCTAAGGCATCTTGCAAACTCTTCCAAAATCTAGATGTAAATCTTAGATCTTGATCCTATACTAGTGCAACTAAAATGCCATGTAATCTCAGAATCTCACTAATATATAACTCAGCTAGCCTGTTAAGAGAATAATCCATCGTAATCAGAAGGAAATGAGCTAATTGCACCATTTTATCCACTATTACCCCAATTACATCATGTTTCCTCTGGGTCAAAGGTAGTCCAGATAGAAAATCCATAGTTATTTGCTCCCGCTACCACTCGGGAATTGAAATGCTGAAACAAACCTGAAGAAACCTGGTGCTTAGTCTTCACTCTCTAACAAGTGATACATCTAGATACAAAATCTGCTATATCCCTCTTCAGACATGACCACCAGTAATGCTAATTTAAATCTTGATACATCTTGGTACTCTCAGATTGCATAGTATAAGGAGATTGATGAGCTTCCTTTAAAATCTTCTTTCTCAAATCAACATGATCAAGGATACATAACCAATCTTTATACCACAAACTGCCATCATCTCTAACATGAAAATCCTTACTCTCCCCTTTATGATAATCTTTTACATTCTTCTGGAGTTTCACATCTATCTTTTATGCCTTTTTAATCTGATCAAGCAATAGTGGGCTCACCTGCAACTGAGCCATAAGTGCACCATCATCACACACCTCAAATCTAGCATGCAATGCTCTCAACTTAACAAGTAAGAAGAGTGAATAGGCAGTCAATCTTGCCATGGACTTCCGACTTAAGGCATCTACAATCACATTTGCCTTACTGGAACTATAGTCAATAAATCAATAATAGTCTTTTATCAGCTCTAACTATCGTCTCTGCCAAAGATTCAACTCCTTCTGGACACCCAAGTATTTTAAACTCTTGTGATTAGTATAGATCCATCATCACACACCTCAAATCTAGCATGCAATGCTCTCAACTTAACAAGTAAGAAGAGTGAATAGGCAGTCAATCTTGCCATGGACTTCCGACTTAAGGCATCTACAATCACATTTGCCTTACTGGAACTATAGTCAATAAATCAATAATAGTCTTTTATCAGCTCTAACTATCGTCTCTGCCAAAGATTCAACTCCTTCTGGACACCCAAGTATTTTAAACTCTTGTGATTAGTATAGATGAAATATTTCTCCCCATACAAAAAATATCGCCAAATCTTCAATGAAAACACTATGGCTACCAACTCTAAATCATGATTTTGGGTAATTTAACTCATTACGCTTCAACTATTTGGATGCATAAGCAATAACTCTACCATATACATCAAAACACATCCCAAACCATTATGCAAGGTATCAGTGTATATCACATATGATTTACCTTCTACATGTAAGGTAAGGACAAGAGATTGAGTCAACATATCTCTCAACTGCTCAAAGCTCGTCTGTGTGAATACTCGAATTTTAAGGCTCGGAAAGCCGATTTTCTCAGACTGCAGACGACCGAGCCGGACCGGAGGTCCATGGTAAAGTTCACCGAAAGTATGTCTTCATTGTACTTGAAATGTCCGGAGCGATGCAAGGATCACGGATATGGTCACGGAATAATTTTTGGAGGTCCGTAGCTCCCGAAAAATCAGTTTGAACGAAAATCATGCGTGCTATTTTGGGGGCTCAACTGTCGACCTCGGCGGTCCGGCAGCCGACGCCGCGGCGGTCTGACCGCCGCCGTTTCTGCTTTTCCCCTTTTTCTCGGCTGGTTAATTCCACGGCGGTCCAGCCATCGCCTAGGTCTGATTTTGTCTATAAAAGGCTGCTGAATTTTCAGAAAAAGGGGTTCGGGGGGTTTTTTTTCGGCTTCGGGCGAACGAATTCTCTGTTTTCATATGCTTAAGAACTTCTCCTGGACTTTTCTTTGCATAAATCTAACCTTGTGCTGCAGGAATTAATCGAAATCAAAATTAAAAAATCGAAATCAAGAATCATAATCCAAGGTCCGAGAAAACGAGATCTGGAACTACGAAGTGGGAGGATCCTAAACAAGGTAATATCCTAATTTATCCTTTGTCAATTCAGGCATATCATAAGCACTACATCTCCTTCTTAATTTCTTTTTGGGTCAAAGACCTAATCTCTTTTGGCATGAAGCCTATCCAAATTAAAATCAATCTTTAGCATTAAGCCGATCTCAATTAAAATCAACTTTTTGGCATGAAGCCTAAATTGCATTTTCTTTTGGTACCAAGTACCCAAATTTCATCAAATTTAGCACTAAGTGCTCAAAATCTCACAATTTTGGCAAAAAGCCCGACAATGCACGAAGCATACACACACACATGCATAAATGCATAATTGCCTTTAAATAGGATTTTCCGAACTACATGGGCTTTGATCTCTCATAAAAAATGAGAGTATGTAGGCATATTTGAGATTCACCTCAAATAGCAAGTCCACAATTTACTAACAATCTGTTTGTCTTCTTTTCTTCGTCTCTTTTAGGTTTATTTCTTTTTGGCAAATTAATCAAATACATGACATAGTCCCCAAATCCTCCTTGGGTTCGTAGATTAGAAACCTTTACATTGGATGCATTATTGGAGTCAAACAAGGATTTTCTTAGTTTTTCCCTTTGAATAGAAAAAACTGAGTGGCGACTCCTAACAACAAGTGAACGTTCATCCGAATCCTTTTCTGGTGGAAAACGAGGTTCACAATCTGGCGACTCCACTGGGGACCATAAAAATGATTTATGGGATCCTAGTAGACTACTATTGTTTATTTGACTAATTTGCCCTTCTTTAGGGTACTTTTATTTATTTTGCAGGGTACCTTAGCGATATATATCCTTTCCTTAAGGATATTGGAATAAAATTGACAAAAGGAATCTTTTTTCCTTTGATGGACTCCTTGTTTGATTAATTGTGCATTTGTTTTGTCATTTAGAGAATCTTTTTATCTTGCATTATATGGGGGAATTATTTTCCTCCATTGCATAAAAAATTATTTTCAAATGAATTTCTTCTCTTTCTATTCAAAATTCTGAGTCTGGATAGCAAGTAGCGCTGACCGGCAGGTCTCCTTGATTATGCCGGCGGACAGCCAAAGCGTCCTCCCTGTTGTCACAAACCATTCCAATCCTTTTGGAGTGGCCCATGAGTAAACGTACTGTTGGACCCATGCGAAACTCTTTGTTTCACATGTGGTTAGGTATATCTTACTCAAGACTCAAGGGTCCCTATTATAAGCCTATTATCTATTTTTCATGTAACAATAGAACCCTCCCGTAGGTTGTATGTACCCAATAATAGTGCCACATTCCATTAAAATGAATTATGATGTGATGAGGTGCATTCATGCAACATAACAATATTGTTTTGGGAAAAACCTTTTGATATGTACAAATGGACCAAGAGTCTTCCTACCCTACACACTACCCTGATCCTTTACCCTTAACTTTTGCAGGTACCCACTATCCGTGTGCCTTCACCTACACAAGCAACACCAACTCCAACTGTGCAATCACCCACAAATCCTACTACCCCAACTTCACCAACTACTCTGATTACTGAAATGGCTACTATTGAACAGATTAAGGCCTTGCTAGATGGACAAGTTAAGGAAATTGAAGCTAGGATGCAAGAAAGAATTGATGAAGCCTTGGCTGCCCAAAGGGTAGCCATCTTGGCCGAATTGGGAGGGGCACCAAAGACAGCCACTACTCCTGGAACTCTAGGGAAGGAACCTATTGTGGGACAAGCTAACACCCCCATGACTGCTCAGAATAATACCCCTGTCATCAATTTGGAGGATCCACCCTCTAAGAATGCTACTGAAACTGATGAACTAAAAAAGAAACTTGAATTGCTTGAAAGGTCAATCACTGCCATGAAAACTCATAAAGAGATGGTAGACATGGATTCCTTATCCTTGTTTCCCCAAGCTAGGTTGCCTCCAAAATTCAAGATGCCTAGGATGGATAGATTTGATGGGACTACTTGCCCTAAAACCCACCTGAAGATGTATGTGGGGGCCTTAAGCCCTTGGGGTTTAAATGACGAGTTCTTTGCTCAACTCTTCCAACAATCCTTGACTGGTGCTGCCCTTAAGTAGTTTGTAAGACTGGATCATGCCAAGATTAAGACCTGGGAAGACATCTGCAATGCATTTAACACTCAATACCACTACAATATTGAGGTAGATGTCACTAGAAGGGAGCTTGAGACTACCAAGCAAAACAACAATGAACCCTTCTCCTCGTTCCTTACCAGGTGGAGGGTAAAGGCTGCCCAAATGATCAATCGCCCTTCAGAACAGGAGCAAATTGATATCATAATCAAGAATTTAAGGCCTACATATCAAGCTCAACTGTAAACCCAATACCTACCTACTTTCAAATCGCTCATTGCAACTGCAACTAAGGTAGAAGATTTGATACAATTTGGTAAGATAGTGGATGAGGGAGCTACTTCAAAGTATAAGAAACAGGGCCAAGCTGCTTCCTCAAGCAAGGTCAATGAAGTGGCCAATATTGCCCCTGCGAATCCTTTACGTGTGGGCAATCTTAGGCAGAGAAATCAGCCAAGAAGGCAATATACCAACCTTGGGATGCCCCTTCATCTGGTGTTTAAAAAAGCCGTGGAAGGAAAGTACTTGAAGCCTTTGGACCCAAGGCCTCCTCCAAACCCATTACCCTCCAATTATAGGGCCAATGAGTACTGTGAATACCACCAAGGAAATGGGCATAGAACAGATACTTGCTGGACTCTAAAAAACCGCATCCAAGATCTGGTGGATAGTGGTGACGTCATTCCTCTCAGGAGTCAACCAAACATTAATACTAACCCTTTGCCCAATCATTCCATCCACGCCATCACTGTGGAAGAAGAGTTGTTTGATCCTTTCAAACTTCTCTTGGAAATGAATGAAGTATGTGTGCTGGATCTGAATGACCTCGCTGAAGAGGTCGATGCTTTGACAAGAAGTGGAAGGCAATATCAGCCACTTGACTTGGGGAAAGCCCCTAAAACCCCAAATCACCCATATAAGAAGACGCCAGAACCAAAAGAAGACCCTATCCTCTCTCAGCTTAAACAAACTCAAGCTAAGGTGTCAATTTGGGAGCTCCTTGCTTCCTCATTCCCACACCGTCAGGCTCTCAGTAAAGCTTTGAGTCAGCTTGATACATCAGTAGACATAAGCCCAGAAGCTTTGGTGGCCACTTTGACCCAATCAACCAAGGCATTGAGTATCAGGTTTTCTGATGTAGATTTACCAGAAGATGGCATGAAACACAATAATGCTCTATACAGCACCTTACAAACTAGGGGAAAGACTGTGCCCATGGTTCTCATTGATAATGGGTCAGCCTTAAATGTATGTCCTTTGAAAGTAGCAAGCTGTCTGGGATTGGAGGCTACAGATCTTACACCTTCTGATCAAATTGTTAAAGCATATGATAACACTCGAAGAGAAATTTTGGGTGTTGCTACTCTGGAAGTTGCTATTGGACCGGTAAAAATGGGAGTGCCGTTCCAGGTTATTGATGTACCCGCGAGCTTTAATCTCCTCCTTGGAAGGCCGTGGATTCATCAGAATAATGCTGTACCTTCTTCATTACATCAAAAACTTAAGTTCCCTTTTGAAGGAAAAATCATCACTATTAAAGGAGACACATGTGAAATCAACAAGAGAACCACGGATCAATCTCTCTTTGAGGTTGTTCATGGTGAAACTGCTATGGCCTTGACTGGGTTCCATTATGACACTGTTCAATGCATTGAAGGAGAAAGGCCCAAAGGGCCATTTATCCTATTTGACTTTGGGGATGTCCAAGTCAATTGCCTGGTGGGAATGATGCTAAGGGTAGGTCTGCTACCCGGGATGGAAATGGTAAGATCTGGGAGGAAATCATCCATAGTGCGGCCATGGGAAGAGCCTGAGAATAAGGGAACTTTTGGCTTGGGGTACAAACCCACAGACGAGGAGATAGAAGAGTTTGAGCATGGGAAGAAGAAAAAGAAGACTTGGGGGGCAAAAAACCTCAAAATGCGCCCTTACTTTAGAACTCTGAACGGTCACTTTTGCAAACCTAGAAAAGCAGTTCCTTACTGTGGTTTTCAGGAGCCATTCTATTCTCCTATGACTGGAAAGAAGCTATCGGGTTTTGAGATGTTCGCTGATGTTTTAGCCATAAAGGAAGAAGAGCCAGAACCTATAACTGACCCACAAGTGGAAGATTTCATGCGGCCTAGTCTCTTTGATGAGGTTGCTATGATAACCAATTTTGAAGACAAGAGGGACTTCACGAACTGATCAAGACAATAGATGGACCACTGATGAACTGGTATGCTGAGGAGGGACAAGCAGATATAGTCAAACCTAGTCATGTGTCACACCCCGAACCTGAGTCTTGTATTAAGTCAAATCTTGAGTCAAACACCGAGTCAGAGTCCAGTTCTGAGTCTTCCTTAGCTTCAGGAATAGAAAACCCTGATGTCGAATATAATGTAACTCTGGAGGATGACTCCGCCATTATTAATGAAACAGTTTAAGTTCTTGGTTACCCTGTGTCTTTTGCTTTCCAAGTATTATCTAGCAAAAATGAAATAAAAGAAATAAATGAAAAGATAATAATTGGCAAAGAAAATGAATGTACATACATTGCATATGATTGTGTGAATAAAGAACAGGTTGTTGAATGCATCAGAAAGTATGCCGACTGCTTCATGTGGAAGACAAGTGATGTCACGGGAATAGACCCAGCCATAGCAGTTCATAAGATTCCGCTATACCCCGATGCAAAGCTGGTTAAGCAGAAGTTGAGAAGAATGAAGCCGGAATGGTCTTTGAAAATTAAAGAAGAGGTTGCCAAGCAATTGGATAATAGGTTCATAGAACCAATTGCCTACCCTTCCTAGTTGGCGAACATTGTGCCGGTCCCGAAGAAAGACGGAAAGGTCAGGATGTGTGTTGACTATAGAGATTTGAATAAGGCTTGTCCCAAGGATGATTTCCCGCTACCACACATCGATTTGCTAATAGACAGGATGGCTGGGCATATGATGGTTTCCATGACTGTCCTCGCAGTTGGGTACAATCAGATCATGGTGCACCCACCAGACAAAGAGAAGACAACTTTCATTATAGAATGGGGCACTTTCTGTTATAGGGTTATGCCTTTTGGATTGATAAATGCAGGGGCTACCTACCAAAGGATGGCAACAACAGTCTTTCATGACATGATTCACAAAGAAGTAGAAGTGTATGTTGACGATATGATTGTTAAGTCAAAATCTCCAGAAGAGCACGTTGAAGCACTTGAGAAGTTCTTCCTTAGACTTCGCAAGTACAATTTGAAGCTTAATCCTGTAAAGTGCCTCTTTGGTGCAACATCAGGCTTATTTTTGGGATATTTGGTCAGCAAGAAAGGAATAGAAGTTGATCCAGCAAAGTCAAAGGCTATTCTGAAAATGCCTCCACCAAGAACAGAAAAGGAGATTCGAGGCTTGCTAGGTAGATTACAGTATATCAGTCGATTCATATCGCAGTTGGCAGAGACTTATGGTCCTATCTTTAAGCTACTAAGGAAAGGTGCTTCACAAGAATGGAATGAAGATTGCCAGAAGACCTTTGACAAGATCAAAGAATACTTGTTAAGTCCGCCAATTCTGTAACCTCCCAGAATGGGAAAACCTCTGCTCTTGTATTTGTCTGTAACAGATGAAGCCATGGGTGCAATGCTAGCTCAAGAGGCCGAAGGTACAAAGGTGGAAAATGCAATTTATTACCTCAGCAAAAGGATGCTGGACTATGAGTTAAAGTATAACAAGATTGAGAAGTTGTGTTTAGCGTTGTATTGGGCTTGCAAGAAGTTACAGCACTACTTGTCTTCTTACACTACTTATGTCATCGCAGAACAAAGTCCCTTGAAATTCCTTATGGAGAAGCCTGTTTTGGACAGCAAAATGGCAAAGTGGGTGTCAACATTGGCAGCTTTTAACTTAAAATTCATTCAAAGGAAAGCTGTGAAAGGTGGGGCAATAGCTGACCAGTTAGCAGAATTACCCGTAATAGACGAGATGCGAGAAATGAATTTCCCTGACGAAGACCTCTTGAATGTGGAAAGGAGTGTTTGGGAGATGTACTTTGATGGGGCATCCAATTATCATGGAAATGGAATTGGGATTGTGTTCAAAACTCCTTGTGGAGAATACATTCCCTTTGCAGTTAAACTTGACTTTAGCTGCACAAACAATGAAGCAGAATATGAAGCTTGCATCAATGGGCTCGAAGCCGCCCTGGGATTGGGGATTAAGAACCTAAAGGTCTATGGTGATTCTATTTTAATAGTATCACAAGCTTTAAGGAAATGGAAAATAAGAGAAGAGCGTTTGGTTCCTTACCTACAATGTCTCGATCATTTGGCACAACAATTTGATGATTTGTCCTTCGAATATCTCCCAAGAGCAAAGAATCAGTTTGCTGATGCCCTGGCTAATTTAGCTTCCATGATCAATATCAAGGAGGGGAAAGCCATTCGTCCATTGAAAGTTCAACTTCAGAAGCAACCTGCCCACGTAATGCATTTGGCCGATGGTAAACCATGGTTCTGGGATATCAAGAGTTATCTCAAGGATGGAAGTTATCCGGAGGGATCATCAAAGGTTGATCAGAGGACAATAAGGCAGCTAGCCACGGGTTACATTCTTAATGGAGATATCCTCTACAAAAGAAGTTGGAATGGAATGCACCTAAGGTGTGTGAATGAAGCGGAAGCTAAGCGGATAATGGAAATGGTGCATGGTGGCGAATCAGGACCGCATATGTATGGGATCGCTTTGGCACGAAAAATAGCCAATCTAGGATATTATTGGTCCACCATGAATACAGACTGTGTGGCATTTGTGCAAGAATGCCATCAGTGTCAGATATTTGCTAAGCTGCAGAAGCAACCTCCCATTGCCCTAAATCCAATCACTTCTCCATGGCCCTTCGCTACTTGGGGAATAGATATAATTGGCAAAATACATTCGAGAGCTTCGAATGGATATCAGTTTATCTTGGTAGTGGTGGATTACTTCACAAAGTGGGTTGAAGCAGCTTCCTATACAGAATTAGACGCCAAAAAGGCAGCGCAGTTTGTCCGAACCAACATCCTTTGTCGGTACGGAACGCCATTTGAGATTATCACTGATAATGGAACTCATTTCCAAGCAGAATTTGCTAAACTCTTGAAGGATAAGAAGGTCCAGCATCATAAGTCCTCTCCTTATAGACCTTAAAAAAATGGAGCTGTAGAAGCAGCAAATAAGTCTATAAAGGTGATCAAACAAAAAATGATCAAGGAACATAGGTGTTGGCATGAGAAGTTACCACTGGCTTTATGGGGATATAGAACATCAATTAGAACTCCTACTGGGGCAACCCCGTATTCACTGGTGTACGGAATGGAAGCAGTACTCCCTATTGAACTGGAAGTTCAATCGGCGAGGATAATTCAAGAAAGTCAGATAAATGAAGCTGAATGGATTAGCAATTATCATCATCAGTTGTTGGGTTTGGATGAAAAAAGACTTCAAGCTCTCCATCAGATTCAAGGGTATCAGAGGCGAATGGCCAGACATTTCAATAAAAAGGTCAAAGATCAAAAGTTGGAAGAAGGTTGTTTGGTTCTGAAAGAGATCAGAACACCTGTTACAGATCCTCGTGGGAAGTTTCGTCCTCATTGGGCTGGACCCTACATTGTAAAGAAAATACTTTTCGGCGGAGCCGTCATCTTGTCTGATTTGGATGGTCTGGAGTTCACAAAGCCATGCAATCTGGATCAATTAAAGAAATATTATGTATAATCATGCATTGTAAGAAACTACAGTAGACCTGATTCTCGCAAACTAATTCGAGATATGTAGGCAGCTCTCCTTGAGCACGGTCTCAATTTTAATAAAAACCATTGATTTATTTTTCTTTTGCCAACATAAAAAAAAATTCCACTAAGTCGAAAACCCGCAAAGGGCGGCTTAGGCAAGAATGGGTAAGAGCTCGCTAAGTTGAAAATCCGAAAGGACGGCTTAGGCAAAAATTAGAGCAAGTAAATAAAGTAGATAATGCTTGGAAAGCAAATGAAAGAGTCATTCATTCCAAAAAGAGTCATTCATTCCAAAAAAGAATCATTCATTACAAAAAGAGTCATTCATTCCATGAAATGAGTCAAACCATAAGTCCTAAACATCCAATGAACAAAAAAGGTAAAAGCAATCCAAAAAAGCAGACAATAGAGTCAACCCTAGGATCTAAATCCTACGTCTCCTACGTGGGGCAGAGTCTTCGGTATCTTCCTTAGTTCCGGAACTTTCTGCAACATCTATCTTCCCCTCGTTAAGAGGAACCACATCCTCTCCCTCCAACTCCTGCAGCAATGCATGCCTCCTTGGCTTTTCAATTGGCCAAACTTTAGCTATAAACCAAGCTCTGTACTCTGGAGTAGGCTGAACAAGGGAAGGCTCGGCAAAAGGCCTGATCATCTGATGGTTCCTAACCCAGGTTTGTAGAACAGCTCGAGTAACTCCGGGAGTAATGGGGGAAGCAATGGTAAGCCCAACAGGAAGAGGAACCCTCTGATCAATTCCCATCTGTCTGAGGACTCGAGAAGCACTATACCATGTGCTATGAGTGAAACCAAGAAGGTAGACATGGTTATGCATTGCATTTGCCTCCATGAAGCAAGAAATTCTATACCAAGGGATGAACCACAACAATTCTTCTGCTCCAAGCTCATACAACCAGATGATCCACTTAGCTATAGAGGGAAAAGAAATTTGGATTCTTCTGGTACGGTACTGAGAAGGGTTGTAAGTCGGGGCATGGGGAGCGGCAACCACTCGGAGATGGTCTCTCAGCCAAACCTGAGAAAATAGATCCTTTCTATTTACAAATAAAAAAGAGAGATGATGAAATGAGAAGAAACAAAAGGTATAACAAAATTACCTGAAGAATGATCGGGGTAATAGTCCAATTTTCAAATCCGAGTGCAGTTCTGTCAAGACTCTGAATAGTCTCAGCCAGAATCATACCACCAATGCAGTTAAGTTCTTCCATTTGCCTAACCATGGGGCAAAGCTTCAAATCTCCAAAGCCAGGATCACGGTTGAAAAGAAACCCGGCTAACAGACAGAAAATAAAAGCTCGCATCCTATGTTTTAGTTGAACCTCATCTTCAAAGTTAGCGGTCAAGAATTCATCAATCAAAGGAAGCAGCATCACCTTACTCCCATCCATGATCATAGCTTGAGCTTGAGGCCTTGTAAAGTTGAAAAGCCTCTGAAAAGACCCCACATAGCCAACTTGAACCTCATGCCTTACAAGAGGGGCATTTGGGCCACATCCAATAATTGAGCAGAATTCCTCAAAAAGAGGACACATCTCCTCCATCCGGGCACCAAATCTGAAAATGTGGGCTTGGGGATCCCAAAATCTGATACAAGCATGCAAGAAATCCCAATCCACAGCTACACCTCTAAGGGTGGCAACAGCTTTCAATCCATATCTTCCCATGTTGATCCTTTCAACATTATGGAGGCTCTTGGTCCAGTTATGCATCACATGGTTAAAAAGAGGGTTCATTGTTGAGAGAAAAATAGAATCCTGCAGTGAAAAACCTGTTTTCTGGCCTGAAAATGCACTTCAATTTCATTTTTTATATAGCCCTGGCCCAGACGGCGGTCCGACCGCCGTCCACGGCGGCCCGATCGCCGACTCCGGCGGTCCAACCACCACCGATCCAGTTTCGATTCCTGTTTTTGATGTTTTGTGAAATTTTTGTGTTTTGGTCCTATTTAGGCCCTGTTAGGTGCTATTTTTGGGGGGTTGTTTCAGGGATTTATTTTGAAAATAGATTTTAAAAAGAACATCATACATACATATTTGCTGTCAATACTAACAAATAAATGCAGGTTTGTATCTAAGTTCAGATAACAGGTGAAAAAAACATGGAAAGTACAAAGTACAGAGCAAGAATAATTCAAATACGACAAATATAGTTCAAGACAAATATGAGAAATCAGCGCCGGGCTCTCCGTCTTTATGGCCTGTTCTGCCTCTCATAAGCACTATCAGTCCAAGCACCAGTCAGCTCATCCGAGAAAGCAGTGATCAGTGCCGCCATGTCAGCAACTAGGCCCGCAGGTACCTGTAAAAAAGACAGAATCACAGTCAATTTCAAAAGAACGTATGAATCCTTTTCATGAAAAGTTCTAGAGGAATATACCTAAGTGATGTGAGCAAGGCTCCGATATGGTACACCCTCCACACTAATTGGTCGGGTCACCCAACCGTCGGGTGCATGATAACGGACGGCATAAGGCAGCCTCAAGTCGGCCAAAGCAGGGTCCAATTGACCGGTAGCCGCAAGAATAGATGGGGGAGGCCTCAAATGTGATGAACTGCTGCTTGCTCCAGTGTGTGATGGTCTAGCCCTGAAAGCGGAAGCCTCTGCCCTAGAGGAAGAAGGTCTGTCAGCTCGCCAGCTGGAAAAGGGATGGTCTCCCGGAGTGCTAGAAGTGGGAGCCGAAGAATGGGAGGACCAATAAGGTGGTGCAAGGTCGAACCGTGTCCCAATGCGTGGCATCAGTCGCTGAAGACAGTATAAATCATAATCATCATCCGGGACATAGGCCAACTCGAAGGGATCACCCTCATACTGGGACGCAGTAACAGGCAGAAGCGTTAGAGATAGCATATCATCAGGGGGATCCAGGGGAGCTGCACGGAAACCGGCGATCTGGAAAGTCACTCTCTCAGCAAGATAATACCGTCGATACTCTGGATGGGGAAGTATGAATCGACGGCGAGTCAGGAACTGTGATCGCTGAAAACTGTGATCTTGAGCAATCCACTCTACCAGCCAGCTAGACATCGCTGTAAATGCAACCTGTAAAAATTTATTATGTTAGTGAATCATTTTCTCTAATACAATAAATAAGGATGAGGATAAAGTATTTACCGAGTTCCTGGAGCAGCTGTCGAAGAACGATCTCAGCTCTCTGATAGGAAGCTTCCTCTTTGGTGCTTCTACCCTCTCTTTATACCATCTCCAAGCAATGGGAGAAAGAGGATCTGCTGGGGCAGGTGGCTCACGAAGAAAAGGGGCGATACCAGGAAAGTACTCGTAAGCCCAAGTCTGGAAAAGATAAAGAAGATATCAGAGTTGGTGAATGTCAACATATGTAAGATAAAAGAAATATTCTTTACATTACCTCCCAGAAGTAGTACAGGCCGCATGGAGCAATACGGGTATAGCAGACATCTGACATGTCGTCGTACAACTTACACAGCATCATGCTAGCCCAATCGTATGTCGGAAGTCGTGTCAGGTCGAGTAGACTCTTCAGCACATTGAGACTCACTGCGTCCTTCCTGTTTGCTAAGAAGGAGCTAGCAAACAGGAGAATCAGGGTAAACCTGGCCACATGATTAGCAGTAAGATCACCTACCTCGTAGCAAGCATAGATGGCTGGCGCCTGCTCTACAAGCCACCTCCGCTAAATGCAGCGAGGCGCCTGATGTCGAGGATAGTCAACCCCGATCAAAGTGACCATGTCGGCTGAAGAAATGTCATGCCGCCAGTCATCATAGTACTCCACCATCTCAACATCGAAGGGAATCCCAGAAATGATGGAAAAGTCGGTAGGCGTCATCGTCATCTCCCCCCAAGCAAAATGGAAGGTATCAGTAGTAGGCCACCATCGCTCGGCCAGCGCGCAAATCAACTCCCTGTGGATATCTCTGCCCACATCTATAGTCCTCAAACGGTGGAGGAAAGCAGGTCTGATAAGATCCCCCACCGGATGCCCGGCATCAAAGATGTAAGCCGGAATAGTGTTCATGGGTCTCTCGGCGATGGATATCTTAATCGCAGTGTCCTAAAAAAAGCAGAGAGAGGGATTTTCTAATTCATTATTGGGGATAATTTGGGGGACAACTTCAGAAAAATTTAAGTTCTTTCCCCAGCCGAGTGTGACCTCCTAGAGGATTATTTCTAAGTTCTTTACTAGAGATAATTACTGATGGCAGAACATAGTGAAGCCTGGTATTACTCCTGATTCATTACTAGAGCTAATTCAAGTACATGTAAAGGAAGGATTCCTAAAATTTGTTTCTAAGTTTCTTACTAGAAATAAATATAATTCCTAAGCATGCATACTAGATGAGTAAAGGGGAGGGTACTTACCTCATGGCTGCCGGTCCGGGAGCTGTGCTTCTCCTCCTCAAGTAAGAGATTGCAGGGAGGGAGTGGGATTTCGAAGTCTTCTAGGCCAGTGAAATCCATCGTCGGAAGAAAGCTTGAAGGAAAGGAAAGAAGAAGAAACAATGAAAGCAAATGAAAATGGAATGGAAATGAGCTTATTTATAAGGAAAAGGCGAAAACGCGAGTCTTTTTGCACCTCGCTCAAAATCATCGTTTCTGACGACCACTGAGCCCTATAAATCATTTTTATGGACCCCAGTGGAGGGCAATTGTGAATACTAGAATTTTGAGGCTCGAAAAGCCAATTTTCTCAGACTGTAGACGACCGAGCCGGACCGGAGGTCCACGGTAAAGTTCACCAAAAGTATGTCTTTATGGTACTTGAAATGTCCAGAGCGACGCAAGGATCACGGATATGGTCCCGGAATAATTTTTGGAGGTCCGTAGCTCCCGGAAAATCAGTTTGAACGAAAATCATGCGTTCTATTTTGGGGGCTCAACCGCCGACCTCGGTGGTCCGCCCGCCGCCGTTTCTACTTTTCCCCTTTTTCTCGGCTGGTCAATTTCACGGCGGTCCGGCCGCCGCCCAGGTCCGATTTTGTCTATAAAAGGCTGCTAAATTTTCAGAAAAAGGGGTTCGGGGTTTTTTTCGGCTTCGGGCGAACGAATTCTCTGATTTCATATGCTTAAGAACTTCTCCTGGACTTTTCTTTGCATAAATCTAACTTTGTGCTACAGGAATTAATCGAAATCAAAATTAAAAAACCGAAATCAAGAATCATAATCTAAGGTCCGAGAAAACGAGATCTGAAACTACGAAGTGGGAGGATCCTAAACAAGGTAATATCCTAATTTATCCTTTGTCAATTCAGGCATATCATAAGCACTACATCTCCTTCTTAATTTCTTTTTGGGTCAAAGACCTAATCTCTTTTGGCATGAAGCCTATCCAAATTAAAATCAATCTTTGGCATTAAGCCGATCTCAATTAAAATCAACTTTTTGGGATGAAGCCTAAATTGCATTTTCTTTTGGTACCAAGTACCCAAATTTCATCAAATTTAGCACTAAGTGCTCAAAATCTCACAATTTTGGCAAAAAGCCCGACAATGCACGAAGCATACACACACACATGCATAAATGCATAATTACCTTTAAATAGGCTTTTCCGAACTACATGGGCTTTGATCTCTCATAAAAAACGAGAGTATGTAGGCATATTTGAGATTCACCTCAAATAGCAAGTCCACAATTTACTAACAATCTATTTGTCTTCTTTTCTTCGTCCCGTTTAGGTTTATTTCTTTTTGGCAAATTAATCAACTACATGACATAGTCCCCGAATCCTCCTTGGGTTCTTAGATTAGAAACCTTTACATTGGATGCATTATTGGAGTCAAATAAGGGTTTTCTTAGTTTTTCCCTTTGAACAGAAAAAACTGAGTGGTGACTCCTAACAACAAGTGAACGTTCATCCGAATCCTTTTCGGGTGGAAAACGAGGTTCACAGTCTGACATTGGTTTATTCACACAAATTTCACATCTTTTTGAAGTAATCTGGTGAGTAGCATAGCTATCATAGAAAGCCCTTCACAAATTGACGATAATAGCCTCCCAATCCTAGAAAACTTCTAACTTATATAATATTCTTTGGGGGACTCCAATTCAGAATTGCCACCACTTTACTTAGATCAACCTAATACCCTTAGCTAAAACCACATGTCTGAGAAGAGTCACCTAATCCAACCAAAACTCACACTTGGATAATTTGGCATATAGTTATTTCACCCTCAAAGTCCGTAACACAATTCGCAATTGTCTGACATGATCTTCCTTGCTACGTGAGTAAACCAAAATGTTGTAAATGAATACCACCACAAACTGATCCAAGTATGATAGGAAGATCTTGTTCATTATATCCATAAAAGTTGTTAGTGCATTAGTCAGGTCAAAAGGTATCACTAAAAAATCATGGTGGTTGTACCTCGTACAAAAAGCAGTCTTAGGTACATTTGCATCTTTAAATTTCAACTGATGGTACCCTGATCTTAAATCAATCTTTGAAAACATAAATGCCCCCTTTAACTGATCAAAGAGACTATCAATGTGAGGCAGTGTGTACTTATTCTTGATGGTCACTTTATTCAATTGCCAGTAATCAATACATGACCTTAAAGTGCCATTCTTCTTCTTGACAAAAAACATTGGTGCTCCCTAGAGTGAGACACTAGGGCAGATGAACCCTTTATCTAGCCACTCATACAACTGCACATTCAACTCTTTCAATTCTATTGGTGCCATATGATATGGTGTAATAGAGATAGAAGTGGTATCTAGCATCACACCAATACCAAACTCCACCTCTTGCATTGGAGGTAGTGTTGGTAACTTATCTGTAAAAACATTAGCAAACTCTACCACTATAGGATTATTATCAAGCTTAGACCCCTCTGCTTTAGTATCCACTACATGTGCTAAATAAGCTTCCCACCCCTTTCGGATCATCCTTCTGACTGAAATTGTTGAAATAAACGTGAACGAGAGGCGTCTCTACTCACTTGATACCACTACATTCTTCCCATCACGTGTTGTCAGAGTAACACATTTCTGCTAACAATCTACTACTGCCTGATATCTGGATAGCCAATCCATATCAGAATAATATCATAATCCCTAAAGGGCATCTCAATCAAGTCACAGAGAAACTCCTCATCATGAAACACTACTGGCTATCTCGGTATACCCTGCTAATTATTGCACTATGCCCCAAAGGGTTGGTAACCAACACATCAATCCTAAAGACATTAAATGTATGTCACTCGCAGGCAAGATGGATGCACTGATGTATGAATGTGTCAAACTAGGGTTTATCAATGCATGAACTGAAATGCTAAGTAGAGAAAAAGTGTCAGTTATCACATCTAAAGCACTTGGCTATCGCAGCATCACATACACCCTCAGTGATGACCTAGCCTCCTCTGGTCTACTTCCAGGTATGGATCCTCCCTTCTGGCTGGATCCTGCTCTACCACCTCTACAACTCCTCTACCGCCTTGACCCCCTCTAACACTGGATCTGGACACAACAATTTCTGCTTGATGGGCCTTTGGTTGCTCTGGGTAATCTCTGATAAAATGATCTTTGGAATTGTACCTGAAACAAACTGGTGCACTGATCCTCCAACAAAAACCTCTGTGCATTGACCCACACTGGGCACAGATGGTTGGTGGAGATCTTTGAGAAGCTAGGGTCGGGGCACTAGCTACTGAGACTATAGGTCCTTGCCTCTATCTCTGCTACTGTGATGACCTGTTATACTATCCCTACTCTACCATATTTTTGCAGAAAACTCCCTCTACCTCTCTTCAAAGATGAAGACCCTGTCTCTACTCTCCTCTGCACTAGCAGTAGCTGCACTCCCCTAGGCTTTCTCTACACTCCTAGCAGTAAATACCAGTCTGGAGAAATCCTCATACTGTACCACAGCCACTTGGCACATGATATATGGACTCAATCCCTCCTCAAATCTCTAACATCGATTTATATCATAAAAAATAATGTGCCCTGCATACTTGCTCAGCCGAAGAAATTCCTTCTCATACTTTGTAACCATCTTCGCACCCTTACTTCAAATTTAGAAATTCCTTCTTCTTTGCATCCTTATACTCTCGGGGTGTATACTTCTTCCTAAATTCCTGCAAGAAATCATCATATGTCAACACTGGTGGCCGTGCCAACCCTTGAGGAATCGTCTTCCACCAGTCATAAGCATCCCCCTGCAGAAGAGACAAAGCATAGTCAAACTTCTCCTCTGTAGTGGCCTGCAACTAAATAAACACCCGCTATACTATGTCCAACCACTACCCTACCTCGGCTGGATCTACAGTGCATGTGAAGTCCGTAGCCCTATATTTCATCAACTTATCATATTTTCTAGTCTGTTGTTGCTACTGTACTGGGGCTTGACATAGCAACTTCACCATCCGCTACATCCAGACTAGCGGGACATCCTGAGCTGTTGGTCTGGCTGACACAGATGCCTCCCAACAACCTCTATACTATCTCCAACTCTTCCCACTCCTGGAGCAACTCTTTCGGCACTTCCCTTATCAAATCTATGCATCTGGGATGTCATCACCACTTATACCTATTATATTAAAAAATATTGCCACATCAAAGACTAGTTTAAATGTCAATGCATATGCATTTTATGAGCGAGAATTTTTATCGCCCCTCCCTATAGAATGGTTCTTGCGACTTTAGTACTGTTAAGCTCTAGGCCTTAGAGAACACCAGCCTAAATCCAGAAAATTTGGAGCTACCACTAGAACGAGCAAGGAAGATAGAAATGGTAGATGACTCGATTCCTAAGGAATCCCCAACCCCTACTGGGTTCGAAAAGTTGAGTATGTATGGGGAAGGTGAGAAGTGACCCACCACCCCCCAAAATGCCTAGTTCATTAGTATTGGCCTCCTTTTCGGGTCTAAATATTATTATAATATTATTCATATTACATGCAATTAAAATAAATAAATATTCATCATATTATAAATTAAACAACCAGACAAAATGTCCACCCATACAAGATGGAAACATGCCCTTATAACCGTTAAAATATCCATCAAAATAAATAAAATATGATACCCATCAAAAGGTTAAACCTTTTCCCTTACAAAAATTCCAAAGTCCTTTAAATTAAAAAATTAAGATAAACAAGGCACCCCACGAAGTGGAAACATGCCTTTTACATCCTCAAAGTCCAAACGATAAATCCATAAAAATAATTCAATCACCCGTCAATAAACAATAATAAACAATCAAAACTCATCATCAATCATCAAGCACATAATAATAAATTAGGATTAAACTAAAGAAATTAGAGTTCCATCATCTACAATAAGACAACTAATCAAACAAATAGTTAATCATCACACGATCAATTATAAATTGGGACTAAACTAATGAAATTAGGGTTTTGTGATTCCACCTATAAAACTAGGTATTTTGCTACAAAATTAGGATTTTCTTTGTTGGGCTCGGATAGCTTACCATTGTCAATAAGATCTTAAATATCATGTCTTAACCTAACACAATTATCTATTTTGTGTCCCTATGTTTGATGGAATTAACGGAAGACCTCAGCATCAAAGTTTGGTGGCAGAGGATTTAGTAACGGTCGAGGAGCTAATGGCTGCAATAGCCCTTTCTTCTTTAGTTTATTGAAAACCCAGGACAAAGATCTTTCCAAATCTGAAAACTATCTTCGTTTTTCTTGACTAGTAGTTGCATTGACATCCATTGCTTTCTATGCATACTAACTGCCACATTGGTAATTTCCCTTCTCATTCCTTCTTCCAAAAAAATGATTCTTCTCCCTTTGACACTCTTCTATCTGTAAGCCATCTTGGAGAAGATCTTTGAAATCTCTTATAAGAGTATGAGATAGACTTTCACAGAGGTTAGGTAGGACACCTCTCACTATTATTCTAATATAATCAGTCTCATCATGCTCTTTTTTAGGAGAGTAGCCTTGTTTCTCCACATCTTCACATAATCAACAAAATTCTCATTCTGCTTTTGTCTAATAGTTTCTACTTCCATCAAGGTCACTTCCAGCTCAGCATTATACCTGTATTGCTAGATAAAGGCCTCGTATAGCAAATCCTAATCTTTTTGGATATTTTTCTCCAAGGTATTGAACTAGTTTTGCACAATAGGATCTAGATAAAATATGAAATATCTCAGGGTTTGAGCCTTAGTAGCTCTAGTAGACTGCATGGCAGTGATGTACTGCTTGACATGCAAGTAGGGTTTCCATGTTCCATCAAACTTAGCAAAAGGAGGCATCTTAAATTTGTAAGGGATTCCTTCATCATCCTCAAATAACTTGTCCACCTTTAACACTTCTTCAGTCTTCAGCTTCTTTTCAAACTTGTTTTTCTAAATCAACAATCATCTTTTCAATGCTAGCAGATTCAGTCCTCTCCATAGCCCTTTTATCTTTCTATTTTTCTTGAAGGTATGCTTCCCAATCTTCATTGTCATCAGTCACCGCCTTTTCTTCATCAAAAGCTACCTCGCCCATCTTATCCTCTCCAAATTCTTCGGTTTCTTGGTACTAGCAGATGCTTCAGCAATGTTATCCTCCAATAGTGCAGCTAGCTAACTTCTCACAGCCTCAGCTAGGGTCCCCTTCAGTTTTTTCATCTTTGAGGCCAAGTCCTTTTCACAAGGTTTTAAATTTACTCATGATCCATTGGTTTTAGTGTAAAGTTAAGTGAACCTTTACTGATTTTTGAGTCACTGTCATAAGCCAGGTTGTCATAAGCCCTTGAACTTCTAAAATCCATGTCTACGAGCTAGAAAGGATCAATACAATGGAATGTATGTATGCATGTATGCATTGTATCAAACAAACAAGTAAAGTTAGGTCACTCCTTCCAACCTTATCTTCCAACACGAGTGGCGAGTCTCTTTTTCTAGTTGTTATGATTAACAAAGATATCAACAGAGGACACTTTGTTCTCGAGAATCTCTCAGATGGATTGATCATTAATTGTGTTTTAAAAAATAGAAGTCAATCTATGATAATTTCTATTAATTAAACCTTAATTCTTTGGGTCCACTTAAAAATTCGATCAGCATTTCTGCTACATTTTGGATTAAAACTAAATTAATAGGTTTATTATAAATAGACTCCTTATCTGAAAAGGCAACTAATGATTCATGCCATAAAAAAGTCCAAGAATAATAAGCCTTGGTACAAATTAGGCCCACAATTAATTTTAGTATTCCATAATTGAACCAATTAATTGAAAGCTTATTGAAAGTTTAAAAAAATGATTTTTTTTGCCATAAATAGAAAAATGGTTTTGAGCCTACCTCTAGAAAATGAAGCCCCTTGCAAAATGATTTATTAATTTTGGGCTTCATGTTTGGGCCATAAGGTAGAAAATAATTTTTGACCCATCTTTATTGAAAAATGGTTCATTTCAAAAAAGTTTTGAAAATGACTTTGGATTTGGGTTTGAAAGAAATTTGGGCCATAAAATAATTTTGGGCTTATACTATAATTAGGTTATATTAAAAAAGACAAACCAAATGGGTCATAACTCAAGCCAAAATATATCAATCATAGTCAAACAACAAGCAATTGAGATAAACCTAAGGAAAATCACTAGGCCAACTATATAGACTTTAGTCTTTTGGCTAAAAAGGCTTAGGTTCTCATAGAAAGTATATACCAAAAGGTACAAAGCTATGAGTGGTTATGTGGTGCTCGATCTCCATGCTGTAGACTCTAAATTTTGACCCAGTCCAGTTCGATATTTTTAAACAATCAAAAATAATTTTTATGGTATTTTAATATTTATTATTTATTTTAATAATATTTATTACTTATAATATTTATTTTTAATAAAAATAAAAAAATAAAAGATTAAATAAATAAATAAAAATCGGTGACGGAAGAATCGACGACGAAAATCGCTGGCGATGAATTGGCTTAGGACAATTCGCCGCAGGTTTTACGGCAAATTGGCCTATGGCCCGCACCCAGCCAGGAGCGCCCCGCAACAATTTTTGCCAGCGTAATTTTTTTGAAATCCTATTCTACTTGGTTTTTAATTTTATTTCCTAAACAGTTTTTTATTTCCTTAACCAATTAGTATTAGATTTTTATTTTTTCTTATAAATACTACATTAAAGATAGAAAAAGGATTTGAGATTTTTTCCCCAGAGAGAGGATCGAACTTTTGGGATTGAGACTTTTGAAATTTTATTCAAGAACTATCCGAATTCCTTTTGGCAGTTGATTCATAATCTCAAGCTTGAAGGATCAAAAGGCAGTAAACAACATACAACCCATCAAAGGCAGCCTACATTGTCTTTGTTATTGTTCAACTAGAATTCAAAATTGTGGTGGAACCAACAAACGGAGGTTTGAATCTCTATTTACTTGTTTATGTTTATAGTAGCCTCATCACTCAATTGGATTAGTTGTTTAAATGTACAATAAATGATCAATTGTTCTACTTACCATCCGAACTCTATTTAAAATCCTAAAAATTATTTTTCAAAATCCTAATGCCTTAATACCCGTAAAACATATTTTTGAAATCTAAAACTCTAATTACACTTTTCTAAAACCACAAAACAATAGACTGTTTTCCTAAAACCCTAATAAAATCTATTTTTCTGAAAGATTCACAGTAGCCTATTCTTTGCAAATACCTAACTTAAAATCCAATTTACATGATTTTTAATCTTATTTATTTAAAACCCTAAACTTTAATATTATTTTCATAAAACTTTCGAAACCCTAAATCTTTAAAACATCCAGTAGCTATATTACTTCTTTTATATTAAATAATTATCAAATTGATTAATCCATTAAACTAAATTACAGGACCCTAAATGTTAAACATGAAACCAAAGAAACCTAAATTGATGCATGGACCCTAAATTTATATACTTACTGTTTTATTTAAATTAGATGAATGTTTATTATATATTTTAATTGATGTTTGATGCCTTTGATGAATGATTTATTTATAATGAATGGTTGACTATTTTTATTGATTTGTTTTGATTTCAAAACATTAAAAGAGGTATGTTTCCATGTTTTGGGTACCTCATGTCATGAGCATTATATAATTTATTTTATTTTAAAATTTTTTGGACCAATGTAAAGGACACGTTTCCTCCTTTCGGTTGGTATCCTATTTAGTTTTAGACATGGACGATGTAAGGACATGTTTCCATCCTCGGATGGGTATCCATTTATTTATTTTATTTGCATCTTGTTGTGATTTTAATAAAGTATTTATTTATTCTTATGATCGCATGTAGTATGAATAATATCGTTATATTTAAGAATTTTATAATATTAAGACCTGCAAATGAGGCCGATTCCAATAAACTGGGTGTTGTGGGGGTGCTGGGCCATTTCTCACCTTCCCCACACGTACCCAACTTTTTGAACCTATTAAGGAGTTGGGAATTCCTTAGGAATCGAGTTATCCACCCTTTTCTTTTTTTTTTTCTGCCCGTCCGGGTGGCGAATCCATTTTCTCCGGGCTTAGGCCCATATTCTCTAAAGGCTCTGAGCCTAAACAGTGCCGAAGTTGCAAGAACCATTCCATCGGAAGTGGGGGCAAAAATCCCCGCTCACAGTGGCGACTCCACTGGGGATAAGAGAAGTTGATTCCATTGGTCTTTATATTATTCTATTCTTTCTTATCATGATATTATCCTTTGTATCATATTAGATTTGCATCGTGTGCGTGAGTTAAGATGACCGTATTACTCGTATTGTGTTGTGTAAGGGATACCATACTTTCACTCAAGGTATGGAGATCGAGCATGGCATAACCACTCATAGCCTTGTACCATTTGGTATATACTTGCTATAGGAACCTAAGCCTTCTAACCCAAAGACTAAAGCTCATGTAATTGGCCTAGTTATTTTCCTTAGGTTTTTACCCCAAATGCTTGTTGTTTGACTATAGTTAATTTATCTTGGTTTAAATCATGGCTTATTTGGTTTGTTCCTTTTATAATATGACCTAAGTATATTATAAGCTCAAAATAAATTTTTCTTTAAAGTTCAAAAGACCAAGGCTATTTTCAAGACTTTTTAAGATGATCTTTGGACATAAAACTTTTCTAAAAAAACAAATCAAAAATTCTTTTCTCATGGCCCAAATACAAAGCCCGAAATCCGTTTTTTCTAAAATCTTTTTACAAATGGCTTAGAAACAAAATTATTTTTATAATCTTTTAAAAGAGCTTATGAATATTTAGGTCAATTATGAAAATACCAAAAATCAATTGTGAGCCTAGTTTATACTAAATATTATTAACCATGGGCTTGTTTTGGCATGAATCATTGGTTACTTTTTAAAGTAAGAAATCTATTTATAATAAACCTCTTAATTTATCTATTTATAATAAACCTCTTAATTTAGTTTTAATCCAATATAGCATAAAAGCTGCTTTAGTTGATTAGATGAATTAAAGCCTAATTAATGAGAATTATCATGAACTGATTTTCATTTTTAAAAATACAACTATTGGTTAAAACATCCGAGGCAATTATTCGAAAACTAGATACCCCACGTTGCTATTTTGTTAACCATATACCTAGGAAAAGAGACTCGTCATTTGTGTGTGGATGATATAAGGTTGGAAGGAACATCCTATTTATCCTTGTTTGTTTATTATTTGTGCATACATGTATACATACATTTACATCTCATATCATTGATCCTCTCTGGCTCACAGCCCTTGATTACAATAGTTCAAAAGCCTACAACAGCCCCACTTATGCCAGTGACAAAGAATCCAGCAGCGACTCAAACACTTTTTAACCAAAAAGCAATAGAGCCCGAACAAATTCAAAGAATGGTGGACAATGCCATCAATGTCAAGATGGAAGAAATAAAGGAGGCCCTAGTTGAGACCATGAAAAATCAATTGGCTGCAATTTTAGGGAGCAGTGTCAAAGTATCTGCTAGCACCAAAAGGCCAAAGGACAAAGGGAAGGCTAAGGTTGGTGAAGTGGTTTTTGATGATGACAAGGTAGTCATTAATGATGATGACGATTGGGCTCAATACTTCTAAGATCCTCAAGATAAAAAGAAGGAGCCAAAGGTTATTGAGAAGACAACTATTGAAAAGACCAAGACGTCTAATGTTGAGTAGATGATTGCTGATTTAGAAAATAAATTTAAAAAGAAACTAAAATCGAAGAGATATCCGAGATTGACAAACTATTTGAACAAGATGAGGAGGTCCCTTATAAGTTCAAGGTGCCTTCCTTCGCCAGGTACAATGGTACTAGAAACCCTCATCTCCATGTGAAGCAGTACATTACTGCCATGCAATCTGCCAGAGCTACTAAAGATCAAACTCTGAGGTATTTCATGCTCTCATTGGACCTTGTTGTCCAAAATTAATTCAATACCTTAGATGATGGAACACAAAAAAGCTGAAATTTGCTATACAAGACCTTCATCCAATAATATGGATACAATGCTAAATTGGAAATTACCTTAATGGAAGTTGAGTCCATTAGACAAGGGCCAAATGAGAATTTTATGTACTATGTGAAAAGGTGGAGAAATAAGGCTGCATTGCTCAGGAAGAGGCCCGATGAATATGATCAAATAAGGATGATTGTGAGAGGGGTGTTGCCTAGTCTTCGTGAAAAGATGTCTCATACACTCATCCGGGATTTAAAAGATCTTCTCCAAGCTGGTCTGCAAATTGAAGAATGGGAAAGGGAGAAGAATTGCTTTTTAGTAAGAAGGAATAAGAAAGGAAACTACTAGTCAGGCAATCAAAACATGCAAAAAGAAGTTGATGTTAATGCAACTGGTTAAGGAAATAAAAGACAGTTCTCAGAGTTGGGGAAACCTCTATCTTGGGTTTTAACAAGCTACAAAAAAAGGAACTATTATAGTCATTGGCCTCTCGACCTTTGCCAAATTCTTTACCCCCAAAATTTGATACTAAGACTTTTTTTCAATTTCATTAGACTCAAGGACATGAGACTGATAGATGTACCCGATGAAGCATGAGATCCAAGATCTAATTGATAGTGGTAAGCTACCTGAGCTGGATAAGCCTAATACCAAGAACAATCCTTTGCCTAAATTTGAAAAAGTACCTCTACCGGCAACCTTCATGGTAGGAAAAGGATTGGAGGAAGATTTTGTCTTATCCTCTTTTCAAGATGGGAGTATTGAAGATGTGGAATAAGGAAAAATTTTATTCAACAAACTTCCTTTAGCTTGGAGTGTTGCTCTATTTATTTTCTTTAATATTTAATTGGAAAAATCGTATTTTTCAAATTTAAAGTTGCTTGAATAAATTATTTTCATCAAATTTTTATTGGTCTTTGTTTATTTTGGTGCTCAACCAATGACGAATCTAGCTTGATATTTATAAATTAATATATCTATGCATCATGATTTGAATGACTTTACTAGGTGAGGGAATTGTTCTATAGCATTGAGTTGTGTATGCTTACTTAGTGAGGGCTTCTACATAATTACTTTTGTCTAGGTCCTAGTTAGTCTTAGAACATGCTTTGACAAACTTTCGAGGAGAAATTGAACTCTGCTTATTTAAGGAAAAGATGATCTAGGCATTGTTTGACGAGCCAACAACTAGTATCCACCCAATTAAATATCAATCCCTAGTTGCCCTTTGAGCCTTCATAAAATTTCAGCTTTCTTTTCATTGGCTTACAAACCCCAACAACCTACCCTGAGCTGTTATGATATTTTTGACAAGTCTTATGATCACTAAGGTGAAGAGGCAAGAAGATCAAAGAAAGGAATGAATAGTCAAGAGCATAAAGGTAGTTGAAGTTCACCTAATATCTCCAATCTATCAAGATAACATCAGAGTAACAAATGATTTATCCCTATTAAAGGAGATTTATGCCACTCCTCTCATGCATTATCAGGAACAAAAGTTGGTACAAACAAGACAACTCTTTTAGAGCTAGAACAAAAAAAAGAAAAAGAAAATAAGATAAAATCCAAAACGGTTTAGAAAGCCAACTGAGTTCTCTTTTACCTAAAGCAGCAAAAGCTTCCATTTGGTTTATAAGGATAGTTTGACTGGAATTAGTCCAACCCAATCAAAGATTCAATCAAAATTAGAGAAAAAGGTGAAAGACCATCTAGTTTTTGAAAGTCCTGAACTTGACAATCATACAGGGAAGAAGGACAAAATGATAAATGTTCAAAGAAAAGAAAGAGTAAGTAAAGGAAAGATAAATAAAAGGAAAAAAAGAAATGAATATGGGTACCAAACTTTTTGCAAAGGTAAAGACTATCCCAATCAAGATCCAAATTATTGCTAAGAAGAAGGGAGAACATTCAAAGCTCTATCTTTTTATGCTCCCAACTATCTAAAGTTCCAACATAAAATCATAGTGTGAAGGTTTATCAACAGTGTCACATAAGCTCCGATTTCAAAATGGCTTTCATTTAACCCATGTTCCTTATAGACCCCATTTCAAGCATATTAAAGACCTTTTAATCACTCTTGGTAGGTAGAGTCTATTAGTAGAGATAGTTTGGATAAGCATGCATATGAGATAGACAATATTCAAACTCAAATGAGATCTTTGACCAAGTAATGTGTATGTGCCTATCTGAAGTGCCACAGTTCTTACTCAAATAGAAATGATTCCCGAGTTTAGTATGGTAACTAGGGTTATCATGTTATAGATATGTTAATTCTAAAAATCGAGTCCTGAGGTACAATGACATTGATTTGACAAAGTCAGCATTTGATTTTATTATAAAAACCTTTAAGTTAAGGAAAATATGCTGAACAGTCGAACCTCAAAGGACACACTGGGCAAAGTAAAGAATTATTTGCAAGGTTGTGAAGAAGCTCCCAATTGACGTGCTGAATCATAGTTTAAAATGGATATATCTCTGACTCTGTCACTCGGGGTCTTAACAACTCATGTCCTCAATATCTATAAGATAAAAGCCATAAAAGTGAAGCCTTCTGTAAGACCTGAACGAGCATCTAAAAAGACTCAATGAGAACACTTTAGTTGATCCCTCAGTCTGTGAGTCAACGGAAGCACTGTAAGTGTTATTCATGCATATCATGCATACATGAGCATATCACATTGCATTTTATTGTATTATCTATTCTTTGTCAAAGTGAACAACAGACACTCTATAAAGCAAAGATGAAGCAGGTATAGAATCAAGGGGCATGGAAAGCCCATTGCTTGAGGAAGCTCCAGTAATTTTGCAAAAGAAAGAAGAAATGCATGCTTGTTCGAAGAACTAGATAATCTACAAACATTAACCAAAGTCGCATAGAAAAAATCATGGGTTTGAGCCTAAATAGGGGGCAAAGTTTCTCCTTTTAATTTTTTGAGTTTATGCATGTACAAAATATTTTGAGACTCACTTCCAATATTTTGCCATACAGGGGGGCAAGGAGAAGATATGAATTAGCCAGCTAAAAAATAGCTGAATTTTTTTGCAAATGGAAGAACAAAAAAGAATGGAGCATTAGAACTATCAAAAGAATGAAGATGCAAAAGACAAAAGATCAGCCTAGCTAGTAGAGCTCAAGCTAATATAGGACAAAAGTTCAAAAGGATGAAGATCCAGCTTAAAGGATGAAGATCCAATTTCAAGAGTAAAGACCCGATTTCCAAGAATGAAGATCCAATTTAAAGGGTGAAGACCCTGCCAAGGATGAAGATTCAGCTTAAAGGATGAAGATTCAATTTCAAGGGTGAAGACCCTGCCAAGGATGAAGATCCAGTTTAAAGGGTGAAGACCCTGCCAAGGATGAAGATCTAGCTTAAAGGATGAAGATCCAATTTCAAGGGTGAAGACCTGATTTCCAAGGATGAAGATTCTTTTTCAACGGTGAAGACCTGATTTCCAAGGATGAAGATTCTTTTTCAACGGTGAAGACCTAATACTAAGGATAAAGATCCACTTTCAAGGGTGAAGATCCAATCTCCAAGGATGAAGATTCATTTTCAAGGCTGAAGACCCGATGCCAAGGATGAAGATCCAAGGCCCAAGGATGAAGATCCATTCTGAGGGTGAAGACCCACAATCCATTAAAGAATGGAACAACCAGAATTCTCAACTGATAAAAGGTCAGTCTCGGGTCCAGAACCCAAATTATTTTTTAAGTCCAGAACTTATCCCGGATCCAGAACCCAAATTATTTTTAAAGTCCAAAACTTACCTCAAGTCCAGAACCTAAAATATTTTTTAAGTCCAGAACTTATCTCGGGTCTAGAACCCAAATTATTTTTAAGTCAAGAACTTACTTCGGGTCCAGAACCCAAATCATTTTTTAGCCGAGAACTCACTCCGGGTCCAAAACCCAAATTATTTTTAAGTCTAGAACTTATCTCGGGTCCAGAATCTAAATTAGTTTTTAAGTCCAGAACTTATTCTGGATCCAGAACCTAAATTATTTTTAAGTCCAAAACTTATCCCGGGTCAAGAACCCAAATTATTTTTCAGTCCAGAACTCACCTTGGGTCTAGAACTCAAATTATTTTTTGAGTCCAGAACTCACCTCGGGTCTAGAATCCAAATTATTTTTTAGTCCAGAACTCACCTCAGGTTCAGAACTCAAATTATTTTTTGAGTCCAGAACTCACCTCGGGTCCAGAATCCAAATAATTTTTTGAGTCCAAAACTCAACTCGGGTCGAGAACCCAAATCCAAATTCAGTTTTTGGTCGAGCACCCAAAATCTAGTTTCGGGTCGAGAATCCAAATTCAAATCTAGTATCGTGTCGAGTACACAAAATTCAATCTTGAGTCGAGAGCCAAATCAAATCTAGTCTCGGGTTGAGAACCCAACTCATTTTGGGTCCAGAACCCAAACCAACTTCAACCTTGGTTCGAGAACACATCCTCATCCAAAATCTGCTCAAAGTCATGTTGCTTTTTACTCTCTTCTACTGAAAGTCTCAGATCATTCAATCATGGGACAAACTGTAGACCCTTAATTTTGACCCAATCCAGTTCTATATTTTTAAACAGTCCAAAATAATTTTTATGGCATTTTAATATTTATTATTTATTTTAATAATATTTATTACTTATAATATATATTTTTAATAAAAATAAAAAAATAAAAAAAGATAAAAATAAATAAATAAATAAAAATCGGTGACGAAAGAATCGGGTATGAAAATCGCTGGCAACAAATTGGCTTGGGCTAATTAGCCACAGGAAAAACCTGTGGCGAATTGGCTTGTGGAGTCTAAATAAAGGATGTATTTGCATCAATCATTCTAGGAAAACAAAATTCCAAAAAAGAAGTGTCCAAATACATAAATGAGCCAGAAGGGCTTAAATCAGAATAAATTAACTGTAAAAAGAGAGAGAGAGAGAGAGAGAGAGAGAGAGAGAGAGCAAAAGATCTCATCCCCCATCTGAAGCCTCAGAGCCATCCACATGAGCTGAAGAAGAAGAAGGGGCAATAGCAAGTGTAACCTCTGATACCTCTAGAAGCTGAAGAGAAGTCCCAGGAATGGCATCTAATTTGGAATTATGTACTGTCTTTAGAGTCTGAATAAGCTGCTGCTCATAGGTCTATCCTGTAAGAGTGGGATGACTAATACTAGGAGGAAGATTTTGATCCCTCTCATCACTCTCCTCTGAAGAATCAGAAGCATTTTCCTCAGAGTTGCTTATACCCGAATCACCATCATCTAAACTACTCTCCTCTGAATCCTTCTCATCTATGAATCCTCCTCATCGTTTAAGTCTTTAGCAACAGAATCAACAAGGCCCCTCTGACTCAATGTAGAGGCGTCATCAAGACGTTTCTATAAGATCTATAACTCTGTCTTTAAAAAAGTAATATCATCCTTAAGCATATCATTCCTCTTATTTGCACTGTCAAGCTCACTCTGAAGATGTTTATTGGTCACCCTCTCGGTCTCTAACTCAATCTATAAATCAGAAAATAGGACATTCATAAGCTTGTATTTTAATAAAAAAAAACTGTGAAATTGAGTTTTGCAGGGAACAAGTATACTTATTGTAAGAGTGTGAATCTGCACATCCCTAATAGCAATATGACTCTGAAAAATCAAAAAGCACACAGGTAAGTATAATAGCAAATTACTTCATACAATAAAAGAAGTCTTGCTTTTTGCAAGTACCCACCGTTGTCTCATTAGAGAGAGTTGTAAGGCGGGCTTTTGCAGCAGAATATAGAGATTATAGCTCCTTATATGTACTCCAAGGAACCTGCAAAGAGAAACAAAAGCTAAATCATTGACTATCAGAGTATGAAAAAAAATTAAAAAAAACTTACATGAGTCGTGTTAGGAGGATTTCTTGACATTGCACCAGTCATGGAGTCAGCATCTCTAAAATAGGTGCCTCTCCGGCTCTGTATAGGAAAAATAGGGGCTAAGGAGGCCACTCAAACATCCTAGAGATAAAAGAAGTCAGAGATGATAATGAAGGCAGCTCAGAAGGAGTAGGAGAATGATAAGTCTGAGTATCCTGGGATGTAGAAGCCTCAGCTGGTCTCTTTCTCCTCTGAAAGGTCTAAAAGGAAGAATAAAAATAAAAAATCTAAACAAGAAGTAGGAAAAATAAAAAAGAAAAAGAAAAATACCAACCTATGATCTCTCCTCAGCATGGACTATCTCACCTATAGGATGAGACTGAGGGGCAGGTGCATTAGCTAGAGTAAGGGAAGTTGATCTATAAGGGAGAAAGCTCTGCCTCACAAAATTTAAATAATTCGATGGGGCGTCATCCAATTCTAAAATGAATTGTCGAATGTCCTCGCCCTGCCTCCACCGAACCTAATCTCTCACCCAAATTGACTTAAAAGTAAAAACAATTTTGGGGATGTTATAGGGAACTGATCACATGTCTAGGCCTAAATGCCACTCAAAAACACATTCCTTCCAAATACCATTTGGAAGAACTAGGACCAGCTAGAATCATTTGATTCTTTAGCCATGGCTCTACTGAAAGTATAGCTAGAGACCAGGGATGTTCCACCCGATCTGCAGGATCCCATTATGCCAGAGACACCTAGAAAAAGTAAACAAGGTAAAGGTAAGTATATAAACTATTGTTTATAAATTAACTAAAATTCTTTACCTTTGACTAAGAAGCTAGTGAAGGGCATATCTCAAAGTAGAGACATTATAAGATATCTCAAAAGCCTTCTTATCCCCATCCAAGCTTCAAGATGAGGGAAGTCATGATGGAAACCGGGCTCAACATCATGAGTCAAAATAAGGTTGAGCTCATAAGCCTAAATCTACATAAAATGGCTAAACTAAATAAGCAAACAGATGGTGAAGAAAAAAAAGAAAAGAAAAAAGAAAAGATACAAACCTCAACAACAACCAACAAACCCACAATGGTATTGGTACATCTACAGGCCTGATCTAGGTTGTGGTATAAGCAAGACAGATTGGCCTCATCCCAATTGTACTCAAGGACTACAATCAAATTGGAGAGGGCCCTTAGGACACTAATATGCACTGCAAAATTAGAATCTGCAAAAATAGTAGTGTCGAGGAGGTACAATAGAAAACCCTAAGCACACTGAGATCTGCGGCCATCCGTGTCAATAGCATTCATCCTCTCATTCATCCAGTAATCAATGATGTTGGTGTACTGGATCTTCCAGCCATTGAACATGGGAACAAAACTAAGAAGACCCCTCATCTAATTATCGGGGATAACTTTGGCATCGAAGGGGACCATCTCTCCTCCAAAACTAATCTCGGTAATTGCTGTGAAGTCCAGGGGTAATGGTCAGCTCACCAAAGCCCAAGTGGAAGGTATGTGTAATATCCACCCATAACTTAGCTGGGACCTCCACAAAACATTGATCTATCTTTGCCCTAGTATCGGGCAATGTTTAAATAAAAGAATCAAAACTGGAGGCTTTGACTATATTTTGGACCACTTTAGGGAGAGCCCATACCACTCCATAGCCTGGTGAAGAGAACCAATAGCTCAAATTAGACCAGCATCAAATAACATCAAAAAAGGGAAGTAAACAAATAAGTTCAAAATGAAAATTATAAAACATATAGAAATGTATATGTCTAAACAACATGTTTTCTCTTTTCATGATAGGAGAAGAAGATAAAACCATAAGAGAAAGAAAAATGAAACTAGAAGAAGGCAGGGTATAAAGTATCAAATTTGTTAGTTGTATTATATAATTCGATAATAATTATTGTCGAATTTGATATTCATCTCAAGAAAGAATTTCAAACAAGCAAAAGGATATTGTCAAAGCAAATCACCTAGCCAAGATGATGAACAACTATCAAATTCGATACATATATTATCAAATTTGAAATCCATCTAAGCAAAAGTCTCGAGCAAACAAGGAAGGATTATCTAAGCAGACAATAATATAGCAATCCTAGAACTATTGAATTCAACATATAGTCTATCATGCTAAGAGAGCTTGAACCATCGACTTTAACATTCCTAGAGTTTGATTCGATAGAATACCATAGCATAGATATATTGCCCTAATCATCTAATCAATTCCACAAGAAACCTTGGTAAAATCAATAAAATACCTAAGCAATTGATGCAAACTAATCTGGGAATTCATTCTTGCAAGTTAAAATCAAAACAAACCAGCAAATCAAAAGGCAAGAAGAATAGAAGAACCATACGTTGTCTAAAACACTATCACACTCGACAGTATTACTGTTGAAATTGACAATCATGCATCAGACAAGCAGCAATGGAAAAACAGCGGTAAAAGCAATTTAAACAACAATCAAACTCAAATCAAAAGAGCAAAAATTAGAAAAACCCACTTAGGAAGTAGTCCTTCGACTGTGATGGCCCTCAACTTGAAGGAGAGGAGGAATTGTCGATGCAGTGAGACCTAATAAAACCCAATTGGCATGGAATTTTGAAGTACGGCCGGAATGGGTGAATCCCAGAGATCGATCGATGTTTTTGGTCCTAATTTTCATCCAAACGGCAGAAAAAGTGAGTATCAAATCAAGAGAAATTGTGAAAATCCTCTAGATTACTTGACTATTTTAGAGAAAAGAGTAGAGTATGTGTTAAAGGAGAAGAGGGAGAGTTGCAGAAACATTATCGAATAAGGAAGATATTTTTAAATTCAATAATTTTACAATTCTAGCTCGATAGTTTATCACAAGGAGACGCTATCTATATTTTCTACTTTACAGAAGTAAATAATATTATCGAATTTAACAGTATTTTAGTATTGAATCAGATAATTATGCTTATCTTTTGCATAAAGGACGTTTCGCTAATTTCAAATTGTATTCTAGGGAGATCCTACCAGATTAATGATAAGATAAGATAATTTTCAGAGGAGGCAGTTGTTAATACACATAGAAATTAGCTAAACAAACACACATGACCAAAAAAGGAAGAGTTCTATAAGTATTTTTTTTCTAGAAGCCAAAAATAAATATTATGTATACTCACTTTCTTTCCCCTTTCTTATGCATTTTTGGGAAGAAGAAAATTGAGAAAAGGTAAAATGATTGAGCATTACCAGTATCCAAGACAAAGTTTGCAAAACTTCGAGGTGATAGGAACAACAACAAAATAACCTTGGAGATACCATAACAAAAGAAAAACAGTCACCAAACTATTGAATCAACACAAACAGGGAAGTTTTTCTCTTAGTCTTTCAAGGATCATTTATCTATGATAATTCTCAATGCATTTACTTAAAAATTAGCCTCTCATTTGAATCTACATGTGTACCTAGAAAAGGAAGAATCCTAGTAAGACTGGAGCAAGCAGTCTTATGTGGATCATACAAAGAAAATAATTGACATATGGGCAAAATTCCTTATCAGCATCATCATGCAGAATTATGAATGCCGACTTAGAGAGGACTCCTACAAAGGTCATATGATTCAAAGAACTTCACTCCTTTTAGAACAAATTTATAGGGGACATCGAGGCAAAATTTTAATCTCAATCAATTATAAAGTGTATAATTCAGGCATTCTTTGGCGAATGGAATCCTAACATCCACCTTATTGATTCATCGCCCCTAGCTTCACCATTTTCCATCAAAAATAATCTTAGCTTGCTCTTCTTCATGAATATGAAGCCCTATCATCCTACCCCATTATGGAGAATCAAGTAGTATTAAGTTGCACTAAAAGAGTCAAAGCCATTCACCTCTTGGAAGGGAAAAGCAGCAAATACGACCAAAAGTCCTAAAATCTAGATATACCCAAGATGCAAAGAAGGGAGATAAATAAAGACAAATATGCCAAAGGCAAAATCTTCAAGAGGTAAGAAAATGCAAAACCAGAATGAGGGCAAGAAAAATCCTTGATATCAAGAAGAAAAGCAAGAAATGAAAGCAAGCGAAGTTAACAACACTTTTAAAAGAAAGAAAGCAAAAAACTCCACTTCCACAAAAAAAAAAAAAAAACCTCTAAAACATGGCCTTCAACTGAAAAAATAGGGGTCATTATCATCATAATTAACACCACGAAATGAATAAAAAGAGATAAGAACAGACAAAATCTAGGGGCAAAAGATGCAATCATGGTGACCATCTGCAAGGCAATACAAAAGCAACAATAAAGTGAAACTTTCTGGAAACTGATAACAGTAACTGACTCTTTTGGAAAAACTTAATACTCCTTGTTCTCTAAAGCATTTTTTCAAACATCAAAATATAAGCCATATAACCTAACTAACCCTAATAAAGACTTGGTGAACTTTCAAGGTGCTGAGATAATATTAGTAGAGATAATACCAAGCAAGTTTGCCTATAAAAGGAGACGTCTTATTACCTATAAGGAATTCCTGGATCACACACTGAGTATGTGCCTATCTAAAGTGCAAAAAATTATGTGACGACTTAGGGATAATGATACAAACATAAAGTCAATGACACCTCTAAGAGAAACGATTCTTAAATAATAAATCATTGCTTGCCAAAATCAGACAACTAGTGATTCTGAATAAAATTTATAGTGCATCATAGAAAAAGCAAAATTCCTTTCAACACTAACTTTCAATATCTTTATACACAAGGGAAAAAAATATATACATCAGATAATATTACCAGGAGCATAAAAAATACCTGAATTTTTTACAAAATGAATCAAGCATCAAATCTGGATCAGGCCAACTTTAAAATCAAGGCAAAGTAGTTATTAATCAATCAACTGAAGGGTAAGCATGTCCAAAGGAGGGGCAAGCATGCCTTGTCAACATTAATTAGCTAGAGGATGAGCATGTTCGAATGAGGGTGAGCATGCCCTCTCAACATCAATTAGTCAGAGGACAAACATATTCGAAGTAGGGCAAGCATGCCCTCTCAACATCAATCAGCCAGAGGTCGAGCATGTCCAAAGGAGGGATAAGCATGCCCTATCAGCATCAATCAGCCAGAGGATGAGCATATCCAAAGGAGGGGTAAGCATACCCTATCAACATCAATCAGCCGAAGGATGAGAATGTTTGAAGGAGGGGCGAGCATCCCCTAAGAACATCAAATCAGCCATATAGAAGATCCGATTAAAGTAAAAGACTCAAAAGTTAGGATAAAAGGTCCTAATCGGATAGAAGATCCAAACAAAGTAGAATACTAAAAAGTTAGGATGGAAGATCCTAACCGGATATAAGATTTGAGCATAAATTAAGCATGTCCTATCAATATCAATCAGCCATAAGTCAAGCATGTCCGAAGGAGGGGTAAGGATGCCCTATCAATATCAATCAAATGGAGGGTGAGCATGCCCTATCAATGTCAAATCAATTGGATATAAGATCTGAGTAGAGGGGTGAGCATTCCCTGTCAACATAAATCAACTGAAGGACGTGCATGTCCGAAGAAAGGGCGAGCATGCCCTATCAACATCACTCAGCCAGATAGAAGATTCATAGAAGACTTAAAAGTTAAGATAGAAGGCCCTAACTAGATAGAAGATCTGAACAAAATAGAAGACTCAAAAAGTTAGGATAAAAGATCCTAACAGATTGAAGATCCAAAAACATTAGAAGACTCAAAAGTTAGGATCAAAGATCCTAATTGGATTGAAAATCCAAGCAGAAGGCGAGCATGCCTAAACAATCATCAATCAAATGGCGAGGATGCCCAATCAACCATTGTCAGAGGACAAATAAGTCTGAAGGAGTCAAAAGAGTGGAAGGAGTTAAAAGAGTGAGTATGCCCAATCAATCAATCAAATCATTAGCTTGGAAAGATACCTACTTGAAAAGACACCATATTAGTCGTAAAATATGAAATATCTTACTCGACATAACTAGAAAGGCAAAGTTGAAAAGATCAACTTAGTCTCACCTAAAACCAGAGGGATAGAAAGGAGAACCTTGGAAATAAAATAGAGAACTTTCTTGCTTTTGCATCTACAAAGATTAAAAAGACTTGCATTGTTCAAGCGAGGGTAAACTGTAGACATTGAAATTTTTCATCCTAATAAATATTATCGAATTTAATAATATTAGTATCGAATTCGGCAATTATCCAGGAATATCGAGCAGACAGTTAAAGAGAAGATTTGTTGATTCTTAAAAGTATTGAGTTTGGAAAGTTTATAACTTCGAACTCGATAATTATATTGTATAGATATCACCTCTTACCTATAAAAGGGAGTTTTTAGCTCCCTTTGAAGGGACTCTTTTTTTTTTTTTTTTTGCTAGATACATTCATTTTCTTTTGAGGGGGGACAAAAGAGAGAGGGTTAGAAAACATTCTATGACATTATTCCAATCTCTTATCTTTTATTGCATCTATTAAAAAAGCATTATTTAGTAAGTAAAATTATTCAAAATAAAATCAAGGAAATTCTACATCTATAGGAGGTTCATTGTGATCTTCATCCTTTGTCACTAAGTTCCTCAAGTTTTAGTATTGTTTAATCTTAAATCTAGATCACCTAAGTTTGTTACTATTGTTTACATTGCATCATTCCCAAGGGACTATATCCAACTTTCCCCAACTAAAGGCTAAGACTCTTGAATTGGAAAAAGACTTTTAAAATACTTTGTATTCTAAATCTATAGATACAAGTCTATTATGCTAGTAATGGCATATAATTGTCAAAATTAATATTCCTAAGAGTGTTAAATTCAATATTTTGATTCAACTCTTAGTATATGTATTGTGTTGTTATCAGCTTCTTACAGGATATTATCGAATTCGTTAATTCATGAATTATCAAATTTGACTATAACACTCCCATATATATCTATTATTTCTAATCTCCTCATGATTTTTAACATTCCACAGCTATCAAATTTGGTTATATCACTTTAAAGTTCCCATGTTATTTCTAATTTCATTATGTTTTTGTTACATGAAGGTTCTCAAATTTGATATTCACATGAATATTGAATTTAGCATTCTTATCCAACCTTATGCATACATATTGAATTTGGCTAACTAATTTTGTAAGTTGTTTATGTATGCGAAGATTCTCGAATTTGATATTCACATTAATGTCAAATTCGGCATTCTTATTTAATTTTGTATATGTCCATTATATTCGGCAAACCTATCTTGCATATTATTCTTGAATTTGACAATAATTAAATATCGAGTTTGACAGTATTACCAGAACTCATTCTATCTGGTCTTTTGTTATTCTATTATTGTTGTTACCAAATTCATAACATCGAAGAATTCATCCAGCGTATCTCCAGACCTTTTCTCTTCTAGATTTGTTGTGTATAGAAAATGATGTAATTTTCATTTTAGAATAATATATAAGATTTGTGAAGCTATGTAATATAATTATTTTTCTTTTTAGATTCAAATTTTTAAAGAGCATGTTCCACCTCGATCGGTGCTCATAGAAATTTTTTGTACAACCATGCATCACATGCATCTTGATATGCATATGTATATTTCATTTGCTATTTATTTTATATCTTATATATGTTGATCTTTGTCTGATATCCTGAATAATTCTTATTAATGCATGAATCATAGAGGAGGTTGTTTCTTTGAATCAGACATATATGAATAATAAGGATTTTTATCTAAGTTATTCCTATATGTACCTAACTTCCCAAATCCAGCTTTAGATGGGGGTTAGGGTTTCTCAAAAAAGGAATCCAGAGTATGCTACCCTCTATCATTTTCTGATCTTGTCGGGTGGCGACTCCATTTCACATAAGTTTTACATGTTGGATCCCTGAGACCAATAACCCGGTAGTATTAAGACTTTAAAATATTGAGCATGGATGGACCAGGGGCTCACACTTCTTCATCTTCTTCTTCACATCCTTCTTCTTGGGAAAGATGCCGCTATCAAATCAAATATACAAATTTTTAGTTATGTTTTTTTCTTCTTCTTCTTATTGTGTTTCTTTTGTAAATATTTTGCTTAAAACACTAGATTTTGGAATTAAAATTGTGAGCGAAAATTTTTGTCCCCACTCCCATATGGAATGGCTCTTGTGACTTCGGCACAGTTAGGCTAAGAGCCTTAGAGAACACGGGCCTAAACCCGGAGAAAATGGAGTCGCCACCCGGAAGGGCTAGAAAAAAGAAAGGGGTGGATGACTCAATTTCTAGGGAATCCCTAACCCCCTATTGGGTTCGAAGAGTTGGGTACGCATGGGGAAGGTGAAAATGACCTAGCACCCCCGCAGCGCCACGTTCATTGGAACCGGCCTCCTTTTCAGGTCTTAATATTATAAAATTCTTAATTATAATGATATTATCTATACTAAATGCAATCATAAGAAAAAATAATCACTTTATTAAAATCACAATGAGTTCAAATAAAATAAATGAATAAGCACCCATCTATGGATGGAAACATGCCTTTACAATTGTTCAATGTCCAAAAGAAAATAAATAAAATAGGATACCCACCAATTGGTAAAAACGTATCTTTTACATTAATCCAAAACTTAAATAAATTATATTACATGAAATCTAGAAAATGAGGTACCCATAACATGGAAACATACCTCTTACAATTTCTTAAAACTAAAAATAAATCAATGAAAAAACATTCAAGCACTTATTACAAAATCAAATAAAAATAAATCATCCATCAACATGTACAATATTAAGGAATCATCCATTCAAGACATATACTAAGCATGCATCCAAATTTAAATAAAGCAATAGATATATAAATATAGGGTTTACACTTTAATTATGGTTTCTAGAATAAAATTAGAGTTTTGAGGGTTTAGGTTTAAAAACTAAAATTTTAGGGTTTAGATATAGAAAATAGGGTTTTGATTTGAAAAACTAACATTATTTTTGGAAAGGATTAAGCTACTGTGTAATTTAAAATAAAATTTGGCTATTAGAAAAATTAAATAAAAGAAAAATTAGGATTTAAGGTTTGGATATTAAAGTTATGGATATTAAGGTTTTATAGTTTTAGGGTTTAGGAAATATATTTGCTACTGATAAGCAGCTTTCAACTTATTTTACAATTGAATTTTTTGATAAATATTTATATAGAATGGAGCTACTAGATATTTTCAAATTAAATGATCATGCATAGACAAACATCAATTGAACACATCTATGGTACTGGAACTAACAGGATGTCGGGATTATTTTGTATGAAGCACAAACAACATCACCTTCTTATGCTAAGTTTAAATGGATTTAATTTAGAAGACATATCTTCGTTGTTGATTCCACCAATAATTAAAGGTTGATCGAAAACTTTTGCTTGCACCTATCCTTGCTTGTTGGTTGAATAAAATCAAAACAGTAGTGAGCCACTGCCTTGATAAAATTATTTGTGTCTAGTCCTCTTTCTTTAGCTTCTAGGGTTTTAATTTTGTTGCTAATATATGTTCCTCCCATTCCAAAATAGTCCAGAAGTCCCAACCTCTAAAAGTCCTTTCTTTCTTCTTTAAGTCCGTTATTTATAGGTAATTAATAAAATAAAAACCTAGTCATTATTGGTTAAAAAAATATTAAAAACAGTTCGAATTAAAATAGGTTTAGCAAAATTGGCAAGTCTAATCGCATGCGGGTGCGGGCTGTGAGGGCACAGGTGCGGGACTGCGAGGGCATAGGCCAATTCGCCGCAGGCTGCCTACATGGCCAATTCCCACAGGCCGGCCTGTCGCGTGTCACTAGCCAATTCATTCATTATTTTTATTATTTTATTATTTTTACTATTATTAAAAATAAATTTTTTATTTAAAATAAATATTTATAATTTCTTTTTCCTTTTATAAATAATAAATATTATATTATTAAAATAAATAATAAATATTACAAAAATTATTTCAGACTATTTTAAATATTCAGACTTGACTTAATCGCCTTTTAATTTGTGTCATACTGAACTTAGCCAAAACATAATAGTATACAGTTTGTCCCCTGCTTGAGCTATCTGGGACTATAGAGTGAAAAGTAACATAATTTTTTACTGGGTTTAGAGCCAAACTAAACTCCATACCCAAGGTTGGGTTGAGTTGAGTTTTGGACTCAAAAATAATTTGGATTCCGGACTCGGAATGAGTTTTGGACTAAAAAATAATTTGGATTCTAGATCCAAGGTGAGTTCTGAACTCAAAAATAATTTGGGTTCTAGACCCGAGATGAGTTTTGGACTAAAAAATAATATGTGTTCTGCACCTGAGGTGAGTATTGGACTCAAAAATAATTTGGGTTCTGGACCCGAGGTGAGTTATGGACTAAAAAATAATTTAGATTCTGGACCCGAGATGAGTTCTGGACTCAAAAATAATTTGGATTCTCGACCCGAGGTGAGTACTGGACTCAAAAATAATTTGGATTCTTGACCCGAGACTGGATTCTGAGTTCTCGACCCGAGACTGGATTTGACTGATCTTTTATCAATTGAGAATTATGGTTTTCTTCTAACCGACCTCTCCATTCTTTAATGGATTGTGGGTCTTTACCCTTCAAAAATGGATCTTTAACCTTTGAAAATCGAGCATTTACCCTTGAAAAATGAATGTTTATCCTTTGGAGATCGAGTCTTTACCCTTCAAAAATGGATCTTTATCCTTTGGAGATTGGCTCTTTACCCTTCAAAAGTGGATCTTTATCCTTTGGAGATTGGGTCTTTACCCTTCAAAAATGGATCTTTATCCTTTGGAGATCGAGTCTTTACCCTTCAAAAATGGATCTTTATACTTTGGAGATTGGGTCTTTACCCTTCAAAAATGGATCTTTATCCTTTTGTCTTTTGCATCTTCATTCTTTTGGGGTTCTTACTTTCTTCTTATTTTGTTCTCTTTTTTTCTTCCTTTTACAAAAAATTCAGCTATTTTTTAGCTGGCCCTCATATCTTCTTTTTTCCCCCTACGTGGCAAAATATTAAAAGTGAGTTTGAAAATATTTTGTATACGCAAAAACTCAAAAAATTAAAAGGAAAAACTTTACCCCTGTGTAGGCTCAAACCAATGATTTTTCCATGCAGGCTCATATTGATGTTTGTGTTGTCTAGTTCCTTGCACAAGCATGTATTTCTTCTTTTGTAAAATGACTGGAGCTTCCTCAAACAATGGGTCTTCCATGCCCCCTGACTCCATATCCGCTTCATCTTTTCTTCATAGAGTATATGTTGTTTACTTTGACAAAGAATAGACAATACAATACAATAAAATGCATTATGATATGCTCATGTATGCATAATATGCATGAATAATACTTACAGTGATCCCACTGACTTACAGACTAAGGTGATCAGCTGAAGTGTTCTCATTGGTTCCTTCTAGATGATCATTTTAGTCTTGTATTGGAATGATAGAAGGCTTCACATTTATGGCTTTTTATCTTCAAGATGTTGAAAATATGAGTAGTAGAGGCCCCAAGCAGTAGAGATACATCCATTTCAAATTATGATTGAGCACGCCAGTTAGTAACTTCTTCATAACCTTGCAAATAATTCTTTATTTTTTTCAATGTGTCCTTCGAGTTTTGGCGGTGCAACATACTTCCCTTAACTTGAAGGTTTATGCAATAAGAAAACAGTTTTTTTAAAATCAAATGTTGACTTTGTCAAATTAGTGTCATTGTACCTCAGGACTCAATTTTCCAAATTAACATATTTATAACATGACAACCCTAGTTACCATAATAAACTCGAGAATCATTTCCATTTAAGCAAGAATTGTTACACTTCAGATAGGCACATACACATTACTTGGTCAAAGGTCTCATTGAATTTGAATATTATCTATCTCATATGCATGCTTATTCAAACTATCTCTACTAATAGACTCTACCTACCAAAAGAGATTAACAGGTCTTTAATAGGCTTAAAACGGGGTCTATAAGGGATACGGGTTAAATGAAAAGCCATCTTTGAGCTAGAACTGATGTGACACAATGGACAAACCTTCACACTATAAATTGATTGTTGGAACTATATATTGTTAGAGGTTCCATTTTCACCTTATGGGCATCACTTTTATCTTCTGACTTCATGAACATACAAAGCTTAAATGTTCTTCTATCATTTTAGTAGAAATTTGGATCCAATAAGTACTATCTTATTCTTTAGACCACCATTTTTCTTTCTTTCCTCTCTTTTTCTTTTGACATTTCATCATTTTATTCTTTTTCTTTGTAGGGCTGTCAAGTGTAAGACTTTTAAGAACTAAATGGCCTTTCTTCTATCCCTCTAAGTTGGTTAAATTTTTTGTTGGGTTGGACCAATTCAAGACTGTCCTTGTAAACTAAATGGAAGTCTTCTGTTGCTTCAGGTAAGAAGAACTCTGATGGCTTTCAAAATGGGCTTTTTGGGTTAACTGCCACTTTTTTTCTCTTTTTTTTTTCTTTTTCTTTTTTTCTTTTCTTTTCTTTTCTTCTTTTTTTTCTTTTTTTTCTTCTCTTTTTTCTCTTTTTTTCCTTTTTATTTTTCTTTCTTTCTCTTTTTTTCTTTTTCTTCTTTTTTCTTTCTCTTTTTTTCTTTTTCTTCTTCTCTTTTTGTTCCTTAGTGATCATAAAACTTGCCAAAAGTGTAACAATAGCTCAGGGTAGGTCATTAGGTTTACTAGGTTTATTAGGTCGCTGCTGGATTCTACATCACTGGTGTAGGTTGGGTTTTTGTACGCTTTTGAACTATTGTACTCCAGGTTTGTGATCTAGAAAGGATCAATGATATATTATGCAATGTCTGTATGCATGTATGCACAAATAACAAACAAACAAAGATAATTAGGACATCCCTTCCAACCTTATAACTTCCACATACGAATGACGAGTCTCTTTTCCTAGGTATATGGTCAACAAAATACCAACTGAGATATTTTATTTCTCAAAAAAATCCCTGGGATAGTTTAACCAATAGTTGCGTTTTCTAACATAGAAGTTGGTCCATGATAATTTCCATTAATTATGTCTTAATTCTTTGAATCTCAATTAAAATAGCTTTTATACTATATTGGATTAAAACTAAATTAAGAGATTTATCATAAATAGATTTATTATTTAAAAAAGTAACTAGTGACTCATGCCAAAAATAAGCCCATGATTAATAATTTTTTGGTATAAATTAGGCTCACAATTGATTTTTGATTGTTCATAATTGACCTAAATATTTGTAAGCTCTTTTTGTAATCTTTAGATGAAGTAAATAAATTTGTTTCAAAGTCTTTGGGTTTTGAAAGTTTTGGGTCATAAGGTGGAAGAAGATTTTTGACCCATCTTGAAAGATTTTAAAATTTTGAGTTTATTTTTGAGCTTACAATATAGGTAGGTCACATTAAAAAAAGAACAAACCAAATAAGTCATGGCTTAAATCAAGATAAATTAATCATAGTTAAACAACAAGCATTTGGGGTAAAAACCTAAGAAAAATAACTAGGCCAATTACATGAGCTTTAGTCTTTAGGTTGAAAGGCTTAGGTTCTCATACCAAGTATATACCAAATGGTACAAAGCTATGAGTGGTTATGCCATGCTCGATCTCCATACCTTGAGTGAAAGTATGGTATCCCTTACATAATACAACACGGGTAACACGGGCATCCTAACTCACTCACACAATGCAATTTAAATGATGCAATGGATAATATCATAATAAAAAAGAATAAAATAATATAAAGATCAATGGAATCAACTTCTCTTATTCCCAGTGGAGTCGCCACTGTGAGCGGAGATTTTTGCCTTCACTCTCATGTGGAATGGCTCTTGTGACTTTAACACTGTTAGGCTCAGGGCCTTAGAGAACACGGGTCTAAACCCAGAGAAAATAGAGTCGTCACCCGGATGAGCTGAAAAAAAGAAAGGGGTAGATGAATCGATTCCTAGAAAATCTCCAACCCCTTATTGGGATCAAAAAGTTGGGTATGCGTGGGAAAGGTGAGAATGACCCAGCACCCCCGCAGCGCTATGTTATTGGAACCGGCCTCCTTTTCAGGTCTTAATATTATAAAATTCTTAATTATAATGATATTATCCATACTGTATGCAATCATAAGAAAAAATAATCACTTTATTAAAATCACAACGAGTTCAAACAAAATAAATGAATAGGCACTCATCCATGGATGAAAATATTCCTTTACAATTGTCCAATATCTAAAAGAAAACAAATAAAATAGGATATCCACCAATTGGTGAAAACGTATCCTTTACATTAATCCAAAACTTAAATAAATTATATTACATGAAATCTTACAAATGAGGTACCCATAACATGGAAATATACCTCTTACAATTTTTTTAAACTAAAAATAAATCAATGAACAAACATTCAAGCATTTATTATAAAATCAAATAAAAATAAATCATCCTTCAACATGTGCAATATTAAGGAATCATGCATTCAAGACATATAATAAGCATGCATCTAAACTTAAATAAAGCAATAGATATATAAATATAAGGTTTACACATTAATTAGGATTTCTAGAATAAAATTAGGATTTTGAGGGTTTAGGTTTAAAAACTAAGATTTTAGGGTTTAGATTTGGAAAATAGGATTTTGATTTGAAAAACTAAAATTATTTTTGGAAAGGATTAAGCTACCGTGTAATTTAAAAATAGAATTTGGCTATTGAAAAAATTAAATAAAGGATATGTCACGTCCGTGATTTTAGAGATATAAAATTTTATATATACTCAATATATATATCTAGAGTATATATAACATATATATATGGTATAGTGATCATATATGTTAGATTAATACATTACATACTTAATATTTGATGCATATATAAGGTACATTTGATGTGTATATAAGATATATATTACTTGTGCATATGTGTAATATTCCAAAATTTTGAAAAGTTTTAATTTTTTGAAATTTGATAAAATAAATTATAATTTAAATGGATAAATTAAATTAATAGTTTTAAATGAAAAATGAAAGGATTATAAATGAAAAAGTAGAATATATATGTGATATATATGTAAAATATATACAACATATAAAAGTCAACACATTTTAAAAGAAAAGTCAAAGTAAAAGGGTATTTTGGTAATTAAATCTTAGAAATTTAAAATTAATAAAATAATTTAAAAATAAATAATTTTGGATGGAAAATAATATTTTAAAATTTTAATTAATTAATTAATTAATTAATTAATTAAAAATATATTAAAATAATAATATATATAAGGTTGAAAATATGAGTGGGAGGAAAGAGAAAATCATTTTTTTTCATCTTCTTCTTCTTCTTTCCTTCAAGGCCGACTTTCATGGCTTCAAGAGAGGGATTTGCTTCTTCCATACTCCAAAAATTGAAGGATTTCAAGCATTCAAAGTGGATTTTTGATGATTTCCACAAAAATTAGTAAGTTTTCAACTCTTTTCTTTGAATTCTATAAAAAATTGGATTATGTTGAGTTTGAGATTTTGATGTATCATGTTATAATTATTGGAATGGGTGAGTATGATGTTATTTTGGGTAGTTAACAATGATCTTAAGGTTGGATTAAAGAAATGGTTGAATTTAAGTTGAGTTTGGTGAAGAGAGAGAATTTAGGTTATGGAACATTTGAGTTTTTGAAATCATGAGTTTTAATTGTGCAAATTGGTTCCAAATGTGTTGTTTTGATGCATAAACAAGGATTTTAAAATTAAATGATGGATTTAGTTAAGTTTGGATAGAGTTTGAAGATGGTAGTATTGATTTAGGGTTTTGGAAAAGTGAATTTTCAAAGAATGATTAATTGTTTGATTTTAATGCTTAAATCATGTTATTTAATGATATAAGTACTGGAAATAAGATTGAAATGATAATTGGATTGAGTTAGAATGGAGATCCTTCAATGGTGAAGGTTATGCCATTTTAGGGTTTTGAGCATAAGCATGTGGTTAATTAATGTAATTGGTTTAAACATGCTAAAACACGTTTCTAATGATATTAATAAACTTAAAAAACTAATTTAAATGGCTTGATATGGTTTTTCAAAGTTAAAGTGAGTTAAAGCTTAATTTTGAAATTTAGTTTAGAGTGATGTTTAATTATGATTTGATGTTGAGAATACCTTAGAATGTGATATTAAATGATTATGTATGATCACATTTGGTATAGGCATTGAGAAAAGTTGATTTGCTTCATCCAAGTGGTGAAGGGCAAGTTGGAATGATAGGATTGGAGGTTGTGTTAAGCTTGCTTTGGGCTGCTAGTGGAGGTATATACAAACTTTGAATATATTGTTTATATTTGCATGACATTTGGGCTTAACACATTTTGGTTGGAAAATGTGTTAAGTTACTTGGTTCATTGATTGAGTATGAATAATGTGCTATGACATTTGTAATGTCATATATGTGTTAAATGCATTGTGAAAAGCCATTGATAATGGCTAAATTGTGTAGAATGTGAAATATATATATTATGTGAAAATACCCAAAGTATTTGGGTAATGTGTTGTGAATGCAAAAATGAAATATGTGGAATAATGAAATGAATTGATATTGATAAAAATGAGAAAAATGAGAAAAGTGAGAAAGATGTGAAAGATGTTAAAAATGAGAAAAAAAGTGAAAATAAGACAATGTTCTTAGATTGAATATGTAACAATGAGAAAGAGATTAATAATGAGAAAATTGAATAAATGAAAAAAAAAAAGTGAGAACAAGATGATATAATAAGGCAATGTGCCTAGTTTGATCATGAGAAAATGAGAAAAGTTTGATAAAGGAATTATGAAAGAATTTGATATTGAGAAATATGAATAAATTGTGTGTCTAGTATGTTATTCAATTTTCAGGATTCTAGGTTTGGCGGCATGCTTATGATTGCCTACGAGCTAAACACTGAAATCGTGAAAAAACTGGATCGTAAGCCATGCCATAAATATGACGTATTTTGGGGTGAAAAGACTATAGCAGTCTAGCCGGGTTGAAGACCAAGATACTGGAGCCTAAGGGTCTAGCCGGGTTGAGGTCCAAGAGACTGGGGCTATTACATTATCCATGGATATATTGCCTACGAGGCTAGACACATTGTGTCATTATGGATCAAAGCAGTAACTCTGAAATTTGAATTGCATATTAGATCCTTTTTGGGCCCATGCTTGTCTTCACTTTAATGTGAATTATGAATTGTGATACAATTAAGCAATATAATGTTATGAGTTGTGATTATGAAATATTTAAAAAATATAAGAAAGTAGAATGTTGTGACATCTATATGCATTGTGCATTGGCATTGCATTGAGTTTTATTGTTATTATCAAAGTTTGTACCACAAGGCTTCGGCTTAGCGCGATTGTAATTCACCGCGCAGGTGTCATGGATGATTTGGTAGAGCCGGAGAGTTCTACTAGACCTGATCGGGTCTAGGTTTATATTTATTGAGCTTGAAGAGTTATTTTTTGGTACATCAAGATCAGAGCCAGTTGCCAGCATGTAGATATTTGATATTACAATGTATTTTGATATTATATATGTTATGATATGTTTTTGGAAGTATTGTAAATAATGTTTTGAATAATTTATTCATATGAGATTTTATATGTGTTGTTAATTTATATATCTATATATAAGTATTTTGAGAAAATATGGAGATATTGAGAAGTATTGGTGAAATGATGAATTGATTTTTATTGGGAGTGTTTGCTTTGTGCAGGTTGTGTTTTGCTGAATTTTGGAAACTTTCAAAATACAAACAAAACTTTGGCAAATTTTTTCCAGAGATTTTTCATATAAAATATTTATTTTGGATTCCTATAACAAGCAAAGAATATTTATATACTATTTATTTTATATATTAGTATTTGAAATCTTAAAACATAAATGTGAAAATTTTTATCAAATCGGTCTATGACATTTTTATACTATATATGCATATTTTACATATGCTGAAAATATGTATTGTACGTTTATAAGGTATAAGGGTGTTATAGGATAAATTAGGATTTAAGGTTTTGACATTAAAGTTATGGATATTAGGATTTTATTGTTTTAGGGTTTAGGAAATATATTTGCTACTAATAAGAAGCTTTCAACTTATTTTTACAATTGAATTTTTTGATAAATATTTATATAGAATGGAGCTACTAGATATTTTCAAATTAAATGATCATGTATTGATAAACATCAATTGAACACCTCTATGGTACTGGAACTAACAGGCTGTCGGGATTATTTTGTATGAAGCACAAACAACATCACCTTCTTATGCTAAGTTTAAATGGATTTAATTTAGAAGACATACCTTCGTTGTTTATTCCATCAATAATTAAAGGTTGATCCAAAACTTTTGCTTGCACCTGACCTTGCTTGTTGGTTAAATGAAATCAAGGCAGTAGTGAGTCACTGCCTTAATAAAATTATTTGTGTTTGATCCTCTTTTTTTCGCTGCTAGGGTTTTTATTTTTGTTGCTAATATCTGTTCCTCCCGTTCCAAAACAGTCCAGAAGTCCCAGCCTCCAAAAGTCCTTTCTTTCTTCTTTAAGTCCGTTATTTATAGGCAATTAATCAAATAAAAACCTAGTTATTATTGGTTAAGAAAATATTAAAAACAATCCGAATTAAAATAGGTTTAGACAAAATTGGCAAGCCTAATCGCACATGGCTACGGGCTGCGAGGGCACAGGCGCAGGACTGCTAGGGCACATGCCAATTCGCGCAGCCCGGCTTATCGCGTGTCGCTCACCGATTCATCCATTATTTTTATTGTTTTATTATTTTTTTTATTTTTACTATTATTAAAAATAAATATTATATTAAAAATAAATATTTATAATTTTTTTATAAAAAATAAATATTATATTATTAAAATAAATAATAAATATTACAAAAATTATTTCGGACTATTTTAAATGTTCATACTTGACTTAATCGCCTTTTAATTAGTGCCGGACTGGACTTAGTTAAAAAATAAGTGTTTACAAAAATCATAGCCGTAATTTCAAATTTATTATATAGTTTATATATGTTATACTGAATATTTGTATGAATTGAAAGAAATGAAATTGTTAATCCAATTTAAATTAGGAAAATGAGAATTGTTAAATCGTATTTTTTAAGCAGTAATAGTAATAATGTGCAGTGATCAAAGTATGAATTAATCTCTTTTGTTTCTTTTTTTTTACAAACAAAAACGTATTAAAATTTGAACTGATGAAATATATTAATGTGTTGTCCTAAAATTATTCCATCATCATCATCTCCTACACTTACTGTTTCGTTGGCAGTAACTGATTCTATATTTTTAGTTTTAAATGTAATAATTTGCACCTTTTTATTTTTAGATGTAATGCGCTTCGCATGTTTAATAAAATATTTTTAAAAAATAATTTTTTAATTTTTTAGTTTCCATCGAATTGATAACATAATTTTGAGATTATAATCACATATATCCACTGAATTTGATTTTATAGATATTTCTATTTTGTCAGGCTCATCAAGAGGGCTCTTAGAACTATGAAGCATTTTTATTATTACCATGCTTCTCAGTTCTCGTATATATTCTTAGATGTTTTCATTCATATCCTTGTATGACTTTCGAAGTTTTATGGTCTTAATATTATTGTTTTAACTTTTAGTTCTACCATATCTAAATTTTTATTTTAATCCAAGTAACCAATATGGTGACCTTTGCTACACTTTTTCACTGAAGCTTGCTAAATTCAACAATACAAGTGAATTGTTATTATAACTAGATATTAGTTGTCCTTTGTGTAGGAACGAGAATCTAAACATTGTTCGATACGCTGACAACCTCTTAACTTTAATTCATATGATATATGTTATTATAATCTCAAAATTAAAATCTAAAAGAGTATATGTTAGATAATATTCAAGTAATGAGAGTGATAATACATACATGTCAGAAAGCATATTCTATAATTTGTTGGTTCTTGTAAAATTCCATCAAATGAAACTATGAATATTTTATTATCATTGACTTTTTTATTTAATACTAAAATTAGAATAGTGTTATCCCATTAAAAATAGATCATTCAAACTAAAATTAGAAGATTCATTATTATAATTCTTTTGCAAATCAACTAAAATATATTGTTATATGTAACGTATATCAATATATGTTAATTTTTATATTGATATTTTACTACAAATTAACTAATATATATTATTATATATAACATATAAAAATATAATAATACATATCAGTTGTATATTGATATTTCTTTTGTAAATAAACTGATATATGTTATTATATATAATACATATATAAAAACATATATCAACATATATTAATTTATATATTGATATTTTATTACAAATCAACTAATTTATGTTGTTATATAACATATATCAGTTATATATTGGTATTTCTTTCACAAATAAACTAATATATGTTATTATATGTCAATATATATTAGTTTTTATATTGATATTTTATTATAAATCAACTGGTATATGTTATTATATGTAACATATTTTAATATATATCGATGCATATTAGTTTATATATTAATATTTTATTACAAATTAATTGATGTATGTTGTTATATATATATAACATATTAACGTATATTAGTTTATATATTGATATTTTATTATAAATCAACACATATATATTGTCATATGCAACGTATATCAACATGTCTGAGTTATTATATTAATATTTTTATTGCAAATAGAATAATATATGTTGTTATATATAATATATATGAATATATATGAGTTAGTATTTTTTTTATATTTTAATGCAAATCAAATGGTATATGTTGTTATATACAACATCTATAAACATATATGAGTTTGTATATTTGATTTTTTTTATTACAAATCAACCGATATATGTTATTATGCATAACATATACCAACATATATAAGTTTATATATTTTATATTTAATTGCAAATCAACTAATATATATTGTTATATGTAACATATATCAACATATATTTGTTGTATACTAATATTTTCTTTTGCAAATCTATTAATATATGTTGTTATATGTAACATATATCAACATATATCAGTACTAATATTTTTTTTTTTGTAAATCTACTAATATATGTTGTTATATGTAATATATATCAACATATATTAGTTTATACATTGATATTTCATTACAAATCAACTGATATATGTTATTATATGTAATATATATAAACATATAACAATATATATCAGTTGCATATTGATATTTATTTTGCAAATAAACTGATATATATTGTCATATGTAACATATATCAACATATATTAGTTTCTATATTTATATTTTATTACAAATTAACTAATATATATTATTATATAATATATATATATATAACAATATATATCAATTATATACTGATATTTTTTTGTAATTAAACTAATATATATTGTTATATGTAACATATATTAATTTGTATATTAATATTTTATTATAAATCAACTGATATATGTTATTATATATAATATATCTCAATGTATAGTAGCTTGTATATTGATATTTTATTAAAAATCAATTGATTTATGTTATTATATGTAAAATATATCAACATATGTTAGTTTTTAAATTGATTTTTTTTTTACAAATCAACTGATATATATTGTTATATTTAATATATATCAATATATTTGAGTTTGTATAATTGATATTTTATTACAAATGGATTGATATATATTGTTATATGTAACATATATAAACATATTTGAGTTTGTTTTTGATATTTTATTGTAAATCAAATGATATATGTTGTTATCCGTAACATATATGAGTTTATATATTTGATATTTTATTACAAATAAGTCGATATATGTTGTTATATGTAATATATATTAACATATATGAGTTTTTATATTTCACATTTTATTACAAATCAACTAATATTTGTTATTTTATATAACATATATCAATATATATTGACATATATGAGTTTTTATATTTGATATTTAATTGTAAATCAACTGATATATATTGTTATATGGAACATATATCTATATATATCAATTATATACTGATTTTTTTTGCAAATTAATTAATATATGTTGTTATATGTAATATATATGAATATATAACATATATTAATTTGTAAATTGATTTTTTTATATAAACTGGCATACACTGATATATGTTGATATATGTCAGTATATATTTATTTATATTGATATATAGGGTTGCAATCGAGCCGAGCTGAGCTTGAAAAAGTTTAAGCTCGGTTTGTTATAAAATAGTTGAGTTCAAACTCGAACTTGAATCGAATCCGAGCCTTGCCTGAGCTTGTCAACTCATATATTATGTATTTCGAGCTTGAACTCGAACTTGATTTAAATAAGTTTAACAAATTTAATAAACTTATTCCAGTTTTTATATTTTATTTATCTTTTTCTAAATTTTTATAAAAGATATACTAAAATTAATATTTTTATAAAAGATAAATAATATGATTATATATTAACAAAAATAAAATATTGTATTGCTATAATGTTATATTTTACTAAAATTTTTAATCTGTTTTATATTGTATATTATTTAATTTATTTATTATATATATCATATATTAATAAATTATATGAATTAAATTAGTCAAAAATTAATATATTCACATATATAGTTTAATACATATAAATTAATATATATTTTTTTAATTAAATACACTAAACGAGCTAGCTTATGAGCTTAACTTATGAGCCAGCTCTCGAGTTAACGTGTCGAGTATTTTTTAGCTTGAGCTTGGCTCATTTAACAAATGAACAGTTCAAGCTCGAGAGCCTGAACGAGCTTTTATCGAGCCGATATACAAGCTGAACTCGAGTAGCTTGGCTCATTTACAGCCCTATTGATATATGTCGATATATGTTACATATAAAATGATATTTTTATAATTTTATATTAAATAATATTTTTAAATAATTTTTATGGTATATGCTAAAATTATTTTAAAATATTTAAATTAAATAAAATATATATTAATATAAATGATAATTTAAATTTTATTTTCAAAATGAGAGTATATGTTAATATATATGAGTAATTTTAAAAAATTTACTAAAAAAATTTAATATAAATATTTTAATTTAATATTTTAAAAAATTTATTTTGAAATTAAAAGATAAAAAAAATAAAAATGGTCACTGCTTTTTTAAAAACCGTGGCCCATTCTGTAAGGACTGTGACCAACAATTAAGAAAAAGAGTCAAATATTATTATTGTTGACTTAGTCAAAATCTCCTTCCGTATCTTTGCAAAAAGAAAAATATATTTACAGTAAATTTGAAAACTTTTTTTAGTACCATATTTTTAAAAATTATTTTAATTTTTAGGGTAATTTTATAAATATCCCTTTATTTTATGTGTAATACAAAAAATAAAAATTTTATCATATTATTTCTTGTATAAAAAGCATATATATATATATATATTAAATACACTTTTATTATATCTCTGAAATATAAAAATAATATTAACAACACTTTTTATAAAGTAAAAATAGAAAAAATAAGCAAATGGTTTTTTTTTTTTCATTTTTCTTGCCCGAGTAATTTTTTTATAAAAAGGAAAATTTTATTATAAAAATTTTTTATATAAAAATTATATATGTTTATTAAATATATTTTATGCTAATATTTCCTAAAAATAAAAAATATAAATGATATTTTATGAATTCAAATTAATAATAAAAAAAATTGTGAAAAATATAAGTTAATGAAATTTAAATATTCTCTTGTGAGAACTATAGCTAAATGCAATAAGAGTATCGTAGTCAACTTTAGTAAATAAAATAACGGAAAAGGCTTAATATATCAATTGCCCCTTTAACTTGATAGTTTGAGCTATTTTATCCCATGTATTTATATATTTACCAGATTACCTTCTGTACTTATCTATTTTGTTTCATTAGACACTTATATAATCATATATTGGTTACTTTGCTCATTATACTTATATATTTTATATCAAATAGACACTTACATACACCTATAACACTATTTTTTTCTAAGTATCTATTGAGTATGAAATAAACAAGTATAAAGAGCAAAATGATTAATATGTGATTATATAAATTCTATTGGAATAAAATATATAAATATATGGAGTAATCTGATAAATATATCAATATAGGAGGGTAAAATGACTAAACATGTCACGTTCAAGGGTAGGCCTAAGGAAAAAAGAATGCTAAAAAAGAGTTATCAACAAATAAAATTATCTTCTTCATTAATAAAAAAAAATTATCTTCTTCAAAATATTTATACTTTCATATTTTTAAAAATAAAACTTATAAAAAGTCACATTAATATTTTTTTCTATATCATTATATATAGGTTCAATTAAAATTTAATACATATGATAATTTTTAATTTTGGTTATATATTTACTTTATATCAATATCGAAAATAAGAAAAAATATCTCATTATTTTTTAAAAAATATAAATTAAAAAATAAAAATATCTTATTTAAGCATGGAAACAATGTTAATTGAAATTAAATTCCATCATTGAGATAACAGTTAATTAGTTTTCTAAATATGTAAAAATAATTTCTTTTAGGGAATTCTTTTGAGTTGAAAAAATTAACTGTAAAATTAAAAATTTTATGAATGTCTATTTTGATATTTAAAATATTAAAAAACTAAGAAAAGTTATAAAATAATTTGAAAAATAAAAGTTATAAAAATACTATATAATATAAAATTTACAAAAATACTATTCATACACCAAAATTTACAAAACTAGGATATATGTTGGATATATATTGAGTATATTTTTGATATATCATAAAATATAAAAAATAAAAAAAATAAAATTTTTATATATTAAAAAATAATAAAAATGAAATACTTCTTTTGACATAGTGAAATCATCATATTTAGTTTATTTATACCTATTAAGAAAATTATTAATATCACGATCCAAACCCGATGACACATGACTGGCACTAGAGAACGAAAAAAGCACGTAACTTTCAGAATCCGTAGTTAGTCTAACAACTCATTACTCTAGAAGCTTAAATTATGACAGTCATCACTATCTCCAAACTGGACTCATATATCAACTAATTATGCATAATGAGTACAACATCACATCATCATTATTAGACACTAGTTAATAAACATATCCGACCAAATAACGAAATTAAACAAAAAGATAAGTAAGGAAAGAAATAACATACGGAGTTCTAAAATATAACTCGTATAACATACTAATATAATAATTATATAAATAACATCTTGTCGAGGTATAAAAGGCAAGAGTAACTCTATAAAATTATCCATTCACACTTAATATATAAACTGAAAAAAATGATAAACATGGGTGAGCGTTCGATTCAATGAGTTATATATAATTAATATAATATAACATTCTCATGCATGAAGTGCTCATATAAATGTCAACCAAACAAACCAATCATAAAATTATACAAGGATAGGAGTCAGTCAATAGAGTCACACTAAACCCACGCTGGGGAGTTGATCCCCGATCTGGCTCTCTTCGTCCAATATGATCTCTTAAAATTCAACATATTGGATTCATCATTACGGTCTTAGCCAAGCAACGCTACCTGACTAACAAGCAGCGCTGAGCATGAGAAGCCCCGTCGTCACTCCAGTCATAATCTCATCATCATATAATATCATTATATCATAACATGTGTCCCAGATCATGTGTGATTTTATATCATCTTAACTCTATCCGACAAATACAGATGATATGCACCAAGCACAATCAACTCATACATCAACACATATTATGCTTATAATAATAAATATATATTTAGACCACAAGCAATCAATGCATTTATGCAAATATAGCTATTAACATAAATTAAAAGAGTGAAATATTATATTAATCTATATAACTTACGGTAGATGAAAACCCAATAACTCTCCTTGAAGCATCTAATTGAAGAGGAAAAAACACCAGAATCACTGGAAAAGGAGATAAAAAAAGGTCAAAAAGGCATCGAAAAGTCGTCGCGGCCGCTGTCATCAGACGATGAGTACACCTCCGTTCGAAGTCCTTTCTCATCGTCATTTGTCCCCACGTGGTCGCTATCCGTTGATCTACACGGTGGTTGAGGCGATCTCAATCAACCATCAATGGACGGCGGTAGATTGAGCTTAATCAACCAATGCTCTCTTCTCTCTCTCTCTCTCCCCTCTCTTTTTTGTGTCTATTCTCTCTCGGCAATAATGGTTTCTCTTTCGTCAATTAATGCTTAGATTAACTTAATTGGTTTTTATAAACATTAATAATAATTTATACTTTATATATTATTTGAATTAATAAATGAACAGATATATGTTACCTAATCTAATGGTAAAACTCTTCACTCTTTGTCCCTTGGTCATGGGTTCGATTCCCAGCCAAGTTAAAACATTTTCTTTTTTTTTTCTTTTTTTTTACAGGTTATTACAATCTCTCTCCCTTTACAAAATTTTTCCTCGAATTTTTAAACTGAGGTAAGCGCTCAAGTAAATAATAAAACTCTTCACGTTTCACTACATACTCTAATATACTCTCCTAAGAACCTCAAATAATATTCTTAGGTCAACTAACATATCACCTTGAAATTTTGCTAAGCTATTACCAAAATTCATCTTAAAGTACTCAAATAGCCATTTTAGGCTTATCATTACTTGGAAGAAGTTTACTTCTTGATCAAGCCATTTCCTTGCAATTCAAATAAGATTTTCTAAAAATGACATCACTCTCTTACTAAGGATATCAATGACATTAACGCTAAACCTAAGTTCACAGAAATATCCTCATATGTTTACTTTGATATTCTCAATTCTTATAACTCTTTAGCTCTCGTCTCTTGTAAACTTTCCAAATACCAATATCACAGTTATTCCTAAACCATAGAACATTATACATACACTCTTAGTCTCTTTCAATCACATTTTATCTGTAATAATCCCTATACTCTAGTATTATACCTTAATTAATACTAATTTTCCTCATTTTAGCAACACAATTTTAATTTGTACTTTAGTCAATCAATTTAAATATCAAACCCAATTTATTATCATCAATTCATCAAAATCAAAACTTAAAGTTTCAATTCATTAATTAATTAAATTAAACATTATAATAGGAATTACACACTCCTACTAAAGATGTCCTTGCACCATATTAACCCTAAATTGAACCAATCACACTATTTTATATGTTCATCTAATTGATTCTAAACAACTTATAACTTTCTGTTGTTTCTCACCACTACAATTCGCTAGTGTACTCCATGTCATTTTCAAAATCATAACTCTAGCCACATTATAAATTTGCTTTTATTATCCATTCAAAATATTTTACATCAATGAATATATTTATATCCCCATATCACAAATACTTCAATATTCAAACTCATCATACACTATCCATAAGCAAAATTTAAGTTCACTCTATCTGTATAATTCATAATCTATTATCTACCATCTTATTCAATGGCAAGTCCTAATGCTATCCTTGATTTATAGATCAAAAACTAATATCCATGCATATAACAATTGTTATTATTCATTAATCTAAACACGTCTAGCTATTCGCTAGCACTAAGAGTATGGTAAGCTCCTCATAAGATTTTAATTACTGATTTCAATCTCTCGGCCCAACTTAAATATTCTAAATCTTTCATTATACTCAACCATCGAGGTTCCACAGGTAAAATCAAACAAGTTATAATTGAATGCATCATTTATAATCTAAGTACCTTATATGCCATACTTTACATTCTATTTCATCCAATTTAAATTTTATTTTCTCACTCAAACATCCTTCAAGCCAAATTAACATCAATACTGAGTCAACCATCTGGTCTCTTGAGTTACTAGGTCTGCTTAAGGAACCATTCAAAGTTTATTTTCAAGGGAAAACATATAACGTCACAATATACAATCTCTAACACAATCCACACTTTGAGGCCACATAAGCAGCCAAAACTCATGCCTTGTATTTAATAAACATGTATAACATTGACATACATATGACAACCATTGAATCACAACTCACAAATAACATTAAATTTGAGGCAATCGAGACTCAATCAAAATGAAAAGGAATCTTATACTTTGCATGAAATAAGAACTTAGACTATCTAGAACTCTACCGATTATTGATATACTATAGGTCACCAAATCTTTGCTCTGATACCAACTTTGTCACAACCCTACTCGAGGGCATATGACTGACAATAGGGAACAAGAAAAGCATGTGGCTTCCAAAACTCATAGTCAACTTGATAACTTATTAGTCAAAAAATCTAGATTATGACAATCGTCACTATCTCAAAACTAGATCCACATGCCAATTAATTATGCACAATCAATACAATATCATATCATCATTGTCAGGTATTGGTTAATAAACATATCTGACCAAACAATGAAACTAAATAAAAATATAGATAAGGAAAGAAATACCATACGGAGTTCTAGAATACAACCCGTATAACATACTTATCTAATAATTATATAAATAATACTCCTGTCGAGGTATAAAAGGCAAGAGTAACTCTATAAAATTATCCATCCACGCTCAAACTGTAAATACAAAATGGTAAACATGGGTGAATGTTTAACTCAGTGAGTTATATAGTAATTAATATAATACAACTTTCCTATGCATGAAGTACTCATATAAATGTCAACTACATAAACCAATTATATAATCATATAAGGATAAGAGTCAATTAATAGAGCCACACTAAACCCAAACTGGGAGAGTGGATCTCCTATCTGGCTCTCTTTATTAAAATTCAATATATAGAATCTGCTGTCACAGTCTTAGCTAAGCAGCGCTACTCAACTGACAATCAATGCAGTCCATAAGAAGTCCATGTTGTCATGCCAGTCATAATCTCATCATTATATAATAACATTATATTATGACTCATATCCTAGATCATGAGTGGTCCCATATTATTCTAATTTTATTTGGCAAACATAAATAATATGAACCAAGCGTAATCAACTCATACGGCAACACACATTATACTTATTATAATAAATATAAATTTATTGCACAAGTAATCGAGGTATTTATGCAAATGTAGTTATTAATGTAAATTAAGAGAGCGAAATATTATACTAATCTATAAAACTCACAGTAAATAAAAACTCAATAATTCTTCTCGAAGCATCTTATTGAAGCTAAAAAAATACCATAATAGCCGAAAAAGAAGGTCAAAAAACCGTCAAAAAGCCATTAAAAAAAGTCACAGTCGCCATTGTCATCGGACGGAGCATGTATCTCCGTCCAACATCCTTTGTTGCCGTCATTTGTCACCTGCAATCATCATCTGATGATCTACACGGTGGTTGAGGCAGTGTCGATCAACTATCAACGGATGGTGATAAATCAAATTTCAATCAACCAGTGCTCTCTTCTTTCTCTCTTTTCTTTTTTGTATATATTTTCTCTCGGTTCTCTTTCTTCAGTTAATGTTTAGATTTTATAAACATTAATAATAATTTATACTTTATATATTATTTAAATTAATAAACAAACAGGTATAGATTACCTAATCTAATTGTAAAACTGTCCACTCTCCCTCTCTTAACCATGGATTTGATTCTCAGCCAAATTAATTTTTTTTCTTTTTTTTATTTTCTTTTCCTTTTTTATAGGTAATTACAATTAAAATTTATAAATATTAAATAAAATTATTTTAAATTAATTAAAATAATTTTTATTAACTTATTAATATTAAAGTTACTATACTCATATTTTATTAATTATCTTATAGATATAATTAAAAATAATTAATTTTTTATGATATAAAATAATAATTTTTATAGGGTAAATTTTTTTTATAATTTTTATGGTGTAAACCGTAAGTTGGAAGTGTGGAGAAAAACCCTCGAGGACAAGGGTTTTAAGTTAAGTAGGAGTAAAACGGAATATATGCACTGTGAGTTCAGTCTAAGGAAGAAGCAGGAACATGAGGTTAAGTTGGATGGAGTTTTGGTTCCTAAAACCAACCACTTCAAATATTTGGGTTCGGTGTTCCAGAATGATGGCCGTATAGATGAAGATGTGGCTCACAGAATACAGGTAGGGTGGTTGAAGTGGAAGGGTGCGACTGGGGTTTTATGTGATAAGAAAATACCTCTGAAAGTGAAAGGTAAATTCTATAGGACGGTTGTTAGACCTGCGATGCTCTATGGTAGTGAGTGTTGGGCACCAACGGGACAACATTTGCATAAGATGAGTGTGGCAGAAATGAGGATGCTAAGATGGATGTGTGGACATACCAGACTGGACAAAATTAAGAATGTTCATATTCGACAAAAAGTCCAAGTAGCGGATGTCGGAGATAAGGTGAGGGAAGGAAGACTTAGATGGTATGGGCATGTTTTAAGAAGACCTCCTAATGCTGCGGTTCGTAAGTGTGAGAATTTGTTGATTGAGGGGGCTAGAGGTCGTGGCAGACCTAGAACTGTGTGGAAGGAGGTGATAGCAAGAGACTTACGTGCCTTAGATCTTGATGCGGATTTGATTAATGACAGACTTGAATGGAGACGTAAAATCCGTGTCTTGGAAGGGGCCTAAGGCTGGAGTTTTTTTTTTGGTGTCTTTTGAGCTTATTTTGTTGAGAATTCATACAGCCGACCCCAATTTGTTTGGGATTAAGGCTTAGTTGTTGTTGTTGTTGTATAAGATATAATATTTTATACTATAATTTTTTTAAAAAATTAAGCGTGTTATTTATTTATTTATTTTTTAAAACGAAGCCTACCGACTGGAAGGAAAAAAAAAAAAAAGAGAGAACGAGTCTTCCATCCATAACAAAATAAAATTGCTGTTGCCAATGCCAATGCAACGCCGCCTTGACTTGACAACGCGTTTTACGAAAATTATTACTTACTTTTCCAAAAGACAATAATTAATAATTAAGAATAAAAATAATAAACCAATTTACTATTAGATACAATCAAAATTAATATTTTTAATAATTAAAAATAAATAAATAAAACTTGACAAAAGCAAGGCATGAAAAAGAAAAGGACGCGGTTCGCCCGTATTATGAGAATCTAACTCTCTGTTTTTTCCATTTTCTTTTTTTATTTTCTCTCTCTTCAACTTAAATTCTTCTCCGCCAAATTTCCCAATTCAATTCCATTTTGGGTAATTACTTTTTCTTTATTTGCAATTAAATATTTACTTTCTTGCTGTGGTTTCTCGATGGCTCTACTTAATTTTATTTTTTTTTAAAAATGATTTTTCGCTTGGAAGTTTGCGTGTCAAATTCAAATATGATATTGTTCATAATAATCTTCTTCTTGTTAATGTGTTTATGTTAGTAAATAAAGATCAGGTCAAACATTATAAGCTGTTATGAATGGTTCAGGCGATTCTTCCAGATCTTTCTGTGGTGTAAATTTGTGGGCTTGCTTTGCCAAACTCTTTACTTCCTCATAAAAACAGTTCTTTTCAGTTTTATTTTCATAATTCTCTGGTTTTTTTTGCTATTCTAGATTCTGGGTTTTCTTTCTTTATCATTTTTCATTTGGTAAGAACAACTCAAGTCTTTCTTTTTTTCTTTTCTTAGTTACAATCTGCATATATGGCTTTGTTTTTGGATTGCAAATTGTTTCCTTTGAGATCTGGCAACCTTTTTATTTTAATTTCTTGTGTGAATGGTTTTTTTAGAGATTTAAGGGTTTTTGGGTCTGATTGAAGTTTTCAAATTTTTCTGTAATTCTTTTAGTCGGTTTTCTTTCTAATTTTTCAGCTACTGATTATTTTCAGTTGATCTTTGATTTTCTGGTAGGTAGATCTTGAAATTTTTTTCTGGAACTTAAGCTGTCTTTTAAAGGACCTTTTGTCATTGTGAGGCATTTTCTGGTGGTGGTTTATGGTTCTCTTTTTATTTGAAATTTTGTATGGTGTTTTTTATAGTAGTTTAGATCTGAGCTTAGTTGCAAAAAATTTTCATATCACTTTCATTCTGTATGAATTTGAGATATGGGATGTGGCTTGCATTTCATAGAGTTGCTGATGTTTGATTGATTTTTATTAATTGTTTTGCCTTTTTTGGTTTGACAGAGGTAAAAATATTGAAGTGTTGTTACTGAAGCAGGGGAAAGAGAAAGAATGGAAGAAACAATGGCAGCACGATATTGGTGTCACATGTGTTCTCAAATGGTTAATCCTATCATGGAAGTTGAGATCAAATGCCCAGTTTGTCAAAGTGGATTTATAGAAGAAATGAGTAGTAGCTCAAGGGATAATCAAGACCCTGATTCTGATCTCGGTTCTGATCGTGCACTTTCTCTCTGGGCCCCAATCTTTCTTGGAATGATGGGAAATAATCGTAGGCGTAGAAGATTTAGAAGAATGGAGTTTGATGAAGATGATGATGGCAATGATGATGGTGAGGCTCATCATGGAGGACTGGGAAGTGAATTGGACGGTGAACTCGAGTCATTTATGCGGATAAGGAGAAGAAGCTCAGAAACAATATTACAATTGCTTCAAGGAATTCGAGCTGGAATGGTGTCTGAATCTGAGAATCCTGAAGGTGATAGGAATTTAGATGGAGATAGAGATAGAGAAAGGGAAAGGGAAAGAGAGCGAGTCATTTTGATCAATCCTTTGAATCGAACTATCATTGTTCAAGGTTCATATGATTCAAGCAATGGTCAAAACCAGAATCATACTCCCATTGGATCATTAGGTGATTATTTCATAGGTCCTGGTTTGGATTTGTTATTGCAACATTTGGCAGAGAATGATCCCAATAGATATGGTACTCCACCAGCACAAAAGGAGGCCATTGAGGGATTGCCTAATGTGAGAATTAAGGATTCTTTGCAATGTTCAGTTTGTTTGGATGATTTTGAGATTGGCACTGAGGCAAAAGAAATGCCATGTAAGCACAAGTTTCATAGCTCCTGCATTTTTCCATGGTTGGAACTTCATAGTTCTTGTCCAGTTTGCAGGTTTCAGTTGCCTGCAGATGAGTCCAACAAGTCTGATTTTGAGAGGTCTTGGAATATCAGTAATCTCAGAGAGAGCAACAATGATAGTAATAATAATAATAGCAGCAGCAGCAGCAGTAATGATAATGATTTTCATAATTATGGAAGTAGCATTGAAGAGGGAGAAGGGGAGGGGAGAAATGGCAATGGAAGAAGGTTTTCGTTTCCATGGCTTTTCAATAGTTTGTTTTCCTCTTCATCAGGAGGAAACAATTTGCCGGGGTCGAACTCATCATCCTCAATGGCAAGTGCTCACGAAAATGCTTCTCAAACAGATGAGAATTGAGTTGATTTTGTTTAGTTTCTCTTTATGTTACTTGAATATGTGTTACCTTTTGTTTATGTACATAGTATCTTTCTATTACTTAAGGCTTAATCTTTGGAAAAACAACAGTTTGTGTTTTCATCTGCCTTTTATTTGTTTGAGTTTTGTTCAATATTTTGAATGATTAAATTTCTGCTATATATATATAAATATAAATATATTAATTTGTATAGCTATTTTTGAATGTTTCAATGATGGGTGAATGGATTTTTGTGATTGAATTCGTAAATGACAAATTGACAATAAAAAAGTGGAACCATTTCTTCATTTGATGAGAATGGACCAATCTTTTTTTCCAATTTCTATGGACTTATTGAGAATTAGCCCCCTGCCATGTGGTTGCTGACTTGGTTTTTATCAAGTATATTTAGGCCTTTTGAACTTAAAGACTACTTCAACTTATTTATTTTAAATCTTTTGGGTTGAGAAATTTTATGATACAATTAGTATTATGCATTCTAATTGGAATGATAAATTATTAGATAATAATAAATGTCCATATTTTTTCTGTAATTTTTCTAGAGGAATTTTTTAACTACAAAATATTATTATTATTATTATTATTATTTAATCGATTTATCATTATGAATAGGGTGTTTATTTCTGATTTTGATTAAAGATTTTTAAAATAATATATAGTCCTTGTTTTACTTACCTAATTGATAATGCAAATAACACAATAAAAGAGAAAGATGATAGTTAGACTAATTTGTATTAGGCATGAAATGAAAGTTAGTTCAGCACTTCAATCATAAGCTAAACCCCCAAGTTTCTCTTTCGGCTAAAGATTAGCTTAAGCCCAGGTGAGTCTGTCTTTTTCATTTCTTTCCTTCAATTGTTGGCTTGCTTGTGGAAGATTATATATATATATTTTTAATAGGATTTATATTTAAATGAACATAATATTGTAATCCATCATAAAAATATATATTTTTAAAATTCAATTAAAAACATACTATATAATGCATCTTCATAATAGATCAATTTGGATCAATCTCATTTAAGGTCCTGGCAAAGGCCAATAAGAGAGTTTCATTAGGTAAAAAATTAGGTGAAAAATTTTTGGGTTTTTTATAAAAATTTTCAGAAAAATTTAAAAAATTACAAATTTATCAGATTTTGTATATTTGCTGTAATTTTATTATATATTTTTGTAAAACAATTAAAAAATTTCTCTTAAAAAAATTAAATATTTTTAAAAAATTAATGAGGAACGTAATTTCATTAATAATTTGATAAAAAGCTTGGCCAAAAATCAACTACTAAAAAGTTTATTTCTGTTGATTTTGAATTTGGATCAACTAATTTGTTACCATTTTACAAAAGAGACCAACCTATTCATATGTTGTGAAAAAATAATTTTTAAAACTAATTTTTTTTTATATAATTTAGTTTGAAATTATGAATATTAAATGAAGGGATATTTATAAAACTACCTTAAAAATAAATTTTATTTTACAAAATAATGTATCATTAAAAAAAAGTTTTAGAAATACTGAAACTAATATTTTTTTTTTCAAAAATACCCCACTCTTCTCTAAATTAAATTTTTTTTTTCTAAAAATACCCCATCTCTTATTTTAAGTAATATTTTATTATTTTTCAAAATTTAATATTAAATAAATATATTTTAATAAAATAATAAAATTTAATATTTTAAAATATCTTTTCAAATGATAAATTTTATTAATTTTTTATAACAGAAAAAAATTACAAATAACACTCAAAAAATTAAAATATATAAAATATATAAAAAATATATTAATAAAAATTATTAAATTTATTTTTAAATAAATTTTACATATTATACATAAAAAAAATTTATTTTATTATATAGATGTTTTGTGTATGTTATGTATATGTTCTATAGATGATGTAGATGTTGTGTAGATGTTTATGTTATATATTTATTATGTATGTTTTGTGCATGTTATGTGAATATTGTATATATATATTGTGTGTATAAAATTTAAAAAAATAAAGTTAAAAAAATATTGTATATAAGTTGTGTGAATAAAATTTTAAAAAATAAAGTTAAAAAATATTAAATAAATTGTATAAATATTATACAGATGATGTGTTTATATTTAGTATATTAATATATATCACAATTTATTTTATGTATATGTTATATATATGTATATATATATTATATGTATGTCACTCTTTATTTTATGTATGTGTTATATATGTTATATATATTGTATTTTTTATTTGTATGTTGAGAATATAAGAATAAAAAATATTTAAAAATAAAAAAATATAAATAAAATTAAAATATTAAAAAATAAAATTAAAATATAAAAAATAAAATTAAAAAAATTAACTAAAAGAAAAAAATAAAAAATAAAGAGTAACGATTTTTTTTAAGGGAAAATGGAAAAAAAAAAAAAAAAAACCTAGTTTTGAAACAAATGAATAGTGGGACGTAGTTTTGAAAATCAGACCTCAAAAGAGGTTATAGTATGTAAATTCCTCTAAAATGAATATATGAACCAAATAAACATCAAAACAATATTTTGGATCAGATAAATGGCACAACAACATATAAAAATTGCTCACTTAATTATCAGTAGCCAAATGGATCAGTTTACAAGAATGATAAGGATACAGACTTGTATTGCAGGCCTAATTTTCAAATTTACAAACACTTTAGAATCTGCATCCTATGTATGAAATCAGATAAACAAGGGCTTGTCTGTGAAACATATATAGCAGTTGGGTTCACAATCGCTTGAATCTTTAGTAATTTACAGTTGATTTGATTGCATCCAGTATCTGTATCCAAGAAGGCACAAAAATAGCCTGCTTTAAGGGGGGAAAAAGAAAAGAAAAAAGAGAGGAGGATCCAATATTTGTATTCCAGCTTATGAGATATATGAATGTAACTCACCTTGTTCTTGTTGGGCACATAGAATGGCTCAAAAACAAGAGGGAAAGGCGTGTCGAGACCGCAAATTCTGGCTATAGGAGCTTCTAGCTGCAAAGACATTCACTTTAGATACCAGTTTTCACAAATATAGACCAGTCATTATCCTTGCTTAAAGTTAGATCAACAAAAGGCAGAAGAAAATATTGTCTGCTGTTCAGCAAATAATGAGATATTTGAGGTCTTATAAGAGACAAGACACAGAATGTCATCAATGGTTAGAACCATTGATTTAGAAGAAACTCTCAACGTAACCCGGCCTTAAGATATCTTTCTCAGCGCAATCAATCCACTAACAAGCGTTATATCAACTCAAACATTCTACTTTGGTTGTAAATATTATAGCTTGATGTTTCAGGAACCCTCACACAGATTCCAATTCAGTAAAGTACACAAAGTAAAAAAAAAAAAGAACTATGCCAGACTTTTTTTTTTTTTTCCTTTTTCTCTTGGTGATAAATAGTGATGGCATGTTTTATAAGTAAATAATGCTCTAAATGATAGGAAGAAACTCTAAAATTTAATAGACTTCAATTTATGGAAATGAAGTTCATGCTGTTATTAAACCACCAAGGGACCACAGTTAGGTTATCTTAACTGAAGTGCCCATATGGATGAAAGCAAATTGAAGTCTGAGTAAGTTAATGCTTAAATGCTCACCCTTAAGAAGCAACGTTCAACAATAGATGCAGAGATTTCAGCACCAAAACCTCCAGTGACTGGAGCTTCATGACTGATCTACAAGAGACAATAAAATGACTTACTTCACCAGCCACTTTTTGGGAAACACTTTTTAAGTATATATTGTACTTACCAGAAGCCTTCCAGTCTTTCTGACTGAAGCCTCCACAGTTTCTTTATCCCAGGGTATTAAGGTTTTGAGGTCTATCAGCTCACAAGAAATACCATCCTGCAAAATTTTAAGATCAGCTTAAGATTTCTTGAATCTCCAATAATAATGGTGGACCAGACCAGAAAACAGGAGCTAAAGTGCAATTCAAGACAGGAGACATGTGGGATAAAAGAATAAATCAGAGGCGCACACTAACAAAAGGCAACTGTAGTAACAAAGACAGTCATATTGCAAAATAACTTAAATTCAAAAGTCAGTCTAAACCAATATTTTTAACGAAAAATTTGGTTTAGAGAATAGTCGGGTTTAGAGATCTGTGGGTCAATTTTCCTATTAAAATTTTGTTAAATGCACAAAGATAACTAATTTGTGGTATGGCACTGCAGCAGGTTACAGATTTGGGGTAATTTTTCAGTTGCCTGTGATCCTTCTTTGTAGCTATTGCATCCATATGCATTTTTTAACTTCATGTAACTGCTGATGTTCAGTGGCATGAATAAATCTTTATGTGCCGTCTATTATGTCCTGTAGTTGAGATCAAAATCTCCAAGATCTTGTCATCTAGATCTCGTCATCTTCTCCTTGCAAACTCTAATCCCAATTGTGCCAGTAGACAGTATAGTTTTCATGTGAATTAGTGCAAAAGACACCAGAAAAAGTATTAGCCCCCTGTTTTTCTGGTTGAAAATGAAACATTACGCACTTTATCAAACTGAGTAAGCATGTTATGCTTGGGATACTGTTCATTACTTTGCTGAAACAAATCATAATTTTGGCAAAGATTCCTTCTGCTGGCACAAGCTGTCATCATTTTGGGAACTTGCAATGTAAAGCACCTATTCATGAACTTCTTTCAGATGATAAGCTAAGTGCATTATCCAAGGTCTTTCTTCCCATATATGAGTCTTTGATAACAGTTGTCTCTCAGCTCTAATAAGATAGTTCCTCCCAAATTTGAAGAACTATAAGCTATGCTTCTTGTGATACTCACCTTAAGCATATTAGTTGATCTCCTTTGTTCCTCACTTACAACTCAATATACCGCTCTTGTTTCTTTCAACACCACCATCAACTCCTCTTCTATCTATCTTCACCTTTTAATTTGTGTCATTGTGCTGCTAACGTTTCACAGTTCACGACAATAATAAAACTGCCTTTGCATACATCTGTATTGTTAGCTTGATATCAATTCTCACCTTCTACAAGACATAAACAAGGTTCTATTAACATGAATTTTATTCCCATTGAGTTGCAAGTTGCAAATACTTTTACCAAGTCTGCTCTGCCTTCCAATATCCCCATTCAACTCTACAGAATCTATCACAGATTCATACAGTTATTGGCATCTAATAGACGACATGTATCTAATAGTGGACATGCACTTATTCATGGTAAATTTGTCGTCATACAATGTGAGCAAGATGGTGTTAAGCAGTTTATACTTTTGTGACATGGTTTTACAAATAAGCTGTTTTTTACGTCACTTCATCAACAAATGCCAGGATCTTTCTATTGAAGTTTTGATGCGAGTTAAATGATGTGTCAAAATTCCCCAATTTAAACTTTGAAAATCAGTAAGGGCATAGACTATTAGCTCAGAACAGAACTAAAATAGAATAATCAGACACTATTGTAACTCAACTCTAATACCATTTGTAAAAATATTGACCCATCAACCAAAAGGTTTCAATTTGGCCTTCACATATGAAGAATTTTCTACAGAATTACTGATGTTAGATGTGGGATCATGACTCATGGAAGGTTGTTGAAATTCATGAAAGAGAAATTTTCTAGCAAATTTACCTTCTCAGCATCAGTACAAGCCTGCTCCATGACAGACAGTTGTGCTCCCCAACCAACAAGAGTTATGTCACTACCTTCTCTGATCACCTGATATTTTAATTTGCAATTTTCGTCAAATTTATTATTCTAAATTATTTGCAAGAAAAAAAAAAGGTAGAAGGACCATACCTCTGCCTCAGACAATGGTAACATATAATCATGCTCAGGAACCTCTTCTACTGCCAAGCGATAAAGCCACTGAAATTCCCAAGTATTTACTTGACGTCAAAACACAAAAATGATAAATTGACAATTATGGGTTAATTATTTATTTAATGAGAAAGAGAATGTACTTTTGGTTCAAAAAAGACAACAGGATTTGCATCCCGTATGCATGACAATAATAATCCTTTTGCTTGCTTTGGGCTTCGAGGGATAACCACCTGTAAAAGGACAACTAGTCAGATTGTTAGAGATATTCTGTAAATTCCATAGTTGTAAGGAAAATTACAAGAGATTTAACAACTTCATAAAGTTAGGAGGCACCCAAAATAAAAAAAGAAAGATGAGTTGATATGATAACAAGTTTGCACTAGAAATGAACACCATTGTCACACTTAACAAAGCTAAGCTGAGTCAGCCAATATACTAAAATAGGAAAATATTTCACTTTACAGAAGTTTTATGGAGTCATCCACTCCAGTGGAGTCACTTGAACTTAGGCAGTTTGTTTAACAGTAAAATCATGGAAATCCTTAAGTGACCCATTTGAGTTTTAAAAAAGAATATATATATATATATAGTGGAAAAAATATCACAATTAAAAATTAATTTTTAGATATTTTAGGGAGAGAAGAATAATTAACTTTTCATTCTTTATTAAAAAGTAAATTTGAAATAAAAGATAAGTCATGAATTTTCAAATATTAGAAACAAATGATTGGAAAAACAAAAAGAACTAGAATCATATAGATTTGTGTTGAAACATCATCATAAAAAGGAAAAAGTAGATTAAATGGGTCCAAAGGAACCAATTAAGTCACAAATAAATGAAAAAAAAATGTGATTTTGCACAGAAAATTTTGAAACCCTTTTCTTTTAGCCACTTAATCCAAATTCTCAGATGTGTAAAAGCTATTTTATTCATCTTATACTGAAAAACTTCATCATTTACAATTTCTTCTTTAAATAATTTAAGAGAATACATTGTCTGCAGTATAAATTTTTCAATCTTGCAACAACCTCTGTAAAAGCTTTTCATTTTTATGTAATGCGAATGCAAAACACAAACACTGCAATTGCCAACTAATGAAAAGGAAGAGGCTCAAAATTCGCCATCATCATTGAACTTTTTCCATCAAGTTCAACACAGTCGCTAATCTTCATACTACATCAGCACAAGCACTCGACTCTAATTTTAGTTTCAATTGTAATTACTGCTGCTAGATTTTGCCACAATCAAAGGAATGATATATACTTTGATACCAGGAACATGGCAAAAGAAAGCTTCAGGGGATTGTGAATGATAATGTCCACCGTGACCCACAGCTCCATATGGTGCTCTTATGGTTAAACCTGGAGAATCACTTGAAAATTTTTATATTAGAAAGACTCAAATGAAAGAATCAGAAGATTAAAGTAATCATCTGAAGAAGAAAAATGAAAATCACCTCCACAATTATATTGATTTCCACTCCGGTATCTGAACTTTGCAGCTTCATTGACAATCTACTAAGTTAAAAATTTTATCAGTTATAGTAAAAGTGTGGAGATAGGAATAAAATTCAGCACAAGATAGGATGCTTGCCTGATCAAAAGCAGGAAAAATATAATCTGCAAATTGAATTTCTGCTATAGCTCTATTGCCCTATCAATGTGTCATTACAAAGAGTTATGACTAGAAAAATGAAAACGTATCCATATAATAAATCTTCAGTACTCACCATTGCTGCCAGACCAATTCCAAATCCAACAATGCCCTACAAGATCATACAAATAATGACAATAGTAATAGGAGAAGACTAATATGCTTATAATTTTAAGGAGGAAACATATATCTGGACAGGTTTTCCACCTCAAAATTCCTCCCTTTGAACACCATATACTATGTAAAATTACAAATTAATTACCTGTTCACAAAGAGGAGTATTGAAAACTCTACTTTTGCCATATCTTTCAACTAGTCCTGTTGTGCAACGGAATACCCCGCCAAAGCTTACATCTTCTCCAAATACATAAGAACTGGGAGATAATATAAACAATAAGTTGAAACTTGAAGCTTCATTTATAAACATAAACTTACTGTGATATTCAAATTTAGATTTGAGAGTAAAATGTAAACAACGGATCATATTCAAAGATTGATTAAAGGTTTGTTTTTTAAACAAAATTTCCTATCTTTTTGTTCTCATATACTTATTTGAGTTCTGAGTGGTCATTTCAAGAAAGAAAAAAAAAAGAAAAAGAAAAATTCCACTAAGAAGTTCAAAATCCCATTTGAAAAAAAAAATGAAAATCCCAAAACTTAAAATCATCTAAAATGCACAATTTGAAGAAATGGGAATGAAAAAAGAAGGTGGTATAGTGAGAAACGAACCGAGGATCAGATTCCAAGGCGAGATGGAGAGCTTGGTTGATGGCAGAGCAGAGATTCGATGATTTGCCTCTCTGTTGTTGAAGTTGTTGTTGAGTAAGCTTACCTTCAATGGCTGTTGAAAGTTTCCTATGCTTGGAAATTGAGAAGGCCACCAATCTTTTTCCAGATCTTCTCAAACATATCGCCATTACTTGCAGAGAAATGCTTCAGTTCAGTTTATTGGAAAGGGTTATATTCTTATGAATGTGAATTGCCAAGTCAGTGAATACTAAGATTATAATTATTATCTATATATATATATATATATATATTAAAAAACTATAAGATTTTGTTTCCAATTTTGATTCTTATATACTCTTTTTATTTTTTATTTAAAAAATAATTAGAGAATAAAATTTTACAAAATTAAAAAATAAAAAAATTCACAATTAAATAGCACTATATATTTTAATTTTTTTTATTAAAATTAATAAATTTTTAAAAAAAAAATAAAGAGAAAGCCAATCATGTCCATCACCTAGAATAATTTTAGTATTAAAATATACAAAAAAATTGACATTTTTAAATTCAGAATAAATATTTGTATAGTCCTTATTATATATTGAACTATAGTAATTATGACTTCTGTTTTAAAAAAAATTAATTGATAAATTCACTCTGAATTATTTTATATTTTTTGTAATTATATCCTTTTTCTCGTGTAATTATATTATAGTTTAAAAGCTTAATTGCAATTTACTATTTACCTTAAGTCATAACTAGCTTTTATGCCTCGTGCATTATTTAGTTTTTTAACAATATATATTATAAATTATATATTTATTAAAAAATTAAATTAGATATAAAGACTAAAAAAATAAATAAAAAAAGATCATTGTAGCATCAAGCATGGAGATGATAGAAATTAAATAAATAAATATGTTAAGTTGTGGATATAAAATTTTGTCTATTTGTTGGCTAATTATCCTTTTCCAAAATTTGTCAAATTAAGACGAAAACAAAATTCTCATAATTAGTTCATCATGATAATACCAGTTATTGAATTTGGGTAATTTGAGGCAATAGCCTAATTAATTAACATCCGTTCTTGAAATGCCACAATCATTACTAAAATAATGGACCAATTTGAGATAATAAGCAAAATAATGTGAATTCTGTTTTAGTGATTCCTTTTCATTCTTATTTCTTAGTACATATTTCACATGCCAATACCCTTAGTCCATAATCTTCATGTGTTAGGAAACATATAAAAGCACCCAAAAAAAACTTAGAATTTTAGGTGAAAATATTATTTATTGGAAACTTTATAAACCAATGAAATGAGTTGAATAGGAAAAACTATATAATACAATTCTAATTTTAATTAATAATGCATTTTAATTAGAATGATAAATTAATTAAATGATATTATATTTTTTATAGTTATTACTTATTGTTAAAGAAATTAATAATTAATTTCAAAAAAATTTAGAATATGTTTTTTTAAAAAAATATTACTATATCATTAGATATTATTTATTTTTTGCCGAAAAGTGACACAATGTTGCAAATGTTGACTAAGAGAGATAAATGGATTGAACGAGCATAGTAGAAATAGAACAACATATTCTCCCAGCCAAAGTAAATCCTGCAAATATTTTCTGAATGCAAAAAGTACCACATATTTTAAATTTTTAAAATTTAGTAATTAATAATTTACAAAAAATAAAACATACATAGAAATACATTTTAATTTTAATATTTATTTATTAAATTATATCTAGAAAATATTTTATTTAATAGACTTAACCTGTGTTTGATATTGAAGTTAATATGATGCATGGAACTGCTACAAAATAATCATTTTACTAATAAAAAAAATATTTTTATTACTGAACAGTTGTAATATTTTAACAAAATTCTTAGAGCCAAATCATGATTTATTAAAAAAAAATTATTTTTTTATTTACTACTTATTTTATGGATTAAAACTGCTTTATTTTTTTTTTCTAAAATATGTTCAAAGAAGAAAAATATTTTATCTTTTAAATGCATCCATGAGTAAATATTTGTTCATGTGCAAACTAATAGTCTCTAAAAGTAATTTTTTTTAAATCATTTTTTCAAAATTGGGCGAATAAAACCATAAAAATTATAAAATTCTTCATATTAAATTTTAACATAAATATATACTTAGAATTATTTGAAATCTCTGATTAAATTAGAATAATATCTTCTTAACTTGTTTACATGTTCAGTCGTATCTGTAAAACAGTTTTAGAGTTGATCTTGAATACAATAATGCAATAGTATAATTAAGTATCATTAAATCATAATGATAATTATTAAGTTTATTACAATATAACAACCAAAGTTAAAACAAAAAAACAAAAAAGCCATACAAAATAAGCTTCAATCATTCAAATATGCAATGAAAAAGGAAAAAAAAAAGGGCAATTAAACTAATTACATAATTAAGGAGCTTAATTAATTATTTAAATGATAGAAAAAAAATCATGACGAGCATCATCATCATCATGATAAATAATAGTATTGAGCTACACAACCAAAGGACTTCTAACAAAGTGAAATCCATCCGACCAAACAATCTCTCCAAAATCATATCTTCTTTCAGATTTCTTCAATGGCTTTAATGTAACATAATAACAATGCTCTTCCTTCAAGTATGAGAAGAAGAGTATGGGAGGCCAAATCACCACTTTTAATCCATTTAGCTCAACAATTTTAGCAAAGTAAATTGCATTTTTATTTTTACCAACATTTTTAACAGTCCTTTTAATTGTGGCAATAGATTGGAGATTGGAGACTGTAATTGATGGGTAATTTATGTTGTAATTAGTGTTGGTTTTATCATGAATGAAAAAGCTGCACTTAGTTTTTGAGTCTTTTCCAACTAATATTTGGATTTGGTCTTGTGTGTAGCCAAGATTGCATAAGAAAATTATATAATCCTTCGCTTTCATGTCATAAACAAGACCTGGATGTATTGCTCTTAATGGGTTGATATGACCTGCACCAATGTCAAGAGGGTTTGAAACTTCCATTGATCCTCCAGCTAAAATGTTATCAAAGCTTGAATCTCTTGTAGATGTTGATGATCAAAGGAAAAGAGTTCTTAGAAGAAAAAGTTTTTTTTTTTTACTGTTAGATGAAAATTGATTAGTTTTTTACCAGTAGTCATTAGAGCAAATTTAATAGCAGCAGGAGACCAAGAAGGATGGAGAGATTGAACAAGAGCAGCAACACCAGATACATGAGGGCAAGACATTGAAGTTCCTGACTGAAAATTCCAATTCACATAGCGATTATCATATTCTGGAATCAAAATTGGACTAGTTTTGGGAGGTCATGCTGCTAATATATTGATTCTAGGAGCTGTTAAGTCTGGCTTTAGAAAGTCTGGTGAAAGTTAGCTTGGCCCTCTTGATGAGAACCATGCTACTACTGGTGCTACTGTCTTCCCAACCATTATTCTACTAGGCAATATCTTTATCACTGGGAGACTACACCAAAATTAAATTAATTTCTGATCATGTCACCTTATTATAATAAAATGGCCTAATCATAAAAAACAGAAAAATCTTAAAATATTGAGTTTTGTTAGTTTAATTCAAATTTATAATTTTTATCGATTATACTAAAATTAATTTTTTAACATTAATTTTATCCAACATGAATCAGGGAGTTACCCGAGTATACTTAACATACTAATATGAGAAGAATGGTGTGTGTGTGTGTGTGTGTGTGTATATAACTAAAAATTCATCCCAATCACCATAAATTATTTCCAAAATGTCAACCAACCCAATGTATAAACCAACCTATCTACAACCTCAAATGGCCTATGAAAATAATAATTCCGTAGTTGGCCTAACTTAAAAAATAAAAATAAAAAAGATTATAAGTATCTATAAGCTAATATAGATTTATAAATATTTAAAATTTTAAATAGTTGTGTGTTTGTAATATACAGACTTAAATTTAGAGTTTATAAATTATTTGAATAACTTATAAGCTAGCCCAAACATTTTCCAATAGGGGAGGTGGTGGTAGAATGGTTTTGATATCACGGATAGGTAGAACAAAATTAGTTCTTATATTTTAAAGAAAAAAAAAGAAAAAGAAAATTATTGATTGATCATCATGAGATGCTCTATGCCAATTATTGAGTTCGAGAAGTCCTCTCATACTTGAAATTTCAAAGGTTTGTTCTTCATTTCAATCATGATATAGTCTGGAAAGTATAGTTCCTTGTAATTCTTTCTTCTATCTTATTATAATACTATTCAACTTAATTATCAACAGTAAAAATAAAAAATGAAGTGAAAATGTTGAACTTACAACATAAACTGAGAAAGAAAATTAAAAATGAGAGTTCCTTGGGTGAGATCAACACGAATTGTTGGAACTATATCAACATCAGCAATCTGCTTTGTTGGAAAATCAACAAATATCAAAGCTGATCCACCTGCTATTTTCACTGCTTCTTGTGCTATCCCACTTAATGGTATTGGCCCTATATTTGAGAAGCATAGAACTATCTTCCCTTCTGCTGATTTATTATTCCAAGCTTCCTTGGCGCAAATCTTACAACAAAAATCAATATTAATTATGTTGGAATCGATTCAAAATTTATTTTGAAATTATATAAAACATGCAACGATAAAATGAGAATAAAAAATGGTTCAAAATAAAATATAATGAAATCAGAAAGAGATACCCATTATCAAAATAGTTCAAGGCGGGTGCCAATTTTCCTTTGATCTCTTTGGTTATGAAGCCTTCTCCCTAAATTTATAATCATCACTACCAAAATAATAATTAGTTTGTCAAACCATATATATATATATATATATATAGATACTATTTTAATTAGTTGTTGGAAAAAAATTGAAACTATTATTCAAATAAATACAATATATTTTGAATCGGTCCAGTGATAAATATATGAAAATTTACTTTAAAATTTTATGACTAAAATATATGAAGTTTATTATCCTAAATAAAACCCTATGAATTATGTTTAAAAAATTCCATTTAGCAATGATTAGTTGAACTTTAACTATTAACATTATATATACAACAAATTCCTTTTCTTTTTACCTCTTTGGACTAAAAGATTCAATTTTCTTATTTTTCATCCAGGTTTACAGAAAACCCTATATTTTTTCTAACCAAAAAGGTGCGTTGTTAGCCCTAAGTAATGTTCATGTTAAGGTGATTATAAATATTATAAATGTTTAAATATTACCATGACAATAAGGTTCTTGTCAAGAACAATCTTGGCTGGAAATGTTCGATCAATAGTGGAAGCGCCAACACAAATACTCCAAGGTGAGACATGTCCAATCAAAGAAGGATCAGGACCTCCATTACCAGATGAGAAAACTACAGTAATACCAGCTTGCATTGCATGAAAAGAACCAATATCAACACTTGAACCAAAGAACTGATCTAATGGAGGCAATGCACCAAAAGAAGCTGATATTATATTAACACCATCTTTAATTGCATCGTCAAAAGCTGCAAGAATATCATCTTCTGCACATTTCCCTTCAAACCCCTTATTCCAGCATATCTTGTAAACTGCTAATCTTGCTCTTGGTGCTCCTCCTCTAGCAATGCCTTGTCCAAAACCCAAAAAGCTTGCATTTTTTTAACTATGGATCCAACTGCTATTGATGCTATATGTGTTCCATGACCAAGAAAGTCTCTTGCAGATTCATATTCTTCACTCTAGTTTATAGGCCATACCTTTTTTTAAAACCTTTGAAATAGTAACGGGCTCCAATTAATTTGCGATTACAATGTTAACGGGCTCCAAATTCTTGTCCTTTTACACATTCTCCTTTCCAGGATATTGGAATTGGCCCTAAGCATGGCTTTTCCTTGAAACTTTTAGATTCTGGCCATATGCCTTATTATCACCAACCCAACAAAGAGAGATTCATTAATATATACCAAATAAATATCAGATTTACGAGCACATAATGTGATTAATAAAGAAATAAAATAACTCTCCAACCTTAATGGTTAGCTTTATGAGTTTAGCATTCCCAAATCTATACTTGTATCAAAGATCCCGACAACAACGTTGTCACCATAGCTTAATGGCAATGGAATTACTCTAGAACTACTGCTTTCCAAAGTAAGGTCTAAGAAGTCCCTGTTAATAAAATGTCAAAAATGGAGGTACCTAACTTAAGTAATGGTGGTAAAAAATGGAGGTGCCTAACTTAAGTGATGGTGGTCAAAAATGGAGGTGGTAAAAAATGGAGGTGCCTAACTTAAGTGATAATGGTAAAAAATGGAGGTGCCTAACTTAGGTAAAAGAGATATCTAACTTTTGACAAATCTCACCAACCATTATGTTCACATGTTATAATTTTCCTATATAAATGGCCCTTTGGCCATTGTTATGTATGAGAGAAAATTAAAGAGAATAGAAAGAAAATTAATAGAGAGGAAGATCAGAGCGGATCAAGCAAAAATTAAGTCAAGTAATTTTTATGCTCTTGATCACGTCTATTAGGAAATTTCTTTAAAATAATTTCTATTAAAATTCTTGGGGATAATTGGGTGTGAGGTGTGAGTGTTACAGTGTATTTTTCTCCTTAATAGAAGTCTGCAGCAGCTTCGGAGACGTAGGCATAATTGGTCGAACTCCGTTATCAAATTGCGTGTTACTATTTCGCATTTATTTTTCGCTTTCCTACTAATCTGGTTTAAGGGAAATAGAGTGATAATATTCATTTCCCAACAACTGGTATCAGAGCCAAAGTTTGAAATCCGGCAAAAGTACTATTTATCTGTACGGGGGTACTATTCACTGTCGAAATTTTTTTTGAGATCCAGATTCGAGTGGGAGCGATGGCCGCAGATGAAGAAAAAGTGAGAATTAAAAAGTTCGATGGTGCGGACTTTGGCTTTTGGAAGATGCAAATTGAAGATTATTTGTATTAGAAAAAGCTGCATCAACCTCTTTCAGAAACGAAACCAGAAGCCATGAAAGAAGAAGATTGGAACCTTCTCGATAGACAAGCCCTTGGAGTTATTAGATTAACATTATCTCGTAATGTTACTTTCAACATAGCCAAGGAAAAGACCACGGCAGGTCTTATGGCGGCTCTCTCTAACATGTATGAAAAGCCATTGGCCGCAAATAAAGTTCACTTGATGAGGCGATTATTTAATTTACGAATGGCAGAAGGGGCATTGGTGGCCCAACATCTGAATGGACTCAACATAGTCACAACCCTGTTGAGTTCAGTGAAAATTGAATTCGATGATGAAGTTCAGGCTTTAATTCTTTTATCATCTCTACCAGACAGTTGGAGTACTACAGTTACAACAGTCAGCAGTTAGTCGGGAAATACCAAATTAAAATTCGACGATGTACGAGATTTGGTATTGAGTGAAGAAATTCGGCGAAGAGAATTAGGAGAAGCATCAACCTCTTCAGCTCTACACACAGAGTCTAAAGGGAGAACTTTAGACAGAAGCTCAGACTCCGGTATATCAAGATCTAGAAGGGGCAAATTTAGATCAGGGAAGAAAGATTTCAAGTGTTACAATTGTGGCAAGAAGGGTCACTTTAAGAAGGATTGTCGAGCTCTGAAGAAAGATATCGACGCACAGGAATCTGTAAACGTGACCAAGGATGCAGGCGATGCTATGATTCTAAGCATTAACAGTCTGATTGAATCATGGATCTTGGATTCAGGGGCATCTTTTCACTCCACTCCATGCCGAGAAATCATGGAGAACTATGTCAGTGGTGATTTCGGAAAGGTTCATCTAGCCGATGATGAAACCTTGAAGATCATAGGAAAAGGAGATGTCAAATTAAAGTTGCCAAATGGGACTGCCTGGAAGCTGCAAGGAGTGAGACATATTCCTGGTCTCAAAAGGAATTTGATCTCTGTGGGACAACTTGATGAAGAAGGTTATTGTACGACCTTCACAGATTGTGAATGGAAAATTACCAAAGGAGCACTTGTCATTGCTCGTGGTAAGAAGACCGGCACTCTCTATGTAACCTCAAACATAGAGAACATCATCGCAGTAGCGGATGCTAATTCAAATATATGGCACCAGAGGCTTGGCCATATGAGCGAGAAAGGGATGAAGGCACTTCTATCAAAGGGAAAGTTGCCAGAACTTAAAAGTGTAGATGTCGGTCTATGTGAAGACTGCATCTTTGGAAAATAAAAGAATGTCAGTTTCACGAAAACTGGCAGACACCCCAGGTAGAAAAGCTCAAGTTGGTACATACCGATGTATGGGGACCATCTCTAGTTCCATCTCTTGCAAGCTCATTGTATTACGTCACCTTCATTGATGATTCAACAAGGTATGGGTGTATTTTCTGAAGAAGAAATAAAAAGTCTTTGATACATTCAGAAAATGGAAGGTCATGGTGGAAAAATGAAACTGGCTTGAAAGTGAAGCGATTGAGGTCTGACAATGGAGGGGAGTACAGAGATAGAAGGTTCAGAGAATTTTGTGCAAGCAGCGGAATCAAGATAGAAAAAACAGTTCCTATGACACTGCAGCAAAACGGCGTAGCTGAGCGCATGAATAGAACTCTGAATGAACGTGCCAGAAGCATGAGGATACACGCAGACTTGCCCAAGAATTTATGGGCTGAATCTATCAGCACCGAGGCCTACCTGATCAACCGTGGGCCTTCAGTACCTATGGATGGTGAAATACCAGAGGAAGCATGGAGCAAAAAAGAGGTAAACCTTTCACACTTAAGAGTGTTTGGTTGTATCTCTTACATATATATAGATTATGCTGGAAGAAGTAAACTTGATGCCAAGTCTAAAAAATGTGTCTTTGTTGGATATGGTGGTGATGAGTTCAGTTACCAGTTTTGGGATTATAAAAATCGGATGATCGTAAGAAGCTGAGATGTCATATTCAACGAGAATATGATGTACAAAGATAGGCTAACAGCAAAATCAAGCAGCTCCAAGACAGATGCTGAAAATAAGGAATTTGCTGAGTTCGAGGAGATTTATGGAAATGATGTTCAGAATAGTCCTGAAGCAGAGGAGCCAAGCATGCCGGAATTGAGATGCTCCTCCAGAATTCCTAGACAAACCCAATGTTACTCGCCTTCTTTGCATTACTTGTTACTGACAGACAATGATGAACCAGAGTGCTACGATGAAGCAATGCAAGTGGAGGATTCAGTCAAGTGGGAGTCTGCCATGAAAGATGAGATGGACTCACTCATGTCAAATCAGACATGGAAATTAGCTGAACTATCACAAGGCAAGAAAGCACTCCACAACAAGTGGATTTACAATATTAAAGAAGAGCATGATGGGAGTAGACGCTATAAAGCAAGATTGGTTGTAAAAGGTTTTCAGCTAAAGGAAGGTGTTGACTATACTGAAATTTTTTCTCCTGTCATAAAGCTTACGACAATCATACTGGTGTTGAAAATAGTAGCTGCAGAGAATTTACATCTTGAACAGTTAGATGTAAAGACAACATTCCTTCAGGGAGATTTGGAGGAAGAGATCTATATGAAGCAGCCAGAAGGCTTCATTAAGGCAGGCAAGAAAAACCTAGTGTGCAAGTTGAAGAAGAGTTTGTATGGTTTGAAACAAGCTCCTAGACAGTGGTACAAGAAGTTTGATAGCTTTATGGGCAGCAACGGTTCACAAGATGCCAAGCAGATCATTGTTGCTACATTAAGAAGTTTGACAGTAACTTTATTATTTTATTGTTATACGTTGATGAAATGCTCGTTGCAGGTTCAGACATGCAAGAGATTAAAATTTAAAGCAGAAATTGTCAAAGCAATTTGCAATGAAAGATCTGGGTGCTGCAAAGCAGATTCTTGGAATGAGGATCAAGAGAGACACGAAGTGCGGGACTTTGATGTTATCACAGGCTGAGTACATCACCAAAGTACTAGCCAGATTCAACATGCAAGATGCTAAACCAGTGAGCACACCTTTAGGTGTTCATTTCAGACTCTCCAAAGAACAGTCACTGAAGACGGAGGAGGAACGTGCACACATGGCAAAGGTGTCATATGCCTCAGCAATTGGGAGTTTGATGTATGCCATGGTTCGTACTAGGCCAGATATTGCTCAAGCAGTGAGAGCTGTTAGCAGGTACATGAATAATCCAGGCAAGGTACACTGGGAAGCAATCAAGTGGATCCTTAGATATCTTCGGGGTACCACAGATAAGGCACTTTGTTTTCAAGGTGGAAATACGACACTAGCAGGCTATGTGGATGCTGACTTAGCCGAAAATGTTGACGTCAGAAAGAGCACTACGGGGTATATCTATACTCTAGGAGGTACCGCAGTGAGCTGGGTCTCTCAACTACAGAAAATAGTTGCTCTCTCCACAACTAAAGCAGAATATATCGCTATCACGGAAGCCAGCAATGAGATGATCTGGCTCCAAAGTTTCTTGGAAGAACTAGGCAAGAAACAAGAAAATAATATTTTTGCATTGCGATAGTCAAAGTGCCATACATCTAGCGAAGAATCTATCTTTTCATGCCAGAACAAAGCACATACAGTTGCGATATCACTTTATCCAGTCACTTCTGGAAAATAGGATTTTGAAACTTGAGAAGATCAGTGGAACTCAAAATCCAGCAGACATGTTAACAAAGACGGTGTCGACTGACAAACTGAAGCTGTGTTCAACTTCAGTTGGCCTGCAGTAGAAGTAGATCGTAGAAGAGCTGTTGCATAGATCGAAGTGTGAAGACAGATTGAAATCAGTCTTCAAGTGGGAGATTATTAATAAAATGTCAAAAATGGAGGTGCCTAACTTAAGTAATGGTGGTAAAAAATGGAGATACCTAACTTAAGTGATGGTGGTCAAAAATGGAGGTACCAAACTTAAGTGATATTGGTTAAAAATGGAGGTGCCTAACTTAGGTAAAAGAGATACCTAACCTTTGACAAATCTCACCAACCATTATGTTCACATGTTATAATTTTCCTATATAAATGGCCCTTTGGCCATTGTTATGTATGAGAGAAAATTAGAGAGAATAGAAAGAAAATTAATAGAGAGGAAGATCAGAGCGGATCAAGTAAAAATTAAGTCAAGTAATTTTTGTGCTTTTGATCACGTCTATTAGGGAATTTCTTTAAAAGAATTTCTGTTAAAATTCTTGGGGATAATTGGGTGTGAGGTGTGAGTGTTTGTAAACACGGTGTATTTTTCTCCTTAATAGAAGTCTGCAGCAGCTCCGAAGACGTAGGCATAATTGGCCGAACTCCGTTATCAAATTGCGTGTTACTATTCTGCATTTATTTTTCGCTTTCCCACTAATCTGGTTTAAGGGAAATAAAGTGATAATATTCATTTTCCAACAGTCCCAACTTCTTGTGGTATGCAACTTTAGGATCTTGCTTCTGAACACTGACATCACTCCTTTCATGTCTGCAAGAAATACAAGTACTTTCTCAATTACATTATATAATACATTTCTTGATTATGATGATGTAAACAGGTTCAGTGAAAGGTAATAAATATTCATTACTAGTAATGATAGTTGCTTGAGTTGAATTAAGCATTGCTGAAAAGACCGAGAAACTATGTTTGTAGCTATAGAGCAACGATTGTTTAGCTTCTTCTTCACTATAATTAACAAGCAAATTATATAGAAATAAATTAATTAATACAAGGTTAATATATTGTTATAAATTAATTAATTAAAAACTAAGTAAACAAAATTTAATATACTTTGCAAAGACATTAGAGAGGAGTTGAAAATGAGAGTTTGAAGTAACTATAGGATCAAGAAATTGGTTGTGGCCAAGATAAACAATGTAAACCTGGAAAAAGAAAATCAGTATATACATATATATAATTAACAAAAGATGAAATGATTATTATATAAGGAAGGGAGACAATACAAAAAAAAGAATAAAAAAAAGATACATGAGATGTAGATATTGAGTGAAGAAAATAAAGTGAAATGGAGAAGTAGAGGCCCTAAAAATATTTGAAATAAGTTGCCATGTTTCCTATATGGGAAGAACCCACATGGCTAGTTAGGGGATTAAATAGAGTGTGAAGTGATGAATTATGATTTCAGAATTGGCGGTATCAGAAAGCTTTCAAACTAAGGATTGTACTGACATGTTTTCTTGAATTTCATTATGATATTTTACCTTCAAAGCTATAGTTGATGAGGGAAAGGAAAACCCTACCCTTCAACCAAAATAAAAATAAAAAATATTTTTTTTATATAAAAATGTGAGAATATCTCACAGGAAAATCATACTAAAAAATTTCATAAACATCATAAATCAATTAAATATGAATGCCAATAGCAGCTCTTTGCAACACATTAGTACCACTCCAAAATTTTTCGCTTGATTCACTACAAAATCTGCAATAAAATTAGCCTCCCAAAAAATATGAGAGAATTTATTTATCTTCCAAAAAATAAAAATGCTTTTTCATTGTACATCATATACATGTTTAGTGATACTACTTATATGCTTAGATAATATATTTAGAGACACCCTTCGTAAAGACACTCCATCATACACCATAAATAGCTTGAAGAGAATTGCATGTGACCCTTCATCATTCTATATACAACTATACATATATATATATATATATATATATAGAGAGAGAGAGAGAGAGAGAGAGCTTTGTTTTTTTAAGTTTTTCTCATGTGCAATTTTTATTTGACCAAGATTATTAATTGCTTTTCTTTCTAGCTCTATAGGTATTGTTTGAGTTTAATTAAAACAATTTAAAGGTATTGATCTTAATTAATTCACCTATTAATTCAGGGTTATAACAATAACTTAATTTTAAGGCTTGTATTTAATGTTTTTTAGGGAAATTTTTTTTATCGAAATTAAGTAAAATTTTCGTTTTAATTTTTCTAATATAATGTAATAAGTATGCATGAAATCATCAAAACAAGGTATATGCACAATTTGGTTTTTATACCTAATTAAAAGTAATAAATAATTAAAACTTAATAAGTGGTTCTAATTAATTAACCTAGCTAATTCACAATAGATATTGGGTTTAATTAAGCTACATTTGCTTATGGAGAGCCACTATGCATATATATAAAATATGATGATGGTTGAGATTTCTTTTATGTATAGATTGCACAATAAGGAATTATTCCTTGTAAACTAGCATAAGAACGCCTACCTAGTATGCAAAAAAAAATCTTAATGATGCTTCTCTACTTAGAATATATAGAAAAATTAAGTTATCCTTAATTATCTTATTGAAGTGTGTAACTAAGAATAAAGCAATAATCAAACCTATTCAATTTATTATTTAGCTAATCTTTCACTAATACATTGTGTGAATTTAAATTTATTCTTATTGTGTAATCTCAAACATAAAATCAAAGACCTTAGAGATTACGATTTGAATTTTACCTAAGAATAAAGTAATGATCAAACGTACTCAATTTATAGTTCAGCTTGTCATATCCCAAAGTTTAGGTAGTCGAGTATTAGGTAAGAAGGACATAAATAAGTGGTCAAATAGAGGCTCGAGATAGTCAAAAACAAAATCGGTGTGCAAAGGAGGCCCGTGAAGTCGACGGAACCTAAAGGTAATTTTTCGAAAGGCCGAGAACCTAAGTAGAAATTTCTCAAAAGTTAGGGGCAACTATGTAAACTTAAAAATTAAGTGTCTGAAGTTCTTAATAGTGCCCATATCCGACCCCGGAAGAATATTCTCGAGATTAATCTGGTCCTAACCGTGGGTTTCAATTTTTTCCGAAAACCCACGGTTTAAAAGTTACAATCGATTAATCGCTGGAGGGTATTTTGGTATTTTCACACCCTAGACTATAAAATTACAGCACAAGAAAGTTGAGGGGGTCAAAATATGAATAAAAGGAAGCCTAATGGCTTGCCAAATAAATAGATAAAAGAAGAAGGCAAGTGGACCAATTAAAAGTGGCCATTTTTGCCATAAGGTGTACCAATGGGAAATCAACACTTACACCAACACATCTTAACCTCTCTTGGCTGCCATTTGGATTAAAATAAGCTAAGAAAAGAATATAAAAGCCCTCTCTTACATGGTGAACTCGTCCAAACCATAAGAGAAGGAAGAAGGAGGTGATTTTTCCAAAGTTTAAGGCTTTTGGTTGAAGATTTTGGTGACAAACAAGATTATAAGGTAAGAAAAACCTATCTCTAGTTTTAATTTCATGGATTAATGGTTAATTTAAGAGATTAGAATTAGGTTTCATGTAGTTAGATTTGGAGAAAATTCAAGAAATAATTATTTGAAGGATTTGATGAAAGAAATAATGGTGTTTAATGGTGAAAATAAGCTAGCAACCATTAGAAAAATCATAAGATAAGACTATGTCTATACCTAGGGTTCTTACCTTTGTATATATGATGTTAAATTTCATAGGAAATCAATGAGACAAGGAAGGAAAGGAAGTGATATAGATAAAGGACTAAGAAAAAGCAAGGTTTGGTACTTTAACTAATTGTTTGTTCATTTTCTTGAAATTTTTCTGTTTTAGAATTAGTGAAATTGCTGTGACTTGTATGATTTTTAATTAAATATAGAAAAATGTTCTTGAAGTGAATTTTGGATATGTTGTTTTTTAGTGAGTCTAGTATTTGAAAAAAATAATTTGGAACCACATTGATTGAATTTAATTTACGGAATTCACAAAATTCAGAACTGCTGCCAGGATGCAGGGCAACTGGAGCAGTTTGGTTGGGTGAACTACTTGACCAAGATTTTGTGTCCAGTTTGATCTGAAATTTTAAAGGAATGATTTTAAGATGTAAAACTAAATTCTGTAAAAATTTTAGAGTTTTTAGTCAAGTAGATTATTTTATACAATTTTTCAAAATAAGGATCAAGTTGAGTCCAAAACCAGAATTTACTATTCATATGGTCATTTTGCTAATATTCATTTGGTCATTTTTCAAAAGTAATCCAATTGATCCCTTATGCATATAAATGAGCATAATATGTTATTAAAAAGACAAAATATGATATTTCACGTTGAAATAATATAAGAAACATAAGTCGATAATTGTATAATGCATATTCGATTAAGAAATGACATGAAAATTTTTGGCTCCACTGGTATCTGGGATAGTACTGAGTAAGGTAAGGGTATGATATATCATACTATATGCAGTGCTGCTTTAATATAGGACTTCGGTCCGAGTTATATAGGGTGACGACCCAAGCTATATAGGACTTCGGTCCGAGTTATATAGGGCAATCGCCCGAGTTATATAGGACTCCGGTCCGAGGGCTTCGGCCATAGATTCCACAGGGCTTGGTCTGCAATTTTTTAGGGACATAGCCACAGAATATATATACAGTTGTTTCAGTTAGTTTCTTACCATACGTTAGTCTACCAAATTACCTTGTGGAACGAACTGATAAAATGATAATAACTGAATATATGACATGTATGGATTGTTTTTACTGTGATATTATTTTTCAATAAGACTCATTGTTTTTAAAAATGCATTATGCTTTTATTATTTATTTTTCGTAATTAGTTAAAGTACCCACTAAGCAATACTTAGCAAGTTCAGTTTCTTCTAAACTCGTAGGTTATTAGCAAGGAGCCAGTAGCGAGCAGAGGAGTCCTGCAATCTGTCGGTCATCAACAAACTTAGGTGGTGCTCTTCATTTTGTATTTTGGTATTAGAAACTGACATGTACTTATTTGAACAATACAAAGAGATAACTTGATGTAGCATATAAATCTAGTAATGTATAATAACTGTATGGTTTTAAATTGAGTTGGGTTGTGAATATAGAAGTGTGAATTCTTCTTGCAGGATTGTAGTTGTGGTTATAAGGGTGGATTTATTGGGAGTGTGCTTGATTTGAATTGTGAAACAAAATATTTTTCAAAAATAAGAAAAATCAGTTTTGTCAACACTTGGGACCTAGAATTTTAAGTGAGACTCCGTCAAAATTTTTGAAAAATTTTTATAAGGAACATTAAGTAAGCTGACATAACCAGAGCTCGTATCCCGATGTAGCATTCCTCCTCGGCTTATTCATAAGTCGGGAAGGGGTGTTACAATTTGTGGTATCAGAGCATTAGTTTAGTCGATTCTGGGAGATAGGTAGTTAGTAAGTAACTATGTGTGCCATGTAAGATAAAGTAAGGAGAAAGTTATATGATGAATAGGTAGATTTACATGCCAGATAGGAATTGATAATCGAGTCATATGTTGATGAATTAAGCAATTTATGTCAATGTAGGATGTCTCTAGATTCGTGGCAAGTTATGGAACGAAACGTAGAATAGCAAGAATCTGGGTCTGCAGATGCCGGGGAAGCTCATAGACCAGGGTCAGCAGCAGCTGAAATACCCGGTCCGGAGACTTACCTTAGGCAGATAGCAGCAGCATTCCAACAAATGACTATTATTAATTATATGAGCAATGTATTTACATATATGAACAAGCAAGTTTCAGGGCGAAACTTAAATTAAGGGAGGTAGAACTGTCACATCCCAAAGTTTAGGTAGTCGAGTATTAGGCAAGAAGGACATAAATAAGTGATCAAATAGAGGCTTGAGATAGTCAAAAACAAAATCGGTGTGCAAAGGAGGCCCGTGAAGTCGACGGGACCTAAAAGTAATTTTTTGAAAGGCCGAGGACCTAAGTGGAAATTTCTCAAAAGTTAGGGGCAACTATGTAAACGTAAAAATTAAGTGTCGGAAGTTCTTAATAGTGCCCATATCCGACCCCGAAAGAATATTCTCGAGATTAATCGGGTCATAACCGTGGGTTTCAATTTTTTCCGAAAACGCACAGTTTAAAAGTTACAATCGATTAATCACTGGAGGGTATTTTGGTATTTTCACACCCTAGACTATAAAATTACAGCACAAGAAAGTTGAGGGGGTCAAAATATGAATAAAAGGAAGCTTAATGGCTTGCCAAATAAATAGATAAAAGAAGAAGGCAAGTGGACCAATTAAAGGTGGCCATTTTTGCCATAAGGTGTACCAATGGGAAATCAACACTTACACCAACACATCTTAACCTCTCTTGGCTGCCATTTGGATCAAAATAAGCTAAGAAAAGAATATAAAAGCCCTCTCTTACATGGTGAACTCGTCCAAACCATAAGAGAAGGAAGAAGGAGGTGATTTTCCAAAGTTTAAGGCTTTTGGTTGAAGATTTTGGTGACAAACAAGATTATAAGGTAAGAGAAACATATCTCTAGTTTTAATTTTATGGATTAATGGTTAATTTAAGAGATTAGAATTAGGGTTCATGTAGCTAGATTTGGAGAAAATTCAAGAAATAATTATTTGAAGGATTTGATGAAAGAAATAATGGTGTTTAATGGTGAAAATAAGCTAGCAACCATTAGAAAAATCATAAGATAAGACTATGTCTATACCTAGGGTTCTTACCTTTTGTATATGTGATGTTAAATTTCATAGAAAATCAAGGAGACAAGGAAGGAAAGGAAGTGATATAGATAAAGGACTAAGAAAAAGCAAGGTTTGGTAATTTAACTAATTGTTTGTTCATTTTCTTGAAAATTTTCTGTTTTAGAATTAGTGAAATTGCTGTGACTTGTATGATTTTTAATTAAATATAGAAAAATTTTCTTCAAGTGAATTTTGGATATGTTATTGTTTAGTGAGTCTAGTATTTGAAAAAAATAATTTGGAACCACATTGATTGAATTTAATTTACGGAATTCACAAAATTCAGAACTTCTGCCAGGATGCAAGGCAACTGGAGCAGTTTGGTTGGGTGAACTACTTGACCAAGATTTTGTGTCCAGTTTGATCTTAAATTTTAAAAGAATGATTTTAAGATGTAAAAATAAATTCTGTAAAAATTTTAGAGTTTTTAGTCAAGTAGATTATTTTATACAATTTTTCAAAATAAGGATCAAGTTGAGTCCAAAACCAGAATTTACTATTCATATGGTCATTTTGCTAATATTCATTTGGTCATTTTTCAAAAGTAATCCAATTGATCCCTTATGCATATAAATGAGCATAATATGTTATTAAAATGACAAAATATGATATTTCACGTTGAAATAATATAAGAAACATAAGTCGATAATTGTATAATGCATATTCGATTAAGAAATGACATGAAAATTTTGGCTCCACTGGGTATCTGGGATAGTACTGAGTAAGGTAAGGGTATGATATATCATACTATATGCAGTGCTGCTTTAATATAGGACTTCGGTCCGAGTTATATAGGGTGACGACCTGAGCTATATAGGACTTCGGTCGGAGTTATATAGGGCAATCACCCGAGTTATATAGGACTCCGGTCCGAGGGCTTCGGTCACAGATTCTACAGGGCTTGGTCCTCAATTTTTTAGGGCCACAACCACAGAATATATATACAGTTGTTTCAGTTAGTTCCTTACCATACGTTAGTCTACCAAATTACCTTGTGGAGCGAACTGATAAAATGATAATAACTGAATATATGACATGTATGGATTGTTTTTACTGTGATATTATTTTTTAATACGACTCATTGCTTTTAAAAGTGCATTATGCATTTATTATTTATTTTCCGTAATTAGTTAAAGTACCCACTAAGCAATGCTTAGCGAGTTTAGTTTCTTCTAAACTCGTAGGTTATTAGCAAGGAGCCAGTAGCGAGCAGAGGAGTCCTGCGATCTGTCGGTCATCAACAAACTTAGGTGGTGCTCTTCATTTTGTATCTTGGTATTAGAAACTGGCATGTACTTATTTGAACAATACAAAGAGATAACTTGATGTAGCATATACATCTAGTAATGTATAATAACTGTATGGTTTTAAATTGAGTTGGGTTGTGCAGGATTGTAGTTGTGGTTATAAGGGTGGATTATTGGGAGTGTGCTTGAGTTGAATTGTGAAACAAAATATTTTTCAAAAATAAGAAAAATCAGTTTTGTCGACACTTGGGACCTAGAATTTTGAGGGAGACTCCGTCAAAATTTTTGAAAATTTTTTATAAGGAACATTAAGTAAGCTAACATAACCAGAGTAGCATTCCTCCTCGGCTTTCCTCCTCGGCTTATTCATAAGTCGGGAAGGGGTGTTACACAGCTAATCTCTTTTTAACACATTGCGTGATTTTGAGTTTATTCTTATTAATGTAAAATCTCAAATTTAAAGTCGATTACGGTTTGAATTTTACCTTCTAATTTAAATATCATATCATTGAACCTCTTTCAAGATGATGAATATTAAGAACTTCCTTTGTAAATAGGCTTAGATTTCTGTCATAGAAATCCATAATTGCATGCTAGTAAAATCATCATAATTATTAATTTGATTGAAACAAATCATTCTTTTTTTGGGAGGGATAGGCAAATGAAAAAGAGCGTTCATTTTTGCTTTGATGAGCAGGAAATTTAAGTGCAACATAAATAATTTTATCTTTTTTAAGACATTATAATAGTTAGATAGATGATATGGTCAATTCACCATACTAAGTATATATAACATGTGAATGAAAATTAAACAATATTTTTATATATGATTGTATATGTGTGTGTGTGTATAGTTTACAATACTTTAAATAAAAATATATTTGCTATTGAAAAAAGATGGTTTATATTTTATTCTTTATTTATGTTAACTCTTGCAATATATGAGAGCTAGAAGCATATAATTTTTTTCCTTCAATTCCCTTGATCATGAATATGCAAATATTTAAAATAATTATGAAAATATATATATGCTGTCTAAGTTGATGAACTTTAAACAGCTTTTATATATATGTTCAATGGTTGATTGTGAATTGCCGTCTTGAAGAAATATATATATATATACACATCTAATTATTAATTTGTAATTTATGAAAAAGTTTTAATTTCTTCATCTTGATTATACTTAATTAATACGTAGCAAGAATGTCTTTTTTTTTATCGGATGGCAAGAATGTGTTTAGTTGCATGGATTTCAGTGGTTTAAGAGGGAAAAAAAAAACCATTTTTGGTCAAAAGAGAAGAATTTAGGTCTGTCTTATTAGAAAAGGTCGGCCAGAGTTGAAAAGTCAATTTGAAAGAATCTGATTTGGCAATTTTTTTATAGCTGGAAGATGCAGTTTATTGCAATGATTAAAATTTCCAAATATGCGTTTAGCCATGAAAAAAAAAATAGCATTGTAATTAATTATTTAATGCCATGTTGATTTTATAATTACCATATAAGGAATTAATTAAAGACTAATCTTATTTTCCAAATTATTATTACATGTTATGAATAATTAGAATATATAGTTAGTTATGATTAGTAATACTTCTAAATTACTCTCTAATTATGCTTATTATAAGTGATCTCATTATATGTAAGCTATAATTATCAATAGAAAACTATTCACTTTAGCATGTATAAAGTGTAATTAATTGATTAATTTAAAGTATATGCTAGACCAAATAATTTTTGGAAACTTAGCTCAGTTAATTTTACCATCTTTACTTTAAAATTTGAGTAAATTTTCCAATAATGAGGGCTCTTTATTTAAGTTGATAAAAATGCTTCACAATTTACTGTCATTATTATCTGGTTCAAGATTATTATATGATTATAATTAATTATTGATTATATTATAGATATGTACTTGTAGAAATTAACATTAATTAGTACTCATGTATATTAGTCAAAAGATTGTGCCTATTAATACATATATAATAATTTGTTTTGAATATGAATCTACTACTAATTATTACTATTAATTGTATCAATTATATCTAGCCAGTTTAATTAATTAAGATTATAACATCATTATAATTTTAATATATACGAATATACCATAGTGCAGTAATTTGCTAATTATGATTATGATTAATATATAAAACTTGTATATTACTCTATCAGTAATTAATTTTATGTGGGTAATTAAATATTATGATTAATAGATTATACATTTAGAAGTCGACATTATTACATGTAGAGAAGGCATCTTCTTAGTGCATGCGTACCAGAGAGTCACCAAATGGAGCAGGGAATTATAAGGTGTATAAAAGTGGCGAAATCCTCTTTTGCTGCAATTTATATATACAGTCATATATATATATATATATATTTATTTATTAAAGGTGGGCGGCACCACCATAATCTTTATTAAATTGGGAATTAAAAACCCAAGAGTTTAGTACAAAGCCTTTATAAAGCAGGCTGTGGAAGATAATGAATAAAACTGAAAAACTGCAGACTGAAAAATAAATTATTGAAAACGGAAATTTGGGAGACCCATGCATTATGTGATAATCACTTTAATAGGATTGGGAAGGGATTCAAAAGACTGAAATCTTCTAGAAGCATTATTAAGTCTGCTATATTGCATATATATATATATATATATTATAACAAACAAACAAACAAACAAAGTATTAAAAAAAAGAGAGAATTTTTTAGCTTATTTATAAGTAAATAAATGTTTAATTTCGCCTTTTGTTATTTTCAAAATTTAATCATTGTGTGCACCATAAGTGTATAGGCCAATCAATCTATATAAAACCTAAGAGGATTTTAACAAAAAATGCCAGAAAAAATAAAAAAAATTAAATTTATTATATTTTCTAAATATATTTAGATTTTATAAAAAATTATGATTAATTTACTAAAATAATAAATTTATATAATTTATTATAAAGAATTAAAATACTCATGATAAAAATAAAAAAAATTTTGCAAAAAATATTGAATGGTGTAATTTTTTCAAACCTAATCTCAGAAAGGCCTAAACTTAGATTGCACCAGCTTTCAATTCCACAGCAACTAACTTTATGTTTTATGAATTGTTATCTCACGATCCCATGAAGGCTACAATTAATTTGGTGACTAAATAAAGTAGGATTGAGTACGAATTTTAGAGATATATAAACCAATCAGAATAAATGGATCAAAAATATCTAAAATCAAAAAATTTTATTAACTTTTGATTTTCTCCAAAATAAATTATTTCAAATTTTATAATATGGAACGATTCTGGAGATTAGATTATATTCGAATCGGGAACTGAACTGAACTGAACCGAAACCGATTATATGAAATAATATTCGATTAATTAATAATAATATAAATTATATTTTATTATATTAATTTATTTTCAACATTAAATATTATATATAATTAAATTAAAAAAATTTCCTAATTTAACTAAAAATAAAATATATAAAAATAAAAATATAATTAATGGTCATATATAATTTTTAATTTGTCACCTAATTAATATTGATTTATATATTTTATAATATTATTAAATTACTAAAATATAAATTACATTTAAAAGATTTTGATTATCAATAAATTATTTATTGAATATTTTAAATTAAATTCATATTCAACATGGCTATATAAATTATTGCTACCAAATAATTTTTATAATAATATTAATTTTTAATAAAAATGATGAGTTAGTACATTAACAATAGTTAATAGTACTAGTGATAATGAAGATAAATAAATAATGGGAGAATAATATGAATAATATAAATATTAATTTAGATATAAGTAGTAAGTATGATCAACTAATAAATTTTTTATACTATGTCATGTAATATATTCACTTTAATATTTTTATCATATTATATATATGTGTATATATATACACACCTTAATTTCCTTAATTTTATATTTTATTAATTAAATATACATGTCTTACTAAAATATTTCTATAATATTCATTTATCTATAAACTTTTTTTTCATTTATAAATATTAACTTAAAAATAAGTAAATAAAAAATATAACCAAGTAATAAATAGATTTGGGTGGCATTACATAATTTATATGTCTAAGTCATTACGTTGTGGAGGTTTGAACCATTATCTGTAGAAAAAATTTAATATATTTTACCACCAAATTACCTCAATAACTTTGTTAATTTTTCAACTAAAAAATAAATAAAGTATATAAGTAAGCATACATAATTTATATGTCTTAAGTCAATATTATATATAATTATTATTAATACATAGTGTTAATATTATATAATTAATATAAACAAATTTAATTATACATGCAATACAATTAATGCATAAAAATATATCATATTATATAAGATCAATTAAATATATTGAATATGATAGAAATGATCAACATTATGAAGTTTATTATATTTAATATAACAACATCAATATAGGATACATATATATAATAATAGCCTAATTTTTTTTATATTTTAAAATATTATTTACTTGATTTTTTTTATATTTTAAAATATTATTTAGATATATATATATATATGTAAAATGATAAAATATATACATAGTAAACTAGTTAAAATTTAACTAGTTACTAAAAAAGAAAGAAGAAAAAAAAATTATTGTTAATATTGTGGATTGAAATTGGACAATAGAAGAGAATTAGAAAGTCAGGATTGTAAAAAAAAATAATTTGCTGTTGTGATAAATAAGTAAAAAATAAAAAAATAAAATACATATAATTGATTAGTTTATAATATTGTTATACTATAGTATACTTTTATTAAGATTTTCTTTTATTATATACTTTTATAGTATTGTTATATTATAATATACTTTTATTGATTAGTTTATATTATATGTATACTTTTGTTTTTAATGAGATTTTCTTTTTTATAACAATACTATAGTATGTATATTACTATATGTTATATAGTACCTTATAGTAATGTATAAGATTATATATACTATATTATTAATATATACTATATAGTATATAGTATATTACATACTATAACACACATATATACATATTATACTATGTATAGCATACAATATATCCTGTACATATATATTATATATATATAACAATACTATTATATAAATCTATATATTATTAACTTAGTTTATAAAATATATATATATATATATAATAATAATAATAATAATAAATTTAAATAAAATAATAATATATAACGTATAATATATATAAAAAGAAAAAAAAGAAAGAAAGAAAGAAAAATGGGAGAAAGAAGAGAGGAGAGAGTAGAGAGAGTGTCAGAGAAAGAGAAGGAAGAGGAGAGAGAGAGAGCGGCCGGTTTCTACTTAATATAACGTCGATTTCTTGTTGCCTCATAACACGTATCATATAAGGAGTACCGTCGCCGACAATGAATTAACAACTGCTGGAATAATTTTAATTAAATTAGTTAATAATAATTAATTAAATTTTATGAATTTTATTTGAATTTAGGAATAATAATATAACTAATTTTAATTATATTAGTTAATTTTAATTAATTAGTTAATTTTGGTATATAATAATTTTAATTAATTATTTAATTTTGGTATATAATAATTTTAATTATATTATTTAATTTTGGTATTAATTAGTTAAATTTAATTAATTAGTTAATTTTAATTATATTAGTTAATAATAATTTTAATTATATTAATGAATTTAGGAATAACAAATATATATATATTAAATTTAAAATAAAAATATTATATTAATGAATTTAGGAATAACAAATATATATATATTAAATTTAAAATAAAATATTAACATAGAATGTGATTAAAATTAATTAAATATTTGAATCATAATTTTTAATGAAAAAGATATAAATTATACAAGATAATTATTGTTGGTTAAATAAGTCATAATTATTGTTTACTAAATAATTAAATAGTATTAAAAATTATACAATATGGATAATATTGTAATAAAAATTATATTTGTTTAACTGTATTTATTGTTGTTTTTATTTTATAGTTATTTTTATTTAAATTTGAGTTCATTATAGATTATTTTGAAAAAATTTGAGCCAATTATCATTTTTTTTAATGAATTGCAAGAAATGAAGTTTAACAAACATATGAAGATAAATATTTTTTAAAATACTATAAAATCACCTAAGGTGAGTAGTAAAAGAAAGAGATCTTGGGTTTGGGAGCATTTTGACTTAAAAAATGATGAAAATTCTCAAGAAAAAAAAAAGCTAAATGTAAATATTGTAATAAATCTCTTAAATGTCCCTCTACTAGTGGTATTAGTTATTTAAGCAATCATTTATCTAGGTGTTTGTTATATCCATATAATTTAAATAGTAGTCAAAACACATTAGCCTTTAAGCCCCAACAAGATGTAGCAGACAAGGATACTATTTTTTCACTTGGTAGGATGATCATAATGGATGAGTTACCATTTAGACATGTAGAACATCTAAGATTTTGTGTCTTTTGTCATATGATACAACCACGATTTGTAATTCCTTCTCATCAGATTATAGCTAGAGGTTTTGGTTAATTAAACCGTGAGTACCCCTGTCTATCACGTTGCCAATGACCACCATATGGAGGCACACACGTCGGACAAAGAGCACACCACCAGGAACTCCCAATGTTGATTCTGACAAGCTCTGATGTCATTTTCCAACGAGACAAATATTACTTAAGAATCTAAAATTTTAGAAAATATCGTATCAAAGACTATATGTATGTATGAAAGTTGTATTATTGTGTTTGTTATTGTGTTATTGTGTTTCATTTGTCTATCTTATTTTTTAGATTGAATTTGATTGAACCAGAATTGTTTATTTATTGGACTTTATTGTTTCTATTTTATACTTATTTTTATTTAAATTTGAGTTTATTGTGGATTATTTTAAAAATATTTGAGCCAATTATCATTTTTTTAATTTAAAGCATATGGAATTTAACAATTTTTGATTTGTCTTACTTATTTTTATGCATTTAAGTTTTTATTTTGAATTTGCAATAATTTAGTATTGGATATTGGATATATATTTTTATAATGGATATTGAACATTGGATATTTATAATAATTTTATCATCTATGTTTTGGATTATAAATATTTAAGTTGAATATTTTTTTATTACTAAAATAGTTAAATGATATTTTTTTATTTAGAGTTTTAAAAACGAAGATAATCTCCAAATCTCCGTATCCAAGTAGACCCAGATCCGAACCATATGAACCGAATCTCTGAGCCAAATTGCTCTGAAAAATCAGAGCAATTCGATTAGGAGATTCTTTTACTACGGCTCGGTTTTGGAGATTTTATTTTTAAAATCTCCAAAATTTGGTTCGGAGCTGAAGATTTTTCGATCTTCGAACTGCTCCGGACCTTGCTTAGCCCTAAAATAAAGCCTAAAACTCAAAAATCATTACCAGGAAAGGAATTCAAAAAGAACAGAAGAAGAAAGAGGAAGTCCCCAACCACTTCCTATAGATGTGGTAGCTCATTTTTTTTTAAAAAAAAAAGAAGAAACAACAAAAAAAATAAGAATTATTAATAAAATATTTATAATCCTTTTTATTATTCTTTGTACATATAAATATCAAATACATAATACAAACAAATTAAAATAACAAGAAAAAGAGATCAATTTCAGATTATTTTGCATAAACTCTCTATGTACCTGAAAAAACAAAGAAAAGACAAAACTAGAAACGTCATAATACTTGAAAAACTAAAATTAAAAAAAAAAAAAGAAAAACTAACTAAACATAAGAATGAAAAGCTCTTTTAGTATAAGGAGAGGAATAGGAGAAAGAAAAATACACAAAAAATTCATACCAGAAAAAAAATAAAACATGAGACAGAGAAAAAATAGAGGAGAAAATTACGAAGAAAATAAAAGCATTAGTGAGAAAAGAGAGAAGCAAAAAAAAAATACAGAGAGAAGAGTAGTGAAAAACTAAGAACAATTTCAAAAAAAAGAGAGAATTTTCTAGTAGAGAAAAATTTGAGAAATCTTGAATTTTATTTAGTACAAGAAGTGTACTTGATAAATCTTTCAAAAAATTTCAGCAAAAGCAGTAAAAATTTGCATTCTAACTTTTAAAAATGAAGAACCAAAATTAGGTAAATGTCCTACTGCAATTTTAATCACTTACTATTATTTTATTTTGCATTTATATTTCTATTGAGTTCATGAGATTTCAAAAATTAATGGATATGATAAAATATGGTTAGGTAGTGATTATATCACTTATTTTTATAAATAAAAGAAATTTATAAATGAAAAGGAACAATTCATAAAGTGCAGAAAATGTATGTTTCCAGACACATACACACACAAAAATTCTAAATTGTTTACAACATTCACCAACACAGAGATTTGGCACCAATAAAAAAAATACGTATATATAAGACTAACAAAAATAATAGATATGCAAAAAAAGGAAAAATAAAATAGAATACAAAAATAGATTGAATAAAAACCCAATAAAAGCAAAAATAATAATAATAAAAGGGTAACATAAACAAATATTTAGATGAAAGTAGTATTATAAATTTAACATAAAAATCAAATAAACATAGGAGCATAAACAATAAGGTGGGAACAAAAAAAATAAAAAAATATATATATTTCAAACCTTAAAATATAAATTTAAATCTATAGCAAATCCGTTTTTCTTAAATAATAATAATAATAATAATAATAATAATAAATTATTGATACAAATAAATTGAAAAGGAGCTCAAAAATATATAATAAAACATACATATATACACTAGAAATTTTTAGCAGGCAAAAAAAGGGCAAAAATAAAAATGATCGTAGATAAAGATTTTCTTTCAAAGAAAGGGTAATAAAGGTGATTAAAAAATCAATAAAAAAAAGAGATATTAGATAATAAAATTTCATATTTTGCCTACTTAAGAATGCTTAAAGGTGTTGTTGAGAACCCAAGATATAGTAACATGCATGGGTGTATCATGATGAAAATAATATTTGATAATTGGAAAAAAATAAAAAGGGGAGGAGATAGAGAGGCAGAAAGAAAAAATAGAAGGTGACAATAGAACTGAGCTATATATATGGGTTGGAATTTAGGGTTAAAAGAAACCACAATCAAAACTATGTGTTTGATTTCTTTTCTTTAATTCTTATATGTTTACTATAATATATGTAATATCCCAAACTGTGCCTTAGAAGTTGTGATATTATTGTTATAAGGGGATTGAATGTATATATGTTAAGTTGATAAGACAAGAAAATTTAAGAGAGAATGTTTATGTGTTGTTTGAAAAGAAAGCAATGTGTGGAGAGAATGTATATTTAGTGTATATGGCAATATATATAACATATATGTTGGTCAAATGGAAAGTCAAGAAAAGAAGATATTTATTTTGTGGATTATGAAATTACTAAAAAGGGTATTTGATTATAAAGAAAGAAAGTTTTGGTGAAGGATATTTTAGTAATTATTATTATTATTATTATTATATATATATATATATTTTGGGGATAAGAACAAAGAAAAGAAGATTCTTTCTTCTTCTTCTTCTTCTTCTTCTTCTTCTTCGTGTACGAGAGAGAGAGAGAGAGGGGTTCTTCTTCTTGGACGAGAGAGAGAGAGAGAGAGAGAGAGATGATTTATACACCAAATTCTTAAGGATTTTTAGAGGATTGAAGATGGAGATGAGGATTTGACAAGATATTTAAGTAAGTTTCTTCTTGATTCTCTTGTTTCTTTGAGTTGTGTGGATATTTGATTGGGTTTGGTGATTGATGATTGTTGGTAAGTTATGTGTGTGTGTGTTGAATTGGTAATTTGATGGTGATAATATGATTAATTGATATGGATGATGATGAATTGTTGAGTAAGGGTTTAGTTTAATGAATTTGGGGATTTGATTAATTAATACATGGATGATGTTTATAATGATGATTGGTGTGTGTTTTAAGTGTTGTTGGTGTTTTTGTAAGTTTGTTATGGTTTTGGGTGTGTTTGGTGAAGATTGTTTGGAGTGGATGATGGCTAAAAGAAGTGTTTTGTTAGATGTTGTTTTGTGTTGATCGGAATCTGGGTTTTTAGCCTGACACGCCCATGGTCACGGCCAGATTGTTAGGCGTGTCGTTGGTTCTGTTTTTGGGGTTTGTAACACGAGCAGTGACACGCCCATGTCACTGAGCGTGTCACAAGTTCTGTGTGACAGTAGAATTGACACGACCAGTAACACGCCCGTGTTATTGAGCGTGTCATAGCTACTGTGAGTTTGGAGAATTGACACGGCCATGAACACGTTCATGTTGTGGGACGTGTCAATATGTTTGAGATACAGAAGGTATTACACGCCCAGTGACACGCCCGTGGTTATGAGCGTGTCAATGTTTCTGTGTTGGGGAGTTAGGGCACGATCAGGAACACGCCCATGTGGGTGAGCGTGTCATGTGTTGAGTTTGCCCTAGTTGATTCTTATTTATATTATCTCATGTGTATGATCACTTTTGGATTAGGTTTTTAAGAGATTGAATGGCCCTAATCCAAATATTGAAGAATCTAAGGAAGAGAAGTCTAAGTGGGTGTGAGTTTCTTTGAAGGTAAGTACAAAACCTTATTTGCTTATATATATTTATATGACTTGGAACATTAGTACATTTGATGATAAATGTATTAAGTAATCTATTATATAATTGATAAATATGTATATAAATAATGTATATGTTATGAAATACAAAAGATATGAGGGTATAATCAAATATGTGAAATGTGAAAGCATCCAATGTATATATGTGTTATGAAAGGTGAAAGGTGTGAGGATAGGATAATGCAATTGATTGTGTATACTTAAATGATGAATGGTTATGTATATGTATATATATATATATATAAGATGAAGTATGAAATGTATGTGATATGGAATATGAATGATATGATTTGCATGATGCAAATGATATGATGAATGATTATATATGTGTTAATGGTGAAATATGAAATGTGGATTGAGAAATGATGATGAATGAAGCCATTGTGATTGGCTATAAAGATTTGAAAGAATGATGATGAATGAAGCCATTGTGATTGGCTATAAAGATTTGAAAGAAACAATTGAGGCATGTTTGCTTAAATGATGCCATTGTGATTGGCTATGATGATGTAAATGATGATTGAGGCATGTTTGCCTAAATGATGATAAGAATGAGAATGAAATTGATAATGAAATAATGAATGAATTGTGTGTCTAATATGTTATTCATTTTCAGAGTTTTGTTGTTGGTGGCATGCCTATTAGTAACAATCTCTTGAAGTTAGGTTGGATTTGATCCTTGAAGCCAAGTTGGGTTGAAGTTTAACATGTTTTACTCCCCTTGAAGCTTGGTTGGGTCTAGTCCTTGAAGCCTAATTGAGATGTTGCAACCCTTGAAGCTAGCTTGGGTTTTGTTCTTGAAGCCAAGTTGGGTTGATACTTAGCATGCTTTGTTCCCCTTGAAGCTTGGTTGAACATAATCCTTGAAGCCTAGTTGGGATAATGATAATGATAAATGTGATATATAAACCAAAACATTAACTCTGAAAGTTGAATGGCATATTAGTGTCTTTGGGCCCATGCTTGTGTTTGTTTAAATATGATTTATGAATGGTGAATAATGGATAATGAATTAAATGAATGAGATGTGATATTATGAAGTATGACATGATAAGTAAATGTAATGTTGTGATATGATTATATAACATAAATGAATTATTGAAAGGAGATGTGGTTTGTGAAGTTATATGAAATATGCAATTATGAAGTATAAAACGATATATATGATATGTATGAAATGAAATTGGTAAGTATCATTATATGAAGGTTCTATCAATTTATTAAACTATGTTTGATGGTTATGTTATATATATGTATATGTAAATCATATATGAGATTAATAGGAATATATGAAGAATGCATATATAAAAGAAGAAAACAGAGTAAGAAAATGATAAAACGTGAGGCTAAACATATGAGGTATGTATCCTTTGTATTGCATATTTTAATGTTTACTTGTTCTACTAAGCTTTCGAGCTTAGCGCGATTATGTTAATCGCGCAGGTAAATGGGTGATGGAGCTGGAGTTAAGTCAGTATGTCACGAAGAGAGCAAGTCTAGTTCGAGACCAACTAGATGGTGGTGCATGCATGTAACGGTTAATTATATTGTATTTTCACAAGAATGTATTTATATGTATAAATGAACCTATTGAAGAGACAATGTAATTTATATATATATGTATTATTATCAAAAGGATATTGATTTTGAAAGTACGTTTATATATTTCAATATAATGATATGATTTTGGAATGAAAGTAAAGATTTTAATTTTGTGATAACTAGTGACATCCTTATACTTTATATACCTACTGTATGTATACGATGTATATGTATAGTACTTATATAGAGTATCGGGGTGTTACAATATATGTGTATGTGCATTATAACATCATGGGCTCAATGGCGTTACAATTACACTTTAATATGTTTTGAACCCATCCGGAATCCGATTTGAGCGATTCAAGTTGTAATAGAACCGTTATCACTTGTTTTTCATCCTGAGTGTAAAGATATCATATTATTGTAGTAACTGATTTGTAACACCTTCCCCCCTCTTTCAACCTTGATAGTGGAGGAGGTCTTTCAATCACTCCAAGTTTGTCTCTCAAAATATGAAACTTTGATCCAGCTATAGCCTTTGTAAGACAATTAGCAATCTAATCTTATGAGGGCACATATCAAACTTCCAACTTCTTTTCAAGTATCTTATCTCTTATGAAGTGAATGTTAACTTCAATATGTTTAGTTCTAGCATGGTAGATATGATTGCTTACTAACTGATTTGCACTCATATTGTCATACAAGGTGATAGGTATCTCCGATAATGGGAATGAAAGTTCATTAAGTAAGAACTTAAGCTAGGTGATCTCACAAGAAACATGGACTAGGGCTCAATACTCTAAATTAGCATTGGATCTAGCAACAATTGGTTGCCTTTTCAAGCTCTAAGAAGCCAAAGTTAAGCCATAATACACACAATAACTGGCAATTTGACTTTCTATCATTTTGTTGCATACCCAATCAACATTTGAATAACATGTTAATGTATATCTATCACAAGTTTGAATGTGAAGGCTAGAAATCTCTGTTCCTTTAAGATATCTCAAAACTCATTTGACTACTTTCACATGTTTGGCAGAAGGCTCCTTCAAAAACTAATTTAGTCTATTTATAATGTATGCAAGATCAGGCCTTCTATTAGTGATATACTGGAGAGCTCGTATAATCTTCCTATATACAATGGCATTTTCTAGTGGTTCACCATCAGTGACTAAAAGATTTTAAAGAGTTATTAATGTAGGACATGCTCTTGAATTTTCAAAGTTTGTTTTGCAGGACATGCTCTTGAATTTTCAAAGTTCGTTTTCTTTAGTAGTTCTTTTATATACTTTATCTGTGTCAAGAAGATACCTATATCATTTCTCATTGCTTTAATGCCTAGAAACATGTGTAATGCTCATAAATCTTTCAAGGGAAATAACTCATCAAGCTCTTGTATGAAGCAATTTGTTGAAGTTGGATTACTTCCTGTGACAATTATGTCATCAAAATAAATAGAGAGGACTCACATTTTGAATTTGTGAAACCCCACTTCTGTAATGTATTTCTTTGCTTTTCAAATCAAGCTCTTAGTGCTTATTTTAGGCCACACAAGGCTTTGTTCAACTTGCGTACAAAATTTCGATTGCCTTTCTTCTCGAAATCTTCCAGCCGGTGCATGTATATTATTTTCTTACTGACCAACATTTAGGAAAGCACTATGTATATCCAATTACCATATGGCCCAATTTTTGTAATAGCTATTATGAGAATTACTCTAATAATTAATACTTTCACTATTGGACCAAAAGTCTCTTCATAATCCACACTTGCATTTTGATGATATCCCTTTACCATTGGCCTTGCTTTGTGTCTTTGAAAGCTGCCATCTACATTTCTTTTAACTCTAAAAATCTATTTTTTGCCTATCACATTCAGTGATGGTAACAAGGGCACTAGAGTCCGAGTGTTATTTTCTTTTAAAGCCTTTAGTTCTTCCTCATTGTTCCTTTCCTAGGCTTTAATTTTAAAGCTTCATTTATTGAAGTTGGCTCAACAGGTGAAGTACAATCAGCAATATATAACTGATAGCTTGAAGACCCCTACTTTTGATCTTGTCACCGTCTTGTGTGTATCATTACTATTTTTTTGCTTCCTTTGCTCGTACTTTTCTTACTGAAGTTGTTCAACATCAATAGGTAGTTGAACTTTATCTCTTCTCAGAGATTTAGTTTCAGGCTGATATAACTCTTATTGTCCACCACTATCAGTAGCTTCATAATCATAATTAGGTGTCTCACCAAAGTCTGAATGTTGAGGACCAAATCTCCCTTTAATTAATAGTCTTATCTCATGATCTTTGCCTTGTGATGTTCTGAACTCAACACTTTTATTCTCCTACAACAGATGCAGTTAGTTGTATTGTATCAGTTGAGCTGAGGCTTTTGGCTAAGATAGTTTATGAGGTAGTACTAGAGGTTAGTGGTGAAGATGCTATCCAAGTTGATGTGAATATAATGGTTTGAATTTATAGTTCTCTAATGTTCAAAAAGTTGCTATGAAAGGGGAATTCTTGTTCATTAAAAATCACATCCTTAATATGTAAATTCTTTCAGTTGAGCTTAAATACTTAAACCCTTTGTATGAGTTGTTACAACCCAAGAATACACACTTAACTGAGTGATATTGGAATTTATATGTTTGGTAGGGTTGTAGGCAAGGATAATAAGCACAACCAAAGATTTTGAAAGACTTGTATTTGGTATTTTGTGATGCAGTTTTTCAAAAGGAGTTTGGTTGTTCAAAATAGGTGTTAGGAGTCAATTTATCAAAAATACAACTGTTTGAAAAGCCTTTGGCCAAAATTTTAAGGGAACCTTAGATTGAGCTAATAGAGTAAGTCCAATTTCTATTAGGTGTTTGTGTTTCCTCTTTGCCCTTCTATTTTCAGCAGGGGTATATTGACAAGAATATTGGGTTTTGATTCCATTTTTTGCATGAATTTAGCAAGGCTTAGGTATTTTGTCCCTATGTCAAACTGAATACACTTAATTTTTTTTCAAACTGTGTTTCAACCATGGTTTTGAACTATATGAAGGTTTAAATCATATTTGATTTTGATTTCAAGGGATATATCCAAGTAAATATACTATGGTCATCTAAGAACAAAACATAGTATATATATCATGAACTTGACATGATTGGTGTAGGTCGCCATAAAGTCAAAGTGTATAAGTTCAAGTGGTTATGAAGCATAGAATTCTCCTAATTGATATGCATCATAAAAAGGCAACATATGTGATTTTCCCAATTGACAGGCATCGCAAAAAGGAAAAGGATGCTTTTCATTGATAGTAGTCTTTTCATTACAAGACTCATGAACTTTGGTAAGAACCTTTGATGAGGGATGGTCTAGGCGTCTGTACATAGCTTTAGTTTTTCAATATTTATAGACTTATTTGACATGTTTGAAACAAATGCTTGATAAAAGGATTGTTAAGGTTAACTTTTGGTTGTGATTCATATCAACATGATATAGACCTTTCTTGTGCTTCTCTTGTAGCAAAACTCTCACCATAGCTTTGTCCTTCTCAACACAACCAAATGAATCAAAAACAACATTAACATCATTTGCTATTGATTTTGAAATGCCAATTAAATTCTTTTGTATTTTCAGGCACATGTAAAGTATTATTACTAACATGTAATTTTACCACCAATTTGATGAATATTAAGTTTCTCACCATTTCCAACAGTCAAAGACTTTTTACTAGTATACTCATTCTTCTATTGTAGGATGCCAATATCACATGTGATGTGATTACCAGCTCCACTGTCAACATAATAGGCCGTGTCTATAGAATCATTTGTTGATGCCATATGGACCGATTATGGAGATTGATTTCTGTTTGAGTTAGACAAGGATCCCATGTAGCTTTTATCATACTTGTAATAGCACACAACAACTATATTTTTAAATTTGTCACACACTTGACACTTTGTTTTGTTACCTCCTCCAGTTTCATAGCCTGACTTCTAAAAGTTCTTCTAATGGGTGTCGAAACCACAAAAAATAAATTCATATTTTTAAATAAAATAAATTATAATATTGATGAATATGGTCGAATTCATAGAAAATTGACTACGCAATTAATTTCTTTTGAAACCGAAGGAAACTAAAATAAAATTAAATAAGGGAGTTTTATAATTAAGAAATAAAATTAAATTAAAAACTGAAAACTGAAAACTGAAAATTAAAATTAAATGGCAATATAAGAAATTTAGAAAATATTAATGGAAATAATTTCAGTTTCAATTCTTTAGATTAATCATTGATATAAAGATAGTTTTTCCTAAATTTTTAATAAACTAGTTTTAGCTGTTGGAGACACTCGCAACAACCAATCATTCCTTAGTTTTAAATTAATTAAGAGACGTTCGCTAATTAAACCTTGTAAGTGAATAACTCGAGGAACATCATTATAATTTAATTCACTGATAGCTTTAAGAATTAGAAAGACATTGTTCTAATAAAAAAATTCGGCCATATGGTTTATTTAAATTAGATTATATATTTTCTTAGTATTACACCTAATTGCTACTAATCACTAAAATAAATAAGAATAATTATGAATTTAAATATTTTGATTGGTTGTATATTGTTAAACTAAATGCACAGTGGATCCTATTGAACAAATAGCAAAATAATAATATTATTATGCGTAAAAAATATATAAAAATTAAAGGAAGAGAAAAGATAAAATATTCCAATCTTACAATCCTTTGATGGATTGAAATCTCAATTAATCATTCAATTGATTAGAAATTTAGTAGCACATAATTGAATAATTAAAACTTAAATTAAAATAAAAAAAATTAGAAAAATCATGGACAAAAGTCATACTAGGGCTGCTACCCTTATATCCTTTATGTATCAGCTAAAGAAAACTAAAAGCCTTACCAAAATTCTAATTAAGAAAAACAAAATTAAATAAAGTAATAATAATTTTAAAGCAATAGTTATCTTTATCTCGAAACATGAATAAAATCTAAAAAATATTCATACTTCTAAAAATTGCAGCAAATTAATTTCCTAAAAAGTAGAAAACTCTAGCTACATCAATTGTCTTCTCTACATCAAGTCTGGACAAACCAAGCCTTGCCTAAGGCTTATGCAGCCTTGCCCAAGGCTTATCTTTTGATTCATAACTGCTCTTTTCAACACTTTTCACTTAAACGGTCCAGTTCCTTTATTAGCCAACACCTATACAAATATATCTCAGGCTCAACATAAATCTACAATAACAAGTTTAAATATATATTCAAAATAAGCTATAGATATGCACAATATGCTTGTTATCGTCTTCTTCCTCTATTGTTGTTGTTGTTTCCTGACCTTCCACCAGTATAATGTGGTTGCTGATTTCAGTTGCCAGAGTTTGAGTTCCTTGCGTAATTAGCAACTTATTGTCCGAGGTTGATTGTAGATATTCCTACATTCAATTGCTCTAATCTTTTCATAACTCAGTAGCTTTGATTGGAATTCAGCCCAGTCGATAGTTTCCTTTTCAGCAACTTGACAAACTAGTGGATTATAGTGTTGTGAGTCAAGACTAATAAGAACATGGGTCACAAGATCATCTAGTGAAACAGAGTGACCTGCTAAAGCTAGATTATTAGCAGGGTTCTTCATGGTCTTGAGATAACCTTCCATTTTCAAGAGCTTCCTTTTTGCATATTTACAAATTCTCTCTTATAGAAAACACCATTTGATCTGATTTTTACACCAAAGAGATCATTGATTGCACTCCATAACTTCCTCAAAGTTTCATGACCCGTGAGTTCAGATGCTACTATTGGCTCAATCGTGTTGTAGATCAATCCCAAGAGCATTTGGTCTTAAGCAAACCATTCCTTAAATTCAAGATTTGTTGTGACTTGAACTTCTTCTCCTTCTGTAACTTTAATAAACTCAAATGGACATGGTTTTGCACCCGTAATGTATCCTTCAAGTTTGTTTCCTCTGATTACTGGCAATACCATATTTTTCCAGAGTAGAAAGTTCTCATGGTTCAGCTTAACTATGGAGTGGAAGCTCATTTGATTTCCAGAGACATTCAATGTTTTTATTGTTGTTACTATTGTGTTGCTCCCTTAACTCTTTCCTTCTAGAGTTTTTCCTTCACCGTCCTTAGTGCCTGAGGTTGATGAATTGCTACCGTTACCAGCCATGATGGCTTTGATACCAAATGAGACTTATTTTATTTATAGAGAAAGCCAACCAATGACTATTGTACAAGTACATATACAATACATCCAAGAAAGGAATAAAAAGAACGTTATTACAATAGTTTTTTTTTTTGTGAATGGTACAGATGATTTGATGAGATGTATATTCCCTGCAGGTATCGAGAATGATAAGCTGTGGTTGTGTTATTTCGTAATGTAGTAACATGATTCCTAACATTTTTGGCAACCCTTTGCCTTTTTTTAGTAGTTTCTTTATTTGTTATATTAGGATTTATGGAACTCTAAGCCCTATATAATGTATGTTTTTCATATTGGAGAGCGGCTTTACAATTAATAAAATTTTAACCGAAAAACTCTTCTATATTCTTTCCAAACTTTCAAATTTCTTAATTTATTGATTACTTGAAGCCTTTTTTCATATGCATTTATAGACTAAACAGGTTGATAGAATTTTTTTTTTTTTGCTATGTCATGGAATCATATCTCCTAATGTATATTCTTATATAAAAAGATATAAAATCTTTACTAAGTCTTTGTTTGTTTTGAGGAAAATGGGTGAAAAACAAAAAGAGAATGAAAATTTATTTTTTCTTATTTCTCTTATTTGGTCAATAATAAGAGAAAGAAATAAAGGAGAAAAAAGGGTAGAAATAATTTCCTATAATTTTCCTCCAATTTATTAAAATCTTTTTTCACCAGTTTAGCGAGAAAATTAAAAAATTAAAAAAAAAACCATAATCTAAATAGTAAAATTAATTTATCATTTATTAATATAGAATAATAAGAATACAATAGTAAAAATAAACTTTGTAAATTTTTTTTTTATTTCTTTCCTTTTCCATTACACTAGTAAAAATTCAAACAAATTAAGGTGAATAGCATGTAGATGAAATTAGGAGGACAAATTCAAATTTTCTTCTTCATTAAAATAATTTTAAAAGGAAAAAAGATGAAGAAATGTGATTGGACCCACCGTTTTATTCCTTTCACTAATAAGTTGAAAGAAATTGAGAGAGAAATAAAAAGAGTAACATTTGATTATCACGTCAAGACCATGCAGTCACAATATGAAATTGCGGAGTTTCTTCTTTAAAAGACTAAAACTATAAACACACACACACACATGTACAGATTGAAATGGAAAAATTATGTATAACTTCATATATAAATCCGAAAAAAAATACAAATATATATAGTAATAATAGTTTGAAATTGAAAAATTATGAAAATATGTATATATAACCTCATATATAAATCCAAAAAAAAATACAAATGTATATAGTAATAATAGTTTGAAATAGAAAGATTAGGAAAATATGTATATATAACCTCATATATAAATCCAAAAAAATACAAATATATATAGTAATAATAGTTTGAAATGGAAAATTTATGAAAAAGTTTATAAATATATATGTATATGTATCAGTAGAATTATTATGACATGTCCACCGGTTTTTTTTCTTACATGTCTATCAGTATTTTTTATTTTTTTTAGTAAAAGATAAAATATTGGAGATATATTCAAAAATATCTAAAAAATAAAATTATTTTAAAAAATATATATTTTTTAATACTCATTCAATTTTATATTTCAAAAATTACAAAAATGACTCCAAAATTGTAATTTTTCATAAATATAAATTTTTTTTGTTATAAAAATTTCTAGAGTTTGTTTGATAAAAATAATAAATTAGGAAAACAAGTAATAAAAAATAAAAAATTATAAGATTTAAAAAAAAAAAGTATATAGGACCAGCCAATCCAGTTCTCCAGTAATTATAAGTTTGTCGCATAAAAAATAAGTTGTTATATATTGTTGCCACATTTCATTTCTTTATAAATTTTCATATTAAATTAAGATAGTTATTAAGAGTTTGGGTCATATTCTTATGTTTAGGAGAGATGAGATTACTCACACTTCCATTATCATAGGATTGTTATTTAACACTCGTTTTACGTGTTAACTATTCAGTTAACACTTAACAATTATGAAAATAAGTTTTCGAGATCATTAAGGTGAGTGAATTCCTTTCTAAATTAAGTTCAAAAGCTATAAATCACTCTGTTATGTTTTAGACATGATGAAGGAGGAGTGGTTAGAGTTAAAGAAGGGGAAGAAGAGTAAAGTGTGTTGTTTGGAAATAGAATAGATTGAGAAAGATTAATAAGGTTAATGGAGGGTTATGAAGCATTATTTTTTCATATAAATTTTAACCCCTCATTTTAGGATATTAACAAGTATTATAGCTTTAATTTTTATTTTTATCCTTACAATAAATATTTTATTACGCACATATCATATTATGTATTCTTCTTCTTCACATAGAAAAAAAAAAGCTTTCAGTAATTTTTTAAGTAACATTATCATTAAAAGTAATTTTAATCGATTGCATAACTATAATAACTAATTATATATAGATAAGAGTATTTTAGTCAATTAATAGTAGGTTTTACTTTCACTTATTTTTTATCCGAATAATTTAAGAGTATAAATTTTTTACTTTATTTTATTTAATCTTATCTTCCTTTTAAATATAAAAATAAAAAATAAATATTCTAACTTATTTTATTTTACTGTATTATACTTTATTCTATTTTATTTAATCCTGTTACAGCTTATCCAATCATAAACTAAAGAAGATATCATCATGCTAATCAAAATAGTGGAATCTACCATGAGCTTAATGGAGTTATAGAATATAACAAGATTAGGTCGGAACCCTAGAGAAGAAACTCAAAATCAAAGCAAGTTCAAAAGTGGATTTAAGAAGTGTCAAGGCCTAATCTAATATTAAATAATGGGAAATTTACACTTTATATGTCATTTCCTTACCAACCTTGCAAGTTGCGCAGCTGGAAGAAATTTTTTTCAAAATTGATTTTTTAACGTTAATTTTTTTATTGTTGTAATTTTTTATTTTTGTTTCTTTTCTAATTTATTTTATTTATATTTTTTTTATTTTAAAAAAATAATGTCATATTTTTAATATATATACAAAAAAATAAATATATACATAATATATATAAAATACACAATTGACAATACAAACTACATCTATAACATATATAAAATAATTGGAGGAAAAGTAAGTTTATTCATAAACAGAGGTCAACTTAAATGCATTCAGAGTACAACCAGTTAGCCTATAAAGAAGGGATATACATAAACAGTTACAACAGATTGATATATATAAACACCTATAATCACGTAACCTTATCCTTTCCTAATACACCCCCGCAAGATGGCGGTGACGGGGCAACGCCAATCTTGCTCTTCATTCTAGAGAACTCTGAAGCAGCTAAGGCTTTGGTGAGCAAGTCTGCGATTTGTTCTTTTGACGAGATATGACTGACTCTTAGACGACCTTCCGTAACATACTGGCGAACAAAATGATAATCCATTGCTATATGCTTCATCTTGGAGTGGAACACAGGATTAGCGGCCACGTACGTAGCTCCAAGATTGTCACAATAAATGACTAGCTGACTCTGAACAGAAACCTTTAACTCAGTCAGCAAGTTAAACACCCAGATTAATTCTGCTGTCGTGGTTGCAACAGATTTGTATTCAGCTTCGGTCGAAGACCGGGCAATAGATCGTTGCTTCTTTGAGGATAAAGCAACTGGATTCTTACCCAAAAAGATAACATGCGCACTAGTAGATGACCGATCATCACGATCACCACCCCAATCCGAGTCAGAAAAAGCATGTAAATCGAAAGTGGATGCTTTGTGTATGGTTAAGCCATGATCAACAGTCCCGGCAAGATACCTTAGCAAACGTTTCACTGCTGCCCAATGGTTGACAGTAGGCCGAGAGACATATTGGGATAGTTTGTTTACCACAAACGCAATCTCAGGTCTAGTGAGCAACAAATATTGTAAGCTCCCTATTGTTGCACGATACTCTGTACCGTCAGACAGTGCAGTTGAGTCTTGGCCACTTAAAGTCGTTGATACAGAAAGAGGCGTTGCTGCAGGTTTAGCCTCATGCATATTGACCTTTTTCAAAATTTCCTTGACATAATGTTCTTGTGAAAGAAATAAGCCCGCTGCTGTTCTTCGAACTTCAACGCCGAGGAAAAAATGTAAATCCCCAAGATCTTTGATTGAAAACTTGGTTCCAAGAGTCCGAATAAATTGATCAATAGCTCGAGAATTATTCCCAGTGATGATAATATCATCAACATATACAATCAGATAGAGACAGCACCCATTGGCATCGGAAATGAACAAACATGAGTCTGATTTGGACTGCACAAATCCTTTCGAAAGAAGAAAAGCTATTAACTCCGAATTCCACTCCCGTGGTGCTTGTTTTAAGCCATATAGCGACTTCTCAGGTTTACAGATATACTCAGGATACTTGTCATCAACATAACCCGGAGGCTGCTCCATATAAACATCTTCGATAAGAACACCATGTAAGAAGGCATTGTTAACATCAATTTGTCGTAATTTCCATCCATGGACCACTGCCATAGACAAAAGCACTCGAACAGTGGGATGTTTGGCCACCGGTGAAAAAATTTGATCAAAATCAAGCCCAGGTCTTTGTGTGAAACCACGAGCAACCAAGCGCGCCTTATGTCGGACGAGTCTGCCTTGAGCATCTGTTTTAATTCTGTAGAGCCACTTGCAACTTACCACATTTGCAACTTTAGTTGGTGGTACCAACTGCCAAGTTTTCTGTTTCATAAGTGCCTAATATTCAGCATCCATAGAGCGTCTCCAAGTTTTGTCTTTGAGTGCTTGAGCCACTATTTTAGGAACCACCGGAGGGGACGGAGAAGCAGTAATTGTTGATAAACATAACTTCTGGATTGGTTTGTGAATGTTGTTCTTGCTCCTAGTTGTCATAGGATGAGTTGAACGATGTTGCACAATAGTATCAAGTGCCGGTGGCTCTGTGGACACCGATTCTGCAGTGTTAGTAACAGAGGTTGATGTCAAACCAGTATTTATACCTGAATTGAAGTCATCGGCAGCAGACTGAGCAGAAGGAGTCGGCAACAGAAATGGCTGACTAGAGGAAGGTACCGCTGCTGTAACCGATTGTTGTGGATGCCTTACACTGTCAGTTCCTGAAATAGGTAAAATAAAGTGAATGGGAGACCAGGAATCAACAGAGGTAGGTGTAGGACGATCAAGATTTAGAGCAAGCTTGTGAAACAGAAATTCATTTTCGACGAAATCCACATGACGTGACAAAAATAGTTTGGAATTAACAGGATCACAGCACTTGTAGGCACTCTGGGTAATGGAGTATCCTAAGAAGACACAGGGAGTTGATCTTTTCTCTAATTTATGTGAAGAATATGGTCTAATCCATGGGTAACACAAACACCCAAACACTTTCAATTTCTCATAATTAGGCATTTGGTTATGTAGACACAGAAAGGGCGATTTATTGTCAAGAATTGAGGTCGGCATCCTATTAATGAGATAGACAGCTGTTTGAAATGCATATGCCCAGAATGACAGAGGTAAGTTAGCAGTATGGAGTAGAGTTAACCCAGTTTCGACAATGTGACGATGTCGCCTTTCAGCAACGGCATTATGTTCAGGTGTGTAAGGCGGTGTAAGAAAGTGAGAAATCCCAAACTCCTGAAGTTGACCATTCAGCCGAACAAATTCACCCCCGTTATCAGAGTAAATGGACACAATTTTATTCCCAAAGTAGTTTTCAACCAAACGTTTATAAACTGGAAAAATTGTTGACACTTCAGACTTTAATTTTAACGGAAACAACCAAATATATTTTGTGTAATGGTCAACAAAGATTAAATAGTACCTAAACCCATCAATACTAGTAACTGGTGACGGTCCCCAAACATCAGTATAGATCAACTCAAGAGGTTTAGAGCTAGTCATAGAAGAAGTAGCAAAAGGAGATTTGTGCATTTTGTTGCACTTACAAGAATCACAAAAATATTTATTGTTTTCAACAGAAATATGAAATTGCTTCAAGATAGAACGGAGAACGAAAGTGGATGGATGGCCTAGCCTCCGATGCCAAAGGGACTGCGAAGAAACAACAGTATGAGAAATGCTGGGTCGGCGTAGAATTGACAGGTCAGGCGGCCACTCATAAATGCCATTAACGGGCTTCCCTTCCGCTAGCAGCACCCCCGTGCTCAAATCCTTCACATGAAACATAAAAGGGTTAAACAAGACTTCAACATTATTTGAGGCACATAACTGATACACAGATATTAAATTCTTATTTAACGCAGGTACACATAACACATTCTGCAGATGTAGATCAGATTTCTTTGATGGTAGATATGTAGATCCAATATGAGTTATAGGGTAGGAACTACCATCACCAAGAAGCACATCATCATTGCCTTCATATTCAGAGTGAATAGAAAGATTTTGCAGATCCTGAACCACATGTTGATTTGCTCCAGAATCGACGATCCACTTTCCATCAGCTGTACCTGGTGAGCTAGTCACACAATTGACTTGCGGATTAGTCACCTTGGACGATTCACCAAACAGCCACGGTACTAATTTTTTCAATTTGTAGCACTGCCTCATTGTATGTCCAGGTCGGTCACAAAACTGACATTTGACCTTCCCTTTTGACGTCGAACCAGTACTGGAATATCCAGCCGATGAAGCAGCAGTAGAAGAACCAGATTTACCACCAGAGTTATTTGGTCGAGCAGATGCAGCCTTCACATAATTCACCGTTGTAGGTGCAGATACGGGAATTACATTCCTGACCAGTTGGCTTTCGAAATCAACAAGCTTGTCATGAAGAACATCAAACGTAATTTCAGAATCACGAGCTCTTATTGCAGCTGCCACTTCTTTGTATTCCGGAGGTAATCCATGAAGAACATGTAAGACAACTTCATTCATAGATATAATTACCCCTGCAGTTGCAAGCGTGTTCGTAGTAGCCTTTATATTTTGCAGAAATTGAGTGATCGATAGCGATCCCTTCTTAGCAGTAAATAACGACTCACGGAGTCCCATGATTCTTGCCTGAGATGGTCAAGCATAGGTCCGTTTGAGAGTACGCCAAACATCAGCTGCTGTCTTTTCACCAACAACAAAGGGCACAATTTCAGGCGACAAGGAAGCAATAAGAGCAGACCGGATCAATTGATCCTGTCGAAACCAGATCGGATCAGCATCTCTGGTTATCGGATTTGATATTTCCACATATTTTAGAAAATCGTATCCGATGAGTAAGGAGTACCACTGCGTATGCCACGATTGGTAATTCGTGGATGTGAGTTTGATAGGTGCTTGAGCAGTAGCATTGATTGAGATGAGTTGTGTGTTTGCAACCACTGGAATCTGCGTAGTTTGTAACACAGAAGGGGTGTGTGAGCTCTCGGTGGTGTCGAGACTCGGATTAGTCATGGCTGCAGAAAAAAAAAATTGTTAAGCCTTACGGCTCTGATACCATAAAGTAATTGGAGGAAAAGTAAGTTTATTCATAAACAGAGGTCAACTTAAATACATTCAGAGTACAACCAGTTAGCCTATAAAGAAGGGATATACATAAACAGTTACAACATATTGATATATATAAACACCTATAATCACGTAACCTTATCCTTTCCTAATAACATCGCCAATAAATCCACATAATGTTTTCAGTATTTATTTAATTTTATTTGTTTAATTTTTATTCTCACAATAATCACATAATATTTAATAATTTTTACATAAAATACATATAACTTAAATAATAAAAATATAATATATATAAAACATTTACAACACATCTATAATATATCTACTATATATCTGCATAACAAAATTATGTGTATTTTTTTAAATTTTTTTATGTATATAATATTTAAAATTTATTTAAAAAATAAATTTAACGATTTCTATTAATATATTTTTTATATTTTACTTTTTTTAATTTTTTTAGTGTTATTTTTTTATAATTAAAATTAAAATTTATCTTTTATAAAAAATTATAATTTTTATATGATGAAAATTAATTTAAAATATTAATTATTATTATTTTATTATAATATTTTTATTTGATAGTGAAGTTTTAAAAAAATATGAAAATTAAAATAAAATATTGATTATAGTGAAGGAATATATATTTTTGAAAAAAATTATTTTAGTAAATAATAAGATATTTTTAAAATTTTATTTAATTTTTTTATAAAAATATAAATATTTTTAGTTTTTATAGTATTTTTAACATATATATATATATATATATATTTTGTAGATAATTATGTAAATTCAGATTCAAGAAATGAAAATGGGCCGAATGAATTTCTTTCTACCTCAATTTCGTATCTGTAAATCACTTGGTTTACTATGAGCCTGATGGAGCTTTGCCCATAACAAGAATAGGTCGAATCCTAAGGAAGGAAGATAGAGTCAGAGCAAGTTTAAAATGAATTCGAGAAATGTCAAAGAGAAAACCAAAATTAAAGACGAAATTCTCTAAATCGGATGAAGTTAAAGTGGTTAAGCAGTGGATACCAAAAAAGGAGGTTGCTCCCCCTAAACATGATTCACATGCTGCCAATAATTCTCAATCAATTGATAATAATAGGGTTGCAATTAATAATCCTTCTCCATTTCTCGAAACTGCTGATCTTCATGTTGATAATGTAGTCCTGGCTCTTGAAATTCAGAATTTAGATTCAACTCTTTCGAACCAATCAGGACAACAAGAGCAACAGGGAGAAATTTTACCGGCTACAGACAATTATGGTTCTGATATTGACATTGATGCACATTCAGATGGGGATGAGTTACAGCATAATTCAGAAACTGAACTTGATCCTGAAATACCCACATGCTAGATGGAGGATCTAAAAAGCGCTAGTAAGTCGATTGGTTCTAAGTTGCGAGCTGCATCTACAAGAGTTCAGGAAAATGCTAATTTGAACTCGGATACAATTAATCATGAGGATGGTTTTATTCGGATTGAGCGCAAGAAAGTTCCTCATAGAAAACAGTCCAGGAATCCTAGAACTGAGAAGCGTCGAGGACGACCAAAAGCTTCCTCTTCAATTCCAGACCAATGAATTCCCTTTTTTGGAATGTCCAAGGCGTGGTCTCTTCTCTCCCTCGTCTTCGTAATATCTGTACATCTCATAAGCTCTGTTTTATTGCAATTATTGAACCGATGGTTACCAAGGACAAAGCTCTTTTTTTTGCTCAACAGTTGGGTTTTGATGCTGTTCAAATCTCTTTGGACAACAAAATCTGGTTATGTTGGTCGTCTCATCTCATCACTTTATCCTCCTTCTCTATTAGTTATAATGTGTTGTCTTGCAATGCATATCTTCATGCTATGAATTTTAGTTTCTACTTTACTGTTGTTTATGGCCCGCACAACCGTCCTGCTAAACAAGCTTTATGGGATAAGATCAGATTATTAGCGGATTCTACATCTCTTCCCTGGCTCTTAGGGGGTGATTTTAACATTATTAGAACTCTTGCTGAATATAGAGGTAATTCGGCTCCCTGTCTTAATAGCATTATGGATTTTGTTTCCCTCTCAGATGACTGTGGTTTCATTGATGTGCCTTTTTATGGTTGTGAGTTTACTTGGACTGGAATGAGGCCCTCTGGACGTGTTTGGGAACGATTGGATCGGATCATGGTTACATCCAGCTTTCTTGGTTCCTTTACTGAAACATTTGCAAAACATTTAAGGCTACATCGGATCATTCACCTATGCTATTTCAATGTTCTTCGCAACAATTTTCTGGTCCTAAGCCATTTCGCTTTCAGCACATGTGGCTTGAGGATAATCATTCTTGGCTTTAATTAAAGATTGTTGGGATAAATCATTTCATGGTGGAGGCATGTGGGGTTTGTTTATTAAACTTAATGAACTCAAACAGGAGGTACAGAAATGGAATAAACAACAATTCAGAAATATATTTAATGATATTGCTTCCCTTGAGACTGAAGCTGCGGCGGCAGAAGTTCTTTTTTTGACAGATCCCTCCCCTACTAATCGTAGTAAATGGCAGCAATTAGAAGCCTCTTTGATTCAAAAAACATAAATATGAGGAGATCTTTTGGCGTCAAAAAGCTAAAATCAAATGGTTAAAGGAGGGTGAAGCCAACACTCGTTTTTTCCATAATTTTGTCCGGGTTAAACAGGTGAAACAAAGGATTTTTGCCATCAAAAATGGATCTGGGGTATGGATGCAAGATCAACAGGAAATTGGTGCAGCAGCGGTAGAATTTTATAAGTCTCTTTTTTCGGCAGATTCGGTGCATGAGACTAATTCATTGCTTGATAATCTTACTGCTGTGGTTTCAGTGGATCAGAACTCCTCCTTGGAAGCCATACCTGACGTTCAAGAAATAAAAAGGGCAGTTTGGCAACTTGATCCTGACAGTGCAGCGGGTCCAGATGGCTTTGATGGAAAGTTTTTCCGAGCTTCTTGGGACATCATTGCTTGGGATATTTGCAGTGCGGTTCAGGAATTCTTTTTGGGCATTCCCATTCCTAAAGCCCTTAGTTGTGCTTCCATAGTGTTAATTCCAAAAGTTGAGCATCCATCTGAGTTTAGTCAATTCCGTTCGATCTGTCTCGCTACATTCATAAGCAAAGTCTGTACCCGGATTCTAGCAAACCGAATGGCTCCTATTCTTGATGGTATTGTTTCAAGGGAACAGGCAGGTTTTTTGAAAGGACGATCCATTCATGATCAAATACTAATTGCCAATGAGCTAATTAACGATATTGACAGGACTACTCGGGGTCCTAATCTAGCAATCAAACTAGACATGGCAAAGGCTTTTGACAGGGTTTCTTGGTCTTTCTTGGAGGCTGTTTTACTTAAACTGGGTTTTTCAACTCGCATTGTTTCTTTGATTATGAACAATTTGAAGGCTACTAATTTCTCTGTTATGGTGAATGGAGTTCAATACGGTTGTTTTCGTCCAACACGAGGAGTCAAACAGGGCGATCCATTATCCCCCTATCTTTTCATTTTGGCATCCAAATGTTTTTCTAGGGGTTTAAATAAACTTGTTGATGATGGTGCAATTCAGCGTTACAAATCTTCAAGGAATTGTCCACTAATCACTCATTTAGCTTTCGCGGATGACCTTCTTATTTTCCTTTCGGGAGATACGAAGAGCATTAAAAATTTTTCGGAGTTTCTACAACAATATCAAAAGCTATCAGGTCAGCTAGTGAATTTAGATAAATGTTCCTTTTACTGTTCTTCAAAGCTTCTCACTATTCGAAAGGAACAAATTCGTGGCCTTCTTTCCATTAACTACAAATCCTTTCCTTTTATGTATTTGGGAGCTCCGATTTACAAAGGAATCAACAGGGCAGAATATTGCTCGAATCTTCTTCAGAAAATTGATTCCAGATTGCTTGGATGGACGAAAAAATATTTATCTCCAGGAGGCCGATTATTGTTAATCAGGCATGTTCTAAACTCTGTGCCAATTCATACTCTTGGAGCAATGGTATTGCCCAAAAAGATAATTTCAGCTTTAGAACGTCGATTTGCTGCTTTCTTTTGGAGTAACAGCACTTCAGTTCCTAAATATCATTGGGTTCGTTACAAGGATTTTTGTTTTCCGACAGCAGAGGGAGGCCTTGGTCTTCGATCAATTTCAGACCTTCAAGTAGCTTATTCCATTAAGCTATGGTGGAATTACAATAATGGTCAATCAGCGTGGGCTACTTTAATGGAAAATAAATATAGTAGAAGAGGAGGAATTGTCTTCAAACAAAATGATTCACCAACTTGGAAGTGGCTTTGTCGTATTAACCAGGTAGCAAACACTTTAATTACTGTGGAAAATGGATGTGTCCAATGGACAGAATCGGGTGAGAGTCAATTTAAACTTTGTACTGCTTTTGCTCTCGTGAGGCAGAGGAAAGCTTCGTCATTTGCATGTAGCAGCATATGGCATTCTTGTATTCCCATGAAGTTTTCCATCTTTACATGGCGTTTGCTGCGAAATGCAATTCCCCTCGATGATAGATTGCAAAAGCTGGGAATTTCTATTGTCTCATGCTGTCCTTTTTGTCAGTCGGCAGAAGGTAACAAAGACCATATCTTCTTTACCTGTTCTCAGATAAAGATAATATAGCAGTACTATGGCAGTTACATATTCTCAAGCCCGATAACAGGGTCCTCAATCCGTCAAACTCTGCTTTCTTGGTGGCTTTCTTACCGGTCAAACACAGTAAATGGTGTTATTGCACGGTTTGTTTCTCAAGCCATTCTATTTTCCATTTGGACTGAATTTTGCTCACTCAATTGGGGGGATGGAGCTTTTTATGTTCCTGCTCTAAAGCGCAAGATTGATGACCATATTTATAGGTGGGGAGTTGCTTTCTCATTTAAATTTGCCAAATCACCATCTTGCTTCAATGATTTACTACCTCAAAGATTCGGATGCAAGAAGCTGAGAGCTGTTAAAGTTTATTGGCACAAACCGCATCAAGGCACTCTCAAATTAAATGTTGATGCATCTTTCTCGAAGGGAAATGCTGCGGGCGGCGCCATCATTAGGGATCATAATGGTAATCTTATCGCAACAAAAGGATTCATTATTCAAGCTCGCAACCCAGAAGATGCAGAGAACAAAGCTCTCCTAGCGAGCCTTGAATGGTACAAATCTCTTTTCTCATCTCCACTTATAGTCGAGGCTGACTCACAACGAAGTGTAGACTTCATTTATTCCAGCATCAATGTAGCAACAAACAATTCAAATCACTTTCATTCTTTATCAACAGCTCGTGATCTAATCCAAAAAGGGATGCTACAGGTGACTCATGTGTTCAGGAAAGGAAACAAATCAGCTAATTTTTTAGCTCATTTTGCTAGATTTTATTTTCAGTCATGTAATTTCATTACTTTCAATAGCTTGCCGCAAACTTTAAAGAGTATTGTATTATCCGACAATATGGGATTACCTTATATTAGATATAAATAAAACATGATCGACTTAACAGTAGGCTAGGCTGGTTTCAGTCGCTATCGCTGAACCGCTTAGTTTTTCGAGTTGGGTTTGATAGTTTTCAAAAAAAAAAAGACGAAATTCAAGAAATACAAATGGGCCTGAAGATAATTTATGGAAGGCCCATAACATGGTCAAATAGATTTTAATTTTTTTATATATTTGCATGACATGATAATAAAACACGATAAATTTCAACTAGTAATTCTCTCTCATTACAATTAAAAAAGGACAAAAGAATCAACTCAATTTAATAAAAGTTTAATTCTAAATTAATTAGTATCGGTTATATAAATTCTCTTTTTTCACTCAGAACGATTATGGACTATATCTCTGAAAAGATATGAAACTGTAATATAATTTTGAACTACTTTTATCGAAATGAGTTTAGGCTTACCCCTACTCTATTTTAACTTGCTCCGTTTTTCTAAGAGGTGCATGATTAAATATTTATTTCGCATAGCTAAATAATTTTAATCTATTAGCTAAATAATTTTAATCTATATTTTCTTATTTTAATTTCAACGGGTGTTATCATCACATTGTCTCTAATATATTCATCATAGATTCTATCCATTCTAATATGTTTATGCATTCATCTTAGCATTTTTATTTTAGTAATATAAATCTTATTCATATATTATTCTTTAAATGTCCAACACTGTGTATTATAGCATACCATATTGTAGTGATAAATGATTTTAAAAATGATAAAAGGACTAATTAGATCAAATTAATTAATAATCAATTAATTTTTTCTCTTTAAAAGATAGTATCATATCTAGCTGTAAGCATATATTTTTCTAAATAATATATTCAAAATTAATTCTCTCCCTCTCTAAAATGTGTAAAAAAAAAGATAGTGTCATATTTAGTTGCTTAATTTTATCTTTTAAGTTCCTTATGTTAAATGTGTTGAAATTAAGGAATATTGCCACTTTTACCAAAGCATAAACCAAATTAAAATTGACTTGTAGAAAAAAAAAAGAATATACATTGGACTTCATAATTATGGTTTCAAAGTAGAAGAAAAAGAAGAAGAATATTAGGTTAAGTCACCAAATGATATGATGGATTAGCAACTTAATAGTTATTAGCAACTCTCATCATCTTACTCTTGCCTTTTCCCTTTTGCTTTTTCCTTTTTAACAAACTTTCATCTATGGTAGAATATATACACACACACACACACGTTCAACCCATAATTAAAATATGGGATAACACTAATCCATTTTTGGTTTTAAAACTAATTCATTTTTGGTTCTTTTTTTGTTTGCAATTGTTACTCAAGTTCTTTTTAGATGGTGTTGAAGTCTTTTTTAAAGAATTGATGGGGATTTAAGTTTTATAAACTTTAAATAATCAATTTAATAGATAAATTTATTCTGAAATTTGCATGATTTTGTAATTATATGTACATTTTTAATTTTATGCTAATTTGAATTTATAGCTTCAATTGAAAAAAATAACATTATTTTGAAAGAAAAAAAAATGGATCTTTATTATATCATGTAATCAATGTAATCTTTAAATTTCAATAAAATTATGGATTTTATAATTTTGTAAATTATTGATAATCAAATTAATTGAATTAATTAATTAAATTAATAAAGTTAAAGAGTTCAGTTAATTTCAGTCAAAATTTAAATTTTGAATTGATAATATAATATAATAAATTAGATGATGAATTTGATTTTTTATATTTCAATTGGCATTTTTTTTTCTAACAATTATAACCTAGGATAGCATTGATATAAAATAAAGGATAAGGTACAATTAATCTAATAAAAAATACAAAAATTTTAGAATAAATTTATTTATTATGCCTGTTTTATTTTAAAATAACTTATATTTTGTTATTCTTATTAAATTAAAATATTAGTTTTTATTGAAGTTATTATATGAATAAAAATATAATTTTAAAATATATTAACTAATTTAAATTTATTTTGAACGTTTGAAAGGATAATTATTAAACTTTATTTTAAAACAATAAAAAAGTTCTCCATATTATTAAATTATGGAAATAAATTATCTTTAAATGATAAATATTTTGAGCAGATTTAAATGATAATTTGTTATTGATGAAAATTGAAAATTGAAAATTGTGTATATTTGTAAAGTAATGTCATAGGCTTATCACTAGTCTTTGAATAGATACTATCAAACTAGAATCTTGTTATATTTTGGAAATTATATATATTATTGATTTCATTGAAAAAGATTGATATTAATATAAAAATAAGATTTTATTTTTTAAAATAAAATTAAGAGATGTTTGATATTTTGAATGGCTAAATTTTTATATTTTATAATTCCATCTAAGATACATAGTTAGTTAGAATCAGGGTTGTATAGTATAATTTATCATAATTAAGTCAATAATTTTTCGTAATTAAATCAATTTATTTTTCACTTTTATAAATTTGTTTTAATGTTAAAATTATATTATTAATTGATTTATAATAAAATTAGTTTTGTTTAATTGTTTATTATTTTGATTATTAAAATTAGATTACTATAAAGTATGTATTTAAGAAATATATTAATTATCATATTATAATATTCGTCATATTTTTATTGTGAAATGTGTCTTATAATTGTTTTTTATGTTGATAATTAAATTATTAATTTTCTTAATTTTTCAATTATTTAATTTTAAAATATAGAAATTATTTAATCTCAACCATATTATAATATCATACTATTTATATCAACAAGGCTTTATTGTTAAAAAATATTGAAAAATAAAATTCAATAATCTCTTTTATACAAGCAAGTTTAAAAGAACTAAATGAACGTTGGATTTTCAAATTCTATTTTTATTTTTTATTTTAGATATGAAGGTAAAAAAGAGTATTTCAGTGAACTAGCATTTTCCAAAAATGAAGCTCAATATTGAAATAAATAAATTGCAGTCCATTAATTAGAAACTAATGACAGCCATACGATAAATAATTTTTCCATACATAAGAAACTATAGTGCATGGATCAAATGAAAAAAAAATACTTTTTTTGAAAAGTATTAATTAAATTAATGAAAAAGCAGAAAGTTCATAACCCACTTAAGTATAGTCATTAAATTTTAAAAAATGATAAAACTAAATAAATAAATAAAAAAAAGCAATAATAATAATAATAATTATAATGGCAAGAAATGAAAGTTGGTAAAGTGGTTGCAAAAGTTTCTTGTAAATATGGTCTAAGACTAACAAATAAAAATACTATGCATTATTAACAGTATGAATTGAAGTGGGAATAAATAAACAAAGAAAACAAGAATATATATATATATATATATATATATGTTGGTGGTGGGGATCAGAATAACGCACTAAAAGGAAAGCGCACCAAAAATTTTAGTTTCAGTAATTCAAAAAAAAAAATACAACAAAACAAGAAACCATTCTCTTTTGTGGGCCCATTTCCGCCATGGCCAAGAACTAGCCCCCACCTCAGCGCTCCCTTCATCATTTTCATCAAGAACTCTCTCTCTCTCTCTCTCTCTTTCTCTCATCAGCATTTGCACCCCACAAAACAATTTCTCTCATTTTCCACTCAAGATAATAAAACTTCTTCTGTTTTTTTTTTCTTTTCTCTTTTACTAGTTTGGTTTTTGATCCAATCTTTCCATGAGAGTGATATTTATTTTCTATTGATTTTTTGTTAAATGGGTTTTAGTTGGTTGTGAAGAAAGTGAATTTCTGGTTCTTATTATTAGTTTTATCATAATTTTTATTTTTATTTTATAATGGGAAATTGTTGGTGTAGATGGGAGCCTTCAGTTTACAGAGTATCATCAAATGTAAAATCAGGTTGGTTACCAGTTTTTTTACTTGTTTAATCTAATTTATCTATTTATATGTTTGATTTAAGAAATGGGTTTCTCTTTTTATGTGGTTTTTTTTCTGTTACAGTTTGCTAAAAGCAGGATTATTTTAGTTTGATTGCAATGACCATACTCTTTTTCTCATTGTCCTGTTTATGCTCTCAGTTTTCCACTGTACTGTACTGTGTGAATTATACGTTTTTGTTGTGACTTTTGGTTAGGATTTTGATGAGTGTTTCATTCTCCAAAATAATAGGAGATTGAATATTCATATTCCTTGAACATTCTGTTTTTCGTGTTTTTTGCTATGTTTTTTATTTTTTTTTTGTGGGAATTTTTCCAAGATTTTCTGGAAATAGTGAAATTTTCCAAGATTTATTAGGAAGATGTCCACCATTGACTGCATATCTCATGCTTATGCAATTTGATTAAGGAAAATAAATGAAGGAAATGTAGCCTTTTGCCCTTTTTTTTCTTCACTTTTAATTTATTCCCACTTATAAAGGTATTCAACTTTATATTTTCTCTCTTCTGGAAAGTGGAAGCTTCTAACTATAGTATCTTAATACTATTTTTATATTTCTTGCAGAAAGTCTAAAAAAAACATGTTCTCAGCTTTCAGATTAAAGTTTTGAAACTATTATTATCTTGAACCTTTATTTATCTTGTTTTTCTGCTCTCTTTTTCTAGTTGGAAATTGATAATCTCTATTTTAAGGTTCAATTCTGGATTCTTACTAGTCCCATGAATCTTTATATGGCTTAAAATTTGCAATACATTCATTTTTTTTTTCTCATTATTTGTTAAGAAAGAAAGTAGAGGAATAGATTAAAATTCATTTTAGATTTAAATTTCAATTTAGAGTTCTGAATATTGTTCTATCTGATAATCTTCTTGTACCTATAACTGGTTTTGGAAGCCTGCTATTTGCAGTACTCAAAATTCACGTTTTATATGGTTATTTGTAATTATATTATTCCATTGATTTTAAAGAATTGTAAGAATAAATTTTGCCAGAGGTTTGATGATTGCATTTTTTATTTTATTTTTATGTCACATTTCTATCTTTAGAGTCTCCAAAAGACCAGAGCCCTTCAGCCCAACAAAAAAAAGATATTAAGAAGCTACCATCAAATCCTGAGGAAGTAGAAGACCTACGTCGTGACTCAGCTGCAAATCCATTGATTGCATTTACCTACGATGAACTAAAGGTAATCACCGGAAACTTTAGGCAAGATCGTGTGTTGGGTGGAGGAGGATTTGGAAGTGTTTATAAAGGGTTTATCACTGAGGATCTAAGGGAAGGACTTCAGCCTCTTCCAGTTGCTGTTAAGGTTCATGATGGTGATAATAGTTACCAAGGCCACAGAGAATGGCTGGTAAACTTTATGTTCTTTTTATTTTTTTCCTTTTTGTTTTTCTGTTCTACTAAAATATAATATTATGTATATTGAGAGACATTGCTATGCATGTTCTTCTGTTACCTTTTTTTTTTATGTTCTTGATAAGCTTGATTAAGAGGTTTGAGAACTTTCAGGCGGAAGTCATATTTCTGGGACAGCTTTCTCATCCAAATTTGGTGAAACTGATTGGATACTGTTGTGAAGATGAACACCGGGTGCTAATATACGAGTATATGGCTCGGGGTAGTGTGGAAAACAATCTATTTTCAAGTAAGTGTCTGATAATTCACCTTAAAATAATTCCTAGAAAGCTCTCCCTTCTTAATCTTGGATGTTTAAATAATGTCATTCATCATAAAATAATACCTAGAAAGCTTTTCCTTCTTTATCTTGGATACTTAAATAATATAATCATTGTAGAATTTAGCAAGGAAAATATGCCAAATCCAGGTAAACAAGGCATTATTTGTCAGGAAAAATAATTAATGATTCAAAAGAGTTCCATTCTTCTGTATTTTCCATCCTTCAATTAGAGCGTGGCCATTTTCATGGTTGGTGTGATGGCATTATTGGAGCTAAGATTGCCATCAAAGGACATTCTTATGAATACAATAGGGTTTGATTTGTATTTTTTAAAGTAATTAAAGAAAGTGACTACAAAGCTACCATAATGGTTTCTAGCAGCCTATGCTGATGTTGCTTTCAAGGAAGGTGAAATAAGAAGTAGAATGATGTATATTCAGGTTATACAATTAAATAGATACATTTCTTTTCTTTTTTGCTGGAAGTGATCCCTATGGGAAGTAAATTCAAAAAACCACCAGAAAGGTGCTAGGAAGTGATAATAGAAAAATATTGAGGACAGATGCACGCTTATGGATAGCCTTTTAATTATGTAATGATAGTATAGAATTTTCTTGACCTTTTCAAGGTCATGACTAAAGTCAGTAACTTAGTATAGCATATTGTACTAAAACTTTTTAGTTGCATCTGTGAGAGGCATTTTTGCTCTTTATTGTTTCTCAGTCTTTTCAAATATATGGCAACATATATATCTTCCATTCTGCAGGAGTATTGCTTCCTCTTCCATGGCATGTTAGGATGAAGATTGCATTTGGTGCAGCAAAAGGACTTGCATTTCTCCATGAAGCTGAAAAACCTGTTATCTATCGAGATTTTAAGACGTCCAATATTCTACTTGATGTGGTTAGTTTATTGAACCTGCAATGTTACTGTAGCTTGAGAAAGACAAACAAAATTTTCACTCAAGTTTCCATTTATTCCTACTTAAAAGGAAACTACAGAATCAATTGCTTTTCATTTCTTCCAAAATGAAGGTTCCATAATTAAGAAGCCATGTTAATATGGAATTTCAGCAATAGACAATGAATAAGGAGTCATCTCTTCTATGATGTATGAGAATTACTTCTACCACAACAGAATTTCATTACAGAGGTTAAATCAACCAATAGAGAATGAATGCCTCGTATTTGAACAGAACTGCTGCACATTATTGGAATCTTATTTAATTTATAACTTCTTTTCTCTTTTTGTCCCTCTGATAGGCTACAGAGTTCATGAGCTTGTACAGAACCATTAGATGTTACTGTAATTTAACCAAATCTTTGCTTACATTTTTGTGGTTTTCTGCGCAACAGGATTATAATGCAAAGCTCTCTGACTTTGGTCTTGCAAAAGATGGACCTATGGGAGACAAAACTCATGTTTCCACGCGCATAATGGGGACTTACGGGTATGCAGCACCTGAATATATAATGACAGGTAATTTTTCCCATCTAGGTTCTCCTCATTTCTATGTTAAGGAGGCTACAAGGGATGGGCAGCCTTGACTATCGAAAATCAGTCTTTATTAGTATTTGCAATATGCTATGCATAGTCATTCAAAATGAAATAGAACACTAATAAGCATTCAATTGTTGCACAGGGCATCTTACTCCTAGAAGCGACGTATACAGCTTTGGCGTTGTGCTTCTTGAGCTTCTCACAGGCAGAAAATCATTAGACAAATCACGGCCAGCTCGAGAACAGAACCTGGCAGATTGGGCTCTCCCTTTGCTAAAAGAGAAAAAGAAATTGCTGAACATTGTGGACCCAAGATTGGAGGGAGATTACCCTGTTAAAGGAGTACACAAGGCAGCTATGCTAGCTTACCATTGCTTGCACCGAAATCCAAAAGCGAGGCCTCTAATGCGAGATATAGTTGACTCATTGGAGCCTCTGCAGGTTCCTGAAGAATCTTCAAATGGGAAAGCTGTGTTTACTGTGATTAATGTAGCAGCAGATGGTGAGTTAAGAAGAAAAGAAGATTCACTGTGAAACTGACATGGCTCTGATTTTGTTTTGTAAAAGCTTCTTCTCCAGGAAAAAAAAAAGTGAGTTTTTGCATTAGATAGCTTTTCTTGTTTGTCTAATGCGTTCACCATTTTTTTTTTTAAATTTTACCTTTTATTTTCATTTTCTGTGCCTTTTTTTACTTCACTGTTCAGGCTAAAGCATGACTATGATATATACTGGTAGTTGGAATTATTGTAAAAGTGAACATCACTGCTGATATGTATTGTCCATACCTTCTTTCTTTTTTATAAAGCTTTAATGGCATTTTTGTATAACAAATTTATTATAAATGTTTATACATTTATAAAGCTCTAATATTGTAGATGTTTATTTACTAAAACAATATTAAATAATAACAAATTTAATCAATATTGTAAAACTTATTTAATATGTATTTTTTTAATTAATAAAGATGCAATATGTTTAATTTTGATAGTTTATAATATATAAAATATGCATCGTTGCAAATCTATTTATTCATATTATTAAGAGAAAGTTGCAAATCTATTTATTCATATTATTATGAGAATTCACGCAATTTCCTCATCTGGTTTGCAAAAGTGCGAGCCCAGCATGTTTTCTTTCCAATTATATAGATTTCGGATTTTCTTTTTTAAATTTACTTTTAGACGTTACTTTTTTTATTTTTTTTATTTTTTTATTTTTGTTTTTTTTATATTTTTTATCTAAATTTTTTTATATAATATTTTTAATATATACAAAAAAATAAATATATATAACATATACATAATATATATATAACATATATAAAATGCATACTCAACAATATGAACTATATCTACAATACATATACAATATATTAACAATACATCGATAATAAATCTACAACACATCTACATAATATTTTTAATATTAATATTTATACAATATTCACACAATGTTTAACAATTTTTATATAAAATATATACAATTTTAATAACAAAAATATAATATACACATAACATTTACAATATATCTACAACATCTATAATATATCTACAATACATCTACATAATAAAATTGTGTGTATTTTTAAATTTTTTGCATTGATATAATATGTAAAATTTGTTTAAAAATAAATTTAATAATTTTTTAATGTATTTTTGTATATTTTTATTTTATTTTTTTAGTGTTATTTATTTTTTATAATTAAAATTAAAATATTTTCTTTTTTATAAAAAATTATGATTTTTATATGATGAAAAATAATTTAAAATATTAATTTTTATTATTTTATTATATTTTTTTTATTTAATAATGAAGTTTGATAAAAATAAAAATAAAAATTTGAAGTAAAATATTGATTGTATTGAGAGAAGAAGCATTTTTGAAAAAAAAAACTTTTGTTTTATTGAGGGATGATGTATTTTTAAAATTTTGTTCTAATTTTTTTTTATAAAAGTGTAAATATTTTAGTTTTTTTAATATCTTTATAATAAAAGTTATTTTTCAAGATAGTTATGTAAATATCCCTATTATTAATCACATATCCTAATTTTTTCTCCTAATTACTTGAAAAATATGTAATCATATTAATTCTTGAGTTTAAATAATTCATAATTTAAAATCTTTGTAATTTAATATTTATTTATTTAATGCTTAACTCAATTCAACAAAATCTTAATCTAAAAATAAGTAGAGTTAGCTATATGGATTTTCTTTTTTCATCCGGTATGATTTAGGAATCCATTTAGGTTTATCTGTGCTTCTCTTAACTATATCAACTTTAACTTATTCAGTTTTTTAGACCATCACATCACTAGGTCATCGTTTTATATGGTCAAACTACTTCAATCTATGCCCTCTTATCTTATTCTCGATAGGTGTTGCCCATAGTCTTTCTCTAATACACTCATTGCATATTTTATCCATTCTAGTATGTCCACATATCCATCTTATCATTCTCATTTTCTGCAATATGCATCTTACTTATGTTTTATCTTTTCACTTCTCAATACTCATTACCATACATTATAGCAGGCCGTTTTTAGTGTTATAAAACTTTTCTTTCAGTTTAACTGACTTCTTTCAATTACATAAAACTCCTATGATACTCTTCTACTTTATTCAACCAACTTTAATTTTATGACTAATATTTTCTTCGTAACCCCCCATCATCTTGAAAAATAGAGCCAAGGTATTTATAATGAGTGCTATGAGATACTGTCACTCCATCTAAAACTACTTCACCTCCCTTTCCATTCATGTTACTAAGTCTATAATGCATATACTATATCTTAGTTCTAATTATCTTAAAACTATTGGATTCCAAAGTACTTCTCCACAACTCCAACTTTTGACTTACTCTTACTTGGGTCTCATCTATTAATAGAATATCATCCGCGAACATCATATACCAAGGAATATCTTCTTGTATATGCCTTGTAAGTTCATCCATAACTAAGGTAAAGAGATAAGAGCTCAAAGCTAAACCTTGGTATAACCCAATAGAAACAGAAAAATTCTTAATATCCCCTCCAACAATGTAGACACTAGTAATAGCTCCATTATACATATCTTTCAAGACTTGGAGATATAAATAGCCTCCTACGCTCTAAGACTCATCATAAAACCTCTCTAGGAATTCTATCATAAACCTTATCCAAGTTGATGAAAATCATATGTAAATCCTTCTTAACCTCTTTGTATTTTTTCTTGAAATCTCTAATAAGGAAGATAACTTCCATAGTTGATCGATTAGATATAAACCCAAATTGGTTTGGAGAGATACAAGTGTCCAAACATAAGTGGAGTTTCACAACTTTTTCTCATAGTTTCATGGTATAGCTCATAAGCTTTATACCTTTATAGTTTAAGTAATTTTGAATATCTTCTTTATTCTTAAAATAGGTATCAAACTATTTTATCTTCATTCATCAAATATTTTCTTTATACTTGTGATCTTATTAATCAAAGTAGTCAACCACATAACTTCCACATTTTCTAAATATTTTCACACTTCAATGGCTAAATAATACAATTTTAAGGCACACTAAATATTGAAGTTGGTAAACCTGATATGAATGCCCAATTACAAATTGGAATTTAAATATTACACATTTTATGCTATCTTTTTTCAATTTGTAGCCATGTCAATTTTGTGTAATCAAGTGTTCTTAAGGTTTATTGAAGTTGTAAAGCTTAATTTCTTTGTTTTGTTGAACATCAATTAATTATTAATCAATCAATGATTTTTATTCAAATAATAAATGATTAATCAAGAATTATAGATTTGATTACACTTATACCTATTATTTTTTCTGCACAGAAACCACCTATTAACCATTTCTTTATTACAAATGCTCAAACTAAAATAATTGCCCTTGTAGTTCTCTATTTATCATGTTCACTGTATCAATTTTCTTGAAATCTTTACATTATAAAACTCATTTTTAATTTTTTATATCTCAAAACAATTATATTTTTTTGAAGGTACCATAGATTGTATCCACAAAACACAATCATTGACTTAAAGTCAATAATGCCTTGGCACAAAATCTCTCTAGGTTTTGGAGTTTGTTTCGTTTGAATTTCACCTTTTGGTTAATATTTTGATAATCAGTCATCACAAAACTTCTCTTCTCACTATTAGAGAACAAAGCCTATTATAACCTCACTCATATTTTTTATTACTAACCAAAATGCTTCATTTACACTACTATCTAGTTAAAGCTTAAAAATTCTTCTTATAACTTTTGAGTTATAATTGTGTTCTTTTAATTTAAATTCTAGCTATGAATTTGCTAAAGCTTTTAGTTTTCCTTTGAATTATTTTGGATTTAACAACTTATTTGAGCTCTTTGTGATTGTTAATTGATTTTATAAAATTTTTTAAATTTATTTCTTTTCCTTATTTTATCTTATGGGTGGTTAATATTTTGAAGGTGCAATTTTTTTTCTATTACAATGCTTTTTAGTATTTTACAGTCTCTCCCTCAGGTTTGTCATTCTTTATTAATTCCAATTACAATCCTAGTTTTATATCCTTTTCAATTTGGCATTTTTAGTTTTGTTTTTTGCATAAAAATCAAAGTTTTGTCCTTTTTTTTATTATACTAAAACATTTGAGCAAATTAATTCATTTTTTCTTTTTTTTAGTAAGAGACAAAACTTGAGTTAGCTAAGAGGGGATTATAAATATTATCTTTTTCATTTTATAGATTATCCCAACATGTCAATTTAGTGTAATCAAGTCTTCTTAAGATTTATTTGAAATTGTAAAATTAACTTACTTTTTTATTAAACATTAATTAATTATTAATCAGTCAATGATTTTTATCCAAATGCTAAATGATTAATCAAGAATTATATATTTGATTATACTTGTACCTATGTTTTTTTCCTACACATAAACCACTTACTAATCATTTCTTTATTACAACTACTCAAGTTACATAATTGCCATTGCAGTTTTCTGTTTATTATGTTCATTGTATCATTTTTTTTTTGAAATATTTCCACTATAAAATTCACTTTTTAGTTTTTTACATCTTCAAGGAATTACATTTTTTGAATGTTCCATAGATTATATCCAGAAAACACAGTCATTGGCTTGAAGTCGATGATGTCCTACCACAAAATATTTCCATGTTTTGTAACTTGTTTCATTTGAATTTGACCTTTATTTTGATAATGAGCCATCACAAAACTTTTCTTCTCATTATTTGAGAACAAAGCCTACCATAACCTCACCCATGTTTGCTATTACTAAACAAAATGTTTCATTTACATGACTAACCGGTTAAACCTTAAGAATTCTTCTACATAGCTTTGAGCTGAAAATTCATATGAACCTTATATTAAAATCCCATATTTTTGTAAGAATTTATTAGGTATGAGAGAAATCTCACATTGGAGAAGGGATTAATGATGAGTATATAAGTGGAAAGGATCTATAGACTCAATGTCATAAGGTTTTGGGTTGAGATGCGGTGTTAAATTCATAAGTGTATTCCGTCATTGAGGCCCATTAAGCAAATCTCCTTAATAATTGGACTTTCCGGTGCCAACACATGATATCAAAGTTGATGGTTCGGTGAGGACGAGTATAGAGACGGTGGTCATATCCTATGATTATCCATATCCCTCCATGTGAAAGAGTAAATGTTACTCTTGGTTGATGCGCAGTTAGTGAAAATATAAATGACTCTAAGTGATGCTATATACTCATGTCTGTGTTCAAAAAGAATTCCACTTAAGTGGAGCCTAAAGTCTGATGTGGGAGCTCATACTTGAGTGAGAGATTGTTGAAATTTATCAAGTGTGAGAGAAATCTCATATTAGAAAGAGATGTGATTAATGAGGGGTATATAAATGGAAAGAATCTATAGACTCAATGTCAGTTTTGGATTAAGATGTGATGTTAAATTCACAAATATATTTTCTTACTAAGGCCCATCAGGTAAATATTCCGAGTAATTAGGCTCCCCCAAATTTCGTGCCTTGATCAAGTATCCTAACATAATGAAATATGTTATCCAAAGATGATGAACAATATGATATAGATTTTATAGCCCAATACTTGTATGTGATTTTCAGGTATTAATAGAAATCTATACATATATTTTTGAAAAAAAAAAGGATCCACCTTACTTTACATTGTTTATGATAATATGCTTGTATTATATTCAATGGTTGTAAAATGCTTGTAATTTAAATTATGTAAAATACTTGTGATTTACATTATGTCAAATTGATTGTAAAGTTAGCATTGCTTATGCTGGTTAACTTAAAATCTAAATTATAAAATTCTAAACGTGCCTCTACTATACATATAAATCTTAAAAAGCTTAGCAAATAGCCCAATTATTGTGCTTTGTATAACAACTCAAATCTCTCTCCCTTTTTTCTCTCTCTGCATTTTTTTTTTGTAAAAGTTGTAATCTTTATTTTTATTTGGAAACTTTTTTATATTCTATTTCATTTTTCCTATATGTAAGTTGAGTGGCAGAGAATTTGCGGAAGGAATTGGGGAAACTTTTGTGGGTTTTGGTTGCTCTAATTTGTATTTTTGGGAAATGGGTGAATGGATTCTTGGAATTCAATGAGACAAAGATATTTAATACTGAAGCTAAAGCTTACGGTAATTTTAATTAATTTGAACCCATTTATAATGCTTTGATGGTAGGACTTACTCTCATTCAAGGAACTCGTGCTAGAAGTTACAGGTAGGGCAGAGCAAAAATTTTAAAACCAAACAAATCAATATGATTGAATCAAATTCAGTCAATTTAAATATACACTATGGGTTGGTTCAGTTTAGAAAATAGAAAAAACTTTGGGTTTATTCGGTCAGTCGAGTTGGGATAATTTTTTTTGTTTGAACCCAAACTTGACCAACTTTTTTATATTTATATATAAAAAATCATATATTTTTATTGTAATTCACCACTTAACTCGATCAAACCTGGCCCGACCCGACTCAAAAATACTAAAATATATCTAAATATAAAATTTCAATATTAAAGGTCAACTCGTTTGAACTTGACCCGATTCGACCGAATCTGAAATTAACTCGGGTAGATAAAACATATAAGATATATGGACGGTATCGGTTTTGTTTTTTTAATGTTTGGTTGAGTTTGATTAAAAAAAAACTCACCCTCAACACAACTGAATTCAACCCGTGCTCATCCTTGGTTGCAGGCACTTGCTAGCTTTTTATTATTACTCATTATTTCTGAAATTTTTTATTAATTTTTTAGCTATTAATTTGATTGATTTTACATATTGCTTTTTTTTAGCCTGGATTAGTGATCTTTTTCTTAATTTATTTGAATATTGTTGCAATGATAGCTAATGGATTTGCCCTCATCTTTCTAGGATCTACCTTGTAAGTTTAATTAGATTTATTTATTTATTTTCATGGACTACAATGGCAAATTTTCCTTAAAAAAGCTTATTAGAAGATAATTATTTTGGAAAAAGAAAATGATGTTTTTAATCTGCAAAGAAACTTATTTTCTTTGTGATTCCTACCATCTAATCATTCAGCCAAAGTTAGTTCTTTGATAAAGTTTATCATTGTAATAGTTAATTGCTACTTATTTTAATTGTATCATTTATTCTTATATAGCATTTATAATTAGAAAAAAAAATGATTTACATAGTAAATGTCATTGCAAGTTTTAATCTTTTAGCTTTTAATGACAATGACATTATTTTTTTGATGTTAGAATGTAAAACACTTTTCTTTGGAACCCTTTGAAAACAAAGAATCAAGAAAGTTCTTTGATAATTTTTTTGTTGAATTTTCAAGTATTTTATTTACCTCTAAGTGTTTTTTTTTTCTTGGATGAGACCCATTAGAGGTTTTAAGAAAAACAAAAAAAAAATAGAGAAAAATGTTGACAAAAATATATTAGTTGTTACTTTGTCTTCTTTGCAACCCCAACAACAACAACCCTTGGATTGGTGGGATGATTTTTTTAGGAGGATTACTAGTATAAATTCTATACTGTTACAATTTTGGATTTTGTATTTTAATATTTTATCATTCTTTGTTTATTGATTGTAATTGGTTGAGTGATTTATTACATGTTTTGTTGGTTGGTTCTATTATATACATTGATATTGCTTTTTGTGAGTTTATATATTATGTAATTCTTAAACAATTTTTATTGACTTTTTTTTTTCACCTTGGGTGAATTGTTATGACATGGGGTTGGATCGAATATATGGTAACTAGGTTGATAGTGAATTATTATTGAAGTTATACATGTCTTATACCTTTATTTTGAATTGATGTTGGCCAATGGATTGGTATGTTGGGTAAGTATGATTTTTATACTAATTGTTTGTAATTTTGAGCTTTTATTGAATTTTACATCAGTGTGGGGCTTTGGTGATTGTAGCTCCAGTAATTTGGTTAATTATATTTGTGATAAGATTTCAGATCATGGGTCAAGTCCTATTTTGTTAGTTAAGTGAATCGTAGTGGAGAAGTTCTTAGTATGCACTGAAAAGATAACATATTTTTGAAGGTAGAGAACATTGCCTGGATATCATTTCCACAAAGGCTATGGTTCAACGACAAATAGTTGGCTTATTCAATTGGAGGTTTGTTCTTCTATATTGAAATGATAGCATTATGTAATTTTTGGTCTCTATTTGCTCCATTAAATTGATTCACATGACTTCAATGTCATGAGCAAATTTGTGTTCTTTAGACTCTAAGAATTCTTGTTTCTATTATTGTAAATTCTTTTAATTGTAAAGTTTAATTTAATGGTTGCACTTGAAATAATTTACATGGATATGTCATCCATTTTTTAATTTCAAAATACTTGATTTACACTATTGAATAGTTAACCTCAAGAGTTCATCTAAATATTCTTATCTCTACCAGTGAAAAAAATAAAATAACACTAAAACCAAAATAAATCATTGTGTTTTCTTTTAATAACCTGCATAAAAATGCATATTAATAGAAAATTAAAGCAAAACCTATAGTATAAAAAATAAGGAAAATATAGAAAATTAGATATAACAATCAAACAATTACTACTATATAAAATCAAAATGATAGATTTGAAGCTTACCTATTTGCAAACTATAAAGCAGCTTTCAATTCACCCAACCTCTAAATATAATCAACCAAAAAATAAAATCAATCAATATTTGAATTTATAACATCCATAATGGAAAAAGAAATAGAGAAATAAAGAGAAAGACAAAAAATAAGCAAGAAACCAATAACTATTAACATATCTAGTCAGTGAATATTTTTTTTAAGAGAAGAGAGTAGAATATGACAAAAAGTTATAAAAAGATAAAAGAAGTCATGAATATATATCGGTGAAATAATATTATAATACAAGACAATTATCTTGTAATAACCGACCTAATAATTAAAAATTAAATTATATTTCATAAAAATTTAAAATAATCCATCAAAAAAAATCAACAAATTGAAATATTATTATAACTACACTCCTAAAAAAAGAAAAAACACAGGGATATGCCTTTCCTTGTTGTTCTTTCTATAATATAAATAAATCAAATCCATATCCATAGAGAATTTGAGAAAAAAATAAATACATAGAATTTGACAATAATTGAAAAACACAAATGCACACCCAAGTAAAAAATACATAGAAATAAATTTCAAGAAATAAAAAAAAGAAAAATAATAAGATTTAAACTCAAAACTCTAATAAAACACAAAAAAATACCGCATTCTAATTCCTATTTGCATTTAGTGAGTTAATTTGATATTAAAAGTGAGAAAAAAATATTATGTACTCTCTTTTATAGGCTTGACATATCTTCATATCCATGAGAACCAACAACAAAAATGAAAAACAAAGAGAAGATAATAAAAATCTTACAAAGAAAAAGAGAAAAGTGAAACAGTACGACTTCTAAAGAGAGAAAAAATGAATAAAATGAAAGAAGGGTAAAATAGAAAACATAAGAAAAAGACAAGTTTTTTTTCCTGATACGGTGACGTTCTCAAAGGGAGTAAAGGAAAGAAAATAATTTTTTTAATTTACTATTCATTAGATGTGGTTGTTTTAGTATAATATATAATATATAAGGAAAATAAAATTGATATTAAATTTATTATTAGCAAAATATGTGTTTAGGTATGCAAATTATAAAAAGTGATCTAGATATATTATCTTAGTTCTAATTCAAATGTCATGTAAGAACAAAATGTACAAACTAAAATAATAAATAGTAATTATAAATTTTAGAAAAAAGTTTATAATAATTTATTTAATTGCTCTTTCAAATAATCACTCTTATTAATTATTAAACTACTAAAGTGTAGCATGGTGGTAAAAAGCGTTTGATGCTCTCGTTTAGATTTCTAATTTAAGTCTAAATATTTACTTTTTTCACTTATAATTAATAAAAAAATTTAAAGTAATTAATACCGATAAGGATAAATTTAAAATTTTTTAATTAACACTATTTAAAATTTTTAAAATCGATAATTGAATTGAAATTATAGCTTTTTGTAAAAAGGACAACTGAAATAGAGGGGAAGTAGCATACAAGAAAAAGAAAAAAAAAGTGGTTAAAATATATTCCCAATTCTCTAAACTAACTGGTGCCTCCTACAACGACACATTCTACTTACCAACCCATCTTCTGCATTCTCACCATCACCATCATCTTCACATAAACTCAGCCACTTACCACAATCTACATCAGCAAGCCAGTATGCTTACCATCATCATCATCATCGCGAACACAGCCATTGCCACCATCGCTATTCCAGACTGCCATTGCCGCCGCTGTCGGTCTTAACTGCCGGTATATCCTTCTTTTTTATAAATTCATATATGATTATTGACAAATTTTTTAATTGCCTTCTCATACTAGAACTCAATTTCTGTTATTCACATGCTCATATTATGCCCATATAAATTAGCTGGTTTAATCAATTATTTTTTGTTAATTTTTATTCACTTGTGGTTGGTGTTAGGGCTTATAGTTTATTATAACCCTCTTAATTTCTAGATTAGTATTAATTTTGAAATTTTAAACTAATAAGTGTGAAAATGCCTAGCTTTCATAAACACTAATTGTATTTAGTCAAGTCTTTTATGAAATCCTAATTTTCTCTCCTTAAAATATGAAATATAATATTTTTTTCACAGTCAATTTGAAGTTTTCTAGTGTTAGAATAATGAGATGTGCTATAGTTTTGTCAATGGAAAATATTCAAGTGGTAAACTTCCACTTGTTTTACTGACAATCCAGTACTGAATAATTTCTTTTCTAAATAAACTTCCAATTTTATGAAATCCTTTTGATGGGTTTGAGTGTGCAGTGCCTTATGGATTTAATAGTGGCTGGATTTTCTTTAATAATCAGATTATAGTTTTGCAACGCTGTTATTATTTTAGTTGGACTTTTTTGAAGTTAAAATTTGTTAAGAGGGGAAGAGAATTGTGTATAAAATCTGTTATTGAAGTTTAGAATCTGTAAATTTTTTTAAGTTGTTTATGTTTATTGTGTTAATCTGATTTGGATTCCTCCTTTACGATTGATGGAGGTGCGAAATTGAATATGTACATGACGTTGTAAGGAATTCATGAGTGAGGGTGTTAGTGGTCTTGCTACTCTAAATCAAGTGAATTTGTTATTAAATTTCATACTTGCCTTCGTCTTATTATGTTGTAATTGTATGTTGTTAATTTAAGTTTGATAGGAAACTGATCATGTAGATTGATTACCAACCATGCATTTAAATTTTGGATTTTGTTTTGATAAAACTTTGTGTTTTTAGCTATGCAGTTGTTCTCTTCTTTTGATTTATCTAGTTTAAGTTTAATTAATGGAAAAAGGAGGATTGGTTATTTGAAATTATTGAGAAGCAAATTGAACAAGGAAATTGAAAAGTTGTGTTCCTTGAAAATCAAAGTTTAAGCATTAGGCTTGCGTTGGGTAACCGTGTTCCATTAATTTGTAAATTTAAAATTAGTGGTTGTATTTCTTTTCAAGTTAAATGGAAAACAGTTTGATGATTTAAGGGGCTATATTTTCTTATATACTAAAATGGTAACTCACTAGTGGTGTTGAAGAGCTGTAGTGATTTTCGAAATGGGGTGGCTGCTGGTTTTTGCTAATGTGTGTTATATGAATTTGTTTTACTCATGACTTGTTCCTATTATGGTTTCATGGTGTTGATTTCAAAGGAAGAAAAGAAGAGGTTGAATATGCAGCCTAATTATTAAGCACACAAATTGATTTTGAATTCTATTTTAATTGATTTCTATCTTCATGATTATATAGTTGATTCCCTCTTGTTTGTCCTGTGTGTATGCTTGATTGACAGTGGGAAGGGATAATTAGAATGTTAGCAGTCATGTATTTTACTTGCTTGTGTTTAAGCAGTTGATGGAACTGATGGGAAGTAGCATTTAATTTATTTGGCTTGCTTTAATTTGAAAATTAAACTGAACAACAGAGAGGTAACCCATTCTCACATTATGCTCCTGCACAAGTTACATGGCTTTGAGTTCAAGTTGTTTGAAGTCTATCACAATGTTCGTTTGCTTCTCAACATGCATTATCTGAATTTCTTTGGGTCCTTGTATCTTCTTTAATGACTTGGGGCTTTCTGTGAACTATGCCCTCAATTATTATGAATTAATCTATCTCTAAGTTTTGCCTTATAATTTGGTCTTAATTAGCAAAAGAAATTTTATTATAGCTAAACAATTTTATAGAAAAATATGCAAAAAGGTACCTTTCTCGGTCCCTATGAAATACAAGAGATATTATCTTAAGTAGAAAAACACTTGCAAAACAATCTTTTAGGAACTCCACAAACAAAAGAAAAGGACTGAAAAAGCAAAAGCATTGCGCTATATGAAAGATAATTAGTCTAACTTTGCAAAGTAGATGCTTGAAAGAATGCTTTGGAAGTTTGGGTTGTGCAGGTATATGTTGAGAGATTGTGACAAACTTTAATGACAAATAATGAACAACAATTAATGAGGGGAAAGTTGCTTTGTTGTTAAATGAAACTAGCATATTCCCTTATGCATTTCAGATCTTTCAATAATTTGTTGAATTTTAATATTGACTATCTTCTGCTTTTTGTGCTTTAGCTTGAAAGTCAAAATTTATTAGATTTTAAACTTTAAGGAATAAAGAGAAGTTGGCACTTTTTTATTTTCTTTACTGATTGTCTAGTTCACTGGATAATTACAGTCTCTCTGTTTTCTTTACTTGATATAATGTTTTGTTTGCAATGAATAAACGTGATTGGTAATTTTTTTTTTTCTAAATGTTGATGAAAAATCGAAGATGAAGAATAATTTTTTTTTGAATGAAGATTTGGAAGCTTGATGTGTTTTGCCCATTCAATAATTAATTTTAGTTGTGTATTTTATTCTTACATTAATTGTGTTTTATTGAATTTTAATTAGGAAATTATTGTATTTGTTGTGCAGCGGGTATTAATAACACGCAAATTACTTACTATTATACAAGTAAATAGTGTAAGAAATATTGTACTAAAAATAAATGCCAAAAAAATTATCAGGAAAGGCTTGAGGAATTACAGATGGTCTCATTTAAAATTTAGTCTCCTTAGATAGAATTTTACTAGGATAACTAATAATACAATATAACAAAATAACTACCATTGATAATAGCTATACAATTGAGATAAAAATTAGCACACCGTCCGCTGACCAAACTCTGAATGATTTCTTCTACTAATAAATAGTAGGATTATAAGAGAGATGCTTTTCTAGAAAATAATCTAGAAGCACAATACTTATAATTGAGATAAACCCAAAATAGTGGTAAGTATTTTTCAAATACCCAAAACAAAACCTCACTATTTTGTCACTCTCAAAACACTTCTCTCTCTCAATTTTTCACTCAACTTATCAAAACAATTTTGCTTTGGTTTACACCTCTCTTAATGGTTTTTATGTTTAGTGTGTTGTCATTGAATTGGAGGAGGGGCCTTTCCCTTCAACTTTACATATCTCTCTTTCTCTCTTAATTTTTGGTGTCTTTTAGTGATATTAGAAGTGAAAGAGGAAAGGTTATTTATATACATTCTTAGTATATGTGAACATGCAAATGGTGCCTAATTTTTACTATTCTAATGGTGGCTACAACAATAAAAATATGTTTAATATTTTTCTTTTTTTTATTCTTATCAAATATTTCACACTCACCAAACCAACTTCTTTCCATTGATCGACATAACTCAAACTTTTCCCTTGGTAGAATCTTTATTATCATATTCAAACCATTTTCATTAGTATGGATTTTCTCAAACTGTAATTGCTTCTTCTCCAACACATCTTGGATATCTCACATTAATATGTTTTAATCTTGAGTGGAAGGAGAAATTTTTTCCAAGGTGGATAACGCTCTGACTATCACAAAATCATTAAATATATGTCATGCTAAAACCCAAGTTCTTCTAAGAAATTCTTCATCCACAAGAGCTTTTTGCATGCTTCAGTTGCATCAATAATTATGCTTCGGTTGTTAAAAGAACAACACACTTTTATAGCCTTGACTGCCATAACACAGATCCTCTTGCAAATGAAATCAGATAACTTGATGTAGACTTTTTCGAGTCAACATTGCCTGTCATATCAACATTTGTATAGCCAACTATCACATATATATTATCTTTAAAGCATAAACATATTTTGGAGGTTCTGCAAAGATATCTTAGAATCTATTTCACTGCAGCCCAATGTTTCTTACCTGAATTTGAAAGGAACTGACTCACTACTCCTACTGAGTGAGCAATAACTGGTCGTGTATACATCATGACATACATCAAACTCCCAATTATTGAAGCATATGAAACTCTATCCATCTTCTCTTTCTCTTTCTCTTTCTCTATGGAAGGACACTATTTTAAACTCAATTTAAAGTGGTTAGCAAGAGGACAATTGATTGCTTTAGCCTTGTCGATATTGAACCTTTGAAGTACTTTTTTAATATACTTCTCTTGTGACAACTACAATTTCTTGACGCCTTTGTCTCTAATTATCTTCATGCTAAAAAATTTTGTTGCTGGCCCTAAGTCTTTCATAGCAAAAAACTTGCTAAACTACTTCTTCAGATTATTGATTCTGGAAATATTCAGGCCAACAATTAACATGTCATCCATATAGAGTAACAGAATAATAAAATTATCATCAGAGAATTTCTTCACAAACACATAATGATATGAAGCGGTCTTCTTGTAACTTTACTCCCCCATAACCAACTCAAACTTCTTGTACTACTGTCTCGGTGCCTGTTTCAAGCTATTTATTCTTTTATTTAGCTTGCAAATATAGTCCTTTTTCCTTTTTCTTCAAAATCCTTTGGTTGATCCATATATATATATATTTCTAAATCTCCATGAAGGAAGACAGTTTTTATATCCATCTACTCGATCTCCAAGTCGAAACTTTCAGCTAATCCCATCACTGTGTGAATGGATGTCATTTTCACCACTGGTGAAAAAATATCATTAAAGTCAATCCCTTTAGTTTGGCTGAATCCCTTAACAACTAATCGAGCTTTGAATTGTAGTTGGAAATTATGTTCTTCATGTTTTATCCTGAACACCCATTTATTTTTCAAAGCCATCTTGCTTGTTAATAACTTCACCAGCTCAAAAATTTTATTCTCATGCAGGGATTTCAACTCATCTTGCATGGCTTCTAGAACATCCTTAGGTTCTCCCCCTATCAGTAAGGAACACATACTGATCACTAGAGTATCTAGTAGAAGGCTATTTGACTCTAATAGATCTCCACAATGGTTTCTGAGTTATATTTGGTACTGGTAGTTGAAAATCATCTTCATTAGAATCTAAATTTGGTTGATCCTGGATGGGAGCATCATCATCAGCAGTATTCTGCTGGCCATTTTTAATTTCATCTCTAATCCGTCTCGACACATTTTTGGAGGAACTAACTCAAGATTTGTTGAACTGCCATCGGATCTAGAAACATTTTTTCTGGCTTTCTCAATATCTTTGATGGTCTCGTTTTCAACAAACACTGTATCACGGCTTCTAATGATCTTCTTCTAAACTGGATCATGGAATCAATAACCAAGCTCATCTTGACTATAGCCAATAAATATACATCGTCGTGTTTTTACATCCAGCTTTGACCGTTCATCCTTTGGTATGTGCATAAATGCCTTACACCTAAATACTTTTAAGTGATTATAAGAGACACCTCTTCTAAACCACACTCTTTTTGAAATATCAAACTTCAAAGGAACACACGGTGAAAGATTTAGAATATGCGCTGTAGAATTTAACGCTTTGGCCTAAAATGACTTTGGTAGCTTAGTATGTGATAGCATACATCTTACTCTCTCAATAAGAGTCTTATTCATTCTCTCAGCTATACCATTCAACTAAGGAGTTTTTGGTGGTGTCAACTTATGTCGAGTGCCCTGCTCTTTAAGAGCAGAATTTGTTAATAAAATCTTCTGAGTCTCCCAGACTCTAGCAATGAAGCAAGAACCATCAGAGCAAGCACCTCATCATCAAAGGTGACACCCATACCTAACAACCGATCCACAATTCCTTGAAACTTATTCAAGTGATCTGCAACAGAATTGCCCTCTCTATATATCTGCATTAATTTTGTGAGATAAAATAATTTATCATTGCCGGTCTTTAAAGAATAAATTCTTCAAGCTTGTTCCATAATGATCTTACATGGGTCTCACCATAGATATGATTATACACATTATCTTCGACAAATTATTAGATAAAACCACATAATTGCTCATGCTCAAATTTTCATTCTTCATTTGTCTTATCGTCGGGTTTACTTGTACTAAATACCGATAAATGTATCTTCGTCACAAATAGGAGATTCTTCATCTTAGACTTTTAAATGTGGTAATATATGCCATTTAGGCTGATCATCTTGGTTATCTTTGCCTCAATCTCTTTAACATAAAGAGGTTAACTCCAATACCGCGTGCCTGAACCAGGCTCTAATACCACTTTGTTGTGCAGCAAGTGTTAATAACACGTAAATTACTTGCTATTATACAAGTAAATAGTATATGAAATATTGTACTAAAAATAAATGCTAAGAAAAATCTCAAAAAAGGCTGGAGGGGTCACAGATTGTCCCGCTTAAAACTCAGTCTCCTTAGACATAATTTTACTCGGATAATTAATAGCACAATATAATGAAATAACTACCCTTGATAATAGTTATACAATTGAGATAAAAATTAGCACACCAGATTTAACATGGTTTACCCTTTTATTTAGGCTACGTCCACGGGCCAAACTCTGAATGATTTATTCCACTAATAAATAGTAGGATTATAAGAGAGACTTTTTTAGAAAATATTCTAGAAGCACAACACTTATAATTGAGATAAATCTAAAATAGTGATGAGTGTTTTCCAAATACCTAGAATAAAATCTCACTATTTTGTCACTCTCTAAACACTTCTCTCTCTCAAATTTTCACTCAACTCATTAAAATAATTTTGCTTTGACTTACACATCTCTCAATAGTTTTTATCTTTGGCTTTTTGCCATTGAATTGGAGGAGGGGAAAGGCATTCAACTTCACCTATCTCTCTTTCTCTCTTGATTTTTTTATGTCTTTTGGTTAAAAGTGAAAGAGAGAAGACTATTTATGGGCATTCGGAGTATGTTTGAACATGCAAATGGTGTCTAATTTTTACTATTCTAATAGTGGCTACAACAACAAAAATGTGTTTAATTTTTTTTTTATTCTTATCAAATATTTCACACTCACCAAACTCACTTCTTTCCATTGGCTGATGGCTTATTAATTTGTCAAAAATGGTGGCTTGTTATCCATGTGAGTTAGGTACCACCTTTTAGTATTATGTTTTAATTATAGGGTTGTGTGGTTTAATATTATTTTAATAAAATTATATTAGCATTAAATTTTTTATTTATAATTATTTGAGTGAGAATATTATGATTATATAATTTTTATTTTATTGTATTTTTAATTTGTTATCTTAAACGTGTTTCAAGTATTAAACGATTAACATTAAACATGTTTGGGACATATTTGGTAAGGACATGTAGGAGTAACTACAAACGGATTTGGAACGAGTTTTGAAAGTTTATTTATAAATGGGCACAAGAACGGATGAGATAATTTTGATAGGCATTCCTAATCCCATGCTATATACACCTATAGATGAAATAACTGTATCACCTTAAAGTCAAAAAATTACATCTATGGTTATAATCTTAATGATAAGATTACTGCATAATCTAACGTTATAGTTCAAAAATTCATCCAATAAATTTCTACATGTTTGTTTCGACATAATATGTCAAATGGTAAAAGATTTACCAACGCCATAATCATATGTATATTATATTAAATTTTTTTTTTAAAAAACAACAATAGAGGTGATGAACTTTTAGAGACAATGACATCTAATGAAGAATCTTATAACCTTAGACGCATTAAAACTTTTGTACCAGTCACTCATACTTCTAATTTTTGAGACTATAAAGTTAATAAAACGAAACATTTCCACATAAAAAATATATTATAGTTTACTATAAATAGGAACAATATATACAATCACATAGAATATGTAAGGCGCTAGGGCACCCTATACTAACATTTTTATAATTTGCAAATTTACATTTATTTTTTATATGATAAAATTTATGTAAAATTTCATATTATTAATTTTACATTATATTTAAATTAAATTTTATCAAAATTAATAAATTTTATAATAAATTACATTAATAAATTTTAATAGGTTACAAATTAATAAGGCTTATAATTTAAAAAGAATTCAAATTTAATATATAAAAATTAAACAAGAGCATTCATTTAGAATTTAATTTATGAAAAACTTATATTTATATAAATCAAATGATTTTTATATTGATTTGCTATTAATATAATATAATATAATATAATATAATATAATATAATATAATATAATATAATATAATATAATATAATATAATATAATAGAATTTGATTTTGTTTCTTTTATTCTTCTCAAAATTCTTCTATTCTCGTGATATTTTACATTTGGACATTTTGTTATAGTTTTGGGTTTAATTAAAATTATGAGTAGATATAAGGTTTATGTGATTAATTGCATATTATTTTAGTATAATTATATATATGCTAATAAGAGATATCAAAGCAACTTCATTGTGGCTTTGAGAATTTTATGATTAAAAATTAAAATTTAAAAAAATTCGACCATTTAATTTTGTTTATTTTGCATTTGGTTTGTTATTCAATATTAATTTTTTTTTTAAAAAAAAGATTTGGCCATATAATGCGGCCATCATAATTCTGCCAATTTTGTTTCCGATAAACAAATTATATTTTGATAAGCATTTTATGATAAACATATGCCGACAGCAGACTGCAGTACCGCCGATCCTCTCTCGATGAATTCCTGGTTCCGCCACTGCGTTCTAGAATTTAAATATTTCTTGATTCTTGCAAAACATGTATTTTGTTAGTGTTGATTTTTTATTTTCTCCACTTTCCTCAAATTTTTTTTGCAGAACTAGCCGCTGATTCTTGATTGTCATATAGAACTAGTATTTTATTTAATGTCAAACATAAAATTTTAATTTTTTACTTTTTTTTTTCTAAAAATTAGTATATATATGAGATTGAATTTTGGAATTTAAATAAAATGAGAATAAAAAATATATAAAAAATTAAACAAAATACAATAACCAGCTGGAAATGAAGTACGTGCTTCTCAATTTTTTTAATTTAATTATCTTTAATATCTTACATTTAATTATTGTCAGTTTACTGAAACCTCAAAATCAAATCTAACCTAAATTGCAAAATCTAATTTCTTGCAGCAGCTCCCTCTCCCCATCTTCATCGCCAAACCAGCAGAAAAGGAGCCACCGTTGCCGTTCCACATAGCCATCGCTGTCACTCTTGGCGTGCTGATTTTCCTTTGCTCATTTCTTTTTTTTATTTGCCCCTTTTTAAATTTTTAAATTTTCCTTTTTTCCCTTCTAATCTGGTTTTTTATGTGCCATCTTGGATGTTCCGTTATTTTATGATATTCTGCATTGTTTTATTGTTTGATTTTGTACATATTTCTGATAAGTAATTTTTAGTGTTGTTTGAGCTCGATTTTCTGTTCCTTGTTATTGAACCATGATTTTGCTTGTTAATTGGCTCTCAAAAATTAGAGCTTGAACAGAGCTCAAGCTTGAATATTTAATGCCAAGCTTGGCTTGTTACAGCTCTGATTCATCAACTAGCATTTTTTTTCTTCAAATTTTCAGAATAAGGGCTAACATGGGGTAAGAAAGCTAGAAAAATGTGTAGGGATATGAAACTTGGGTTGGGAAATCAGAATAAGGGATAACATGGGGTAAGAAGCTATAAGCTGGAAAAAAAGGGGTAGTAGGTAATATTGCAGTTGTCAAATCGAGATTTGGGTCGTGAATTGTTTTTCCAATTTGAGAATTGTGAATCATGAATCATATCGAATCGTAAGATGCAAAACACATCAAGTAAAAAGGTTTAAAATATTATTTATAAGACATCTATATTTATAACAAACACAAAATACTAAAATAAATAACAAAGTGGCATATATAATATTAAACCACAGACTCACATAAGTCATAAACCATCAAGATCAATGTCATCTTCATTTACAAAATATTTGGTGTCACAATTTCAAGTGTATAAGCTAAATTTTTGTATATTCTTCTCTCAATTTTGGAATTTAATTAACTTTTATATTATTAGACTGCTTATGAATCTGAGACATCGTTCAATTGATCAACTTTGAACAGTTTCTTTTTAGGTATTTTATAACTCTATATGTGAATCTAGACTTTCATATAGTTCTCAAATAATTTGGGATTAAGACTTTGTGAGTTGAGTTGAGATAAGTATATGCGATTCTAGATTTTTATCTAAATACAAAATTTCTACATTTTGTTCTTTTTTTTAGGGAATATCGGTGATTTTGCCCAATATGTTGATTTATATTTCTATTAATTTTCTTTTTGCTTGTGCATAATTAATTTTGAGTGCGTCATTTATGGTTTGTGAGTTGAACTGGTTGTTTTATGGGCATGGTACTGAACTTGTTTTTGAGTTTTGAAATCTGGTTGTGCAGTTCTACAAATGTAAAGTTGTTGGCTTTGGTGCCTAAAAATGGCTCTAGTAAAAATGTTTTCTTATACCTAAATGCTTAAAGTATTGATAGTGAGAAGAGTTGGGTTGAATGCTCCTTTTGTAGCTTTGATGTTTATTTGAATGAACATCTCTAGAATTTGTAAATTAATTTTCTTGTCTCTTATTAATGGGTGTAATTTGACTGAAAGCAATTTTACTTTTGAGAAAAAATGCTGATTTTGTAAATAGTCTGATTTCTATGCTTCTTTATGCTTTCATTCTCCAAATACTCAGACTCTTTCAGACATGTTATGCTGAAAGATGCAGAGATGCAAAATGTTGTCTCTTTCCCTTATAAATTTGAACAAAGATTTAATTTGAATCCTATACTATAGCGATAGCCCATATTAGCCGCTAAACCTTTTTTTAACCAAATTAGAACCTTTTATATTAAAATAAGCTCAAATAAACCCTTGCTTACTAACAGAGATTGACGGCGGGACCCATTGAAGCAGTTTAATAGGTATGGCTATGCATCCCATGTGGCTCCTAGTTGGTTTTGAACAAAAATCCCTAAATCTTCACGATTTCTCCAATTTTCCCAGGAGCAAAATCAACTTTAGAGTACACAGCTCTCCCTCTCTTTCTCTTTAATTTCGTTTGGATTCAATCAATGATAATTCAATCTTGAGAATTTTCTTGGGAAAATTAAGAAAATTAAAGATATATTGAATATCGATCCATGTTGTTCAAGAGATCTCCATCGCCATAGATTCTGGTGTTTTTTGTTTTATATGTTGTTATTGTTCATGCATAAATGAAACTCAAGCTACTACTGGTCCTTCTGAAGGTACGGTTCTGCTTCTTCTTCTTCTTCTTCTTCTTCCTTTTTTTTGAAACTCTTCTTCTTTTTATTCTTCTTCTCCTTCTTCTTTTTCTTCTTCTTCGCTGTCATCGTCATCGTCTTTGTGCTGCTGAAATTTTGCTGATAATGCTTTTGAAAGAGAGAGTGTTTGTGATGAGGACAACAAGATTTTAGTCACTGAAATTACTAAATAGAAGCAAACTTCTTTCCTTTTTGGTATTTGATCTTGATTTTTATTTTTGGGTTTTGAAGGTTAATTCTTGTTGTGATAAATAATTGATTATTTGTTCTTGTAATAATAATATGTTTATGATGCATCTGTGTTGTTTATTACTTTCAATTTTCTAGGTTTCGTTGGATGGTAAGGAAAAGAGAGAGAAGAGGAGATAGAGATGATGATTAATATTCGTGAAAAATTGAAGCTTTTTTGGACTTTGTTGGATGGTAAGGAAAAGAAAGAGAAGAGGAGATGGAAATTATGATTAATTTCATGAGAAATTGAAGATTGATGACAGTATGAAGAGTTGGGTTTAGAGCTAAAAAGCAAAATGAAAATTTAAAAAAATTGAAAATTTTCATCGGAAAGAGAGAGGAGAAAAATTAAAATTTGGGTTTAGTGGACTGCAAGTCAGACCAATTAAATTACTCCAATGGGTCCCACCTATGCTAAATCAGCAGCCGTCAGTCTCTGTTAGTATTTCTGTTAAAAAGGGGTTTATTTGAGCTGATTTTGATAAAAAAAGGTTATAATTTGATTCAGAAAAAAGTTTAAGGACTAATATGAGCTACTCGCCATAATATAAGATTCAAATTAGACCTTTTAAGGACTAATATGAGCTACTCACTATAGTATAGGGCCTAGATTAGAACTTTGTCCTTCCAAATTTTATCATTTATGGCAATGTTAAACAAATCACAACAATTTTCTTTCCCGTGCATGTTGATGTATAATCTCATCCATATCTGCACATATTTCTTTCCCCATTTTTTTTCTTTTCCTTCTTTATAGTGAGTATGAATGCTTATTGATTGTGCTTGATACTTTTATGATATATCAGATGAGTCTTGTGACTGATTCTCCAGTCCACTTGTCCAGCAGCAATGACTTCGCAGCTTATTTGGATGCAGAGTTGGATTGTAAATCTTCAGACTCATCACCCAAAGAAGACAAGGATGAACTAGATGCTGATTCATCTGACATTTCAGAAAATGAAGATGACAATTCTCACATTGAAAGTAAGAGGTACTTTTTGTAAAGCTTGCTTAAGCTAAATTATGGGAAAAAGCTTTAGCTTGGAACTTATTTCATTTGGATTTTGATCATTACTGTTGTGAAGACACTATTGTTTGCATGTGTATTTTGGGAATGGCAATTAGAAAGTGAATAGTGTTATGACCATCTATTTGTTTGGTAGAGAAGCTAATGTATATATGTTTTCCAAATGGCTAGATGCTATTTGTTTGTTGAGTGTTTTTAGACATCAGATTTTGTTGGACTTGGGAAGGAAATGCCTAGTCCTTTTTTAAATATTTCGTGGTTAGTCACTTTATTGAGTGCTTCATGCCAAATCATTTGAGATTTTGAGCATATCCTCATAGTTGAGGGAGTTAAACCATATCATGAAATCTACTTTGTAATTTCATAAATTGGTTTTTATCCTTAGGTAGTATGATCTATCCACACCTACAGCTTTGATGCAATTGATACTGGCTTTTTTTTTTAATCAAGATTGATACTGGCTTTTGTATTAATAATATCTAGACTCCCCCCTTCCTTTCTCTTTTAATTCTGACAAATGTAATTTTTGTGAAGTCAAATCTCACAAACAAATACTTCATTTGTAATGCAGCAAACAACTGATAGATGTGAAACCTAATTATGGCCTCAGCAAGCACCTGGGCTAGTTTTAGTTAAAGTTTATTTGAGTAACTACTTATATTTCATTCTCTTAACTTTTTGTCATTATAAGATTTACTGAATAAATTATAAGTTCTTATTTAAAACATGGTTTTGTGAATTAACATGCAGGATAAAAAGATGTAGGGTGGAGACATTGGAGAACATAGAGAATCCTAAGGAATCAACTTCTCATGGATCCCCAGAGCAGAGCATAGGTGAAGTTCTTTTGTGTTTTGAATTGTCTGTTATATGTTCCACAAACTTTTGGAGCGTCCCTTGGTTATTGGTAGAAGACACATCTGAAGCTGATTCTTAAACTCCCAACTGCTTGATTTAGAGCATTGCTTTTGCTTTTCATTATTTGATTTCTTATGGAATGTGCTGAATTTAGTTAGAGCTGGAGGGAAGAAAGGGAACTATGCAGTTTGGTTCTAGTTTTTATGTTTAGTCAAAGAATAATGTGAAATTTTTGTGAATCCTTTTTCACTGATAATTATCTTCAACTTAAAATCGCTATTTATTTCTATTTAGGTTATAGTTATTTGCTTCACTCTTGATCATGCAGGTGCTTCCTTAAATGAATGTGCCCATCCAGGATCTTTTGGAGATATGTGTATACTTTGTGGGAAAAAATTGAATGAGGAAACTGGGGTAGCATTTGGATACATACACAAGGTATGAAATCTTTGAATGAACAAAAAAAAGAGCAGCCTGGTGCACGAATGCTCTCGCAATGAGCGGGATCCGGGGAAGGGTCGGACCCATTGGGTCTTTGTACGCGGCCTTCCCTTGCAATTAATTGCAAGAGGCCGTTTCCACGACTCGAACCCGTGACCTCAGGTCACACGGCGACAGCACTTACCGCTGCGCCAAGGCTCCCCTTCAATCTTTAAATGAACAATATAACTTAATTTGGTTAGTTTGCCTTTTGCTATTCTGAAAGCAAAAATGAAAGTGCATTGTTTGGTCGAACAGTGAAAGAACGATTTCAAGTTAAAGAATTAAAGTTACTTTTTATGTAAAAAAACAAAAAAAACTATTTTCTTATTGTCAAGTGAAATTTTTACTTTTTCCAAATATACTATCTTGAAATTGCAGTTATTCCCTAGTAAAATCAAAATTTATAGAAAGTACTTTTTGGGATTAATAAAAAGAAGAGCACCCTAGGTTTATTTCATTTTTTACTTAATATTGATTGTTAACATTGCTAATGCATCATTCTGTTTGACATAGCTATGATTTATCCTCAATATTGCATTCCTGCATATCTCAAGATAAAAGAAATTATCAGAAAGTAATATTTGGGTATTCATGCTTATTCTTGTAACTTTCTCATTTTTCACTTTTTCACTAAAATTATAATGTGTAGAGAACAACTGTACTTGTAGGGGTTAAGACTTGGTAATGATGAAATTGTGCGATTACGTAATACGGATATGAAGAACTTGTTGCTGCATAAGAATCTATACTTGGTTCTTGATCTAGACCATACACTGCTTAATTCTACTCATCTTATGCATATGACATCAGAGGAGGAGTATCTAAATAGTCAAGCAGGTTCAATGTGAGGTGTGTTCTTTTAACATGATTGCGTGTGTCTGCTTTAGCAGTAGCATTGGTTCTAGAGTTCTCAATTTTCTTTTTTAGTACGTTATCATCGTTGTTAACACTAGATCTTTTATTTGAATGCTTTCTTGGGGAAATTTTATTATGTTGTTAAGTTTTTAACGGAATTGTGTAGCAAGCAAACTTTTGTAAATCAATGTAAGCTATAGAGCTATAGAATGAGGAATTGTATTTGTTTTTTAGAAGGAAGTACGTAATGACATACTATTGAGTGTCTTATATTTGCATCCGAAAGTGGTGGATTTTAACTGAATCAAAGAAGATTTTTTATCAACATTTAAATGTTTCCTCTTTCTCTTAAAAACACACACACACACATACACACACACAACAAGCACACACAAGCCTTTCCAAAGCCAAAATGAACAAAGAAGTTGATTTGAGGAATAGATATAAAGAAGTTGTGACAGTGGCTATATTGAGTTCTTGAGCCTGCTGGTAATCTTTATAGGAGTGTTCAACTTCGGACACCCATGCTGGAACCACTGCTGAAGCAAAAAGAATTTCTTCACTATTCCCCATTCTAGATAATGCATCACCTGCCCTGTTCTCCTTGTCTTTCTTGTAGTGTATCTGATATTCTAACCCCAAAAGTTTAGTGATTCCCCTTTACTGAACATATGTATGAAGCCTTTGTTCTAGCAAATGCTTTATGCTCTGCTGATTAGTGTTAATGATGAACTTTCCCTGTTCTAAATAATGTCGCCATTTGGTGACATCAAAGATAATAAGAAGTAGCTTGCGTTCATAAGCTGATAAGCCTTGATTCCTCGGGCTCAACTGCTTGGATATGAATGCAATGGGTTTGCCCTCTTGCATGAGTACTGCACCTATACCTGCACCACTTGCATCACACTCTAGGACAAATGGTTTAGTAAAATTAGGTAATGTTAAGACTGGAGCAGTAGTCATAACCTGCTTCAAATGGTCAAAGGCAAGCTGAGCTTTTGAATTCCAGTGAAAGGCTTGCTTCTTTAAAAGTGCATTTAGAGGTTTGCAAATAATCCCATAACCCTTGATGAACCTCCTATAATATCCAGTTAAACCCAAAAATCCTCTAAGTTGCTTAAGGGTTTTTGGAATAGGCCAATCCACCATAGCTTCAATTTTAGACCTATCAGTTGGAACTCCCTTTGCAGAGATTATGTACCCTAAACATTCTACTGATTTACAGCCAAAGACACATTTCTCCTTATTGGCTAACAGTTGCTGGTCACACGGGATTTGGAATACAGTTTCCAAGTGACTTAGGTGCTCTTCCCCACTTCTACTGTAAATAAGGATGTCATCAAAGAAAACTAATACAAACTGTCTCATATATGGCTAGAATATTTGGTTCATTAAGGCTTGGAAAGTGGCTGGGGCGTTGGTTAGCCCAAAGGGTATAACCTTGAATTCAAAGTGTCCAACATGAGTTTTGACGGCTGTTTTATAAGTGTTTGACGGTTCTAGCCTAATCTAATGATACCCAGCCCTCAAATCTATTTTAGAAAACACGGTAGCCCCACACAACTCATCTAGTAGGTCTTTAATAATTATAATACGATGAGGTCATTTAACTGTTGATAATCCATACAAAATCTCGAATTACTATCCTTCTTTTTAACTAATAGAGCAGGGGAACTAAATGGACTTTGGCTAGGCTGTATGATGGAAGTCGCTTAAGCATTTCTTGAGTTAATTTTTCTATTTCAGATTTCTGAAAATGGGGATATCTATAAGGTCTAAGGCTGACAGGTTATGTGTTTAGTTTAAGGTTGATGCTGTGGTTTATGTTTCTAAATGGTGGTAAACCATTAAGTTTCTGGAAGAGATAGTTGTATTTGGTTAATAAGGTTTGAAGGGAGCTCTGAAATTCTGGGTTGGATGGAATGTGTTGAAGGGAAGAAGGTTGAATGGTAGTTAACTGAATGAAAAATAGCCTATCTGCAATGATTTTTCCCAACTCTTTTCCACTCATCATTCTCAGTTGCTGCTTCTCTGTAATCCCTTTCAACTCTACAGCCTTGCCATCTTTCTTGAATAACAACTTTGCAGCCCATAAGATCTAAAGTAACTGGATTATAAGTTCTCATCTAGTCCACCCCTAACACATCATCATACTCACCTAACTCCAAGACTCTTAAATCAAGCTGAAACTTCATTCCCTACATGAGCCATCCACACTCCAAGCACTTTGTTTGAACTGTTAGTCTTCGTCCATCAGCCACTGTTACTGCCATTGGGTTAACAGTAATAGTACCTAGCTTCAACTCTTCGGCGAACTTGTGATCAATGAAGCTATGTGAGCGTTCAGAGTCAATCAAGATAACGATGGCCTTATTTTTAATTTGCCCTCTTATTCTGATGGTGTTGTCAGTCGGACTCCCATCGATTAAGTGGAGAGAGACTTGTCCCTGTTCAATCGGACCTTTGTCGACCTAAGTATCTTCAACCTCCTTCCATTCTTCAACCCCAGAATTGAATTCTTCCTCTTCATTCATTCCTTGAAGAATCATCACTTGCTTCATCGCACAGCGATGCCCAGGAAAATATCGATCCCCACACCGATAATAAGTATTTGATCTGCGTTTATTAGGGTTATAAGAGGTTTGGAATTTCTGGCTATTTTGCTGTGATGGGGGAGTATACGAGTTGGAGACTTTTCGGTTGGTAGGATTCGGGTTAGGAGTTTGCACTGAGGTTTTATTTGCCTGGGTTTTAAATTGGGTTTGGATCTGGTCTGGGTTTGGGTCGGAGTGGGTATGGATCGGTTATACGATGTGTTTTGAGAACGATAAGTTCTCTGGGAAGCTTCAATCACTACTTCTTGTAATTTCGCTTGTTCAACGGCATCATTCAAGGACACCGGCTGCAACATTCTCACCATCGCACCTTCTTCCTTCAATCCTCCCAAAAAACTCGAAAGATAATAAGACTCAAAAAGATTGAGACTCACCCTCTCAACCTTGGCTTTAATTTCTTCAAATGCCTCTTGATTCTCCTTCACAATCCCTGTTTGTCTCAGCCGATGGAACTTGGCGATGACATCTTCGATCGAAGACTCACAAAACCTTATAAGCAAGGCGTTGGCAAGTTCCTCCCATCTGGCGTTAGCATTGGTATGCATCCATCCCCAAAACCATCTCTCTGCAACATTCGAGAGGTAAAGAGTAGCTAGTTCGACCTTTCTTTCTTTTGGAACTCCATAAATCCTAAAATATTTACCACACTTCCACAACCAGGATTAGGCATCCTTCCCTTCAAAGATAGGTAAATCCATCTTTGGAAGTAAGTGGTTGTAATACCCACGATCTCCACCATCTAACTGAGCCGGTTTTGCAAACAATGGTTCCATTCCATCGGTCCTATCTCCAACCACTGTACCTTCTGGTTCACGAAATCTCAGGGGTGGGTTAGGTAATAAATCTTTCTGAGTAACAGATGGATTCTCAATCAGCGGTTCTTTCCCTTTGTCATGTAAACTCATAAGGACTTGCATCATCTGCCCCAACTGAGTACTCAGCTTGAGCTACTCCTCACACAATTGATCAAAATTGCGACGTTGTTCCCTCTGCATTGTTTCCATTCTGAGATTCATGTCATCTTAAAGTGAGACGAGCCAATCAACTTCATCTGTCTCCTCTGTGGCAGTAGCCGAAGTTTCTTCAGCGCTGGTACCTCTGGTTCTTCTCAACTTGCTCATCGTAGTACTGAATGTGGATACGGGCCAAGTATCGTGGGCTCTGATACCAATTTGTAACAAACCAATACTCAACAGAATAGGGTTAGAGAATAAAAAAGCAGAAGAAGAGTCGAGAAGAAGAAGAAGAAGAGAAAGAAATAGAGAGATAGGATAGAAATACCAGATCTTCTTTCATAAACGTTGGCAATTCTGTTACAGCCTACTAATAGCAGAAAATTGTACTAAAGGACAAATGATAAGTGAAATTTATCTATTCCACCTGCTGACCACAGTCTGTTATTTATTGGGCCGACACTCCTAATCATCAGCTAATAACCTTACACACATTTACCTTCCTACCTTGCTTCTTCCTCGAGTATGTGACATTACATTAACTCTCTCTCTCTCTCTGTCTTTCTGTTTTGGTGGTTGAATTAAAAGAATGCAACATCTTCTATGGGCTGCTAAGTTACAATACTCAAAATTCTGTTAGTCTAGAAACTTTGCCTAACTATACTAAGCTTATGTTGCTTGGGCTTGATTATAGGGGTCATGGGCATATTCTATATTTTTGGGAAATTCTCTTAAATTAGTTGGCCACATGCCCATTTTGAAGCCCCAGTATTTGCCTGAAACAGTTACACTAGGGTAGGAGTGAAGACTTGGACCCATGGTGAAGCAATCCAAAAGCTTGCATTAGGCTAAACTGAAAATTTGGAGCTGGGAAAAGACCCTAAAAGAAGGCCAATTAAAGCTAAGACCATTTGCTAATAAGATGAGAACCTGTGGTCTAGAGAGATGATTGTCAAGCAAATTTTCGTAAATATTTAAATGCCTTTAATCTCGACTGGGTAATACTTGAACAAACTTGATTATGGTCTCTCTCTCTTTTTCCTTTTTTTTGTCTATTGCATGAGCTGTTCTGTCAAGAAAAGAAAGAAAAGTTTTTCCTAGTTCAATTTATAATTGTGCTTCTAACCTGTTATATGGGACCTGTTGCTAATCGGCAAATATGAGGTGTACAGTTTATAGAAATTGATTCTTATTCCTTAAAAAGTAATTCCTTGTCAATCCTTTCCTGCATGATATATAACAAGGTAATACCTCCTATTCATCATAACTAGACATAACTGCATACTAATCGGGGCTGTCAGAAAATTTTTTGCTACGTTGCAGTTACTTTCATCAGTAAATATCTTTTAAGTGGTTATACTTCGTTTTTATACACCATGCTTATATTGTGGTTGTTCGAATTGTCTGTTTAAATTTTATATCCTTCTCGTCAGTCTGGGCCTTTTCATTGACTTCATATTCATGTGAAATGGATAGATGTTTCCGATGGTAGCCTCTTCATGTTGGAATTCATGCACATGATGACCAAGTTAAGGCCCTTTGTATGCACGTTTCTTAAAGAAGCAAGTCAAATGTTTGAGATGTACATATATACAATGGGTGATAGGGCATATGCGCTGGAAATGGCTAAACTACTTGACCCTAGAAGAGAATATTTCAATGCCAGAGTTATTTCACGTGATGATGGAACTCAGAGACATCAAAAAGTTCTTGATATTGTTCTGGGGCAAGATAGTGCTGTTCTGATACTCGATGATACAGAAACTGTGAGTGCATAAACAATTTGCTAATCCTCATTCTCCCTTAATTTGTTATCTTCTTGCAGTGTTATCATGCCAGCGCTTCCAAATTGCTTGTAGGCCAAACTGAAATACAGTCTAGCTCATATCCCCTTTTCAAAATGCTTGATAAAGTTTTGTTATTATTATTTTTTATGTTTATGGTAGTTCTTTTCTGTATTAATCCAATAATTTGATTACTTTTGTTTGCATTAATTTTTTGCAGTCTGCGTTTTTCCATTTTTCTCTTCCAGAAATTCAAACACAGATATGTTTAATGTCTATGAGTTACAAGGCCTTAACGATGCTTAAACCTGGTAGTCTTAAATGGCTTATGTGGCCCTTTTGCACATTAGAATTAAACCTTCTCTACCTTTGCTCAGGTTTCTCTAAGATCTTCGTATGAGGGCACCTAGCGCCTTTAACAACACTGTGTTTCCCACACTTTTTTAATTTATTCCAAAGAGAACTGGTGATCTCTCTGAAATAAATTGGCTGTACTATTTTGCTAAGTTTTTTCTGTTGTAAGCACATCATGTCAACACGATAAAGTTTAGATGTGTAACTTAGTATGTACTCAGTTGCTTTGCCTATAGTTCTTCATAATGGGAAAGATGTATGTTACTGTAACTTCTTCCAAATCTTCTGCTTTAGTAAATGTCATTGTCAATGATTTAATATTGTTGGCATTTATTGGAGTTTGAGGATATGCAGCTAATTTGTAAGATTCTAAAGGTGATTTTATAGCAGTGTGACTGCAGATATCTTTTAATTCATTACTTGATGCTGAAGGCTACTTGCTGTTATTTGCTATGTTAGCCTTTCCCATTTGAAAAAGGAAGTTGATTAAGTTGCAAGCATGAAACTGATAATTATATGAGTTGGCTGCTAAATTCATTTAAATTAAGTCTTCATGGAGCCCAATTTTGAAGTACAACAGATTAATATCTGTGGAAGTTATCTCCACTTGTTTCTGCTGCAATAGAGAAAATCACTTTGGAATATAGGAACTATTTTAAGTGAAAAATCACTTGTAGTGTGACTATGCAAAACATTCACTTCACTTGCTACAGATGAAGCTGAAAAGGCAATTATATTTAAAGTATGGTTGTTGGTCTTCAATGCCGAGATTACCTTTTGCCTCTCATCTTCAATACCCAGATTACCTTTTGCCTCTCTTCATTCTTGTATAAAGTCTGATTCTCATGATGCTCTAGTTCATGTTTGGAAAAATGATGCTCCGGCTAGCGTTTCTATCCCTTACCTGTAGGTAAATTTGAGTGATTTATTATTCCTGTACTTATTAAGCTATTTTATTTGATTAGGCATGGATGAAGCATAAAGACAATTTGATATTGATGGAAAGATACCATTTTTTCGCCTCAAGTTGTCAACAATTTGGATTCAATTGTAAATCACTTTCAGAGCTGAGGAGTGATGAGAGTGACTCTGATGGAGCACTTGCGTCTGTTCTTAAGGTTTTAAGGAAAATTCACCATATGTTCTTTGATGTATGTCCGCTCTGCTCTTTCCCTTTAATTTATTGCTGTAACATGTTTTTGGTACTTGATTCTATCATAATAGAAACCTTCTTGCAGGAACTGACAGACGATCTGGATGGCAGAGATGTGAGGCAGGTAAAAAGGACAAGTGAACGATGTTTTTTTTAAGTCAAATCTATAATCTTCTTATCCTGTCCATTTCAGACAACACAATTGATTCACATTAATCAAACTGTCCTTCAAGCAACAACCAACAAAAACAAAAGATAATGAAAGTTCAAAATCTCTTTTAGTTTAGATAGACTGCAACAACAACAATAAAAGAGTCCTATTGTATGAGTGAAATATGGGTTAGGATATTAATTACATTTAACTTTCTTGTTATGCAGGTTCTGAAAACAGTTCGCATGGATGTGCTGAAGGGATGCAAAATAGTCTTCAGTCGAGTTTTCCCTACCCAATTCCAGGCTGATAATCATCATCTCTGGAAGATGGCTGAGCAGTTGGGAGCCACATGCTCTAGAGAACTGGACCCATCAGTAACACATGTGGTCTCAACAGATGCTGGAACCGAGAAGTCTCGATGGGCTCTGAAGAACAAGAAGTTTTTGGTTCATTCACGGTGGATAGAGGCAGCAAATTATCTGTGGCAAAGGCAACCAGAAGAGAATTTCAGCGTAAATCAACCAAAAAATCAGCAGTCAATTTAGTGTAGGTGGTAGAGCATTTTTGCAGTGGCTGATTGCTCGGAGGGATGGTTTTGGTTCTGTAATGTAAATCAGTTTCATTCACAAATACAACAAGTGGTTAAAAGATTTATGTAAATACACCTGATATGGTTTGGTAGTTAATTTCATTTCTGTGTCGATTCTTATAGTGAGTTACTGGGCATATAATTACTGAATATCTGTGTGCGTAAATTGGGTTAATGATTATTTTACTTTGGCAGGGTATTGCTATTTTTACTGTGCATAACTTGTAGATTGTCACCTGTGAGACTGTAGAGAGGTGAGTTTCTAAAGTATGATTTCTTGATGCAATACGGCAGTTGGCCATTTCTGTAGTAAGAATGTCATCTTCAAATTGTTCGAAATTTGTGGTTACTTGGATCATTGTAATGTTATTTAAACTGAGATGTTAATGTTGTAATACTAAGTATTTTTTTATGATTTTGGATTCAAGTATTTAATGAATATGAGGGAATTACTCATAAGATCGAATTTTATAATTCTCTTCTTCTTATTATTTATTTTATCATGTTGGATTCAAGTATTTTGTAATGATCAGTTGAATAAGTAAAACTGCTAGCAAATAGTTCTTTATTACATTATTATTTGTAAAGAATTGCCTTAATTAATATACCAACTACCTAGAAAATTCATCATCTTCAATTCAACCGAAATTCTCTCTAATTATTTATCTTTAATTTATATATAAATATTTAGATAATTATTATATTTTTTATTTTATAAAAAATTTATTTTAAATAGACTAATATACTATTTATTTATATGCTAGTATTAAGATTATTATATTTTTATTTTATTATTAATAAAATATAATTAAAAATTAATTATTTGTTCTTAATTTTATAAAATAATACTTAGACAAATTTTTTTATAAAAATAATAATTACAGTTGGAGAATGTATTAAAATAGAAATAGAAAATTATTGAAGTTGTCAAGTTGTGTTAGTCAAAGTGAGGTGACGTCATTATGATGACGTCAAGTGACAGGTGTCAAGTTATGACCTCTTTCAATGGGGGCCAATTTCCTTCTTGTTTGTTTATCCGGCAGCCGCTAACTTTTCATCATTGTCTCCACTCCTATCATCAATGATATCGTTAACCTTAGTAGCACACAATTTCCATCAACTTCCAATTAAATCGTTATACGTGTCCTACATGATGTTCTAAATATTTTTTTTTATTTTTTTTAAGAAATAAAATGAAACTCTTTTTTTAGCTCCCAAAAAAAATGAAACTCTTTTAATATATTTAATCCTTTCTCAATTTTTGAAAAATATAATTTTTCATATATCTATTTGTATTATACTTATTTTGTAATAAGTAAAAAAAGTATTATTTTACTTTTTGTTAGAAGTTTAAATTTGAGATTTTATATTTTTCCAAATAATTTTGAAGCCATTAAAATATTTTAAATTAAAAAATATATTAAAATAATAAAATATTACTATATAGAGATGTAATTTAATAATAAGTATATATTTTTTTAGAAATTTTTCTTCTCTTGTATTATAAAGAAGAAAAAAAATAATAAAACATTATAAAAAAATAAAGTGAAAAGACTGTCATTTTCATTTTTGTTAAATTATTATGCGAAATTTATTATCCATGGAAAAGAAGGTAAAGCCATGAAAGATTTACATAGAAAATAAAAATAATTATTATAAACTTTTCAAATAATTTTGTAATCTCTTTTATCTTTTTTCCAAAAGTAGGGTTCAAAGTTCTTCTCTCTTATCTGTAATTGTTTTTGCCCAATGAGTGAAGATTCTCCATTAAAAACTGCAACAGAAAGCCTCCATGTGAGTTCTCTTTTTTCCCTTTTCTTTTTTCTATTTTCTTCACATAAATATATATAAATATCAAAACAAGAAAGTGAATGTTAAATGAAACTTTATTTTATGATCTTTAAAAAAAAATCTTTACAGTATGATCTTTTCTTGTTTATTTCTTTGATAACTTTCCATCTTTTCTTTTTCTTTTCTTTATTATAATAATAATAATTATTATTATTATTGCTGTTGTTGTTTAGCTTTTTATATCTTTTCTTTCAAGAGTGTATGTTTATTTATTTTTGGTCTATATATCTATCTATCTATATATATATATCTGTAGATCTGTAATAAACAGCAAAATATCCATGTTTATTATTATTATTATTATTATTATTATTATTTTTATTTTTCTTCTCAAAGTATATATTATATATAGATCTAGCCCTATTTAGGCCAGAAAAAGACTAATAAATTGTTTATTTATCTATTTAATCTTAAAAATATATCTAATATCTAATTCTGGTCTCTATCATCATCATCATCAACCCCCCATATATATTATTATGATGAGTTGAATACACACACACACACACTAAAATATATTATATAGTTTTAATTTTGAGTATTATATTATTATTTGATAACATTTATATTTAGTTATATTCTTTAATATAAGGGAAAGTGAGGATGGAAATAGAGAAGAAAGTGTAGGTCAGGGAAGCCATAGATTATTGTTGCCAGAAGATGGCTATGAATGGAGGAAATATGGCCAAAAGTTCATTAAAAATATTCGAAAATTCAGGTATATTTATATTTTCAATCATATATAATTACTGCATTATAATTAATCTTTTATATTTTATATAAATTTAAACTTGAATAACAATGTAGGAAGAAGTTGCATTTTCTGCCATTAATCAATCTTATTATAGCATGTTTAAGCTGTTTTATATGTGGAGCAGTAATTCTAAATTATTCTGCATTTATTTTATTGGATGAATGACAAATTGCATAAATATGTATATATTAGTTATCCCAAAATTCCAATTTAATTAACAATAACGCACGTAGAAAATCACTAATAATCGAATATCTTTTAATTCAGTTAAAAATAAATTATTCATATAAAAGTTAAAAAATTATAAATAAAAGAAATATCTATGATTTATCCCTAACAATTGAAACAATTATTAATAGAAAAAGAAGTAAATTCTCATATATACGTTTTAAATATTATTTTAGTTTCGAATTGACGGCCATCCTTAATCATATTTGACAAAATAAAAAGTTATATGTATTTTTCATATTATATCTTTATTTTGTTATGAGATATATTTATTAAATATTTATAACAAATAATATTAAATATAAGTAGAATAAAGACTTAAAATATTAATTAACTTATTAAAATAATAGATAAATCATAATTTCGGACAAAAAATGTGTCTATTAATTTGATAAATGTATCTAATAAGAATTGTATATTTGCTTGTTGTTTGATGACCAAACAAAATTATGTATTTTCCTGATAAAAAAACAAAATTATGTATTTTTAAAGTGATTTAGGGGGCCAATATTAAGTACTTTACACTTACATTTATATGTATATGATTATTAATTTCAGGAGCTATTTCAAGTGTCATAAGCAAACTTGCAATGCTAGGAAGAGAGTTGAATGGTCAAGATCTAATCCTGATAATCTAAGGGTAGTATATGATGGGGTGCACAACCATGCCCATGTCTCTTCCACATCAGATCAATCCCAAGCTTCCACTGCTAATCAATACAATTTGTTGACCCAAGTTTCTGGAGATCAACCAAATTCACAACAATAAATACTTACTAGAAAAACTCATTCTCAATCCTTAAACTTTATTTTATTTGTCTTTTCAACCTATAAAATTTTATTTGTTTATATTTTGAGCCTTTATTATTATTATTATTATTATTATTATTTTGCATTAAGTACATTTTGCATAGTAAAAAAAATTGATGAGAAATTATTTAACAATAAATAATATATGAGTGACTAAAATATATGCATTAATTTTAAAAAAATTATATTGTTTTATATAAAATTTAAAAAGTTTAACGATGTGAAAATGTTAGAAAAATTTGTAGTAAGAAGAAGATGGAGAATGAATTTTATTGTAAATTTGAGACATGAATAACACTATCTTTTAAGTGGTATTAACTCCCCATAAATTTATTACAATATCATGGCAAATTACTTTAAGGATACAACAAAATTACACAAACACCTTTAGATAGAAATTTCTAAAATTGTTTCCTTATATATATATACACACACTTTGAAGAAGTGAAATTAAGAAGGAAGAAATTCCAAGAAAGAGAATCAAAGAACAGCAATCACTTTCTTCAAATTCCTTCAAACATACATATATATATATATATATTTCAATGTCTTAATTAAACAAGAGTTGTCTTTTAAGGAATAATATAACTCTTCATAAAAAGTCACAACTTTGTCTAACAAGAGTTATATCTTTTTAGGAACAATATATCTCTTCACAAAGACATAACTTTGTTGAAAGGGCATGAAATTTTTCAAAAATAACTACTGAAGATTAACTATAATTTTTAGTTTTAAGTTTCCCTTTGGAATGGTTGTGCCTCTCCAAAAACAACTAAACTTTTATGCCTTTGTTAAGATATTAAAATCTTATTTATTTATATTGCAATCTAATACTTAATATTTCCCCACTTAGATTGTAATATAAAATACTCAACTCACTTTTCAAATTGCTTTAGGCATAAAAAAAAGTGATTTTCATCTTAAACATTTCATTAGTATAATTACTTTTTCAAGAAATTTTAGTGGTATATGTATAACTAAAATTCTATACATAGAAACTAAAAGTAACATATATTATAAGCAACTTATCCTTTAAAGACATACAATATATTAATATCAATATGTCTATGATCTTGTGTTTCATCCTAAATTCATGAATATATACAAAAGTTATTCAAAATATTTTGCTAGGAGCGGCACCATTCCTTATTTTCATATAGGTGAATTGCATATTTCATTAAGAGTATTTTTTCAACTCAACCTCTTTATTTTATACATTGAACAAAACTTAAATCATTCAATGTATTAACCACTTATTAACAATTTGTTGTTATCCATCAAACCTTAAGTTATTAAAATACTAAAATAAGGCGAGGTTCCCATTTTTAGTGGTATTAAATGAATGGTTTTAGACCCATTTCAAGTGATGTAGTTTTAATTTTATCTCTCGAGAGTCCTTCTGTAAAAATATCCGCCAAGTTATTACTTGACCTAACATAAATAATTGTAACTATACCTTCAGATAATAATTGTCTAATATATTCATTTCTTAACCTTATTTGCCTTAATTTTTCATTATAAATCTTACCCAAAGCTCTTGATATAGTAGCTTAACTATCACAATGCAAAGAAATGGGTGGCATCAGTTGTAGCCATAATTTTATATCAAATAATAAGTTTTTCAGCCACTCCACTTCTTTGCCTACAATAGCTAAAGCAATAAACTCTGATTCTATATTAAAATGTGTTATGCATGTTTGCTTCTAAGAAGTCGAAGAGATCACTCATCTTGCCAAAGTAAATATCCAACCATAAGTATACTTATTATCTCTTATACTATTTATCCAACTAGCATTATTCTACCATTCTAACACAATATAAATTTGTTATAAAATAGTCCCAATTCTTTGGGTTTCTTTAAATAACCAAGAATTCTTTCAATTCTTTTCCAATGTTGAACTCCAAGATTACTTGTATATCTAAAAAGCTTACATATCACATAAGATATATCAGGTCTTGCGCAATGCATAACATACATTAAATATCCAATTGCACTTGCATACTCTAATTCAGTCGCAGACCTTCCAACATTTTTAGTTATCTTAACCGAAACATCATATGGAGTATTTGCTTCTTTAATCTTTAAAATTTTAAATTTTTCAAGCACCTTTTCAATATAATGAGACTGACTAGAGCAATACCCCTACTATGTTTCTTAACTTTGATACATATGATAGTGTCAACCTCATTCAAATCTTTCATTTTGAATCATGATGATATATATTTCTTAGTATCATTTATTTCCATCATGCCGATGCCTATGATTAACATATCATCAACATATAAACAAATAATGACACCATATTCTTTTGTAAACTTAGAATAAATACATCTATCTACACTATTATGTGCAAAACCATATAGTGACTTAATAAGTTTACAAACCTTTCCTTATTTTTGGGAAGAATGGAGCCTTCAGATTATTCCATGTACATTTCTTCATTTAAGTCTATATTTAAAAAAGCAATTTTAACCTTCATTTGATGAATATACAATTTGTATATTAATGCTAGTGCTAAAAGCACTCTAATATATGTAATCCTTGCCATAAGTGCATAGGTATCAAAATAATCATTACATTCCTTTTGTCTAAAGCATTTAGCTACCAACCGTGCTTTGAAGGTTTGTAAAGATCAATCAATATTATATTTCTTTATGAACACCCATTTGCAACCAATTTGTTTTGATCTGGGAGATAAATATACTAGTTTCCAAGTGTTATTATATAATAATGAATCCATTTCATCATTTATTGCCTCCCTCCAAAATATAGTATCTCTTGATGTCATTGCTTAATTAAAAGTTTCTGGATCACTTTCAACATTAACCAACATGGGTATCTTTAGTAACCTCATTCCTATTGCCTTTTACAAGAAAAATAATAACTTGAGAAGAAATTAAAATCGGATCCCAAGCTATACTAAAGCCATTTTATTGAGGAGTATATGGGGTACTTGATTGGTGTGCAATCCCATGTTCTTCACAAAAAGTGGAAGAAACATTTGAGAAGTATTCACCTCCTTTATCGCTTCTCAAGATTTTAATCTTTTCATTTTTCTGATTTTCAACTTCTAATTTATATAACTTGGACATGTTAAAAGTTTCATCCTTATTTTTCATTAAATATACATAGATATATCTTGAAAAATCATCAATAAAGGTTATACAATATCTATTTTCACCTCTAGTCAAAACACCATTAAGTTCACATATGTTCAAATGCACAAGTTCAAGCAAAGTTGTATTTTTTATGAACTTTAGAGAAAGGTTTCTTTGTCATTTTTGCTTGGATGCATATTTCACATTTTTATTTATAGTCATATTTATAGGTAATCAAACCATGTTTATTCATAAATATTAAAGATCTATAGTTAGTATGTGCTAATCTATTATGACATAAGGAAAATGAACAATTAATAGTATAAACAGAAACATATGGCTTATTATTATTATTATTGTTATTGTTGTTGTTGTTGTTGTTGTAATTATTATTATTAACAATGCTTAACTTAAACATACTATCATAAGAATAATTATTCCCGACAAATACCTTTTTTTTTGGACATAATCAATTTATCAAATTCAAGTAAAACTTTTATGCCCTTCTTACACAACAAATTTACAGACATAAGATTTTTTCTAATGTCTAAAACATGAAGGACATTCACAAGTAGTAGTTTCTTTTCCAAAGAGAATATAATTTCAACACTTCCTTTGCTAAGTACTCTTGCGGTGTCATGATTACCCATAAAAACTTTTGCTCATTATCCAATTCTTTGTAATCCTTGAATCGTTACTTATTATTGCAATTTTGAGTGATTGCACCCGAATCATACCACCAATCACCAGATAAAGTGACAACAACCATATGTAATTCAATAATCATGCTAATTTGCATATCGCATACAATTGTAATAAAATCAACAATCTCTTTTTCTTCCACCACATTAACAACATTAGCACTACAAGGATTTGCATTTCTTTTTTTTTTTTTTTGCTTCTTCTTAGACCTACAATCTCTTTTGAAGTGTCCTTTCTTTTCACAATTGTAACAAATTTTGCACCATTGGAATTACTAGAACTTGCTTCATTAAATTTTTCTTTGTTTCCATTAGAATTCTTTTTATTTTTATTATTAGTATCAATAAAGTTAACTTTGTTGTTTAAATCAAAAGCGAAGTTCTCTCACGAATCTAGGATTCTTCTTCAATCCCTAAATGCTTTATGAGTTGATCCAAAGTGAAATTTTTAGAAGTGTGAAGCAATTTCTTTCTATAATCATTCCAACTTTGAGGCAACTTTATTAAAATTGCCCCTACTTGCAATGTTTCAGAAGCATTAACCTTCAAGTCCTTTAATTTTAAAATTAGAACTTGAAGTTCATATACTTGATCAAGAATATACTTATTATCAATCATTAAATTCAAAATACTTTGCGATAAGATATTTATTTGCACCTTGTTTTTTAGCATTGTATTTGTTCTCCAAAGCAATCCTATCTTCTTTGGTGATGACATAGAGGAGAACAAATCATATAAATGATTGGATAATGAATTCAACATGTAGGCCATATATAAGAATTCATCATCTTGTTGTTTCTTCCCTGCCTTTTTATTTCTTCATTCTCATTTGATTATGGTTTAGAAATTGAATTCAAGAACATAAACTACTTTTAAGGTAGTGACTAAAAATAACATCTTGCCTTTTCATCTTGTAAAGCTGGTTCCATCAAACTTGTCCAACTTTGCAAGTTCTTGATTAGCAACTTTGAAAGTAGAATCTAAATAAGATTCCATTGTACGAATATCGCTTAAAAAAATTGTTAGGAAAATGTGTAGTAAAAAGAAGATAAAGAATGAATTTTGTTGTAGTTTTGTGGCATGAATAACAATATATTTTAGGTGATATTTGCCGCCATAAGTTTGTTACAAGGCTAAGGAAAATCACTTTCAGGGCACTACAAAACTTCACAAACACATTTAAATAACAACTTCTAAAAGTGTTTCCTTATGTATACACTTTGAAGAAGTGTAGTTAAGAAAGAAGAAATTCCAAGAAAGATAATTAAAGAATAATAATCACTTTCTTCAAATTCCTTCACACACATATATAGATTTAAATGTCTTAATTAAACAAGAGCCATGTCTTTTAAGAAATAATATAACTCTTCATAAAGTCACAATTTTGTTTAACAAGAGTCATATATTTTAGGAACAATATATATATATATATATATTCACAAAAGACATAATTTTATTGAAACGACATGAAACTCTTCAAAAATAACTATTGAAAATTAACTATAATTTTTAGTTTTAAGTTGTCGTTTGGTATGGTTGTGTCTATCCAAAAACAACCAAACTTTTATACCTTAAAATATTAAAATCTTATTTATTTATATTGCAATATAATATTTAACAGAAAATTTAATCCATTTTATAAAGAAAAATTAGTACAACTTTTTAATGTTTAATCTCAAGTTACAAAATTTCTCATCAGTTTTGTTTGTATAATGAGAGAGTCCTAAAAATGAAAAAAATAAATAAATAAAAATTCAAAGATTCAACATGAATAAATAAAAATTTTAGCAACTTAAAAAATTTAAAAATAAGCTAATAGTTATTAATTATTAAGTATTTGATAAAATTATTATTGAACATTATTAATATATTTAAAATGATGAATAAATATTAATATTTATTTTTTGAATTTCAGATTGAAATTTTATAAATAATAAAATATTTGATTATTTGACAATTATTTATCAGTTAACAGCTATTGATAAAACATTGACTCAATTCTTTTATACATGTTTATTTTAAATTTGATTGTATCTCTTTATTTAAAATTTTGATAGTTAAAAACAAAGTAAGTTGTTACTTAATTTTAGGATGTGTTGAGTTAGGTTGTAAATTTTTAAAGTTTATGATTTTTAGTTATTGTTATTATTAAAAAAATAACAATAACAAAACTAAAAACAAGGCAAAAGACAATGAAGGGTTTGTTTTTACTTGATGTGAACCATCTATAATATGGATATGGATACTCTCAAGCAAATAAGTTAAAAAAATATATTTTTCATTTTAATTGTGTCCTTTTAAAGTGTTCTGTTTTGTTTTATGGAATTTAATCATAAATTACTCTCAAATGCGACTTTTAAGTTTTAAAATCTATTCATCCTAAAAAAAATTAGATCCTTTTTGACAATTATATCATTTTATCCTAAATAGAAAAAGCTCAATCTTTCCATTGCATTTGTTATCTAGCCTTCTTTTCTTTTCATTATTGCATCAATATGAACTCTTATGTCTCAATCTTTTGATTATGTTGTCATTACACCCACATACAAGATATGTTAATCAAACCTTTGGTTAATAACTCTATTTTGATTTTAGGCATTAAAATTAAATAATACTAATGGTATATCAAGTGATTATACGACAAACTCTTAAGTTAGAAAATGCCAAAGCTTGAAAAGAGACAAACTTTACAAAGTGCCTTGAAGACCTATTAGGGGTGAATATTAGTCAATTTGGTTAGGGTTTTAGGAGGCTACCAAACCGACCACCATCTGTCGGCTTAGAGAATTCATCATTCGAAGCTAACCATGCAAAAGGAGAGAAGTTTGTAAAACTAATAATCATAAGTCGGTTCGGTCAGTTTCTCAGGTTTGGTCAATTTTGATTTATAAAATATGCAAACTGAAACTGAGCCAGTAATATTGATTTGTCAAAATTTTAAACTAAAGTCGACCAATTCAATTGGTTTAAACCAACATGGTTGGTAAAAAAAAGTGGTCGTGTCAGGTTGGTTCAACCCATTTGCTCATTCCTAAGAACTATGATTCACCCTTGCAACCAAAGCCTTGCACCCGCAATGTGCCCTAAGCTCTTAAAGCCATTTATATAGAAAGTGATGCAAGAAAGGATCCCTTGAAGCTAGCAAGTGGACCAATCACTAGGAGCAAGGCAAAGAGATATCAAGCTAGTATGACTTTGCATATTCAAGAAAAGATTTCCAAAGAGCTTCAAGAATTATCATTCAAGAAGATGGAGATAGAGCTTGAAGAAGGCACACCAAATCTGATTATGATGCTTAGTGTGAATATGGAAGCTAAAGGCTAGCTAAAGAGGTCCAACGTGCAAGAAAGGTCCATGGGGATTCATATGAAGCATTGGGAAGTAATTTAAGGCCTTAGTAAGATGATGAAAGTGATTGGAAGAAAAGCTTGGAGTGCAGCCAGTTTCACACGTACCTGTGAGAATTCTGAAGCCTTGTGAGAATAGTTGGATAGACCTTGGAGTGCAGCCAGTTTCACACGTACCTGTGAGATTTCTGAAGCCCTGTGAGAATAGCTGGATGGACCCACTGCTTAAAGATTATTAATTCTGTTTAATGGGCCACGTTTTATATCATTATGGAAGACTTAAAAATAGGATTTTGTTTCCATACTTTATATTTTCCTTAGTGGATTAGGATTTTTTTTTCCATACTTTATATTTTCCTTAGTGGATTAGGATTACTTTATGTTTTTCCTTATGCAATTAGGAATGTTGTCCTTATGCAATTAGGAATGTTTTCCTTATGCAATTAGGAATGTTGTCCTTATGCAATTAGGAATGTTTTCCTTATGCAATTAGGAATGTTTTAGTTTTTCATATGCAATTAGGAATTTTGTAACCCTTATTTAAGGACACTATTAGGCTGAATTTCAGGATACAACATTTAATAAAAATTTTTGAATTCTTCTACAAGTTCTTCTTGTGAATTTTCGTGTGAGAGAGATTAAAGTGGATTCTTTAATTCTTTCTTTGCATCAAGAATTAGGTTTACTTATCAACAAGAGTTGTGGCGTTTTCCTTCTTCTTACCAACTAAATCCTTCAATCATAGTGAGTTCGCGTCTCTTTATAGGCGTTGGGTTCCTTAGGAGGTGATTATCAAGTTTCAAGGAGTTCTTTACTATTGTTATACGTTGGGTTTGCTGCCATCTTTGCTAAGGGTCCGCGTCAGAAAGGCCAATCATGATTGCAACCATATTATCACATTGGTGATGGAAAGAAGCGATTTTCACTTGAAGTCACAATAGAGTTCGCGATAAAACCTTGTGACCTCAGTTTTGAGAGTGATGGACAATTTGTGACTGTGATAAGAGTATTGCCTCCGTGATGAATGTAAAGCTCAAAACATGCAAGAGACAATAATAATCGTAGTGGATGTAGTATTGGTGATCTTACCAGAGACATGACAATCACAACTGTGAGAGGGTGCTCATAATTGCAAGGTTCATATGATTATGAGCATATTAGCCATGATTCAAAGAGTTAATGTTAATGTTAATGTTAATGTTTTGGTGGTTGAAGGACAATCTTTCCATACTTCCCTCTAATGGAAAACTGATGGAAGATGGCTATCCTTCAACCTTCATTTAATCTAACTTTGAGCATTTATTGTACCCAAACTCTTGCAATTTTATTTCACAAACTATAAAACTTCTCTAGAATCTCTATCATATGCTTTCTCCAAGTCAATGAAAACCATATGTAAATCATTCTTCATCTCTGACCATGACCGTCCTTTCTTATCTGGCTATTTACCTGAAATGGATGTTAGGTGGGTTTCGAGGCAAGTTAACCTAGTTGCTCATACGCTTGCAAAAGCAACTGGTTCATGATTGCTAAGCAAGGATGGAGAGTCTCATCTAATCCTCAATGCCTTCTCAATAAAATATTCAAGGCAAGATATTTTCCAAAAGGGGAGTTTACGTTTTCAGAAGCTCAATTGGGTCATAACCCGAGATATACTTGGAGAGGGTTTATTTCTTCGCAAGAATTACTACGGAGAGGAGTTAGATGGAGAGTTAGCTCAGGTTCTTCTATTAAAATTTGGAACGATCCTTGGCTCTTACGGAAGGAAAACTTCTACCTCACTAGCCCTTGTAATGAGGGTATTGGGTGCTATATGGTTAAGGACATGTTTAGGGAAGAAGCTTATTGTTGGGATATGGAAAAAATTGAAGGGTTTTTTAATAGTAACGAAGTGGAAATTCTAAGGAGAATTCTGATAAGTTGTCGATCCCCCAAAGATAAGTTTATGTGGCATCATGATAGAAAGGATCTATATTCAGTCAAATCAGGTTATCAATTCGTTTGGAACACAATTGCTGGTTCATACTCTAGTCAATGGCATAACAAGAATTGGGACATGTTCTGGAAGTTGAATCTGCTTGGTAAGGTGAGAATATTTATGTGGAGGGCTATCTATAATATTTTTCCTTCTAAAGCTCGTCTGATTCAGAAAGGGTTGGATATGGATGAAGGCTACATTGTTTGCGGAGAAATGGAGGATATTGCCCATGTGTTGTTTCACTATGCAAGAGCCAAGGGTTGCTGGGGTACTTGGGACATGCAAAGTACCACTCCACCGAGCAGCTCTAATGATCTTGGGCACTTCTTTTTCCAGTTCTTAAAAGTGTTGTTCATTTGAGCATATAGAGACTTTTTGTTGTATTCTTTGGTGCCTGTGGTATGCAAGAAATGGGCTGGTTTGGTGAGGTGAGGATATGACTGTCTCATATGTGGTTAATGGCGCCTTGAGTTTTCTTAGTTCATGGCGTGTTGCTAGGAACAGATTACAGCTTCAGCAAGCTTCGCAATATGATGGATAAAACCAGTGGCAAAGACGGTGGCAGAATGTGTGGAAGTGTAATGTCGATGCCTCCTTTGCGAATGTGAGTTGTAAGGGAAGTTTTGTTGCTGTTCTTCGGGATTCAAATGATGCTTTCATTGCCGCAATCTCAAGACTAGTGTCTGGAATCACTACTGCAATGGGTTTAGAGGCTATGGCGTTGAAGATGACTCTGAATTGAATTCAAGAGCGTTATAGGAGCCCAGGTATTATTAAAATGGATGGCAAGCTAGTTGTTCATGCTCTTATCTTCTAGGGAAGAAGACAATTCAGAAGTGGGACTTATTATTTCTGACCGTGACCGTCCTTTCTTATCTGGCTATTTACCTGAAATGGATGTTAGGTGGGTTTCGAAGCAAGTTAATCTAGTTGCTCATACGCTTGCAAAAGCAACTAGATCAAATTCTAGCCTCATGATCTAGGACTTTATTCTCAGTTTTCTCTCTACCTCACTAAGTTATGATTTGAATTAATATTGATCTGTTTTTCCTCCCAAAAAAAAAAAAGAAGAAGAAGAGAATTCAACCAAATCTTAGTTTTGTAATAATAAAAATTTCATTATATAGAGCGATTAATAAAATTTAAGAGATCTTTTAAAAATCAATAATAAAAGCGTTGAAAAATTAATATCTTTGGCGTTATGATTTTTACCCTTACAATTTAATTAAAAAGCAATAATACATACATATACATTTAATTGTCTTTTTTTTTTATTTGCACCTGAAGTATCAACAATACTAAATTCTAAATAAAAGTATAATACTGGAGATGTATTTAGAAAGTGAAAAAAAAAAAAATTTAAAGGTAAGTTTGATAATTAGCTAGGTTGAAATTTTAGGAAATAAATCACATTTAGCTATGAGTTTGCATTTTACCTAAATTTTGGTCTTATTTTTATTTAATTTATTTTTCAAAAAAATATTTCGAATTATAAAGTCATAAACGCAATTAGTTGTTTTGTTATTAAATTTTTAAATATTAAAATTAAAATTAAAATTTTACTAATTTCAATTATTAATATAACAACATATCATATCGTACAAAAATTAAGTGCACCATCAGGTTACTGATTATTAGCTACATAATAATTGCAAAATTAATTTGAAAACGTTTTTCAAAATCTAATTAATTCATTGATCAATTATTTTTTAAAAAAAGTACAAGCCTCTATCCTGCGCTCTGCTAGGGTTTCTCTCGTTTTTCTTATGACGAGTTTTCCTCTTGCTTCTCTTGCAAGTTTAGACTCTTTTTCCATTATTTCTTTGTGATTTCTGCATCGTTATCTTTCTCATCTTCTCTGTTTTTTTATTGATTTTTCTATATGGCTGATTCAACTAATACCTAAGCGCTCCATAAGGATTTTTATTCGAAGTTAGCTTTGGAGGAGGAACAGGATTGTTTGGATTATGGGGGTGGCAATTTATGATAAAGAGGTGAATGAGGAGGTACCCATTCCGTTGTATGTGGTGGGTCGTATTTTAACATATAGAACTCTGAATTTTTTGGCTTTCAAAAATACAATGGCATCTGTTTGGCGACCGGTTAAGGGTATGATGTTTAAGGAATTGGAAAATAATGCGTTTCTGCTACAATTTATGCACGAATGAGACCTTGAGAGAGTTGTAAAGGGAGGTCCTTGGAACTATATGCAAAATTTATTTGTACTCAAACGTGTTCCAGATAGAATAAATTCGAGACAGGCGAAGTTGATAGAATGTGAGTTTTGGGTCCAAGTTCATGATGTAATTGGATGCAAAACCATGAGGATGTGTATGGATATAGGAAAATACATTGGCACTTTTGTTGAAGCTGATCCAATGAATTTCTCCTCGATATGGAGAGAATATATGTGGGTTAGGGTTTCTTTGAATGTTACTAAACCCTTAAAGCGAAAGCTGCGAGTTAGAGGATCACAGGGTGATTGGACCGTAGTAAATTTCAAATATGAACGCCTTACGACTTTCTGTTATTTCTGTGGTATCATTGGTCACTCTGATCAATTTTTTGCTTTAAAGATGGACCATCCTGAAATTACAAAGGAACAATTTGCTTATGGTCCTTGGTTGCGGGCAAAAACAAGAAGAAGATTTAATACTGGTGATCGATGGTTGCTTTCAGAGGCAGAAGTGTTGGCGGGGGGACGAAAGGAGGAGGCAGTTCCGATGGAGCATGATGGTTTGCAAAATACAGTCACTTCTAATTCTAATACGAATTTGACTGATAAAGGAAAGGGTATGGCTATACAGACAGTGGTTACGGAGGGGTTGCATGGTGCTGTAGATACTTTATTAATGATTGATTCAAAGCGTAGAAGAATGGAAGGTGGAAATGGGTTTGTTTCTCATGATGAGGATACCTCGGAGGATTTGAATTTGTTGAAGGAGTTGGCGAATCCTGCAAAAAATGCCAAGGAGTCAGGTTCTGATTTCCAGACCCGCCCGGTTCAAAGAGTATCCTATGTTGGAATTGCCGTGGTTTGGGCAACCCCGGCACTGTGCGTGAATTGAAAGATCTTATAGCCCAAAAAAAGCCAAATTTAGTTTTTTTTATGGAGACTGTAGTGGGATGGGCAGAGGTGGATAGAATTAGAAAGGAAATTTCTTTTGAAGGTTGTTTTGTCGTGCGACCAAATGGGTGTAGTGGTGGCTTAGCTCTCTTATGGAGAGTTAAAAAAATATGTGTTCATTAATCAGTTATAATAGTAATGTGATTGATATTTTGGTTTCAGTGGATGGGGTTTTGCCTTATCGATTTTCTGGTTTCTATGGCATTCCTCAACGTCATAGGAGGCGGGAGTCATGAGCTTTATTAAGGTCATTAAAGCATAAATCTTCACTTCCTTGGTGTGTTGCAGGAGACATGAATGATTTATTGCACAAGATGAAAAACAAAGAAGATTGTCTCATCCAAATTGGTTATTGGAAGGTTTTAGGGAAGTAGTATCTGACTGTGGGTTGTTTGATGTGGGTTTTGTTGGTCATAAATTTACATGGGATAATGGGCGGCAGGATGATGATTGGATCACTGAGAGGTTGGATAGGTGTTTGGCAACTAATCAATGGCTTCAACAATTTACAGAGGCAACTGTTTATAATTTGGAAATGGCGGGGAGTGATCATAGTGCTTTGCTTGTTTCATTAGGAGTGACTATTTTCGTTATCGTCCTAAATATTTTCGTTTTGAAAATAGCTGGCTTCGGGAAGATGATATGTCTGAAGTGGTACGCCAAGCATGGGCTGCTGATTCTGAGTTTTCTATAGTTGAACGGATTGATAATTTGTGGAAAATTTTTGTTGAAATGGGGTGAGCAACATAGAGAGCAGTGCCGTGTAAAGTTACGGCAATCCAGCAGCAGATGAATTGGTATAAGAGAAGGAGAGATCCGATTTCAGTTGAATTGTATCAGACGGTTAGAGATGCTTATGTTGAAGCTCTTAAAAGCAAGCTACGTATTGGCAACAAAGGGCGAAGCAAATTTGGTTAAGTGAGGGAGATATGAACACAAAATTTTTTCACACAATGGCTAATAGGCGACGAAAGAAGAATACTGTGCAGCAACTTCAAAACAGCAACAGGGAATGGGTGACGTGGGAGAATGGTTTGGACTCGTTGATAGTTGAGTATTATTCGAATTTATTTTCCTCTCAACAAGGTGATATTGCTTCGGTTTTGGAAATAGTTGGGTGTCATATTTCGGTTGAGCAAAATGTGTCTTTGTTGAGGCCTTTTACTTGTGAAGAGATTAAAGAAGCAGCGTTTAGTATGCATCCAATGAAGGCGCCGGGTCCAGATGGGTTAAATCCTGCATTTTTTCAGTCTTTTTGGAGCATAGTTGGTGATCAGGTGTGTGAGGCTTGTATCCAATGTTTAAATAATTTGGCTGCTCTTCCAGGGGGTAATCGAACAAACATAATTTTGATTCCAAAAAAGAAAGTACCGGTAGTGGTTGGTGATCTTAGACCAATCTCTCTTTGCAATGTGATTGATCGAATAGTGTCAAAAGCTGTGGCTAATCGTATGAAGGGTGTATTGGGAGAAGCTATTTCAGAGACGCAGAGTGCTTTTGTTCCGGGCAGGCTAATTACAGATAATGTCATGGTAGCATTTGAGGTGATGCATTATTTGAAAAGGAAGAGGCAAGGGAAGGTAGGAATGGCAGCTTTGAAAATAGATATATCCAAAGCATATGATCGAGTTGAATGGCATTTTTTGGAAGAGATGATGCTTAAGATGGGATTTGATGCTCGTTGGGTTGGTCTAGTTATGAGGTTGGTTACTACTGTGTCTTATCATATTTCCCATCATGGGCAGTTGTATGGTCCTATTATTCCGAAGCGCGGATTGAGGCAGGGTGACCCAATATCGCCATATTTGTTTATAATATGTGCGGAGGCATTATCTTGTTTATTGAAAAGTTTTGAAAGGAGGCATTTTCTTATTGGTTGCAGAGTTGTGCCGAGGGCTCCACCGGTTAGTCATTTTTGTCTTTGGTTATATCAAAATGCTTCTGGGCAGCAGGTGAATTTTGATAAATATGAAATTCTTTTTACTCAAAATACGATGGAATCGGACAGAGTAGCTATTTCTGATGTTTTGGGTGTTCAGGAGACCGAGTATTTTAATCGCTACTTGGGCTTACCATCAGTTATAGGGAGGGGGTAAGAAGGAGGTTTTTAGTTATGTGCTTGATAAAATTTGGAAGAGATTACAGGGTTGGAAGGGTTCGCTGTTATCGCGGGCGAGAAAAGAGGTGCTTCTAAAAACTGTAATTCAAGCAATTCCAAATTATTTGATGTCTGTGTTTATTCTTTCTCAATATGTTTGTGATGTTATTGAAAAGATGATGAATAAATTTTGGTGGAGGAACACTGCTGATAGTGGAGGCGGCATTCATTGGTGTAGTTGGCAAAAATTGGCACGTGGTAAGGAAGAAGGAGGGCTCAGGTTTCGTCTGTTATATGAGTTTAATATAGCTTTAGTTGCAAAGCAGGGATGACGGTTACTAACGAGTCCTAAGTCGTTAGTTGCAAGACTTTATAAAGCTAGATATTACCCGGTTACTAATTTTTTACATGCTCTTCCTAGTAATAATCACATTTATATTTGGAAGAGTGTGTTAGAGGGAAAGGAGCTGCTTCTGGATGGTTGTATTAAAAGAATTGGGGATGGTTGTAGCACTGATGTCTTTAAGGATAGATGGTTGCCTGATCCTAATACTCCATGGGTTGAATCTTTGAATAATACGGGTATGGATGAGGTAAAGGTTGCAGATTTGTTTGTTGTAAACTCTAGATGTTGGGATAATGATGTTTTGCAAAATATTTTTTCTCAACATGAGATTGATTTGATAAAGAAAATTCCTTTGAGTAGTATTAATGGTGAAGATAGTTGGCAATGGTGGTGGGAAAATAAAGGTGTGTACACGGTTCGTAGTGGTTATAATCGGTTGATTTCGCAATGACAACAACAACAATTTGTGTTTGATTGTGGCTGGATTTGGAAAATGGAGGTGCCGCCAAAAGTTGCTAATTTTATATAGCGGTTGGCATCAAATATATTACCGGTTCTATAGAATTTGATGGTGAAAAAGGTTGTGTTTGATGATAAATGTCTGGTTTGTGGAGTTGAGGTTGAAACGGTAGTGCATGTGTTCAAGCAATGTTTATTGGCAGGGGCGGTTTGGACAAGATTGGATGGTTTTGTATGGCCTGTTGTGGGTTCGGCTGTTGAAAATTTTCAAGTTTTGCAGCATCAGTTTACAAAGCAGAAGATAGCCGAATATTTTTTGTGTGATGTGGCAGCTTTGGTTTGCTCGAAATAAGATGGTTTGGGAGAATCAATGGCTAACAGTGGAGTTTATACTTTTTCAAGCAAGGCAAACGTGTATAGATTAACAGGCCTCTATTGTTGCGGGAAGAAATGAAATTCGAGTTGCTAGGAGCTTTCCGGCGAAGTGGAGGCCACCAAGTATGGGGATGTTGAAATGTAATATTGATGCTGCTTTTGATGAGACTGCGCAGCGTACAAATGTTGCGTGGATAGTTCGTGATAATTCTGGAAGTTGTATTGGTGGTAAGTTGATGTTAATACCAATGGTTATGAATTCATTAATGGCGGAAGCCGTGTGCATGAAAGAAGCTTTGAGTTGGTTGAAGGAGAAGCAATGGGAACAACATGTGTTTATTGAATCGAATTCGATAGTCACAGTTCAAGCCATGAAGAGTGATAAGCAGGATAATTCATATTTTGGCTCTATTATTTATCAATGTAAAACTCTTTTACATGAGTTTTAGTTTCTTAATGTAGGTTTTGTTAAGAAGTCAGCGAATCAGTACACTCATACTCTTGCTCGAGCAGCTGTTTCTATGTCTGGCTATCTTGAGTGGAGTGTTATTCCACCTCGTATTATTTCTGATGTAATCCAAATGGACATTAATAATATATAACCATTTTTGGATTTTCAAAAAAATTTTGCAAAATTAAGTAGGCTATTAAACCAATCACTATTAATTGATATATATCCATGTACTTATTTTAGGTTTGGTTTTCTTAAAAATATAATTTAGAAACAATTATATAACATACCACTTTTTAATTTTTTTTAAAATATCTTATAATTTTTTTTAAACAAATTAAAAATATACCATATATATAAACCTAATATCACATACATATACACACACTCTCTTTTGATTTGATGTCATCTAATGCAGATGGGGTTCATTTTGAAATGTCATTTATTACACAAAAAGTGTGTTCTTAAAATCAAAAGTTTAAAACAAAAGTAAATGTTTTTAAAGAAAAATAAATATTTTTAAAAATATTTGAACTTTTTGAAAATTTTGGTATAAAGTCCTATAATTTATTATATATGACATCTAAAAATTAATTTTATTATAATTTATTTGTTGTGTGTGATGAGATTGAACGAAAGAAAATAATAGAATGTTAGTGAAAATAAAAAAAAAATCATAAACGCAATTAGTTGTTTTGTTATGGGTTTTCTCTGCTCTCACTTAAGACTCCAAAAGCTTTGCAATCTATAATGTTTTTTGGATTTCTATCAGTCTCCCAGTTTGCTTCGGGGCATCAAAACTCTGTTCTTGCGAAGGAGAAGTCTTCCTCAGCCTCCCTTCACCGAAGTTCATTGTTGCCGCAGCTGTTCTTTGGATGCTCTTATCCCTTGTGGGAATCTTAATCTTTTTTTACATGAGATTTGCTAGGGCAATGCCTATCTCTTGAGAGTGCTTGGTCCCTCCCTTTTGTAGTTTGCTTACAGTTCTGTCAAGGATCCTTCTTCCTAATTTTTGGCCATTCACTCGTCTTGACTTTGGCCTTTTTAGCTGGGAGTACTCTTTTACGTTTGTTTTCCAATTTATTTGGGTAGATTGCTTTGTGTGTCTTAGATGGCCCCCATTCCTTCTAAGGTTTGGTTGAATCCGTTTTTATGTTTAATTAATTCTATTTCTATGACTGCTAAAAAAATAATAATAATAAACAATAGGCACTAACTTAGCTAGCCTACAAATTCTGTTTGGATATTCCCTCCACCACTACTCCTTCTAGTCCTTTGTACATCATTTGCACTTTGTCTCTCTATTCTATTCTACCTCATTCCTTCCTAACTTTCTTTCTTCTTTCATAAACAACATCATCATCTTCTAAAAACATTTAGACAAATATGATAATATACTCAACTAATATTTCCTATGAGAATATCATAAAACAAGTAATTAACTAATAGATTGTATATATATATTTTTTTCAATGAAGTATCAACTGTTTATTGCCAAGTGTGAAAAGGAATATAAAATTTTTCGTACAGATAATCAACCAGCTATTATACTCAAATCAATAACCTACATTTCCAACATTTTGCCTCGTAATAACAGCAAATTACACCTGTCCCCGTCATTTCTCAATAATATACTAATGCATTTAAGAGGTGCAAAGTTGCCTCATCAATGAGCTTGTCGTTGAAATGATAAAACATTCTATTTGCATCCAATAGGTACAAATTTTGATTCTCCACATCTAAACATTTCTCAAGAGACTAAGGGTGTAATTTAATCTAATATAGCCTACATCCGAACTCAAACTGGTTAGGAGCAAAACCAGCAAATCCCCTTTTAAACCAGAGGTTCTGGCAGCAGCAATGTTATTAGCAATCCCCAGCCTACCGAGATCTCCACTGTATAACCAAACACCAGCACATCCTGACTACAGCCTATTCAAGCATATCAACAACACATCATTAACCCCAAGATTAATAACCTATCAACTGCAACGTACCTCGTATCAGAAAACCAGTAAGCTATTATAAGCCCAGCATCATCCTCTGTATCAGCAGCTGGAAAAAAAACAGAACCACACACAGAAGATAAACAAAGCCACCAATGCAGCAAAGAAACAATAAATTCACATCAGCAAAGGGCCATCCGGTAAAATAAAAAATTTTAAAAAAAAACCATATAAAATCTACAATCAAAACTCATCAAATCCACAGGCAAACCTTCTCACCCTGCATAGACACCATCAGATCAGTTTCAAGATACAGCTTCTGGCATGCCCAACATCCATATGCTTCCTCTGATATGAGGTCAGTTCCCAAACTCTACCAGCAACAAAGAATGAACATATATATATCAACCTTAAAAGCAAAACAAAAGAAAAGTGATAAGCCAAAAAAAATTATCAACGTGTGCCTATCAAGAATCCTAAGTTCATGAAGCTGTTTTGACCGAGTCTATTAGTGGAGTAGGAGAATGAATCAAACTGCTATTAATAAGTTATTATTTGAATTAGCAGTTATATGAATTAGTGCCAGCTATTTAGTAGGAGTCAGTACTAGTACCAATCACTTCGTCAGAATTAGTTATTTCCTTGTGTATTTATATTTTCTAGGACTAACAGTAATGAAAAGTTCCATTCATCAACAAATTATTGTGGTTTATTCTGACCCAAGTAAAATTTTATTAAAAAAACTATCACAGCTTTGATTGGGACCTATCAAAAAGACAACCTCAACCTGTACATCTTGCTAGACCAGTATGCTATTTACAATTCTATTCCATTCTCCTATCAAATTATTACTGTTACTGTATATGTGCTTTATGATTCAATAAAATCTAAATATTTTCAGGAAAAAAAAGAAGAAAAGAAGACAAGGAAGTCATGAGCGAAGAAGAAAAGGAAGTCATGAGAGACCATACTAATTTGTAAAATTTCTTTTTTTTGTACCTTTTATTTCACTTTACACCTTAATTTGAAGAATATTTCCTATTCTACTTTCATCAAATTATACATGGATAACAATAATAATGGAAATGATAATATGGTACCATGGTGGTAGCAATTCAAGTGTACAAAATTAAAATAATTAAAAGAGGCAAAAAGATTAAACTAGTAATCGGTGGTTGAAGTGGTGGAGCACCGCCACTCCTAAATATCATTCCGAAGTAGTAAGCATCACCACTGGTAGACCCTGTGCTGCCTGTGTTGGTGGTGCCAGCGCTGGTTCTACCACTATAGAAACCCTTGCTTTCGTTTTCTTCCCTGTGTTAAATAATTAAAGAAAACATCAATAATGAGCATACATTATCAAAACATAATGTTACGAATTCTGAGAGAACACCTCCAAAAATTAATTTAAGAAAACATTCAAATCTTATATTTTCAAAGTGGAATTCACCATGTCTCGTGTCTTCGTCAACTAGCATACTACCATCATAATTTATTGTATGTCCGAAGACAGATAAAATATTAACACTTGGCATTGGTTTATGATTTATTCCAATCCTGCAAAGGTAACAAATTCTAGTTGGCAATAAGGCTAGGAATTATATATATATATCAGAAGCAACAGCCTAGATAATATTAAAAAAAATTGAAATTTTTATTGAAATAATCATGAAGCCATCTCTCTAAACCATAACATCTCAAAGTTACGACCCAGTTGAGGTCAAATTTAACCCAAAATAAAATTGAAATTAATTGAAAAATTGAATGAAGTATGTTAATTTTGCTTAAAAACAACTTTGAATGATGTCTGCTCAAGATATTCAAAATTGTGTTTTTCTAATTTTCTCAATAGCAACTCAGATAATAATGCGAACTAAACAATAATCCAAAGTGCAAGTAATAGCTTCACGATCCAATCCAAAAGAATTTCTGAACTACAGCGTACACATTCAACTGAACAAAAATAAAGATGCAAGCAATAGATCAAAACCCCAAGGGAGAGAAAAATCCTTTTCCCAGACTGCATTATTGAAATTCCAACCAGATAATTATGAACTAGATCATACATATCCAACTGAACAGAAATCAAGAATGAAATGTAAGCAAAAAGTCATAGCCTCAAATGGAGAGAAAACTCCTTTACCATTTTTGATGTGCTTTAGCTGTTTCCCTTGCACTTCTTGCTGCTGCTTCCCTGGACTTGGCCGCTTTCCACACTCTAGTGATAAGAACTTGGTCAGACCAGTTGCAAATAATGATTAACACAGTCGCGAAAGCGACCTGCATAAGAAAATGAATGACATCTATGTCTATCAGCCAGCTCTTTTTCCTGGTGTTTTAGAGAATAATGTAAAGCTTATTGCACAAAGAAATATGAGAATGCAAAAACTGAATGAAAAATATATTTTAAGAGGTTTCTAGGAAGCATAAATAAAACAGGTCATGTGACCATTAAAATTAATCACTAGTCTCAATGAGTGCATTAGAAAAAAAGTGGATGTGTGGTTATACTAAAATGGATAGAATCCGCAATGAGTGCATTAGAGAAAAAGTGGAGGTAGCACCTATTAAGAATAAGATAAGAGAGCATAGATTAAGATGGTTTGACCATGTGAAACGAAGACCTAGCGATGCGCCGTTAGAAAAGGTGAACAAGTTAGAGTAGATATAGCTAAGAGAGGCAAATATAGGCCTAAACTGACTTGGTCAAAGATGATCCAAAATGATCTTATGATGTTACATCTATCAGAAGAAAATCTATCAGAAGAAATAATCCTAAATCGTATTGAGTGGAAAAGAAGAATCCATATAGCCGACCCCAATTGACTTGGTATTAAGGCTTTATTGAGTTGAGTCTCACTTGAAAGACTACCCATGTGGATGCCAAAAAAACTTAGATTAGTTTATTTATCCTATTGAGAATGTAAAAATGACAAATTTTATAATGAGCATAACTCCATATGCAAGAATGTTTTGATTTGTCGAGTTGGTTTTGCAAACATTAGCTTACATTATTTAGGGATTATTGATCTGGAACACTATTCCACTCAACGTCAGGGAGATAACAGGAAGGAACATGACCAGGGACCATGAGAACACAAAACAAAAAGAGAAGCATCAAAGTGAAGTTCAAAGCACTCAAAGTCATTTTGAAGTGGAATTCACCATGTCTCATGTCTTCACCAACTAGCATACTACCATCATTACATATTATATCTCTAAAGCCAGATAAAAATATTAACACTTGGTATTGGTTTACATATATAAAGCAACAGTCTAGATACTACTAAAAGAATTTGAAATTTTGACTGAAATAAACATATGAATTCATCTCTCTAAACAGTAACATCTCAAAGTTAAGACCAAGTTGAAGAAAAATTTAACCCAAAAAAAAAATTGAAATTAACCAAAAAAATTGAATGATTGCAATACAACTTTGAATGATTTCTACTCAAGATATTCAAAATTGCGTTTTTTCTAATTTTCTCAATAGCAGCTCAAACAATAATTCCAACTAAACTATAATCCAAAGTGCAAGTAAAACTTCACAATCAAATCTAAAATAATTTCTGAACTACAGCATACGTATCCAACTGAACAAAAATAAAGAAAGAGATGCAGGCAATAGATCACAGCCCAAAGGAGAGAAAACCCCTTTTCCCAGACTACAATATTGAAATCCCAACCAGATAATTAATTAGATCATACACATCCAACTGAACAAAAGAATGAAAGCAAGCAGTATATCATAGCCTCAGATGGAGAGGAAACACCTTTACCAGACAAAAAAGAGAAAAGCATCGAAGTGAAGTTCAAAGCATTCGAAGTCCCAGCTTGAGTCCACAGCCCATTCTAATCCTCAATGAAAATGAAGATTGTAGCATAATAAATAGAACCCATTAATAGAAACACACTAAAGACTGGGATCAATAAGAATATATGGCATTTCATTGTGTATTTATGGGATTTCTTGAGTTGAGGTTGAGGAACAAAGCTGTGAGAAGTCTATTACGTGTGTGGTGTTCTATTCATTGGAGAACATGATGCTTACACCAGAAGCCTCCTTGCCAATGCATCAGAAAACTTACAACTCTTACTCATCAAATCCAAGACTATACGAGCTTCATGGAACTTCTTTTCTTTACATAAGATAGAGAACAACCATCTCGTACTATACTGGTGAGGCATATAACTATGAGCAAGCATTTCATCAAAAATCTTGAATGCAGGAACACTCAAGTAACAAGCACAAAAACAACGGAGGAGATTTTCATAAGAAGCCTTGTCTGGGAAGAACCCCATCTTATGCCCTGCAAAGAAGAGAGACAAAGCATCTAACTCCCTACCAGCCTTGCAAAGGCCTCTCAGTAAAGTGTTGTATGTAACTTTGTCGGGTTTATAACCATTTGCATTCATTAAATTAAACAATTCTATAGCCTGATCAATTTCACCAGTTCTACTATGTGCCCCAATAAGAATAGTAAAAGTCACTTCATTTGGTAATATGTGCTCTTTTTGCATTAATTCAAACTGTCTGTCTGCATCTTCAATCCTATCTGCACAGCAAAACCCATAAATTATACAATTATAGAGGTATAAATTGGGCATAAAACAGGTTCCTTTTATTCTATGCATGAGCTTCAAGGCAAAAAATTTCATTTCTTCAGGAGAATTAGCAGAAAATCTTAAAATGGTTTTCCTTGGAAAGAATGTTCTTTGATTTAGCAAGTGGAACAGTGTTTCTCTCGCCCTCTCAGATGCTCTGGTTACCTTGCACCATCTTTTCTTGAAACCAATAATATTTCTGCAAACACCACTGGCCAAGGTAATGTAGAAGATGAGGTCAAATTCAATTTGGCTTCTATCCATCAAATCAACTAGCCTAAAGGCAAACTCGATCTCTCCCTTCCGCAAGAAATGATGAATAAAAGAGGTATATAACACAGTATTTGGCAAAAAACCATCTCCCAACATCCTGTCTAGATACATGCATCCCTCATCAATCATGTTATTCTTCACTAACCCACTAATCAAAGCAGTATAAGCATGTGAACTTGGTTGAATGCCATTCTTTATCATCCTCTCAAAAAATTGCTGGGCTTCTAAAGCTCTTCTACTCCTGGAATAACCATTGATCATTGTCAAGTAGACAGTTTCATCCGGATCCACACCAGCCTCAAGCATCCTTTGAAACAAAATTTCAGCTTCAAACATTCTCTTTTTTCTGTTCAGACAACTTATAATGGAGTCATAAATAGCTACACTAGGTTTCAACCCTATCTCCTCCATCTGATTCAAAATATGAAATGCTGATGCCAGATCATTTCGTTTACAGAATTCATTTATCATTATCAAATAAGTTGCTAAGTCAGGAACCATGCCCCATTCTTGCATAATGTCAACTAGGGATTCAAAAGAGAGAGGACGACCATCCTGGATAATGGACTTTACTAAAGAGTTGAAAGTGAAAGGCAAAGGATGACACCCAAGACCTATCATTTTACTAAAACATGCCAAAGCAGCATCTATCTTTCCTACCTCACACAAGGCAGTAATATAGATGTGAAATGCCACATTAGCCAGATTCAAATTCCTACTTTCAATTTTCTCAAGAAGGAGCTCTATTTCTTGCTCCAAATTCATACTAGGGTTTATATTAGAAGGACCCGAGAGCAATGAGGGGTCCAACCCACATCCATGCGTAAGAATTCTACGCAGCATCAAAAGGGTGAGTTGAAGCTCATTCCCCTTCAATCTATTCTTCATGAGAACAAGAAACAATACATGGTCTGGAATGACCCCAAGGTTCAGCATATTTTTGAATAATTCATCAACTTCATCAAACCTATAATTCTTGCAAAGTGCACCCAATAAAGTTGTATAACTGTGCACACAAGGTACCAAATTGCAATAAGCCATGTTATTCAAAAGCATTGAAGCACAATCAACTCTCCCTACCTTGCAATAATTACTAATCATGATATGATAGGTAACTGCATCAGGTAGTATCCTTGATTCATTCATTTGATTGTAGAACATCCACCCTTTACTAAAATAACCCATTGTGAAAAATCCCTGAATCAACACAGTACAAGAAAAAGTATCCGGATCCCAACCAATCTTTAGCATTCTGATAAAAACCCTCATTGCCATTTTGATCTTTTTATCCTTAAGGCAAGCTTTCATAAGCAAAGTATACATAGTCTTGCTCACAAAGAAACCCTGTGCTTCCATCTCTCCACAAACCGACTCTGCCTCCAGGACCCATCCTCTCTTGCAAAGCCCATAAAACAATGACTTGTAATTATGAAGAGTTGGCAACAACCCAGTTCTTTCACGCATTACATGAAAAACTTCCATTGCTTCACCTACATACCCTTTGCAACATAATCCATCAATCAAAACATTATAACACCACATACCCAATTGCACATTAGCATTTCTAATCCTGACAAAATAATCAAACGCCTCCAAAAACATCTCTTGAGCGCAAAACTCTCTAAGAACTGAATTACAAGCACCAGTACCACCTCCAATAAGCTTATCAAAAAGAATAGTAGCATCTTCTAGTTTCCTTAACTTAACCAAGCAAACAACCATTGAAATAATAATACTAGAATTTGGATTAATCCCTCTGCCAATTATATTCTCACAGTAGACAGTGTAAGCCAGCTTGTACTCGTCTAATTCAACCAATTTCCTAATGAAGGCACCATAGATATCAATACTAAGCTCCAAGCCACGGCCAGAAGCAAAATCAACGGCAGAAACAGCATCAGGAACAGTAACAGAATTGGCAATGATTCTCTGGATAACTTGCTGTGCAGAGGATAAGCAACCACGGCAAAGAAGGTTATTGGCTAAGGAGAAGCATAGAGATTTATGGTCATTTTGGGAAGTGGGTATTGATGGTGGTGGGTCTAGAGGAGCAGTGCATGTTACCATTGCTCTGTTACTGGTTTTGAAGTAGAAGAAACAAGAATTAAGCCTCCTTTTTATCATGACCATGTATCTCTCAAGTAAAGCAATTTCTTCGCAGAGTTTGGCAGAGGAGACATGGAGACACGCAATAAGTGTGACATTCAATGTTGTGTTATGTGCTTGAGCGTGGGGGAAGTGGCATTGACAATGCTATATGTGGGATTAAGGGCAACGGCAGCAGCAGTGGGAAAATGTTCTCTATGTGGCATAGCTGTTTGTACTCATACTCGAAAGTGATCGTGCACTGGAAAACTTGAATCTCTGAGCCTGGTCCCTAAAAAAATTGGAAAAAGGAAATGCAAGGGAATAAGATATTCTGACAAAGTTGTCCATGAGAATTTTGGGCAGCAGTACAATTCCAATAGCTGTGCATGATTCCATATATTGCAAAATTTCTTAAACTTAATGAAATTTTATATGAAAATAACAGAACAGCCAATTGAAGGTTAAACTTCAGCTAAAATTAAACTCAAAACTGAATCTTTTTCATGAAATTATGTCGATTAACAAAGCTGATTAAGTATTGTTCAGCTTCTGAAATCTTACTTCGATAAGGGTTGTAATAGACCACAGTATCTTATCAGGCAAAGAAAGCTTAGATGTATCAATTTCTCGATTCACAACGCAAAACGAATACCTCCTGAACTCTGATACCAAGAGTTGAGAATTTGTGTATGGAAATGGTGGAGCTTGAGTGGACCAGCAGAGATGGTAAGAGCTCGAGACGGCCGATGGAAATGGTGGAGCTTTGAGACCTGAGAGGCACTGATGGTGAGAGAGTCCCTGAGAGGCACTGATGGTGCAAACAAATTATAAATGAAATAAAAGCCGCAGGAGGCCGTGCCTCCAATTTTTTTATTTATTAAATTTTAATATATTTTATATATTTTAGTTTTCTCTCATTTTATTAAAATTTCAAAATTTATCCACATAAATATTAATTTAAAAAAACAAAATTAAAATTAATTCTTAGAATATTAATATTTAATAAACTCTTAATAAACACATAAAATAATATTCATGAATTTGTTATTTATCTATTAAACATTTATTAAATACTAGAGCATCAATTGAAATATAAGATTAATATATAGTATTAATATTAATAATATTCTCTTAATTTCAAATTGATAAATATTTTTATTTATTCTAAATTATAATTCATTTATTATTTTAATAAATTAATTAATGTGATAAATTTTTATTATATTTATATTTAATATTACTTATTAAATATATTTCATATTTAAATAAGAGTATAATTAAAAATATATATAAATTTATATTTTTAAAAATAATTAATTTTTTAATTTTTTTTGAAATAATTTGAGATGAAGAGAATTATAATTAATGTAGGAGTTTAAAATTATTTTTTAAGATAAAATATGTATAAAAAATTGTAAAATATAGTTTTGGTTCATGTTCTTGTTAAACCAAAAATATCAAGTTTAAATCTTATTAAAACTCAAATCAAATCTAAATATTTCAGTTTGGTTTGATTTTTATATATAAATTGCTTGTGGTTTTAAAAATTATAATGAGAAAATTATTTGAAAGAATATTTTTTTTCTTTAAAATTTTATTTCTATATATTTTTAATGCAAATTTTACAAAACTACCCTAAAAAAGTAAAATTTTCTTCAAAACTATGACGGCTAAAAATAATTTTTAAAATTACTAAAACTTGTGCAATTATAAAATTATGAAATTAACCTCATCTCAACAATATCTTCATAATTTTTTTGAAATTATATATGTTATATATATATATATTGCAAATATATTATATATATTATAATTTTTTTAAAAAATAAATATAAAAACTGAGTTTATTTTAAATATTATTTTGTAAAATAATATTTTTAAAAGAAAATAACATAATTTTATAAAAAGTTCTCAAAGAATTTTAAGAGCATCATTTTGTAATATAATTTTATATATTTTAGATATATTGCGTATATATTATGAATATTTTATTTTTTAGTCTTTATATTATGTATAAGTTGCAGATATATTATATATATATATATTATTTAACAACCTTTATATATTAGTTAATCAAAGTGTTTTATGTTGTCGATTATGTTTTATATATGTTGAAGATATATTGTGTATATTTTAGAAATATTGTGTATATATTATCAATATGTGATTTTTTAAATCTTTATATGCAAACAAATAATACAAATACAAATCAAAATAAAGCAAAAATAATTCAAAAGAAAGAATATATATCAATTCAAAAAATATAAAAATAGATAAAATTTTGTAAAAGGAAAAAATTTTCCTTTGAGGTATTTTATAAAAAAATGCAATATAATTCAAAATCAAAGAAATTTCTAATATTACAATTACACAACATAATATATATATATATATATATATGTATATATATTGTAACACCCCTAAATTTTTTTTAAAATAATAATAATAATAATAATATAATATATTAATAATATAATAATAAAAAAAGAAAAAAAAAGAGTGAAAGTAGCAGGAAAGGGAAAAAGGATGAGAGAAAAAAAGAAAAAGGAGAGAGAGAGAGAGAGAAAAGAGATTGGAGAAAATCTCGAATTTACTGTCGTCCAGTACTTGAATTTTGACATGCGTTGGACCAAGGAAATCACCGCTTGACGACGCTTCCAACACCACCGATCTCGCCGCCAATGGCCACAGGACTACGACTCACACGCCGTCTGAAGTCCAATGAACAGTGCACCGCCGACAACTTTGACCGAACTTTTTGATCATTTTCTAGCCTTCTTTCTTAGCGATTCATGTACCATTTGACTCCTCTCCTCATGAGCTTCATTTCAGTATATCATTTGTAATTTTTAGAGCAAGTTTAATTTGACCAAAATTCGGCCAAGACCGAAACTTTCGACTGGTTTTTCGGTCAGATTCTGGCTAGCGAGGGAGAGTGATATATATTTTTGGAATCATCTTGTCGAGACGAACGCATGGGTGTAATATTTCAAAATTTTAAAAATATTAATTTTTAAAAATTAATTAAATTATTTAAAAGTATATATATAATTAATTAAAAAAAGCGTATATGATATATATATATATGTAGATATACATAATATATACAAGTCAACATTTTATATGAGTCAAATATTATTTTAATTATTAAAATATTAATTAAGTGGTTAGTGGAAGATGATTTTTATGTATTAATTAAGTAATATATTTTTACTTGGTGAAGAGTAAAAGTTAAATAATTGTGTAGTTATAAAGGAGATTAGTTGGATAAAGAGGATGTAACACCCTTATACCCAATATACATACACCATATATACTCGCTATATGTAATATACGTATAGAGGATACAAGAATGTCACAACATTTTGAAACAATTCAATTATCTCTTATAAAATCTATTTAATATTAAAATATTCAATTGATATCATAAAAATAATAGATGAGATATTACTTGTTAAAACATATATAACTTCATTACCAAAGGTTTATCCAAAATATTTTTGATAGTTTGTGGAATATATATATTTAAATACATCAAAATCAATATGTACAAAAATATATATACATGCTGGCAGTTTGTCTCTGATCTTGATGTTCAAATCAACACTGCTCTCATAATCTCAAGTTTAGACTCGACTCGATCTAGCCGAACTCTCCGGATCTACCCTGTCACCTACGCGATGAATCAATCACGCTAAGCCAGAAGCTTAATGGTACAAACTTTGATAACCATATAGTTCAAATGCAATTCCAATGTATCATACATAAGGATATCATATCTCATAACATTATATCTCATTATATTGCTCCATTGTTCCACAATTCATAAGGATATTATATCTCATAGCATTATATCATTATATCTTAATAAGTTATCCAATTATTCCACAATTCATAATTCACATTAAAGCAAAGACAAGCATGGGCCCAAAAAGGATCTAATATGCTATTCAAATTTCAGAGTTACTGCTTTGGTCTATAATGGCATCTTGTGTTTAGCCTCATAGGCAATATATCCATGGATTAATCCAATTAGGTCTGAGTTTACGACCAGGTCATTTCACCCAGCCCAGCTTCAAGAATTTGTTTTTGAGACTACGACCTAGTCATTTCACCTCAAAAATATTTTCACATTGACGCCTAGCGTCTAGTCCGTAGGCAATTCATAGGCATGCCGCCAAACCCAGAACTCTGAAAATTGAATAACATACTAGGCACACAATTTATTTTTATTTCTCATTTATATCTATATTAATTCATTGTATTATGTTTCCACATATCTCATTTCATTATCAAATCCTTTCTCATTTTCTCATGATCACATTAGGCACAACGCCTTAAATATCTCACTTATATCAATATGATAAGTTGAGGAAGTTTGGAGCTGAGGAATTTATTAGCACTACAGACCCTGCTGTAGTAGAGCAATGGCTAGATAGAGTCCAGAGAGTGTTCATCCAACTACAGGCTACTCCAGAAAAATTTTGATTATGCTAGATCTCTTTTACAGAGGGATGCATATGATTGGTGGAAGACGATTTCACATTCTCTGGATGATCCACCAATCTTGACCTACGATGATTTTCTGCGGGAGTTCGAGCAGAAGTATACTCCGAGGGAGTATAAGAATGCAAAGAAGATAGAGTTCTTGAATTTGAGATAGGATACCAGGACCGTGTTGGAATATGAAATAGATTTTACCCGGTTGAGTCAATATACTAGTGAGATCATTTCTAATGAGATTGACCGGTGTCAGAAGATTGAGGAAGGGTTGAGACCCTCTATTATGTGCATTATCACAGGCTCCCGATACCAAAATTTTTTCCAATTGGTTACAGCTGCCAGGAGTGTTGAGAGAGCACAGGGTCTTGCAGCAGCTGCTAGAGATGAGGAGACCAAAGCTAGAAGACCCCAGAGTGAGGCAGGGTCTTCATCTGTGAAGAGAGGTCAAGGAGAATATTTTTTGAGGTTCAGTAGGAGCCAAAGGTAGTCTGGTAGGTCAGTACAGCAGCGGAGACAGAGATCAAGACCTACAGTTTTTATGGCTAGTGCTCTGACTCCAGTAGTTCAGAGGCCAGTTCCATATGCCTGTGTCCATTGTGGTAGGGCACACGGGGGGTGCTTGCTGGAAGACAGGTGGACTAGCAGTGTATTATAGATGTGGGTCACCAGATCACTTCTTCAGAGATTACCCAGAGCCACCAGAGGATAGACATACAGATACTGTAGCTTCTCGACCTAGTGTTTGAAGGGGGTCATGGTGGCAGAGATTTTAGCAGAGGGGGTCGAACATGGTCTGGTTAGAGAGGAGGTTCTACCGTAGGTAGTAGACCAGATGAGGCAGGGCCATCTCAGCGGGTATATGTAATGCAGAGGCAACCAGATGCTTCAGCTGTTATTGCTGGTACTTTTTCTTTATTTGCTACTTCAGTTCTTACTTTGATAGACCCTAGGTCAACTCATTCATACATTAGTGCATCCATCTTGCTTGTGACTGATTTGCATTTTGAGTCTCTAGGATTTGATGTTTTGGTGACAAATCCTTTAGGGCATAGTGTTGTAATTAGCAAGGTGTACCAAAATAGTTCGGTTGTGGTCCAAGATGAGGAGTTCCTTGGTGACTTGATTGAGATATCTTTTAGGGAGTATGATTTAATTTTAGACATGGATTGGTTATCCAAGTATAGGGCTGTGGTAGATTGTCAGCAAAAATGTGTTACCCTGAAAACCTGTGATGGTAGAAGTGTGATGGTATCTAGTGAGCAGAGACATCTTTCATCCATATTTGTTTCAACTGTTTTAGCTAGGAGGATGATTCGGAAGGGATATGAGGCTTATCTTGCTCATGTTGTAGATATAAGAGTATTGGGTTTCCAGCTTCACAGTATATCTACAGTTGTTGAGTTTTCAGATATTTTTCCTGAGGAGTTGCCAGGGATACCCCCTGAGAGAGATGTTGAGTTTTGTATCGATTTGTTTTCTGGTACCACTCCCATCTCTATTATTCCTTATCGTATGACACCTGCTGAGTTGAGAGAGTTGAAGGTGCAGTTACAGGAGTTATTGGATAAAGGGTTCGTTCGCCCTAGTGTGTCTCCATAGGGAGCACCCATTTTGTTTGTGAAGAAGAAGGATGGTACCTTAAGATTGTGCATTGATTACCGGCAGTTGAATAAAGTGACCATCAAGAACAAGTATCCATTGTCTCAGATAGATGATCTCTTTGATTAGTTGAAAGGAGTAGCAGTATTCTCTAAGATTGACTTGAGATCAGGGTACCATCAGTTGAGAGTCAGAGATGAAGATGTACCTAAGACAGCTTTTCGCAAGAGGTATGGGTATTATGAGTTCTTGATGATACCCTTTGGATTGACAAATACACCAGCAGCATTTATGGATTTGATGAACAGGGTATTCAGACCCTATCTAGATCAATTTGTGGTGGTTTTCATTGATGATATTTTGGTGTATTCACGTAATGAGGAGGATCATGACAAGCATTTGCGGATTATATTGCAGACTCTGAGAGAGAAGTAGTTGTATGCTAAGCTATCTAAATGTGAGTTTTAGCTTGATCAAGTAACTTTTCTCGGTCATGTGGTTTCAGCACAGGGTATTAGAGTTGATCCGAGTAAAGTTAAGGCTATTTTGAATTGGAGTCCACCGAAGACCGTGATAGAGATTAGAAGTTTTTTGAGTTTGGCAGGCTATTATCGACGGTTTGTGAAAGGTTTTTCTATGATAGCTACTCCACTCACCGTATTACTTTGGAAGGGAGTTAGATTCGTGTGGACAGATCGGTGTTAGGCAAGTTTTGAGCAGCTGAGGAAGATGTTGACTCAGGCTCCTATCCTTACTCTGCCTGTGGAAGGTAAACCTTATGTGATTTACAGTGATGCTTCACATAGTGGTTTAGGTTGTGTTCTAATGCAGGAGAGTAGAGTCATTGCTTATGCCTCTCGACAGTTGAAGCTGCATGAGCTGAATTATCCAACACATGATTTGGAGTTAGCAGCTATAGTTTTTACTTTGAAGATTTGGTGACATTACTTATTTAGGGAGAAGTGTTTCATTTATACAAATCACAAGAGTTTAAAATACCTGGGTGTTCAGAGAGAGCTGAATCTTCGCCAGATATGATGGTTAGAGTTGATTAAAGACTACGACTGTTTAATTGATTATCATCCTGACAAGGCAAATGTTGTTGTTGATGCCTTAAGTCGGAAGTCTTTGGCCAGTTTGATTGCTTATTCGCTCTTGTTACTTGTTGAGTTGAGAGCATTGCATGCCAGATTTGAGTCATGTGATGATGGTGCTTTGATGGCTTAGTTGCAATTGAGGCCATTGGATCAGATTAAGGAGACTCAGTTGATAGATGGGAAAATCCAGAAAACTATATTGGATTGCCAAAAGGGGGAGAGTCGAGACTTTCATGTGAAAAGTGATGGCAGTTTATGGTACAGAGATAGGTTGTGTGTTCATGATGATGCAGGACTAAAAAAAGGTAATTTTGGAGGAAGCACATTAGTCAGTTTATGCTATGCACCCTAGAAGTATCAAGATGTATCAGGATTTAAAACAATATTATTGGTGGTTAGGTATAAAGAGGGACACAACAAAGTTTGTATCCAGATGTCTCACTTGTCAGAGAGTGAAGGCTGAGCACCAAGTTCCTTCGAGATTACTTCAGCCATTATCAGTGCCAGAGTGGAAATAGGAGCAAGTGACAATGAATTTTGTGACTGGATTGCCTTTGACTCAGAAAAAGCATGATTCAATTTAGGTGATTGTTGATCGGATGTCGAAGACAGCTCATTTTCTTTCAATTCGGATGGATTATTCTCTTGAGAGATTGGCTAAGCTATATATCGTGAGATAGTGAGGTTACATGGAGCTCCAATTTCTTTGGTATCTGACTGAGATCCCCGATTTATATCGAGATTTTGGAGAAGTCATCAGGATGCTTTAGGCTCTCGATTATATTTTAGCACTGCTTTTCATCCTCAGACAAATGGGCAGTCAAAGAGAATGATACAGATTTTAGAGGACATGCTGAGAAGTTGTATAATCGATTTCACTGGGAGCTGGGACAGATTCTTACCACTGATTGAGTATGCTTATAAAAATAGTCATTAGTCCAGTATTAGAATGGAACCTTATGAATCATTGTATGGTAGGAGATGCAGGACACCTCTATGTTGGGATGAGGTTGGAGAAGGTAAGTTGATTGGTCCCGATTTGATTAGGGAAACAAAAGAGAAAATAAAGGTGATTAGGAATTGTCTAAAAGTAGCCTCAGACCGACAGACATCATATTCAGATTTAAAAAGAAGAGACATAGAGTTCAGTGTAGGAGATAAAGTATTTTTAAAAGTGTCTCTTTGGAAGAAAATTTTGAGATTTGGTTGCAAATGGAAGTTGAGTCCTCATTTCATAAGACCTTATGAGGTACTGGAGAGAGTTAGACTAGTGGCCTATAGACTAGCTTTATCGCCTGAGTTGGATCGAGTTCATAATGTCTTCCATGTCTCTATTCTTCGGAAGTACAGGTCAGACCCATCTCACATTTTGTCAGTAGAATCAATTGAGGTGAGTCCAGATTTGAATTATGAGGAAGAACCAATGGCTATTTTGGCACGTGAAGTGAAAGAGTTGAGGAATAAGAAGGTGTCACTTGTGAAAGTTCTTTGGAAGAATCATGCTACTAAAGAGGCAACATGGGAGAGTGAGCAGATGATTCGGGATCAGTATCCCCAATTGTTCTAGACTTGAAAGCAGGTAATTTCGAGGATGAAATTTTTTTTGAGGGGGAGAATTATAATATCACAAAATTTTGAAAATATTAATTTTTAAAAATTAATTAAATGATATAAATATATATATATATATATAATTAAGTAAAAAAGTGTATATGATATATATATGTAGATATACATAATATATACAAGTCAACATTTTATATGGGTCAAATTTTATTTTAATTATTAAAATATTAATTAAGTGTTTAGTGGAAGATGATTTTTATGTATTAATTGAGTAATGTATTTTTACTTGGTGGAGAGTGAAAGTTGGATAATTGTGTGGTTATAAAGGAGATTAGTTGGATAAAGAGGAGTTTGTGATTATCTTCATCTTCTTCTTTCTCTATTAAAGCCGGCTACCTCCATCAAAGAAAAAGAAAAATTTGCTTCTTGCTAACTCAAGTAATTGAAGGATTTCAATTGTTCAAGTTGGAATTTTGAGAATTTTCTCCATATTTGGTAAGTTTCCTACTTGTTTTCTTGATTTTCTATGGAAGTTTGTATATTTTTAATTGGATGTATGGTGTAGTATGTGTTAATGGTTGATATTGGTATGTTTTAAGTTCTTTTGACTAGTTAACTATGAAATTAGGTTTGAATTAAGGATATGGTTAAGTTTGGTAAAGAGAATAAGAGTTTTGGGTTGTGTAACTTTTGAGTTGTGAAGTCATGGTTGTAATTGTGTATTTTTGCTTTTAATTGAGTTGCTTTGATGTTTATACAAGTATTTTGTGGTATAATGATAAATTTAGTAGGGTTTGAATAGAGTTAAAAAGGGTAAAGAAATATAATTTTGGATGTGACAATTATGTGTTGATATCAGGATTTTTGGCCTGACACGCCCGGTGACACGGCCATATCTTTGGGCGTATTATTGGTTTTATTTTTAGTGTTGGTGACACGTGCAGTGACATGCTCATGTCACTGAGCGTGTCATAGCTTCTGTAATATTATAGAATTGACACGTGCAGTTACACACCCATATCACTGAGCGTGTCATAGCTACTGTGTTGTAGGAGTTTTGGCACGGGCAAGGACACACCCATGTCTTTGGACATGTCTTATCTGCTGTAATATAGAGCTTAGAACATGGTCATTGACACGTCCATGTCATTGAGTGTGTCAAAGCTTTCGTGTTGTGGGTTTAGGGCACGGTCATTGACACGCCCATATTGTTGAGCGTGTCATGTGTAGAGTTTACCCTAGATAGTTCTTTTTCTTATTTTCCTTTATGTATCTTATCCTTGTGTTGAGAGGTTTTGTTTATACTTATAAGTGTATCACTAAGTGATTATCTATAATCACATTTGGTTTAGGCTTTGAAGAGACTTGAGTTGCCCAATCCAAGTGTTGAGGGATATCTTGGAAGAGGAGGTTGAAAGTGGTGTTTGAGCTTGTTTTGTTGCTTTTAGAGGTAAGCACAAACTTTGAATAATTGCTTATATTTACATGACATTGGGACTTAACACATTTGGTTGAAAAATGTGTTAAGTTATTTACTACATTGTTGGTGCATAAGTAATATGCTATGATTTGTATAATGTGAACTATGTGCAAAATATGATAATGACCCAAAATGTATGAGTAATGCAATTTGTTGTGTGTACGTTAAAAATTGTATGTAAAGTCATTGGTAAAGGCTTTATTGATATAAGTGAGATATTTGAGGCATTGTGCCTAGTTTGATCATGAGAAAATGAGAAAGGATTTGATAATGGAATTATAAAGGAATTGTGTGCCTAGTATGTTATTCAATTTTTAGAGTTTTGTATTTGGCGGCATGCCTAAGATATAATAGTCTCTTGAAGCTGGGTTGGGCTTGGTCCTTGAAACCTAGTTGGGTTGTTATTTGATGTAGCAGACCCTTGAAGCTGGGTTGGGCCTAGTCTTTGAAGCCTAGTTGAGATGTTACATATGAGGCAATCCTCATTGTAATTATGACTTGCCTTTGGGGCTAGACACATGGTGTTATCTTGGACCAAAACAGTAACTCTAGAATTTGAATAGCATATTAGATCCTTTTGGGCCCATGCTTGTGTTTGCTTTTATGTGAATTATGAATTGTGGAACAATTAAGCAATATATTAAGATATAATATTATGAGATATAATATCCTTATGTGTTGTGCATTAGCATTGCATTTAAACTATATTGTTATCAAAGTTTGTATCACTAGGCTTTTGGCTTAGCGTGATTGTGATTCATCGCGCAGGTGATAGGGCAGATCCAATTGAGCCGGAGAGTTCGTCTAAACCGAGTCGAGTCTAGGCTTGAGATCTTGAGTGCAGAGTTGATTGTTAGACATCAAGATCAGAGATGAACTGCCAACATGTATATATTTTATATTTTTGTACATATTAATTTCATGTATATTATGTTATATTTTGATGTATATATATGTATATTTGTTGCGCTCGAATTAAGTTCTACTATAAGCGTCACTCGTAAGTATATGAGGTAGCTGTAGCAAAGGTGATCGCCCCAAGGTCGTTTCCCCAAGAAGGTGTAGTTCGTAATAGCTTGATTGACAAATTATTTAAATGCGGAAGTTTGTTGTATGAAATGTGCAAGATTAATTTAAACCTAAAAGTAACGTGCGTAGAGATTGATGTGAGTGATGGCTGCACAAGATCAATTCAGTTCTCGGGAAAGTGCCTAGGGTTATAGGTCCATTCAATTAAAGCTCAATTCTCAATTATCCATTAACATAGCCTTGTAATTAATTTGTTCCTTAAGGTTAATTACTCAATTACCAATTCATTAGTTCTCACATTCATGAATTAGCAATAACCAATTATTTTACATTACCAAATTAATGAAACCCTAGAACTTATATTTCTAATTCATTCATAGGGTGGTTGATTATATAGTTCCGATATCGGATTTCACCTCTCGGTCCATCATCCAATATTCAAAGATTAATAGGTAGCTAATCTATCAACCTAACATTTAATACAATACAATCAACCAATCAACAAGGAACATCAATGTAAATATCAAATCAAAACATTCAACCAAATATACTACAAACCATAGGCATGGGTATTTAGCTCAACATCACCAATTTAAAACATTCATTCAACTCAATATAAATCAAATACAAATTGTTCATTGTAATATCAATCTCTTAATACAACAAAAACAATATTGAAATGAATTAAAAGAGAGAATAGAAAAACCCCTTGTGAAGATGCCAAGAGTAGGATTACTAATCTTCCTCCTAGCTCCACTTGATGTATGATGAAGAACTCAAGCCCTCTTCAATGGTTGATTCCCCTTTTGCAATATAGAATGGAGCTTTCTCAAGTCACCAAACCTTTGATGATTATGCCTTTGGAAGATGGAATGGAGCTTTCTCAAGTCTCCAAACCTTTCAATGAAGCTTCTTCAACCCTCAAGAGCTTGTTAACCCAACTTATCTCAAAGAACCAAATTGAAGCTTGTCAATGGAAGATGTAGAAGATGAAGAGGATAGGAATGGAGGTTGAAGACGAAGGACCAAGGAGAGTGTCCTCTCTTCCTTGCCCTAGCCGTCCAAACCAAAAGCAAAAGTCCAAACTCAAAACTTCTGATCCCCTTTTTGAAAACCCTAATTCTATTATTTATACGAAACCTCCGCTCCAAAAATCCGCGTTTCCTTTAGTTCATGAGTGACACGGCCAAGCTTAGACAAGCTTGGCCGTGTTTGAGGTTCTTGGAGGGACACGGCCATAAGCTTGGCCGTGTCCCCTAATGGTGTCTTCTTCTGCCTGCATATATATATTTCTTTGGAAGCTTGGCCGTGTTTGAGAAGTTTGGAGGGACACGGCCACAAGCTTTGCCGTGTCCCCTGAGTGTGTTCTCTTCTGTGTGATTTTCTTCTTTTCTTCTTTGGAGTGGTGAGTGACACAGCCAGTTTGGAGGAAACTTGGCCGTGTTTGTCATGTTTGGAGGGACACGGCCACAAGCTTGGCCGTGTCCCGTGAGTGTGTCAGCTTCTGATCTGTTGGCTTCCTCTTTAGCTTGGTATGGGACACGGCCACAAGCTTGGCAGTGTCCTCTGCATGTGTCAGCTACTATCCATTGTTTTCTTCCTCTTGGTTCCTTGGTCTTTCCTTCCTCTCTTGATCCTTGCATATTAACCTAAACCAACACTTAAACAAACTTTAACCAAAAATCAAATAAACATTAGCCAACAACACATAAACACCACACTAAAAACTAGATCAAAAATGACAAAAACACTGAAATAAACTAAAACTACCAAAATTGATGAAAACACTAAATAAACATATTAAAACTAACAAAATACCTAAAGAAAACAATAATTATCATAATAAATAAGACACAATTCTATGACAAAAACTAATAAAACAATATTCCACAAACTATCAAAAATATGTTAGATAAACCTTTGGTAATGAAGTTATATATGTGTTTTAGCAAGTAATATTTCATCTATTATTTATATGATATCAGTTCAATGATTTAAGTTTATACAGATTTTTTAAGTGAAGTTTTGTTTTGTTAAAATGGGTTGTGACATTCTTGTATCATATATTCATATATTACATATGTGTGGTATATGTAGTGTATGTATATTGGGTATAAGGGTGTTACAGTGGGTACCAAATTTGCCACCAGATTTTTTAGTCGAAAATTTTCCTATGAGACGCCGGCGAGGGTCCGATCAGTGTTAATTTTTTACAGAATTTTTTTGTATTAATTAATTAGTTTATCAGACTTTAAATAAATAGTATTTGCAAGGATGACGAATAAATTTTAATAATTAAATTTAAATTATTAAATAAATTAATTACGTAAATACTAAAAATTCGGGGATCAAACCTAAATTAAAATTATATTTGTCCAGTTAATTTTAAATTATAAAATACTTGATTTTAGAGTCTTTAATTATATCATTATAATAATTTTTGTTAATTTATTCAGATCGTCCGGTTTCATATTCTGACACCCCAATACTAAGCAATTGATCTGGTCTTTTCTTCTGAACTTTGAGTGATACTTTCTAATTTATTTTTCTGTATTTCATGCATTAACATTTAATATATGTACATATATAAATATTATAAATATTATGCACTATTTATAATTTTAGAATTGTCGTATTTTTATGTGGTTGTGCACACATATTATAATGTGGAATTGTGATTGCCAGATAGAATTGGAATGATATGAATCACATAGAATATGATTGGATTATGATAATGCATGAATGATGATAGTATGATGATTTTAGAACTGGCGTGATGGAGGGACATATTTATGCTCAGTGTTGCTTATCAATCGGGCAGCGCTGCTTGGATGAGGTTGGGACAGCGGACCCCATATGAATTGAAATTAAGAGACCATGTTGGAATAAGAGTGCTAGATAGGGGGATCGGCTCCTCTAGTTTGAGATTTAGAGTGATTTTTCATGGAATAAATTCTATCCTTGGATGTTTATATGATTGAATATATGACTGTCATAATGCATTGGCATGGCGTTTATAATATTGGTATAGAACTAAAGTTGTACACCATGTATGTATATTGGTTGGTATCATTCCCTGAGTTGAGACGCTCACCCTCGTCTCACTAATTTTTTTAGGTTCTCAGGGTGAGCATTTATGATAATGTCGAGATACTGCTTTTCTTTTCTGGCAGTGAATTTTATGTATGAAAAAAAAATTAAAAATTATGTTTATTTTTATTTTGGTTTGTATTTCTAATTTTAGAGATTTTATAAATCTTAAATGTTGAATTATTATATTTTGTTATGTAATTTAATGAATGATGTAACGATTTGAATATTTTTATTGTTATTTTTTTTGTCAGGCTGACTGTAGGGTCTAGTACCTCGAATTTTTTGCCCCTCAATGCCGGTCATGTGCCATTGGGTTCGGATTGTGACAAAGTTAGTATTAGAGCAATTTGGTTTCTTTCCCTTTGAAATTTAGAATTACGGAGTATAGGGTCCTCATACGTCATTTTGTATTATCTTTGCTTCCCATTTCTGCGGTACCATTTTGTTCGAAATTGAGTCAGTGTTTGCCATTTCCTTCATATAATCGTACAATTATTATAAATTGTTTTATCCTATTTGATTGAAGTTATTTATTTATTTCATAAGATGAGTGAGCGTACAACTAAAGTTGGTGCTAGAGCCCGGACAACTACTAAAGAGTAAGCTGCTTTAGATGTGGAGGGTTCTACAATTCTGACCCAAGCTGTCCCTAATAGTCGGGGTAAGCGTAGACAAACTGGATAGGAGACTCCTGCAGGTGTAGAGGCTATGTTAGCCAGCTTTTAGAGGATTATGGCTGATATGACCCGAGTTATTCCTCAAACGGCCCCAGTTGCAGCACTGGCACAGGTATCTTTAAAGCGCTTCATTAGGCAGCATCCATCGACTTTTCTGGTGATGAGGAGCAGGCCCGTGATTTTTTGGATAATATTCCAAAGATTTGTGATAAGTTAGGTTGTTCATATACCAAATCTATTTATTTGGCTAGTCAGCGACTAGAGGGTCCTGCACAGGCATGGTATAAAGACTACATACGATCTTGATATCAGGAGTTGACTTGGGATGATTTTAGGAGGGAGTTTCTAACTTGGTTTGTTCCTCTAGAATTTGTACATCAAAAAATGGTAGAGCTTGAGAATTTGAGGAAGGATGAGCACACTTAGGTGGCAGAGTTTACCACCAAGTTTCTCGGATTATACAGGTTTATGCCCACGATAGTAGCCGATGATGAGCTTAAGAAGTTCATATATGTTCAGGCTCTAGGTAAAGATTATACTTCCTTACTCAGTGGACGCTAGGGCTGACCTTTTAGTGAGTTGGTTGATACTGTCGGGGATACAGAGTTTACTTTAGAAGAAAGGAAAAAAAGGTCTAAGGGTTTTGGATGACAGGGAGGACAGGGCACTTATAGCTTTTCTGGTCCCAGTGATACTTTTTAAATGGGCACTTATAGTTCAGAGTCATAGGGTTCTTTCAGAGGCAAGAACAAGATTAAAGGTGATTCTAGACATGGCCGAGATTACAGTGGTAGTAGTGTGGGCTCCAATTATAGTGGATTAGGTTTGGGTTCTGGTACTTCTACTTATGCTAGATGTGGTAAAGCTCATCGGGGTGAGTGCATGCTGGGATTGAATGTTTGCTTTGGATGCGGCCAACCGGGTCATTTTGCTAGAGATTGCCCCTTATGTGGAGGACAAAGAGTTCGTAGTCAGGGGTATACTCAGGGTTCTTTGCCTAGTGTGGGCCAGCCTTTGCAGACATCATTTTCATCTCAGTCTGGAAGACGGACGAGTGGCCAGCATGGTCGTGGTTTTGGGGGTAGGGGTAGAGGACAGAGTCAGAGTCAGAGCTCAGGGTATTTAGGTAGAGGTCAAAATTAGAGACAAACTCGAGTTTTCACCCTTACCCAGCAGGATGCTCAGGCTTCTAATGCTTTGGTGGCAGTAACCTTTCAGTATGTTCTTTTATGGCACATGTGTTATTAGACTCGAGTGCTATGCATTTATTTGTGTCCCTTAAATTTACAGTAAAACTTGATATAGTGTCGACTAGTTTGGAATACCCCTTATATGTTGCAACTCCTATGAGCGATTCCCTGCTATTAGATACAACTTTTATGTCATGTTCGGCTCTCGTAGAGGGGAGAATTTTACCTGTTGATCTGATTTTTCTTGATGTGATGGATTTCGATGTAATTCTCGCTATGGATTGGTTTGTCAACTCATTATGCTACTCTTGATTGCCGCAACAAAGAGGTTATTTTCCATATACCAGGTGATTCAGAAATTTCTTTTAAGGGGTAGCAGAAGTACTGCTCCATGTAGTCTCATTTCCGTCATCAGTGCCAAAAAGATGTTGCGCAAATGGACTTCAGATGGCGCGTGAGCCATTGGCGGCGAGACTGGTGGCGTTGGAAGCGTCATTGAGCAGTGATTTCCCTGGTCCAGCGTGTGTTAAAATCCGAATACCGGATGGTGGTAGATCTGAGATTTTCTCCGATCTCTTTTCTCTCTCTCTCTCCTTTTTTTTCTCTCTCCTCCTTTTTTTCTTTTCCATTACTTTAGTGGTGAAATTAGAAATTGAATGAAGGGAGGCAAATTTTTTAAGTTAAAAAAAATACAGGCTAATTAAAGATAAAATTGAATATTTAATATTAAATATAGTAAAATTTATATTTTTATTATTTTATATCATTTATTAAATTTTAAAAAGTATATTGAATTTTCTACATGTCTTTTCATTTTAATTTTTTTAAATCTATTAATTTATTTAAATGATTTTATTAAATTAAAATTTATAAAAATACTATTTCAAATGAGAACATTAGTTTTACCAAATTTATAATCAAATTATAAAATTTTAGTATTAAACTAAATACCAAATCATAAAATTCTAAATATCCATTAATTAAAAATAAAAAATATATATAGTGTAAAAAAAGTGAATAATATATATAATTATACATATTTATAATAATCTTATATTTATAAATATTTATATATATAAATTATTATATAATTATATATATTTATATTTATAAATATAATTATATATATTTATATTTATAAATATAATTATATAATGATTTATATATTATATATATGTATAAAGGATGGGAGGGGGGAGGGGGAGGGGGGTCCATTGCACCCCCCCCCCCTTCCTCCTCCGCCTCTGCATTACTTTCACTCTTCTTTTTTCTTTTTCTTTATTATTATTATTATTATTATTATTTTATACATATATTTAATTTTAAAAAAAATTAGGGTATTACAATATAGATACATGTATATATATATTGTGTTGTTTAATTGTAATATTAGAATTTTCTTTGCTTTTGAATTCTATTGCATTTTTTATAAAATGCCTCAAAGGAAAATTTTTTCCTTTTACAAAATTTTTTTCTATTTTTATCAAATTTTGTATTTCTTGAATTGATATATATTCTTTCTTTTGAATTATTTTTGCTTTATTTTAATTTGTATTTGCATTGTTTGTTTGTATATAAAGATTTAAAAATCACATATTGGCAATATATACACAACATATTTAGCATATATACAATATATCTTCAACATATATAAAACATATTCGGCAATATAAAATACTATGATTAACTAATATATAAAGGTTTTTAAATAATATATATATATATATATATATATAACATATCTGCAACTTATACATAATATAAAGGCTGAAAAATAAAATATCTACAATATATACATAACATATCTAAAACATATAAAATTATATTACAAAATGATGCTTTTAAATGTTTTTGAGAAATTTTTATAAAATTATGTTATTTTCTTTTAAAAGCATTATTTTACATAATAATATTTAAAATAAACTCAGTTTTTATATTCATTTTTGAAAAATTTTATAACATATATATAATATATCTACAATATATATATAACATATATAATTTTAAAAAAAATTATGAAGATATTGTTGAGATGACGTTAATTTCGTAATTTTATAATTGCTCAAGTTTTAGTAAAATTTTAAAAATTATTTTTAGCAGTCATAGTTTTGAAGAAAATTTTACTTTTTTAGGGTAGTTTTGTAAAATTTTCATTAAAAATATATAGAAATAAAATTTTAAAGAAAAAAAATATTCTTTCATATAATTTTCTCTTTATAATTTTTAAAACCACAAGTAATTTATATATAAATATCAAACCAAAATAAAATATTGAGTTTTAATAAGATTTAAACTTGATATTTTTGGTTTAATAAGAATGCTAGGTTTGTGTTGGACTGAGGCGTGTGAGGAGAGTTTTCAGGGGTTAAAGAATTACGTTACTTTTGCTCTAGTATTGGCTTTGCCTTCAGAAATCGATGGTTACACCTATATTGTGATGCTTCTAGAGTGGTGATACGCATGAACTACGCTATAGCAATACCGCAAGTGCACGGGTCGCCCAAGTAATATAGTAGTGAGTGAGTTATCGTTTCACAGGGGACAAGGCCAAGTACTAGTGTAAATCTTAACCATTGTTTAGCAAATTAATAGTTGTGTGATACTTTGTAACTAAAAACAACTAAATTAATAACTGAAAATAAAGGGAAATTAAAAGTTGTGCAAAAAGGATTGATAATAATAATAATACTATCCAGATATTGAATCCCCCTAGCCTCAATAATATTTATGATCAATCAATTCAGCTAAATCATTTAATAGATTTGAATTGGCATTCCTCTAAATTAGACTAAAACCTCTCTCGAGTGGATTAATCCCTAATCACTAAGTAGAGTGCTAGAATCTCTTCTCAAACACAATTAAATAGATCTTGCATTAAGAACAAAGAACTATAAACCAAAGGATCTTGTAAGTTTATCTCTAGTACTCCAATCAATCCTCAACCTTTACGAGTATTCAACTCATATCAAGCTTTCTCAAGTCAATAATATAAAAATGGCAACCAATCAATAAGCAAGCTATTATCAATTGGAAATAAATTATTAAGCATCATAAGAGTAAAACAACTCAATCAAATGATTCAACTACATATAATTATTCAATCCATACAAATAAGCTAGAGTTCATCAATATCTAGATAGAAAAGGAATTAGTTCATGTTCAAAACCAGAAAAACAGAACAAGAGAAATGAGTAAAAGAAACCAAACAATCCTTGGTGAATAATTTGTATTTCTTCACTTTAATCCTTGATTCTTGGTTTAGGGCTTGTACAAGATGTATCTCCTTCTTCAAACTCAGCTCAAGACTCTCCTTCTTGCTTCAGCAGCTGGCTCTCCCCCCTTCTCTTTTTTCTTTTCTTTTAACTCTCTTCCAAGCTCACAGCCCATACCTCCCAGCTCACACCCCATACCTTCCAACTCATACCATCCTCTCTTGTCTTCCATATTCTCTTTGTTTTATCTTTCTTTTTATCACTTAGGTCAACTTTTCTTTTCTTTAATCTTTCTTTGGCAACAGTACAGTCCTTGTCCCCCACTTGTTCCTCAATCAGTGCAAAGAATTTGACTTTTCGATAGGTGACACGGCCATTGACACGCCCATATCACTGGGCGTGTCATTGCCACTGTGGTTCTGAATATAAGACACGTCCAGTGACACGCCCATGTCACTGGGCATGTCACAGCTACTGTGAGTCTGAATATAAGGCACGTCCAGTGACACGCCATGTCACTGGGCGTGTCACAGCTACTGTGAGTCTGAATATAAGGCACGTTTGGTGACACGCCCATGTCACTGGGCGTGTCAATGCTTCTGAATGCAGTATCAAGGGCACGTCTATTGACACGCCCGTGTTCATGGGCGTGTCCATTGATAAATTTTGCTCTTTTCTTCTACTTTCATCCGTAATTCCTCTGAAATGACCATAAGCCTCAAATTACAGAGAATTCCTGAAATTAACCCTAAAATATACTTTGAACAAACAAATTAAACTCAATTGGATAATAATCATATTAAGAAATAGGAATAAAATATCATCAATTGTGTACTTATCAAATTCCCCCACATTTGAGTTTTTGCTTGTCCTCAAGCAAACTAAATCACTGTAATAAGCAGAAATGATGAAATCCCTCTATATTGAAAAAGGAAAATAAGGTTTTGACAATGCTCGAATCGGAAAACCTCACTTTCTCAACCAAAATAATTCACAATCATAACAGCTGAATCAAGAAGTTTCAAAATAAAAATTTCACATACCTAAAACCTAAAAATCCAGAGTTAAAAAATTGAGCATAAAATTTCAACAAATCCAAATGCCATGAACAAAGTACGAAAAATGTGAATTTTCTCTTAAGCTCTCTAACCCTCAATTTTTTTTTTTAAAATACATATATATATGTGCATATTTTAAGGAGCCCAACTTATTTGAACTGATACTAACCTTTTGACGCGAAGGTAAACATTTGTGATGCTGACCCCCGGTTACTCAGCCAGAATCACCGCTCAAATGGCTACTAGCACTATTTATGATTCCAACTCATTTGTTTTGATTCGAGAGTCAAAATTAGCGGAACAGGGAAAAATTTTCAAAGCTCCTTTAATTAGAATTATTTGTTTAGGTTATTATTAATCAAGGGTCAGAAACTTAAGGGTCGTACTAAGTCCGACTCAAGAATTTAAGGAATTATATCATGCTAAAAAAATGTAACTAAGGTTTTAAATTTTAGTCATGTTCCAATTTCCATCAATCCACAACTTAACTGTAGCTATTACAATCGATCCTCAGCAATTTATCAAGATCACTAAGTTAACCTCAACGAGAAATTGTCATTTAGAAAATCTCAAATTAGTTTAACATATAAAGGGAAACCACATCAAGTCACACTTATCATAACAATCTAGCTTACTTAGCAGGCATTAATTGAGACAAATGAATCAAATAGAAAGAATGAAGTAGTAAAAATTTAATCAAGAAAGTATACCTCTCCCCCATACTTAAGATGCACATTGTCCCCAATGTGTGCGCAAAATAAGAAATAATGAAGAGAGAGAACAATTATCCTTGTCATGTCCATGAGTGGATGAATATGAGTACGGTGAAGGAGGGTTTGCGTCAAAACAAAATTCTAAAATGCAAACAAAACAAGGTTAAGACATAAATAAACAAAGGAAACAGTTCTTAAAGAAAATAACAATTGTCCAAAAGCAATTAAAAAGAAAAAAAACTAAAAAGGGTATTAAATAAGTAAAGAAATGAAAAATAAATTTAAAATTAAAATTAAAATGTGGGCTAGTAAAAAATCAATGCATCGCCGGAATCGTCACTGCCGGTCTCATCATCGGAAACATCAATTTTTGGTGCAGGTTCCGGTGCAGGTGTAGGTGCAGGTGCCGGTGCACGGGCAGGTGGCTGATACAGTGGAGGTGGTGGTTGCAAAGGGTGAAACCCTTGATACCGCCAGAACTCCAACATGGATTGCTCCAGCCATTGCCGCCTCAAAATCTCGTGATCCAGCTAGGCTTGGAAAGTAGTTTTCTGGTCTTGTAAAAGCTATTGCAGCTCTTCCTACTAGATTAAGATCATATTCTGATTCAGCTCAATATTCCCTATCTTTCCTTTAATCCGACAAAGCTAACGCTCAAAATCTGTGGGTTTCCTGTCATCATCCCACTCGACATTAACTGACTAGCGCTAATCCCGGAATGCAGTGGTCTGGACAAAAGAAGGTTCAGCAGAAAAAGAAGGTGCAGCAGCAGCTGTTGAAGGCCCAGCGGCTGTGGATGTACCCGAAAAATCTGACAGTGGAGGTGGTGGTATATCGGAAGGAGGAGCAGAAGGAGATGCCTCTGGTACATCTGAATACATAGGAGTGGCCTGCAGCATAGCTACCTTCTCCCTGTTCAATCTCTTCAACGTGTCCATACCCAACAGCTTGGGCATACCATTCACCGTCATAGGTAGGCAGCCATCTAATACACCCAGATGACGAGCAAGTCTTGTGACATACATGCCACCATGTAAAGTACCTGATGCTCCTTTTTTAGACTGCTCGTAGAAAAAATGGGTGATGGCATGGGAGACATTGCACCGGGTCTTCTGCATCATGCAGTTCAGGAAGAATAGATCTCTTAAGGTTACCACCCCTGTACTGCTCAGCCGTGCTGTAATAGTATGAACTAATAAATTGTGCACCACTCGGCAGGAGAAAGAATCAAAATTGGATGCCTTAGAAACCTTGGGTTGATATTTATCGGCATTGGGTGCAAAGTTCTGCCAAATCCGAGGAGGAACAACCTCATACTCAACAAAATCCACCTCGGAGTTTAGATAATCGAAGGTTTGGACTTCCTCTTCAGTATATAACTTGAGATGTACCCCAAGGTCATCAATGCTCATGCTGAATCTCTGCCCTCCCAGTCTGAATTTAATTGTTGGCTCAGTAATGGAAACTTTGGTTTTCTGGAACTGGAAGGTGCAATAAAATTCTAATGTAAGCTCTCATTGATTAATTAATTCACGAACATCTGCTGCAATGTTAACCAGTTCCATAGCCTCCCAATATAAGACACGAGGCGCGGACCATTCTTTGTTGCCGAAAAGTTTGAATCGCCTTTGTTCCTCGACGTTTGAAAATCTGAGGCATTTGTGTGTCGCCATAAATTTAGAAGTTGGACGTGTAGCGGGTTGGCTGGAACTGCTTTCCCCTCGTGCACGCTTGGCGGGAAGCTGGGAAGATGATTGTTTGTGAGGGCCCATTTTCGGTTAATCTACAAAACAAATCAAAAGGTTCCTCAATAACAAAAGCATAGCATGATACAAGTTTAACCGAAATGCCGGCATTATAATGATAACGCAAAACAAACATAATCCACCTGTAGCAACACATGCTCAATTAACCGAAAGTAATAAATTAACCCGAACGACAGCACAAACATACAATAAAATCAATTCCCACAATAACAATATATTGTCCAAAAATAACGAGTAACTAGCAACTAACAAACGAAACAATCAATATATAATTCAAAACTATTGAAAAAATAAACATATGCCGAATCAAAACGGAATTCAAAACAAAGAAAATTATAATTAATCAAATGCCGTAAAAATTATGAAAATAAAAACACAACAGAATAAAGCAAACAAGTTATGAAATTTCTAATTTCAAAGTAAACACAAGAAAATACAAGGAATGTATATGAAAAAATGAAAGAAAAACGAAAGAAAACAAACAAAAATTGCAAAAGTTGAGATCTCATAACTGAAAAACAAAAATCCGTGTGGAACGAGTAGTTTCAATGGGAAAACGAGAAAATGCACGCAAATTATGCAAGCCGGGAGTGAGAATCTCTCCTAAATTGAATGGGTGTGTGAATGCGCCGGTGAGAGTGCAAAAATTTGAGAGAAAACGAGAGAAAATGAGAGAGAAATTTTGAAATTTTCATGAAAATGACGTTTACTCTATATATAAAGGCGTCGGAACGCCCATCAACACGCCTGTGTCACTGGGCGTGCCCTATAGTATAAAAGACAGTGTACACAACACACTCACAGACACGGGCGTGTCAATGGGCGTGTCACAGGTACTGGGTGAAATTACAATCGACACGCCCAACAACACGGGCGTGTTTGTGGGCGTGTCAAATATTCTGTGACAAACATGCAAACGACACGCCCACTAGTCTGAGCGTGTTCTGAGAGCGTGTTGGGTTATTTATTTAAATTTTTTTAATCTGGAGACACGCCCATGGACACGGGCGTGTCCGTGGGCGTGTTATAGCTTCTGTTTGAAAAAATAATGATATGCTCATAGACACGAGCATGTCCATGGGCATGTTCTAGCTACTGCCTGGAAAAGATAATGACACGCCCATTGACACGGGCGTGTCATTGCATATGCTCAATTTACTCCTCAAAATCAAATTTCCTCTACAAATTCAAATGAAAGCAAAACAAACAAACAGCCACCCAATAAAAGAAAGATAAAACTAAAACAAAATGACTACATAAACCAAAAACATAAAATGGTGGGTTGTCTCCCACCCAGCACTTCTTTAACGTCGTATTAGTTGGACGGTCGGGTAAATGTCCCTAATATTGGAGGTGTAAAACCTCATTTAAGTCCTGTATTTCCCCTCCAAAATAAAATTTGAGCCTGTGCCCATTGACTTTAAAATCTCCTTTTTCCGGGAGGGTTATTTCAACCACTCCGTAGGAAAAAACTTCCTTGACAGTAAAAGGGCCAGACCATCGAGATTTCAACTTACCTGGAAAGAGTCGAAGCCTTGAATTGTATAGTAATACCTGATCTCCTGTTTGAAACTCTTTCCGTTCCTTAGTGTGAGCATCATGCCATCTCTTGGTACGTTCCTTATACATTCTCGCATTGTCATAAGCTTGCAACCTCCACTCGTCTAGTTCGTTTACCTGTAATTTGCGCCTTTCACCTGCACAAGCTAGATCAAGGTTAATCTGTTTTATTGCCCAATATGCATGATGTTCTATTTCAACAGGTAAATGACAAGCTTTTCCATATACCAATCTAAATGGTGTAGTGCCCAAGGGAGTTTTGAATGCAGTCCTAAAAGCCCATAGAGCATTGTCCAATTTCTTGGACCAATCCTTTTGGGATCGCTCAACAGTTTTTTTCAGAATTCGTTTAATCTCCCTATTCATGTTCTCAACTTGGCCACTAGTTTGGGGATGATAGGGAGTAGCAAACCTATGTGTAACTCCTAATCTTTTGAAAACTTTCTCAAGCTGAGCGTTACAAAAGTGAGTACCCCTATCACTTTATAATTGCTGTTGGTGTACCAAATCGAGAAAACAACTTCTTCAAAAACTGCACCACAACCCTAGCATCATTGGTTGCCAAGGCTTGGGCTTCAGGTCATTTAGATACATAGTCTATAGCTACCAGAATATATTTTTTACCAAAAGAATTTGGAAATGGTCTCATAATATCAATTCCCCATACATCAAAGATTTCACAAACTAAAATCCCATTTTGGGGCATTTCATCACGAGATGAAATATTTCCAGTTCTTTGGCAGCGATCACAACTATTTACAAATTCCTAGCTATCTTTAAACAAAGTGGGCCAATAAAATCTTGATTCTAGTACCTTTTGAGCAGTCCTATTGGACCACCAGCTGGTCCGGCATGGCATTGACTAAGGATGTTCATTGTTTCGGGCCATGCCACACATCGTCGGATCATGTGATCCTTACATAATTTAAACAAAAAGGGATCCTCCCAAAAATAATATTTTAAATTAGAAAAGAATTTCTTCTTTGCTTGATAATTTAAGTCCTTAGGAAGTTCCCTAACAGCTAAATAGTTAGCAAACTCGGCAAACCAAGGTGTTACAGAATTTAAATTACTTACCTCACTTACCATGGCGTACAGTTGCTCATCGGGGAAGTGATCATCAATGTCCCCTTCTTCAAACCTCTCCAAGGTTGGATTCTCCAAGCGAAAAAGGTGATCTGCTGCAAGATTTTTTGCTCCCATCTTGTCTTGAATTTTTCAAGTCAAATTTCTGCAACAACAAAACCCAACGGATTAGCCTAGGCTTAGCATCAACTTTCGCGAATAAATACCTTAAAGCCGAATGGTCTGTATAAACAATCACCCTCGACAAGATTAGATATGATCTAAACTTGTCAAAAGCAAAAACCACAGCTAACAGTTCTTTCTCTGTAGTTGTGTAATTAGTTTGAGCTGTGTTCAAGGTCTTGCTCGCATAGTAGATAGGCTGAAAGTATTTCTCCTTGCGTTGACCCAAGACTGCTCCTACTACAAAGTCACTTGCATCGCACATTAGTTCAAATGGTAGATTCCAATTAGGAGCTACCATGATTGGAGCATGGGTCAATTTCTCCTTTAGGGTTGTGAATGCATTCAGACATTCCTCATCAAAAACAAAATCGACATCCTTCTCAAGGAGTCTTATCAATGGACAGGCTATCTTAGAAAAATCTCGAATGAACCTCCGATAAAAACCCGTATGTCCTAGAAAACTTCTGATGGCTTTCACAGATGTGGGTGGTGGTAACTTCTCAATTATGTCTACCTTTGCCCGATCCACCTCAATGCCCTTGCTTGAAATTTTGTGTCCCAACACGATTCCCTCTTGAACCATGAAATGACACTTTTCCCAATTAAGCACTAAATTGGTTTCCTCACATCTCATCAAGACTCTTTCAAGGTTTTCCAAACATTTTTCAAATGAGCTGCCATAGACCGAGAAATCATCCATAAACACCTCCATAATATCCTCTATAAGCTCATCAAAGATTGCTATCATGCACCTTTGGAAAGTTGCAGGTGCATTACACAACCCGAATGGCATTCTTCGATATGCAAATGTCCCATATGGACAGGTGAATGTAGTTTTCTCTTGGTCTTCCGGTGCAATAGGAATTTGGAAATAGCCAGAAAGGTCATCCAAAAAGTAGTAGTACTCATGGTCGGATAACCTCTCCAACATCTGATCAATGAAGGGTAAAGGAAAGTGATCCTTTCTAGTTGCATCATTCAATTTTCTGCAGTCAATGCAAACCCTTCAACCGGTAACCGTTCTTGTTGGAATCAGCTCATCATTTTCATTAGGGACCACAGTCATCCCTTCTTTCTTTGGTACTACCTGAACTGGGCTCACCCAAGAACTATCCGAGATCGGATAGATAATCCCTGCATCAAGTAGTTTTATTACTTCAGTCTTCACTACATCTTTCATCTTTGGGTTTAGTCTCCTTTGTGGTTGTACTACCAGCTTGAATTCGTCCTCCATCAGTATCTTATGAGTGCAATAGGATGGACTGATACCCTTGATGTCTGCTATCTTCCAAGCTATCACTTGCTTATATTTCTACAACAACTGGATAAGTTTTTCTTTCTACTCAGAAGATAGGTGGGAACTCAAAATTATTGGTAATTTTTTCTTCTCTGCCAGAAATCCATACTCAAGGTGATCAGCTGGAAGAGGTTTCAGTTCCAAGTTGGGTGGATCAATCACTGATGGTTTTGGCTTCTTTTCTTTTGGCATCTCAATAGTCTCATATGCCCTGCATTTGAACGAATTGCTTGCTTCAAGAAAAGCAAGCTGCTCCATTGCTTCTTGACCCTCAACAGTTTCCTGCAATAAACACAACTCAAGGGGATCCTTGGAAACAATGGTAGTAACACAATTTACGGTCTCATGCTCAATAACATCATTGCATGATTCCGCCCCATCAATTGAAAGTGAATGTTTCATGGCATCATGTATCCTAAAAATAACTTTCTCATCACCCACTCTCAAAGTTAAAGTGCCATCATGAACATCGATAAGGGCACGGGCTGTATTTAAAAATGGCCTACCAAGAATAAGTGAAACATCCGCATCCTCATCAATATCAATGATAACAAAATCATTGGGGAAAATGAAATCCCCGACTTTTACCAGCACATCTTCTATAATGCCACGAGGGTGGACTACTGACTTATCAGCAAGTTGGATGGTCATGAGTGTTGGTTTAGGTTTACCAATGCCTAACTCTTTAAACATTTTATAGGGCATAACACTTATGCTAGCCCCCAAATCCGCTAATGCACTTTTAACCTCAAGGTTACCTATCAAACACGGAATGGTAAAACTACCTGGATCTTTTAACTTCTTAGGTAACCTCCTTTGCAAAATTGCTGAACTCTTTTCAGATAATTGTACTAAAGACACTTCCTCAAGTTTCCTTTTGTTAGAAAGGATATCTTTCAAAAATTTAGCATATTTAGGCATCTGTGACAAAGCTTCATCAAATGGAATATTAATGTGCAATTGTTTAAAAAGTTCAAGAAACTTACCGAACTGAGCATCAATCTTGTCCTTGTTCAATCTTGCCGGATAGGGTACTCTAGGTCGATATTCCTTCAGTATAGGACTGCTTTTTTGTGGCTGCTTCTCTTTCTCACTTGTTTTCTCTCTCGAAGTGATAGGAGGATCGTCTTCTTTTTCTTGTACTTCAGTCCCATTCTCTGCCACTTCTTCTCTTTTTTCAACCATATTGCTCTTGATCTCTTTTCCACTTCTTAGTGTAATTGTCTTGAGCTGCTCTTTAGGATTTGCCTCAGTGTTGCTAGGCAGACTTCCTGGTGGTCTCTCACTGAGCAACTTGGCAATTTGCCCCACCTGATTTTCCAGATTATGGATAGAGGCTTGTTGATTTCTGAGGGTGGTTTCAGTTGATTGAAACCTGGTTTCAGAAGCTGGTATAAATTTCTCCATCATGTCCTCCAAACTACTCTTTCTTGAAGGGGCAACTTATTGATGTTGGGGCTGCTGGAATCCAGGGGGAGGTCTTGGATTATTTTGATTATTCCATGAGAAATTTGGATGATTCCTCCACCCCAGATTGTATGTGTTGCTGTAGGGATTATTCTGTTGTTGCCTTGGCATATTTCCAACATAATCTACTTGCTCTTGCCTAGCAAACATGTTGCCACTTTGGCAATCTTGACTTTGATGTCCACCTCCACACCATTCACAAGACAACACCTGCATTACTTTCCCAGAAGAAGAAGCCAAAGAATCAAATTTCTTATTCAATGCTTCCAATTGGGCTGTCAAAGCTACCACAGGATCTAATTGGTGTGAACCCATGACCTTCAGCTTTCCTTGCTCCCTTGGGGCTTGCCACTGATAATTGGTGATAGCCATGTCTTTAATTAAATCCCTTGCTTGTTTAGGTGTCTTGTTGTTTATGGTACCACCAGCTGCTGCATTAATGGATTGCTTACTTACATAATTCAATCCATTGTAAAATGTTTGAATTTGAAGCCATAGTGGAAGTCCATGATGAGGACACCTTCTCAGCAAATCTTTAAATCTTTCCCAGGCATCATAAAGGGTCTCACCATCTTGCTGCAGAAAGGATGAGATATCATTCCTTAACTTAGCAGTTTTGGACGGTGGAAAGTATTTCTCTAGGAATTTTTCTGCCAACTGACCCCATGTGGTGAAGGTTCCTGGAGGAAAAGATTTCAGCCACTTCTTTGGTCTATCTCTAAGGGAAAATGGGAACAGCCTCATCCTAATCGCATCCTCTGAGACATTATTTATCTTGAATGTGTCACATATCTCCAGAAAATTCTCAATATGTGCATTAGGATCTTCATCAGGAAGCCCGTCGAATTGACAAGTCTGCTGCACCATTTGAATTACATTTGCCTTTATTTCGAAGTTGTTCGTAGCAACTGTCGGCCTTCGGATACTAGATTCAGCCCCATTTAAATTGGGCTTAGAAAGCTCCTGCATTGTTCTTGGTCCAGCTCCTTCCATCACTTCGAATACTTCTTCTTGTTCTATTTCCAGATTTATTCCTAATTCTGCGTCTTCCAGATCTGCCTCCTCTTCTTCCTTTTGCTTTCTCCTCAACGTTCTCTCTAGCTCTGGGTCTAACTCCAGTAGTTGGGACGAGCTAGATCTGGTCATAAACAGTAAGAAATACCTAAAATGATAATAAACCAGCAGGAACCAATATTAAAAATGATTAAAAATAAAACTAAATAACAATCTTAATTATATTACTAATATTGAAACCGTTGTCCCCGGCAGCGGTGCCAAAAACTTGATATTCATGAACTATGCTATAGCAATACCGCAAGTGCACGGGTCGCCCAAGTAATATAGTAGTGAGTGAGTTATCGTTCCACAGGGGACAAGGCCAAGTACTAGTGCAAATCTTAACCGTTGTTTGCAAATTAATAGCTGTGTGATGCTTTATAACTAAAAATAACTAAATTAATAACTGAAAATAAAGGGAAATTAAATGTTGTGCAAAAAGGATTGATAATAATAATAATAATACTATCCAGATATTGAATCCCCCTAGCCTCAATAATATTTATGATCAATCAATTCAGCAAAATCATTTAATAGATTTGAATTGGCATTCCTCTAAATTAGACTAAAACCTCTCTCGAGTGGATTAATCCCTAATCACTAAGTAGAGTGTTGGAATCTCTTCTCAAACACAATTAAATAGATCTTGCATTAAGAACAAAGAACTATAAACCAAAGGATCTTGTAAGTCTATCTCTAGTACTCCAATCAATCCTCAACCCTTATGAGTATTCAATTCATATCAAGCTTTCTCAAGTCAATAATATAAAAATGGCAACCAATCAATAAGCAAGCTATTATCAATTGGAAATAAATTATTAAGCATCATAAGAGTAAAATAACTCAATCAAATGATTCAACTACATATAATTATTCAATCCATACAAATAAGCTAGGGTTCATCAATATCTAGACAGAAAAGGAATTAGTTCATGTTCAAAACCAGAAAAACAGAACAAGAGAAATGAGTAAAAGAAACCAAACAATCCATGGTGAATAATTTGTATTTCTTCACTTCAATCCTTGATTCTTGGTTTAGGGCTTGTACAAGATGTATCTCCTTCTTCAAACTCAGCTCAAGACTCTCCTTCTTGCTCCAGCAGCTGGCTCTCCCCCCTTCTCTTTTTTCTTTTCTTTTAACTCTCTTCCAAGCTCACAGCCCATACCTCCCAGCTCACACCCCATACCTTCCACCTCATACCATCCTCTCTTGTCTTCCATATTCTCTTTGTTTTATCTTTCTTTTTATCACTTAGGTCAACTTTTCTTTTCTTTAATCTTTCTTTGGCAGCAGCATAGTCCTTGTCCCCCACTTGTTCCTCAATCAGTGCAAAGAATTTGAATTTTCCATAGGTGACACGGCCATTGACACGCCCATGTCACTGGGCGTGTCATTGCCACTATGGTTCTGAATATAAGACACGTCCAGTGACACGCCCATGTCACTGGGCGTGTCACAGCTACTGTGAGTTTGAATATAAGCCACGTTCGGTGACACGCCCATGTCACTGGGAGTGTCAATTCTTCTGAATGTAGTATCAAGGGCACGTCTATTGACACGCCCATGTCCATTGATAAATTTTGCTCTTTTCTTCTACTTTCATCCGTAATTCCTCCGAAATGACCATAAGCCTCAAATTACAGAGAATTCCTGAAATTAACCCTAAAATACACTTTGAAAAAACAAATTAAACTCAATTGGATAATAATCATATTAATAAATTGGAATAAAATATCATCAATTGTGTACTTATCAAGTGGGTCTTGGGTGTGCACAGATACAACATGGCAAAGTAATTGCTTATTCTCTCGTCAGTTGAAGAGACATAAGCAGAATTATCCTACCCATGACTTAGAGATGACATTGCATTGATGATTTAGAGACACTACTTATATAGTGAAACTTGTGAGATATACACGGATCATAAAATTCTAAAGTATATTTTTTTTCAGAGGGATTTAAATATGAGGCACAGAAGGTGGATAGAACTTCTAAAGGATTATGATTGCACAATCGTTTATCATCTGAGTAAGGAAAATGTAGTGGCTAATGCTTTGAGTAAAAAATCTTCTAGTAGTCTATCTCACATTGTGGTGGAGAGACGACCCATTATTAAGGAGTTGATGGAGTTATTTGATAAGAGACTGCAGCTTGAAGTGATCAACTCAGGTGTGTTATTGGCACATTTCCAGGTTCATTCAATTCTTATAGCATGAATAAAGGTAACGAAGAAACGAGATCCACAACTATGGAAAATTATAGAAGTACATGATGGTAACTCTAAAGACTTTGTGATGGATGACATGGGTGTACTATGACATGGTTCTTGACTGTGTGTACCAAATATAGATAATTTAAGAAAAAAATAATGAAAGAGGCATACCTTACAGCTTACAATGTACATCTAGGTTCCACCAAAATGTATTAAGAGCTGAAGGTTATATATTGGTGGAATGACATGAAGAAAGATATTGCAGAATTTGTTTCTAGATGCCTCACTTGTCGAACACCAGAAGTCTTCTGGGTTATTGCAGCCACTCCCTATCCCTGAGTGGAAATGGGAATGAATTACCATAGACTTTGCGACTGGATTGCCTAAGACCATTTCTGGGTATGATTCTATATGGGTTATAGTAGATCGATTGACCAAGACAACACATTTTATTTCAGTAAAGGTAAACTAGTCAGTCGCTAAGTATGCTAAGCTGTATATGGAAAAAATAGTTTATCTACATGGGATTCCAATTTCTATTGTATCAGATAGAGAACCCCAGTTTACTTCTAAATTTTGGAAGTCACTACAGGATGCTTTGGGTACAAGATTAGACTTCAATACAACTTTTCACCCTCAAACTGATGGAAAATCTGAGAGGACCATCCAGACTCTAGAGGATATACTTCGGATGTGTGTATTGGATTTTGGGAGCCATTGGGATTGGCATTTGCCGTTGATCGAGTTTACTTATAATAATAGCTACCACGCTAGTATCGAGAGTGCACCTTATGAGGCTCTTTATGGCAAAAAATGTAGATCTCCAATTTATTGGGAAGAAGTTGGTAAAAGACAGCTAACAGGACCTGATTTAATCTAGATTACTTTTGAGAAAGTTCCTATTATTTAAGAGCAACTGAAGATGACAGCTAGCCGTCAGAAGAGTTATGCAGACCCGAGACATAGAGATGTGTCTTTCGATGTGGATGATCTAGTATTCTTAAAAGTTTCACCAATGAGAGGAGTAATGAGGTTCGGTAAGAAGGGTAAGTTAGCACCAAGGTATATTGGACCATACATGATTATCGAGAGAGTTGGAGTAGTTGCATATCGTTCGGACTTGCCATTGGATCTTTCTCACGTTCATCCAGTGTTTCCATATCTCGATGTTGAGGAAGTACATTCCTGATCCTTCGCACATACTACAGCCGCAAGAAGTTTAGACTTGTGAAGATCTTTCTTATGAAGAGGTTCCTATAACAATTATGGATTCTCATATTCGAAAGCTTCGATCTAAGAAAATTCCATTGGTGAAAGTGTTGTGGCGCAACCATACCACTGAGGAGTGTACGTGGGAAACAAAATCTGGGATGAGAGAAAAATATCCTTATTTATTTTGTAATTGAATCCATTTGGTCACACATTGATTAGACTTGTAATAATTTAATGATCATTCTATTAAATTCGAGGACAAATTTAATTTAACGAGGAAGATTATCATACCCTTAATGTTTTTTAAAATTAAATATATATATAATAAAATAACAATAATAATATAATAATATAATAATATTATAATATTATAATAATATAATAATAATAAGAAGAATAAGAAAAAAGAAGAGTGAAAGTAAATGGAAAGAGAAAAAAGAGGAGAGAGAAAAAAAGAAAGAAAAAGGAGAGAGAGAGATAAAAGAGATAGGAAAAATCTCAGATTTACCACCATCCGGTGCTGAAATTTTAACATGCACTAGACAAGGGGAATCACCGCTCGATGACACATCCAACGCCACCAGTCTCGCCGCCAACTTAAGCACCAGACGGCAGTAGATCTGAGATTTTTCCCACCGAATTCTTCCGTTAGAAATTTTCTAGTGAGACACCGGTGAGGGTCCGATTAATGTTAATTTTTGACAGAAATTTTTACGCATTAATTAATTAATTTATTAAACTTTAAATAAATAGTATTGGCAAGAATGACGATTAAATTTTAATAATTAAATTTAATTGTTAAATAAATTAATTATGTAAATACCAAAAATTCGGGGACCGAATCTAAATTAAAATTATAATTGTTAAGTTAATTTTAAATTATAAAATACTTGATTCTAGAGTCTTTAATTATATTATTGTAATAATTTTTGATAATTTATTCAAACCATCTGGTTTTATATTCTGACACCCTAAGACTGAGCAGTTGATCAGGTCTTTCCTTTTGAATTGTGAGTGATACTTTCTAATTTACTTTCCTATATTTCATGCATTAATATTTAATGTATGCATGTATATAAATATTGTAAATACTATGCACTATTTATAATTTAGAAATTTTCTCATTTGTATATGGTTGTGTACGTATGTGATAATGTGGAATTGTGATTGCTGGATAGAATTGGAAAGATATGGAACCATATAGGATATGATTGGATTATGATAATGCATAAATGATGATAGTATGATGAATTTAGAACTGGCGTGACAACGGAGATATTTTTATGCTCAGCGCTGCTTGTCAGTCGGGTAGAGCTGCTTGGTTGAGGCTGCGATGACGGACTCTATATAAATTAGAATTAAGGGACCATGTTGGAATAAAAGTGCCAGATAGGGGGATTTGCTCGTCTAGTTTGAGATTTAGAGTGGTTTTTTATGGACTACATTCTATCATTGGATGTTTAAATGATTGGATGTATGAGTGTCATGATGCATTGGCATAACATTTATAATATTGGTATAGAACCAGGGCAAGACACCAAGTAAGTATATTGGCTGGTATCATTCACTGAGTTGAAATGCTCACCCCCGTCTCATTTTTTTTTTCAGATTCTCAGAATGAGCATTTATGATAATGTCGAGACACTGCTTTTCTTTCCTGGCAGTGAATTTTATATATGAAAAAATTAAAAATTATGTTTATTTTTATTTTGGTATGTATTTCTAATTTTAGAGATTCTGTAAATCATAAATATTGAATTATTATATTTGGTTTTGTAATTTAATGAATGATGTGACGGTTTGAATATTTTTACTGTTATTTTTTTGTCAGACTGACTATGGGGTCTGGTACCTCGGGTTTTTCGCCCCTCAGTACCGGTCACATATCCTTAGATTTGGGTCGTGATATATATATATTGAAGGACATGTTAATTAGATTCCTTAAAGATATATAAATAAATTATTACAAAGAAAAAGAAACGTAGTATATATTATAATGAAAGAACAAATTTTATTGAGTAAGAAACAATTTTGTGGAGAAAAAGAAAGTGAAAAGGGCAATAGTGAGAAGAAATAAGAAAATGTAAAGACATAATAGAAGCAAAAAGGGTGGACATGTGAAACATTAAAGAAAATGGCAAAAAAAAGTTGTATAAATGAAGAAAATAATAAAAAAGTAAAAATGAAAAAAAAATAAAAGTGAAGAAAAATTATGTACAATATTTTTAAAAATAAAAAATAAAAATAGTATTTCATGTAATTTTTTATTTTTTTAATTTATAAAAATATTTATCTTTAATTTTTTTTTATTTTTATGGAATTTACTAAAAATAAACTCAACTTATATTCAACATCAATAAAAAAAATGCATCAAAAGTATACTATATTTTTATTTATACAGTATTTTATAAATTTTTATTTCCATAATTATTTTATATATATTATTATTTCAGTTGTTTTTTGTAAATTTTTCAATTATAAAATCAAAATTTTTATTTGATTTGATAATTTTATTAAACTGCACCAAATCAGGCCTTGCACACCTCTAGCTTAAAGCTTGAAATGGTAGCTTGCGAGCTTGGACTACAACCTTTCATGGCAGCAGCAGCTAGAAACATGTTTCAGATGATGCGAGTTCTCTCTATTCTTGCACGTAGTAAGAGTGATATTAATCAACTATTCACGACCTCTCCTCTTAACAGAGGCCAGTTCTCTGTTTCTCTCTCTCTTTCCCTTTTGCTTTGTGTTTGATAGGCTTGGAATTAGAATTTACTTCATAATTTTTTAGATTTTTTGTCTCTTTTTTGGTTCAATACTGAAAATGGGATATGGGTTTTTTTCAGTGATTGAAATAAAATTGAAAATATAAATGATAATTTTCTTCCTAATATTAACAAAATTTATTAAAATTTATTAAATGATAATTTTAAATTTACTAATAACTAACTATCAATTTATTGATTCCTAGATATATATATATGTATAATATAAGTAATTTATTCTATAATTTATTAATAAACATTCATAAATTAAATATTTACTTAATTTAATCATACTCAGTAAATAACTAATAAATTTTAAGTTAGTATTTAAAATGTATATTATGTAATTTAATTTTATTTAATTTTTATTATTAATTATCTATTTATTTAATTTTGTTAATTTTCTCTTAATATAATCAAATTAAAATTTTATTTCTTCAAATTACCCTCATAATATTAACTAATTATGGATATACTTAATTAATATATAAAACTAACATATATACATATTAATCACTAATTAACAACCTAATTATATATAATTATATTATTTTAAATTTTAATTTTAAATTATAATACATGTTTTTTTTAAATATTCATCCATAATTAGCAAATAAGATATCAAATTGAAGCTCATGAAGAGAGGGTGTGAGCAGAGATTTTTGTTCTCACTCCCGGTTGAATGGTTGTTGCGACTTCGACACTGTTTAGGCTCAAGGCCTTAGAGAACACGGGCCTAAGTCTGAAGAAAATGGAGTCGCTACCCAGATGGGCCGAAAAAAAGAAAGGGGTGGATGACTCGATTCCTAAGGAATCCCCAACCCCTTAATGGGTTCAAAAAATTGGGTACATGTAAAGAAAGTGAGAAATAGCATCACTCCCACAACGCCCAATTCATTGGAACCGGCCTCCTTTTCTGGTCTTAATATTATAAAATTCTTAAATATAACGATATTATCCATACTACATACGTTCATAAGAATAAATAAATACTTTATTAAAATCACAAAAATGTCCAAACAACATAATTAAATGAACACCCATCCGAAGATGGAAATATGCCCTTACATTGTCTAATATCTAGAACTAGATAGGACACCCATTGAAAGGTAGAAACGTGTCCTTTACATTGATCAAAAAACTTTAAAATAAATTAAATTACATGATGCTCACAATATGAGGTACCCAAAAAATGAAAACATACCTCTTACAATGTTTTGAAACCAAAGCAAATCAATAAAAGTAACCAACCATTCATCATAAATAAATTATTCATTAAAGACATGAATCATCAATCAAAATATATAATAAATATTCATCTAATTTAAATAAAATAGTAAATATATAAATTTAGGGTTTCTTGGGTTTTATGTTTAACAATTAGGGTTTTATATTTTAATTACTAGATTATTCAACTAAGAAATATTTAATATAAAGGAAATAATATGGCTACTAGATGTTTGAATTTAAAGATTAGGATTGAAATAAATTAGGGTTTGAATCTAAAGAATGGAGGTTTTGGATTTAAGGTTTCAAAAGTTGTATGAAACTAATATTAAAGTTTAGGGTTTAAGTAAATAAAATTGAAGATTATGAAAATAGGATTAAGAGTTAGGTGTTTGGAAAGAATAGGCTATTGTGAATTTTAGAAAAATAGAATTGATTGTGATTTTGAGAAAACATATTTGTTTTGTGGCATTAGAAAAGTGTAATTAGGGTTTTAGGCTTCAAAACTTAGTTTAATGGGTATTAAGATATTCGGGTTTTGAAAAATAATTTTTAGGATTTTAAATAGAGACTAGATGGTAAAGAGAACAATTGATCAATGTGTTTAAATAAAAATTCACCTATTGTATGCTTAAACAATTGATCAAATTGAATAATGAGGCTACTGAAAATATAAAAAAGTTAATAGAAACTCAAATCTCCGTTGTTGGCTCCACTGCAATTTTAATTCTGGTTGAACAATAACAAAGACAATGCGTGCTGCCTTTTATGGATTGTTTGTTATTTGCTGCCTCTTGATCCTTCAAGTCCAAGATTTTGAGTGGTCTGAATAATTCTTCTCCAGTCCAAAAATCTCAATCCAGATCAAAAGTCCAAAAGTCCCAATCTCTCCAAGTCCAATCCAAAAAATCCTTCCTTCTGTGTATTTTAATATGGTATTTATAGGTAACTAAAATAAAAAACCTAGTATATTAAGGAAATTAAAAATTATTTTAGAAATAAAATAAAAAACCAAGTAAAATAGGGTTTCGGCGAAAACTGCATGCGGGCGAGCTGGACGCGGGAAAAATTGCGCTCGGGGCCCAATTTTGCCGCAAGTTTTGCTTGCGGTGAATTAGCCCAAGCCAATTCGTCGCCAGCGACTTTCGTCGTCGATTCTACTGTTGCCAATTTTTTATATTTTATCCTTTTTTTATTTTTTATTTTCATTATTAAAAATAAATATTATGAGTAATAAATATTATTTTATTAAAATAAATAATAAATATTAAAATACCACAAATTATTTTGAATTGTTTAAAAATCTCGGACTGGACTGGGTCAAAAATTAAGGGTCTACAGTTTGCCCCCTGCTTGAATGATCTGAGACTTTCAGTAGAAGAGAGTGAAAAGAAAAATGGGCTTTTGACTTGAAAAGAGTTCTGGATTTGACTGACCTTTTATCAGTTAAGAATTTTGGTTGCTCCGGCTGTTCCATTCTTTAATGGATTGTGGGTCTTTACCCACTAAAAGTGGATCTTCATCCTTGGACCTTAGATCTTTATCCTTGGAGATTAGGTCTTCACCCTTGAGATTGGATTTTCATCCTTGACATTGGGTCTTCTCCCTTGAAATGGATCTTTATCCTTTAGACTTCGGGTCTTCACCCTTCAAAGTGGATCTTCATCCTCGACATCGGGTCTTCACCCTTGAAAATGGATCTTCATCCTTGGAAACTGAGTCTTCACCCTTGAAATTGGATCTTCATCCTTTAAGCTAGATCTTCATCCTTGGAATCTGGTATTCTCTCTTGAAATGGTTCTTGTAATATCCCAAACTATACCCTAAAAGTTTTGGAATTATTGTTATATTTGGAGTTAATGTATATGTTTAATGGAAGTAAAAAGGGGAAATATTATAAGATGATATATATATAAGGAAATATGGGAATATAAATACCATATAAAAGATATATACATATACATCACATATACATGGGATATAAAGTGGTGTAGGGAAAGTGAGTTATGTATATATTTTTATAATTAATTAATTAATAATTATGGTGATAAGGACAAAAAGAAAAAGAGAAAAGAAAGTCAAAGGTTGGAAGAGAGAGTGTGGTGGAGATTTATTGTTTTTATTATTATTGTTATTATTATTATTATTATTATTATATATATATATTTGAAATAAGAATAAGAAGAGAAGAAAAGGAAAAAAAAAAAACGTGTTCTTCTTCTTCTTCTTCTTTTTGGCCGAGAGAGAGAGAGAGAGAGAGAGAGAGAGAGAGAGAGAGAGAAGCTAGAGAGAGAAGGAGGTGATTTTGCTTTTATTTACACCAAATACTTAAGGATTTCAAGTGGATAGTAAAGATTTGGCTAAAAATCCAAGTAAGTTCTCTTTCTTGATTTCTTTGGTTTATTTGAAGTTGTATGAAGATTTGATTGTTGATAATTGAAATTAGGGTTGTATTATTGTAGTATGTTGGAGTATGTTTGATTTAATTAGGTTGGTGTTGGTGATTGAAGAGCAAGAGTTGGGTTTAGTGGAATTTCTTTTCTGTTTTACAATTGGTAAAGGCTGTGACTTGTACGATTTTTAATTAATTATAGAAAAATGTTCTTGAAGTGAATTTTTGATATGTTGTGACTCTATGAGTCTAGAATGACTGAAAAATATGTTGATTCGATTTTGGAATGGTTATGATTTTGGAAAGATTATTTTTATTAGATCTGTTCCAGCAGGTACCTTAACTGAGACAGCTATATTTCGGGATTTTTAATAAAATGTAGAAAAATTATATTCAATTGAATTTTGGATATGTTGTTGCTTAATGAGTCTAGTATTTGAGAAAAATAATTTGGAACCAAGTTGATTGAATTTAATTTATGAAATTCACAAAGTTTAGAACTGCTGCCAGGATGCAGGGCAATTGGGGCAGTCTGTTTGGGTGAACTATTTGACCAAGATTTTGTGTTCAGTTTGATCTGAAATTTTAAAGGAATGATTTTAAGATGTAAAATTAAGTTCTGTAAAAATTTTAGAGTTTTTAGTCAAGTATATTATTTTATACAAATTTTCAAAATAAGGATAAAATTTAGTCTAAAACCAGAATTTACTATTCATATGGTCATTTTGCTAATATTCCTTTTGGATTAGGTTGTGAAGAGGTTGAATTGCCCTAATCTAAGTGTTGAGGATTCTTGGAAGAGTAGGTGTATAGAGTGGTGTAAGTTGGTTTTAAGGTAAGTACAAAGTTTATATGATTGCACTTATTTACATGAATTAAGACTTAACACATTTGTTTGTAAATGTGTTAAGTGAATTACTATATTGTCAATATAATTTGATTAAGGTTATGATTGGATGATGTGAAAGATATGAAGATCATTCAAATAGGTTAGTACAATGCAATTTGTTATGATAAATATTGTAATGATGAATTGTGCTAATGTGTTTTGAGAAATGATGAAATGTATTGTAATTGTGGTTGGTAATAATGATTGAAATGAAATAAATAGACATGTTGATTATATGATGATGAATTTAAGATATATGCTCAATATAATTGTTTATGTATACTTGAATGATGAAGTGCTATAACGTGAATTGAAATATGATAAGAGGTGAAGCCATTGAGATTGGCTATGATGAATCAAATGAGATGTGAAGCCATTGTGTTGGCTACGAGAATGTAAATGAATTATAATTGAGGCATGGTTGCCTGTTTTGAAAATGAAATGAATTGAGAAAGAAATGTACAAATATATAAATGAAAAGAGTTGTGTCTAATATGTTAATTCAACTTTCAGAGTTCTGGATTTGACGGCATGCCTATAACATATGAAATGTAACAGTCTAGCCGGGTTGAGGATCTCCTCAAGTTGTTGAGTTGATGGTCCAAGAGACTGGGTCTGTTACACTATATGAATTATAAATGTGAAATATATGAAAAGTAACAGTCTTGCCGGGTTGAGGATCTTCTCGATTAGTCGGGTGAATGGTCCAAGAGACTGGGTCTGTTACACTATCCATGGATAGAGATATGATATATGTTGCCTACGGGCTTGATTATTGTGATTATGGATCAAAGCAGTAACTCTGAACTTTGAATAACATATTAGTGTTTTGGGCCTGAGTCTGTCTTTATTGTCAATGTGAAATGCAAGTATTGAAATATTGATTGTGAGTATTAATAATGAATTATGCTTGGTGGATTGTGAATAATATAATGTTATTAAGTGTAATAGGAAAATGAATTGTGGTTGATGATAAAGGTTGTCTTTATTGGAAATATGATTTATGATTTATATGATATGTAGATTGTGTATTGCAATAATGAGTGATATGATGTGTAATGTGTGCATTGCAATAATGGTTGGTATGGTATATATATAATGTAGGGGTATTAATATATTGGTTTTGAGTATTGGTGATGCATTGGGGTTGGTGATAATATTATATATATATATACATCTTATATGAAATTAGCTAGGATATATTAAAGATAAAGTTAAAAAGAAAAGAAGATATGATAAGAACTAATTATATATTGAATCGATGTATCATTACATATCAATACTTCTATACTATATGTTTATATTTTATATTTGGACTACTAAGCTCTCGGGCTTAGCGCGGGTGTTTATTCGCGCAGGTATTTAGATGGAAGATATGAAGTCTTTTGTTATGCCACAAGAAGAGTAAAGTTTGTCGAGACCAACTAGAGGGTTATGCATACATGTATAAATTTTAATTATGATGTATTTCTGACGAGAGAGTATTTATATGTATAAATCTAGTAATGTATAATAACTGTATGGTTTTAAATTGAGTTGGATTGTGAATATAGAAGTGTGAATTCTTCTTGCAGGATTGTAGTTGAGGTTATAAGGGTGGATTATTGGGAGTGTACTTGAGTTGAATTGTGAAACAAAATGTTTTTCAAATATAAGAAAAATCAGTTTTGTCGACACTTGGGACCTAGAATTTTAAGGGAGACTCCGTCAAAATTTTTTTTAAAAAAATTTTTTATAAGGAACATTAAGTAAGCTGACATAACCAGAGCTCGTATCTTGATGTAGCATTCCTCCTCGGCTTATTATAGGTCAGGAAGGGGTGTTACAATTGTTTTGGTATCAGAGCTTAGGTTCGAGATTCTCGGCCTAAGTAAATTTAAAAAGGAAATGTTTTAAAAAGAAAAATGATGATGAATGAAAATGAAAAGAATGAAATTTTTGATACATGCATATGCATTAACATCTAGGTTGGTCTCGAATGTGGTATTATATGAATTGAAATGTATTGAATTGTATGAAATGGATAATAATGTGTGGATGAAGTTCTATATGAATGGAAATTTAAAGAAAGCAATGAGATGGAAAAATTTATGTAAGTTTAAGTGATAAATTAAAGAATGGTAGTTTCCTTGAGGAAAGAAAATGTGAAATATGATTATAATATAAAGAAATGATCAGGAAAATAAAGTTAAAAAAATGAATTAAAAACAAAAACAAAATCAAAATCAAAGTATGTAATCTTTCCTCTACTATTTGAATCTCTTTCTAATAAAGCTTATGCTTGGATTGCAAGGGAGAGGAAATATTGTTGATGGATAATATGGATGGATATGTAATTATAATGAAGAGAATATGGTGGAATATTGAATGAGTTGAGTGATATAGACAAAGTGTGATAACTTAAGGTTTGAATATGTAAAGTTAAGAAAAAAAATGATAGGGGTTAAGCAAGGAGATAAAATGGTGTTGTTAGTATTGTTAATTTAATGTAAACATTGTGGTTTGAATGGTAGGAATATAATATGCTTGAGTATTGTTAAAGCTCATGTTAATGGTGATAATGTGTAATATTTGGATTTTTGAAATGAGCTTTAATGATTGTAATAAGGATATATTTTGATGTTGCTTTGTAGTATGTATATATAAGATGTTTACTTAAGTTTATATTAATAAAACGAGATGAGTAAATTGAAGTTTAAGCAAAGTAGTAAGAGGAGAATTTATAATGTTAACGGAATTTGGATAAAGATTATTTAAATATCGAAAATTTAATGTATAGTACGTATATGAGTTAAGTGGAATGAAAATTTTTGCATATTAAGAATGACTCACAGATATGTAATTTGATGAACTAAAAGTTGGCAAGTGATGAAGTAATCATGATAAGGTTGACTACTTGGAAGGTGATAATGGGATGTAAGATGCTAGTGATCAAGGATTGAGTTGATCACTTGAAAGTGTAATGTACGCATAGTATTGCGTGTTTGTAACCTATACAACTACATATCTATTAGTGTTGAGAATGAGTACTCTTGCATTGATAAACTTGTGCAAAGTTAGGTCATGTGATAATATTAATAGTGAGAATTGGATTGAGCAATGTTAGTTCAAGAAATTGAGATTTGTGATAACGAAATTTGGAAATTTTATAGGGATTAATGGGCGATGTGTATATGATTGGATGTAAGGGACATATGTATAAATATGTGAGATATATATAAATAATTTAAGTCATGTAAAAAAAAAAAAAAGAAGATGAAAATGGTGTTGTTCAATGAAAAATAATAAATGTTAAATGTGTATTGATGGTATGAAAAAGAGGAATTAAATATAATTGTAAAGTGTAAGAAATATGAAAGCAAGTCACATTGTGAACGTGACCTATGTATGTGAATGTGGTATAATTATTTGTATAGTGGTATGAAGAATGATATGGCATGTATTAGTGGATCTATGAGAAATTAAGTTTTGATTTATGAAGAGTTAGACTATGGATTGTAATGGAAAGTGAAAAAGGACTCGAGTAACAATGGACGATGAAATTGTTATGATAATAACTGAGCTAGACTATCATATAATGCTTTCTGGTTGAAGGATTATGCTTGTGGAAATATATTATATGTATATGTGTTTAATAAAGATGGAAAGTATAATGTATGAAAAGTTTTATAAGAGATAGGTTAGAAATGGAAGTTGTATAAAGTTTGTATATGATTGAATGTTGTACACATAAGTGTTATAAGTAATATTGTTGATGTGAGTTAGGCTAATGATAATCATATGATCAAGAACAAATTGTTTTGGAGACGAAGTTGAATTATGTCAACTTTTGAGATAGTTGGAAATGTTTGAAGAAGAATAATAGAGGAACAATATTGATTTATAAACTACATATGTGACTATTAATATACTCTGGCTATATAATTTGTTTAGTGTAATTGGCTGGTTAAGTTTGTTATCAGCATATTTGGGCCTAAGGTGATATGATTGTAGTATTATGTGGGTGAGATTGATAATTTTGTTTCAAGAAATATGGTTAGGAGTTGTGATTGGTAAAGTGGTATCTTATCAATTCTATGTTAGAAATTTGTTTATAATTATGAAAAATATGAATAGAGAAGAGAACCGTGTAAATGTCTTGAATTGTGAAGAATGAATAAAAAGTGATTATGTAATCATAGTAATGGTATGATAATGTGAGAATATGATAAATGGGATAAATTTATGAAATGTGATTGAAAATGATACTGAATATATTTTTGTTATAAGATGAATTAATTGATGGAAACAATGTTAAGTGAATGAACTATGGGTAATAATTATAGTATGAGAAAAATTATGAGAATTATGGGAGATTGCACTGCTATTATTGAAAGCAGAAGATATATATGAATATTGAAAGATAATTTGAAGTAATTTGTTAGTAAGGAGTCGAACAGATGGATCCTAAGGGATTAGAAGTTGAGAATGAGTTTGACCTAATAGAATTGTGTTATGTATATTGATATGTGATGATAAACTTAAATAAGTTAATGGTTGGTTTGAATGGAATAAGATTGAAATGTTGTTATTTTATGACAGCTAGATCAATTGATCTAGAATTCATTAAGATTGTGAATTATTATCGAGATTTAATATGTATAGTTATGCTAAGAGTATAAGATATATATGATAATGTATATATGAAGTGATATGCTGATACATGAATGAATTATGATATATCAATTATTAAAGATAATGAAAGGAAAAAGGTTGATTATCTGTAAAGTAAATTTATAAAGATTGTATCGATATTAATATTAAGTGAAAAACATGGTAAAGAGGGATTTAAGTATAAGAAATGAAAATATTGTTATCAATCAAGGTTTGATAAGTGGTTATTTTCAAAAGTGATTGTAATAACAGGATAATCTATAGTAAGATTTAATTCAATAATTTCCAAGATTAAAGTTAAGAGATTGCCTATAAAAAGATGATTTGATTATTGTATAAAAGAAAATTTCTTTGAAATGTAATGAGTTATTTTGGGTGTTTTGTTGAAAAAGTAATAAGATAAATATAGCTATATAATGATGAGTTGTGAATTGGGAAAAGATGATTGACTAAAGGTGGAAGAGTAAAAGTTATGTAATTTGATGAAATCATAATATAAGAATACGATTACCTTCATATGAATTAAGATGGTGTTTTATTATAAATGAACTGTTATTGTGCTGGATAATTTCGAGGACGAAATTATTTAAGGAGGAGAGAATTGTAATATCCCAAACTATACCCTAAAAGTTTTGGAATTATTGTTATATTTGGAGTTAATGTATATGTTTAATGGAAGTAAAAAGGGGAAATATTATAAGATGATATATATATAAGGAAATATGGGAATATAAATACCATATAAAAGATATATACATATACATCACATATACATGGGATATAAAGTGGTGTAGGGAAAGTGAGTTATGTATATATTTTTATAATTAATTAATTAATAATTATGGTGATAAGGACAAAAAGAAAAAGAGAAAAGAAAGTCAAAGGTTGGAAGAGAGTGTGTGGTGGAGATTTATTGTTTTTATTATTATTGTTATTATTATTATTATTATTATTATATATATATATTTGAAATAAGAATAAGAAGAGAAGAAAAGGAAAAAAAAAAAAACGTGTTCTTCTTCTTCTTCTTCTTTTTGGCCGAGAGAGAGAGAGAGAGAGAGAGAGAGAGAGAGAGAGAGAGAGAAGCTAGAGAGAGAAGGAGGTGATTTTGCTTTTATTTACACCAAATACTTAAGGATTTCAAGTGGATAGTAAAGATTTGGCTAAAAATCCAAGTAAGTTCTCTTTCTTGATTTCTTTGGTTTATTTGAAGTTGTATGAAGATTTGATTGTTGATAATTGAAATTAGGGTTGTATTATTGTAGTATGTTGGAGTATGTTTGATTTAATTAGGTTGGTGTTGGTGATTGAAGAGCAAGAGTTGGGTTTAGTGGAATTTCTTTTCTGTTTTACAATTGGTAAAGGCTGTGACTTGTACGATTTTTAATTAATTATAGAAAAATGTTCTTGAAGTGAATTTTTGATATGTTGTGACTCTATGAGTCTAGAATGACTGAAAAATATGTTGATTCGATTTTGGAATGGTTATGATTTTGGAAAGATTATTTTTATTAGATCTGTTCCAGCAGGTACCTTAACTGAGACAGCTATATTTCGGGATTTTTAATAAAATGTAGAAAAATTATATTCAATTGAATTTTGGATATGTTGTTGCTTAATGAGTCTAGTATTTGAGAAAAATAATTTGGAACCAAGTTGATTGAATTTAATTTATGAAATTCACAAAGTTTAGAACTGCTGCCAGGATGCAGGGCAATTGGGGCAGTCTGTTTGGGTGAACTATTTGACCAAGATTTTGTGTTCAGTTTGATCTGAAATTTTAAAGGAATGATTTTAAGATGTAAAATTAAGTTCTGTAAAAATTTTAGAGTTTTTAGTCAAGTATATTATTTTATACAAATTTTCAAAATAAGGATAAAATTTAGTCTAAAACCAGAATTTACTATTCATATGGTCATTTTGCTAATATTCCTTTTGGATTAGGTTGTGAAGAGGTTGAATTGCCCTAATCTAAGTGTTGAGGATTCTTGGAAGAGTAGGTGTATAGAGTGGTGTAAGTTGGTTTTAAGGTAAGTACAAAGTTTATATGATTGCACTTATTTACATGAATTAAGACTTAACACATTTGTTTGTAAATGTGTTAAGTGAATTACTATATTGTCAATATAATTTGATTAAGGTTATGATTGGATGATGTGAAAGATATGAAGATCATTCAAATAGGTTAGTACAATGCAATTTGTTATGATAAATATTGTAATGATGAATTGTGCTAATGTGTTTTGAGAAATGATGAAATGTATTGTAATTGTGGTTGGTAATAATGATTGAAATGAAATAAATAGACATGTTGATTATATGATGATGAATTTAAGATATATGCTCAATATAATTGTTTATGTATACTTGAATGATGAAGTGCTATAACGTGAATTGAAATATGATAAGAGGTGAAGCCATTGAGATTGGCTATGATGAATCAAATGAGATGTGAAGCCATTGTGTTGGCTACGAGAATGTAAATGAATTATAATTGAGGCATGGTTGCCTGTTTTGAAAATGAAATGAATTGAGAAAGAAATGTACAAATATATAAATGAAAAGAGTTGTGTCTAATATGTTAATTCAACTTTCAGAGTTCTGGATTTGACGGCATGCCTATAACATATGAAATGTAACAGTCTAGCCGGGTTGAGGATCTCCTCAAGTTGTTGAGTTGATGGTCCAAGAGACTGGGTCTGTTACACTATATGAATTATAAATGTGAAATATATGAAAAGTAACAGTCTTGCCGGGTTGAGGATCTTCTCGATTAGTCGGGTGAATGGTCCAAGAGACTGGGTCTGTTACACTATCCATGGATAGAGATATGATATATGTTGCCTACGGGCTTGATTATTGTGATTATGGATCAAAGCAGTAACTCTGAACTTTGAATAACATATTAGTGTTTTGGGCCTGAGTCTGTCTTTATTGTCAATGTGAAATGCAAGTATTGAAATATTGATTGTGAGTATTAATAATGAATTATGCTTGGTGGATTGTGAATAATATAATGTTATTAAGTGTAATAGGAAAATGAATTGTGGTTGATGATAAAGGTTGTCTTTATTGGAAATATGATTTATGATTTATATGATATGTAGATTGTGTATTGCAATAATGAGTGATATGATGTGTAATGTGTGCATTGCAATAATGGTTGGTATGGTATATATATAATGTAGGGGTATTAATATATTGGTTTTGAGTATTGGTGATGCATTGGGGTTGGTGATAATATTATATATATATATACATCTTATATGAAATTAGCTAGGATATATTAAAGATAAAGTTAAAAAGAAAAGAAGATATGATAAGAACTAATTATATATTGAATCGATGTATCATTACATATCAATACTTCTATACTATATGTTTATATTTTATATTTGGACTACTAAGCTCTCGGGCTTAGCGCGGGTGTTTATTCGCGCAGGTATTTAGATGGAAGATATGAAGTCTTTTGTTATGCCACAAGAAGAGTAAAGTTTGTCGAGACCAACTAGAGGGTTATGCATACATGTATAAATTTTAATTATGATGTATTTCTGACGAGAGAGTATTTATATGTATAAATCTAGTAATGTATAATAACTGTATGGTTTTAAATTGAGTTGGATTGTGAATATAGAAGTGTGAATTCTTCTTGCAGGATTGTAGTTGAGGTTATAAGGGTGGATTATTGGGAGTGTACTTGAGTTGAATTGTGAAACAAAATGTTTTTCAAATATAAGAAAAATCAGTTTTGTCGACACTTGGGACCTAGAATTTTAAGGGAGACTCCGTCAAAATTTTTTTTAAAAAAATTTTTTATAAGGAACATTAAGTAAGCTGACATAACCAGAGCTCGTATCTTGATGTAGCATTCCTCCTCGGCTTATTATAGGTCGGGAAGGGGTGTTACAGTTCTTCATCCTTTAGACTTCGGGTCTTCACCCTTCAAAGTGGATCTTCATCCTCGGCATCAAGTCTTCACCCTTGAAAATAGATCTTCATCATTGGAAATCGGATCTTCATCATTGAAATTGGATCTTAATCCTTTAAGTTGGATCTTCATCCTTAGAAATCGAGTCTTCACCTTTGATATTGGATCTTCATCCTTTAAGCTTCGGGTCTTCACCCTTCAAAGTGAATCTTCATCCTCGGTATCAGGTCTTCACCCTTGAAAATGGATCTTCATCCTTGGAAATCGGGTCTTCAACCTTGAAATTGGATCTTCATCCTTTAAGCTTCGAGTCTTTACCCTTCAAAGTGGATCTTCATCCTCAGCATCAGGTCTTCACCCTTAAAATTGGATCTTCATCCTTTAAGCTGGATCCTCATCCTTGGAATTGGGTCTTCACCCTTTAAACTGGATCTTCATTCTTTGGATGTTTGTCCTATATTGGCTTCAACTCTTCTAGCTGGACTGATCTTTTAAGTTTTTCATCTTCATTCTTTTGATAGTTTTAGTGTTCCATTCTTTTGCACTTTTTTAAAAAAAATTCAACTATTTTTTAACTGGCCTCTTATATCTTCTCCTTGCCCCCAATGATTTTTCTCATGCAGGCTCTAATTAATGTTTGTGTTGTCTAGTTCTTTGCACAAGCATGCATCTCTTCTTTCTTTTGCAAAATGACTAGAGCTTTCTCAAGCAATGAGACTTTCATGCCCCCTAATTTCATATCTTCTTTTGATTCTTTACTTCACAGGGTGTTTGTTGTTCACATTGACAAAGAATAGACAATGCAATACAAGAAAAATGCAATGTGATATGCTCATGTATGCATGATATGTATGAATAATACTTACAGTGGTTCTATCGACTCACAGACCGAGTTGATCTGCAGAAGTGTTCTCATTGGCTCCTTCCAAATGCTCGCTCAGGTCTTGTATTGGAATGACAGAAGGTTTTGCATTTATGGTTTTTTTCATAAAGATATTGAGGACATGAGAGATTGAGAACCCGAGCGGCAGAGTCAGAGATACATCCATTTCAAACTATGATTCAGCACGTCAATTGGTAGATTCTTCACAACCTTACAAATAATTCTTTACTTTGCCCAGTGTGTCCTTTGAGGTTCGACCGCTCAACATATTTCCCTTAACTTAAAGGTTTTTATAACAAAAAAATAGTTCTTTTTTTTAAAAATCAAATGTTGACTTTGTCAAATCAATGTCATTGTACCTCAGGACTCGATTTTTAAATTTAACATATCTATAACATGACAACCTTGGTTATCATACTAAACTCAGGAATCATTTCTATTTAAGCAAGAATTATTGCACTTCAGATAGACACATACACATTACTTGGCCAAAGGTCTCATTTATTTTAAATATTATCTATCTCATATGCATTCTTATTCAAACTACCTTCACTAATAAACTCTACCTACCAAGAGAGATCAACAGGTCTTTAATAGGCTTGAAATGGGGTCTATAAGGGATATGAATTAAATGAAAGCCATTTTGGAATCGGAGCTGATGTGACACAATGGACAAACCTTCACACTACAAAACTGCTTGTTGGAACTTTAGGGAGTTGGGATCATGAAAAGATAGAGCTTTGAGTATTCTTCTTTATTCCTTACATGAATCTTGATCTTGATTAGGATAGTCTTTGTCTTTGTAAAAAGTTTGATACCCATATTCCTTTCCGCTTCTTCTTCTCCCTTTTCTTTCTCCTTTATTTTTTCTTTGTTTCTCTTTTTTAGCTTCTTTATCATTTTGTCCTTCTTTACTGTGGGACTGTCAAGTATAGGGTCTCCAAGAACTAGATGACCTTCCTCCTACCTCTATGATTTTGGTTGGGTTGGACCAATTTAAGTTAAACTGTCTTTGCCTTCTACTGCTTTAGGTAAAGGAAAACTCGGTTGGCTTTCTGGTTTGCCATTTGTATTTTCTTTTCCTTTTGATTTCGCACAAACTCAGGACCCATTTTTTCTTTTTTTGTTATTTTTTTGTTTTGCTTTTTCTCTTTTCCTTTCCTTTTCTTTTCTTTTTATTTTTTTTGTTTTGTTTTTTTATGTTAGTTCTTATCTCTAAAAGGATTATCTCGCTTGCACCATTCTATACTTCTGTTTATGGATGAGTGGAGTAGAGTGAGTCTTATTTCAACAAGGATATATCAATTGTTGTCCTGATGTCATCTTAATAAATTAGAGATATTAGATCTAATATTAGGTGAACTTCAACTACCCATATGGTCTTGACTATGCATTCCTTTCCTTTATCTTCTTGCCTCTTCACCTTAGTGATCATTAGATTTGTCATGTAACAACAGCTCAGGATAGGTCATTGGGTTTATTAGTCAATAAAGAGAAAGCTAAAATCTCATAAAGGCTCAAAGGGATAACTAGGGATTAATATTTAATTGGGTGGATACTAGTTGTCGGTTTACCAAACAATACCTAGATCATCTCTCCCTAAAATAAGTAGAGTTCAATTTCGCCTCGAAAGTTCATCAAAGCATGTTCTAAGACTGACTAAACAAAGGTAATTATGTAGGAGCCCTCTCTAAGTAAGCATACACAACTCAAGACTATAAAATAATTCTCTCACCTAGTAAAGCCATTCAAATCATGATGCATAGAAATGCTAATTTATAAATATCAAGCTAGATTCATCATCGGTTGAGCACTAAAATGAACAAAGGCCATGAAAATTTTAATGAAAATAATTTATTCAAACAATCTTAAAAAAAATATAATTATTCCAAATAAGTATAAATAAAAAATAAAATGAGCAACACTTCAAGCTAAGGGAGGTTCGTTGAGTTGGAGTCGAAGATACTCCATTTATTTAGACATATCAAAGGTAAGGATTTTTTCCATCATCAAGTATCAAAACTTGCTTAGTAGCACATCATCTTTAGCAGCTTCTCTATCCATATCATCATAGGATGACAAGATAAAACTCTTCATGACGGTTGTAAGCAGTGGCACCCTTCCAAATTTAGATAGATGATTATTCTTAGTGTTGGGCTTATCAAGCTCAGGCAGTTTTTCACTATCAATTAAATTTTGGATCTCATATTTTAGTCCCAAGCATTTGTCTGTCTCATGTCCTTGTGTATGATGAAATTCACAAAAGGCTTTAGTATCAAATTTTGGGGGTAAAGAATTCGGCAAAGGTCGAGGAGTCAAGGGTTGTAATAGTCCCTTCTTTTGTAGCTTATTGAGAACCCAAGATAGAGGCTTCCTCAATTTTAAAAACTGCCTCATTCCTCCTTGACCAATGGCATTAACATCAGCTTCCTTTTGTGTATTTTGATTGCTAGGCTGATAATTCCGTTTTATAGAAAAATGGTTCTTCTCTCTTTCCTTTTGACTTTGCCCACTGGGGTGGTAGCTGCCCTTATTGCTCCACTTAGAAAGCACATGATTCGACTGGTCTTGTAGAATAGGGATTGATCCCTCATTTTTCATTCGATCTCTATTAGTAGACATGTTCCCTGTTAATGTTACCTTTCTCTTCTTCTTTACATTATGGAAGATGTCTCATTAGCCTTGTTGATGATCTCTAGAATTTCAATTAACTGGGTCCTCATAATTTCAACCAATTGATCTCGTAATTAGGCCATCCTAACTTTGACATCCTCATCGACTGTAACCCTTAGCTGATTTGCATCCATCCTTCCAATAAAGCACTTGAATCAAGATCACTGTTGTAGGAGGTGTCGTTGTATGCTCTTGAATTGCCGTACTCTAGGCCTGTGAGCCAGACTGGACCAATGATATAAGATGCAAATGTATGTATGTATATATGTATGTATGTATGTATACGTGGATGCATGAACAACAAACAAACTAAGATAATTAAGACGTTCCTTCTAACCTTATAACTTCCACACACAAATGGCGAGTCTCTTTTCCTAGATATATCGTTAACAAAATACCAATATGGGTTATTTTATTCTTGATAAATTCTCTTGGACGTTTCAACCAATAGTTATATTTTTAGAAATGAAAATCAGTTCATGATAATTCTCATTAATTAGGTTTTAATCCATTCAACCAACTAAAGCAGCTTTTATGCTATATTGGAATAAAACTAAATTAAGAGTTTTATTATAAATAGATTTCTCACTTGAAAAAGTGACTAATAATTCATGCCAAAAACAAGCCCATAATTAATAATTCTTAGTATAAACTGTTAGTAAATCGAAAAAGGATCTGCAACCCTTGCCGCAGCGGATAACAAAAAAAAAATTTTCTTTCGATTTACTCACAGGATCCATGTGATCCATTCAGTTCGATAAAAGAGATTCGAAACTAACCTTTTTTTTTTGCGTAGCTTCAAAACGATTAACAGATGCTGCCTTCTGAAGACGAACACCCTCTAACGAAGTCCACACAAACGTACGCCGGTCTGAGTGCTAGCTCACCAACGGCAGTGGCTGGATTTTTTTTGCAAAAACGAAACTAGGGTTTTTAGGTTTTTCCTCTTCTTCCGTTTTCTTTCAAAACGAAAATAATAATAAATATCATCAAGGCCTCTAGTCCTTTTAAAACCGTTTTAAAAGACCTTTCCTTGTCAAAACCCTAACTGTCCATATCCTATATGGACCCACGTTTTTAATAATTATTATCTAATAATTATTATTATAACAATATTATTATTAATATCTAATAATAATAATAATACTAACAACAATAATAAAAATATAATTATTATTGTTTAAGTACAGCCTACGTTCTATGTGTGTGACCCGATAGGCTCATATTAACTGGTAGTGTATTTTAATCTCTATTGAAATGCACAAATCATAATTGGCCTCTAGCAAGACATTATGACTACCCAATTAATCATGAGAATCATTATAAATGAAAACCTAAAATAGTACATGCATTAATCTCTTTGTCACACGATATCTAGTTTGAACATAAGTCATAGTAAATGTCATACTTATATTGTCCAAACTTATGATTACTCGATCTCCAAGTTAACTGATAAACAAATAAGATTGATCTTATATCAACTTATTTGAGCACGGCCATGCATTTCTCAGTTACACTTATCGAGGGGCCCAGAAGATATCTCTCTCATAGAGAGGGACAAATTCCATCTTGATTGTTCATTTTCCTCTACATAATTTATACCATGTTCAAGCATAACCTTTATAATTATCTAGTTATAGATAACGTTTGATCATGTCAAAGCATAATATTCCTTATGTTGGAAACTATGACAATCTCAAGTCAAAGGATTAAATGAAAACTATTATGAGATACACTTATGACATTAAACCATGAAGTGATATCTATGTGGGTCTATCCAATACACTGTTCTCTAACATGTATCCATAATATTGATTTGTATCTTCATACCTATAATCATCTTATGATTATCAAATCAATATTACACTAGTTATATTTATTATTATCTCCATAACAATAATAAACTAGGGATATAATCATTATTATATATAACATGCAAACATAACAATGATAATAAATGAAAACGATTTACAAAACCCACGTTTTTAATAAGTATTATCTAATAATAATTATTATAACAATATTATTATTAATATCTAATAATAATAATAATACTAACAACAATAATAAAAATATAATTATTATATGGGTTGTTAATAATATTAATTAATATGGGTTGTTAACTAATATGGGTTGTTAACTAACAGAATTCTGGGATGACAATCATGGTTGTTACATGGTTGTTAACAACCATGATTGTCATCCCAGAATTCTCAGGATTTACAAAACCCTCAGGTTGTGTCATGGGTTGCTGCACTAGCTGTAGGATCTTATATCGTTAACAAAATACCAATATGGGTTATTTTATTCTTGATAAATTCTCTTGGACATTTCAACCAATAGTTATATTTTTAGAAATGAAAATCAGTTCATGATAATTCTCATTAATTAGGTTTTAATCCATTCAACCAACTAAAGCAGCTTTTATGCTATATTGGAATAAAACTAAATTAAGAGTTTTATTATAAATAGATTTCTCACTTGAAAAAGTGACTAATAATTCATGCAAAAAACAAGCCCATAATTAATAATTCTTAGTATAAACTAAGCTCACAATTGATTTTCTGATGACCTAAATAGTTTGTAAGTTCTTTTAAAGGTTGGATGAAATGCAAATATGGTTTTATAAAAAAAAATTTTAGATAAAAATGAATTTTGACTTTGTTTTTGAGTCATGAGAAAAGAATTTTTGATTTATTTTTTAGAAAAGTTTTATGTCTAAAGACCATCTTGAAAAGTTTTGAAAATAGCTTTGGTATTTTGGACTTTAAAGAAAAATTCATTTTGAGCTTATAATGTACTTAGGTCATATTAGAAAAAGAACAAATCAAATAAGCCATGATTTAAGCTAAGATAAATTAACCATAGTCAAACAACAAGTATTTGGGGTAAAAATCTAAAGAAAGTAACTAGGCCAATTATATGAGCTTTAGTCTTTAGGTTAAAAGACTTAGGTTCTCATAGTAAGTATATACCAAATGGTACAAAGCTATGAGTAGTTATGCCATGCTCAATCTCCATACCTTGAGTGAAAGTATGGTATCTGTAACACCTTGATACTCCATATAAGTACTATACATATACCTAGTATACATACAATACGTATATAAAGTATAAGAATGTTACTTTTAGTTTCAATTTAAAAACCTTTATCCAGATTCATAAAATTGAACATTAATTTAAAACACATTTACAAAAGTCAGTATTCTTATTTATCAAAACTTCATTCATCCATATGAATATATATTAACTCAAAAATACAATATAATTTAAAATCACACATGTATGCATCACCTTCTAGTTGGTCTCGAGACACTCTTACCCTTCTCGTGGAATAACCGCTGGACTTCCAGATCAACCGCATAACCACCTGCGCGATTACACAACCGCGCTAAGCCCAAGAGCTTAGTAATACAAGTAAATAATAAAATAAACTTTACAAAAGAATCATACCTCATATTTTTAGCATTATGTTTCATTGATCTCTTACCATGTTTTCCTTTCTCAATGCATTCTTCATATGTTTCCACTAATCTCATACATTAGATACATAATTACATAGAACATTCACAACACAATACTTACCCTTTCTATCTCATATACCTATACATATACATTATTTCAACAAAACACCATTCAATGACCTTTCCAAACCTTCATGAAAACAATTCTCACCAATTCCATATTCGTATACATTTTACACATCATACAACATTTTCATAAACTCATATCTCAACATATCAATACGCATATTATAAAATCATACTTCATAATATCATTTTATTCACAATTCATCAATCATGAATCACACTTCCAATAAAGACAGCCATAGATCTCATTACTCATTTATTTCAACATTAGATTATCACATTGACAACAAAGACAGACTCGGGCCCAAAACAACACACTAATATGCCATTCAATTTTCAGAGTAATGCTTTGGTTTAATCATCACATTTATCATTATCCCAACTAGGCTTCAAGGATTAGGCTCAACCAAGCTTCAAGGGGAACAAAGCATGCTAAGTATCAACCCAATTTGGCTTCAAGAACCAAACCCAACCTAGCTTCAAGGGTTGTAACATCTCAATTAGGCTTCAAGGATTAGACCCAACCAAGCTTCAAGGGGAGTAAAACATGTTAAACTTCAACCCAACTTGGCTTCAAGGATCAAATCCAACCTAACTTCAAGACATTGTTACCATTAGGCATGCCACCAACAACAAACTCTGAAAATGGGATGACACATTAGCTATACAATTCACTTATCAATTTCATTCTCAATTGAATTATCATAGCCAATAGCAATGGCTTCACATTCCATTTGAATCATCATAGCCAATCACAATGGCTTCATATCATATTTAAATCATCATAGTCAATAACAATGACTTCACATCATATTATATTTCAAATCATATCATAATATTTCATTATTCAATTGTACATAAGCAATCACTTCATTATATCCTTCACATTATATATAGCATCATTGAAATTCACAAGATTCACAATGCATAAAACATAACATTGTTCATATAGTATCATAAACATCATCATTATCATCAAATCATATTGATCAATTCATCACTCAACAATACATAATCAATGGCATTGCACATACTTTTTTTCATGATCATTATATCCTCCACATTTCCTATATCATCATTGGTATATACAAAACAATTTACATTATACATGAATGTAGAATCTTCCATGTACATTTGATTGGATCATTATTGTTTTAAGTGTGTTTAGGTACAAAAACATTTGAAGATCCAACAATGTATAAAGAACAAATAACAAACACAAAAGCTAACACCCTCAAGTGACACGGCCAAGCTTGTGGTCGTGTCTATCAACACAAACATCCAGTAGCCAACACACTCAAGGGACACGGCCAAGCTTGTGGCCATGTCACTCAACACCAAATCATCCGAGGAAGACACGGGCAAGGGACACGGCCGTGTCTCTCAACAAAAATCCCACAGTGACAAACACAGGCAAGGGACACGGCCAAGCCAGCGGCCGTGTCTCTCCAAAACTCATCCAACACGGCCAAGTTTGCCCTAACTTGGCCGTGTCTCTCATAACTTGGCCGTGTTCTTCAAAGATTCAAAGACCAAATACTTCAAATTCCATCCAAACCCTCTAAATTATTATCTTTGTTTATGCTTATCAATTTCCTATCACTTTAGCATTTATATAACTTCATTATATCATCATAATAATCAATATATATATATATATATATACATCACTATAACCAATTACTCAAAGTACCAATTCATTCATACTAAACCCTAACTCAACAATTCATCATCATCCTCACAATTTCCCAACTTATCATCACTTAAATACTAATTCAACACATTTACACACTTCAATCTTTCCTTATAATCATCTTACACACCAACCATCACCTCAATCAAAAGAAATCAAAACAAGAATATAAAAACTTACATATATATATAATCAATGAAATCAACTCAAGAGAGAGTACTTACTTGAATATGTTGCCAAATCTTCATCTCCATCTTCAATACTCTTCAAATCCTTAAGAAATTTGATGAAAATCATCACATCTCCCTATCTCTCTCTCTCTCTCTCGTGCAAGAACCAAAAGGAGAAGAAGAAGAAGAAAGAAAATATCTTTCTCCTCTTCTCACGATAGCCATATATATATAATAATAATAATAATAATAATAATAATAATAATAATTACTTATTTCCAAAAATCTTCCACCACACCCTTTCTTCTCTTGACTTTTCTTTTGACCAACTTATATGTATTATATATTAACATATATACAACATATACATTCCATTTACACAATCATTTCTTTTGCAAAAACATATATACCTTTAATTCAAATCACACAACAATTGTATTAAAACTTCTAGGGCATATCTTGGGATATTACAATTCTCTCCCCCTTAAATAATTTCGTCCTCGAAATTATCCAGCATAATAACAATCCATTTAGACAAATCACCATCTTAACTTTCATATATAGATAATCATATCTTACATTATAATTTTATCAAATCACATAACTTCTACTCTCCCCCTTAAAAATAATCATCTTCTCTAAATTTCATAATTCATCATTGTATAGATATATATATATATATATCTTTATATCTTATTACTTTTCCAACGAAGCAACCAAGATAACTCATTACATTCCCAATAAAATTTTTTTTTTGTTATACAATAATCAAATCATCTTATAATCTATATATACCATTCATCTATTACATTCAAAATATTTATCACTTCATCTCTTTATAGATAATCTCTTAACCTTAACCTTGAAAATTATTGAATTATTTAGTACTATTGCTTATCTTGACATTACAATCACTTTTGAAAATAGCCACTTATCAACCCTTGATTACTAACAATCTACTCATTTTGTTTACACTTAAGTCCTTCTTTATCATGTTTTTCACTTAACATTAGTATTGATACCACCTCTTTAAACTCTCTTAATAGATAATCAACTTTTTGTCACCATTTACAACTGATATACTTCAATTTATTTATGTTCATTCATAGGTCAGAATATTACATCATACATATTACCATTTAAATTTTACACTACCAATACAACTGCACATATTAAATCTCAAGATTAACGCGCAACTTTAGCGAAATCTAGATCAATCGATCTCTCTATCACAATATACTAACATTTCAATCTTATCCAATTCAAATCAACAACTAACTTATCAAAATTTATCATTGGATTTCACAATATATACACATATATATAACCTAATTCCATTAGGTCCAACTTATATTCAAATTTTAGTCTTTTCATATTCATATATTCAATCAATAAGAATCATGCTTATATTCCATTATTTCAGTAATTATATCATCATCTCTCATACCCATTCAAAGTTTATCAATATAGCAAACAGCTATGGTTTTATAAACGAACTTTTCCCCAACCAGGTCGGTAGTCCAAGTTCGGTTGCCCAACACAATGGGTCCGCATGGTTCCGCAGGAGGCAGACAAGTCCTTTCATTTAACTTTTCACAATTCATTCCTCATAATCAATTAAACACTATATCTCAATTAATATTCATTTCCAACATCATTGCTAATAATCATAGTTTCTCATCACATCAAAATAGTATACACATATATCATTAACTATATTGAACATCTCATTATTCAATCATATCATCTAAACATGCTTCAATCATATCTTTTAACCATGTTCCTAGAAGCATAGTTATCAATTTCATCAAAACTGTACTACAGTTATATCATTACAGCTCTAACTCCGAAGAAAATAAAACTAACCAAATAATCACACTAACAAAATCATATGACCATGATATTCTAACAATCATGCTTGGGGTTTATAAATCAATATTAATCTTCTATTATTTGATTACAACTTTTACAATTACAATGCTAGATTGTATCACAAAAATTATATATATTCTCCAAATTTTTATTACACCAAGAGTCAACACATTTTAATTCCATCTCAAAACAGTTTGCTTTTGGTTATTTGATCATCATTAACCTAACTCATGTTTAAGAATATTATCTATAACATTTTCTACGCCCAACCTTCAATCAAATACAAATCTTACACAAGTTTCATTCATTACTCCATTTCTAACCCATCTCTTCTAGAAATTTCAAATACATAATTCTTTCCTTACAATTTCTTATTATACACTTATACATAAAACATTTCCACACATAAATACTTTGAATTCCAAAACTTCTTATAATAACCTCATTTAGTTTTACCATCACAATCTCACTATTCAATATTACCCAAATCCATTTTCATCTTTTATTTCATCACATAATCTATAACATAAATTAAGATTTAATCTCTATTAGGTCTACTACTATATGCAATCTCATTTCTAATACCATTAAACATATAATGGTATAAAATAATAAACATATTATATACACATTCATAGATCACATTTATAATGTGATTCACTTCCCACCTTTCTTACATATAACCATCTCATTCATGTCAAAAACTTCATTTCATATATCCTCTTTATATATATATATACACATAATTATACAATTTATTAAATTTCTCTTTTGCATATAGTTTATACAAATTTAATATTTTTCACTTTCCTTTGACTATTATCATTCTCATTTGTTTATCATAACTTAAATTATTCATTAACTTCAATAACTATATACACTCTACTTATAATCTTATTTCACAAAGAGCTTAATCACATTTCCAATGTGATATCTCTCTCACATTTGTTTATAAATATCTTTAACACATCTTTCATAGTCATTTTCATCCTTTCCAATCAAATTACTTAAAGTACTCATTTTCATTTGCTCAATTCCTTTTCTTTACTTTCAAACCAAAATTTCCTACTATCAATCACATCCCCCCAAATCCTAATACCTTCATGTGCACTAATATTCATTTCATATATCTCATGTATTAAATACATTAAACTATCAATATTTAATTGATCTTTATCCACATTCCATTAAAACTATATATTCTCAACTTACTAATTTACTTAAACTTCAATTTATTCATCTCATTCTCTTAATATCACTTTAATACATCTTATATGTATATACCACAAAGCAACATCAAAACATATATGTTTCACAATTACTAAGCTCATTCCAAAAAAATCTAATTATCACATATTACCTCCATTTACATGAGCTTTCACAATATTCAATCATATCACATTTCTAACATTGAAATCACCATGTTTGCATTAAAATATCAATACAAACAACACCCATATCATTTCGTACTTAACCAACATCATCTCTTTTTCTTTTAAACAAAACCACAACTTTACATATCTACACCTTAATTTATCACACTTAATCTATACCAATCAACTTGTTCAATAATTCACTTTACTCTTTTCATTTAAATGATATATCTTTCCATATTACCCATTCAACAATATTCCCTCTTTCTAGAAATCCAAACATAAAGTTTATTAGAAAGAGATTCAAATAATAGAGGAAAGATTACATACTTTAATCTTAATTTAATTTTTAACTCATTTCCAACTTTATTTTTCTAGCCATTTCTTTATATGTCATACACATATCAATAATCAAACTTTTTACTTATAAACTCCACATCATTTCTTTATACCACAATCACCTCTCAATTATCAACATTTTAAAATTTGCTTTCATATGAAACCTCATTTACATACTATCATTTATTTCATGTAATTCAAATACATCACAATTCACATAATGTCACGTTCGAGACCAACCTAGATGTGAATGCATATGCATGTATTACCAATTGCATTTTCAAACTCTTCTTTTAAATTCTTATTTAAACTCTTCAAAAATTTTCTTTCTAATTTCACTTAGGCCGAGAATCTCGAACCTAAGCTCTGATACCAAAATAATTGTAACACCTTGATACTCCATATAAGTACTATACATATACCTAGTATACATACAATACGTATATAAAGTATAAGAATGTTACTTTTAGTTTCAATTTAAAAACCTTTATCCAGATTCATAAAATTGAACATTAATTTAAAACACATTTACAAAAGTCAGTATTCTTATTTATCAAAACTTCATTCATCCATATGAATATATATTAACTCAAAAATACAATATAATTTAAAATCACACATGTATGCATCACCTTCTAGTTGGTCTCGAGACACTCTTACCCTTCTCGTGGAATAACCGCTGGACTTCCAGATCAACCGCATAACCACCTGCGCGATTACACAACCGCACTAAGCCCAAGAGCTTAGTAATACAAGTAAATAATAAAATAAACTTTACAAAATAATCATACCTCATATTTTTAGCATTATGTTTCATTGATCTCTTACCATGTTTTCCTTTCTCAATGCATTCTTCATATGTTTCCACTAATCTCATACATTAGATACATAATTACATAGAACATTCACAACACAATACTTACCCTTTCTATCTCATATACCTATACATATACATTATTTCAACAAAACACCATTCAATGACCTTTCCAAACCTTCATGAAAACAATTCTCACCAATTCCATATTCGTATACATTTTACACATCATACAACATTTTCATAAACTCATATCTCAACATATCAATACGCATATTATAAAATCATACTTCATAATATCATTTTATTCACAATTCATCAATCATGAATCACACTTCCAATAAAGACAGCCATAGATCTCATTACTCATTTATTTCAACATTAGATTATCACATTGACAACAAAGACAGACTCGGGCCCAAAACAACACACTAATATGCCATTCAATTTTCAGAGTAATGCTTTGGTTTAATCATCACATTTATCATTATCCCAACTAGGCTTCAAGGATTAGGCTCAACCAAGCTTCAAGGGGAACAAAGCATGCTAAGTATCAACCCAATTTGGCTTCAAGAACCAAACCCAACCTAGCTTCAAGGGTTGTAACATCTCAATTAGGCTTCAAGGATTAGACCCAACCAAGCTTCAAGGGGAGTAAAACATGTTAAACTTCAACCCAACTTGGCTTCAAGGATCAAATCCAACCTAACTTCAAGAGATTGTTACCATTAGGCATGCCACCAACAACAAACTCTGAAAATGGGATGACACATTAGCTATACAATTCACTTATCAATTTCATTCTCAATTGAATTATCATAGCCAATAACAATGGCTTCACATTCCATTTGAATCATCATAGCCAATCACAATGGCTTCATATCATATTTAAATCATCATAGTCAATAACAATGACTTCACATCATATTATATTTCAAATCATATCATAATATTTCATTATTCAATTGTACATAAGCAATCACTTCATTATATCCTTCACATTATATATAGCATCATTGAAATTCACAAGATTCACAATGCATAAAACATAACATTGTTCATATAGTATCATAAACATCATCATTATCATCAAATCATATTGATCAATTCATCACTCAACAATACATAATCAATGGCATTGCACATACTTTTTTTCATGATCATTATATCCTCCACATTTCCTATATCATCATTGGTATATACAAAACAATTTACATTATACATGAATGTAGAATCTTCCATGTACATTTGATTGGATCATTATTGTTTTAAGTGTGTTTAGGTACAAAAACATTTGAAGATCCAACAATGTATAAAGAACAAATAACAAACACAAAAGCTAACACCCTCAAGGGACACGGCCAAGCTTGTGGTCGTGTCTATCAACACAAACATCCAGTAGCCAACACACTCAAGGGACACGGCCAAGCTTGTGGCCATGTCACTCAACACCAAATCATCCGAGGAAGACACGGGCAAGGGACACGGCCGTGTCTCTCAACAAAAATCCCACAGTGACAAACACAGGCAAGGGACACGGCCAAGCCAGCGGCCGTGTCTCTCCAAAACTCATCCAACACGGCCAAGTTTGCCCTAACTTGGCCGTGTCTCTCATAACTTGGCCGTGTTCTTCAAAGATTCAAAGACCAAATACTTCAAATTCCATCCAAACCCTCTAAATTATTATCTTTGTTTATGCTTATCAATTTCCTATCACTTTAGCATTTATATAACTTCATTATATCATCATAATAATCAATATATATATATATATATACATCACTATAACCAATTACTCAAAGTACCAATTCATTCATACTAAACCCTAACTCAACAATTCATCATCATCCTCACAATTTCCCAACTTATCATCACTTAAATACTAATTCAACACATTTACACACTTCAATCTTTCCTTATAATCATCTTACACACCAACCATCACCTCAATCAAAAGAAATCAAAACAAGAATATAAAAACTTACATATATATATAATCAATAAAATCAACTCAAGAGAGAGTACTTACTTGAATATGTTGCCAAATCTTCATCTCCATCTTCAATACTCTTCAAATCCTTAAGAAATTTGATGAAAATCATCACATCTCCCTATCTCTCTCTCTCTCTCTCGTGCAAGAACCAAAAGGAGAAGAAGAAGAAGAAAGAAAATATCTTTCTCCTCTTCTCACGATAGCCATATATATATATATAATAATAATAATAATAATAATAATAATAATAATAATAATTACTTATTTCCAAAAATCTTCCACCACACCCTTTCTTCTCTTGACTTTTCTTTTGACCAACTTATATGTATTATATATTAACATATATACAACATATACATTCCATTTACACAATCATTTCTTTTGCAAAAACATATATACCTTTAATTCAAATCACACAACAATTGTATTAAAACTTCTAGGGCATATCTTGGGATATTACAGTATCCCTTACATAAAAGAACACGGGTAATACGGGCATCCTAACTCACGCACACGATGCAAATCTAATATAATGCAAAGGATAAAATCATGATAAGAGAGAATAGAATAATATAAAGAACAACAAAATCAACGTCTCTTATTCCCAGTGGAGTCACCACTGTGAGCGGGGATTTTTGCCCCCCTCTCGATGGAATGGTTCTTGCAACTTCGACACTGTTTAGGCTTAAGGCCTTAGAGAACACGGGCCTAAGCTCGAAGAAAATAGAGTCGCCACCCGGATGGGCCGAAAAAAAGAAAAGGGTGGATGACTTGATTCCTAAGAAATCTTTAACCCCTTGATGGGTTCAAAAAGTTAGGCACGTGTGGGGAAGATGAGAAATGGCCCAGCACCCCCACAACGCCCGGTTCATTGGAACCAGCCTCCTTTTTAGGTCTTAATATTATAAAATTCTTAAATGTAATGATATTATCCATACTACATGTGTTTATAAGAATAAATAAATACTTTATTAAAATCACAATAATGTCTAAATAAAACAAGTAAATGGACACCCATCTGATGATGAAAATATGTTCTTACATCATCTAATATCTAAAACTAGATAGGAAACCCACCGAAAGATAGAAACGTATCCTTTATATTGATCCAAAAACTTTAAAATAAATTAAATTACATGATGCTCACAATATGAGGTACCCAAAAAAAATAAAAACATACATCATACAATGTTTTGAAACCAAAGCAAATCAATAAAAGTAACCAACCATTCATCATAAATAAATTATTCATCAAAGACATGAAACCTCAATCAAAATATATAATAAACATTCATCTAATATAAATAAAACAGTAAACATATAAATTTAGAATTTATGCATCAATTAGGGTTTCTTAGGTTATATGTTTAACAATTAGGGTTTTGTATTTAATTACTAGATTAGTCAACTAAAAAATATTTAATATAAAGGAAATAATATGGCTACTAGATGTTTGAATTTAAAGATTAGGATTGAAATAAATTAGAGTTTGAATCTAAAGAATGGAGGTTTTGGATTTAAGGTTTCGGAAGTTATATGGAACTAATATTAAAGTTTAGGGTTTAAGTAAATAAAATTGAAGATCATGAAAATAAAATTAAGAGTTAGGTGTTTGGAAAGAACAGGCTACTATGAATTTTAGAAAAATAGAATTGATTATGATTTTGAGAAAATAGATTTGTTTTGTGATATTAGAAAAGTCTAATTAGGGTTTTAGGCTTCAAAACTTAGTTTAATGGGTATTAAGATATTAGGGTTTTGAAAAATAATTTTTAGAATTTTAAATAGATACTAGATGGTAAATAGAATAATTGATCAATGTGTTTAAATAAAAATCCATCTATTGTATGCTTAAACAATTGATTAAATTGAATAATGAGGCTACTGAAAATATAAAAAAGTTAATAGAAACTCAAACCTCCGTTGTTGGTTCCACCATAATTTTAATTCTGGTTGAACAATAACAAAGACAATGTGTGCTGCCTTTTATGAATTGTTTGTTGTTTGCTGCCTCTTGATCCTTCAAGTCCAAGGTTCTGAGTAGTCCGAATAATTCTTCTCCAATCCAAAAATCTCAATCCAGATCAAAAGTCCAAAAGTCTCAATCTCTCCAAGTCCAATCCAAAAAATCCTTCCTTCTGTATGTTTTAATATGGTATTTATAGGTAACGAAAATAAAAAACCTAGTATATTAAGAAAATTAAAAATTGTTTTGGAAATAAAATTAAAAACCAAGTAAAATAGGGTTTTGGCGAAAACTGCACATAGACGATTTGGGGGCAAGCTGCGGGCTGGGCGCCAGCAAAACTGCTTACAGGGCACAATTTTGCCATAAATTTTGCTTGCGGAAAAATTGGCTCGTGGCCAATTCATCGCCAGCAACTTTCGTCGCCAATTTTTTATTTTATTATTTTCATTATTAAAAATAAATATTAAAAGTAATAAATATTATTAAAATAAATATTATTTTATTAAAATAAATATTAAATATTAAAATACCACAAAATTATTTTGGATTTTTTAAAAATATCAGACTGGACTGGGTTAAAAATTAAAGTTCTACATAGGGTTCCAAAAATACCCGAGCCACCGAAAAAAGAGGTTGAAAAATGATCGAAATAGCAGTCGAAAAGTTAAGTTGGCAAAATTTTCGACCAGCACTTTGGGCGGCGCATGCGGGTTACTCCAGCCGTCGTTCACGATGATTTTAATGTCATTGGAAAGCTCGACGAGTCTACTTTTCCGGTAGCTGGCTGTGTCATCGTTTGGTCACCAGAAAGCAATGAACGAAAGGAAAACATGAAAGGTGTTCACAAAACTCTCTTCCTCTCTTTCATTGTTTTCGTCTCTGCCTCTGATCTCTCTGTTTCTCCTTCTTTGTTTCTGTAACACCCCTATACCCAATATACATACACCACATACACCCACAGATATAATATACGTATACCAGGTACAAGAATGTCACAGTCTATTTGAAGTAAACCAATCTTTCAACTTAACATCAAATCATCATTTCAACAATATGAGAAAACTTAAAACATTTAACTTATTTTATAAATAGTAACAGATAAAACATTCCTTGTTAATATATATATATATCATCATTACACAAAAGTTTATTCAAAATATTTATTTAAAAAGCAGCGGAGAATGTATCGGAATATACATCTGTAGACATCAAAATCAATATTTACAAAAATGTAGAGTTTATACATGCTTGGCAATTCGTCTCTGATCTTGAAGTCCAAAAATCAACACTTCACAAGGGATCACAAGCCTAGACTCAACTCGGTCTAGCTGAACTATCCGGTTCAACCGGATCTACCTTGTCACCTGCGATAAATCACAATCGCGCTAAGCCAAAGGCTTAGTGGTACAAACCACGATAACAATATGCTTCAAATGTAATGCCAATGTCAAACTTTCAAGAATTAGAAGCAATATACAAGGATATCACATTTCATAACATTAAATCTCTTTATATTGTTCAATTGTTCCATCATTCATAATTCACATTAAAGCAAAGACAAGCATGAGCCCAAAGGAAACTAATATGCCATTCAAATTTCAGAGTTACTATTTTGGTCCAATAATCACATTTATCAAGCTCGTAGGCGAATCATTATCACAATGAGAAACATCTCATATGTAACATCCCAACTAGGCTTCAAGGACTAGGCCCAACCAAGCTTCAAGGGGAGCATAGCATCAACCCAACCAGGCTTCAAAGACCAAGCCCAACCCAGCTTCAAGGGATTATTACTTTTAGGCATGCCACCAACAACAAAACTCTCAAAATTGAATAACATACTAGACACACAATTCTTTCATTATTTCATTATCAAATCCATTCTCATTTTCTCATGATCATCTAGGCACAATGCCCCAATTATTTCATTTATATCATTATAGCCATCAACAATGGCTTAACATTTCATCATTAGGGTATACATAACAAATTACATTGTTCATATATTTTAAATCCTCAACATATATTTCACATAGTTCACATAATGCAAATCATAGCACCATGCTCAAACATCAACAATATGATAAGTAACTTAACACATTTTCCAACAAAATGTGTTAAGTCCCAAAGTTATATAAATGTATGCAATCATGTAAGGTTTGTACTTACCTCAAGAGCAACAAACACCAATCTAACAACTTCCTCTTTCAAGAATCCTTCAATACTTGGATTAGGGCAACTCAAATCTCTTCAAAACCTAATCCAAAGGTGATTATACAAACTCACTTAGTGGATCACATAAGCGAATAAGAATAAGAGCTAACTAGGGCAAACTCCACACATGACACGCTCAACAAGACGGGCGTGTCCCTGGCCATGCCCTAAACCCACATCACTGAAGCTTTGACACACTCAGTGACATGGGCGTGTCACCGGACGTGTCAATCCTCCAACAACACAGTAGCTGTGACATGGGCGTGTCACTGGACGTGTCAATACTACACCAACAAAAAAGCTGTGACACAGTCAGTGACATGGGTGTGTCACTGCTCGTGTCATCCATACTAAAAATAGAACCAACGACACGCCTAAAGACATGGCCGTGTTACTGGGCGTGTCAGGTCGAAAACCTAAAATCGACACCAAAAATGCCACATCCAACAATAATCTTTCTTCTACCCTTTTTCACTCCAAACAAACTTAACCAAACCATCAATATACCATAATAAACTTGCATAACATCAAAACAACTCAATAATATGCATCAACACACAACACAACCATATTTTACAACTCAACACATACACAATTCACAACTCTTGTCTCTTTCACCAAACTTAACCCTTTCTCTTCAATCCAACCCCAAAAATCAAATTTAATAAGACCAAACACTTCAAACATACCAAATAAACCAAAAACACATCTACAACAGCCATTCACCAAACTCAAATACCCAACTCCAAAAGAAAACAAAGAAACAAGTTGGAAACTTACCAAAAGTGAAGAAAATCCTTAGAACTCCAACTTGATCACTTGAAACACCCTTCAATCTTGAGTTAGAAATCAACAAAATCTCTTCCTTGATGAAGATGGTGGTGGTGGCCGGATATCAAAAGAGAAGAAAGAAGAAGATGAGAGTCAACCACACCCTCTTCTCTTTTAACCAAACCTCTTCCCTCAAATCACTCTCCACCAAGTAAATTAATTATAATAATATAATAAACAAAATATCATCTTCCACTAATAATGTTTAATATTTAAAATAATTAATTATCTCATTTGACCATAAATAAATGTTGACTTGTATATGTTGTATATATCCCTATATATCCAAAATATACACACTCCTTTTATCTTCTCACTTAATCAAATATACACTTAATATCATTTAATTCCATTTCAACAATAAGCATTACCAAAATTTTAGGGTATCATTTGGGATATTACAATTCTCCCCCTCTACAAACAAATTTTGTCCTCGAAATTACCTAGTCTCAAGTTTGGAACAACTGAGGATACTGATCTCGCATCACTTGCTCATTCTCCCAAGTTGCTTCTTCCTTAGCATGATTCTTCCAAAGAACCTTCACAAGTGACACTTTCTTATTTCTCAACTCTTTCACTTCATGTGCCAAAATAGCCACTGGTTCTTCTTCAAAAGTCAGATCCGGACTCACCTCAATAGACTTCACTGATAAAATATGAGATGGGTCTGACCTGTACCTCCGCAGCATAGAGACATGGAAGAAATTGTGAATTCTATCTAATTCAGGTGGCAAAGCAAGTCGATAGGCAACTGGTCCAACTCTCTCCAGTACCTCATAAGGTCCAATGAAACGAGAACTCAACTTCCCTTTGCGTCCAAATCTCAAAATTTTCTTCCAAGGAGACACTTCAGAAAAACTTTATCTCCAATACTGAACTTTATGTCTCTCCTCTTCAAATCTAAATGGCATTTCTGTCGATCTGAGGTTGCTTTCAACCAATCCCGAATTATTTTCACTTTCTCTTCCATTTTTTTTTATCAAATCGGGACCAATCAACTTACCTTCTCCAACTTCATCCTAACCTAGAGGTGTTCTACATCTTCTAGCATACAATGCTTCGTAAGGTGCCATTCCAATACTGGACTGGTGACTGTTATTATAAGCAAATTTCATCAGTGGTAAGAACCTGTCCCAACTTCCAGAGAAATCAATGACACAACTCCTCAACATATCCTCTAAAATCTGTATCACCCTCTCTGTGTAACACCCCCGTACCCATATACGCACACCGCATACACCCGCACAACACGCGATATACGTATACCGGATAAAGGGTGCCACAATTCATTTTAAACAAACCAAACTTTAATCTTTAATATATAATCATCATAAGTCAGTCCGAGTAAACTTAAAACATTTAACCTATATTATAAATAGTAATAGATAAAACACCTTCATTAAAATACATGTATATATAACATTAGTACCCAAAAGTTTATCCAAAACAGTCTGCTCAAAACATTTGTTAAATAAGCAGCGGAAAATACATATGTATATATATCAAAATCAATGTTTACAAAATTTATAGAATTTATACATGCTAGCAGTTCGTCTCTGATCTTGATGTCCACAACTACCTCTAATCTCAAGCCTAGACTTGACTCGGTCTAGACGAGCTCTTCGGCACAACCGATCTACCCTGTCATCTGCGCGATGAACCACAATCGCGCTAAGCAGAAAGCTTAGTGGTACAAACTTTGATTCAGTAAAGATCATTGCGATGCTCATGCACAATATATATGAATATATATAGCATTATATCTCAACATATTAATCATTTGCATCACATTTTATAATTCACATTAAAGCAAAGACAAGCATGGGCCCAAAACGAAACTAATATGCTATTCAAAGTTCAGAGTTATTGCTTTGGTCCATATTGACACCTTGTGTCTAGCCCCGTAGGCAATATATATCCATGGATAATGTAACAGACCCAGTCTCTTGGACCTCAACCTGGCTAGACCTTAGGGCCCCAGTATCTTGGTCCTCAACCCGGCTAGACTGTTACTGTTTTTGAGGCTTACGACCCAGTCTTTTCACCTGCCCTGCGATTCATAGGCATGCCTCCAAACCCAGAACTTTGAAAGTTAAATAACATACTAGGCACACAATTAATTCATTTATCTCATTATCGAATACTTTCATAATTCATTTCTCATTTCATTTCTCATAATCAAACTAGGCTCATTGCCTTATTATATCCTCATTTTCTCATCTTTTCTCATTCTTCTCTTTTGTACCAATATCAATTTGTTACATTATGTTTTCACATATCATATCACTTTATTCAACATTTCTTTTCATATACAACACATTACTCAATTGCATTGATACGTCAACATAATTCACATCATGCATATCATAACATATAACTCATTCATCAACAACATATCAATTAACTTAACACATTTCTCCATTAAATGTGTTAAGTCCCAATGTCATGTAAATGTATGCAATTATTAAAAGTTTGTACTTACCTTTAAGAGCAACAACACCACTCTAACCAACTCCTCTTCCAAGATAACTCTCAACACTTGAATTAAGGTAGCTCAAATCTCTTCAAAACCTAATCCAAATGTAATCAACAACACTCACTTAGAGATACACATAAGAGAATAAGGAAAAGAACTATCTAGGGCAAACTCTACACTTGACACGCTCAACAACACGGGCGTGTCCCTGACCGTGCCTTAAACTCACAATACAGAAGTTTTGACACACTCAATGACATGGGCGTGTCACTGGCCATGTCAATCCTCCTCTAACACAGAAGCTATGACATGCTCAGTGACATGGGCGTGTCACTGGATGTGTCAATCAACCAATAACACAGTAGCTATGACACGCTCAGTGACATGGGCGTGTCACTGGCCGTGTCAATGCTACTACAATCCAGAAGCTGTGACACGCTCAGTGACATAGGCGTGTCACTGCTCGTATCACCAACCCAGAAAACAGAACCAACGACAAGCCCAAAGACATGGTCGTGCTCCTAGGCGTGTCAGGCCAAAAACCCTAAAATTGACACCAACAAAGCCACAACCCACAATCACCTTCCAATAGCCATATCAACAACATACAAACTCAATCAAAACCATCAACAACCAAATAATACTTGAGTAAACCTTAAAACAACTCAAGTACAAACATCAAAACACAATCACAGCCATATTACACAACTCAATCTTACACAATCTACACACTTGTCTTTTCCACCAAACTTAACCCTTTTTCTCTTCAATCCAAACCCAAAAATCAAAGTTACCAAGACAAAACACTTCAAACACACCAAAATAACCATAAACACATCTACAACAACCATCCAACAAATCCAAGAATACAAACTCAAAAGAAAACAAAGGAACAAGTTGGAAACTTACCAAAAGTGAAGAAAATCCTTAAAACCCCAACTTGATCTCTTGAAAACCTTCAATCTCTTGAGTTTGGAAGCAATAAAATCTCTTTTCCTTTGGTTGATAATGGTGGCCGGCTCACGAGAAGGAAGGAAGAAGATGAAGATGAAAGAAGAAGAAGAAAGAAAGTCAACCACTTAAACACCCACTCTCTCCTCAAATCACTCTCCACCAAGTGATTAAACAATATAATAATCACCCACTTACATCATCTTCCACTAACATTATACAAATCCATTTAATTAACAAAAAAAAATCTCTTTTGACTTATAAAACCCATGACTTGTATATATTTGGTATATATCCTCATATATAAAACATATACACATCTCCTCTTATTCCATTAGTCATATATACAATTTAAATTATTTAATCCAATTCTTACAAATAAGCATTCCAAAATTTAGGGTATAGTTTGGGATATTACACTCTAACCGCCCATCTGTCTGAGGATGGAAAGCAGTGCTAAAATGTAACCGAGAACCCAAAGCATCATGCATACTCTTCCAAAATCTCGAAGTAAATTGGGGATCTCGATCAGATACCAAAGAAATTGGGACTCCATTCAACATCACTATTTCACCAATATACAGCTCAGCCAACTTCTCAAGAGAATAGTCCATCCAAACTGGAAGAAAATGAGCTGTTTTCGTCAATCGATCAACTATCAACCAGATGACATCATGATTCTTCTGAGTCAAAGGCAAACCAGTCACAAAATCCATTGTTACACGCTTCCATTTTCATTCTGGCACTGTTAAAGGTTGGAGCAACCCCGAAGGAACTTGGTGCTCGTCCTTCACTCTCTGACATGTGAGACATTTAGATACAAACTCCGCTATGTCCCTCTTCATACCTAACCACCAATAATGTTGCTTCAAATCATGATACATTTTAGTACTCCCAGGGTGCATAGCAAAAGCCGACTGATGTGCTTCCTCCAAAATAATCTTTTTCAATCTTGCATCATTAGGAACACACAATCTATCTTCGTACCAAAGACTACCATCACTTCTCACATGGAAATCTCGGCTCTCCCCCTTTTGGCAATCCAAAATAATTTTTTGAATTTTCTCATCTGCCAATTGAGCCTCCCTAATTTGATCCAACAAGATCGGTCTCAATTGCAATTGAGCCAACAAAGGACCATCATTACATGATTCAAAAGTAGCATGCAACGCTCTCAACTCAACAAGCAATGAGAGCGAATAAGAATTCAAACCTGCTAAAGACTTTTGACTCAAGGCATCAGCAACAACATTTGTCTTACTAGGATGATAATCAATCAAGCAGTCATAGTCTTTAATAAACTCCAACCACCGTCTCTGCCAAAGATTTAACTCTCTTTGAACACCCAAATATTTCAAACTCTTGTGATCTGTATAAATGAAACACTTCTCCCCATAAAGGTAATGTCACCAAATCTTCAAAGCAAACACTATGTCTGCTAATTCCAAATCATGAGTCGGATAATTCAACTCATGCGACTTCAACTGCCGAGAAGCATAAGCTATGACTCTACCCTCTTGCATCAAAACACAACCTAAACCACTATGTGAAGCATCACCGTAAATCACATATGGTTTATCTTCCACAGGCAAAGTAAGAACAAAAGCTTGAGTCAACATCTCCTTCAACTGCTCAAAACTTGCTTAACACTGATCTGTCCACACAAATCTAACTCCCTTTTGAAGTAATATGGTGAGTGGAGTAGCTATCAAAGAAAAACCTTTCACAAACTGTCGATAATAGCCTGCCAAACCCAGAAACTTAGAACTTCTGTCACTGTCTTCGATGGACTCCAATTCAAAATAGCTTTAACCTTACTCGAATCAACTCTTATACCATCTGCTAACACCACATGACCGAGAAAAGTCACGTGATCAAGCCAAAACTCACACATAGCCAACTTAACATACAATTGCTTCTCCCTAAAGGTTTGCAATATAATCCGCAAGTGCTTATCATGATCCTCCTCATTATGCGAATACACCAAGATATCATTGATAAAAACCCCTACAAACTGATCTAAATAGGGTCTAAACACCCTGTTCATCAAATCCATAAAGGTTGCTGGTGCATTCATCAATCCAAAAGGCATCACCAAAAACTCATAATGCCCATCCCTTGAGCAGAAAGCTATCTTAGATACATCTTCAGCTCTGACTCTCAACTAATGGTACCCTGATCTCAGATCAATCTTGGAGAAAACTGCTACTCCCTTCAACTGATCAAAAAGATCATCTATCCTAGGCAAAGGATACTTATTCTTGATAGTCACTTTATTCAACTGCCTATAATCAATACACAATCTTAAGGTACCATCCTTCTTCTTCACAAACAAAACAAGTGCTCCCCACGGAAACACACTAGGGTGAATAAACCCTTTATCCAATAACTCCTGCAGTTGTACCTTCAATTCTCTCAACTCAGTAGGTGCCATTCAATAAGGAGTAATAGAGATGGGAGTAGTACCAGGCAACAAATCAATACCAAACTAAACCTCTCTCTCAAGGGGTATCCCTGGCAACTCCTCAAGAAAAACATCTGAGAATTCAACAACCGTGGGTATACTATCAGGCTGAGAACTCACTACTCTGGTATCTACAACATGAGCAAGATAAGCATCACACCCTTTCCGAATCATCCTCCTAGCTGCAACAGCTGAAACAAACATGGATGCAAATTCTCTCTGCTCACTAGATACCATCACACTCCTACCATCACTGGTTCTCAAGGTAACATACTTATTCTGACAGTCTACCATAGCCCCATGCTTGGACAACCAATCCATGCCCAAAATCAAATCATACTCCTGGTCCACCCGTCTTTCAGCAAGCACCCCCATGTGCCCTACCACAATGAACACATGTAGGTGGAGTAGACCTATGAACCACTAGAGTCGGAGAACTAGCTACAGAAACTGTAGGTCTTGGTCTCTGCCTCTGATACTGAACTGACCTACCAGACTGCCTCTGGCTCCTACTGACCCTCAAAAAATAGCTTCCTCTGCCTCTCTTCATAGATGAAGACCCTGCCTCACTCAGGGGTCTCCTAACTCTAGTCTCCTCCTCAGTAGCAGCTGCTGCTATACCCTATGCTCTCTCAACACTTCTAGCTGCTGCAACCAACTAAGAAAAATCTTGGTATCGAAAACCAGTAACAATACACATAATAGAGGGTCTCAACCCCTCCTCAAATCTGCTGCACCATTCTATCTCATCTGAAATAATCCTACCTGCATAATGACTCAACCGGATATACTCAATCTCATACTTTGTCACTGTCCAGTTATCCTGTCTCAAACTCAGGAACTCCATCTTCTTCGCATCCTTATACTCCCTCGGAGTATATTTCTGCTCAAATTTCCGTAAAAAATCACCATAAGTCAGGGTCGGTGGATCATCCATCGCATGTGGAACCATCTTCCACCAATCATAAGCATCTCTCTGCAGAAGGGATCTAGCATAATCAAATTTTTTTTTCAGGAGCAGCTTGCAGCTGAATGAATACCCTCTGAACTCTGTCTAACCACTGCTCAGCTACTGCAGGATCTGTAGTGCCAAAGAAATCCTCAGCTCCGAACTTCCTCAATTTATTATATTGCCTCACCGGTACTTGTGGCTGTGGTTGTGGTGGTGTAGGCTGCTACACTGGAGCCTGCCTCAATAATTCTACCACATGCCGTAACCAAATCGATGGAATCTCATCAGTGCTAGTCTCTCTGGCACAGGAGCAAGTGCCTCTCCAACTATCTCAACCCTAGCTCCATCTTTACGCTCAATAAGAGCTACACTCTCAGCACTACCTTCTACAGACTGACGTGACTGAGTCTCCATCACTACCTATATCTGCAAACACAGCAGAAATACCTCATCAAAGATCAGAAACCACCAGTGCCAATGCATGTATCTTATTTAAAAACCATATTTTAAAAATAAAAATAAAAATTTTCTTTTTCTTACAATTCACCTAGGTTGAGAACCAAACCTAGGCTTTGATACCAAAACAATTGTAACACCCCTATACCTAATATACATACACCACATACACCCACAGATGTAATATACGTATACCGGATACAACAATGTCACAGTCTATTTGAAGTAAACCAATCTTTCAACTTAACATCAAATCATCATTTCTACAATATGAGAAAACTTCAAACATTAACTTATTTTATAAATAGTAACAGATAAAACATTCCTTGTTAATATATATATATCATCATTACACAAAAGTTTATTCAAAATATTTGTTTAATAAGCAGAAGAGAATGTAGCGGAATATACATCTGTAGACATCAAAATCAATATTTACAAAAATGTAGAGTTTATACATGCTTGGCAATTCGTCTCTGATCTTGAAGTCCAAAAATCAACACTTCACAAGGGATCACAAGCCTAGACTCAACTCGGTCTAGCTGAACTATCCGGTTCAACCGGATCTACCTTGTCACCTGCGATAAATCACAATCGCGCTAAGCCAAAGGCTTAGTGGTACAAACCACGATAACAATATGCTTCAAATGTAATGCCAATGTCAAACTTTCAAGAATTAGAAGCAATATCACATTTCATAATATTAAATCTCTTTATATTGTTCTATTGTTCCATCATTCATAATTGACATTAAAGCAAAGACAAGCATGGGCCCAAAGGAAACTAATATGCCATTCAAATTCCAGAGTTACTATTTTGGTCCAATAATCACATTTATCAAGCCCATAGGCGAATCATTATCACAATGAGAAATATCTCATATATAACATCCCAACTAGGCTTCAAGGACTAGGCCCAACCAAGCTTCAAGGGGAGCATAGCATCAACCCAACCTGGCTTCAAGGACCAAGCCCAACCTAGCTTCAAGGGATTATTACTTTTAGGCATGCCACCAACAACAAAACTCTGAAAATTGAATAACATAGTAGACACACAATTCTTTCATTATTTCATTATCAAATTCATTCTCATTTTCTCATGATCATCTAGACATAATGCCCTATTATTTCATTTATATCATTATAGCCATCAACAATGGCTTCACATTTCATCATTAGGGTCTACATAACAAATTACATTGTTCATATATTTTAAACCCTCAACATATATTTCATATAGTTCACATAATGCAAATCATAGCACCATTCTCAAACATCAACAATATGATAAGTAACTTAACACATTTTTCAACTAAATGTGTTAAGTCCCAAAGTTATATAAATGTATGCAATCATGTAAGGTTTGTACTTACCTCAAGAGCAACAAACACCAACCTAACAACTTCCTCTTCCAAGAATCCTTCAACACTTGGATTAGGGCAACTCAAATCTCTTCAAAACCTAATCCAATGGTGATTATACAAACTCACATTGTGGCTCAATAAGAGAATAGAATAAGAGCTAACTAGGGCAAACTCCACACATGACACGCTCAGTGACATGGGCGTGTCACTGCACGTGTCAATTCTCTCCTAACACAGTGGCTATGACATACTCAGTGACATGGGCGTGTCACTGGACATGTCAATCCTCCAACAACACAGTAGTTGTGACACGCTCAGTGACATGGCATGTCACTGGATGTGTCGATGTGTCAATACTACACCAACACAGAAGCTGTGACACGTTCAGTGACATGGGCGTGTCACTGCTCGTGTCACCCATACTAAAAACAGAACCAACGACATGCCTAAAGACATGGCCATGTTACTGGGCGTGTCAGGCCAAAAACCTGAAATCGACATCAAAAATGCCACATCCAACAATAATCTTTCTTCTGCCCTTTTCCACTCCAAATAAACTTAACCAAACCATTAATATACCATAATAAACTTGCATAACATCAAAACAACTCAATAATATGCATCAACACATAACACAACCATATTTTACAACTCAACACATACACAATCTACAACTCTTGTCTTTTTCACCAAACTTAACCCTTTCTCTTCAATTCAATCCCTAAAATAAAAGTTAATAAGACCAAACACTTTAAACATACCAAATCAACCAAAAACACATCTACAACAGCCATTTACCAAACTTAAATACCCAACTCCAAAAGAACACAAAGAAACAAGTTGAAAACTTACCAAAAGTGAAGAAAATCCTTAGAACTCCAACTTGATCACTTGAAACACCCTTCAATCTTGAGTTAGGAATCAACAAAATCTCTTCCTTGATGAAGGTGGTGGTGGTGGCCGGCTATCAAAAGAGAAGAAAGAAGAAGATGAAAGTCAACCACACCCTCTTTTCTTTTAACCAAACTTCTTCCCTCAAATCACTCTCCACCAAGTAAATTAATTATAATAATATAATAAACAAAATATCATCTTCCACTAATAATGTTTAATATTTAAAATAATTAATTATCTCATTTGACCATAAATAAATGTTGACTTTTATATGTTGTATATATCCCTTTATATTCAACATATACACACTCCTTCTTTTATCTTCTCACTTAATCAAATATACACTTAATATCATTTAATTTCATTTCAACAATAAGCATTACCAAAATTTTAGGGTATTATTTGGGATATTACAGTTTCTTTCTTTCTTTTCTTTCCTCTCTCTCATTTTCTTCTTTCTTTGTTTAATGAAAACACTACCTATTTAATACTAATTATATCCCATTATTAATTTACAAAAAAATCCTACTAACATCTATACTTTAAACTTTTATGATCAGTAAATATCTGGCACTTTTCTCCATAAAGATAATACCTCCAAATTTTTAGAGTAAAAACAACTATAACAAGTTCTAGATCATGAGTAGGATAATTTAATTCATGAGATCAAAGTTGTCTAGATGCATAAGCTATCACCTTCCCATTTTACATAAAAAAATAGCCCAAATCTTTTCGTGAAGCATCACTATACACCATATAACCACCATCGCCTGAAGAAAGAGTAAGAGCAGGAGCAAAAGTCAAACAAGCCTTCAATTTTTTAAAGCTTTGCTGACATTCCTCAGTTTAGTTAAACATCACATTCTTCCTTAATAGTTTTGTCAATGGTGAAGCAATAATGGAAAAGTCTTGAACAAAGCGTCGATAATACCTAGCCAAGCCTAAGAAACTCCTCACCTCTGTTGGATTTGTTGAAAGCTTCCAATTCATTACTGCCTCAATCTTTTTAGGATCCACATAAACTCCCTCTACTGATATAACATGCCCCAAAAATACCACTCTATCCAACCAAAATTCATATTTACTAAGCTTGGCATACAACTGCTTGCTCTTCAAGGTTTGTAACACAATTCTTAAGTGTTCCTCATGTTCCTCTCTACTTCGAGAATACACTAGAATATCATCAATAAATACAATTACAAATCTATCCAAATAAGGATGAAATACCCTGTTCATAAGATCCATAAAAGCAGTTGGGGCATTAGTTAACCCGAATGACATTACTAAAAATTTTTAATATCCATAGCGAGTTCTAAAGGTTGTTTTAGGTACAACCGACTCCTTTATTTTTAACTGATGATACCCCAATTGCAAGTCTATCTTGGAAAAGACTTTGGCACCTTGAAGATGATCAAAGAGATCATCAATGCGGGACAAAGAATATTTATTCCAAATAGTGATCCGGTTTAGCTGTCTATAATCAATGCACAACCGCATAGAGCCATCTTTCTTTTTCACAAATAACACAGGGACTCCCCAAGGTGAAACATTGGGTCTAATAAATCCCTTATCTAATAATTCTTGTAATTACACCTTCAATTCCTTCAACTCTGTTGGAGCCATTTTGTAAGGAGCTAAGGAAATAGGAGCTATGCCAGGCTAAATATCAATAGAGAACTCAACTTCTCTATCAGGAGGTAAACCTAAAAGTTCTTCTGGAAATTTACATACTATCAAAATATTCTCCAATTTAGGTTCTTCTAACTGCGTGTCAATTGCATGTGCTAAATATGTCTGATAAACTTTTTTAAGTAATTTCTTAGTTGTCATAGCATAAATAACACATGATGGAAGAAAATTCCTCTCACAGATTAGAATTTTCAGACAGAGTGAAAATCACATTTTTCTCAAAATAATCAATAGTGGCATGATGCCTGGATAACCAATTCATTCCTAAAATAACATCAAACTCCCATATGGGCAAGGGAATAAGATCTGCTATTAATTCAAAGTCACCTAACTTGACTATTGAATCCCTATACACAACATACATTCCATAGAAGTCCCTACTGGAAAACTCACCGCTATCCCATTGTCTAAGGAACTTAATTATCTATCCGAATATGTGGCAAATGAATGAGATATGAATGAATGTGTGAAACCAGGATCAATAAGAATATGTGTATCATGACCAAAAATAGATAACATACCAGTCAAAAATTTCGGTGATGCTACTGCCTCTTGTCAAGTAATAGCAAAAACTCAAGCTTGGTTAAGTGGTCTACTGGATGTTGCACCCTTATTTGATGGTGTGGTTCCACCTTGTCTATTCATACCAATATTAACCCCTCTGCCAGATGATCTCCCAAATGATTGTGTCCTGTCCCCTCTCTGATTAATAGGTGCAGAAGATCCTTGTACTGAAGTGCTAGTATGAACAAGCAAAGGACAATCTCTCATAAAATGACCCATATTCCCATAGTGAAAACAGACTAAAGATTTTTTTCTACATTCTCCCAAATGATATTTGCCACAGGTGGCACATTGAGAAAAAGATTGTCTGCTCTGTCCAGCTCCCATACTATTACTCTGTCTAAAATTTTGAGTACCACCAGAATTACTAACAGATTATCCCACCAAACTATGACTGTCATGTGATCTATTATTCTGCTGATCTAATCTTACTTGTACCTCAATAATTAGGGTTAGACTGTGAACTATTTCCTCTCTTAAATTGTCCCTCAGAACCCCCATGAAAAGGACTCTGAGTCTGCTTCCTTTTTCTTTGTGCAAAGTCAACTTCTTCTTTTACCAGTTTTTCTACTGCCAGTTTTTTGTCCACCAAAGCATGAAAAATTCAAAGTCTGCCAACCGGGTATACTTTTGTAGATTGTAAAGTGTAACCCATTATAAAATCGACTGCACATGTCGTTATTCTCCACAATTAAATGAGATACATATCGGTACAACTCCTCAAATCTGTCAACATACTGTGTTATAGTCATACCGCCTTGCTTGAGATTCAAGAACATATTTTCCTTCTCTCTCTTGTAATTATCTGTTATATATTCCTCTTGAAATTTAATCACAAAAATTTGCCAAGTCAAACGAGCAGCAAAATCACGGTTCAATCTATTATACCAACTCTCAGCTACTCCTTCAAGGAAAGCATGGACATATCCGAATTTATCTTCATCTGATAAGTGGGATAGTGAATATGCATTCTCCAATTTCTTTAACCATCTATCAGCCTTCTCAGAATCTAAAGACCCATCCCATTTTCTGACAATGAGAAATAACATTCCAAGAATTTTTATATTGGCCACCTATTGTTACAGTTGTATTTAGTAATTAGGTCAAAATAGCACCAATATCATGTTCTATAGCTGCAGACATAATTAGAGCAGTTATCGATAGAATAGGAGGTGGAGGGGGTAAATTTACTCTAGATGATTCTTCTTGTACAATAGTATTATTATTTTGCATGCTACTATTAGACTAATTAGCATCAATAGACTCTTCAAAAGAAAGAGGTGGAGTAAGATCCCTAAGAGGTCAGCCAACTTCTTCTAATCTAACTATTTGATTTTTCCAGTCAGTGTTTCTACCACGACTTATACCACCTCGCATTAGTGGCGGCATTATCCTACAAAATAATTATATATATATAACATGAGTCAACTACATGCAAATTTTTTTTATATAGTACATATATATTCTTTTAAATAGCAGTATATATATTAGTGCACCTTGAAAATTATCTCTTATTATTGGGTAATTATTTATGAAAATTTATATGTATATATTTTTTTATTATTACATATATATATATATATTTCACTTAAATTTGAGAAATTATTGGGTATACTATTTATTTAAAAGAAGTCTTTTATCCTTATTTACTAAAATTACTATAAGTCTTTTCATAAAAGTCTACAGAATCTTAAACATATGCTCTGATATCATAAAATATCACACCTTATTCTCTTAATTCTGACGGTGAACTTATCTTATAATTTACCATAATATTATTTTATTATAAAAATATCACTCACAATTTATTCTTTAATATTATTCAAATACACACATTAAAATCATCCAGTAAATACTAATTTTTTTTATTTAAATACAACTTATCTATTGTCCAATACGAAAATATAAATAATTCATAAATAATTTCAAATAATAATTATGTAGGTCTGACCTTATCTATGCGCTGAACGGCGAGAAAGAAGGGGTGTTCTACTAGTTTATTCTCTAACAATATTTGAAATATTTATATATTAAGGGGTGAATCTAACTACTCAGTAAGAAGATAATTATATAGCAAAGGGGGAACAAATAAGATTTTTCTCATATAATTACTGGCATAAAATTTTATAATTACTGCGTAATAAATTCTTCCTTAAAAGAATATAAAATTTGAAATATCATAGTATAAAATTTAAATCATATAATTTTATACACTTAACATATATAGTTCATAGATAACATAATTCCTTAGGCGTAAGTAAACATATATTTACTGACAACCTAAGAGTAAAACATGGCATCTTAGGCGCACTGATGACGTATGGCAACACCAAGAGCAAATATCCATGGTCATACACATATGTAGAACTATCTCTAAAGGGCGATCACCTGATATACACCCTAAAGGCTATATGTATACCAAACGTTGTCCCAAAGATAATATCATATCATAATCCGTCAATTTTTTAACACCCCGTCATCACAGGTGTCTCTATTAGAAAATATATAATGAGTGCATTCAAAATATTTATTCAACTGTATCAATAATTAATCATCATATTATAATTCAAATATCAACATACCATTATTTGTTCCCATTTTAAATATATATAAAAATTATTTCTTTCAAATTCATCATAAACATCATTTCATCATGAAATAATTTTAGCAAATTATATATATATTTTTTTATAAAATATCAATGTTATGTAATTATCTACTCACCTTGATTAACAGCTCAATTTATTTAATTGACCAAATCACCCTCTATGTTCTATAATTGTTGTTGAATCATCATCTAAAGTAATATAAAATAATAATTTACTAAAGTATTATCTAGATTTATTAACTACTATGAGATGAATTACATGAAAAGAAAATGTGAGAATGATTTCTAAAATTTTAGTAAATTTTCGGCGTAAGTTGATCGTTTTCAAAATCCTACAATAATACTTCAATGAATATTCTTTCAATTTATCAAGTCAATTACTTACCAAATATTTTAATAAAAAATTTAACAACTTAATATAATTTGAGTGTTTAAATTTAATATAAAATTTTAATTCATTTATTTTAATAGTTTAATAATTATAATAATGATAATATTTCTATTATTAGTTAATTAGTTTAATTGCGTTTAAATAATATTTATTTAATTTTTTTTGACATTTTAAGAAAAATATAATTTTATATTTACTTTCAATGAAATTAAATTAATTCATATTCTTAAAATTTATTTAACTTAATTTGTAAAATAGGTTTGTATTTATAATAATAATTATAACAATTTATTATAATAAAAAATTTTATTAAAATAATAATAATATCATTTATTTAAGTTCTGCTCATGAAGAGAGGATTTCAAAAATATCCAAGTCGCTGAAAAAAGAAGTCAAGAAACGATCGGAATAGCCGTCGAAAAGTTGCGCCGGTAGAATTTTTAATTAGTGCTTTGGGCAGCGCATGTGGCGTACTCCGACCATCGTTCATGGTGGTTTTGATGCCGTTGAAAAGCCCGACGAATCTACTTTTTCAGTAGTCGACGCGTGTTATAGTTTGGTGATCGGAAAGCGACAAATGAAAGAAAAACACGAAAGATGTTCACTAAACTTTCTTCATCTCTTTCACTATTTTTGTCTCTGCCTCTGGTATCTTCGTTTCTCCTTCTTTGTTTCTTTCTTTCTTTTCTTTACCACTCTCATTTTCTTCTTTCTTTGTTTAACAAAAACACTATCTTTTTAATACTAATTCTATCCCATTATTAATTTTTTTTAAAAATCCTACTAACGATTTTCATTAATAATTTAAATTAATATTTATTTTTTTATCATCCGCAAATTTAGTTTTAACATTATTAGTAGATGAAGTTATATTTGCCAACTAATAATTCCACTATTAAAGTTTGTCCCACGTTAAAATTTTTATTATTATGGTTAGTGTATCATAAAAGTTTGTCCCCCATAATTCTAATGATTTAAAAAAATTAAATATATATGTATATATATATATTGTCTATATATTATTATTATTATTATTATTATTATTATTATTATTATTATTACTATTATATTTATTGTCATCCAACCACCTTAATTATTAAATCACTTATCTTAGATTATTATTTGTTATAATGCATTTAATTAACCAACTATTATTATTATTATTATTATTATTATTATTATTATTATTATTATTCAAGGTATTACAATTGAGATGTTTGCATTGATGATCTTAATATTTTAGAGCAAAGATGAGAATTTCATAAAAGACTAAGGTCTAAGATCCTCCATTCAGCTGATGTTACTAGTTGTATATGCAATAATGAGACTGCATGTGTGGATTTGGTCGGTGCTGGATCTCGAAAATCTTGACAGCAAGTTAGCATAATAAAAGAATTATACCGCAGATCTTTTATTGTTTTAGTATACATGGAAGAGAGTACTCAGTGATTTCCTCTATGGCATTACAAACTGGTCTTGTGATATTTATGCACTTCATTTAAAATATTAGAACTCTTCCTTTGGGCCTCAGACATTTCTTTTTGATACATAAAATTCTTGCTGGTAGAATCAGCCTGCCAACTTCTTCCTTCTGCAAGTTCAGTCTTCACTAGGGATGATTTTTGTAGAAGGTGGTTTCAGACACAAACAAATCCAGCCAGTCAACATCACAATAATTTAGAAAATCATGAAACTGAATCTCCAAAGCCGAATTGTGATTCCGCAAATGCTTCTTCTGAAATAAGCAGTAACGAGAATTCTGCTGTGAAGCACTCTGCTATTTACAACTTGAAAACTTCACCAAGGCATGATCTTGCGATGATCTTTTCCCGCAAGGTCTGTGAGACAAGATCTGTCAAGACAGCTTGTCGAGAATCATACGAGAAAGGTGTCGTAGTCGTGCGTTGTGGTGGGTGTAATAACCTACATCTGATTGCCAATCACCTTGGATGGTTTGGAGAACCAGGAAGCGTTGAGGACTTCCTAGCTGCTCGTGGGGAGGATGTTAAAAAAGGTTCCATAGATACATTGAATTTAACTCTAGAAGATTTAGCTGGAAACAGAATCTCCGGAGCCAGAGACTAAAATTTTGTTCGAGTAATATTCTTAATGACATGTCTTTTTTACCCAATTCTGATTCATCTGTTTTTCAAATTCAAATCACAGATTTCATGTACCTTGAAAATGAGGTTACATTACAGAATGTTCAGCATATCATTTTGTAATCTTAATAGACTATATTGTGGCTAATTAGCAGTTGTCTACAACTATTGGAAGATATTCAAAAGAGCTTTTGATTGATTATTATTGTGATTACAAAATTTTGATTTGTTATCATTCTGTCATCAAATTATCAACTTTTTTTAAAACTCCAGAATAATTTGATAAGTTATTAAATTGAAATAAATAAATATTATTATTTAAATATATTCAACTAAATAACTTATTATTAAAATAAATAAATGAATATATAATTTATTAAAATTAAAATTAATTTATTTATAATAAATATATTTTATTTCCTTCAAATAAAATAAAAAATAAAACTATTTATTGAAAAATCAATTTATTTAAATTCTATAAAGTTTATTCATTATTTATCAAAATAAAAAATGAAATTTATTAAAAAAAATAAAATTTAATATTTTTAATGTAATTAAAGTATAATCATTAACCTTTTAATTTTTTTTAACAAATATTATTAACAATTGGTTTATGTTAGCATTTGAATATTCAACTATCTATTACAAATTTTTGAGAATTAATTTAAACATAATTAATAACGTTTGAAAAAAAATAATTAATTGAATATTTATTTAATAAAAATAAAATAAATTTTAATATTATTAATAATATTATTATTTTTTAGAAAGAGTTAATGAAACTTTATTGATCAAGAATCAAATGTCTATCAAACCAATATGGTGGATTAGAGAACCAAACATCATCGGATTCAGAAAGGGCCACCGTAGCTAATGCATGAGCGGCATCATTCGTATATCTGCTCATAAAAGAAAACTAAATATTCTTATCTAAACCAATTAAGGAAAAACAAGATCTAAACTAGATGACATCATAATATTATCCCTTTAACAAATTTATGACAACTGAATAATCAAATTCAATAATGACATTATTCCAACCCTCATCACGAATCCAACTCAGAGCTTTTCTAATTCCCATAGCTTCCGCAATTACTGCATTATGACTACCTACTAAAATACAACTAAAGGCAGCCGCAAAATGCCCATCTTGATCTCTCAAAATCATACCAACACCACTCCTGCTACCAATGCTAGGAACTGATGCATCACCATTCATCTTCAACCACCCAACTCTAGGCTTAACCCACTTGGAAGGCACAGCCCTTGAAGCCGAAGTTTGCACAGCAGTAACAGCAACTGGATGAGCAACAACATGAGATTGACTGCCGAACTACCTGATCTGGTGTCGAGTATTTACCTTCCCGTACTAGTTGATTCCGATTAAACCAAATATTCCAACAAATTGAAGCCAACAAACTCGCGTCATCTTCGAAAATGGCGAGCAATCTTTGCACCAACCAAGTTTTGAAATTGTCAGCAGACCATGACATGGAAGATCTTACGCAAAAGGACATGAGAGACGCCAACACTCTTACGCAAAAGGACACCAGACCATGACATGGAAGATCGTTTCTTCTTCCCCATGACAAGATGGACACACTTCTAGCTGAACATTCCTAACCTTCAAATTCGCACAAGTTGGAGCAGCATTATGGCAAGCATGCCATAAGAAATTTTTAAGCTTAGGAACAATCTTCATCTTCCATATCATGCACCAGACCCGATCAGCTTGGTCTTCAAATCTATTTGAAAGACTCAATTTAGACATCTTTAACCGAATACTCACATGTGGAAGAGTCACACCAAACCATACAATCATGAACCTGCCTCCTTGACAACGGAATGGAAAGGATTAAATCCTTATCTCTACTATTAAAGGTAGATTTGATAAGAGTCATATCCCATGAGCCATTACTGATCAGATAAAAAACTCACAAGACGAGGGGAGAAGAAGGTTGATTTGTAGTAACACAAGGATTCTGTCTATCGGGAAGCCATTGATCAAACCAGAATGAGATATCCATGCCCATACCAGCTCGCCACACACAGCCCTTCCAGACCAAGTTCTGAGTACTCCATATACTTTGCCAAATATAGCTCGGATTAGAACTAAACTCAGCATAAAAAAAAAAAAAACTAGAATTGGAAAAATTACGGGCCTCAAGGAGCCTTGCAGCTTGTGAAGATAATTTTTTTTTTTTATCTTGATGACAGAGTATAGTTAGGGCTGTAATTGTTTAAACTTGAGCTTTTGACAAAAAATACAAAGAAAAATTAAAAATAATTTTAAATTTATCGTATTTATAAAATATTTATCAAAATTTCAGAATTTATAAAATATTTACCAAAATACTATATTTTTATTAGTTTACAAAGAGTTTACTATGAGTTTATCATGAGTTTATAATGAGTTTATAAATTTTACATAATTTATAATAAGATTATTATGAGTTTATAATAAAATGACTAAAATATCCCTGATAAAAAAGTAAAATTTTTAAAAATGGGTTGGAGGATGTCATTTTTCCTTTAAACTTGTGATGACAAAGTATAGTTAGAGCTATAATTGAGCCAATCTAAACTGAGCTCTGGAAAGTTTAAACTCAGCTTGACATAAAATAGTCAAATTTGAATATAAATTCGAACCAAGCTCGAACTTGTATTAATGCAGCTCATATATCATGCATTTTAACTTTAAATTCGAGCTTGATTTAATTGAGTTTAATAAATTTATTTTTATTTTTAATTTTCATCCAATTTTTTTAATATTTTTTATAAAGAATGAACAAAAATAATATTTTTAGATGAGAAAAATATTAAAATTAATATTTTTTATAAAGAATGAACAAAAATAAAATATTATATTAATATAATTTTATATTCGATTATAAATTATAAAGTTATTTTTTATTTTATATTATTTAATTTATTTATCACATATAACAAATATTAATAAATTATATAAATATAATTAGATAAAAAATTAATATATTTAAATATATAATTTAATATATATAAATGGAATTATATATGTTTCTAGTTCAACGTAATAAATGAGTTAGCTTATTTTAAATAAGTCAGCTTACGAATTAATGAGCCGAATATTTTTTAACTTGAACTTAATTTATCTAATAAATGAGCAACTTGAGCTTGAATCCAAACAAATTGTTACTAAGCCAAGACCCAACGAACTCAAGTAATTTAGTTCAGTGTGGTTGCATGTTCTCTAGGAAGACTTTTAGCTTATTTTGAAGGTACAATATTAAGATAACTGCACGGAACTTCTCATGTGGCAATCATGTACCTAAGCTCATGTAAAATATCACGTTATCTTATATATATTGACATGACCTATGATATAACAGTGGGAATTTAATGTACAACAAATGCAAAAATGAAATTATAAATACAAAAGGAATAATTTAATCTTGATATATAATTTGCTTTTTCATATATATATATATATACATATTTCATTTTGTCTTTTTAACTTAATTTTTTGTTTCTGATTTGAATGGTAAATTGGATAGCCCCATAACTCGAGTAGTCCTCTCGGGCCACTTGAATCAAGTGACAAACTACGTGATAGGAAAGGAACCGAGATAAGTTCTTCCCCACTTGAATGAATCTATGAGGAGTGACTAAGTAAAATTCAATAAACAACCAATCAACAATCTGCCTCTAGATGCACAAAAATCATTCACACATAAATACAAGGATTTTTAACGTGGAAAATCCCTTCAATGTGAAGGATAAAAACCACGGGACCTCTCTTGGTCCAAGTAAAAGAGCTCCACTATCAAAATCAATGTTTACAGCAACTACAAGCTACTACAACAACCCTCAAGTAAGTAGCAACACAAAATCAACCAAATATCAAGAAATAAACAAGAGAATGGAGAAAAATCACCCAAAAATAGCTAATGTTCATGCCAATGGATGAGCTCCAGTTATTCAAATATGATCTCCACCATCAGATTAAAGAACAATCAATTCTAAACGTGCTCACCAAAATTCAGCCAAATCCGACCACAAATGTCCGTCCGATCGTCGGAGAAAGGCAAACCGGTCGCTGTTGCAGAACTGCATGTGAACAGTAAACTTCAAGCTACAAATGCCAGAAATCCAACCGTTAAAAATAGATCTCCACCGTTCAGAATGAAGAACGATGAGCTCTCTAACTTCTGTCCAAATTGCAGCCTGATCGAAGCACTGATGACTGTCAGATTGCCGAAAAATGGAAACTGCTCTGTTGAGAATTTCAAGCATAAATTTCTCTCTTTCTTTTCTCTCCCTTTTCTCTCTCTCTCTTTCTCTTTTCTCTTTTAGTGGCTGATACAAAAATGACCCCCACACACACACACTTATAACTTAATAACCTAATGTGCTAAAATAAGTGGGCTCAATATAAATATGGATTTTTTACATAGGAGGGAACCCAAAAAACCTAACAATTCTCCCCCTTCCCGACTATGTGAAGGAGTTTGCCAAACCGGCAACTCTACAACATGTCTCAAACTTCCCTCTTGGTAAAGCCTTTGTGCACATATCAGAACCATTATCATCAGTATGTATCTTCTCAAGTTCAAGTTGCTTAGAATCCAAAACATCACGAATCCAATGATACCTCATATCTATGTGTTTGGATCTACCATGAAAAGTAGAATTCTTACCGAGATGAATCGCGCTCTGACTGTCACAAAATAAGACATATCTCTTCTGTATAAAGCCAAGCTCATTCACAAACTTCTTCATCCAAAGTAATTCTTTACATGCTTCAGTTGCTGCAATGAATTCGGCTTCTGTAGTAGACAATGCAATGCATTTTTGCAATCTAGATTGCCATGCCACAGCTCCCCCTGCAAAAATGATAAGATATCCAGAAGTAGACTTTCTTGAATCTGCATCCCCTGCCAAATCAGAATCTGTATAACCACTGATAATAGGCTTCCCAGTCCCAAAACACAACTTCAAACTAGCAGTGCCACGGAGATATCTCAAAACCCACTTCACAGCATCCCAATGCTTTTTTCCTGGATTAGACAAAAATCTACTAACAGTACCAACTGCATGAGCTATGTCTAGCCTAGTGCAAATCATAGCATACATCAAGCTACCTACTGCAGATGCATAAGGAACTTTCTGTATATATTCTTTCTCTTGCTCACTAGAAGGAGATTGTTTGCCACTCAATTCGAAAGACATGGCAAGAGGGGTACTTACAGGTTTAGCTTTAGCCATATTAAATCGCTGCAATACTTTCTCAATATACTTTTCTTGAGATAGCCACAGCTTCTTACATTTCCTATCACGAATGATCCTCAAGCCAAGAATCTGCTTTGTTGGCCCTAAGTCCTTCATTGCAAAGGACTTGCTCAACTCTTTCTTCAAGCTATCAATTCTTGAAGAATTAGAACCCACAATGAGCATATCATCAACATATAGCAACAGGATGATAAAATCACTATCAGAAAATCTCTGCACAAAAACACAATGATCAGAAGTAGTCTTCTTGTAGCCTTGTTGAACCATAACTAACTCAAACTTCTTATATCATTGCCTAGGTGCTTGTTTCAGCCCATACAAACTCTTTTTCAGTTTGCAAACATAATTTTCTTTTCCTTTTACCATAAAACCTTCAGGTTGTTCCATGTAGATTTTCTCCTCTAAGTCACCATGAAGGAAGGCTGTTTTAACATCTATTTGCTCAACCTCTAAATCAAGAGTAGCAGCTAATCCCAAAATAACATGAATTGATGACATCTTGACCACTGGTGAGAAAATCTCCTCAAAGTCAATTCCCTTTTTCTGACTAAAGCCCTTGACAACTAATCTAGCTTTATATCGTGGAGATGATGAATTCTCTTCTTGCTTTATTTTATAGATCCACCTATTCTTCAAGGCTTTTCTATCTTTAGGAAGCTTCACCAATTCAAAGGTGTGATTATCAGCTAAAGACTGCATTTCATCTTTCATAGCTGCAATCCATTCTGCCTTTTGCTCACTCTCAATAGCCTCTTCATAGCATTCGGGTTCTTCTCCATCTGTCAAGAGTATATACTCATTAGGTGAATACCTGGTAGAATGCGTTCGATCTCTGGTAGACCTCCTAAGTGGAACTTCAGGTTTCTCAACATGTGCCTCTTGTGGATCGTCAACTGCTTCATATTCAGGAGTACCAACATCATCTGCATTCTGATTATCATTTTGTACATCACCATGATTCTGAACCTCAACTGCATCAGGTGTATGAGTTGTAGGAGATAAGTCTAGGTCAATCAAACCACTAGTCTCAGGCTTTGATTTCTCCACCTTGTTGATATCTTCAATAGTTTGATCTTCTACAAATACTACATCACGACTTCTAACAAGTTTCTTCTGAATTAGATCATAGCATCTGTAACCAAACTCATCTTGCCTATAGCCAATGAAGATACACTGTCTAGTCTTGGCATCTAACTTGGACCTCTCATCTCTGGGAATATGAACAAAACATTTGTAACTAAACACTCGTAGGTGGTCGTAAGAAACATCTTTCCCATACCAGAACCTATTTGGAACATCATTTCCCAATACAACAGTGGAAGTTAGATTAATCACATGTGCAACAGTATACAAAGCTTCACCCCAAAAAGAGTTAGGTAATTTAGCCTCTGAAAGTACACATCTGACTCTTTCCATCAATGTTCTGTTCATCCTTTCTGCCAAACCATTCAGCTAAGGAGTCTTAGGAGGTGTCTTCTGATATCTGATACCCTGTTCTCTGCAATATGCATCAAAAGGCCCACAATACTCACCACCATTATCAGTGCGAATACATTTCAACTTCTTTCTAGTTTCTCTCTCAGCAGAAGCTTAAAATTCTTTAAATGCACTAAGAACTTGATCTTTGGATTTTAAGGTACGAACCCAAAGTCTCCTAGAATGATCATCAATAAAGGTCACAAAGTAAATTGCACCACCAAATGACTTTTCCTTCAAAGGACCACATACATCTGAATGTACCAGCTCAAGCAAATCATTTTTCCTGGAAGGAGAATGATGTTTGAAAAAAAACTCTCTTCTGTTTTCCAGCCAAGCAATGAACACACCTGTCTAACCTTGCACCTTTCAACCCAGAAAGTAAATTCTTTTTAGCTAGACAATCAAGTCCCTTCTCACTAATGTGACTCAACCTCTTGTGCCATAATTCTGAAAAGCTATCACTTTCAACTGCATTAACAAGATCTGTAGAGATTGAAGCTTGCAACCAATATAAGCCCGAAGCCATCTTTCCTTTACCCACAACCAAGGAGCCTTTGCTGATTTTACATTTTCCATCATCAAAAGTGCTGCAATAGCCATCATCATCAAGCTTACTAGTAGAGATCAAATGCAACCTAATGTCAGGTGCATGTCTAACATTTTTCAGCTCCAATTTTGTTCCATTTTGGGTCTCCAAGCAAACAGTTCCAGTGCCTATCACCTTTGACACTCCATCATTACCCATCTTCAAAACTCCAAAATTTCCCGAAGTATAAGATGTGAAGAACTCCTTCCTTGATGTAACATAAAAGCATGCATCACTGTCAAGAACCCAAGCAGTATCATCATAAGCTATATTGACTATATTCTCTTGATAAACTATAGCCAAATCATCATCTGAAGTAGTAGTGGCAACACGATCAGTATTGTTATCATTGGCTCTCCTTTCTTGCTTCCCTTTGTCTGCCTTGTTCTTTTTCTTCCACTTGAAACAATATTTCTTGATATGCCCTGGTTTACCACAGTAATGACATTCAAGGTTCTTATACCTTGATTTTGATTTACTCCTGCTCTTGCCTCTATTCTGATCTTGACTCCTACTTTTACTTCTCCCCCTGTTTTCAGTAACCAAAATTTCTGACTGTGAACTAGATGCCCCCTGATTTCTTCTTCTCATCTCTTCATTCAAAACACCAGTCTTTGCAAATGACATGGTTACTCCACTTTCAGGAGCAGAATTAGTCAAAGATACACGAAAATTTTTCCATGAGTCAGGAAGTGTATTCAACAACCAAAGACCAATAACTTCTTCATCAAATTTGACACCCATGCCAGATAATTGATCAAAGATACCTTGAAATTCATTCACATGATCAAGTATAGAGCTGCCTTCTCTATATTGCAAGTGCATAGCTTGTTTAAGCAAAAATAACTTATTATTACCAGTCTTTGAAGCATACAAAGTTTCAAGCTTTTCCCACAAGGTCTTGGCATTTGTTTCATTAGCAATATGATTCAATACATTATCTTCTACCTATTGTCTAATAAAACCACATACTTGCAAATGCTCAAATTCCCAATCTTCATTAGATTTAGACTTAGGTTTTTGAGAAGCAAATACAGGTAAATGCAATCTTTTCACAATAAGAAAATCTTTCATTTTTCCTTTCCACTTATGATAATTTGTGCCATCCAAACAAACCATTTTACTCACATTCACCTCCATCATTCAAACAAGCAAACAACCAATGAACTAATGAACTATCTCTGATAACACTTTGATGGGAAAGGAACCGGGATAAGTTCTTCCCCACTTGAATGAATCTATGAGGAGTGACTAAGTAAAATTCAATAAACAACCAATCAACAATCTGCCTCTAGATGCACAAAAATCATTCACACATAAATACAAGGATTTTTAACGTGGAAAACCCCTTCAATGTGAAGGATAAAAACCACGGGACCTCTCTTGGTCCAAGTAAAAGAGTTCCACTATCAAAATCAATGTTTACAGCAACTACAAGCTACTACAACAACCCTCAAGTAAGTAGCAACACAAAATCAACCAAACATCAAGAAATAAACAAGAGAATGGAGAAAAATCACCCAAAAATAGCTACTATTCATGCCAATGGATGAGCTCCGGTTATTCAATCTGATCTCCACCGTCCAGATTAAAGAACAATCAATTTTAATCGTGCTCACCAAAATTCAGCCAAATCCAACCACAAATGTCGGTCCGATCGTCGGAGAAAGGCAAACTGGTCGCTGTTGCAGAACTGCACTGAACAGTAAACTTCAACCTACAAATGCCGGAAATCCAACCGTCAAAAATAGATCTCCACCGTTCAGAATGAAGAACGATGAGCTCTCTAACTTCTGTCCAAATTGCAGCCTGATCGAAGCACTGATGACTGTCAGATTGCCAGAAAACAGAAACTGCTCTGTTGAGAATTTCAAGCAGAAATTTCTCTCTTTCTTTTCTCTCCCTTTTCTCTCTCTCTCTTTCTCTTTTCTCTTTTAGTGGCTGATACAAAAATGACCCCCCCCCCCCCCCCCCCCCCCACACACACACTTATAACTTAATAACCTAATGTGCTAAAATAAGTGGGCTCAATATATATATGGATTTTTCACATAGGAGGGAACCCAAAAAACCTAACACTACGAACCAAAGAATCAACTATCAAGCCTGCATTTAATTCAGACGAGGCTTCAACTAATAAAATACGAAGAAATTACATAAAATATTATTTTTTTTTCTTTCAAATTTTCATTTCATGACTTTATAAAAATGCTTTTCTTACATATTTTTAATATTATTATACGCAACAACAAAAAAAAGTAGACGATAATACACTAAATATGATAATAACATATATAAAATATTTATTCACATATAAAATATACAAAGTATAACAATAATATATTTAAAAATATATATTTAAAATTCATGAATAAAACATTAAACACAAAGTCTAAAAAATAAAAAACAATAATATAGTTAAATAAAAAACACAAAGAGTGATTTTAATTAAAGTTAAATTGTGTTTTACTTTTGAGAAAATATATATACAATATAGTGTAAATATAATTATAAAAAATAATACCCAATATAAGAAGAAAATAAATAATTAAATTTGTATTTTTTTTAATTCCCCATTTTGTTTTTATTAATAAATCAAAGTGTCATTAATATTCATTTAATAAATTAAAACTTTTAACTAAAATTTTTCTCATTTTGATATTTATCTGTTATAAAAAAAAAGTTGAAACTTGAAATTCATACTACTTATTAATTAAATTATAATTCTTAAAACTTTATCTTATAGATCTTATAAAACACAAATTTATTTATTTATTTTGAAACATTAAGAATAAAAAAATTAATATTGACATGATTTGAATCATTATATTTATTTTAAAATAAGCGTAAATTATTACTAAGTTCAAATACAAATTTTTATTTAAAAAGTGAATAAAAATCTATTAAAAATAAAATCAAATAACATAGAAGTTTAAATTTAAATATAGTTAATAACATATTTATTTTAAATTATTTTTAAAATAAATAAATCTATATTGTCAGTCAAAAATTAGAATAAAATAATAAAAATATAAAATATGAAAATTTATTATTCTAAAAAATTATTGCTTGCAAATTTTATTAACCATTAAAATAAAAAGAAAATAATAAAAGTTTGAGAAGTAGTAAAAAAAAAAAACTTAAAATCATAAAAGAGAAAATAAACAAACCAAAACTCACGTGGCTTTCAAGGGTCACTATTGATATAATATAATGATGTGTATAGTGTATACTTACACTCCTAAAGGCAACAGAAACGACAAAAGAAAGCAAACAAAAAAAGGGGCAAAATAGAAAATGAATAAAAAAATCATGGTTTAGTGGGAAATGTATTATCATAAAAAGTAGTAATTTTGTGACAATATTTGTATATAACGAGTCAAATAATGTCAGTGCTGTATTGCTATATATAATACTAGATTATAATTGCCTCAAGATTTATTTTAATTTTTTAATATATTATATTAATTTTTTTATTTCAAAGATATTATTTATATTTGAAATTTTTTATTAATAATATAAATATTATGTGTACATATAAAATATTGGATATATAGATAATTTGAAATTGTGGCACCGTTGCAGAGAAATGCTAATTCTTATATTTTAAATTACATATTCTTAAATTATTTTAAATATAATAATTTTTAAATACTATTTGTTTAAAATATTCACAATATATATTGTTAAAATTACATAAACTATAAAAGGTAAGAAAAAACTCTTAAAAGAAAATTTTTAAGACACAAGTAAAAATAAATAAAAGATAAGAAAATCCATCTCATTAAGATAATAGTCTTGATTTAATGCATAAGAAATTCTACAATATAAAGAATAAATTATTAAAATATTGTCTATAAAATATAAATATTATAAATATATAATAATAACTTAATTTTATGTTTAGCATATTAAATTAATTTTTATTCTTTATTATCCTTATCAGATGGTGATGGACATTCTCGTTTGGCAAAATAATATTTAAAAAGATAAATAGTTAATATAAAGAACATTCTAAATTTAATAATAATTTTAATAATAATTTTTTTACAATATTTTTAATAATTATTTTTTTTACCTAACACATGTTTTTTCACTAAAATTTATTCTTCTAAAAATAGGCTTATTATTGATGGAATAATTATTTTACTTACATTTAATGAATTAGAGACTTTTACCATATCAGCTTTTTCTTTGTCTTGAAAATTTAAATATGGCATAACATCTATTTTGCCAGCCATTGATATTGGCCTTTGAAAAATTGTTGGATTGGAATGCGTTGTTTTCATCAAAAGTATAACATATGCTTGAGAAGATGCTTTATTTTTAAAAATACGAGTAACATAAAAAAAAATGATAAGCTTCATTAGAATGAGTATTAAGAACGACTTAAAATAACTTAGACATTCCATAAATTCTAATTATCAGTGGTAGTACTGAAAACTTATTTTCGAAGTCTTGTGCAAGATTGTTTGCTAATAAACCAATCAATTCAGCTGCTTGACAATAGAAAATATTGAAGGTAGTAGAGCATATGTCATCTTCAACAATAGTTTTCAACTTATACCTAAAAAAAAGCATTACAAGTTATTTACTTATTTACATGTAAATTTTATTAATTGATTTTTCCAAAATGGAATGATTTGTAATAGTATACCAACAAAGTGGAGGTTCTTTGATTATTCCACATTTATTGAACTAAAATTGGTCAATATAATTTTTACATTCCAAACATGCATTGAAGACATGCTCTATACCACCAACCTTTTGAAATATCAACTTCTTTTATGACTACTTCATATGTAAATTTAATGTTCTAAATAAATGTATACAAATAAAATATAAGCATTAAAAAATTTTGATTAAGTAGTCTAAAAAATTTAAATATTAGTAAAAAAATATAAAAAATGATTAAACATACTATACCATAATGAATATCCAAACACAATAATTCATTACTTTTTTTTCTATTAACATTTTTTTGGGCATCCATGTTAACAAATGAAGGATTGTATATTTCAAGCTTGACAATTTTATTAGCTGGCTCAATCAATCTGAAATATAATTGTATAATTATTATTATTCATGATTTAATTATAAAAATTTAATAAAATAGAAAATTTATGTTTGTTTAAAATTATGGACATCAAGAATGTCTAAATTGATGAAAATTTTTGTCACCGAAGAGCTATTAATTGAAACTTCACCTGTAATACATATGCAAATAAAGTTATAAATTTGAATGTATAATAAGGTAAATTGTATTAATGATATAATTTAATTTATTCACCATTAAATCTGTTGATATTCATGGATAAAAAAGTAATTATAATAGCTCTATTTAATTTTTGGGCAAAAACATCATCTTCGAAAAATTCAACAACAATCTTATCCCAAAGAGTAACATTTAGTTTCTCATTGTCGTATATATAATACAAATATTAATAATCAAGCTTTTAAAAAAATTAAGGAATAAATAAATATAAGTATTTTAAAATAGACATACATATAATTTTTTATTTCTAATTGACGTTTTTTTGCAATTTTTTCCATAATTTTTATTTCTGCAACACTTCCAATTGAAATTAGTTGACCTATGAGATCTATAGAAAAAGTTAATTATTGTTACTAAAACTAAAAATGTTCAAGCTTAAGCATTATATATATATATATATATATTAAATATATATTTTTTTAAAATCTTTTGTCGCCTGCTTTTAATTTAGCCTCATCAAAACTATAAAATTCAAACTTCTCAAATAGGATTGGAGGATCATCTTCATCAAGATCTTTCACAAAAGCATTCTTTGGCAATTTAATTCGAAATAGATGATGACTGATTTTATTATTAGGTTGGGCAGGAATGACTATAAAACCAAATATATGGTAAATGCTCCCCTCAGTAAGCAATGATAAAAAATGATCAATGCATTATTTTGGTATTGTACCTTACATAATATTTCCCTAATAAAATAAAAATAACAAAATTAGTTATGCAATGAAATTTTGAAAAAAAAAATAGATAAAACAATTTGAATTACAAATCTCATTGTCTATCATCAAGAAGTCAAGGCTAAATAATTTGTTGGGATTATAAGGATTGATAAACTCTCATATTCTTGCAATACAAACTTTTATTCGAATATTTTTTATTTTAGTTGCGATATCATATAAAGCAACGTATTTCATATTTTTTGAAATATATTCTGAAAAAAATGAAACACAATAAGTTTATATTCTATACATTTAATTGCAACTTATCAAAAATTATTTATTATATAGAAATATGTATAATAAAAGAATATTATTTAATACTTTATATTTTATAATTTTAAATACAAATCATTAAATATTTCAGTATATACAATATTTTTAGCATAATTAAAGTAGTCATTATGTTCATTTTTTTCTTTGTTATTAATTAATATTTTAAAATTTTTACGGTAGGTAACTCTTGACAATACAACATATAATTGCCCATGAGAAAAAACATGATTACGAAGATATAAACCAACTTGTTTTAATGTTTGCCCTTGGCTTTTTTTAATTGTCATACAATAAGAAATTCTTATTGAAAATTGTCGTCTTTTTAATATAAATGAAAATTTATTTTCGGTAAAAAAAAGAATGATCCTAGGTATGTAAACTCTTTCATCACTATGTGACTATATTATTATAATTGCTTTTATAACTTTTATTCCTAAATTAGTTATCATTACTCTAGTTCCATCACATAAACCAATGTTAGGATTAAGGTTTCGAAGCAATATAATAGAGATATTTTTCTTTAGTTTCAATTCATGTTGAGAAAAACTATTAAAATTCAAAGAATTTAGAAACTCAATTGGATAAAAACTTCTAATTCTTCTATACCGTATGATGTTTTACAAATTGAATCTAAACTATAGTAATTTTTTTTCTCTTTTGGTAGCAAATTAATCATTTCTTTATTAACAATATCTACAATTTCATTACTTGGTGCGATAATAGCTCTGTTTTTAATATATGAATAATCAGTATATTTACATTAAAAAAAAATTAGGGTATGTTCCTTGAATTATCTGTTCAATTGGATTAGTATAATTTTTTACCAACAAATTTTTAGGGATTTTAATCCAATTTTTTTCACTATCATCTTACCTATTTTTATAGTTGTCATTGATCCGTTTATTAAAAAAAATAGTTATTATTGATCCATCACCAACTGAAAAAATTGATTCAGAAAAATCTCTAAGTTCATTGCTTTCATTAATATCATTTGAAATTGAAGAAATACGCATATCTATAGTTAATTCATATACTTTTAAAAAAATTCACAAATAAGATTTTGTAATTGATGTATTTATAATATTACTTTTACTACCATTAGCAATTACATGTAATATTTATCTAAAATTCCCTCCTAATAAAACAAATTTTCCTCCAAAGGAATTATTTATTTTTTTCTTCTTCTGAATTATATAAAATATCTCTAAATGATCTATCTAATTCCTCAAAACAATGCTTATGACTCATAGAAGCTTAATTCCAAATAATTAGTCGAGTTTCTTGTATTAATTTTGCTAATTGAGATTCTTTTTTTATTTCACATGATGAATGCTCATTTAAATTAATGAGTATTTTTAAATCTAGAATGTGTTGTTCTACCTTCAAACAATAATAATGATACCAGATGAAGCAACAACTAATACGATTTTTTGTTTATTTCTTAATTTAGATATAATAACTTTATATAAATATATCTTGCTTGTTCCGCCATATCCATATGCAAAAAATAATCCTTTATTATTAATTATTATTGATGGCATCAACAATATTACTATACACTTATAATTGTTCAACATTTATAGTTAAAATTAATCAATCATGTTTTTCTTTTAATTCTTTGATATTATAATTTAATTCTTCAATCAACAACTGATTTTTAATGTCACCAAATAATGATTTATCATGCATCGGCAAATTATGATCTACTAAAGTAGAAAAATTTTTATTAAAATTTTTTTCAATTTCAACAAGAACTTTATTTTTTAAATATACATCAAAAATAAATGAAAGTGGAATATCTGATATATTATGAAGTTCATATTTTATATCATTAGAAAAAAATTTTCAAAATAAATAAAAGAGTTTATATGGATTACTTACCTCACAAAATAATATGGTAACTCAAATAGATGGTGAAGTTCAAAAGGTGATGCATATAAAATTACTTATTCTATAGCATTAATCCATTCAATATCATTTCCTATTAAACCATATGCTGCACAAGCTAATTAAAAAGTAGGATGTATAATTTCATTAACAGTTCGAATGTCTTCAAAAGTTTTAGGTCCTTTAACAATATTTAGAAGCATTCACAAATAATAAAGCTCACCAGAATTTGGATGAATATAAACAATTCTACCAATACAATGTTCTCTTTTTCGTCTAGTCTATATTTTTTCTTTACTTTGCCAAACCTATTTTGTAGGAAATTCAATATATGTTAGTAGTCTAGCATCTTCATACATAGTATTAGCACTCATCCATTCAATAAACATAGTTCAACCAAAAGTAGAATTATTTGCAATATATGTCAAACTACCAGAAGGTTTGAACATAATATTATTCATATTAGGCAAATGTATTGTTAATTTTTCAACAATTGAATCTCTATATTGTATAGGATATTCATATAACCTCCAAATAACTTCATGAGGTGTAAAAAATTGACAATCTAAATATGTTTCTACTTCATTAATAACATTATCATTATCACTATTATCACTATTATCAACATATTTATCATAATTTGTAATCATTGTTCAAATTCGATCGTTACCTTTACTTAGATATTTAAATAAATATTTTATCATTGTAGATTGGACATAAAATTTAACACAAATATGTGCTTCATATTTGCATATTAAATCTTTATTATAAGGAACAACAAAACTATTATCTACCTTTTCATTTTTTTAATAACAAAATTACCATCATTGCTACGTTTATAAGTTGGAAATCCATTAACATCAATAGTAGTTTCATTCTGATATTTTTTTGAAAAGGATTTTCTGCATTTTTTTCATTCACTACAAGAATGCAGTGGATTACTGACAGAATTTTATCAAGAGAATATTATTTGTTAGTAATACTGAGAGAATACCAAAAGAAAATATTAATAAAAAATTAAAAAAATATAGACAAAATAACAACAGATCCATTCACCGACAGAAATTTTATCGATAAATATGGCGCGAGATGATGGCGGATGAATTTACTGATAAAACTTACTGACTGAAATATATTTTTCTTGATAGTATCAATGAAAAAACTTACTGTCGAAAAATAAATTCAATAAATATCACATATTTAGAATTTTACTGAAAGAAATTTATTTCTCTCGATAAATAATAGACATTTACTAAGAGAATAATCTTTCTAATGGTAAATAAAAAATCCAATATAATATTTATAAATTATAGTTATTGCTAATTTTATCGAGAGAATTCGTCGAATAATTTTTTGTCAGTAAATAAATAGCATAATAAATGATATTTATTTATTCAGTACTTTACAGAGAGTATTTTTTTTTCTCTCGATATTACCGAGAGAAATCTATTTTCTCGATACTATTATGATCATTACCGGCAAAAAAATATTCTCTTTGCAATTAAATAGTAGAATGGTGAGATTTTTGCCGTCAATTATTCGCCATTTACCTAAAAAAATTCTCTCTCTGTAATATCGACGGAAAGTAATTTCTGTCGATAAATACATAGACATTTACAAATAGAAAACGCATTCTCTCTGTAATTAAATAGTAGAATGACAGAATTTTTACCTTCAATTGTCAGCTATTTACCGAGAGAAAATTATTTCTCTCAGTAATACCAACGGAAAGTAATTTTTGTCGGTAAATGTATAGTGTCAGTCCATTAAAAAAGCTCTGCTTTTAAGAAATTTACCGACAGATAATTATTTTTGTAGGTATTACCGAGAGAATAATTAATCTGTCGATAACGAAATAATAGAATGACGAGATTTTTGCCGCCAATTGATGCCATTTACCGAGAGAATATTTTTTTCTCGATAATACCAACGAAAACTTATTTCTCTCGATAAATTGATAGTCTTAGTCAATTAGTCAACTCTAGACGAACCTTTATGGATAGAACTTATTTCTCTCGGTAAATTTACCGAGAAATACTTTTATCTGTAGGTAAATTTTAACATATATTCTAACTTCTTTTCTTTTTTCTCCATTTTTTTTATTCCCAGCTGCCGAGCTTCTCTATATTGTTTCCATTCCCGTTGATGCGTTGCACGAAGAAGAAGGAAAAAGAAAGAGGTATTTATTTCGATTTTTTTATTTTTGTTGGTTGTTTTTATTTATAATAATTTTATATTGTGTGTTGGAATTGTTTAGAATTTTGTAGTTTAGATAATTGATATTTATTTGTTGGTTGTTTGAATTTTTAGGGTATTTTGTAATATGTTTCAGGGTAGTTTTATATTTTTGCAAAAATATATCCAAAAATTTAATTTATTTGACACTTTTATATTTATTCATAATATTATTTTAGGAAATCTAAAAATTTGTATAAAAAATTTTAAATTTTTGTTGGTATTTTGAAATGTATTTAGGTTTTTATATATTTTTTAGTGTATTTTTATTAAATCTTAAAAAAAATTAGAAAAATTTTTATTTGATTTTTGAAATTAAATAAAAAAATATAGATAATATTTTCTGAAATTTCAAAATTTTAAAGATATATTTAGAATTTTTTTTTGATATTTATAATATTATTTCAGGGTTTTAGATTTTTGTATAGTTTTTTTTAAAAAAATTAGGAGAATGAATTAATTTTATAAATTTCAGTAAAAAAATATTTAATTTTTAAGGTTTTTTTACTTGATAAAATAATTTTTAAAATAAATTTAAAATAATTATATTTTTTGAAATTTTTTTATAAATATAAATATTTTAGATTTATTTTATTGTTGTTATGATTTTTTTAAAACTTTATTCAATTAGATTTAATTTAATAAATTTCAGGATGAAAAAATATAAAAATATAAATATTTTTAATGGTTATAAAATATTTTTTAGAGAAATTTAAAACTTTTGTTATATTTTAGAATTTATTTTGGTGTTTATAATATTATTTTGAAGTTTTAGATTTTTGTATAATTTTATTTAAAAAAAAATAGGTAGAATGAATTAATTTTATAAATTTTAGTAATAAAAATATTTAATTTTTAAGGTTTTTTTTACTTCATAAAATAATGTTTTAGACAAATTCAAAATATTTAGATTTTTTGAAATTTTTTGTAAGTATAAATATTTTAGGTTTATTTGATTGTTGTTAGGTTTTTTTTTTAAATTTTAGTAAATTATATTTAATTTGAGTAAATTAATTTTTTTTAAAAAAAAATTAGTAATTAGATTTAATTTAATAAATTTCATAATGAAAAATTATAAAACTTTTAATTATTTTTAATGGTTATAAAATATATTTTGGAAAAATTTAAAACTTTTGTTATATTTAAGAATTTATTTTTAATTAGAAATATTTTAGGGTGTTGAATTTTTATTAAAATATTTTTTTTAATTTGAAAAAATATTTAAGTTATTTTTATTAATTATAGAATTTCATTGCATATAAAAAAATAATTTTTATCTAAAATATAAAATATTTTAGAGAATTTTAATATATTTGCTATAGTTTTTAAACTTTTTTGGTAAATAAAAATAAATTAGGGTTTGGATTTATTTTATGTAATTTTATTATTTTTTAGTAATTTTTATGTTTTTCGTTAAAAAATTATAATTAATGTTTTTTTTTAAAAAATTATGTTTAGTTTAAAGGTATTTAGGGTATATTTTGTGATTTTATAAATTTTTAGTTAATTAGTTGTATGAATTAAAAAGTTTGGTTATATTATTAATTAATAGTATTTTTTTTATTTTAGTGATTGTTAGGTTGTAGTTCAATAATTAAATATTGATTTTATATTTGCTTAACAATAGAAAATTATGAATTTTTTGTGATTTTTTTATTAATATTTTATATTGTATTTGGATTTTAATTTTTACATATAAATATGTATATGTATTTTTGTTCATTTTTATGTATTTGAATAAGTTTATGTATTTTTATACTTTGAAGTGAAAAATGACCGTGATATTTAATAATAATTCGATAATTCGAACATTAATTCTCACATCCATGATTTTAAAAATATAAAAGTTGCATATGTTGGATTAATACATTACATATTTAATATATTTAATATACATATAAGGTACATTTGATGTGTCTATAAGATACACATTACTTATCATATGTGTAATATTCTACATTTTTGAAAAGTTCTAATTTTTAGAAATTTAATAAAATAAATTATAATTTAAATAGATAAATTAAATTAATAGTTTTAAATAAAAAATGAAGGAATTTTAAATGAAAAAGTGAAATATATATGTGATATATATGTAAAATATATATAACATACAAAAGTCAACACTTTTTAAAAAAAGTCAAAGTAAAAGGGTATTTTGGTAATTAAATCTTAGAAATTCAAAATTAATAAAATAATTCAAAAATAAATAATTTTTTGAATGGAAGAGGTATTTTTGGACTTTTAATTAATTAATTAATTAATTATTAAAATATTAAATAATATATATATACATGGTTATAATTAAAGGATGAAAGGAAAGAGAAATAAAAATAAAGTCTTCTTCTTCTTCGTCATCTTCTTGGCCGAAATTACCATGGGAGAGTAAGAGAAATTTTTCTTCTTCCAAGCACTAAGAATTGAAGAGATTTTAAGGATTCAAGTGGAGTTTTAAAAGTTTCTTCATCAATTGGTAAGCTTTCTTACCAAATTTTTAAATTCTATGGAAAAGTGTTATGTAAATTTTAGAATTTTATAGTAGCATGATTTAATTGCTTAATTGGATATGAATGGAGTTGTTTTGATTGGTTATTAATGATTTTAATGTTAGATTGAAGAAATGATTGAATTTAAGTTGAGTTTGGTGAAGAGAGAGAATTTAGGGTTATAAAACTTTTGGGTTTGTGGAAACATGAGCTTTAATTATGCAAATTGGTTCTAAATGTGTTGTTTTGATTCATAAACAAGTATTTTAAAGTCAAATATTAGATTTGGTTGTGTTTGGTTAGAGTTTGAGAATGGAAGTGGAGATTTAGGGTTTTGGAAAAGTGATTTTTCAAAGTGGTTGAATTGTTTGATTTTATTTATTTAAGCATGTTGTTTAGTGTTAAAAGTGATGAATATAAGCTTGAAATGATTAATGGATTGTATTGGAATGGAAAACCTTCAATGGGGGGAAGGTTATGCCATTTTATGATTTTGTATATAAGAGTGTATTTTTTATGTAAATGGTTTAAATGTATTAAAATATGCTTCTAATGATATAAATAAACTTAATATATTATAATGAATGGCCTAGTATGAGAATCCAAAATTAAAGTGAAGTTAGCCTTAAATTTTAGATTTTTGCTTGGATGGGGTTTAATTATGGTTTAATATTGAAAATGTCATTAAATGTGATACTAAATGATTATTTGCTATCACATTTGATTTAGGTATTGAGGGAGGTTGACTTGATTCATCCAAGTGGTGAATGGCAAGTTGGAAGGATAAGATTGAAAGTTGTTTTAAGCTTATTTTGGGTTTCTATTTGAGGTAAGTACAAACTTTGAATACATTGGTTATATTTGCATGACATTTCAGCTTAATTAATTTTGGTTGAAAAATGTGATAAGCTACTTGGTACATTGATTGTGTATGAATAATGTACTATGACATTTGTAATGTCATATATGTGTAAAATGCATTGTGAAAAGCCATTGATAATAGCTAAATTGTGTAAATTGTAAAATATGTATATTATGTGGATATACTCAAAGTAATGTGTTGTGAATACAAAAATGAGATATGTGGTATAATGAAATGAATTGATATTGATAAAAATGAGAAAAGTGAGAAAAATAACAGAGATGTGAAAAATGAGAAAAAAATATAAAAATAAGGCAATGTGCTTAGATTGAATATGTGAAAATGAGAAAGAGATTAATAATGAGAAATATGAATAAATTATGTGTCTAGTATGTTATTCAATTTTCAGAGTTTTGTGTTTGACGGCATGCCTATGATTGCCGACGGGCTAAACGCTGGGCTGGTGAAAAAATTGGGTCGTAAGCCAGGCCCAGCTGATAAATCTGATATTTTTGGGGTGAAAAGACCGGGTCGTAAGCCTCAAAAATAAATTCTTGAAGCTAGACTGAGTGAAAAGACTGGGTCGTAAGCTCAGATCTAGTTAGATTATCCATGGATATATTGCCTATGGGGCTAGACACATGGTGTCATTATAGACCAAAACAGTAACTCTGAAATTTGAATAGTATATTAGTTGTCTTTGGACCCCATGTTTGTGTTTGTTTATATGTGAATTGTGGATTGTGAAATAATTGAAGAGTATGAGAAAATGGAATGATATGAAGTTCATAAGCATTTTGCATTGGCATTACTTTACATTTTTATTATTATCAAAGTTTGTACCACTAGGCTTCGGCTTAGCGCGATTATAATTCGTCGCGCAGGTGATATGAACGTTTTGGTAGAGCCGGAGAGTTCTACTAGATCTGATTGAGTCTAGGTTTGTAGTTTTTGAGCTTGGAGAGTTTTTCAGTACATCAAGCCAAACCCAGAACTCTGAAGGTTGAATAACACATTAGACATAAAATCTTTTTACATTTCTTTCTTAATTCATTTCTCATTTCATTATCATCATTATAGCCAACAACCATGGCTTCATATCTCATAATCACAATAGGCAACCATGCCTCAATCATTTCATTAGCATCATTATAGCCAACAACCATGGCTTCACATCTCATCAATATAATATACAATATCAATTGCATTAACATCATCATCATAGCCAATCACATTGATTTTATATTTCATTATATCTCAAATCACATTAAATCAATTCATCATTCAAGTATATACAACCAATTGCATTAACATACCTTTCATATTTCATCAAATGTTTTAACCCTGTAATCAATTGCTTAGCATATGTATAATCAAATATGTTAAGTATCAATTCATGTGAGTGTATGCAACAATGTAGTTTGTACTTACCTCAAAACCAACTCACACCAACCTATACACTTCCTCCTTCAAGAATCCTCAACACTTAGGTTAGGGCAATACAACTTCTTCACAACCTAAACCAAAAGTAATCATACACGTGAGATAATAAGACTAAAAACCAACTAGGGCAAACTCTACCCATGACACGCTCAACAACACGGGCGTGTCTCTGACCGTGCCCTAAACTCACAACACAGAAGCTTTGACACGCTCAGAACCACGGGCGTGTCACTGAACGTGTAATACATTCTGTCTCACAGAAACATTGACACGTCCAACAACATGGACGTGCTCATGGCCGTATCAATCCCTCACCAACACAGTAGCTATGACATGCTCAATGACGTGAGCATGTCATTGGACGTGTCAATACTACAACTACACAGAGGCTGTGACACACTCAGTGACATGGGCGTGTCACTGCTCATGTCACCCATCCAAGAACACAGAATCATCGACACGCCCAAAGACTTGGCCGTGCTCATGGGCGTGTCAGGCCAAAAATCCAGATTCTGGCCACAACAACACTTAATCCAACAAATCACTTCCTTTTACCAACAACCACTTCAATCAATCTTAACTCAACCTACCCAAAAACCATAATAAACTTGCAAAAACACCAACACAACTCAAAACACACATCAAACACAAATCATCATCACAAACCCAACCCCAACACTTTCTCTTCCACAAACCTACTCTTTCTTCAATCCAACCTCAAAATCCAAAATCAATAAAACCAAACACTCTTAAACACATCTTAATAAAACATATTCACATACCATCAAGAATCAACCAACAAACTCAAACACATCTTAAAAGAAAATCAAGAAATCAAGAGGAAACTTACCAAGGATGAAGAAATCTCTTAGATTCCAACTTGATTACTTGAATCTTCCTTAGATCTTGAGTTTAGATGTTCAAATCTCTCCCTTGCTCTCTTGTTCCTTTGATAGCCGGCCAAATGAAAGAAAAAGAAAGAAAAGAAAATGAAAAGCAAGTGATCCACGTGAAGGAAGAGAGAAAGAAGAAACAAAGTCAAATCTCAACCACTTCCTCCTCAAAATCCTCTCCTCCAAGCTTTTATATTAAAATAATCCAAATATCTCATTCCACTCACTTAATTTTCCATTTCCATTAATTAACTTAATTAATTAAAATCATTAACTAATCATCTTTGACTTCCACTAACATGACTTGTATATGTTGTATATATTGCTATATACACAACATATACACTCTCTCTTCACTTCCTTATTCTTTCCAAATATACATATACATTAAATCCAATTAAAACAACAATTATACCCCAAAACTTCTAGGGCATATTTAGGGATCAGAGCCAGTTACCAGCATGTAGATATTTGATATTACAGCATATTTTGATATTATATATATTATGATATGTTTTTGAAGTATATAATGTAAATTGTAAAGAATGTTTGAATAGTTTAGTTAGGATGAGATCTTATATGTGTTGTTAATATATATGGCTATATATACGTATTATAGTTTAGTTAGGATGAGATCTTATATGTGTTGTTAATATATATGGCTATATATAAGTATTTTGAAAAAATATGAAGAAATTGAGAAGTATTGGTGAAATGGTGAATTGATTTTATTGGGAGTGTTTGTTTTATGCAGGTTGTGTTTTGCTGAATTTTTGGAACTTCTAAATTACAGACAAAACTCTGGCGAATTTTTTTCAGAGATTTTTATATAAAATGTTATTTTGTGTTACTATAGCAAATAAAAAATATTTATATACTATTTAATTTTATATATTTAATATTTGAAAATTTTAAAACAGAAATATGTATATTTTTATTAAACCGGTCTGTGATATTTTTGTACCGTATATACATATTTTACATATGTTGGTAATATGTATTATACGTATATAGAGTATAAGGATGTGATATTTATTTTGGTATCAGAGCCTAGGTTTTAGGTTCTCGACCTAGGTGAGTTGTTAGAGAGAGAAAATTGGAATAAAAAAATAATTTTCAATTGTGATGCATGTATTGGCACTAGCAATTTATCTAATCAATGATGTGGCAATGTCCATTTGATATAATGGATATGAGTTAAGATGGTATCTGGGTTATATAGATTAGAGTGGCACAATAGAAACGTCATTCTGGAGCGTATGAATTAAGAATTTTTGGAACTTTTATTTTAAATTAAAATCCATAGCTAATTCAATTGATGAATAAGTGAAATTAAGAAAAATAACTTATGAAATGATTTAAGATATGAAATAAAAAGTTTGAGAAATGGGCATGATAGTTATAGAAAATTTTATAGGTGTGCTATAAAATGATATTATCAAATTTTTGAATAAATATAGGAATATTGGATGAGTTTGAAAATTTAATGAAAATTTTTTATATATTTTAGAATTTAATGTATAAAATTTCATAATTTTTAAAGATGAATTACTAATTAAGAAAGGTATAAGAACGCAAATTGTTAGAGGATTTTCAGAAACTCGGAATCTGTAGAAATTGAGAAACATATTTAAAAACTATAGCAAACCAACCCAGAATAATATGAAAATTTACACCCAATATAATATGTATTCCTATAACATATGGTTAAAATTTTATTAATTTTTATTAAGGTATGATACCTGAAAAAATGGACAACCGGGTGCTGCCAGAGAAATTATTAAAGAGATAGATTCTCTGATTTTGGAAGATTTAATTTTTAAATATATTAAATCAACTTGAAAAAATATAAAATTTAAATATAAGTCTATATATGTGTCAAGTGCACATGGATAAAATTTGACAAGATTTTATAAAGAATTAGTAAGGAATATAAAAATTAAAAGTGAGAGTGACATAAAACTAAGGAAGTCATACAATTTTGTGTACATGAGTAATAAATTAATTTCATGAGACAAATGAATAAGAACAATTATGAAAAATTTATATGCATAAGGGTAGAAGTATGAAGAAGGAATATGAAGTTTTTAATAAGTTAGAACAAAGAGTTCATAAAAAAAATAAATGATACATGATTTAGGATTTGAGTATGTAAAATTAGGATATCTAAATTGATAATGTTAATTAGTGTAAGGAAATAAATTAGTGTTGTTTAAAAGTATATGTTATGATCTTAAGATTGAGAATGCGACATAGATGAGATTTGATGAGGTTCATGTTGTTGGTTGCATTATATAAATTTTGAATTTTTGAAATGGGTTTTCATAATTGTGAAAGTGATGTGTTTTGATGTTATATTAATATAAAATAATGTTTATAAAGTTAGCTCTTGAAAGTGAGATTAATAAAATGAAGTTTAAGAAAAGTAGTAAGTTGAAAATTTAGAGTTGTAAGGGAATTTCGATGAAGATTGTTTAGATATTGATAGTTTAATGTTTAATAAGCATGGGAGTATTTTTGAATGAGTAATATTATTTATGAAAGTACTAACTAAGGTGTAATGTGGTTGATAATATAGAAATTTGTTATGAAATAAAGGGAAATGATTAAGCAAGTGAAAATGAGTTACTTTAGAATTGAATTGGAAATGATGGAAATGGATATGAAAGGTATGATAAATGTATAAAAAAATGTGAGAGAGATGTCACATTGAAAATGTAACTAAGATTTATGCAAATTGTTAAAAAAATATAATATAATAAGAAACTTATTTAAAATATGGGCGATTAAATAAGAAAAATATTAATTATGTTGTGGTTAGAGTGTATATATATATATATATGTTGAATTGATGAATAATCTAAGAAATGTCAAAAGAATGAGAAATGATAATGTTCTCTAAAAAGTGATAAATGCTAACTTTGTATAGGTTGTATGTAAAGGAGGAATTGTGTATAATTGTATGATATGTGTGATGAGATTTTTCAATATGAACACAATTGTGATATATAAGAAAATGTGGAAAGTAAGTCACATTGTGAATATAACTTACGAATGTGTATGTGGATGATTAAAAAAAATACTATCGAGTGTTTGTTACCATATACAATTACTTGTCTAGTGATATTGAGAATGATATTGCAAGTATTAATATACCTAAGAGAGATTAGATCTTGACCTGCATAGAGTTAGGTCATGTGATGAAATTGAGATTGAGAATGGACCCGAGCAGCGCTGGACGGTAAAATTGTTATTGTAACGACTAAACTTGATGATTGTATAGTGTTGGGCCCAAAGTATATGCATATAAATACGAGATTGTAAGGAAAAGGAAAGTATAATGAAGAAAGTATGAAAGTAAAAAAAATATGAATGAAAAGTTTTATAAGAGATAAATTAGAAATGCAGTAATAAATGAAAATTGTGTAAAATTAGCATATGAACGAATGTGTATATGTAAGAGATGTTAATGATAATATTGTTGAAACTTGAGTTAGGCTAATAATGATCAAGTGATTAAGAGTAAATTATTTTGAAACAGAAGTGATCAAAAGTAAATTGCTTTGAAACAGAGTTGAAATGTGTTAACTCTTTGTGTAGCAAAAGATTAAAAAAATGAATATATAATTTTTGCGATACGAACTTAACGTTGTGATTGGAAATGTTTGAAGAAGAATGATAGAGGAGCAGTATTTATTTATAAGCCACAAGCATGACCATTATTATGCCATGGTTGTATGATTTGTTTAGTATATTGATCGATTAGTTTTGTTATCCACAGGCATGGGCCTGAGGTGACATGACCTTTGGATAGATTTGGTGAGATTAATAGTTATACTTTAAGAAACATGGTCAAGACTTATGGTTTGCATAGTTGTATCTTATAATTTTATGTTAGAAATTTGTTTATATTATAAAAAGTGTGGAACAGAAGAGAATTGTGAAAATATGATGAGCTTTAAATGATGTGTAAAAAAATGATTTTAGTAAGTATGGCAACTATAAGAAATGTGAGTAAGAGTTATTTTGAATGTGTTTGAAAGTGGTATAAAATAAATAAGTTGATGGAAATGATATTTAAAGTGAATGAGACTAAGGAAAATGAATATTATCTGTAATGATGAATTCGAAGGGAATTAAAATTTGAGAATAAATTTGACCTAATAGAATTAGGTCATAAATTGAAAGCAGATTAATGAATTTAAAATAGACAAAAGGTTGGTCAGAATGGAATAAGGCTGTGATGGTCATATTGTGATAGTTAGATCAATTGATCTGAAATGTAATAAGTTTACAAGTATTTATTGAAATTCAATGTATGTAATTGTATTAAGAATATGCAAGCTATATGATAATGTACATAATACAGCGTTATGATATGTATATGCATATGAAAGGAGCTAAGTTATGTTAGTTATAGTATAATTGGGAATGAATCTTAATAAAGAAATAAGATTTTGTTGTTGTATAATGGTGATATTAAATTAATATGTGCTAATTGTATAAAGAGTAAGATCAAAGTGAAGATGTGTAAAATTATTGTGTTAAGATAAAAGTTATTAACATTTGAATTTAAGGTGATAAGAGTATAATTTAAGATAATAAATTGATTAGATATCTTGAGTGCAATAGGTGTGTGGTGTACATATATTAAAGAGATAAATTAATTTTGTCTAATAACAATTCAATTGATGATATGATAATCTATTGTGACTGGTTGAGTAAATAGATAGTATAATGATGATTTATGAAATGGTAAAAAAGTAATTGAGAATGAACCTAAGGGGGAGAATAGAAAATATGTAATTTGATGAAATAATAATTTTGATGAGGTTTTAAGATTATGTTTTATTTGGATGATTTATTACCGTACTGGATAATTTTGAGGACGAAATTATTTGAGGGAGAAAAAATTATCACATCTGTGATTTTGGAAATATAAAAGTTGTATATGTTGGATTAATACATTACATACTTAGCATATTTAATACACATATAAGATACATTTGATGTGTATATAAGATACACATTACTTGTGCATATGTGTAATATCCCAAATTTTTGAAAAGTTCTAATTTTTAGAAATTTAATAAAATGAATTATAATTTAAATGAATAAATTAAATTAATAGTTTTAAATGAAAAATGAAGGGATTTTAAATTAAAAAAAAAGTGGAATATATATGTGATATATATGTAAAATATATACAACATATAAAAGTCAACACTTTTTAAAAGAAAAATCAAAGTAAAAGTGTATTTTGGTAATTAAATCTTAGAAATTTAAAATGAATAAAATAATTCAAAATTAAATAATTTTTGAATGGAAGAGGGATTTTTGGAATTTTAATTTATTAAATAAATAAATAATTAATTAATTATTAAAATATTAAATAATATATATACATGGTTATAATTAAAGGATGAAAGGAAAGAGAAATAAAAATAAAGTCTTTTTCTTCTTCTTCATATTCTTGGCCGAAATTACCATGGGAGAGTAAGATAAGTTTTTCTTCTTCCAAGCACTAAGAATTGAAGAGATTTTAAGTATTCAAGTAGAGTTTTAGAAGTTTCTTCATCAATTGGTAAGCTTTCTTACCAAATTTTCAAATTCTATGGAAAAGTGTGTTATGTAAATTTTGAAATTTTATAGTAGCATGATTTAATTGCTTAATTAGATATGAATAAAGTTGTTTTGATTGGTTATTAATGATTTTAAGGTTAGATTTAAGAAATGATTAAATTTAAGTTGAGTTTGGTGAAGAGAGAGAATTTAGGGTTATGAAACTTTTGGGTTTTGTGGAAACATGAGCTTTAATTGTGTAAATTGGTTCCAAATGTGTTATTTTGATTCATAAACTAGTATTTTAAAGTTAAATATTAGATTTGGTTGTGTTTGGTTAGAGTTTGAGAATGGAAGTGGAGATTTAGGGTTTTCAAAAAGTGATTTTCCAAAGTGGTTGAATTGTTTGATTTTATTTTTTTTTAAGCATGTTGTTTAGTGTTAAAAGTGATGAATATAAGCTTGAAATGATTAATGGATTGTGTTGAAATGAAAAACCTTCAATGGGGGAAGGTTATGCCATTTTATGGTTTGTATATAAGAGTGTGTTTTTGTAATGTAAATGGTTCAAATGTATTAAAATATGCTTCTAATGATATAAATAAACTTAATATATTATAATGAATGGCCTAGTATGTGTAATATCCCATATAATACCCCAAAATTTTTGGAAATATTATTTGTTGAGAATTAATTAAGTGATTCGTATATTTATATTTAAGTGAAAAGATAAGAGAAAAGAAAGATGTGTATATGTTATGTATATGAAGATATATACAATATATATAAGTCAACCTTTTATTATGGTCAATTGATATTTAATTATTTAATTAGATATTAATTATTTTTAGTGGAAGAGGATATTTGGTTTTAAGTATATTATATTATTAAATGCTTGGTGGAGAGTGATTTAGAGAAATGTGTTTGGTTAAAAGAGAAGTGTTTGGTGAGTGTGGTTGACTATTTGCATCTTCTTCTTCTTCTTTCTTCTTTAGACCGGTCACCACCATCTTCATCAAGGGAGAGACTTTGCTTCTTGCTAACTCAAGAAATTGAAGGATTTCAAGTGATCAAGTTGAAATTTTAAGAATTTTCTCCATATTTGGTAAGTCTCCAACTTGTTTCTTTGATTTCTTTTGGAAGTTGTATGAGTTAATTGGATGTTTGATGTGGTTTGTGTTTATGGTTGATCTTGGGTATGTTTGAAGTTCTTTTGTCTAGTTTGATATGAATTTGGGGTTGGATTGATGGAAAGGGGTAAGTTTGGTAAAGAAAATAAGAGTTGTGGATTGTGTAATTATTGAGTTGTGAAGTATGGTTACATTTGAGTTATTTTGATATTTACATAAGTGTCATGTGGTATAATAATGGTTTTGGTTGAGTTGTGTGGAGTTGAAAGGGGGTAATAAAAGATGTTGGTTGTGGCATTTTTGTGACGATATAAGGTTTTTGACCTGACACCCCCAGTGGCACGGCCATGTCTATGGGCGTGTCAATGGTTCTATTTTTGGTATTGGTGACATGATTAGTGACACGCCCATGTTGCTGAGCGTGTCATAGCTACTGTGTTGTTGGGATATTGACACGTCCAGTGACACGCCCATGTCACTGAGTGTGTTATAGCTTCTGTGTTGGAGGAGAATTGACACGTGCAGTGACACGCCCATGTCACTGAGCGTGTCAAAGCTTTTGTGTTGTGAATTTAGAGCATGGTTATGGACACACCCGTATTGTTAAGCATGTCAAGTATAGAGTTTGCCCTAGATAGTGCTTTTCCTTATTTCCTATGTGTACCACTAAGTGAGTATTTATAATCACATTTGGTATAGGATTGGAAGAGACTTGAGTACCCTTAACCAAGTGTTGAGAGATATTTTGGAAGAGCAGGTTGAAGTAGTGTTGTTGCTTTTAGAGGCACGTACAAACTTTGAATGATTGCATACATTTATATGACATTGGAACTTAACATATTTGGTGAAAAAAATGTGTTAAGTTACTTAATATATTGTTGATGAATGAGAAATATGTTATGAAATGCTTTAATGTGAATTGTGTTTGTGTATAAAGGTAATTGAGTAATGTTGTAAATGAAAAAGAAATATTGTATAATGTGATGGGATATGCGGAAACATAATGTAACAAATTGATATTGATATAAAAGAGAAAGATGAGAAAAGTGAGAAAAAGAGGATATAAAAAGGCAATGTGCCTAGTTTGATTATGAGAAAATGAGAAAAGTTTTGATAGAAGAATTATGAAAGAATTTGATAATGAAAAACATAAATAAATTGTATGCCTGGAATGTTATTCAATTTTCAGAGTTCTGGATTTGGCGGCATGCCTATGAATTGCTGGGCAGGTGAAAAGATTGGGTCATAAGCCGGGCCCAGCTGATAAATGTGATATTTTTAGGTTGAAAAGACCGGGTCGTAAGCCTCAAAAATAAATCCTTAAAGCTAGACTGAGTGAAAATACCGGGTCATAAGCTCAGATCTAGTTGGATTATCCATGGATATATATATTGCCTACGGGGCTAGACACAAGGTGTCGTTATAGACCAAAGCAGTAACTCTGAAATTTGAATAGCATATTAGATCCTTTTTGGGCCCATGCTTGTCTTTGATTTAATGTGAATTATGAATTGAGATACAATTGATTAATATAATGTTATGAGTTGTGATATATATATATATATATATATGTGTTGTGCATTGACATTTCATTTGGACTATATTGTTATCAAAGTTTGTACCACTAAGCTTTTGGCTTAGCGCGATTGTGGTTCATCACGCAGGTGACAAGGTAGATCCGATTGTGCCGGAGAGCTCGTCTAGACCGAGTCGAGTCTAGGCTTGAGACTTTGAGATCAGAGTTGTTTGTGGAACATCAAGATCAGAGTCAAACTACCAGCATGTATAAATCTTATATTTTTGTACATATTGATTTTGGATGTAAATAAATATGTATATTTGGCTTCCGCAATCTATCAAAAATATTTTGGATAAACCTTTGGTAATGAAGTTAAATATGTTTTAACAAGTAATATATCATCTATTATTTTTATGATGTCGATTGAATGTATTAAGATTATTCAATTTTTTTAGTGATGATTTGATTGTTTAAAAAGGTTGTGACATTCTTGTATCATCTATACGTATATTAAATATAGTGAATATTTATGGTGTACGTATATTGGATATAAGGGTGTTACAGTATGAGAATCCAAAGTTAAAGTGAGGTTAGCCTTAAATTTTGGATTTTTGCTTGGATGGGGTTTAATTATGGTTTAATATTGAAAATACCATTAAATATGATACTAAATGATTATTTGCTATCAAATTTGGTTTAGGCATTGAGAGAGGTTGATTTGCTCCATCCAAGTGCTGAAAAGCAAGTTGGAAGGATAGGATTGGAGATTGTTTTAAGCTTATTTTTTGTTGCTATTTGAGGTAAGTACAAATTTTGAATACATTGGTTATGTTTGCATGACATTTGGGCTTAACTCATTTTAGTTGAAAAATGTGTTAAGCTATTTGGTACATTGATTGTGTATAAATAATGTGCTGTGACATTTGTAATGTCATATATGTGTTAAATGTATTGTGAAAAGCTATTGATAATGGCTAAATTGTGTAAATTGTGAAATATGTATATTATGTGGAAATATCCAAAGTAATGTGTTGTGAATACAAAAATGAGATATGTGGTATAATGAAATGAATTGATATTAATAAAAATGAGAAAAATGAGAAGTGAGAAAAATGAGAAAAAAAAAGTGAAAATAAGGCAATGTGTCTACATTGAATATGTGAAACTGAGAAAGAGATTAATAATTAGAAATATGAATAAATTGTGTGTATAGTATATTATTTAATTTTCAGAGTTCTGTGTTTGGCGTCATGTCTATGATTGCCTACGGGCTAAACGCTGGGCTGGTGAAAAGACCGGGTCGTAAGCCAGACCCAGCTGATAAATTTAATATTTTTGGGGTGAAAAGACCGAGTCGTAAGCCTCAAAAATAAATTCTTGAAGCTAGACTGAGTGAAAAGACTGGGTCGTAAGCTCAGATCTAGTTAGATTATCCATGGATATATTGCCTACGGGGCTAGACACATGGTGTCATTATAGACCAAAACAGTAACTCTGGAATTTAAATAGCATATTAGTTGTCTTTAGGCTCATGTTTGTGTCTGTTTATATGTAAATTGTGAATTGTGAAATAATTGAAGAGTATGAGAAAATGAAATGATGTGATGTTCATAAGCATTTTGCATTGGCATTACTTTATATTTTTATTATTATCAAAGTTTGTACCACTAGGCTTTGGCTTAGCGCGATTGTAATTCGTCGCGCAGTTGACATGGATGTTTTGGTAGAGCCGGAGAGTTCTACTAGACCTGGTCGGGTCTAGGTTTTTAGTTTTTGAGCTTGAAGAGTTTTTCAGTGCATCAAGATCAGAGCCAGTTGCCAGCATATAGATATTTGATATTACAGTATATTTTGATATTATATATGTTATGATATGTTTTTGAAGTATATAATGTAAATTGTAAAGAATGTTTGAATAATTTAGTTAGGATGGGATCTTATATGTGTTGTTAATATATATACCTATATATAAGTATTTTGAGAAAATATGGAGAAATTGAAAAGTATTGGTGAAATGGTGAATTGATTTATTAGAAGTATTTGTTTTATGCAGGTTGTGTTTTGCTGAATTTTGGAAACGTACAAATTACAGATAAAACTATGGCGAATTTTTTTCAAAAATTTTCATATAAAATGTTTTTTCAGGCTACTATAGTAAATAAAGAATATTTATATACTATTTAATTTTATATATTTAGTATTTGAAATTTTTAAAACAGAGATGTGTAAATTTTTATTAAATTGGTTTGTGACATTTTTGTACCGTATATGCGTATTTTACATATGCTGGTAATATATATTGTACGTATATAGGATATAAGGGTGTTACATTTATTTAACTAGAAGAAATGGTAGCTTGCGGTTCTCTCTTAAATGGGAGGCCGTGTGTTTGAATGGAGGAGGCGACCTCATTTGAGGCCAAATTAACAAATCCTGCTTGGGAGCCGTGAGGTGAACGGGTACTGTGGCGGACCCCTACAGTGTGGGCTGGTGAAATGACTGCGTCGTAAGCCAGGCCCGGCTGATAAATCTGGGGTTTGTTACAGTTAAAAAGATGCCTTTTTAACTGTAATGGTCCAGTCTCTTAGACCACAACCCGGCTAGATCCTTAGGCCCTAGTATCTTAGACCTCAACCCGGTAAGCCCACTACAGTACTGAATTGCCCTCACGGGCCCTCCAGTAGGATTTGTTTATTTGGCTTTAAAGGTGTACAAACATTTAAAGTCACCTCTCCGGATCGAACACCTGACCTCCCACTTAAGAGAGTCAGCGAGCACAATCCAGTACCATTTCTTTCACTTGATAATTACTTTTAATTATAGCCCCAATTATATTTTGTTTTCTTTAATTTACATAACAATGATCTTTTTAGTTCTATTACATTTTTAACATTTACATCAATAATATTATAAATTATATAGAAAAAAGAATATCCCGCAATTACAAAAACTATTACTAAGATAAAAAGAATTAAATTAAAAATAAATTAGTATCCCGATTGTTAGCGGTTAATCTAATATATAATTAATAATAAATTCAAAGAGCAAATATTTAGCTGAATATAAATAATAAATAATATTCAATAAATAATACGTAAAATATATTCAAAAAGTATATATTTAGGAATATAAAATTTAATTAGATAGCAGAATAATAATTACAAATAGAAGCAAAAAAACTAAAAAGAAACTCACGCAGCAAAAAAGAAAAAACAGAAGGACAAAATTTACACAGATTTAATTTTAATATTACAGAAACGCCAAAAAATAGTTTTGAAAATTTTAAAAAATGTACAATTAAAAAAAAGAAAGATATATAATTGAAAAAAAAAAAAGCACAGTATATTTAGAAACAAATTTTTAAAAAATGTTATTTCATTTAATTTTTTCAAAATAAAAAAATACTAGAGAATAGATAGAAGCCCAAATAAATGTAATAGATTATTAATATATTTTTTATATTTAATATCTTAAAAATTTAATATTTAGAGAAATTAATTTTATTTAATATTTTAAGAAATATAATTTAAAGAAATGTGATACAAGATAAGATTAGAAAGTTAATTATAATAGAATTAGTAGAAAGTTAATTATAATAGAATTAGTATTAAACACACATATTATATAATAACAATTTAATAATTTTATATCTGTAATCAATTTTTTATAAAACTCTTTAATTGATATATTATTTATTAAATATTATCTTAAAATACAGTTTAAAGCAATTGCAATGCAACCAACTAAGATCCAAAAACTTAGAAAAATAAAAGAATTAGATGATGATGATGATGATGATGATGATGATGATGATGATGATGATGATGATGATGATGATGATGATGATGATGATGATAATAATAATAATAATAATAATAATAAGTGGATTACTAAAGTAGCTAATAATTCAATGTTGTTAATAAAATACATAAGTAATAAAAATCATAAGCACAACACTTAATCCAATAAAAAATTCATTTGATGTAAAACATGTCTCAACACTTTATAGACCTTATTTATGATTAGTTAAAGCGGATAAAGTGGCATGAATAAATGTAAGGGTAGAATATAAAAAGGGTGCACTACCTAAATATTAATTATTAATGCAATTTTTTAATAAATATAATTTTATAATAAACCTTAGTATTCATTCGGTGAGTTACTCAGTTTTTTCTAAAAAATAAGAACTCACTAAATTATCTCATTTGGACAGTTTAGAAACAATAATATATATCTATTGGGTCATTAACATTAATGTGAGACATAATAGTATGCAAGTTATATAGAAAACTCATAGTATTTCTCTTATTTTGTTCTCTGAGTGCATACTAAATAATATAAATATTTATAAATTAAAAATTTTGAATATTTATTATATTTGACACAGTGTACTTAGAGAACTTAGGAAAAATGCTGTCGAATTTTCTTCATAAGTTGTATAAAGTCTTGCATTATGTTAAATAAGATATATATTATGTTTCTGAATGGGTTAGGGCCTTATCCTTTATGAAGGAGAAATAAGGAGATTTAATTCCTATGATATAATTTCATTATCTTATTTGTATACATAGGCAAAATAAATACAATACTTGCTTGGATGTATGAACGACTCAATCTGGATCGCACTCTTTGTATGACATTTGTTAATGGGTTAGAAGAGTTTGTTAGTTTTGTATCTAGTCAAAGGGATTATATGTAAGGCAATAAGATTCATTATCATTGCATAAAATGTCAACATCGTAGATTTTAAGAAGCATATGAAGTGAAATATGACTTGGTGAAATGGGGCTTTGTTCCGAATTATTTCATTTGGAATATGCATGGTGAAGAGAATATAGTCGATTAATCTATTCCATAATAATATAGTACATTCGAATTTGTCTTTGAAAATTCATACCCGCAACTGGTATATGATGCAGTTGGGCCTAATGTGTTTGATTTAGGGATGCTAAATATTGATGTACCTGGAACTAGTGAGGTTCATCAAGAACAACATGATGAGACTCCTAACATTGAGGCTCAACGGTTCTACAATTTATTGAATTCACTGGATACAGAGGTGTGGCCCGGGTGTCAAAAATATACTAAGCTATCTATCATGGCTCGTTGTTTGAATATGAAGTCTGAGCAGCATATGTCTGAAAAGTCTTTCGATCAATAGATCCAATTTATTAAAGAGATAATACCCGAGAATAATAAAATGTTTGATAGTTTCTACCAAATAAGAAAAATTGTTCAGGCGCTTGGCTTGCCAGTAAAAACTATTGACTGTTGTAAAAATGGGTGTATGTTATATTGGGGTGATTATGCAAAAGATAAAATATGTAGATTTTGTGAATAGCCGAGATTTAAACAGAGTCGGAGTTATAGACAGGCAAAAGTTTATGACTTTTAAAAGAATTAATTATTTTCCTCTCAAACATAGACTTCAAATATTATATGCTTTAAATGCTACAACAGAACACATGAGATGACATTATGAGCATGAGCAAGAAGATGGAGTTATGTGCCATCCCTCGGATTCTGAGGCATAAAGGCATTTCAACCGATTACATCCTGATTTTGCAGTTGAATGTTATAATATTAGGTTGGGTCTGTGTACTGATGGTTTTCAGCCTTTTGGGTCATCAAGACAACATTACTCTTGCTGACCGGTAATACTCACTCCTTATAATTTGCCATTGTGGATGTGTATGAAAGAGCAATATTTATTTCTGTCTGTACTTATACCTGATTCAAATAACCTAAAACATCAAATTGATGTATTGCTAAAGCCATTGATAGTAGAGTTGAAACAGTTATGGAATGAGGGTGCCATGACTTATGATTCTTTTGAGAAATAAAATTTTTATTTGAGAGCAGCACTTATATGGACTATAAGTGATTTTTTTGCATATGCGATGTTATCTGAATGGAGCACTGCCAGTAAATTAGCAGGCCCTTACTGCATGACTGATTTTGAAGTATTTACTCTTTTGAATGGGGCAAAACAAGTTGGTTTGACAATCACAGAAAGTTTTTAAAGGCAGATCATCCTTTCAGATGGAATAAAAAATGTTTCATAAAGAACATTACAATAAGAAAAGATGCTCCTCTTATATTGAATGGGAAAGATTTGTTGTTTCAAATTGAGCAACTGGGGCTTCATAAGGTAATTGAATATAATGAAAATTCCAATATCAGTGTATATTAGAATTATGGATGGAAAAAAATATCTTTTGGGATTTGCCTTATTGGAATTAAAATTTTATAAGACATAACCTAGATGTAACACATATTGAAAAAAATATTTTTTAAAATGTGTTTAATACGATAATGAATGTTTCGGATAAAACAAAGAATAATGTCAAATCAAGAGAAGACTTGAGAATATTTTTTAGAAGGCTGGAGTTAGAACAAGATAAAATATTTGGGAGGTATCCTAAAGCCAATTACACATTCGATCGTAATAAAAAATAATTAATATGTCACTGGATAAAAAATTTAAAATTTTCAGACAGATATATCTCAAATTTGTCAAGGTATGTTGATATGAGAAAATATAAATTATTTGGGATGAAGAGCCATGGTTGTCACGTATTTATGCAATGACTATTACCTATTGCATTTAGGAAGTTATTGTCAAAAAAAGTTTGGGAAGCTCTAACGGAGTTAAGCTTATTTTTTAGAGGACTTACTGCAACATCTTTAAAAGTTTGCAAATTGAGCGTTTACAAGAAGAAATTCTAATAATTCTTTGTAAATTGGAATAAATATTTTCTCCGAGTTTTTTTTATTTAATGGAATATTTACCAGTTCATTTGTCATATGAAGCCAAAATTATAAGACCGGTACAGTATTATTGGATGTACCCTTTTGAAAGATACCTACGACACCTAAAAAAATATTAAATATAAGGCAAAAGTAGAAGCATCAATTTATAATGACTTTATAGCAGAAGAGGCATCAACTTTCTGTTCTTATTATTTCAAGCCTAACATAATAACAAAATTATGTGAAGTCCCTCGGAATGATGATGGAGGTATACAAGACCAATATGAATTCTTCTATCTATTTTTAAACATCCAGGTCAACCATACAGCAAGCCAACCAACCGAAGATTGGAACAAAGAGAATATTGTGCAGCTCATACTTACATATTGTTGAATTATGATAAAGTTACACATTATATCAAGTAAGTTAGTAAGTCCATAGTAATCTGAAACATAATATTTTATATCTAAAATAAAATCTTCAAAATTTGAATGATAATGATATTTTTGGAAATCTATGTCAGTATATTCATTGAACTCTTACGAGATTTGGATGAAAATATAGCGAATTCACAAGTTGATGTTGAGGTTGAGAATAATTTTCCCTTACGGTTTCAAAAATATGTAAGTATTAATTCATTGATATTAACATTTTGTTCAATTTGTCATTTGAACTTACGCATATTTTTTTAATTGATTTAGGCAAATGAAAATGGGAATATGATTTTTGATAAATGTTTAAAGGATTTAACCCAGGGTCCATTACCAACTGTTAGATGTTATAAGGTGTATTTTGTTAATGGTTATAAATTTCACACTAAATCTCATTGTACTTTAAGAGCAACTATAAATAGTGGTGTTTGTATAAAGGGGTCAAACTATAGTGAAAACTCATTTGATTTCTACGATCGATTAATAGATATTGTAGAGGTTGAATAGCCGGCATTACCAATTAAAAGGGTGGTATTATTTAAATGTGACTAGTATGACCCCATAAATGGCACAAGAGTTATCCAGTATATAATTTAGTGGAAGTAAATAGAAGGAGGACATATGCTAAATATGAACCGTTCATACTTACCAGTCAAGCTGCCCAAGAGTATTACGTTCCTTTTTCTAGCACAAGGCTAGATGCATTTGATTAGTTGATGATTTGCAAAATAAAAACAAAATCACGGATTGATCTACCCGAATAATATGCCAATAAATAGGAGATTGATACTGTATTTTAAGAAGATAGTCCTGAAAATGTACATGCTATTGATAGGACAAATGAGGGTGATCCAGGTCCTTTAAATGATCTAACTGGAGAACTCATGGATATTGATGTTATGGATGTAGAATCTGAATCGGATGAATCTTTACTGGACTCTAAATCTGAATCATCCCAATCAAATAACAACGATGAATAAAAATAATAAGTAATAGTAATTAAGTTATAGCTTTTACTGAATTTATTTCTATGTTTATTATTCATATTAATTATAATGATGATTTTTTTTAGATATGTATCACAGAACTGGAAGAAGATTGGATCTATTGGGGTTTAGCAGTCGATCCAATGGAGGTAGAGGTTCTAGTGGTACAGGCCAACCACGTCTGCAGCTGCGCGATGTCTCAGATGATATATTTGTTTAGGATCCTCAGATTGACGTGGCTATAAACAATATGCTTGGAGAGGATCTTACTTCTTCTTCTCACCCGGTCCAGACAGAGGATCATACTTCTTCTTTCCTCCCGGCCACTACAGATGCCCCCATTGGTGATGCCGGTATTGCAGCATCAACTACAGGTCTTGATGGTAGGATGCGACATATGACTGCTCGGGAGTCAGAGTGAGTATTTTTAATATTTTATATTACTTATATTAAATTATAAAGTTTAATCGATTTATTTTAAATAAATGGGTATTGTTTCTTTAATTTTACAGTTATATGATGGATTCAGCTGGGGCTTCCACTAGACGCATCCGGAAGGTCATGACACAGAAGATGGACTCCGCATGAGTTTCTTATAAGGCTGTCTCTCCGGAGATGAAGAATTTTTAGTTCGAAGAGTTTAAGGTCAAAAAGAAAATTAAATTTTAATATTTAATATATATATATACAAGTTAAAAATTTACATTTAGATGATACTAATTATTTTAGTTTTTTTTATAGAAATATTTTTACTGGGACCAGACAAGTAATAGCCTTGTTTGGATTACCTTCATGAAGAAGGCAGCTATTCTCTATAACGATATGCTGAGTGAGGTGAAGATTGCGGGAAAGTATCCTTTATTTATTGATGATCAATTATGGGCAAACCTGCAGGCCCGGTGAAGCTCTTCCGAGGGCAGACACATTCGTTGAGAGAGAAGCATATCAAACATTTGTGAATTATATTACAGACTTTGAGAGAGAAGCAGTTATATGCTAAGCTGTCTAAATGTGAGTTTTGGCTTGATCAAGTGAATTTTCTCGGTCATGTGGTTTCAGCAGATGTTATTAGAGTTGATCCGAGTAAAGTTTAAACCATTTTAAATTGGAGTCCACCGAAGACAATGACTGATGTTAAAAGTTTTCTGGGTTTGGCAGGCTATTATTGACGGTTTGTAAAAGGTTTTTCTTTGATAGCTACTTCACTCACCATATTACTTTGAAAGGGAGTTAGATTCGTGTGGACACATCGGTGTCAAGCAAGCTTTGAGCAGTTGAAGGAGATGTTGACTCAAGCTCCTGTTCTTACTTTGTCTGTGGAAGATAAACCATATGTGATTTACAGTGATGCTTCACATAGTGGTTTATGGTGTGTTTTGATGCAGGAAGGTAGAGCCATAGCTTATGCTTCTCGGCAGTGAAGTCGCATGAGCTTAATTACCCAACGTATGATTTAGAATTGGCAGCCATAATTTTTGCTTTGAAGATTTAGCGACATTACCTTTATAGGGAGAAGTGTTTCATCTATACGGATCACAAAATTTTGAAATACTTGGGTGCCCAGAGAGAGTTAAATCTTCAGCAGAGATGGTGATTGGAGTTAATTAAAGACTACGACTGTTTGATTGATTATCATCCTAGTAAGGCAAATGTTGTTGCTGATGCCTTGAGTCAGAAGTCTTTGGCAGGTTTGACTGCTTATTCACTCTTGTTGCTTGTTGAGTTGAGAGCGTTGCATGCTAGTTTTGAATCATGTGATGATGGTGCTTTATTGGCTCAGTTGCAGTTGAGGCCAGTTTTGTTGGATCATATTAGAGAGGCTCAGTTGGCAGATGAGAAAATTCAGAAAGTTATTTTGGATTGCCAAAAAGGAGAGAGTAGAGACTTTCAGATGAGAAGTGATGGCAGTTTATGGTTCAAAGATAGATTGTGTGTTCCTGATGATACAAGACTGAAAAAGATTATTTTGGAGGAAGCACATCAGTCGGGTTTTGCTATGCACCCTGGGAGCACTAAGATGTATCATGATTTGAAGCAATATTATTGGTGGTCAGGTATGAAGAGGGACATAGCGGAGTGTGTATCCAAATATCTCACTTGTCAGAGAGTGAAGGTCGAGTACCAAGTTCCTTCGGGGTTGCTCCAACCTTTAACAGTGCTAGAATGGAAATGGGAGCAAGTAAAGATGAATTTTGTGACCGGGTTACCTTTGACTCAGAAGAAGCATGATGCCATCTGGGTGATTATTGATCGGTTGATAAAGGCAGCTCATTTCCTTCCAGTTCGGATGGATTATTCTCTTGAGAGGTTGGCTGAGCTGTATATCAGTGAGATAGTAAGATTGCATGGAGTCCTAATTTCTTTGGTATCTGATCGAGATTCCCGGTTTACTTCAAGGTTTTGAAAAAGTTTGCATGATGCTTTGGGTTCTTGGTTGTATTTTAGCACTGCTTTCCATCCGCAGATAGATGGGCAGTCAAAGAGAGTGATACAGATTTTAGAGGATATGTTGAGGAGCTGTGTTATTGATTTCTCTGGAAGTTGGGACAGATTCTTACCATTGATGAAATTTTCTTATAACAACAGTCACCAGTCCAGTATTAAAACAACACCTTATGAGGCATTGTATGGTAGAAGATGCAGGACGTCTCTATATTGGGATGAGGTTGGAGAAGGTAAGTTAGTTAGTCCCGATTTGATTAAAGAAATAGAAGAGAAAGTGAAGATAATTCGGGATCGGTTGAAAGAAGCTTCAGACTAACAGAAATCCTACTCAGATTTGAAGAGAAGAGATATAGCGTTTAATGTAGGAGATAAAATATTTTTGAAAGTATCTCCTTGGAAGAAAATTTTGAGATTTGGCCATAAAGGGAAGTTGATTCCTCGTTTCATTGGACCTTATGAAGTACTGGAAAGAGTTGGACCAGTGGCCTATAGACTCACTTTGCCACCTAAATTGGATAGAATTCATAATATTTTTCATGTCTCTATGCTTCAGAGATACAGGTTAGACCCATCTCATATTTTGTTAGTAGAATCTATTGAGGTGAGTCCGGATCTAACTTTTGAAGAAGAACCAGTGACTATTTTGGCACATGAAGTGAAAGAGTTGAGAAATAAGAAAGTGCCACTTGTGAAGGTTCTTTGGAAGAATCATGCTAAGGAAGAGGCAACTTGGGAGAGTGAGCAAGTGATGCGAGATCAGTATCCCCAGCTATTTCATATTTGAGATCAGGTATTTTTGAGGACGAAATTTATTTGTAGAGGGGGAGAATTGTAATATCCCAAATGATATCCTAAAATTTTGGAAATGCTTATTGTTGTAATAGAATTAAATGATTTAAAGTGTATATTTGATTAAGTGAGAAGATAAAAAGAAGGTGTGTGTATATGTTGTATATATAGAGATATATACAACATATACAAGTCAATGTTTTAATTATGGTCAAATGAGATATGTAATTATTAGTGGAAGATAATATTTATATTATTATAATATTTAATTTCTTGGTTGAGATTAAAGAGGGTAATCTTGTGGTTAAGAGAGAAATTTTGCTTTGACTTGAGGAAAGCTCATCTTCATCTTCTTCTTCCTTCTTCAAGAGCCAGCCATCACCATTGCCAAAGGGAAAGAGAGATTTTATTGATTCCTAACTCAAGCAATTGAAGGATTTCAAGAGACCAAGTTGGAGTTTTAAGGATTTTCTTCACTTTTGGTAAGTTTTCAACTTGTTTCTTTGATTTCTTTTGAGTTTGGTGGATAGTTGGTGTAGTTGTGTGTATAGTTGATTTTGGTGTGTTTGAGGTTGTTTGGTCTAATTAACTTTGATTTTGGGGTTGGATTGATGAAAATATTAAGTTTGGTGAAGAAAACAAGAGTTGTGGATTATGTATGTGTTGAGTTGTAAAATATGGTTGCGATTGTGTGTTGATGCATATAATTGAGTTATTTTGATGTTATGCAAGTTTATTATGGTATATTAATGGTTTTGGTTGAGTTTGTTTGGAGTGGAAAAGGGTAAAAGAAAGATATTTGTTGGTTGTGGTGTTTTTGGTATAGATTTCAGGGTTTTTGGCCTTGGGCATGTCAATGGTTCTATTTTCTGGATTGGTGACACGTCCAGTGACACGCCCATGTCACTGAGCGTGTCACAGCTTCTGTATAGTGGTAGTATTGATACGTCCAGTGACACGCCCATGTCACTGAGCGTGTCACAGCTACTGTGTTGTTGGAGGATTGACACGTCCAGCGACACGCCCATGTCACTGAGCGTGTCATAACCACTGTGTTGGGAGAGAATTGACACGTGCAGTGACACGCCTATGTCACTGAGCATGTCAAAGCTTATGTGTTGTGGGTTTAGGGCACGATCAGGGACATGCCCGTGTTGTTGAGTGTGTCATGTGTAGAGTTTGTCCTAAATAGTTCTTATTCTTGTTTTCTTATGTGTATCGCTAAGTGAGTGTGTATAATTACCTTTGGATTAGGTTTTAAAGAGATTTGAGGTAACCAATCCAAGTGTTAAAGGATTCTTGGAAGAGGAGGTTGTTAGATTGGTGTTTGTTGCTCTTAGAGAAAAGTACAAACCTTACATGATTGCATACATTTACATGGCTTTGGGACTTAACACATTTGGTTGGAAAATGTGTTAAGTTACCTATCATATTGTTGATGTTTGAGAATGGTGCTATAATTTGCATTATGTGAACTATGTGAAATATATATTGAGGATTTAAAATATATGAATAATGTAATTTGTTATGTATACCCTAATGATGATATGTAATGCCATTGGTGATGGCTATATTGATATAAATGGGATGTGTGAGGCATTGTGCCTAGATGATCATGAGAAAATGAGAATGAATTTGATAATGAAATAATGAAAGAATTGTGTGTCTAGTATGTTATTCAATTTTCAGAGTTTTGCATTTGGTGGCATGCCTATGAAGTAACAAACCCTTAAAGCTAGGTTGGGCTTGGTCCTTGAAGCCAAGTTGAGTTGATGCTGAGCTCCCCTTGAAACTTGGTTGGGCCTAGTCCTTGAAGCCTAGTTGAGATGTTACATATGAGGTAATCCTCATTGTGATAATAATTCACCTACGGGTTTGATAAATGTGATTATTGGATCAAAGCAGTAACTCTGGAGTTTGAATGACATATTAGTTTTTTTGGGCCCATGCTTGTCTTTGCTTTAATGTGAATTATGAATAATGGAACAATTGAACAATGTAAGGAGATTTAATGTTATGAAATATGATATCCTTATATATTACTTCTAATTCTTGAAAGTTTGACATTGGTATTACATTGAATCATATTGTTATCATGGGTTGTACCACTAAGCCTTTGTCTTAGCGCGATTGTAATTTATCGCGTAGGTGACAGGGTAGATCCGGTTGAGCTGGAGAGTTCAGCTAGACCGAGTCGAGTCTAGGCTTGTGATCCTTTGTGAAGAGTTAATTTTTGGACTTCAAGATCAAAGACGAACTGCCAAGCATGTATAAACTCTATATTTTTGTAAATATTGAATTTGATGTATATATATGTATATTCCGCTACATTTTCCGCTGCTTATTAAACAAATATTTTGGATAAACTTTGGGTGTAATGAAGATTTATGTATATGTATTTTAACAATGAATGTTTTATCTATTACTATTTATAATGATGATTTGATGTTGAAGTTTTAAAGATTGATTTGCTTCAAATAGACTGTGACATTCTTATATCAGGTATACGTATATTACAGATGTGAGTGTATGTGGTGTACGTATATGGAGTATAGGGGTGTTATAATCTTTTGGTAGATTATCATGAGATGATTTCATATTTTAATCTAAAGAAATAAAAATAAACTATGAATAAAGAAAAATAAACATAATATATAATTAAAACAATTGCATGCGGTAATTTAATGAAAAGAAGAGATAAAAATTTTAAAATAAATAATTTTAAATTTCATATTAAAATACATACCAAATTTGCAAAGTTTTTTTCCTGATAATTACTGTAAATAGTTAAACTTATCTAATTATGATTTTTAAAAAACCATAAGGAAAATAAAAATAAATAAATAAACATAATCCAACAACAATTAAAAATAATACAATCTATAATAATTTAATAAAATTAAACAATAAACTATTGTTTTATGTTTTGAAAAGACATCAATAATTTTTAATAAAATACATACATAATTTTTAAGATAATTTTTTTTTTCATTCTACTAATGTAAAAAGTAAAAATAGTAATAATAATGTTAATAAAATCCAACGTTAACTAACGATTAAAAAATTAAATTAATAGTTTAATAAAATAAAATCATTATATAAAATAAATTAAGAAATAATAATGTTATAAATAAACAAATTATAATGATAACAATTTCAAAATAAAAATACAAAAAATTAAATATTTTAAAAATATATATATTTTTAAAATTAATAATAATAAAATTTTAATTAGTAATCCCATGTTTCCAAACTGGTATTCAAAACTGATATTCGATTATTCCTAAGGTTATACAATTATCTTTAAATAAATTAAAGTGTCAACCACTATATTCACTTTATCAGGACACATAAATAAATAATTTTTATTAAAGTAAGATAAGATTGACTATTTTTTATCAAAAATATTGTATATACTTAATTACGAGAGGGTATGTGTAGCATTCAATTGGCGTCGTATAGCCAACTTTTTTAGAAACTTCTATCAATAGCATATATACTTTATAATATTCTGTAAATAACATAATGACCTTAGTTTTATTGTTGGTCTTTATTTATTAGAATAGAAAAACAACTAAAAACTAAGACTAATTTTAAGTCCTAAGATTTTAAGCAGATTTTTTTTTTATAATCTTTAATATCATTTATAATAAGAAAAAATGAGAGATTTTTTTTTAATAAGAATAGTCATTTTCTTTATATTGTCCATTTTATTTATCTGATGTTATTGTATATTAATATTTTGTAGTATAAATTTTAATTGATCTAAGTAGATGTATCTATAAGATTGTGGTAATATCTTTCGTTATTTTTACATAATTTTCATTCTTTTAGTTATAAAAATGATTTTATTGACAAAAACATAATAATAATAATAATAATAATAATAATAATAATAATAATAATAATAATAAACTAAATCCAAAAAAGTGAGTACTATATATGAAAGAGAGAATGAGCAATCGATTATTTGGCAAGAAAATTAACATACATCTCTATTACGCTAAATTTAGCTTTTTTAAAAAAACAGCTCTTATAAATTACCATACACACACAAACATATATATATATATATATATATATTTGCACGTGTGCATTTTACTCTAAACACACATAGCCCGAAAATTGAGATTATTATAATTACTAATTTATTAGAAATTTGAAATTGGAGTAGAAGTATAATTTTTTTCTACCAAACTCCATAGAATTATATTCTAAAAAAAATACAAACAACTAAATATTAAAAATTGACCTTTCTAATAATAAATTAACAACCAACATGTTTTTTCTCTGCTTATCACTATCATTGACCTCTATCTTTTGTTTTCTTTAAGTTTAAATTTTTTTTAGAGCAGTATCAATAAATTTTTAATTGCTTTACTAATATTTCATTATTTAGTTCTGCAAGCAATTAAGATGGTGAAGAAAAGAAGCACTCAAAGCTTGTTTTTTTTTTTTTTTCAATTTCTATCAAAATATGGAGATGGGTGATGAATTGATATCATTTTCATTGGTTTTTGGTTTAAAAGGGATAATGGTACGGGCCCAACAAATTCTTCGGCAACGTACGGTGGTCAAGAGAAATGGGCAAAATTATTTGGGCACGTTGCTCAATATAATATAAAAGAAAACTTTTAAATCCTTTTAAAAAAATTTAATACAATATCATTTTTGATATTAGTCTTAAGACCCACTCAACTGGATAAAAGATTAAAAGGTCCTTAGCAAAATAAAATACTCTACAATAATTCAAGGGGCAAAATAAAAAATTCACATGAGTCAAAATTAATTTTGAATTTACTGTTTCTTAGAAATAAACATTTTATTCTTATGTTATAGATTTTAAGTGAACAAAAAATTTATATATTAATATAATTAATATATAAAAAAATAATATATAATATTAAAATTTTTTGTATTTATATATTATAAATATAATTATAGTAAAATACGTCTAATGAAATGCATTATTTATTGAAAATTATTTGATATAAAATTATATAAAAAATAAGTGAAATACATTATTTTTTTATATAAAATTATTTTAACATCATTAGTTAGAATTATATTGAAAAGGCATTTAAAAGATTAGTTTTTTAACAACATATATTCATGAATTTAAAATTTTATTGATATTTAGAGATTATGCTTTTAAAATAATGATTTTTAAAAATTTTATTTAACTTTTAAATTGGTAATATAAATTTAATTATCTTAAAAAAATAAATATGTTGTTAATTGTAATTAGATTTATAATTTTATATCATTTAATTATTATTTTTAATATACATTTTACCTACTTAAATATATTTTAGTGGTACTAACTTAGTTCTAATTTAAATATATTTATTTATTTTTCTACTATTTTTATATTTTTTTATTAATTTTATTTTTAGATATATTTATAATTTGTCCTATCTTCAAAAGAAATTTAAATTAATAAATTTTTACTTAATTTTTTATTCAAATTACTATTCTCAATTTTTTTTTTCTAATTTTTCTTTTTAATTAAAGTAGTAGAATCAAAAATTAATATTTTGACTATTTTTTGTCATGAATTTTTAAATCAATTCAAAAAATATAAATTAAGTGAAAAGAAAAATTATTGAAAGAAAAATTATAAACTAAGCTTAAAATGACACGTGTAAAGAAAAAAAATATAAGTGTCAAAAAACAAAAAGGTTTAAATTAAGTTCATACAATAACATATTTAAGTTTGAAGATAATTAGTAACATAATTATTTTAAATTATTTATAAAATAACTAAATTTATATTACTAATTTAAAAGTAAAATAATAAAAAACCATAAAAATTTACTATTTTAAAAACTACAACTCACAAAATTTATTAAAAATTAAAATAAGAAAATCATAAGTTATTCGTTGAAATAGTAAATTTTTAAAAAAAAAAAACAAGGCTCTTTTTTTTCATTATATATATATAATAGAAAGGGATAAAATGAGAAAAAAAAAACCCTATAATAGAAAGAGATAAAATGACGAAAAAAAAGCCTTGGTTTTTTAGGAAAGGATAAAATGAAAAATAATAAATAATAAAAAAAACCTCAGTTTTTTAGAAATTCATTATTCATTAGGTTGGGTTTTTAGTATATCACAAAATATCAAATACATACTTCAAAATCAACCGAACATATACCAAAAATAAACCATATTTTTGTAAACTTTTTATTTATATAGTATTATTATAATTTTTTTTATCTGCACAGCACATTTGTATTTTTTTTTCCCCTTTATTTATGTAAATTTTCCATGAAATAAAGGGGGTTATCCACCAACTTACCACTAAAAGGCAAAGTTAAACAAAACCATAAGCTAATCATGGCACCGCCGACTTGGTAATTTGATCACAACCTACTTCAAAGAGCACTACCAATGGTGTGAAAAGTTGAGATACAGATGATAACAGAGCATAAATATATATCAGATAGCACTAAACATTTTACTTTAAGCAAGGAAATGAAGTTCACATCACTCCAATAAAGATAAAAATTAAAAACTCTTAAGCAACTTGAACATTATAGTATTTCTAGCAATTTCAACAAAACCACCATCCAAGAAGAAAAGTTTATCTTTCAAATAAAACATTTCTATGAGAAAACATGAAATGCTAGATCTCCCTTACAAACTCTCAAAATTACATTCAAGTGTTTCTTAAAAGATGCGTTGTGGTGTCCCCATTGTAGTCTTGAGATGTAGGCACTTGACCTGATTTCCATAAAAACAACAATTTAATCATCAAAGGATTATTTAACAGAATACCTAAATCAATACAAACAAGATTATAAATGTCTGAAATATGTAACAGGACAATAAGCTAAAAAGGGAGGACTAGATATTTCACATAAGCCAATGACCACTAATCTTACAAGCACATGTCAAACAAGCAACTCGAATATAGCAACCAAAACAAATTACAACCTAAGAAAATTATGAGCAACTTACATTTTGCCAGTTCTTCTTCAACAAAGAAACAAGGAAATTTACGGACATTTGCACATTTTGAAAGACCTGCTTCTCCTCCATAGCACAGTTCCCAACAGCAACTCCCATGCAAAGCACTTTCTTCAATTGGAACTTCACTGTCGCCTTTGTCTCATTCACTTTAGACTCGAGGGACTCTTGATGGGTCACAAGGGTAGGAAACTTCCCTGCACGGGCACTTGAATTGGTTCAGCATATAACAAACAAAAATAGCCATTCAAATATTTACATCTGCATGAAATGCAGCAGCTAAAAAACATGATCAAGACTAAGAACCCTGCCTGCCTTGTTGAGACCGGGGCCCAGAAGACGGGGAATCTGCTTGATAACTGATTCAGAAGCCAAAAAAGCATGGTACTGCTTTGCAAGTTTCTTAACCAACTTTTTGTTCTTATTTAGCTTCTTCAAAGCCTCCACATCCATCCACTGCAAGCCAATCCCCTCTGCCTGCCAATTTTAAACCCAATCCCACTGCATTAGACTTATAATCATTGGGCAAGGGAATGCAAATCAGTCTAAACTAAAACATCACATACTTCCATTTTTACAGCCCCATATCATTCCCATAATTCTATACAGAAAAGCTAAGATAAGATCAACAAAATAAGCCAAAGAACCATTGTGCTCGAGACATCTAGATGGGAAGAGGAAAACTCAGTTCTTTCAATAATCAGTTTGAATTCAAATAAAATTCACAGATGCATGTGAATGATAATCATAATTGATTTGTTTGCCATCATTACAATAGAAGCTGATGTACATGTTCGCAGTATTTTACAGAGAAACAGTATAGTTGTACCAGTATGCTAACGTGTAAAAATGGCATAGGAATAGCAGCATAAATGGTCATAATATTCATAAAAGGACATTCCAGGACTATAAAATATGGCAAAGCAAGCATGATAGCATATAGAGTCATCAAAATAGCAACATATGCAACACAGTAATATCAGACAATGGAAAGAAACTAAATCCAACAAAAACATTAGCAGCCAATATTCCATTCTACTTTATATTGTGTTGTGTTCATCTGCTGCACCAATTCATAACATAAGAAAGGACACCAAATACTCCCTCAAACAAGGGTTATTTAATTCCCCAAAAACAGGGAATAATTGTTACTTGCAAGATAAAATCTACCTCTCATACCACAATTTGAGGCACCTACATAATCTTGAGTCAAAAAGGATCATATGGAATCTTAAAGACGTAACTAACCAAACAACAGAAATGACAATTCAGGCAAATACCACAGCAGGTAATGTCATTTTACCTCCTCAACATGCTGTGCATCTCCAAGCATGCAAATCTTCATTTTAGGACGAGGAATGTGTGGCAATTTCACAGATCCACTGAAACGCTTATCCTTTTGAGGATCATAGTTCTTGAGTCCAATCTGGAGCTCAATTGTCTCAGTGAAGTTTCGTTTCTTCTCTTTGGAAGCATTCATGATAGTAGAGATAGCTTCTCTCAATGCCTCATTCTGAAGCTTACTGCAAAACAGAAAGCACTCCAATATTTAGAGCAAAAAATAAAAAATGAACCAAACACTCAACTGGACAAATTTCAATATACTCATGTCTAACTCATGAAATAAAAAATAAAAACGTGTCCACCTGAAAGCAAATATTGGAAAAAAAAAATGGCCTAACCCAATCATAAACAAGAAATCACTCAATAACTAAACAGCCATTTGCGTCATAAAAAGCACCTGAAAATTTAAAACTTTAAATTCACAGAAAGGGTATCCATAAAGCCGTAATTTGCCTAAATCGAAGCAACCCACTGCATTTTCATATAAAATTAAATCAATCTGTGCCAAACTAAAAACAAAACATCTCCAATCAGATGCTAAGCATGCTATAAATTCAATATATAAATCGCATTCATATCGTCAACACTGAAGACCAACCCTCCATGTTTTAACCTCAGTTTTCAACAAGATGCGATTATAATTAACTGATTTTTAACACTGAACACAAAAAAGGAAATGAGAAGCAACAAACGAACTGAGAGCTTTCCACAAACCTCATGATTGGAGGCTTTCAGGTCTCAATTAGGCAGTACCGAAGTAGAGAAATGGAGAAAATCCTCACTGGAGATTTTAGAGCGGCTGATGATAGCAATATATATATATATATATATATATTCAGCTTGTCATCTGATAAACCCTAGCTACCTCTCTTGCCTTTAACATTGGGTCGGGTCGAATTTGTACGTGGGTCGGGTCGGGTATAATGGATATAGTGGCTTTTTCGTGGAAATTATGAAAGAGGAAATTACGCTCTATGGCCTCTCCTATTTTTGCCTTTCACAAATACTGGGCCAAAAAAAATTTTTTTTCACCTCCATCGAAAGGCAGTCATTGATTTTTAGTATATTTTTCACGGTGAATTTTGTTTTTTTTTCTTGTTTATTTTACTTATTTCTATTTTTTATTTAAAATTTTTTTAATATCATATTTTTTATATACTCATAAAAAATAAATATATACACAATATATGTATAATATATATAAAATACGCACACAATAATATAAATAATATCTATAACATCTAATAAACATTTACTACACATCTACATAATATTTTTAATATTTATCTATTTTTATTTTTTAATTTTTTATTCCCACGGCATCCACACAATATTAACATAATATTCAATAACTACTACATAAAATACACATAATTTAAATGATAAATACATAACATACATACAATATATATCAAATATCTACAATATTTATAAAATATATATATAATATCTACCAATTTTTTTATTTTTTTATTTATATAATATGTAAAATTTATTTAGAAATAAATTTAAAGATATTTTTATATATTTTATTTTTGTATATTTTTTATGAGTTTTATTTATTTTTATAATTAAAAATTTTTATTTATAAAAATTAATAAATTTTATATGCCGAAATAATAATTTAAAATATAAATTTTTATTATTTTATTGAAATATTTTTATTTGATAGTGTAATGAGTTATTAAAAAAAAAGTTAAAAAAGTGATGTATAATATAATTTTTTTTTATATACATATAAGTATCATCAAGTTCAATTACTTAATTATTTTAAATAATATTTATTTATTTATTTATTCTATCTAAAAAAGGCTAAATGAGTTTTTAAAAAAATGTTGGCTACCGTCGTATGGGAACTCAAATTTGAGATCATTGCAAACTTAAAATTTTAATGTAGAAATATAAAAATAATAATGCTATAATTAATAAAATATGATAATTTAAATAAATTAAAATGGATACGTATGTGAGAAAAAGAAAATAATAACTGCAGATGGAAATTTCACTTTTTATCTAAATATTTGATATTTTTGAATTTAAAAATTTATGAATTTTAACAGTATATAGTTAAAAATATACTTAATTGAATATGTCACAATATGTCAATCATTTATTGATATGATGTCCTGAAATATGAATGAATTTAAATTCATTGATAAATAACTTAATTAACACAAATAAATCCTTAAATCAATTTTATTATCGCATGAATTAAATATGTGACAATATACACGTATTTTTTTTTTGATAGAACAATATACACGTATTGATAAGCTCACAATTAATATTCTCATATACGTATAGGCAGCACAGGGTATAAGTATTAGTAATAATATTATTATTATTAATCTAGAACATGAGATTCTTCATTTTTTTTCCTACAATAAACAATTCTTCATTTTTTTTCCTACAATAAACAATTCTTCAAAATTATACATAAGATATTGCTTCTTAAAAAAAGAAAGAATTCAAGAAGTTGAATCCCAAATGTATATCTATATTATATATATATAGGCTAAGAAAAGAAAATTTGCTATGAGATTGTAATATCATTAAAATTAAATTATATTTGTGACTTTCAATCTTTTATAAATTAATTACATATTAATATAATTTAATAATATATTTATATTTTTTTAAAAAAATTTAAAAGTTAAAAAATATAATAAATTAATAAATTAATTATAATAAATTAATTATATATTTATATATAATTATATATCTCTTAACATTTATAATAAATTAATTATAAATTACATAATTTATTTATAATAATAATTAATTTATATATTTTAAAATTTTAAAAATTAAAATATATAATTTTTGACATTCTTTATATATATATATATATTAAAAAAGCTCGAACCTTTGAAATACGATTTTGGAGGTTAAATCGTAGGTTCGAACCTCTGACCTCTTTATATATTCTTTATATATATATATATATATATATATATATATAAGCTAAGAAAATAAGAAATTGCCATGAGGCTATCACATCATCAAATTTTAAAAAAGTTAACTTATATTTTTTTCTTAATTGATTTTTATTTAATTTAATAATTTTTTAAAAAAATTTAAAAGGTTAAAAAATTTATCTCTTAACATTCATAATAAATTAATTATAAATTAAATAATTTATAATAATAATAATTAATTTATATATTTTAAAATTTTAAAAATTAAATAATAAAATATAAAATTTTTTACATTCTTTTTATAAATATATGTGTGTGTGTGTGTGTGTGTGTGTGTATATATGATGCAACCCTCAAATTACCAAGCTCGTCCACCGAGCTACTTGTCTAGTAATCCTCATGACCGGTCCCTCAGTAGTATGGTAGACCTCGATTCCGGACATTCTCAGTCTCACTGAGCTCCATATGTCCAACAGATAATATACCCGCAAATTACACTGGCATAAATCAGACTCTGTCTCTCCACTGTCCCTCAACACCAACTATAAATAGGGGCTATCTCCCATAGGTAAGGAGATTCCATTCTCTCTAACTCTCTCTCTATCTCTTTTTCTCTCTTATTAAGAGCGACTAACCTCTGATTTAGGCATCGGAGCCTCCTACTGGGGAGGCCGATCCCTCCTCATCTCTTGTCTTGTAGGTAGGAGAGCTACAACAACAGTAAAATCAAACTCAAGCTACAGGAGCTAGAATCCCCTGAGAATCAGCTATCATCATTGGTGCAGTGAGCATGAAAAAACTATTCCCTAGCAAAGGCAATGAAACCTCAAGTATGTCTTATAGCTCTTGTGAGAAAAGCACTCTAATCGTGCCTTGATTTAACACTTCATACTATAATACTCCCCCGCACAAAACACATGAAACGCACTTGCATAGAACTCTAATAGAACCCTTGCGCATATTATAAAATTAAACACGTGCGGCTCACTGTACCTCGCATACCGAGTCTTATAGTGCCTTAGTTACATAATTGATTAGCACTTACGATGCAGCTCAACAATTTTTAATCGCATACTGAGCCTCAAAGTGCTTTAGTCACACAACAATTTTTAGCATTTTAATCGTGCATATTATATCGCCTTAGCCGTACACCTAACTATAAGCACTAATCATGCTCATTATCACATCCTAGTCGCGCATCGAGCTTATAGCACTTCAACCACGGATCCTACAGTGTCTTGGTCGCGTACTAAGCTCTCAGCTCTTTAATCATGCTATAGCTCACCGGCCGAGCAATCAATTAATATTTTCCATGCCATTATGTACGCATTAACACATCAAACCAAAATGAATCAAACTCATCATGAGCAAATAAGCTAATAATAGCTATGAATTAAACTAAAATCGAGCAATAAAAGAAGACTTCTTTCGTTTATAATACCGGACTGTTTAGCACCTTCTCATATATTTATCTTATTTTATTTACAATACCGTACTATTTAATATTTTATCATGCTTGCTTATAGCGTCTGCGTGCGCATTTTGTTATAGCCCCTTGTGCAGGGCCGAGCTTCAATGCTCTAACCGAGCATCAATGCTTTCATTGTACGTTACAATTTATATTCATCTTTATGATTTTGTAAGTTCAAAGGGGCTTATATAATATTACTCTTTGTATGTGTTCCATAGCCCCACTTATTTGATTCTTTATTATTATACGATACATATTAATGTACGTATTTAGGTGTTTTGACAATCCTCCTAAAGCATGCGTAAGAGACTACTTGACATAAATGTTCAAGCAATAAAGGGAGGCACTGACACCTTTGATCCCCGAGCCATGGCATCCCCAACATTCAAGACTGCCTAGCATTGGCACTCAGGCTCTTCCAAGAGCCAAGAGCCAAACTCACTCAAGCCATGGTCAATCCAATAATATAGCTAAGATTCTAACTAGAACAAGAGAGCTCGATAAGTTTCTCCAGAACAATGTACATTCAAAGGCTCTCTTATAAGCCATATCTCAAAATAGGTTATTCAACTGACCACTGCAGATTATATATCGGTTAGGTAATCACTCTATTTTAGTTTTTATTTTAGCATGACATGAAATGAAGATCGGGTTAATCGACCTGGCATACTTAGCAGTACGCTCGATGACTGAACACCAGAGCACATAGTGACTCGACCATACAACATATGTCCGTGCCTAAGGTACCATAATAATTGAGCGCTCGGATGCACTTCGTGCTCGAGCCTACTAAACATGGACTATAACCAAGTCAACACAATATAATAGAACATTTATTTCATATGTATCCTGCCCGATTTTCGGCCGAGCCTTTAAGTTAGCACTAACAGTATATCACACAAAAGATAAATCAAAACACGAGTTTTGGATCCAAAAGAAAATATTTCATTAATCACAAAATAGTTAATTACATTTAGAGCCTAATATTTATAATTTGCTAATAGATCGGGCATAGACAAGCATCCTACAGTTAGAAGAAAATTTCACAATTCTTAGACCTAGTCATCCTGGACCTTGTCCTTCCGATCTAAGTTCCCTTCCTCTTCCTCCTCACCTTCATCATCTTCTACCTCTTTCTCGGTAGCTAGCTCATCAATGTCTATCTCCACCATCCAAGACAAGTTCATGTTCAGGTTCTCTTCAGCGGTCGAACACAACTGTAGACCCTTAAATTTAGACCGGTTTAAATTTAAAAGGTTTATGTTAGTCCATTATAAATTTAGATTTCTTAAACCTAATTTTAGAATTAAATTGGAGGTTATATCAAAATTGCAAAAATATTGTTTGAAAATTTAATTATTTTGGACCGATTTGAGTCAAAATTAATGGTTTTGGTAGAATTAGTTCTCCCAAATTGATATGGGTACTGGCCATATCGATTTGGGAGGGCCAAATTGAAATGGGTATTGCCCATATCGATATGAGCTTCCCAAATCGATATGGGCAAGTGCCTCATATCGATTTTGGCAAGCAAATCGATATGAGGCAATTTCATATCGATTTGGCTAGCCCAAATCAATATGAGGCAATTTCATATCAAATTGGTTGGCCAAATCAATATGGAATCTGCCTCATATCGATTTGGACAACCCAAATCCATATGAGTTGCACTCCTTGTCGATTTTGGCCTTTAATCCAAGTCCTAAACACAATTGTACCGGCCATTTAACTTCCTAATTAACTTATGAGAGTTGGATTAAGTTTAGGGTAAAGGTAAGGTTTCCTATAAATACATAATTAAAAATGAAAATCGGGGAGCAACTGGGAACTTGGATGAATAGATTGGCAGTAAAAGAGAGAGAGCAATATCGAAAATCAGAAAAGGAACATGGATTAACAAATTGGCAGTAAAGGAAAGCAATGATAATAGTCTTATGAAGTCCTAATCATCAGGAAGCAATTAAGTAAACAATAACAATATAACAATTGCCTCAAGCAGTTGTTTCCCTCCACCAATTACAAGAGCTGATTCAGGCTATAACAAACATCAAGTTTGATTCAACGCATTGAAAATTGGAGGCACCTACGACACGGGTACATCTTTATTAATTCATTAATTCATTTAGCTTAAATTTTATTCCTCTTATTTTGTGAATTGAGCATACTGTTATTATTACTTCAAACATAACTTCAGGAATTTCATTCAACAAGTCTTACCTTCGGTATTTAATTTGTTCCAAATTTTAAATCATAGAATCTAATCTTAATTAAATAATTCAAGTTCCTAATTTTCACTTATAAACCTCAATCAAATTTTCCAAAACCTTAAAGTCTTAATTTAAGCATTCTATACTTTGTAAAACCATAATCCTAAAATCCAAAACCACAATTTAATTTTTCTAATAAAAAAAACCTATAACTCTAATGTTGTTTTCTAAAACCCTATAACCCTGGTTTGATAACCAAAACCCTAGCCTTTATTTAAAATCCTAAAATTATTTTTCAAAAACCTAATATATAGATCATAACTTAAAATTTAGTAAACCCTAATTCCATTTAATCCTATAAACCCTAATCCTTTTTTCATAAGAATTCCAAACCCTAATTTTGATTAAAAAATTATAATTCAAGATGTAAATCTAAATTTATATATTTATTGCTTTATTTAATTTTAGATTTGATTATGTAGTTTATTATATGTTTTGATGATTGATTTATTTAATTTTAATGTTTGATTTATTTAATTTATCATGAATGAATATTTTTTCAATTATTATTTATTTATTAAAATGTAAGAGGTATGTTTTCATGATTTGATACTTCATTAATTAATTTTTATATAATTTAAATTATTTTTATATTTTGAAATTAATGTAAATAATACGTTTCTACCTTTTGGTGGGTATCCTATTTAGTTTTAGACATTGGATGATATAAGGATACTTTTTCATCAACGGATGGGTGTCTATTTATTTATTTTATTTGAACATAGCTTTAATTTTAATATAATGATGCTTTATTTTAATTATTACATGTAGTATGGATAATATCATTATCTTTAAGAATTTCATAATATTAAGACCTAAAAAGGAGGCCGGTTCTAATGAACCAGACGTTGTGGGGGGTGCTGGGTCATTTCTCACCTTCCCCACACCTATCCAACTTTTTAAACCCATTAGGAGGTTGGGAATTCCTTAAGAATTGAGTCATCCACCCTTTTTTTTTTCGGCCAGTCCGGGTGGCGATTTCATTTTCTCCGGCTTAGGCCTATGTTCTTTAAGGCCTTGAGCCTAACAGTGCCAAAGTCGTAAGAACCATTCTACGTGGAAGTGAAGAAAAAAATTTCCTCTCACAACAACCTTCTGATAAGCATAGACACCCCGAGCGTAGTGTCTGTTACTCCTTGCAGGCTTGGCATCTTTAGATTTTAGAGCTTTCCTTGCCGAGCGAAGCTCCTCGATTTTGCTTCTCAAAGCTTCTTTGGCCGAGCTAAGCTTCTTTTTTCTCAAAGCTTCTTAAACTTGCTTCAGCTCTTTATCCTTAGCCTTCAAGGACTTCTCCATCTCGAGCCTTTTGGCAACTTCTTCATCGCAGTTCCTAGCTGCTTAGGTGAAGTTAACTGTCATGCCTGCTACTCGATCCTTAATGGTATGGAGTTGTGTGACCTGCAAATATTCTTTAGTTAGCTTCTATTCCCGACATTGAATTTAACTTTAAATGTTTAGATTTTCCTTACCATGAGAGACTTTGTCACCATCTCCTTCGCCACGTCTTCTGAGCTCTTTCTAGCATTATCGCGCTTCTCTTTTGGTATAGCTCGGTATATCTGTTTCAACACCTTTTGAGGACCGGCATCCTGCATTGAATATATACCATTGTGCGGGCCCACCAACTTCTCATTCATCGCCTCCACCAGTCGAACCATACTGTACAGGCCTGCTAGTGGTTCTCCCACCTCTCTCCGAGGTAAGTTTTCCTCCACTTGGGTCTGAGGTAGGTTCTCATCTACCCTTGTATGAAGCAAGTATTCTTTCACTTCCCTGTGTGGCTCAGCTTCAGGTATTGCCTTTATGGAGAGATCCAAGTCCATCACAAGCTCTTCCTCTTGAGCGGAGCTGGTCCTAGCAGCTTGCTAGCTTGGTGCTCGCAGGCCATCCTAACCTTTTTTATGAGCCTCCCTTGTGGCCTCCTTCTCAGCCGGGTGTTTGAGTTCTATGCTCGCTGATCCTAAGCCCCTCTTTATTCAACCGAGCCAAAAGTTAACCAAACACTTAACACATTAATCTTAAGCAAAAAACTAAGTGTTAAAGCATAGAGCATACATGTCTGGTCTTCTGGGCAAATCTCCTTCGGAGCCCTCCCAAAGGTGAAGTACTCCCTTATCAGTGTTATGACATTCCTCTTCTCTATCAGAATGTCTTGCTCCACTGTCTCAAACACAACAAGCTCGTTCTCATCCAGCCTCCCCTTAGTCACCTGTTCGCCACTGGGATTGACCTACTAAATATTTTCACAATTGAACTCCTGGCTATTCTTCAGAATGAAAACCTATCCTTCCATGTCTTTATTTAGTCTGATTTTTCTACAAACATGTCAAGCCCAGACCTTCCTTGCAAATATAGAAAATCCTTGTCCGCTCCCTGCCATATCCTGAGCATGCTGAAGGCACTCAGTACCCTTGGGGTAGAAGCAACCCCGAGCAATCCATATAGTATTTCAAACCGCGTGATTATTCGCCATACATTTGGGCTGAGCTGACTGGGGGCAATCTTGTGGTAGTTCAAGAAGGCCAAAGGGAAGGGGCGCAGTGGAAACCATACCAACAACCTCATATCCTTATCATAGATCGTCAATTGATGTTCTGGCAGGGTGTCGTAAGTTTGGACATCCTCTTCCGGTATAAGCATATTGTACTCATCTGGTATTTGGTACTTCTGTCGGATCCTAACCAAGTCTATTTTTGTTATTGTGGATTAGATGACTCTTACTCGAGCCTTCTCCAAGCACGGGTGCACTTCCTAGACTTCAGTCGCGTCTTCTTCCTCATCCACTAGTTGCAGATGTCTCCTTGTGTTCGGCTCAGTCGCCCCTAACCCAGTGTCAATGCGAGCCCCTCCCTCTTTGTGGTGAGTCACCTCACCCAGTATGCTAGGAGATCCCACCTCTCCCAACTCCTCTGGCAATGCCAAACTAATAGTTGCTCGCACCATTTTTCTACTAAAACTTTAAATTCAAAACTTGAAAATAGAAACTTAAAAGTAACCTCTGAAATTAAGCTTAGCTTTGAAACTTTGCACTAGTCAGACAAACCAAGCTTCTTACTTTACAGTTCGAATGCTGTCCCATTACCCTTTATTTATAAAGTTCACTTCGGCCATTTGAACCGATGTCCTTCTTTAATGTGGCAAGCGTTAGGTTTTAAAAGTCACCTCGCCCCTGCATGACATGTGTCCTTCCGAAATCTTTACTGACTCTTTGGCATAAATGCCAAGACTTCTTAGGCGAGTATACCTTCGAGCTCTTCTCGGTTTCTCTGTACCACCCGTGCTAACCCTGGGTAAGTGGGGTTTGTCCTTGAGCTCCTCGAGCTCATCCTTGGGATCTTTGAGGTCTCATTTCCTGAGCTTTTCGAGCTCTCATTTTTCGAGTTTCTTGAGCTCTATCTTGTGTCTCTCAGTTTCTCTGTAGCACTTGAGCTTAACTTCTTTATCATAGTTATTAGTTTGACATAAATGTCAAATGTCTAGCTGAGAACTAATGATAGTACCCCGTCTTTCGAGCTTCCTAGACGAGCTCCGCACTAGAGCCTTACATATTGCCATACAACATCTGGTTCATGATTCAATACATACACTTTTACCCGAGTTCAACTGAGCTCTTGTGCATGATATGACTAAGTCTTGACATAAATGTAAAATGACTTGAGGAGGACTATTGATGCTACCCTCAAATTACCGAGCTCGTCCACCGAGCTACTTGTCCGGTCATCCTCATGACCGGTCTCTTAGCAATATGGTAGACCTTGGTTCCGGGCACTTTCAGTCCCACCGACCTTCATGTGTCTAGTAGACAAAACACCCGCAAATTACACTGATACAGAGTAGACTCTGTCTCCCCACTGTCTCTCGACACTAACTATAAATAGGAGTTACCCCCATAGGTAAGGGGATTCCATTCTCTCTAACTCTCTCTCTCTCTCTCTCTCTCTCTCCCTCTCTCTCTCTCTCTCTATCTTATTAAGAGCGACTAACCTTTGACTTAGATATTAGAACCTCCCCTCAGGGAGCCTAATCCCTCCTCTTCTCTTGTCTTGCAGGTAGGAGAGCTACAACAATAATAAAACAGAACTCGAGCTATAGGAGCTAAGACCTTCTGAGGATTATCCCGTCATCAATATATATATATATATATATATAAGCTAAAAGAAGAAATTACTATGAGATCGTCATATCATCAAATTTTAAAAAGGCTAACTTGTATTTTTTCTTTTTTAATTAATTTTAATAATTTTTTTAAATTTAAAATTTAATAATTAATAAATTATATTTATGACTTTTAATCTTCTATAAATTAATTACATATTAATATAATTTAATAATATATTTATATTTTTTTAGAAATTTAAAAGGTTAAAAATATATAACTTTTAACTTTCATAGTAAATTAATTATAAATTAAATAATTTATTTATATATTTTCAAAATTTAAAAAATAAAATAATAAAATATATAATTTTTGACATTCCTAATATATATATATATATATATATATATTGTGTGTGTGTGTGTGTCAAGAAAAATGAAAGTATTATATGATGCCACAAAAAATATATATATGCATAATATGAAAAAAATAGTATTTATTGCATTTAGTAAAATTTTTTATTAATATATAAATATAAAAGATCATATATTTAAATAATTATTAATAGTATTTTTAACTTAAAATATTAATTTATAAAGATAAAAGTAATGCATTTAATAAATTATTAATAAATATTTTAATTAAAATAATTAATATATGAAAATAAAAAATTATATATGTAATAAATTATTAATAATTTTTAACTAGAACTATTAATATATGTGAAGATAAAAGAATATATATTTAATAAATTATTAATATATAAAAATAAAATATCTTATCTATAAAAAATTTGTTGACCAAAATTTAAAAATAAATGAAAAGTAGGTTATCACATAATATATAAATACAATATAAAAATATAATGTGTTATACTTATTTACCTTTGTATATATTATTTATATCTTATAATTCGTTATATAAAACTATTAATATAAAAAAAATAAAAAGCTAGTTTATATTTTAATTTTATTTCATACAATTATATTAATAATTATTAATTATATTAAATCTAAAATTTATTAGATAAAATTATTAATATATAAAGATTAAATGTTATCTATTTAATAAATTATTAATATATATATATATATAACCAGTAACATGCCCGACTATACGAGGATTTAATTTTAACATGCCCGACTATATGAGGATTTAATTTTAACATGCCCGACTATACGAGGATTTAATTTTTTATTGTGATATATATATATATATAAAGGTGAAAAATTCTATAGTTATTTTGTGCTGTCACGTCAACAATTTTCTAAAATTAACACTATCCCATTTTTTCTGTGACTCCCGAAAAAAACATATTTTTGATGGGATTTGACATCTTGGCTTTCGTTTTCAAATAACTTGTTCCTTAGCTAGTGAATCCACCATAAAACAAGGAAGGCGATCCATTCCTCCCTACGGCAGGCGATCTATTTCTCTCTACGCTAACAAGGTCAGCCCATTTCATAATCCCCGGTAAAATTCTAAATTTGTTTTTTTTTTCTCAATTTTCCATTTCACATTCTCAATTTAGAGGCAAAATTAAGGAGGATTCAATTAATTGTTCTTCATATTACTAAGTACAGTTGAATGATTTTGAATATTTTATATTCTTGTTTACAGTTGAATGATTTTGAATATTTTATATTCTTGTTTGCTTTCAATTCCAATAGCATATGTGCGTACTTTTGGGAAATAAGAGATGACACTAATTGGGATGTCTTGAGAATTCAGACAGGAGCTAATGGTAGAAAAGAGAAGGAACACCAAACACTATGGATTCATTAGATAGGGAAGCTGTAAAATGTGCAAATGCTCATGAGAAAAATTAATACCCGAATTTCGTTTGTATTTTGCAGATAGAAAATGAATTTGGACAAGTAGATTGGGAGATTGGCGTACCAGGTAAAACTTATACAAAATAAGCAGCTGAGATGGCAGTGGGTCTTGGTACAGTGCTCCCATGGGTCATTTGCAAGCAAAAGATGCCCATGATCCTGTTGTAAATGATTTTTTGGGGTCAATTTTTAAGGTTTCCATTCACTTTAATTGTGTAACATTCTTATATTAATTGTTGGTATATTTTATTCAATGTTACCCTTTCTTGGTGGGGTTTCTGATAGTTTATTATTACATAGGTGACCCTTTAGGTGGCCCTTAAATAAAGATCCATGATGCTTTTTTTCTTGACATCTTTTTTTAGTTTAATTTCATGGGTCCTAATCAATTTTTTGTGTTTGTCTTTTGCATTAATATACTCTGAAGTTACTGGAATTTCAATAATGAAAATGATGAGTTTGTCCACTTAATGATTAATAATAAAATTTTTTAAATACTCATTGTGAAAATTTGCTAGTAAAGATTTTAATGAAATGTGGATGTGATGTGATTCGTTTGAGTTAAAATATTTATTGTGGGGTGTTGTCAATTTATGCAAACTTACATCTACTTGATGATATACAAATTAATACCTCTAATGGATTTTACTGTGAAAACTTCAAACTAAACAAGGACTACAAACTCAAAATGTGGATAGAAAATTGGACTGGCTGGTAAGTTACACAGTTGAGTAGAGCTGTAAATAAACCAAGTTACTCGTGCTCGACTCGAGATTCGGTTCAGTAAAAATTTATTCAGGTTCGAGTTCGAACTGCTTTTTTATTAAATGAGCCAAGTTTAAGCTAAGAAATACTCGGTTCGTTACATTGTGAATTGGTTAATTTAAAAAACTCGTGAACTAAGCTTGTAAACTAGCTTGTTAATTATATTGTATTAGAAATGTACATAATTCAATTCATATATATTAAATTATGAATATAAATATATTAATTTTTTAACTAATTTAATTTAACTAATTTATTAATATATATTATATGTGATAAATAAATTAAATAATATAAAATATAAAATAATTTAGTAATTTATAATAAAATACAAAATTATAGTAATACAATTTTTATTTTTGTTAATATATAGTTATATTATTCATCATTTATAAAGATGTTAATTTTAGTATCTCCACTATAAAAATATAAAAAGTATAAATAAAAAATAAAAAATAAAATAAACTCGTTGAACTCGTTAAATAAGCTCGAGTTCAAACTCAAGATACATGATATACGAGCTAGATCGATACAAGCTTGACTCGGAGGGACTAATTATATGGTAAGCTAATCATTCATGAACAATTATATGGTAAGCTAATAAGTTGAAGGAAGTTTATTCAACTAATATATTATGATGTAAAAGTAGAACTTGATAATTTAATTTTTCTGTCTTCTGCAGTACAATGGAGGGACTAATTTTGGCCGTATTATTGGTGATCCCTTTATTACAACTAGCTATGATTATGATCAGGGACGGATCTATTCATGGGCCAGCCATGGCCGAGGCCCTGGCTTGCCGGCGGCAGAGGAGCTGACAGCTGAGCAAGCAAGATCTCTGGCGGCTGTACTTGTAGCAAAAAGAAGAAGATGAGACGAGAGGTAGGGAAGATGGAAAAGAAAGCTATGTGATCCGGCCCTGGCTCCTCTCCTCCCTCGTCCCTCCCCTCCCTCACCTCACCTGAACCGTGATCCGGCCCTGGCTTGTCCGACTTTCTGGATCTGTCCCTGATTATGATGCCCTTATTGATGAACATGGTACGTATGCATCTTAGAGCAGGTTGTGCGGAGTTGTTTATCCACCTTGTGATCATTACTCATTCACATTAATGGGAAATATGACCTGCCACCATGGTCTATCCCTAATTGCAAGACTGCAGTTTTTAACACTGCAAGGGTAAGAAATAGCCTTTTTATTATGAAAACAACTAATTTATTTTTGGTTCGTTCGTTTCAGTTTCACCTAATTTGATCTTTATAATATCTAATAATAACAAATTCAGTTTTTGTCTAAGAAAATGTAGAAAGAGATAAAGATAATGAACTTTAATATCATATTAAATAATGAACTTTAATATCATATTAACATTGATATTAATATCAAATTCAGCTTGGCGCGCAAAGCACAGATGAAGATGACACTAGTTGGCAGTGATTTTTCTTGGTAATCATACATTGAAGAAGTTGCCTCTGGTTACACTGATGATACAACTATACTCAATGGATTGTGGGAACAAATTAATGTCATGAGGGATACTACAAATTAACTATTTGTGGTATATGACAAAATGATTATATAGTTAATTATCTTCCTACCTCCTCTGAGACATGCAGTTGCCTAGGAAAGCCGGGGTGTTGTCAATGCATTTTCTCACTTGATTATTTTGATGAAGGATTTTAAAGAATGGACAGGATCATCTTATCACAATTTTTTCAGTTGGCCATTCCACACATTTTTTCATCAATAAATAATTATCAGGTGGACTAAATAGAGTATTATTGAAAATTTTGATAATTTATAGATGGTTGGGATGTTTGTATGATGGAAAGAAAAAATAAAGAATGTAGCAGATTTCACAACCACAGTGAGAAATAAAGAATATAGTACATTGCTGTGACATATAAGCAGTAAATAAGGGTTTTAAAAAAAATAAAAGGAAGATGCTACATCAAAGTTCTGCTTTATTGTAATGCAATGTATCTGACAAACAGATATCAAGACAATTATTGAGACTTGATCACCTCACATGTGGTAGAAACTCTGACCACAATGATAAGATATATAGAAACGCAAATTAGCAGGAACACCAGTTCTGGCATTCCACAATAACATTCTCTGATAAAACTATGATCCACTGAAGTCCTATGCTATAACAAAACTTTCTCAAAAGAGCCTACAATACAATATTAAAATATCATGGATTGTTGTGCTATTAAAATCTGTAATTATGTCTAAGTCCATAGAGGAAGAGAGATTAGAGAAGGAAAACATACCTCAGTCCTGCAAAGCAAATGTAGTAAACTTGGTGCAAACTATTCTTTTTTAAAAATATATTTTAGACTATCCTAAAACAAAGGTTAACATCAACTTCCACGTTCAAAAATAAAACAAAAGAATATAACTAATTTACCAAAATATAGGAGAACACTAGAAACTTGACACTTTAAACCAATGCATTATCAATAGCACTTTTTTAAAAAGTCATGTTAATTTTTCTAAATTAAATTAGACCAAACTTTATATGATATATATTGAAACACGGGGATTCATAAAAGGAAATACACAGATTGTATAAAAACATAACAAAGTAATAAAAATAATATACGTGACTAGAATAAATAAGATACCAAGATTTCAAAAAATGCACATATTAATTACCCTTATCAAGCCAAACATCCATATCACGCATAACATGAAGGGGTTTTTTCAAAAATACCTTAAAAAATAAAAATATTTTTAAAAATGCCCATTTTAAGTATATTTGTTTCTCAAACTTTTTAATTATTTAATCTTTTATAAATATTGCCGGTGGTTCCGCCCACCTTACAAAAAAAAAAGAGGTATACATTTTTAATATATCAAAAATATATAAAAAATATAGAATATTTTAAAAAAATTAAAAATATAATATAGAGCGTAATTTTTCCTAACATAGATCTCTATACACAAACATATGCTTAGCGAAGCATATGCCCATGGCAGAGACATAGTTATGTTGATGGCCCCCTCCCAATTTTTTATTATTGTACATATACATATACATATACATATACATATACATATACATATATATATATATATCATAAAATTTTAAAAATATGACTCCCCAATTAAATAAACTCCTTCTATATAAATTTAGTTCTAATTTAAAATTTTTAATGTCATATTTTTAATATACACATATAAAAAAATAAACATATATACAACATATACATAACATATATAAAAAACACACTCAACAATATAAACTACATCTGCAACATATTTACAATACATCAACATAATGCTTTTAATAATTTGTTTAATTTTATTTTTTTTTAATTTTTTATTCTCACAACTTTTACACAAATTTCACACACACTACAAAAATATTCGGCATTTGCGACGGAAATCTGCGACGGACATGTTTCCGTCGCAAATTTGCTACGGATCTGCGACGGATTTGCGACGGAAGGACAAGTCAGAGGAATTTTGAGAAATTGGTCGCAAATCCGTTGCAAATCCGTCGCAGATCTGCGACGAAAATCATTCCGTCGCAAATAATCGTCGCAAAAGTTGGCGCGGAAACTTGGCGCGAGAGAAAACACTAAAAAAACCAATTTGCAACGGAGATCTGCTACCGTCTATTGCCGTCGCAAATTTCACTATAAAAATATTCGGAATTTTGCGACGGAAATCTGCGACGGACATGTTTTCGTCGCAAATTTGCTACGGATCTGCGACAGATTTGCGACGGAAGGACAAGTCAGAGGAATTTTGAGAAATTGGTCGCAAATCCGTTGCAAATCCGTCGCAGATCTGCGACGAAAATCATTCCGTCGCAAATAATCGTCGCAAAAGTTGGCGCGGAAACTTGACGCGAGAGAGAAAACACTAAAAAAACCAATTTGCAACGGAGATCTGCTACCATCTATTGCCGTCGCAAATTTCACTATAAAAATATTCGGAATTTTGCGACGGAAATCTGCGACGGACATGTTTTCCGTCGCAAATTTGCTACGGATCTGCGACGGACATGTTTTTCGTCGCAAATTTGCTACGGATCTGCGACGGATTTGCGACGGAAGGACGAGTCAGAGGAATTTTGAGAAATTGATCGCAAATCCGTTGCAAATCCGTCGCAGATCTGCGACGAAAATCAGTGCGTCGCAAATAATCGTCGCAAAAGTTGGCGGGATTACTCCCGCCGAGAATTTTTGCGGAAAATGTTACGTCGCAAATCCGTCGCAAATCCGTAGCAAATTTGCGACGGAAACATGTCCGTCGCAGATTGCCGTCGCAAATGCCGAATATTTTTGTAGTTAGGAACGAGATCAAAGATACAAGGAGTTGGGTTTCAGGGACAGAATAACTCTTAGTAGTGGACAATTCCTTCTGGGCAACAGGTATGATTCGTTCTCATTCCAATGGAACTTTTCTTATTTCACAGCATGTAGTTATATGCAAATTTTAAAGCACAATCTTTTTTTTATTTGTTATTCATCCCCATGGTTGATTCCTTCTTATGTGCATCAAGGCTTGGCAGCTCAACAGGGTTTCCCTTACCTCTTTTCTTGCACTCTTTTTCTTGTTTTCCTCGTTCAAGCATGTTTTTTCCAATTGTGGGATTCCTGTGAACTATTACTTTATTGCAGGTATGCGCGAACTTTTGCATTTTTCTACACCATCGGGTTACATATTCTGGTGTTTACCTGTCTTTACAGGATGTCAGCACTGAGCTATCTGAGGTAATTGTTTTTCTTTAACTTTTATTTATATACTTTCATCTATTCTGACAAGTTCTTTAACATTTTTCTCTCATTTCCTTTTGCGATTTTTCGTTTCTTTGAAAAGAAATTAGACGAAATATGGAATAAAATGAGACTTGAAAGTCGTTTTGCATCGTTAATATATTTCTAATTTGGTGAATCAAACATAGTTGTGGTATTTGGTCGATTTCAGTGGAGGTTTTAATTTGCAACATAAACAAAAATAATTTAATTTGAAATGTTCGTATTCTGCTCTTATTGGAAGTGGAATTTAATTTATAATTTGGGTTTTTTGAGGATAAGGGATTAATCTTGAGTTTTAATAACAGGGGAAATCGAGGCCTTTTAGGTCACCATTGGATACTAGAAATGATGATGGATCTACTGATCACGGGATTGGGATAAAAGAAGAAGAGAAAGAAACAAATTCTGTTATTAATCAAGTGGTTCATTAGCAACAAAAATCCAAGACCTCTTTATAATCACTGTAAGTGAATTTCTTCAGTAGGAAGCTGTGAAATGCTTTCTATTTCTTTTCATTATGTGGAATCTCGATTATTTTCTATTAATGTTCCTGAAGTACGCTCTTTTTCATTTTTGTAATAGAACATTGTGCTTTTGCGACGGAAACCGTTAATATATATCTATATAAATATATATTATGTGTTGAACGAATTCGTTTGGAAAATATGGAATTAAGGTTGTCTAAGGCATTATGCTTGTACAAATGTGAATGAGCTGTATGTGTGCTGTTGCTTTTGATGTTGTGCGTGAAATATTCTAATATATTTTTAGATAATTAAAATGAACTTGTTAACCTTTACAAGTGAATCTTAAATCATCAGAAGTATCATAAAAAAAATTTAAATAACAGATTTCTTTTGCAGTTTTTTGTGTTTTCTTATTATGGCCACATCATTTTTTGGACTCTTAGTTTTGTTTTTGGAGTAGCTGAATAGCTGTTCTATATCTTGATCTTGAATCTGTCACTAATCGTGGTCGCTGCAGCTAAAAGCTACTCTCGCTTTCTCTCTTGAACTCGTATACCTGCCAACAATATCACATACATGCCCTAATTTGGGGGAAAAAATAGGAATAGATGATCAGGACTATTGGCTGAGGCTTTTTTTAATCAAGATTTTAAACAGTTTCATTGGGTTGAATATCAGTCACTTTGTTGTTTTCACAAAGAGTAGCTTGGTTATGTAAGGTATATTGCTCTTAAAGCCACTAGAGTCTCCTGTGTTCAGATAAAGGTTGAGAGTTTAAAATATTATTTATCAGCAGCTGGAATTTAGCTTGCAAATTTTAGATGCTTTAAAATCTCACACTGGATACTTGTGTTTTTCCTATTATATACTAATTGAGTTTTGTTGGGATAACTAAAAGTAAAAACTTTGTTTCATGACTAGACAAAGAATCAATTAAATTTCTGATATGATTGCTACTTGATGACATTCCTATTTTTGCTCTTTGTTCTTCAGTTTTAGGAATTTGCTAAGCAGTACTACAATCCAAGAACCTACATTTGATAGGATAATAGTAGTTTACAGGTACTGTTTTCTTTTTCATTATTTTTGATTTACTGCTTTGTAAATGATGTTTTACAGGTGCTGTTTTCTTTTTCATTATTTTTGAATTACTGATTTGTAAATGTTGTTCTTATGAACAATGCTTGTATTTTTGTGGCAATTTTTACACAAGATCATATTGTATTGATTGTTGAACTTTATTAATGAGATGCATGTACTCCACAATAATTTGTGAAGGAATTAGTCCCTTCACATATGGAAATGTTAATTATAGTTTTTATGTGTTGATTACTTGTATCATTAACAAAATGATCAATAAATTAACAAAATATGGCTTCTTGCGGTTCAAATTAAAGTTGCAAGTTGTTCAATTAATTGCATTTCTATTCACCTTGTATTGCCCACCAGTTGAAAATGACAACCTATTGTTTGTATTGTTGAATTTGCTTCTGCCAATTCAGTATTAGTGGTTTCGTGGTTGCTCTTTTCCTTTGTTTTGTTCGAGCTTATGCTCAGTTAAAATAAAAGTGGAAATAGTAATTTAATTTTTTTAATTGAGCTAATCATGTATGGAATGCATGGAAGTTGAGCTAATCATGTAAAAGAGGCAGACAAGTCATTGAGGAGCAAAAGCTGCACCAAGGTAATTTTAGTTAATTTATGTAAATTAGCTCAACTTTCTTATTCTTTTTATAAAAAATCATCATTTAAATAATCAAATATTGTTAGAATACCTATTGATTATCACTAATTATTATCTTTTAAGACTTTTAGTTGTTGCATTGAGCTATTCGAGTAGCAATTAGTTCGTATGTGATGAGAAGCATAAACAAAATTATTGATATGTTCTAATAAAATAAAATTTCTATTTCTTCTGGTTGCAGGCAACGGCGCCAGCGGTTCAGACAATAGTTGATGTGAATGAATCAGCAAAGTCAATGCAAAGAGAGCTGGAAAACCTGCACCCGACGACAAACAGCTTGTGTATATACAAAATTCCTGAGTAGCTACACGAGTTGAATTAAAAAGCCTACACACCACGGTTAATATTACTTTGTTAACGTGTATCATATTATTCTTTTCATTTACTCTTTTTAATATTATTTGCAGGTTAATAATGGTGATGCAAGTCATGATTCAGTGGAAAATGATAATTGAAGATCTATATTGTTATTTTCAAGATAGATTATTTATAGTAGTGTTCTTAACACTTGTATAGTTAAATTGTAAAATATTTTATTCTATTGAAGATTAATAAAAGAATTATTTTTATCAATGTAATTAGTGTTTTTTTAAATTGTGTTTAAATGTTCCAAATGTATTTATAAAGTTCTCATAAAATTAATTAATAATATAAATAGTTCCAATAAAAATCAATATTAAATTACTACGGATTTGCTACGAATCTGCGACAGATATTTGAAATCTATGACGGAATCTGCGACAGATACTGCGACGACAATCTGCGACGGAATCTGTGACGGCAATCTGCGACGGAATCTGTGACGAATCTGCGACGGAAATCTGTGACGGAATCTGCGACGGAAATCTGTGACGAAATCTGCGATGGAAATCTGCGACGGAATCTGCGACGGAATCTGCGACGGCTGCCCTTTCGTCACAATCTGCGACGGAATCTGTGACGAATTGAAAATTGCGACGCCTTTTTTATTAACGGATCGTATCCGTCGCAGATCGATCGCAGATCGGTCGCAAGACTTGATTTGCGACGGATCTGCGACGGATCTGCGACGGATTCTGTCCGTCGCAGATAGCGTGTTTTTTTGTAGTGACAATATTTAACAATTTTTACATAAAATACATTAAATAACAAAAATATAACATTTATACAACATCTACAATACATCTATATAACAAAATTATGTGTATAATATGTAAATTTTATTTAAAAATAAATTTAATAATTTTTATTAATATATTTATTTATATTTTAATTTTTTATTTCTTTGTGAGTGTTATTTATTTTTTATAATTAAAATTAAAATTTTTTATTTTCTAAAAAATATGATTTTTATATGATAAAAAATAATTTAAAATATTAATTTTTTTATTATTTTATTAAAATATTTTTATTTAATAGTGAGTTTAAAAAAAAGATGAAAATTAAAGTAAAATATTGATTATAGTGAGGGAAGATGTATTTTTGAATTTTTTTTATTTTAGTGAAAATTAAGAATGAGATATTTTTAAAATTTTACAATAGTTTTTTTATAAAATTATAAATAATTTTATTTTTTTTAGTATTTTTGTAATAATTTTTTTAGGTATTTATGTAAATATCTCTTTAGGTTAACAATAGAATGATTCAATTGCCTTTTGTTAGCAATAAAACTTGATAAAATGACTTCTTATTAACATTTTATTGTGGAGGTTTCTTTCCAGTGAACAAACTAGAAACAGATGAAGCAATAAAATCAGAAGACAAAGTAAAAGAGAGGGAATTGAAGAAACAATTGGGCAATTCCAAAGTAGAGAAATGGAGAAAACCCTAGCTAGAGAAGTTAGAGCGGCTGATGAGAGCAATACATATACATATATATTCAAGCTCTCCACCTTATAAACCCTAGTTACCTCTCTTCATTTTAAGATTGGTTCAGGTCAAACATAAGCGGTTTGAGTTTGTACTTTTATGCCTTTTTTTTTAATTTTTGGAAAACTATGAAATACAATACAAATACTATATTTACAATTAAAATTGTAATTTATTTTCATTATTCTTTTTAAAAATTTTATGTTAGTACAACAATTTAAATTTAATAATAACATATTATAAACTGTTATGTATGAAATTAAGAATTGGATTATAAATTTGGCCTCCGCCATTATAAGGGAATGGACTTATTAAAAATAAATATATATAATTTTTTAAAAAGAATTCTAAAAAATAATATTTTTTTTAAAATATTTTTTTTATTTTAAAAATATTCATTTTTTAACTTTCAAATTTTAAAAAGATCTCTTTGTTTTTGTATTTAGTGGTATTCAACAAGCTAGACTTTTGACCCACAAAATAAAATAGTATTTATTATTCTTATTCATTTTAATAAAATATAATATATTATTAATTTCTTCTAATATCCCATTTTTTCAAATTATATTATAATTAATAAAATAATTTTTTTAAAAATAATATAATAAAATCTTCAAAATATTTTATAAACTAATAGAATACTTCAAATATATAATCAAATAGAGTGATTAATAACATGACTATAATATGATTAAAATCATTAAGTAATTTGTGCCACAACTAATCTATTCTATGGTCATATTACATTCACCCAAGTTAATTAAATATTTAAAATATTTTATTACTTTATAATATATTTTGATGATTTTATTATATTATTAAATTTAAAAAATACATTTATTTTATCAATTATAATATATTTCAAAAATTAAGACATCAAAACTAAATCAACTATAATAATAAATTGTATTTTCTTAAGATGAATAAAATAATAAATACTATTTTGTTATATTGATCCAATCAATTTGTATAGGGTTAAAATATCCAATTCATTGAACACCTCTACCTTCACATTTAAAAGTATACATTGAGTACAATCAGATATTTAAAAAAATTAAAAAAATGATATAATATTATTTTCTATATACATAAAAGTATCAACAAGTTCAATTACTCTTGTATTGAAAAAAAATTTCAATTACTCATTTATTTTAATAATATTTATTTATTTTATTTATCAAAAATGCTAAAATAGGTTTTTTTAATACAAAATAAACTCTCGATAAAAACTCAAAAAGTATATCTGTAAAATATAAATAAAATTATATAATTTTAAAATATACAAGATATATATAACTACGAAGTTATTAGTTTTATTTGAACTTTTTTAATGTAAAAGGTGAATAATAATAGTACATTAGTTGAATTAGTTTAAAAAAATATGCTGGCTACCATTATTTTTTTTAAGTAAAATTATCAAAAAATGCTTAAACTTTACTCTGTATTTCACTTTTATTATGAACTTTTTTTTGATAAATCAGTACATAAATTTTTTTTTCATTTCAAATTTATTTTTTGACTAGTTTGATTTATTTTTATTAGAGTTCTTGCTGAAGTGCTTTTATTTTTTATTTTGAAATATAAAGGAATGGGTATTAATTTTGTGCTTTGAGAAAGTAACACCCGTTCATTTATTCTTTAAAAAAATAACAAAATAACGAAACAAAAGTGCATTACAAAAGTTAAAAAAAATTAATATCCATTATTTTTCTTTAATTGTTTTGATTAGTCATTTTTCATTCTTTTTTTTCTTTTCTTTTTCCTTCTTTCTCTCTACTTTAACTACTATCATTTTCTGTTTGTTTTCCGAGATTTCCATTTGTCTTTGGGATAAATATATATAATTCAATTACTCCACAAAAAACTCAATTTTAATTTTTGTTAAAAAAAGTAAAATTTTTCTCAAGATTTCTACTTGATAGCCTTATCCATAATAATAGTCAAGTAGTTGTTGGCACTCGGCACTGCACCTTTTCTATACATATTCTTCAATTTCTATCTATTGACTTCTTTGTTTAATTCTATAACAACATTTTGTTCTTGTGCTTTTTTTTTTCTTAGCTGCTTTCAGAATTGGATTTTTTTTTCCTTTGTTATTTATTTTTCTGTTACCAGATAAATAAATTATTGGCTATGATGTTTTGGGTTTGGACTCCATGGATTATTCAATCCTTCAATTTTATTGTTTTACTAGGTAAGTAGAAAGGCTGCAAAAATTTCTCATTTACACCAAAATTTTAAAGCAAATTAAAGAATCATATAGATCATCAGATGGTTTTGTTTTCTACCAAGTTAAGCATATAAGATTGGTCGTATCTCTCTTTCTTTTTCCAATTTTTCTTGAAGATTATTGACTACTTATTTGCTTTTAATTTCTTAATTAAAGATAAAGGACCAAAAAACTTAAATTTTTAATAGTTCCTTGAGATGAACAACAAAAAACCCATTAATATTGATACGAAAGTAGATTACTTCCGCTATAATCTAACTGTTCTAATTTATTTTCTGAGAGATTTGTAATATGCTTATATCCTATATACATTATATATATATATATAATACAAAAGTGTTCTGGAAGCCAAATTGTAGAAATACTTACTTAAAATCTTAGTATAAAAATGAATGCTTATTAAAAAATTTAAATATTATATACATATATATAGCAAATAATATTAATTAAAATATAATTTTGATTAAATTACATAAAAAGTTTCATGAAAATTTTGCCAGAGTTTTATTTATAAAATCACTGTTGTCAAATTATCAAGGTTAAAAATCCTACAAGAAAAACACACTTCTAAAATTCAATTTTCACAAACTCCACAACTACTCCAATTATCATTCTAAAGCAATACAGTATCAACTAAATAATAATAGATAAAAATAATATATAACATTTATATAAATATAATATTTGCAAAACTTCAATTGTTTAGCAAATATAAAATTGTTATATTTACAAAGCCAGAATATATTGGATAAAAAAACTATATATGATGTGCAATACTAATTGGAATAATATTGTAGCAAGAACTTTAAGGTTATATAATCACTCTCAAATCTAAGCCTTCTCAGACATATCATAACTTCTTCTATCTATAACCTTGTCACCTACGCAATAAAATTTAATTGCGTTAAGCTATAAAACTTTAAGGTACTTTCTTTGAAAATGAATAAATAAATAAAATGAAAACCTCAAATCGTATAAATTAAATATAAATCCTTCCATTAATGAAATAATCATAAGTTAAAAAGAAATCTATAATTGCAACTAAAATTTAAATAAATGCATATATTCAACATTTCAAACCACAACATACTTATTCAAGTTTCAATAATATTAAACAGGCTCATCACGATCCATAAGTATCGACACCGAAGACAAAGTATTGCAATACCAAAGTATCCCAGTCGAAGGCATAAAAATATCATATCACAAGTCCCTTCGGCACCGTAGTGTCTCGATGCTAAAGTATCGTGATACCATAGCATCTTATCCATAGGAATAAATATAATAATCACGTCATGATGCATGCATAATCGTCGGCATACCAACTTGATAGTATCAAACTCAATATTATAAATTAAAAACATGTGTAGGGTATTAAAACACAATAATATTTTCATCAATTTTTCAAAATGCATCTCAAATCATCATTTCTATTATTTTCTCATAATTCATTAAAACTCACATAATCAATATGTATAATTTCCATAATTCAGAATGACCTTTTAAAATACTTTAATCCATCATATAAACTATAAATACCATAAGGTAATAGTTTTCTTTTTTTAAATAACCAAATCAAATCTCATATTACAGTTATGTTAGAATTTAATATGAATTTCACAAATATAATAAGGTAAAAACTTTAAAATTCTAAAGCAAGTTTATGTAAAAAATATAACAACTTTAGTTAAATATTTTTAAAGTAAGTAAAAATCTCAATTAGCTCCAAAAATGAACTCAAACCCTTCCAAAGTGTCAAAATAAAGGAAGTACTTCTCCACTACCTTGGGCCAAAGAATATCCCTAGATCAATAAGGGTTTAATTCTTCAATTAAAAATATATTCATACTTAAAATACTCAAATTAACTCTTAATTATTTTAATCCTAACTAAACCTCATAATTAAATCCTTAATCCAAAAGTTCTATAAACCCTAATTTTTTTATTCAAACTCAATTCAACTAATTAATCACAAATTCAATATATTTTTCTTCATTCCCCAAACTATTTCCCATATACATCATCTTTCTAAACATAAATAATGTTTCTCTCTTAAACTTCTAAACTTACATAAATCAAGCTTAAAAATAATATATCTTACTTGAATCTTCAATTTCCCTTCAAAATCCACTTGAAACCTTTTGATTTTAGGTGAAATTTTGAGTAGCTAGATAACAGTTTTCTTTCTTTTGTTTAAGATGAGAAGAAGAAGAAGAAGTCTTTCTTCCTTATCCTCACCCTTTTATACTTTTTTTTTTACTTTATACATATATATATATATTTCTTTTTAGTTCCACCACTTATTTCTTTTCTTTTCCTTTCTTCTTTTATTTGTTTAACTTATTATTATTTAGTAGATTGAGTTGTATCTTTATATTACTTATTTTAGTGTATTTAAAATTATAAATATTACAAGACTTGTTTAAGCTGCTATAAATGCATTATATACAAATAATAAAAGGGATAATAGAAGTTGTCAACTAATAAAAAAATAAAGAAAAATAACGGGCATCGCAAATGCATTATATACAAACAATAAAAGGGAAAACATAAGTTGTTAACTAATAAAAAAAAATAAACAAAAATAATGTTCATCTCGTTATTTTCTTTTTTTTTTTAAAGAATAAATGAATGGCATTATTTTCGCAAAGTACAAAAGTAACATCCGTTCATTTATTTTTCAAAATAAAAAATAACTAACACATCAGTAAGAACTCCAGTAAAAGCAAGTTCAACCAGTCAAAGGTAGATTTTATACAAAAAAAATTATGATTTGATTTGTAAAAAAATGTTTATGATATAAGTGAAAAATTAAATAAAGTTATTTTTTGATAAATTTTTCTTTTTCTTAATAACATCACTATAGTATTATATAAGAGCTCACATTTAAGATCCTCACCAATTTAAAATTTTAATGTAGTAGTACAAAAATAGTACATGTTATAATTAACAAATAAGATAATTTATATAAATTAAAATAGGACAAAAGTCCAATTTGACCCCTATACTATAGTGAGAAGTCAAAATTAGCCCTTATAATTTTTTTGAGACTAAATTGATACTTTTTTTTTCAAATTTAGTCCAAATTACTTTTTTAATGGAACCGTTAAACTAGTTGATAACAAGATCCAATTTGGAATTCGGTTAAACATAATGAGTCAAATTGAACTTTTAAAAAAAATATTAATATAATACTTTTTTTTAAGGTTATGGGCTCAGATGTTGAGGGAATGGACTCAACCATTTATTCCATAATGGCTTTATACTTCTCAGCAGTCTTTGCAGCTGCGAGAAGGGTTTGACAATGGGCTTTCTGAGCTCCAAAAGTATTAGCCTGTTTTGAATTAATCTGGCCATGCTCCTGCTCATAGCGCCACAACAAAAATGTAAAGGATCGCAAGGGGATCAAGCAATCTAAGGGATAATCTAAGCAATTTTAAGCAATCAGGCTAAAGCTCCACTCTTAAGTCTATACAGAAATTTAAAATAAAATTTAAATAAATATAAAAAATATAAAAAATATATTAAAAACATATCAAATTTATTAATATAATTTAAAATTATACAGAAGTATAATTACAAGAATACTGATACGTAGAATTGTTATACCCAAGTGCAGATAGGAATACTGCTCATTCGGATTCATCTTCTGAATTTATGTCTGAATTTTCATCCGATATACCAATTAATCTAGTATTATACCAAAATACAAATAAAATTTATAAATAAATTTCTGATGTACCAAATCAAACAAGATTGCAGGTAAAAAGCATACTTATATAAAATAAAATTTAAAATAAAATTTAAAATACAAAATAAATATTTAAACTTACAGGAAAACTTTACATATAAAGGAGATACAGAAATGGAAGAAGGTATGTATGAGAGGGAAAGGGAGAGGAGGAACCTAGTCTAAGCTTTGTAGTGTCTTCTTCAGAGTTAAGAGTGTTTCTGAGAAAATTTTTCAATGCTTTAAGCTTCAGAAGAGATTCTTTAAATAGGCAGAGCTTTACCAAATTTTATTGTGTTTTAACATGCTGGCACTGTAGATGAATAGTACCTTACCGGAAAGTACTATTTGTTTTACTGTAGAGAACTATAGATGAATAGTTTTTTTTATTTTACTGTTAGTTTTCTCTGGTGAATACTGTAGATGAACAGTATTTTATTAGTGAACACCGATTTTATTGAGTTTATGAAGGAATAAGGTTCCTTCTGCCTTTAATCAAAATTCAAACCAGACATAATTTTTTATTTTTTATTTTTTATCTTTTATCTTTTCTTTTTTCTTTATTTCTTTTTACTTTTTCTTTTCTTTTTCTTTTTTTCTTTTTTCTTTTTTCTTTTTATTTTTCTTTATTGGAGACAGGACCCCATAACAGCCATCCTCATTACTGAGAGCATAATCTGAATCCGAGTTAGATTCAGAAGATGAGTCAGATGAAGATAATGATGATGAGGTGAATGATGAGTCAGAGGAAGAAGAGGAGACATACTTCTTTCTTCTAGACTGGGCTTTTGATCTCTTCGATTGAGTTTTAGTGGATGAACTATAAAAAGAGGGCTTTAAGGTTATGGACTCAGATGTTGAGGGAATGAACTCAACCATCTGTTCCATAATGACTTTAAACTCCTCAACAGTATTTACTGCTACGAGAAGGGCTTGACAATGGGCTTTCTGAGCTCCAAAAGTATTAGCCTGTTTTGGATCAATATGGTCATACTCCTATTCATAGCACCATTTTTTAACAATCATTTCAGTAGTGGAATTTTTGAAGAAATTTCACCACTTGACTTTATACATTCTGGATATTACACGCATATTGATACCTGACTGGTATGCTCGTTCAAAGTACTATTGAAATACTCATGGTATAAAGAATTTCATACAAAATATTTAGAGAGAAGGGAATTGTTTTTTATACAAAGATGGATGAGCATGGGTTTTAACGTGTTGGTAACTTGAAAGAGCTTCAGAGGATAAAATCTTTTCATCATTACCAAAATAATACCACCATTCTATGAACCACATAGGGATTTTATCAGTCTTGATATTAGTATCAAAATACTATAACCAAGAATGAGTGTTTGTAGGGTTCTAGAAAAGGAGGGCTTTAGTCCAGGCATCTACATAATTCCAAAAGTTATAAGAAATGAATACTGTTTTATAAGTGAGGAAGCTGGCTTTAATTTGCACAAATTCATATAATGGTTTTCCCCATTCAGAAGGATGAAGAACTTTTTTAATTTGGATTGAGGAGTGAGAAATAATTATTTTATCATTTGGGTCTCTGTTATGCTTTAATTTTATAGAACCAGTATCCTCAAGAATAGCTAAATAATATTCTTGAGATTTTAATAAATTATTAGGCCTAAAAAATCGATTTTTAGGATATGCAGTTTTAATAATATCCCATGGATTTTGATTTGCATTTTGCATGAATCCATTCTCAATTATTAATTCTGTATCCCTTAAAGTTTTTGTAAACTATTTTGAATATCCTTTAAATTGAAAATTTGAAGAAACAATTTGAGTTGAGGGTTTTGAAACATCCAACTCTGGTTTTATAATATTAGTGGATAGGGCATTTGAAGAAGAAGATTCTCTTGTCCCAGGTTTTACAAAAGGGATGAGAGCTTTATTTGTGGCTACACGAGCCATGTTTGTACGAGGAGGAAGACTCAATTTCTGAAGGGTCTGAAGAACCTCTGGAGAATGGGCCAACTAGTTAACCCATTGCTTTACTGCTTCATTTTGGACTTTATCATGCTCAATAATATTTATTTGTTCAGCCACTTGAGCCCAAAATTTTATGGTTTTAACATCTGAAGGCTTGGTTATATTGTTTGAGTGATCAGACAGGGCTTTACGAGAAGTGTCAGGCTCTGACTTTACTATTTCTTTGGCTTTATTGGTTTTTTTCTTCTTATTCTCCATGATTCCTGAGAAGGAATTCACGAGTCAGAAAATCATATACACTGTTATTTTCTCCTTTAATAAATTCTATATCAAAATAAAAAATACTTAAAATAGCTTGCCATATTGCAAAAATCTGTTTTGAGATAAGGTTTTTAATATCTTTTTGCAAAACTTCTTTTTTGCATTTTTACAATTAATCCAAAGTAAAAATTTGTGATTTAATAAATCAAATTGAAATTTAGAAATATAAATTACAATACTCAAAATTTCTTTTTTAATAGTAGAGTAATTCAACTGGATTGAATTCCAATGTCCTGAGGTAAACTAGACTATGGTTTCTCTACCTTCTCTAATCTGCTTTAAAATTTCACCATATCCTATATCTGAGGCATCAGTCTCAACTATCTTAGAGGTTGATGGGTCAAGGATATAAAAGCAAGGAATAGTTTTTACTAGGGCTTTAATCTATTTTACTATACTAGTGTGGACTTCAGTCCATGGGCGAGGATTCTTCCTAAGCCTATTATGTAGAGGCTTTATTAACCTATTTAGGTTTGGATAGAATTCTATAACATAATTTAAACATTCTAAAAATCTCTGCCATTGGGTTTTATTCAATATCTGATCAGAAAAACTTATCTCCAAAAGTTAAGTTTCTTTCTATATGCTCTATTATACCCTGCTCTATATAATGTCCTAAAAATTTAACCTTGGTTTGAAATAAGGATATTTTAATTTTACTGAGCACTAGACCATTCTTCCTTTCCACCATGAAAAATATTTTTAGGTATTTAAAATATTCATCTAGGGTTTTACTGAATATTAAAACATCATCAATATAAACTATGCAAAATTTTAAATAAAGGTTAAAAATATCATTCATCACTCTTTGGAATTCAGAGGGTGCATTCTTTAAGCCAAAAGGCATTATATTCCATTCATATTGGCCAAATGGAACAGTGAATGCTATTTTATATATGTCTTTAGGATTAATCTGAATTTGTCAAAATTCATATTTTATATCAAATTTACTAAAAATATTTGGTTCATATATTCTGTTTAACAAATTCTTTTTATTTGGAATAGGATACTTAATTTATTTTAAAACTTTATTTAGATGTTTATAATTTATTACTAATCAGGGAGCACCACGCTCTATTTTTGAGGCCTTATTAACATAAAAAGCCGCACAAGATCATGGACTTCTAAATTTAGTAATAAGTTTTTTTATTTTCTAAATTTTTTATTTTCTTTTTATAAAATTCTATCATGTCCAGACTCATTTGTATGGGTCTGACTTTAGTAGTAATAGACTTTTTCTTTGAAGCCAACTTCATAGGGTAAATCAACCATATGTTGTTTTCTATCCCAAAATACATTGGCAGATCAACACATAGTTCATTTTCTATTTGGGCCTTATCCATTTTATTTTTTATTAATTCAGTTTTTATCTGTCTATTTATTTTCTGTAATTGATAATTTTTTTTAAATTACAAAATTGTTCAGACTTTACTTTTATTATTGCATTTACTTCTAATTCATAAATTAAATATACTTTAAGTAAATTTAAATTTTTTCTTCTAGGTTTTTCTATAAATGGAAATATAATTTTTTAATTTTTTACTTTAAAAGTTATACTATCATCTTTTACAGAATAATGTGTTATTAGGTTCATAAATGGTGCTCCTAATATTATCATATGTTGCATATCAGTTAAAATAAAAATATTTTTTAATTCTAAATTTTTATTTATAATTGATGCTTCTGTTTTACCAAGAATATTCATTTTAGATTTATTTGCTGAAGATAATTTTTCTCTAGTGTTTTTTTTTTCAGAATTTCTTCGGTACTAAACTTGGTTTTGTACAATTTAAATCTGCTATTGTATCAAATAGAGCTATAGTGTCTATAATATAATTTCTAGAAAATTTTAATTTTATTGTTATTAAATACTTTCTAGATGTTATTTCATGTAGTAAAAATATTCCATTTTTATTACTATCCTTATTATTATCTTCTTTTTGTTCTTCTTTTCTTCTTCAGAGGAAGATTCAGAAGAAATAGAATATTTTTCTAATAATGATTTTAATAATTCTATATTATTTTGTTATTTCATTCTTAATTCTTTTAATTCAATTTTTATTTCTTTAATTTTCTTTTATAAATCATTTATTGTAGGTTTATTTTTTATTTGTTTATTTTTATTTAATATTGTTGTTAAATCATAAGTTTATTTACTAGTGCTAGGTAATATAGAAGGTTTAGGATTTTCTTTTGTATCACTAAAATTATCTAATATTTTATTTAAGAATTTTTCTTGTGTTTTAGGGCCACTTATATGTTTTACTAATTCTAAGAGAGATTATTGTTCTTTAGTTAACATATTTATTGATTTACTACTTATTTCAGAACTATTACTAGTATCTGAATTTATTTTATCTATTTGATTTAGTTCTTCAGATTCTGAATATTCTCCAGATTCTAATTCTAGGTATAACTCATAAATTTTATTTAATACAGATTTTTTTAAATTTAATTCTTGAAGTTTTTTTTATTAAATTTACAAAATCTAGATATATGTCCTTTTTACCACAATTATAACATTCTAAATCTTTATATGCTATATTTTTTATTTTAAAGAATTTTTAACAATTGAATTTCCTATATTTAGGTTTTTTATAATATTCTTTTTTTATCAAATTTCTTTTTATAATTCTTTTTCTATGGTTTTTTATAGAATTTTTTATAAAACTTTTTATTTATTGAACATTGTCCTAAACATTGTCCTTTATAATTTTGAGCTATACTATAATCAAATTATTTACACAATGATCCTAATTCTTGTTTAATTTTTCTCATTTTGAATTTTAAGAATTTTTATAATTTTATATCTTGACAAAGTTTTAATCATTCCTTTTAAACTATACTGATCAATTGACCATAAGTCAAAAGGCTATAAGGAATTGGATTCCTAAATTTCTGTTTTATAGAATTTCTAACTTTTTCACCTAGGAAAAAAGGTAATCCTGCTAAGAATTTTTTCTTTCAGAATGCCTGGTTGGAATCTTCCCTGAGCATTTTAAGAAAGTTGTTTTATAAAATTGAAAATCACTAAATTTTTTACACCTGAGATTACTTAGCAATTCTGCATTTTTATCTTTCAAATGAGTTGGATCTCTTATAAAATGAAGTGATATAATCAGAATAAGTGTTGTCACTGAATTCTGAATAGTATTACCATGTTCATTTAAAATAGGTGTTCCATCCTCATAGGTTTTAATTGCATTTAATATGTCTAAGTGTTGTTCATCAATGAGATGGTTGTCTCACCAACCTTTTAATTGGCCTGTGAAGCCAGCTATAATTAACTCTACATAGTTCTATCAGATGTATCAATTTAGGTTCTATAAGCATTGACAATCATAGTTATCTGTTACAGAAGACTAAGGATGCTATATTCCGATAGGTTATCTATATTCCATTCATATACTGATGAGACATTATATTTATATGGGGACAAAATATTAGGTCTTTCTATAATACCAAGGTTTGGTGCAGACATTTTAGGTACTATAGACTGATTATGAGTTATATGATTTATTTCAGGATTTACTGTTTTATTAAAGGAATAAAGTTCTTCAGTATCAGGACAGGAATTTTCTCCTATTTTTTAGTCTTGATCATGTGTGACTATACTAATTATTTTAGACTGAGGTGTATCTTGAATAACTTCTTTTGATTCAGAGGTTGACTCAATTTTACTAAGCTGGTCTTTGATTGCTTTAATGAAGTCAGAGTCCTTATATTGTTTGACTTCTTGTTGTCCTGCCTTAGAAATCTCAAAATGTTTAAAGACATGGGTCTTTAACTTTTTATTAGATTTTATATCAATTTTAATTATTTCTTTACCTTTATAGATTTTTCTATCCTATTTAACTGTTGTCCTATACTATGTAGATGTGCATTACTAAAATTATTTTATTCTAATATTTTTCTATTTGGATCATCATCTGCTATTATTTTAAATGGTGTAATTTTTATTTCATTGTCTCCATACAAAAATACACTAGCAGTTTTAGGTGAATGTTCACTCTGTATAATTTTATCCTTTACCTTCCATTCTGTTTCTTTTTTCCTAGGAGTTATAGGATTTACGGACTTTTTATATATCTTTTTATACCAATGAAAGAATTTTATTAAAATCTCATTTGTTTTACAAAATCAATATATTTTGTTTTTAAATCTTCAAATTTATGTTTTTTTTACATATTTTTACCATTTTATCTAAATTTTTAGTTGCTGTAATTTCTTCATAAAATTTATCTTCATTAAAAATAAATTCTTTATTAATTACATTTAATTATCTATCTATATTAGCTGCATTTTTAGTAATGGCCGAAGCTGTAGGTGACATAGGTAGAGAAGGTAATAAATCTCCATACTAAGGTTGGTTTAACCTAGGGTTTGGAGCCATAGGATTTAATTCATTTGGATCCACATACAGAGGCTGTGGTACAGCTCTACTGTAGTCTATACCTTTCATTTTATGACTAAATTTAGGTATATCTGATGTAGAATACCTGGGTTTACAAAGATTTGTAATACTGGTTTAGGATTTGGTTCAGGATAGGAAGCATTACAGAAGGTAACTGTGATGCTCTTCCTAAACCTACTGTTGAAGTAGAAAAAGAAGTATCAGAATACCTACTGCTTATACTTCATCTACTGAATTTTAATTTCACCTTACCATCTTCATACTATTATATTTGACCAATATTTATATTAGGCTTTACTATTTTTTCTATTTTTGGAGAAGGAACTGCTCCTTCTAAAATTCATTCATCAGGAAGGGAGATGTCCTTCCACTGTATGGTTCTAAGGATCACAATGTTGGCTTTACTAAGATCTGTCTGAAGAAACTTGGTTTCTCCAGGTCTATGCTGCATTTTATATTTAGTGGCAAAAGCAGAAACCATTGCTTTATATTTTATTTTATAAATTAATACTACAAAAATTGATCCTTCTAACATTTTATAATTATGAGTTTTAATTTCTAATACTACACTTTTTAAAATATTAGGGTCATTTAATGATACTGTAATATCAAGATAGATATCAAAGTTAATAGGTCCTTGACTTAGACTGGTTTCTACATATCCTACGAGAGAGTCTTGAAAGTTTATAAACCTAGCATCTTTGACAACTATTAGTATACTAGTATTTAGGAATTCTCTTGTTATAGATTTTATACCAATTTATACTAGTCCTATATGTATGTATTTATACTTTTTTATCTTTATGGTATTTTAAGGATTCAGAAGATAACAGTGTAATCCTTTCAAAAGGCTTACTTAACTGTATATCTCTTTCTTCTATTTTAATTATATAGTCAGTTTTAAAAATATTTATTTTAAGGATTTTATATATTTATTCTTTACCTATATTAGGTATGTTCCAATCATCTATTGCTTTATGAAAATCTTCTAAAATTATCATTCCTATTTACTATCTTTTTAATTTTTGATGATTCAGAATTATCTGATTTAGTTGTACTAGCAAATTTATATAAAAAAAGTTTCATTTTTAATTTTTGAAAAATAGTTTAAAAGTGATTTCTGAAATTTTGAAGGCGACCACTGACTTACTGCCCTACAACATCTATCATTTCGGCAAACAACGAATCTTACTGCATATTCAAATTCTTAGTCAAAGATCACACTCTTAATACTACATATCAAAAGTTAAAAATAAAATCTTCTTTATATACTTCTACTACCACCCCAAAAATCTAGATGACTCTGATTGCTTGATCCCCTTGCGATCCTTTATATTAATATAATAATTTTTTTAAAAATTATTAATTAATATTTTTTATATCAATAATTTATAATATTAATAAATATTTTTTAATTTTATTATAACATCCCTAATTTTTAAAATTAAATAAATTAAATTAAAATTAAATTAAATAAATAATTTAAATAGAAAATTGAAGGATTTTAGGTGAAAAAGTAAAGATTATATGTGAAATATACCTAAAATATACATAACATATACAAAAGTTAACTCTTGAATAGAAAAGTCAAATGGCAAATGGAAAAATGGTAATTATACTTTGTAAAATTAAAATTATTTAAATAAATTAAAAATAAATTATTTTTGAATTGAAGAGGGAAAATATGATTTTTTAATAAATAAATAAATAAATAATTATTTAAAATATAATATATATACATATATATATATTTAGTCATATTTTTAAAGTAGAAAGAAAGAGAAAAATTAAAAATTTCCTTCTTCTTCTTCATGTTGGCCGGATTTCCATAGCCACCAAGGGAGAGATTTCTTTACCTTCCAAGCTTCCATAATTGAAAGAAATTCAATGTTTCAAGTGAAGTTTTGATAATTTCCTTTTGAATTAGTAATTTCTCTAACTTATTTTTTTGAATTTCCATGAAGTTGTAATTATGTAGATTTTGAGGTTTTCTATTAGCATGATTTAATTATTTAATTGGGTATATATGAAGTTATTTTGGATAGTTATTAATGATTTTTAAGTTGGATTGAAGAAATGGTTAAGTTTGGGATGTGTTGGTTGAAGAGGGAGAATTTAAGGTTATGAAATATATGAACTTTTAAAATCATGAGTTTTAATTGTGAAATTTAGTTCCAAATGTGTTGTTTTGATGCATAAACAATGATTTTAAAGTCAAATAATGAATTTAGTTAAGTTTGGATAGATGTTTGATGAAGTAGTGTTGAATTTAGGATTTTGAAAAGGAAATTTTCAAAGAATGATGAATTGTTTGATTTTAATGTTTAAATCATGTTATTTTATGATATTAGTGATAGAAATAAGCTTGGATTAATAATTTAAATAAGATGGAACGAAGAACCTTCAATGGTGAAGGTTATGCCGTTTTAGATTTTTGTATAAGAGTGTGTATTTAATTAATATGAATGATTGAAATATATTATAATATATTTTTAATAATATAAATAAACTTAAAATACTAATTTAAATGGATTAAAATAGAAGTTCAATGTTAAAGTATGGAAAGGCTAAATTTTGAACTTTTTATTAGAGTGATGTTTAATTAGGGTTTAATGTTGAAAATGTCTTAAATTATGATATTAAATGATTGTATTTGATCATATTTTGAATAGGCATTAAAGAGAGATGAATTGCCCAACCCTAGTGTTGAAGGGCAACTTGAAAGTGAAGGTTTGTGAGAGATTTTTAGCTTGCATTTGAAAGCTTATTGAGGTATTTACAAACTTTTGATAAATGAAATGTGATTGCATTTTATTTAGCCTAACACATTTTGGAGGAAAAATATGTTAAGCTACTTGATACATTGAACATTCATGAACATTGAGCTATGACATGTGAGTTATTATGTATGCATTATATGCATTATGAAAAGCCATTGTAAATGACTAAATTGAATAAAATGTGAATTATGTGAAAATAACCCAAAATATTTGGGTAATGTGATTTTGATATGAAATATCATACATTATGATAAAATGATGAATTAAGGTGAATTGACATTAATATGAATGAGCAAAATGAGACAATGTGCCTAGTTGATTATGAGAAAATGAGAAAAATTAATTAGAAAAAATATGAAATAATTGTATGCCTAGTATGTTATTCAATTTTCAGAGTTTTGTGTTTGGTGGTATGCCTATGAGGTTATCCTCATTATTTGCCTTTGATGCTAGACGTTAGGCGTCAATAATATATGATTTGCCTTCGGAGCTAGACACTTGGTGTCAATTTGGACCAAAATGGTAACCCTGAGATTTGAATAATGTATTAGTTTGTTTGGCCCCATTCTTGTGTATGCGTTTATGTAAATTATAAAACGATGAAAAATTATGTTATAAAATGGAATTGAATGTCACATTGTGATATAGCATATAAATGCATTATGCATTGGCATTGTTTTTAAGTTTTATTATTATCAAATCAAGTTCATATTGCTGGACTTTTAGCTTAACCCGATTGCATTTCATCACGCAGGTGACGAGGGTGATCCGGTTAAGCCGGAGAGTGTAACATTCAAAATTTTTATAAATTAAATAAAATAAATTAAAATTAAATTAAATAAATAATTTAAATGAAAAACTGAAAAATTTTAAGTGAAAAAGTAAAGAGTATATGTGAAATATATATAAAATATACATAATATATACAAAAGTTAACACTTTAAAAAGAAAAGTTAAAGGTCAAGTGGCAAAATTATAAATATACTTTAAAAAATTAAAATAAATTAAATAAATTAAAATAAATTATTTTTGAATGGAAGATGTAATTTATAATTTTTTTAATTAATTAATTAATTAATTAAAAATATAATAAAATATATTATATATATGGTTAAATTTAAAGTGGAAACAAAGAGAAATTTTAAAAAGTCTTCATCTTTTTCTTCTTTCTTAAGCTAGCCAAACCTCCATATCCATCCAAGAGAAGGTTTTTTCTTCTTCCAAGCTTCCATAATTAAAATAGTAAGTTTCCAACTTATTTCTTTGGATTTCCATAAAAATTTGAATATGTTGAATTTGAGATTTTGACTTAGAATGATTTAATGGCTTGAATGAGTTTGTATAAAGTTATTTTGATTAGTTATTAATAATTTTTGAAGTTGGATTGAAGAAATGGTTAAGTTTGAGTGGAGTTTGATAAAGAGAGAGAATTTAGGGTTATGGAACATTTGTACTTTTGAAATCCTATATTTTAATTGTGCAAATTGATTCCAAATGTATTATTTTGATGCATAAACAATGATTTTAAAGTCAATTGATAGATTTGGTTAAGTTTGATTAGAGATTGAATGAGGTAGTGTTGAATTTATGATTTTAGAAAGGGAATTTTCAAAGAATGGTTAATTTTTTGATTTTAATGTTTAAATCATGTTATTTAATGACATAAGTGATGAAAATAAGATTGGATTGATAATTGGAATGGATTGGAATGGAGAACCTTTAATGGAGAAGGTTATGCCATTTTAAGATTTTGAAAATAAGTATGTGTTTATGTGATGTAATTGATTTAAACATATTAAAATATGTATTTAATGATATTAATAAACTTAAAACACTAATTTAAATGGCTTGATATGGTTTTTCAAAGTTAAAATGAGGTAAAGCTTAATTTTGGGATTTGATTAGAGTGGTGTTTAATTATGGTTTGATGTTGAGAATGTCTTAGAATATGATATTAAATGATTATTTATGATCACATTTAGTATAGACATTGAGAAAAAGTAGTTTGCCCAATCCTAGTGTTGAATGACAACTTGGAAGAGAATGTTGGAGGGAGTTTTGAAGCTTGTTTTGGAATGCTTTCTAAGGTAAGTACAAACTTTTGATAAATTAGATATGTTGACACTAAATTAGGCTTAACACATTTTGGATGGAAAATATGTTAAGCTACTTGGTACATTGAACATTCATGAACATTGTGCTATAATATGTAAATTTTTATGTATACATTATGAAAAGCCATTATTAATGGCTAGATTGAATAAAATGTAAATTATGTGCAAAATGTGAAAATGGCCCAAAGTGTTTAGGTAATGTGATTTTATTATAGAATATCCTACATTGTGATGAAATGATAAAATGTGATAAATTAAAATTAAACGACATTGATATGAATGAGAAAAATAAAAAAATGAGAAAGAAATTGATGATAGAAAATATGAAATGATTGTATGCCTAGTATGTTATTCAATTTTCAGAGTTCTATGTTTGGCGACATGCCTATGAGGTTATCCTCATTATTTTCCTTCGGGGCTAGACGCTTGGAGTCACTGTGATATGAATTGCCTTCGGGGCTAGCTTTTGAGCATTACTTGATTTTCCTTCGGGATTAGATATTCAGTGTTATTATGGACCAAAAATAGTAACTTTGGAATTTGAATAATGTATTAGTTTGTTTGGACCCATGCTTGTATATGTGTTTGTGTGAATTATTAAATAATGAAAGAATATGTTTAAAAGTGAGCTTGGATGCCACATTGTGACATAGCATAAGAGCATTTTGTATTGGCATTACTTTAAAGTTTTATTATTATCAAAGTTTGTATTACTAGACTTTTAGCTTAGCGTGATTGTAATTCATCGCGCAGGTGATAGGGGTGATCTGATAGAGCCGAAGAGTTCTACTAGACCTAGTTGGGTCTAGACTTGTGTTTGTTGAGCTTGAAGTATTTTTGCTACTACAAGATCAAGCCAGTTGCCATCATGTATATATTTTATACTACCTCCGTTTCATTAACATAGAAAAAGTAAGATGAACACGAAAGTTAAGGAAATTTTACTTTTTCCATCTCTATTGACTTAAATACCCCTAAAAAAATATTCCTCAAATTAAACTTTTAAGGCAAGGGTATAAATGGTATTTTGTCTCATTCCACTCCCCAAAATTTACCTAAAATGGCATATTTTCTATATAAAAGATACACCAAAAAAGGAAAATTTTCCTGTATTAATGAAACAGAGGGAGTATTATATTACATTTTTTATTTTGTATATTATGTTTATGTTTTTTAGTACCTTGTAAATTATAAAGAATATTTTGGACAAATTATATAATATGGGTTGTGTATATGTGTTTTGATATATATATATATATGTGTGTATATAAATATAAATATTTGGAGAAAATATAGAGAATTTGAGAAGTTGAGGTAAAAATTTGTAATTTATTTTATTGAGAGTATTTTTATGCAGGTTGTGTGTGACACCCTAAGTCTCCAAAGCTAGGGTAAACTTATCTTACTCTAAATCTCAATTCATAACTTATTTAATTCATATCTCTTATAAGTATATGAACATTTATAATATTTATTACATCATTTACAAAATTTAAATAATTCTTAAACTAAAATCAAACTGAAAATACTAATATGTTGGCCCAACCTTTCTAAATACAGAAGAATTTTAAATTTAAGAGTATATGCTCTAATGAAGTCTACCAAGTTAATCTTCAAAAATATCTGAAAATATTAATTATAATGGGGTGAGTCCAACTGCTCAGTAAATAGGTAAGTATGTAACAAGGGGGAACAAATAAAGTTTGATAATATATGTAATATAAACATTATAGATCAACTTGATAAATATAATTGTATTCTCTGTTATTTTTTATATACACTCAAATACAAATTTTTACTATTCTAACTTCAATCCAAGGGCGCATGATGACTTACTTCGCAAGCCCAAGGAGAAATAACTTTAATACACATGTGCAGAGTAATTACCCCGGCCAAGGGTAATTATAATATCATTAAATTTAAACATTCGTCATCAATGTGCGATCAGACAAGTTTATAAAAAAGTGTATATATAAACTAATTTACCAATATAATAAAATTAATTATTTACATATATAATAATTTAAACTACTACAATTTATTTTCACTTAATAAGAAAATAATTAATATTCAGAAATAAATTACTGTAAATAAATTCACTTAATAAATACTTTTCTCAAAATCATATATAAATATAATACTTTTAAGAAAAATATAATGTTACATATTTATCCACTCACCTTAACCAAAAACTAAATTTGTAAATTTAACTGTTTCACCTCTATGATTTATTTCAGCTGTTATATCCACTGCTAGAGTGATATAAGAATAATTATTAACTAAAAATTATCCTAAAATTATTAACTATTATAATATATATGATATAAAACATATATAAAAACTAAAATTCTAACGAATTATCAATAATATTTATCTAATTATTCCATATCGACATTTTCAACTTATCTATAATTCGCCAAAAATACTAAGGATTTAAAATATTTTAATTTACAATTAATGTAATTCATTTATTCTTATAATTTAATAATTATTATAATATTAATATTACTAATAAATATATTTTATTAAACTTTTAATAATATTTATTTAATTCACTTACTAGTTATCCATTTAATTTCAAAACTATATACTACATTAATACTAAGTAATTCTAAGAGAATAATTTTATAATAATAATTTATTTATAATTAATAATTTATTCATTTTAACTCTCTAAAAATATTAACTTATTACAATCACAATGATAGTGAAAATATATTTAATAATATATATATACACAAAATATATCCTTCAAATAGAATAATATTATTTACTGTAATTTTTTTTTACTTTGTAGTATTAAATTTTAATAATAAAAACAATTATAATAAAAGTATTAACAATATTGATACTAAAATTATATTTGCTAATAATAATTATTATAATAAATTTGATAATAAACTTAATAATAATGATATTTAATTATCATAATCATAACAAATTTTAATATTTAACTACTACTTGATATTATGTTTTAATAACTACTATGTTTCAATAATAGTCAATATATATTGATATTCAATAATAATAATAATAATAATAATAATAATAATAACAATGTAACTATTTAAATAAGCATTTAGCAGAGGTTAAATAATATATTAAAAAACTACTAATATGTACATAAAATTCTTATTTAGATAATACTTTAGTAGTGGCATTTAATATAATTTACTTTAACAAACTAGTAATTTATTATTCTTCAATTTACTTATTTATTTTATAAATATATTTATTTATGTCCTTATATCTAAAATACATCCAATTCATTTTGTAATTTATTAACAAAATTTATACTTTAGGGATTGATCTTGATCTTACTATAAATTTTTTTATTCTAAAGTTAATATTCATTTATATATATATATATATTAATAAATCATTATATATTAAATAAATTTCTTAATCATAATTTGATAATAATTTTAAATTCACTAACTAACAATTAACTACTAATTCATAATCTCATTAATAATATATATATTAATTTATTCTATAATTTATTAATAATATTTAAAATTCAATATTTAATTATTTTAATTATATTTAATATTAATATTTTTATTTTAAATTACTGCCTATATAATTAATTGTCTTTTATTCTTATTTCTTTTTTAACAATAATAATTAATCAACTATAATTTCTAATTTAATAATTTTCTAAATTTTAACTAACTATTCATTATTTTCACTACTTCTATTTTTTATTTATTCAAAATTTATATCCTCTAATTATTTCTTATTTTTTATAATATTTGCATTAAATTCTAAATTTTCTATTAAACTAAAATTTAACTAATTAAAACTTTAATAACTGTGTGTGTAAAAATATATCTACATGTGTATATGTATATATATGAATTTTTAAAACTTTATCTATAATTCGCAAATAATATATCGAATCGAAGCTTGAGAAGAGAAGATTCTAAAAATACTCATATCACTGGAAAAGGTCATCAAAAAGTGATTGGAAAAAGCATCCAAAGTTGACGCCGGCGAGATCATCGATCAGAACTTCGGGCAGCGCATGGATTGGATTCCGATGGCGTTTCTCTGAAATTTTGATGGTGTTGGAAAGCTCGGCGAGTTACCTTTTTTGGTGGTCGGCGCTTGTTGCTTGAAGGTGGCCAGAAGACGTCGAACGAAGCTGATGAAGTTTAGTGCTCCAAGAAATCTTACTGTTCCGACCAGCCTTTCCTATGTTTCCAGCGTCTCTCTGTCTCTCTCTCCCGTTTTCCTTTCTTTCTTATTTCCTTCTCCATTTCTTTTTCTTTTTTTTTTATCCAAATTTGTTTCTTTCTTCTTAAATTTATAACCATTAATTTACTTAATCAATTTACATCCACTATCTTTAAAATGGATGTTCCATAATAAAAGTACCCAATATTACCTAATTTTTTCCACTTCTAATTATTTAATCTATATTATTATATATTTTTATTATATATATATATATTTAGGTATTACTATTTATATTCCACTATAAATATATATATTTATTTACCTAATTTGGTCCACTTATTATTATTATTTTTTTTTGGTTAGTCAAAAATTTCTACCACTTCATTAATATAGTGATTTTAATTATTTAAATCACATATTTAATTTACTAACTTTAATTATTATATATGTATATTTGTTACTGATTATTGATAATATATATATTTAAATCATCATAATTATTTATTTTACTAATAAATATTATCATTTTTTATAAATCTACTGATAAATTAAATATTATTTAGTATAATACGTGAACAGGCACAAGCTACCTAGTCTAATGGTAAACTACTTATATTCTTTCTCTTTAACCCAGATTTGAATCACAATGATGTTAAATACTTTTTTTTATTTTACTTAAATAATCCAACACTGACTTTATATATATATAATAAATCAATTTATTAATAAACTCACATTTTTCTAATTTAATTTATTGTTCATACTATATTATTTATTTTTATCATATATATTTTTATATTATTATTTTAGAAAATACAGAGTATTACATTGTGTAACTGTTAAATTTTTGGGATATGCAAATTACAGATAAAACTCCAGCAAATTTTTTTCAGATATTTTCATATAAAATGCTTATTTTGGAACCTATAATTTATAAAGAATATTTATTTATTATTTAAAATTATATTTTAAAGTATTTGAGATTTTAAATTAGAAATATAAAATTTTTTATTAAACTGGGTTGTAATATTTTTATATTTTATATGTATATTTTACATATACTGGGTGTGTATTATACATATATGGGGTATGAGGGTGTTACATTTATTTTGGTATCAGAACCTAGGTTTGAGTTTCTCGACCTATGTGGGTTGTTAGAGAGAAAAAATGAGGATGGTAAATATGGTAGTAAATATCTTTGATGTGACAATTTCTGCTGTATTTGCATATGTAGGTAGTTATGGCATCTCGGATGCACCAGTCTGCAGAGGGTAGTACAGAGAGTGTAGCTCCTGATGAGGGTAGAGTTAGAGCTAGAGCTAGAGTTAAAATTACTAGAAAGGCATCTGCTTTTGTACCAGTTAGACTAGCAGCTGAGAAGATTTCGTCGGGATGGGTACGACATATGGTGGAGTTGTTGAGGTAGGCTCTAGTTCAACAGTCGCCACCACAGCCGTAATTGCAACAGCAGTTGCCGAAAGGGAAGTATGATAAGCTGAGAAAGTTTGGAGCCATAGATTTTACCGGCACTACACATCCAAATGTAGCAGAGTAGTGGCTGGATAGGGTCTAGAGAGTGTTCATTAAGTTGCAGGCTAGTCCAGAGAAAAATTTTGATTATGCTAGATCTCTTCTTCAGGGGGATGCATATGAGTAGTGAAAGACGATTTCTCATGGTACAGCTAATCTACCAGTTTTGACTTATGCCAATTTTCTGCGGGAATTCGAGAAGAAGTATACTCTCAGAGAGTATAAGGATGCCAAGGAGATAGAGTTTTTGAGTTTGAGGCAGGACACAAGAACTGTGACTGAATATGAGATTGAGTTCATCTGGTTGAGCCAGTATACTGGAGGGATTATATTAGATGAGTTTGATAGATGCCGGAGGTTTGAGGAGGGGTTGAGACCCTCTATCATGTGTTTAGTGGCAGACTCTTGATATCATGATTTTTCTTAGTTGGTTGCAGCTTTTAGCAGTATAGAGAGGCACGGGGTCTTGCAGCAGCCGCCGGAGTATAGGAGATCAGAGTTTGAAGACCCCAAGGTGTGAGGCAAGGTCTTTATCATCGAAGAGAGGTCAAGAGGGATATCCTCAGAGGTTTAGTAGGAGCCAGGGGCAGCCTGGCAGGTCATCACAGTGTAAAGGCAGAGACACAGATCTGCAACCTTAGTGGCTAGTGTCTTAACCCTAGTGACTTAGAGTCCTGCTCCACCTACTTGTGCTCATTGTGGTAGGGCACATGGGAGTGTCTACTGGAGGATTGTTGTACTAACAATATGTTGCAGATGTGGATTACCCGACTATTTTCTTAGAGACTATCCGGAGCCACCATATGACAGACAGACAGATACAGTAACTTCTAGACCCAATGTTAGAGGGGGTCGTGGTGGCAGAGGTTTTGGTAGAGGTGGTCGATTAGGGACTGGTCAGAGAGGAGATTCTACAGCAGAGAGTAGACCAGATGATACAAGGCCATCACAGGGGGTTTATGTGATGCAGAGTCAACCATATGCTTCAAATATCATAGCCGGTATTTTTACTTTATTTAGTACTTCAGTTTTTGTATTGATAGACCCTGGGTCAACTCATTCATGCATCAGTGCATCCATACTGCCTGTGAGTAATTTGCATTTTGAGTCCCTAGGATTTGATGTTTTGGTTATAAATTCTTCAGGGCATAGTGTTGTGGTTAGCAGGATACACCGAGATAGTCCAGTTGTTGTTTAGGATAATGAGTTTCTCTGTGACTTGATTGAGATGCCTTTCAAGGAGTATGATCTTATTTTGGGCATGGATTGGTTATCCAGGTATAGGGGCTATGGTAGACTATCACTAAAAATGTGTTATCCTGAGAACACGTGATGGTAGATATGTGGTTGTATCTAGTGAGCAGAGACATCTTTCATCCATGTTTATTTTAGTTATTTCAGCTAGGAGGATGATTTGGAAGGGATGTGCGGCATATCTTGCTCATGTGGTAGATGCAAGAGTAGTGGAGTCCTAGCTTGACAGTATATCTACAGTTGCTGAGTTTTCAGATATTTTTCCTAATGAGTTACCAGGGGTACCTCCTGAGAGAGAGGTGGAATTTGGTATTGTAATACCCTAATTTTTAATGTGCTTTGAAATAGTAATTATGGGAGAGTATATTGATGTAGTGGATAGGGGAAATATAAGATGAATATGTATGATAGATGTAATATATATGTATATGTTATATTTATACTTGAAAAATATTTAAAATAAATGTCATATATATGACATATACATATTCCAAACATATACAACACATATAAAAGAACTATATATATATATATATATATATAAGGATGGAAAGGAAGAGAAGTTGAAATTTACTTCTTCTTCTTCTTCTTCTTCAACGTGAGATAGAGAGACAGATGTGAAAAGAGTGAGATTTTCATATTATATATCAAATTTTATAAGAGATTTAAGAGAAATTAAAGAAGATAATGAAGGTTTAGCAATGGAAATAAGTAAGTACCTTCTTCTTGAGCTTGTTTTATGGATTATATATATATATGATATGGTTAGTGAGAGAAAGTGATGATTAATTGAATAATATGATGATAATAAAATATTGAAGTATACATATATGTTGAATTGATGCTTAGATGATGAAAATATGATTATTTATGAGAATGATGATGAGTAGTTGAAATTGAAAAAAAATGGTGATAAGGAAAAAAGTAAGGGTTTTGTATAAATGAGTTGGGAATTGAGTAAATTGATACATGAATGATTGTATAAATGAATTATATAATGATTATTATTATAATATGTTGGAGTTATATAAGTGTTGAATTGATGAGTGAAGTATGAATATAAACTAAGATGATGATTAAGGGTGTTGTAGTATTGAATTTGGAATGATTGTGTTCATATGGTTGAGAATTTGAAATGTAGATTTTGCCTGACACGGCCAGTGACATTGCCATATCGTTGAGCATGTCAACGATGTTAAGTTCTACATTGATGACACGACCATGTCCCTGAGCGTGTCATAGTTTCTGTATGGCAAGATAATTGACACGACCATGAACATGCCCGTGTTATTAGGCATGTCAAAGTTTCTGTGAGGCATAATAAATGACACAAGCAGTAACACGCCCATGTCATTGGACGTGTCAATGCTTCTATGAGAGTAAGTTAATGACATGGTCAGTAATACGCCCGTGTTGTTGGGCGTGTCACTTGAGAATAACTCTTTTCATTGTTTTTCATTTGTAATTCATATTTAAATGATTTGATATTAAGAATGCCTTAGAATGTGATATTAAATGGTCGTTTATGATCACATTTGGTATATGCATTGAGAGAGAGTAGTTTGCCCAATCCTAGTGTTAAAGAGCAACTTGGAAGAGAAGGTTAGATGAAGTTTAAAGCTTATTTTAGAGTGTTTCCTAAGGTATGTACAAACTCTTGATAAATGAAATATGTGATTGCATTACATTTGGCCTAACACATTGTGAATAAAAAATGTGTTAAGCTACTTGATACATTAAGTATTATGAGTATGGTGCTAGAACATGTGAATTGCTATATATAGGAATTATTATGCATTGTGAAAAGCCATTGTTAATGGCTCAATTGAATGAAATGTAAAGTGAGATGCATTCATGAGAATATTATGCATTGATAGCTAGATTGTATAAAATGAGATGCATTATGATTATATGATGATGTTGATATAAATGAGATAAATGAGGCAATGTGCCTAGCTTGATCATGAGAAAATGAAAGAGAGATTGATAATGAAAATATGAAACAATTGTGTGCCTAGTATGTTATTCAATTTTTAAAGTTCTGTATTTGGCGGCATGCATATATTTGCCTATGGGGCTAGACGCTTGATGTCATTGTGAAAATATTTTTTAGGTGAAAAGATCGGGTCGTAAGCCTTAGAAATAAGTCCTTACAGCTGGGCTAGTGAAAAGACCGGGTCGTAAGACCATGCCTAGTTGGACTGATATATTGGTATTTTATCTTTGGGACAAGACACATGGTGTCATTATGGACCAAAATAGTAACTCTGGGATTTGAATAACATATTAGATCCTTTGGGCTCATACTTGTGTTTGTTTTTATGTGAATTATGAATTGTGGAATAATTGAGTAATATATTAAGATATAATGTTATGAAATATATGATGATGATCATGGAATGATATGATCACAATACATATGCAAATTACTGAAAAGGATTATGGCATAAGAAAATATGCTAAATGATGAGAAATCAATTGTTGAAAGACTTGAGCAGAGCTAAGTCTTGATATTAAAAATGAGATTATGGAAATATAATGTGATGTGTAATATGTATATGGGTGTGAAAATTATATGTGTTATTTCATGAATATTATAATAAGCCATCAAATTGTGGCTTATGTTAAAGATTTATATAAATTATGAAATTAGTGAAAAGATATGAAAAGTGCATTGAAAATGAAAAATATGATGAGAATATGATGATAAATGATGTTAGTGATGTGAGTATGATTTTCTGTAATATATGTATATGCTATTTATACGTACCACTAAGCTTTCGAGCTTAGCGCAGTTGTGTAAATCGCGTAGGTGAGTAGATGGTTGATCTGGGAGTCAAATAATTATGTCATAAAAAGAGTAAGAGTATTTCGAGACCAACTAGAAGGTGATGCATATATGTACAATTTTATTATATTGTATTTTGATAAAAATGTATATATACATAAGTGAATTTCGAAAAAGACAATGTAAATTTATATATATGTAATTTAATCAAAAGTATAATGGTTTTTTAAATGTTACTTTTTAAATAATGAGATTTAATAATGAAAAATGTTCTTTTCTAAAAAAATATATAATTGATATGGAATTAAGGCAAGAAATTTAAACAATACTAAAACGTGACATTCTTATATTTTATATATGTATTGTATGTATACAAGATATATATACAATACTTATATAGAGTATATGGGTGTTATAGGTATTGATTTGATGCATGGTGCCACTTCCATCTCCATTACCCCTTATCGGATGGCACCTGTAGAATTGAAGGAGTTAAAGGTATAGTTACAGGAGTTGCTTGATAAAGGGTTCATCTGCCCTAATGTGTCACCGTGAAGAGCATCTATCTTATTTGTGATGAAGAAAGATGGCACCTTAAGATTATATATTGATTAAAGGTAGTTAAAGAACAAGTACCCTTTACCTCGGATAGATGATCTCTTTGATTAATTTAAGAGAGAAGCAGTATTCTCTAAGATTAATCTGAGATCAAGGTACCATCAGTTGAGAGTTAGAGATGTAGATGTATCCAAGATAGCCTTCCACATGAGGTATGGGCATTATGAATTTCTAGTGATGCCCTTTGGATTGACGAATGCACCAGCAACATTTATGACTTTGATGAATAGGGTGTTTAGACCATGCTTAGATTAGTTTGTGGTGGTCTTCATTGATGATATTCTGGTGTATTCGCATAATAAGGAAGATCATGGCAGGCATTTGTAGATTGTACTGCAGACTTTAAGAGAGAAGCAGTTGTATGCCAAGCTATCTAAGCGTGAGTTCTGGCTCAATCAGGGACTTTTCTCAGTCATGTAGTATCAACAGAGGGTATTAGAGTTGATCCGAGTAAAGTTGAGGCTATCTTGAATTGGAGTCCACCGAAGACTATGACAGAGGTTAGAAGTTTTCTGGGTTTGGCAGGCTATTATTCTTGGTTTGTGAAGGGTTTTTCTATAATAGCTACACCACTCACAAGATTACTTCGAAAAGGAGTTAGATTTGCGTAGACAGACCAGTGTCAGGTGAGTTTTGAGTAGCTGAGAGAGATATTGAGTCATGCTCCTGTTCTTACCCTCCCTGTGGAAGGTAAACCATATGTGATATACATTGATGCTTCACATAGTAGTTTAGGTTATGTTATGATGCAGGAGGATAGAGTCATTGCTTATGCATCTCGATAGTTGAAGCCACACGAGCTGAATTACCCGACTTATGATTTGGAGTTAGCAGCCATAGTTTTTGCATTGAAGATTTGGTGGCACTAATTATATGGGGAGAAATGCTTCATTTATACTAATCATAAGAGTTTGAAGTATCTAGGTATTCAGAGAGAGCTGAATCTTTGGCAGAGATGATGGCTAGAGTTGTTTAAAGACTACGACTATTTGATTGATTATCATCATCGCAAGGCAAATGTTGTTATTGATTCCTTAAGTCAAAAATCTTTGGTAGGTTTGACTGCTTATTCGCTCTCGTTGCTTATTGAGTTGAGAGTGTTGCATGTCAGATTTGAGTCTTATGATGATGGTGCATTGATGGCTCAGTTGCAATTGAGGCCAGTGTTATTGGATCAGGTTAGGGAAGCCCAGTTGGTAGATGAGAAGATCCAGAAGATTGTGTTAGATTGTCAAAAGGGGGAGAGTCGAGACTTTCATGTGAGAAATGATGGCAGTCTTTGGTACAAAGATAGATTGTGCATTCCTGATGATGTAGGATTGAAGAGGATGATGTTAAAGGAAGCACATCAGTCAGTTTATGCTATGCACCCCGATAGTACCAAAATGTATCAAGATTTGAAGCAATATTATTTGTGGTCAGGTATGAAGAGGGACATAGCAGAGTTTGTATCAAAATGTCTCACTTACTAGAAAGTGAAGGCTGAACACCAAGTCCTTTCCGAGTTGCTTCAGCCATTATCAATACTGGAGTGGAAATAGGAGCAAGTGACGATAGACTTTGTGACTGGACAGCCTTTGACCCAAAAGAAGCATGATGCAATCTGGTTGATAGTTGATTGGATGATGAAGACAACTCATTTCTTATAGTTTGGATGGATTACTCACTTGAGAGATTGGCTGAACTGTATATCAGTGAGATAGTGAGGTTGCATGGAGTTTCAGTTTCTTTAGTGTCAGATTGAGATCCCCATTTTACATCGAGATTTTGGAGGAGTTTGCAGGATGCATTAGATTCTTGATTGTATTTTAGTACTGCTTTCCATCCTCAGACAGATAGGCAGTTAGAAAGAGTGATACAAATTCTAGAGGATATATTGAGGAGTTGTATCATTATTTTACTATGAGCTGTGATAGGTTTTTTCCAATGATTGAGTTCACCTACAAAAACAGTCATCAGTCCAATATTGGGATGGCACCTTATGAGGCCTTATATGATAAAAGGTGCAGGACACCATTATGTTGGGATGAGGTTGGAGAAGGTAAACTTGTTGATCCCGATTTGATTAAAGAAACGAAAGAGAAAGTGAAGGTAATTCGGGATCGTTTGAAAGCTGCTTTAGACCGACAGAAATCCTATATGGATTTGAAGAGGAAAGACATAGAGTTCAAAGTGGGAGATAAGATGTTCTTAAAGGTGTCTCTGTAGAAAAAGATTTTGAGATTTGGTCGCAAAGGGAAATTGAGCCCTCGCTTCATAGGACGTTATGAGGTACTAGAGAGAATTGGTCTAGTGGCTTACAGGTTGGCTCTGCCGCCCAAGTTAGACCGGATACATAATATTTTCCATGTTTCTATGCTTTAGAGATACAGGTCAGACCTATCACATATCTTGTCAGTGAAATCTATTGAGGTGAGTCCGGATCTGACTTACGAAGAAGAATCAGTGGCGATCTTGGCACAAGAGGTGAAAGAGTTGAGGAATAAGAAGATGCCACTTGTTAAAGTCTTTTGGAGGACTTATGCCACTGAAAAGACGACATGGGAGAGTAAACAGACGATGCGGAGTCAGTATCCTCAGTTATTTCAGAGTTAATATCAGGTAATTTCGCGGACGAAATTTTCTTTAGGGGGAGAGAATTATAACATTTGTAATTTTTATAAATTAAATAAAATAAATTAAAATGAATTAAATAAAAATTTTAATTAAAAAATTAAAAGATTTTAAGTAAAAAAGTAAAGAGTATATGTGAAATATATATAAAATATACATAATATATACAAAATCCAACACTTTAAAAAGAAAAGTCAAAGGTTATGGAAAAATTATAAATATGCTTTGAAAAATTAAAATTATTTAAATAAATTAAAAATAAATTATTTTTCAATGGAAGATGTAATTTATAGTTTTTTAATTAATTAATTAATTAAAAATATAATAAAATATATTATATATATGGTCAAATTTAAAATGCAAAGTGTGAACACCCGAATTTTGAGGCTCGGAGAGCCGATTTTATCAAGACTGCAAACAACCGAGCCGGACCGAAGGCCTAAGGTAAAATTCACCGAAAGTATATCGATATGGTACCTGAAATGTCCGGGACGACGTGAGGATCACGGATATGGTCCCGGAATAATTTTTGGAGGTCTCTAGCTCCCGAAAGATCAATTTGAGCGAAAACCTGATGAAACCGGCGGCCCAGCCACCGTGACCCCAGCAGCTCGGCCGCCGTGGACGGCGGGGTTGGCTTTTGGAGACTCCGGGCCTCATGCTGACGAATTTAATCCGTAATCAAGAATCATAATCCAAGGTCCAAGAAAACGAGATCTGGAACTTCGAAGTGGAAAAATCCTAAGCAAGGTAATATCATAATTCATCATTTGTCAATTTAAGCATGTCATAAGCATTCCATCTTCTTCTTAATTTCTTTCGGTCAAAGACCTAATCCTTTTAGGTCTAATGGCCTAATGGACAAATCAATCCACATTTCGGTATTAAGCCGTGAATCAATCAATCTTTTTGGCACGGAGCCTAAATCGCATCCTTTTGGTACAAAGTACCTAAATTTCACAGTTAAAATCAACCTTTTGGCACGAAGCCTAAATTGTATCACTTTGGTACGAAGTACCTAAATTTCACAATCAATCATTTTTTTGGCATGAAGCCATATTGCACTCTTTTGGTACAAAGTACCTAAATTTCACCATTTAGCACTAAGTGCTAAATCTCACAAATTTGGCAAAAAGCCCGACAATGCAGGCCAAAGGCCTAAAATTTGCATCTTTTTGGTACAAAGTACCTAAATTTCACCATTTATCACTAAGTGCTAAATCTCACCAATTTGGCAGAAAGCCCGACAAATGCACGAAGCATACACACACACATGCATGAAGCATAAATTTCATCGCCTTTAAACAGGCTTTTCCGAACTACATGGGCTTTGATCTCCCATTCAAACGGGAGTATGTAGGCATATTTGGGATTCACCCCAAATAGCAAGTCCACAATTTACCAACAATCAGTCTTTTTTCTTTTTCTTCATCCCTTTTATATTTACTTCTTTTTATTGTCAAGTTAGTCAAATGCATACATAGTCCCCGAATCCTCCTTGGGTTCGCAGACTAGAAGCCTTTACATTGGATGCATTATTGGAGTCAAACAAGGGTTTTCTTAGTTTTTCCCTTCGAACAAAATAAACTGAGTGGCGACTCCCGACAACAAGTGAACGTTCGCCCGAATCCTTTTCGGGCGAAATCCGAGGTTCACAATTTGGCGACTCCACTGGGGACCATAAAAATGATTTATGGGATCTTAGTGGACTACAATTGTTTATTTGACTAACTTGCCATTCTTTATGGTGCTTTTATTTATTTTGCAGGGTACCTTAGCAATGATTATCCTTTCTTTAAGGATATTGGAATTGAAAGTTGACAAAAGAAATCTTTCTAGGGACCATAAAAAATAATTTATGGGACTCTAGTAGACTACTATTGTTAATTTGACTAACTTGCCCTTCTTTAGGATACGTTTATTTGTTTTGCAGGGTACCTTAGCAATATATATCCTTCCTTTAAGGATATTGGACTGAAGATTGAAGAAAGGAATCTTTTTCCTTTGATGGATCTATTGTTTGACTACTTGTGCATTTATTTTGTCATTCAGAGAATCTTTTTCTCTTGCATATATGGGGGAATCATTTTCCTCCATTGCATAAAAAATTATTTTCAAATGAATTTCTTCTCTTTCTGTTCAAAGTTCTGAGTCTGGATAGCAAGTAGCGCTGACCGGCAGGTCTCCTTGATTATGCCGGCGGACAGCCAAAGCGTCCTCCCTGTTGTCGCAAACCATTCCAATCCTTTTGGAGTGGCCCATGAGTAATCGTACTGTTGGACCCACGCGAAACTCCTTGTTTCACATGTGGTTAGGTATATCTTACTCAAGACTCAAGGGTCCCTATTATAAGCTGATTCTCTATTTTTCATGTGCCAATAGAACCTTCCCTTAGGTTGTATGTACCCAATGATAGTGCCACATTCCATTAAAATGAATTGTGATGTGATGAGGTGCATTCATGCAACATAACAACACGGTTTTGGGGAAAATCTTTTGATATGTGCAAGTGGACCAAGAGTTTTCCTACCCTACACACTACCCTGATCCTTTACCCTTGACCTTTTCAGGTATCCACCATCCGTGTGCCGTCACCTACACAAACTACACCAACTCCAACTAGGCAATCACCCACAAGCTCTACCACTCCAATTCCTGAAATGGCTACAATTGAACAGATCAAGGCCTTGTTAGATGGACAGGCTAAGGAAATTGAAGCTAGGATGCAAGAAAAAATTGATGAAGCTTTAGCCGCCCAGAGGGTAGCCATCTTGGCTGAATTGGGAGGAGTACCAAAGACAGCCACTACTTCTGGAAATTTAGGGAAAGAACCTATTGTGGGACAAACTAGTACCCCCATGACTGCTCAGAATACCCCTGTCATCAATTTGGAGGATCCACCCTCTAAGAATGTCACTGAAACTGATGAACTGAAAAGAAAACTTGAATTGCTGGAAAGGTCAATCACTGCAATGAAAACTCATAAAGAGGTGGTAGACATGGATTCTTTATCCTTGTTTCCCCAAGCTAGATTGCCTCCAAAATTCAAGATGCCTGGGATGGACAGATTTGATGGGACTACTTGCCCTAAAACTCACCTCAAGATGTATGTGGGGGCATTAAGCCCTTGGGGTTTAAATGATGAGCTCTTTGCTCAATTATTCCAACAATCTTTGACTGGTGCTGCCCTCAAGTGGTTTGTAAGCCTGGACCATGCCAAGATTAAGACCTGGGAAGACATCTACAATGCATTTAACTCTCAATACCACTATAATATTGAGGTGGATGTCACCAGAAGGGAACTTGAGACTACCAAGCAGAACAACAATGAACCCTTCTCCTCGTTCCTTACGAGGTGGAGGGCAAAGGCCGCCCAAATGATCAATCGCCCTTCAGAACAAGAGCAGATTGATATCATAATCAGAAATTTAAGGCCTACATATCAAGCCCAACTGCAAACCCAATACCTACCTACTTTCAAATCGCTCATTGCGACTGCAACCAAGGTAGAAGATCTGATACAATTGGGTAAGATAGTAGATGAAGAAGCTATCTCAAAGTATAAAAAACAAGGCCAAGCTGCTTCCTCAAGCGAAGTAAATGAAGTGGCCAATATTGCCCCTGCGAATCCTTTACGTGTGGGCAATCTTGGGCAGAGAAATCAGCCAAGAAGGCAATATACCAACCTTGGGATGCCCCTTCATCTAGTGTTTAAAAAGGCCGTGGAAGGGAAATATTTGAAGCCTTTGGACCCAAGGCCTCCTCCAAACCCATTACCCTCCAATTACAGGGCCAATGAGTACTGTGAGTACCACCAAGGAAATGGGCACAGAACAGATGCTTGCTGGACTTTGAAAAACTGCATCCAGGATTTGGTGGATAGTGGTGACATCATTCCTCTCAGGAGGCAACCAAACATTAACACTAACCCCTTGCTCAATTATTCCATCAATGCCATCACTGTGGAAGATTTCATGCAGCCTAGTCTCTTTGATGAGGTTGCTATGGTAACCAATTTTGAAGACAAAAGGGGCTTCACCAAACTGATCAAGACCACAGATGGACCACTGATGAACTGGTACGCCGAGGAGGGACAAGCTGCTCTAGTCAAACCCAGTCCTATGTCACACCCTGAACCCGAGTCTTGTACTAAGTCAAATCCTGAGTCAAACACCAAGTCAGAGTCTAATTCTGAGTCTTCTGTAGTTTCATATTCAGAAAACCCTGATGTCAAATCTAATGTAATCTTGGAGAATGACTCCGCCATTATCAATGAAACTCTTCAAATTCTTGGTTACCCCGTGTCTTTTGCCTTCCAAGTATTATTTAGCAAAAATGATATAAATGAAATAAAAGAAATAAATGAAAAGATAATAATTGGCAAAGAAAATGACCATACATACATTGCATGTGATTGTGTGAATAAGGAACAGGTTCTTGAGTGCATCAGAAAGTATGCCAACTGCTTCATGTGGAAGACAAGTGATGTCACGGGAATAGACCCAGCCATAGCAGTTCACAAGATTCCGCTATATCCCGATGCAAAGCCGGTTAAGCAAAAATTGAGCAGAATGAAGCCATAATGGTCTTTGAAGATTAAAGAGGAGGTTGCCAAACAACTGGACAATAAGTTCATAGAACCAATTGCCTACCCTTCCTGGTTAGCAAACATTGTACCGGTCCCGAAGAAAGATGGAAAAGTCAGGATGTGTGTTGACTACAGAGATCTGAATAAAGCTTGTCCCAAGGACGATTTCCCGCTACCACACATCGATTTGCTAATAGACGGGATGGCAACGACAATCTTTCATGACATGATTTACAAAGAAGTAAAAGTGTATGTTGATGATATGATTGTTAAGTCAAAATCTCCAGAAGAGCACGTCTAAGCACTTGAGAAGTTCTTCCTTAGACTTCGCAAGTACAATTTGAAGCTTAAATCCTGCAAAGTGACTCTTTGGTGTAACATCAGGCCAATTTGGGATATTATTGGTCCACCATGAACACAGACTGTGTGGCATTTGTGCAAGGATGTCATCAATGTCAGATATTTGCTAAGCTGCAGGAGCAACCTCCCGTTGCCCTGAATCCAATCACTTCTCCATGGCCCTTCGCTACTTGGGGAATAGATATAATTGGCAAAATACATCCAAAAGCCTCAAATGGACATCAGTTTATCTTGGTAGCAGTGGATTACTTCACAAAGTGGGTTGAAGCAGCTTCCTATGCAGAATTAGACGCCAAAAAGGCAGCACAGTTTGTCCGAACCAACATCCTTTGTCGGTACGGAACACCATTTGAGATTATCACTGATAATGGAACCCATTTCCAAGCAGAATTCGCCAAACTCTTGAAGGATAAGAAAATCCAGCATCATAAGTCCTCTCCTTATAGACCTCAAACAAATGGAGCTGTAGAAGCAGCGAACAAGTCTATAAAGGTGATCATACAAAAAATGATCAAGGAGCATAGGCGTTGGCATGAGAAGTTACCATTGGCCTTGTGGGGATACAGAACATCAATTAGAACTCCTACTGGGGCAACCCCGTATTCACTAGTATATGGAATGGAAGCAGTACTCCCCATTGAACTGGAAGTTCAATCGGCGAGAATAATTCAAGAAAGTCAGATAAATGAAGCTGAATGGATCAGCAGTTATCATCATCAGTTGTTGGGTTTGGATGAAAAAAAAAAGACTTCAAGCTCTACATCGGATTCAAGGGTATCAGAGGCGAATGGCCAGACATTTCAACAAAAAGGTCAAAGATCGAAAGTTGGAAGAAGGTTGTTTGGTCCTAAAAGAGATCAGAACACTTGTTACAGATCCTCGTGGGAAGTTTCGTCCTCATTGGGCGGGACCCTACATTTTAAAGAAAATACTTTCCAGTGGAGCCGTCATCTTGTCTGATTTGGATGGTCTGGAGTTCATAAACCCATGCAATCTGGATCAACTGAAGAAATATTATGTATGATCATGCATTCCAAAAGGAACTACATTAGACCTGATTCTCGCAAACTAATTCGAGATATGTAGGCAGCTCTCCTTGAGCACGGTCTAAATTTTAATAAAAATCATTCATTTTTCTTTTGCCAACATAAAAAAAAACAAAACAAAACAAAAAAAACAAAAAAATCCCGCTAAGCCGAAAACCCACAAAGGGCGGCTTAGGCAATAGTGGGGCCCGCTAAGTCGAAAACCCGCAAAGGGCGGCTTAGACAAGAATGGGTAAGAGCTCGCTAAGTTGAAAATCTGAAAGGATAGCTTAGGCAAAAATTAGAGCAAGTAAATAAAGTAGATAATGCTTAGAAAGCAAAGGAAAGAGTCATGCCAAGAAGAGTCATTCATTCCCAAGGGAGTCATTCATTCAAAAAAAAAAAAAAAGGAAGTCATTCCTTTCATAAAGTACCAAAAACCAATCAAAAAGAGTCAAACCACAAGTCCAAAACGTAAAAAAAAAAAAAGACAATGGAGTCACCCTGGGATCTAAATCCTACGCCTCCTACGTGGGGCAGAGTCTTCGGTATCTTCCTTAGTTCCGGAACTCTCTGCAGCGTCTGCCTTCTCCTCGTTAAGAGGAACCACCTCATTTCCCTCCAGCTCCTGCAGCAATGCAAGCCTCCTTGGCTTTTCAATTGGCCAAACTTCAGCTATAAACCAAGTTCTGTACTCAGGAGTAGTCTGAACAGGGGAAGGCTCTGCAAAAAGCCTGATCATCTGATGGTCCCTAACTTAAGTTTGAAGAACAGCTCGAGTAACCCCGGGAATAATTTGGGGGCAACTTTAGAAAAATTCAAGTTCCTCCCCCAATGGAGTTGGACTTCGTAGAGGGTTATTTCTAAGTTCTTTACTAGAAATAATTACTGATAGCTTGAGCTTGAGGCCTTGTAAAGTTGAAAAGCCTCTGAAAAGCCCCACATAACCAATTTGAACCTCATGCTTTACAAGGGGGGCATTTGAGTCACATCCAATGATTGAGCAGAATTCCTCAAAAAGAGGACACATCTCGTCCATCTGGGCACCAAACCTGAAGACGTGAGCTTGCGGAACCCAAAATTTGGTACAAGCGTGCAAGAAATCCCAATCCACCAATATCTCTCTAAGAGTAGCAACAACTTTCAATCCATATCTTTCCATATTGATCCTTTCAACCTTATGGAGACTCTTGGTCCAGTTGTGCATACAACGGTTGTAAAAAAAAGAAAAAAAAACCTTTTTGAAAAATAGAAGAGAACATCATGCATACATATGTGCTGTTTGTGCTTAACAAAAGTGCAGGTACAGAAAAATCAGAAATGTTGCAAGCAATCCAGAAGTGCCAAAAGGCGTATCTTTTACCCCTCGCTCAAAATTCGCTCTTCAGAAAGCCACTAGGCCCCATAAATCATTTTTATGAACCCCAGTGGGGGGCAATTGTGAACACCCGAATTTTGATGCTCGGAGAGCCGATTTTATCAAGACTGCAAACAACCGAGCCGGACCGAAGGCCTAAGGTAAAATTCACCGAAAGTATATCGATATGGTACTTGAAATGTCCGGGATGACGTGAGGATCACGGATATGGTCCCGGAATAATTTTTGGAGGTCTCTAGCTCCCGAAAGATCAGTTTGAGCGAAAACCGGACGAAACCGGCGGCCCAGCCACCGTGACCCCAGCGGCTCGGTCGCCGTGTCCCGGCGGCTCGGCCGCCGTCCAGCCCGATTTTGCCTATAAATTGCCTTCAAGTGTTCAGAAAAAGGGGTTGGCTTTTGGAGACTCCGGGCCTCATGCTGACGAATTTAATCCGTAATCAAGAATCATAATCCAAGGTCCAAGAAAACGAGATCTGGAACTTCGAAGTGGAAAAATCCTAAGCAAGGTAATATCCTAATTCATCATTTGTCAATTTAAGCATGTCATAAGCATTCCATCTTCTTCTTAATTTCTTTCGGTCAAAGACCTAATCCTTTTAGGTCTAATGGCCTAATGGACAAATCAATCCACATTTCGGCATTAAGCCGTGAATCAATCAATCTTTTTGGCACGGAGCCTAAATCGCATCCTTTTGGTACAAAGTACCTAAATTTCACAGTTAAAATCAACCTTTTGGCACGAAGCCTAAATTGTCTCACTTTGGTACGAAGTACCTAAATTTCACAATCAATCAATCTTTTGGCATGAAGCCATATTGCACTCTTTTGGTACAAAGTACCTAAATTTCACCATTTAGCACTAAGTGCTAAATCTCACAAATTTGGCAAAAAGCCCGACAATGCAGGCCAAAGGCCTAAAATTTGAATCTTTTTGGTACAAAGTACCTAAATTTCACCATTTAGCACTAAGTGCTAAATCTCACCAATTTGGCAGAAAGCCCGACAAATGCACGAAGCATACACACACATGCATGAAGCATAAATTTCATCGCCTTTAAACAGGCTTTTCCGAACTACATGGGCTTTGATCTCCCATTCAAACGGGAGTATGTAGGCATATTTGGGATTCACCCCAAATAGCAAGTCCACAATTTACCAACAATCAGTCTTTTTTCTTTTCTTCATCCCTTTTATATTTACTTCTTTTTATTGTCAAGTTAGTCAAATGCATGACATAGTCCCCGAATCCTCCTTGAGTTCGCAGACTAGAAGCCTTTACATTGGATGCATTATTGGAGTCAAACAAGGATTTTCTTAGTTTTTCCCTTCGAACAAAATAAACTGAGTGGCGACTCCCGACAACAAGTGAACGTTCGCCCGAATCCTTTTCGGGCGGAATCCGAGGTTCACACAAAGAAAGAGAAATTTTAAAAAGTCTTCATCTTCTTCATCTTTCTTAAGCTAGCAAAAAGTTCATAGCCATACAAGAGAAGGTTTTTTCTTCTTCCAAGCTTCCATAATTGAAAGGATTTCAAGGATTTAAGTGGGATTTTGGTGATTTTCTCTTGAAATGGTAATATTCCAACTTATTTCTTTGGATTTTTATAAAGATTTGACTATGTTGAATTTGATTAAATTATTTTGATTAGTTATTAATGATTTTTAAGTTGGATTGAAAAAATGGTTAAGTTTAAGTGGAGTTTGATGAAAAGAGAGAATTTAGGGTTATGAAACATTTTGTACTTTTGAAATTATATATTTTAATTGTGCAAATTGATTCTAAATGTGTTATTTTGTTGCATAAACAAGGATTTTAAAGTCAAATGATGGATTTGGTTAAAATTTGGTTAGAGATTGGATGAGGTAGTGTTGAATTTAGAGTTTTGAAAAGGAAATTTTTAAAGAATGGTTAATTATTTGATTTTAATGTTTAAATCATTTTATTTAATGACATAAGTGATGGAAATAAGATTGGATTGACAATTGGAATGGAGAACCTTTAATGGGGGAAGGTTATGCCATTTTAGGATTTTGAAAATAAGTATGTGTTTATATAATGTAATTGATTGAAATATATTAAAAAATATTTTTAATGATATTAATAAACTTAAAATACTAATTTAAATGGCTTGATATGGTTTTTCAAAGTTAAAGTAAGATAAAGCTTAATTTTGAGATTTTGATTTGAGTGGTGTTTAATTATGGTTTGATATTGAGAATGCCTTAGAATGTGATATTAAATGATTATTTATTATCACATTTAGTATAGGCATTGAGAGAAAGTAGTTTGTCCAACCCTAGTGTTGAATGACAACTTGGAAAAGAAGGTTGGAGAAAGTTTTAAAGCTTGTTTTGGAGTGCTTTCTAAGGTAAGTACAAACTTTTGATAAATTAGATATGTTAGCACTAAATTGGGCTTAACACATTTTGGATGAAAATTGTGTTAAGCTACTTGATACATTAAACATTCATGAACATTGTGCTATGACATGTAAATTTTTATGTATGCATTATGAAAAGCCATTATTAATAGCTAGATTGAATAAAATGTGAATTATGTGCAAAATATAAAAATGACTCAAAGTATTTGGGTTATGTGATTTTATTATGGAATATCCTACATTGTGATGAAATGATGAAATGAAATAAATTGAAATGAAATAACATTGATATGAATGAGAAAAATGAGAAAATGAGAAAGAAATTGATGATGAAAAATATGAAATAATTGTGTGCCTATTATGTTATTCAATTTTTCAGAGTTCTGTGTTTGGCGGCATGTCTATGAGGTTATCCTTATTATTTGCCTTCGGGGCTAGACGCTTAGCGTCACTGTGATATGATTTACCTTTGAGGCTAGCTTTTGAGCATTACTTTATTTGCCTTCGGGACTAGACACTTGGTGTCATTATGGACCAAAAATAGTAACTCTAAGATTTGAATATTATATTAGTTTATTTAGGCCCATGCTTATGTATGTGTTTGTGTTAATTATTAAATGATTAAAGAATATGTTTAAAAGTGAGATTGGATGCCATATTGTGACATAGCATTAGAGCATTTTGCATTGACATTACTTTAAAGTTTTATTATTATCAAAGTTTTTATTACTAGGCTTTTAGCTTAGCGCGATTGTAATTCATCGCGCAAGTGACAGGGGTGATCCGGTAGAGCTGAAGAGTTTGGATCTAGGCTTGTGTTTGTTGAACTTGAAGTGTTTTTGCTACTACAAGATTGAGCAAGTTGCCATCGTGTATATATTTTATATTATAGTACATTTTGTTATTTTGTATATTATATTTATGTTTTTAAGTACCGTGTAAATTATAAATAATATTTTAGACAAATTGTATAATGTGGATTGTGTATATGTGTTTTGATATATATATATATAGATATAAATGTTTTGAGAAAATATGGGGGATTTGAGAAGTTGAGGTGGAAAAGTTTGATTTGTTTTATTGGAAGTATTTTTATGCATGTTGTATAACTGTTGAATTTTTGGGATATTCAAATTATGGACAAAACTCTAGTGAATTTTTCTCAGAGTTTTTTCATATAAAATGCTTATTTTGGAACTTATAATTTATAAAGAATATTTTATTTATTATTTAAAATTACATTTTAAAGTATTTGAGATTTGAAATTAGAAATATGAAAATTTCTATTAAACCGGTTTGTGGTATTCTTATACTTTATATGCATATTTTACATATACTGGTATATATACTCTATATATAGGGTATAAGGGTGTTACAGAGAGTTTTTCTAGACTGGGTCGAGTCTAGATTTGAAGTTGCTTGTTGAGTTAATTTATGTACATCAATATCAAAGTTATTTGCTATCATGTATATATTTTATATTATAGTAATTTTGATATTATATATATTATATTATATTTTCGGAGTATACATTATAAATTATAAGGTATATTTTGAAAAAATTATATAATGTGGGTTTTATATATGTTTTTGATATATATACATGTATTAATATTTTGAGAAAATATGGAGAAATTGAGAAGTTGAGGTGGAAATGTGTGATTTATTTTATTCGGAGTGTTTTTATACAGATTGTGTAACTGTTAAAAATTTGAAATGTTCAAATTACAGACAAAAATTTGACAAATTTTTTATAGAGATTTTCATATAAAATATTTATTTTTGAAACCTATAATTTATAAAAAATATTTTATTTGTTATTTAAATATACATTTTAAAGTATTTGAAATTTTAAACTGAAAATGTGAAAAATTTTAGTAAACTAGATTGTAACATTTTTATATCGTATAAGCGTATTTTATATATATTTAACGTATATATTATACATATATAAAATATAAGGGTGTTACATTTATAATTTATAATAATTTAATATTCTATAATTTAATAAATAATTAGAAATATTAAATGATTTATAATAATTATATAGGATTTTTAATATTTTTTAATATAGTATTAACTATAGTATCACAAAATTAATATTAAAAATATTAAAACATAATTTATATTAAAGAATATTATAATATATAATATTAAAAAAATAATTTTTAATGTTATAATCTATTAATACAATTTTATTGACTAATGAGAAAATAATTAGAATTAAATTTTAGTTTTTAAATTTGTATTTTAGAAAACATGATAGTTAGCATCCCCTACATTATTAGTTTTTCAAAATTAAATTTTTGCCTCATATTTTTATTTATTTTTATAAAAAATACATATTCATGCCCTTCAAACTTCTCATATCTTGTTACCTATATACATTAGTTATTAATAGTTAATTGAATTTGAATTTTTAAGTTTTTTATACAAATATTTCATTCTTTTATCACTTAAAAAGTGTGCACTTGATTTTTATTATTTTTTAAATACTTTCTCATTAGTCAATAGAATTGCATTAATAAATTATGATATTAAAAATATTAGATTTTAATATTATAAATTATAATATTTTTAATATAAATTATTTATTAATAATTTTAAATTAATTTTATAATATTATAATTAATATTATATTAAAAATTTATAAAATCCTATATAATATAAATTATTATAAATTTTTTAATATTTGTAATTATTTGTTAAATTATAGATTATAAAATTATTATAAATTATAAATTATTGATATTAAAAATATTAATTAATAAATAATTTTTAAAAATATTATATTTATATATTTTTTACAAAATTCAATTTGGGCCCTAATATTTAACTAAAGTCTAAATTGAATCTTGCCATTAACTAATTTAATGATTCCAGTTATAAAAAGGGGGATTTGAACTAATTTAAAAAAAAAATATCAATTTGATATATATATATATATATAAGAGCCAATTCTAACTTTTTGCTATAATATATGGGCAATTAAACTTTTGTCTATTAAAATATATATGTTTGTGTGAAAAAAAATTAATCACTTCAAATAAAAATTTTATTTTATATCCAAGTGTTTGATATTCTTGAATTAAAAAATATATGAATTTTAATAGTATATAGTTAAAAAATAAATACTTAATTGAATATGTCACAATATGTCAATCATTTATTGATACGGCGGTTCTGAAATTTGAGTGAATTTAAAATCATCAGGCAATAACTTAATTGACACAAATAAGCACTTAAAATCAATTTTCTTATCTCATGAGCCAAATGTATGAAAATATACATATATTGACAGTTTTACAATCAATAAGCTCAACAATTAACATTCTCATAAATATATAGGCAACACATGATGTAAATAATAATAATATCAATGTTAATCTTATTATTTATCTATAGCATGAGATTACAACTTCATTTATTTTACAGTAAAGAATTCTTTAAAATTATACATAAGATATATCATAAATTATAGCAAAACATTCATACCATGCATAATATGAATCATAATAAGACAAAAACTTATTTATATATAAACATATGCTTAGTCGAGCATATTCATTAAATAGTTTTAATGAATATAAAAATATTATTTGTTTTTAAGAAATAAATTTTAAAAAATTATTAACTTAAAATTTTACAATACGCAAATCTGGGATTTGAAACCCATCAAGTCTCTTACTCCATACATCAAAATTTCATTCTCACAACATTTTTCTAGCATATGATTTTAACAAGAAAAAAAGAGATAGAAAATAGATAAAGCTAAATTTGATTTGCAGAGTTCTTTAGAAAAGTAATTCATAGCTAGCTAAAGATAGCGATTTGGAGAAAAACTAGGGGCAGAACTACCGGGGGGGGGGGGGGGTCGGAGATTCCGGTGACCCTGCTTGCAGCCGACCTCTCCCCTGTGGTTCCGCCTTTGTGAGATTGTGCTCCGTCGGCAATGGCACTTTTACAATTGCAGAGGAAAGGGTTTCAAAGGGAAGATGAAGATGGACGACTGACAAAATGAAAGAAGATGTTGGGCCGAAATTTAGTTTTTTTTAAGTATAAGTCAACTTTGGCCCACAACCTCTCAATTAGCTTATTTAGGCCCTACAAACATCCATCTGAATATTTATATTTCCTTATAAGTTCCCTTCTCTCTACCAACACTTTGCCAATTCTAATAGACACTCCTCTAACTTTAGCCTTTCTAAGAAGAAAAAAAGTTCTTTTGGAGCTGGAATAAAATATTCAAAATATTCATTAATGACATTAAAATTAGATTTTTAAACAAAATTTATATTTTATAGTTATATAAAACTACAAAATAATTAAAGAATCAAAATTATCTTGTCTTAATCCATTTAAAATATTATTCTTATAAAAAATAGTTTCAATCTTATTAAAAAATAGCTAATAGTTAAAAATAATAATGCAATAAAATTTTAAAATAATAATTCAACCTTATTACAAAATTTATTCTAAAAAGTTTTTATAATTATTAACAATGAATCCATTTTTCCTTTCAAAATATGCAAATTCGTAGAATTTAATTGTATCATTTCATTAAATTAAAAGTTGACAAATAGTTCACAATTATATATTGACATATTTATTTTCAGACTTGATTTTTCTTTTATTGAAAAAATGCCCCCCTCCTCCCTAATTTTCTGATTCTTCTACTACGTATAACCCATTATTATCATCATCATCGTCTCTTCACTGATATTTTTTTCTTTCTTTTCTAGTTTTGTTTTTGTTATTCAATGAATGATGTCTTTCTATCTCTGTAAATTCATTGTCACTTACTATTCCTTTTTTTTTTTTATATATAAAAATTGTGTTTACTGCATCCAAAGTATGGATTCCCTCTTTCTTTATTTCTTGCTTCTTTAAGAAAATATTTTTATCAAACAAAACCCAAAACAAAGAAAGAAACTATTGGATGGATTAATTTGGAGTTTGTGGTTTTTGTTCAATGGATTATACAATCAAATGAATCAATTTGGTATTTGGTTTTATTTTTGTTCAATGAATCATAATAATTTCATGAATCAATATGGTTCCTTTGTTTTTTCTTTTTCAAATTTAGGTTTTTTTTTTGTTCCAAATTTGGATTCTTTCAAATTTGGATTTTTTTTTTCAAATTTGAATTCTTTTAAATTTAGATTCTAATTCCTATATACTTTCCTTTTCAAATTAGGTTTTTTCTTTTTCTTTTTTTGGTTAAGCTTCATAAGTTTAATTTCATCCAAACTCTGATTGAAAAAATCTTTATCATAAGTATATTGATTCTACATAATTAAGCACAATAGGAAGATCCTTTTTTTTCCTCGTCTACATACTAATCAGCAGAGCTCAAGCTTCAAATATCCACCCATACAAAGAATTAGAAGTAGGGATTCAGTGATAGCAAACACATGTATTAAATGGGTCAATCCTCTATGCAAGTCTCCTTCCCATAATTAAGAATGGCTTGATAAATTTTAATCGGTTGGAGATTTTTTGGATTTTTGTTCTTTAGATTTATTAATTTTATGGGTTATAGTTTATGTTCTTCGTGTTTTTCAATTTTTTTTGCTTTTTTTTTTTAATTTTTTGAACTTATTATTAATTATTATTTTAAAATAAAAATTATTGTTTTAATAGTGTTATTGAATTATTGTTAGTCAAGGGCTTAAAAAGCTCATTTGAATAAAGTCCATAACTAATTGCGTCCAAATTTTCTTTAAGGCCAATGTGTACTTTGACGAAAATATCGAGAACATATTTGCACCTTTTTCTTTTTATTAATCATGAATATGAAATATTAAGTCAGAGTACAAGCACATGTTAGAGAACATTATAAGGGACAGACCTAGTATCAAAATACTACATGGATTAGTGTTATAAGTGATTCTCATCACATCACAATAGTATTATGTAGTTCTTTGACTTGAAATCATTATGGTTCTTTACATGAGGTGCTGTGTGTTTTGATATAGTTCTATATCATCTTTAAACAAATGAAATAAAGATTATTATTTGACACTGCTTAATAAATCATGTAGAGAGATGGAATTTTTCTCTCTCATATTATGAGAGAGATATTCCAAGCCTCTTGACAAGTGAAACTGAGAAAGATGTATGGTGATGCTCAAATCAATTAATAAGGATTATCAGTATTATTTGTTAAGTCAGTCTGCTTGGGAATTAAAAAATCATGATCAATCAATATAAAGATGACATATTCCATGTCTCATTACTAATATAAATATCATGTGATAAAAGGATTAAATGTCTGATTGTGAATTAGAATATGTTTGGACCTTCGATCTTCACTTAATTTGTATAGATATAATGTCTTGCTAGAAACCACATATGATTTATGGCTTGAAATAATTATTCAAGCCCTTTGCCAATATTAAGTGAACCTACAGGGTCACACACATAGAGTGTACTTTTGTAGATATAATTAATCCAAACATATTCCATTTTTATGTAATCTTGAAAACATTTTTGGAAATTAAAACATTTTGTAATCATTTAAAATGTTTTAAGAGTGTATATATGTTTCCTTAATTGTTAAGGAAGCTTAAAAAATGATTTTATATACATATATATGTGTGTAACACCCTCTGACAGTGTTGTTCGAGAACCGTCAGAAGATGCTACTTTATATAGTACAATCCTATCCAATATTAAATAAACATTAAAAACAATTTAACTAAATATTTTGGTAGAATGTCCTCTGTATTATTCACTTCTAAATTTTCTCTCACACCTAACACCACCTACATAAAAATACTTCCATCCTTCTTAAAATCAAACTCAACTCCGATAACAACATTCCACTAATAATCAATCACAATCCAAGCAAATGTAACATTCTTGTATCAATCTATATAACTTTACATGTATCTTTACAATCTCTCAAAATAAATAAATAAATAAATCTTATACTCAAATTGAGATTCAAAACAAAACACATATTATCCATTTAGAATACGCATAAGTTTAATCCTACACTCAACTGCTATTGGTCGCAAGAAAAATTCATAATCTATAACAAAAAATCATACATAAAGTCCAATAACTCAATATACTACTATGTGAACTGCATTTAAATATGTAATACAAAATTCCTTCAACAATAACATCTTAAAAGTTGCAAATGGTCTTTAAATCTCTAATTCTCCACTCGTCGGATTTGTTTTGGTTCATCTAATCTAAGCGTCAGAAAAATCTAACATGCTAAGCTAATTGCTTAGTGGTACTTGTATACACATATTTTGCTACTTAATATCAAAGAAAATAATTATAATAGTAAAAGTAACAAATCTCAATTTTTGAAAACAATTCAATAAATCAAATACTTTCAATCAAACTTATATTAATATTAATAAGCTTCAAATTCAATTTTAATAATAATGTGAGCGGGGATTTTCGCTCTCACTCTTGGTGGAATGATTCTTACGGCTTCGGCATTGTTAGGCTCGAGGCATTAGAGAACACGAGCCTAAATCCGGAGAAAATAAAATCGCCACCCAGAAGGGCCGGAAAAAAGAAAGGGGTAGATGACTCGATTCCTAAGGAATTTTCAACCCCCTTAATGAATTCGGAAAGTTGGATACTTATGGAAAATGTGAGAAACGGCCCAGCACCCCCACAACTTCCGGTTCATTGGAACCGCCTCCTTTGTATGTCTTAATATTATAAAATTCTTAAATATAATGATATTATTCATACTACATACAACAATTAAAATAAAACATCATTATATTAAAATCAAAATAATGTTCAAATAAAATAAATAAATGGACACCCATCCGAGGATGAAAATGTGTCCTTATATCGTCCAATATCTAAAACTAAATAGGACACCCACTAAAAGGTGAAAACATGTCCTTTACATTAGTCTCAAAATTAGAACATAAATTAAATTTCATGAAGCTTAGATAATAAGGTATCCAATCATGGAAACATACCTCTTACATTATTAATAGATAAATAATAATAAAAAAATATTCATCCATGATAAACAAATTAAATATTGAAAATAAATTGATCATCAAGACATATAATAAATTACATAATTAAATCTAGAACTAAATAAAGCAATAAATGTATTAGTCTAGAGTTTATACTTTAAATTAAGATTTTGGAATTAATATAAATATTCTTTAGAATATTTAGGCTACCGTGAAGGTTTTTTTTTTTTGTAAAAATAAAAATTGATTAGAGTTTTGTAATTCTAAGAAAATAATGGGATTTAGGTTAATTAAATTAGGGTTAATATCATGCAATTAGGATTTTGAGATTTTTGAATAAATTTAAGTTAAGAATTTTATGAAAACAAAATTAAAGTTTTTGTAATTAAAACACATAATGTGATAATATTTAACAAAATTAAATGAAGGTACTGTGGTATATTAATTAAATGCACTTGAAAGAGATTAGGCTAATATATTACTGAATGAATTAAAATTCAAATATATAATCTATTATGAATTAATTTAAGTAGAGAAAGAACATATTCAATACTTGAAATAATGAAAACATGCTATATTAATTTAATTAAGAACGCACATTCATTGTTGGTTTCTCCACAATTTATGGAATAAAATTCTGGCAGAACAATTCACCAAGACAACACTGATTTGTTGCCTTGATTATGGATCCTCTCTTGTTTCTGTTGCTTTTCCCTTGCTCAAGCTCACTGAAGTTCCAAGTCCTTGATTCCTTGTTGCTAAAAATTTCCGGAGTTCAAAAGTTCATAATTTCAAAGCTAAAAATTGCCAAAGATTAAAAGTCCAAAAGTCTTCTCTGTATCTTTTTGGTTTTGGTGTTTCTGCCCGAAGAAAAGAAAAAGTCCTAGTAATTGCTCTTCAAAAAATCCTCCTGGCCGAATAAAAAAAAACCTCCTTTTGTAATTCTTTTAATGTGGTATTTATAAGAAAAAATTAAAAAAAAACCTAATACTAATTGGTTAAGAAAATAAAATTGTTTAGGAAATAAAACTTTAAAATTGAGTAAAAACTAATTCATCAAAAATTGGACACATGCCCGGGCTGGCAAGGAACGGGCTACTGGGGCATAATTTCGCTGGGTGAACTGGCTGCTGGGGCTAGAACTACACTAATAAAAATTGCTACAGTGCGAGAATTGTGCTGGCAAAAATTACTGCTGGGCAACAATTCAATTAAAAGCCTGCGGTGAATTGGCCTGTGGCACGCCAATTCACCGTAGGCCCGCCTGCGGCAAATTGGCCTACAGCAGGCCAATTGCTACCTGCCGCGCGTCGCTCGCCGATCCATTCAATTTTTGATTTTTTACTTTTTATTTTATTTTTATTAAAAATAAATATTATTATATTATTAAAAATAATAAAAATATTATAAATAATAAATAAAATAAAATAAATATTATATTATTAAAATAAATATTAAAATGAATAGTAAATATTAAAATAAATAAATAAATAATACTATAAAAATTATTTCAGACTGTTTTAAAATTTTTGGACCGGACTTGGTAAAAAATTAAGGATTTACAGTTTGCCCCCTGCTTGAACGATCCGAGACTTTTAGTTAAAGAGAGTGAAAAGCAACATGAATTTCAATAGATTTTTGGTTAGGATAGGTTTTGAAAAAGATTTGGGTACTTGGACCCGGGATTAGGTACTTGGACCAGAGATTGAGTTGGATTTGGATACTTGGACCTGAGCCAGAATACTTGGGCCCGAGACTGAATTTTGTTTAGGTACTTGGACCCGAGATTGGATACTTGGATCCGAGATTGAATTGGATACTTGGACCCGAGACTGAATTTTGGATGCTTGGACCCAAGACTGGGTACTTGGACCCGAGATGAAATTGAGTTTGGATACTTAGACCCGAGATTGGGTACTTGGACCCGTGATTGGGTACTTGGATCCAAGAATGGATACTTGGACCCGTGATTGGGTACTTCGACCCGAGATTAAATTGAGTTTGGGTACTTAGACCTGAGATTGGAAACTTGGACCCGAGATTGGGTACTTGGATCCGAAAAGATTTGGGTACTTGAACCTGAGATTGGGTACTTGGACCCGAAAAATATTTGGATTCTTGGACCCGAGATTGAATTGGGTACTTGGACCCGAGATTGGGTACTTGGACCTGAGACTGAATTTGACTGACCTTTTATCAGTTGAGAATTCTGGATTAACTGGTTGTTCCATTCTTTAATGGATTGTGAGTCTTTACCCACCAAAAATGGATCTTTATCCATTTGAGATCGGGTCTTTACCCTTATAATATGGATTTTTATCCATTGGAAAATTGGGTCTTTACCCTTGAAACATGGATCTTTATCCATTGAAGATTGGGTCTTTACCCTTAAAACATGGATCTTTATCCACTGGAGATCGGGTCTTTACCCTGGCTTCAACACTTTTAGCTGGACTGATCTTTTGTCTTTTGCATCTTCATTCTTTTGAGAGTTCTAATTTTCTTCTTTTTCCATTCTCTTTGTTCTTTTTTTGCACTTTTGCAAAAAATGCAGCCATTTTTTTTAGCTAGTCTTCATATCTTCTCCTTGCCCCCTGCGTGTCAAAATATTAGAAGTGAGTCCCAAAATATTTTGTATATGCATAAACTCAAAAGATTGAAAGGAGAAACTTTGCCCCCTGTGTAGGCTCAAACCCATGATTTTTTTATGCAGCTTTTGTTGATGTTTGTAGATTATCTAGTTCTTCGAACAAGCATGCATTTCTTATTTCTTTTTGCAAAATTAATGGAGCTTCCTCACGCAATGAGCTTTCTATGCCCCCTGATTCCATATCCGCTTTATGGTTGCTTCATAGAATATTACTGTTTACTTTTGACAAAGAAAAATGGAGTGTGATATGCTCATGTATGCATGATATGTATGGATAATACTTACAGCAGTTTCATCTACTCACAGACTAAGATGATCAGCTGAAATGTTCTCACGGATTCCTTCCAGATGTCCGTTCAAGTTTTGCACTGGAATGGCAGAAGGCTTCTGGCTTTTATCTTAAAGATGTTGAAAACATGAATAATGGAGGGCCCAAGCAGCAGAGATACATCCATTTCAAATTATGATTCAGTATGTCAATTGGTAGCTTCTTCATAACCTCGCCAATAATTATTTCCTTTGCCCAATGTGTCCTTCGAGATTCGACTGCTCAACATATTTCCCTTAACTTAAAGGCTTTTTATAATATGAAATTTTTTTTAAAACCTTAAAATCATATTTTGGCTTTGTCAAATCAGTGTCATTGTACCTCAGGACTCGAATTTTCAAATTAACATATCTATAACATGATAACCCTAGTTACCGTACTAAACTCGGGAATCATTTCTATTTAAACAAGAACTATTGTACTTCAGATAGGCACATACACATTACTTGATCAAAGGTTTCATTTGAGTTTGAATATTATTTATCTCATATGCATGCTTATCCAAACTATCTCCACTAATCGACTCTATCTACCAATAGAGATCAACATGACTTTAATAGGCTTGAAATGAAGTCTATAAGGGATATGAGTTAAGCGGAGGCCAATTGTAAATTTGAACTAATGTGACACAATAGACAAACCTTCATACTACAAACTGCTTGTTGGAACTTTAGACAATTGGGAGCATGAAAAGATAGAGCTTTGAGTGTTCTCCCATCTTTTTGGCATTAATCTAGATCTTGATTGGGGCAGTCTTTGCCCTTGCAAAAAGTTTGGTACCCAAATTCATTTCTTTTTTCTTTTCTCTTTATTTTTCTTACTCTTTCCTTTCTTTGAGCATTTTATCATTATTTTCTATAAGATTGTTAAGTACAGGACTTTCAAAACTAGGTGGTCTTTCTCCTTTTTCTCTGATTTTGATCGAATCTTTAATTGGGTTGGACTAATTTCAATCAAACTGTCCTCATAAATCAAATGGAAGTCTTTTGCTGCCTTAGGTAAAAGAGAACTTGGTTGGATTTCTGAACTGTTTTGGGTTTTATTTTCTTTTCCTTTTCTTTTCTTTCTTCTTTTCCTTTTTTTTGTTTTCTTTTTCTTTCTTCTTTCCTCTTTTTTCTTCTCTTTTTTTTTTGTTTTTCTTGTTTTTTGGTCCTAGCTCCAAAAGAATTGTCTTGTTTGTACCAACTTGTATTTCTGGTAATGGATGAGTGGAGTGGTATTAATCTGCTTCAGTCCTGACTTTATCTGTGATATTTGGTCTAATTCAGGTGAACTTCAACTACCCTTATGATCTTGGCTATGCATTCCATTCTTTGATCTTCTTGCCTCTTCACCTTAGTGATCATAAAACTTATCAAAAGTATCACAATAGCTTAGGGTAAGTTGTTGGGTTTACTAGCCAATGAAGAGAAAGCTGAAATTTTATGAAGGCTCAAAGGGACAACTAGGGACTGATATTTAATCGAGTGGATACTAGTTATTGGCTAACCAAACAATGCCTAGATCATCACTTCCTTAAATAAGCAAAGTTCAATTTTGCCTCAAAAGTTTGTCAAAGCATGTTCTAAGATTGACTATGACCTAGACAAAGGTCATTATGCAGGAGCCCTCTCTAAGTAAACATACACAACTCAATACTATAGAATAATTTTCTCATCTAGTAAAGTCATTCTAATCATGATGCATAGATACGCTAATTTATAAATATCAATTTAAATTCATCATCGGTTAAGCACCAAAATGAACAAAGACCAACAAAAATTTTGACGAAAATAATTTATTTCAAGCAACTTTAAATTTGAAAAACATGATTGTTCCATAAAACACCAAATAAAGAAAATAAAACAAAAACAATAAAGAAGCCAAGAGAAGTTTATTAAGTTAAGCTTCTTCTCCCTTCACATCTTCGATACTCTCATCTTGAAAGGAGGATAAGACAATATATTCCTCCAATCCTCCTCCTACCATGAAAGTTGCTGGTGGTGGCACTCTGTTGAACCTAGGCAGGGGATTGCTTTTGATATTGAGCTTATCCGGCTCAGGTAACTTCTCACCATCAATTAAATTCTGGATCTCATGCCTCAACTTCATACAGTTATCCATTTCATGTCCAGGCCTTTGATAGAATTGGAAAAATACCTTAACATCAAAGATAGGTAGAAGAGGATCAGGCAAAGGACAAGGAGTCAAGGGTTGTAAAAATCCCTTCTTTTGTAGCTTATTGAGAACCTAAGACAGCGGATTTCCCAATTCTGAGAAATGTCTTCTATTTCCTTGACTAGTTGCATTAACATCAACTTCCTTTTGTGTGCTTTGATTATCCGACTGGTAGTTCCCTTTCTCATTCCTTCTTGCTGAAAAGTGGTTCTTTTCCCTTTCATACTCTTCGATTTGCAAGCCAGCTTGAAAAAGGTCTTTGAAGTCCCTTATAAGGGTGTGAGACAGCCTTTCACAGAGGTTGGCCAGGACGCCTCTGACTATCATCCTGATTTGGTCCGACTCATCAGGCCTCTTCTTGAGCAAAGCAGCCTTATTCCTTCATCTCTTTACATAGTCCACAAAATTCTCATTTGGCCTTTGTCTAATGGACTCAACTTCCATTAAGTTAACTTTCAGCTCGATATTGTACCCATACTACTGAATGAAAGCCTTGTACAATATATTTCAATCTTTTTGAGTACCTTCCTCTAAGGTGTTGAACAACAGGGTCCAATGAGAGCATAAAGTACTTTAGGGTTTGAGCCTTAGTAGCTTGGGCGGACTACATGGCAGTGATATACTATTTAACATACAAGTGAGGGTTTTCAGCACCATTGTACCTAGCGAAGGAAGGCATCTTGAACTTATAAGGGACCTCCTCATCTTGTTCAAATAGTTTGTATATCTTGGACATCTCTTCGATTTTTAGCTTCTTCTCAAATTTCTTCTCCAAATAAGCAATCAATTTCTCAACATCAGAATTTTCAGTCTTTTTCACAGTTGTTCTTTCCACAACCCTCGGCTCTTTCTTCTTATCTTGAGGATCTTAGAAGTATTAAGCCCAGTCATCATCATCATCAACGACTACCTTGTCATCATCAAAGTCACTTCACCAACTTTAGCCTTCCCTTTGTCCTTTGGTTTCTTTTTACTGGCCGATGCCTTAGCAGTGTTTTCCAAAAGTGCAGCTAATTGACTTTTCATGATCTCAGCTAGGGCCCCCCTTTAATTCTTCCATCTTGATTTCAAGGGCATCATCCAACATTTTTTGAATCTACTCAGGTTCCATTTTGGTGAGAAGTTAACTGAATTGTAGCTGGATTCTTCGTCAATGGCGTAGGTCAGATTGTCATAGGCTTTTGAACTATTATAATCTAGGGTTATGAGCCAAAGAGGATCAATGATATGAGATGCAAATGTATGTATGTATGTATGTATGTATGTATGCATGCATGCATGCATGCATAAACAACAAACAAAGATAGTTAGGACGTCCCTTCCAACCTTATAACTTTCACACAAGGATGGCGAGTCTCTTTTCCTAGGTATATGGTTAATAAAATACCAACATGAGATATCTTATTTTTGAAAAATTCTCTCGAACGTTCCAATAGTTATATTTTAAAAATAAAAATCAGTTCATGATAATTCCCATTAATTAGATTTTAATCAATTCAACCAACTAAAGTAGCTTTTACGCTATATTGGATTAAAACTAAATTAAGAGATTTATTATAAATAAATTTCTCACTTAAAAAAGTAACTAATGATTCATGCCAAAAACAAGCCCATGATTAGTAATTCTTAATATAAACTAGGCTCACAATTGATTTTTGGTGTTTCGTAATTGACCTAAATAATTTGTAAGCTCTTTGTAAGAAAAGGTTGGATGAAATGCAAAAATAGTTTTGTTTGAAAAACTCATTATAAAAAGATTTTTAGAAAAAATGGATTTTTGACTTTGTATTTGAGTCATGAGAAAAGAATTTTTGATTTGTTTTTAGAAAAGTTTTATGTCTAAAGATCATCTTGAAAAGTTTTGAAAATAACTTTGGTCTTTTGAACTTTTAAGAAAAATTTATTTTGAGCTTACAATGTACTTAGGTCATATTAGAAAAAGAACAAATCAAATAAGCCATGATTTAAGCCAAGATAAATTAACCATAGTCAAACAACAAGCATTTGGGGTAAAAAACCTAAGGAAAGTAAATAGGCTAATTACATGAGCTTTAGTCTTTGGGTTGAAAGGCTTAGGTTCCCATAGTAAGTATATACCAAAAGGTACAAGGCTATGAGTGGTTATTCCATGCTTGATCTCCATACCTTGACTGAAAGTATGGTATCCCTTACATAACACAACAAGGGTAACCCGGGCATCCTAACTCACGCACACAATGCAAATCTAATATGATGCAATGGATAATATCATGATAAGAAAGAATATAATAATATAAGGACCAACGGAATCAACTTCTCTTATTCGTAGTGGAGTCGCCACTGTGAGCGGAGATTTTAGCCCCCACTTTCAGTGGAATGGTTCTTGTGACTTCGACACTGTTAGGCTCGAGGCCTTAGAGAACACGGGCCTAAATTCGGAGAAAATGAAGTCGCCACCCGGATGGGCCGGGAAAAAGAAAGGAGTGGATGACTTGATTCCTAAGGAATCTCCAACCCCTTTAATGGGTTCGAAAAGTTGGATACGTGTGGAGAATGTGAGAAACGACCCAACACTCCCACAATGCCCGGTTCATTGGAACCGACCTCCTTTGCAGGTCTTAATATTATAAAATTTTTAAATATAATGATATTATCCATACTACATGCAACAATTAAAATAAAGCATCATTATATTAAAATCAAAACAATGTTCAAACAAAAAAAATAAATGGACACCCATCCGAGGATGAAAACGTGTTCTTACATTGTCCAATGTCTAAAACTAAATAGGACACCCACCAAAAGGTAAAAACGTGTCCTTTACATTAGTCCCAATATTAGAACATAAATTAAATTACATGAAGCTTAGATAATGAGGTACCTAATCATGGAAACATACCTCTTACATTATTAATAGACAAATAATAATAAAGAAAATATTCATCCATAATAAACAAATCAAACATTGAAAATAAATTGATCATCAAGACATATAATAAACTACATAATTAAATCTAGAACTAAATAAAGCAATAAATGTATTAGTCTAGAGCTTACATTTTAAATTAGGGTTTTGGAATTAATATAAATATTCTTTAGAATATTTAGGCTACTGTGAAGGTTTTTTTTATAAAAATAAAAATTGATTAGGGTTTTGTAATTCTAAAAAAATAATGGGGTTTAGGTTAATTAAATTAGGGTTAATATCATGCAATTAGGATTTTGAGATTTTGAATAAATTTAGGTTGGGACTTTTATGAAAATAGAATTAAAGTTTTTGAAATTAAAATACCTACTGTGATAATATTTAATAAAATTAAATGAAGGTACTGTGGTATATTAATTAAATACACTTGAAAGAGATTAGGCTAATGTATTACTGAATGGATTAAAATTCAAATATATAATCTATTATGAATTAATTTAAGTAGAGAAAGAACATATTCAATACTTGAAATAATCAAAGCATGCTATATTAATTTAATTAAGAACACACATTCGTTGTTAGTTCCTCCACAATTTATGGAATAAAATTCTGGCAGAACAATTCACCAAGACAACATTGATTTGTTGCCTTGATTATGGATCCTCTCTTGTTTCTGTTGCTTTTCCCTTGCTCAAGCTCACCGACGTTCCAAGTCCATGATTCCTTGCTGCTAAGAATTCCCTGAGTTCAAAAGTTCACAATTTCAAAGCTAAAAATTGCTAAAGATTAAAAGTCCAAAAGTCTTCTCTGTATCTTTTTGTTTTTGGTGTTTCTGCCCGAAGAAAAGAAAAAGTCCCAATAATTGCTCTCCAAAAAATACTCCTGGCCGAATAAAAAAAATCTCATTTTGTAATTCTTTTAATATGGCATTTACAAGAAAAAATAAAAAAACTAATACTAATTGGTTAAGGAAATAAAATTGTTTAGGAAATAAAACTCTAAAATCAAGTAAAACACTGATTCGTCAAAATTTGGGCACGGACCCGGGCTGGAGAGGAACGGGCTGCTGGGGCACAATTTTGCTGGGTGAACTGGCTGCTGGGGCTAGAATTGCACTGGTAAAAATTGCTGTGGGGCGAGAATTGCGCTGGCTAAAATTGCCGCGGGGCAAGAATTAGCTTGCAGTGAATTGGCCTACAGTAGTGAATTGGCAATTGCTACCTGCAGCGCGTCGCTCACCGATCCATCCAATTTTTTATTTTATTTTTTATTAAAAATAAATATTATTATATTATTAAAAATAAATAATAAATAATATAAATAATAAATAAAATAAAATAAAATAAATATTATATTGTTGAAATAAATATTAAAATAAATAGTAAATATTAAAATAAATAATAAATATCACAAAAATTATTTCAAACTGTTTTAATATCTTTGGACTGGACTTGGTAAAAAATTAAGGGTCTACAAATAACATTATTGTTTCTAGTGCAACTTGTGTTCTCATATTTCAAATTCAATTTAATTAAATAAGATATAACTATATTGCATTTGTTTATCACACATTGCAATTATCCACATTGCAATTGTAACAATTATATTTTCCACTTATAATTTTCATGACAACAATTAATAACGTTTATAATACATCTCTCATATTTTTAGTAAACTTCACTTTCCAATTTAACATTTTGGAATACTTTCATAATGTTCAATAAAATCAAGCTTTCAATCAAGCTTTAATGAATCCCACTTTTCATTACAATTTATTATAAGCTTTCAATGTTTATATTTTTCATATTCCAATAAGTTTTACATATTTTTGCTCTTTTATATTAGTATCAAACCCGAGACTTGGATAATGGGTCAATAATGGCAAATAAATGCCCACTTTTAGAGTTTAAGATGAGAAGGGAAAATTCAGCACAAACCCTGTAGTACTTATGCCTATATCGGTCAATATGGAAAGTGGTTCAATAATGACACAAATGCCCACTATTAATAGGGACAAAAAGTGTCAAATATTAGCTCAAAGTGTCCACTAATACTATAGACGTCTACCCTCTAACTAGTCATTCTATCCGATAACTAGGTTTATCACAAGTATAATTCGGGCAACTCATTTATATTTTTCATTTTCAATCAATTTCATAGTTATAATATTAATTTTTGCTAAAAACATTTCTTTAATGTAAACATTTCTTTCTCATCAACTTTTAATCTTTTCCATTTTAGCAATACAATAAAATAGACTCTATTTCAAGTAATTCTAATTATATTTCATAAATTATCTTTAAATCTCAATGAAGTTGCTTTTAGGTATATTACAAGTATATAACATATATACTCAAGCTTCTCATTTGTTGTTCATTTACTTCTTATTATGCTTATTTGTTTATATAATTTCATATTGAATTACTCTTCATATCTTTATAAAATTTATAAATTATGGACAATTTTTTTCAATTTCATTTGTCATGTATATTAAAATTTACATGTACTAGAATAGTTTAACCAACTTTGTTCATATATCAATTTTATCTTATTAACTCACATTTCACATTCTACAATTTTATCTTCTCAATCTCATATGTCATATTCTACTATACTTTTAATAATTAAATTATAAACAAATATTCCAATTTCTCTTAATTAACTCTTTCCAAATATATATAAATTTCACAAATTATCATTTTTATTCTAAGAATGTATATTCCATATATACACGATGTATATCTTATGTATATATATATATTCTGTAATTCACATATTTTCCATCAAAACTTTATCATTTCCTTCTAATATGTTATTTAATCTCTTTATACATTTAACTCAATCTTTTAATATTTTTGTGAATTGGGATTTTCGCCCCCACTCCCATGTGGAATGGTTCTTGCAACTTCGGCACTGTTAGACTCAGTGCCTTAGAGAACACGACCTAAACCCGGAGAAAAATGAAGTAGCCACCCGGACTGGATGGGAAAAAAAGGGGTGGATGACTTGATTCTTAAGGAATCCCTAACCCCCTAATGGGTTCAGAAAGTTGGATAGGTATGGGGAAGGTGAGAATAATCCAACACCACCATAACACCCGACTTATTGGATCCGGCCTCCTTTTCAGGTCTAAATATTATTAAATTCTTAAATATTATAAAATCATCCATAATACATGCAATTATTGAAATAAATATTCATTATATTGAAATCAAAGAAAATTCAAACAAACAAATAAAATGGACACTCATATAAGATGAAAATATGCCCTTACAACCGTGTCCAATGTCCAAAAACTAAATAAAATAGGACACCCATCATTTGGTAGAAACATATCATTTACATTAATCCAAAATTCAAAAATAAATTAAATTATATTGAACTTAACTAATGAGGTACCCACAAAGTCAAAACATACCTCTTACATCATCGAAACCAAAATACTCAACATTAAAATAATTAACCAAATGAATTAAACCATTCAAACATTCACAATAAGCAAAAATAGAAAAAATCATTCATAATAAATAAAACATTAATAAATCATTCATGAAAACATAAAATAATCAAGCCTAAATTTTAATCTTAAATAAAACATCAAATATACAAACCTAGGGTTTATATATTAATTAGGGCTTATAGATGATTTTAGGATTTTTATAATTAAATTAGGGTTTTTAGGATAAAATTATGATTTCAGGGTTTATAAATGAAAATTAGAGTTTAGGGTTTTTAAAATAGAAATAAGGTTTTTAAGATGCAATTTAAGACTAAGCTTGGTGGATTAGGGTTTTAGTTTAAGATTGGTCATTGTAATTGTATAAACAAGACCTCTGTATAATTGCATGAGATATGTTTTTGTAAATTGCCACTGGATATCCTAACAAATTGTTAAACAAAATAGTAATAATAATTTATAACTTATGAGCTAAAACCATTCAACTACCCATTGATGCTTGAAAACTAACACTACTATAATTTAAAAATAATGTTGATAAACTAGTAGCTACTATGAATTTAAAGCAAGTTAAATAATGAATTTAGACCTCCGTTGTTGGCTCCACCAATATTTTTACGTTGATTCAAGTCTATTGCCGGCACTGTGTTGAATCTTGATTGAGCAAATTAAGGACAATAGCCACTACCTTTATTGTAACACCCCTTCCCGACCTACATGTATAAGCTGAGTAGAGGCGCCACACTAACCTAATGTTGCTACCAATTTTACTTAGTCAAATTTTAGTTCCGATTTTTTTTTCCAAAAATTTTGCCATAGTTTCGCCTAAAAATTGAGTCCCAAGTGTCGACAAAACCGGTTTTTTTCTTATTTTTAAAAACATTTTACACAAACCAATGCAAACAAAATCATTCTCAGTACACTCCCAATAAATCCCCCTTGTAACCTCAACTACAACCTGCAAAAAGAATTTACACTTCTAGTGCAACATAACATAAAGGTTTTGTGACAATCCCTATATTTAAATATTACACAGCGGAAGTTATAAAATATTTACATATTTACATACTAAACATTTCTTTACAAAATATAAAGAAATATACATGATTGGCAAATCTACTCTGATCTTTAAGCTCCCAAAATGGATTCTTCAAGGTCTACTCTCACTTGGTCTTGATGAACTCTCGGGTTCAACTCTATCCACTCTATTACCTGCGCGATTAAACACTATCGCGCTAAGCCAACGGCTTAGTAAGATAAAACATGCTAATGGTATGCTTTAATGTAATACAATGCCACATATGCTATTGATAAGATCAACATTATAAATATAAAGTTAATCACATAATTATGCATTTCACAAATCATAGTCATATGAGTATACCCCATTTCAACATCTTTCCACATTCAACATTACTCAATCATACTCAATAACCAACATCTCATTTCATTAACTCATAACATTATTTAGGACATTCATATAACCTTAACACCTATGGGCCCAACAAGTATTTAATACGATATTCAGAGTTCAGAGTTAGTGCTTTGGTTCATAGTCACAATTCTCATAGTGTAACAGACCCAGTCTCTTGGACCATCAACTCAACACATTTGAGGAGATCCTCAACCCGGCAAGACTGTTACAAATCATATATCTCATATTCACAATTCTCATAGTGTAACAGACCCAGTCTCTTGGACCATCAACTCAACACATTTGAGGAGATCCTCAACCCGGCAAGACTGTTACCTTTCATCATTTCTTAGGCATGCCACCCAAATCCAGAACTCTGAAACTGAATAACATATTAAACAAATAATTCATTTATTATATAGTTACCATTTCCATTCTCAAATTCTTATCACATTTAGGCAAACATGCCTTCTTTCTTTCAATATCATCATCATAGCCAATCACAATGGCATTGTCTCATATCATGTCTTATTTGAATTATCATTTCAATTTCAATGTATATCATTCATGAAACACATAACCATTCACAATGCATAACATAACATTGTTCAATCTCAACAATGCAATTAGGGCAAAGAACAATTGATATGATTCATATGAATAATACATTCTGGTTTTAGACTCCATTTTATCCTTATTTTGAAAAATTGTATAAAATAATCTACTTGATTAAAAATTCTACAATTTTTACAGAATTTAGTTTTGTATCTTAAAATCATTCCTTTAAAATTTCAGATCAAACTGAACACAAAATCTTGGTCAAATAGTTCACCTAACCAGACTGCCCCAATTGCCCTGCATCCTGGCAGCAGTTCTGAACTTTGTGAATTCCATAAATAAAATTCAATCAACGTGGTTCTAAATTATTTTTCTCAAATACTAGACTCACTAAGAAACAACATATCCAAAATTCAATTGGATATGATTTTTCTACATTTTATTAAAAATCCCGAAATATAGCTGTCTCAGTTAAGGTACCTGCTGGAACAGGTCTAATAAAAATAATTTTTCTAAACTCATAACCATTCCAAAATCGAATCAACATATTTTTCAGTCATTCTAGACTCATAGAGGCACAACATATCAAAAATTCACTTCAAGAACATTTTTCTATAATTAATTAAAAATCATACAAATCACAGCCTTTACTAATTGTAAAACAGAAACAATTTCACTAAACACAACTCTTACTCAACACAATCACTTCCAACACCTTCACCAACTCAACTTCTCATCATCAAACCAACAAACCCTAATTCCTTTCTCACACCACTTCAAAAGAATTGAAGAAATTAAAGAAAAGATCTTACCTTAGTCAAAAACTTCTTGAATCCACACTTGAACACTTAATCTTCCTTCAATTTGCTTCTAGCACCATGAATACCTCTCTTGCTCTCTCTTCTCTTCAATGGCCGGCCACACAACAAGAAGAAGAAGAAGGAATGATGAAGAAACACAAAGTCAATAGGCATTAAATACCCATCCAAAAGAAAATTACTATAATACCCTCATCCATTTAACTAAGCTTTTGTCTCATATAAGCCCTTTATAGTAATTTCATTAACAACCAAAAATATCTTCTTCCACTTAACCATCACCTTGACTCTTCATTTGACCAATTTATATGCTATATATATCACCATATACACATCATATACATTAATCTCTACACCCTAAATTTCTTCTCCAAAACACATATACATATACATTCTCTTCCCATTTCTTTTCTCTTACAATATAACACATATATACACAAACATTCACTTCCCAATATATATATCAACAACCACAATATGCAAAACTTCTAGGGCATAAATGAGGATATTACATTTATATTGTTTTCCGGGTTGATAATCTTTTGTGTGTATTAATTATTGCTTTCCTTTTGCCAACTCTCTGCCTTGTGATAATCTTGTTTGCTTCTATATTAATTGGTAATCCAAATTGCCAGTCCTGTTTTAATATCAATCTTTGTTATTTATAGGCAAAGAAAACAAAACCCTAATACTAATCCGATGGTTAAACAAAACCAATATTGATTAGGAAACTTAATAAACCAAGTTAGGTAAGGTAATAACAATTAAACTTGGGAATCATTTCCATTTAAGCAAGAACTGTTACACTTCAGATAGGTACATACATATTACTTGGCCAAAAGTCTCATTAAGTTTAAATATTGTCTATCTCATATGCATGCTTATTCAAACTATCTCCACTAATAGACTCCACCTATTAAGAGAGATCAACAGGTCTTTAATAGGCTTAAAAAGGCATCTATAAGAGACACGGGTTAAGCGGAGGCCATCTTTGAGCTAGAGCCGATGTGACACTATTGATAGACCTTCACACTATAATCTTCTGATTGGAACTGTATACTGTAAGAGGTTCCTTTTTTACCTTCTCGGCATCTTGTTATCTTGCTTCATGAAAAGACAGGTTGTAAAATCTTTGCTTCATAAAAAAAGATAGAGGTTGTAAAATCTTTGTTTCATGAAAAAACAGAGCTTGAAATTATGCTTCATAAAAAGTCACGACTTTAGATTTTGGTCTCCTTCGCAGAAATCCTGATGAATTTTAAAACCCTATTGTTCTTCCCCTTTCTTCTTTTTCTTCTTTTTCTCTCTTTTTTCTTTTCTCCTTATCTTTTTCCTTTTTTTTGTTTTTTTTTTTACTTTTGGGTCCTATTTCTAAGGGAGTTGCACCATTTTATGCTTCTGAATATAGATGAACAGAGTAGGATGAGTTTGCTTTAGTGAAGATGAACCCTTTGTTACCCTAATGTTATATATTTGAGATATTAGGTCCAGTTCAGATAAACTTCAACTATCCTTATAGTCTTGATAATACAGACTTTTCCTTGATCTTCTTTCCCCTTGTAATTCAGTGATCATTAAACTTGTCAAAAGTGTAACAACAGCTCAAGATAGGTTATTGGGTTGGCAAGCCAATGAAAAGCAAGCTAAAATCTTATGAAGGCTCAAAGGGACAACTAGAGATTGATATTTAATTGGGTGGATTCTAGTTGTTGGCTTACCAAACAATGCCTAGATCATTTCTCCCTTAAATAAGCAAAGTTCAATTTTGCCTTGAAAGTTTGTTAAAGCATGTTCTAAGATTGACTAGGATCTAGACACAAGTAATTATGCAGGATTCCTCTCTAAGTAAGCATACACAACTCAATGCTATAGAACAATTCCATAACCCAGTAAAGTCATTCAAATCATGATGCATAGATATACTAATTCATGAATATCAAGCTATATTCGTCATTAGTTGAGCACCAAAATGAACATAGAGCAATATAAAATTTAATAAAAGTAATTTATCCAAACATTCTTAATTTGAAAAACATAATTATTCTAATTAAATACCAAAGAAAATAAAATAAAATGAGCAACATTCAAGCCAAGAGAGGTTTGTTGAGTCAAGCCTGTCCTCTCTTTATGTCTTCTACGCTCTCATCTTGAAAGAAGGATAAGATAAAATCTTCCTCCAATCCTCCCCCTACCATAAAGGTTGCTGGTGGAGGTACTTTACCAAAGTTAAGCAAAAGATTGTTCTTGGTATTGGGCTTATTAGGCTCAGATAACTTTCTATTGTCAATCAAATCTTGGATATCATACCTTAAGCGAACACATCTATCTGTCTCATGCCTTTGCACTTGATGAAATTGACAAAAGGCCTTGGCATCAAAGCTTGATGGCAGAGGATTCGGCAAAGGTCAGAGAGCCAATGGCTATAATAGCCCATTCTTCTACAACTTATTGAAAACCCAAGATAGAGGTTTCCCCAACTCTGAAAACTATCTTTTATTTACTTGACCAGTTGTTGCATTGACATCCACTGACTTATGTGTACCCTGACCGCCAGACTGATAACTTCCCCTATCACTTCTTCTTCCAAAAAAATGATTCTTCTCCCTTTCTCACTCTTCTATTTGCAAGCTAGCTTGGAGAAGATCTTTGAAATCCCTTATGAGAGTGTGAGACATCCATTCACGCAAACTAGGTAGGACACCCCTTACTATCATTCAAATTTGGTTGGACTCATCTGGTCTCTTCTTAAGCAGTGCAACCCTGTTTCTCTACCTCTTCACATAGTTAACAAAATTCTCATTTTGCTTTTGTCTGATAGTTTCCACCTCCATCAGAGTCACTTCTAGTTCGACATTGTACCCATATTACTGAATGAAGGCTTTGTACAATATATTCCAATCTGATACTTTCCTCCAAAGTATTAAACCAATTCTGCACAATAAGGTTCAAAGAAAGAATAAAATACCTCAAAGTTTGGGCTTTAGTAGCTCGAGTAGACTGCATGGCAGTGATGTACTACTTAACATGCAAGTGAGGATTTCTTATATCATTGTACTAAGCAAAGGAAGGCATCTTGAACTTGTAAGGGACTTATTCATCTTATTCAAACAATTTATCCACTTCTGACACCTCTTCAGCCTTCAGCTTCTTTTCAAACTTCTTCTCTAAATCAACAGTCATCTTCTCCACGTCTACGGATTCAGATTTCTTTTCTGTAGTCTTCTTTTCTTTCTTATCCTCTTGTTGATCTTGGAAGTACTATTCCCAGTCATCATTGTCCATAGCTTCTTTATCTTCCTTAGAGGTTGCTTTGACTACCTTACCCTTTCCCTTATCTTTTGGTTTTTTATTACTAGCAGATGCTTCAACAATATTTTCTTCCAATAGTGCAGCTAGTTGATTTCTCACGGTCTTATCTAGGGTCCCCTTTAACTCTTCCATCTTAGATGCAAGAGTTTTATTTACCAGATTCTGAACTTGGTTGGGATTCATGGTTATGGGAGTGAAATTAACTGTATCTTCACTGAACTCTAAGTCACTAATTTAGGTTGGGTTGTAGTATGTCCTTAAATTGCTGTACTCTAGGTCTGTGAGCTAGAAAGGATCAATGTTATGTATTGCAATATATGTATGTATGTACGTATGCATGGATGTACAAGTAACAAATAAACCAAAATAATTTGGATGTTTCTTCCAACCTTATAACTTCCACACACGAATGATGAGTTTCTTTTCCTAGGTATATGGTCAACAAAATATCAATATGGGACATCTTGTTTTCAAAAAAATTCACTCGGACGATTTAACCAATATTTATATTTTCAAACTTAGAAGTCAGTCCATGATAATTTCCACTAATTAAGTTTTAATCCATTGGATCAACTAAAAATAGCTTTTATATTATATTATGGGTTAGAACCAAATTAAAGGGATTATCATAAATAGATTTTCAATTTGGAAAGATAACTAATGATTCATGCCATAAACAAGCCTTTGATTAACAATTATTGGTATAAATTAGGCCCACAATTGAATTTTGATATTCAATAATTGACCTAAATAGTTATAAGCTCATTTAAGAAGTTTAAGAAAAACTGTAATTTGAATAAAGTGAAAAATAATTTTGTATCAAAGCCCATTGTAAAAAAGAGGTTTGTTTAAAAAATCAATCTTGGGCTTTGTACATGGGCCATAAGGTAGATAAGAATTTTTGAACCGTTTTAGAAAAGTTTCATATTCAAAGACCACCTTGAAAATTTTGAAAATAGTTTTGATCTTTTGGGCTTAAAGGAATAAAAATTATTTTGAGCTTACAATATAATTAGGTCATATTAGAAAAAGAACAAACCAAATAAGCCATGGTTCAAATCAAGATATATCAATCAAAATCAAACAACAAACATTTGGGTAAAAATCTAAGAAAAGTAACTAGGCCAATTACATGAGCTTTAGTTTTTGGGTTAAAAAGTTTAGGTTTTCATAGCAAATATATACCAAAAGGTACGAGGCTATGAGTGGTTATGCCATGCTTGATCTCTATATCTTGAGTGACAGTATGGTATCCCTTACATAACAGAACACAGGTTATACGGGCATCCTAACTCACACACACAATGCAATATAAATAATGCAATTGACAATATCATAATAAGAAAGAATAAAATAATATAAAGAACAATGGAGATTTTTAGCCCCACTCCCATGTGGAATGGTTCTTGTGACTTCAACACTATTTGGCTCAGGGACTTAGAGAACACGGGCCTAAATTCGAAGAAAAATAGAGTCGCTACCCAGACGGACGAAAAAAAGTGGTGGATGACTCAATTCCTAAGGAATTCCTAGCCCCCTAATAGGTTTGGAAAGTTGGGTATGTATGGGGAAGGTGAAAATGACCCAGCACCCTCATAATGCCCGGTTCATTGGAATCAGCCTCCTTTTCAGATCTAAATATTATTAAATTCTTAAATATTATAAAATCATCCATACTACATGAAATTATTGAAATAAATATTTATTATATTTAAATCAAATAAAAATCAAATAAAAAAATAAAATGGGCACTCATATAAGATGGAAACATGCCCTTACAATCATGTCCTTTACATTAATCCAAAACTCAAAAATAAATTATATTACATTGAACTTAACTAATGAGGTACCCATAAAGTGAAAACATACCTCTTACATCATCAAATCCAAAATAATCAACATTAAAATAATTAACCAAATGAATTAAACCATTCAAACATTCATAATAAGCAAAAATAGAAAAAATCATTCATAATAAATAAAACATTAATAAATCATTCATCAAAACATAAAACAATCAAGCCTAAATTTTAATCTTAAATAAAACATAAAATATAAAAACTTAGGGTTTATATATTAAATTAGGGCTTATAGATGATTTTAGGATTTTTATGATTAAATTAGGATTTTTAGGATAAAATTGTGATTTCAGGGTTTATAAATGAAAATTAGGGTTTGGGGGTTTTAAAACAAAAACAGGGTTTTTAAGATGCAATTTAAGACTAAGCTTGGTGGACTAGGGTTTTAGTTTAAGATTGGTCACTGTAATTGTATAAACAAGACCACTGTATAATTGCATGAGATATGCTTTCTTAAATTGTCACTGGATATCGTAACATATTATTATGCAGAATAGTAATAATAATTTATAACTTTTGAGCTAAAACAATCTAATTACTCATTGACGCTTGAAAACTAACACTACTATAATTTAAAAATAATGTTGATAAACTAGTAGCTATTGTGAATTTAAAGCAAGTTAAATAATGAATTCAAACCTCTGTTGTTAGCTCCACCAATATTTTTACTCTGATTCAAGCCTACTTCCTGCATCACGTTGAATCTTGGTTGAGCAAATTAAAGACAGTAGCAACTGCTTTTGTATTATTTTCTAGGTTGATAATCTTCTGTGTGTATTGATTATTGCTTTCCTTTTGCTAACTCTCTGCCTTATGATAATCTTGATTGCTTCTATGTTAATTGGTAATCCAAATTGCCCATCCTGTTTCAGTATTAATCTTTATTATTTATAGGCAAAGAAAACAAAACCCTAATACTAATCCAACAGTTAAACAAAACCAATATTGATTAGGAAACTTAATAAACCAAGTTAGGTCGGGTAATAACAATTAAAAATCAAATTTTAAAGACCATGGCGAATCAGGAATTCCCAATTCGCCATGGATGAGTGTCCATGGCGAATTGGGGTTGCCAATTCGGCATGGTCACCACTTGCCAATTCGCCATGGATGGCCATGGTCGATTCGCTATTGAGGCCCCTCCAAGGAGAATTGGCTAGCCAATTTGTCATAATTTAATATTTTTGGTCTGGTCCAACTTGATTTTGCATTTTAAAATTGAATCAAACCTATTTTGATCTTTAAACAATAAATCAGACTAGGTTTAAGGCTTTAAAAATTAAACTGACTTATTTTAGGCCTTTTAAAATTAGACCGACCTAATCCAAAGCTATAAACTAGGTTTAAGCTTTTAAAATCGGACCAAATTTAGGTTGGCCTCTTTTAATTGGGATCAGACTAGCTTAGGGCCAAAGTTAAGGGTCTGCAATATTTCCCCTTCATTCTAATAATAACCCAACCTACTTTGCTTCGATCCTCATTAAGTTCTTCCTACATGCAACCACTTCTTTTTATCTAAATATTAACAATCAATATAATTTAACTTATCAAACACTTCCTTATACAATTTACAAATTAACTTAAATTACTAAGTGGTGTTGTTGTCAGGTATATAGTAGGTATACAGTATATATATATATATATATCTAAACATTATTTACTATATTTAGCTATTATCACTTATCCATTCTCTAGTTACACACTCATTTTGAATATTCAAATATATTTATCGATAATTTCCTCAAGATTTTCCCTCTCTATAAGTTTCACCATCTATTGGATTAATCCTCCTTCAATCTTAAGGACAATCTTCCATCAAATATATATATTTTCCATGATTAAATCAATAATTCATTACTAATTACACTCAATTAAACCAAGAAAATAATATCCAACACTTAATGAATACCATTAGATTCAAGCATAAACCTCAATAAGAAAATCAATCAAGTAAAATTCAATACACATACACTAACTTCAATCAAGCTTAATGCCAATCTTTTCCTCCTCAAAATTTATTTTCCCACTCTACTACTCCTTCAATTGCACTTTTCTTTCTCTTTTCCCCATAAACTGTTAGATATGCACACCTTAATAATATAATTTAGTAAATTCTATTACAATTGATTCTAAACATAATTCATTTAAACAAAAATTATCAAATATACTTCAAATATTCATCTAGCTCCATAAACATTTTTCTTCCATAATCAATTAATTCAACATTTCAACAACTCCATATACTTTTAAACCATGTTTATCAAGGGAAAAAAGGGTTTTCCTTCTTAATCACCCAATTATTCCATAATCCAATAATCTAACTTTCAATTAATTCAAAGGCATTTTTAATCAAAGTTTTAAGTTAATTACCTAACAAATACACTTCCAAATATTACAAATATAATTATACTTTCAAAATAGAAAGTTCCATAACCCTAAAATCTCCCATAACCCTAAACTTTTCAAGACCTTATTTTCTTTTGTAACCCTAAATCAACACTTAAATGATTCAATGGTTGATTTAAACATAATTTCAATTTAAAACCAATAAATACACTCTTTATAAATTACAAAAATAACTTTACTTTCTATGAGCAGGGATTTTGCCCCTACTCCCATATGAAATAGTTCTTGCGACTTCGACACTATTAGGCTCGGGGCCTTAGAGAACACGGGCCTAAATCCGGAGAAAATAGAGTCACCACCCGGACGGGCTGAAAAAAAAAGGGGTGGATGAGTCGATTCCTAAGGAATCCCCAACCCCCTATTGGGTTTGGAAAATTGGGTACGCGTGGGGAAGGTGAGAATGACCCAACACCTCCACAACGCTTGTTTTATTGGAACTGGCCTCCTTTTCAGGTCTTACTATTATAAAATTCTTACTTAATACGATATTATCCATAATACATGCAATCATAAAAATAAATAATCACTTTATTAAAATCACAACAAGTTCAAACAAAATAAATAGGCACCCATCCATGGATGGAAACATGCCTTTACAATCGTTTAATTTCCAAAAGAAAATATTAAAATAGGATACCCACCAATTGATGGAAACGTATCCTTTACATTAATCCAAAGCTTAAAATAAATTGAATTACATGAAACTTAACAATTGAGATACCCACAAAGTGAAAACATACCTCTTACATCTTTGAAACTAAAATAATTAACATTAAAATAATAAATCAAATAAATTAAATCATTCAATCATTTATCATGAGCAATAAAAATAAATCATTCATTAAAACATGTCATAAATGGGCATATATTAATAATTGAGACTATATTCAAATATCATATTAAATAATAAATGTACAAACTAAGGTTTATCCTATGAATCAGGGTTTCTTAAAGTTTAGATTGCTAAATTAGGGTTTAGGATTTATATCATGCAATTAGGGTTTGAAATATATAAACTAAGGTTTTGGAAAACTATTGAGGTTTTAGGGTTTACAAAATAAGGTTAGGGTTTCAAAAACAAACAATTGCTTAGCTACTGTGATATTAGATATTTAATATAATTTGATTAAATAGATTACTTATGATGATAAAATAAATATTGGATGTAAACTAGTGGGTGGTTGGATGGTTAAATGAGTTTACTGGATATTTTATAAAAGAATAGAATAACGAATAACAAAGTAAAATATTTCGACGAAATAATTTAGGATGAGCTACTGAAACTTTAAAGCAGATTAGAACATATTAGATAAAGAGTTTCAAACCTCTGTTTGTTGATTCCACCAAAATTAAATGTTGATACAACACTCTTGCCTATACCAACTTGGAAATCTTGGTTGAACAAAACTAAGATAGTGAGCCATTGCCTTGTTTGATAACGTTCTCTGTGTTTAATCATTGCTTTTCCTTTTCTTAATCAAGATGTTGCTCTGCGAGGTTGCTAATCCTTGCTGAAGGATACTCAATCGTTGCTGAAGTCTGCTGAAGTTCCCCAAAAAAAGTCCCCCTGAAGGTTTTAAAACCTATATTTATATGAGCGTGCTAGGTTACATCATGAAACCTTCTCGCTTTAAAAATGGATTCCTGATGCATATCGAATTAATGATTTTTAAATTCGACACCAACTGCCACCATGTTGGATTAAAACCAAGGCAAACCAAGACCATGTTAAATTAAATTGACCCTAATCCGACATGGAATCAAAGTCCATATCTAATTGGTAATCAAATTTGACATGGAGTACCTAAAAAACTACCCTATATTGAAGTGGGAGAGCCCCATTTCGATATTGGGCTACCCCATATCGAAATGAGGCTGCCCCATATCGAAATGGGGCTTCCCAATTCGATATGGGCTAACCCATATTGAGTTTGGAGGCCCAGTTTGACTTGGATACATCCATGAATGCCCTATCATCGAATTAGACCCAATTGAACCTTTAAAACAAACCTTTTTAGGGTTTTAAAGGTTCAACCATTATACCATCTAATCAAAAGATTTATGACTCAGGCAATAGACTAGTCAGGGCCAAAATTAAGGGTCTATAATTTGCCCCTTGCTTGAACGATCTGAGACTTCAATAGAAGAGAGTAAAAAGCAATATGACTTTGAGTTGATTCAGATAAGGATGGGTTCTTGACCCGAGGTTATAGTTGTTTTGGGTTCTGGACTCGAGATGTGATTTGATTTGGGTTATGAACCCAGAATGAGTTCTAGACTCAAAAAAGACCTCGGGTTATGGATCCAGATATGTTTGGGTCCTAGACCCGAAATGAGTTCTGGACTCGAAAAAGACCTTGGGTTCTAGACCTGGATAGGTTTGGGTTCTGGACCCGGAATGAGTTCTGAACCCAAAAGTTTTTTTATTGGGCACCTGGACCTTAGACTAGATTTTGGGTTCTCAACTCGAGACTGGGTACTTGGACTCGAGATTAAATTTGGGTTCTAAACCTAAAACTGGATCTGGATTCTCGACCCCAGACTGAATTTTAGGCTCTTGCCCCTAAACTGGATTTGGATTCTAGACTCGAGACTGGATTTGAGTTCTTGATTTGAGACTAGATTTTGGGTTCTCACCCCTAAACTGAATTCGGGTTATCGACCCAAGACTGGATTTTGGGTTCTTGACTCTAAACTGGATTTTAGATTTTTAACCCTAAACTGGATTTGAATTCTCGATACGAGACTAGATTTTGAATTCTCGACCCTAAACTGTATTTGGGTTCTCAATCCAAGACTAGATTCAGGTTCTTGACCCAAGATTGGATTTGGATTCTCAACCAGAGACTGGATTTTGGGTTCTCCACCCTAAATTGGATTTGGGTTCTCAACCTGAGATTGGATTTGATTTGGCCTTCTATCAGTTTGAGAGTTCTGGCTTTCTTCTAGCGGGTTGTTCCATTCTTCAATGGATTGTGGGTCTTCACCCTTGAAATGGATCTTTATCCTTGGACCTCGGATCTTCATCCTTGGACATTGGTCCTGCTTTGACTTCAACTCTTCTAGTTGGGTTGATCTTTTATCTTTTGCATCTTCATTCTTTTGAGAGTTCTAATTTTCTTCTTGTTTTATTCTTCTTGTTCTTTCTTTTGAAAAATTCAGATATTTTTTAGCTGGCACTTATATCTTCTCCTTGCCCCCTGTGTGGCAAAATATTGAAAGTAAGTCTGAAAATATTTTGTACACGCATAAACTCAAAAAAATTGAAAGGAGAAACTTTGCCCCCTGTGTAGGCTCAAACCAATGAATTTTCTAATGCGGGCTCATATTGATATTTATGTAGTCTTATTCCTTGCACAAGCATGCATCTCTATTTTTATAAAATGACTAGATCTTTCTCAAGCAATGGGCCTTCCATGCCCCCTGACTCCATATACGCTTCATCTTTGCTTCATAGAGTATCCGTTGTTTACTTTGACAAAGTATTAAATAGGAACACAAGACAAAAATGCAATGATTATGAATGCATTATATGCATGAATGACACTTACAGTGGTTCTATCGACTCACAGACCAAGGTAATCAGCTGAAGTGTTCTCATTGGTTCCCTCCAGATGCTCGTTCAGGTCTTGCATTGGAATGACAAAGGCTTCACATTTATAGCTTTTATCTTTAAGATGTTGAAAACATGAGTAGTAGAGGCTCCAAGTTGCAGAGATACATCCATTTCAAATAATGATTCAACACGCCAAACGGTAACTTCTTCACAGCCTTGCAAATAATCTTTTATTTTGCCCAATGTGTCCTTCAAGGTTCGACGGTTCAACATATTTCCCTTAACTTGAAGGCTTTGTATGGCAAAAACACATTTTTTTTAAAATCTTAAAATCATATTTTAGCTTTGTCAAATCAGTGTCATTATACCTCAGGACTCGATTTTTCAAATTAACATATCTATAACATGACAACCCTAGTTACCGTACTAAACTCGGGAATCATTTACATTTAAGCAAGAATTATTGCACTTCAGATAGTCACATACACATTACTTGGCCAAAAGACTCATTGAGTTTGAATATTGTCTATCTCATATGCATGCTTATTCAAACTATCTCCACTAATAGACTCTACCTACCAAGAGAGATCAATAGGTCTTTAATAGGCTTGAAACGGGGTCTATAAGGGACACGAGTTAAGTGAAAGCTATATTTGAGCTGGGGTTGATGTGACACTACTGATAAATCTTCACACTATAATCTTCTGTTGGAGCCATAGGCAGTTAGGAGCAATCTTGCTAGACTTCAATTTCCTTCAATCTCCTTGGAAGAAATATAGAACTGATTAAGACGATCTTCATCTTTTTCCTTTTGCTTTTGCACAAACTCAGGACCCATTTTTTTCTTTTTCTTTTTCTTCTTTCTTTCTCTTTTTCTTTTTGTTTTTTCTCTCTTTTTTTGTATTTTTGTATTTTTTTTCTTTTTGGTTCCAACTTTAAGAAGATTATTCTGTCTGCACCATTCTATACTTCTGACTATGGTTGAGTGGAGTTGAGTGAGTTTGCTTCAACAAGGATAAATCATTTGTTGCCATGATGTCATCTTAATAAATTGGAGATATTAGGTCTAATATTAGGTGAACTTCAATTACGCTTATGGTCTTGAGAACTTCAACTATCCTTATGGTCTTGACTATGCATTCCTTTCTTTGATCTTCTTTGCCTTTTACCTTAGTGATTATCAGACTTATCATAAGTGTAACAACAGTTTGGGGTAGGTTATTGGGTTTACTAGCCAATAAAGAGTAAGATAAAATTTTATGAAGGCTCGAAGGGACAACTAGGGATTGATATTTAATTAGGTAGATACTAGTTATTGGCTTATCAAACAATGCCTATATCATCACTCCCTTAAATAAACAGAGTTTAATTTTGCCTCGAAAGTTTGTCAAAGCATGTTCTAAGACTGACTAGGACCTAGACACTCATAATTATATAGGAGCCCTCTCTAAGTAAGCATACACAACTCAATGCTATAGAAAAATTCCCTCATCTGGTAAAGTCATTCAAATCATGTTGCATAGATACTTTAATTTATAAACATCAAGCTAGATTCATCATCGGTAGAGTACCTAAATGAACAAATACCAACGAAAATTTTGATAAAAGTAAATTATTCAAACAATCTTAACTTAAAAAACATAATTATTCCAATTAAATATTAAAGAAAGCAAAATAGAAGAGCAACTGTAATATCCTAATTTTTTTGATGCACTTTGAAATAGTGTATAAGAGATGAATATGTATTATAGATGTAATATATATGTATATGTTATATATATTTGATATATATTTGAAGTATAAGTGCATGTGATTTATTAATATATATATATAAGGATGGTGGAAAAAGGAGATTTCTTTTCTTTCTCCTTCTTCTTCTTCTTCGAGTGTGGACTAGAGAGAGAGAGAAGAGTTTTCTTTCTTCTTCCATACACCAAGATTGACAAAATTTCAAGGATTTAAGTGGAGTTTTTGAGGATTCTTCATCAATTGGTAAGTTATTTTATCAATTTTGCAAGTTCTTTAGAATTCTAAGGAAGAACATGATATTTGGATTTTGGGATTGTTTATTAGCATGTTTAAAAGGCTTATTTGGATATGTATGAAGTTGTTGTGAGTAGTTAACAATGATTTTAAGGTTGAATGGAAGAAATGATTGAATTTAAGTTGAATTTGGAATGATTGTGTTCATATGGTTGAGAGTTTGAAATGCAAAAATTTTGCCTGACACGGCCATGTCATTGGGCGTGTCAAAGGTGTTGAGTTCAATGTTGATGACACGACCCGTAAAACGGCCATGTCTCTGAGCATGTCGTAGCTTATGTAAGACAAAATAATTGACACGACCATTAACACGCCTGTGTTATTAGGCATGTCAAAGTTTCTGTGAGGTAGAATGAATGGCACGGGTAGTGACACGCCCATGTCATTGGACGTGTCAAAGCTTCTGTAAGCGTGGGTTAATGACACGATCATTAACACGCCCATGTTGCTGGATGTGTTAAGGAAAATGTTCAAAATAAGTCTTTTCTTTATCTTTCATTTGTAATTCCTATTTAAATGATTTGATTTTGAGAATGCCATAGAATGTGATATTAAATGGTTGTTTATTATCACATTTGGCTTAGGCATTGAGAGAGAGTAGTTTGCCCAACCCTAGTATTGAAGGGCAAGTTGGAAGAGAAGGTTAGAGGAAGTTTTGAAGCTTGTTTTGGAGTGTTTCCTAAGGTATGTATAAACTCTTGATAAATGGAATGTGATTGTATTACATTTGGTCTAACACATTTTGGATAAAAAATGTGTTAAGCTACTTGATACATTGAGTATTCACGGATATGGTGCTGAGACATGTATATTGCTATGTTTGCATTACATGCATTATGAAAAGCCACTGTTAATGGCTAAATTGAATGAAATGTGAACTATATGCAAAGTATGAAAATGATATTGATATGAATGAGAAAATAGAAAAATGAGAAAGAAATTGATGATGGAAAATAAGAATTAATTGTGTGCCTAGTATGTTATTCAATTTTCAAAGTTCTATGCTTGGAGGCATGCCTATGAGATTATCTTCAATATTTGCCTTCGAGGCTAGACTGTAGCAGTCCTTTGAAGCTGGGTTAGGTGAAAAGACTGAGTCATAAGCCTAAGCCTGGTTGGGATGTTACATTAAAAAGGTGCCTTCGGGGCTAGATGATTGGCATCACTGTGATATGATTGCCTTCGGGGCTAGACACATTGTGTCATTATGGACCAAAACAGTAACTCTGAGATTCGAATGATGTATTAGTTATTTGGGCCCATGCTTGTGTTTGTGTTTATGTGAATTATTAAGTGATGAAAGCATATATTCAAAAGTGATCTTGAATGTCATATGATGACATAGCATATGACCATTTTGCATTGGAATTGTTTTTGAGTTTAGTTATTATCAAAGTTTATACCATTAGGCTTTGGCTTAGCACTATTATAACTCATCGTGCAGGTGACAGAGGTGATTCAGTGGAGCCGGAGCATTCTACTAGACCAGATCGGGTTTAGGCTTATGTTGTTTGAGCTTGAAGCATTTCTGCTACATCAAGATTAGAGCCAATTTTCCAGCATGTATATATATTTTATGTTATAGTACTTTTTGATATTATGTTTTGGGAGTATGTATATATTGTAACTTATAAAGAATATTTTGTATAAATAAGTAATGTGAAAATTTATACTTTTTGATAAACATTAATACAAATATGTACAAATGTTTTGAGGAATGGGAAATATGAAAGTTTTTACTAAACCAAATTATGGCATTCTTATACTTTATTTATGTATTTTATATATACTGGGTGTATGTATTATATGTATATAGGGTACAAGGGTTGATATCAGAGCCTAGGTTTGAGGTTCTCGACCTAGGTGGGTTGTTAGAGAGAGAAAATGAGAATTTTAAATATGGTTTTCAATTGTGATACATGCATTGGCACTGGATTTTCTGATTTTTGATGTGGAAATTTCTACTGTATTTGCAAAAATAGGTGGTTATGGCGTCTCGAACGCATCAATCTATAGAGGGTAGTGCAGAGAGTGTTGCTCCTGATAAGGATACAGTTGGAGACGGTGCTGAGTCTGCTGGTGAGGCATCTGCTTCTATGCCTGTTGGACCAGTAGCTGAGAAGATTTCATCGGGTTAGGTATGGCATATGGTGGAGCTGTTGAGGCAGGCTCCAATTCAGCAGCTGCAGCCACCACCACAGCCACAACTGTAGCAGCAGTTACCGATGCAGAAGTATGACAAGTTGAGGAAATTTGGAGCTACAAATTTTGTTGGCACTACAAACCCTACTGTTGTAGAGCAGTGGTTGGACAGAGTCCAAATAGTATTCATTCAGCTGCATGCTAGTTCAAAGGAGAAGTTTGATTATACTAGGTCACTTCTGCAGGGGGATGCCTATGAGTGGTGGAAGACGGTTCCCCATGGTATAGCTGATCCACCAGTTTTGACTTATGCTGATTTCCTGTGGGAATTTGAGAAGAAGTATATTCCGAGGGAGTATAAGGATACAAAGAAGATGGAGTTCTTAAGTTAAGGCAGGATACTAGGACAGTGACTAAGTATGAGATTAAGTTTATCAGGCTAAGCCAGTATGATGGAGGGATTATATGAGATGAGTTTGATAGATGCCGGAGGCTTGAGGAGAGGCTGAAATCCTCTATCATGTGTTTATGGAAGGTTTTTGATATCGGGATTTCTCTCAGTTAGTTGTAGCCTCCAGGAGTGTACAGAGAGCACAGGGACTTGCAGCAGCAACCATAGTTGAGGAGAGCAGAGGTAGGAGACCCCAAGGTGAGGTAGGGTCTTCATCATCAAAGAGATGTTGAGGAGGATATCCTCAGAGGTTTAGTAGAAGTCAGGGGCGGCCTAGCAGGTCAGTACAGCAGCAGAGATAGAGACCTGCAGCCTCAGTGGCCAGTGCTTCCACCCTAGTGACTCAGAGACCTGCTCTTCCTACCTATGTTCATTGTGGTAGAGCACATGGAGGTGCCAGTTGGAGGATAGGTACACTAGTAGTATGTTATAGATGTGGATCACCATATCATTTTATCAGAAATTATCCAGAGCCACCAGATGATAGATAGATAGATACAGCAATTTCTAGACCTAGTGCTAGAGGGAGTCATGGTGGCAGAGGTTTTGGTAGAGGTGGACAATCAGGGTCTGGTCAGAGAGGAGGTTCATCATAAGGAGTAGACCAGAGGATGCAGGGCCATCACAGTGGGTTTATGTGATGCAGAGGCAGCAAGATACTTCAGTTGTGATAACCGGTACTTTTACTTTATTTAATTCTTCAGTTCTTGTATTGATAGACCTTGGATCGACTCATTCATACATTAGTGCATCCATATTATCTGTGAGTGATTTGCATTCTGAGTCCCTAGGATTTGATGTTTTGGTTACAAATCCTTTAGGGCATAGAGTTATGGTTAGCAGGGTGCACTGAGATAGTCCAGTTGTTATTCAGGATGAGGAGTTTCTCGGTGACCTAATTGTGATGCCTTTTAGGGAGTATGATTTGATTCTCAGTATGGATTGGTTATCCAGACATAAGGCTATGGTTGACTGTCAGCGAAAACGTGTTACCTTGAGAACACATGATGGTAAAGATGTGGTGGTATCTAGTGAGCATAGACATCTTTCATCCATGTTTATTTCAATTGTATCAGTTAGGAGGATAATTTAGAAAGGATGTGAGGCATATCTTTCGCATATGGTAGATACCAGAGTAGTGGAGTCCCAGCTTGACAGTATACCTATAGTTGTCAAGTTTTTAGATGCCTGATGAGTTGCCAGGGGCACCTCCTGAGAGAGAGGTGGAGTTTGGTATTGATTTGTTGCCTGGTACAACTCCTATCTCTATTACCCCTTATCGAATGGCACCTTTAAAATTAAAGGAGTTAAAGGTGCAGTTGCAAGAGTTACTTGATAAAGGATTTATTCGCCCTAGTGTGTCTCCGTGGGAAGTACCTGTTTTGTTTGTGAAAAAGAAGGATGTCACTTTGAGATTATGTATTGATTATAGACAGTTGAATAAGGTGACCATCAAGAATAAGTATCCATTACCTCGGATAGATGATCTCTTTGATCAGTTGAAGGGAGCAGCAGTATCCTCTAAGATTGATTTTTGATCAGGATACCATTAGTTGAGAGTTAGAGATGTAGATGCACCTAAGATAGCTTTCCGCATGAGATATGGGCACTATGAGTTTCTGGTTATGCCCTTTGGATTGATGAATGCACTAGCAACATTTATGGATTTGATGAATATGGTGTTTAGACCATACTTAGATCAATTTGTGGCGGTATTCATTGATGATATTCTGGTGTATTCGCATAATGAGGATGATCATGACATGCATCTGCGGATTGTATTTCAGATTTTAAGAGAGAAGCAGTTGTATGCTAAGTTTGTCTAAGTGTGAATTCTGGCTCGATAAAGTAACTTTTCTCGGTCATGTGGCAGAGGGTATTAGAGTTGATCCGAGTAAAGTTGAGGCTATCTTGAATTGGAGTCCACCTAAGACTATGACAAAGGTTAGAAGTTTTTTAGGTTTGGTAGGCTATTATCATCTATTTGTGAAGGGTTTTTCTATGATAGCTACACCACTCACCAGATTACTTCAAAAAGGAGTTAGATTTGTGTGGAAAAATCATTGTTAGGCCAGTTTTGAGCATCTGAGAGAGATGTTGACTCAAGCTCCTGTTCTTACTCTGCCTGTGGAAGGTAAACCATATGTGATATATAATGATGCTTCATATAGTAGTTTAGGTTGTATTCTGATGCAGAAGGGTAGAGTTATTGCTTATGCATCTCGACAATTGAAGTCACATGAGTTGAATTACCCGACTCTTGATTTGGAGTTAGCAGCCATAGTCTTTGCTTTGAAGATTTGGCGATATTACTTGTATGAGGAGAAGTGTTTCATTTATACTGATCATAAGAGTTTGAAGTATTTGGGTGTTCAGAAAAAGTTGAATCTTAGACAGAGATGGTGGCTAGAGTTGATTAAAGGCTATGACTATTTGATTGATTATCATCCTGGCAAGGCAAATATTGTTGTTGATGCCTTGAGTCGAAAGTCTTTGACAGGTTTGACTGCTTATTCACTGTTGTTACTTGTTGAGTTGAGAGTATTGCATGCTAGATTTGAGTTTTACGACTGATGGCTTAATTACAATTGAGGCCAGTGTTGTTAGATTAGGTTAGAGAAGCCCGGTTGGTAGATGAGAAGATCCAGAAGATTGTATTAGATTGCCAAAAGGGGAAGAGTCGAGACTTTCATATGAGAGATGATAGCAGTTTATGGTATAAAGATATGTTATGTATTCTTGATGATGCAGGATTAAAGAAGATGATATTAGAGGAAGCACATCAGTCAGTTTATGCTATACACCCTGGTAGTACCAAGATTTATCAAGATTTAAAATAGCATTATTGGTAGTTAGGTATGAAGAGGGACATAACAGAATTTGTGTCAAGATGTCTTACTTGCCAAAGAGTGAAAGATGAGCATCAAGTTTCTTCAGGGTTGCTTTAGCCATTGTCGGTACTAGAGTGAAAATGGGAGCGAGTGATGATGGATTTTGTAACTGGATTGCCTTTGACCTAAAAGAAGCATGATGCAATCTGGGTTATTGTTGATCGGATGATGGAGACATTTCATTTTCTTCCAGTTCGGATGGATTATTCACTTGAGGGGTTAGTTGAGTTGTATATCAGTGAGATAGTGAGGTTGCATGGAGTTACAGTTTCTTTGGTATCAGACCGAGATCCTTGGTTTATATCGAGATTTTGGAGGACTTTATAGGATGCATTGGGTTCACAATTGCATTTTAGTACTGCTTTTCATCCTTAGACAGATGGACTGTCAGAAAGAGTGATACATATTCTAGAGGATATGTTGAGGAGTTGTATCATTAATTTCAGTGGAAGCTGGGACAAATTCATGCCATTGATTGAGTTTGCATATAACAACAGTCATCAATCCAGTATTGGGATGTCACTTATGAGGCCTTGTATGGTAGGAGATGTAGGACACCTTTGTGTTGGGATGAGATTGGAGAAGGTAAATTGGTTGGTACTGATTTGATTAAGGAAACAAAAGAGAAAGTGAAATTAATTCAGAGTCATCTGAAAGCAGCTTTAGACCGACAAAGATCCTATGTAAATTTGAAGAGAAAGGATATAGAGTTCAGTGTGGGAGATAAAGTATTCCTGAAAGTGTCTTCATGGATAAAGATTTTGAGATTCAGTCATAAAGGGAAATTGAGCCCTCGTTTTATAGGACCATATGAGATTCTGGAGAGAATTGGTCCAGTGGCTTACAAGTTAGCTTTACCACCTGAGTTGGACCGGATACATAATGTCTTCCATGTCTCTATGCTTCGGGGATATAGGTCAGACCCATCTCATATCTTGTCAATGGAGTCTATTGAGGTGAGTTCAGATCTGACTTATGAAGAAGAACTGGTAGCGATTTTGACACGAGATGTAAAAGAGTTGAGAAATAAGAAAGTGCCACTTGTAAAAGTCTTTTGGAAGAATCATGCCATGGAGGAGGCAACATGGGAGAGTGAGTGATAAGTGCATAATTGATGATATTTTGCCCCTATTTCTTAATATGATTATTATCCAATTGAGTTTAATTTATTTGTTTAAGTGATTTTTAGGATTAATTTCAAGAATTCTTTGTATTTTGAGTCTTATGGTCATTTCGGAGGGAATTACAGATGAAAGTAGAGGAAAAGAGCAAAATTCTTCAAGTGACATGCCTATGGACATGGGCATGTCAATGGACGTGCCTTTGATACTGCCATACAGAAGCATTGACACACCCAGTGACATGGGCGTGTCATCAAGCGTGCCTATTATAATGACTCACAGAAGCTGTGACATGCCCAGTGACATGGGCGTGTTAGGCTAAAATATCTGCACTATAAAAGCTGAGCTAAAGCCCGAATTAGGGATCCAATTTTCATTCTTTATAACCTAGATCTAACTTCTGGAGAGAAAAAAAGAGTTTTAAAGCTGAGATTAAAGGTGAAGACACATCCTACACAAGATCTAAACTAAGATTCAAGGATTCAAGTGAAGAAATACAAATCATTCGCCATGGATTGTTTGGATTCTTTTTCTTATTTCTTTTGTTCTGGTTTTCTGGTTTTGAACATGAACTAATTCATTCTCTATCTAGATATTGATGAACCCTAGCTTTATTGTACGGATTGAATAATTTTATTTAATTAAATCATTTGATTGAATTATTTTATTCTTATGTTGCTTAATAATTTATTTCCAATTGATAATAGCATGCTTATTGATTGGTTGCAATTTTCATATTATTGACTTGAGAATGCTTGATATGAATAGAATACTCATAAGGATTGAGGATTGATTGGAGTGCTAGAGATAGACTTACAAGATCCTTTGGTTTATTATTCCTTGTTCTTAATGCAACATCTACTTAATTATGTTTGAGAAGAGATTCCAGCATTCTACTTAGTGATTAGGGATTAATTCACTTGAGAAACATTTTAGTCTAATTTAGAGGAATACCAATTCAACTCTATTATTTGATTTAATTGAATTGATTTTAATAAATATATTTATGGCTAGGGAGATTCAATATCTGGATAGTATTTTCATCATCAATCATTTGTGCACAACACTTAATCTCTCTTTACTTTAAGTTATTAAGTTAATTATCTTTAATTACAAATTTCACAAAACTATTAATTTGCTAAACAACAGTTAAAATTTGCACTAGTACTTGGCCTTGTCCCCAGTGGAACGACAACTCACTCACTAATTTATTACTTGAGTGCACTTACGGTATTGCAATAGCATAAGTTCGCACCATCAAGTTTTTGGCGCCATTGCCGAGGACAACGGTTTTCAATATTAGTAATATAATTAAGACTGTTGAATTAGTTTTTATTTTATTTGCTTTAACATTAGTTCTTGCTTTTTGACTGTCATTCTACATACTTCTTCCCGTTTATGACCCGAGCTAGCTCTTCCCAACTCCTTGAATTAGATCAAGAGTTAGAGAGAACATTGAGGAGAAAGAGAAAGGAAGAAGAGGAAACAGTTCTGGCAAAAACGGAACCAAACTTTAAAGATCTTATCTCAAAGGAAGAACTGGAAATAATGGCAAAAATGAGCCAATGACAATGCAAGAGTTTGCTAGGCCTACTCTTAATGGGGCTGATTCAAGTATACAGCGACCAATGGTTGCTACAAATAAACTCAAGATAAAGACAAATATCATTCAAATGGTGCAACAGACTTGTCAGTTTGAAGGGTTCCCAGATGAAGATCCTAATGCACATATTGAGATTTTTCTGGAAAAATGTGACACATTCAAGATACAGAATGTCTCTGAAGATGCAATTAGGCTGAGGTTGTTCCCATTCAGGCTTAGAGATGGACCGAGGAAATGGTTGAAATCTTTCCCCCCAAACACTTTCACTACATGGGGCAAATTAGCAGAAAAATTCCTAGAGAAATATTTTCCACCGTCCAAGACTGCTAAGTTGAGGAATGATATTTCATCTTTTCTCTAGCTAGATGGTGAAACTCTTTATGATGCTTGGGAAAGATTTAACGATTTACTGAGAAGATGTCCTCACCATGGGCTTCTGCTGTGGCTTCAGATTCAAACTTTCTACAATGGATTGAATTATGCAAGTAAGCAGTCCACCAATGCAGCTAGCGGAGGTACCATAAATAATAAAACACCTGAATAAGCAAGGGATTTGATTGAAGACATGGCCCTTATCAATTATCAGTGGCAAACCCTAATGGAACAAGGGAAATTAAGGGTTTTTGGTTCACATCAATTGGATCCCGTAGTTGCTTTGACAGCACAGTTGGAAGCAATGAACAAAAAGATTAATTCTTTAGCTTCTTCTTGGGGGAAAGTAATACAGGTGATGTCTTGTGAATGGTGTGGGGGTGGACATCAAAGTCAAGATTGCCAAAGTGGCAATATGTTTGCTAGGCAAGAGCAAGTAGATTATGTTGTAATTATGCCAAGGCAACAGCAGAATAACCCCTACAGCAACACGTACAATCCGGGGTGGAGAAATTTTCCTAATTTCTCATGGAATAATTAGAATAATCCAAGACCTCCCCCTGGATTCCAGCAGCCTCAACATCAACAGGTTGCCCCTCTAAGAAAGAACAATTTATGATGGAGAGGTTTATAGCAGCTTCAGAAACTAGGTTTCAATCAACTGAAACCACCCTTAGAAATCAGCAAGCCTCTATTCATAATTTGGAGAATCAGGTAGGGCAAATTGCCAAGCTACTTAGTGAGAGACCACAAGGGAGTTTACCTAGCAACACTGAGGCAAATCCTAAAAAGCAGCTTAAGACAATTACACTAAGGAGTGGAAAAGAAATTAAGGGCAATGTGGTTGAGAAAAGAGAATAAGTGGTAGAGAAAGGGGCTAAAGCACAAGAAAAGGAAAAAGAAGACTATCCTACTATCACTTCGGGAGAGAAAGCAGCAGTAGAAAGTGAGAAAGAGAACCAGCCACAAGAACCCAGCCCAATAGTGAATGAATACCGACCTCGAGTACCATATCCAGCGAGGTTGAATAAGGACAAGATTGATGCTAAGTTTGGTAAGTTCCTTGAACTTTTTAAACAATTGCACATTAATATTCCATTTGCTGAAGCTTTGTCACAGATGCCTAAATATGCTAAATTTTTAAAAGATATCCTTTCTAACAAAAGGAAAGTTGAGGAAGTATCTTTGGTGCATTTGTCTGAAAAGAGTTTGGCAATTTTGCAAAAAAGGTTACCTAAGAAGTTAAAAAACCCTGGTAGTTTTACCATTCCATGTTTGATAGATAACCTTGAGGTTAAAAGTGCATTGGCTGATTTGGGGGCTAGCATAAGTATTATGCCCTATAAGATGTTTAAAGAGTTAGGCATTGGAAAACCTAAACCAACACTTATGACCATCCAACTTGCTGATAAGTTAGTAGTCCACCCTCGTGTCATTATAGAGGATGTGTTGGTAAAAGTCGGGGATTTTATTTTTCCCAATGATTTTGTTGCCATCGATATCGATGAGGATGCGGATGTTTCACTTATTCTTGGTAGGCCATTTTTAAATACAGCCCGTGCCCTTATTGATGTTCATGATGACACATTAACTTTGAGAGTGGGTAGTGAAAAAGTTATTTTTAAAATACAAAATGCTATGAAACACTCACTTACACTTGATGAGGCGGATTCATGCAATGATATTATTGAGCATGAAACCATCAATTGTGTTACTAACATTGTTTCCAAGGATCCCCTTGTGTTGTGTTTATTGTAGAAAAATGTTGAGGATCGAGAAGCAATGGAGTAGCTTGCTTTTCTTGAAGCAAGCAAATCATTCAAATGTCGGGCATATGAATCTATTGAGATGCCAAAGGAAGAAAGGCCAAAATCATTGGTGATTGATCCACCAAACTTGGAACTTAAGCCCCTTCCGGATCACCTTGAGTATGGATTTCTGGCAGAGAAACAGAAATTGCCAAGAATTCTGAGTTTCCACCTGTCTTCTGAGCATAAGGTAAAGCTCATCCAGTTATTATAGAAGCATAAGAAAGTGATAGCTTGGAAGATAGCAGACATCAAGGGTATCAGTCCATCCTATTGCACTCACAAGATACTGATGGAGGATGAATTCAAGCCAGTAGTGCAACCACAATGGAGACTAAACCCAAAGATGAAAGATGTAGTGAAGGCTGAAGTGTTAAAACTATTTGATGCAGGGATTATATATCTGATCTCAGATAGCTCTTGGGTGAGCCCAATTCAGGTAGTACCAAAGAAAGGAGGGATGACAGTGGTCCCTAATGAAAATGATGAGCTGATTCCAACAAGAACAGTTACCGGTTGGAGGGTTTCCATCGACTACTGAAAATTGAATGATGCAACTAGGAAGGACCATTTTTCTTTGCCCTTCATTGATCAGATGTTGGAGAGGTTATCCGGGCATGAGTATTACTGCTTTTTGTATGGTCTTTTAGGCTATTTCCAAATTCCTATTGCCCCGGAAGACCAAGAGAAAACTACATTCATCTACCCATATGAGACGTTCGCATATCGAAGGATGCCATTCGGGTTATGCAATGCACCTGCGACTTTTTAGAGGTGCATGGTGGCAATCTTTGATGAGCTTATTGAGGATATTATAGAGGTGTTTATGGATGGTTTATCGGTTTATGGCAGCTCATTTGAAAGATGTTTGGAAAAACTTGAAACAGTCTTGATTAGATGTGAGGAAACAAACCTGGTGCTTAATTGGGAAAAGTGTCATTTCATGGTTCAAGAGGGAATCATGTTGGGACACAAAATTTCAAGCAAGGGCATTGAGGTGGATCGGGCTAAGGTAGACACCATCAAGAAGCTACCACCACCCACATCTGTAAAGGCCATCAGAAGTTTTTTAGGACATGCGGGCTTTTATCGGGGATTCATACGAGATTTTTCTAAGATAGCCTGCCCACTAACAAGACTCCTTGAGAAGGATGTGGATTTTATTTTTGATGAGGAATGTTTAAGAGCATTCACAACTCTTAAGGAGAAATTGACCTATGCTCCAATCATGGTAGCTCCCAATTGGAATCTACCATTTGAACTAATATGAGATGCGAGTGATTTTGCAGTGGGAGCAGTCTTGGGTCAATGCAAAGAGAAATACTTCCAGCCTATCTACTATGCAAGTAAGACTTTGAACACAACTCAAGCTAATTACACAACTACAGAGAAAGAGCTACTAGCTGTAGTTTTTACTTTTGACAAGTTTAGATCATATCTGATCTTGTCAAAAGTGATTGTTTATACAGACCATTCGGCTTTGAGGTATTTATTTGTGAAAATTGATGCAAAGCCTAGGCTAATTCGTTGGGTCTTATTATTGCAGGAATTTGACTTGACGATTCAAGACAAGAAGGGAGCTGAAAATCTGGCAGCAGATCACCTTTCTAGCTTGGAGAATCCAACCTTGGAGAGGTTTGAAGAAGGGGACATTGATGATCATTTCCCCGATGAGCAGCTGTACGCCATGGTAAGTGAGGTAAGTAGTTTAAATTTTGAAACACCTTGGTTTGCAGATTTTGCTAATTATTTAACTGTTAGGGAACTTCCTAAGGACTTAATTTATCAAGAAAAGAATAAATTCTTTTTCGATTTAAAATATTATTTTTGGAAGGATCTCTTTTTTTTAAGATTATGTAAGGATCACATGATCCGACGGTGTGTGGCATGGCCCAAAACTATGAACATTCTTAGTCAATGCCATGCTAGACCAGCTGGTGGTCATATGGGAGCCAATAGGACTGCTCAAAAAGTACTAGAATAAGGATTTTATTGGCCCACTTTGTTTAGGGATAGCTACAAATTTGTGAACCATTGTGATCATTGCTAAAGGATTGGATACATTTCATCTCGTGATGAGATGCCCCAAAATGGAATTCTAGTGTGTGAAGTCTTTGATGTATGGGGGATCAATTTTATGGGACTGTTTCCAAATTCCTTTGGTAACAAATATATTCTTGTAGCTATAGAATATGTCTCTACATGGCCTGAAGCCTAAGCCTTGGCAACCAATGATGCCAGGATAGTGATGAAGTTTTTGAAAAAATTGTTCTCTCGATTTGGTACACCAAAAGCAATCATAAGTGATAGGGGTACTCACTTTTGTAATGTTCAGCTCGAGAAAGTTTTTAAAAGATTAGGTGTTACACATAGGTTTATTGCTCCTTACCATCCCCAAACTAGTGGCCAAGTTGAGAACACGAACAGGGAGATAAAAAGAATTCTAGAAAAAGCTGTAGAGCGATCTCGAAAGGATTGGTCCGAGAAATTGGACAATGCTCTATGGGCTTTTAGGACTGCATTCAAAACTCCTTTAGGCACTATGCCATTTAGGCTGGTATATGGAAAAGCTTGTCATTTACCTGTAGAAATTGAACATAATGCTTATTGGGCTATAAAACATATTAACCTCGATCTAGCTAGTGTAGGTGAAAAGAGAAAATTGCAAGTAAACAAGTTGGATGAGTGGAGATTGCAAGCATATGATAATGCAAGAATGTATAAGGAGTGTACTAAGAGATGGCATGATGCTCACATTAAAGAGCGAAAAGAGTTTCAAGTGGGAGATCAGGTATTATTGTACAATTTGAGGCTTTGACTCTTTCCAGGTAAGTTAAAATCTCGATGGTCTGGTCCTTTTACAGTTAAAGAAGTTTTCCCCTATGGAGTGGTTGAAATAACTCATCCAGAAAAAGGAGGTTTTAAGGTAAATGGGCACATGCTCAACTTATACTTGGGGGGGGGGGGGGAGAAATACATGACTTGAAGGAGGTTTTACACCTCCAAGACTAGGGAAACTTGCAATGAACGTCCAACTAATACGACGTTAAAGAAGTGCTGGGTGGGAGACAACCCACCATTTTATTCGTTCTTTAATTTTTATGTCTTTAATTTCTATATTTTTAGTTTGTGTTGTCAATTTTTTATTTTTATCCTTCTATCATTGGTTAGTGGTGTGTTTTCCTTGCATTTATTTGAATTTGTAGAGGAAATTTGATTTTGAGGGGGTAACTTAAGCATATTTTTAGGACACTCCTGTGTCATTGGGCGTGTCATTATTTTTAAGAGGCAGTAGCTACAACACACCCAGTGACACGCCCATGTCACTGAGCGTGTCATTTTAAATAAGACAGTAGCTATGGCACGTCCAGGGACACCCCCGTGTCACTGTTCGTGCCTCAAAAAAAAAGAGCCAGCACGCCCAAAGGACATGCCTAGACCAGTGGGTGTGTCGTTTCTTTTATTGTCACAGTACATGTGACACGCCCATCGTGTCAATGGGCGTGTCGTTTATTCATTCACACAGTACCTGGGACACACCCAACGACACGGTCGTGTCGTTGGGCATGTCGTATACACTGCATCTCATCACAAAGGGCACGCCCAGTAACATGGGCATGTCATTGGGCATGCCAAAGTGTTTATATACGGCCTGAAATCATTTTAAAAACGAAAAACACTTTCCTTTTTCCCTCATCTCTCATTTTCTCTCAAATTTGTTGCATTCCCACGCCGCACTCACACACCCATTCACTCTAGAAGGGATTTTAACTCTCATTTTGCATTTTTTGCGTGGATCCACTCACTTTACATTTGATTCCACACATTTTTCGCATTTTTAAAGTACGAACTCTCACTTTTGCAATTTTTGTTGGATTTCTTTCATTATTTCTTATGGATTCCTTGTATTATCTCTTGTTTTTCTTAGAATTTTGAGATTTATACGGCATTTGCTTTATTTTGATTTATGCAGCGGTTGATTTATTCTGCTTTTATTTTGATTTTGATTCCATTTTTTATTTATTTTGATTCAGCATTTGATTTATTTTGATTTTGTTTGCATTTGTATTATCAAGGTTGGTTCATCTCTATTATTATGAATCTACATAATTGTTGATTGCATTCATTCAGTTGGTTGCATTTGTTTTGTTAGGCTATGGAAATAAGGTTTCATTTGTAAATCTAATTAATAGCCCTCATTCGAATTGGTTCATCGCTATTATTGGCTTAGATAAAATTTTTTCGCTTTTGTTGGTTAAGTATTTGTTGATATAGGTTGATTAAACTTGTTTTAAATTGGCCATTGGCATTACTTTTATTAGGATTTACATTGTGCTTTATCGTTATAATGCCGGTATTTCAGTAACCTTATGCCGGTCTTTTGTTGGTGTTTCGTATCGTGATCTTTTTGTTGTTATTGAGGAATTCTTATTTGTTTTGCAGACAATGAGCCCTCGCAAACAATCATCCTCCCAGCTACATGCCAAAAGTGCACGAGGGGAAGGCAATTCAAGCCAACCCGCTACACGACCAACCTTTAAGTTCATGGCAAACCACAAATGCCTTAGATTCTCAATGCTAAGGAAAGAAAGCAGTTTGAGCTTTTCGGCAACAAGGATTGGTCCCCACCTCCTCTTTTGGATTGAGACGCTATGGAATTAGCTAACATTGCAGCTGATATTCGGGAACTGATCATCCAACCAGGATGGGAACAACCCTTCTCCATCAATAAGCCTGCTTACAGAGAGCTAACATTGGAACTTTATCTTTCAGTTCCAAAAGACCAAGGTTTCAATTATTGAGCCAACCATGAAATTCAGATTGGGGGGGGGGGGGGGTGGGGGGGGGGCAGAGACTTCATATGAGCATTAATGATCTTGCATCTAGGGTTATACACTGCAGAGGAGGTATAGACTTTTGACTATCATAATTCTGAGGTGGATTTCGTCGAGTATGAGGTTGTTCCCCCTTGGGTTTAGAGGACCTTTGCACCCACTATAGATAGATACTAGTCCAAGGTATCTAAGGCGTCCAACTTTGAGTCCTTCCCATGCCGAGTGGTGCACAATCTGTTAGTTCACGCTCTTATAGCTCGGCTGAGTAGCACAGGGGTGGTGAGCCTGAGAGATCTATTTTTCTTATACTGCATGGTACAGAAGACTCGGTGTAATCTCGCACATGCCATCACGCACTTCTTTTACGAGCAGTCCAAAAAGGGAGCATCAGGTACTTTGCATGGTGGCATATATGTCATATGACTGGCTCGTCGCTTAGGTGTGTTAGATGGATGCCTACCTATGACGGTGGATGGTTTGCCCAAACTATTGGGTATGGACACATTGAAGAGACTAAACTGGGAGAAGGTAGCTGGGCTGCAGGCACCTCCTATGGATTTTGAGGTAACCCCTTCTGCTCCTCCTGCAGACATACCACCACCCCCACCGACAGATTTTTTGGGTTCATCCACTGCTGCTGGGTCTTCATCCACTGCTACTGGGCCTTCTTCCACTGTTGCACCTTCTTCTTCTGTTGGACCATCTTTTGCCCAGACCCCTTCATTCTATGACTGGCGTTAGTCAGTTAATGTTGAGTGGGATGATGACAGAAAGCCCACCGATTTTGAGCGACAGATTTGTAGGATAGAAGGTAAGTTAGGGAATATCGAGCTGAATCAGAATAAAATCCTAACTTAGCAGAACCAGATGCAGCAGTTCATGCATCAACAGACTACTTCCTTCCAAGCCCAGCTGGATCACGAGATCTTGAGAAGGCAATGGCTGGAACAATCCATGTTAGAGTTCTGGAGGTATCAAGGGTTTAACCCTTCACAGCCACCACCTCCACCATACCAGCCACCTGCGCCTCCAGTTGATGTGTCCGATGATGATGCCAGCGATGATGCTAGCGATGGAGAGACTAGCGGTGATGATTCCAGTGATGCGCCGACGTTTGACTAGCCCACCTTTCATTTCATTTAATGACTTACTTATTGTTCTTGTTTTTTTTGTTATTCCTTTTGGACGATTGCATTTTATTTTTTTTATTTTTTCTTATTTTTTTTAAAGAACTATTTCTTTTGTTTAGTTATTTCATTTACTTATGTTTTAACTTTGTTTATGCATCTTAGTTTCTTTTTTTGTAGCTAATTCACCTTCACCATAATCTTGGAATCGTACTCATATTTGTCCAATCATGGACATGGCAGGGCAGTTTTTCTCTCTCTTCGTTATTTCTTATTTTGCACACACATTGGGGACAATGTACGTCTTAAGTGTGGGAGAGAGGTATACTTTATTGATTGAGCTACTATTATTTCATTCTTACCATTTGATTCATTTGTCTCAATTAAGTTCTGAAACTTATTTTTGGATTCAAGTAAGGTAGATTGCTATAATAGTGTGAATTGAAATGGTTCTTCTTTATATATTAAATTAATTTTTTATTTTCTAAATGACAATTTATTGTTGAGGTTAACTTGGCTTGATCAATTGCTGAGGATCGACTATAATAGCTATAATTAGGTCGTGGATTGATGGGAATTGGACACATCTGAAGTTTAAAACCTACGTTATATTTTTTAGCATATTGTAATTCCTTAGATTCTTGAGTCGGACTTAGCATGAAACCTTTGATATCTTAAGTTCCTGACCCTTGAACAGTTAAAAATAATAATTCTAATAAAAGGAGCTTTGAAAATTTATCCCTGTTCCGCTGATTTTTACTTTTGAATTGAAACAAATGAGTTGGAATCATGAATAGTGCTAGTAGCCATTTGAACGGTGATTCTGGCTAAGTAACCAGGGGTCGTCATCACAAATGTTTACCTTTGCGTCAAAAGGTTAATATCAGTTCAAACAAGTCAGGCTCCTTAAATAATAAAAATATATGTATATGTATAATATATATATATAAAGAGGGTTAAAGAACTTAAGAGAAAAGTTACATTTTTATACTTTGCTCATGACTTTTGGAGTTTCTGAAATTTTATGCTTAATCTTTTAACTCTAGATTTTTAAGTTTTAGGTCTGTGAAATTTTTGCTTTGAAACTTCTTGATTCAACTGTCATGATTGTGAATTAGTTTTTGGTTAAGAACGTCGGGTTTTCTGATTTGAGTATTGTCAAACTTTTCTTTTCTTTTTGGATATAGAGGGGTCCATCATTTCTGCTTATTATAGTGATTTAGTTTGCTTGAGGACAAGCAAAAACTCAAGTGTGGGGGAATTTGATAAGTGCATAATTGATGATATTTTGCCCCTATTTCTTAATATGATTATTTTCCAATTGAGTTTAATTTGTTTATTCAAGTGCTTTTTAGGATTAATTTTAGGAATTCTTTGCATTTTGAGGCTTATGGTCATTTCGGAGGAAATTACGGATGAAAGTAGAGGAAAAGAGCAAAATTCTTCAAGTGACATGCCCATGGACATGGTCATGTCAATGGACGTGCCTTTGATACTGCCATATAGAAGCATTGACACGCCCAGTGACATGGGTGTTTCATCGAGCGTGCCTATTACAATGACTCATAGAAGTTGTGACATGCCCAATGACATGGGCATGTCAGTGGACGTGCCTTATATTCAGAATCCCAGTAGCAATGACATGCCCAGTGACATGGGCGTGTTACTGGGCGTGTCAGGCTAAAATATCTGTGTAACACCCCGATACCCCATATAAGTACTATACATATACCAGGTATACATACAGTAAGTATATAAAGTATGAGGATGTCACTTTTCGTTACAATTTAAAAACCTTTAACAGAGTTTAAACCACAATACATTAATTTAAAGAGCATTTACAAATCATTATACTTTTAATGATCTTACCTATATATAAGAATCTTATCTTTATCAAAACTTCATTTATACATATAAATATACTCTTGTCAGAAATACATCATAATTAAAAATTATACATGTATGCATCACCCTCTAGTTGGTCTCGATAAACTCTTACTCTTCTCGTGACAACAAAAGACTTCATATCTTCCACCTAGTCACCTGCGCGATTACACTTCCGCGCTAAGCCTGAGAGCTTAGTAGTACAAATATAACAAATAAACATACATTATAGAAATTCTAACATATAATGAAATATCACTTCCATGTACCATTAGTTTCTTACCATGTTTTTTTTCCTTTTGAATTGCACCTTTCATATATCTCGACTAATTTCATATATTAGATACATATCATTATCACCAACCACAATCCATCATTAATATTCACAATCAATATATCAATATACTCATTACACAACATACTTCATAACATTGTTTTATTCACAGTTCATCAAACATAATCCATCACTAACACTCACAATCAATATATCAATACACACATTGCACAACATACTTCATAACATTATTTTATTCACAATTCACCAATCATGAATCACATTTCCAACAAAGTCAACCATAAATCTCATTACTCATTATCTCAACATTTGTATATCATGTTGACAACAAAGACAGACTCGGGCCCAAAAGACACTAATATGCCATTCAATTTTCAGAGTTAATGTTTTGGTTTTATTATCACATTTATCATTATCATAGACCCAACTAGGCTTCAAGGATTTAGGTTCAACCAAGCTTCAAGGGGAACAAAGCATGCTAAATATCAACCCAACTTGGCTTCAAGAACCAACCCAACCTAGCTTCAAGGGTTGTAACATCTCAATTAGGCTTCAAGGACTAGACCCAACCAAGCTTCAAGGGGAGTAAAACATGTTAAACTTCTACCCAACTTGGCTTCAAGGATCAAGCCCAACCTAACTTCAAGAGATTGTTACTAATATTAGGCATGCCACCAACAACAAACTCTGAAAATGGAATAACACATTAGCTACACAATTCATTTATCAATTTCATTCTCAATTCTCATCATCGATTAGGCAAACATGCCTTATGTCTTTCAATTGAATCATCATAGCCAATCACAATGGCTTCATATCTCATTTGAATCATCATATAATATACAACCTCAATTACATTAACTAAACAAACATATCATTATAACTCAGAACATTAGTTTCACATCTCTTTATGTCTCAATTTACATTCAGGTAATTCATCATAAAAGTATTTATCATAATAAATTGCATTGTACATACCTTTTTGAATGATCCTCGTCTCTTTCACACTATACAAGTCATAATACTTGTCACATTATATTAACAATATAATAAATTAATTAACATTGTTTTAAGTCTCGAAATCATATAAAAGAATGCATCTAGGTAAGTTTGTACTTACCTCAAGAACTACTCCCATTAAGCTATACATAATCAATTACTTCATCATCTCCTTCACATTTTACATATAGCATCTTTGATGTAACATTACAAAGTACATTATTTATATAACACATTACCATTTACAAGATTCACAATGCATAAAACATAACCTTGTTCATATAGTATCATATGCATCATCAAATGTATGTTCAATCTCATCAATACAAAAAGAGCAAAGAACCATCACAGTAGCCAACACACTCAAGGGACACGGCCAAGCTTGTGGTCGTGTCTCTCAACACCAAATCAACCGAGGCAGACACGGGCAAGGGACACGGCCGTGTCTCTCAACAAAAATCAGGCAGTGGCAAACATGGGCAAGGGACACGGCCAAGCCAGTGGCCGTGTCTCTCCAAAATTGATCCAACACGGCCAAATTTCCTCAAACTTGGCCGTGTCTCCCAAAAATCTTTAGTTTTGGCCGTGTCTCATCTTTAGTTTGGCCGTGTCTCTCATAAACAAAAACCCTAAACATGGCCAATTCTCTTTTGATTGAATTAAAACACATTAATACACAACATAACCTTATTCAAATGGATATAATCAATGTCTTTAACACTTATTTTACATGTTCATCACAATAATCACATTAACAATACATTTAAACACATACCACTTCAAAACCCTAAAACCAACATCAATTTAACTTTGTAACTTACAATCAATTTCAACACTTATAAACACATCTCAAACACACTTAATCATAATAACAACAAATCATAACTCACCTCAAACACAACTTCACAAATAACAAAAGAAAACAAGAGAGTACTTACCTAAATTGAAGAAATTTCACAAATCTCCAACTTAATCCTTTGATTCTCCCTTCAATTTGATGTTTAAAACTTAGAACACCTCTCTTGCTCTCTCTTTTCTTTGGTAGCCGGCCACACAAAATGAGAAGAGAAGAAAATAAAGACAAGTCAAACTTCTCTTCTTCTTTAAATCTCCACCAAGCAATTCTAACCAAGCAATTACCTAAATGCCCTCAACCATTTAACTTAACTTCTTTTCACTTATATGCCCATTTAAGTAATTTCACATATCACAAATAAAATATCTTCTTCCCTTGACTCCTCATTTTGACCAACATATATGTTATATATATTACCATATACCCAACATATACACTTTCTCTCTACACATTATTTTCCTTTTTAAACAATACCTAAACATTCTCTTTTCAATTTCTTTTCTTATCAACATAACATATACACATAATTCAAACAAACAACAATTGTATCCAAACTTCTAGGGCACACATTGGGATATTACAATATGCACTATAAAAACTGACCTGAAGCATGAATTAGGGATCCAATTTTCATTCTTTATAACCTAGAGCTGACTTCTGGAGAGAACAAGAGAGTTGTGAAGCTGAGATTGAAGGTGAAGTCACATCATACACAAGATCTAAACTAAGATTCAAGGATTCAAGTGAAGAAATACAAATCATTCGCCATGGATTGTTTGGATTCTTTTATTTATTTCTTTTGTTCGGGTTTTCTGGTTTTGAACATGAACTAATTCATTCTCTATCTAGATATTGATGACCCCTAGCTTTATTGTACGGATTGAATAATTTTATTTAATTAAATCATTTGATTGAATTATTTAATTCTTATGATGCTTAATAATTTATTTCCAATTGATAATAGCATGCTTATTGATTGGTTGCAATTTTCATATTATTGACTTGAGAAAGCTTGATATGAATAGAATACTCAAAAGGATTGAGGATTGATTGGAGTGCTAGAGATAGACTTATAAGATCCTTTGGTTTATGATTCCTTGTTCATAATGCAAGATCTACTCAATTATGTTTGAGAAGAGATTCCAGCATTCTACTTAGTGATTAGGGATTAATTCACTTGAGAAAGGTTTTAGTCTAATTTAGAGGAATGCCAATTCAACTCTATTATTTGAGTTAATTGAATTGATTTTCATAAATATATTTATGGCTAGGGGAATTCAATATCTGGATAGTATTTTCATCATTAGTCCTTTGTGCACAACACATAATCTCTCTTTACTTTAAGTTATTAAGTTAATTGTCTTTAATTACAAACTTCACAAAACTATTAATTTGCTAAGCAACAGTTAAAATTTTACACTAGTACTTGGCCTTGTCCTTAGTGGAATGACAACTCACTCACTATTTTATTACTTAAGTGCACTTGCGGTATTGCAATAGCATAAGTTCACACCATCAGTGAGCAGTTGATGCAGGGTCAGTATCCTCAGTTATTTCAGAGTTGATAGCAGGTAATTTCGAGGATGAAATTTTCTTAAGGGGGAGAGAATTGTAATATTCTGATTTTTTGATGCACTTTAGAATAGTGTATATGAGATGAATATGTATTATAGATGTAATATATATGTATATGTTATATATATTTGATATATATTTGAAGTATAAGTGCATAGTGACTTATTAATATATATATATATATATATAAGGATGGTGGAAAGAGGAGATTTCTTTTCCTTCTTCTTCTTCTTTGAGCATGGACTAGAGAGAGAGAGAGAAGAGTTTTCTTTCTTCTTCCATACACCAAGATTGAGAGAATTTCAAGGATTCAAGTGGAGTTTTTGAGGATTCTTCATCAATTGGTAAGTTACTTTATCAATTTTGCAATTTCTTTGGAATTCTATGGAAGAACATGATTTTTGGATTTTGCGGCTGTTTATTAGCATGTTTTAATGGCTTATTTAGGTATGTATGAAGTTGTTGTGAGTAGTTAACAATGATTTTAAGTTTGAATGGAAGAAATGATTAAATTTAAGTTGAGTTTGGAATGATTGTGTTCATATGGTTGAGAGTTCAAAATGCAGGAATTTTGCCTAACACGGCCAGTGATACGGCCATGTCGTTGGGCATGTCAACGATGCTAAGTTCAACATTGATGACACGACTAGTAAAACGGCCATGTCTCTGAGCATGTCGTAGCTTTTGTAAGGCAAAATAATTGACATGGCCATTAACACGCCCTTGTTGTTAGGGGTGTTAAAGTTTCTGTAAGGCAGAATGAATGACACGGGCAGTGACACGCCCATTCATTGGACATGTCAAAGCTTCTATAAGAGTGGGTTAATGACACGGTCATTAACGTGCCCATATTGTTGGACGTGTTAATTGAGGGAAATGTTCAAAATAACTCTTTTCTTTATCTTTCATTTGTAATTCCTATTTAAATGATTTGATGTTGAGAATGCCTTAAAATGTGATATTAAATGGTTGTTTATGATCACGTTTGGCTTAGGAATTGAGAGAGAGTAGTTAGCCTAACCCTAGTATTGAAGGGCAACATAGAAGATAAGGTTAGAGAAAGTTTTGAAGCTTGTTTTAGAGTGTTTCCTAAGGTATGTATAAACTCTTGATAAATGGAATATGATTGTATTACATTTGGTCTAACCATTTTGGATGAAAAATGTGTTAAGCTACTTGATACATTGAGTATTCACGAATATGGTGCTTAGACATGTATATTGCTATGTTTGCATTACATGCATTATGAAAAGCCATTATTAATGGCTAGATTGAATGAAATGTGAACTATGTACAAAGTATGAAAATGATATTGATATGAATGAGAAAATAGAAAAATGAGAAAGAAATTGATGATGGAAAACATGAATTAATTGTGTGCCTAATATGATATTCAATTTTCAGAGTTCTGTGTTTGACAGCATGCCTTTGAGATTATCCTCAATATTTACCTTCGGGGCTAGACTGTAGTAGTCCCTTGAAGTTGGGTTAGGTAGAAAGACAGAGTCGTAAGCCTAGGCCTAGTTGGGATGTTACATTAAAAAGGTGCCTTCAGGGCTAGACGATTAGCGTCATTGTGATATGTTTTGCCTTCGAGGCTAGACACATGGTGTCATTATGGACCAAAATAGTAACTTTGAGATTTGAATGATGTATTAGTTGTTTGGGCCCATGCTTGTGTTTGTGTTTGTGTGAATTTCTAAGTGATGAAAGCATATATTCAAAAGTGATCTTGAATGTCGTATGATGACATAGCATATGAACATTTTGCATTGGCATTATTTTTTAGTTTAGTTATTATCAAATTTTGCATCATTAGGCTTTGACTTAGAGCGATTGTAACTGATCGCGCAGGTGACAGGAGTGATCCGGTGGAGCTAGAGAGTTCTACTAGACCAAATTGGGTTTAGGCTTGTGTTGTTTAAGCTTGAAGCATTTCTGCTACATCAAGATGAGATCCATTTTGCCAACATGTATATATATTTTATGTTATAGTACTTTTTGATATTATGTTTTGGGAGCATGTATATATTGTAACTTATAAAGAATGTTTAGTACAAATAAGTAATGTGAGAATTTATACTTTTTGATATACTTTAATACAAATATGTACAAATGTTTTGATGAATGGGAAATATGGAAGTTTTTACTAAATTGGATTGTGGCATTTTTATACTTTATTTATGTATTTTATATATACTGGGTGTATGTATTATACATATATAGGGTATAAGGGTGCTACAGCAACATTCAAGCTAAGGGAACTTCATTGAGTTGAGCTTCTTCTCTCTTCACGTCTTGAATACTCTCATCTTGAAAAGAGGATAAGATAAAATCTTCCTTAAATCCTTTTCCTACCATGAAGGTTGTCGGTGGAGGTACTCTTCTAAATTTAGGCAAAGGATTACTTTTGGTATTGGGCTTATCCAGCTAAGGTTTGTTACCACTGTCAATAAGATCTTGAATTTCTTGTCTTAATCGAGTACATTTATCTATCTCATGCCCTTGCATTTGATGAAATTGACAGAAGGCCTCAGCATCTAAGTTTGATGGCAGAGGATCATGTAGCGGTCGAGGAGCCAATAGTTGTAATAACTCCTTCTTTTGTAGCTTATTGAAAACCCAAGATAGAGGTTTCCCCAACTTTGAAAACTGTCTTCTACTTCCTTGACCAGTTGCATTAATATCGACTTCCTTATGTGTACTTTGATTGTCAGGCTGATAATTTTGTTTTGTAGAAAAATGGTTTTTCTCTCTTTCCCACTCTTCTATTTGCAATCTAGCTTGGAGAATATCTTTGAAGTCCCTTATAAGGGTGTGAGACAGTCTTTCATGGAGATTGGGTAGGATGCCTCTGACTATCATTCTGATTTGGTCTGACTCATCAGGCCTCCTTTTGAGAAGTGCAACCTTATTTCTCCATCTCTTTACATAATCAACAAAACTTTCATTTTGTTTTTGCCTGATAGTCTCCACCTCCATCAAGGTAACTTTCGGCTCAACAATGTACCCATATTATTGGATATCCCAATCTTTTTGGGTACCTTCTTCTAAGGTATTGAACCAATTATGCATAATAGGATCCAATGAGAGCATGAAATACCTTATAGTTTGAGCTTTAATAGATCTGGAAAACTGCATGGCAGTGATGTACTGCTTAGCATGCAAGTGAGGGTTTCCTGTACCATTGTACCTAGCGAAGGAAGACATCTTGAACTTATAAGGGACCTCCTCATCTTATTCGAGCAGCTTATCTATTTTTGACATTTCATAAGCTTTCAGCTCCTTTTCAAATTTCTTTTCCAAATCGACAATTATTTTCTTGACATCGAAAGTTTCGGTCTTTTCCACAGTTGATCTTTCAATAACCTTCAGCTCCTTCTTTTTATCTTGAGGATCTTGAAAATATTGAGTCCAGTCGTCATCATCATCAATGACTACTTTTTCATCATCAAAGGCTACTTCATCAACCTTAGCCTTCCCTTTATCCTTCGGTTTCTTTATGTTGGCAGATGCCTCAGTAGTGTTCCCCAAAAGAGCAGCTAGTTGGCTCCTCGTAGTCTCAGCCAGGGCCTCCTTTAGTTCCTCCATCTTGGCATTGAGGGTGTCATCCACCATCCTTTGAATCTGTTCGAGATCCATTGCTCTTGGTGAGAAGCTAATTGAGTTGCTGCTAGATTCTACATCACTGGCATAGGTTGGGTTATCGTATGCTCTTGAACTGCTATACTCCAGGTCTGTGAGTCAGAAAGGATCAATGTTATGCAATGCGTGTATGCATGTATGCACAAACAAACAAATAAAGATAATTAGGATGTTCCTTCCAACTTTATAACTTCCACACATGAATGGCGAGTCTCTTTTTCTAGGTATATGGTCAACAAAATATCAACATGGGATATTCTGTTTTCAAAAAATTCCCTCAAATGATTTTAACCAATAGTTATTCTTTCAAATTTAGAGGTCGGTCCATGATAATTCCCATCAATTAAGTCTTAATCCATTGGGCAAACAAAAGGATAGCTTTTATGCTATATTGGATTAAAACTAAATTAAAAGGTTTATCATAAATAAATTTTCTATTTTGAAAAAGTAACTAATGATTCATGCCAAAAACAAGCCCATGATTAATGATTATTGGTATAGATTAGGCTTACAATTAATTTTTAATATTTCATAATTGACCTAACAAGTTTGTAAGCTCTCTTTGTAATCTTTAATGAAATATAATTTTGTTGCAAAGCTTTTTGGGCTTTGAAGGTTTTGGGCCATAGGGTGGAAGAAGATTTTTGACCCATCTTGAAAGATTTTTGAAAGACCAGTTTGAAAATTTTTGAAACCTTATTATTATTATTATTATTATTATTATTATTATTATTATTATTATTATTATTATTATTATTATTATTATTATTATTATTATTGTTTATTTTTTGAGCTTACTATATAGGCAGGTCATATTAGAAAAAGAACAAATCAAATAAGCCATGATTTAGACTAAGATAAATTAACCATAATCAAACAACAAGCATTTGGTGTAAAAACCTAAGCAAAATAACTAGGTCAATTACATGAGATTAAATCTTTGGGTTGGAAGGTTTTAGGTTCCCATAGCAAGTATATACCAAAAGGTACAAGGCTATGAGTTGTTATGCCATATTCAATCTCCATACCTTGAGTGAAAGTATGGTATCCCTTACATAACACAACACGGGTTACACGGGCGTCCTAACTCACGCACACAATGCAATCTAAATGATGTGATGAATAATATCATAATAAGAAAGAATAAAGTAATATAAAGACCAACAAAATCAACTTCATTATCCCCAATGGAGTTGCCACTGTGAGGGGGATTTTTACCCCCACTCCCATGTGGAATGGTTCTTGCGACTTTGACACTGTTAGGCTCGGGACCTTAGAAAACACGAGCTTAAACCTGGAGAAAATGGAGTTGCCACCTGGACGGGCTGAGAAAAAGAAAGGGGTGGATGACTCGATCTTAAGGAATCCCCAACTCCCTATTGGGTTCAAAAAGTTGGGTACGCGTGGGGAATGTGAGAATGACCCAGCACCCCCACAGCTCCCAGTTCATTGGAACCGGCCTCCTTTTCAGGTCTTAATATTATAAAATTCTTACTTAATACAATATTATCCATAATACATGTAATCATAAAAATAAATAATCACTTTATTAAAATGACAATAAGTTCAAACAAAATAAATAGGCACCCATCCATGGATGGAAACATGCCTTTACAATCGTTCAATGTCCAAAAAAATAGTAAAATAGGATACCCACCAATTGGTGAAAATGTATCCTTTACATTAATCCAAAGCTTAAAATAAATTAAATTACATGAAACTTAACAATTGAGGTACCCACAAAGTGGAAACACACTTCTTATATCTTTGAAACTAAAATAATTAACATTAAAATAATAAATCAAATAAATTAAATCATTCAATCATTTATCATGAGCAATAAAAATAAATTATTCATCAAAACATGTCATAAAGGGGCATATATTAATAATTGAGACTATATTCAAATATCATATTAAATAATAAATGTACAAACTAAGATTTAACCTATGAATTAGGATTTCTTAAAGTTTAGATTGCTAAATTAGGGTTTAGGATTTATATCATGTAATTAGGGTTTAAAATATACAAACTAGGGTTTTGGAAAACAATTGAGGTTTTAGGGTTTACAAGATAAGATTAGGGTTTCAAAAACAAATAATTTCTTAGCTGCTGTGATATTAGATATTTAATATAATTTGATTAAACAGATTACTTATGATAATAAAATAAATATTGGACATAAACTAGTGGATGGTTGGATGGTTAAATAAGTTTACTGGATATTTTATAAAAGAACAGAATAACGAATAACAAAGTAAAATATTTCGATGAAATAATTTAGGATGAGCTACTGGAACTTTAAAACAAATTAGATAAAGAGTTTCAAACCTCCGTTTGTTGATTCCACCAAAATTAAATGTTGATACAATACTCTTGCCTGCACCAACTTGGATCTCTTGGTTGAATAAGACCAAGACAGTGAGCCACTGTCTTGTTTGATAACATTCTCTATGTTTAATTGTGCTTTTCCTTTTCTTGATCAAGATGTTGCTCTGCGAGGTTGCTAATCCTTGCTAAAGGTTACTCAATCGTTGCTGAAGTTTGCTGAAGTTCCCCTAAAAAAGTCCCCCTTCAAGGTTTTAAAACCTATATTTATATGAGCGTGCTAGGTTAACATCGTGAAACCTTCTCATTTTAAAAATGGATTCCTGATGCATATCAAATTAATGATTTTTAAATTTGAAACCAACCGTTACCATGTCTGATTAAAACCAAGGCAAATCAAGACCATATCGAGTTAAATTGACCCTAATCTGACATGGAATCAAAGTCCATATCGAATTGGCAATCAAATTTGACATATAGTACCCAAAAACTGCCCTATGTCGAAGTGGGAGAGCCCTATTTCGATATGGGGCTACCCAATATCGAAATAGGGCTTCCTAATTTGACATGGGACTATCCCATATCGAATTGGGGCATCCCAATTCGATATGGGCTGTCCCATATTGAGTTTTGAGGCCCAGTTTGACTTGGATACACCCCCGAATGCCCTATCATCAAATTAGACCCGATTAAACCTTCAAAACAAAGCTCTTTAGGGTTTTAAAGGTTTAACCATCATACTATCTAATCAAAAGGTTTATGACTCGAGCAACAGACTAGTCAGGGCCAAAATTAAGTGTCTACACTTTTAAAGAAATAAAGTTTCATACTAATCTTCTTCACAAATCACTCAATATTATTTCTTTCACAAATAATTTTACTTTATCAAATCACAAGCTTCTTTATGTAATTAAATTCAAGATAAAGTCAATTAATAGAAAAAATAGGTAGTATACAAGCACTAACCTTTTAAAAAACCCTCTTTCCTTACTCTTTCTTCAATCCCTTGGTTTATGATAACTTTCTTAAAGAATCGCTCATAAAATCATTAAATTCTACCAAAATCATGAATTATTTACTAAAGATCCTTTGATTTTTAAATAAAGAATTGGAAAATAAAGAAATGGAAGAAGTAGAAGAAAGAAGAAGATGTACAAGGTGATGATGGTGGCTACGGGTTGAGGAAGAAAAAATGATGGAAGAAGTCAAATTCGGCTTTTAATAATATCTTAGGTTTTTACTTCCATGTAATGCACGTACATTTGCTTCGGTGCACCAATTTTCCTTAATTATCCCTTAATTTGATTTTTAACTCTGTAAAATCATAAAAATTCTTTAATTATTTTAAAGCCCTATTATCCACATTTCATATCTCAATTACATTTGAATTTCATTTTAGGGCCACAAGGGCTTTTCCATAATTTACCGCTTTAAAATTCTTTTCTGAAAATAACAATTGAATCCATACCCAGATTTAATTTTCCATTTATTAAGGCTTAATCAACATTAATTTTACCAATTTTAAATACTCAAACCATTCATAATATCATAATTAGTCTAATATATAGTTATACATATACTTAATGCAGAAAATCATTGCTTAAAATTTCAAACATTATAATGTGTGTGTTTAATTTATTATCCTCATAGCTAAGGAAAATAATGTGGAAGGGGCGTTGCTACCTTGAGCCTTTCCTGCTAACTGACTAGCGAGATAACCATATGTGTTACACCTTATATTTCCCTAATGGTTTATTATTAAAATGATATAATTATTTTATTTATTTGTGTTTTTATGTGAAAAATGTGTGGTGCATGGCATGAACCTTTTCAAACCTATGTGATTGGTAGGTTGTTATAATTTTACTAGGTTTGTGTTTTTAAATATGACATGCACATCATATTTTAAAAATCCTAAATAGCTCCTTTTTGTAGTTCAAAATGATCCAAAATCAAAGTTTAGGTAAAAAATCCTAACTATTTGGTTGTGGTTTTGATCTTTCTCAGTTGATTGGTTGGATTTCTTCCAAAAACAAATGTTTAAGTCAAAGAAACTTGGAAAATTTGGTGTCTGAAGTTGTTTGAGTTCTCAACCTGATAAAGTCTCTACTTCTTGAAAGCCAAAAGTCCTTTAAAATTGACATAAACATTCATTTTTATAGTAGATGAGCAACTGACGTATTGCTAGTCCATGACTGGAAAAATGCCAATATATAAGTGATATTTCACTAATGTCCTTTAGTTTGAAGTCCTTTAGTTTGAAGAAAATTGACGAATTTCCTATCCTTTGGGTTCTTTAAGACTTTCAAGAGTTTATCATAGGTATTGAATTCTTTGAACACATTCTATATGCTTTAGATCTGATATCAGGCTTTTGATAAATATTCAAACATATGGGAAATCATAAGGTCTACAAATGTTATACTCACTATTATAGTATTAATGAAAATAAAGAAAGCTCATTTGAAAAAAATGTGGCAATGAAAGAAGAGACTTGATATGGAAAGAAAACTTAAGGATAAAAAGAATGAAGTGAAAGCAAGATTGTAGAAGATAAGATTTTATCTACTCTGACTCAAAAATATTGATGGCTTTAAAGAACTTCCTTAACATTATGTTTTCAACCCTAAGTTGGATGAATGCCATTTTCTATAACCTTTATAATAATTACTAAGGTAACTGTCCTTAAATCACATGCTTCAAAGAACACCCTTATGACCAAAAAAGAGTTTGGACCATTTCGCTCTATCAAGCCATAACATTCAATGAAATTATTTATAGTTGCCATGAACGCTAATCCCTAATAATCAAAGTGGAAAAGGCATTTAATAAAGGATAAATTGGCACTTATATATACATCCAAATAATACGTCAATTAAGCTCAAAAATAAAAGTTTCCAATGGCCAAATTAGGCCTTAGTTTGTAACCTAGTAGGATATTGCTTTCAGGTTAGTTGTTTATGATAGCTCACCCAAATACTATTTTATAATGCCAAGTTATCGGAGTTAACATTATCTTCTTAGGAGCTGACACATGTAGGAACCACCTCTAAAACACCAACTGTCAAAGAGATAGAAAATAATATCCTACACCTTATGGTAGCTGCTTGATTTTGTCAAGACATGATTTGACAAGATTTGTTTTGGGTGCTCTAGCATTGACATAATACTCAAAGGACCTTTAACACTACCACCCATGGTAAAGGCCTTACTTAGATACAAACATATATTACTTAAGAAATCCAAAATAAGGAGGTGAGAAAAATATTTATTTAGGCCTATTTTTATCTTCATCACTCTTTTTTTCTCTTTTTTAACAATGCCCACTTCTTAGTTTTCAAATCTAGATCTAGGGTTGTCGGCCTTCTGGCCATTGACAACCCTATATCTTCACTATGTCTTATTTTCCTGTAGTATATTTGAGATAATTTTATGGTTTAGCTTTATGTAGCTTTTAGATCTAGCTCTTAGATGGTCTTTTTCTTCATCCACATTCATGGTAGATTAGTTTAGTTTTGAAGATCTAATGATTTGGAGAGAAAATTAACAAATAGCTCTAGAGGAATTCCTTGACTTGGCTTATCTACCAAGCTTTCAACATTTTCTTGTCCTATTCACGATGGGTTTGCCTCCCATCAGTTTATGGACTTTGAAGGTGATTTGGCTCTGCTTTTTTGAGAATCAAATCATCTCTTTCCACTTTTCGACATCATTTCCAACCATGATTTTTAGTCAGTTTAATTTATTATGCCGCCCGTCGATGAATATATGGGACCTTAATATTCTCCTCTATTTCTTAGTGATAGTGTTATTGATATATCTACTCAAATGTATTATATCTTAGATGGAAAGACTTTTGCATCTAGTTTATTTTTAAGTATTAAAAGTCTTTCAATTTAGGTTATATTTCTTTTAAGTTCAATACAATTTTTATTACTAATAAAAACTATTAGTTTAGGCAATAGAGGATCACCCTCTTATGTCTCCTCTTAGATCATGCTGGAGCACAACTTGTGAGCTTTTTGTGTCAGTTATCATTGTTGGAAAGATTTTAGTTCATTGTTGAATTCACTATTATCATTTCATATAATTTTTAAATCATATTAGTTTCATATGGATCCAAATAAATTTTAAATTATATTTATAACTTAAATAAAGAAGTTGACATTTAAGTAATTTTATTTATAAATCATACATAAATTAGATATCATATCCGTATATTATATTTCTTATATTCACAATGATTATTCCAATACATATCAAACCACTAATAAAGAAGAGGAAAGAAGGGTGGTATTGCACTAAAAATTGATATTTCAAAAGCTTATGACCATGTTAAATGGCAGTTTTTGGAGAATATGATGCACAATATGGGTTTTGCAACAAGGTCGGTGAAGCTTATAATGCTTTATTTTTCTATAGTTTGTAATGAAGTCTCTTTGAATGGGTCCTATTATGCTAAAGAGGGGTTTGAGGCAAGGTGATCCCTTATCGCCTTATTTGTTCATGTTGCGTGCTGAGGGTCTTTCTTTGCTATTGAAAGAAGTAGAGTTTAGAGGGATATTCACAAATAGTGAGTCTTTTAGCATCAGTCATCTCTTCTTTGCTAATGATAGTTTTTCAATTTTTAAAGCTTATGTTGCTGAATGTGTAAAAATAAACATATTTCATCAATATATAAGATAACATTCAGATAGGCTGTTAATTTTTAGAAGTTAGGTGTTTTTTTAGTTCTAATGTGTGTTCTGCTAACATAGTACAATATCAGGATATCCTTGGGGTCTCTCAGCCTATTGATCAGGGTAAATATTTAGGTCTCTCTTCTTTGATGGTTCACAATAAACGAACATATATTTTCATTTTGAAGGTGTGGCTATTTCGTAGAGTTAGTAGTTAGAAGAATAAGTTTCTTTTGAGAGTTGGTAAAGAAATACCCTTGAAGGCGGTTGCTCAAGTTATTCCCTCATATTGTATGAGTGTTTTTCACGTTCCCATGTCTGTTTGTGATGATTTGCAAAAAATGATGAATTCATTTTGGAGAGGTATGAAGAAGGATAATGTAAGGTTAAACTAGTTGGTTTGTTATTGGTTGTGTTTGTGTTTGTAAGAAGTTCAATGGTATTAGTTTTCATAATTTCCATTGTTTTAATATTACTATACTTGTCAAATAAGTTTGCACTTCATTACAAAACCTTCTCTGTTGGTTAGTAGGTTTTACAAAGCTAAATATCTTCCTGAGAAGGATTTTATGGATACTAGTCTTGGATCATGTCTAACTTTTATGTGGAGAGGTGTCCTGCTTGGCAAGGATATTTTATGTAAGGGTTTGTGTTGGAGGGAGGGGGTGGTACTTGTATTGATGATTGGAAAGACCCTTGGTTCTTGGACCATGTTACTAATTTTCATGTGATTACAAGTTATATTTCAAGTTTAGAAGGTCTACAAGTGTCAAATTTAATCTCTTTACCGAGTAAGCAATGGGATGTGGATAAAATAAAAACTATCTTCTCTAATGTTGATTGTAATAAAATTTACCAAATCCCTGTCCCTCGGGCTGGTAATTTTGATAGTCATGTTTGGCATTTTACAAAGAGAGGGATGTACTCGGTAAAGATAGGTTATCATGTTGCTATAGATTGGTTTTCTTCTATTAACTCTTACATTATTGAGGGTGAGTGTAAGAAAATTTTGGTGTTGGTTGTACCGCCAAAGGTTAGGAACTTATGCACTGGTCAAGAAGGTAGTGTTAGCTCATTTGGGTTGCCATGTTTGTAGAGAGGTTGAAGATGTTTTGCATGTGTTTTTGGATTGTCCATTTGTAACATCCATAGTTTTTATTATTAATAATAATAATAATAATAAGTTAAAAACTAAAAAGAAAGAAAAGAAAAGAAAGAAAAGAAGAAAGAAGAAGGAAGATGGATGGTGGAGATTTAAAGATATATGTATATATATAATAAAAAATAGTATAAAAGAGGATAAGGATGAAAGAAAGAATAAAAAAATTTTCTTTATCTTCTTCTTCTCATCTTGAAAAAAGAAAGGAAGAGAACTCTCCATTCTCTACTCAAATTTCTCACCTATAATCAAAAGGTTTTATGTGGTTTTGAAGAAGAACTGAAGATTCAAGTAAGTTATATTCTTTTTAAGCTTGATTCTAAGAGTTTTAGTGTATGTAAGCTTAGAAGTTAGAGAGAAAGATGATGTAGATGGGAAATAGCTTGGGTAATGAAGAGAATATGATGATTATATGTTGAATTTGTGATTAGTTGATTGATTTGAGTTTGAATCAAGAAGTTAGAGTTTGTGGAAATTTTGGATTTTTGGTTTTTGATGGGGTCTAGCTAGGATTAGTATAATTAAGAGTTAATTTGAATATTTTAAGCATGAATATGTGTTTAATTAAAGGATTAAACTCTTGTTGATCTAGGGGTATTCTTTGGCAAATTTGGTTTAAGGTGGTGCATAAGTACTTTGTTTATTTTGAGACTTTGGAAGGGTTGGAGTTAAATTTTGGAGTTAAATTGAGGTTTGTACTTGCTTTGGAAGTATTTAACAAAAGTTGTTATGTTTTTGACATAAACTTGCTTTGGTACTTTTAAGTTGTTGCATGATTATATTTGTGAAATTCATATTTAATTTTATGAATTCTAATATAAATGTAAAATGAGATTTGATTTGGTTATTTAAAAAAGGATCCTATTACTTTATGGAATTTATAATTTATATAATGGATTAAAGCATTTTAAAAAGTCATTTGAATTACGGAAATTATATATACATTAATTATATGAGTGTTAATGAATTGTAAGGAAATTATGGAAATGATGATTTGAGATGAATTTTGAAAGATTGATGGAAATGTTATTGCACTTTAATGCCCTACACATACTCTAATTCGTAATATTGAGTTTGGTACTATCAAATTGGCATATCGACAATTATGGATAAGACATAACATGATTATTATATTTACGCTTACAAGCGAGATATAACAGTATCGTTGTGCTTCGGTGATGAGACACTATGGTGTCGAGGAGACTTGAGATATGATATTTATATGCCTTTGGGCGAGATACTTTGGTATCGCGACACTTTATCTCTGATGTCGAGGCTTATAGGTTTTGATAGGCCTACTCAATGTTACTGAGACTTGGACATTTGTGTAAGGGCATAAATTAAGTATATTGTATTTTGAAATGTTAAATATATGCATTTGTTTACATTATATTTGAAGTTTATGGAATTCTGTTTAACTATTGATTATTTCATATGATGGAAGGATTTATGTTTATTTTACTACAATAGAGATTTTCATTTTATTTATTATTTATTTATTTATTTTCAAAGTTAGTACCACTAAGTTGTATAGCTTAGTACAATTAAATTTTATCATACAGATGATAGGGTTATATATAGAAGAAGCATTGATAAGTCTAAAAAGGCTTAGGTTTGAGGGTGATCATAAAAGCTTAAAGTTCTTATCATAAGACCATTTCCAAGTGGTGCTACATATTATGTATAGTTTTTGCATCCTATACTTTTTGGTTTTGTAATTATAACTATTTTATATTTGGTAAACCAACTGAGGTTTTTGTAATATTAAGTTTATATAATATATTATTTGTCTATTACTATTTGGTTGATATTATTTTGCTTTGGATTGGATAAATGGGAGCAGTTGTGGAGTTTGTGAAAATTTGAATATTAGAAGTTCATTTTTCCTACGGGATTTTCAAATTTGAAGATTTGGCAATAGTAATTTTATAAACAAAACTCTGGCGAAATTTTCTTAGAAATTTTTATGAAATTTAATTAAATTTGCAATTTACTTAATACTATTTATTTGTTCTATATATTTGCATTAATATTTTAAATTTTTAAATAAGCTTTATTTTTATACTAAGGTTTTAAGTGAGTATTTCTACAAGTTTAACTACTACAACACTCTTGTATTCTATTATATATTTTTATATATGTAGAGTATAAGGGTGTTATATTTATTTTGGTATTAGACCTTAGGTTTTAAGTGAGTATTTTTGAATAGTGATTCTTAACCTATGTGGGTTTAAAAAAAAATATTTAAAGTGTGATTTGAATTAGGATACATGTATATGCATTAGCACCTATATTTGTCTCTAATTTGATAATATTTATTTATGATTTCATATTTACGCTGTGATGGCTTCTAGAACTCAGACATCAGAGGAGGAGATTGCAGAGAGTAATACTCTAAACATTAGGGGGGCTGGTGATAGTCCGATGGTGATTGCAGATGATGCTGGAAAGGCTTCATAGCCTGTTAGACCAGTAACACATGGACCTCCTTCGGATTAGGTTCAGTAGATGGCAAAGTATTTTTGCCCTGTCCCTTCCCCTCAATAAGGCAGAAAGTATAATATGCTCAGGAAGTTTGGAGGTACAAATTTCAAAGGTACTATAGACCCAACAGAGGCAGAGTAGTGTTTAGGCAGAGTTGAGCAAGTTTTGTGCAGTTAGAGGCTACTCCAAAGGAGAGGTTTGATTATGCAATTTCATTGCTTCAAGCTAATGCATATGATTGGTGGAAGACTGTCCCTCATGGTTGAGATAGACCACCACTACTAACATACAATGACTTTTTAGTTGTGTCTGAGGAGAAGTACATGTCCAGAGATTATAGTGATGAGAAGAAGCGTGAGTTTTTTACTCTTAGGTAGGGGTCGAGGTCAGTATCAGAGTATAAAAAGGAGTTCCTATAGTTGAGCAAGTATGTTGGAGGGATTATAACTAATGAAAGAGATAGAAGCAAGAAGTTTGAAGAGGGGTTAAAGCCTGCTATTCATTGTCAAGTAGCAACAGTTCAGTATGAGGTGTTTTCTAGACTTGTGTCAACTTCTAAGAATGTAGAGAAAGCTCAGGAAGCTACAATTATTACTACCATAGAGAAGAGTAAGAGTAAAAGACCCCAAGTTGAGGCAGAATCATCAGCCAACAATAGAGGGTGTGGGAATTTACCATAAAGATTTAGTAGGAGTCAAGAGGCAACCTAAAGTAATTTTAGTTGAGACAAAGTTCTACATCATCAGCTGTTAGTGCCCCAATGCCCTCTTTTTTAAAGATTTGCTCCCTCTATATGCACTCAGTATGGTAAGATGCACATGGATACTTGTCGGAGGATGAGTTTAAGGAGTTACTTTAGATGTGGGTCTAGAAACCATTATGTAAGAGAATGTCCAGAGATGCTGGTGGCCAGATAGATAGAGACTATAGTGTCTAGGCCAAGTATTAGAGGAGGTAAAGGTGCAAGAGGTGGCTGAGTAGGGCCTAGTCAGAGAGAGGAGTAAGTGTTAGTGAGTAGACTAAAAGAGGCTAGAGCTTCTCAGAGAGTCTATGTGATGCAGCTGGAGCAGAATGCTATAGATGTAGTTATTGGTAAATTCTCTTTATCTACATTACTGTTCATGCATTGATTGATCCTAGATAGAAGCATTATTATATTAGTGCTTCTGTTATGCCTGTTGGTGATATGCATGTTGAGCCCCTATAGTATGATGTGTTGGTTACTAATCCTTTGGGGCTTAATGTAGTTGGTAAGGTGTATTGAGATTGTCCTGTATTGGTGCATGATGTTGAGTTTTTGCATGATCTGATAGAGATTCCTTTTTAAGATTATGATCTTATTTTGGGGATGGATTGGCTATCAAGACATCAAGCTATAATGGATTGCCAGTTGAAGCATGTTACTTTGAGAACATGAGATGGTGAGAACGTTGTGGTTTCAGGTGAGCAGTGACACCTCTAATCTAATTTTATTTTAGTTATCACAACTAGGAGAATGATTCAGAAGGGTTATGAAGATTATTTGGCTCATATTGTTAATACCAAGGCTGAGAAGCCTAACATTAATAGTATTCCTACAGTTTCTGAATTTCCTAATGTGTTTTCGGATGAGTTGCTAGGGTTACCTCCTTAGAGAGAAGTGGAGTTTGGTATTGATGTGGTTCTAGGCATCACACATATTTCTATTACTCCTTATCGCATGGCACCTACAAAATTAAAAGAGTTGAAGGTGTTGCAGGAGTTAATTGATAAAGGGTTTATTCACCCTAATGTATCACCATGGGAAGCGCTTATACTATTTGTAAATAAGAAGGATGGTATCTTACGGTTATATATTGATTATTGACAGTGGAATAAAGTGGCCATCAAGAAGAAGTACCCATTGCCTTACATGATGATCTCTTCGACCAGTTAAAGGGGACAACTATGTTTTCAAAGGTTGATTTGAGATTAGAATACTATCAGTTGAGGGTAAAAGAGGTGCATGTGCCTAAGATTGCTTTCTGCATAAGGTATGGTTATTATAAATTCCCTGTGATGCCTTTTGGATTAATGAATGCACCAGCTGGTTTTATGAATTTGATGAAATGGATCTTTAGGCCATATTTGGATCAGTTCATAGTGGTGTTTATTAATGATATACTAGTTTTCTCATGTAATAAGGATGATCATGATAGGTACCTTACGGATTATACTGCAGACTTTGAAAAAGAAGTAGCTTTGTGCTAAATTATCAAAGTGTAAGTTTTGGTTTAATGAAATTGCTTTCCTTGGCCATGTGATATCAACAAATGGTATCAATGTTTATCCTAGTGATGCATCCCAGTTAACCCTAGCAAGTGCACTAGTCATATTAGTAATATATATTTGTGAATCCGAATATCGTCCTACGAAGATCAAAGTTTAAAAGCCAATTCTTATATTGTGTTGACTATTATTTGAGAAACAATATTTGAATAAATAAGAAGTAAACAAAATTGCTGGAAATTAAATATTTTAGTGAATTAAGAATAAATCAATCAATAAAATATGTTCGAATCCACAATCCCCCTAAACTTGCATAGATATTAAAATTGGTTAATAAATTTGAGTTAAGATTGGTGGGTTATCTTTTAAGCCTAGCTAACCTTATTTAGGGATATAGCTTTTCAAATTAACATCAAACTCTTATTCAAAAACTTCTATATTAATTTACATATGATCAAACCCGGTTATTCGACCTTATTTAGGGACACGAATAGTGTCACAGACTAATATCAGATTATCTATTCAAACAAATCCTCAATTAAACCTATTATACAAAATTACCTATAAAAATTAAGCATTCAACTCCACTTGAATAAAAACCCTAACTTCTCTATTCGACACATCATCAAGGAATTCAATCAATGAAATATTGAATATAAGCATTAGGAGCAAGAAATTTATATAAATCAACTCAAATTTAATTAACCCAAATCAATATCCATTTAATGTTTAGGGTTCATGCTTCCCTTAATAAAAAGAGAACTACTCCATAATTAAATCTAAGAAACTAAAACTAAAATTGAAAGAAAACATAATAAAAATAAGCAAACTCTTGATAGTTGTCTTTGGCTTGAGCTTGAACCTTTCCTCCAATGGAGATTTTTTCTTCAAGGAGAAAGAAGAAGAAGGACTCTACCAATTTTGCATGAAGAGCCTGTTGTCCCCTTTTTTAAAAATTTGCATGAAAAAAATATCTCCCTCTAAACGTGTTTGTCCTCTTTTTCAATCCCTCTATTTCCTACTTTCTCTAGGTTACAATAAGTAAACTTCCTATTTTGTTTAGAACACTAAATAAAATAGGAAAATAAATAAAAAGAAGTCGTTAACAAAATAGAAAAATAAATAAAAGAAGTCCTAAACAAAATAAATAAAAGAAGTCATATTAAATTAAGGAAACTAAAAACCTCAAATATTTGCTGTAAATTCGTGCATGTGCATGACCATGCATCTGCTCATGCACCTTTATGCCTTTCAAAACTCTGCAATGGAAAACTCCGGCAGCCACAATCATGACAATCTGCATGCCCATGCACATCTCTGCTTTTTTGTGCTTTTACTGGATTTTTATTGTATTTTCTAAAATTCACCTACAAAAATGCTAAATAAGACTAAATAACAAAAATAACTAAAATCAAATGAAAAGTAAGATAAAACTAATAAAAACTAACAAAAACTAATAAAACTAATGCAAATGTTGTCCTAATTGTGTATAAAAATATGCATTTATCAACTATCCCACACTTAGCTCTTTGCTCATCCTCGAGTAAAGTAAAAATTAAACCAAGCTTGAAAGATTATTTCAACACAACATAGAAACTTCAAAATTGAAAAGCATGGGTCTCATACTTAACATTAATCATCAAAATTCCATAGAAATTCAATTAAATGGAAGTGAAGGAATAAAAAGATCATATTGATAAAGAAGACAAACCTTGCTCATCCATAAGTCCTTAAAAACTGCAATTACTCAAAATTTGACCCTTCTCACTCATTTATTTGTCTACTTTTAAAGCTACTGTATTTTACTCCCTCTTTTTTTTTATTTGGCACTTTCTATCGTTGTAGTAATTTTTTACCTTTTGACCACCACCTTCAGAAAGTGCCTTGCTCATGTTTTTTAACAAATTCATATGAGTTTAAACTATAATAACGGAGCAATATCTACTTGGTTTGGGAATTTTCTCTCGTCGTAGTTGCTTTTTGACCGCTACCTTCAGAAAGTCTTATGCTCATATTCTTTAATGTTTTAATTTAATTAGAATTGGAATAGCGGAGCAAAAATTTATTTACTCTTATTCTAGCTAGCTTTTTTTGGCCTGAGAGTCCACATGGAGTGCATGCCGATCCCTGGTTACTTACTAAGCTAGAACAACGGAGTATAATTCCATAAATTACAGTAACTTCCTTAACGTTTATTTTAAAAATTCATTCAAAAAGGTCGAAAAGAAACATTGGTATTACTAAAAGGCAGAGTTGATATTCCTTATAGAGTTTGCAAGGCTAATTTCTATATCAACATAATGCAAGAAATTCCAAAACTTCCAAGTAATTTAAATATCATGAAACAAAGACAAAATAAGTTGAATATAATTGACCCATGAAGTTGAATTAAGAGTTTCAATTATTGCATCAAAATCCTCAAACAAACAAAGGTTCAAATCCTTAAACAAACAAAGGTTCAAAAATTTAACAACAGGTTCAAGCTACATAAGCAAAAGGCTAAGAATGAATAAGTATAAAAATTTCAAACATCTCACCCCACACTTAGGAACTAGCATTGTCCTCAATGCAAAAATAAGAAGAAATAAAGGAGAGAAGAAAGAAAAGTAAAGGTTAGAATACTCCCCTAATATATTGTGAGGACAACTAAGATAAAGTTGGTGATAATGCCATGGAGATGATTGTTCTTGACTGGCCTCTTCTAGATATTCATCTAATTTTAGCTCATTCCGATCCAAGCGAGCACTATGGAGACAAAAGATACCTGCAATCTCAGTGTACTTGGCATTCATATCATTATTTAATGATTCAATCGAAGCCAAAATATGCTCAAGTGTCATCGAGGAAGGAGGTGGACTAGGGGTATCATGTGGTATCTTAGTTTGTCCAATAGGTCGTGCTTCCTAATATATCAAAAAATATTGATCCACTAGCTTCTGACATAAATGAATAGATTTAAGAGCATCCAAATTTATGAATTGAATTTCTACAGTTGGGGTTCCTAAATTTATTAGCCCAAGATGATGTGTTATGGCAATAACCATTCCTGCAACTAAAATATCCCCCTTATCAATGTGTGCTACAAGTGATAGCTGGTGAAGAAACAGTGCTCTTCCATTTACCCGTTGCCCATTTTCCATGCAACAAAGAGTAAACAACTCAAAATTTGTCACAGTCGCATTGCTAGTGCCTCTACAAAATATTGTGTGACTAAGCACTCTATGTATATATCTATGTGAGGGCTTTATCAGTTTTGAAGCTTTAGAGTTACTAGCTTTAAAAAGTTCATCATGCAAAGCATATTATTTTCAAGCATTAATAGCTGAAAAAGTTTCATGGGACTGTGTTTTCAAAGCAAGGTTGGGGTGTCTAAAACTATCATTTGGAAAAGCAAAAACAACATTTAGTTCAGGAAAAGTCAGAGAAAAATCAGAATTGAGCATTCAAAAGTGAATTTGATCAATATCAGTGCAAGTGTACATATTAAAATCATATGTAAGTGTGCTAAAAAATTCTAAAGTTAAAGCATGATATGATGGCTTTTGAATGCTAAAAAAATTCAGTCCATCCAATTCTCTCATTCAACATAGGTATTTCATCAAATAAATTCAAGTACTTGAGAGTTTCGAGATGGAGATACCTGTTAACACTAAGTGTTCTTTTCTTCAATTTCACATACCTTGCTTTTTGCTCTGAATTGACAAATTTAATTGAAGTTGGAGGTGCAGTGGGTTTAGAAGAGGATGAATTTCCTTTTTTGTCTTTTAGGGTTTAAAGCTACTACACTCTTTGATCTCTTTGGTGGCATGGTGGAACAACTAAATTATATATATAAGGAATGAGTGAAAAAGAAAATACTTCCTTTATTTGTGCAAGAAAGTCTGCTGGTTCGTGAGGCTACTAGTGGGTGCAATCCTTGATAGAGACTAGTGGTGTCTCGGTACTGCTGGTGTGGGTTTGAGCGACTGTAGGTGCTAACTGGAGTGGCGAGTCCCTGGGGCTACTGCTCGTGTGATCGGTGGGTGCTGAAGCGAGGCTTGCTGGTGCTCTATTCTGGAAGCGCTAGATGAGAGACCATTGGTATGAGTCGACGCGATGGAGATTGTTGCTTGGATCAGTGCTCGGTAGAGACTAGTGGTGCGAGTTGTTGCTGGACGCACAACTGAGGGTGGAGTGACTGGACATGTGATGTGATGGGGCTGGAGCGAGGCTGGGTGAGCGACTAAAGAAGGCTGGTGGTAGGCGATTGGTGGTTCATTTGGCGTGAAGGAGGTGGCTGTTGCAAAAGAAAATAAATAAGTATAGGTTTTAGGATTTTGTAAAAGAAAGAGCAAAGAAAAAGAAAAGAAATAAAGAAATAATAAAAAGAACAATTATTTATAAAACATAAATATGTATAAAAAAAATTCATATTTTTTTATTATCTTTTTTTCTTCTTTTTTTAAAAATTAAAAATAAAAAAATAAATTTTGATTTTTTAATTATTTTTATATATATATAAATTAAATAAATAAAGGAATCCAAGAAATTGGGTGGAAACAATGGATGTGTCGGACGCGACATCAGTGGCAACTAGGAAGGAGAAAAAAGACTTTCTTCATCTGCTAATAAATTTCTGAAAAGTAGAAAGCTTAAAAGGTTTCCATCCTTTCGAGCTCATGAATAGTTAAATAATCTGAGTCATCTTGTCTCAATAGTAGTGGTTAGCGAAAGAGGAAAAAATGAAAGATTTCACATAGTACTTTTGATCAAAAAATCAATCTGATTTATTTTGTACCCTTTGCTCAATGAGAAAATGGATAAAATAACTAAAAAGATTTGTATATAGGGAATTTGTATGGGCATGCAATTGCCCATGCACCTTTCTGCCCAAATTCCATTTCTTCATCCCATCTCACAAATAATTTGCATGACCATGCAAATGGTTGTTCAACTCTCACCCTCTTTTTCCTGGATGCATGGGCAAGTGCATGACTATGCATCTGACCATGCACAATTATACTGAAAATCTTTTTTCATCACTAAAACATCCAAACCCTGCCAAACAAAATAAAAGTCATTTTAAACACTTGTGCACCTCTAACTAAAAATTTAAAAAGCCAACCCCACACTTTAAAACCTATAACATCAATCAGGATTAAATAAATGCATCAAACACATTCCTACAAATTCACATAAAAGAAGCTAGCTAAAAATCAAAATAAAAGATGAGAGTATAGAAAAATAGTTATAAGTTATAGTCGTTAGCTTGTCTTTTTCAGGAGTTTAGTCTCTTAATTTGAAGGTTTCGATTGCCAGATCAAACTGTCCTTCGAAATATGGCTTAAGTTAATGCCCGTTGACTTTGAAGGTTTCTCCAGATTTTAGGTGGACCTCTCCATCTGGATTTAAACTTACATGGAAATAGTGTTAAATTTAAGCTTACGTGGAAATAGTGTTAACTTACTATCATAGAGCAAAACCTTTTGGCCCGGTATAAATTCCTTATGGACAATACGCTTATCATGCTACTCCTTTGTTCTTTTCTTGTAGAGACTTGCATTGTCATATGCCCATTGGTGAAATTCTTCCAGTTCATGGAGCTACAACAAATGATTTTCACCTGCATTTTGAACATGAAAATTTAAAATTTTAGTAGCCCAATAAGCTTTATGTTCAAGTTCAATTGGCAAGTGGTAAGCTTTTCCAAAAACTATCCTAAATGGTGATAGTGCATCATCTAACTTAATTGCCTAATCTTTTCTAGAAGCACTAACAGTTTTTTCTAAGATTCTTTTTATCTCACGATTAGAAATTTCTACTTGCCCACTCGTTTGCTCATGGTAAGGTGTAGATACCTTGTGCCTAACCTCATATTTTTTCAATAATTCGCTAAATTGGTGATAACAAAAGTGTTTACCACCATCACTAATAATAGCTCTAGGGGTCCCATATCTTATAAAAATATTTTGCCTAAGGAATTGAACAACAACTTTTGAGTTATTGGTTCTTATGGGAATAACTTCTACCCATTTTGACGCATAATCAACAGCTATAAATATATATTCATTTCCATATGAAGATGGAAAAGGTCTTATAAAGTCTATACCCCAAACATTAAAATTTTCACATACAAGAATGTTAGTTAGGGACATCTCATCCATTTTTGAGATATTACCTGTACGTTGACAATGGTCACAAGTAGAGACATACCTCTTTGCATCATGGAATAGAGTAGGCCAGAAAAAACCTGATTGAAGCACTTTTGCAGCTATTCATTTTGTTCCAAAATGACCACCTACTTCTTTATCATGATAATGACATAAATAGAATTGTATTCCTCTTCAGGCACACAACTCCTAATAACTTGAACCGAGCATAGTTTATACAAGTAAGGATCATCCCAGATAAAGTGTTTGGCATTGGCTATGAGCTTTTTCTTTTGTTGAAAATTGAAGTCTTTTGGTATCCACCTCCGTGCAAGAAAATTAGCTATATCAACATACCATGGCATTTTAGAAGAGATGGAAAACACAACATATAGTTTCTCATCATGAAAAAATTCAGAAATCCCCTCTCTAGATGGTAGTGGATTCTCCAGTCTAGATAAATGGTCAGCTACCAGATTTTCAACTCCTTTTTTATCTCTAATTTCTATATGGAACTCTTGTAGAAGAAATACCCATCGAATTAGTCTTGGTTTGGAATCCTTTTTGGCAAAAAGATATTTTAAAGTTGTGTGGTCAGTGAAAATAATTTTTTTTGCACCTATTAAATATGATCTAAATTTCTCAAATGCAAAAACAATTGCTAGGAGCTCCTTTTCAGTGGTACTATAGTTGAGTTATAGGCTTGTAAGAGTGTGACTAGCATAGTAAATTGCTCTAAAAACTTTGTCCCTCCTTTGCCCAAGGATAGCTCCCACAGCAGAATCGCTGGCATTGCATATAAGCTCGAAAGGTTCGCTCCAATTTAGTGTTAATATCACTGGTGTTGTCACTAGTTTCTCCTTCAATACATCAAAAGCCTGCAAACAATCATCATTAAAGTTGAATTTAGAATCTTTCATAAGCAAATTTCTTAAGGGCTTAGCTATTTTCAAGAAATCCTTGATAAATCTTCTATAGAAACCTACATGGCCCAAGAACTTCGAACAACTCAGACATTTGTTGGTGGTGGTAATTTTACTATCACCTCCACTTTGGATTTGTCAACTTCAATTCCTCTCTCATAAATTTTATGTCCAAGAACAATTCCTTTTGTCACCATGAAGTAATAGTTTTTCCAATTCAGCACCAAATTTGTCTCTTCACGTCTCTACAAAACTATTTCTAAATTATGTAAACAAGAATCAAATGTTAGTCCATAGAGAGTGAAGTCATACATGAAAATTTCCATAAATTTCTCAATCATGTCATGAAATATAGCCATCACATATAGTTGAAATATAGCAGGTGCATTGCACGACCCAAAAGGCATACGCCTATAAGCAAAAGTACCACAGGGGCAGGCGAAAGTTGTTTTCTCTTTATCTTTCGGGGCAATGAGAATTTGCAAATAGCCAGAATAACCATTTAAAAGCAATAAAACTTATTATCTATTAACCTTTCCAGCATTTGATCTATGAATGATAAAGGGAAGTGATCTTTCCTAGTGGTTGAATTCAATTTTCTACAATCTATATATACTCTCGACTCAGTTACAGCCCTAGTAGGGATCAATTCATTATTTTCATTCTTAACTATAGTCGTACCTCCCTTCTTAGGAACTACTTAAACAGGGCTAACCTAAGAACTAGTAGAGATAGGATAGATAATACTTGCATCAAGCAACTTTAACACCTCATTTTTCACTACCTCTTGCATAGTTGGATTCACACGTCTTTGTGGTTGAATGGTAGGCTTGAAGTTATCCTCCATGAGGATCTTGTGCATACAAATGGTTGGACTTATACCTTTAATGTTAGAGATGGACCAACCAATTGCTTTCTTGTGCTTTCTCAAAATTTCAACCAACATATTTTCTTCTAAATCTATCAAAGAAGAAGAAATAATAACAAGGTTAGAATCTTTCTCAAGAAAAACATACTTTAAATGGTGAGGCAAGGACTTAAGCTCTGTTTCTGTCTTCTTAATAGGAAAATCCTCCTCTATTCCTTTCATAATTTTGGCTGGAGGTTTGCTTTCCAATTCTATTACTTCTCTCTTCAATATAAGATCCTCCACCTCGATTGTACTAGAAAGCATGGGACATCTATCTAAGTTGTCTTCCATTAGAATAGCTTATACTAGAAAGCATGGGACATCTCTCTAAGTTGTCTTCCTTTAGAATAGCTTATTGACATTGATCTGCACACTCATCAATAATATCAGTAGCATAAAAAATATCATTAAGACTAATAGAAGACTTCTTTATTGCTTGTTTAATATTAAAGACTATTTCTTCATCATTAAATCTAAGAGTTAATTTACCATCCTTGAAATCAATTAATGCCTTAGCTGTAGTTAAAAATGGTCTACCTAAAATCAATGATAGATCAAACTCAACCTCCATATCAAGTATAATGAAATCAATGGGAAATATGAACTTTCACACTTTTACCAAAACATCTTCGATGATCCCTAGAGGTCTTTTAGTTGATCTATCCACAAATTGAAGTGCCATGCTTGTCTCCTTGATCTCACAAAGATTAAGTCTCCTGCAAATAGATAATGGCATTAGATTGATATTTGAACCCAAATCACATAATGCCTCATTAAATTTAAAATTTCCTAATTCACAAGGTACAAAAAAACTTCTTGGATCCTTAAGCTTTATAGGCAACTTATTTTACAAAATAGCACTAAACTCTTCTGTAAGCATCACAGTACTATATTCTTCAATTTTCCTTTTATTAGAAAGGATATCTTTAAGAAACTTAGCATATTATGGCATCTACATCAAAGCCTCAACAAAAGGAATATTAATATGCAATTTCTTAAAGATTTCTAAAAATCTAGTAAACTTTGCATCATTCTTATCCTTTCTAATTCTATCAGGGTAAGAAAATTTATTTACATCCATATTTGAATCGAAATTAAAATTTGTAGGAGTAATATTTTCCTTACCTTTTTCCCTTTGAACTTACCTCAACTTGGCTTGAATCAATTACCTTATCAGTTTTAACTTTTGATTTTGGCTCCTCTAGTGCGTTTATATCTCTAAGTGTTATGGCCTTAACATACTCTTTTGGGTTTGTCTCTAAATTACTTGGCAACGACCTTTGAGTTCTACCCGTGATAACATTGGCAAGTTGTCCAATTTGTGTTCAAGATTCTTCAAAGAAGCTTCATGATTCTTTATGGAAGCCTCATGATTTTGCAACCTTACTTCGATAGAGGTAATAAAATTTGTCATCATCTCCTCCAAGTTAGATTTCTTTTATTATGGTGGAGGATGAGGTTGTGATTGTGTAATATCCCAAAGTGTGCCTTAGAAGTTTTTGATAAAATTGTTGTTTGATTTAAAAGAAAATGTATATGTATAATTGGAAAGAGAAAAGAATTTAAAAGAAAGTGTATATGTTGTGTATATGGAAATATATACAACATATATACAAGTCAAAGTCAAAGAAGGTTAGTGGAAGAAGATATTTAGTATTTTAATTAATTAAGTTAATTGGTGGAAAATGGGAATTAAATGAATGGAAGAGATTAATTGGATTATTTTAATATTTTAAATACTTGGTGGAGATTTAAGAGTGGAATTAATATTTGACTTTGCTTCCTTTTATTCTTCATTTTCTTCTTTTCCATTTGGGTGGCCTGCTATCAAGAAGACAAAGGAGAGCAAGAGAGTTTTTGAGTTTTAAGACCAAATTGAAGGAAGATTTCAAGAAAATAAGTTAAAAATTCAAGAAGTTCATTTTTGTTGGTAAGTTTTCTCTTGATTTCTCTTATTCTATTTGGAGTTTTGTTTGAGTTGATGGAGTGTTGATGATAGTATGATTAAGTTTGTTTGTGGTGTGGTTATGAATGTTGTAATTGATTTTAAGATAAGAAGTTAAGTTAGTATTGGTGTTGGAAGTGTTTGTGTTGAATTTGTATTAGGGTTTTGAGTTGGTAAGTGTTGTTAATGTTGAGTTTGGTTAATTATTTTTGTTAGTCTTTATGATGTTTGTGTTTAATGGAGTTAGAAGCATGGAATACATGTTTTTGGTTGGAGGCAGTAGCATCTTGGATGCCACGCCTGTGGCCCTTAGATGCCATGGCCGTGGGGTGTTGAACAATTTGGGGCAGAATTGTTTCCTAACCCACGCCCGTGGGGGTTGGGGTGGCCACACCCGTGGGCTTTAATATGTGGTGTTGAGTTATAATTTGTGATCTAAAGGTCTAAGATGAGGTTAATAAGTGATAAATTGTATTGGAATTCATGTATTGTATCATTTTTGGATTAGTTTTTGGAAGAAAGTGATTTGCCCTAATTTAAGAAGTGAAGAACTCTTGGAAGAAGAAGAGTATAGAGTGTGTGAGTGTTCTTGAGGTAAGTACAAACTATATAGTTGCATACATGCATATGATTTTGAGACTTGATATACATTTGGTTGTATATGTCTTAGGAAATGTAATGCATTGTTGATAATTATGAATAATGTTATGTTTGGTATAATGTGAATGATGGATGAGCATCTAAAATATGTGTTGATGTCATTGATTATGTATATCTAAATGATAAATTAATTAATGTGAGTTGAGATATAATGTGTTGGTTCTAATGATGTAAATGACATGATTGGGGCATGTTGCCTATATGATGATGAAGTTAAGATATATGTTCAATGTAATTGATTATGTGTACTTGAATTATGAAGTATTATAATGTGAGTTGAGATAGAATGAGATGTGAAGCCATTGTGATTGGCTATGATGTTTCAATTGAAATAAATGGGGCATGTTTGCCTAGTTGGTGATGATAATTGAGAATGAAATTGATAATGAAATAATAAATGAATTGTGTGGCTAATGTGTTATTCCATTTTCAGAGTTTGTTGTTGGTGGCATGCCTAATAGTAACAATCTCTTGAAGTTAGGTTGGGCTTGATCCTTGAAGCCAAGTTGGGTTGAAGTTTAACATGTTTTACTCCCCTTGAAGCTTGGTTGGATCTAGTCCTTGAAGCCTAATTGAGATGTTACAACCCTTGAAGCTAGGTTGGGTTTAGTTCTTGAAGCCAAGTTGGGTTGATACTTAGCATGCTTTGTTCCCCTTGAAGCTTGGTTGAACTTAAATCCTTGAAGCCTAGTTGGGATAATGATAATGATAAATGTGATAATTAAACCAAAACATTAACTCTGAAAGTTGAATGGCATATTAGTGTTTTTGGGCCCATGCATGTCTTTGTTTTCAATGTGATTCCTAAGTGGTGAAATTAATGAATAATGAGACACATGCTTATGAGATATAATGTTATGAGTTGGTTATACTACATGAGTATCCTATTGGCAATGAATATAGCATGGAGAGCTATGATGAGTAATGAAACTACAAATATATAAAATGAATGTTTTGATATGATATGATAGGGAACAATGAAAGGTTTTGAAATATAATATTCTCTTATATTGGTTTTGAATCTTGATTGTAACATTAGCATTACATTGAAGCATAATATTATTATAGTTTGTACCACTAAGCCGTTGGCTTAGCGCGATTATGATTTATCGCGCAGGTAACAGGGAAGAACCAGAGAGTTCCTCTAGGCTGAGTAGAGTCTAGATCTGGTGGTGTTGATTGTGAAGCGTAAAGATCGAAGACATACTGCCAAACATGTATATATTTTATGTTTTGTAAAACTTGAGTTTTGATGTATATATATTTGTAAATATTGGTTATATCTTCCGCTGTGTTTTGAATAAACTTTTTATTTATGGTCTTTTATAAATTTCTTAAAATGTTTTAAATTTGTTCACATGATTATAAGAGAAGTGAGTCATTTGTTTTGTAATCCGTGATATTTCTATATTCAGTATACGTATATTATGATCGTAATAGCATGCTATGTACGTATACGGGATATAGGGGTGTTATAGATTGAAATCCTAGTGGTTGTTGTCTCCCTTGATTGTTGTTGTTGTTCCATGAAAAGTTTGAGTGATTTCGCCAACTAGTATTATAAGTGTTGCTGAAAGGATCATTCTGCTTGCGAAAATTATTAACAAAGTTAGCTTGCTCAGGCATGGTATTTAAACATATTACCTATTTGACACTCTTGATTTGAGTGCCTTCCTCCACAGAAATCACAAATAGATGCCACTATAGTTTATTTTTTCAATTGTAACCCTTGTATGCTCTTGTTTAATGCTTCCATATGAGCTGCTAATGTTGTGATAGCATCTACATTATGCATCCCAACTATCTTCTTTGTTGATTGCCTATTAATGGGCCATTCATATGAGTTAGCAACCATCTCCTTAATCAATTCATAGGCTTCTTCAGGTGTTTTCATATATAATGATCCTCCAGCTGCAGCTTCTATCATGCTTCTGATTTGGCTATTAATTGCATTGTAGAATGTTTGCACTCTCCACCATGTAGAAAACTCTTCTTGAGGGCACCTTCTCAACATGTCCTTGTATCTCTCCCATGCCTCATCTAGAGTCTCCAAGTCTTTTTATGAAAATTTAGCAATCTGATTAATTAATTGTGCAATTTTAAATGGAGTAAAATACTTACTAAGGAATTTTTAAGCCAATTCATTCCAAGTGGTTATGGAGTTTTGTGCTAAGCATAGTAGCCAACTTTCTGCTTTATCCCTTAAAGAAAAAGGAAAAAGTCTTAGCCTCTTTGCATCTTCCGAAACTCCATTATACTTGAAGGTGTCACAAATTTGGAGGAAACTTGTTATATGTCAGTATGGGTTCTCATTGAGTAAGCCTCCAAATTGACACGTTTGCTTGATCAATTGTACCACAGCTGGTTTGATCTTAAAGTTATTGGCTTGAACCGGAGGTCTAAGAATGCTTAGTCGTGTGTTCTTATTCTTTGTCAAAGTAAATAGCACATACTCTATGAAGCAAAGATGAAGCGGATATAGAGTCAGGGGGCATGGAAAGCCCATTACTTGAGAAAGATCCAGCCACTTTATAAAAATAGAGATGCATGCTTATACAAAAAACTAGACTATACAAACATCAATATGAGTCTGCATGGGAAAAATTATTGGTTTGAGCCTACACGGGGGGCAAAGTTTCTCCTTTCCATTTTTTGAGTTTATGCATTTACAAAATATTTTTAGACTCACTTTCAATATTTTGCCATGCAGGGGGCAAGGAGAAGAGATAAGGGCCAGTTAAAAAAATAGTTGAATTTTTTTACAAAAGAAAGAACAAAAAGAACAAAACAAGAAGAAAATTAGAACTCTCAAAAGAATAAGGATGCAAAAGACAAAAGATCACCCTGCTAGAAGAGCTGAAGTCAAAGCAGGACCAATGTCCAAAGATGAAGATCAGAGGTCCAAGGATGAAGATCCATTTCGAGCCTGAAGACCCACAATTCATTGAAGAATGGAACAACCAGCTAGAAGAAAGCCAAAACTCTCAAACTGATAGAAGGTCAAATCAAATCCAATCTCGAGTCGAGAACCCAAATCAAGTTTAGGGTCGAGAACCCAAAATCCAATCTTGAGTTGAGAACCCAAATCCAATCTCAAGTTGAGAACTCAAATCTAGTCTTGGGTCGAGAACCTAAATATAGTTTAGGATCAAGAATCCAAAATCTAGTCTCGGTTCAAGAATCCAGATCTAGTTTAGGGTCGAGAATCCAAAATTTAGTTTTGGATCGAGAACCCAAAATCCAGTCTCAGGTCGAGACAAATCCAGTTTAGGGGCGAGAATCCAAAATCTAATCTCGGGTCGAGAACCCAAATCCAGTCTCGGGATAAGAACCCAAATCTAATTTAGAGTCGAGAACCCAGTTCTAGTTTCAGGTCAAGAATCCTAATTTAATCTAGGGTCCAAGTACCCAGTCTCGAGTCGAGAACTCAAATCTAGTTTAAGGTCAAAAATTCAAAATTCATTCTCGGGTCCAGATACCCAAATCAAATTACTTTTGAGTCCAAAACCCAAGCCTATCCGAGTCCAAAATTAAAAGTCTTTTTTAAGTCCAGAACTCATTTAGGGTCCAGAACCTAAACCTATCTGGGTCCAGAACCCGAAGTCTTTTTCGAGTCCAGAACTCATTCCGGGGTCCAAAACCCAAATCAAATCACATCTTAGGCCAGAACCTAAACCAACTCCAACCTCGGGTCGAGAACCCATCCTCATCCGAATCAGCTCAAAGTCATGTTGCTTTTCACTCTCTTCCACTGAAGTCTCAGATCGTTTAAACAGGGAGCAAACTGTAGACTCTTAATTTTGGCACTGACTAGTTCGTTGCCTGAGTCATAAACCTTTTGATTAGATGGTACAATGGTAAAACCTTTAAAACCCTAAAGAGGTTTATTTTAAAGGTTCAATCGGGTCTAATTCGATGTTAGGGCATTCAGGAGTGTATCCAAGTCAAACTGGGCCTCCAAACTCAATATGGGAGCATATCGAATTGGGCATCCCAATTCGATATGGGACCTTAACTAAGGTCCCATATTAAATTGGGAAACCCCGTTTCGACATGGGACCTTCCCAATTTGATATGGAACCTTAACTAAGGTCTCATATTGAATTGGGAAGCCCCATTTTGATATGGGGCAGCCCTATATCGAAATGGGGCTCCCCACTTCAATATGGGGCAGTTTTTTAGGTACTTTGTGTCGAATTTGATTGCCAATTGGATATGGACTTTGATTCCATGTCAGATTAGGGTTAATTTAATTTGATATGGTCTTGGTTTGCCTTGGTTTTAATCTGACATGGTGGCGGTTTGTGTCGAATTTAAAAATCATTAATTCGATATGCATTAGGAATCCATTTTTAAAACGGGAAGGTTTCACGATGTTAACCTAGCACGCTCATATAAATACAGGTTTTAAAACCTTCAGAGGGGACTTTAGACTGAGAACTAGCAGCCAAGAGAGAGGCATTGATTAGCAACCTTCAGGGGACTGGAACTTGAAATGGCAAGCAATAAGCAGTTGAGCAAGGAGAGACATAAAACATTAAACCATCAAACTAAGAAGGCAGTCAACGACTGTCTTCATTCCATTCAACCGAGATTCAAAACTAGTACAAATATAAGTTTTGGATCAAAGTAAAATATTAGTGGAACCAATAAATGAAGGTTTGAAATTTATTATTTCATCTACTTTAAATTTACAGTAGCTTACTCGTTGATTTTCTCATCGAATGGTTTTTAGTTACTCAGTTTTTCTTCTTTAAAACATTCAGTAGCTATCTTTAATACTTTATCCTGTAACAATTTATGTGTTAAGATTTACAATTGCAACCCTAATAATCCAGGCAGTAATTTAGCAAAGTCAATAATACAGTGGTTAAGTTTTTAATAATCAAAACTTGAGCTGCATGTTTGAATATTACCAAACCCTAAACCCTAATTTAACAATTTAAAGTTTAAGAAACCCTAATTTTGAAAAAATCCTAATTTGTATAAATATAAAACCCTAGCTTACATAGAAACCCTAATTCCCCAACAAAACTATATCATGCAAACCGTTTACCTTTCGGGGGTGCTGCCCCATCCACCACCATAAGCGCGACCCTCGTCGTCACACCCTATGTTTTTTTAATGGATAATATTAAGATGTGCTTGTTTATTTTCTTTTTAATTATTTAATTATTTTCATATATGTTGTATTTTTTCCTTTGCTTTATTCTTTTCCTTAGATTTATATGTATTTTTAAATAGACTTGTAAAAGGCATGTTTCCATCTAATGTGGGTGCCTTGTTTATTTAGTTTATGTAATTCAATTTATTTAAAGACTTTAGGACAATTGTAAGGAACACGTTTCCACCTTTGGGTAGGTGTTCTATTTTATTTATTTTCTTTATGAACATTTAAAGATTGTAAGGGTATGTTTCCATCTAAGGATGGTACCCATGTTATTTTGTGATGTGCGATTTTATCTTGTTTTATGAATGAATCTATTTTATTAATAAATTGCATGTTGTATTGATGATATTATAATATTTAAGAATTCAATAATATTTAGACCTGAAAAGGAGGCCGGTTTCAATGAACCGGGCGTTATGGGGGTGCTAGGTCATTTCTCACCTTCCCCATTTGTACCCAACTTTCCAAATGTAATAGGGGGTTGGGAATTTCTTAGGAATCGAGTCATCCACCACTTTCTATTTTTCCAACTCGTCTGGGTGGTGACTCCATTTTCTCCTGATTTAGGCCCGTGTTCTCTAAGGTCCTGAGCCTAACAGTGCTGAAGTCACAAGAACAATTTCACATGGGAGTGGGGGCGAAAATCCCCGATTACAGGTTTGTTTGGACAGAGCGGTATTAAGCGAGTTTTGATTAGTTGAAGGAAATGTTGACTCAAACTCCAGTTCTTACCTCGCCCATAGACAGCAAGCCATTTTTTATTTACAATGATGTTTCACATAATGGTTTAGGGTGTATCTTGATGCAAGAGAATAGAGTTATTGTTTATGCCTCTAGACAGTTAAAACCTCATGAGTTAAATTATCCGATGCATAATTTAGAACTGGTGGCTATATTATTTGCTTTAAATTTGTGGTGACACTATTTGTATGGTCAGAAATGTTTTATTTATACAAATCATAAGATTTTAAAGTGTTTGGGCACCCAAAGGGAATTGAATCTTAGACAGAGATGGTGATTAGAGCTGATTAAAGACTATGACTGCATGATTAATTACAATCCAAGCAAGGTAAATGTATTTGTTGATGCACTAAGTTGAAAGTTTTTAGTAGAAATGGTTGTTAATTCCTTGCCATTATTATTGGAGATGAGAGCTTTGAATGCCAAATTGGAGATTGCTAATGATGGTGTTGTTGTGGCTTAATTGCAAGTTAAGTTAGTTTTGTTCAATCAGATTCTTGAAGCTTGGAAAAAGGGTTAGAAATTGTAAAAGATAATTAAGCAAATACATAAGAGGGAGAGCAGGGATTTTATAATTAGAGATGATGGCAGTTTGTGGTATCAAAGTCAATTCTGTGTTTCTAATGATTTATATTTAAAGAGCATAATTTTGGAGGAAGCACATCAATCCCATTATGCTATACATTCTAGGAATACTAAAATATATCAAGATTTAAAAGAGTATTATTAGTGTCCGGGAATGAAGAAATATATATTGGAATTTGTAACTAGATGTCTTATCAGCAAGTTAAGGCCGAACATCTGGTGTGAACTCCTAATTTTGCACTTAAATTAGGATGAATATGAGTGCGGTTCCAATAAAATTAGAATAGCATGTGTCAAATTTTGGACGGGCCTGAACGGTCCCCGAAAATCCTCGATTTTGGACATGAGAAAAAATCCTTAATTTTGACTCCAAAGGAAAGCCACATGATAACGAATCTAATACAACTTGAATCGCACTAATCAGAGGTTAAATGGGCCCCAAACAACAAAAATCATCCTTGGCGCGTGCGGCAGGCCAAGTGGCCCGTAGCTGGCAGCAGTACCCGTGGCAACTACACGAGCAGCCAATTCAATGCGCCTAGCCCATTTGACATGCGTGAGGCCCATGGTCATTTTTGTTAGATTTTTCACTATAAATTGAGGTTTTCTTCTTTAAAACAAAGATACAAAGTTTTTCATACGAAACTCTGTCAAAATTAATTCCGACATTAAAACACAATAAAAATCATCTTGGATCAATTTAATCAAATTAAATTCGATTCTCTTATAATTTTTGGGACTCAAAGTCATTTTGGAATCTATTTCAACCATACATTCAAAGGAATTGACTACCCAAGGTATAAATTTCCTCACTTTACTCTTGTCAATTCGGCAATTTAAATTAACTAAAAATTTATTAATTTAAGTCCTTTGCAATCAAAGGTATGAACTACTTACGGCTCTGATTTCCATTCAAATGGGATAAATAGGCACACTCGGAATATCACTTCTAGTGACAAGCCCTCACTTAAATAATTTCAAATGGTGTTTTCCTTTTTATTTTAATTTTTTATATTATTCTTCTGCTATTGCATTTTCGTTATTGGATTTTGGATAACTATTGTAAATTTGATGAGTTTTGCAATAGTTGTTATTATTGTTGCTATTTGTTTGTTTGTTGTTATTGTTATTATTTGTTTGCTTCCTTTATTAATTCATTAGGAATTTATGCTCGACTTAGAATCCATAAGGGCTAGAGTCGAAGATCCTCTGAAAATCATTATTTTGACGAAGTTGTAATCTTTATTTTTTCGCACTGCATTTGTGAATATTATGTTATTACTTGCTCATGCATTGTAACAATATCATATGCAACAATTATATCATAATACATAAAAAGTGCATTTTTCTCAATTCCAAAAGGTTAAAATCAATTAAAGGGAGATAAAAAAAATTTTTTATCAAAATTGGTTTGAAAATTAGCCTAGGACCCTTCACAATACGGTTTCATACCAGTATCCTATTTGGGTAAAAATTAACCAAATTTTATGGAGCCAAATCCTTAAAATTTTCCAAAATAAATGAATTAAGGTGACGACTTTCTGAATCCTGCTTTTCAAAATAAAAGGCATTTTCTCTTTTTCATAACAAAAGGAGAGCAAAATTATTTTTTCTCAAAATAGAAAATCCATTTTTAAAACCATGCTTACCGAACCAACTGGAGACCGTACGCTGTGGTATCGTATAAGACTAAGCCCAAATGATCTTTTCGGTTCCTTAGCAGGCTGAATCGGTGCTCGAACGAGGCCTCACAGTTGTCGACTTCACTGGTGACTTTAAAATTTTTAAAACAAAATTTTAATGGGATCTTTTCAAAAACCAATTTTTCTTTCTTTGGTTGATTTTCTCCTTCATCATGCATAAGGGTTTCTTACCCTTTAGATTTAGGAAGCCCTGGATAGCAAGTAGCATCCACTTAACAACCTTCATTAGGTATGTCGTGTGATAGTGAAAGCATCCAACTCACGATGAATCATCAATCCTTTTGAGGTGTAATAGAATACACGTATTGCCAGACCCACGCCAGATTCATTATCTGTCATGTGATTAGGTATATCGCTGCCTAGTGTGATGGGACCCTTTTCATGTAAAGGCCATAAACCCTACCATTAAGAGATATGCACCATAATCTTAAACCATCCTTATAAAATTGTTTTCATCCATTCATACATACATTTCATCCATACTATCCCCATAATTTTAAGGTACTATTCCCTTAAAACTTAATCCAAGTTAAGGTATAAACTTGAAACCATATTAAACCTAAACAAAATTAGCATAAACCTAAGCCACATTGGCTTATCCCTAAACATAAACCTTAACCACATTGGTTTACCTTATAAACCTAGGTCACATTGACTTAGGCCATCAAACATGAACCCAAGCTACATTGGCTTGACTCATAATGCACAAACTTGAACTGCATGGGCTTATCACATGAACATAAGCCATATTGGCTTAACCATCAAACATGAAACCAAGCCTCGTAGGCTCGACTTATCAAACATGAACCAAGCCACATATGATTGACTATTCAACATGAAATTAAGCCTGATTGGCTTGACCAATCATGTTGAATTTGAGCCCCATAGGCTTAACTCCTTAAACAAAAGCCATAATTGGCTTGACCTCCAATCTGCATAACTAAGCCACACCCATTTAATCATCTAACCTAAACCACATTAACTCAATCCACATCATAGGTTTAACCATAAAATTAAGCCACATTAGCTTGACTATCACATCTAAGCTAAGCCCACATCAGCCTAACCCATCCAAACAAAATTATGACACAAGCTCAATCATCATTAGCTCAATCACCATTAGCTCAATCACCAAGACCAAGCCATATTGGCTAAACCACTTTGACCTAGCATAAGCTCAAGCCATATCAACTTAGCCATTAGGAATCAAACCTAAGCCACATTGGCTTATCTCTTTAGTATAGATCTAACCATCATGGCTTCACCTTTAAATATAGGTCATAGCCATAATGGCATAACCCTTTAGACATGAACCCTTAGACCCAAACCAAGGTCACAAAGGCTAAACCAAGTAAATAGGAACCTCTCAAGCCAAGGTAGAAGCATAGCTTAGCCACATGGCTTAAACCATTAAGTACCATACCCTATCTTCATCGAGCTACATAGCTTAAACCATTAGGGACCATACCATATCTTCACCTAAGTCACATGGCTTAAACCATTAGGGACCATATCCTATTTCATCAAGCCTCGATGGCTTGCATCATTAGGGGCCATACCCTTACCCCACCGAGCCACATGGCCTGAACTATTAAAGACCTTACCTAGCTTTCTCTTAACTACATGGCTTGAACTGATAGATATCATAACCAGCCTTCCCAAGCCATAATGGCTCAAACCATGATGGACCACACTGGACCTCACTAAGCCATATAGTTTCAACCTTTTAGGAACAAACCCATCGAACCTAGCCACAATGGCTCACAATCTCACCTAATCACTAACTCATCTTTTAGGAACACAACCATCCAACTTAACCACAATGATGAACCTTTTGATAACACACCCATCCACCATTCAAATTAGCTACATGGTTTACCTTTTGGGATCACACCCATCCAATATACAAAGTCACATGGCTCGCCTTTTGGAAAAATACCCATCTGATTCAGCCATTATAGCCCGCCATCCAACTACATGGCACACCTCTTGAAACCATAACCATACAACCCAGCCACAAAGGCTCCCCATACACCAGGCTACTTGACCACATGAACCATCCCCATGAGAACCATCCCAAGCCTTGGACCAATATCCTTAATCACTTACCATATGAACCATACCAATGTGAACCATTCCAAGCCATGGACCATAGCCCATCCGTATAACCACTTGGCCACATATACCAAGCAAAAAATTCACTCCCTTAGTTATTTGGCTTCAAAAGCTAGATTTTATAGCCAAAACATGTGAATCATACCCATGCACAAAACCATTTGAGCACATGAACCATACCCATGAGAGCCATTTCAAGCCATAAACCATAGTCCATCCACATAATCACTTCACCATATGGACCAAGCCGCATACACCCAAACATTCAGTCATAGATAAAATTCATGTCCTTTAGCCTCAAAAGCTAGGCTTCATACCACAACATATGAAATGTGTCCTATGTGCCTAACCATCTTGACACATAAACCATGACCCATCTACTAGCAGTTTAACCATACTCGAATGAAAAGCATTACTTACCCTGGCATACATATGGGCCAATATCCATGAGCCACCCATCACCAATTAGGCCCATCTGTGCAAGTCTTTAAACACCATATTGCCCTGTTGAGCAATTTAGCCTTTCTCAAAACCTTTCTTGACCTAGCCTTTTTATGTGAAGGTACCCATGGCCCAACTAGGAGACAACATTGAGATGCCCCTTTACTTGGAAGCTTTCCTTAAGAAACAAGAAGACAATTGTAATACCCTAGATGAAATACAAGTCAAGTAGCCTAAATATTGTGCAAATTAAATAAACAGCGTGAAGGAAAATCTTGAATGAAATAAAATTTCAATGTACCAAAGTATTAGAAACAAAAATTTTAAAGTGTTTGAATTGAAAACCATATAATTCATAACAACTGTGAGCGAAACCAACCAACTGTAAGTTGTAAAATAATTAATTTTCATTTATATAAAAAATATTAGAAAAATAAAGTGATCTACTAAAGTGATGAAGGAACCATGGAAATGCAATGAAGTGAAATTTACAAGGCTCATATATATATAGGTAACTTTTAAAACAAAGTGATGGAAATGGAAATTTTAAAACAACTTAGCTATGGTAACTCATATGTATAAAAACCTTAGAGTATTTTACTTGAAATGCATCATAACTTAGTTAACAATATCTTAACATAATAACATATATTAAAATCCTATGAGATAAATTAAAATTGAAAATTAGAAGTTAAAAGATTTCAAAGAAATTAATTATAAATTTAGGTAGCAAGTTAGGGTGTGAAACGGCCAAAATTGCATTCAAATTAACAAAGGAAGCATGTGAGACATAAGGGACAAAATGGATATTTCACCTACTCAATTATCAACCAATTTTCTTCCCAACTAGATAAGTGACTCACCTCATTTAAATATGAAGATAGCTTGGACAACATATGATTAAAAGTGGACAAAATTTAGACTTCTTATCTTCTTTCCTTCTTTTTACCAAAACATCTCCTTTCTCTCACGAATTTTCTCTCATTTTCCACCAGCCATATCCCATTCCTAAACTATTTTCTTGTGTCTAGAAGTGTTCCTAAGTAGAAAATTAAGTTAATAAAGTGATATAAGAGCAAAGAAGGTAAAGGGATTTTTCCAAGTAAGAAATCTAAAAATTTTAAACTTTAATCTTTCAATTTTGATTCCGTAATTTTAAATCTATTATTTATTGAAACTTAGCTAAAATTTATCATGTATATATGTTAACTCTAAATATTTAGGATATTTTAAATTGGTTTGTATTAAAAGAAATTGAAAAGGTAAAAGCCAGAAATCTTAATCCCTAAATCTGTCCAAATTGAACTGTTTGAATTCTCAATAATTTAGCTTCTGTATTTAATTTCTTTCAATATGAAAACGATCTTAAAAATTCACAAAATTTTTAGAAAGGTATTTTTGGATGTTGGGAAGGTTTTGGTAAAATTAAAATTCAAAAATGAAGAGTAAAAATGAGTGAGAAATTAAGTGAATACAAGCTGCTCATTGTAACAACCTGAATGAACATCCCTAAAACTTTTGCTATTGTGTTTAAATTATTTACCGATGTAAATGAACTTAAAAATGTATGAAAATTTATAGAGAAGTCTCTTAGGATGTTATGAACACCTTGTTAAGATTTCAGGGAAAATTAACTTAAGAAAATTAATTTACAATTAAATGAATACGGACTGCTCAAATGCTAGAAATGATATGTTTGTTGACTCATGATGAGTTAAGCATACCAAAATATATTTGACCAGACTATAACCATAAGCATATAATGGATAAACATAAAGCTTAACATGAGTAGTTAATGTCTCTAAAGGTTCAAATGCTAATTTAATGGATAATTAAATTAATTGACATAAGAAGCCCATGTGTTTATATAGGCAAATTGCATGTATTTAGAACTCTTTTAATTGCATAGCCCTAGTGTAAAATAATTTTATAATATTTGAACCCATAAATACAAAATAAATTTGGGCACATATTAATATATTAAAATAGGGCATGTGTGTCTTTTAAATAATTGAAGGAAGAATGACAAAGATAATGAATCATTAGTGATCAAAATAGCCTAAAATGCAAACCAATGTATTCATACATATGTAAATGTAAAATGGCATATGATAACATGACTTAAACTCAATAAAATAAGGACTTAATATAACAATATAAATCTTTCCTAAGATGTACATTAATATATAAAAAGGTTAAAGAACCTTAAATGACAAATAATAAATTAAAAATAAACCTAAATGTGCAATTTATGTTTGGATGTGAATGTAAGCCAAGGATTATCACATAAACAATCAATAATTATCAGTGATTTAGAGGAATCTTAAAAGTACAAGGTGAGTTATAATGTTCATCCCTTCCTTTGTTGCTTTGGAATTTTTTATGAATTGTGAACCATTATTGATACCTGAACCAGTTGATACTTTTGTTGATTGTGTTTTTATAATTGTGAATTGTGAAAACCTATGTGGCCTCTAGGCCTATGTGATCATACCAAGCTATTTGTTTAGCCAATATGACAAAATTTCAACTTGATGAGGGTTATGCCATCAGGCTATGTGCATATAGAGACTTGTGATAAAAGAGATAAAAGCTACTACCCTTATGTGTGTGTGATGTGTGATAGTATTGGAATGTATATAGTGATATATTTTTTTCAGTGTTATTACTATGTGTTTATCTATCATATTATTTATATTGCTTTGTGATATTAGTCCGATTATTATTGACCCTTCTTGTAAATTAAATTTCATCTATATTTCTTTGTTGTGGAACCACCTTGTGCTATTATTATTCTTGATCCCGAAAATAATTTTTTTGTATATCTTACCTTACTGGCTCTATAATCTCATTAAGTTGACGACTCACATAAATCGCCCGTGGTTTTAGGTAGAGGTAGCCCAGGTCCATCAACTTCTTGGTTTCTTCCTGCCAACAAGAAGTCTGAGAATAATGTAATCAGCCAATATCTGTTATATGTAATTAAAGTGCTAAGTTTGTATTATATTCTGATTGCTCCATGGTATTATTATGAGTGGCTTAGTAGGGTGTGCAGTTAAATTATAATATAAATAATAAGACATAAGTGTGTGATATATAATATCAAAATAAATGTGATAGAATATATTATATAATAATGGTAAAGTAATAAAAAATTATTAAATGTAATTTAAATCCACCAGAGCATGTAAACAATAGGTGTGAATATATTGATTAGTTGGGTTCTACATGGTGCCCTGTAACACCCCCTACATAGTTTATACACTTAGCTACATAAGTGATGTCACCTAAATACTCACACTTACCTATATATGTAATATAGTAAATAAAACCAAAATGCTTCTATACATTAACACAGTTATTAAACTTTCAAAAGAAATACTGTGATCATGCCTATATTATAAACATATATCTATTTAATTTATAAAGAACTCCTATTGTTAACTTACATTGTAAAAATTATTATAATTCTCTTACTACTCTCAAACTTATGCAACTATTATACAAAATTATAAAGTATTTCCATGTGAACTATACAGAATACAATATTTATAATATTGCTCTTTGAACCTTTGTGATACGATTGATTTGAAACATATACATATCACTCTGCAGTCTCAACTCTTCTTGTTTGATATGCGCGTTAGAAAATAATTCTAACACGCTAAGCAAAGCTTAGTGGTGCTTATGTATTTACAGTATGCAAGAAAATTTAAAGGAAGGAGAACTATACATAAAATAATCTAGAAACAGTGAAAAGTATCACTTTCAGAACATTAAACAAACAAATCAATAAATTCATTGAAACTTAAAATATTAAACATGATTAAATTCAGAATCAATTATTTTAACAACAACCATATAACACATTATTTTAAATATAGATAACTTCATTAAATATGCCCATACACACTGAACTCATATCATAGGTTTGGATAACGAGTCACTACAGCAATTTTAATGTCAAATCTCAAGAATATATAATGGCAAATATGCTCATTGTCACTAATGAACAATGTATCCATTAATGGCACTATATGCCCACTATCACTATAGATATTCTCCCTCTAGCTAGCCATTCAATCCCAATGTAGATCTAAAATCAGTGTGCTTTGGGAATTCATTAGTATTTAATTAACATTGAATTATGTTTATCACTTCAATGGCACAATTCTTTGATCAACACTTGGTATTACACATATTTAACATATATTCAAATTTTATTACACTACTTGTTAGGGTTGATTTCAAAAATCTTTTACGCTTTAATGCATTATAGTCATTTAGGTCGAAATCAAGGATGAAAGACAAGGAAAAGAGCTATTTTGGGCAAATTTCTTCAAGTGCCACGTCCAATGATATGGGTGTGTCACTGCCCATGTTATTAATTTTGCATTACAGTAGCTACGACATGCCTAGAGACATGGCTGTGTCATTAACATTGAAAATCAACATCATCGACACGCCCAGTGACATAATCGTGTCACTGGCAGTGTCAGGCAAAAAATTCTATATTTCGTACACTCAACCACTTAAACATAATATATTCAAGATTTATGATAAAAATGAATCAAAACTAATTTTTTTTGACATAAAAAGAGTCTATATCAAATACACTCAAACATCAATTAATCAATCTTTAACCATCACTAATGGCTAAAAACAATATCAAACCACTCATTTCTTATAAAGATTGCATTAAGAATCATACTCATCACTTACAAGTTCCTTTAACTCATTTTTCACTCATCAATCCATTTAACCAATACTTTTCAGTAATAATTCATTATAGATGACTCAATCAACCAATTCAAACATTAAAATTCATAGACATTCAAATATTTGCAAATTAAAAATACATAAGCACATACCTCTTCAAAATCCCTCTTTTTCTTTGATCACTTGTTGATAATCTCACCTTTTCTAGCTTATTCTTTTAAAAACCTATAACTAGATGTGATTTCCTTTTAAATTTTGGCTAAATTTTTTAAAAGAAGAAGAAAGGAGAAGTTTTAGTGGTGATGGTGATGATAGGCGTGGAAGATGGAAGAAGACAGAAGAAGATTGTACACACACACACACATGTCCATATATATATAGTTTAATCATGTGAGACAATCTCATTTTAACTATGGTGCACCCTCACTCTTAACCTTTGATTCTAATTCGATTTTTAGTCCCATAAAGTTGTATAAATAATTTCTTCAGTAAATTTTAAGATCCACTATTTACATCATTTATCTAGATCACTTTTATCACTATTCACTATCAATTATTAATATTAATTAAAAAGTTCACTATTTAAAATTTTAAACATTACAATTCTCCCCACTAAAGAAATTTCATCCTCAAAATTTACCTGTTATGGATGCTTGAAATAATTAAGGATATTGTTATTTCATTATCTCTTCACTTTCCCAAGTGGCTTCCTCTATCGAATGATTTTTCCACAATACTTTCACTAAAGGAATGCGCTTATTACATAACTCCTTTACTTCATGAGCTAAGATAGTCATTGGTTCTTCTTCATAATTCAAATCTGGCTGAATTTCAATGGACTCTGCTTAAATCACATGTGAAGGATCTGATCTATATCGCTTAAGCATCGACACGGAATACATTATGAATCTTAGCCAGTTCCGGAGGCAAAGCTAGTTAATAAGCTACTGGACCTACACGTTCAAGTATTTCATATGGTCCAATGAACCTAGGACTTAGCTTACCTTTCTTTCCAAAGTGAAGAACTTTTTTCCACTGTGATACTTTCAAGAATACCTTATCTCCTACACTATATTCAATGTCACGTCATTTCAAATATGCATATGATTTTTCTCTATCCATTGTAATTTGTAATTGATCCTTTATAAGCTTCACTTTATCTTCAGTTTACCTTACAAGATTAGGTCCCACAAGTTTGCTCTCATTCAATTCCACCCAACACAATGGAGTTCTACACTTCCTTCCATAGAATGCTTCATATGGCGCCATTCCAATACTCGTTTGATAACTGTTATTATAGGCAAATTCTACTAAAGGCAGATATCTATCCCAACTACCTTCAAAATTGATTACACAACTTCTAAGCATATCTTCAAGTACTTGTATCACCCTTTTCGATTGACCATCAGTCTGTGGATGAAATGCAGTACTAAAATGAAGTCGAGTACCCAATGCTTTTTGAAAACTTTTCCAAAATATTAAAGTAAAGCGTGGGTCTCGATCTGAAATAATAGACATCGACACTCCATGAAGCTTGACTATCTCATTAATATACAATTTAGCAAGTCTATCCATTGAATAATCAACTCGAATGGGAAGGAAATGAGCTGATTTGGTTAATCGATCAACAATTATCCAAATTGTATCATGCTTCTTTTGGGTGTTTTGAAGCCCAGTCACAAAATCCATGGTGATTCTATCCCATTTCCATTCTGGTATTGATATAGGTTGCAAAAGACCCGATGGAACTTGATGTTATGCTTTGACTTGTTGACACACTAAACACCGAATCACAAATTCAGTAATATCTCTTTTCATATCAGGCCATCAATAATGAGACTTCAAATTCTAGTATATCTTATTGCTTCCGGGATGTACAATATACGTAATATTATGAGCTTCACCAAGTATACACTCCTTTAGTTTCTTCACATCAGATACACATAAATGACCTCTATAATTCAATCCACCATCTTCTAACATAACATAATCTGGCTTTTCATCTGCATGCATTTGTTTCAACATTTCTAATAACTTTTAATCTTGTTTCTGAGCTCTTATTACTTTTTGCTTTATAGTTGGTTCAACCCTTAATTCTGCTAACATAACACATTATATCATTTAATTTATTTAACTTATATATACATTTAGTATTATAATATTCTATATACAACATACCAGCTAAAGTCTTTCAGCTTAAAGCATCGGCTACCACGTTAGCTTTTCCAGGATGATAGTCGATGATACAATCATAATCTTTAATCAATTCCATCCACCTCCTTTGCCTTAAGTTTAGTTCTTTTTACATCGGTAAGTATTTTAAACTTTTATGGTCAGTGAAAATAAAGCACCTTTCACCATACAAGTAATGTCGCCAGATCTTAAGAGCAAATACAACAACAACTAACTCCAAATTATGTGTAGGGTAATTCAATTCATGAAATTTTAATTGCCTAGAAGCATAAGCAATTACCTTACCCTCTTGCATCAATACACAACTGAGTTCCTGATGAGAAGCATCACTATAAATCACATAATCCTTATCCGAGGTCTGTTGTGTCAATATCGGTGCCTCAATTGTTCAAAACTAGCTTGACACTGGGCATTCCACTCAAATTTAGTTTCTTTTCTAAGGAGCTTAGTTAAAGGAAGTGCTATATTCGAAAACCCTTGTACAAATCTTCTATAGTAACCAGCTAACCCAAGGAAACTCCATACTTCTGTTATATTCTTTGGAGGCTGCCAATTTAAAATAGTCTCAATTTTACTAGGATCCATACTATACCATTAGCTGATACTACATGACCTAGAAATGCCACTTTCGTCAACCAAAAATCACATTTCGATAATTTAGCATACAATTAATTTTCCCTTAGTGTTTATAGTACAATTCTTAAATGCTTATCATGCTCCTCTTTATTTTTGGAATAAATCAATATGTCATTAATGAAAATAACTATAAACTGGTCTAAATAGGGTTTGAAGACTCTATTCATCAAGTCCATAAAAGCTACTGGAGCATTAGTTAAATCAAAGGGTATAACTAAAAATTCATAATATCCATATCGAGTTATGAAAGTTGTCTTTGGAATATCTACTTCTTTAACTTTCATCTAATAATAGCCTAATTTAAGATCAATCTTAGAGAAAACACCTACTCCTTTCAATTGATCAAATAAGTTATCAATTCTAGGTAACGGGTACTTATTCTTAATTGTCACTTTATTCAACTGTCGATAATTTATACACAATCTTAAGGTACCATCCTTCTTCTTCACAAATAAAACCGGTGCACGCCAGAGTGATACACTAGGTCAAATAAAGCCCTTATCAAGTAATTCCTGAAGTTGCACTTTTAACTTTTTTAACTCCGGAGGTGCCATTCTATAAGGTGGAATAGAAATTGGTGATGTATCTGAAACTACATCAATAACAAATTTTACCTCCTTCTTCGGTAGTACTCCAGGTAATTTCTCTAAAAAAACATCCGAAAACTCACTCACTATAGTTATGTCTCCCAAAGTCTTACTTGAATGTCATATATCATTAACATAAGCAAGGTAAGCTTCACACCTCTTCCTAATCAACCTTCTAGCTTTAGCTGCAAAAAATCAGACTAGAAGGGTAAAATTGTTTTTTCTCCTCGTATCACAATTTCACTATAATTTGGAATGTTAAAAGTCACAACTTTACTACAACAGTTCATAACTGCTTGATGTTGGGACAACCAATCCATTCCCAAGATTACATCAAAATCATGGAATGGAAGTTCAATCAAATCAGCAAAGAGTTCTACATCATGAACTCTAATTGGATAATTTTGATATACTTTGTTTACCTTCACACTATGGCCTAAGGGATTAGTAACTTCTATCTCATAATCAAGTTTATCAACACACATTTTCTTCCCTGAAGCTATAGTTGTACATATATAAGAATGTGTAGAACTAGGATCTAATAATATATAAACATCAAGACCAAGTAAAGAAAATTTACTGACAATAACATCAGGAGCATCCTGGTCTTCCACTGCTTTCATGGCATAAGCCCTAGCTGGAGCACTGCCTTAAGTCTGAAGTTTATCCATTATTTCAGTTTCTCTCTGCTGACTGACATTGGGTTGACCACCTCTACCTATCCTACAACCTGACTGAGACCTCTGTATAGAACTCTGTCCTTCAACAGCTTCTAGTTCTTTTATCATTGGACAATCTCTAATTTTATGCTCCGAAGAACCACATTACAAATAAGCCCCTTTTCGATACCAAAAATCTTTAATTGCATGACCCTTACCATAATATTAACAAGGTGTAGTAATAACCCTTGAAGATGAGCCTATAGCAACTCCAAACCTACCACCTCTAGACCTCTGAAAACTAGCTCCACTTCCTCTATCAGACCCCTGAGTTTGGGGTTAAATATTTCTTTATCTTTTCTGGCCACCTTGCTGTTGTTCACTAGAAAATTCCTTCTTTGATTGTTGTCTTCTTCCCTGCTCTTGTTTAATCTCATTTTCTATAGCAACTGCAGCATTAACAAGAGTGAAAAACTCTTTAATTCTCATAGCTACTAAATATATCCGGATCTGACTATTCAAACCGCTTACACTTCTCTTCCTCGAATGAAACTAACTCTAGAAAATATTTGCTGAGGTGAACAAACTGCCTCTCATATTCAGACACAGATGACTGTCTTTGTTAAGATACAAAAACTTTCGATGCTTCTCCTCTAAATAAATCTCACTAATACATTTCTTTTTAATTTCTTCTTGGAAAAATGCTCGAGTGAGTCTACCCACAGGTACACCTTTCTGCTTTATATCCCACCAAGTATAAGCTTGTTCTTGAAACAAGGAAACTGCACACTTCAATCTTTCCTCATCAGTGCAATGTAGAAAATCAAAACTCTCACAATCCTCTCCATCCAACACTCTGCTACTGAATACTCATCAGTATTACAAAATTTAAAATCTTCTACTCCTAATTTCCTAATTCTCTACAATGGAGATCTTTGGGGCACTGGCAGAGAAGTCTGTGCAGGAGGAGAAACTCCTATGATTTGCCTGAGAACTTCCCCCATATGTCTAATAAATTGGGGATCTAAAGGAATTTGTTCCTTAGAAGGTTTTGATGGCTGCTGATTCCCCACACTCGCTTGACGGGATTTGAAGGCCATCTTATACCTTTAAACACTGAGAATTAACTGCATCAAACATTTATTCAATTATATAGTTCACATAGCAATGACAGTTGTATTTCTTTTTTCTTTTAACCCACAAACTTAGGACCGCCTGGACCGCCTAAACCTGCTCTGATACCATTAAATGTAATACCCCTATATAGTCTATACACTTAACTACATAAGTGATGTCACCTAAATACTCATACTTGCCTGTATATATAATATAGTAAATAAAACCAAAATGCTTCTATACATTAACATAGTTATTAAACTTTCAAAAGAAATACCATGATCATTCCTATATTACAAATATATATTTGTTTAATTTACAAAGAACTCCAATTGTTAACTTACATTATAAACATTATTATAATTCTCTTACTACTCTCAAACTTAAACAACTATCATACAAAAATATAAAGTATTGCCATGTGAACTATACAAAATATAATATTTACAATATTGCTTTTTGAACCTTTGTGATGTGGTTGATTTGAAATGTATACCTATCATTCTGCAGTCTCAACTCTTCTTGTTTGATCTGCGCGTCAGAAAATAATTCTAACATGCTAAGCAAAGCTTAGTGGTGCTTATGTATTTACAATATGCAAGAAAATTTAAAGGAAGGAGAACTATACATAAAATAATCTAGAAACAATGAAAAGTATCACTTTTAGAACACTAAACAAAGAAATTAATAAATTCATTGAAACTTAAAATACTAAACATGATTAAATTCAGAATCGTTATTTTAACAACAACCATATAACACATTGTTTTCAATATAGATAACTTCATTAAATATGCCCATACACACTAAACTCAGATTATAGGTTTGGATAATGGGTCACTGTAGCAATTTTAATGTTAAATCTTAATAATGTATAATAGCAAATATGTCCACTGTCACTGATGACACAATATGTCCATTAATAGCACTATGTGCCCACTATCACTATGGATATCCTCCCACTGGCTAGCCATTCAATCCCAATCTAGATCAAAAATCAGTATGCTTTGGGCAATTTATTAGTATTTAATTGACATTGAATTATGTATATCACTTCAATGGCACAATTCTTTAATCAACACTTGGCATTGCACATATTTATCATATATTTAAAATTTATTACACTACTTGTTAGAGTTGATTTCAAAAATCTTTTATACTCACGAGTGGAAACATGTATTTTATAAGTCTATTTAAAAATATATATAAATCTAAGAAAAAGAATAAAGCAAGGGAAAAATAATACAACATATCTGAAAATAATTGAATAATTAAAAATAAAATAAATAAACACATCTTAATATTACCCCCATTAAGAAAATATGGTGCATGACGACACAAGTCGCGCCTACGGCGATCCCACTAGCCGGTTAGGGGGTGGGGGTCAAGGGGGCAGCGCCCCTTGAGGGGATCGGGGGCTACTAGATATATTTAAACTAATGAATGTATAATGATAAATATAATTCGGTGTGTCTAAGCTATTGGAGCTACTCTGGATGAAGAATAAATACGATTAGCGTTTAAACAAACATCATCAAAGCTTCTTGTGTTTGAGTTTAAATGAATTAAACTTAGAGAACTTATCTTCATTTGTTTATTGCACCAATTTGGAATTCTTGGCTAAATAGAATCAAGGTAGTAACTACTGCCTTGTTTTATGAATTTGATAATATTCTCTCTTTGTGTTTACTGATTACTCTTCCTTATTTTGATAATTTTGGCTGCTTTTGTGTTTATTACTAATCAAAATTGTCGATCCTCTCTTTGTGTCAGACTTTATTATTTATATGAAAAGAAAACCAAATCCTAATATTAATCTGAATCCAAACTCAATTAGAAAATTAATAAGTCATCCTATGGTTAAGACTAAATCCCATTTAAATTAGGAAACTAATAAACTGAGGATTAGTGGCTTGTGGCAAATTGGCATGTCCAATTCATCACAGGTGAGGCTTGTGGCAAATCGGGCATGCCGATTCGTCGGGTCTGGGTTTGGTTATATTATTTTTATAATTATACTTTATTATTTTTATATTTTTTATATTATATTTTATATTTTATTATTATAATTAATAAAATAAATATTATAAATTTTCTTTTTTTATTATTATATTATTATTTCTTGAGATTTGGGACCTGGTCCAAAATTAAGAGTCTACATATATTCAAGGTCAGCATCTTATGAATCCATCCTTCAAGATTCATTCTAGGTAGTGAAATCCTAGAATCCAATTTTCAACCTATTATAGGTCAGCACCCTAGAGTACAACTAAGGTCATCATCTTAGAATGCAGCTTTCGAAACTATCTTAGGAAAAGGCCCTAAAATTTTCATCCCGGGTTAGAAACCTTAGAATGTAATTTAAAATACATTCTAGGTAAATATCCTAAAACTCAAACCTCAGTTCAGTAACCAAGACGGTGACACCATCGTAGAGCAGTCCACATAAGGCCATAAACCAACAGGCAGTTTAACCATTTAGGATAGATTTACATAGACACTTTAGGTCAAACCTAGAATGGGCCTTCCCTTAACCCTTTAGGATAGGTTTACATAGATATTTTAGGTCAACCTAGAATAGGCCTTCCTTTACGCCCTTTAGGGTAGGTTTACATAGACATCTTAGGTCAAACATAGAATGGGCCTTCCCTTACCCCTTTAGGGTAGGTTTATATAGATATTTTAGGTTAAAACCTAGAATGGGCCTCCCCCTTACCCCTTTAAAGTAGGTTTGTATTGACATCTTTAGTCAAACCAAGATAGGCCTTCCCTTATCCCATTAGGATAGGTTTACATAGACATTCTAAAATTATCTTAGAATGGACCACCCTAAATATCCTAGAGCGAACAATAATATCATTACATGACATGACATGGCATCTTACATCTAAGTTTTCTAAACAAATTTTAATAAAAAAAATATTTTTTCTCTCTTTGATTGATTTTAACCTTCTTTTAATTGATTCGATGAAAAATATGATTTTTTGGATTATTCCATAGTAATCTTTGAATTTACAATATAATTTGATGCATGGGCATTTAATAATCATGACATCCATAAATGCAGTGATAGATAATAAGATATTACATCAAAATAATAATTTCAGGGAAGCTTTAACTCTAGCCCTTATGGGTTTTAGGTTGAGCACAAATCTCTAAATTAACTAATTGTGAACAGAGATTTTTTCCCCCATTCTCATGTAGAATGGTTCTTACGACTTCGGCACTGTTAGGCTAAGGACCTTAGAAAAACGGGCCTAAACATAGAGAAAAACGGGCCTAATGAGTTCGAAAAGTTGGATATGTATGGGGAATGTGAGAAATGGCCTAGCACTCCCATAACTCTCGGTTCATTGGAACCGGCCTCCACTACAAAAAAACATGCTATCTGCAACGGACAGAATCCGTCGTAGATCCGTCGCAAATTCGTCGCAAATCAAGTCTTGCTACCGATCTGCGGCGGATACGATCCGTTAATAAAAAAGGCATCGCAGTTTTCAATTTTGCGACAGGCCATCGCAGATTGCGACGGATTTGCAACCACTCGGCGGTTGCAAATCTCGCGCTTAAATTTTTGCTGGTAAAGGGCAGCCGTCGCAGATTCCGTCGCAATCTTCCATCACAGATTTTCGTCGCAAATTCATTGCAGATTCCGTCGCAGATTGCCGTCACAGATTCCATCGCAGATTGTCGTCGCAGTATCGCAGATTCCGTCGTAGATTTCAAATATCCGTCGCAGATTCGTAGCAAATCCGTAGTAATTTAATATTGATTTTTATTGCAACTATTTGTATTATCAATTAATTTTATGAGAACTTTATAAATACATTTGGAACATTTAAACACAATCTAAAAAAACACTAATTACATTGATAAAAAATAATTCTTTTATTAATCTTCAATAGAATAAAATATTTTACAATTTAACTATACAAGTGTTAAGAACACTACTATAAATAATCTATCTTGAAAATAACAATATAGATCTTCAATTATCATTTTTCATTGAATCATGACTTGCATCATCATTATTAACCTGCAAATAATATTAAAAAGAGTAAATGAAAAGGATAATATGATACACGTTAATAAAGTAATACTAACCGTGGTGTGTAGGCTTTTTCATTCAACTCGTGTAGCTGCTCAGGAATTTTGTGACAAAAATATTTCAGAAAATATTAGTAATGTAGCTTTTGCTTTTGAATGATATGATAGCAAAATCCCATACTTGTAGTTAAGCCAATTAAATACATTAACAGAAAGAGTATTTCAATACCTCCCATCTGGGTGTAATCTCTCCACCATAGTTATGAGTTACCTACAAACAAGAAAATAACGATATCAAACATGAAATTTTAATACCAAATGTTTGTATCCGACAAATCAAATGCCATTCTGGAAAAAAAAAAAAGAAAATGGAACATATCAATAATTTTTCTTATGCTTCTCATCACATACGAATATGATAAATAAAAAAGTTCAGACATGATAATTACAAATAGGAAGGTTCAAATAAGTTAACATTAAGAAAATGAATTCTAGCTACTAAGGTCCATATGAGCTGCACTCGCACTTCTGTAATATGAACCACATATAAATTCCATCCCTCCATGACTATTGAACATTATGTTGTTGAATTTGGATTTTCCAGTTGAAATTCTAAACTTATACAATTACAGTGAAATAAAGTTACTGTCATACCTTCTAGCGAGCTCTTCTTATGCTTTGTTTAACGTCTTCACAGGACTTGGAAACCACCTTACACATAGCCTGGAATTATTTTTCCAGGAAGAATGTCATCATGTTGCACAAATGAAATTAAGAGGGAAAAAATGAATAAATAGGAAAAAATAAAATAAAAAAAATGAATTGCTCACCAGCATATGCTCTTTGGTTAATCTGGTAAATGCAAAGCATACAAAAAGTACATTAGTCAGGACGTTAAGAAATCTTAAAGATATAAGCATTTGTAAAATCAATATTTTCAGGCTTTAAAAAACAAAACTCTGTTAACTTAAATAAAAAACAAAAATCTGTTAACTTAAATCAACATAAACAAGTGATTTTGCTAGACAAAAATACTTCCATGAGCTATCAAGAAATGCTGGCCTTTTGAGATGAAACAATGGCCTTTTCTAGTGCCTTGAGGATCTGCAAGCAAAATAAGTAAACAAATAAATAAAAACTAAGCAGGAGAAGAGAAAGAGATAACAGAAAGAAGCGAAAAATGGTTTCAAAGGCTTACTTTGCACATGGTTGCTAACAGACAACCAAGTTATTATTCCAATGCTTCTTATGTTTATGCTTCCATCACAGGAACTGTGAGAGGTGGAGCATAAATTTCAAATGAAAAAGTACTCGTACAAAAAACAATTCCCTGCGATGATTCTACAAGTAATTCACGCATTACTCAGTACCGACAGCAGAATATCAAGTAAACAAAAACAGTACAATTCCTCAAACAACAAGAACACATACATATAATATACATATAACAAACTTGCTGGCATTAGACCATTTTGAAACCTATTATCACTCAAGTTAGCATAAACCCTTACACCTAAGTTAGCACAAACGAATCTAAAAATAAAGTAAACAACATGAAATAGATCTATATATTACCTTTCGGCTCGAGAATTGCGTTTCTCTTGCTCGGACAACTAAACAGTAATCCCAAACCGCTCAGCACTGCGGATCTTTTTCTCCGTGTCAGAGACTGGAGCAATATTTCCTAAAATCGAGCTAGCTTCGGCGCCTTTGCTGCTGCTCTTCGAATCCTCGCCGTCCTTAGCCCCGTCGGAACCTAAATTAACATCAGATGGATTAATGATTGCAGAATCCTCGACTCGATCTGGATTGGCGAGGGCAGGGTCCGTCGCCTCTAGTGGTTTGGTCGGATTTTCCTTGAGATGAGTATCGGCAGTGAGCTTCTCGGCGTTGGTTGCCATTGAGAAACGAAAATGGAGATTGCGAAAGTAGGCGGCGGTTGGTTTGAATGGTTGTGCAGTTGATTTGGGGATTTTTGTTTTTTAAAGGAAGCCTCTAGCGAGTATAAAAAGAAGGGATGATAGTGGTGGTCAAAGCTGATTGGGCGGGCCCCAGTTTTTTGGTTCCTTTTGCTTTCTGATGGCCTTTATTAGAAGTTCTCTCCAAATTTTAAAAAACTAATAATTACATTAAAAAAATTAGACATATAATTTAATTTAATTCTTTTACCAAATTTATTTCAATCATAATGCACATAATAATAACTTATTTTATTTTATTTTCAATTATCTATATTTATTTAATATTTATTAAATTTTTAAAAAATTATGATAGGTAATAATATTAATATTTTTTAGAGTATACGGAAAGAAAAATATTAATATTTTGAATATTGATATGACATGATAGATTTGATATTTATTTTAGTCTTTATACATATATTTAATATGTTTAGTCATTTTATTCTCTTTGTTTTTACTTTAATTATATATATATATATATTTTTTTACTTGCTAATTTTATAATTCTTTAACTCTCATTTGCTGATATGGCAAGGTATATATGATTTATTTTCTTAAGACACGTGATAACTATTAAATGTGATAATATACATTGTAAAATGTCCAAAATACTTTTTAAATAGTTAAATATATTCATTACTTATTTATTTTATTATTGTCTTAAATTGTAAATTTATTTTTATATTATTTATTAAAATTAATTATATTAAATTTTATTTATAATATTATATTAAATTATTTGTTAAATTAATTTAATTATTTTAATTTAAATTTATCTGCCCATATTAAAAATTAAAAATTAGTTAAATTAAATAAATATTCAATTAAAAATTCAAAGTATAATTTTATTTATAAATTTATATATCAAATAATAAATATAAATAAATCTAAGTTAAATTAAAAGAAAAAAAAATTGTTTACTCATATCATCTCCACCATCGCATGCATCATTGTCAGCCAGCCAAGAAGATGGTGGTGAAGACACCCAGCATCATCGCCTCCACAAAATCCAAAATTAGGTAACATAACTAAAGAAGCCAAAATTAGGGATAATAGAATTTGGGGAAATATTTTACAAAGAAATAGCAGAGAGATGGAAGAACTCTCACAATATTTTTAAACTTAATTTGAGACTTATCTGCGACTGTGCTGCATGTTTGCGATGCAAAGTAAGTCCGTCGCAAATATCCATTGCAAAATGAATTTTTTCTTACCGTTTTTGCAACCAATCTGCGACGGATTTAATTTCCGCGAAAATTCCCCTCGCTACCTTCTCCCGCCAAGCAGCCGCGCCAAATTTTGCGACGAAAATTTGCGTCGACCAGACAACCGTCGTAGATTTACTACGGATTTGCAACCGATTTGCGACGGCTTCCTCAAAATTCCTTCACTGTGTTTATTCATCGCAAAACCGTTGCAGATCCGTCGCAAATTTGCGACATAAAATTTTCGTCGCAGATTTCCGTCGCAAATGCCGAATATTTTTGTAGTGCTCCCTTTTAAATCTAAATATTATTGAATTCTTAAGTATTATAGTATTATCCATACTACATGCAATTATTAATAAAATAGATTCATTTATAAAATGAGATAAAATAGTACATCACAAAATAACATGGGTATCCATCCTTAGATGGAAACATACCCTTTCAATATTTAAATGTTCACAAAAAAAATCAATAAAATAGGACACCACCAAAAAGTGGAAACATATCCCTTATAATTGTCTCAAAGTCTTTAAATAAATTAAACTACAGAAAATAAATAAATTAAATACCTGCGAATGAAAACATACATTTTACAAGTCTATTTAAAAATACATATAAATCTAAGGAAAAGAGTAAAACAAGGAAAAAATAATACAACATATATGAAAATAATTGAATAATTAAAAAAGAAAATAAACAAACACATCTTAATATTATCCCATTAAGGAAATATAGTACGCGATGATCAAGTCGTGCCTATGGCAGTCCCGCTAGCTGGGGTCAAGGGGGCAACGCCTCCGAAAGGTAAATGGTTTATATGATATTGTTTTGTTGAGAAATTAGAGTTTCTATCTAAGCTAGGTTTTTATATTCTTAGAAACAATATTAGGTTTTTAGGGTTTTTTAAAAAAGAATTAGGTTACTGGATATTAGGATATTAGGGTTAAGGGTTTTGGACTATGGTTTGGAAATTAGGGTTTTAGATTTTAGAAATTGGTTTTACATATTAGGGTTTTGAAAAATATAGATTTGGGTTTTCTTTATGAAATCAAATGAGAAATAGACAAACTAAAATGAATCTGTGATGTTATTAGGATTTTCAGATTTATAAAGCTACGGGCAAAATATGATATGTGCGTCACTGTAAACAATATGTATTGTTTTATATTAATGGAACAATGCAATGAATTAATTAGTAAGAGTAAATAATTGAATTGAATAAACTAAAGAAAATCGAACCTGCGTTTGTCGACTCCACCAAAATTAAAAGAGATGATCTAGCTATCTGCTTGAATCTATTTAGCTTTCTGGCTGGAGGTTCAATGCAATCGAGACAGTTTTAGTTTTCTGCCTCTTAGATTATTGTGTCTCTTCTTGTTATGTGTGTTCCCTCTTAATTGCTTAATTAAAATTGTCGGTTGCTAATTGACTCTTGTTGATTGATTATTATTGCTGCCGATTCCTCCTCTCTGTGCTTTTAAACCCATATTTATATAAAATACATTAGGTTAAATCCTCCAAGACTCCCAAAGCTAATCAGATTATAATTAAAATTGAAAACTAATTTAAATTGAATCTGGACGCAAACAAGCCTAAAGTTCAGAAGTAACGTTGCGAGTTGTGGCGAGTTGGCTACCGCCCAATTCGCCGCTGCGGCTAGGCTTACGAGCCTGCGGTGAATTGGGAGCACCAATTCACCGCAATTGGGGCCTACGGCAAATTGGGCTTCCAATTCAATGCAGCCATCACCTGTGGTGAATTGGGAGACCCAATTCAACGTAGCAAGCCCCTACGGCGAATTGGGAGCACTAATTCATCATAGCTAGACTTGTGGAGAATTGGGCGCCCCATTTCCCCAAGCCTGTGGCAGGGGCAGATTACAAAAATCATATTGGGCTTGAATCAACTCATTTTATATTTATATTAGACCTATTTTAGCATTTAAAATCCAACCAGCTTATTTTAGGTATTCTAAAAATTGGACATACCTAAATCGAAGCTTTAAGCTTTCAAAATCGGATCGAATTTAGCTTGACCTTTTTTAATTGGAATCGACTAGCTTAGGGCCAAAATTAAGGGTCTACACTAATTTAGCCAAAAAAAAAAGTAAAGCAAAATAATAACAGCTTCCATTTGCAAAACTCACTAAATTTACAAATGGAGCCTCAAAGTAAAGAGAAAACAATGGTAATATTGAAGATGATAACTAAGAATAATATTTTTAAAAAATAAAATGAAACAAGGGAGTTGGTTGTTAAAATGCGGGCTCGCCACATGGAGTGATATTCTAAGTGTGCCTACTTATCCCGTTTGAATGTGAATCAGAGTCATAAGTAGTTCGTGCCTTTGATTGCAAAGGGCTTTTAATTAACCAATTTTATATTTGATTAATTTACCGAATTGAAAATGAGATTAGAAAGTGCAATATACCTTAGGCAAGAACTTTTCTTGATGAAAAATTGAAGAGCCTTCCTGCTTTGTAGCTCCACTTGCACAGAGAATTGTTTAATCAATAACGAAGTAAAAGTTCAATCACAGTCCAAGAAAATTCTAAATTTTAATTAATTATTGTTATAGGAATATTTCGACAGAGTTTTTGGGCCTAAAAAATTGGATCAAAATGACCTCGGGCCATCCACAGCCAGCGCAGCTGCCACAGGCTGCACAGCTGCCGCGGGTAGCATGGCTACTGCAGGCAGGGCGGACGGTATGCATGCGCCGTGAATCTTTTTTTGCCGTTTCAGGCCCGTTTGATCTCCAATTCATGCGATTCAAGTTGCGTTGGATTCGTTATCCCGTTGGCTTTCATTTAATGACAAAATTAAGGATTTTTTTCTCAAGTAAAAAATTGAGGGTTCTTGGGGCCATTTTGGGACTGTTTAGGCCCTATTCGGCTCCTTCTGAATTTCAATTTGTGTGATTCCAATATTATTGGAATTGTACTCATATTCACCTTAATTTAAGTGAAACATTAAGGGTTCATACCTGGTTTCTTATGGTTTATTATAGCCTTTATCATTTCTAGAATGGAAGTGGGAGCGAGTGACAACAAATTTTGTGTCTGGACTCCCTCTCATATAGAGGAAGCATTATGTAATTTGGGTGATTATTGGCCAAATGACTAAGTCAGTTAGCATTTCCTCCCAATCAAGAAAGATTACTCTCTTGGCAGGCTAATAGAGTTGTATATTAGTAAAGTAGTGTGGTTGCATGGTATTTCAATTTTCATAGTATCAGATTGAGACCCACGATTTACATCCAGTTTTTAGAAAAGTTTATAGGATGCCTTAGGTACTCGACTATACTTTAGCACTGCTTTCATTCTCAGATAGATGGACAGTCAGAAAGGGTAATATAGATGTTGGAAGATATTCTGAGAAGTTGTGTAATTGATTTTACAAGGAGTTAGGATCGATATCTACCATTAATTTAATTTGCTTATAACAACATTTTTCAATCTAGTATAAGGATGTCACCATATGAAGCATTATATAGTAGAAAGTGCATAACACCTTTGTGTTGGAATGAAGTAGGAAAAAAAATTTGTGGGTCCTGAATTGATAAAAGAGACTGAGGAAAAAGTGAAGATTATTTGAGATCTATTGAAAGCGACATCAGATAGACAAAAGTTCTATTTTGATTTGAAGTGGAAGGATATAGAACATAATGTAGGTGACAAGATGTTCCTGAAGGTGTCACAATGGAAGAAGATTTTGAAGTTTGGTAAAAAAAGGCAAGTTAAGTCCTCGTTTCATTGGGCCTTATGAGATATTTGAAAGAGTTGGGCTAATTGACTATAGATTGGCTTTTCCACCCGAGTTAGAGAAAATTCATAATGTTTTCCATGTTTCCATGCTTTGAAGGTATAAATTGGATCCATCTCATGTATTGTTAGTTGAATCAGTTGAGGTGAATCCGGATCTAACATATGAGGAGGAACTGGTGGCTAATTTGGCATGTAAAGTGAAAGAATTATAGAATAAGAAGATTCCTTTAGTAAAAGTGTTGTGGATGTAACAATCACATTTTTTTATTTTCTTAATTTGGAGTGTGTGTGCAGTGTCTTTTTGGATCCAACAGGCGTGGCATTAGTGTGCCACGGCCGTAGCATTTGTATTAGTACTATCTGACAAAATTTTCCACTTGGCAGAAGCTATTTGATTCCTACGGTCGTGGTGTTAGAGTGACACAGTCGTGGCATTTGTTTGGAGAGGCTGTGCAAGCAGGGATTGGTTGTTTCCCATGGACGTGGCTTTTGAGTGCTATGGTCGTGGCCTTGAAATCTATAAAAAGGGGTCTAGAGTTTTCTATAATCTTCCAAACTGCCTTTATTCACCTTTTTCCCTCTTTTCACTCATTTCACTGTAGAAAATTATAGAAATTATAAAATAAACTCAAGTTTTGGTAGAATTAACCACTTTAAGTATGGATTAACAAGAAATCAAGGAACGAAAAAGTGAAAGAAGAGTGACTTGAAAGAGGTTAATACTTGTCTATTAGTTATTTTCCTATGATTTGAGCTATGTTTGAATCTTAAGTAGTTTAATACTTATTTGATGATTCTAATACTTTATTTTAGCCTAAAACTTGATTTAGAATTGATGAAAGTAGAATTTCTAAATTAAAGAAGTTTAGGGCAAAAATTGAAAGTAGGAAGGAAATGTGATCATTTTAGTTTTATTAGTTAAAGTGTATAGAAATATGATTCTAATGAATTATTTGAACTCATAATGTGAATAGGAGTTGAGTAGATTGGATTTGTCATATCAAAGTGGTGAAGGGCATTGATTGAATTTAGTGTTGGATGGAGATTTGGCTTACATTTTGTTAATTGTGAGGTGAGTGCATACTTTGGTTAAATATATTTCATTTGCATTTGATTTGGCTTAACACATTTTGATGTTAAGAATGTCCTAAGCTACTTTGATATTGAGTTATTGAATGTAATCCATTGTTGTTGATAGAAAGGTATAAAATGTGTTAATTACATCATGTTAAGCCATTATAAATGGCTAATAATGTTAATATGTATCATTTGAGGAAAAGAGTGGAAGATGCCTATAGTATAAGGGAAATGAAATCACATTGCAAATGTGACGACTATTATTAAAGTATATGGTTAATTATGTTAAAGTAAGGGTAAATGAAACAATGTGATGGAAAATGAGTATGAAAGAGAATGATGTGTACGAAATGTGTGTTTGCCTTATATAATATTATGTTCTAGAGTCATGTGTTTGGTGATTTGCCTTCAGACTAGATGTTGGGCGTCAATCATGATATTATTTGCCTTCAAGCTAAATGTTTGGCGTCACTTGAGATTTTATTTGCTTTTGGGCTAGACACTGGGTGTCAAGATAAACTAAAATAATATCTCTGGAATCAGAATATTATATAGGGTTATTTGGGCCAATGCATATGATTGTGATATATGATGGAATTATAAAAATAATACATAAGTTTTAAATATTTTGCATGCTACATTTTAAATTTCAAAGCAAGGACATATTGCATTGTTTTATAAATTTCTTTTATTACTAAATTATGTACATCTAGGCTATTAGCTTAGCGCGATTTGTTTATCGCGCAAGTGATAAGGTAGGCACCAAAAGCCCTGTAAACCTGATCAAGTATAGGGTTTCTGGACTATACCAGGAGTTTTCATTGACTGCAACAAAACCAGAGCCAGCTGCTTAGCATGTAAATATTTATTTTGACTAAATATGTTATGTTTATATACTTTATGTTATCATATGAAAATCTTGAAAATTTAAAGTTTTTGGACAGATGTTATAAAAATGTGAGATATTTGAATATATATGTATATTTGATTATTTATGGAAAATGTTTGAGAAATGGATGATTATATGTACAAGGGGAGCTTAAAATCTTTTGCAGGTTGAGTTGTGTTTTTGGAAAATGTCCTAAATACAGACAAAACTCTGACAAAATCTTTCCAGAGACTTTCTTTTAAATTTATATTTTTATTAGTTATTTACTATTATAATTATGAAATTTTATCTACTAAAATATATTTTAAAAGTTTAACTATTTTTATAAAATTATGAAGTTTCTAATGAGAAGTATTGTGACACACTTGTATTTTGTATACATATTTTATATATACGGGGTATATGTATTGTACATATATAGGATATAAGTAGAGGAATCACTCAATTGAAAAGGCAACATGGGAAAGCAAGGAGGTTATGTGGAGCCAATATCAATAACTTTTTCAGAGTTAAACAACACGTAAATTTCGTGGATGAAATTTGTTAAGGGGAGAGAGAATTATAATATCCATAGTTTTTAATAATAATAAGAAGAAGAAGAAGAAGAAGAAGAAGAAGAAGAAGAAGAAAAAGAAAGAAAAGAAAAGAAGAAAGAAGATGGATGGTAGAGATTTAAAAAAAAATAGTATAAAGAGGATAAGGATGAAAGAAAGAAGAAAGATTTTTTCTTCATAATCATTATCATCATCTTCTTCTTCTCATCTTGAAAAGAAAAGGTACTCTTATTTATCTACTCAAATTTCTCACATATAATCAAAAGGTTTCAAGTGGTTTTGAAGGGAAATTGAAGATGTAAATAACTTATACTCTTTTTAAGCTTGATTTTTAGAGTTTTAGTGTATGTGAGCTTAAAAGTTAGACAAAAAGATGATGTAGATAGGAAATAGCTTGGGTAATGAAGAGAATATGATGATTAAATGTTGAATTTGTGATTAATTAATTGATTTGAGTTTGAATAAATAAGTTAGGATTTATGAAACTTTTGGATTTAGAGTTTTTGATGGGGTTTAGCTAGGATTAATGTAATTAAGAGTTAATTTAAATATTTTAAGCATTAATATGTGTTTAATTGAAGAATTGAACCGTTGTTGATCTAGGGGTATTCATTGGCCAATTTGGTTCAAGGTGGTGGAGAAGAATTTTGTTTATTTTGAGACTTTGAAAGGGTTTAAGTTAAATTTTGGAGCTAAATTAAGGTTTGTACTTGCTTTGGAAATATTTAACTAAAGTTATTATATTTTTGACATAAACTTATTTTGGTATTTTTAAGTCGTTGCATGATTATATTTGTGAAATTCATATTGAATTTTATAAATTCTAATATAAATATAGAATGAGATTTAATTTGGATATTTAAAAAGGATACTATTACTTTATGGAATTTGTAATTTGTATGATGGATTAAAGTATTTTAAAAAGTCATTTGAATTATAAAAATTATATATATATATATATTGATTATGTGCGTTTTAATGAATTATGATGAAATTATGAAAATGATGATTTGAGATGAACTTTGAAAGATTGATGGAATGTTATTGTATTTTAATGTTTTACACATATTCTTAATTTGTAATATTGAGTTTGATACTATCAAGTTGACAATTGTGAAACCAAGATTTAGATGGAGGGGAGTCAAAAATTTCAAGCAAAAAAAAATACATTCAATATATAAATGAATTGCAAATAAATTTAAGAGAAAATTATCTTCATTTAACATTATAGTAGTGCATCAACTAATTTTTATTATTAGTTTGACTGTAATTGAAAGGTAATAATTATATTCTACAAGTCTGCATCTTCTGAAAATGCTATATAATAACTTTATTTTTTTTTACAAAAATATCTTACCATGTAAATTCCTTAAAAATAGTAAATTTAAATTATAAAATCTATATATAATATTTTTTAATAAATAAAAAAACAATGTCATAAAAAAACTAATTTGGTATCCATTTTAGCTAATGGAATGTCTTTTCTCTATATTTAAACACATAAAAATACTAATTAATTGAAGAATAATATAACTTTGATTTGATAAACATACATAACAATTAGCTTAGAAAAAAAGAAAATTACATAAAATATTATTTTTTAAAATTTAATTTTTAATACATTTTGGTTTTTTTTTTACCACATAAACTAAATATATCAAAAATACACTAAATATATACCAAATATATATAATAATAAACCATATTTTTTTTATAAAATTTATTTGTATAATATATTTATAATTTTTTTATTTGTATAGTTTTTTGTGATTTTTAAAGTTATTTTTATAAACTTTTTTAGAAAAAAAAATTAAAATTTCAGGCAAACTTCCCAAGCCCAAATCAATAGCTAAAAAGTCAAAACTATCTTTTTGTTTATTTATCCAAACTAATCCATCAATTTTTTTTTGTAAATATTTTTTAACCAAGCCTTCAAAATGCTAACGTTTGGCACTAAAAAAATTAGAATAAAAGGTATAGTCCCTGTTCATCTTCTTCTTCGCATGGGCAGCAACAAGTAGAGTAATGGTAAGAAAGCCAGGGAAGGGCACGACCTCACCTCTCAGGAGTGGAACGACAAATGATGGGTTATCGGAGGCTGCCGACAAGGAGGGTCACTAGAACTTTTGATCCCCTAGTTCCGCTCCTGCAAGTTGGCATGCCAACGATTATGGATGATTCATGACATGGTTATTATATTTACGTCTATAGGCGAGATATTATGGTATCATGATGCTTTGGTATCGAGACACTATGGCGTCAAGGAGACTTGAGACATGATATTTATACTTCTTTGGGCGAGATACTTTGATATTATGGCACTTTGTTTCCGGTGTCGACATCTATGGGTCGTGATAGGCCTGCTCAATGTTACTAAGATTTGAACATTTGTGTAAGGGCATAAATTAAATATATTGTGTTTTGAAATGTTAAATATATGCATTTGTTTAAATTATAGTTGAAGTTTATGGAATTCTTTTCAACTATTGATTGTTTCATCTAATGGAATGATTTATGTTTATTTTGCTATAACAAAAATTTTCATTTTATTTATCTATTTCCAAAGTAAGTACCACTAAGCCATATAACTTAGCTCGATTGAATTTTATCGCACAGGTGATAGAGTTATATAGAAGAAGTCCTAATAAGTCTAAAAAGGCTTAGGTTTGAAGGTAATTATAAAAGTTTAAAGTTCTTGCTACAAGATCATTTTCAGCTGGTGTTGCATATCATGTATAGTTTTTGCATCTTATACATTGTAGTTTTGTAATAATAACTATTTATATTTTGTAAATCAATTGAGGTTTTTGTAATATTAAGTTTATATAAATGTTATATATACACTATTTGTCTATTACTATTTAGTTAATATTGTGTGGTTTTGGATTGGTTAAATGAGAGTAATTATGGAGTTTGTAAAATTTGAATTTTAGAAATGCATTTTTTCTATAGGACTTTCAAATTTGAAGATTTAGTAATAATGATTTTATAAATGAAATTTTGGCGATATTTTCTCAGAAATTTTTATATAATTTAATCAAAACTGTAATTTACTCAATGCTATTTATTTATCCTATATATTTGCATATTTTAAATTTTTGAATAAGCTTTATTTTTATACTAAGGTTACAAGTGAATATTTCTACAAGTTTAACTGTTGTAGCATTATTGTATTACATATATATTTATATATATATATGGTATAAAGGTGTTACATTATTAGCTAAAGGTGTTTGGAACCTACTTGATCTTGATTAGGTAGTTGTACGCCATAGCTCGGCAATAAATTTTATATTTACAAATGGTTCTGATAGGTTTGTCATGTCTATTGCAATGGTTGTATGGGTTTTGTGGAGGGCTAGGAAAGAGGAAGTATGGAGATATCAATCTTATATTCTCCTTGTGACATTATTCGATACGCAACTGAAGGCCTTCATGCTTGGGAAGCAACACAAGTAAATTTTGGCAAGTTATTTTATGTTACAATTAGCAATGACAGTTCTATTAGTTGGTCTTCTCCATAATGCAAGTGTTATAAGTGTAATATTGATAGGGCCATTTTCATAACCAATCTCTAAGATGATTATGGGGTGGTATTGTGAGATGATAGGATGAGGTGTGTGGGCTGTTAATCAAGCCGTTTTTATGGGTTATCGAAGTTAGATATTTTGGAGGCAATTGCCTTGAGAGAGGGTCTTGCATGGGTTAAATCGTTGGGATTAAGGGATGTGAATTTTGAGGTAAATAGCCAGGTTGTTTACAAAGCTTTTCATCAAAATGGTAAAGACTTTTTAGAGCTTGGTAGTATTATTTCATATTGACGTTTGCTATTCTTAAGTATTGAGAATTGCATATTATTTTGAATTAGGAGACAAGCTAACAGAGTTGCTCACTATTTAGCTAAGATAGCTCTATTACATGCTAGTTTTATATTTTCGAGTCAATCTTCTAATTTTCTGTTGAATGCTATTTTGTCTATTACTAGCATAAAAAGTATTTAGGTTGGACATAAAAGGTTAGCCTACTTGCTAGGCTATTAGTATACCCTTTATTTTTAGTTTTCTTTATTATGATTAATAAATTTACTTTTTTTTAAAAAAATAAAATTATAAGAAACTAAATTAAAGTTATAACAAAATAATAAAAATAGACATAATATTAAGATGGAACTCATAAATTACCATTAGCAAAATTAAATAATTACAAACAACTATTTTCTAATAACAAACAATAATAAAGCATTTTAAAATCTTATACATAAAATTAATAAATAAGATCATCAATATATATTATAAAATTATAACAATTAATATAATAATATAAAATTATAAAAAAAGTTAATTAAATTTTAAATTTGTAATTTTTTCTTGTGATAGGTTAATTTTTATTTTTTTTAAAAAATTATTTTTTTAATACTGCATTGTAATATACATTGGTGATGCAATTTATTTTTGAATATAAAAGGTTCTGGAGTGTTCCAAGAAAAGACAACCAAAACATGATCCAACGGTTCAGATGAATGAGAACCTTCAAGAGCTAATTTCAACTATAATAATATAACGAATCACACCATCAGTATTATCAATTTTAAACCTAACTCTTTTTTCATCGTAGAGGATAAACCTACGCCTCTCTGTTCTCAACTGTCCACTCTAAAACCCTAATCTTTCTCAACAAAGCCGTCTCATTTCTGGGTTAGCTCTTCAATCTCTCAAAATCCCATTTCTTAATTAACTCGAGAATTGCGCTTATGGGTATTGTTTGTATCGCAGCTCTCTTGTTTCTCATTTGTTGGAAATGCAATTTATGGTCTGTTTAGCTTTAGAATCTCAGTGTTAGTTCATGACATGACGTGAAATGATTCAAAATTTGTTACTTTAATGTTCTTTTTTATTTGTTGTTGATTTATATTGAAATGGATTCTTTCATTTGTTCTTGTTTTTTGCCTTCACTGTGTGGAACTTTGTCAGCAATCGACTTGTTTTGAAGGTCTTGTTTATGGATGGTTGAAATGAATTTTCGTTCTCTTTTGTTGCTTTTAATTTCTTTTTTCAATCTTCTATCCGAGTGATGGGGTACTCTAATAATGTAAGTTTAGCTTTATGATACTTCTGGGTGAGAATTGTTATTTGTGCAGCATAGTATTTAATCGAGAGGGCTTGAGCAATTCTATTTCCAAGTCGAGAATGTGTCAACTAGGTATAGACCAATCTGGAAATCTAGTATGTTTTGGGACTAAAAGTAGTTAGTTTGTTTTTATGAGGTATAAAATAGATTATGGCTTCTAACTTTACTGCCATGTCCTCCGTTGGCTCCTTGGTTGCTCCCAATGGCAGCATAATGGATAAGAAACTTGCATCTTCTTCCAATAGGTTGTCATCTTTGGCTTCCATTTCTGGAAGCTCATTTGGTAGGAGACAAAATGTTGTTTTACGAAGATTACGTTCTCCTAAGATTTGTGCTATGGCCAAGGAGTTGCATTTCAACAAGGATGGATCAGCAATAAAGAAATTGCAAGTGAGTTTTGGGATTAGACATTTTTGTGTGTCTGGCTTTTGATGTATGATCTTTTATCCTTTTATTATTGGCTGTGTCTTTAAGAGCTTTTGTTTTTCTCTTGCTGACTGGTGTGAACAAACTTGCAGATCTAGTCGGGGTTACTCTTGGACCCAAAGGAAGGAATGTTGTTCTTGAGAGCAAGTATGGCTCCCCAAAAATTGTTAATGATGGTGTTACAGTTGCTAAAGAGGTAAGCTATCTCTTGATTATTTTAGCCTTCTTTTAGTGCTTCATAGTTGAAGCTCATGATAGGTATCAACCATATGGAGGACCATTTGACATAAATTTTGGTATATGCTTCTCCTCTGCTTAATGATTATACCATTTTTTGTCATTATAACTATTATAGATAGTTTTATCTAAAGGTGTAAGTTCATGTTTGGTGTTATTGATGGAACAAAACACCTGGATTTTCTAGGTTGAATTAGAGGATCCAGTTGAGAATATTGGTGCCAAGTTGGTGAGACAGGCAGCTGCCAAGACAAATGACTTGGCTGGTGATGGAACCACCACATCTGTTGTTCTTGCTTAAGGTCTTATTGCTGAAGGTGTAAAGGTTTGTAGGATGGCTGGCTTGTACTCTTTAAACCTGAAAAGCAAGTTGCTATCGTCATGTGGTGTTTATATTGCTGGCTTGCTATCGTCAGGTTGTAGCTGCTGGTGCCAACCCTGCGCTAATTACTAGGGGTATTGAGAAGACCACAAAGGCTCTAGTGAATGAACTTAAATCAATGTCAAAATAGGTAATGTGGAACAGTGAACAATTCTTCCCTTCAATTTTGTATTGCCTTTGTGCCCTCTTGTTTTGCTATTAGATTTTCGTATAAGGGTTTGAGCAGCAGCAGTTTGCTTTCCAGGTTGAGGACAGTGAGCTTGCAGATGTTGCAGCTGTTAGTGCCAACAACTATGAAGTGGGGAACATGATAGCTGAAGCAATGAGTAAAGTTGGTCATAAGGGAGTGGTTACTCTTGAAGAGGGGAAAAGTGCTGACAACAGCCTATATGTTGTTGAGGGAATGCAATTCGATCGTGGTTACATCTCACCTTATTTTGTCACTGACAGCGAAAAAATGGCAGTTGAATATGAGAACTGCAAGGTATGCTATCCTTAATAATGACTTTGCTATATGCTTTTATTTTTATTTTTATATATTTTGTGTGTGTGTGTGTGTGTGTTTTTGCCGCAGTTGCTTCTTGTTGACAAGAAAATAACAAACGCAAGGGATCTCATTAATGTTTTGGAAGATGCAATTAAGAGTGGATACCCAATTCTGATTATTGCTGAAGACATTGAGCAGGAAGCTTTGGCAACTCTTGTTGTGAATAAACTTGGGGGGGCTTTGAAGATTGCTGCTCTCAAGGCTCCTGGTTTTGGAGAGCGGAAGAGCCAATACCTTGATGACATTGCTATTTTAACTGGAGGTTAGTGCAAATGATCTAAATATGTTGCACTCTTTGTTTTGATTTTACCCTTTTCTATCTTTGGTTGGTATTCGCATCCACTTTTATTGGATATAATTGTTTAAATGTTTTTATTTCCTCCCCCAAGCCTTTGCTCTCTCCACTTCCCTTTTTTTTTAAATTTCCTCTCCCTCATTTAGCTTATATGTCAATTTTTAAACATATCTGAAATTGGATTACAGGAACTGTTGTCAGAGATGAGATTGGACTTTCCTTGGACAAAGTTGGCAAAGAGGTCCTGGGCCATGCTTCCAAAGTGGTACTTACCAAGGATTATACAACCATTGTGGGTGATGGGAGCACCCAAGAAGCAGTAAACAAGAGAGTTGCACAAATAAGAAATCTCATTGAGGTATACATCCTCCAGCTTCCTGCCCAGGCTCTTTACAGGAGAACATGCAAGCCTCTTTAACCGTACTATTACAGAATTGATCCAGATTATGATATACATTTATGCAGGCTGCTGAGCAAGAGTATGAGTGGGAAAAGCTCAATGAGAGAATTGCGAAATTGTCAGGCGGTGTTGCTGTTATACAGGTAAACTTTCAGTTGCCTACGAGCAAATAATACATGAAACCATTTTAATATCTAATTATAGTGATTTTCTTCCCTCCAAATTTTACAGGTTGGAGCACAAACTGAGACAGAGCTTAAAGAAAAGAAATTGAGAGTTGAAGATGCTCTTAATGCAACAAAGGTATATCTTAGTACCACTAGCGCCTGTTGTTTTTTTTTTTTCTACAATTGAAGTTATTCTCATCTTGTTATCATCAACTCAAATTATTTTAGGCAGCTGTTGAGGAAGGTATTGTGGTTGGTGGTGGTTGACCGTGCTGAGACTTGCATCAAAGGTGGATGCCATCAAGGATAGCCTTGACAATGACGAAGAAAAGGTAATGTGGGATTGAATATAAGTGGTGCTTATATGTAAAATTGTTCCCAAGTCTGGCACAGGATAACATGTATAGGCTGTCATTTGAGCTGTTAGAAAGTATCTTCTGGTTTAATTAGCCGTGTCTTTTCAGGTTGGAGCTGATATTGTGAAGAGAGCTCTAAGTTACCCACTCAAAATAATTGCCAAGAATGCTGGTGTTAATGGAAGTGTGGTCAGTGAGAAGGTACGAGTGTAGACTTATTACTAGTTGTTTCTTCTTTTTGTTTTGTTTATATTGATTGCAAGCCGTTATTTCCTTTTCACAGGTGCTCTCCAGTGATAATCCAAAATATGGATACAATGCTGCGACTGGAAAATATGAAGATCTAATGGCTGCTGGCATCATTGATCCTACAAAGGTGAGACTTCTTTTTGCTCTCTTTCTTTAGCATTGCTTTTTGTTGATCATCAAAGAAGAATTGTCTTGAAAGTATGGTTCCTTGTTTTGATGGTTCCACTTAATTGGAGTGTGAAAAATTTTTGTTTGAGAAGCTGGGGGATTATTTGCAGCAAATAGTTGTAGTATCGTAGCCGGTCCCAAGCTCGGATAAAGGAGGAGGGTTGCAGTAGGTTAGTGGCCAGTGTAAAAATTTTGCCAAACTTTTTATGGATCCTCAAAGCTATCATTATACCGTTGGGACGTGCTCACCTAGGCGCGCTACATCGGCACCCGGGTGTAGTGTTAAATGAGCAAGGGGTTCCATCACATCGATGCCTGAGTGTGGTGGAGTATGAGCAAAGGTTCCCATGCCATGGACGGGTATGGGTAAAGAATTAGTCCCGCCATATCAGCGCCCGGATGTGGTGTCAGACAGGAAAGGGTTATCGCATTATGGACGAATGCGGCTAAAGAAGCAAGTCCAAGGGAGCCGATTAAGATTAGGTAGTTGGAATATTGGTACTCTGACGGGGAAGTCTATAGAGCTTGTGGATACTTTGAAAAGAATGAAGGTTAGTATTGCTTGTTTGCAGGAAACCAGGTGGAAGGAAAATAAAGCAAAAGAGATTGGTAACTCAGGATATAAGCTGTGGTATTGTGGCTTGGATAACAATAGGAATAGTGTGGGCATTATTATTGAGCCTACGCTTAAAGACAAGGTGGTGGAAGTGAAGAGAAAGGGAGACAGGATTATCTCTTTGAGGCTTGTTTTGGGAGATGACACTATTAATGTTATTATTGCTTATGCTCCCCAAGTAGGTTTGGACGGAGCATCCAAGGTTCAGTTCTGGGAAGATATGGATGAAATCATGCAAGGTATTCCGGATAATCAGCAAATTTTCATTGGTGGGGACCTTAATGGGCATGTTGGTAAGGACAGTAATGGTTATGATAGGGTCCATGAGGGTTATGGTTTTGGCAACAGGAATGAGGAGGGAAAGAGCATTTTGGATTTTACGGTGGCTTATGATCTAGTGCTGGCAAATACCTGCTTTGAAAAGAGGGGGTTACACTTGATTACCTTTAAGAGTGGACGAACCCAAAGTCAAATAGACTTCATACTTACTCGAAGACGGGACAAAAGTAAGTGTAAGAATTGCAAGGTCATTCCGGGTGAAGCATTGACGGCGCAATATCGTATTGTGGTTTTAGATGTTAAGAATAAAAGTAGCTGGAGGAATGATAAGAAAGTATTGGAACCAAGGATAAGATGGTGGAAATTGAAAGGCCTAGCTCAAGGTACTTTTAAGGAGGAGTTACTAAAGGAAGACATTTGGAATCTTGAGGCTAGTGCAGAGGACTTGTGGACAAAAATTGAAGGTGACATTAAGAAAGTAGGTAGTAAATTGCTTGGGATCTCTAAAGGGGCAGGGCCTCGACCGCACGATGCATGGTGGTGGGATGAGGAGGTTCAAAAGGCTATTAAGGCTAAGAGGGAATGGTATAAAAAGTTACCGAATGCGGTTAATAGCGAGGCCTTTGAGGAATATAAGAGGGCTAAGAAAGAGGCAAAGAAGGCTGTTAGTGTAGCTCGTGGCAGAGGCTTAGAAGGGATTTATCAAAAGTTAGGTACTAAAGAGGGAGAAATGAGCATTTATAAGATTGCAATGATGAGAGATAGGAAAAGCAGAGATTTAAGCCTAGTCAAATGTATAAAAGACGAAGATCAATAGGTGTTGACAAGAGATGTTGAGATTAAGGAGAGGTGGAAGGCTTATTTTGAGCAGTTATTCAACCCTGAACATGAACAAGATTTTCAAGGTCTTCATGCAACAAATGGTTATATCAGCTGGTCTAGGAGGATCTTGCATAGTGAAGTAAGAGAAGCCTTGAAGTATATGAAAGTTGATAAAGCTTGTGGCTCGGATGGTATTCCTATAGAGGTTTGGAAGAACCTTGGAGAGGTAGGAGTTGCCTGGTTAACTAAACTCTTTAACGCTATTGTGAAAAGACGTAAGATGCCGAATGCCTGGAGGAAGAGTATCCTGGTACGCATATATAAAAATAAGGGAGACATTCAATGCTGTACAAATTATCGGGGTATCAAACTTATGAGTTATACTATGAAATTATGGGAAAGGATTATTGAACACAGATTGAGGAAGCTTACAAGAGTTTCGGAGAATCAGTTTGGGTTTATGTCAGGGAGATTTACCATGGAGGCTATTTCTCTTCTAAGAAGACTAATGGAATTGTATCAAGAGAAGAAGAAAGATCTCCACATGGTATTTATTGACTTGGAGAAAGCCTATGATAGTACCAAGAGAAGTGTTATGGTGGGTTTTGAAGAGGAAATGAGTCAGCGGCAAATATATCAACATCATCAAGGACATGTATGAGAATACATCCACTAGTGTGAAAACACCTGGTGGAGACACTGAGGCTTTCTCCATTACTACCGGATTGCATCAAGGTTCGGCCATGAGTCAATATTTATTTACCCTGGTTATGGACGAGCTAACCAGAAGCATACAAGACGATGTTCCTTGGTGTATGTTGTTTGCTGATGACATTATTTTAATTGATGAGACTAGTGCTGGTGTAAACCGTAAGTTGGAAGTGTGGAGAAAAACCCTTGAGGACAAGGGTTTTAAGTTAAGTAGGAGTAAAACGAAATATATGCACTGTGAGTTCAGTCTAAGGAAGAAGCATGAACACGAGGTTAAGTTGGATGGAGTTTTGGTTTCTAAAACCAAGCAGTTCAAATATTTGGGTTCGATGTTCCAGAATGATGGCCGTATAGATGAAGATGTGGCTCACAAAATACAAGTAGGGTGGTTGAAGTGGAAGGGTGCGACTGGAGTTCTATGTGATAAGAAAATACCTCTGAAAGTGAAAGGTAAATTTTATAGGACGATTGTTAGACCTGCGATGCTCTATGGTAGTGAGTATTGGGCACCAACGGGACAACATTTGCATAAAATGAGTGTGGCAGAAATGAGGATGCTAAAATGGATGTGTGGACATACCATACTGGACAAAATTAAGAATGTTCATATTCGACAAAAAGTCCAAGTAGTGGATGTCGGAGATAAGGTGAGGGAAGGAAGACTTAGATGGTATGAGCATATTTTAAAAAAACCTCTTAATGTTGCGGTTCGTAAGTGTGAGAATTTGTTGATTGAGGGGGCTAGAGGTCGTGGAAGACCTAGAACTGTGTGGAATGAGGTGATAGCAAGAGACTAGCCTTAGATCTTGATGCGGATTTGATTAATGACGGACTTGAATGGAGACGTAAAATCTGTGTCTTGGAAAGGGCCTAAGGCTGGAGTATCTTTTTTGGTGTCTTTTGAGCTTATTTTGTTGAGGATCCATACAGCCGACCCCAACTTGTTTGGGACTAAGGCTTAGTTGTTGTTGTAATGTAATTTTTTATTGAAAAGCTCTAAATGCACGTTCTTTCTCGATATCAGAATTAGTTTTCTGAAATAAAATGTCCAAATTTCACAAATTTTTGTTTCAGGTGGTCAGATGTTGCCTGGAGCATGCTTCATCAGTAGCAAAAACTTTCTTGATGTCTGATTGCGTGGTTGTTGAGATCAAGGAGCCTGAACCAGTGCCTGCCGGCAATCCCATGGATAATTCAGGTTTGTACTTCAAACCTTTTTAACAATTTATTCAAACGTTACTCGCATTGACTGCATGGTTACTGAATTTTTATGGCATTTTTTGCTTTGGCTGGAACAGGATTTGGGTACTAAGATTATTGAGCAGGATGAGGCTGAGGAGCAAATAAAGTCACTGAGAGGCGACAATTGGTTTGCCTGCAACGAGGCGTATTTTTTTCGTAAATTTGATCACCTGAGTGGATAGGAATATTATCAGAGAGCGGCATGCAACTTGCAATTATTTTGTAAAATTCCAATTGCTTTGTACCATTGAGTTGAATGTTCTTTGTTTGGACCTCGGCTTAATCTATTAATGAATATGATCAGTTACACTTCAATGTCCCTGAGAACTAGAATTCAAAGCTTGAGTTTTATGTCGAATGTTCATGCAATGGCGCAAAATTCAGGTGAAAGAATGTTGTTAGCCATTATCCAATTGCTGCTTGTGAGCTGATCTTTTTTCTTTTATGTTCTTCGACTATAAGTTCTCCTTTATGTGCTATCTATTTAAATGGTTATCTTTAGCTTATATATATATATATATATATATATATATATATATATAATAAAAAGTATCAGTTTCAGTTTGTATAAAGTATTTTTTTAATTTTATAAAAATTATTTTAAATGAATTAAAATATTTTTTTATAAACTAATAATATTATCATTTTATTAATTAATTTATTAATAACACGAATATGGGTAAAAAAACGAATCTATTTTTTATTGAATAAAGTAATAATTTAAGTGAAGATTTTTTTTTAAATCAAGTGACATGAAAATAGTAATTAACAAACTTTATTTAATTAGGAACTAACAATTTGGTAACGAGTAAGATACTATTTTTTTTTGGCGAACTTTTCAGTAAACATGTTTTAATACTATTTGACCAGACAGACTTGCCATACCATCTACAATAAAACCATAAATAAACTACTGATTTAAATCTCAACTCAATAAAAATTTAGATAAAACTCATCCAAACTCAAATATAAAAATCCATGGTAAATGAGTTAAATTCAAACTAAAAAAATATTCAATTTTATTAACTTAAACTCCTCCTAAACTAATTTATTTATTATATTAAGTTCTAAAATATATAATTTTATTTATATATATTAAATTATATATATAAATATATTAATTTTTAACTAATTTAATTTATATAATTTATTAATATATAATAAATTAAATAATATAAAATATAAAATAATTTAATAATTTATAATAAAATATAAAATTATAATAATACAATATTTTATTTTTATTAATATAATTAAATTATTTATCTTTTATAAAAATATTAATTTTAATATCTTTCCTATAAAAAATATATAAAATATGTATAAAAAATTAAAATTAAAATAAATTTTTGTTAAAATCGTTAAAACTTATTTAAATCAAATTTGAAATATATAATATATAAACTGAATCGATACATACTCGAGCTCGATTTGGCTCGATTCAAGTTTCAATTCGAATTTTACTATTTTATAACGAGCTCAATTTAAATTTTCTAAAACTTGACTCGAATAAATTACAATCTAAATAAAAATATCTTCGAATGTCAACCGTGCTGCACAAAAGGTATAAAAACACCACCACGAATTTAAACTACCACCCCTCCTTGCAGATACTTCATGCCCTTCAGTAAATTAAAAATAAAAATAATAAACTGAGGGGAGAGAATAAGCCCATTTTTTTTCCATTCATCAGCAGCTTTCCTATCCTAAATCCTTTCTCTGTGGGAGACATGCCAAAACTGATCTGTCAATCTATGCCTTAGCAAAATTGGCACCTCCCAATTAAGAATTAAATTTCAAAAAAAAAAAGAAAAAGAAAAATTATGTTACAATTTCTATTTCCCCAACCCCATTCTTCCAAAAGAACCATATCAGATTCTCAAAACACACATGTTCAAGTGCGTGAACAAGCAGACATGCTGAATCATGCTTCTTGTTTGCCATACAATGTTGTATTCATCTTACTTAGAACGCAAGAGCACCAAACCATGTCCCTTTTTTTTTTTTGAATGCCATTCAATCAGGACATATGTGCAGTGAGAAGCCCTGTTTTTCTAAATGTCACAAAAGCTTCTCACTCTGATATATGCAATTTCCCTCTGTTAGCCCTACTACCCAATATCAGTATATTCTGGCAATAATGAACAATCATCTAGGCCAGATATTAAATCAGGAACATAATCATCAGGGACAGCTTCCAAGCTTCCCATTTCCAATGAAAGCTCTTTATCCAAACAAGAAATAGGACAACCATCTGTATCATTCAACCAATCATCCTCAATCATGGATGTAGCAAAGTCAAACTTTAAGTTAGGGTCACTGGCTGACACAGTAACTGGTGATTGAAATACTGCCTCAGCAAATAGATTATGCATCTCACCATGGTCCATAGTTTTTTTCATTTTTGATCGAGGTGGCTTGACTGAGTCGGAGATCAAGAGTTTATGCTTTCCCAAGGTCTGTGGTTTTGAAGTTGCCCGCAACTTGACATCATTTGCTGAGAATGCAGATGATGCCCAACCCGGACTGCCTTCAAAACAAGATCTTGCTGCATCCCTGAGGAAACATGTTCTATTATTAGCAACTTCAAGAATCCAATCCTTATTCATTTCATAACCATTCATTAAATGACACAACATTATGACAGAACTCCAATCTATTACTGGCCTGCAATACAACTTAGTAAAGAACTGTCCACTTTTATTCAAACCAATGTTCTTGACCATCCTAGATAATGTTATTTGCCTATCCACAAAACAGCACACAATACTCACTATTTAACTTTCAAGAAATTGATAAATTGAAGAAAATCCACAGTGGATACTAGAAGGAGAAGGCAAGGATGAGCACTTAGTAGCTAAACAGGCATACAAGGCCCACATCAGCGAAAAAGAACAAGCAAAAATCCAGGTTCAAACAGCCTATAAAATGAAAGCACAATTGAATGCGCCCAATCAAACAAATTAAGTTACTATAGCCATGGTCCACTTTTACACGAGGTAATGAATTGAAAAGGATTTGTTGACCCCAAAAGCAGATATCCCATGAATCAAGGGATCTCCATTTTTGCAAGAGGACATACCTGAATCGACACTCGGCCACATTTGTGGAAGCTTTAAGATGTTCTCCTCCCACATCCTTGTTTATGAACTCTTGTGAGTCTGATAAAGGTATCCACAAATTTATGACAGATGGCAATGGAACCAAGGAATCACCTTCCTCCTTTTCAAATTCCAGAGTTACTTCAATTTGTTCTGAAACAGGAGCATCTTCCATCCAGTTAGAAATGGAGACTCTGTCATCCATGGGTCTATAGTGGACTTCATGGAGTGCAGCTGCCAACAACTTGCCACTCTGAGCTAAATTAGTGAACTTCGTTCTTTTTGCTGGCTCTTTCATAGAACTCCAAGGTATCTGATTGAAAGAACTGAAAAGCCTTCCACCGGAGTAAAGGCCATTCCTAGATGATGAAAGGTTTTGTTGGCGGTCAACACATGATGTCGTCCTCCACACTGAAGAAAGAAGGGCAGTGAAGTGCTTCTGGAGAAGCAACTCATGGTCTGGTTGCTCAATAGCAACATTTAGTAGGAACTGAATATTATCCTGCCATCATTGCGAATTGATCATTGGCACCATATTATGTATTTAAAAAGGAATTACCAAATTTTCATACATTCACATCATTGGTCATCTGCTGACTATTCACTGTTTTCATCTCTTACGAGAAGGCATCGGGTTAACACCATGATACACATTTATAAAAAGTCAATTTAACAAGCAGCAGACAAAAACACTCGATTGCAAGAGGGTGTGCGCATGAGTGTGTGAATGCATAAGAGAGAGAGCCATTTACAAAGGAACTAACAGTTAGTAAACTTTAAACAGTAATTAGCCCACAGTAATTGGTTAGACTAGGAATCCAAAACCTATCAGAAATTATAAGCTAAATGTTAATCTCAGCATAGTTTAGAACCCAAATATCCTACTTCAAAAATTTGAGCAGCAAAAAGAACACAAAAGTAAAACAATTATTGAGAAAATAAAAAAAAACAGGCCCATCATTCTTTCACTATGAGACAGAAAATTGGACTTACCTCAGTTACTTTAAGAAGTGCCTTTCCAGAGCCTGTATTGCTCGTCTTTTCATTAATGGGATTTTCTGGGCCAGAAAAAACATATCTTTGGATCAGTTCCCTAAATCTCTCACAGCAATAAACTGGATGACGATATCTTCCCCTATAAAACCCACCAGCAGTCATTCCATACAAAGTTTCACTGACCAAGCTCCAATGTGGGCCATATTCATGCACCACAGCACATAATATTGCATCTTCCTGGGGTAGCCATGAATCAGGTGATGGAACACAATCTCTTGACCAAACATTCCCCTTCTTTAACTTCTCTGGTTTAATCATTAACACCCGCTTCACTGGCATGGCAGTGATGGAGATCCTTCCACCCATTTTGCTTCTGCCCGCTGGTTTCTGCTCAAGATCACCAACCACATTCTCACCTGGTTTTAATTCGATTGAATCATCTTGCTGCTTACTAGACAGGTTTGAATCTAGATCTGAAGGGCATGTCTCAGCAGTCTTCTTAGATTTCAATTTCTTCTTCGAGCTCTTCTTGGACTCAACATCAAGTGTTTCAACTTTCTTGCGTTTTTTCTGCACACCAGAATACTGTGACATCATGTCTGTATAAGTACCCTCCTCGTGATATATTACATCATCATCCATGGATGTAGTTTCCACTGATGGCTCCTCTTTCACATGTTTCAATTCAGAAGTAAGAGATCCTTTCTTCAGAGATTTAAACTTGGTCTTCTTTGGTTTCTTTTTGGACTTTGGCTTAGGTTTGCTTGGCAAGTCATTTCTGCTGACAGCAAACAGATTAATGATGAGATTTGGTCAAAGAACAAAAAAGTACTGCCGAGTCCTAAAGGAATAGTTACCAAATTCATCTTAAATAAAGTTAAATAAAAGGTCTGAGTTTTATCACCAGAAATATATCACATCCCCCATATGATCCCTTCCCAAACCAACAAAAAATTCAACTAGTGAAAAAAGGGCACTCTGATGCACAGACACTCCCATAATACGCAAGATCCAGAGAAGGGTTGGACTCATTAGGCCTATGTATGCAGCTTTCCCTTGTAATTGCAAGATGTTATTTCCGCGACTCGAATCCGTGATCTCATGTCACACGGCGACAATGCTTACCATTGTGCCAAAACTCCCCTTCAGTTAGTGAAAAAAAAAAGAAAAATTATTTTTATAGCTTTCTTCCACATGCTCTCCACGGGATGTCTAGAAAAGGTATTATACTTTTTAGGAGCTAGTTTTTTTAAAAAATAATTTTGCTCCCAACCTAGTGTTGATTACAAATTCTCTTCTTTCAAGAACTCTAATCCTAATGATTCCTGTCTGTGGGTCTGCCTGCCCTACTGGTCTGGGTTCGAAGACCAAGGCCTAACCCTATCTGTTGTTTAATATTATTTGGTACAAAAAATTGTTTTTTAGCTACTATGACCATTGCTAGTGTTAAAATGGGCACATACATTGTGCAATAGGTGTCTACCACCCTAGGGTATGCCATTGGGGCAATATAGAGCACATTTATGAAAATTGTGTGGCACTAAATCGTTAACCTCAAATAAAATTAAAATCATAAAAAAAATGGTCAGGTACTTTATCAGTGACCTACATTGGCAGAAGTATCATCCTAATATTATCCACCATAAAACATATACAAAGTAAATGTTTCAGGAGATATTGTAGGATAAGTTCTGAATCATCTTACATCATAGTGTCACAATATTCATCCGCATCTTCCTTCTCATTAGCTTCAGTTTCCAGCTCTTCCATTAACTACATGACACATAAACACACAAATCAACCAGCTGTGGGACACATCTGCTGAAAATTTGCTCTACAAAATATAATTCACTAACCTGATGTTGAGCTAGGGCTTCAACTTGTTGTCGGTATGCCTCAGTTGCAAAATCAGCATCCCATCCTGATGTTAGTGGACAAATCAGTGCGTATAACATAAAATTTCTCATTGTCAAGTTCAAATACATTCCATCTACTGGCAACACACTACATATTAATAAGTAGGAAATTTATCAAGTATTTCAATGTTAATTCTTGGACAACATTCAAGCAAATAATCAAAGAAAAAATAACAGATCATGTATTCTACCTACAAACTAAATCCTGCAATTTCAGTCATAAGTAAACTAATTTGCAACTCTTATAATACAAGCAAAAATATCCAGAAAAAAAAAAAAAAGAAGCTTACTTTCGTATAGTAATGGTTCCTCATCATCAATCTCAGCTTCCATTTCCTCTTTGTATTTCTCAATACGATCAAGTTCCCATTCTGCCTCCTCAAACCTAACTTCAGATTCCACTGCTGCTTTGTCTATAATTGGGTCCCATAACTCTAGAAAACGTATTGCATATCTGTCGATAGGCCGTAACTTATTCTCAAAGATTGAGATAGCTTGTCCAGATGCTGCTGCTGCTGCAGCCATCTGTTTGACATCAGCCAGCATGTCAGTATCATCTTCACTGGCAGCAAAAGTTAGAGTTCTTTCTTCAATGGGATCTGCCATATTCAAGTGCATCGTGTTGTCTTTATTTTGAATTGTCATGTCCAGATCTGCCAGCTCATCAGCCTTCACATCATCATCATTAACAAGCTCATCATCTTCCAATCTCCCAATGGCTTCGGTAAACTCTTGGTTGTCCACAGCTTCTTCCTGCTCAACTTTCTTCAATGCCATATAATCTGCTTCATCTTCTGCATATTTCAAAGCAGCCTCCACATCTGCGTTAGACACAGAGACCTCATTTCCATGGCTATGACTCTTCTCTTTAGGTACACTCTTAGTTGGAAGATCTTTGTAACCAGAGAATAATTCCATGGGATCAAGCTTCTTGAAAAACTCAGTATTGTAACCTCCGCTCTGTATTACTAGATCATCAAGAGCACGTTTCTGATTAGCTTTCTTTAAGATGTTCTCTTCAATAGTGCTTTCACTGATTAACCTATATATGTGTACTTCACGTGTCTGCCCTATCCGATGACAGCGATCCTGAGCTTGTTGATCCATTGCAGGGTTCCAGTCACTATCATAAAATATAACTGTATCTGCTCCAAAAAGATTGATGCCAACTCCCCCACTACGGGTTGACAGTATGAAGAGAAAAATCTTGGGATTTGTGTTGAATCGCTGCATTAATGTTTGTCTCTCCTCTGGTTGAGTGGATCCATCTAAACGCATGTAAGTGTAACCGTACAAATTTATGAAAGCCTCCAATACATCAAGCATCTTAGTCATTTGGGTGAATATCAACGCCCGGTGACCTTCTGATTTCAACCTCCTGAGAAGAACTGCAAGTTCTTGCAACTTACCACAATCAAACTGTATAAGTCGCCTGTCCAGAAAATATACTTGCCTCCTCACAATTGCAGGCCTAATGGGTGAAAGAAGAGGCAACAGCACTTCAGAGCATTTCTCCTTATAACTTGGTTGCAGAAACACACAAGTTCCTGTTTTACTGCGCCAACAAACAGGAACTGGAGCACGTGCTGCAGGTATAGCAAACATAAATGATTCGACAAGATTAATGATTCTCTGCAAGCGTTCAACAGGTGAAAGAACAACATCAGCAAGCTTAGAAGAGTACAAATAAGAGCGTCGATCAACCTTCTGGTGATGAATATAATCAACTGGATTCTTTATGGTAAGAAGTTCTTGCAAGGTCGTTGAATATATAGGCTTCTTCCGGCACCTCAAGGAATTCCACCATGCAATAGATGCTGCCTGCTCTTTCATTTCTCGTAGTCTCTCCTCAAACAATGCCTTTCTAATCTCTTCAAAAATATTTGCTCCAGGCAACTTCTTCCCATGTTTAGATTGAGGCAAAATTTCTTCGATCTCATCTTTGTTGGCACGCTCTTCAATTAATCTTGAAGGAGTAGCAATAGCATTTACTTCATCAAACTCCCAAGAAGCCATGTTAAAATCCAGATGAGTAAATATGAGCCCCAGGCCATGAAGGTCAACAGTTGAAAATGGGCAAGGAGAAAGCATTGCACAAACAGAAGAACTCAACTGGATGTCTAAGCCGGTCATGTCAAAAGAACTAATAATTGGACGACCCTCAAATAAGTCGGGATGATTGCAAACTTTACGAAGTTGCATAATAATGCTAATCATCCCAAAAAAGTTAGCACTGGCAAGGGTAGCTTGTGTCTCTGAGCTGGCAATGAAGTCCTCGTACAAGTTACGCTGCCTCTTTGATAGTCTGCAATAGATGACATGTTCATGTTTCATGGGCAGCTGTTTCTCCACATCCCTTTTCAGTCGACGGAGTATAAATGGACGAAGAACATTATGCAGGCGATCAACAACTTCCTTGTTTACCTTTTCTTGTCCCTCCACCATCCCTGATATTGGATTGCTGAACCAATCCTTGAACTCCTGATGAGACTGAAAGATATGGGGCATCAAGAAATGCATGAGAGACCATAGTTCCATGAGATCATTCTGCAATGGAGTACCAGTCAATAAGATGCGCCGTTTTGAATTGAAGTTTAGAAGAGTTTGCCATCTCTGAGACTTCCAATTTTTAATCAGATGAGCTTCATCCAAAATCAGGTACTTCCACTTCTTCCTTTTGAAGACCTTTGAATCTTGTATGACCAACCGGTAAGTTGTAATACATACATGGAAGGAGTTTGGTTTCAGCCAACCTTGCCTCTTTAGTTTCCGATCTTTTGCATTACCAAAGTAAGTAAGAATCTTAAAGGCAGGACACCATTTAAGAAATTCTGTTTCCCAGTTAAGCAAGACGCTTGTTGGCACCACAATTAGATGGGGGCCCCATATTCCCTTTTCGCAAGCCAGATGTGAAAGCAAGGAAATTGTCATGATGGTCTTTCCAAGTCCCATTTCATCAGCTAGAATCCCATTTAACCTTTTCTCATACATAGTTACGAGCCAATCCAGGCCAATATGTTGGTACTCACGAAGGGGGTACTTGAGAAGAAAAGGAAACTTTGTGCGCACTTTAGTTGTTGAGAATGTATTTCCAGTTGGCTGTGCAGATCTTGCAGCAGCAGCAGCATCAGCAATCCTATTTTCACTATCATTTTCTTCTGCTGCAATTTTCTGGCCTCCTGCATCTTGTTCTTGTTCATTTATAAAATGATCTAAAACTGGTAATGGTTCACCAGGTTCAACATTTTTATCTATAGATACATCCTCTGGCTTCAGTTCAACGTCATTATGGTCTGGGGAGTCCAACAAGTTGTCCGATAAAGCAGAGGCATATTCAGATTCATCCTTCAAAACTTCATTGTTGAATTCCTAATAAATTGGCATGGATGAATGAAAATCAAGTTAAAACACAAGTCATGAAAGCTACAAGTATAAGCATTCCTATACCTACCTTTTTATACCTTGCAAGCAAAAGGAATTTCGCTCTCCTTTTGCAGCAAAGAAATCTGTGCATTAGCAGAGGAATGCTCAGATATATTAAATTGCAAATAATAAGCCATCCAGGAGTTCTATTGGGGTCATCTTTACCAAAATATATGATGATCCAATGTAGAGAAACACAATATATCAGACATGCTCAGTACCTCATCTATGTGATTGTCCGCATCAGCTTTTGCCAATTCTTCTTCCTCCATTAACGTTGTCTCATCATCCTAAGCAAAAGCACAGATTATACTACCTGAACTTCACTTTGCCATAAGAGAACCATACTTTTCCAGCACAAAGCAAGATAAAAATAAATAAATTACTGCCCTCTAAGTGCACACATATAAAGTGAATATTTAAACACAGAAGGCAAGGTAAGTTGGTGTTATGATAAAACTAAAAATAGCAGCTAAGGCTAGGTTTCAATGAACGCACGTAATTCTTGACATTTTCTTGTAACTTTAAACACATTATGAGAAGGCGGCCAGTGATTTGGGAATTATCTGACATCAATCAAATTATAATTTCCATCTATGCCCTAGGGATGGCAAAGGGCATTCCTAATTTCACAATATTAATTATGCATGTTATTATAATATATTCATATATATTAAATTTTGAAATACTAAAAATTAATAATTGAATGTAATGATAAATGACTATTTCAAAATAAGCATGCTTTCCAATGATATATACTTTTAAGCTAGGACAAACTGGAGCAGGATATCCAAACAAATCATTCCCCCAGGCTACCTTTGGCAGGGCTGGGATTCCCATTTTGGTTCTGTGCAGGGCAGGTAAAATTGTCATCTCTTATTTTTGCCAAAATACATTGTACCAAGTCATGAAGTTCCTCTATGCTACACAATATACATTTTAATCATGGAACACTTTGCAGGGAAGCAGGTTTAGCAGCCTGGCAATCACCAATCAAATAAGATAGCTAGCAGGCTACATTATAGCAATATCATTATGTCCAACCATTAAAAGCACGAAGCTAAAACAAGGATTTGCAATCCAAAACCAGGATGAACCATTTTGTCAATTGATTTACAGAAATAACCAAAAAATAAACAACAGATTTTTGCAAGTACAAATGCCAAAAACTATCAATACAAAAAGACGAATTCTAAAGTCCATGCCATTTTTACCACCAAAATTACGATAAAAATATAAATAGCTTCCTAAAATGTGGCATCTTGAGAACTCTTTCCAAGCAAATAGCACACTTAATGAAAGATAATACTAAACAGTAATTACAGAAATAATAATGATGAAAAAGATTTCATGTTCTGTTCCATACAAGTCTCTCAATCTTTTTGTTTATAGAATAGGCTCTTAAACTAAAACGAGACTGCAAAAATATGTGAAATATATTCAGTCGAGTGATTATCCTACCACTGAACAGTAATAATTAAGAATCCTTTAGATGACCCATTCAACTTTTCTAATGGGCTAATTCACTACAGTTGTATACCTTTTCACATTCATTCTTTACTGTTACATGTACTACCAATCTAGTTAGGCTATCATATTTTGTACAACAAATAAGAAAGTTGTAAATCTTTGCCCAATACTATAGTCAATTAATTACTTCTAATATATCTTAGCAATCTTCATAAGCCAACATCTCATAAATATAAATGAAGATCATTAGTTTTTACTGTTTGATGTAAACTAGCAATCTGGATAGGCTACCTTCTTATATATACAGTAGAAGAACAGCAGGAAGAGGAAATGACAAGCTACTATATGACATACCTTTTCTTCTCCATTAGCGAGAACAAAATCACCATCTTCCTACAGATGAAGGACGAAATAAAATCAAATAACTACAGAATTTTTGGTAGCACCAGTAAGATTAGAACATTTAAAATAATTTTGAACAGGAGTAGACAAGCGTGCAGTAGAAATTGAGAAAACTGACATTCAAACAATTTATCATGTACCAATGCAAACTAAATAACACATTCAGCGAACAGAATAAAACACTTCGACAATTGAGTTCATAAGATACATAGCAAAACAGATGGAACCATTTTAGCCAGATTTGAGGATCAAGGATTCACAAAAAAAAAAAGAGTATATATTTTGACAGTTGGGTTCACATTTGGTACGACTCCAGTAGGTGAACATGTTCAATGTAGCATATTGGCACCAGGAAGACTATCCATTCAATGAACAAACCACATGCATTTTTTAAAAAATAAAATAGCAGAGATTGAGCACTAAGATACATATTTGTGGCCAACATCCATGCAAAATAATGCATCTCCCCAACAAGCACTTTAAACTCATAAAGGACTCCGAAATTCAAGACCATGTCCAGACCCAATCATGGGGTTCCTTCTACAACCTAAATTCTTCTCAACTTGATGATTCACATGAAAGCACAAGACAACCATGCAATTGTAACACCCCCAAAAGAAAGTAAAAGCATTAGAAAAGCTTTTCCTTAACAGGTGAATAAACACATATCAAATCACAATTAAAATACATAAAGAAAAACCCATGAAACTGCCACAATTCTGAAGACTTAAAATCATAAAAACAAGATAGTTTATTGAGTTATTTATGTTCATATGTGTTGTTGCCATGGAACCCATAGCAATATCCTCTAATATAGATGTAGCAACCCAGAAAGAAAATAACTTACCTGTTCCTCATTAAAATCATATGGTGTATGTTCTTTTGCAGGCTCACCACTACAATTTGAATGTGTTCTGGTCTCACCTGTCTCAATTTCTAACAAATGGTTTTCTTCCATGAGCAAGGAACCATTAACTTGACCCTGTATTTAGAAAATGGATATTACATTAAGCCATTAACTGAGTTTGTAATCCATCAATGGCAACCACAAACACATACAACTTACACAACGACGACCAGTAATAGTAGGTGAGCTGCTCATTTCAGTGTCACTGGCAGCAGAGATATCTTTGCCTTTACCTATGAAACATAGGACCAAAAGTCATATGGGGCACAGACAAATTGCAATTGGTAAATTCATTCATTAACAGCTTCTTACCCTCAGTGTTACCTTCCCCCTTGACTGTCAGGCTGGTTCCATTTTCACCCTTTTCTGGGGTATTTTCTCTGCTAGCTGCAAAAGGTTGTATTCAAGAAGTTATTCATTGGAATGATTCAACATGAAGGGAATGAAAATCTCAGACCAACCAGTCCCTCTAGCCAAATATATGTCTGCGAGCAAGCACATGCATTTTTGTTTCTGAGAGGGATGGACATGAGGGAGAGAATCTTTAACCTACCAAAAAATTTTTTGATGCATGAAATAATACATTACATTATGCAGGTGATAAGCACATGAGAAAACAAACATAACTCATCATATAGTGCAGAAAATGTAGGGAAGATAGCATCTCAAGTACATATTGAAGACATATAACAAAACAATAATTTACGTTTCTCCCCAGAATAACATTTAAGTAGCTCCTCGATTGGAATGTCAATTTCATTGAGCAGAGCAGCTAATTCTTCTTGCCTTTCCTCTTCAGTTATAAGAGCTTCATCTTCCTCGATAGTATGCTCATCGTCTTCCTAGAACAACATCATCATATGAGAATATTTGCAATTGCATACTGATTGAAAAGCACCACAAAGAAAGATTACTACTGCTATACCAGTGAACTTTCAGCTTAAAAAGACCAACATCAGTATAGAATAAGCATGTAATAAAGAATTTGAGACCAATTATAAATGCATACACTCCCACATTAATAGAATCTTTCAATCCAGTGCTACAATACCTATGCCAGAGCAAAATGTAATTTCTCACCCCTCCAAATTAGAATTTAGTAAGTTTTGATTAGATCTCCAAAGAAATCTTTCACAAAATAGCAGACGCTTAATCACCAGCCTCATCACCAGCCTCATTTGAAAGACAGAAAAAAAGGGCAGCCCGGTACACGAATGCTCCCACAATGAGCGGGGTCCGGAGAAGGGTCGGACCCATTGGGTCTTTGTACGCGGCCTTCCCTTGCAATTAATTGCAAGAGGCCGTTTCCACGACTCGAACCCGTGACCTCAGGTCACACGGCGACAGCACTTACCGCTGTGCCAAGGCTTCCCTTGAAAGACAGACTTGGATAAAATTTAAATGTCATCTTAACTTTCTGAACTTTCTCCACCTTAATTCTACTTGATAGGATCATCCATATTGAAAGATTTACGTGATGGGAAAAAAAGGAACTATTTGAATGTAAATACAAAAGGTGCAATTTAGTTTGGTTGCAAGAAGAAAAAAAAAATTCCAAGTGTTACTTCATTTCCCTAATGCTTATGCAAATGAAAATAAAATAAAAAAAAAAAAGAAGCAACTCACTGATTCATCTGATTGAATGTCATAATCATCATCATTGTCATTGTATCCAGTGTCTGTATGAGGCTCTGTCACGACTACATTAAATATATCGTGATGAAAAAATATGCATGTTACTCCAAGTAACAATTTAATAAAGGACACCACTAGATTCTGCTTACCATCAATTAGTTCTACTGTTTCTTCCTTTGAATTATTTTTATCTCCTTCCTCATGTAGAATACTTGGATGCTCCAGATCAGGATATTGCTGCGATGGTTTGTCCACTAGATTCTCAGCTAACATGGTAGAGTACCTAAGGATATACCAAGAAAAAATCAGTTCCCTATCCACTATTTTATGTCCTAGTTCTCAGTTCAAGATACAAGAATGAAATATAACAATGCAACCTTTCAGTCTGCCCTAGAAGGAACTCCAGCTGTTTATCAAGTGACTTTTTCTTTTTCTCATCAAGCTCCATCTGGTGCTTGTAAAGTACCTGCAATGACAATTTTATAAAGTTTCATATGCAAAGGAATTATAGAATTTTCATGGAAGACGAAATCAAATCATTATACATAAACTTGCCAGCTTCTCAATTTTAATCCAAAACTTCTTCACATCCTTTGAAATATTGAGTGCAGCTTTTCGTAGCCGCTGCTCCTCTTCCTGATCATAATTAAGTGCTAACACTTAATAATTAGAAATGGAATACAAAAAGGAACATCAAAGACAATTTACAATTGTTTTGCTTCAAGATCTGTACAATAAAATCCATTCATCAGCAAATAAATTTCCTTTACAGGTCAATCTTTCAACCAAAATTAAGTGATGAACCTTCAATTTCTTTTCCTCCCTGGTAGCATGATCCAACATGCCCTTGCTGGCTCTCAAAGCAACCTTCTTTGCCTGAGCCAATTTCCATTTCCTCTCTGACTCAAAGTCCTGCAGATAACCAGATTAATTAGCAAGGCCTAGACACAAAAGACATTCAACCCATTCTTTTCTTTGCCCCTTTAAAACAAAAAGAAATGAAACACAATCAAATCTTTAAAAATAAGCAGGCAGATTACCTTTGACAACCAAATCATCTCTTCCAAAACATGATCCCAATGAGTTTTAGGGCGTCGAGGTTCTTTAGGAGCTTCAAGTGCCTATGATCATGTTAACACACTAGTAAATAATCTAACAAATTTAAAAAGTGAAAGTAGCATTCTACAATAAAGGTGCATCTGTATACTCATTTTTTTTCCTTTTAATTCTATATGCTCATACTTTAAACTTGTGTTTTTTTATTCCATAGCTAGCAAATCACGTTAGGGCCCATTAAAATACCTAGTCATTTGGAATTATTTGAGTATTTGGAATTCAGTAACATGCCTATTATTTATGATTTTACACCAGAAACTCAAATCCAAATTCACATTAATTTAGATGACCATATATCTAAATGGACTCTTAAGTCATTCTAAAGTAGCATAAACATTGAAAGGGCTATATCTGAAGCAAAATCCAGTAATTTGAATATAAATGATCTGCTTTTACATTGCAGAACCTGATTGACAAGGTCATTATTTAAGCTTAGTTTCTTTAAAGGGTTGGAAACCTTTGATATCAAATTCTGATGAAATATAAGCATCAATCAGATAATGTAAAGCAAATTTAAGCAATTGTAAGATACAATAGGCTGCAATAATAGCACGAAAGGAAAAGGGACAATGTGATTGTTTACAGAAGACATAACAAAGCTGTGAAGAACATTAAATCTACCATTACAGGAGCATCAATTAATACCTAAATATTGCATGTTTTATAACCATTCTAAATCTCCTTCCACGAATACACGAATACCTTGTTTGCGCAAAAATTGATAAGGTAAATATTAGCTACCTAATCTCAACTCTGTTAAAAATTAGAAAAATAGAAATGTCAAAGTTACAAGCACTAACATTATGCTTAAGACAGTTCAAATAGTATTTTCTTGCAGTTGGTGACCAAGCTTTGACCAAAAAATAGCAGCAGTTAGTTTTTTTAGACGGGTTTTGATTTATAATCTATTGATAATCAAAATCAACTTCATATATACTGATAAAATAAGGTAAATTATTTCAATAAACATCAGATTTACACATTATGCATATAAATATGTAATGCAAGTACTATTACTTCTTTTTAAAAAAAGAAATATAAAATTCCATACACTAACATAACCATGTATAACTAAGAGTTTCATATATAACTAAGAGCTTCAGTACTGTGGATCTTTGCAATTAATAAAAGACCAGTACAGCTAGTTAATGATAACGCTAAGCCTTTGGCCAAAAATACAAATAAAACTAAATTTTAAATTTGGAAAAAATACAAATAATGCAACCAAAAAATACAAAAATTTTAAATTTAGGGTTACCTTTTTTCTCTTTCTCTGTACGCTTTCCTTGGAGTTGAATTCCATTGTGTTTCTAAATTCAAAAAATAAAAGAAGAGAAAATTAAGATAAATTGAAGAAGAAAAAATCATTTTCAGTTGAATTTCTAGCTCACCTTTTGGTTTATTGCCCAAATTTCCACTGAACTTTCTCTGCGTGTTTTTGAAAAAGATCCCATTAATATGGAATTAAAGAGATAAGACAAAATTGGAAAAAAATAATAATAATAAAAAAAAGAAATGGTCGAAGAAATTGTAGAAGATTATACCGTGTTGGTGGATCTGACTTAACCGCCGTCGCGTTGGTGGCAGAGGGCATCGTCGCTCATGATAGTGGTGGTTTTATGCCGGAAATCGACGGAGATTCGTGAAGGAGGTAAGAGGCAAACTGGGGTGTTTTTACCAAAAGGGTGTCTATTTTTTAACTCTGGACACGGAGGAAATTGATGATGAGAGTTTAACAAAATCTCATATTAGATACGAGAGTTTTGGTATTTTTTTGAATTAAAAAATATACTTTCATATTCAATTTGAGAGTACAATCAGAACTCTCATATTTAGTATGAGATTTAAGTACTCTCATACTAAGTTTGAGACTTTTGTGGGAAAAAAAGACAAAGCAGTCTGGCACGTGAATTTCTTTACTCTTATATCCAGTCTGAGACTATCCAGTTTTACTATTTAAGACACATTCATTAATATTTAAAATTTAAAATTTTATTTAATATTTAATTATTTTAATTTATTTGATAATATATAAGACACATTCATTAACATTTAAAATTAAAAATTTCAATATTTAATTATTTTAATTTATTTGATAATATATATCTTAAAATTAACACAACAAAATTTCTAATTTAAAATTTACACAGAATATAACAAGTGATTAAATCTTTAACTATTTTTTACAATTTAAAAATTATTTCTCTTATTTTATTTAATATTTAAAATATATCACTTAAATTATCAGTACATAATTTTTAAAATTTTTCAACGCCGTCATATTTGACCATATATATATATATAATGTCTAAAAATAATTTCCAGTGAGAGCACAATAAACCCGTCTATATTCCTCATAATATGAGGAATTTTTTTTTTTGGATTTATACAAAGGAAATTGTATTATATTTTTTTAAAAAAAATTAATTATTTTGATATATTTTTAATATACTATATGAATATTAAATATATATTTTTAAGTAAAATATATATTTAATATTCGATGTTTATTTTTTAGAATAAAATAATTTTACACTTTTATTTTATTTAGAATTCAGTTTACACAAGTTGACCGAGAAACCTATAATTTTCTACCACGCTTTGTTTTATAAATATATGTTTTATTTTTGATATATGTTTAGATATTAAATACACATAATTTAAATAATACATAATTAAATATACATTCGTAATTAAATATACGTAATTAAACTAAACATTCATAATTAAATATACATAATTAAACTACAATTACAATTTAAAAAAATACATAATTCAACTACAAACCAAATTAAAATAAAAATACATATAATTAAAAAAAGTTCACATAATTTAAAAAAAAATTACAAACCATGCTCCCCATATCTATCATAAACACTATCTATTGGAGCTCTATCAGAAGGAGGATGAGAGAGCGGACATGATCTGGAATTATGATCGGGATTTCCACAACGGCTACATCTCGGATCTCTCCTAGTCTGCCTTTGGCTATGATCCATCGCGCCTTTAATTCTATTTACCCTTCTTCGGCCCGGCCCTCCATAGTGAATCATTAGGGAGTCATCTGGAAGTAGAATCTAAAATTTAGAAATGTTTCTAATTCGTTATGATTTTTTTGTTCATAGGACTTATTTTCATTTCTGTTGCCTTAAATTTAGAGTTGTCACCAGCCTTAGAGTCTTAAATTTAGGAGAATAACAAGTTCTACTATATTAGAGTCTTAAATTTAGAGTTGTCACCAGCCTTAAAGTCTTAAACCTCTGTTGCCTTAAATTTAGAGTTGCCTTAAATATATATCATAAAATGACTATTTAAGTTTCAATTTAATTTTTTTTATCTAACGATATGATAAAAATAGAGGTTTAAAATATATATATATATATTATGAATATTTTTTTTCACCTACTAATTTAACGATCTAGATATAAGATTAATAAAGTATTATCATTAATGTAGTTTTTAAATTTTAATTACAGAGAAATGACAAATTGTAAGAGTCTTAATTGTAGAAAAACAGCAACTGAAAATTAAGGCAGTAATATTACCTTAGGCAGGGGAGGGGTCGTGACGTATGATTTTTAGGAGAATAACAAATTCTACCATATAAATCATAATAGTTTATCTATCGATTATTACATTATTTTCCTTCATTTGTTTCCTTTCTTTAATTTCTTAACCAAATCAACTCCTATTATTTACAATTTTTTAAAGCTATTATTTGATAAATATTAAAAATAGATATCACAAAAAAAGTTATTTTGTTGAAAATATAAATTTATATGTATTTTTTTTACTATATTGTCATTTTGATGTGAGATATTTTATTAAATACTTATTAATAATTAATATTAAATATGAATAAAATAAAAATTTAATACATTGATTAAATTATTAAAATGATACTAAATATGTTATAATTTAGAATAAATATGGAAAAGAAAAATATGTCTATTAATTTGTAATGGATAGAATATTTAATTTTGTTAGTAATTTTTATTTTTCATTATTTGAACAGCTTTTATTAATTGATTTTTCTTCATAATTCTAACCCTCTTACAAAATTTTCTAATTATGCCACGGATAATGAGTTAAGAACCCCAAAATTTGTAAGTTTAATTTTACAATGAAAAAAAAAAGCTATTCATTTATCATTAAAATAATGAAAAATAAAAATGAAATGACCCACAGTATTAATTATATATAGAGCATTTATTTTATTTAACAAAGTGATGGAAGTACATGCAAATAATTTGCATGAATTATATCGGCTGTTGTGCTATATGTATATATGGTGGAAAATGACTTGACTTTTCCCTCTGCAAAGCACCGTTTCTCTGCCATTAAATAATTTGCATTAATTATATCGGCTGGTGCTATATTATATATAACATGTACATATATGTTGGATTTTTATTATATTGTTATTATTATTAACTTTAAAAAAGTTGGCAATTATATGAAAATATTAAGGCTAAAATACATATATTACTCTATTCGATATTATTATGGCTAAAATATTTAGTACTAAATATTTAAATAATAGTCTTTCATCATATATTAATCTGTATATTTTTTTTAATTCACGTAGAATCATCTTAATAATACATGTATATATTAAAACTACGAGACGAGAACTTATGAAATATTTTTTTAAATAAATTCATTTGAACAAACCAAAAAAATGATACTCTCTTCGTACTATAAAGATTATCTATTATTTTATTTTAGAATTTCACATAATAATTTCTCATTTTTATTTAAAATATATGTTTAAAGTTTTTTTTTCTATTCTATCCTCAAATAAATTCACACTTTAAATATAAAAAAATAATAATAATTTATATTATTTATTATATAAATAAGAGTAAAAGAGAAAAATACATAAATTGTCAATGTATTAATTATATTTTCTTAAAATTTATTTAAAAAAAGTGACAATCTTTTTGGAACATAAGTAGTAAAATGTAGAACAAATTACTTCCTACCCAACAGGCTATTGCGAAAAATTATATGATAGAATAGTTTTTTTAATTAGACATTTGAAATAACAAACTAATTAGATAGCTACACATATGTTATATATAGTGCTTGAACGATAGTGAGAAAGTAGGTTAGTCGGTATATATAGTGTTTGATTCTTCAGAACCAATCCAAGACATCGAAGGTCTTAAAAAGCAAAATAAAGGGTTACATAGAGCCAGCATCGGACTAGATCAACATGAAGTAAGAACCAAACACCTAATTATTAAAGAAAAACTAAAAAAATAACTGCGAGAGTGCAAAACCCTAAAACAAGTTAGATCTAGTGATGATTGGTGACAACTCTAGATCTAAGATAACTCTAATCTACCTTTTCACAAAGAGAACAGAACAAACGAAAGGAAAGAAAAAATTAACTTGTATTGTTCAAAAAATTATAGGGCTAAATTTTACCGCGGTCCATGAACTTGTGCTGTTGTAATATTAATATTCTTAAACTCTGATTTGTCACTTTAAAATCTTTGAACTTACGAAATTATAACATTATAGTCATTCGTTCAATTTTTTATCCATTCTCACTAATACATCAGCTTTTACCTCACTAATTAAAAAGTAATATGACACAACATCAACATCTTATTTAGTATTAATTTAAATGAAAAATATGTTAAAAGTGTTAGAGTTCAAACCCTATACCTTTTAAACTTTTAAGTTATTTATTCCTGTTGAGCTATACTAACAATAATATTATTAAATTTTATTTTCACAGTAGCTGTCAATATAATTTATAATATTAATTAATAAAATAATTTATAATATATATTATTAGTATAATTTAATAGTTTATAAAATATTAATTTAAAAATGATAATAATAATTATTATATATTTATTAATAATTTTTGTATAAATATATATAAATATATAGTATATTATTATTATTAATAATATATTTAATAAGATAATTTATAATTTATAAAAATGATAATAATAATTATTATATATTTATTAATAATTTTTGTATAAATATATATCAATATATAGTATATTATTATTAATAATATATTTAATAAGATAATTTATAAATTATAAATTATTAAATTATACTAATAATATATATCATAAATTATTTTATTAATTAATGTTATAAATTATTTTATCAATTGATGTTATATTTTATAAATTATATTAATAGCTATAGTTAAATAAAATATAAAAAATAATCGTATTATTATTAGTGTAGTTTAATAGTAAAAAATAACTTAAATTAAAAGTGTAAAATGTATGGGGTTCAAATTATATTACTTTCAATTTTTTTAAATTAAAATTATATAAAAAAGACACATACTCTCATACTTAGTTTGAGACTTATGTGGGAAAAAAGACAAAATGGAGTATGTGAAAGATTCTACCCTAAACTCTCATATATAGTTTGAGAGTTTCTGTACTCTCATATATAGTTTGAGAGTTTCTATACTCTCATAACTGATTTGAGAGTTCTTAAACTCTCATACTCAGTTTCCGAAAACACCTCATTTGTCCACATTTTAAACATTTCAAAATTTATGTCCACAGTTTAAAAATAAGCCCCCTATATCTAAAGCACCCGGCAAACTGGTGAAAGGATTTTGGAGGGGTTTGGTCATTGATTCACAGGAACAGCTATGCTAGGGTTTGTAAAACGGTGAGTTTTGTGAATTGGTTATTTTTTTTATTTAATTTTTTTTACTTCTTTTTATCATATGTATACGTGGGCCATTGGGGCTGATATTAAATTTTTATATATCACTGCTACTAATTTAAACTAGAAGTTCATATTAAAAAAAATTAAGTTTATCAACTGGAGTAATTGAGATGTATTATATACACCAGAAGTGCACATATTCTAAAATTTTTATATTTTGGCATGATCGTCTTAGCCATCTGATTCAAATATGATGCAACGTATTGTTGAGAATACAAATGAACATCCATTGAAAAATTAAAAAATTCTTTTATCTAATGATTACTTTTATGCTTCTTGTGCTCAAGATAAATTAATTGTAAGATCCTCACAATTTAAATTACATTTGGAGTCTTCTGAATTTTTACAAAGAATACATTGAGATATTTGTGGCCTTATTCATCCATCTTGTAGACTATTTAAATACTTTATGGTTTTAATTGATGCTTCAACTCGATGGTCACATGTTTATCTATTGTCAACACGTAATATTGCTTTTGCTAAATTTTTTGCTCAAATTATAAAGTTAAGGTCAATGTTTTATGATCATTCTATTACGACAGTTCGTCTAGATAATACATGTGAGTTCACTTCAAAAGCATTTTATGATTATTGCATGTCAATAGAAATTGTTATTGAGCATTCTGTTGCACATGTTTACACTCAAAATGGTTTAGTTGAATCTTTTATAAAGCGTTTGCAATTAATTGCTAGACCTATACTTATAAAATCAAAACTTTCGACATCTACTTGGGAATATGCTATAGTTCATGCTGCATCTTTAGTTCGTATTCGACCATCTGCATATCATAAGTTTTCATCTTTAGAACTTGTGTTTGACTAACAACCAAATATATCTCATCTTAGAATTTTTTGTTGTGCGGTATATGTCTCCATAGCACCTCTCCAAAGAACAACAATGGGTCCCCAATGTCATCTTGGGTATCTATATGGGTTTTGATTCTCCTTCTATTATTATATATCTTGAACCTTAAACAGGTGATCTTTTTAGAGCAAAAATTTTAAATTGTCAATTTGATGAGTCAGTCTTCCCACCATTAGAGGAAGATAAAAGTAAAGGGCCGAAAGCACAAGAGATTACCAACGTTGTCTTGGTAATCTTCCCACCATTAAGGGAAGATAAAAGTAAAGGGTCGAAAGCACATAGTATATGTCCCCATAGCACCTCCCCAAAGAACAAAAATGAGTCTCCAACGTCGTCTTGGTATCTATGTGGGTTTTGATTATTCTTCTATCATTAGATATCTTAAACCTTTAACAGGTGATCTTTTTAGAGCAAAATTTTTAAATTGTCAATTTGATAAGTCAGTCTTCCCACCATTAGGGGAAAATAAAAGTAAAGGGCCGAAAGTACAAGAGATTAGTTGAAATACACCAACTTTATCCAATTTTAATACACGCACAAATCAATGTGAACTAAAAGTTCAAAGAATAATTCATTTGCAGAATGTTGCAAAGCAATTACCAGATATCTTTACAGACACCCAGAAAAGGTGTGTAAATCATATGTTCCAGCTGCTAATACTCCTGCTTGATTAATTATACCAGCAGGACATCCTATTAGTATGGCAGCCAATGAATCTAATATATGCATAAAGCGTGATAGACCAATTGGTTCAAAAGATGTTGTTCCCCGAAAAAGAAGGAAAATGAAAATTTTACAAAATAACACTCTTAAAGAGGTCCAAACTAGCATAGATCAACAACTTCATATTTCTAGAGAAGTAGCATCATAAGTAGTTTTGGTACCGAAAAAAATATTAAAATCTGAAAATATGTGGGAAAGAGATGACATTGATGTTAATTATGTATTTGTATATGTTGTTGCTTATGAAATAATTAATGATAATGAACCTGAGCCTGAAAATATTAAAGAATGTCGATATATAAATGATTGGTCAAAATGGAAAGAGGCTATTCAGGCTAAGCTAGATTCATTATCTAAGCATAAAGTATTTGGAAAAATAGTTTTGACACCAGAAGATGTCAGGCCTATTAGATACAAATGAGTATTTGTCCATTAGAGAAATGAATTAAATGAAATTGTGAGATACAAGACACGACTTGTGGCACGAAGATTCTCACAAAGACCTGGGGTAGATTATGATGAGACATATTCCCCTGTTATGGATGCTATTAGTTTTAGATTTTTAATCAGTTTGGCAGCCTCTGAAGGGCTTGACATATATTTGATGGATGTTGTGACAGCTTATTTATATAGTTCATTGAATAATGACATATATATATAATTCTAGAAGGATTTAAGATGCTTGAAGCATATAATCCAAAATCTAGACAAATGTACTCTATTAAACTCCAAAGATCCTTATATGGGTTAAAACAATCTAGGCGAATGTGGTACAATCACCTCAGTGAATACTTAGTAAATAATGGATATAAAAATAATCCTCTTTGTCCATATGTTTTTATTAAAAAGATAAATTCAGGATTTGCTATAGCTGCAGTTTATGTTGATGATTTAAATATAGTAGAAACTCCAGAAGAGATCTCAATTACTGCATACTATTTGAGAAAGGAGTTTGAAATGAAGGATCTTGGAAAAATAAAATTTTATCTTGGATTCCAAGTTGAGTATCTGTCAAATAAAATTCTTCTCCATCAATCATCATATATTGAAAAAATCTTGAAATAATTTTATATGGATAAATCTTATCCATTAAGCACTTTAATGGTTGTTCGTTCTCTTAATGTAAAAAGAGATTATTTTCGCCCTCGAGAAGATAATAAAGAGATTTTTGGTCATGAAGTACCCTATCTCAGTGCAATAGGGGCACTTTTATATCTTGCTAATAATACAAGACCAGATATTGCTTTTGCAGTTAACTTGCTTGCAAGGTTTAGTTTAGCTCATACTAGAAGACATTGGAATGGAGTGAAATATGTTCTACGCTGCCTACGTGGCACATCCGATATAGGTTTATTTTTTTCGAAAGAAATAAAGTCTGAATTGGCAGGATATGTTGATGCTGGATATCTTTTTGATCCTCATAAAGCTCGATCCCAAACAGATTATATCTTCACATGAAATAATACTACTATTTCATGATGATCTGTGAAGCAAACAATTATTGTTACTTCATCAAATCATTCAGAGTTATTAGCTATTCATGAAGCTAGTCGTGAATGTCTATGGTTGAGAAGCTTAATTGAACATATTAGAAGAATATATGGATTATCTATAGAAAGCAACCAACCAATAATATTACATGAAGATAATACAACATGTATTGTACAAATCAAGGAAGGCTACATAAAAGGTGATAAAACTAAACATATATCACCAAAGTTCTTTTATACTCATGAACTCATAAAGGAAGGAAAAATAGATATTTGTAAAGTTCATTTAAGAGATAATCCAGCAGATTTATTCACAAAGACAGTACCGACATCAATTTTCAAAAAGCATGTACACATTACTGGTATGCGTTCAGTTAAAAATGTCTTAGTTAGTTTTATTTTTAATGGGAAGTTACCAATGAATATTGTGCTCTTTTTTATTCTCTAAGTTTTTATCCCACTAGGTTTTTCTTAGCAGGGTTTTAAAGAGGCATATTCATACTAGTAGTCATCCAAGGGAAAGTGTTAAATAATATGTGGATGACTACTTATTAGATCAATCTTATCCTATTAAGATTATAATTAGTGTTATCCTATTCAAATTAGAATTTAATTGTAATATTTCTTCTCAAATAAGTTCTACTTATACCATTATAAATACCTTATTATAGATGATTCATAAGATATGCAATCATAATAAAGAGATTCCTCTAATTTCTCATTTTCTATCTATCTTCTCTCTTCTTTTATTTACAACAAAAAATATTTATTCTTATTTTTCAAAATACAGTCTTTTTATTCTAATCTTAAATATATTCATTTTCAATTTACAATTAAATGTGAGCATCAGCCAGGTTCGATGAGATTTATGATATATTCTAATCCAAAAAAACTCGATCAAAATTATATATATTTTCAACTAATTCGTGTGTATTTTTCGAGTTAACTTGGGTTCAATAGGTTATATAATATATATTATAAATATATATATTATTATAGAAATAATTTTATGGGTAGGGTTTCATCGGATCTGGTTATGTAATATATATTATAAATAAATATATATAATATTATATATATAACTTTTTTAGCTGGTTTCGAGTTCAAATCGAAAAATAAATCCTACACGACCGAATATTGAATTTTTTTTAAAACACAAACTCAATTTCATCTAAATTTACACCATATAACTTATCAGTTCGATCGAGTTAGAAAAATATGCTCACCCTTATTTACAACAGTGATATATCATAGATTTAAACTCTAATATACAAGGACTACATTTTTCAATTAAATTAGAAAATAATTAATTTTAAAATTCTCCAAAAATTATAAAGGGTGGGTTCACTTGTGGAAAATTAGAATAGTTTTTCAGAAAAATTTTCTACAAGAAATAGAAAATAGAAGTTTATGTTTACATGATACAATTTTCCTAAATTAGAAAATAGAAAATATTATTTAATTTTTTTTAACTTTAAGAAGATTTTAGAAAACATATTTAAAATATTTTCAATTTTTTTTATATAAATAGAGTCCAATTTCCTAAAACTTTTGTATAAAAAGCACAAAGTTTTCCACATCATCATAAAGTCCCATTTCCAATTTTACCAACTTCAATATTCTTTGTAACTTTTCATCCTTTCTTATTCATACACTGTCTAATTTCTTTTATCGGATGTGCATGCAATTTTGATTATGTTAGGCATTGTGTTATTTATAGTTTTGCAAGATTAAAGTTTCTAACTCGATTTATTTTGTTCATTACGAATCTAGATGTATTCTTGATATACAAACAGTGAAAATACACATGTAGACATTAATTTTTAAACATCATAATTCATGGGCCTTCATAACATGGTTTAGAAACTTGTCTTCAATAAATTGATGCTTCACAATTAAAGAAATTTTGTAGAAATTAAGTGTTAGAAATTAGCTAATGATCATGTATCTTTAAAAGTCAGGAGTTATGGAATTGATTATGTGTTGTTTATAAATGAGGTAGAAGCTTTGACTTGCAAACCATTACATCTATAACTTCAAAATTTGACATAGAGTAGGTCCCTATTTTTATATTAATGATGGAATTATTTAAATTAAGAGTGTAATAGTAAAGTCATTCACAGATTTGGAAATGCTTAATCTATTAGAGAAATGAATAGTTTGGACACCTTTTGGTGGAACTCTTTTGAACATTTGATTGTCATGAAGCTATTTATCATTTACAAAAGTTCCCCATATTTATTGTCAATAAATGATTGGATCGATATATTAGAGTTGCAATTTAATAACTAGGATGCTTTTGGTTCTATCATATTAGCCAAATCTCTTCTAATTCAAGGTGACTAAACTTTAACTTACTTGAAGTAAGCCAGGTCGTGTTGGAATAGGTGGAGCGTCAAGAGGATATGAGGAATGATCTTTGCTTATTTTCTATACCTATGAAGATATTGGATAAAGTATAATTAACTTGATGGACTTTAAACACATATTGAGGATGTTTGTAAGTTAGTATGGATAAATAAGGTTTTATTAGAAATTGGGAGTGTTTCTTTTAGTATTTTGATGATAATAAGAAAAAAGCATGAGGGAAATTGTGTTTGTTCCATGATGATGAGATGATATCTCAAATGATACGCATTAATGGTTCATGTTTGAGGGATGAATAAATAGGTATGCTAGAGCCTTCAGAATTGTGGATGTAATAAGCTTTTTATTCTTGCAGATTTATTTGTAGGAGATTTTTTGTATTGAAGTACTTTTCGAAGTGTTTATATCAAACTAGTTTTGTAGATTCTTTTTTTTTTCTCTTCCTTGTTCTTATATTTTTTTATTCTTGAGGAATCAATTTTTTATGCTCAATAAAATACTTGTTGACTTTCATATTTCATATTTTAGGGTGGCGATGGTTCTTTTCCTCTTTTGGAATTTATCTCATACAATGGTGGCTTTTGAATCCCTTGACGCCATACGACAATATTTAAATAGTGCGAAATCATTTAAATTGGGGCCATATTACTCTATCTGTAGAATTTTCTATCCCTTATACATATATCATTTAGTCTAAATGACAAGTTTTAAAAGTTTGAGAAATAATTCCTTATTTTTTCACAAATAAATTTATGTTATAATTTTTTCATAAAAAACTATTTTTATTTTCCTTTAAATAAACATATTTCCTAAATTTTTAAAATTGAAAAAATGTTATCTATCTTTATCAAATAAAAGTATTTTTTAATTTTTCAAAATAAAAAATAGTTTTCCATATTTATTAACTGAATGCATTTTCTAAATTTTTTATAGAAAGTAAATACTCCAATTTTCTTAGAAAACTATTTTCTTTAAGTAAATACATCCAAAATATTTTTGAAAAATTGAGAAATGATATATCATGTAATTTCTCTTTATTTTATATTTTTTATTAGAACCTTAAGGTTTGACTTTTGACACAAATAAATATACTGTCAAACTTTATAAATATACAACACATATTTAAATTTTTTTTATAGAATTTATAAATACTTTACTATGAAATAAATATGATATCATATTCTGTTTTTTACAATAAAAACCTAAACCATTAAATATACTTATAAACCCTAAACAATTCTCTCTTCTTTTTAGGGCAAATCAAAATTTCCAAACTTGACTAAACTCGAGCAACCTATGTGAGTTGAGACGTGTTTGGTCAGTTTAAAAATAAATCATAGTTTAGTCGATTTTAATAATAAAAAATGTCAAGTATATATGGTCGTTCAGATTTGGATAATTTTTCGTCTAAACCTGAACTCAACTGACTCTTTTATAATTATAATTATATATATTTTTATATGTATGCATAAATATAAATATTAAATAACGTCATTTTATATTTGTTTTACTCTCTTAACCCAATTCAATTCGATGACCCGATAACATCAAAAGTGAGCCCAAATATAAAATCTCAATATCAAAATAAATTACTTGAAGCTAACATCACCTAACTAAACCTAAAATTGACTTGAGTAGATCGAAGATATGAGAAGTTCAATTAGCATTGATTTGGCATTTTTAATGATTCATTGGATTTAGCCGAAAAGAAATCCATTAACCCAATCAAACCTACCTCATGCTCTGTCATACCTCTTTCTTCCATTTTTGCCATAACCTATTAATTGTCTCTATCGTTGTCACTACTGCTTTATTGGTCGTTCATCTTTTGTTGTCATTGCCATCATTTGCAGCAACTGACCTCTAATCCTCATTTATTGCCGCCCTTCTTTTATTAAGAGTTAGTTTATGAAAATTTTGTTATTTGAACTTATTTTTATTTATGTATTTTTATTTGTTAGTTTGATTTATTAGTTTACATATACACACATATATAGATAGTTCTTGGTCACAAAATAAAATTTATGTTTTTTAAACTTAAATTTAATTGATAAAGTTGTTTGATAACTTCAAATATTTAAAATTATTTTTCTAATGAAGGGCAAATGAACCAATATTATAGCATCAATAAGTAATACGTACTAGCACCAACTTACAATAGCTAAAACTCATCTATTTCTTTTTCGTGACCCATAGAAGTTAAAAACCTAACATAATAGTAAAATTGGTACCTATTTGATTTATAGAAAGTGCTCTCTTGGTTGCCTTTTCCCTCAGTTAACCTCTACATGCATCCTGATTAATTACATCCCTTTTGGTTTTCTTGATAAACCATTGTTATTATTATTTTTTTCAGTCTATATTAGAAGAGATGATACTTGAATTTGAGATCTTATTTAAATTAAATGAGATATTTACTATTAGGTTAAGCTTCAGATAAGATTCATTGCTACTACCATTGGTATTGCTTATGTAAGATTTGAGAGATATTAAGTGATTGTCACTTTCTTCTCCTACAGTGAATTTGAATTTTCTCCTCATCGTCATTTTCATTTCTTCTCCATTATCATCGTTCCAAATAATTTTCCTCTTATATTATGGTGATGAATTTCTTTGTATCTTCATTACTTCCTCTTTTTCTCAATTCTTCATTAACAAAATGACTATAATATTACTATTAATGTTAATTATATATAGTTATAATATATATCCGATAATCAAATAAATAATTGAATTTGAATTGTTTATGTATGCATGATATAAATTTATTACCAAACCCCTAATATACGAAATATAGAATAGAAAATGAATTGGTCTAAACATTTATTTAATTAAATAATTACTTGTGAATAGCTGGAACACAATCATGAAATCTAATCTCAATTGAATCAAAGTTATTTCTCCTTTTAAACTGGTAAAAAAAGAATGTTAAACTAACAAAGATAACAAATCACACACAAAGACCAAATTTAGCAAACTAATCAACCATTTGGAGGCTAGTAGGCAAGAAAAGTCACAAAATTTTAGGATTTACAAAAAATTTTAACATACATTTGGAAAATCCTAAAAGAAGCATATAACAAGAGAAACTGAGCAAGTGGGAGAGAAAAACTAAAATAATGTTACCCATAGTTATCTTTACCTACTATATGTTTTTATTTATTAGTTCATATATATATAGGGTTTCTAGTTTCATATTGGATTGTAAGAACTTGATAAAAATGGATGTAGAAATAGTTAGTGAATCATATCTAACTATTCCTAGCTCGGTAGCTCCTTAGTTGGCCATAGATGGATATTTAAGAAAACTTAGTCAGTCATAGTGACTAACTAAATGGGTTTAGTTGGCTACTATGGTCGATTAAATGGAATTAGTTAGTAACTGTGGAAGACTAAATGGATTAGTTGGCCACTGTGTCGACTAAAACAATAGCCAACTAATTTTTTTTTTCAATTTATATATATATTTTTAATAAAGAATAATTTTATATTACAAGTCCATAATAATGTGATTTTACTATTGGTTTCTACATTCTATTTGGCACAATTGAATAGTTATTCTAGTTTTATCAAATAACATTGCATTTTGGTACAATTTGTATGATATAAGCTGTCCAACCATATTGGATGATATAATAGGAGGTAATTCTTTGCAAGTACAATTTATTACATCAGCACGACAATGAAAGTATAACAATCCAACGAATAATATAATATTAGTCAACTATAATATGCTGATGGTAATGAGTTACATGAACATATTTTATATGATGGTTCAGATGGTTAAAATGATACCATAGCTTCCATTTTCAGTGGACTTGGAAATTTAACAGCGCCATTTTGAAATGCATCTCATAAAACTCGTAAAATATGAAACAACAAGATAAATATTGGCATTTAATTTGTTGAAATTGTCATACATACTTATGATTGTATCATACATCTTGCAAACATATTAATTATAGGATCGACCACTTTTGACAATGGGACACACTGCCTGACAGATAACCAATGTAAAGATTCAATCAAAAGTTAATGGATTTTGGTTTAACTCCCCTGTTGCATTCAACTTATTGATACATCGACAAAGTATTGGTGTCTTCATTTGTTGAGATATGGCATCTAGAGACAAACTCTTTCTATATGCCTTGAGGTGAGATAACCATCACCTTGCACAATGTATTATGTATCTACTTTATTAGGAGTTTCAGTTATCAGGTTGCTTGTGTATAAATTGTCTCTAGATGTACTATTTGAATGTGACATATAAATAACAAAGATTACTTTATTTTGGTTGTAAACAACTAGTAGAAGGATGCCCCTCCATATATCATTTGTCTGAGTTATTATGTGCTCTACATTTTACTATTAACATCCAATCATAATTTTTTGATACTAGTTTCCTTATCAAGATAAATGGACAAACATATTTCTTTGCTCTTCTACCTTTTTTTTTATTTTATATTTTCACTATAATATGATTTCCATATATTTTATTTATTTTCCACTTCTTTCACAAGTCAGCATCACTCTCATGGTTTTTTTTTTAATTCAAAAGATGTTGAATATTTTGTTACAACCATGAAACTAAATTGCTTTATTATAGCACAAACCATGATATCAAAACATCTTTACCTTTGAATATCTATAGTTATGATAATGTATTACTAGGGAGACAATAAATATAACTAATCATATAATATTCAATGGCAATAACATAACAATCACCATATTCAAATTTTTTGATGTGGTAAAATTATAGGTATAGTCAAAAACTAATATTTCATCTTTGTGTATCTCAATGTCTATGTTTGATTTACTAGTATCACCAGTTTGTGATACCTAATGCAAATAAAATTATATAATAAAAATATAAAATTATATCTCAAAACATAAAATTAAATAAGCATTTGGTCAACTAAAATAATTAATCAAATATAATATGGTTGACCATAATGGACAACTATTAGCCCCTTAGAGTCACTAGTATGGTGGTGTGTGAGGGATGGATACACCGGTCCCAAGTGCAAGCCAAAGAAACATATAGGTTGGCATGGCATGTAGCACAGTGGTTTATGACAATGAGCAAGGTGCAAGGTTTAAGTGACATAGGTGCAAGCTTAAATGACATGTTGGGTGCATAGGGCTGGCATTGCCAGTAGGCCAAGCAACCAACGAGATGGGCAGGCATAATTAAGACAAAGGATGGACGGTTGCTGGAAAGACAGTTGGCAGTTATGTGGCCGAGTTAGATGAATTTTAAATATGCCTTGGGGCATATTGCCAACATGGCCAACAACAGCTATGAATGTCTAGATGAGTCCCTTATTCTATAGCCCTAGGTAGTTTGGGATGTCAACAATCACATGTGGATAATTTTGTAAGTAGAAAACTACCTAGTAATCACCTTGTAACTGCTTTATGTATAAATAGGCAATAGATGTTCCTTTGAAAATTTTGTAAGTGGAGTCTCATTTTGTAATCCTTATTATTGAGAGCAATAAAGGCAGGGAATAGTTTCCTGTATGCTATGTGTGTACATTAAATCGTGCTAAATTATTGTTGTTGATTTATCAACAAAATTGTGAGAACCTCCTTCGGAGGAACATGTTGTGTGCGATTATTGCAAGGCTAAACTAAGTGTGGGAGGTGGCTATCTTATAGGTGAGTTTTCTAATGTGTATAATTGACCCAATGTAACAAATGGTATCAAAGCCATTGGCTCATAGACAATGGCTAAGGGAAATACCAAAATTCGTGAATGTGTGTCATGTTTGAAGTCACTAGTTGGGCCTATTCCTAAAGGCAAAGAGACAACCTCGCTAGTGGCTAGAATTGCATATACGGAGTCTAAGGTAGATGAAATTCACAGGGCCCTTATGGTTGAATTAGGCCGAATTTACAAAGATCGCGAGTATCTCTACCTTGAGGTGGTTATACTATGGAGAGCAATAGGTGCAAATTCTAGAAATTTGGAAGAGTGTCCCAAAGTTCAAGTTCCTAAATTGAAAAGTTTTGGGGGGTACAAGGAGTGTCGAGGAACTCGAGAATTTCTTATGGGACATGGAGTAATATTTTTATGTTGTTTGAGTCCCAAAAGTTATAATAACCAACATTTATCATGTGAGAGATGTAAAGTTATGATGGAGAACATGCATTGCTAATGATGAAAGTGATGGAATGCCTAGAATCAAAATGTGGGAGTGATTGAAGAAAAAAAATAAAGGATCAGTTCCTTCTAGGCAACACCTCTTGGGTTGTAATAGGCGGGTTGAAGCATCTCAAACACACGGGGTACCATACGGGATTATATGAAGGAATTTAGTCCCTTGATGTTGGATATTCATAACATGTTTAATGATGATAAGTTATACAACTTCCTTTATAGATTGCATCATTAGGTGCAAATAGAACTTAGGAGACAAAATGTTAAAGACCTTCCAAGTACCATTACGGCTGCTAATGCCTTTGTTGATTATTGGGTTAGCAAAAAAAATTTTGATGCTCCTAATTCAAAGTCCAAAAAGGGGAAAAAAGAAGAAAGGGGAGTGGAAGAGGAATGGAAAAAAAGAAAGAAGGGGGTGACAAAAGGAAACACAAGTAGAACGATGCCTTTTCTTAAGCCAAAAGTAGCAATTGGGTGCTTCTTATACAATGGTCCTCGTTAGGCCAAGGATTGTCCTAAATGTGAGAAATTGAATGTCCTCATAGTTGAGGAAAATCAAGAGAATGCTAAGTAAGAAGTGGTGAATCTTGTCAATCTATTGCAATTGTTGAATTATGTCGGAGTGTTGTGTACCATGACGGATGACTTAGCAACGACATATTTATTATTGATGCACATCGAGCTCAAGATGAATGGGAAGGAGATCACTATAATGGTTGATACTGGGACTATCCACACCTTTGTTTCTTCCAAACTTTGTGCACTAATATGTGCTGCCTATGAGCAAATGTCCAAGTTTTTTTAAAATATTGAATGTGAAGGCGCAAACGGTTGTTAGGATGGATTATAATGTTCCAATGATTATTAGCTCATGGAAAAAGAAGGAGAACATGTTGCTAATTCCACTTGATGATTTTAACTTGATTCTTGGTGTTGATTTTTTTTATGAAAAACAAAGATAGCCTCATGCCTCACTCAGATGGTGTGATGGTGATGCAAGAGTCCAGCCCTTTGCTTACACTCAACCTCATGGGAAGGGTGATAAAATGCGTAAGACTGAGCTTCTGTCTACCTTGACCATAGAGAAAAGACTAAATAGGGGTAAGGAGACTTACTTGGCAACATTGCTAGAAATCAAATCGGATAATAAGATAGAGGTGCTTGGTTTGGTAGTGAAATTTTGAATAAATTTGCTGATATAATGCCACCTTAGTTGCTGAAAAACTTGCCACCAAGGAGAGAAATAGACCACACAACATTGAGTTAATTCCTAGTCTACTTGTAGACCCTTAAATTTTTACCAAGTCCAGTCTAATATTTCAAAGCAGTCTAAAAATAATTTTTATAATTTTTATTATTTATTTTAATAATAATATAATATTTAGTATTAAATATATTAAAAATAAAAAAGGAAAATATTTATTTTACATATAATATTTATGTTTAATAATAAAATAAAAAATAAAAATAAAAAAATAAAAATCGGAGGAATCAACGAGCGTCTCGTGACAGCTAGCGTGGCACAACCATCAGCCTGCAGCGAAGTGGCCACATGCCAAGGCTTGCGGTGAATTTCTCTCAATTCACAATTACCAGCATCAATCCTCGTAGTTGCCCAGCAATCCTCGTCGATCCTCGCAACGACTTAGTGCCCCAGCGGCCCAGCAGCCCTTGGCAGCCCGCGCCAGCAATTCTCACAGCTCGCAGGCCCATGTGCCAACGCGCCTGCCGATTTTGCGAAATCCTTGTTAAGCTCAATTTTAATTTTATTTCCTTAACTGTGTATATTTTCTTAACCAAATAACATTAGGTTTTTGAATTTTCCTATAAATAACAAAAAAATATTGAAAGGGGACTTTTTAGCAATTTATTCAAAGACTTTTTTGTGGCAATTATTGAAGGACTTTTGGAACTTTTGGTTTTTCTGGACTTTGGTTTTTTTAGAGACGAAAACTTTTATTAATGAACTGGGATTAAAAAAGGAGAAAAGTAAGCAGAGGAAAAGCCACACAGAAAAGCAAGTAAAAGGAAGCAAATATATAACTATTGTTTCAGGCAGAGGCAGTTGTTTCCCTCAACCAAAAACCAAGGTGATTCAAACAATATCTTGGATCAACAAATTATATTTGGTGGAGCTAACACGAAGGTACGTTCTCTATTTAATTCATCTAAATTTAAAAGCAGATACTTTTGATCATAACTTTTAACATTGATATTTAATTCATCCAGTAGCTATTTATTTTCAAATATCACCATGCAATAAGTTAGGTTTAGTTTATAATGATTATGTCAATACTTTAAATCAACCATTATATTTGCACAATAACTTGTTAGGACATTCAATAGCTAAGCCATTAATAGTATTAAAATTGTTAGTTCATTAAGGCCCCAACCTTGGTGGCAACTTGTACAAAACCCTAATATTAATACCTAACCCTAAAGGCCATACTTTATTTCTTAATTCCCTAAACCCTAAATCCAAAACTTCCATTCTTTAGGTTTAAACCCTAGTTTATATATCTGGAATCTAATTGTAATTTTAACTTAACATTATATATTTTAATCTTAGTGTGTGTCTTTATATGTTGATCTTAATTATTTTACTTTATAATAGATGAATGATTTATTTAGATTATTTGTTGATGATTAACCATGTGATTTCAATTAATTGTTTATCATGAAGGATTGAGTTATTTTTATTAGTCTATTTTGATTTCAATAATGTAAGAGGTATGTTTTCACTTTGTGGGTATCTCATTAGTTAAATTCAATATAATTTATTTTCATATTTTGGGATTAATGTAAAGGACATGTTTTCACCTTTTGGTGGGTGTCCTATTTAGTTTTAAACATTAGACGATGTAAGGACATGTTTCCATCCTCGGATGGGTGTCCATTTATTTATTTTATTTGAACATTGCTATAATTTTTAATAAAGTATTTATTTATTCTTATGATTGCATGTATTATGGATAATATAGTTATATTTGAGAATTTTATAATATTAAGACCTGGAACGGAGGCCGGTTTCAATGAACCGGGCGTTGTGGGAGTGTTGGGTCTTTTCTCACCTTCCCCACACATACCCAACTTTTTAAACCCATTAGGGGGTTGGGGATTCCTTAGGAATCAAGTCATCTACCCCTTTCTTTTTTCCGGCTCATCCGTATGGTGACTCCATTTTCTCCGGGCTAAGGCTCGTATTCTTTAAGGTCCCAAGCCTAACAATGTCAAAGTTGTAAGAACCATTCCACATGGGAGTAGGGGCAAAAATCCTCGCTCACAGTGGCAACTCCACTGGGGATAGAGAAGTTGATTCCGTTCCTCTTTATATTATTTTCTTCTTTATTTTTATGATATTATCCACTGCATCATTTAGTTTGCATTGTGTGCGCGAGTTAGGAAGCCCATGTTACCCATGTTGTGTCATGTAAGGGATACCATACTTTCACTCAAGGTATGGAGATCGAGCATGGCATAACCACTCATAGCCTTGTACCTTTTGGTATATACTGGCTATGGGAGCCTAAAACTTTTCAACCCAAGACTTAAGCTCATGTAATTGACCTAGTTATTTTCCTTAGGTTTTACCTCAAATACTTATTGTTTGACTATGATTGTTATATATTGGTTTGAACCATGACTTATTTGGTTTGTTCTTTTTCTAATATGATCTACCTATATTGTAAGTTCAAAAATAATTCTTTTCCTTTAAGATCCAAAAGACCAAAATTATTTTCAAAATTTTCAAGAAGGTCTTTGGACAGTAAAACCTTTCAAGTATGGGTGAAAAATCTTTTTCCACCTTATGATTTAAACTTAAAAAGTCCAAAGGCTTTGAAACAAATTTATCTTACACTTCTAAAAATTACAAAGAGCTTACAAATATTTAGGTCAATTATGAAATATCAAAAATCAATTGTGAGCCTAGCTTATACCAAGAATCATTAATTATGGCTTGTCTTTTGGCATGAATCAATGTTTTCCTTTTCAAATAAAAAATCTATTTATGATATACCTCTTAATTTAAGTTTTAATCTAGTATAACATTTATTTTAATTGAGATTTAATGGATTAAAACCTAATTAATGAGAATTATTATGGACTGACTTCTATATTAGAAAATGCAACTATTGGTTAGACTGCCCGAGGAAATTTTTTGAGAACAAAATATTCCATGTTGGTATTTTGTTGATCATAAATCTAGAAAAAGAGACTCGCCATTCATGTGTGAAAGTCATAAGGTTGGAAGGGACATCCTAATTATCTTTGTTTATTGTTTGTGCATACATACATACTTGCATACACACATTGCATAACATATCATTATTCCTTTCTGGCTCATTGACCTGTCGTACAGCAGTTCAAGAGCGTACGACAATCCTACCTATGCCAGTGAAGTAGAATCTAGCAGCGATTCAGTTACCTTCTCACTAAGAGCAATGGATCCCGAACAAATTCAAAGAATGGTGGACGATGCCCTCAATGCCAAGATGGAAGAACTGAAGGAGGTCCTGGCTGAGACTTTGAGGAGCCAACTGGTTACACTTTTGGAGAATACTGCTAAGGCATCTACCAGCACTAAGAAGCCGAAGGACAACGGAAAGGCTAAGGTTGGCGAAGTAGCCTTCGACGATGATAAGGTAGTTGATGATGATGATGATTGGGCTCAATACTTCTAAGATCCTCAAGATAAGAAGAAAGAGCCAAAGGTGGTGGAAAGAGTAACTGTGGAAAAGACTAAAACATCTGATGTTGAGAACTTGATAGCTAATTTAGAAAAGAAATTTGAAAAGAAGATGAAAGCTGACGAGATGTCAGAAATAGACAAGTTGTTCGAACAAGATGAGGAGGTCCCTTATAAGTTCAAGATGCCTTCCTTTGTTAGGTAAAACGATACAAGAAATCCTCACTTGCATGTTAAGCAGTACATCACTACTATGCAGTCTGCTAGAGCTACTAAAGCTCAAACTCTAAGGTACTTCATGCTTTCATTAGACCCACCTTGTTGTCCAGAATTGGTTCAACACCTTAGAGGATAGTACTCAAAAGAGATGAGATTTGTTATACAAGACTTTCATTCAACAGTATGGATACAATGTCAAGCTGAAAGTTACCTTAATGAAAGTTGAGTCCAATAGACAAAGGCCAAATGAGAATTTTGTTGGCTATATGAAGAGGTGGAGGAATAAGGTTGCGTTGCTCAAGAGGAGGCCAGATGAATCAGATCAAATTAGGATGATAGTGAGAGGGGTGTTGTCTAGTCTTCGTGAAAGGATGTCTCATACACTCATCCGGGATTTCAAGGACCTTTTACAAGCTGGCTTGCAAATTGAAGAGTAGAAAAGGGAGAAGAACCGCTTTTCGGCAAGAATGAATGAAAAAGGAAACTACCAGTCAGGCAATCAAAGTACTCAGAAGAAACTCAATGTTAATGCAACTGGTCAAGAAAATAGAAGACAGTTCTCAGAGTTGGGGAAACCTCTATCTTGGGTTTCAACAATCTACAAAAGAAGGGGTTGTTACAACCGTTGGCTCCTCGACCGCTACATAATCCTCTGCCACCAAACTTTGATGCAGAGGCCTTCTGTGTATTTCATCAAATGCAAGGGCATGAGACGAATAAATGTGCTCATCTAAGGCACGAGATCTAAGATTTGATTGACAATGGAAAGTTACCTGATTCTGATAAGCCCAATACCAAAGCAATCCTTTGCCTAAATTTGAAAGAGTACTTCCGCCAGCAACGTTCATGGTAGGAAGAGGATTGAAGGAAGATTTTGTCTTATCCTCTTTTCAAGATGAGAGTATTCAAGATGTGGAGAGAGAAGAAGCTCAACTCAACAAACCTCCCTTAGCTTGAAGTGTTGCTCTTTTTATTTTGCTTTCTTTAGTACTTATTTGGAATAATTGTGTTTTTAAAATTAAGTTTATTAGAATATATTACTTTTATTCAATTTTTGATGGTCTTTGTTCATTTTGGAGCTCAACCAATGACGAATCTAGCTTGATATTTATAAATTAGCGTATCTATGCATCATAATTTAAATGACTTTACTAAGTGAGGGAGTTGTTCCATAACATTTAGTTGTGTATGCTTACTTAGAGAGAGCTCCTGCATAATGAACTTTGACTAGGTCCTAGTCTATCTTAGAACATGTTTTGACAAACTTTTGAGATGAAATTGAACACTGCTTATTTAAGGAAGAGATGATCTAGGCATTGTTATGTAAGCCAACAACTAATATCCACCCAATTAAATATTAATATCTAGTTGCCCCTTTGCGCCTTCATAAATTTTAGCTTACTGTTCATTGGTTGGTAAACTCAATAACCTACCCTAAGCTGTTATAACGCATATGACAAATCTAAGGAGCATTAAGGTGAAGAGTCAAGAAGATCAAAGAAAGGAATGCATAGTCAAGATCATAAGGATAGTTGAAGTTCTCAAGACCATAAGGGTAGTTGAAGTTCACCTGATATTAGACCTAATATCTCCAATTTATTAAAATGACATCAGGGCAACAAATGATTTATCCTTATTGAAGCAAACTCACTCAACTCCACTCAACCATAGCCAGAAGCATAAGATGGTACAAATAAGATAACCCTCTTAGAGTTAGGGTAAAAAAAACTAGAGAAAAAAGAGAAGAAAAAAGAAGAAGAAGGAGAAGAGAAGAAGAAGAAAAAAGAAGAAGAAAAGGAAAAGAAAATAAAACACAAAAAGGCCTATTTAGAAAGTCAACAGAGTTCTTCTTACCTGAAGCAGCATAAGGCTTCCATTTAGTATATAAGGACAGTCTGACATGAATTGGTCCAACCCAACTAGCAACTCAACCAAAATCAAAGAGATAGGAGAAAGAACATCTAGTTCTTGAAAGTCCTGTACTTGACAGTCCTACAGGGAAGAAGGACAAAATGATAAAGAAGCTAACAAGTAAAAAAAAAAAGAGAAAAGGAAAAGAAGAAAAGGAAAGGAATATGAGTACCAAACTTTTTGCAAATACAAAGACCGTCCTAATCAAGATCCAAATTCATGTCAAGAATAAAGAAGAATGTTCAAAGCTCTATATTTTCATTTGCAGTGTGAGGGTTTGTCCATTGTGTCACATTAGCTCCAATCTCAAAATGGCTTTCATTTAACTCATGTTCCGTATAGATCCCGTTTAAAGTCTATGAAAGACCTATTGATCTCTCTTAGTTGGTAGAGTTTATTAGTAGAGAAAATTTTAATAAGCATGCATATGAGATTGACAATATTCAAACTCAAATGAGACCTTTGGCCAAGTAATGTGTATGTGCCTATCTGAAGTACAACAACTCTTGCTTAAATGGAAATATTCTCGAGTTTAGTACGGTAACTAGGGTTGACATGTTATAGATATGTTAATTTGGAAAATTGAGTCTTGAGATAAATTGACATTGATTTGGCAAAACTAACATTTGATTTCAAAATTAAAATTAAAAAAAATTCATACAAAGCCTTCAAGTTAAGGGGAGTATGTCGAACCATCGAACCTCGAAGGACACATTAGGCAAAGGAAATGATTATTTATAAGGTCATAAAGAAGTTACCAACTGACATGCTGAATCATAGTTTGAAAAGGATATATCCCAGACTATGTTGTTTGGGCCTCCACTACTCATGTTTTCAATATCTTGAAGATAAAAGCCATAAATGTGAAGCATTCTATCATTTCAATGCAAAACCTGAACGAACATCTGGAAGGAGCCAATAAGAATATTTCAGCTGAGCACCTCGGTCTGTGAGTCGATGAAACCACTGTAAGTATTACTCATGCATATCATGCATACATGAGTATATCACACTGCATTTTTCTTTATCAAAAGTAAACAACAATACTCTATGATGCAAACATGAAGTTGATATGGAATCAGGGGGCATGGAAGGCCCATTGCTTAAGGAAGCTCCAGTCATTTTGCAAAAGAAGAAATGCATGCTTGTATGAAGAACTAGACAATATACAAACATCAATCAAATCCCGCATAGAAAAAATCATGGGTTTGAGCCTACACAGGGGGCAAAGTTTCTCCTTTTCAATTTTTGAGTTTATGCATGTACAAAATATTTTCAAACTCACTTTCAAATATTTTTTCATGCAGGGGGCAAGAAGAAGATATGAGGGCCAGCTAAAAAATAGCTAATTTTTTTTGCAAAAGGAAGAACAAAAAGAATGGAACAACCGAAACAGCCAGAATTCTCAACTGATAAAAGGTAAGTCAAATCCAGTCTCGGGTCTAGTTACCCAATCTCGAGTCCAAGTACCCAAATTAAATTCAATCTTAAGTCTAAGTACCTAATTTCGAATCCAAATACCCAAATCAAATTTAGTCTCGGGTCCAAGTACCTAAATCAAATTCAGTCTCGGGTTCAAGTACCTAGTCTAAGATCTAAGTATCCCAATCAAATTCAATCTCGGGTCCAAGTACCCAGTCTCGGATCCAAGTACCGAAATCAAATTCAGTCTTGGGTCCAAGTACCCAAATCAAATTCAGTCTCGGATCCAAGTATCCAAATCTTTTTTTAGAATCCACTCTCATCTAAAATTTGCTCAAAATCATGTTGCTTTTCACTTTCTTCTACCGAAGTTTCAGATCGTTCAAGCAGGGGACAAACTGTAGATCTTTAATTTTTGATCAAGTTCAGTCCAATATTTCAAAGCAGTCCTGTCACACCCTAATTCTTCAAAGCTAGGGTAGACTTATCTTTCTATAAATCTCAATTCACAACTTAATTAACCCATGTTTCTCGCAAGTATATGATCATTTATAATATTTATTACATCATTTACAAAATTTAAATAATTCTTAAACTAAATTCATATTGAAAATACTAATCTATTGGCCCAATCTTTCTATATGCAGAAGAATATGCTCTAATGAAGTCTACCAAGTTGATCTTCAAAAATATCTGAAAATATTAATAATAATAGGGTGAATCCAACTACTCAGTGAATAGGTAAGTATGTAACAAGGGAGAACAAATAAAGTTTGATAATATATGTAAGATAAACATTATAGCTCAACTTGATAAATATGATTATATTCTCTGTTATCTTTTATATACACTCAAATATAAATTATTACTGTTCTAACTTCAATCCAATAGCGCATGATGATTTACCTTGCAAGCCCAAGGAGAAATAACTTTAATACACATGTGCAGAGTAATTCTCCCGGCCAAGGGTAATTATAATATTATTAAATTTAAATACCCGTCATCAAGGTGTGATCAGACAAATTTATAAAAGAGTGTATATAAATTAATTTATCAACATAATAAAATCAATTATTTGTACATATAATAATTTAAATTACTATTATTTGTTCTCACTTAATAAGAAAATAATTAATATTTAGAAATAAATCACTGTAAATAAATTTACTTAATAAATAATTTTTTCAAAATCATATATAAATATAATACTTTTAAGAAAAATACAATGTTATATATTTACCCACTCACCTTAGCCAAAAGCTAAATTTATAAATCTCACTGTTTTACTTTCATGATTTATTTCAGCTGTTGTATCCACTGCTAGATTGATATAAGAATAATCATTAACTAAAAATTATCCTAAAATTATTAACTATTATGATATACATGATATGAAACATATAAAAGCTAATCCTAAATTCTAACGAAATATCATAAATATTTATCTAATTATTTCATATAGTCTTTTCAACTTATTTATAAAAAATACTAAGTATTTAAAATATTTTAATTTACATTAATTTAATCCATTTATTCTTATAATTTAATAATTATTATAATATTAATGTTATTAATAAATATATTTTATTAAACTTTTAATAATATTTATTTAATTCACTTACAAGTTATCCATTTAATATTAAAACTATATACTAAATTAATGTTAAATAATTATAATTAATAATTTATTCATTTTAACTCTCTAAAAGTATTAACTTATTATAATCACAATGATAGTGAAAATATATTTAATAATATATATATGTATAAAATATATCCTTCAAATAGAATAATATTATTTACTTTAATTTTTCTTACTTTGTAGTATTAAATTTTAATAATAAAAATAATTATTGTAAAAGTATTAATAATTTTGATACTAAAATTAATATTTGCTAATATTAATAATTATAATAAATTTAATAATAAACTTAATAATAATAATATTTAATTACCATAATCATTACAAATCTTAATATCTAGCTGCTACTTGATATTATATTTTAATAACTACTATGATTTAATAATAATCAATATATATAAATTTTCAGTAATAATAATAATAATAATAATAATAATAATAACAATGTAACCATTTAAGTAAATATTTAGTAGACTTTAAATAATATATTAGAAAATTACTAATATGTAAATAAAACTCTTATTTAGATAATACTTTAATAGTGGTATTTAATATAATTTACTTTAACACACTGGTAAATTATTATTCTTCAATTTACTTATTTATTTCATAAATATATTTATTTATGTCCTTATATCTAAAATACATCCAATTCATTTTGTAATTTATTAACACAATTTATACTTTAAGAATTGATCTTGATCTTACCATAATTATTTTTATTCTTAATTTAATATTCCTTTTCATATATATATATATAAATATAAATAAATCATTGTATATTAACAAATTTCTTAATCATAAATTTTAAATTCACTAACTAACTACTAATTCATAATCCCATTAATAATATATATTAATTTATTCTATAATTTACTAATAATATTTAAAACTCAAAATTTAATTATTTTAATTATATTTAATATTAATATTTTTATTTTAAAATTACTGCCTATATAATTTTATTAATATTAATTGTCTTTCATTCTTATTTCTCTTTTAACAATAATAATTAATCAACTAAGATTTCTAATTTAATAATTTTCTAAATTTTAACTAACTATTCATTATTTTCACTACTTTTATTTTTATTTATTCAAAATTTATATTCCTCTAATTATTTCTTATTTATTATAATATTTACATTAAATCAAATCCTAAATTTTCTATTAAACCAAAATTTAACTAATTAAAACTTTAATTACTGTGTGTGTAAAAATATATCTACATGTGTATGTATATGAATTTTTAAAACTTTATCTATAATTCGCAAATAATATACCGAATCAAAGCTTTAGATGAGAGGATTCTAAAAATACCCGTTTTGCCGAAAAATATCGTTGGAAAGTGGTCGAAAAAAGCATTCAAAGTTGACTTTAGCGAGATCACCGATCGGCACTTTGGTCGGCGCATGCGGCGTATTTCGATGGAGTCTCACGGCGGTTTTAATGGCGTTGAAAAGCTCAGAGAGTTGATTTTGCCGGTGGCCGGCGCGTGTTGCATGACAGTGGCCGGAAGACGTCGAACGAAGCTGTTGAAGTTTAGTGCTCTAAGAATTTCTCCCTCTCCCTCTACTGTTCCGAGTAGATTATTTTTCTCTGTTTCCAGTGTGTGTCTCTCTCTCTCTCTCATTTTTCTTTTTCTTTTCCTTCTCTATTTCTTTTTCTTTTTATTCAAATTCCTTTCTTCCTTCTTTAATTTACAATCAAAATTTGTGCACTAAACCTAATTTAGCTACTAAATATTAATGGCCACTTACCGAATTTTAAAATATAATTTTACCTAATTAATTCCACTTTAATTATTTTATTTATTATATATATATATATATATATTAGGTATTACTATTTGCATTCCACTATATATATATTTATTTAATTAGTCCGCTTCTTATAATAATAATAATAATAATAATAATAATATTATTATTATTATTATTATTATTATTATCATTATTATTTTTGGTTAGTCAAAAATTTATAACACTATATTAATATAGTCATTTTAATTATTTAAGTCATATATATATTTTTAATTTAATTTACTAACTTTAATTATTATATATGTATATTTGTTACTGATTATTGGTAATATATATATATATATATATTTCAATCATAATAATTATTATTTTACTAATAAATATTATCATTTTTATAAGTCTACTGATAACTTAAATATTATTTAGTGTAATATGTGAACATGAACATGCTACCTAGTCTAATAGTAAACTACTTATATTCTTCATTTTTAACCTAAGTTCAAATCACAGTACTGTTAAACACCCTCCTTTTTTTATTTTACTTAAATAATCCAACACTGACTCTATTTATTTAATACATCACATTATTAATAAATTTAAATTTTTTAAATTTAATTTGTTGTACATACCATATTATTTATTTTTATTATATATATTTATATAATTTTATATTATTATTTTAGAAAAATACCGGGTATTACAAGTCCAAAAATAATTTTTATAATATTTATTATTTATTTTAATAATAATATAATATTTATTATTTAATATATTTAAAATAAAAAATAAAAAAATATTTATTTTAAATATAAAATTTATTTTTAATAATAAAATAAAATAAAAAAATAATATATAAAAATAAAAAAACAAAGATCGGATGAATCGGCGAGCGTCGAGCGGCAGCTGGCGCGGCAAGCCAATTCACCGCAGGTGTGGCCTACGGCGAATTGCGCCCAGCTCGCAATTGCCAGTGCCAATCCTCGCAGTTACCTAACAATCCTCGCCAATCCTCGCAATGACTCAGCGCCCCAGCGACCCAGCAGCCCGTGCCAACAATTCTCGCAGCTCGTAGGCCCACGAGCCAACGTGCCTGCTGATTTTGCAAAAACCTTGCTAATCTCAATTTTAATTTTATTTCCTTAACGGTGTATATTTCCTTAACCAAACAACATTAGGTTTTTGGATTTTCATAGAAATAACACAAAAAAAATATTAAAAGGGGACTTTTTAGCAATTTATTCAAGGACTTTTTTGTGTGGCAATTATTGAAGGACTTTTGGAACTTTTGGTTTTTCTGGACTTTGGTTTTTTTTGGAGATGACAGCTTTTATTAATGAACTGGGATTAAAAAAGGAGAAAAGCAAGCAGAGGAAAAGCCACACAGAAAAAGCAAGTAAAAGGCAGCAAATATATAACCATTTTTTCAGGTAGAGGCAGTGGTTTCCCTCAACCAAAAACCAAGGTGATTCAGACAATATCTTAGATCAACAAATTATAATTGGAGTTAACAAGAAGGCATGTTCTCTTTTTAATTCATCTAATTTTAATAGTAGCTACTTTTGATCATAACTTTTAACATTGATATTTAATTCATCCAGTAGCTATTTATTTTTAAATATCACCATGCAATAAGTTAGATTTAGTTTATAATGATTATGTCAATCCTTTAAATCAACCATTATATTTTCACAATAACTTGTTAGGACACTTAGTAGCCAAGCCATTAATAGTATTAAAATTGTTAGTTCATTAAGGCCCCAACCTTGGTGGCAACTTGTACAAAACCCTAATATTAATACCTAACCCTAAAGACCATACATTATTTCTTAATTCCCTAAATCCTAAATCCAAAACTTCCATTCTTTAGGTTTAAACCCTAGTTTATATATCTGGCATCTAATTGCAATTTTAACTCAACGTTATATATTTTAATCTTTGTGTGTGTCTTTATATGTTGATCTTAATTATTTTACTTTATGATAGATGAATGATTTATTTAGATTATTTGTTGATGATTAACCATGTGATTTCAATTAATTGTTTATCATGAATGATTGAGTTATTTTTATTAGTCTATTTTGATTTCAATGATGTAAGAGGTATGTTTTCACTTTGTGGGTACCTCATTGGTTAAATTCAATATAATTTATTTTCATATTTTAGGATTAATGTAAAGGACATGTTTCCACCTTTTAGTGAATGTCCTATTTAGTTTTAGACATTGGACGATGTAAGGACATGTTTCCATCCTCGGATGGGTGTCCATTTGTTTATTTTGTTTGAACATTGCTATGATTTTTAATAAAGTATTTGTTTATTCTTATGATTGCATGTATTATGGATAATATCGTTATATTTAAGAATTTTATAATATTAAGACCTAAAAAGAAGGCCGGTTTTAATGAACTGGGCGTTGTGGGGATGCTGGGTCATTTCTCACCTTTTCCACACGTACCCAACTTTTCGAACCCATTAGGGGGTTGGAGATTTTTTAGAAATCAAGTCATCTACCCCTTTCTTTTTTTTGGCCCGTCCGGGTGGCGATTCCATTTTCTTCGAGCTTAGGCCCGTGTTTTTTAAGGCCCCGAGCCTAATAGTGCCGAAGTTGTAAGAACCATTCCATATTGGAGTGGGGACGAAAATCTTTGCTCACACTACTTCTTTTGTATGAACTCTTTATCACATGTCCCCATTAGAGTTGGCTGAGGTGCATAAATAATTGAATAATTGCTTGATGCAGGTTTTATTTTGCCCTCAAAAGCTCCTTATGGTGCCCTTATTCTGTTCCAAAAAAAGCAGGATGGATCATTACAGATGTGTATCGATTATCGTGCTTTGAATAAGGTGACAATATAGAATAAATATCCCATCCCTGTGGTACAGGATTTAATGGATAGGTTAAGCAAGGCATCATGATTCACCAAGCTTGATTTGAGATTTGGTTATTGGCAACTCAGAATTAAAGAGGGTGATGAGGCCAAAACCACTTGCATGACCCATTATGGGTCCTATGAGTTTCTTATTAATCCTTTCAGTTTGACAAATCTCCTGCTACTTTATGCAATCTCATAAATGATGTGCTACATGATTTCTTTGATGAATTTGTTGTAATTTACTTGAATGATATTGTAATTTATAATAAGTCTTTCAAGGAACATTCAGAGCATTTGCAGAGTATTGTTTTGCTTGATTAGCAAATTCCAAGCGAATATGAATTTGTTGTACAAGAGGTGATGTTATTGGGTCACTTGATTAGCAAATTCAAAGTGAGGATGGATCCAAAGAAGTTACAAACCATTGTTAATTGGCCATCCCCTACCAAAGTGCCAGAATTGTGATCTTTCCTTAGTTTAGCAAATTACTATCGCAAGTTCATTGTAGGCCATTCAAATAAGGTAGCCCCTTGGACTGATATGTGGCTCATTCCACACAATTTCACTTTTTATAAACTTATGTATTGAGAACATCTTACTACGTGACATTAATATATATTTCGCATACATTATGTATCAACATTAATTCCATATTAAGCAAATGACCAATGTGATACACATTACATAACTATGACACTTGGCATAGGTTATGTGAATACCCACATTACAAAACAACCACAGACATTGTGCCAAAAATACATGCTCATCAATTACTAACTTACCATTATTTATTCAATTCTTATCAAAATCCCATTAATACTCCAATTTCACCGTTTACCACTTTGTTTAAACTCCAACCTATAAATCTCATTTTCAACATTTAGCCTTAAAAACATTACTTATATATTAATATCACATTAACATAATTCATCTTCATAATTATGGAAACCCCTTTCAAAAATCACATTTTTACATAATGTAACCATCAATATATACTTTACCAAAACTTTTCCATATCACATTTCAAACCTTAAATTTATTTTATTTACTTTAAACAACACTAATTCATCTTGTTACAACAATTATACCATCCTCCTTTCGAAACCCTAATTATACATATTATAACCATAAACATCAACTTTCCAAAAATTCACTCATATCACTTTTCCATTCATAAATTCATAACATTTATATTATAATAACCCTAATTCATCTTATATCTTATTAATTAAAATCACCCATGTTGAAAACCCTAATTATATATACTCTTTTCATAACCCTAAACTTACTCAAACTCATCCATATCCACATTCTAGCTAAAGAATCATACCATATATATATAAATAACATTTAATTATTTCATTTCAACAATTATCATCATCCCTTCCAAAACCCTAATTTATAAATCTTCACTACATAACTCTCTTTTAACCATTTAAGCTCATCTTCACTAACTAATCATCAAATCATCACTCTTCCATCATATCAACTCAATTATTAACAATTTAAACAATTAAAACACACTTTCTCTCTAGATATTCCATACATAAACTTAAAAGCCCAAAAATAAAAGCTTTAAGAGATGTACTTGTTTTCTTTGATAATGCTTCAAAACCACTTTAAATCCTCTTGAAATCTCTTGTAAAATTTAGTATTTGGAAAGAATTTGTGCTCTTCTCTCTCTCTCTCTCAACCTCATGTTGAAGAACGAAAAGAAGAAGAAGATGAATAATAATCTTCCCATTCTCATCTCTTAATATATATAAAATAATTAAATAATTTTTCACCAATCACATTTCTTCCTTCTTTGACTTTTCTTTCTTCTCTTATTATTATTATTATTATTATTATTATTATTATTATTATTATTATTATTTCCAACACTATTTTATACTTCATTTATATGTATTATATATTCTATGTATATTTATATATCTTATATATTTTTGGCATTTGTATATATTATTTATATTTTACATATACTTTAAATAACTAATAAATAGACAATGTATACTTTATGTGTATACTATATGTATAACAAGTGTATATCTTATATATATTCGGTGTAAAATATACATTCAACATATACAATAGGTATATGTTAGATGTATACTTTGTATATATATTATATATATATATATCTCTTATGTATACATTAAGAACATACTCACATATACCACTACTAACACTTTAATTTATCACCCAATACTTATTTAATTTGACTAAAATCATAAATATTACATAACCACCATGTAATTGCCCTTCGTATAAATAAGCATCATATGTGACTAGGGAAATTCTATAAGAGGAGTCCCATTTTATATTCCTTATTATTGAGAGCAATAAAAGGTTGAGAATAGTCTTCTTTATGTTGTATGTGTGCATTAAATAGTGCTAAATTATTTTTCTTGATTTATTTACAAAATTGTGAGAACCTCCTTTGGAGAAACATGTTGTGTGCGATTGTTGCAGATTAAACCAAGTATGGGACTTGGCTGCCACATTGGCGAGTTTTCTAGTGTGTAGACTTGACCCTATGACAACCATAATGGATATGGTTAACCATTATAGCAAAAAAGATGGATATGGTTAACCATTATGGCTAACAAAATGTATATTAGTTGGCCATAATGGCCAATCAACCTTTAGTTGGTTGGTTACAATGGCCAACCATCTTTGATTCGATTGGCTACAATGCATATGGTTAGTCATTGCTAACCAAATGACATGTGATCGAAAGTCCATAGTGACCACGTGTCACATGAGTACAATAGTTAAAATGTTTAAAAAAAATTCATTATGTGTACCTTAAACTCGCCCTTTGTGTATAAATCATTACTGAAGCACATCATTATCTTCAAAACTTATGAAAAGAATGATGAAAACACATAAACAAAGAAGTGAAAATGTTTACAAGATTTTATAGAGTAAATTTTATTTGTTGATGGAATTAGTTAGAATAAGAAAGATGTGAAGAGAATTGTTAAAGTAAATAGTGTATATTTTGTCTTTTAGTTAGCCCTAATTTTATAATTCTTTATATGATGAATTATATGTTTGATTGCAATTTTTATTATTTGGATTTTAAGGTTGTAAAAGGTATGTTTCTACTTTGTGGTTGCCTTATTTATTTAATTTACTTCTTTTATTTAATTTATATTTGGGGATTAATGTAAGGGATATGTTTTTACCTCTTGATGGGTGTCATATTTTATTCAGTTTTATGGATTCTAGATGTTTGCAAGGACCTGTTTTCATCTAGTATGAGTGTATACTTTGTTATTTGCCTGTTTATTTTATGATATGGTTCTTTTCATTTTATTTACTTTTTAATTGCTTGTAATATAAATAGTATTATAATAATATAAGAATTTAATAATATTTAGACCTGAAAAGGAGATTGGTTCCAATGAATATGATGTTATGGGGGTGCTGGGTTATTCTCACATTCCCCATGCATACCTAGCTTTTCGAACCCAGTAGGGATTAGGGATTCCTTAGGAATCAAGTCATCCACCCTTTTTTTATCTTCTCGGCCCTTCCGGATGGTGACTCCAATCTTCGGGCTTAGGCTCGTATTCTCTAAGGCCTAGAGCCTAACAGTGCAGAAGTCGCAAGAACTATTCTATCTAGAGTAGGGGTAAAAATCCCCGCTTACAGGTGGATAAGATCTCACTCATCAAATTCTTCTTTTTGGGTAGTTTTTTTTATTCCCACAGTTGTGGCTTTTGATTGTCACGGCCGTATGTTTCTTTCTGCTTCTGGAACTCTGATTTCTTTTTTTTTCCTTTTTGAATAGTAGGCAAATTTATCCCATGCTCGTGGCTTTTGATTTCTGTGACCATGGGTTTTAAATCTTCATTGGAACTTCTCTTTTTTTTTTTCTTCTTTTCTCTTTTTGAAAGGTTCAAGCTAAAGTCCAGGGGTCACAACAATTGTGGGCCATGGGCATGGCAATTGATTTCCTTTGTGTTTTTGCACATTTTTCTCCAATTTTGCACCACTTTTAATTAAAATATTGTATTTTAACTTTCCATCTAAAATAAGAGAAATAACTCCAACAAAGAAAATCTATCAAATTCAATTGGTGTTAGAAAAATAGATCCAGATAATTAAAGGTTCGGATCTTACCTCTGACGATGCTTGTGAAAGATTAACCTTGTGCTTGTACTACCAATCTTGAAGAACAATCACCAAAAATGAAAAGTTCTCCCTTTATACAGTATAAAAATCAAGCCTAAACTCTCAATCTTACACTCATAAAGTAAGAAATTATGGGAGGGAAAAACTGAAGCAACGAACCTTTTTTGAGTTTGCAAATACTCATGTATTTATAGTGGCAAAATCTTCTCCTAGAAGGATTTTTGTTTTGATTTTAGAGATAAAATCAATCTCTTTTGGATTATCTTAATTATCTAAGAATATTATCTTCTTCCAAATATATTAATCTTATCTGATAATATTAATTAAAATAAATATTATAATTAAATAATATTTATAACATATTGGTCAATGGGTCTATCCACCCATTATGGGCGGACTTAACCGAAAACTAACATCTCCCATTCGCACATGGCATGACACATGCTTAAAAGCAGTCATGGTTTAAGGCATCTCGTACTAGACTAATAGACCATGCGATGGGCATACTACGAGAGCTTTAAGCTATACACCTCTTAGGAAAATATAGCATCTCATTTGTTGAAATGACTTTAGAGTAAATATAGTATGCTTTACCCTAGCTTACTTATCATATTTCCACTATCCTCATAAGATCTCAGGAACAATCTGCATCCATAATTATATAAGCTTTCAAACATAATTGGTCGACTTGTGGATACAAACAGAAAGTGACAATCCTGTAACCTTCCTTTTTTAGTTCAGTTCTCTTGATAATAACCAGACTCGCTTTTCTAGAAATGTCCCATTAGATCGATTCATGCATAACCTTTTGGCAACACCCTAAGATAGCAAAAATTTGATCAAACTGCAAAAACTAACCAAAAGTCATAAGGTAACAATGCTAAGAACCTAAATTCTCTAAGGGTCTCACTATGAAAAAATAGATATTGTTTTCTTTTGTCCTGCCCTTCTTGATCTAGAAAATGCACATGTGGTATGAGCCACATGCCGTAGTGTCCTTTCCTTCCCATGGAGCGCATGCCTCAAAAAGAAAATACTATGCAAATAATAGGTTAGACACACTCAGTAAACCAGCCATATGATTAGGCATAGTCTCAATAAACTAGCCATATGAGTCTCAATAAATGAGATGACCATCTTGTTTCAAACACGAGCTCATTATCACCTAGATAATATTGTTTGAAATGACCTCATCTTTTTTTATCACATAGATTAACAAAGGCAGTTGACTTAGTAAGAAGGCAAATTTCATCTTGTCCAACATGCTCATAAAAAAACCATGTAAACACAAAACAATCATCATGTATTGGTATTAATAAATAACAAGTGAACAAAGTTTGGGGATACAAAAAATACATCAATATCTACGCAATCCTAAAGACTTAGTGTGTTTAATAAAAATGTCCCTAGGTATCAATTTCATGAGAGGATCAGCAACCATATCATGCGTAGAGATGTATTTCATGTCTACTTCTTTTCGTGTAACCATATCTCTGACAAAATTGTATCTGATGTCTATGTGTTTGGTCTTACAATGGAACTTTGGGTCCTTGGTGTAAGCAATTGCTGCTTGACTGCCATAATATATTGTGACTGACTCATTTATAGCATCAATATCCAAATGATTTAGGAATCTCTTAAGCCAAACACCCTCTTGTACCATAGCTAAAAATGCTACAAATTCAACTTACATAGTTTAAAGTGTTATACAGTACTATTTCTTGCTATGCCATGAGATAGCACCCTTGTTGAGTAAGAAAACAAATCCTGAGGTGGATTTTCTTTCATCCATGTCTCCAACCTAGTTAGCATCAGTGTAGCCTTTCAAACTTAGACTTCCATCTTGATAGCATAATGAATAATCGACAATGTCTTTTAGGCACCTTAAAAATCCTCTTAACTGCTTGCCAATGTGCCAGACCTAGATTGGATTGAAATATGCTTACCATCCTAACTGTAAAGCAAATATTGGGCCTAATACACATTATTGCATACATTAGGCTTCCAACAACACTTGCATAAGGGACATTCTTCATACATTCTATTTCTTCTAGAGTTTTGGGACACAGCCTTCGGCTTAAGCTTTCACCTTTGGCAATAGGAGAATCTATGGGTTTACAATTAGGCATATTAAGTCGCTCAAGAACTTTCTTTATGTATGCCTCTTGAGAAAGAGACAATAATTTCCTTGAACGATCTCTCGATATCTTTACTCTGAGAATAGATGAGGCTATAGACACTTAATTTTGGCCCTAAATGAGTTTAGTCCTAACTAAAAGTCCCAAATCATATCCAATCCAATTTTAAAAGCTTGAAGTAAGTCCAGTCCAATTTTAAAAGCCCAAACCAAGGTTGGTCCAATTTTAAAAGCCTGAAACAAGCTTGGTTTAACTTAAAAGCCAAAATCATGACGAATTGGCCATGCCAATGAGCCCTTAATTCCAACCTTATTCAATTTTAAGTGTCCTAATTGTGACTAAATTCAAAGAGACTTGGAAAAACAAAAGATTTTTGAATAGGATTGGGATTGATGAGCCGGGTGATCACCCTAATTCTGCCTATAAATACAAATCAATTGGCAATAAGAAGGGAGACAATCAGGGAGCCACAATCAGCAATTAAACAATAATAATTAGGCAAAAACAATAAGCAAAAGAAAGAGAGATAGAGAGCAATCAAACCAAAAGAGATAAAGAGCAATATAACAAAGAGACAGTAGCCAAAACTTAAGGATATAGTAGGTAATCTTTGGATTATCTAATTCAACCAAAAGTTATAGTTGATCCAAGCCAACCATAACACTCTCAGGAAAACTTCCATATTAGCTTCTCTGTAGAAGTTGCGGTGTTCAAATGAAGTTTGGTTCAACGAAACTATTTTGATGGAGCAAACAAATGAAGTTATGATTTTCAATATTTGTATTTGTTAATTTAATGGATTATTGTTTATTTTAAGACATTGTAAATCTATTTTGATTTGTTTCATCATCTTGATTTTGTTGGATTAAATACCAAAAGCCTTAATTCTTTAAATTAAAATCTTAGCTTCATAACCCTAATTTAGTATATTATATTAAACCTTAATTTTTTAGTCAAAACCCTAGTCTTATAATTCAAAACCCTAATTTATCACCAAAACTCTACTTTTAAGATTTAAAACCTAGTTTTAGGATTAAAACCCTAATCTCCCATATTAAACCCTAATTTGTAAATAAATCCCTAATTTTGTGTACTAAACCCTAGTTCTAGGTCTAAACCTTAATTCCATAACCCTAATCTCCCATATTAATAAAGACCCTAATTTTGTAACAAAAAACCCTAATTTTATAATTGGAACCATAAATTGATGATAAAATCCTAATTTTATTAGTTTTGCCCTAATTTATAATCATTTGCATGATGATTAGCTATTTGATTGGATTACTTGTTTATTTATTATGAATGTTGAATCTTTGATTAAGTGTTTATGGATTTGAGGTTGTAAAGGCATAGATTGAAAATAAAATTTTCCATATAATGTTGAATCTTTATTTTCACATCCCAAGGTTTTAGGATGCTCAGGTTGAGTTTTCGTCCTATCCATAAATCATATGGTGTTGTTGGGATGGATTTGGAGGGCACGCGGTTAAGTACGTATGTGGTAATTAATAATGCATCGCCCCATAAAACAATGGGCAATTTAGCTTATGCCATCATAGACCTAACAATTTCTAGGAGCGTCCTATTTCTCCTTTCATCAACACCATTTTATTGTGGAGTTCGAGGAATAGTTAGTTGGTGCTCTATTCCCTTTTTATCACATAATTGTTTGAACTGATAAGACGAATATTCACGACCCCTATTGGTTTGAAGTGCTTGCACTTTCTTGTCTAGTTGATTCTCAACTAAGTTGAGGTAGTTCTTGAAGTAACTTAAAGCTTTAGATTTATGTGCAATCAAGTAGACATGACCATACTTAGTATAGTCATCTATAAAGGTGATGAAATAGTAAGCATCGTGCCTTGCATTCACATTCATTGGATCATAGGTGTCTGAATATATAAGTTGCAATGGAATGGTAGCTCTTGTACCTTTACCGAAGGGGTTTCTCGTAGCTTTTCCTGCTAGACAAAATTCGCAAGTAGGTAATTCTACTTTATTAAAGTTTGATAGAAGACCAACCCTTGCTAATCTATCCATATGCTGTTGGCTGATATGACTTAGCTTATTATGCCATACATTCACATCATCATCAAAGTTAAAATGGTGAATATAGAAAATTCTTTCACCTCAAAGTTACTTCACGTCATTGTGCATTGGCATTGCTGATATGACTTAGCTTAGTTCCACTGTTATTTGTGGAACGTGAAGCAATAAGGTTTGACCTCTACATAACATTAGTTTGCAGGTGCAAATTCCTTTCACCTCAACATGAGCATTGTTCCCTATGAAAATCCATCTCTCCCTAGTGGATAATTGATGAAATTCAATGAATGCTTCATGATCCTTCATTACATAGTCGGTGGCTCCCGAATCTATAATCCACAGAGGAATGGATTGTACCTTCTTAGGTGCAATGCAGTCCTTAGCATAATGACCCTTATTTCCACTATTGTAACATTTGACCTTCTCAAAGTTTCTCTTCTTAGGATGCTTCCTTATGTTTTGCTTTAGCTTCTTATTATCCTGACCATCCTTTGCTTTACCCTTGCCTTTGTTGTTATAGTACTTGTGTTTGTTGCCATGATTTCTTTTTGGACTAGCTTAGACTAAATGCGCCTCCGCACCGAGTTGCATAGCTGCAAGTCATTTAGCCTTCAATTCTAGTGATCGGAGGCATTAGCAAAGGTCTTGATAGCTAAACTATGTGCCAGGTGCATCCTCATATGCTCCTCGTTGTCTAATAAGGATCTGATAACTGCCTAGATCTTCTTCTTTTCAGTTAACTCATGATCGGGTTTAACACTCTTATATCCTATATATGTACAATACATACACCCAACATATGTAATATACGAATATAGGATACAAGAATGACACAATCCATTTTAATAAAAACATCCTTACTTTTTGAATCTATATAAACTTAAATCATTTAACTGATATAATGTAAATAATAGATAAAATATTACTTGTAAAACACATACATAACTTCATTACCAAATGTTTATCCAAAATATTTTTGATAGTTTGCGATATATACATATATATACATAAAAATATAACATAATATACATGAAGTCAAAATGTACAAAAAAATAAAATATGTACATGTTGGTAGTTTGTCTTTGATCTTGATGTTCAACAATCAACTCTGCACTCAAGATCTTAAGCCTAGACCCAGCTCGGTCTAGACGAACTGTCCGGCTCAACCAGATATACCCTGTCACTTGCGCGATGAATCACAATCTTGCTAAGCCAAAAGCCTAGTAATACAAATTTTGATAACAATAAAGTTCAAATACAATGCCAATGCACAATGCATAAGGATATTATATCTCATAACACTATATCTTAATATATTGCTTAATTGTTCCACAATTCATAATTCACATAAAAATAAACACAAGCATGGGCCTAAAGGATATAATATCCTAGAATTACTGTTTTGGTCCAAATTGACACCATGTGTCTAGCCCCGAAGGTAAATCAAGTAATTGCTTAAAAGCTAGCCCCGAAGGCAAATTAATATCACAATGAGGATAATCTCATATGTAACATCCCAACTAGGCTTCAAGGATTAGGCCCAACCCAACTTCAAGGGACTGCTACATCATAGGCATGCCGCCAAATATAGAACTCTGAAAATTGAATAACATACTAAGCATACAATTCTTTCATAATTCCATTATCAATATCTTTCTCATTTTCTCATGATCAAGCTAGGCACAATGCCTCAATTATCTCATTTATATCAATATAGCCATCACCAATGGCTTTACATAACATCTTTAATGTATACATAACAAACCACGTTATCCAAATCTTTTGGGTCATTATCATATCTTGCACATAGTTCACATTACATATAATGCATTTATGACATTATACAAATCATAGCATATTACTCATGCACAAACAATGTAGTAACTTAACACATTTTCTAACCAAAATGTATTAAGTCCAAATGTCATGCAAATATAATCAATTATTCAAAGTTTGTACTTACCTCTAAAAGCAACAAAATAAGCTCAAACACCACTTTCAACCTCCTCTTCCAAGATATCCCTCAACACTTGGATTGGCCAACTCAAGTCTCCTCAAAGCCTAAACTATATGTGATTATAAATAATAACTTAGTAACACACTTATAGGCATATACAAAACCTTTCAACACAAGGATAAAGAATACAAAAGAAAATAAGGAAAAGAACTATCTAAGGAAAAATCTACAAATGACATGCTCAATAACACAGGCGTGTTAATGACCGTGCCCTAAACCCACAACACAGAAGCTTTGACATGCTTAGTGACATGGATGTGTCAATAACCATGTCCTAAGCTCTGTATTATAGTAGATAAGACACATCTAGAGACATGGGCGTGTCCCTCTTCGTGCCAAAACTCCTATAACATAGTAGTTGTGACACGCTTAGTGACATGGGCGTGTCACTGCACGTGTCAAAACTCTAACATTACAGAAACTGTGACATGCTCAGTGATATGGGCGTGTCACTTCACGTGTTATAAATATTGAAAATAGGACCATCGACACGCCCAAAGACATGGCTGTGTCACCGAGCGTGTCAGGCCAAAATCCTAATATCACACATAATTGACACATCCAAAGTTATCTTTCTTTACCTTTCCAACTCTATTCAAACTCAACCAAATCTATCATTTTACCATAAAATACTTGTATATACATCAAAACAACTCAATTAAAAGCAAAATACACAATTTAAAACATGACTTCACAACTCCAAAGTTGCATAACCTAAAACTCTTATTCTCTTCACCAAACTTAACCATTTCTTCAATCCAACCCTAAATTCATAGTTAACTACTCGAAAAAACTTCATACATACCAATACCAACCATTAACACATACTACACCAAATATCCAATTCACACATATACAAACTTTCATGGAAGAAATCAAGGAAACAAGTTAGAAACTTACCAAATATGGAGAAAATCCCCAAAGCTCCAACTTGAATACTTGAAATCCTTCAATTACTTGAGCTTTCAAGAAGCAAATTCCTCCTTTCCTCTAATGGAGATAGCCGACCTTCAATTGAGAAAGAAGAAGAAGAAGAAGAAGGAGATCCCCAAACTCATCTCTATCCAACTAATACCCTTTTAACAACACAAATTTTCTGCTTTAAATTTTCACCAAGTAATATATATATATATATATATATTACTTAATTAATATAAAAATTATCTTCCATTAACTACACAATTAATTTTTCAACAATTTAAAATAATATTTGACCATTTTAAAATATAAACTTGTATATGTTATGTATATCTACATATATATATATATCATATACACATTTTACTTTTTCACTTAAATATATATATATATATATATATATTTAAATCATTTATTTAATTTTCAAAAATTAAAATTTTCAAAATTTTAGGATATTACACAAGCATTATGAAGCTCACTTATCATGTTAGACATCTCCCTGTGATGTTTCCTCATATTATGTTTAGGATGCTTGTTGTAAGTGTCGAACTTGATAGTGAGTGAGCACAACTTAGTTAGAGTACTCCACCGAATTTTTCCTTGAGGGGCGCCCATATGTCCCTTGTATATTCATAGTTGCAAAACTCTTTTATTATGTCATCGTCCATTGTGCTTAGTAAAGTAATACGAGCGAAAAAGTTTTTCCTCTTCTAGACAGAGAAGGCATCACGACCATGCCTATGTTGGGTCGTGGTTCCTTTTTGGTTAGATACCTTTATGATGGAACTCAGAGGTTCTAGTGCCTCATGTTCTTCTAGCACGTACATAATTTTCATGCTCCAGATCTCGTAGTTATCTCCAGATAATGTAGCACCTTTATTTAGTTTCAATAATGTTCTTGGAAGCAGATGACATTTTGTTATTGAGGAATTACTTCTAGACATTACATACACGAAATTATTAATGCCACAGTTTACATGTCATTATAATTTTACAACCAAATTATACATTAATATTAACACACATACAATCTCAAGTAAAAAGGTTACTTCGTTTGCAATTATCATCTCGATTATATGTGAAGATTAGTATTAATATAAAATATATATGCAAAATTATACGATTATTCAAACCAAGTTTTTTAAAAAATATATTTTGAATAATTTTGATTAATTAATGTCATGCACTAAAAAATAATTATACTATTTAATTATTAAAAGAAAAATGCATATTCCACTAATAATAAAATTTATAATTCATCAACCATAAATGAAAAAATATGAACAAAATAAATCCACTGAAAAAATCCTTATTATTAATATTTTTTACTAACAAAAAAAAGAATGACTTTGGATTTAAAAGTTAGACTGAAAAATTACGGATGACCTAACTCCTAACAAGAGTTGAAAGTCAAAGAGTATTCCTCAGGTTAATAGGTAAGTAATATATGGTGTCACTTGAAAATCTCTTAACCATTAACTTAGTCCCACTATGGCGTGTCATACCCTTATGTCTAGAGTAAGACTTTCTCGCAACCCCTAAGGAACACCAAATATAAAGAAAGAAATGAGAACAACTCAATATGTCTTATGTCCTTCACCCCATTCCTGATCAAGTAGCTCATGAAGTGCTGGATGAACAAACGAATTTCTCAACACCTGGTACATTGATCTTTGAGAATTTATCTCCATTAGCCACACCATCTCTTGACAAATTTCATGTATACGTAACATAAGACGCACTAGAAAATCTAGATTATAAACATGACTATTAGAACATATTTCTTGAGCTTTTAGTTTATTTTTCAGAGCCGCCAATTTCACCTTTCTCCTGACTCTAAGCTCAAGTGTACATGCCACAAAAGGTGTCCTGACAATGATAGTCATATGCTGTAACTTTTCACAATGAAAAGTTGGTCAAAAAACATAATTATACACTAATGTACAATTAATAAATTTAATAAAGAACACATCTTCATTAAAATAGGCATAAACAAGTTCAAAAAAAGTTTTCATTTTACAGATATTAAAAAAAGTTTTAGGTCAAAAAATAATTTTTTCATGTGAAAACATAATTTTTAAGCTCCTAGAAAAGTAAAATATATATTTTTAAAAAATCCAGAAGAAAATTTGGAATCAATATGTGAAAAAAGGTGAAAAAATGAGGTCTATATGAATTTTTAATCAAAAATAGGTTTTGGCTAATCAGGAGCTGCCACGTGCTAACTTCACCGGTCATTTCGCACAGCGATATGTCGTAGCCTGAAACGACCAGCACTGGCATGGCCTAGGAACGGGTCTTGTATCAGGAGGCTAGGAATACTAGCATAGCCTCCTCATGCTCCCATGAGCCACCTTACAGGCCGAATCGGTCGGTCAGGCTTTTTCCAGTATGATATTTTTGGGGTCTATGATACCAGTGGTGTGATAAAAAATAATTTAGTACACCCTAACCTATCGTTCTAGTATAATAATAGATTAATCCTTCATTAAAATTTAATCACAGTATATTAAAATTTCTAAATTTGAGCATCCAACTTTAAAAGGCCATATCTTGCTCCAATTAACTGCGATTTTTGCAAATAATATACCAAGTCGAAACTCTACATGTGTATTTTCATATGAAATCATAAAATCACTTATACAAAAGCAATAAGATAGTGTTGTTTTATGCCTAAACATGTCCATATGAGTTAATTATTAAAGTTCATAAATAATTCAATAAAAAATATTTTTAAATAAATAATCAACCTAATTATTCATAAAAACTAGAGCATAGACAACTATAGCTCTGATACCAATGTTGAAAAAAAATCCAAATAATTAGAGGTTTGGATCTCACCTCTGACGATGCTCGTGGAAGATTAATCTTGTGCTTATATTACTAGTCTTGAAGAACAATCACCAAAGAGGGAAAGTTCTCACTTTTCATAGTCTAAAAATCAAGCCTAAACCTCTCAATCTCACACTCTCAGAGTAAGGAATTATGGGAGAGAAAAACTATAGTAGCCAATCTTTTTTGAGTTTACAGATACTCATATATTTATCGTGGCAAAATCCTTCTCTTAGAAGAATTTGTCTTTTGACTTTAGAGATAAAATTAAACTCTTTTGGATTATCCTAATTATCCAAGAATATTATCTTCTTCCAAATATATTAATATTATATGATAATATTAATTAAAATAAATATTATCATTAAATAATATTTATAAATATATTGGTTCATGGATCTATCCACCCTCCATGACCCAAAACCAACAATTGAAAATAATTAAAAACTTGGTTAGAATATCCTAAAATATTAGTCAAAATACAACTCTATCAACTCCTCTAAACTTAAACCATTGCTTGTCTTTATGTAATTAATAATAAAATCCCTCAAAACAGACTTCATCATATGTCAAGGTTAAATACATAAATTTAAACGATTAAAAATTTTTAAAATTTAAATCTATTTTCAGCTCCATAAGCATATTTACTTCAGTCTTACCTCTTTTGCTCAAGAAATTTAATAGATTGCAATCAATTGTTTGAACTTTAGTAGGTTTATATTCTTTTTACAAAAATTTCACCTATTCTTATATGCATGTTTAATTAAGCTTTCTCCACTAATATACCTTACTAACTTAAGGAAAAATCAGAAGTTCTTTTGTAGGCTTATAATGAGGTCTAAGAAGGTTAACATTTAAGGCAAAGCTCAAAAAGAATTTAGGTCTCTTATCTTCTAAATTACCTTTCAACCTTTAAGTATAGCTCCTTTCCTTGTTGAAAATTGTTTCCATAGTTGCTCCTAACTTGCTTCTTCTTGCTTGATATGCTTAGATTGAGGAAATCATCCTAATTATAATTTTTTTTTATATAATTTTTTATGAGGATAAAAATAAATAGGGTTTCCCCCAAACTTAAAACTTGACAAAGAGTCCTAATAAATGGAAAATTTTATGTGAGTCTAAATATAAGAAAAGTAAAATAGAAGATAATTGACCCTAAAAAGGTAGAAGATTAGGGCTTACTTTAATCGAAAAGAACCAAAAGCTAAAAATTCAATTTGGCTCAATGGGAAAAAACTAGAGGCAATGTTTATAAATTGGTTGACTTAACAAACAATACCTAAATCATTTTTTCCTATACTTACCAAGGTTCAATTTTGCCTTAGAAGCTCTTTTAAACATATTCTAGAACTAGGTAAAAAAATAGTTTCAAAAGGATATGCAATTTTCTAAATATTCACAATTAATCACTTTCAATTAAACTCAAGAACTTATTTTGGTCAAAATCCATAAAGCATAGTTATTTTAACAAATTTTTAAATTTTAAAAATTTTAACAGAAAAAATTTAGTATATAAAGTATATAAAATCGAATGTTTGGCTATTGTGAAGTCATTTATCCTAACATTAAAAATCATCTACTCTTAATATTTTTTTATAAACAAAAATATAATATATAACATTTAAAACATCTTAAGCATCCAAAATATTATTTAAAACTAAAGCATCCAAATTAAGTAAAATACTAAAGCATCCAAATTAATCATCCAAATAGAAACAGGCAAAATCATAAAAACAAGTATTGAAATTCATAAAACCACGCCATAAATTATAAAGTACTTTACTGAAAATAATTTGAAGGAAACTCCCCAAAACTTGAAATACCACTATTTTAGTGATCAACATCACTAGGAGGAGGCTGTTGTGGTGGAGGATAGTGAAGGCCAAACTGGGCAAAGAAATTGTTGATATGCTCACTTAACCCAATCATTTGAGTGGAAACTGTGTGGACTTCTTGCTCCACCCCTCCAAATCACTATTTTATGTTGTCAAATCTTTAATCCCAAGCTGCATTCTTGCGATACTTTTTTTACTTAAAAGCATCAAATTTATTTGACAAAGACTCAAATGAATTTGAAGAAATAGAGGGTCCAGCCTTAGATGGGCAAGGAGGAGAGTGATGTTGTTCTTCAATTTCCTCAAATCTTCTACATCTCTTATTAAATCATCCTATCAAGCTCAACATTTGCATTAGAAGGTCCCAAAACTACATTTCTACATCCTCTCTTTTCAACTAATTTCATTGCAAGAATAGTGGTCACACCAATTGTAGATTTTCCAAGAACAAGGGCAAGATTATCAAATCAGATACCTAAATAGTCGGCAATTTTGGTAATCATGCCATAAATCACTATTTTCCCTGACTGCTTTCTAACTTCCTCATATCTTTTGGCAAACCAAAAGCTAGAATTAAAAATTTTCTTTTCTAAAGCACAATAGAAAATTGGAGTTCTTTTGAGTTCACAGTTCCTTGACTATCTCCTTTACCAAAAATAGCATTAGCCAAGACATAATGAATGTATCTGTAGAATGGGTTGGTAAAATTTGAAGATTTAGAAATTTTACTATTAAATATGCCCAAACCACCCAATCTAGTCCAAGTCTCTTATTCATTAAATCCATGGGCCTGTCCATAGGTCCCTTGTAATCCCACCAATCCTATAGCATCTCCAAATTCAACAATATCCCAATCATGTCTAAAGTTATACCTATAGTTCTTGTTTGGTGGTGTGAATTTAAAAGAGTTTAAAAATTCAAAAGTAGGCTCTGCATATGTGGAAAAATGCATTATGGCAAACATCAATCATTTCATAGCAGTAAACAATGTCATCAATTCATCATACCATCCTGATTTTTCAATCACATCTCCATTAATAAAACTAGAGAGCACAATTTTTCTAGAGTTTAAATCATGGTACCTTTTTCTTTGCACTTTATCCAAGAATTGAATTTGAGGATACATGTTTGGAGGCTGTGGTGGTGGTGGTGGTGATTCCTTCATTCTTTGTGATGGTGGAGATCGAGTGGAGGATAGTATTGAGCTTGAAGAGTGATCTTGACCTCTCCTTGATGATGAACCTTTGGAAAAACCCATTCTTTTGCCAATTGCTTGGTTATGTTCATTTTGATTGATGAAATTGGAGAATTTTTGGTGGAAATTTATGTTAAAGGTTGGTTTGAGCATGGGGTGAGAGAGGGATGACATGGGTTTTGAATTTGTGTGGGTAGGTTTTTAGAAAAGTGGAAGGAGAGAGAAAAAGGTCTTTTTTATAGTATCAGAGGTGCCACAGTCATAGGCATGGATGCCACAACCGTGGCTTTTGCTTTGACTGTTTTGACCTCGTATGCTCTGCCAATTCACAAAATAGAAATGAATGCCATGGCTATGGGTTTCAGATGCCACAGCCGTAGGTTTCAGATGCTACGGTTGTGGGTTTGAATTTGATTCTACCACTTTTTCCTAGTTAAATTGCTCAGTTTGTCCAAATTTAAAATGAATGCCATAGTCAGGGGGTCAAGATGCCATGGCCATTGGCTTTGTTTGGCCACTGCCTCTCCAATTTTTCTTTTCTGCTTTGTTTTCACATGTTTAGAACAAATCCCACGATTATGGTGATGATATACCACGATCGTGGCATTCATTTTGCCACTGTTTCTTCTTCCTTTTGAAGTCCAAATTACCTGAAAATAATTTCTTAAGAGAAATTAATAAAAAAATAGTAAAAGAACGACCAATTAAAATACAAAATGAAAGAAGAAAATGAGTTGGGTTGCCTCCCAACAATCACTATTTTTATAGTCCACATTTTGTCTTTATCCAAATTTGAGTGACTAGTTGTTAAAGTAGTAGACACTTTCATTGTACCAGATTGCCAATGTAGTAGGGCTTCAAATGTTGGCCATTGACCTTAAAAGTTTCCATTGCTTTGTTTATGATACCTACAGCTCCATATGAGTATACTGTCATAACATGGAATGGATTTGACCAACGAGACTAGAGCTTTCCAAGGAAGAGCTTTATCCTTGAATTATACAATAGAACTTGTTGCCTTTCATAGAATTGTCATGGTTGGATACGCATGTCATGCCATGCCTTTGTCCTTTCCTTTTAGATCATGGCATTTTCATAGGCTTGAAACCGAATTTCATCTAACTCACTTCATTATAGAAGTTGCCTTTGTCCTGTTACTTCTAAATCCATATTCAAATATTTGATAGCCTAATATACCTTGTGCTCGATTTCCACAGGTAGATGGCATGCTTTTCTAAAGACTAGTCAGTATGGGGACATGCCAATAGGAGTTTTAAAAGTCTTAAGATAAGCCCACAATGCATCATCAAGTTTGAGTGACCATTCTTTTCTTAAATTGTTAACTATTTTCTCCAAGATCCATTTGAGCTCCCTATTTGATATCTCAACTTGGCTACTAGTTTGAGGGTGATAAGGCATGGATACTTATGGTGCACTCCATACTTCTTAAGAAGAGAATCAAAGATTTTTGTTGCAAAAGTGAGTACCACCATCACTTACTATAGCTCTAGGGACTTCGAATCTTGTGAAGATGTTCATCTTAATGAATTTGGTCACTATTCTTGCTTCGTTTGTTGGACTTGCTACTGCTTCAACCTATTTTGATACATAGTCTACCACCACCAAGATATATTGATTGTTAAAGGAAGGTAGAAAAGGACCCATGAAGTCAATTTCCCCAACATCAAAAAATTCAACTTCAAGGATTGAGTTGAGTGGCATATCTTGCCTCCTTGAGATGTTTTTGATTCCTTGACAATGATCACGGGCTTGAATGAAAGCTCTTGCATCTTTATACACAGTAGGCCAGAAAAATCCAGATTGCCAAAATTTAGCACTCGTCTTTAAAGTACTAGAGTGGCCACCACATTCTTGTGGATGGAAAAGTCCAAGATGCTTTTGATTTCTTCCTCCAATAAACATCTTTAAATCATTTTGTCCCCATAATACGTAAATAGTTGAGGCTTCTCCCATATATAATGTTATACATTGGAGAGCAATTTCTTAATTTGAGAAGAAGAAATTTTTGTTGGAAGAATGCCACTAGCTAGATAATTGAAAAAGTCAGCATACTAAGGGATATAATTTTTAAAAGAATAAAGGTGCTTAATTCATTGATGGGTAGTTTTACTTCCTTATCCTTGTGTTGCTTCAATATTGAGAGATGGTATGTTACCACATTTTCTTCTTCCTTTTTGTCTTTGATTTCAAAATCAAACTCTTAGAAGAGTAAGATCCATCTAATTAATCTCGGTTTAGCTTTCCTCTAGCTCATAAGGTACTTGATAGCTGTATGGTTGGTGTAGACAATAATCTTGTATTCCAATAGGTATGATTGGAATTTGTCAAGAGTAAAAACTATGGCAAGCATCTCCTTTTTAATTCTAGCATAATTGATTTGAGTGTCGTCAAGTATAAGACTTACGTAGTATATCACATGGCTCTTCTTGTCTTTCCTTTGACTCAAAATAGCTCTAATTGCATAACTACTAGCATTACCTATAAGCTCAAATGGAAGAGACTAATCATGTGGTGAGATAATAGGAGTTGCAGTAAGAGCTGCTTTTAACTTGTTAAAAGTAAGTAAATATTCATTAGAAAAATTAAAAACAACATATTTATTCAATAATTCACACAAAGGTTTAGCAATCTTGGAAATATCCTTTATAAAATGCCTATAAAATTATACGTGTTTGAAGAAGCTTCGAAATCCTTTAACATTGGTAGGTGGTGGTAATCTTTCAATGACTTCCACCTTAGATCTATCCACTTCAATTCCTTTTTAAGAGATCTCATGTCCAAGTATAATGCCTTCTTACACCATGAAATGACACTTATATCAATTAAGCACGAGGTTCATTTCTACATCTCTTGAGAACCTGTTTCAAATTTTGAAACAATGATCAAATGTAGAACCATAAATAGTAAAATCATCCATAAAAATGTTAACTATTATTTTTACAATATTTGAATATATGGTCATCATGCATCTTTGAAAAGAGGTCGGTGCATTGCACAATCCAAAGGGCATCATGCGATAAGCAAAAGTTTTATATGGGCATGTGAAAGTGGTCTTCTCTTAATCTTCAAGGGCAATTGGAATTTAAAAATAACCTAAATAACCACAAACAAAAGCAAGCCTTTCAAGCATTTGATCAATAAAAGGTAAAGGAAAGTGGTCCTTATTGGTGGATTTATTCAATTTCCTATAGCCTATGCAAACTTGCCAACTAGTGACTATTCTTGAAGGAATTAACTCATTATGTTTATTAGTTATTATAATCATCCCTCCCTTTTTAGGAACTATATGTACATGACTTATCCAAGAACTATAAGAAATATGGTAAATTATTCTTTTATCTAGTAATTTTGTCACTTAGACTTTAACAACCTCTTTCATGTTTGGGTTTAATCTCCTTTGTTGATCTATCAAAGGTTTAGAATTTTCTTCCAATAAAATTCTATGCATACAAATTGAAGGGCTAATCCCCTTAGTGTCAGATAAAGTCCGACCTATTGCCTTTTTATATTTTCTAATCAAGTTCGAGGTTTGATTTAACTGAATTTCATATAGATTAGCATTTACAATAATAGGCAAAGAATCATTAAGTCTAAGAAACACATACTTGAGATGATTGGGAAGAGGTTTTCTAATTCAGAAGATTTCTCAATAGAAGGAGGAGGTAGATGTTTACCTTTTCTAATATCTACAAATTTTTGAAAATGCATCATTGGAGTTGCTTCTAAAGCTAAAGCATAGGCAACTTCTTAATTTTTATCATCTGGAGCTAAACTGTATGCAAGAAAAGTTTCTAAAGGATCTTCAACAAATTTTAACTCACACGTTGGTTGCACGCATTCATCAATGATGTCAATTCGAAAGCAATCATCTATGAAAGTAAGACTTTTGGTAGCTTTTGTTAAATTTAATTCCACTCTTTCTTCCCCTACTTGTAAATTGAGCTTTCCACCATGAACATCGATCATTGCTAGCTATGGCAAAGAATGGCCTTCCAAGTATAAGTGGAATTTCTACATCTTCATCCTTTTTAAACTTAAAAAGTCTACTGGAATGTAGGGTTTATTCACTTTTACAAGAACATCTTCAACCACCCTAATTGGGTATTTGATTGAACGATCCACTAATTAAAGAGACATTTTTATTGGTTTAAGTTGGGTGAAGCCAAGTCTCTTATAGATTGAACTAGGCATTAAACTAATACTAGCACCTAAATCACATAAAATTTTATGGAATTCTACTTCACCAATAGTGCAAGGGGTTGAAAACTCCCTACATCTTTTAGTTTTGAAGGAAACTTGTTTTGAATCACCACACTGCATTCTTTAGTATGTGTAATTTTGACATTGTCTTCTAACTTCCTTTTGTTGGACAACAATTTCTTGAAGAACTTCACATAAGTTGGCATTTAAGCAAGTGCCTCTATAAAAGAAATGTTTATGTGAAGCTGCTTGAATACTTCTAAGGACTTTTCATATTGCTTATCCAATTTTTATTTCTTTAATTTTTATGGGAAAGGAATTGGAGGCACACATGGTTTAATGATTTCTCTTGGTGATTCCTTATCTTAAGCTTATATTTCTTTTTTATTATCCCCAACAAGAGTTGGAGCTTTCTTTAGTTGAGGTTCTTTAAGTTGTAATCCACTTCTCAAAGTCACAACTTTGAAGGCTCTCTCGGGTTAATTTCACGTTGACTCGATAGAGCTCCTTGATTGTGAGTGTTTAGAGAACTTGTAATTTATCCTATTTGTGTTTCTAGACTCCTAGTTTTAGTTGAGAGTTATTCTATTTTCAATTCAAGCTTATAGTACTACTTTTCAAGCTTGTCAAATCTCTTAGATGTTGCTCCAATGAATTTTTCTAAGGTAGATTCATATGATGGCTTTTCTAAAGGAGGGAGGCTTTGGTTTTGACTTCTCATGTAGGGAGGTTGGTAGGGTGTCTTTTGATTATTTTGATTACCCTAAGATAAATTAGGGTGATTTCTCCATGTGGGTTATAAGTATTGCCTTGAGGAAAATTCTGGCCCCTATTTTGATTGTTCACAAATTAAACTTGTTTCATAATCCGACAATCAGTAGTATCATGATTCCCTCTACATCCTTCATAAGTTGATGAGGATGTTAAGCTGACTTGGCTGTAAGTAAGTAAAAATTGTCAACTTTGTGAAGACCATCAACTCTTCATGGATTATTCCTTTTTGAAGACTAGTGATAGTTTTTAGCTACCATCTCTTCAATCAATTCAAGAGAATCTGAAGGAATTTTATTAATAATAGTGCCACAGGCCGCTGCATCAATTATACTTTTGATAGAAGGGTTCAACTCATTGTAGAAAGTTTGTATCAAAAGCCAATCTAGTACTCTAAAGTGGAGATATCTCCTTTGAAGATCCTTAAATCATTCCCATACTTCATATAAAGTTTCTCCATCAGATTGTATGGAACTAGTGATATCATTTCTTAGCTTAGTAGTTTTGAAAGGTGGAAAGTATTTTGCTAAGAAAGCTGAGGCAAGTTGATCCCAAGTCATGAATGTACCAGTGTCTTAAAGAGCCATCGTCTTTTAGCTTTGTCTTTTAATGAGATTGGGAAGAGCCTAAGATGAATGACATCATTAGAAACACCATTCATTCTAAATGTGTCACACATTTCCAAGAAAGTGGTGATGTGAGTGCAGGCATCTTCATTATCTAAGCCATGGAAAGTTGATTGCTGAATTAAATTGATGAGTAAAGGCTCAAGCTTAAATTTGTTAGCTTGAACTAATAGTCTTGTTATGCTTGATCCGATGTCAGCAGTAGGTAGGTCATAGTCTTTGTGAGTTCTAGGTAGAGCTCTAGGTGCACCATTATTTATTCCTTCATTGTATAGTCCTTCGTTGTTTGCCATGCTTCCTTTTGATGAGAATAAAGGATTATCGATAGGATTTTTGGCTGAAAGTGAAGTACCATCATAAGTCAAAAATGCGTCTTCCCTTTGAACAGTGAGTGGAGAAAGAGAAAAGGAGAGAAGCCCCCGATCAGAAGGAAGTACTAGTTTCTTCTACTTTGTTCTTTAGCTTTTCCTTCCTTTCCTTGTTTTGTTTGTGATGAAATCTTTCAATGTCAATAGTATACGACACAAGTTCAGTGTTTGGGTTTCTGCACATATAAACCTAGAACCTGAAAGAAAGAGAAAAGGATTTTAAAATAAAATATCCAAAGCAATAATAGTTTAACATTATTAATATTAGAATTATCATCTTTCCCAGCAACAGTGCCAAAAACTTGTTGGTGGCTTAGTAGCTATTTGCCTTAACTGCAAATGCACAGATCATTCAAACGTAATAAGATAGTGAGTCGAGTATCATTCCACGAGGAAGGTAATTCTAAGTACCAAACAATTAAATTTGTTATTATTTAGATAAAAGAAGTATGAATTGAAGATAAATTGAAGTAAATAAAAGTGAATTGCTTTTGGTCTTTATTTAATATGTTTAATCTTAGGGTTATGCCACTTTAATTGGTTTACTATGGATTTTCTAAAGTGTTGATTTAATTTTTAGTTTTCCTTTGATTAATGGTTAGATTCTCCTAAATTAAGTCTTAGTTTCTCTCAAGTATTAAAACTAATATTGAATTTAACCTTATGTCTACTCTTGTGATCATAATTAATTAAATAAATTTATTAAGTTTTGTGAGGATCTTGTGTCAACTTCTTAAGTGTTTACCTTATCTCTAAGTGAAAACTTGCTTAAAATTATTACCTCATTGGACTAGTGTTATGCTTCCACTCTCGCTTCATCACATACTATCTCAAATTAATTAATTATTGGCCAGATAATGAAATAATGTTAATTCACCATAAAATCATAACAATTAAAAATGAATAACAAATAAACTAAATTATGAAATCAACTAGCTAAATAAACATAGTGTACCCACACTAATGAATCAATTAGATTAACTTAGCTAGCAAGCTAATTAGTCAGTAAAGATGTAATTGGGCCTCAATCAAATCTGAAAACTAAACTTTATAAATATGAATATAAACTACATAGAATACATAAACAAACCATGCATATATACACATATATCTCAGTAGGAGATAGAGCACCCGAAACCACAAATGGATATCTCTATTTTAACTTCAATTACCCAAACATGAATAGCTCGATCGGCAAAAGAAAATAAAAATTAAGCTAACAAACCGGTGGCAATCCAAAATATAACACCCTTATACCCTATATACGTACAATACGTATTTTCAGTATATGTAAAATAAGCATATACGGTACACAAATATCACAGACTGGTTTAATAAAAATTTTCACATTTCTGATTTAAAATTTCAAATAGTAAATATATAAAATTAAATAGTATATAAATATTCTTTACTTGTTATAGGAAAAAATAAATATTTTATATGAAAATCTTTGGAAAAAATTCGCCAGAGTTTTATCCGTAATTTGGACATCTCAAAATTTATCAATTACACAATCTGCAAAAAGAACACTTCCAATAAACAATAAACCACATCTTCACCTTAACTTCTAAATTTTTATACAATTTTCTCAAAATATTTATATATATTGATATATATATATAATTTAGAACACATTTAAACCCCCATTTCAAATAACTTAACCCAAACATTCTTTATAGTTTACAATACATAAAATCCAAAAACATGATATAATATGCATAATACCCAAAATATACAATAACATAAAATATATTCATGCTGATGATAATGTTTCTGATCTTGATATCAACTATACAAGCACAACCACAAATCTAGACCTGACCTGATCTAGAAGAACTCTCTAGCTCAGCCGAAACTACCCTGTCACCTACGCGATGTAAACAATCACGCTAAGCCAAAAGCCTAGTGATACAAACTTGATAACAATAAAACTCAAATGCAATGCCAATGCACAATGCATATGGATATCACATCATTCCATTTTTTCATACTTTTCAAATATTTCACAATCCATAATTCTCATAAAATAAACACAAGCATGGGCCCAAAGATAACTAATATGCTATTCAAATTTCAGAGTTACTATTTTGGTTTATAATGACACCATGTGTCTAGTCCCGTAGGCAATATATTAATATAATAATCCAATTAGGTCTGAGCTTACGACTCAGTCATTTCACCCAGCCTAGCTTCAAGGACTTATTTTTTAGGCTTACGACCTGGTCATTTCACCTCAAAAATATTTTCACAGTGATGCCCAACGTCTAGCCCGTAGGCAAATCATAGCCATGCCGCCAAACACAAAACTCTGAAAATTGAATAACATACTAGGCACACAATTTATTCATATTTCTTATTTATATCGATATCAATTCATTTCATTATGTTTCCACATATCTCATTACATTATACTATATTTTTCCATTTACAACACATTACCCAATTACTTCGGGCATTTCCATATAATTCACATATTAATCACATTTAATGTAATCTAGCCAATACCAATAGTTTTTTTAACAATGTACTTAATGCATATACAACAAATGGCATTACCCAAACACTTTGGGTCATTTTCACATGATACACATATTTCACATTTTACACAATTTAGCCATTATCAATGGCTTTTCACAATGCATTTAACACATATATGACATTACAAATGTCATAGCACATTATTCATACATAACCAATGTATCAAGTAGCTTAACACATTTTTCAATCAAAATGTGTTAAGCTCAAATGTTATGCAAACACAACCAATGTATTCAAAGTTTGTACTTACCTCAAATAACAACCAAAACAAGCTTAAAACAACCTCCAATCCTATCCTTCCAACTTGCCCTTCACCACTTGCATGAATCAAATCAACTTCCCTCAATGCCTAAACCAAATGTGATAGCAAATAATCATTTAGTATCACATTTAATGACATTTTTAATATTAAACCATAATTAAACCCTATCCAAGCAAAAATTCAAAATTTAAGGCTAACCTCACTTTAACTTTGGATTCTCATATTAGTCCATTCATTTTAATATATTAAGTTTATTTATATTATTAGAAACATATTTTAATACATTTAAAACATTTACATTACAAAAACACACTCTTATACACAAAACCCTAAAATGACATAACCTTCCCCCATTGAAGATTTTCCATTTCAACACAATCCATTAATCATTTTAAGATTATATTCATCACTTATATCACCAAACGACAAGATAAAACTAATAAAATTATACAATTCAACAACTTTGAAAAAATCATTTTCCAAAACCCTAAATCACACTTCCATTCTCAAACTCCCACCAAACTTAACCAAATCTACCATTTGACTTTAAAATCGTTGTTTATGCATTAAAACAATACATTTGGAATTAATTTGCATAAGTAAAACACATGATTTCAAGAATTCAAATTTTTCATAACCCTAAATCCTCTCTCTTCACCCAACTCATCACAAACTTAATTCTTTCTTCCATTTAACTTGAAAATCATTAATAATTAATCAAAATAGCTTCATTCATACCCAATTAAACAATTAAATCATGCTAATAGAAAATTCTAAAATTCACATATTTATACTTTCATAGAAAATAAAAAATTAAGAACAGAAGCTTACTAACCTATTGGAAATCCACCAAAACTTCAATTAATTCTTGAAAATTCTTGTCAAAATGAGTATTTGGATGAAGAAAAATCACTCCCATGGCCATGGAATTTCATTTTTTTGAAGAAGAAAAAGAAGAAGACAAATTTAATTTTCTCTTTCTTTCCACTTAAAAAAATATAACCATATATAAATTTTATTTTATTTTAATAAATAAATAATTATTTAATTATTTTAAAACCCCAAATTACCTCTTCCAACTAAAAATAATTTATTTTTAATTTATTTAAATAATTTTAAGTTTATAAGATATAATTACTATTTTGCCCTTAGACTTTAGACTTTTCTTTTAAAAGAGTTGACTGATGTATTTGTTAAGTATATGTTAGGTATATTTCATATATGCATTCTACTTTTTCACTTAAAATCCTTTCATTTTTCATTTAAATCATTAATTTAATTTATCCAATTTAATTATAATATATTTTATCAAATTTTCAAAAATTAGAAATTTTCAAAAAAAAAATAGAATATTACAATTCTCTCCCCCTAAAATAAATTTTGTCCTCGAAATTACCTGCTCTCAAGTCTGGAACAATTGAAAAAACTGACTCTGCATCACCTGCTCACTCTCCTATGTCACCTTCTCAGTGGCATGATTTCTCCAAAGGACTTTCACAAGTGGCACCCTCTTATTCCTCAATTCTTTAACCTCTCGTGCCAAAATCACCACTAGTTCTTCCTCGTAAGTCGGATCTGGACTCACCTCAATATACTCCACTGATAAGATATGAGATGGGTCAGACATGTATCTTCAAAGCATCAAAACATTAAAGACATTATGAATTCGATCCAACTCAGGCGGTAAAGCTAGTCTATAAGCCACTGGGCCAACTCCCTCCAACACCTCATATGGTCCTATGAAACGAGGACTCAACTTCTCTTTGAGACCGAACCTCAGAATCTTCTTTCATGGAGATACCTTCAGAAACACTTTATCTCCCACACTGAACTCTATGTCTCTTCTCTTCAAATCTGAATAGAATTTCTATCAGTCTAAAGCTGCCTTCAAACAACCCCAAATCACCTTCACTTTCTCTTCTGTTTCCTTAATCAAATTGGGACCGACCAGTTTACCTTCTCGAACCTCATCCTAAGACAAAGGCGTCTTGCATCTCCTGCCATACAAGGTCTCATAAGGAGCCATCCCAATACTGGACTGATGACTGTTGTTATAAGCAAACTCAATTAGTGGCAAAAATTTATCTCAATTTTCGGTAAAATCAATGATACAGCTCCTCAATATATCCTCTAGAATCTGTATCACTCTCTCTGACTATCCATTTGCCTGAGGATGGAAAACAGTACTAAAAAACAATCGAGAACCCAAAGCATCATGCAAACTCTTCCAAATTCTCGAAGTAAATTGGGGATCTCGATCCGACACCAAAGAATCTGGGACTCCATGCAACCTCACTATCTCACTGATATACAACTCAGCCAACCTCTCAAGAGAATAATCCATCCGAACTGGAAGAAAATGAGCTATCTTCGTCATCCGATCAACTATCACCCATTTTGCATCATGCTTCTTTTGGGGCAAAGGCAGTCCAGTCACAAAATCCATTGTCACTCTCTCCCATTTCCACTCGGGCACTGATAAAGGTTGGAGCAACCTTGAAGGAACTTGGTGCTCAGCCTTCACTCTCTGGCAAGTGAGATATATGGATACAAACTCTGCTATGTCCCTCTTCATACCTGACCACCAATAATATCGCTTCAAGTCCTGATACATCTTAGTACTCTCAGGGTGCATAGCATAAAGTGACTGATGTGCTTTCTCTAATATCATCCTTTTCAATTCTGCATCATCAGGAATGCACAACCTATCTCTGTACAATAGACTGCCATCATTCCTCACAAAAAAGTCTTGACTCTTCTCCTTCTGACAAACCAACACAATTTTTTGAATTCTTTCATCTGCCAACTGAGCCTCCCTAATATGATCCAACAAGACTGGCCTCAACAGCAACTGAGCTATCAAAGCACCATCATCACAAGACTCAAATCTAGCATGAAACGTTCTCAACTCAACAAGCAACAAGAGCAAATAAGTAGTCAAAACTGCCAAAGACTTCTAACTCAAGGCATCAGCAATAACATTTGCCTTACCAGGATGATAATCAATCAAACAGTCATAATCTTTAATCAACTCTAACCACCGTCTCTGCCTAAGATTCAGCTCTCTCTGAACACCCACGTATTTCAAACTCTTGTGATCCATATAAATGAAATACTTTTTCCCATACAAGTAATGCCGCTAAATCTTCAAGGCAAAAACTATAACTGCTAATTCCAAATCATGTATTAGGTAATTCAGCTCAAGTGGCTTTAACTGTCGAGAGGCATAAGTAATGACTCTACCCTCCTTCATCAGAACACAACCTAAACCACTATGTGAAGTATCACTGTAAATCACATAAGGTTTACCTTCCACAGGCAGGGTAAGGACAGGAGCCTGAGTCAACATCTCACTCAGCTGCTCAAAACTCACCTGACACCGATCTGTCCATACAAATCTAACTCATTTCTGAAGTAATCTGGTGAGTGGAGTAGCTATCATAGAAAAACCTTTTACAAACCGATGATAATAGCCTGCCAAACCCAGAAAACTTCTAACCTCTGTCATAGTCTTCGGTGGACTTCAATTCAAAATTGCCTCAACTTTACTCGGATCAACTCTAATACCCTCTGTTGAAACCACATGACCGAGAAAAGCTACCTGATTGAGCCAAAACTCACACTTAGACAGCTTAGTATACAACTTCTTTTCTCTCAGAGTCTGCAATTCAATCTGCAAATGCCTATCATGATCCTCCTCATTATGCGAATACACCAAAATGTAATCAATGAAGACCACCACAAATTGATCTAAATATGGTCTGAACACCCTATTCATCAAATCCATAAAAGCTGCTGGTGCATTCGTTAATCCAAAGGGCATCACCAAAAACTCATAATGCCCATACCTCGTATGAAAAGCTGTCTTGGGTACATCCATATATCGGACTCTCAATTGATGGTAACCTGATCTCAGATCAATCCTAGAGAATACTGTTACTTCCTTCAATTGATTAAAGAGATCATCTATCTAAGGAAAAGGATACTTATTCTTGATGGTCACCTTATTCAATTGCCTATAATCAATACACAATCTCAAGGTACCATCCTTCTTCTTCACAAACAACATAGGCGCTCCCCACGGGACACACTAGGGCGGATGAACTCTTTTTTCAACAACTCCTGCAACTGTATCTTCAACTCTCTCAACTCAGCAGGTGCCATTCGATAAGGGGTAATAGAGATAGGAGTGGTACCAGGCAACAAATCGATACCAAACTTCACTTTTTACTCAGGAGGTACCTCTGGCAACTCATCAGGGAAAACATCTGGAAACTTGGGAACTGTGGGTATACTGTCAAGCTGGGATCCCACTACTCTGGTATCCACAACATGAGCAAGATAATCCTCACATCCCTTCCAAAACATCCTCCCAGCTGAAACAAACATGGATGAAAGATACCTCTGCTCATTAGATACCATCACATTCCTACCATCATGTGTTCTCAGAGTAACACATTTCTTTTAAAAATCTACCACCGCCCCATGCCTGGATAACCAATCCATGCCTAAAATCAGATCATACTCCCTGAAAGGCATCTCAATCAGGTCACCGAGAAATTTTTCATCCTAAACAACAACTGGGCTATCTCGGTATACCCTACTCACCACAACACTATGCCCTATGAGATTTGTGACCAAAACATCAAATCCTAAGGACTCAGAATACAAATCACTCACAGGAAAGATGGATGCACTGATGTAAGAATGAGTCGACCCAGGGTCTAATAATGCAAGAACTAAAGTACCAAATAAAGTAAAAGTACCAGTAATAACAGCTGAAGCATCCGGCTGCCTCTGCATCACATAAACTGGCTGTAATGGCCCTGTCTCATCTGGTCTACTATCTTTGGCTGTAGAACCTCCTCTCTGACTAGTCCCAGATCAACCACCTCTACTAAAACTTCTGCCACCACGACCCCCTCTGACACTGGGTCGAGAAGCTACAGTATTTGTCTGTCTATCCTCCAGTGGCTCTAGACAATCTCTTATAAAATAGTCTGATAACCCACATCTAAAACACACTCCTAAAGCATCTCTCCACCAGTAGACACCTCCGTGTACTTTACCACAATGAACACAAGTGGGTGGAGCAGACCTCTGAACCACTGGGGTCAGTGCACTAGCCACTGAAACTGCAGGTCTCCGACTCTGTCTCTGTTGTTGTACTGACCTACCAAATTGCCCCTGGCTCCTACTGAACCTCTGAAAATATCCCCCTCAGCCTCTCTTCATTGATGAAGACCATGCCTCACTCTGGAGTCTCCTAGCTCTGGTCTCCTCAATCCTGGCAGCTGCTGCAAGACTCTGTGCTCTCTCTACACTCCTGGAAGCTGCAACCAACTGAGAAAAATCTTGGTACCAAGAGCCTGCTATGATACACATGATAGAGGGACTTAGTTCCTCCTCAAATCTCCTGCACTTGTCAATCTCGTGAGAAATGATCCCACCAGCATAATGACTCAACCGGATAAACTCGATCTCAGACTCTGTCACTGTCCTGGTATCCTGTCTCAAACTTAGAAACTTCATCTTCTTTGCATCCTTAAACTCTCTCGAAGTATACTTCTGCTCAAATTTCCACAGGAAATCATCATAGATCAAAACTGGTGGATCAACCAAAGCATGTAGAACCGTCTTTCACCAATCATATGCATTCCTTTGCAGAAGAGATCTGGCATAATCAAACTTCTCTTCTGGACTAGCCTGCAACTGAATGAACACCCTCTGAACCCTGTCTAGCCACTGCTCTACTACAGTAGGGTTTGTAGTACCAACGAAGTCCTCAGCTCTGAACTTTCTCAGCTTATCATACTTCCTCACCAGCAACTGCGGCTGCGGCTGTAGTGGCTGCTAAACTGGAGCCTGCCTCAACAACTCTACTATATGTCATACCCAGCCAGGCAAAATCTCATCAGTTGCTGGTCTCACAGGCACAGAAACAGACACTTCACCAGCAGATACAACTCTAGCTCCATCTCTACCCTCATCAGGAGCCACACTCTCTGTAATACCCTCTGCAGACTGATGCGTCCGAGACGCCATAACTAACTATATCTGTAAACACAACATAAATTACTATATCAGATATTAGAAACTGTTAGTACCAATGCATGTATTACAATTGAAAACTATTTTCAAATTCCCCATTTTCTCTCTCTATCAACCCACCTAGGTCGAGAACCTCAAACCTAGGCTCTGATACCAAAATAAATGTAACACACTTATACCCTATATACGTACAATATGTATTTTCAGCATATGTAAAATACGCATATATGGTACAAAAATGTCATAGACCGATTTAATAAAAAATTTTACATTTCTGATTTAAAATTTTAAATACTAAATATATAAAATTATATAGTATATAAATATTCTTTGCTTGTTATAGGAACCCAAATAAACATTTTATATGAAAATCTCTGAAAAAAATTCATCAGAGTTTTGTCTGTAATTTGAACATCCCAAAATTTATCAATTACACAACCTGCAAAAAGAACACTTCCAATAAACAATACATCACATCTTCACCTTAACTCTAAATTTTTCCATAATTTTCTCAAAATATTTATATATATAGAGTTAATTTAGGTTAACTCTAAATTTTATGTGTTCTAAATTATATATATATATATATAATTTAGAACACATTTAAACCCCCATTTCAAATAACTTAACCTAAACATTCTTTATAGTTTACAATACATAAAATTCAAAAATATGATATAATATGCATAATACCCAAAATATATAATAATGTAAAATATATACATGCTGCTGATAGAGTTTCTGATCTTGATATTAACTCTACAAGCACATCCACAAGTCTAGACCCGACCTGGTCTAAAAGAACTCTCCGGCTCAGTCGAAACTATCCTGTCACCTGCGCGATATAAACAATCGCGCTAAGCCAAAAGCCTAGTGATACAAACTTGATAACAATAAAACTTAATTGCAATGCCAATGCACAATGCATATAAATATCACGTCATTCCATTTTCTCATACTTTTCAAATATTTCACAATCCACAATTCTCATAAAACAAACACAAGCATGGGCCCAAAGATAACTAATATGCTATTTAAATTCCAAAGTTACTGTTTTGGTCTATAATGACACCATGTGTCTAGCCACGTAGGTAATATATCAATGTAATAATCCAACTAGGTCTGAGCTTACGACCCGGTCATTTCACCCAGCCTAGTGTCAAGGACTTATTTTTGAGGCTTACAACCCGGTCATTTCATCTCAAAAATATTTTTCACAGTGACGCCCAACGTCTAGCCCGCAGACAAATTATAGCCATGCGGCCAAACACAAAACTCTGAAAATTAAATAATATACTAGGCACACAATTTATTCATATTTCTCATTTATATCGATATCAATTCATTTTATTTTGTTTCCACATATCTCATTACATTATACCACATTTTTGCATTTACAACACATTACCCAATTACTTTGGGTATTTCCACATAATTCACATATTAATCACATTTAATGTAATCTAGCCAATATCAATGGCTTTTTACCAATGCACTTAATGCATACACAACAAATGACATTACCCAAACACTTTGGGTCATTTTCATATAATACATATATTTCACATTTTACACAATTTAGCCATTATCAATGGTTTTTCACAATGCATTTAACACATATATGACATTATAAATGTCATAGCACATTATTCATACATAACCAATGTATCAAGTAGCTTAACACATTTTTCAACCAAAATGTGTTAAGCCCAAATGTTATGCAAACACAACCAATGTATTCAAAGTTTGTACTTACCTCAAATAGCAACCAAAACAAGCTTAGAACAACCTCCAATCCTATCCTTCCAACTTGCCCTTTACCACTTGGATGAAGCAAATCAACCTCCCTCAATGCCTAAACCAAATGTGATAGCAAATAATCATTTAGTATCACATTTAATGGCATTTCCAATATTAAACCATAATTAAGCCCCATCCAAGTAAAAATCCAAAATTTAAGGCTAACCTCATTTTAACTTTGGATTCTCATATTAGGCCATTCATTTTAATATATTAAGTTTATTTATATTATTAGAAACATATTTTAATACATTTAAACCATTTACATTATAAAAACACACTCTTATACACAAAACCCTAAAATGGCATAACCTTCCCCCATTGAAGGTTTTCCATTCCAACACAATCCATTAATAATTTTAAGATTATATTTATTACTTATATCACCAAACAACAAGATTAAACCAATAAAATTATACAATTCAACAACTATGGAAAAATCATTTTCCAAAATCCTAAATTACACTTCCATTCTCAAACTCCAACCAAATCTACCATTTGACTTTAAAATCCTTGTTATGCATCAAAACAACACATTTGTAATTAATTTGCACAATTAAAACACATAATTCCAAAAATTCAAATTTTCCATAACCCTAAATTCTCTCTCTTCACCCAACTCATCCAAAACTTAATTCTTTCTTCTATTTAACTTGAAAATCATTAATAATTAATCAAAATAGCTTCATTCATACTCAATTAAACAATTAAATCATGCTAATAGAAAATATCAAAATCCACATATTTATACTTTCATAGAAAATCAAAAATTAAGAAAAGAAGCTTACTAACCTATTGAAAATCCACCAAAACTTCAATTAATTATTGAAAATTCTTGTCAAAATGAGTATTTGGATGAAGAAAAATCACTCCCGTGGCCATGAAAATTCTCTTTCTTTCTACTTAAAAAAATATGACCATATATAAATATTATTTTATTTTAATAAATAAATAATTATTTAATTATTTTAAAACCCTAAATTATCTCTTTCAATCAAAAATAATTTATTTTTAATTTATTTAAATAATTTTAAGTTTATAAGGTATAATTACCATGTTGCCCTTAGACTTTTAACTTTTATTTTAAAAGAGTTGACTAATGTATATGTTAAGTATATGTTAGGTGTATTTCACATATACATTCTACTTTTTTACTTAAAATCCTTTCATTTTTCATTTAAATCATTAATTTAATTTATTCAATTTAATTATAATATATTTTATCAAATTTTCAAAAATTAGAAATTTTCAAAAAAAAATTTGGGATATTACACAAAATCATGCAAAAGGGTATAAAGGAGATGAAGAAATCAAGCTAATAATTTGATTGTCTAAATAACTCTACAATTTAAACATTATTTATCATTCCTAAGCAAAATCCCTTATTCTTAGCTCTCTTATTTTCAGTATATAAGCCTCTCTATACTAGAAGCAAACATTGGCTCCACAAAACACTTACCCACTTTTATTTACAAACCAACCAAGAAAGAAAGAAGGCAGCAGGTTAAAGAGGAAGCAAGATAGGAGGAAGCTATGAGTATTTTAAACTTAATTTAATATCTTTTAATCATCTTCAAACTACTGTTGTGAGCTAAAAATAAAAACAACATATATTAGTATATGAATAGAAAAATAAACCAAAAACTTGAAGTTAATAAATGAAGAAAAATGAAGTTTTATTAGAGCTAATTATTAAAAACTGAATATAGACAAGTTTTTACCTTTATATAGTAGCTTTATCATGTGGAACTAGAAAAAACCAATAGAAAGAGGGTAGTGGAATGGTTATCAAGAAGCTGCGACTTTGAAATTTCAAAAACTCATTTAAAATATGAATAAATAAAAAATGAACCAAGAGAACCCAAGGAAACCGATACTTTGGGGCAAAAAATGGATTGTAATTTAACAAAGATATACAAACTAAATATTTATTATATATTTAAAAAAGAAGCAAAATCAATATAGATGAACAGTGATTTTGCTTCTCTTTTTCCCATTTAACTGTTTTTATATATATTTAAAAATAAAAACTTTTGTGCACCAAAAAATCTTTAGCATTTAACATAAAATATTAATTTTTATTATTAAATTTAATTTATACTAAAATAATGACCTCGTATTGTTTTGGGGATATACATATTTTAGTTTTTTTTATAAGTTTATAATTGAAAAATAAAAAAAAATTTAGATATTAATATTTTAAAAGTTCTTTAACTTATTGCATTAGAAATTAAGAAAAAAATTAATTCATTAATTTGGATATAAATGATTTATCATAAGTTTAATTTGATATGTAGATTTATGTAATGAAAAATATTTTTGACCCACTTTATTATAATATATATATATATATATATATAAAGAAAAGTTATAATCAATTATTGCTAGATGGATAAATAAAATAAATTATTATTTTAGGAGTTGATTCAATTAATAAAGTGTATTTTTTTATTTTTAGTTGATGTAAGCTCAATTTTATAAAATTTACACATATGCTAAAGTTTTTTTTAAAACTTATAACGCTTAACATACAAAACAAATTATTTTAAAATATTTGGATTATAATATTCTCTCATTTCATATTTTTTCTCTTTTTTAAAATATTCATGTCTCAATTTTTTAAATTTCAAATTAAATTTATTAAAATAATTTATTATTTATTAAAATAATTAATTAATTTTTATAGATATTTATTTAGAGAGTTTATATAAGATGAACATTTAAAATATATTACAACATTAAGAGTAAAATCGAAATGTAAATAAAATATATAAGCAACAAAAATAATATTTAAAAATCATAAAATAATTACATTATTTACTTATTTACACTCAATTGATAATATATTATAATAATTATACCAATATTTTACTTATTTGCACTCAATTAATAATATTTTATTCTTAATTTCTGATTTAGATTTTCTCTTCATTTAAAAAATATTAATCATCTTTTTTATTATTTATATAAAAAATTAAAATATGTATATTTCCAACTAAAATATATATATTCCTAAGCAATGCGATGTCGTCATTTTAGTTAGAAATGAAATGAGATGAAATTTGTGAACAATTAGGGAACAAATATGGTTAAAACAAGTCGATATGCATGCCATATACCTTTGGTATACACAAAATCTATTTTTCTAAAGTAGAGAGTTAATTAGGATAACTTATATAGAATTAAAGAGGAGGATGAGCTCAACTTAGATAACGAATTTAAATTTAATTTTAATGTAGAAATAAAAAGTTATGAGGTTTAGAAAATTTGAAGCTTTTCCTCTAAAAATGGCTAAAGTTGGTGTTGAGTTTGTATGGTTATGTATGTCATGTATGTGGTAAAGTTGACATATTGAAGTGATAAAGTGTGGTTTAAGTAATGGTACATTAAAGTTAGGAATCTTTATTCTTTACATGTGTTAAGTTTATAAATAAAGAGGGTGGATTCGTAGTATATTAGAACTAAAATCTATAGGAAGATTTTAACAACGTAAGTAGTGGAGAATCTTATAACTTATCAGTAGATTTTAACAACCCCTGGTATATATATATGTCGAAATTTGGGAAGGAAAATTCATAATTTAATAGAAACATTTATTTACTACATAAAATCATATCTATATACTTATATAATTAAGGTTTTCTAAATCAATTATGAATGGGTTTTACCAAATATAAGATTACTATAACTTTACCCAAATCAAATAAACATATATACACATGTATATAGTAAAAAGGATATTTATATTTTCTATTTATAAGTGTACATAAACAAATTTACACATTATTTTTAATGTTTTTTGAAAAAATACATGTATATATAAACATTTATTTATAATTACATTTTAAAAAAAAAAGAAACATTAATTTTAGTCTTATGTTTTGAAAACAATAATATACGTTTATGTACAAATATGTCTTTATGAGGTTATTCTATTATAGAAGGAGATACAAACGCATGTGAATGTGTGCCTAACTATATAAAGAGGAAAAGAAGCTTTAACTAAAATTTATAGATATTATGAATTTAATTAAATGGAAATAGATAGATTAATTTGGGAGCTAGGAATTAGAATATATAAATGCTAAAGTGGCGTTCATGAGAATTTACCATGCATAATGTCGGAAATATATAAAATGGAGCAAAAATATAAAATGGAACATGATATTAATTAATTAATTGCTAAATAATGAATAAATCGAGGGATATATGTATAAATATGAGAAATAAATTAACATGGATTAATAATAAACAATATACTAAATTATAACCCCAAATTTGAAACTAATGGAATATAATTAATTAAAAAGCAACTCTAAAATATACAATAGGGTTGGATTAATAATAAAATATAATTTATAAGTAATAAATATTTGTTAATATGCAATATATAGGTAAGAAAAAGTAAGACACACCATTCTGAGGCTATAGGTAAGTGATGACTTAATGTGATTCCTGACTATTATGTTCAAACTACTGTTGTTTAACTCTAGTTAAATACTATCTTCATTTTATTGATCCACTGATTATTTGCAAAAATACCTATCGATAATGTAATACCCCTATACCCAATATACGTATATCACATACACCCACATCTGTAATATACGTATACCGAATACAGGATTGTCACGGTCTCTTTTAAAGCAAACCAATCTTTCTATTTAACAATATGAGAAAACTTAAAACATTTAAGATATATTATAGCAGTCTATTTGAAACAACTAACCTTTAATCAAATAATCATAATAGGTAGTAATAGATAAAATATTTCTTATTAAAACACACATACATATATATACCACAATAGTACCCAAAAATTTATCTAAAACAGTTGTTTAATAAGCAGCAGAAAAATGTAGTGGATTATACATATGTGTATATATATCTATATATATATCAAATTCAATATTTGCAAAAACATGGAGTTTATACATGCTTGATAGTTCATTTCTGATCTTGAAGTCCAACAATCAACTCTTCACAAGGGCTCACAAGCCTAGACTCGACTCGGTCTAGCTGAACTCTCCAGTTCTACCCTGTCACCTGCGCGATGAACCACAATCACGCTAAGCCATAGGCTTAGTGGTACAACCATGATGACAATATGCTTTAAATGTAATGCCAATATCACCCTTTCAAGCATTTTAAACAATATTCAAAAATGTCATATTTCATACCATTAAATTTCATCATATTGTTCAATTATTTCATCATTTATAATTCATTTTAAAGCAAAGACAAGCATGGGCCCAAAAGAAACTAATATGACATTCAAATTTCAGAGTTATTGTTTTGCTCTAATAATCACATTTATCAAGCCCGTAGGCGAATCATTATCACAATGAGAAACATCTCATATGTAATATCCCAACTAGGCTTCAAGCACTAGGCCCAACCAAGCTTCAAGGGCAACTAAGCATCAACCCAACTTGGCTTCAAGGACCAAGCCCAACCCAGCTTCAAGGGATTGTTACTTTTAGGCATGCTACCAATAACAAAATTCTGAAAATTGAATAACACATTAGGCACACAATTCTTTTATTATTTCATTATCAATTCCATTCTCATTTTCTCATAATCATCTAGGCACAATGCCCCAATTATTTCATTTGCATCATTATAGCCATCAACAATGGCTTCACATCTCATCATTAGGGTATACATAACCAATTGCATTGTACAAACATTTTGAATTATCATTTTATCTTTCACATTATGCAATTCATAGCATTAATCAATTGTATCAACAATGCAATAGATTACTTAACACATTTATAACCAAATGTGTTAAGTCCCAAAATCATGTAAATATATGCACTAATGTAGGGTTTGTACTTACCTCAAGAGCAACTCACACCAATCTAACCACTTCCTCTTCCAAGAATCCTTCAACACTTGGATTAGGGCAATCCAATCTCTTCAAAACCTAATCCAAAAGTAATGGTACACACTCACTTAGAGATACACATAAGGAAATAAGGATAAGAGCTAAATAGGGTAAACTCTACACATAACACGATCAACAACACAGGCGTGTCCCTGACCGTGCCCTAAGCTCATAACACAGAAGCTATGACACACTCAGTGACATAAACATATCACTGGCCATGTCAATCTTTCCCCAATACAGTGGCTATAACATGCTCAGTGACATGGGCGTGTCACTGGACGTGTCAATCCACTAACATCACAGTAGCTATGACACGCTCAGTGACACATGCGTGTGTCACTGGACTTGTCAATACTACTCCAACACAGAAACTGTGACACACTCAGTGACATGGGCGTGTTACTGGTCGTGTCACCCATCCAGAAAATAGAACCATTGACACGCCCAAAGACTTGGCCGTGCTCATGGGCGTGTCAGGCCAAAAATCCTGATTCTGACACCAACAACACCACATCCAACAAATATCATACTTTACCCTTTTCCACTCCAAACAATCTTACCTAAAACCATCAATAAACCATACCAAACTTGCATAAACACCAAAAAAAACTCAAAACAAGCATCAAAACACAAATCACAACCATAAACACAACTCAACCCATACACAATCCACAACTCTTGCTTTCCTTCACCAAACTTAACCTTTCCTCCAAACCAACCCCAAAATCAAAGTCAAATAGACAACACAATCTCAAACACATCAAAATTAACCATACACACATCAACAACAACCATTCACTAAACTCAATTTACAAACTCAAAAGAAAACCAAAGAATCAAGTGGAAAACTTACTAAAAGTGATGAAAACCCTTAGAATTCCAATTTGATCACTTGAAATACCCTTCAATCTTGAGTTAGGAAGAACAAAATCTCTATTTCCCTCTTGTTATGGTGGTGGCTGACTAAACACAAGAAAGATGAAGAAGATGATGATAAGTCAACCCACATACTTGTCTCTTAACCACTAAAGTCCTCTTTTAATATCCACCAAGCAATTATAATAATAAAATATTAAATATCATCATCCACTTAATTTAATTTCCATTTATAAAATAATCAATAAATCTTATTTGACCATCTCAATAGTTGACTTGTATATGTTGTATATATCTCTATATATACAACATATACACACTTCTCTTTTCCTCTCTTACCACTTAATCATAAATATATACTTTATATCATTTAATCCAATTTCAACAATAATCATTCTAAAAATTTTAGGGTATAGTTTGGGATATTACAGATAACCTTTGCATCATATTGATTGTTGTTGATTCACTAATGCACCTGATTCTAGAATTCGTTTAATTGTTTAATCAATTGTTCTTGATTCTGATAAATTGTTGTTAATTATGATGGTTATTGATTCTAAATTGATACTAGTGTATTTGAGTTTCTATTATTAGACTCTAATATTGTGACATGGGCCAACTCTAGTGGGGGATAAACTACTGGACAGTGTACACTGAGTTTGTTATTTGCAAAAGGGAAAGTTACTACCCTTATTTAATATTTATATATGGGCCCAAGTGCTATATGGTGGGGGCCACTTCTAGAACCGATTAGGCTAAGTGCTACATCATAGGAGCCACTTCTAGAAACCTGAATGCTTATGTTCTATGTTATCACTATTAATGTCACATTGTCACTATGTTATTGTTAATATCATTGTATTTGATTATTTGAATAATTGTCTACACCGATATTATTGATTAGCCATATTATAATTCTATTATTGATTCAACCCTTTTCATTTATTTTTTCTATTTCTGGTTGTGATTAGAATTCATTTTCTCATTGTACCTATGCCTCATTATAAAACTGCTTATTGATTATTCCACCTAGCAAGGCATTGTGTCATACACTTATTGAGTTCGTGGCTCACCCCTCGCTTTTGTGCTTTTTTTAGTGTTGTTTTGTAAGTAGTACAACTATTGTGGAAGATGAAAAAATAAGGCAACCACAATAATCAATATTTGTAAAAAAATTGAAATTGACTTTGAAATTATGAAGACATTGTATGATAATAAAACGTTAATAATAAATTAATAAGATTTTGAATGTTATAAAAGTATCACTACATTCTACACAATTTCAGTAGCCTTACGTTGACATGATCTCTATAACTGTCACACTCCGGGAGTGGGGTGTGACGGAGGTGACATTGACTAGTCCAAGTTTTATGTTATAAACTATTAACTAAAGGACAATGATGGGTTCCATTTATATATCCTATAAGGTTATTATTAAGGAAAAGATTAGTCAGTTAGGAGCATCAAATATAGTAGTTTCAATCTTTAGATAGCTTGTGTGGAATTAAAAAGGTAGGATGTATAGAATTTTTTAATTGTGCAATTTAATTTTGAGAGATTATTATTATTTTTATGATTAGTATTTTTCTTTTCAAATTAAAAATTTATTGTAACATCTAATATTGAAATATAATCAACTTATATTAACATTTTTTATTTTGAATAATACTCGAAGTATTGCTTGAGTTTTTTTCTAGTATTATTTTACAATGTTGCCTTATATCTAAAGTTCCTATTATATATTCTTTCATCAAACTTAGTGTTTTATGTTTTAATTTTTGTTTATAAATTTTTCATCAAACTATCTATTTGTTTATTTATTTATTTATTTTCAAAAGTGGTATATATGGTCAAATAAAATTAACGACGTAAATTAATATCTATACATTATAAAGTAAAGCAATGTTGTATGATCAATTTTTTGTATGTGTGGATAGCATGATATTACAGGAATGGAAGTTTTTATTATTGATAAAATAAGAGAATACTAATATACATTATTGTAGATAAGCTAATAAGAAAAATATATTAACTATAACATTAAATAGTTATTTTTTACCTGTCTTAAATATTGAAAATAAAATACAAAAAATAGATTTGCTTTTGCTAATAATTAATGTTATAAAAAAATTTAATTAAATCATAATTCTTCATTATTTATAAGAAAAATAGTCCCTTATATGTGCATTGTGTGATAATAAGAATTACAAAAAAATATAATCAATAAATATAAAATAATTTATATGTAAATTTGTTTGCATCAAGAAAATATTGGGCTTGGCCTAAAGTCAAATGAATGGAAGATTGAAAAACTAAGCAAGTTGAGGAATGAGAAATTGGATACAATTAGGGAAACAAATTATTGAGGAGCAGACTGTCAAGGAAGCATGCCTAAGGAAACCGAGTCCAAAGAAAATAGAGAACATGAAAGAATGGTTGGAACACAACTTGAGCTTACAAGTTGCAGCAACCACCCACTCACTGGTTAGGAAGAACAAGGGCAAATATTGCAACGATGAAGAATGACAAGAATGTGGAGACCTACCACAAACCGAGAAAATAGGAAGAAGAATGAATAGAAGGGGAAGTCGTGATCTGAAAAGGATAACCAATTAAACTCAGAAAATACTTCATTCATTTTTTATATAAACTCTTTCAATTTCAGACGGTCTTCAAATACTTCATTCATTTTTCCTCATATTTTTCAATTTAGATTGGTTTTCCTAGTAGAATTTTTGTCTGTTTATCACTTTTTCAATTAAAGCTTCAATAGTTCAGTTTGTCTATGATTACCCTATAATTACATACTGTGTGTACTCTTTTGCTTAAATTCCTAGGTACTTATATACCATTTCCTTTCTCTCAAGGTATTAATTTGTTTTTTGCTATGTTTTCATTTGCACAACATACAAGTTGTCCACTCAATCCCTAGATGTTTAGTTAAGTATTTTATTCTCTTAAGGCTTTATTTTGTTTTAGTTGTATTTTCATTTGCACAATAAATATTTGTTTGTTCAACCCTCATATTCAGTTAAGAACAATTTGCTTTGGTTGTACCTCTATCACATGCTAGCTCACCAATTAGTTTGAAGCATTGGAAATTCATCTATTTGCTTGTTCTTACAGAGGCATAATATGTTTTAGTTGTTATTTAGCTACACATCCATTCACCGATCTTGTTATTTTCAATTCATTAACCTCCATCCTTGAGGAATTCATGTAAATCGTAAAGAGGAACTTAAGGAACTCTATTTTGTTTCAGGTTCTTTATAAAATTTTACATAATCATGTTCATCAAAAGTAAGTCCAAGCCACTTTCAATTGAGGAACCTACAATTCTCGGTGGCATCTTGCACATTTAAAGGCTAAGACTTTCCAATCCTTAAGCAAAAAAATTTTTACATGCCTAATAGGACTGTTCAACAAGGATGCCACCAAAGAAAAGTAATTTGAAAGATATAACCGGTCCTGGTGACTAGGAGGCAGCAGCTATAGAAGTAGTACTAGAAGGAATTATTCCCTGAATTATCGAACAATTTGAGAAAAGTTTGGCGGACACCCAAGTAGAGACAAATGCATCCCTTACAGCAAATGAGGACATAAAAAATTGATGGAGATCCTTAGAGAAATCCAACTAGAGTAGAGAAGGCTGCGAGAGGGTCAGGAAACCTTGTCTCACAAAGTCCAGGAAATTCAGAAGAACAACAGTTAATCCTATAGGGCAAATCCTTCAGGCCTATAAGTTCAGTCTAGGCTTGGGAAGAGTGTGATAAAAGAGCTAGGGGGCATTTTTTAGCCTTAACAATTGATGAATCTCCTCATCCTTAAGGGCACGGAGAAAAAAAATACATACCACCATGAAGGAGGGAAGAACTAAATGGCAACCACAATAATAATGGCTTTGGAGGTCCTAATGGCCATTGCATGAAGGGGGCTCCTCCTCCTCAATAGATATATAGTACCACTACTCCTCAAAATTAGCTTGTCCTTTATGAGCTTGAGAACTTTGCTGCATGTGACCATGTCACAACTAACGTCCATAATAATTAGCCAACTCCTCAAATGTATAGACCCCAACCTCCAATTGATGTTGAGGCAGTTAGAGAAGTGATATAGGAACTCTATAGGCCTGGTCTAAGGCAAATATGTTGGCCTAAGTTTTTCAAACCTTACCCGGATGCCATTGATAAAGATAATTATTATGCTTATGGATACAAAATTCTTGATTTCTCTTTATTTTCTAGAGAGGATGGATAATCCACCTTGGAGTACATTGCCAGGTTTACAATTCAATATGGTGTATTGGCCAACTATGATAACTTTGTGCAATTCAAACTAAGGTTGTTCCCTAATTTTTTTTATAATACATGCTTTTACTTGGTACACTATGCTACCTTGAAACTCAACATTCACCTGGCTAAAGATGGAGAGACAATTCCACACTTAGTTTTTCCAAGCTGAACTAGAGGTGTGCATTGTGGAGTAATCTAGTATGACTCAGAAATCTGGGTAAGCAACTGACAGGTTCATTGCCATGTTTAAAAAGATGAGGAATCGATGAAAAATCTCCTGTCAAAAAATAGAATACATAAAGATGACTCAAAGAGGCCTCGACTTTGAGTTGAGGAAGAATTTTTAAGGCATGCAATTTAGAGACTTCTACAAGTTAGCCGAATATGAAGAGTGGTTATATGATGAGAAGCATAAATGAAAGTCAACCATGTGATCTTATTTTTAAGAAGTCAACAACTAAAAGGTAGATGTGGCTGACTTAGCTTCCTCAGGTTCATGCGTGTACCCTACTCCAGTGAAGAGAATACCAAACACATGGAAGAGAACTCGTGTCTCAAGCAAAACTCCTTAGTATACTTTTGATGTATTTAAGACATAAGAGATTTTTTATTCCTTCGTAAGGAAGCATTCATAAAGTTGCCACCAGATCACAAGTTTCCCAATAGAGAGGAGTTGAAAAATCAAGATTACTACAAACATCATAATTTAAAGAATCACTCCACTGATGCCTATTGGGGATTTAGGAACTTGGTGTAAGACTAGATCAACAAAGGAGTTCTAAAATTCCTAGAGAAGATAAAATATATGTTGGTGGATGAAGACCCGTTTCCACCTGTGGCTACTGTCAACTTGGCCACAGTCGATTTGAGATCTTTCCTCAACGAGAAGAAGATGAAAGAAGAAAAGCTACGAGTGGTGTTATAACTGCAAGTCAGACATATTTGGGTTCTTAAGGAATACTTACAGTGGCCTAACAAAATCATCAGGAGGGATCTAAAGAAACCAGCACCTCGATAAAGGAAATCCTCACCCTAGAAAGTTAGATTTGTGAAACCATCTCCTGCAGCACTTGGTGAAAGATGGTACTAGATGTAACATAAGAAGTTTCCTCAATTGCTATCCAAGACTCAAAAGAGAAGGGTACTGAGGTAGAAGGCAATTGTAAGGCATCAAAAGGAAGTTGAGAAAAAAAATATCAAAAAGGAGTAAGTTCCAAATAAGAGCTACTGAAGACATTGTAGAGGAATTTGAGGAAGATATGGTTGACTCAGGAATAACACTGAGGAATGAATTTATGGTAGTAAAATCCTCATCCCCCTTAATTGTTTAAAAATCAAACTGATTTTTCCATTATGATTTATGGTGAAAGCTCCTAAGGAAGATCTAATTGAAGTTAAGGAAACTCAGGGGAAAAAATTAAGGAAGCCTAAGATGACACACCATATAGTAGGATCATTATCTAAGTTACACAATCTAAAAAAGCCAGAAAAGAGTGATTCTAGAAAAACCATTGGTTGAGATGACCAAACACATATGACAGCTTTATGTAAAAGCAGGCCTGAATGGTAGACCAATTTCTAGGGTCTTGGTAGATAATGGGCCGGCGATTAACATCTTGCCTCTCAAGAGAATGAGGCTCTTGGGAAAGACTAAAAAAGACCTCATTACCACTGATGTATTAATTTTGACATTCACTAGAGAAATTACTCTAGCACTGGGTATTCTACTTATACAAATCACTGTGGGTAATGTAGCTTTCATGGCCATATTTTTTATGGTAAATTCCTCAACCAAATATAATGTTCTACTTACCAGAGATTGGATAGATGCCAATTGTTGCGTCCCATCCTCATTACACTACTTGTAATTCTACTGGCAAGGCAAAGAAGTGGAGGTCATCCGGGCAGGAAAAAAACCGTTTGCAACACAATTTGACAACATTGAAGCCAGATACTATGACAACTTAGGGCCAATTAAAGTCCATACCCTAGAAGAAAAATTGAGAACCAAAGTATGCTTATATAGTATCACACGAAGAGGAGTACATCAGAAGCCAATCTGAGTCCATCTTGAAGCCTACTACTATTGTGCCAATCAAGCTAATAGACTTCCCCATAATTAAGGAAGTCGATGACTAGATCCCCATAAGGGGAGGCAACAACCGCAACCGCTTTATGGAAATATTACATGCAACAATTGTGTGAAGAATTGAAGAATGGGAAATAAATGGAGCTAAAATTATTTTTTAGGAAGAACCTATTGACGAGGAACAAAAGGAGCTCCAAATGGAGGAACTAAAGCTAGCCTTGAGTAAATTTGAAGATAGCAACCATGAAGTGCATGACCTATTGGAGGAAGTAAACCTTGGCACTGAAGAAGAGTCAAAGATAACTTACATCAGTTCACTCCATAAAAACAAATTCAAGGAAAAGATAATAAGTCTCCTCAAAGAGTTTGAAGACTACTTCACCTAGAGTTATGAATAAATAAATAGTTTAGGCAAGAAACTTGTAGAGCATCATCTACTTATTAAATCGGGCCATCAACCTTACTAGCAACCACCAAGGAGGATGTCCAAGGATGTTGAGCATAAGGTTAAAGAGGAGATTGAGAAGTTTTTAAAAGCCAAATTCATAAGGCTAACCACATATGTTGAATGTCTTTTGGTGAAAAAGAATGGGAAGCTTCAAATATTTGTGAACTTCAAATATTTAAATGCAACAACTCCAAAAGAATGCAGACATACTAATTGATTCCACAACTAAGAATGAGTTACTATCTTTCATGAATGGATTCTTTAGCTATAACTATATCCTAATTGCTGAGGAAGATGTTGTGAAGATTATTGCCTTTAGATTCCCAAGCCTATAGGAACCTTCGAATGGATGGTAATGCCATTCAATTTGAAGAATGGCCCAACACATACTAAAGAGCCATGAATACCATCTTCCATGACATGATATGTAAATTCCTCAAGGTTTATATTGACAATATCATGGTGAAGTCAAAACTGGCCTAAGAACATCTAGAGTACTTGAGGAAGTGCTTTGAGAGAATGACGCATCATCAATTAAAAATTACACCCATTGAAGTGTGCTTTTAGAGTACAAGTTGGGAACTTCTTTGGCTTTTTAGTGCACCAGAGAGGGGTGGAGATTGATAAAAAAACAAGGCTAGAGCTATCCTTGAGACACAACCACCTAGGAACAAGAAAGTGCTCCAAAGGTTTTTGGGGAAAATTAACTACATAAAGAGATTTACTTCTAACCATGGAGGGAAAACCAAGATTTTTTTAGGGTTACTAAAGTTGAAAATGGTAGAAAAGTTTGTAAGGGATGAAAAACATCAAGAGGCATTTGATAAGATCAAGGAATACTTCTCCAAACCTTCAGTTTTGGTGCCTCATTGCAAAGTCGTACCCTCAAGCCTATACGTTTTAGTTACGAAAGAGTCCATAGGGTGCCTACTAGCCCAAAACAATGATTTATGTCATGAATAAGCAATATACTACATCATCCAAATCTTTTAATCAACCAAGGTCAGATATTTTCCAATTAAGAACTTATGCTTGATGCTTTTCTTTGCCTGCATCAAATTAAGGCACTATATTATTAGACATAGGGTGTATATAATCTCTTCAACGAATTTGATTAAGTATATGCTTAATCAACCTATGATCATTGGAAAAGTTGGGAAATGGGCGATCCCGCTAACAAAGTTCTCATTGGTATACATTCCTCAGAATTCAATTAAAGGCTAGGCAGTAGCAGGCTTCTTAGCTGATCATTCATCACTGGATATCCAAACTTAGGAACTATACCTTCACATCAACAGTGGTGAAGCTCCTCAATAGATACTCAGATTTGATGGATCCAGCACTGAAATATCTACTAGAGCAGACATCATTATCACGTCTCTAATAGGATTAAAGAATGCTCTTTCATTCAAGTTAAGCTTTAATTGTACTAACAATCAAGCCGAGTATGAGGTGCTCATCATTGGCCTATAAATTCTTTGAGAATTTAGAGCAAAGAAGTGACAGTCAGTGGAGATTCACAGTTAGTCTTTAGGCGGCTGAATAGCGAATACAAATGCACCGACATCTCCTTGACTCCTTATTATGCAACTATGGTGCAATTGATGGATGAATTCAATACAGTCTTCTTGATGCATGTGCCTAGGGAAGAAAATTAGGAAGATAACGAGTTAGCACAAGTGGCCTTAAGCTTAAGGATGTCTGAGGAATTAGCTTAAAAGTTGATCCCGGTGGAGAGGAAGGAATATTCATCACTCACCCTCAAAGGAATACAATTCGACTCGCTCAATACAGATTTCAACATGGCTGGAGATTAGTGAGATGAGCTCAAGAAGTATTTATTCAATCCGAAATATAAAGCACCTCAGAAAAATCAAGTTTTAAGCTCTCAACTATGTCTTTTGGGAAGAAGAATTATACAAAAAAGAAGTGGATGAGATTCTAATTAGGTGCCTTTCTTCTCTAGAAGCTGTAGAAATAATATAGCAAGTGCATAAGGGAATATGTTGTGCCCATCGAGTGAGAATCAAAATGCAATTGTTAATCAGAAGATATGACTATTATTGGCCATCGATCCTCAAAGACTGCATCATTTATGCCAAAGGATGCCAACTATGCCAAAGGTGTGGGAGTATTCAGAGAGTCCCAGTTGAGGAACTTCATCCTATAGTCCCTCCTTGGCCCTTTAAAGGTTAGGCAATTGACTTGATTCAGAAGATCTAACCTGTATCCTCTAAATGCCACAACTTTCCCATAATGGCTCATATTACTTCACCAAATGGATTGAAGCAAGTCCCCAGAGGAAAGTCGAATAGAGTGTTGTGATTAAGTTTATAAAGGAGCATATCATACACAGGTTTGGCATTCCTTAATCCATCACTATCGACTAAGGAACAATGTTCACAAGTGCAGAAATGCTAGAGTTTGTTAAGGAATATAACATTCAATTACTTAAGTCTACATCCCACTATGCCCAAGCAAATGGTCAGTTTAAAGCTTCCACCAAAGTTATCATTGGGATTTTGGAGAAGATGCTGGAAGATAATCATAGAGAATGACATAAATTTTTATCAAAAACACTTTAGGCTTGATAAACTTCCAAGAGAAACACTACTGTGTTTCAATTTTTGCCCTCTTGAAGTAGTGATGCCATCTCTAAGGATCACAAGGTAAAATAGGCTAACTCCAAGGAATATACAAAATCAATGATCATGGAGTTAGAAGACCTAGAGGAAGATAGGCTTTAGGCATTGAACTAGATGATCACCCATAAGAAGAAAGTTGCCAAAATATATGACAAAAGAGTAAAGAAAAAGAATTTTGAGGAAGGGCATCTAGTCTAGAAGGTACTTCTACATTTAGGGACCAAGCACAGAGAATGAGGCAAGTGGTCCCCAAATTAGGAAGGTTCATTCAAGGTACATAAAGTCTTGGAGAACAAATCTTATTGGTTGTCAAACATCGAAAGAGAACTTCACAAATGGTTCATCAATGGGAAGTACTTGAAAAGGTACTATGCAACCATATGGAACTCAAAGGAAAATAATAGTTTGAGGCCAATTGTGAGGCCTCGCCTGAGCACCAAGTCCAGCTTGCTAAAGAGAAGCCAAAATGCTCATTTGGGTCCAATCTCACATAAAACTACCGTGAATGGTCTCCACATATTTTGTCAAGCACAGGTTTAAAATCATCTTTTATTTTGAAAAGATTTATTTCTTTTATTTTTGAAAGGAATACTCTCCTTTTATTTTGAAAAGAATGATGATGTTGTTGTTTTGAATGCTTTTTGAAGAATTGCCACCTCAATTTATTTATTTTTGGAAAATTTAAGGAAAAAACCTAATTTTTGTAACTACATAAAAATAATAGTTTTTACCCAAAAGGCATTAGTCTAAAACCAATTACGATGGATCCCCGGCTAGGTTTTCAAGTTGATTTTAAGTAATAAAATATTTCCCTTTAAGTGAACTTTAACTTCTATGAAAATATGATTTTTCATGAATGACAATTAAGGCGTGCATGACAATTAATTATGCATGAGTGACAATTAATTATGCATGAGTAGATATAACATCCATTTAATAAGCTAGAAAGAGAAATTACAACTCCAAATAGCATACACGGGGGAGATTTGACTCTAGCCCTTATGGGTACTAGGTCAAGCACAAATCTCTAACTAAAAGTAATAAATAATTATAGCTCCAAAATAACATTCACATAGGAGCATTAGAACATCCTTTATGGGTATGGCTAAGCACAAATCCTTAAATAAATGACTAAAATAATGGAAAATATTTAAATGAAAATAATTTGCAAGAAAAAAATATATAAAAGAAAAGAAAGAAAATAGAAGAAAAATAAATCAAATATGTGGCTTTTAATGGGCTCACTACTTGGAGTAAAATTCCAAACATGTATACTTATCCCTTTTGAATGGGAATCAGAGCCTCTTAGTAGTTTACTCCTTTGATTGCAAAGGGCAAGAGTTAATTATTTAGGTTTTGTTATGTTACTAAGTTTGAAAAATGAGTTGAGAGATTTACCTTTGTTGATCTCTTCTTGGTTGTCTTGATGAAAGGTTAAAGCGATTTTCTACTTTGCAATTCCACTCATCTTGATCTTTAGGTAAGAAAAAAATAATTAATGAAGAAAGGAAGAAGGAAAAATTAATTATTTCATGGTTAAATTAATTAAATTAATTTTTTGGAATAAATTAAGAATGAATTTGAGTGTATTTTCTACTAGAATTTTGTTAATCTTTTGAGAAGAAAAAATCCCTATTTATATGGGAAACGCTGTTGTTCACGTCTAGCGCAGTGCACTACACTTTGGGGCGGGCTGCTGCTACCCTTTTTTTCACTTTTTTAGGCCTGTCTAACCTTCAATTTGGGCAATTAAAAATACATTTGGTTTGTATCCACTTCCCTTTCTTTGGGTGTAAAAATTAAGGTTCACACCAATTAATGGCCCTTTTTTATTAAGTAGGCCTCATGGCCATTTTAGCTCCTTTTTTTTTTCTAATAATCTATGCTTCATCTCATACATGCATTAATAGTTCAAAATAAAAACAAAATATATCTTAAAACTGCCGACCCTACGGCATGTTTAAATCATTCAATACAACATTAAAGTAAAATCCAGCAAAAAGCAAATTATTTCAAAGATAGAATAAAGTGTCACAGACTACAGAGAATCAAAGTCAAATTCTTTCACTTGCTACCAGATTGATTGTTGCTCCAAGCTGGCACTCCTAGCGTCACTCAACTAGTGGACCCAATTTGGTACTTAGTCCCTCTCGGCTTCAATCAACTTTTCCATTTCCTCGAGTCGATGCTTGAACTCTTTGAATTCAATGTTCAGCTGATTACCTATTGCAAGAAGATCTTCTTGTTTGTCCTTCAGTTCCTCAAGAACTTGGAGACATTTATGAACTTCATTGGAGACAACATTGAATTCATCTCTTTTTCATCAAGGCAAAAGACTCGGTCTGTAATATCCCAAAGTATACCCTAAAAGTTTTGAAATTATTGTTGTATTTGGATTTAATGTATATGTTTAATGGAAAGAGAAAAGAAGTAAAGAGAGAGTGTATATGTTGTATATATAGATATATATATAACATATACAAGTCAAAGAAATGGAAGTCAAAAGAAGATAAATTAATTATTGCAAATTAATTAAAAGGAAATATTATAAGAGATAGATGTATATGAAGGATGATATGTATATATATGGTATTTGAAAAATATGGGAAATATAAATACAATATATAAGAGATATACATATAGCAACATATACATCACATATACATGATGTATATATTGGTGTAGGAAAAGTAAGTTATAATAATAATAATAATAATAATAATAATAATAATAATAATAATAATAATAATAATAACAAGAGAAGAAGAAGAAAAGAAAGTCAAAGGGAAGGACAAATCTTGTGGTGGAGAATTTTTAGGGATATTTAATTATATTATTATTATTATATATATATATAAGATAAGTTTGAAAGGGAAGAGAAGATTTTCTTTATTTCTTTCTTCTTCTTCTTCTTGAACGAGAGAGAGAGAGAGAGAGAGAGAGAGAGAGAGAGAGAGAGAGAGAGAGATGTGATTTTGTTGGCATACACATCAAATTCTTAAGGGCTTTAAGAGAATTGAAGGTGGATATTGAAGATTGGGCAAAGAATTCAAGTGTTCATTTCTTTGTGTTGATTTCTATTAATTGTGTTTATATTTGATATGGTTAGTGTATTAAGATGATGATAATGAAAGATTGAAGTGTATAGATATGTTGAATTGGTATTTAGATGATGATAATATGGTTATTTATGAGGATGATGATGGATTGTTGAAATTGTTTAGTAAGGGTTTAATATAAATGAGTTGGGGAAATTGAATAATTGATATATGGATGATGTATATAATGATTATTATTATGATATGTTGAAGTTGTATAAGTGTTAAATAAATAGGTGATTAATGTAAATATTGAGTTTGATCAATTATTATCTTGGATTTTCTATATGTTTGTGTTTATTGAAGTTAAAAACACAGAATACATGAGTTTGGTCCGAAACAGAAGAAAAATGAATGCCACGACCGTGGCCCTTGTAGGCCACGACCGTGGGGGGTTTTGAAGCAAGTGGATAGATTCGTTTGCTATCCCACGACCGTGGGGTTGTGAGGCCACGACCGTGGGGTCCTAGATAGTTGTGTTGGCTTATAATTTGTGATCTATGGGTCTAGTATGAGACTAATAGGTGAATAATTGTATTGGAATTCATGTGTATTTATAAATAAGTGTGTATTATTCCTTTTGGATTAGATTGTGAAGAGGTTGAGTTGCCCTAATCCATATAGTGAAGAATTCTTGGAAGAGGAAGTGTATAGATTGGTTTGAGTTGTTCTTGAGGTAAGTACAAACTTACATGGTTGCATACATTTACATGATTTTGAAACTTAACACATTTGGCTATAAATGTGTTAAGTAATCTATTATATTGTTGATACATTTGATTTATGCTATGAATTGCATAATGTGAAATATTTGATGATCATTCAAAAGGTATGTGCAAAGTAATTGGTTATGATGAATACTTTAATAATGAATTGTTTTAATGTGAATTGAGATATGATGAGATGTGATGCCATTGTGGTTGGCTATAATGATTCAAATGAAATAAGTAGGGCATGTTTGCCTAGATGATGATGAATTTAAAATATATGTCCAATGCAATTGGTTATGTATACTCTATTGATGAGATGTGAAGCCATTGTTGTTGGCTATAATGATGCAAATGAGATAATTACGGCATGGTTGCCTAAATGATGATGAGAAAATGAGAATGAAATTGATAATGAAATAATGAATGAATTGTGTGTCTAATATGTTATTCCATTTTCAGAGTTTTATTGTTGGTGGCATGCCTAATAGTAACAATCTCTTGAAGCTAGGTTGGATTTGATCCTTGAAGCCAAGTTGAGTTGAAGTTTAGCATGCTTAACTCCCCTTGAAGCTAGGTTGGGTCTAGTCCTTGAAGCTTAGTTGAGATGTTACAACCCTTGAAGCTAGGTTGGGTTTGGTTCTTGAAGCCAAGTTGGGTTGATACTTAGCATGCTTTGTTCCCCTTGAAGCTTGGTTGAGCCTAATCCTTGAAGCCTAGTTGGGATAATGATAATGATAAATGTGATAATTGAACCAAAACATTAACTCTGAAAGTTGAATGACATATTAGTGTCTTTTGGGCCCATGCTTGTCTTTGCTTAGAGGTAAATTATGAATAATGAATTAATTGAAAAATATAATGACATGTAATGTAATGAAGTATGATATGATTACAATACATAAGTAAATTATTGAAAAGAAATATGGCCTGAGAAGTATGTTGAAAGATGAGATTCTGAAAGTATAATATGAAATGTAATATGTATATGGATGTGGACATTGTGAGTATTATTTTATGAATGTTCTAATAAGTTATGGAATTGTGGTTTGTGTTAATGATATTTGTGTATATGTATATAATTATGAGATTAGTAGAAACATATAAAAAAGTGTAATTGAAATGGGAAAACATGATAAGAAAATAATGATACATGAAGTTAATTTATGAGTACGATTTTCTGTAATGTATGTTTATAATATTTATTTGTACTTCTAAGCTTTCGAGCTTAACGCGGTTGTGTAAATCGCGCAGGTGAGTAGTTTGTTGATCTGAAGTCAAATCGTTATGCCACGAGAAGGGTAAGAGTATTTCGAGACCAACTAGAAGGTGGTGCATACATGTACAATGTAATTATGTTGTATTTTGATAAAAATGTATTCATATGTATAAATGAATTTTGGTAAAGACAAGATCATTTTATATATGTAAGATCATCGAAAGTATAATTATTTTGTAAATGTTCTTTAAATAAAATGTATTATTGTTTGGAACTAGAGTAAAGGTTTTTAATCTGAAATGAAAAGTGACATTCTTATACTTTATATATGTACTGCATGTATACAAGGTATATGTAAAGTACTTATATAGAGTATGGGGGTGTTACAATTATTTTGGTATCAGAGCTTAGGTTTGAGATTCTCGGCCTAAGTAGATTTAAAATGAAAAGAGGAAAATTTTCGAAAAAAAAAGAAGTGAAATTGTGATGCATGCATATGCATTAGCACCTAGGTTGGTCTCGGATGTGGCATTATGTGATTTGTAGTATATCTGAATTATATGAGATGGATGATAGTGTGTGAATGAGGTTTTACATGAAAGTAAAGCTAGAGAAAGAAATGATATAGGAAAATTTGTACAAGTATAATTGATAAATTACAGAATTGAAGTTTACTTAAGTAAAGTAAATTTTGGAATTTCTGATTATGGAAATATGCTTGTCAAAAAGGTCATAAAGAAATGAATAGAAGAATAATGTTGGAAATGAGTTTTAAAAAGGATAGATATAATGGTGTTGTTTGTATTGTTGTTTTAATGCAAACATTTTGATTTTAATGTTAGAAATGTGATATACTTAAGTGTTGTTAAAGCTCATGTTAATTTTGATTTTTTTTGAAATGAGCTTTAATAATTGTGAAAATGAGATGTTTTGATATTACATGATGGTATATATATATATATATATATATATATTGTTTTAAAATTGATATTAAGAAAATGAGATTAGTAATTTGAAGTTTTGGTAAAGTAGCAAGTCGAGAGTTTAGAGTTTTAATAGAATTTTAATGAGGATTATTTAGATATTGATAGTTTAATGTATATTAAACATATGAGCTATGTGGAATAACTATTATTGCACATGGAAGTATTATGAAGTGGATAATGTGATTGATAATACAGAAATTTTTTTTGAAATAAAAGGAAAATGAGTTACTTTAAGTAATTTGACTGGAAATGATGAAAATGGATATGAAAGGTATACTAAATGCTTTTAAAAAACAAATGTGAGAGAGATGTCACATTAGAAATGTGACTACGATATATGTGAAGTGTTATTATGGTTAGAATGTATATATTTGTTATGTTGATGAATAATTTAAGTCATGTTAAAAGAATGAGAATGATAATGTTCAAAGAAAAGTAATAAACATTAAATTTGTATAGATTATATGCAAAAGAGAAATTAAATAAAATTGCATGATTATATGTATACATGTATAGGATATGTAAGATGAGTTTTTCGATATGAATGTAATTGTATTATGTAAGAAATGTGGAAAGTAAGTCACATTATGAATGTGACCTATGAATGTGTATGTGGTATAACTACTGGTATAATGATATTGAGAGTGATATTGCATGTATTAGTGGACCTAAGAGAGATTAGGTCTTGACCTGCGCAAAGCTAGATAGACTATGTGACGGAATTGAGAGTGGGAATGGACTCGAGTAATACTGGACAGTGAAATTGTTATGGTAATCACTGAACTTGATGATCATATAATATTTTGAGTCCCAAAGTATTTACATATGGAAAGGTTCTATGTATATGTGTATAATAAGAGATTGTAAGGAAAAAGGGGAAGTATAATGTATAAAATTTTTTAGAAGAGATAGATTAGAAATGGAGTAACAAATGGAAATTTTGTAAGATTTGCATATGATCAAATATGTATATGTAAGAGATGTTAATAGTAATATTGTTGAAACATGAATTAGGCTAATGATGATCATATAATCGAGTGCAAATTGGTTTGAAACGGAGTTGAAATGTGTTAACTCTTGGTGTAGCAAAAGTTTAGAGAATGAATATGTAATCCTTGCGATACAAACTTAGCATTGTAATTGGAAAGGTTGGAAACAGAATAATAAAGGGACAATATTGATTTATAAGCCACAGGCGTGACCATTAATCTCCTATGGCCATATGATTTGTTTAGTATACCTGGCCGGTTAGTTTTGTTATCCACAAATTTGGGACTGAGATAACATGACTGTAGTACAGTTTTGGTGAGATTGATAATTATGTTTCTAGACACATGGTCAAGAGTTATGATTGGTAAAGTTGTACCTTATCATTTTACGTTAGAAATTTGTTTATAATTATAGAAAGTATGGAAGAAAAGAGAACTGTGAAAATATTTTGAGTTATGGATAATGTGATAAAAAGGTAATTATTGTAAAAATAGTAATGGTATGAAATGTGAGGAGAAATTAAATGAGAGAAATTACAAAATGTGATTGAAAGTTATACTGAATATGTTTATGGTATAAAGTGAATAAGTGGATGGACTTAAGGTTTAAGTGAGTGAACTATGGGTAATAAATATGGCATGAGATAATCATGAGAATTTTGTGGAAATTGTACTAAGACAATAGAAAATAAACTATGTGTATATTGAAAGATAATTTGAAGTGATTTGTTATTAATAAACATAATTTAAAAAAAAAGCTGAAAAATGGATTCGAAGAAATTAGAATTTGAATATAAGTTTGACCTAATGGAATTAGGTCATATATATATTGTGAAATCTAATGATAAGTTTAAATAAATTAATTGTTGGTTTGAATCGAACAAGATTGAAACGTGGGTATATTGTGACAGATAGATCAATTGATCTAGATTTTGCTAAGGTTGCGAATCAATATTGAGATTTAATATGTATAGTTGTACTAAGAGTATAAAATTTAAATGATAATGTATATGATGTAATATTCTGACAAATGAATGGACATGAATGAATGAGTTATATCAGTTGTAAATGATGATAAAAGGGAAAAGGTTGATTACCTGTAAAGTAAGTTTAAAGGCATTGTACTAATATTTATGTTAAGTGAGAAGCATGCTAAAGAAGGAATTAAGTATATGAAAAATAAGGATATTGTTATCAATTAAGGTTTGATAAATGTCTATTCTGAAAGTGATTGTAATGACGGGATAATCAATATTAAGATATAAATCAATGATTTTTAAGGTTAAAGTTAAGAGAGTATTTATAAAGAGATGAAGTAATAAAATATCTTGAATGTAATAATTGGACGAAGTATAAGTATATTATAAGATGATCAGATTCTTGTATAAAGATAAATTAATTGGGAATGTAATGAGTTATTTTGAATGTTTGGTTAAGAAAGTAATAAGATATATAAATATATATATATATAATGATGAGTTATGAAATTTAGAGAAGATGATTGACTCTAAGGGGGAGAGTAGAAGTTATGTGATCTGATGACATAATAACTTAATAATATAATTAACTTCATATGAAGGTTAAGATGGTATTTTGTTAAGAATGGATTATTACTGTACTGGATAATTTCGAGGACGAAATTTCTTTTTAGAGGGGGAGAATTGTAATATCCCAAAGTATACCCTAAAAGTTTTGAAATTATTGTTGTATATGTTTAATGGAAAGAGAAAAGAAGTAAAGAGAGAGTGTATATGTTGTATATATAGATATATATAACATATACAAGTCAAAGAAATGGAAGTCAAAAGAAGATAAATTAATTATTGCAAATTAATTAAAAGGAAATATTATAAGAGATAGATGTATATGAAGGATGATATGTATATATATGGTATTTGAAAAATATGGGAAATATAAATACAATATATAAGAGATATACATATAGCAACATATACATCACATATACATGATGTATATATTGGTGTAGGAAAAGTAAGTTATAATAATAATAATAATAATAATAATAATAATAATAATAATAACAAGAGAAGAAGAAGAAAAGAAAGTCAAAGGGAAGGACAAATCTTGTGGTGGAGAATTTTTAGGGATATTTAATTATATTATTATTATATATATATAAGATAAGTTTGAAAGGGAAGAGAAGATTTTCTTTATTTCTTTCTTCTTCTTCTTCTTGAACGAGAGAGAGAGAGAGAGAGAGAGAGAGATGTGATTTTGTTTGCATACACATCAAATTCTTAAGGGCTTTAAGAGAATTGAAGGTGGATATTGAAGATTGGGCAAAGAATTCAAGTGTTCATTTCTTTGTGTTGATTTCTATTGATTGTGTTTATATTTGATATGATTAGTGTATTAAGATGATGATAATGAAAGATTGAAGTGTATAGATATGTTGAATTGGTATTTAGATGATGATAATATGGTTATTTATGAGGATGATGATGGATTGTTGAAATTGTTTAGTAAGGGTTTAATATAAATGAGTTGGGGAAATTGAATAATTGATATATGGATGATGTATATAATGATTATTATTATTATATGTTGAAGTTGTATAAGTGTTAAATAAATAGGTGATTAATGTAAATATTGAGTTTGATCAATTATTATCTTGGATTTTCTATATGTTTGTGTTTATTGAAGTTAAAAACACAGAATACATGAGTTTGGTCCGAAACAGAAGAAAAATGAATGCCACGACCACGACCGTGGGGGGTTTTGAAGCAAGTAGACAAATTCGTTTGCTATCCCACGACCGTGGGGTCCTAGATAGTTGTGGTGGCTTATAATTTGTGATCTATGGGTCTAGTATGAGACTAATAGGTGAATAATTGTATTGGAATTCATGTGTATTTATAAATAAGTGTGTATTATTCCTTTTGGATTAGGTTGTGAAGAGGTTGAGTTGCCCTAATCCATATAGTGAAGAATTCTTGGAAGAGGAAGTGTATAGATTGGTGTGAGTTGTTCTTGAGGTAAGTACAAACTTACATGGTTGCATACATTTACATGATTTTGAAACTTATCACATTTGGTTGTAAATGTGCTAAGTAATCTATTATATTGTTGATACATTTGATTTATGCTATGAATTGCATAATGTGAAATATTTGATGATCATTCAAAAGGTATGTGCAAAGTAATTGGTTATGATGAATACTTTAATAATGAATTGTTTTAAATTTGAATTGAGATATGATGAGATGTGATGCCATTGTAGTTGGCTATAATGATTCAAATGAAATAAGTGGGGCATGTTTGCCTAGATGATGATGAATTTAAAATATATGTCCAATGCAATTGGTTATGTATACTCTATTGATGAGATGTGAAGCCATTGTTGTTGGCTATAATGATGCAAATGAGATAATTAAGGCATGGTTGCCTAAATGATGATGAGAAAATGAGAATGAAATTGATAATGAAATAATGAATGAATTGTGTGTCTAATATGTTATTCCATTTTCAGAGTTTTGTTGTTGGTGACATGCCTAATAGTAACAATCTCTTGAAGCTAGGTTGGATTTGATCCTTGAAGCCAAGTTGGGTTGAAGTTTAGTATGCTTAACTCCCCTTGAAGCTAGGTTGGGTCTAGTCCTTGAAGCCTAGTTGAGATGTTACAACCTTTGAAGCTAGGTTGGTTTGGTTCTTGAAGCCAAGTTGGGTTGATACTTAGCATGCTTTGTTCCCCTTGAAGCTTGGTTGAGCCTAATCCTTGAAGCCTAGTTGGGATAATGATAATGATAAATGTGATAATTGAACCAAAACATTAACTCTAAAAGTTAAATGGCATATTAGTGTCTTTTGGGCCCATGCTTGTCTTTGCTTAGAGGTAAATTATGAATAATGAATTAATTGAAAAATATAATGACATGTAATGTTATGAAGTATGATATGATTACAATACATAAGTAAATTATTGAAAAGAAATATGGCCTGAGAAGTATGTTGAAAGATGAGATTCTGAAAGTATAATATGACATGTAATATGTATATGGATGTGGACATTGTGAGTATTATTTTATGAATGTTCTAATAAGTTATGGAATTGTGGTTTGTGTTAATGATATATGTGTATATGTATATAATTATGAGATTAGTAGAAACATATAAAAAGTGTAATTGAAATGGGAAAACATGATAAGAAAATAATGATACATGAAGTTAATATATGAGTATGATTTTCTATAATGTATGTTTATAATATTTATTTGTACTACTAAGCTTTCGAGCTTAGCGCGGTTGTGTAAATCGCACAGGTGAGTAGTTTGTTGATCTGAAGTCAAATCGTTATGCCACGAGAAGGGTAAGAGTATTTCGAGACCAACTAGAAGGTGGTGCATACATGTACAATGTAATTATGTTGTATTTTGATAAAAATGTATTCATATGTATAAATGAATTTTGGTAAAGACAAGATCATTTTATATATGTAAGATCATCGAAAGTATAATTATTTTGTAAATGTTCTTTAAATAAAATGTATTATTGTTTGGAACTAGAGTAAAGGTTTTTAATCTGAAACGAAAAGTGACATTCTTATACTTTATATATGTACTGCATGTATACAAGGTATATGTAAAGTACTTATATAGAGTATGGGGGTGTTACACGGTCAATCTTTGTATTGATCTTTCTTACATTTTAAGTCCTCAATCTTCTCAGTCAGTTCATTCTCAAGCAAAGAAGATCAATGCATGTCAATAAATAATTTGGTTACAATGGCCACTTACTGGGATAGGGCTTCCAATTTTGAGGCATCAATGCAAGTGGCATGTAGGAATGATAATGAGGACATAAATGAATTCTTATGTAGATCACTAAGAAGGGTCACATCCAGACTAGATAATTGTTTTACTAACACTTTAGCGATCTCAACTTCTGCTTGATTAACAGTAATATGCATCTAAGGAAAAGAACAGTGAGTTGCTGTAAAAAAGACAAATTCAACTAACTACATGTTTCAGCTTGAAAATTCCACTCCAAAGTCTGAAGAAGTTGAGTCAAGTTAATATAAATAAGAAGAAACAAAAAAAGGGGACATGGAAAAGGCTAGTTGCACTAATACCTTTTGCATTCTAAGGGGGTAAGGCTCGATCCAACTTTAATAGCCACATCGCTAGATTTTGATTTATCCACACCAATATGAGCCTCAACATACTCTTAAAGATCTTTAGTTGAAGTCTTGTCCTCAACTACTTTCTCCTTTGAATTTGCCTCGCTCTCTGTGGAGGACTTATCACCAAAAACAAACATATCCTTAAAAGCAGTGTGAGAATCTAATGTGGTTTTCTCTGAGGAAGTAGAAAAGGATGAGTAGAAATGTGAGACCATACGACTATGAAGTAAAAGGTTGCTTAAGGAATGGTCTATGAAAGAGTAATTTAGTCTCAAAATAGAATAAAAATAAAAATTGAGGAATGAAACTAACTTAAATCAAGACCTATTCGAACTTTCTTGATATGGATGGGATCCTCGGCAATATTGGTGAATTTTGATTTTGGAGGGATTCAGTTAGATTTTTTATGGCCTAAGAAATTGAAGACTCCTTTTCCCCTTTTGGAGCATAGACATGGCTTTCTTTTATATGGGCCTGAGATATTTGACCTTAGAGCTTGGGGAAGGAGGGCGAGCATTGTTGCTAGCCTTAGGGATAGAAAGAAGTGGTGTGTCCCAGTGAGATCTCTCTTAAGCACCTATCTAACCACTATGAAATTAAAATGCTCATTTGGGTTTGGTTCATGCAAAACTATGGTGTTTGGTCCTCATTCAATTTGTTAAGTACAAGTTTAAAGATAAGACACCTTAAATTTATTTCAGAGGGAAAATTTAAAGAAAAACTCCTTATGACTACAATTTTGAAAATGATATCAGTCTCGATCCAAAGTATGGGCTTAATACTAGGTTTTTCATTTTAAATAAAATGATCTTAGCCTTTATATAAACTATGATTCAAAAAATATATTTCATGGATGAAAATTATAACATGATTGGAAATTTATATAATGCATGAAACCCATCATCATTCAAACATAAGATAAAATAAAGAGTTACAAGATAAAGAATTATTACATTTTAAAACTCAACATGAGGGGATCACATCTCTAGCCCTTATAGGTACTAGAATAGGCACATAATTCCCAAAGAAAGGAAATAAACAAAGTGTAAATGAAGAGATTGTAAAATAAAACACAAATGATGTCGATGAAACAAAGGAGGAGAACCTAAGATTGTTAAGTTTGTGGGCTTGATCATTTGGACTTAGATTTCAAACAAGCTCACATATCCTTTAGAATATGAATAAGAGTCCCATACAATTCTGACCACTTGTGAAAGTGGAAAAAGGAGTAGGTACCTATGTGTGGGTGACCTAAAGGCTATGATTTTGGTTTACCTAAAGGCAAGGGTCTAGGTTGACCTAAAGTTTGAGAAAAACCTATTATTTTTTTTAGGTTTGGAAAATCGATGTGAACCTATAATTGTTTTTAGATTCAAAGTGTAGTGATTCGATTGTTGATCTAAGATCTTTGGTGCCATTGCTGGAGTGATGGGCATATACTTCTCAGTACTAATTCATATAACCATCTCCTCACTCAAAGCATGTGAATCCAAAGGAGAGCAAATAAGCAATCATGTTACACCTGTCTTAATCCCTTTTGAAGGTAATTAACTAAGTGGAAGCAAGTGCCAGCAAGGATCTTTTTACACTGATTTATGTTTAAATATGTGTTTAACCAAGGTCTGATTTTAGGTTAGGTTTAATGTTTGATTGATAAACCTAATTGTTTCAAAGTTCATTTTAAGGGTTTAAAATCTGAATTCTAATTTAAGATTCAAGACTAGATTGTGCTCCAATTCTATTAAACTTATTTTAGATTCAAAGTTTAATTTTGAAAGTATTTTGAAAACATCTTGAATTAAACATATTTCAAATTTAAAGTTTAATTTCTAAAAAAAAGTGAGTGAATTAAATCTATTTGAGCTTTAAGGTTTAATTTAGAAAAGTAAAACAAATTAAGCCTATTTTAGATTTTAAGGCTTAACTTTGAAAAAAGCAAAGTGATAAATTAAATCCATTTCGATTTTAAGATTTAACTTTTAAAAGTAAAGCGAGTAAACCTAAATCAATTTTAAGGTTTATTTCAAAAGAAAAAAGAAGATTCGAATAAACTTATATCGGTTTTAAGGTTTATGTTAGAAAAAAAATGATTTTAGCCTAAGCCCAATTTTAGATTAAATATTTGAAAAGGATTAATTTTAACCTAATGTTTGGTTTTTAGGTTTAAATTGAAGTGAAATTATTAAACCTAAATCTTGATTTTTGGGGCTCAATTTGTAGGAAATAAGTTGAATTAGATTGAAATTAATTTAAAATTTAAATTAAATCTTAATCTTGATTTTTAAGTTTAATTAAGAAAAAAATTGGAAAATTGATTTTAGCTTAAATTGAATTTTAAGTGAATTTCCATTTGGAAGAATTTGATTTAACCTAAATCTAATTAATTTAATTTTAATTTTTTGGGTTAAAACAAAATGACAAAAGAATTATAGTTCAAAACTAAAACTAGGTTTCAAGTTGAATGTAATTTTAGACAAAAGTGAATTAAATTAATTAAAATTTACAATTAAATTTATAACCACACAGTGAATTTAATCTATTTAGATTATAAATTAAAATGCGTTAAGAATTAGAGTTACCCTTATTTTACATTTTAACAAAAAATGACAAAAATAAATCAACAAATCTAAATTGAAATCAACCTAGTTTTAATTTAAACCTAAAAAGAGAATTCTAAAGTAGAACAACTTAAAAGAAATTATCATAAAATAAAAAAGGCAGGTTTAGCAACTTACCTTTATGGCATATGCTTTAGGAGAGCTTTTTTGCCTGACTGAAGTTCCAGTTTAAAAAGAGGAAAAGTGCTTTTGATTCTTGACGAAGAAACAAAGTAACAAAATAGCAAAACAATGCTAGAAATCTAACAAAATGTATTAAAAGGTGGTGTTAATAACTTAGTTAACCATAATCGCCAATTTCGGTTCATAACTTAACCTTAATCGACAGGAGCCAGTTTAATTAAGGTTCAAGCCACTAAAAGATGAGTTAGTTCCGGTTTAAACCCCCGATTTAAATTAATTTTAATAATTTTTTAAATAAAAATAACCATAGTTGATAATATTTTTTATGAGAATAAATAATTAGCTCATAAATTTGATAATATAAGTTAAATTAAATATTATTAACAATTAAAAATAATTACAAATTAACAATAATTATTATTATTATTAAATAATAATAATAATAATAATGGTAATTATAATGACAAATTTTTGTAAATATATTTTTTCATTATAAAATATGTATTTACCTACATAATTTTATATACTTAATATTGAAATTGAAGTGTAAGAAAAAAATTTTAAAAATAAACTCTAAGATTTTAATTTTTAACTAAAAATTATATAATTTTTAATTTATATAATTTTTAGAATATATATATATAATTTTTTATTTTTTTATGGTTCAGAACCTAAATCGTTGATTCCTGTTCAGATTCAAAAATATTGAATATGAACAGACTCTTATAACCCAATCTTGGTTTCGGTTAGGAACCAACTTTCTCGATTTCAATTTGGTTCATGAATCGAACTGTTGGTTCACGATCCAGTTCACGGTTCAATGTAAACCATGACCATGGTTAGTTTTTGGTCCCACTAATATATCTCAAAAAGCTCCAAGTATGTTAAATCAAGTGTCAAGGTGTATCAAAAAATGTGAAAAGGACTGCTTATTTATAGGCATGAATCCCCAAAAGGTGGTGACTGAGGGTCACGATGGAGCTCAGGTTGTCTCCTAGTCCCCAGTCAGTCATTGAATGACATTTGCACATAGATTTAGCTTTAGAGCTTTTTTCAAGGCCATCTGATTTCTGATTGATGCGATTCTTGATGCTCAAAATAGTAATAAAAAGCACTATGCAATGCAGTGTAAAAAATGAGTGTTCATAGTCCCTTGAGGAAAAAGTATAGAATATTAGTGGTTATCCATAAAAAAATAGAAAGACAGTTCATCACTTCAAAGGAAGACTCACCCAAGGAAGGAGCAATGTTGTGATACATACACTTCCACTATAAGTCAAAACTAGAAATAAAGTCAACAGTAGCTAGAGAAATAAAAGATCAAAGCAAGGTTTATTTCCTCAAAGCTTCCTTCAAGGTGTCTATATGCCATGAAGCTTTAGGAAAATCAATGCCAAAGCTAGAGGATGGGATCGCAGTAATCAAACCAAATTGCAAACTCTAAAAACTAGAAGTGTAAGTATCAATTGAAAGAGAAGAGGTAGCCATGTGGTTCTTGAAGGAGTGCAACCCACCGATAAACATGAATCAAGGGAAAAGTGAATATATAAAACAAATTGTAGACCCTTAATTTTTGACTCATTCAAATCCGATAGTCTAAAATAATTTTTTGTAGTATTTTATTTATTTTAATAATATTTTAATTATTAATATTATTTCATAGTTATTTTTAATAAAAATATAAAAAATAAAAAATAAAAAAAATAAAAAATCGGATGATCGGTGAGCGTCGCGCGGCAGCCCAATTCGCCGCAGAAATAATCTTAGGGCAAATTGGGACACCAATTTCACAGCCAGTGGCATATGGGGGAGAATTGGGCTGCAGTTTATTTCTCTGGGCGAAATGGTCCCCAGGCCAATTCTCGCTCACAGCCCGCAGCCAGCTGCGGCAAATTTTTCGCCAGTGCAATTTTTCCGCAGCAGTTTTTTTTCGCTAGCGAAATTTTCCAACACAAATTTTTTCGAAACCTAATACAATTAGGTTTCTATTTCCTTTTCTTAATGAATGTTATATTTCGTGAATAACTAGAATTAATAAAAAAAATCTTCTATAAATAAGACCAAAAACAACACAAAAAGAGAGGAAATTTGGGACCGAAATTTGGAGGAAAAATTTAAGAGAATCGATCGGACTAAAAGAAACTTTTTGGTAGAGATTAACGATTGGACTTTTGAGAGAAGTAAACAAGCAAATTCAATCCATCAAAGGCAACCATCTTGCCTTTGTTCTTGTTCATCCAAGAAATAATTTTTGGTGGAACCAACGAACGGAGGTTTGAATCTCTAATTTCTTTTTATTTTCTTATAGTAGCTTTGTTTCTTTGATTCTTAAGATCATACAAGCAAAACCTTGATTTATAAACACATAGTAACATCGATCTTCATTCAATAACATAAATACTTTTCTGTTCCTAAATACCTTCAAAACCCTAATTCGTTTCTTTTGTTTTCCAAAAAATCTTAAAATACTTTTATGTTTCTTCTAAACCCTAAGAACCCTAAATTTATTTCTTCTATGTCCCAAAAGACCTTAGTTCGTTACTTTTCTATTTCCAAAAAACCTTAAACCATTTTGTTTATTCCCAAAAAATTTATAAAACTCTAAACTGTTTTCACAAATCTTTAAACCAAATATATTTTCCAAGACACCAAAAACCCTAAATCGTTTTATTAATTCCCGAAACCCTAAACTCTATTCCAGAAGTCAGTAGCCTTATTTTTTAAACATTAAAAGCTTTAACCCTAATTAATCATTCTTTCCAAAATCACACAGTAAGTATTATTCTTTTAAAAATAACACTAGTTTCTTCCAATTTCAAAACCATATTTTTTTAAATCTTAAACCTTAAAATCTTAATTTTCAATACCGAAACCTATAATCCTAGAAGTCAATTTTTAAATCTTCCAAATCCGGACCCGGACCCCGCAAGGGGCACTGCCCCCTTGACCCCCGCCCGCTAACCGGATAGCAGGACCGCCGTATGGGTTCGGGTCCATAGTTTCTTCATGTTTGACTTCCATTATGATGATTATTCAAAATACAAACAATAAACTCAAAACCAATTAATCTAAAACTTAAATTTTCCTAATTTCATGATTTTACCCCCTCAAACCCTAATTTTGTTAATTAAAGAACCTCATCAATCTCTTAAATTATAAAGTTTTCATCCATTTCAATTCCCTTAAAACTTACAGTAGCCTAAACCAATAAATTTCAAAATCCTAAATATTAATTGAAGAATCTTAAATAGAAAAAGTAACCCTAATTTGTGTCTTTAATTGCTTTATTTAATTTTATATTTGATTATGTAGTCTATTATATGCTTTAATTTATTTTCAATGTTTAGTTGATTTATTTAAGTTCAATGCTTGATTTATTTAATTTATCATGGATGGATGTTTACTTTCTATTGATGTTTAATATCTTCGATGAATGATTTATTTATGATGAATGGTTATTTACTTTTATCGATTTATTTAGATTTCCAAGTGTTGTAAGAGGCATGTTTCCACTTCGTGGGTACCTCATTTGTTAAATATCATGTAATTTAAATTGCTTTTATATTTTAGACCAATGTAAATGACATGTTTCTACCTTTTGGTGGGTGTCCTATTTAGGCATGGATTATGTAAGGGCATATTTCCATCTTCGGATGGGTGTCCATTTATTTGCTTTATTTGGACATTGCTTTGATTTTAATATAACGATGCTTTATTTCAATTGTTGCATGTAATATTGATAATATTGTTATATTTAAAAATTTTATAATATTGAGACCTGTAAAGGAGGCCGGTTCCAATGAACCGGGCGTTGTGGGGGTGTTGGGCCATTTCTCACCTTCCCCACACGTATCCAACTTTTCGAACCCATTAAGGGGTTGAGGATTCCTTAAATCTAGTCATCCACCCCTTTCTTTTTCCCGGCCCGTCCGGATGGCGACTCCATTTTCTCCGGACTTAGGTCCGTGTTCTCTAAGGCCCCGAGCCTAAACAGTGCCGAAGTCACAAGAACCATTCCACCGAGAGTGGGGGCAAAAATCTCTGCTTACACAAACAGAGTTGAATTTCCTCAAAATTTAAAGACTCAAAACATTTCAGCCAATGAGGCATGAGCTCACTTCATCATAAGGCAACAAAACTGCAGACAAATGGGTGTAGGAGCTAATGAAGAGGTTAAACAAAATTGGGATTGCCAAGTCATACTTACAGTCCATCAAGCGAGCCTAAAGAACATTTTTGGTTAAGGACGGGGCATAAAGGATCTTACTTTTAGAAAGTAAGTGAAAAGCCAAAATTGGACCATTCATAAAGCCCTGTGGATCTTGCCTAAAGATAGGCACTGATGAATGCTTGCATAAATAAATCACAGGAAGATAGTGCCTAGAGCGAACACTCGGGGGCTAGGTCTAGATACTTCATGCATGGCTTGACACTAGTATACCAAAATAAGTATTTGCAAACCAGGACCTAGAGGAATTTGACATGTTCATCAATAGTTGGGGGAGTCATCAAATAGCACTAGTTCTTGATCACTTGGCTGAAAGAGTCTTACTCTATTGAAGAAGTGTGGACCATTGATAAATTGGAGTCTGCAGGATTGATCAGGCAAGTTGTTTCCTCATTAATAATAGGGAGGTTGATCAAATAAAAGATGTACTTAAGAGTAATGGACATGCAACCAAAAGGAAACACGAAAGTATTGGCATAAGGAGACCAAAAAACATAGAACAACACTAAGTAAGTAATTTTGATAGGCTATGGACTTCTGGCTCAGGTATATCAACTGAAGAATTCCAAGTTTTCTCCAAACTGAGGAATAATGAGGAGTAAGACATTCAACTCTTATAGTCCATTCAGTGCTTCCTTTATGCCAGACTTTTGCAAAAGAACCAGGTCTCTTCAGATACTCGAAAGTGGTGGGTGCACCTATGGTTGGAGCTAGAGAGAGAGTTACCATATAGGACCAATATTGAATTGACAATCAAGGATAAGATCTTTAATAGAGAAAATGTTCAGGTCTCTACACTGAGATAGAAATTTTATGAATAAGTCAAGAGCAAATTAAAGAAGAACGAGGATTGAAAAGTCTCAACTATTATCTGAAGCAAATGGCTCAATTAGAGGATTTACCAGCAAATCCCTAATCAAATCTTATTGTAAGGCCTAACAAGGAGAATGAAATATTTTAAAAATCCCAATGAAATAAGAATAGATTTAAAAGCAAGAACTTCACCTAAAACATAGCTAAGTCTGCCCAGTTAAGAGTAATAAAGGAAGATGATGAAAGCCATTGATCTCTCTTATGGAAAAAAGAGATTGGAATAAAACTTAAAATGATTTTTTAAGGAGAATGATTAGAACAAAAAGCAATTCGCTCAGAAGTAGCTAGAGAGTAGTGAACAAGGTGAGAAGACAAGGAAAATGGAGAAGTAATTATGGAAAGCATATGTGATGGCATGAGGTCTTGAAGAGAACTAACAGTAGCCATATTCAGTAAAGTTGACGAGGATTTTTGGTGGGAATGGCAAAGGTGGCATCTTAGGAAGTTATTCTCTATAAAGAAGGCTTGATTGAGGACAATGGACTTCGTTTGAGAGAAGTAAGTAGGCTGACATTAGATTTGGAGCAAATATTTTGACTTGAATTAACCAAACAACTGGATTGAGGAGAAGTTTGAGTGCGAGACATCTCAAACAAGCATGGAGAGCCCACATCAACTTTGAATTTTAAATTCACCCTCGTATTAATAAAAGGAAAGGGATCAGATATTGAAGAATTTGAAATTTGAAAAGGATTTACACGGTGGTTAAATGAGAAAGGATTAGTTGAAGGAAGCTTGAAATCAGAAACATGAAATGTTATTAGATATGGTTTACAAAAAGAAGGAAATATTTGAATCTTTGAATGGTTAATAAATTTAGAACTAAATACTTCCTCAAGAGTATCCTTAGCTCTTTGCTTCTTTTGTTCCCGGAAATGTTTTTCAAATTCACTAAATTGGACCTTGGGACTAAAAGGAGCCACGATCAGAGCTAAGGCTTGAGGACAGTGAAATACTAAAAGTACATACCTTTGATTCCTCAAAACCAAAGGTATGCGGAGGATAATTGTTTTAATCCCTATTCTACAAGACCAACCGAACCATGTGCTATCTAAGTGGAGCTATAAGACTGACTATTACCCTAATGGGAAAAGTCAAAGGGAAAGAGGAGGTGTTGAAAAAAATGCAACAACTGAGCCAACAAAGAAGCGTAAATTTTCAGACTTAAGGGAGCCTTTGTCAAAGATATTAGGAAATCTAATTAAAATGGATTTGCTACAACCATTGGCACCTCAGCCTCTACATAAGCCTCTACCACCAATTTTTGATGCCAAGGTTTTCTATCAATTCCATCAAATGCAAGGGCATGAGACAGATAAATGTGTTCGATTAAGGCACAAAATCCAAGATTTGATTGACAATGGAAAGCTGTCTGAGCCTGATAAGCCCAACACTAAGAATAATCCTCTGCCTAAATTTCGACGGGCATCATCGCTTACAACCTTCATGAAGAGTTTTATCTTGTCACCTTGTCATGATATGGATAGAGAAGCTGCTAAAGATGATATGCTACTAAGCAAGGTTGGACTAACTGTAGATGATGAAGTAATGATCCTTGATCCTTGCCCTTGATATGTCTAAATAAATGGAATATCTTCAACTCCAACTCAACAAACTTTCCTTAGCTTGAATGTTGCTTTTCAATTTTACTTTCTTTAATATTTAATTGGAACTATCGTGTTTTTTGAATTTAAATTTATTTTAATAAATCACATTCATCAAAATTTTTGTTGGTCTTTGTTCATTTTGGTACTCAACCAATGAGGATTCTAGCTTGATGTTCATAAATTAACGTGTCTAGGCATCATGACTTGAATGACTTTACTAGATAAGGGAATTGCTCTATAGCATTGAGTTGTGTATGCTTACGTAGAGAGGGCTCCTGCATAATATCCTTTGTCTAGGTCTTAGTCAGTCTTAGAACATGCTTTGACAAACTTTCGAGGCAAAATTGAACTCTGCTTATTTAAGGGAGAAATAATCTAGGCATTGTTTGGTTAGCCAACTACTAATATCCAATCTATTAAATATCAATCCCTAGTTGTCCCTTTGAGCCTTCATAAAAATTTTAGCTTTCTTTTCATTGGCATATAACCCCGATAACCTACCCTGAGCTGTTGTGATACATTTAACAAGTCTTATGATCACTAAGATGAAGAGGCAAGAAGATCAAAGAAAGAAGTGAATAGTCAAGACCATGAAGATAGTTGAAGTTCTCAAGACCATAAAGGTAGTTGAAGTTTTCTTAATATCTCCAATATATCAAGACAACATTAGAGTAGCAAATGATTTATCCCTGTTAAAGGAGATTTATGTCACTCCACTCATCCATTATTAGAAACCCAAGTTGGTACAAACAAGACAACTCTTTTAGAGCTAGAACAAAAAAAAAAGAAAAAAAAAAGAAAAAAAAGAAAAAAAAGAAGAGAAAAGAAAAAAGGAAAAAAAAGAAAAAAAAAAGGGGAAAAAGACAAAGAAAGATAAAAGAAAGATAAAACCTAAAAAGGCGGTTCAGAAAGCCAACTGAGTTCTCTTTTACCTAAAGCAGCAAAAGGTTTATAAGGACATTTTGACTTGAATTGGTCCAATCCAACCAAAGATTCAATGAAAATTAGAGAAAAAAGGAGGAAGACCATCCAATTTTTGAAATTTCTGTACTGACAGTCCTACAAGGAAGAAGGATAAAATGATAAAAAGCTCAAAGAAAGGGAAGAGTAAGAAAAATAAAAGGGAGAAGAAGAAAAGAAGCAAATTTGGGTACCAAACTCTTTGCAAGGGCAAAAATTATCCTGATCAAGATCCAGATTAATGCCAAGAAGATAGAAGGAATTTGGAGTCTAGAAAGATTACTCCCAATTGTCTAAAGTTCCAATAAGAAATTTCTAGTGTGAGGGTTTGTGCATTGTGTCACACCAGCTCCAATCTCAAAATGGCCTTCACTTAAACCCATGTCCCTTATAGACCCCATTTCAAGCCTATTAAAGACATGTTGATCTCTCTTGGTAGGTAGAGTCTATTAGTGGAGATTGTTTGAATAAGCATGAATATGAGATAGACAATATTTAAATTCAATGAGACCTTTGGCCAAGTAATGTGTATGTGCCTATCTGAAGTGCAACAATTCTTGCTTAAATAGAAATTATTCCCGAGTTTAGTACTGTAACTAGGGTTGTCATGTTATAGATATGTTAATTTGAAAAATCGAGTCCTGAGGTACATTGACATTAATTTGGCAAAGCCAACATTTGATTTCAAAATCAAAATTCAAATAATCAAAAAAATGTTTTGTCATACAAAGCCTTCTAGTTAAGGGAAGTATGTTGAACCTCCAAAGGACACAATGGGCAAAGAAAATGATTATTGGCAAGGTCATGAAGAAGCTATCAACTGACATGCTGAAACATAGTTCGAAATAGATGAATCTCTAACTTTGCTACTCGGGGCCTCCATTATTCATGTTTTCAATATCTCAAAGATGAAAGTCATAAATGGAAAACATATTTTTATTTCAATGCAAGACCTGAACGAGCATCTGAAAGGAACCAATGAGAACACTTCTGCTGATCACCTCGGTCTGTGAGTCGATGGAATGACTGTAAGTATCATTCATGCATATCATGCTGTAACACCCCATTTTTAGAAGTGTGACGGTCCTAGGGTCCAGGTAGGCTTAAGGCCACTAGGCACCATATAGAACCCAATTAATTTATGAATTTATACAAATTAATTATTACACTAGTAAATTATAACTTTATTTTAAAACTTTATTATTTACTCATAATAACACATGTATTTTTATATTATATATTATTTACAAATATTTTCTTTATTTATTACATTATGGTTTATTTCCATAATTTATCAAGCTATTCACAATATTACTATGGAGCAACTAAAGTATAGCACAAACATTATTATTTAATTACATATGATAGTAATGACTAATTACATTATTCTCAAGCTTTTTGCTGGAAGAAGAAATCAAGAAGGTGATGATCCTGGGTCACCTCTACCTGAAATCACAGACGATGGGGTGAGTCATCAACTCAGTGAAATTACAGTGTCACAAGGGTAGAATATGCAATAACGATATTTCAATGATCAAGGATAATAAATAAATAAGGCAGCTGCACAATAAAGGTATAACAATGAAATTTAATTCACAAGAAAGGCCCACAATAATTGGACCAAAATCACAAAAGAAAATTATATAATATGACAGATAACACATAGCAATAACACTGAAGACAATATATCATTATTCCAGTGCTATCACACATCACATTCACATAAGGGTAGCTTCTACCCTACAAATCGCAAACTTCTATGTGCACATAGCCTGATGGTATAGTCCCCATCAAGTTGGGATTCTGTCACATTGGCTAATCAAATGGCTTGGTATGATCACATAAGCCAAGAGGCCACATTGGTTTTAACAATTTACAAATACATAATCACAAACAATAAATGATATCAAATTGCTTAAATATCAACAATGGTTAAATTTTTTATCAAAGAATTTCAAAAGTGACAAAGCAAGGGTTAGACACTATAACTCACCTTGAATATGCAAATTTGATTCCTCTAAGTTATTGATAATAATTGATTGATTTGATGGTAATACCCGACCTACATTCATATCCACATATAAATCACACATTTAGGTTTATTTTGTTTAATTTATCATTTTTTTTGTCTTAATTATTTATTAGGAACCTATGCCCTATTTTAATATCTTAATATGTCCTAAAATTTATTTTATAATTATGAATTCAAATTTTACAAATTATATTATAATAGGGTTATATAATAGAGTAAGTTCAAATGTGTGTCATATGCCTATAACAATGTACATTGGTTTCTTTATATTATTTAATTTACTTATTTATTAAATTAATATTTATACTTTTGAGAATATTAAATACACATACTAGAGATTATATTAATTTATAATATGCTTATATTTATGACCAATCAAATATATTTTTATTATGCTCAATTCAGTCCTACATCAATAAAATACCTAAATTCCAGCATTTGAGTAGTTTGTATTCATTTAATTATATATTAATTTATTTAAATTAATTTGCCCTGAAATTTTACCAGAATATTCCCAACATTATATATGACCTCTATGTAAATTTTCACAATTTATAGAGTTTATTTATATAGGTAAATAATTTAAACACATCAGCAAAATCTCAATGGTATTCATTCAGACTATTAAAATGAGCAGCTTGTGTTTATTTATTTACTCACTCATCTTCCTTCATCATTTTGACTTGGCCTTTTACCACCACCTTCCCAAAATCCAAATAAATCTTTCTGTAATTTTTGATTAATTTTAAAGCTCGTTTTCATGTTAAAATAAATAAAACACAGTAGCTAATTTATTGAGAATTCAAGCTGTAATATTTAGACAGATTTGAGTGTTAGGGTTTTTAGCTTCATTCCTTTCAATTTCTTTCAATACAAATCGATTTCTAACATCCTATATACTTAATTAATATGTAAAAATGATAATTTTTAGCTCAGATTCAATAAATAATAGATTTAAAATTAGAAAAACAAAATAAAAGATTAAGATTCAGAATTTTCAGATTCTTACCTTTAGGAGTTCTTTTGCCTTCTTTGCCTTTATATCACTTTGTTGATTTAATTTTTCACTTTGGATCACTTCTAAACATAAGAAACTAGCCTAGGAATGGTTTTTAGCTGCTGGAAAATGAGAGAGGGTCATGATAAAGAAGAGGTGTTCTTGATAGTAACAAGAAAAGAGAAAGAAGAAAAGATAAGACCAAAACAATTTCTATCATCTTTTAGTCAACATTTTCCAACACCTATTACTATTCAAAATAGATGAGTTACCCACTTATTTTGGCATAAAATTGGCTGAGAATTAAGTAAGAGAAATGTCCATTTTGTCCCTCGATCTTATACATTTCTTTTATTAACTCAAATGCCCTTTTAGTCATTTTACACCATAACTTGTTATCTACACTTGTAATTAATTTCTTTAAAATTGTTTTCACTTCTAATTTTAAATTTTAATTTATCTTATATGGATTTAATGTATATTATTATATTAAGATATTATTAATTAAGTTATAATATATTTCAAGTATAATACCCTAAGATTTTTATACATACGGGTTCACATAGCTAAAGTATTTTAAAATTTACATTTCCATGACTTTAGTAACACATAAATTTTACTTCTGTGTATATGAATGATTTCTTTATCACTCTAATAGGTCATTTTGTTTCTCTAATAGTTTATATATAAATATAATTAATTATTTAATAACTTACAGTTAATTAATTTGATTCACAGTTGTAGAGTTTTCAATTCAGATACTTTAAAGTTTTTGTTTATTACTTTGGCACATTATAATTTTATTTCAATCAAAGATTTTTTTCTCACTTTATTCATTCATTTGTACAACATTTAAGCTACTAAATTTTAGGGTATTACATTCTCTCTCCCTAATTAAAATTCATCCTCGAATTTTTTTAAAGTAATCACCCACTAAAAAGTTGAGGATATCTATCTAACATCTCAGACTCAGTTTCCCAAGTACATTCTTCTACTGATTGACTTTGCCACAAAACTTTTACCATAGGAATATTCTTATCTCTAAGTCTTTTAACTTGCTTATCAACTATAGCTACTGGTACTTCCTGATAGGCCAAATCTTGCTGCAAGTCTACCGGTGAAGCTTGTAAAACGTGGGATGGATCAGAAACATATTTTCGAAGCATCAAAATATGGAACACTGGATGCACTTGTTCCATATTGGGTGGTAGTCCCAAACGGTATGATACTGATCCCACTCTTTCTAAGATCTCAAATGGACCAATGTACCTTGGTGAGAGCTTTCCTTTCTTACCAAATCTTATGACTCCCTTCATTGGTGACACTTTCAGAAATACATGCTCATCAATACTAAATTGAACATCTTTTCTTTTAGGATCTGCATAGCTCTTCTGGCGGCTAAAAGCTGTCTTCAAACGTTCTTGAATTAATGGTACTTTCTCTATGGTTTCTTGAATAAGTTCTGGGCCTTCTATATGTCTTTCACCAATTTCATTCCAACATATAGGGGATCTGCACTTCCTTCCATATAATGCTTCATAGGGTGCCATCTGTATGGTTGAATGGTAGCTATTATTATAGGCAAATTCAATCAATGGCAAATGCTTGTCCCAAGTACCTCCAAAATCCAAAATGCACAATCTCAACATATCTTCTAAGGTTTGAATAGTTCTTTCTGTTTGCCCATCTATTTGAGGATGAAATACAGTGCTAAAATCTAACTTTGTTCCCAATGCCTCTTGTAACTTCTGCCAGAATCTGGAGGTGAATTGTGTCCCCCTGTCAGAAATGATGGAAATAGGCACTCCATGTAAACTTATTATCTTATCTAAGTATAATTGTGCATATTGGGACACAGAATAGGTGGTTTTCACAGGAAGAAAATGAGCAGATTTCGTCAACCTATCAACAATCACCCATATAGAATCATATCCTGTAGATGTTCTAGGTAATCTAACCACAAAATCCATAGTAATCCTCTCCCATTTCCATTCTGGCAGTGGTAACTGTTGTAATAGCCCAGATGGTTTCTGATGTTCAAATTTCACCTGTTGGCATGTTAAACACCTTGCTACAAATTCTGTAATATCTTTCTTCATACCAGTCCACCAATAAACATCTTTCAAATCATGATACATTTTGGTAGTTCCAGGATGTGTATTGTAGTTTGCATAATGAGCCTCCTTCATTATCTGTTTCTTTAGATCATCTACTGCTGGTACACAAAGTCGATTGCCACATTTTAAAACACCTTCATCAATTACAAAGTCAGAGGTCTTGCTTGTAGCAATGTCTTCTTTTATTCTAACCAACTGTGGATCTTCATCTTGTAGTGTCTTAATTTGATCAATCAGTAATGGTTTGACAGTGAATTGGGCTATCAATGCTCCATTATCTGATAAATCAAATCGTATCCCCAAGCCATATAAGTTCTGAACCTCTTTTACTAATGGTCGTCGACTTACATGAATGTGTGCTAAACTCCCCAAAGATTTCCTGCTTAAAGCATCTGCTACCACATTAGCTTTGTCGGGATGATATAAGATCTCACAATCATAATCCTTAAGTAGCTCCATCCATCTACATTGCCTGAGATTTAGATCTTTCTGTTGAAAGATGTATTTGAGGCTTTTATGATCCGTGAAAATCTCACATTTCTCACCATATAAATAGTGTCTCCAAATCTTCAAAGCAAATATAACAGCAGCCATTTCCAAATCATGAGTAGGATAATTAACCTCATGTTTTCTCAGTTGTCTAGAGGCATAGGCAATCACCCTATCATTCTGCATTAAAACACAGCCAAGTCCCACTCTAGATGCATCACAATACACTGTAAATTTACCTCCTTCAGTTGGTAGTGCAAGAATAGGTGCAGACGTTAAATATTCCTTCAATCTGCAGAAGCTTTCCTCACATTTGCTGTCCCAATCAAACTTTACCCCTTTATGAAGCAATCTAGTAATTGGTGTAGCAATTTTAGAAAATTCTTTTACAAATTTCCTATAATAACCAGCCAATCCCATAAAACTCCTTATTTCTGCAATATTTGTTGGTCGAGGCCAATCAGCTACTGCTTCAATTTTCTTAGGATCCACTTGTAACCCTTCACTGGTGATCACATGTCCTAAGAAAGATATTTTCTCTTGCCAAAATTCACACTTAGACAATTTAGCAAATAAATGATTTTCCCTTAGCGTCTGCAATGTTATCCTTAAGTGCTCTTAATGTTCAGTCTGACTTTTAGAATAAATCAGTATATCATCTATAAAAACAACCACAAATTTATCCAAGTATGACTTGAAAACTCGATTCATCAGATCCATAAATGCTGCAGGTGCATTAGTGAGACCGAAAGGTAGTACCAAAAACTCATAATGGCCATATCTAGTTCGAAATGCAGTTTTAGGTACATCTTCCTTCTTGATTCTCAATTGATGGTACCCAGAGCGAAGATCTATCTTAGAAAAATAACTTGCCCCTTGTAATTGATCAAACAACTCATCAATTCTAGGCAGAGGATATTTGTTCTTTATAGTCAACCTATTCAGCTGTCTGTAGTCTATACACATTCAAAGTGAACCATCTTTTTTCTAAACAAATAATACTGGTGCACCCCAGGGTGAACTGCTAGGCCTAATGAAGCCTTTATCCAGAAGATCTTGTAATTGTGCTTCAACTCCTTCAACTCAGTTGGAGCCATTCTGTATGGAGGGATAGAAATAGGTGTTGTACCAGGTAGTATATCTATACTAAACTCTATTTCCCTTTTTGGAGGTAAAGTGGTCAAATCATCAGGGAATACATCAGGAAACTCTCGTACTGCAGGTATTTGATCCAAACTAGGGAATGAAACACTAGTATCTCTGACATGGGCCAAATACCCTATACATCCCTTTCTTAATAATCTTTTAGCACTAATTGTTGAGATCAAACTATTTAACACTTCACTCCTATCCCCCTGAAATTCAAAAATTTCCCCTGATGAACTATGAAATATTACCCTCTTACCATTACAATCTAAAGTGGCCAAATACTTAGACAGCCAATCTATTCCCAAAATAACATCAAACTCTAACACTGGTAATTCTATCAAATCAGCTCTCAAGATTTTATCATCAATCACTACCTTACAAGAAGGGTATACATTTTTAACAACAATTTCTTCCTCTAAAGGAGTAAACACAGTGAAAGATATATCAAGCAGTTTGGAAGGTACATGTAATTTAGAAGCAAAATAGGTAGACACAAAAGAATGAGTTGCCCCTGAATCAAATAACACCCTTCCTTTAACAGATTGAATGGAAATGATACCTGTAATAGTTGCATTTGATGCTTGTGCCTCCTGAGGTGATAAGGTACACACTCTCCCTCTACCCCTACCAGATGGTGACTGTACTGCAAGTCTCTCAATAACACTACCTCTTTCAGAACCTCTTCCAAATTGTCACGACCCAATTTGTACATATTTATAGTACATCCATGTACAGTACATATGTACAGTATATCAATGTACAGTACATCCGCGTATAGTAAGAGGAACCATCCCGAGAAGCTACTCAAGAGCGCGAAGTGAAGGGAAGTTCTATAGAATTGAAAGGACCTATTTGAAAAGATTGTAAAGTTTTGGGGAGGTGACCGTAATTACCAAAAGTTGTTCCGGAGATCCTTAATAGTGCACATAATAGACTCCAGAAATGGGAAGTAGAGAAAAATCGGACAGTAACGGTGCGACACGGTTTTTTCCGAAAAAGCACGGTTTGGAAGATATAGGGGATTTTGACCAGGGGCATCATGGTCATTTTTAAAAGTGTCTCGAAAGTAATAAAGGGTCTCAAAAATGAAAAGTAGAGGAAAAACTGAGTCAAAAAGTGTACCACAGCATTCGGCGAAAGTGCGCGGTTTAAAAGTTACGAACGAGTAACCGCCGGAGGGTATTTTGGTCTTTTCACACCTTAGACCATAAAATTTCAGCACAATGAGGTTGAGGGGCCAAAATATAATTAAGATGAAGTCCAAGGGCTTGGGTTGTAAATAAATTAAAGAAGGAGACATTTGGACCAATGAGAATTGGCCATTTTCTCACATATGTGTACCAATGGGAAATCAACATCTACACCATGACCTATCAACCTCTCTTGGCTGCCATTTGGAGGAGAGAACACCACAAAAATAAAGCCAAGAACTCTCTTTGTTCTTGCTTGGCCGAAAATAGGAGGAAGGGAAAAGAGAGAGAGATTGTTTTTTTTCAAGTAGCTAAATTTGGAGAATTGAGAGAGATTGCAAACTTGGGTGGAGAATAAGATTTTGAGGTAAGGAAATTCATCTATGGTTCTATTTCTTTCATTGGTTATAGTATTTGTAAGATAAAAATGAAAGAATAAATATGATGATTATAGAAAATTTAAGAAGTTGAAGAGAAGTGAAAGAGGTGATTTGCACATATAAGATTAAGGATAAAAAGGATGACTAGTAGTTTAGTTAGCAAAAGAAGGCATGAAGCACTTAAATTTTATTATGTTCTTGACATGGATTTTATGAAAATTATAGGAAATCAAGAAGTGAGAGAGAAGGAAGCAAAGAAGGCATAAAAGAACTAGAAACAAGTGAAAAGAATTAAGGTTTGGTACTTAAATCATTGCCTTTTCAATTAATTCACATATTTTGCATTATGGGACTTTTGAAATGGTTTTGAAATAATGTTATTATGTGTGGTAAATATGTGGGAAAGTGCTCTTGAACCATTTGTAATCAATTGATTGTGAAAAGAATGAAAACAAAACAAACTAGCTAAACTTTGCTCAATTATCCATAAACTTTGATGAACTTTTAATCATTCCTTTGGTTTGATTTTTGAAAGAGGGACCCTTAGTCCTTCAATGGTATCACAAAAGGAGTCTAAAAATCAATTTTGCAAGAAAAAAATGAATTTCCCTCAACTTTTGAAAATTGGGCCGAATGGTCCCTTTTGGGCACCATTCTGCAGCTTTCATTTTGGGCAGTCCGTTGAAGGGGCAAACGAAAGAATTTTTCGACGAAATTTTACATGCATTTAGTTAACTTATGAAAGTGTTTTCCTGCAAAAATTCAGCCAAAAATAAGTTTGTTTACTTGGTCAAAACAGTTGCCAAAGTTGACTGATTTTCAGCAGTAAAAACAGATTTTACCATTTAGTTGTCGCGCGCCATTGCGTTGCCGATTTTACGCGCCGTGCTACTATTCATTTGGTCATTTTTCTAAATGTGTTAAAACTTGAATATTATGATATGGATTGATGTTAAATCATATAAAATGACATGAAGGAGAATTGGAAATGATCAGAAAGGCATCATGACAAGCTATTCCGACAATACATACCTTATGGAAAAATCATGATCTATTGAATATCATGACCAAAGTAATTTAATAAATTATTTATGCTCTACTTGGTATATCAGAACCCTTGAGATAAGGGTATGATGCATCATACTATTACTGCAGTACTGCTTATGACATGATATGATATTCCGGCTGAAGGCCGATGATTGCAATGACATGATCAATGATGCAATGATAATGGCCATTAGCACATGTGCAAGAATTATGATGAATGATAATGAAATATGATCATGACAAGATATGTTTATCATGACCCTTCCTTATCCGCTGACGTTCTGTTAAACCAGTAGAGCAACCAAAATGATAAAAGCAAGAAAAATGATTTAAATTCAAATTATTCAGTCAAGCCTTTTTACCATCTGTGTTTTGTATTGATTCCTTTCAAGTATTTAAAGTATATAAATGTATGATCAAATCATTCTTTTATTTTATTATTTTATTGCAATGATTTAAGTACCCACTAAGCAATTGCTTAGCGAGTTTAGTTTCCCTCTAAACTCGTAGGTTAAACGAGGAGACGAGATTGCAGCATGTCCTGCGCAGCTGGCCTTGACTACTACTTTGGGTAGGAGCTTGGATATGATTGATTGTAGTAATATGGCATGTACATAAGCTTGTATGATCTAGCAAATAAATGTATAATAATGAAAAGCTAGAACACGTACACTGCTAGTAATCTAATAAATCTTATTTTGGTTTAGCACTTATGTATGCAAGTATAGAAGTGTGAATTCTTCTTGCAGGATTGTAGTTGAGGTTATAAGGGTGGATTATTGGGAGTGTGCTTGAGTTGAATTGTGAAACAAAATATTTTTTAAAAATAAGAAAAATCAGTTTTGGCGACACTTGGGACCTCCATTTTTAGGGGAGGTTATGGTAAAATTTTTTTAAAATCTGCATTTAAAATTGGCTAAGTAAAATATTAAGGCACAACCACCATGAGTTAACAGTCCATCTTGGTCTATAAACGTAGGCTAAGATCGGGTGTTACACAAATCCACTAGATCTATGACCCCTTTCCATCTGCACGGTGGTCTGAGATGTCTGTGGTCTTGTTTCTGCTGCAATCAAAGGACAATCTTTAATCATATGATCTTTTTGCCCACATTTAAAGCATGCCCTAGTCTCCCTATATCATTGGCCTCTATGCATCTTCCCACAAGTCTGACATGGAGTACGTATAGGAGGCCTCTGAACATTAGTACTGAAAAATCCGTGGGTAATAGTCCCAGATGACCTTCCAGTAGGTGGTCTAGGTGGAAGTCCCATTGAAGTTCTCGGTAGGTTAATTTGTGGCATAGATTGTGATTGTCGCCTGACGCTAGATGTTCCTACTTCTTCCTTGCCTCTCTGTATTATAAAGCTTTCAGTTCTAGCCTTCTTCTTTTGTTCTCGGGCTTCCATCTCTCTATTTTATATTATTCTTGCTTTGTCCACCAATTTAGAGTAAGAATCATAATCATGAGCAGCCAAAATCATGTATAGTGAATTAACTAATCCTCTTCTGAATCGATGTATTCTTGCTGCTTCATTTGGTACTAGAGCAGGTACATACTTACTCAACTGATTAAACTGTCTTGCATATTCAGATACTGTCATCCCAGGTGTTTGTACTAACCTCTCAAACTCTAAATCCTTGGCTTGCCTAACACTTTCAGGTAAAAACTCTTGCAATACCATTTCTGCAAATTGCTCCCAAGTCAAAAGAACATTTTCTTTCAATATTCCAGCCACAACTCTCTTGTACCATTCCTTCGCATCACCTCTCATTTGGTACCATGCAAATTCAATTGCTTTCTTGTCTGGACAACGAAGTATTTGAGTTTTTGCTTCCATTTCCTCTAAAAACTTTGTAGGATCTTCTTCCCCTTTATAGATTGGAGGACTAAGTTTCAAAAATCCAGCTAATAATTTTCTTTCTTCATTTGATTCCATCTGTGGTGGTGGTGGAGGTGGAGGAACATGGAATTCAGGGATAGGAGCTTGTTGTTGTTGTTGTCTTTGTTGTATCATCATTTCCAACATCAACTAATAATTTTTCTGTAATTGTTCAAGTCTTTCCATCATTCCAGTTATTCTGTCTTCAGCTGCCTGTGGTTCTGGAGGAGGAGTCCTTACATTCTCAACTCTTTGCACTGATTCCTCAGAAGGAACAGCTCCCTCAGATCTAATTGCCCTAGGTCTTCTTCGGTTTTCCATATCTAACTATAAGAGAGAAAAGAATTATTTAATTAGCAAAAGAATTATTTAACGCAGATCTAGATAACAACGAAAACAAGACATGACAGAATAATCCTAAGCTCCATAGTATTCTTACACATTTATGCTTACGAACCTTTAACCTATATATATTATTATAAACCTAAGCTCTGATACCACCTCTGTCACACCCCATTTTTAGAAGTGTGACGGTCCTAGGGTCCAGGTAGGCTTAAGGCCACCAAGCACCACGTAGAACCCAATTAATTTATGAATTTATACATATTAATTATTACACTAGTAAATTATAACTTTATTTTAAAACTTTATTATTTACTCATAATAACACATGTATTTTTATATTATATATTATTTACAAATATTTTCTTTATTTATTACATTATGGTTTATTTTCATAATTTATCAAGCTATTCACAATATTACTATGGAGCAACTAGAGTATAGCACAAACATTATTATTTAATTACATATGATAGTATTGACTAATTACATTATTCTCAAGCTTCTTGCTGGAAGAAGAAATCAAGAAGCTGATGATCCTGAGTCACCTCTACCTGAAATCACAGACGATGGGGTGAGTCGTCAACTCAGTGAAATTACAGTGTCATAAGGGTAGAATATGCAATGACGATATTTCAAGGATCAAGGATAATAAATAAATAAGACGGCTGCACAATAAAGGTATAACAATGAAATTTAATTCACAAGAAAGGCCCACAATAATTGGACCAAAATCACAAAAGCAAATTATATAATATGATAGATAACACATAGCAATAACACTGAAGACAATATATCATTATTCTAGTACTATCACACATCACATTCACATAAGGGTAGCTTCTACCCTACAAATCGCAAACTTCTATATGCACATAGCCTGATGGTATAGCCCCCATCAAGTTGGGATTCTGTCACATTGGCTAATCAAATGGCTTGGTATGATCACATAGGCCAAGAGGCCACATTGGTTTTCACAATTTACAAATACAGAATCACAAACAATAAATGAAATATCAACAATGGTTAAATTTTCATCAAAGAATTTCAAAAGTGACAAAGCAAGGGTTGGACACTATAACTCACCTTGAACATGCAAATTTGATTCCTCTAAGTTATTAATAATAATTGATTGATTTGATGGCAAAACCCGACCTACATTCACATCCACATATAAATCACACATTTAGGTTTATTTTGTTTAATTTATCATTTTTTTAATTAATTATTTATTAGGAACCTATGCCCTGTTTTAATATCTTAATATGTCCTAAAATTTATTTTATAATTATGAATTCAAATTTTACAAATTATATTATAATAGGGTTATATAATAGAGTAAGTTCAAATGTGTGTCATATGCCTATAACAATGTACATTGGTTTCTTTATGTTATTTAATTTACTTATTTATTAAATTAATATTTATACTTTTGAGAATATTAAATACACATACTAGAGATTATATTCATTTATAATATGCTTATATTTATGACCAAATCAAATATATTTTTATTATGCTCAATTCAGTCCTACATCAATAAAATACCTAAATTCCAGCATTTGAGTAGTTTGTATTCATTTAATTATATATTAATTTATTTAAATTAATTTGCCCTGAAATTTTACCAGCATATTCCCAACATTATATATGACCTCTCTGTAAATTTTCACAATTTATAGAGTTTATTTATATAGGTAAATAATTTAAACACCGCAGCAAAATCTCAATGGTATTCATTCAGACTATTAAAATGAGCAGCTTGTGTTTATTTATTTAATCACTCATCGTCCTTCATCATTTTGACTTGGCCTTTTACCACCACCTTCCCAAAATCCAAATAAATCTTTCTGTAATTTTTGATTAATTTTAAAGCTCGTTTTCATGTTAAAATAAATAAAACACAGTAGCTAATTTATTGAGAATTCAAGCTGTAATATTTAGACAGATTTGAGTGTTAGGGTTTTTAGCTTCATTCCTTTCAATTTCTTTCAATACAAATCGATTTCTAACATCCTAAATACTTAATTAATATATACAAATGATAATTTTTAGCTCAGATTCAATAAATAATAGATTTAAAATTAGAAAAACAAAATAAAAGATTAAGATTCAGAATTTTCATATTCTTACCTTTAGGAGTTCTTTTGCCTTCTTTGCCTTTATATCACTTTGTTGATTTAATTTTTCACTTTGGATCACTTCTAAACATAAGAAACTAGCCTAGGAATGGTTTTTAGCTGCTGGAAAATGAGAGAGGGTCATGATAAAGAAGAGGTGTTCTTGATAGTAACAAGAAAAGAGAAAGAAGAAAAGATAAGACCGAAACAATTTCTATCATCTTTTAGTCAACATTTTTCAGCACCTATTACTATTCAAAATAGATGAGTTACCCACTTATTTTGGCAGAAAATTGGCTGAGAATTAAGTAAGTGAAATGTCCATTTTGTCCCTCGATCTTATACATTTCTTTTATTAACTCAAATGCCCTTTTAGTCAGTTTACACCATAACTTGTTATCTACACTTGTAATTAATTTCTTTAAAATTGTTTTCACTTCTAATTTTAAATTTTAATTTATCTTATATGGTTTTAATGTATATTATTATATTAAGATATTATTAATTAAGTTATAATATATTTCAAGTATAATACCCTAAGATTTTTATACATACGGGTTCACATAGCTAAAGTATTTTAAAATTTACATTTCCATAACTTTAGTAACACATAAATTTTACTTCTGTGTATATGAATGATTTCTTTATCACTCTAATAGGTCATTTTGTTTCTCTAATAGTTTATATATAAATATAATTAATTATTTAATAACTTACAGTTAATTAATTTGATTCACAGTTGTAGAGTTTTCAATTCAGATACTTTAAAGTTTTTGTTTATTACTTTGGCACATTATAATTTTATTTCAATCAAAGATTTTTTTTCTCACTTTATTCATTCGTTTGTACAACATTTAAGCTACTAAATTTTAGGGTATTACACTTGCATTTCTTCTCTTTGCAAAATTAATTGTTCCCCAGTGGAGTCGCCACTGTGAGCGAAAATTTTTGCCCCCACTCCCTGTGAAATAGTTCTTGCGACTTCGGCACTGTTTAGGCTCGGGGCCTTAGAGAGCACGGACCTAAGTCTGGAGAAAATGGAGTCGTCACCCAGACGGGCCGGGAAAAAGAAAGGGGTGGATGACTTGATTCCTAAGGAATCCCCAATCACCTAATGGGTTCGAAAAGTTAGGTACGTGTGGGGAAGGTGAGAAATGGCCCAGCACCCCCCACAACGCCCGGTTCATTGGAACCGGCCTCCTTTACAAGTCTTAATATTATAAAATTCTTAAATATAACAATATTATCCATATTACATACAACAATTAAAATAAAGCACCATTATATTAAAATCAAAGCAATGTTCAAGCAAAATAAATAAATGGACACACATCCGAGGATGGAAACATGTCCTTACATCATCCATGTCTAAACTAATAGGACACCCACCAAAAGGTAGAAACATGTCCTTTACATTGGTGTAAAATATAAAAACAATTTAAATTACATGATATTTAACTAATGAGGTACCCACAAAATGGAAACATACCTCTTACACTTTTAATACTAAAACAACCAAATAATAATTATAATAAAAAAGAGAATATCCATCCATGATAAATTAAATAAATCAAGCATTGAAATTAAATAAATCAACCATCAGAACATATAATAAACTACATAATCAAATCTAAAATTAAATAAAATAATAAATATATAAATTTAGAATTTGCATCTTAGAATAGGGTTTTTGGAATTAGGATTTTTGAAATTAGGATTTAAATTGAGGTTTCATCATTTAGGGTTTAGGTTTTTTTTTGAGGTTGCTGGGATTATAAAATTTAGGGTTTAAGAAATTTTAAGGTTTCTATGAAACTAGGAATTTCCTGTGGGCGAAATGGTCCTCAACCTGCCAGAGCCAATTTTCGCTTGCCAGTCCTCATAGACAGCCGCGACAGTTTTTTTTGGCCTGCAAAATTTTTCCGCAAACAGTTTTTTTTTGCCAGCAAAATTTTTTCGACGCAATTTTTTTCAAAACCAAATTCTATTTGGTTTCGGTTTCCTTTTCTTAATTAATGTTAGTTTCCGTAAACAAGTTGAATTAATCATCTAAATTTCCTATAAATAAGACTAAAAAATAATACTAAAAAGGGGAGACTTTTGGAGAAAAACTTTGGATGATCAGACTGAATTTTGAACTTTGGATTTAGACTTGAACTGTGGAACTTCATATTTGAGAGGGATAAGCAAGCCAACAATCAATCCATCAAAGGCAGCAATACTGCCTTTATTTTTGTTCATCCAGAAAATAATTTTTTGGTGGAACCAACGTACGAAGGTTTGAATCTCTAATTTTTATTTTCTTACAATAGCTTCGTTTTTTTTATTCATAAGATTATATCTAGTAAACTTTATAAAACTCTAAACTGTTTTCACAAATCTTAAAACCAAATATATTTTCCAAGGCACCAAAAACCCTAAATCGTTTTATTAATTCCCGAAACCCTAAACTCTATTCCAAAAGGCAGTAGCCTTATTTTTAAAACATTAAAAGCTTTAACCCTAATTAATCCTTCTTTCCAAAATCACACAGTAAGTATTATTCTTTTAAAAATAACACTAGTTTCTTCCAATTTCAAAACCATATTTTTTTAAATCTTAAACCCTAAAATCTTAATTTTCAACACCGAAACCTATAATCCTAGAAGCCAATTTTTAAAATCTTCTGAGTGCGGACCCGGACCCCGCAAAGGGCTCTTCCCCCTTGACCTTCGCCCCCTAACCGGCTAGCGGGACCACCGTATGGGTTCGGGTCATTATTTATTTATGCATTATAAATCTTCATGTTTTACTTCCATTATGATAATTATTCAAAATACAAACAGCAAACTCAAAACCAATTAATCTAAAACTTAAGTTTTCCTAATTTCATGATTTTACCCCCCTCAAACCCTAATTTTGTTAATCAAAGAACCTCATCAATCTCTTAAATTATAAAGCTTTCATCCATTTCAATTCCCTTAAAACTTACAGTAGCCTAAACCAATAAATTTCAAAATCCTAAATATTAATTGAAGAATCTTAAATAGAAACAGTAGCCCTAATTTGTGTCTTTAATTGCTTTATTTAATTTTATATTTGATTATATAGTCTATTATATGCTTTAATTTATTTTCAATGTTTATTTGATTTATTTAAGTTCAAAGCTTAATTTATTTAATTTATCATGGATGGATGTTTACTTTCTATTGATGTTTAATATCTTCGATGAATGATTTATTTATGATGAATGGTTATTTACTTTTATCGATTTATTTAGATTTCCAAGTGTTGTAAGAGGTATGTTTCCACTTCGTGGGTACCTCATTTGTTAAATATCATGTAATTTAAATTGCTTTTATATTTTAGACCAATGTAAATGACATATTTCTACATTTTGGTGGGTGTCCTATTTAGGCATGGATTATGTAAGGGCATATTTTCATCTTCGGATGGGTGTCCATTTATTTGCTTTATTTGGACATTGCTTTGATTTTAATATAACGATGCTTTATTTCAATTGTTGCATGTAATATAATATTGTTATATTTAAGAATTTTATTATATTGAGACTTGTAAAGGAGGCTGGTTCCAATGAACCGGGAGTTGTGGGGGTGCTGGGCCATTTCTCACCTTCCCCACACGTATCCAATTTTTCGAACCCATTAAGGGGTTGGGGATTCCTTAGAAATCGAGTCATCCACCCCTTTCTTTTTCCCGGCCCATCCGGGTGGTGACTCCATTTTCTCCGAACTTAGGTCCGTGTTCTCTAAGGCCCCGAGCCTAAACAGTGCCGAAGTCACAAGAACCACTCCACCGGGAGTGGGAGAGAAAATTTTCGCTCACACAAGCAGAGTTGAATTTCCTCAAAATTTAAAGACTCAAAACATTTAAGCCAATGAGGCATGGAGCTCACTTCATCATAAGGCAACAAAAATGCAGACAAATGGGTGTAGGAGCTAAAAAATAGGTTAAACAAAATTGGGATTGCCAAGTCATACTTACAGTCCATCAAGCGAGCCTAAAGAAAATTTTTGGTTGAGGACGGGGCATAAAGGATCTTACTTTTAGAAAGTATGTGAAAAGCCAAAATTGGACCATTCATAAAGCCCTGTGGATCTTGTCTGAAGATAGGCACTGATGAATGCTTGCATAAATAAATCACAGGAAGATAGTGCCTAGAGCGAACACTCGACCAGTAGTTAGAGAGGGGGCTAGGTCTAGATACTTCATGCATGGCTTGACACTAGTATAACAAAATAAGTATTTGCAAACCAAGACCTAGAGGAATTTGACATGTTCATCAATAGTTGGGGGAGTCATCAAATAGCACTAGTTCTTGATCACTTGGCTGAAAGAGTCTTTCTCTATTGAAGAAGTGTGGACCACTGATAAATTGGAGTCTACAGGATTGATCAGGCAAGTAGTTTCCTCATTAATAATAGGGAGGTTGATCAAATAAAAGATGTACTTGAGAGTAATGGACATGCAACCAAAAGGAAACACGAAAGTATTAGCATAAGGAGACCAAAAAACATAGAACAACACTAAGTAAGTAATTTTGACAGGCTATGGACTTCTAGCTCAGGTATATTAACTGAAGAATTCCAAGTTTTCTCAAAACTGAGGAATAATGAGGAGTAAGACATTCAACTCTTATAGTCCATTCAGTGCTTCCTTTTGCAAAAGAACCAGGTCGCTCCAGATACTCGAAAGTGGTGGGTGTACCTATGGTTGGAGCTAGAGAGAGAGTTACCATATAGGACCAATATTGAATTGAAAATCAAGGATAAGATCTTTAATAGAGAAAATGTTCAGGTCTCTACACTGAGATAGAAATTTTATGAATAAGTCAAGAGCAAATTAAAGAAGAACGAGGATTGAAAAGTCTCAACTATTATCTGAAGCAAATGGCTCAATTAGAGGATTTACCAGCAAATCCCTAATCAAATCTTATTGTAAGGCCTAACAAGGAGAAGGAAATATTTTAAAAATCCCAATGAAATAAGAATAGATTTAAAAGCAAGAACTTCACCTAAAACATGGCTAAGTCTGCCCAGTTAAGAATAATAAAGGAAGATGATGAAAGCAATTGATCTCTCTGATGGAAAAAAGAGATTGGAATAAAACTTAAAAGGATTTTTTAAGGAGAATGATTAGAACAAAAAGCAATTCGCTCAGAAGTAGCTAGAGAGTAGTGAACAAGGTGAGAAGACAAGGAAAATGGAGAAGTAATTATGGAAAGCATATGTGATGGCACGAGGTCTTGAAGAGAACTAACAGTAGCCATATTCAGTAAAGTTGATGAGGATTTTTGGTGGGAATGGCAAAGGTGTCATCTTGGGAAATTATTCTCTATAAAGAAGGCTTAATTGAGGACAATGGAATTGGTTTGAGAGAAGTAAGTAGGCCGACATTAGATTTGGAGCAAATATTTTGACTTGAATTAACCAAACAACTGGATTGAGGAGAAGTTTGAGTGCGAGACATCTCAAACAAGCATGGAGAGCCCACATCAACTTTGAATTTTAAATTCACCCTCGTATTAATAAAAGGAAAGGGATCAGATATTGTAGAATTTGAAATTTGAAAAGGATTTACACGGTGGTTAAATGAGAAAGGATTAGTTGAAGGAAGCTTAAAATCAGAAATAAGAAATGTTATTAGATATGGTTTACAAAAAGAAGGAAATATTTGAATCTTTGAATGGTTAATAGATTTAGAACTAAATACTTCCTCAAGAGTATCCTTAGCTCTTTGCTTCTTTTGTTCCCGGAAATGTTTTTCAAATTCACTAAATTGGACCTTGGGACTAAAAGGAGCCACGATCAGAGCTAAGGCTTGAGGATAGTGAAATACTAAAAGTACATACCTTTGATTCCTTAGAACCAAAGGTATGCGGAGGATAATTGTTTTAATCCCTATTCTACAAGACCAACCGAACCATGTGCTATCTAAGTGGAGCAATAACAAAGACTATCACCCTAATGGGAAAAGTCAAAGGGAAAGAGGAGGTGTTGAAAAAAATGCAACAACTGAGCCAACAAAGAAGCGTAAATTTTCAGACTTAAGGGAGCCTTTGTCAAAGATATTAGAAAATCTAATTAAAATGGATTTGCTACAACCATTGGCACTTCAGCCTCTATATAAGCCTCTACCACCAAATTTTGATGCCAAGGTTTTCTATCAATTCCATCAAATGCAAGGGCATGAGACAAATAAATGTGTTCGATTAAGGCACAAAATCCAAGATTTGATTGACAATGGAAAGCTGCCTCAGCCTGATAAGCCCAACACTAAGAATAATCCTCTGCCTAAATTTGGACGGGCATCATCGCTTACAACCTTCATGAAGAGTTTTACCTTGTCATGATCTGGATAGAGAAGCTGCTAAAGATGATATGCTACTAAGCAAGGTCGGACTAACTGTGGATGATGAAGCAATTATCCTTGATCCTTGCCCTTGATATGTCTAAATAAATGGAATATCTTCGACTCCAACTCAACAAACTTTTCTTAGCTTGAATGTTGCTTTTCAATTTTACTTTCTTTAATATTTAATTGGAGCGATCGTGTTTTTCGAATTTAAATTTATTTGAATAAATCACATTCATCAAAATTTTTGTTGGTCTTTGTTTATTTTGGTGCTCAACCAATGAGGATTCTAGCTTGATGTTCATAAATTAACGTGTCTAGGCATCATGACTTTACTAGATAAGGGAATTGCTCTATAGCATTGAGTTGTGTATGCTTACTTAGAGAGGGCTCCTGCATAATTACCTTTATCTAGGTCTTAGTCACTCTTAGAATATGCTTTGACAAACTTTCGAGGCGAAATTAAACTCTGCTTATTTAAGGGAGAAATGATCTAGGCATTGTTTGGTTAGCCAACAACTAGTATCTACCCTATTAAATATCAATCCCTAGTTGTCCCTTTGAGCCTTCATAAAAATTTTAGCTTTCTTTTCATTGGCATATAACTTCGATAACCTACCCTGAGCTGTTGTGATACATTTGACAAGTCTTATGATCACTAAGATGAAAAGGCAAGAAGATCAAAGAAAGAAGTGAATAGTCAAGACCATGAAGATAGTTGAAGTTCTCAAGACCATAAAGGTAGTTGAAGTTTTCTTAATATCTCCAATATATCAAGACAACATCATAGTAACAAACGATTTATCCCTGTTAAAGGAGATTTATGTCACTCCACTCATCCATTATTAGAAACCCAAGTTAGTACAAACAAAACAACTCTTTTAGAGCTAGAACAAAAAAAAAGAAGAGAAAAAAGAAAAGAAAAAGAAAAAGAAAAACAAGAAGAGAAAAGAAAAAAGAAAAAAAAGGGGGGGAAAAGACAAAAAAAAAAAAGAAAAGAAAGATAAAACCTAAAAAGGCGGTTCAGAAAGCCAACTAAGTTCTCTTTTACCTAAAGCAGCAAAAGATTTATAAGGACATTTTGACTTGAATTGGTCCAACCCAACCAAAGATTCAATTAAAATTAGAGAAAAAAGGAGGACGACCATTCAATTATTGAAAGTTCTGTACTTGACAGTCCTACAACGAAGAATGACAAAATGATAAAATGCTCAAAGAAAGGGAAGAGTAAGAAAAATAAAAGGGAGAAGAAGAAAAGAAGCAAATTTGGGTACCAAACTCTTTGCAAGGGCAAAAATTGTCCTGATCAAGATCCAGATTAATGCCAAGAAGATAGAAGGAATTTGGAGTCTAGAAAGATTGCTCCCAATTGTCTAAAGTTCCAATAAGAAATTTCTAGTGTGAGGGTTTGTCTATTGTGTCACACCAGCTCCAATCTCAAAATGGCCTTCACTTAAACCCATGTCCCTTATAGACCCCATTTCAAGCCTACCTGTTGATCTCTCTTAGTAGGTAGAGTCTATTAGTGGAGATTGTTTGAATAAGCATGCATATGAGATAGACAATATTTAAATTCAATGAGACCTTTGGCCAAGTAATGTGTATGTGCCTATATGAAGTGCAACAATTCTTGCTTAAATAGAAATGATTCCCGAATTTAGTATGGTAACTAGGGTTGTCATGTTATAGATATGTTAATTTGAAAAATCAAGTCCTGAGGTACATTGACATTAATTTGGCAAAGCCAACATTTGATTTCAAAATCAAAATTCAAAAAATAAAAAAAAATGTTTTGTCATACAAAGCCTTCTAGTTAAGAGAAGTATGTTGAACCTCCAAAGGACACATTGGGCAAAGGAAATGATGATTGGCAAGGTCATGAAGAAGCTATCAACTGACATGCTGAAACATAGTTCGAAATAGATGAATCTCTGACTTTGCTGCTTGGGGCCTCCATTATTCATGTTTTCAATATCTCAAAGATGAAAGTCATAAATGGAAAACATACTTTTATTACAATGCAAGACTTGAACGAGAATCTGAAAGGAACCAATGAGAACACTTCTGCTGATCACCTCGGTCTGTGAGTCAATGGAATGACTGTAAGTATCATTCATGCATATCATGCATTTCTTCTCTTTGCAAAATTAATTGTTCCCCAGTGGAGTCGCCACTATGAGCGAAAATTTTTGCCCCCACTCCCTTTGGAATGGTTCTTGCGACTTCGGCATTGTTTAGGCTCGGGGCCTTAGAGAACACGGACCTAAGTCTGAAAAAAATGGAGTCGCCATCCAGACGGGCCGGGAAAAAGAAAGGGGCGGATGACTCGATTCCTAAGGAATCTCCAATCCCCTAATGGGTTCGGAAAGTTGGGTACGTGTGGGGAATGTGAGAAATAGCCCAGCACCCCCACAACGCCCGGTTCATTGGAACCGGCCTCCTTTACAGGTCTTAATATTATAGAATTCTTAAATATAACAATATTATCCATATTACATACAACAATTAAAATAAAGCATCATTATATTAAAATCAAAGCAATAGCAAAACAAATAAATGGACACCAATCCGAGGATGGAAACATGTCCTTACATCATCCATGTCTAAACTAATAGGACACCCACCAAAAGGTAGAAACATGTCCTTTACATTGGTCTAAAATATAAAAGCAATTTAAATTATATGATATTTAACTAATGAGGTACCCACAAAATGGAAACATACCTCTTACACTTTTAATACTAAAACAACCAAATAATAATTATAATAAAAAAGAGAATATCCATCCATGATAAATTAAATAAATCAAGCATTGAAATTAAATAAATCAACCATTAGAACATATAATAAACTACATAATCAAATCTAAAATTAAATAAATATATAAATATATAAATTTAAAATTTGCATCTTAGAATAGGGTTTTTGGAATTAGGATTTTTGAAATTAGGATTTAAATTGAGGTTTCATCATTTAGGGTTTAGGGTTTTTTTTTAGGTTGCTGGGATTATAAAATTTAGGGTTTAAGAAATTTTAAGGTTTCTATGAAACTAGAAATTTCCTGTGGGTGAAATAGCCTGCAACCTGCCAGTGCGCGCCAGAGCCAATTTTCGCTCGCCAGTCCTCGTAGCAAGCCGAGGCAGTTTTTTTCGCTGGCGAAATTTTTCCGCAGCAGTTTTTTTTGCCAACGAAATTTTTCCGTCGCAATTTTTTCCAAAACCAAATTTTATTTGGTTTCGGTTTTCTTTTCTTAATTAATGTTAGTTTCCGTAAACAAATTGAATTAATCATCTAAATTTCCTATAAATAAGATTAAAAAATAATACTAAAAAGGGGAGACTTTTGGAGAAAAACTTTGGACGATCGGACTGGATTTTGAACTCTGGATTTAGACTTGAACTTTGGAACTTCATATTTGAGAGGGATAAGCAAGCCAGCAATCAATCCATCAAAGGCAGCAATCCTGCCTTTATCTTTGTTCATCCAGAAAATAACTTTTCGGTGGAACCAACGTACGAAGGTTTGAATCTCTAATTTTTATTTTCTTACAGTAGTTTCATTTTTTTTATTCATAAGATTATATCTACTAAACTTTGATCTTTGAAGATGTAATCACTTGATCTTCATTTCCAAAAATCTTAAATGATTTCCTCTATTCCTAAATACCTTAAAAATCCTAATTCGTTTCTTTGTTTTCCAAAAATCTTAAAACATTCTTTCTGTTTCTTTTAAAAACTCAAGAACCCTAAATCTATTTCTTCAAAATCTTAAAACCCTAAATTGATCCTTCTATTTTCAAAAACCCTAAAAAATATTTTCTATTTCCAAAAATCTTAAATTGTCTTGCCTATTTCCATAAACTTTATAAAACTCTAAACTTCACTGGCAATTAATCCTCTACCTTTGTCTTTGTTCATCTAGAAAATAACTTTTTGGTGGAACCAACAAACAAAAGTTTGAATATCTAATTCATTTTTTCTTTACAGTAGCTTGAATCATTAAATTGTTTCTTTTGGTTTTAAAAACCTTATAACCCTAATTTACTTTTTCTAAACCTTAGAATCTTAAATCGTCTTGCCAATTTTCAAAAACTTTATAAACTCTAAATTATTTTCTTCAATTCCAAAATCAAGACAGTAACCCCAAACTAGTAAACCTAAACCCTAAGTTCTCTTAAACCCTAATTTCCCTAAAATCCTAAACCCTAGTTTTTCTAAGCCCTAATCCTTAAAACCTTAAAATTTATAAACCTAAATATTAAAATTCAACACAGTAAGCCTAAAAACAACAACCCAATAGCTAATAATCATAAACCTAATGTTTTGATATTCTAAAATCCTAATTTCATGATTTTATACCTCAAACCCTAATTTAGTTAATCAAAGAACCTTATCAATCTCTTAAATTATAAAACCTTAATCCATTTTAATTCCCTTAAAACTTACAGTAGATTAAACCAATAAATTCCAAAACCCTAAACATTAAATAAAGAATCTTAAATAGAAACAGTAGCCTTAATTTGTATCTTTACTTGCTTTATTATTTTTTAGATTTGATTGTGTAGTTCATTATATGCTTTAATTTATTTTATATGCTTTGATTTATTTAAGTTCAATGCTTGGTTTATTTAAATTATCATGGATGAATGTTTATATTTTGATTGATGTTTGATATCGTGGATGAATGATTTTTTTATGATGAATTGTTATTTACTTTTATCAATTTATTTTGATTTCCAAATATTGTAAGAGGTATGTTTCCACTTTGTGGGTACCTCATTAATTAAGTTCTATGTAATTTAATTTGCTTTATATTTTTAGACCAATGTGAAGGATATGTTTCTACCTTTTGGTGGGTATCCTATCTAGTTTAGACATATACGATGTAAGGGCATGTTTCCATCCTCGGATGGGTGTCCATTTATTTGTTTTGCTTGGACGTTGTTTTGATTTTAATATAACGATGCTTTATTTTAATTGTTACATGTAATATGGATAATATTGTTATATTTAAGAATTCTATAATATTAAGACCTGTAAAGGAGGCTGGTTCCAATGAACCGGGCGTTGTGGGGGTGCTGGGCCATTTCTCACCTTCCCCACACATACCCAACTTTTCGAACCCATTATGAGGTTAGGGATTCCTTAGAAATAGAGTCATCTACCCCTTTCTTTTTCCTGATCCGTCCGGATGGCGACTCTATTTTCTCCGGGCTTAAGTCCGTGTTATCTAAGGTCCCGAGCATAAACAGTGCCGAAGTCGCAAGAACCATTCCACCGGGAGTGGGGGCGAAAATCTCCGCTCACAGTGGCTACTCCACTGGGGAAAGCAAACCCTTAGAACATAATCGGATTTTGAAGATTGTTCATCCACAAAAAAATTCTATTATAAAAAATATAAAATAAATTATTTACCTTGATTTTTATGACAATTTTGTTTAAAAAAAAATGCGAGTAAGAAGATATAATCTTTTTATTTCATAAGACACTTTCACTAATTAAAATTTTAATATACACATATTTGCTATAAAAAAAATTATGAATTCTATAAAAACGGTAAAATAAGAAAAAAAATAAAAACTCAAGTAAACTTTTCAATTAGAAAGAAAAATATGGGTCAAAAGATTTATAATCATAGATTTATATTGAAATTATTATTAGTTATTAATCTATATCTATATTATATATATATATAAGTCAATAATAGAAAAAGTGTTGAAAAATAACACATCATCAATTTTCCAAAATCATGCTCTATCATTTTTTTCTTTTTTTATTAATTTTTATTTAATTTTAATAATTTATATAAAATATAAAGTTTATTATGTTTGTGACTATTAATTTTCTAATAAATAACTAATAATTTTATAATATTAATTAAATAAATTATATTTGTGACTTTTAATTTTCTAAAAATTAATTACAAATTAATATGATTAAATATTGTTGCTTAATTTATATATTTTTAAGAAATTTAAAAAGTTAAAAAAATATGATTATTAACTTTCTTAATAAATTAATATATTAACTAGTCATAGACCCGCACAATGCACAGTTTTTATTTTTATTTTTTGTATACTTGTATTATTTATTATATTTTATATTTTAATTATTTGTTATAATTAGTATATATTATGTCATGTTTAATTTTTTTTAAAAAAATATTTTTGAAGCCCTATAAAATTTAGTAGTGTCATATTATTTTTTAGTTATAATTTTTCATTTATTTAGTTTAATTTATAAAAAACTTTGGATATAAATTTTATGTTATGCAAAGTGATTGTTTTAAGAATACTTTTTAAATATAATTTCATTGTAATATTTTTATAGTATTATTATTTTAGTATCAATTTAACCATAATACTTTATGCATAACATTGAATTTTGTTGCTGAATTAAATTTTTGAATTTGTAGACTTATTTTTCCATTTAAAGGCAATAGTTTAATTGTATAATGTTATCATTAATTTATTTATTAGTAGATATAAATACTTATTGTGTGAAGAAATTAATGCATAAATATTTCAATTAATTTTACGTAATTAAAATTATATTTATATATTGAACATGAATTAAATGAAATAATTATGAAAAACGAAAAATATGAAATGAAAGTTCTTATAACATACTGGAATTTAAAATATAATGCCACAAAATTTATATTAAAACAAACGAAATTGTTCAACAATTATAGTAAATAGCATATCAAATATCTTACATTTTTATTGATTTATTTACTATTTTATATTTAGTTAATGTATTAAGTTTTTATTATTCAATAAATATTACTTATTTAAAATATTTAATAATTATATCTTATATTAAAATGAGTATATAAGAAAAAAATTCATAAAATTTTATATTTTTAACTAAAATAACTATTTTAATTTTTTGTAAAATAAATAAGTATGTTATTTATTTCTAAATAGAAAATTATTAAAAAAAATTAAAGAATATGACACTAATAAATTCATGCAACCTTCTGAAATCCAATCGACTTTTTCATTCATTGCATACAACTTATCCCGTCTCATCCAATTAGTTCCACCTTCGTCCACTCACTCTACTACTGAACCGGAATGAGTTTAACACTTGTTGTATCTCACAGTTCTCACTGCATAAGTATTTAGGAATAATATTGATTTAGCTGCAGGACATTTTTTATGTTTTTAATTCAACCCACCCAAAAGTGAAAATATCATTACTTTGTATAGCACTTGCTATTCCAGTATTGAGTCCCATCAGGCAAATTAAAGTATCCTTCATATTTTCCTTAATTTTGTCAATTACCATATTTTTTTTTATAAATTGAAAAAAAAAAAAGAAGTTAATAGGTAAATCAATCACAATTACATTTGATACAAATTACATGTTAGATATTAATATTTTGATCCATATTACTTCTGATTATCTGAATATTTTTCTGAATATAATTTTTTTGTTCATGACAGTCACTACCATTCAATTGCCATTGCTTATTTTTTCACCAACCTCTTCTATAATATAGATTGATTAATTCATTATGTAATGACAACAGTCCCTAATTTATTAATGCGCATCTTATCTAAGGTTTGAACTGAGGTAGTTGTTTTTAAGTAAAAAATTAAATTGAATATCCTTAATATAAAAATAAACATTGAAGAAAATTGTCTTGCAGTTCCGTTTTACATCCCCATAACAATGAATTTGCATTAAAACAGAACAATATTGATGAATTTTAGTGGTATTGAAGTTGTCTCTCCAGTTATAAAATTCCGGGCTCACTCCTAAGCCTAATTAACTAATGAAAAACAGAATACCTGATTTCTTGAGATATATACCCTTGGGTTTTACAGATCCATATGGTGATGATCATAATAAAAAAAATCTAAAGCTAACATTGAATTTACATAAATTTTGAGAAAGGAGGGCATAAATCAAAACCCATGTCTTGTTTACTTCTATCTGTGGTAAATAAATATATTATATCAGCTAATGAAGTCCAGAGAACAAAGAAGAAAAAAGATGTATCCAACCACACAAAAGAAGAAGAGAGGTCATGAAAATATTGTCATTCAATTTCAATCTATTCTTCAGAATCTCTGAGATGTTCCTTTAAGGATAGAGTCTGGATTTCCCACCTCTCTCTATCCCATGCCTCATCTATTTCAGGTAATACATACTCGTCCGGTGTTAAAGATAGTTGGAAATCTGGCAGGTCAGGCAATGCTTATAAAGCCCTACAGTTACCATTCTTACTATTTATAAGAATTTCACTTTTAAATTTCAAAGTTAATTGCTAGAGAGATAAATAATAAATGTATCCAAGTAGAGATCATGATGATTTAAGTAGTGAATAGCTTACTTCTCTTCTTCCAACAGGCAGCCATACATATGAGATTTTCATATGAGATTTTCTTGAAGCAATTTCAGGAATTTTCTGATGCAAGTGCTTCATAGCACCCCGTAATGGAGGAGATCTTGCCAAGAAAAATAAAAGGATCAATTAGCATGAACATATTGAGTAAAACAATCTAGATCATTCCTAAATCCTGCTTGCCAAAACAGCGTTAATTTACACCAACCTGGTAACTGGAACTGCAAGACAAAAGCTTAAGCAGGCTTTCTTGCTCTCTAGTAGTTCTTCTGCAGCCAGGAAACAGCATACGTACAGCACTAACGTGACAGGCCGGTTCATTACCCTTGTCAAGATTTAGACCATGGTAGTAGTAAGCTGATGCCTAATTGGAAAACATCATATATGGAATATTCAGAATTAGGAGTTGGAAATTTATTAAAACGTAGCCAACTAGAGTATAAAATTAACTGTATAAACCTCTGCTTTAATGAACTTCCACTTAATGAACCAGAGATGCTTCTTTACTAAATTTGACCATTAAAGACATGTTTTATCAACCTACAGTAAAGTAGCTTCCTTGCTTTCTTCCCTTATCTGATCTAATGATTCAATAGCAGCATTGCATACTTCCACTGTCAAAGTGGGGTAGTTCTTTAGTTCCTGCAAGCAAGCGAAACCACTTGCAACTTAAAATTGTACAAATGTAAAATAAAATAACTATATCCACATGAATATCTTAGAACTGATACTTACGTGAATGTATGTATTTCTTATACTTGGACATGAGAAACCAACTTCAACAAATCATTTCAGCATCTGTTGTATGATATGCTCTCGTTATTGCGCTCTCTGTATCAGTCTAGAAGTCATGCTGCTTGCAAGAGAGAACGTAGATGAATAATAAAAACAGAAAGATTTGTCCTTTGAGAAAATAAGAATAGACATAATTTTGCTAAAGAACCAAATAGACGTAATTAAGTATAATTGAGATAAGTACCTGTTTCATAACACGCAATATCATGGCCCAAATGACTGTGGAATATTGCAAATAAACCCAACTCATTATCGTTTCAAAAATTGCTGCAAGTATTGACATTGACATTTCCAGCATCTCAAATCATATGGATAGTCTATTGGAGGTGGAAAATTCTGAAATTAAAATATATATATATTTATGGTATTGAATATATAATATTTTTATGACTATATAATATTTTTATTGTTTCACAAATTGCTGCAAGTATTGACATTGACATTTCCAACAGTATTGGCTACATATTTCATGGCTGTCAAGTGACATTTGTGGCCGTGGTTTTTGTTTCTTGACAACATTGCAAAAATGGATTTGTTAGGGAGAGAATTAAGCCACTCAAGTAAAAATTGCTTACTATTTCTACTAACTACTAAATTACTTACCAAATGGCGCAATCTACTAAACTTAGTGGATTCTAAGTATAAGCAAGCAAAGCTCCATATTTAAATGAATTACATCGTCAATCCAAACAAGAATTAGTTTATAAATGAATTTGCGTAATAAGTTGAGTTTCTTATGATTTATAAAAAAAAACCAACAAAAAACAAATTTTCAGTCAATTACTCACACTCTCATTCCAATCAGAGTCGCAACCCATAATCAACAATAAAAAATTCTAAAATTTTGTTATATTATCTTCTTTCTCCCTATAAAACTTTGAAAATTTTCACATTCTTTCTTCCCGTTACCAAGAGAAAGTGGAAACAAACACTTATATTCCAAAAGAAAAATTAAAATCATGAACTCTTACCAACCAACCAATTGACTTCCTAATTATAAAACGTCAGAGGAAGGCTAATGCTCAAACATAAATGTTGGAGAAAATCCCGTTTTACCATTACAAGCACCTCCTCCCTCTTTCTCTCTCTCTACCAAAATTCATCGGCGGCGCCAACTCCACCACCATTATTCCAAGCTAACACATTCAAGATCATCAAAAGAAACAAAAAGGAAAGCTCGGCTCTTGATTTTTGATTGCCAAAATTTTAAAAAAAATTCATCAAAGAATCAAAAGAAGGAATAGCTTATAATTTATAACAAAACCTTGAACGAAAATTAATTGATTTTAAAGGTGTTCTCTCAACTGATCAAATACAAATCCCAGAAAATAAAACCCTTAATAACTATATTCTAATCAAAACCTAATTCCCAAAATTCTGATCACAATCTACTGCCATTTAAAAGAGTATCTGCTTCCTTACACTTAAATTGAATGAAAAACCACACAGATCAAGAATTTTACCTGATTTCATTTCTTCGGAAGCGGAAATGAATGATACACGAAATGATTCTTCAGAAACAACAAACTAATCAATGATACCAGTTGACAAAAGGCTTTTAGGAAGAGGTGATGGTGGCGGCCATTGGAATTAGAGGGAGGAGTTGTGCTTCGAAAGTGGAAATGAGCCAACAATTTCCGATTGGGCAACGGTCTCAACAACAATTCCTCATAGAACTCTTCCTTTTGTTGTTGTTGCTGTTGTTCTTGTTCGTTTATGGCGGATCCAAAGGCGATTGAAACGAATCTTCAGTGCATGAAGCACTAAATGAAAGAGAGATAGACGAGGCACCGGTGGTGTGGAAATTGTGCTTTTTCCACCTAATTAAAAAATATGCTGTCGAAATTGGGCTTTTTATCAAAATAAAAAATAATTTATGAATTACTGTGATAAAAAATTATACTAGATAAATTTTTAAAAAAGTGGAGGAGTCACAAGCGGTCTCACTTAAAACTCACTTTCCTTAGACTTACACGTCGTTTGACAGAATTTACCTAGACATGTAATCTCTTTTCACAATAACCACCAAAAATAGAGTTTTGCCTTCGGCCAAATTTTTACCTACGTTCTCGGACACTACCAAAATATATTTCACTAGAGAAATATTACAAAGGGAGAGAGAAGAGAGAAACTTGCTCCAAATTGATGAGAGGAAACAAGCTTGGGACAAATTAAAACCTAAGGAATTGGCCTTAATTTATAGCAAAAAACTTAAGCTCAATTTCTATAAATTTTCGATGTGGGATTTGTAAACAAATCTAACAAATTAATTTTTAATTTCAAGCCACCATTTTAGCCATAATCTTTGACAATTTTTGGTGGAAATGAGCCACCATTTTTTACAATCTCCACCTTGGCGAAAATTCCACAAATACAAATTTCTATTCTCTCTCGCAGCATTGTAGTGTCTCCAAATGCGCTTCGCAGCGCCAGCTTCAAATTTGGACAATATTAATCAAGTCCAAACAATGTTTGAACTTGACAGTTGTCACCACCTTTGTCAACATATTAGCAGGATTCTCAGCGGTCTGAATCTTCTGGAGCTTTACCTGATCTTCCTCCAGAATTTCTCTAACAAAATGGAATCGAACATCGATGTGCTTTGTCCTTGCATGATAAACTTGGTTCTTTGCCAAATGAATAGAACTCTGGCTATCACAATGTACAACAATGTTGTTTTGTTTTATTCCCAATTCATCAAGCAACCCTTGAAGCCAAACTGCCTCCTTCACAGCTTCTGTGACTGCCATATATTCCGCCTCTGTCGTAGAGAGTGCTATTGTTGACTGTAAAGTAGACTTCCAACTTACTGGTACTTTTGCAAGCGTAAACACATAACCAGTAGTTGATCGACATTTATCCAAATCACCAGCATAATCGGAATCACAATATCCAACTATGCGTTGACTATTCTCCTTATCCTGCTCAAAGACCAATCCAACAACCACGGTGTTCAGAAGATACCGTAGAATCCATTTCACAGCTTGCCAATGCTCCTTGCCAGGATCATGCATGTACCTGCTCACAACTCCAACTGCCTGTGAAATGTCAGGCCTTGTACACACCATAGCATACATCAAGCTACCAACAGCATTTGCATAAGGAACCTTTGACATGTATTCCCGTTCTATATCATTCTTTGGTGACTGAGCTGCACTGAGTTTGAAATGAGGAGCAAGAGGTGTACTAACAGGTTTGGTCTTGTCATCCATACCAAAACGCTTTAGTACCTTTCTCAGATATTGCTTCTGAAACAGACAAAGTCTCCCCAATTTCCTATCTCTGAATATCTCCATGCCGAGAATCTTCTTTGCTTCGCCTAGATCTTTCATTTCAAATTCTTGATTCAATTGATTCTTCAATTTCTCAATTTCTCCTTTATTCTTTGAAGCTATCAGCATATCATCAACATAAAGAAGAAGATAAATGAAAGAGCCATTTTGTAGCTTGCGTAAATACACACAGTGATCATATTTGCTCCTTGTGTACTTCTGCCCTTGCATAAACTTATCAAATCGCTTGTACCACTGTCTCGGAGACTGCTTCAATCCATAAAGCGATTTTTTAAGTTTGCATACCATATTTTCCTTTCCAGCAACTTTGAATCCCTCCGGCTGAGTCATATAGATTTCCTCTTCCAAATCTCCATGTAAAAACGCAGTTTTTACATCTAATTGAACTAGTTCCAAATCAAACTGTGCTACCAAGGCTAACAAAATTCGAATGGAGGAATGTTTTACAACTGGAGAAAACACTTCATTATAGTCAATTCCCTCCGTCTGAGCGTAGCCCTTAGCTACCAACCTTGCTTTGTAATGAACAGTATCTTTATCAGGAAATCCATCTTTCTTTGTATATACCCATTTGCATCCAATCGCCTTCTTTCCCTTCGGCAGAATTGCTAGCTTCCATGTTTGATTCTTGTGAAGGGACTGCATTTCATTATCCATAGCTTTCCTCCACTTTACTTCTTCTGAACTTTGGATAGCTTCTTTAAAAGTGGACGGAATGCTATCATCTGCAATTGAGAATGCATAGGCCACCATATCATCATAACAAGCTGGTTTTCTTATAGCTCTTCGTGGCCTATCAACTGCAATTGATTCATGTTGCTGTGGAGGTTCTTGGATTTGAACCTCATCTTCATCTGACTCTCCTTCTACCTCAGGAGTGTCTGCAGTTTTAACATGTGCTGCTGGGATTTTTCTGTCAAACTCCACCTATTTTGGAGTATTCTCCACCTGTTGTGGAGTACCATCTGACTGCTCTATTGTCGCCTTTTTCAATAAGGTAGATTCATCAAAAGTGACACCTCTGCTAAAGATTATTTTCTTCGTTTCTGGACACCATAGCCGATATCCTTTAACACCTGAGCTTATCCCCATGAAAATGGCTTCCTTAGCTCTTGGATCTAGCTTTGATTCCTTAACGTGATAATATGCAGTGGAACCAAATACACGTAAGGAATCATAATCTTTAGCAGGTTTTCCCGACCATGCTTCCATAGGCGTTTTACCACCAATAGCAGTTGATGGAAGTCGATTAATGAGATAACACGCATATGTCAAAGCCTCAGCCCAAAATCGCTTGTCCAACTCAGCATTGGACAACATACACCGAACTTTCTCCAGTAACGTTCGGTTTATGCGTTCTGCCACCCCATTCTGCTGTGGTGTATGTCTAACTGTGAAGTGTCGAACAATGCCTTCATCTTCGCAGACTTTCATAAATGGATCATTCTTATATTCTCCTCCATTGTCTGTTCTGAGACATTTGATTCGTCTGCCAGTTTGAGTTTCCACCAATTTCTTCCATTTGAGGAAAACTCCTAACACTTCATCTTTTGACTTCAAAGTATACACCCATACCCTTCTAGAGAAATCGTCAACAAAGGTTACATAATAGTGCTTGCCTCCTAAATAAGGAGTTTTAGAAAGCCCCCACACATCTGAGTGAACATAGTCCAGAATACCCTTGGTATCATGGATTGCAGTACCGAATTTCACTCTTGTCTGCTTCCCTTTGATGCAATGCTCACAAAAAACTAACTTGCAGGCTTTCACATTCTTCAATAATCCTTGATCGGCCAAACTTTTCAAGAATTTTTCACCTGCATGTCCCAAGCGCATGTGCCATAATCTGGTTGCTTCCAGATCTTTGTCATCACCAGAAACTGATGCTGCTGTTGTTTCTATAATTGCATTACCTTCATAGTAATACAAATTATTCCTTCTCCGTAATCCTTTCATCATCACAAGTACACCAGAGATGACCCTCATAACCCCATTGTCTGCAATAATTTTGAGCCATTTTGATTCAAGGACTCCGACTGAAATGAGGTTCTTCGTCAAACAAGGTACATACCGAACATCAGTCAGGATCCTGATTGACCCATCATGATTCCTCAAGCGGATTGAACCAATCCCTTCAGTGAAACAAGGATTGTCATTTGCTATATAGACAACTTCATGATCAAGTTCTTTGAAATCAAAAAACCATTCCCTAGTGGGACTCATATGATGGCTGCATCCAGAATCTAACAGCCATGCATTAGAAGAACTTGTCGAACATGCTGCAGGAGTGTCTACGGATGTCATGACTGCTAATGAGAAGGTTGATTCTGAATCATCACACTCAGCTACATTTGAATCAACAACAGCTTTGCCCTTGCCTTTAAGCTTTGGACAATCTTTCTTCCAGTGACCTTTTTCATGACAAAAGGCACACTCATCTTTTTCTACTCTGGCTTTTGAACGGGATTTGCTTTTCTTCCCTCTTTTCTTTCGGCCTTGTGTACGGCCTCTAACCACCAGAGCTTCTGCTTCACTTGTCCTCTCTTTTTCTTTCTTTCTCAATTCATGACTATATAGATCAGCACATACATCACTTAAAGTCACTTCCTTATTCCCGTGGAGTAGAGTCGTTGTAAGAAACTCAAACTCGTCAGGAAGAGATGCCAACAACAGCAGTGCCAAATCTTCGTCTTCAAAGACCACATCCAAATTAAACAGATCAGCCACCAACTGATTAAAATTTGTGATGTGGTTCATTCATCGTGGTACCGGGAACATAATTGAAGCAAAACAGTCTCTTCTTCATAAAGAGTTTGTTCTGATTATTTTTCTTCAAAAATTTCTCCTCCAATGCCTTCCACAATTTGTTTGCCGAAGTTTCTTTCGAGAAAGCATATTTTTGCTCTCTAGAAAGACAAGAATGAATTGTACCACATACCAGACGATTGACAGTTTTCCACTCCGTCTCCTCCATTTCTTGGGGTTTCTCCTCTTCAATAGCAACATCTAGACCTTGCTGAAAAAGAACATCTAGAAGTTCGCTTTGCCACATGCCGAAATGACCAATGCCATCGAAAATCTCCACTGCAAATCTTGCATTTGTAACAGCATTCCTTACTAAAGTTGACGAGGACGATGCTGCAGTAACAGGTGTGGTATTTTTCTTGTTGTCTGTCATTTCTGCTACAAATATTTATTTAATAGCTACCCAAAAAATTTTTTTTTCAAAAAATGCGGAACACAGCCAAGGAATGTTTTTTATGTGGAAGATCAGACTATGCTGCAACCACAGTGAATACTAAGTTACCTCGGCTCTGATACCAATTGTTGTGGAAATTGGGCTTTTTCCACCGAATTAAAAAATAATTTGTGAATTACTGTGATAAAAAACTACACCAGGTAAATTCCCAGGAAAGTGGAGGAGTCACAAGCGGTCTCACTTAAAACCCACTTTCCTTAGACTTACACGTCGTTTGACAGAATTTACCTAGACATGTAATCCCTTTTCACAATAACCACAAAAAACAGAGTTTTGCCCAACAAATAGCTATTAAATAAATAAAAGAGAGAACACCAAAATTTAACGAAGTTCGGCCAAACTTTTGCCTACGTCCTCGGACACTACCAAAATATATTTCACTAGAGAAATATTACAAAGGGAGAGAGAAGAGAGAAACTTGCTCCAAATTGATGAGAGGAAACAAGCTTGGGACAAATTGAAACCTAAGGAATTGGCCTTAATTTATAGCCAAAAACTTAAGCTCAATTTCTATAAATTTCCGATGTGGGATTTGTAAACAAATCTAACAAATTAATTTTTAATTTCAAGCCACCATTTTAGCCATAATCTTTGACAATTTTTGGTGGAAATGAGCCACCATTTTTTACAACTGGATCGTTTACAATAAACGATTCTTCAGTGCATAAGGCACTAAATGAAAGAGAATTTTTTTTCTTTTTTAATGATATGATCGTTATTTTTTTTTCTTTTAGGCGAAGGAGGAGGAGAAAATCACCGCAAAAGAAGGAGAAGCATTTATTTTACCAAAATTGCTCCTATGGCAGCACCAAATTGCATTCGCAATCCTCAGCTATTTATAATAATTATTAATTTATATATTTTTAAAAATTAAAAAAATAATAAAATATATAATTTTTATAAATTATAAATTAATATAATTTAATAATATACATTTTTAATAAATTTTAAATATTACAAATATATAAATTAATTATAAATTAAATAATTTATTTATAATAATAATTAATTTATATATTTTAAAATTTTAAAAAATTTGAATAATAAAATATATAATTTTTAACACTCTTAATATATATAATATTATATAATTAAAATATATATATATATATATATAATTATTTTTGACATTTCTAATATATATAATTATATCTATATTTTATATATAAAAGCCAAAGATCTATATCTATATTATATATATATATAAACCAAGGATGAAATAAGTGTTAGAAAGAGTGACACATCATTAATTTTTTAAAATAATTCTCTTTTATTTTTTTATTTTTAATTAATTTTAATAATTTATATAAAATTTAATATTTATTCTATTTATGACTATTAATATTCTAATAAATAATGATACATTAATATAATTTTATAATATCAATTAAATAAATTATATTTATAACTTTTAATTTTTAAAAAATTAATTATATATTAATATAATTAAATATTATTGATTAATTTATATATTTTTAAGAAATTCAAAAAGTTAAAAAAAATATGGCTCTTAACTTTCTTAATAAATTAATTATAAATTTATTTATAATAATAAATAATTTATATATTTTTAAGAATTAAAAAATAAATAATAAAATATATGATTTTTTATAAAATATAAATTAATAGCACATTAATATAATTTAATAATATATTTATATTTTTTTATAAATTTTAAAGGTTAAAAATATATAAATTAATTATAAATTAAATAATTTATTTATAATAATAATTAATTTATATATTTTAAGAATTTAAAATATTAAATCATAAAATATATAATTTTTGACATTCCTAATAAATATATACAATATAATTATATAATTAATATATATATATATAATTATTTTTGGCATTCCTAATATATAATTATATATAAAATATATAATTTTTGATATTTCTAATATATAATTTTTTCTTTTTCAATTTTAATAATTTTTAAAAATTTAAAATTTAATAATTAATAAATTATATTTCTAACTTTTAATCTTTTATAAATTAATTACATATTAACATAATTTAATAATATTATATATTTATATATTTTTAGAATTTAAAATTTAAAAAAATATAAAACTCTTAACATTAATAATAAATTAACTATAAATTAAACAATTTATTTATAATAACAATTAATTTATATATTTTAAAATTTTAAAAAATTTAAACAATAAAATATATCATCTTTGACATTTCTAACATGTGTGTGTGTGTATGTGAGTATGTATATATGTATAAGTTAAGAAAAATCAAAGAATTATATGGTACCATAAAATACATATATGCATAATGTGAAAAAAAAAAGTATTTATTGTAACATCCGTCATTTTTTTAGAAATTAATTAAAATAAATTAAAATTAAATAAATAAATAACTTAAATAAAAAATTAAAAAATTTTAAGTGAAAAAGTAAAGAGTATATGTAAAATATATATTAAATATACATAATATATATAAAAGTCAACTCGTAAATAGAAAAGTCAAATAGCAAATGGCAAAGTTGTAAATATACTTTGTAAAATTAAAATTAATTAAATAATTTAAAAATAAATTAATTATGGATGGAAAGCAAAAATTATTATGATTTTTTAATAAATAAATAAATAAATATTTATTTATTTATTTATTAAAATAATATATATATATATATGGTCTTAAATTTAAGTGGAAAAAAAAGAGAAAATTAAAATTTAAAATCACCTTCTTCTTCTTCAAGGGAGACCGAACCTCCATGGCTAGAGGAGCAAAGGTTTTTCTTCTTCCATACATCAAATATTGAAGAATTTTAAGGATTCAAGTGGAGTTTTTGGAAATTTTTAATCAATTGGTAAGTTTCTTTACCAATTTTGCAAGTTCTTTGAAATTTTATGAAATTGTGAATATGTGAATTTTGAGAGTTTGTATTAGCATGATTTAATTGCTTGAATGGGTATGTATGAAGTTATTTTGATTAGTTATTAATCATTTTTAAATTGGATTGAAGAAATGATTAAGTTTGAATGAGGTTTGGAGGAAGAACATGATTTAGGGTTATGGAACATTTGGACTTTTAAAATCATGTGTTTTAATTATACAAATTAATTTCAAATATGTTGTTTTAATACATAAACAAGAATTGTAAAGTCAAATGATGGATTTGGTTAAGTTTGGTTAGAGATTGGATAAGGTAGTATTGAATTTAGGGTTTTGGAAAGGAATTTTCAAAGAATGGTTGATTATTTGATTTCAATGTTTAAATCATATTAATTAATGGTATAAGTGATAGAAATAAACTTGGATTAATCATTGGAATGAGCTGAAATGAAGAACCTTAAATGATGAAGGTTGTGGTATTTTAGGATTTTGTATAAGAACATGTGTTTATTTAATATAATTGGTTAAAATATATTATAATATGTTTTTAATGATATAAATAAACTTAAAACATTAATTTAAATAGATTAACATAGATTTTCAATGTTGAAGTAATGTTAGGCATAATTTTAAAAATTTGTAGGAGTGATATTTAATTAGGGTTGTATACTTGTAATGCCTTAAAATGTAATTTTAAATGATGGTATTTATTCACATTTTGAATAGGCATTAAGAGGAAGAAAATTGTCCAACATTAGTGTTGAAGGGCAAGTTAGAAGTGAAGGTTGGAGGGTGACTTTTAGCATGTATTTAAGTGCTTATTGAGGTATGTATAGATTTTCGATAAATTAGATATAGTTGCATTAAATTTGGACTAACACATTTTGGATAGAAAATGTGTTAAGCTACCTAGTAACATGAACATTCATGAGCATTTTTCTATAACATGTAAATTGTTATGTATGCATTAGATGTATTATGAAAAACCATTATTAATGGCTAAGATAAATAAAACGTGATTTATGTGCATTATGTGAGAATGACCCAAAAATAATTGGGTAATGTGATTTTAACTTGAAATGATATACATTGTGGTGAAATTATGAGATATAATGAATTTATATGAGTTGATGTTGATATGAATGAGAAAAATGAGAAAATAAGGCAATGTGATAAGGAAAATGAGAAATTGGTGCAATATGATAAGAAAAGTTAATTATGAAGAATATATATTAATTATGTGTCTAGTATGTTATTTAATTTTCAGAGTTCTATGTTTGGCGGCATGCCTATGAGGTTGTCCTCATGATTTCCTTTCGGGGCTAGACGCTAGGCGTCACTGATATATGATTTGCTTTCGGGGTTAGACGCTAGGCATCATTGATATATGATTTATCTTTGGGGCTAGACACCGAGTGTCAATATGAACCAAAAAGGTAACTCTGGGATTTGAATAATATATTAATTTATTTGGGCCCATGCTTGTGTATGTGTTTATATAAATTATAAAAAGATTAAATAATATATTTCAAAATGGAATTGAGTGCCGCATTGTGACAATGCAAAAGCATTATGCATTAGCATTGTATTAAAATTTTATTATTATCAAAATTTGTACTGCTAGGCTTTTAGTTTAGTGCGATTGCATTTCATCGCGCATGTGACAAGGGTGATCCAGTAGATCCGGAGAGTTCTGCTAGACCTGGTCAGGTCTAAACATGAGGTTGATTGAGTTGATTTTGCTGCTTCCAGATCAGTGCCAGTTGGTATATATATATATAATAGTACATTTTGTTATTATGTATATTATGTTTATGTTTTGGGGTATATATATATTGTAAATTATAAAGACTTTTTAGATAAATTTTACAATGTATGAATATATATATATATATATATGTGTGATTGATAATTATATGTACATGTATAAATGATTTGAGGAAGTATGAAGAAATTGAGGAGTTGGGGTGAAAGGTGTGATTTATTGTTTATTGGGAGTGCGTTTTTACAGGTTGTGTAACGGTTGAATTTTTGGGACGTCATATTTACAGATAAAACTCTGGTGAATTTTTTTCAGAAATTTTTATGTAAAATGCTTATTTTGGAACCTATAATTAATAATGAATATTTTATTTATTATTTAAATATACATTTTAAAGTATTTGGGATTTTAAATCAGAAATGTGAAATTTTTTATTAAACTAGGTTGTGGCACCCTTATACTTTTTATGCGTATTTTACATATATTAGGTATATGTATTATATGTTTATAGGGTATAAGGGTGTTACATTTATTTTTATATCAGAGCATAGGTTTGAGGTTCTCGACCAAGGTGGTTGTTAGAGAGACAAAATTGAGATTTTAAATATGGTATTAAATTGTAATACATGCAATGACACTGGTATTATGTCTAATATTTGATGTGGTAATTTTTGCTGTATTTGCAGATATAGAAAGTTATGGCGTATAGGACGCACCAATCTGCAGAGAGTAGTATAGAGAGTGTAGCGCTTGATGAGGGTAAAGTTGGAGCTAGAGTTGAGACTGCTGGGGAGGCATCTACTTCTATGCTAGTTAGACCAGCAACTGAGGAAGTTTCGCCAGGCTGGGTAAGGCATACGGTGGAGTTGTTGAGATAGGCTCCAATACAGCAGCTGCAGCCACCACTACAACTGAAGCCATAGCAGTAGTTGCTGACTCTGAAATATGACAAGCTGAGGAAGTTTGAATCTACAAATTTTGTCAGCACTACAGACCTGGCTATAGCTGAGCAGTGGCTGGACAGAGTCCAGAGAGTATTCATTTAATTACAGGCTAGTCCGAAGGAGAAGTTTGATTATGCTAGATCTCTTCTTCAGGAGGATGCATATGAGTATTGGAAGACGGTTTCTCATGGTACAACTGATCCACCAGTTCTGACATATGCCGATTTCATGCTGAAATTCGAGAAGAAGTATACTTCCAGAGAGTATAAGGATGCTAAGAAGATTGAGTTTTTGAGTTTGAGGCAGGACACAAGTACTATAACTTAGTATGAGATTAAGTTCATCCGGTTGAGCAAGAATGCACGGGGGATTATATCTGATGAGGTTGACAGATGCCAGAGGTTTGAGGAGGGACTGATTGGCAGGCTCTCGGTATCAGAATTTTTCTCATTTGTTTGCAGTTGCTAGGAGTTTAGAGAGGGCACAGGGTCTTGCAACAGCTGCCAGAGTAAAGAAGAGCAGAGTTAGAGGACCCTAGGGTAAGGCGGGGTCTTCATCATTGAAGAGAGGTCAAGAGGGATATTCTTAAAGGTTCAGTAGGAGCTAGGGGTAGCCTGGCAAGTCATCATAACAGCAGAGGAAGAGACAGAGACCTGTAGCCTCGATGGCGAGTGCTCTAACCCCAGTGACTCAGAGGCCTACTCCACCTATCTGTGTTCATTGTGGTAGGGCACATGGGGGTGTCTGCTGAAAGACTGATGCACCAGCAGTGTGAATCACTATACCATTTTTTCAGAGACTGTACAGAGCCACCAGATGACAGACAGATAGATTCAGCAGCTTCTAGATCCAGTGTCAAAGAAGGTTGTAGTGGCAGAGGTTTTGGTAAAGGTGGTAGATTAGGGACTGGTCCAAGAGAAGGTTCTATAATAGGGAGTAGACCAGAGAATGCAGGGTCATCACAGCGGGTTTATGTGATACAGAGGCAGTCAAATGCTTCAGTTGTCATAGCTTGTATTTTTATCATATTTAGTACTTTAGTTCATGCATTGATAAACCCTGGGTCGACGCATTCATACATCAGTGCATCCATCTTGCCTATGAGTGACATACATTCGAAGTCCCTAGAATTTGATGTGTTAGTTACAAATTTTTTAAGGCACAGTGTTGTAGTTAGTAGGGTACGCCGAGATAGCCTAGTTGTTGTTCAAAATGAGAAATTTCTCAGTGACCTGATTGAGATGCCTTTTAGGGAGTATGATCTAATTTTGGGTATAGATTGGTTATCTAGGCATGGAGCTATAATAGAGTGCCAGCAGAAACATGTTACCCTGAGAACACATGATGGTAGATATGTGGTAGTATCTAGTGAGTAGATATATCTTTCATCCATATTTATTTCAGTTATATTAGCAAGGAGAATGATTCGAAAGAGATGTGAGGCATATCTTGCTCATGTTATAGATACCAGAGTAGTGGGATCCCAGTTTGACAGTATACCCACAGTTATCGAGTTTTTCAGATATTTTTTCTGATGAGTTGTCAGGAGTACCTCCTGAGAGAGAGGTAGAGTTTGGTATCGATATGATGTTTGGTACCACTCCCATCTCTATTATCCTTTATCAGATGACACCTATAAAATTAAAGGAGTTGAAGATGCAGTTATATGAGTTGCTTGATAAAGGGTTCATTCACCCTAGTGTGTCACTTTGGGGAGCACCTGACTTGTTTATGAAGAAGAAGGATGGCACTTTAAGATTATGTATTGATTACAGACAGTTGAATAAGGTGTCCATAAAAAATAAGTATCATTATCTCGAATAGATGATCTCTTTGATTAGTTGAAGGGAGCAGCAGTATTCTCTACAATTGATCTGATATCATGGTACCATCAGTTGAGAGTTAGAGATGTGGATATACCTAAGACAGCTTTTCACATGAGATACGAGCATTATGAGTTTCTGGTGATGCCCTTTTGAACTGGCGAATGCACCAGCGACATTTATGAATTTGATAAATAGGATATTTAGACCATACTTAGATTAGTTTGTAGTGGTCTTTATTAATGATATTCTAGTGTATTCGTGTAATGAGGAAGATCACGATAGGTATTTGCGGATTGTACTGCAAATTTTGAGAGAAAAATAGTTGTATGTTAAGCTATCTAAGTGTGAGTTTTGGCTCGATCAGGTGATTTTTCTTAGTCATGTGGTTTCAGTAGAGGGTATTAGAGTTTATCCAAGTAAAGTCAAGACTATCTTGAATTAGAGTCCACCAAAGAATGTGATAGAGGTTAAAAGTTTTCTGGGATTGGCAAGCTATTATAGTTAATTTGTGAAGGGTTTTTCTACGATAGCTACAGCACTCACAATATTATTTTAAAAAGAAGGTAGATTTGAGTGGACAGATCGGTGTCGGGCGAGTTTTGAGCAGCTGAGGGATATGTTAACTCAGGCTCCTGTCCTTACCCTGGCTGTGGAAGGTAAATCTTACGTGATATAAAGTGATGCTTCACACAGTAGTTTAGGTTGTATTCTGATGCATGAGGGTAGGGTCATTGCTTATGCATCTCGACAGTTGAAGCCTCATGAGCTGAATTACCTGACTCATTATTTAGAGTTAGCAGTTATGGTTTTTGCATTAAAGATTTGGCGGCATTACTTGTATGGGAGAAATGCTTCATTTACACGGATAACAAGAGTTTGAAGTACATAGGTGTTTAGAGGGAGTTGAATTTGAGACAGAGACGATGGTTAGAGTTGATTAAAGACTATGATTGTTTGATTGATTATCATCCTGGCAAGGCAAATATTGTTGTGGATGTCTTAAGTTAGAAATCTATGGCAGGTTTAACTACCTATTAACTCTCATTGCTTGTTGAGTTGAGAGTGTTGCATGCCATATTTGAGTCATGTGATGATGGTGCATTGATGGCTCAGTTGTAGTTGAAGCCAGTTTTATTAGAGCAAATTAGGGAAGCCCAGTTAGTATATGAGAAAATTCAGAAGATTGTGATGATTTTCCAAAAGGGGGAGAGTCAATAATTTCATATGAGAGATGATGACAGTTTGTGGTACAGAAATAGATTGTGCATTCTTGATGATGCAGAATTGAAGAGGAAGATTTTAGAGGATGCATATCAGTCATTCTATGCTATGCACCCTAGTAGTACCAAGATATATTAAGATTTGAAGCAGTACTATTGGTGGTCAGGTATAAAGAGGGACATAACAGAGTTTATATCCAGATGTCTCACTTGCCATAAAGTGAAAGCTGAACACCAAGTCCCTTCAGGGTTGCTTCAGCCATATCAGTATCAGAGTGGAAATGGGAGTGAGTGACGATGAATTTTGTGACTGGATTATCTTTGATCCAGAAGAAGCATGATGCAATCTGGGTGATAGTTGATCAAATGATAAACATAACTCATTTTCTTCTAGTTCGGATGGATTACTCACTTAAGAGATTGGTTGAGCTGTATATTAATGAGATAGTGAGATTGCATGAAGTCTCAGTTTCTTTAGTGTCGGATCGATATTCTCATTTTACATCGAAATTTTGGAGGATTTTACAGGATGCATTGACTTCTCAATTGCATTTTAGTACTGCTTTTCACCCTCAAACGGATGAACAGTCAGAGAGAGTGATACAGATTCTAGATGATATGTTAAGGAGTTGTATCATTAATTTCACTGGAAGCTGGGACAAATACTTGCCATTGATTTAGTTCACCTATAACAATAGTCATCAGTCTAGTATTGAGATGGCACCTTATGAGGCCTTATATGGCAGAAAGTGAAAGACACCATTATGTTGGGACGAGGTTGGAGAAGGTAAACCGGTTTGTCCCAATTTGATTAAGGAAATGGAAGAGAGTGAAGGTGATTCGGGATTGTTTGAAAGCAGCTTCAAATCGACAAATCCTATACAGATTTGAAGAGGAAAGACATAGAGTTCAGCATGGGCAATAAGGTATTCTTGAAGGTGTCACCGTGGAAAAAGATTTTGAGATTTGGTCGGAAAGGAAAGTTGAGCCCTCGCTTCATAGGACCATATGAGGTACTGGAGAGAGTTGGTCCAGTGGCTTACAGGTTGGCTCTGCCGCCTGAGTTAGACCGGATAAATAATGTCTTCTATGTTTCTATGCTTTAGAGATACAAATCAGACCCATCTCATATCTTGTTAGTGGAGTCTATTAAGATGAGCCCGGATTTGACTTATGAAGAAGAACCAGTGGTGATTTTGGCACGAGATATGAAAGAGTTGAGAAACAAGAAGGTGCTACTTGTGAAAGTTCTTTGGAGAAATCATGCCATTGAGGAGGCGACATGGTAGAGTGAGCACATGATTCAGAACCAATATCCTCAGTTATTTCAGAGTTGATATCAGGTAATTTCGAGAACGAAATTTTCTTTAAGGAGAGAGAACTGTAACATCCATCTTTTTTTAGAAATTAATTAAAATAAATTAAAATTAAATTAAATAAATTAACTAAAAAATTTAAATAGAAAATTAAAAGATTTTAAGCAAAAAAGTAAAGAGTATATGTGAAATATATATTAAATATACACAACATATACAAAAGTCAACTCCTAAATAGAAAAGTCAAATGGAAAATGGCAAAGTTGTAAATATACTTTGTAAAATTAAAATTAATTAAATAATTTAAAAATAAATTAATTATGGATGGAAGACAAAAATTATTATGATTTTTTAATAAATAATTAATTAATTAAAATTTTATTAAAATAATATATATATGGTCTTAAATTTAAGTGAAAAAAAAGAAAAAATTAAAATTTAAAATCACCTTCTTCTTCTTCAAGGGAGACTGAACCTCCATGGCTAGAGGAGCAAAGGTTTTTCTTCTTCCATACATCAAATATTGAAGAATTTTAAGGATTCAAGTGGAGTTTTTGAAAATTCTTCATCAATTGGTAAGTTTCTTTGCCAATTTTACAAGTTCTTTAGAATTTCATGAAATTGTGAATATGTGGATTTTGGGAGTTTGTATTAGCATAATTTAATTTAATTGCTTGAATGGATATGTATGAAGTTATTTTGATTAATTATTGATGATTTTTAAGTTGGATTGAAGAAATGATTAAGTTTGAATGAGGTTTGGAGGAAGAACATGATTTAGGGTTATGGAACATTTAGAATTTTAAAATTATGTGTTTTAATTGTACAAATTGATTTCAAATATGTTGTTTTGATATATAAACAAGGATTTTAAAGTCAAATGATGGATTTGGTTAAGTTTGGTTAGAGATTGGATAAGGTAGTATTGAATTTAAAGGAATTTTTAAAGAATGGTTGATTATTTGATTTCAATATTTAAATCATGTTAATTAATAGTATAAGTGATAGAAATAAGCTTGTATTAATAATTGGAATGAGTTGGAATGAAGAACTTTAAATGATGAAGGTTGTGGCATTTTAGGATTTTGTATAAGAACATGTGTTTATTTAATATAATTGATTAAAATATGTTATAATATATTTTTAATGATATAAATAAACTTAAAACATTAATTTAAGTAGATTAACATAGATTTTCAATATTGAAGTAAGGTTAGACATAATTTTAGAAATTTGTAGGAGTGATGTTTAATTAGGGTTGTATATTTGTAATGCCTTAAAATGTAATTTTAAATGATAGTATTTATTTATATTTTGAATAGGCATTAAGAAAAAGTAAATTGTCCAACATTAGTGTTGAAGGGCAAGTTGGAAGTAAAGGTTAGTGGGTGACTTTTAACTTGTATTTGAGTGCTTATTACTGTATGTACAAACTTTCGATAAATTGGATATGGTTGCATTAAATTTGGCCTAACACATTTTAGATAAAAAAAATATATTAAGCTACTTGGTAACATGAACATTCATGAACATTTTGCTATAACATGTAAATTGTTATATATGCATTAGATGTATTATGAAAAACCATTATTAATGGCTAAGATGAATAAAATATGATTTATGTGCATTATGTGAGAATGACCTAAAAATAATTGTATAATGTGATTTTAACGTGAAATGAGATACATTATGGTGAAATTATGAGATATAATGAATTTATATGAGTTGATGTTGATATGAATGGGAAAAATGAGAAGATAAGGCAATGAGATGAGAAAAATAAGAAATTGATGCAATGTGATAAGAAAAGTTAATTATGAAGAATATGTATTAATTGTGTGCCTAATATGTTATTCAATTTTCAGAATTCTGTGTTTGGAGGCATGCCTATGAGGTTATCCTCATGATTTTCCTTCGGGGCTAGACGCTAGGCGTCACTGATATATGATTTGCTTTCGGGGTTAGACGCTAGGCGTCACTGATATATGATTTGCCTTCGGGACTAGACACTGAGTGTCAATATGAACCAAAATAGTAACTCTGAAATTTGAATAATATATTAGTTTGTTTGGACTCATGCTTGTGTATGTATTTATGTGCATTATAAAAAGATTAAATATTATGTTTCAAAATGGAATTGAGTGCCATATTGTGACAATGCAAAAGCATTATGCACTGGCATTGTATTAAAGTTTTATTATTATCAAAGTTTGTACTGTTAGACTTTTAGCTTAGCGCGACATTTAATCGCGCAGGTAACATGGGTAATCCGACAGATCCGGAGAGTTCTGCTGGATCTGGTCAGGTCTAGACGTAAGGTTGATTGAGTTGATTTTGCTGCTTCCAGATCAATGCCGGTTGCAATCATGTATATATATATATATATATATTATGTGATAATACATTTTGTTATTATGTATATTATATTTATGTTTTGGGATATATATATATTATAAATTATAAATACTTTTTGGATAAATTTTACAATGTGGGAATGTATATATATATGATTGATAATTATATGTACATGTATAAATGATTTGAGAAAGTATGGAGAAATTGAGGAGATGGGGTGAAAGGTATGATTTACTATTTATTGGGAGTGTATTTTTGCAGGTTGTGTAGCGATTGAATTTTTGGGACATCCTATTTACAGATAAAATTCTTACTAATTTTTTTCAGAGATTTTTATGTAAAATGCTTATTTTGGAACATATAATTAATAATGAATATTTTATTTATTATTTAAATATACATTTTAAAGTGTTTTGGATTTTAAATTAGAAATATGAAAATTTTTATTAAACTAGGTTGTGGCACCCTTATACTTTATATGTATATTTTATATATACAAAGTATTTATATTATACGTATATATGGTATAAGAATATTATATTTATTATATTTAATAAAAACAACCAATCAATAATGAATAGAAAACATCATTTATTTAATAAAATATTAATAATATTTTTAACTTAATTATTAATTTATAAAAATAAAAGTAATATATTTAATAAATTATTAATATTTAGAATTATTAATATATGAAAATAAAAAGCTCATATATTTAATAAATTATTAATATATATTTCATAATGGAAATATTAATGTATAAAGACAAAAGGTCTTATATTTAATAAATTTAATAAATTATTAATAAATATTTTAACTGAAATAATTAATATATAAAGATAAAATATTATATATTTAATAAATTTTTAATAAATTTTTAACTAAAACTATTAATATATTTAAAAATAAAAGATCATATGTTTGATAAATTATTAATATATAAAAATAAAATATCTTATATATAAAAAATTTATTGGCTAAAATTAAAAAATAAATAAAAAGTATATTATTACATAATATAAATGTATAATATAAAAATGTTATGTTTTATGGTTATTTATCTATTTATATATTATTTATGTATTATAATTTGTTATATGAAATTATTAATATATAAAGATAAAATTAGATCGCATTTCATTTTTATTTCTGAAAATTATACTAATGTTTGCTTAATATATTAAATCTAAAATTTAATAACTAAAATTAATAACATATGAAGATAAAATATCACATATTTAAAAAATTATTATTATATAAATATAAAATATCATATACATAATAAAATTTTTATAATATGACAAAAAAATCACATCCGCATATCTGCAGACATACGATTAGTATATAATTAATTTACTAAGAAGGTTAGAAATCATATCTTTCATTGTTTAACTTTTTAAATTTCTAAAAAATGATATAAATAAATTATTATTATTATAAATAAATTATTATTTAAATAATTAATTAAAAATAACAAAAGTCATATATTTTATTATTTAATATTTTAAATTTTAAAAATATATAAATTAATTATTTAATTTATAATTAATTTATTATGAAAGTTAAGAGTCATTTTTTTTAACTTTTTAAAATTTTAAAATATATGAATCAATCAATATTATTAAATTATATTAATATATAACTAATTTATAGAAGATTAAAAGCTACAAATATAATTTATTTAATCAATATTATAAAATTATATTATTACTAGTCGTTGGCCCGTGCGATGTGTGGATATGATTTTTTATTTAATCATGAGTATACTTAATTTATATTAATATTTATTGTCATAATAGTCAATAAATTAAATTAATAAACTAAAAAAATATTAAATAAGAATATATATTAATAAATAATTAATTTAAAACTATATATTTTATAATAAACTCATTACAAATTAAATATAATAAATTATATTGTGAGAGAGATAATTATTTACTATCACATAAATATGTAGAAATCCTAAAAATATTAATAAATTTTGTTAAATTAATTTCTACCACTTATCATTTGCCTCACTAAAAAAAAACTACATATACTACTTTTTGCAAAAAAAAAAAAATAAACCATTGCTGTCACAAAAGAAAGATGTGAGTAGAAAAATTTATAATTATTAGATTTTTATTGAAAGTGTTATTAATATAAATATTATTATTGCATAAATTATCGATGTATAATTAATTTGTTAGAAATATTAAATATTAAATATTAAATATTTTATTTTTTAAATTTCTATATATATATATATAAATTTATCATTATTATAAATAAATTATTTAATTTATAATTAATTTATTATGAAGGTCAAAAGTGATACAATTTTTAAAACTTTTCAAATTACTAATATATATATATATATATATAAATCAATCAATATTAGTATTAAAGTTCACAAATATAATTTATTTAATTAATATTATGAAATTATATTAATATGTAATTATTTAATAGATGATTAAAAATTACAAATATAATCACTTATTAAATTTTGAATTTTATATAAATTATTAAAATTAATTAAAAGAAGAAAATATTGAATATTGAATAAATATCAAATTGAATGGTTTAATTTTTTTTTATCAAGGAGAGAGAAAGTGAAATTGAGAAATTATGACATTGTAATATTTTTAGAAATAGATGACATGGCAACCTTAGAAGAGTTCTTATTTTATTGAATTTTATATATTTATATAAATAAATATAATTATTTAATCAAAAAATAAAAATTATAAATACAATTTATTAATTATTAAAATTTTTAATTTTATATAAATTATTAAATTTAAATAAAAAATTAATTAATAAAAATGTGAAATAGCTTTGTTTTAAGAGAATGATGATGTGGTAGTATGAGAACATTCTAATTTTTCTTAACTTTTTATGTCATATGCAATTTACCTATTATATATATATTTTTTATATTTAATATATTCTAAAGAGAAAAAATAAATTTGAATCTATTTAAAAAATATATATATGTGCTTACTGTTGTAATATATTTTGATATGTAAAATGAGGATGATTATAAAATACAAAAAAGAAAGTCTAGTTTGGCTTAGTTAACAAAGAAGGACACTTTCCTTGGCATTGCTCAACAACTAATAAGAACCAAGCAAAAAGTTGAGTTAGTTCAGTTTACTTGGAAGCACAAACAGAAGTTAAATAGAAAGTGTAAACAAACAAAGGCTGTGTAATAATATAATAATATGTCTTGAAATTGTATAGTAATATCATATATTATTAAAATATGATAAGAATAAGAGTATTATATATTATAAGAGGGAATTTGATATTTATTATTTTATAAGCACATAAAGAAAGGCGATGACCAAAACAAAACCAAAGCTTATATAAAAAATTAAAAATAAATAAGGGAAAGAAAGAGAAAGAAAAAAGAAAAAAACATTAAAGATTCCATGCATGGATGATTCATTCATTCATAAGATGGGTGATGGTGTCTAGTAGTATTTGTGTTGTGTGTGTGTAGTTGGTGTGTTTGTTTGGTGCTTTTGTTAAATTCTTTACCAATTTTGCAAATGCTATTTCTCTCTCTCCCTTCACACCTCAATTCTCTTAGATAAACAGAAACAAACCTCTTCTTCATCATCATCATCATCATCTTCTTCTTCTTCTTCACGCCGCCTCTCTTTCTGAACCTTATCACCAACAACAACACTTTCAACTCTCTTTGTGTTTTCTTTGAAAATCGAACCATAATATCCCCGATCATCCCTTTTTCGCAATTCTATTTCTTTGTTTTCTTCACTTTAAAAATGGCCGTTTTGTCTCTCTAATGCTGACTCCTCTGTCACTGGTATGTATTTGTCTTTGTTTACTCACTCTTTTTTCCCTCCTACATTGTTCTCAAATCACTTTATCTCAATTGGGTTTCTCTTGTTTTCGTCTGTTTGATTGATTTTGATTGTAAAGATTGGATTTTTCTTCTGATTTTTGAATTTTGATTATTGATGATCAGGATTTTATTTTATGGGTTTTGGTTATTTTGAAGAACTTTATTGAATTTGGGGTCTTTCTTAGTTAAATTGTTTTAGGCTATGAGATTTCTGTGTGTGTGTGTGTTTCATCTTTGGACGTAGAAATCTAGAAAAACTGTTTAGAAATGGTCTGATCATCGTAACGATGGTGATCATGGCTCTAGAGTGATCTGTGAACTCAGTTTTTGAACTGTGGTTTTGGTGTAGAATCTTTGGTGCGTACTGATTTTTTTTTTATCAATATTCCTTGTCTATATGTTATTCTTATTTCATTTATTATACTTTTGGTTTAGAATTCTTTTGTGGTGTGGATATTGTTGTGATAACTGCATCAGCTGAAGAACAAATATAATTCCTTTTTTTCCTTTATTATAAAAAAATAGTTTCCAGATTTTTTTTGGGAAAGTTGGACATTAGCTGCAATATGTGATGTGTTTGGATTAATGGATGATGCACTCTGACAATGTGAGATTTTGTATTTATTGAAATTATAAACTTCTTTTTGCTAGTTAAATATTGAATATTGAAGGTTACAAATCTTTGTAGGGGAGTTCTGACAAATATAGTCCATTACTTGGCTGTTACCCATATTATTTTGCTTATGGATGACTTCTTATGGTTTATAGTTTTTCTGCATTGAAGGGTTTGTGTGTGGATCTACATTTGCCTTGTAGACATTTCTTTGTTTGGCAGAAGACGAACTCTTAATTGCTTTATATAGAAAATGGAAGTTGGAAGAACTGAACTAGACTTTGATGAATTTGAGAAGCTTCTCGGAGAGATACCAAATGCTACCTCTGGGAATCCACATTCTGAGGAAGCTATGCCTAAAAGTGTGTCTCTAAATGGTAGCTTGGCATCTATTTGTGTGAATTCCTACAAAGGGTCTATGACTGAAAAACTACAAAGCAAAGCAAGTCTGGATGAAAGGAAACTGTTGATTAATAAAACTCAAGGATCTCCTATTAAGGGAGTCCAATCAGAGGAAGCAAGCTTGCCTGATGATCAATCCCTTACATCTGCATTTGCTGATTTGAGTTTTGGTACTGGGAGTGTCTCCGCCAATTTTAAATCCTCACCGAATCATTCTGTTTCATTAGATTGCACACTCACAAACAGCATGAAGCCTTTGGTTCCCAATAAAAATTCATCAGTGGCAGGTGCTCCAATTTTCCAATCACCAAACACTATAACTTGTGGTTTTGATGGGTTTAATGTAACAAAAGTTTCCCAAGGAAGTTTAAATTTGCTAAAATTTAATGCCCAAGAACCAAAACAGATGTCTATTGGTTATTGTCAGCCTCAGACAATTGAAAATTTCTCTAGTGCTTTGCCAGTTACTCATGGGGTGCAAGGTTTTCAGTTCCTTTCTAATGTGGCTGTGCCTGGTGTGGAGTTTCCTTTAATGTCTGATCAGCGACAATACTTTGCAGATATGCAATCTGTCCTTCCTTGCATACATTCACAACAGTTAAACCAGCCTCATATCAGTTGGAGGAACATTGAAGAGGAACAATTTTACAGGATGCATCAACAATACCTGTATCTGCAGCAACTGCGTAATCAACGGTTGGAGGCTCAGCATCCTATTCAAGCGAATGGAAATGTTGCAACAAAGTTGATGAATCGGGATGCCAGCCAACCATATTTTGAGGTTCCAATCTCTCATCAACTTCAGCAATCTGATTATCAAGAATCATTTTGGAATAATTATGCAGTAACAAAGGGATTAACTCAGTCGTACAATGTTGTAAATGTTTTGGATAAATTAGGAAAACAGAGTTTTCCTGAAAAGATTCTGACAAGATCTCAAGGACTGAACACACTTAAAGCTGTGAAATTTGGCTCGGTGGGAGGAAATGAAATACTTGCCAATCTCAATCAGAATGGGAAAGTGCTATCAAATGGTCATGTGAACCACAACTTATCTACTCCTGGTACTGGATGCTTTCAGTTAGATAATCTAAGCTCATGGAATTTGTCCCCTGATATTGCTGATCTTAAAAATATGAATCTTAAGCCCCAGCCTCAGAAATATAACTCTGTGGATGAAGTTACTGGTAGAGTATATCTCATGGCAAAGGATCAACATGGCTGCCGCTTCTTGCAAAGAAAATTTTCTGAGGGGACTCCACAAGATGTTGAAAAGATTTTCCTTGAGGTCATTGACCATATTGTTGAGCTGATGACGGACCCTTTTGGGAATTACCTTGTCCAGAAGTTAATGGAAGTGTGCAATGAGGATCAGCAGATGCAAATTCTTTGTGCCATCACAAGAAAACCTGGGGAACTTGTTAGGGTTTCATGCGATATGCATGGGTTTGATCTCTCTCTCTCTCTCTGTGCGTGCGTGTTTGTGTGTATGTACTTGTGTGGGTGTGTCTGCATGTTATTGTGCATCAAGACTCAAGCTTCTAATGTTACTATCTTGATTATCTTATAAAATGCACTTGTGACTTCCGAACATAGGACTCGGGCAGTTCAGAAGGTAATTGAAACCCTTAAGACTCCAGAGCAGTTTTCCATGGTCGTCTCCTCACTGAAGTCGGGTATAGTGGCACTGATTAAAAATATGAACGGTAACCATGTCGTGCAGCGCTGCTTGCTATATCTAACACCTGAATGCAGTGAGGCAAGAGACATATATCTCTTTTTTTTTGAATTCAATTGTGCATTTGGATCTATTGATTTCTTCTCATTCATTTTACTTGTGCATTCTTTGATTATTTATTCTCAGTCATTTTATCTTAAAACCCTCGATATATGGTGCAAGTTGGATTAGGTTCTTATTTGAATCTTGTTAAGCAAAACATCGGGGATGGTATTGAGGTGGTAAAAGTATCACTTATTTATGTTCCTTTATGTAAAAAGTTTAGATCACATCTAATAACTTTTTCTGCTTCCAAGAGAACTCTTTGTTTTTGTGCTTTTTGGTTTAAGTTGTTTCTTATTTTTTTGCTTTGTTTCACAAAAGGAATGACACATTGGTCTGGTCATCTGATTTTTCCATTGTGTAGTATCCTGTAATAATTTTCTTGAACTTTATAGGATAAGTGTTCCTATTTGATTATCTTTTGATTTGAAATGATCAATTAGGAGTCAATATCGGCGAACATGCAGACTTATGCTGTTGGTTCTATATACTATATTATTATTAAACCAGGAAAATTCCATCAAGTATGATTTGTGGAGAGAATGAAGCTATATAATCATGCACTAAGGTTCCCATAAAAGGAAAGAGATACAGAAAAAAAAAAATCTAACCAAAAATATGATGTAGCATAATCGTCAATTCTCATAAAGTAAAATAAAATGGATTCTCTTTTATATGGAGTTTCTTGTTTTCTCCTTCAAGTGCCATCAGGTTTACTAGCTTTGAGATACTGCTTGACTAAAATTGTTGCTCTGCACCAATCACTAAGCTCTTCCGTGTGGATTATGTGAATGATATTTCTTTTAGAATTAAATGTTATTTTATATAGAGTAAAGCTGGTATTTATCACCTAATGAAACACTGTTGATAATTCATAATGCAGTTCCTTTTTGAAGCTGCAACTGCTAACTGTGTTGAACTCGCCACTGATCGCCATGGTTGTTGCGTACTTCAAAAATGCCTTAGTCATTCTAAGGGTGAGCAAAGACGCAGTTTAATCTGTGGGATCACTTCAAATGCTCTAATTCTTTCCCAAGATCCATTTGGGTACTAAAGCTCTCTTGCCCTTCGGTTCTTCTTTTTTTTTTTTTTGGTACTGTGCTTTTATACAAGTGAATTAATGCAAAAAAGCTGCATGATTTTTCATCCATTTCAATTTTCACTTTTCACGGAAGATGTTTTCCTGTGGCACTGATATGGATAAACATCATTTTGAAATACTGATAAAACCATGTGTATGAAAGCAAAAAGAGCTATGCAACCAACCCCATACCAGTGAGAGGAAACTTTTGTTAGTCTGGCTTATAGTAAAAAAAATCGATAATGGGATGCCTTAAAAATTTTGTTTATCCTTCTTTTTCATATTTTTTCTTATTTATTTATTTATTCTTTATTTATTTTTTATTTTTTCTTGACTTGCTGTCAACAAAGTTGCTCTAAACATGCTGAGGCATTTTCCAACTTTTATTGGGTGTTTACATCGATATATTTTGGGATTTGAGGCTACCATGTTATAAGAGTTAGAATTTTGGATTTGAAGATTAGGCTTGAGCAGTTACCCAGACCTGTTTCTGGAATGTTCTGAAATCTGTAATGCTATACCAAACGGCATTTGTTTACATTGCATTCTGAAGATGTTTGAATAGTATAATTCACTTGTAATATTTAAGCTTTAAAACCTTAATTTCATTCTCACAGGAACTATGTTGTGCAATTTGTCTTTGAGCTTCGGCTTCCGTGGGCAACAGCCAATATTCTTGATCAGCTGGAGGGTAATTATGGGGACTTGTCTATGCAGAAATATAGCAGTAACGTGGTAGAGAAATGCCTAAAATATGCAAGTGACGATCGCCGTGCTCAGGTTATCCGGGAGCTGATAAATAATGCTCACTTGGATCAAATCATGCAAGATCCTTACGGCAATTATGTTATTCAAGCTGCACTGCATCAATCAAAGGTTAATAATTTCATTCTCCAATCTCATTATTATTGTTTCAAGAGTATGTTTTGTCTGAACATGCTTAAGCTGTACAAAAATAATGTGAGTTCTAGGCTAAGTGTTTTGTATAAGTATCTACTTTTGGATCACATGGTTTTTCTACTGTTTGGCTTTATTGACCTAGCTGGGGGATTCCCTTTGGGGCTATAATCATTTTCTCATCTCTTTTGTACCAGAAAAAAAAAGAAAAGAAAATGCAATTAGCATTGTCTTCTATATGAAATTAAAGGACTTAGAATATTTTTAATGGAATTGCTTTTTGAACAGTTATAAAAGAGAAGAAATGTAGTTGAGTGACAGATGTTGTTTTTAGCATTATCTTTGTGCACAGCATAGTTTTGTTGAAATCTTTATATTAGAAAGTATATGATGCTGGTGCAAACTCAAAATGATTTAAAAAGAGAGGAAAATGGGCATTTTTTTTTTGTCGTTTTTCTGATAGTTTGTTCATACTTTGGGCAGGGACCTCTTCACACTGCATTGGTAGAGGCCATAAGACCCCATATTCCTATGCTTCGAACTAGCCCATATGGGAAGAAAGTCCTCTCTAGTAATAGTTTGAAGTAATGTGTAGGTATGATCATATAACTCTCTTTAGAGTAATTTTTAAGTGGGACTGGAATGCCAATAAATCATGTTTAGGTGGCAATCCCTCTTTTAACAAGCCAATAGAAATATGACAGGTGGTCTATTGCCTAGGGAGACTCTTTTATTTTCTACTCTCTCTGTAAGGTCCTTTCATCTTCTTTCTCTGCACAAAACCCAGTAACCACATCTTTTTGTTTTTAACTTTGTAAGAAGATTTTATTAAACCATGTTGAAACCCCATATCTTCTCTCCCTGTGATTTTAAAAAAAAAAAATTAAAAACTACCATGAATTAGAAAAACATGGGAGAAAAGAGATTGATTGTGGAGATATGACAGGTTTATCTCATCTTTCTCATGTATTTATGCATAGAAAGAAATGAAGGGATGCAAACACTGAGAGAAAATGCCAAAAAAAAAAAGTTTCCTCGGTCAATAGACCAACCTGATGTATTTCCATTGGATTATTAAATGAGGGATCACACCTAAGCATGATGCATTGGCATTCCAATTCCACTTAATAATTTTCTCCTCTTTTTTATTGACATCCTCTGCTTTCTGCTTAGTCATTTGAATTTTCCTTCTTGCGGGTCAAATTCAGGCTTTACACTTGAGTTCCTGAAGAAGTTGCTGTAAATTCTGTAATAAGCAGGTAAAAGAAAAGCTCTGAACTTGCCTTTTATGGCTTTGGTCTTTTTGAAGCTTTAGACCTGGAAAGAAAATGGTGAAAAGATGATGCCTTTTTTAACAGCTTAACGAAACCAATGAAAGGGGAAATTTTGAAGGTTTTTTTCTTGGCTTATATTTAATTAAACTCTCTCCTTAAGCATTTTAAGAGCAAATTCAGCACAAGATCCATATATGTTTGTAGATCACCATTTTTGTTTCTCCTCTCTTTTGCATAGCAAAAAAAAGAAAGGTGAAGATGTAGAGTTCTTTGAGGCTTATGGGGGCTATTTGTAATATGTATTTTTTTTTAAAGCTAAATGCTTGGCTAGAAGTTGCAGATTGCAAGGGTTTTATAAGCTACCTGGTTTTGCATGTTTGGCATTCACTTTTGTGATGTACATTTCATGTTCATAGGTTGCCAAGATTCTGATACTATTAATCATATATATATATAATATTTATGGCTCTTTTTCTAAGTTTGCTGTGCCTTTGTGCTTCTTCTTTTTTTTTTTTTTGCAGTTTGTATATTATTACTGTTAGTTATGAATTCTTGAACTCTTATATTATGATACAAATATCCAATTATATTTCTGCTAAAAAAAATAATTATATTTATTACTATTTCTATGAATAATTCTATGAGATTTCATGGCATGCAATGCAAGACCAAGCCTTTATATATATATATATATATATATATATTAACCAACACTAGAAAGGTTATCACCTACTTTCCATCGAAATTGTCATTTTAATTCGTACACAAATATTAATATAATCATTATATCTTTTAATTTTATAAAAAATTATTTTCAATTAAGTAAACTATTCTTCATTAATTCGTTACTATTAAATAGGAGTGTGTAATTTCAGTTAGGTCTGGAAATTTTTAAATTTCTGAAATCAAATCGAAATTTGAATATTTTAAAATTATTGGAACCGAAACTGAATAGAATATATAAAATATTCGTATTGAATTGAACCGAAAAATTTGGTTCGATTTGGTTTGAATATTCGATTTTAACGGAGCGATTTTGATTCTAAACGGAGACAGAAATTTATTTTTTTTTTAAATTTGAATGATAGAATAATAATTAATAATTAATAATATTTTACAAACTATTCATATTTTATTGAATTAGTATAGTTAAATAATTTTACAATTATAAATAAATAAATAAATTCACAATCATATAAAATTAAAAGTTTAATTATATACATCCTCAAAGTTAATAAAAGTATAATAAGATTAATAATTTATTTTAACAATAATAATATCTTGTTTATTTAATTGATAATTAATTTATTTCAATTAATAAATCAATTTCAATTAACCAATTTATTTACTTATTAATTTATTTATATATTAAATAATTAAGTATAATAAAATATGAGAAAATAAATAAAATAACTTCAAATTTAAATATCTTAATAATTTAAATTAATTAATTATAGATATATTTTAACACACAATTCACGAATAATTATTATTAATTAAATAATTTTTAATCTATATTAATTGTGATGTAAATTTTTATTTATTACTAATATATAATTATGGTATTATATACATGCACAAACATATTATTGTAATTATATCTTCATATTTTTATCAAATACATTCACAATTATTCATTTGTTAATTGTTATTACTCATATTCATTAAAAATTATACCATATTATTTATATTCACTACCAGTACTCATAAGTATTAATTATTGTTAATATTCATACTCATTATTATTTAAAACTTCTAATATATTATATTAAATTACTTTATTAAATACATATTACTATAATTAGTATAAATTACTATTATTGGTACCAGAAAAGTGATAATAATTATTCATATAAATATTTTCATAAATTATATTTAGATATAAAATTAGCTTGTGTCACGATCCAACTGGGGAGCCGGGACCGGCGTAAGGCTATACCTAAGTACAACCTTACAAGCCTAATTCCAATTTATTATTATAGTGCAAAATTACTAAGTTCAATAAATTTATTCCATAATCATGTCATCAATAGAAATGATACTATCCAAAATCAAGTTCAATAAATAAAAATCAACTAGATGCAACGAAACAGTCTACTCCTTATTACAAGAAAAATGGTTCGAACACGGTCCGCCCAAAAATATCCAGAAATCTCTATGGAGTAAAGAAATTATGCAGACGAACCAAAATTCACAACCAAACTAGAAGAACCCACAAGGAGAACGACCGAGCTCACTAAGGAATATAACTTCAACCTGCAAGTCAATCTATAAGGGTGTGAGCGTTATATATAGACGCTCAGTAAGCTTATGAGAGGCAGAGAAACACTAATACAATTTAACAAAGTAATATATATCAAGTAAACATCCACAATAATCACATACATGATGATATATTGGGGTCTACAAAATATAACATCCACCTCCTTCAACCATATCCAAGAACAAGTAGGCACATGGCCCCAAGAGCAAGTAGGCATAAGCCCCAAGAACAAGATCGATATCGATATACAAATTAATCTCCATAATCACAATCCATATCCTCCGTCCCCATTAGACACACCATCGCACATCACAAGAATATTCAATATCATATCAAGGCATTTAGCAAATAGCATACAAGTTTCTCTGTCTCCTATTCACATGCAAGGCTAGGGCAAGAAAGGATAACATATCGAAATTAGAAATGATAATATATACGAAGGGCTTATATATATATAATAGCTTAGTTAGCAAATAGCACATCACAAATAATACACATACACCCATGAACTTACCTGGTATCCAAATAAAGCTTAGCCAAATCCTCACAACCTACTGACCTTGAGCTTCAGCTGGATTATTGCCTAAGGAAAGATAATTACATAGTCCAACAATCAATCCCACTATCTCATCTATCATGAGGGATGCAATGCATGCTATGAATGCAAAAAGACCAATACTTAACCAACAATTAACCAAGATAATCCAAAATTAAAAACCAACCCAACTCAACTCAAAATTATGGTTCAACCCAATGGTTAAACCTATCGCACCTCAAAAATACAAAATCAATTAATTAATTAAAATTTATTAGAACCAGAACCTCAACTCAATTTTTATAACTCATTTATCAAATAATATCACACCAGTCCCTATGCAAAAATCATAATTCATACCAACACCCAAAATAGATAAAAATTCTTAAGTAGTCCCTATAATTCAAAAATTTTCAGAAAATAATTCCATCATTCAAAAACTCTGGAAAAATTTCAGTAGCTTCTCCAACATCTAAATAACGTGTGTACAAAATTTCAGATTAATCCAAAGTTATTTGATTCCCCAAAAATATTTTACAACATTCTGGTTCTGCTTGAACCACTAAAAATCAATACAACAAAAATCATCATAAATCCTTCACATTTCATTACAACAAAACTATCCAATTAATTTTCTCATATTATAGACATCAGGATGGACAACATATAAAAATTTCATAATTTTTCAAGACATATAAGACCTTCAAAATAATTTTCAAAACAAACATCATCAGAAAACCCTTAACCAGCAGCAGTGTCAATTCTTAATTAAAAGTTGTAGTGTCAATTCTCAGTTTTTGACCAAAAAATAATTTTTTTCTCCCCTTTTCTCTCTCTAAAGCACAAGGCTCCTAGACACTTAATTGGGTGTCCTAACACCCCTATTTATAGTGTTTTTGAATGATAAATTACCAATATACCCCTAGATTAATTTAATTTAATTTAATTAATTTATTAATTAATTATTAATTACTCGAAAAAAATACTTAAAATAAAACCCAAGCAATATTATAGTCAAAACGACCGTAATGACATCGTGTTCATGAAAATGGCAATATAATTTTCAAAATCGTTCTCGAAAATTTTTCGACCTCCGAAATGACCAAAATACCCCCCGAAGCCAAAAACACAATATTATACTCAAAACAAGCATCTCAACACCCACATGATGAAAATAAGCACCAAACGTTTTAAAATGCACCCGAATATGAATTGAAGGTAAAATTACAATTTTGCCCCTAAACTCCAATTTCCCCAAAAATCAAGGGTTTTACAATCTAACCCCCTTAAACAAATTTCGTCCTTGAAATTTTACCCAATAACATACTCATCATCAAAACACTTTTATATTTTAAGTTATACACAAATCCGGAAAGTATAGCTCACTTAGCACATGTTGTTATGGGTGATCAGGCCATAACCCCACAATACTAAGCGCTACAGACTGTTCCAGTTTTGCTTCAGGTTATATTTATTATAAAATCAAATAGAAACGTTTTCTTTTCAACTTCCACTCATCAACAGTCATCACAAAAAGTCAAAATTCAAGTGTTCAAGTCAAACCCAAACCCAAATCAACCAAAATCATTACTAATATAACACTTATCCATATGATACTCATCGTTTTACCAACAACCCAGACTTATTCAAGAATGACATCCGATATCAACAAATTAAGATTTTCAAAAATGTCTTCCAATAACCAATTTAATAGCAAACTATCATAAATAATACCAGACAAAACACATATACATTTATGATGTACAAAAGATATAATGATGTAATAATGATGTAATGATATGCATGCATATGGTACTATATCAAGACTATTAATAAACTACACTCTAACCCCCTTAAAATGATTTCGCCCACGAAATCAATAACGCACCTAAAGACTTAAACAAATGAGGGTATTTTGCTAGCATGAGTTCCTCTGCTTCCCAGGTGCATTCCTCAACAGAATGGTTACGCCAAAGAACCTTTACTGAAGCCGCATCCTTTGACCGTAATCGCTTGACTTGACGGTCCAAAATAGCTACAGGCTGCTCCTCATAAGTACAATCATCAGTAATCTCAATGGTCTCTAAAGTCAGAACATGATTGGTGTTCGATACATATTTCCTCAACATCGAAACATGAAAAGTCGGATGAACAGCTGCTAACTCGGGTGGCAAATCTAGTCTGTAAGCAACATCACCGACACGTTCTAGGACCTCATAAGGATCGATAAACCTGGGAGCCAATTTTCCTTTCTTACCAAACCGCATAACACCTTTAAAAGGTGATACTTTCAGAAATACCCTATCACCAACTGCAAACTCAAGATGCCTTCGCTTAAGATCAACATAATTCTTCTGTCTATTAAAAGCAGTACGGATCCAATCCTGGATTACCGGTACAACCTAGGCATTATACTGCAAAAGATCAGGACCCTCAATACAACGCTCACCGACTTCCTCCCAATATAATGGGATTCTGCACTGTCTACCATACAATGCTTCAAAAGGAGCCATACTAATGCTAGCTTGATAACTATTATTATAGGCAAATTCTACCAACGGAAGATGATCTGCCCAACTTCCTTTAAAATCCAGAACACACAATCGTAGCATATCCTCTAAGGTCTGAATGGTTCTCTCCGACTGTCCATCTGTTTGAGGATGAAAAGCCATGCTATAATGAAGATCTGTACCTAACCCTTTCTGAAGCTTCTGCCAAAACATGGATGTAAATTGAGCACCTTTATCGGATACAATGGAAACCGGTACCCCATGCAAACTCACAATCCGATTAATATACAACTTTGCATACTAAGACATTGTGTACTTGGTATTAACCGGAAGAAAATGCGCTGACTTGGTCAATCGGTCTACAATCACCCAGATCGAATCATAGCCACCAGGAGTCCTTGGCAATCCAACAACAAAATCCATAGTTATTCTCTCCCACTTCCACTCGGGTAGTGGTAACTCTCTCAGTAAATTGGCTGGCTTGTGATGCTCATACTTAACTTGCTGGCAAGGTAAACATTGAGAAACAAACTTTGCAACATCATTCTTCATTCCTTTCCATCAATACATCTACTTTAAATCTCAATACATCTTAGTAGAACCAGGATGTATAGTGTACTTGGAAGAGTGAGCTTCTTTCAAAATCTTTTTCTTTAAATCATCCACTGAAGGCACACACAACCTTGAACCGAACCGCAAAACTCCTTTTTCATCAACCGAGAATTCTGTAGATTCACCTGATAAGATTTTCTGGCGGATCGTTGACAACTTCTCATCCGTATTCTGCGCTGAAACTATCTCATTACGGAAATCAGGTTTGACTGTTATATTAGCCAACAACACACCCCTATCACCTTCAATTTCTTTACCAGACATATGAAAAGTTAAACCATCACCTAGCAGTTGATGTATCTCCCGTATCAACGGTCTTCTGGAAACTGAAATGTGGGACAGACTACCTACAGACTTACGACTTAGAGCATCAGCCACAACATTCGCTTTACCCGGATGATACTGGATGCTATAGTCATAGTCTTCAAGAAACTCTACCCACTTTCTCTGTCTCAGATTCAAGTCTTTTTTAGAGTACACATACTTAAGATTCTTATGATCAATGAAGATCTCACAAGTAACTTCATAAAGATAATGTCTCCAGATCTTGAGTGCAAACACAACTGCAGCCATTTCTAAATCATGTATAGGATAGTTTACCTTATGCTTCTTCAGCTGTCTAGAGGCATAGGCGACTACTTTACCATATTGCATCAACACACAACCCAGACCAACGCTTGATGCGTCACAATAAACAGAATACCCCTCAGTGCCTTCTGGCAACACAAGTACTGGTGCAGTAGTTAATCTTTCTTTAAGAGTAGCAAAACTCTCCTCGCAAGCATCATCCCAAATGAACTTAACACCCTTACGAGTGAGTTTTGTTAAAGGTGCGGCTATTCTGAAGAAATCTTTGACAAACCTTCTGTAATATCCTGCTAACCCCAGAAAACTCCGAATCTCAGTAACAGTCTTCGGTCTCTGCCAATCCATCACTGCCTCAATCTTCTGTGAATCAACCTGAATACCCTCAGCGGATATAACATGTCCCAGAAAGACAACCTTGTCCAACCAAAACTCACATTTGGAGAACTTAGCGTAAAGCTGATGTTCTCTTAAAGTCTGCAACACCAACTTCAAATGATGCTCATGCTCTTCCTTGGATTTCGAATATATCAGAATTTCATTAATGAATACGACAACAAACCGATCAAGATAAGGACTAAACACCTTGTTCATCATATCCATAAAAGCAGCAGGAGCATTAGTAAGTCCAAAGGACATCACTAGAAATTCATAATGCCCATACCTAGTACGAAAAGCAGTATTAGGTATGTCACTCTTCTTCACCCTCAACTGATGATAACCCGACCACAGATCAATCTTGGAGAAAAACTTTGCTCCCTGCAACTGATTAAACAAATCGTCAATCCTGGGCAATGGATATCTGTTCTTTACAGTCACCTTATTCAGCTGTCGATAATCGATACATAGCCTCATTGATCCATCTTTCTTTTTCACAAAAAGAACTGGAGCACCCCATGGCGAAGTACTCGGTCTGATATATCCCTTCTGCAACAAGTCATTCAATTGCTCTCTCAACTCCTTAAGCTCTGCTGGAGCCATCCTATATAGAGGCATAGAAATAGGATTGGTTCCAGGTACAAGATCAATGGAGAATTCAATCTCTCATTTCAGTGGTAACCCCGGTAAATCGTTTGGAAACACGTCCATGTAATCTCGTACTGTCGGAATATCTTCAAGTTTTGCTTCTTCCTTGTTCACATCCCGAATAGAAATAAGTTAGGCATTACAACCCTTTCGCAATAATCTTCTAGCTCTCATAGCTAAAATTAGCTGACTGGTCCTATTGATTTTAGAACCATAAAATGTCACAGTTTTGCCGGCCTCATATGCAAACACCACCACCTTATCCTTACAGTTCAAATTAGCTCCATGCCGAGCTAACCAATCTATACCCAAGATGACATTAAATTCTATCACATCTAACGCCACTAGATCCGCAAGAAGTTCAACATTTTCAACTTTAACAATGCAATCCTTGTATACCTTTAAAGATTCTACCTCCTCTCCTAAAGGTGTATGAACAACTAATGGCATTTCCATAGGTTCAGATGTAATACTCAGCCTATATGCAAAACTAGGTGATATGAATGAATGAGTAGCTCCAGGATCTATCAATATGTGTGCATCTAAAGAGCAAATAGAAAGAGTACCTTGCACCACATTGTTGTCAACTTGTGCCTGCTGATGATTTAGGTTGAACACCCGAGCATAATTCTGGTTTTGGCCCTGATTCCGATTCTGATTTTGGTTCTGACCATTACCTTGTCCCACTGGTTGAACTGCTCTACCATTCTGTTGGTTTCCATTATTTGCAGTACCCTGGTACCCACGACCTTGCTGATACTGCTGACCCTGATAGCCCTGATAACCGCGACCCTGCTGGCCCTGATATCCTCGACCCTGCTGGCCCTGATAGCCTCTACCTCCATTGTAACCTCGACCACCCTGATATCCGTTACCGCTAAACTGTCCACGGCCACCATTACCTCTACCATAACCATTTCCATTCTGATAGTTACCCCTATATGCTTGATTGCCAACTGGTCTGAACTGAGTATGCTGACCTGTCTGAGTCTGATTGTGCCTAGGAATTGGACAATCTTTGACTTGGTGATCCATCTGTCCACAGTTAAAACAAGCTCCAGTCTTCCTTCTGCACTCTCCCGTATGATGTAAGCCACAAGATTCACAAGTAGGGGCTCTAGGACCCTGTTGCTGGTAGCGCCCACCATTATCATTGCCTCTCTGACCACTATACTGCCCCTGATAACCTAGCTGATTCCCTGGCTTGTTCTTCTTTCTGCTTGATTCTCCAGCATCATCCTTCCTTTTTCTGTTTTCTAACCCCAGAGCAGCATTAACAGCCAAATGTATTTCCTTGTAATTGTGACTGGCTATCAACTCATAGTATTTATCATTCAAGCCATCCACAAATCTATTAGTCATAGATTCTTCATCCTGAGACACACGTATAGCATACTTCCTTAGCTCTTGAAACTGCTCCCAGTATTCAGGTATAGATTTGTTGCCCTGAGTCAACATTTCAAACTCCCTTGCTTTTGCTTTCATCACATTCCGAGGCATAAAGTTTTGCATAAACATTCTTCTGAAGTCTTCCCATACCTCAACCTGGCCTTGGATAGAGATCTTATACCATTCTTCAACTGATTTTTGCATTTGATGCCCAGTTAACTCTATGGCTCTCTTCTCAGTACATTTCATAGCATCACAGATCTTCTTAACTTTATTAAGAAATGCTAGAGGGTCTTCTGTAGCAAGATTGGAGAATGTAGGTGGATCAACTCTAATAAATTTGTGCAAATCCAGGTCGTCAGTTAATCCATTTCCTCTAGCTGTAGCGTGAGCATTAGCATTCATATTGTTACCCATGCCTTGAACAACTTGAACTACTCCCTCAATGAGAGCTTCCATAGATCTATTCAATGTCTGCAAAGTAGTCAAATATGCATCTGGGTTTCCTTGAACTGGTACTTGACCTGGCATATTCATATTACCAGTACCTGGACCTGCGCCATCATTTGGAAAAGATTGATTAACGCAGAAAGGAAGCAAAATTTTTTAGAAAAATAATCCTAATGATTTCTAGATAGTATTAAACTAAGTAAAACCTATTGCTATGATACCACTTTTGTCACGACCCAACTGGGGAGCCGGGATCGGCGTAAGGCTATACCTAAATACAACCTTACAAGCCTAATTCCAATTTATTATTATAGTGCAAAATTACTAAGTTCAATAAATTTATTCCATAATCAAGTCATCAATAGAAATGATACTATCCAAAATCAAGTTCAATAAATAAAACTCAACTAGATGCAACGAAACAGTCTACTCCTTATTACAAGAAAAAGGGTTCGAACATGGTCCGCCCAAAAATATCCAGAAATCTCTATGGAGTAAAGAAATTATGCAGACGAACCAAAATCCACAACCAAACTAGAAGAACCCACAAGGAGAACGACCGAGCTCACTAAGGAATATAACTTCAACCTGCAAGTCAATCTATAAGGGTGTGAGCGTTATATATAGACGCTCAGTAAGCTTATGAGAGGCAGAGAAACAATAATACAATTTAATAAAGTAATATATATTAAGTAAACATCCACAATAATCATATACATGATGGTGTATTGGGGTCTACAAAATATAACATCCACCTCCTTCAACCATATCCAAGAATAAGTAGGCACATGGCCCCAAGAGCAAGTAGGCATAAGCCCCAAGAACAAGATCGATATCGATATACAAATTAATCTCCATAATCACAATCCATATCCTCCGTCCCCATTAGACACACCATCGCACATCACAAGAATATTCAATATCATATCAAGGCATTTAGCAAATAGCATACAAGTTTCTCTGTCTCCTATTCACATGCAAGGCTAGGGCAAGAAAGGATAATATATCGAAATTAGAAAGGATAATATATACGAAGGGCTTATATATATATAATAGCTTAGTTAGCAAATAGCACATCACAAATAATACACATACACCCATGAACTTACCTGGTATCAAAGAAAGCTTAGCCAAATCCTCACAACCTACTGACCTTGAGCTTCAGCTGGATTATTGCCTAAGGAAAGATAATTACATAGTCCAACAATCAATCCCACTATCTCATCTATCATGAGGGATGCAATGCATGCTATGAATGCAAAAAGACCAATACTTAACCAACAATTAACCAAGATAATCCAAAATTAAAAACCAACCCAACTCAACTCAAAATTATGGTTCAACCCAATGGTTAAACCGATCGTACCTCAAAAATACAAAATCAATCAATCAATTAATTAAAATTTATTAGAACCAGAAATTCAACTCAATTTTTATAACACATTTATTAAATAATATCACATCAGTCCCTATGCAAAAATCATAATTCATACCAACACCCAAAACCGATAAAAATTCTTAAGTAGTCCCTATAATTCAAAAATTTCCAGAAAATAATTCCATCATTCAAAAACTCTGGAAAAGTTTCAGTAGCTTCTCCAACATCTAAATAACGTGTGTGCAAAATTTCAGATTAATCCAAAGTTATTTGATTCCCCAAAAATATTTTACAACATTCTGGTTCTGCTTGAACCACTAAAAATCAGTACAGCAAAAATTATCATAAATACTTCACATTTTGTTACAACAAAATTATCCAATTAATTTTCTCATATTATAGACATCAGGATGGACAACATATAAAAATTTCATAATTTTTCAAGACATCTAAGACCTTCAAAATAATTTTCAAAATAGACATCATCAGAAAACCTTTAACCAACAGCAGTGTCAATTCTTAATTTATTTCGGAACCTAAACATTAGAACCAGACTCCTAATTATTTTTCACAGATTCACAACATCCTAATAAACAACATATCAAAAAATCAAATTAATATCGAACACCAATTATTTTTAAAAATTCGATAAAGGTACTTGATTTATAGTGACTATGTACAGACAGCATTTTTAAATTAATAATTCAATTAAAAATATAAATCTTAACCTAAAATTTCCAAATAAAAGCTAACTTAACATCACTAGAACAGATGACAATTGCCAAAAATACCAGATCATAAACTTAAACTCCCGAATCAAAGATTAAACATCAAGAACCTCCATAATCACCCTACAACTTTTAATTGTTTTTAATTAATTAAAAAATTGAAATAAATTAAAAATATTATTTTCTAACTCCCTAAACATCATACAAACACCCAACAACACAAATCATACCCAAACTTGGTCGAAAATATGAAGAAGAGAAGAAAAGAGTGAAAAACCTCAAATCTGTCCAAACTGAGAGGAGCCAGACGACAGGCGACGCAGCCCGCAGCACACCAAACGAAAGGCCTCCACACGCTAGACGACAGGAGCGTGCCTCGCCGAACGACACCAGCTAAACCGCACGCCCACTGCTAAACGACAGCCCTCAGTTTTTGACAAAAAAAATAATTTTTTTCTCCTCTTTTCTCTCTCTAATGGCACAAGGCTCCTAAACACTTAATTGGGTGCCCTAACACCCCTATTTATAGTGTTTTTGGGTGATAAATTACCAATATACCCCTAGATTAATTTATTCTATTTAATTTAATTTATTAAACCCAAACAATATTATAGTCAAAACGACCGTAATGACGTCGTGGTCATGAAATGGCAATATAATTTTTAAAATCGATCTCGAAAATTTTTTGACCTCCGAAATGACCAAAATACCCCCCGAAGCCAAAAACACAATATTATACTCAAAACAAACATTTCAACACCCACATTATGAAAATAAGCACCAAACGTTTTAAAATACACCCGAATATGAATTGAAGGTAAAATTACCATTTTACCCCTAAACTTCAATTTTCCCAAAAATCAAGGGTTTTACAGCTTGATTAGTAACAAAATATAAAAATTTCTAAGGTATATATAGAGTATATTATATAAAATTAGAAATTTCGAATATATAACATGATATAATATAAATTAATAAAATAATTTTAATATATTTTAAAAATATCAAATATTAAATAATACATCAATAAAATATAATTTTATATTATTAATAATAAATCGGATATTATTTCAGTTATTCGGTTCAGTCCAGTTGATCTAGTTCTCGATTCGGTTATAGACTAATATACAGAATCATTTCATATTAAAAAATCGGTATGGTTCAGTTTGGATAAAGTTAAAAAGTCAACGGATATTTTCAGTTCGATATTTTAATTTGAATATTTGAATCGGTTCAAATATTTCTAAAATCCATGCTCAGTCCTACTATTAAAGATAAAATAAAAAAAGAGAGAGAATTTAATAAATTAACCAATGTAGTGATATAATAATGATGTGAATAATTGAAAAAAAATTTAATATTTTTTTATTTTATAAAAAGTTAATTTCTTAGAATAATTTTTTTAAAAAATGATAATTTTAGTGTGAATTGATGGTCATAAATGTCTCAACCCACTCTATATTAGGTTGAGTAGATATGAACTATGAATAGGCTGCAGAATTTACTATGTCATTGTGCTCGAGACATTTCAAAATCGAATCCATATCTCAATTTCAGTCATTATTTAAGCACTGTACAACTAGCTTGTGTTTTAGTTGAATTAATTAAATTTTATTAATTTTTGAATCCAATAATATATGTATATATATATTTATTGATATATATAATCATTTCAAATTCATTGATTTATGTTAAAATATAGTCTATATAATTTATATGTCACTATATCAGTCTATATTATTTATATGTCACAATTTTTTATTTTCTTTTTTCTGTGTAGATTAATTAAAAAATAATAAAATAGTATTAATGTATTGGTTTGAATATATTTTAATTTAAATCTATAGAAACATAATAACTTAGAGAGGAAATCCAAAGATGGTTTCTTATAAAATTAACATTTAAAAGGTTTATTTGATCTTTCATTGGCGAACAATTTTTTACATAATTATTGAACTTAATTTTTATTTTTATATATTCAATAAAGTCGTTTTACATAAAATTTAACTTTTAAGAAAGTTGGTTGACATGTGACATGTAACAGAAAATTTTTTTCTAAGTAACTATTCATCTTCACTACTAATTTTTAGAACAAATGTTTTGCACATGCTATTAGAAAATATCGAATATATGTAAAAAAGTTATGAAATTAAAAAAATGTGAAAAAATAGATATTTAAATAAAGTATTAAAATTTTTCATGATGACTTGATAAATATTTCAATATTATATAGGACTTGAATTTTATTTTTTAAGATAAAATATATGAATGGATAATAAATTAACACATTATTTTTGTAGGATATCTATAATTGTTTTATTAAATTATAGATGTAAAATTAAATAAATAATAAAAGATAATATATGAAACATAGTTATATATAGAGAGAGAGAGAGATCACAATGTCTATCAACTATTACCACTCTTATAATGGACAAAGAACAATTAATTTTATAGTAGAGATTTCCATGCAAAATTTGAAAACATTAAAAAATAGATTAAAAAATGTTCTTATTTTTATTTAATTAATTAATATTAATATAATAATAATGTCAAATCTTAATTGCAACTAATTAAGTTTTATTTTTACAATTCTTTTTTATTTTGAATTATAATTAATTAACTTATAATTTTATAATTTAAAAAATTAGTCTATATAAAAAATTAGCATATTGAGACACAATTCAACAATAAATATACGTTACTTTACATAATAGATCAAGAATTGGTTAAAAAATTACATCTTTTTACTAAATTTTATAAAAAAATTATATTTTATAAGGAATACTTTGATCTTTTATAAAAGTATATAATAAAATTATATTAAATTTATAATAAACTGTTATGATATATATGATAAATTTATAATAAATTTATGATAAATTATATAAATTTAATAAATTTATAAATTAATTATAAATATTAGCAAATATGAAAATATTATAAAAATCTGATAAATTTTATAATTTATTGAAATAAAAAATAAAATTAAATAAACAATAAAAAAAGTACTTCACACTAAGAAAAAGAAAAAGTAAAAAAAAAAACATTGTATTCGTCAAAACATGTGTTCAACAAAAATGATACGTGGCACCATTCTATTGTTTCAAATCACTCATACTCCATTAGAGCCACTAGTCTTTCACTTGCAATCCATTTCCCTCTCTAAACTTGTACCTGTTTTAACTAACTAATAACATCTCTACATTCTTGATCTCAGTTACAGTAGTAGAAGAAGAAGAAGAAGAAAGAAGCTTAACCAGGCAGCCATGTCTATAGGTTCAAGTAGCTATCCATCTCTTTACTCTTCCCCACCATTGCCAAGAACCAATATTATTTCCACCACCAAGCAAAACCCACTTGTGTTTTTCCAAACCAATCGCTTTTTCTCCAAGAATTGCTCAATTTTCAGCAATTCAACGAGTTTTTCCACTACCCTTTTGCTAAAACAATCGAATTTGATCGTTAATACATCTGAAACAGAGTCCAAGACATCAAAACCAGAGAGTGGAAGTGAAGAAGAGGAACAATATGAAGAGTATGAAGTGGAAATTATTCAGCCTTATGGGCTCAAATTTGCAAAAGGAAGAGATGGTGGGACTTATATTGATGCTATTGCACCTGGTGGATCTGCTGATAAGACTGGAATGTTTTCTGTTGGAGATAAAGTTATTGCCACCAGGTTTAATTTTCTTTTATTTGTTCTCATAAAATCAAGTTATGTTCTTGAATAAATAAGTAATTTTAGCAGGTTAAGCAAAGTTGGTTAGTTTTCTCAGTTGATTAAAGCTTGTCAACTTGGTGGAAACTTTAATTAGGGAGGATTAATATTTATACAACCATGTCACTTGTTGGTTTAATTTGTGTCTGTGATTTTATGAGCCATTTCTGTTTGATCAAATGACCGAGTGTTATTGGAGTTGAGTTTGAACTCTAGTGAGAGCCTACTTAACGAAGAAAAGAGGTTGGTTTTTGTAATTGAATTTAATTAACCCTTCTAGAATTACTAAAGTTCATTTTTAGAATAATTTCAAAGAATTTAGGTTGAAACTTGAGAATGTGACCTAAGAGTTCTAAACCTTGTGCAGTGCTGTGTTTGGGACAGAGATATGGCCAGCTGCTGAGTATGGGAGGACTATGTATGCCATTCGCCAAAGAATCGGTCCATTGCTCATGAAAATACAGAAGAGATACGGTTAGTTCACAATTTAGTCTTGAAAAAAAATTTCAATTAAATACTCATTGATAAAAGAAATGAATAATGTTACTTCAAATTATTGCTTTTTTTCCCTGTTTTTTGGCATACTCTATAGGGAAAATGGAATATACCGGCGAATTAACCGAAAAGGAAATCATTAGAGCTGAGAGGAACTCTGGTGTTATTAGTAATAGAGTGAGAGAAATTCAAGTGAGTAACTGACTTGCATTTTATATCCTCTTTGCTTCTATATGCAGTGAATTTTTCACTCATTAAAGTCAATTTATCTGTTCCTATTTCTCAATTGGTTTCAGATGCAAAATTACTTGAAAAAAAAGGAACAAAAAGCACAAAGAGAAAAGGATCTTCGTGAAGGGCTGCAACTATACAAGTAAGGCTGGGAATGGCATTTCTAGGTCTTCCCTTTCTTCCCCTTGCTTTTCTTTCATCTATTGTATGGTTAAATTAAGACATATAGATGCCTATGGGATTGTCAATTTGTCATTTTATTTGCTGCAAAATTCCATATTTATCATGTGTTTGCTATGATTTGGCCATGCTTACTGCCTTACCCTTCATTTGTAGAAACTTTATGGAAATTGTTAAGACAACGATTTAGTAGTGGCTTCAAAGAACATTGTATTATCCTACTGATATGGCTTGTAGGGTCATCTGTCATATACTATTATGCTTAAACTGCAACTCGTAAGGAATTCTGTCTGGCTAAGATTTTCTGTTGTTTCTGTTTTTGTTTCTTCTTGGTAAAATTTGATGAAGAGCTGCCAACTACAATGAAGCACTGGAGAAATTTGAATCTGTATTGGGATCCAAACCAGAACCAATTGAAGCTGCAGTGGCAAGTTACAATGTTGCTTGCTGTTATTCAAAGCTTGATCAGGTAAATGCGCGCCAGAACCTTTTTTTTTTTTTTTTTTTGCATTTGTGCATGCATACGCACATGTTTCTGATTTTTTATACTAGTACTTGAGGCTGCATCATTTATTGCCCGAATCTCCTAACAGTTAAAAGCTGGGCTATCTGCACTTGAAGATGCCATGCAAGCAGGATTTGAAGATTTCAAGGTAATGAGATGATACTAATACTTTCATGGATTGCATTAAGCAACATATGCCATCTAGTTCAAGCTATCTAATATTTTTGTTAATGTTAACAGAGAATCCAAACGGATCCTGACCTAGCTAATTTAAGAACATCGGAAGAATTTGAACCTCTTCTGAAAAAGTATGATGAGTCATTTATCAATGAGAATGCAATCAATGCCATAAAATCCCTATTTGGATTCAACAAGAAGTAGAGCCATTAATTGATCTCTCAAGTCTCAAGAGTGCAGAATTCAAAGTGGTGACTACACACATGAAGTTACAAAAAGTTTCCATTGTATAATTTTGTTCACAGCACTACTTTCAGGTGAGTTTGAAATGAAATTCTTCTTACAATTCTTTACTGGAACATATGTTGTCTATGATTTGTAGTCAATCCTCTTGACAAGAAAAATGTAGCGCACTAAGCTGAAAAGAAAATGTTTCTGATTTCTGCATATTGAGCAGTTAAATTCATTTGCTCAATGATATATATGTATCTGCGAGTCTTTTACATAACAGAAAATCTTTTTTCGGTCAGCAGCTAATGTAAATGTAGACTATCTTCGGATATGCTGCAGTGAAATGAAGTGGAATTAGCAGTAAGATATTGTATATCATATAGATGATTATCTTTGCCATTTCGAAGCATGAAAATGTACCATTAGACAAAAATCTGATGAAAAATGTAACATCAGAGCATAGGTATCATATAATGTTGTGTTAAATTTTGAAAAATGGTGTTTTTGTCTTGGCTGCAGACTGCTAAAGGCAAAAGTAATGCTTAGGTAATATTTTGTCAGGTTTGAAGCAGAAAGCAAGCAAAATCTTTGATAATATATAATTATTATGATCAAACTTTATGTGTTTATCAAACTTAAATCCCCTTTATAGTAGTGGGAGTAATCTGAGATGAATCTTAAATATTAATAAGACTATTTAGTGAAAAAATTGTATTATGTTTTCATCATAAATGATAAAATAAAATTACAAAATTACCCAAAATCAAATCAAAATCAACAAATTACTTTCTATTACCAAATTACAGAAATGTAAACACATTTCCTTCACTCTCTGGTTCATGGAAACAAAGTTTAAGCTACTGAGCAATGATCCTAGTGTAACAAAATGATGCTAGTGTACCAAACACCCCTCAAGACCATCATTAAGGAAACAAAGAACATCATCAGGAGGTTCATCAAAGCATTGCAACCCATTAGGAAGAGTACAAGCATGATTAACAAGGGGGTGAGCGTCGAAATTTGCCTTGCGATTCACATGACCTGTTTCCACCTTCCATTGATATTGCAAAAGTTGACGAAGCATTGCAAAACTTGCCATTACAGTTTCAAATTACACCTCCTGCGAATGCTTTTCGACTACTAGACTTGTATGCTCCATCTGTATTGAGTTTAAACCAACCAACAGGAGTTGCTTGCTATTGCACAAACTTCACCACTCTATTCAACTTAGCACCACTCACTAAATCCCCTTCTTCAACGGTTGTTCTTTTGTTTATAAAGATACCATTTTTGGAATATAAAAGCAAAGGAGTAAGAACACAAGCAATCTTCACAGCACAGGAATGTGATTAGGTAAAAATTGGGTCTTCAAATCCCATTTCAAGTAACTTTTTGAAAAAACACAATTATTATGAAAATGCTCACTAAACCAAAGTCTTCCATTTTCTTCTAATGGAAAAACGACTTTTAGGCTTCAATTCCTAATGAACCTGATTTTTCACAAAACTGTATTTATAGTGTTATTATTATTACAAGTTGGATTAGGATTAGAAAATCCATATACGAATAGATTATGGATTTATTTAGAATTAGCAATAAGGTTACCATTTCCAATTCCTACCCCCAGTAGGTTTATAATTGGGACATTTACAAAACTACCTATAAAAATAAATTTTATTTTAAAAATACTATGAGAAATAAAAATAACTACACTTTTAGGAAGTTAAAGTAAATTTTTAAAAATACATCACCCCTCACTAAAACAATTTTTATTTTTTTAAAGATACATCTTCTCTTATTACAATTAATGTTTTACTTCAATTTTTATCTTTTTTTTAAACTTCACTGGTAAAAAAATATTTTAATAAAATAATAAAAATTAATATTTTAAATTATTTTTTAGTATATAAAATTTATTAATTTTTATAAAGAAAAAATTTTAATTTTAATTACAAAAATTAAATTACATTCACAAAAAAAATTTTAAAAAGCAAAATATCTGAATAAAAATCATTAAATTTATTTTTAAACAAATATTACATATTATATACATAAAAAATTTTTAAAAAATTAATTTCATTTATAGATGTTTTATATGTTTAGTAGATTTTTTATTGATGTTGTAGATATGGTAGATGTTGTGTGTATGTTATATATTTATTTATCTATATTGTATGTATTTTATATAGATATTGTGTGTAAATTGTGTAAATATAAAATAAAAAAAATAAAGTTAAAAAAATATTAAAATATTATATTGATGTTTGATAGACGTTTGGTAAATGTGCAGTGTATGTTATATATATGTGTGTATATTTTATATATGTTATATATATCTTATGGATATGTTTATTTTTTGTGTGTGTATATTGAAAATATGATATTAAAAAAATATTTTTGAATAAAAAAGCATATATAAAACCAAATAGAAAAAAATAAAAATAAAAAAATAATGTAATGCCCTCTTTAGGGGTTTCTTTAAGAATACCTTCAAAAAATAAAGGTCTTTTTATAAAAATACAAAAAAAAAATAAAAATAATTTTAAATTTATTATAAATTATTTACTAAAATATTAAAATTTATAAAATATTTATCAAAATACTATATTTTTATTAGTTTATAATAAGTTCACAATGAGTTTATTATGAGTTTATAAATTTTATATAGTTTATAATGAGTTTATAATAAAATTACTAAAATATCGCTGATAGAAAAGTAAAAATTTTAAAAAATTTGGTGGAGGGTGTCATTTTTCTAAAAATAAAAACATTTTAAAATCCTACTTTTTTATTTTTTTATTTCTAAAAAATACTAATTTCTCAACTTTTAATTTCAAAAATATTTTTTAGAGATATATATATATAATATTAAAGGTATACTTAATTTTTAAAAATATATTAAATAAATATGGTATTTTTGAAAAAAAAAGATTAAAAAATTGTGTACAATGTAATTTCTTCTTTTGCTTTTTTTCCGATTTGAATAATGTTTAGCATTTTATTGTTTAACAGCTAATATTAGTTATTAGGGATTTCTTTAAAAATATCCCAAAAAATATAATTATTTAAAAAAATATTCATTTTTTTCTTTTTTTTTTAAAAAATATCAATTTTCAATCTTCAAAATTAAAAATACTCCTTTTTATATTTTTAGTATTTATTTAATATGCTGAAAATATATACTATTTTCAAAGATATACACTTAATAATTAATATATATCTAGTATATTAAAAATATACCAAAAAAAGTAAGGTATTTAAAAAATTAGTTTTTGAAGTAGTATAAAATTTTGAAAAATTAATAATTTAAAATTATAATTGAAACACTAACATTAAAATTTATAAAACTATATGTATTAATTTATTTATAAATATATTAATTTATTTATTATGAGAATGAATTATATTCGATGTCAATCATTAAATTGATCTGACATGTAATGAATAATATTAAAATGATTAATTGTTTTTAACTTTTATTAGCATATATTTTAATTAAAATAATTAAATTTAATCTCTCTCAAATTTAAATAATTGAAATATTACTGAAATTCTCAACCTATGGCAAAGTCAAATATGAATTTCAAATTGGTCCTTAACATGAGAATCTTAAACCTGATAATGAAACAACATGGCTTCTATTATGTCTTGGTAAAAACAAATCCTAACATATCATATAATTATTTAAAAAAAAAAAACTTAAGATCAATATTAAAAATTTACCTTGTTCAAAAAAAAAAATAAAAAAAAAACTTAAGATCAATAATTTTCATGGTAACTTGATGGTTTAAAAACCATGAGTTTTCATCTATTTTGCAAAACACCGAAATAATAGTTAGCTGTGGTTTTATAAAATTTACTTCTAAAATTATCAAATTTCAATCTTGACCTTTTAAAACTTATTGTTATTTTATCAGTTTGCAAATATAATTTCTTCTTTCTTTTATTGATTTTGATATTTATTTTTTTACCCTTTAATTATAATTAGTTGTTGGCTATAGAAATAAAATAAAAATAAAATTAATTATTGACCATAAAAAATTTTTGAATATTATTTTATATAAATTTTAATTAAAATTAACATTAATTTCAGATAAGGACATTCTATTCATTTTATTATTTCTGCAACTATATCATGCCATCAAATTAAATAAAAATAACTTAATTAAATATATTATACTATACTATTTTTTCAAACATGATAAATATTATTTATAATATTATATCATATAATATATTATACTATATATTAATAAATCATACTGATAACAACCCAAATAAAGCCTAAAGAGTACGTAAGAGAGATGGGTTAGGCTTGTGCGCAAGAGAATTAGGCCAAAAGCCTGAATCTAGTGCAATTTGATGGATCCCCCCTCCTTAAGCCTCAATTTATTGGAGTTGTTTGTTTGAGGAAACGACATTAACCCTTTAAGCTTCAATAATTTTAGTAGAATTTCAAAGAATTTATTTTTTTATTATCAGAAATTGAAATTTCATTGAATAAAACAGAAAGTACAACCTAAAGAAAGAATTCAACACTTAGCAAAAATAGATGTAAAATCTTCCAGAGAATCAAATACAAGAGAAAATAAAATCATAAGAACAAACAATATATAACCAAAGGAATGTGAAAGAGTGCCTTAGATTCACCATGAAAAGACACAGAGAGAAGCTTGCTAGATTGTGTGGCAAGGAAGACTGCCGGAAACATAAACAAAGTAATCAAAACAATGGAGCCTATACATCTTCTTAGTCCTCCAACTGTTGAAAACATAAATCTCTCTTGATTAAGACTGGACAATGCCATAAACCATGGATGGCTAGCCAAATCTTAAAAATCCTCTGGAGCTGAAAGGTGGTTTTCTTTCTCAAATATTAGATCTACACAAAACAACTCTTCCACCGTGTAGATGGAGAATAAAAAAGACCTCATAAGGGTCAGATCTAAAGAAAACCAAACTATAAGATACAAAAACTGAAAAAAACACAAAAATTCTAAAAGTGGAAGAGCAACGCTTTGTAAAGAAGGCTTTAATACTAGAATAGCAAAGCTTTGGGAAGAGAGAAACAAAAACTTCGTAAAGAAGGAGTAACATTTGATGAATTTCAAAGAATTTAAGTTGAAACTTGAGAATGTGCTTTAAGAGTTCTAAACTTTCATCATAAATGGTAAAAGAAATTTAAAAAATTGTCCATAATCAAATTAAAATGTACAAATTAATTACATCCCATTTCGTAATTGCATTTTTTTTTTGCTTACAGGTGGAGTTAGTTATGTAAAAAGCCATTTCTTTTTCTGATTTGAATAACATTTAGTATTTGACAGTTTAATGACTAATATTAATTATTTAATAATTAAAATTACTTTTTGAAGTAGCATTAAATTTTAAAATATTAATAATTTAATATTATAATGGAAACATTAACATTAAAATTTATAAATTTACATGGATTAATTTATTTATAAATATATTAAATTTATTTATCATGAGAATGACATAATCTTATTATATATCATTTAAGTGTCGAATGCTAAATATTTTAATTATAATAATACTTAATATATGGATTTGTGTTATGTACGTTTACAGTTTTAATAATTTCTTATAATTATTAACCTCCTCAATTCATAATATTAATAAAAAAAATTAATATTACATCCATGTTAATCATTAAATTTATTTGTCATGCAGTTAATAATATTAATTTTTTTTTAATTTTGATTATCATGTATTTTAATCAAAATAATAAAATTTAATCTCTCTCAAATTTAAATAATTGAAATATTATTGAAAATAATTGTATATATTTTCAACCTATATATGACAAACTCAAATATATATTTCAAATTGGTCCTTAACATGACAATATTAAACTTTATCATTTGGCCTGATAATGAAACAATATGGCTTCTATTATGTCTTGGTAAAGGTAAAATTTATAAGCTTCACCATTTTGTTTCTTATTTTCAGTTTTATGGCAGTATATATATTTTTATATTTCTATGCTTTTATGTTTTCAGTTATACGGAATGTTTTAATCTTTTTTTCATTTATACAGTGTGTGGCGTCTGGTTTTTTATAATTTTTATCTGTTTATATTATTTTATAATTTTTTTTAATTATGTAGACAAATCTCAAATTAAATTTTTTAAAATATTAAATTAAATATATATATTAAGTTTTAAAATATTCATTTTAAGGTTTATTTTGTATAAATATTATTGCTAATAATTTTTTTTCAATGTTTTTAGATTATTGTTTTCATTATAGAATTGTACTTTTTCAATGTGCATATATTTAAACTAAAAATTGATAATTTGAAATAATGAAACTAAGCCATGTTAGTTTATGTTATAGGTTTTTAGTTTTTCATTTTTCAAAATAAAAATAATTTTCATTTTTTATTTAATTTTTTTTGAAATTTTTTTTATATTTTTAAAAACTATATCATAATAGTTATATGTAGATATATGTCATATATAACTATATAAAACTATTATATATTTAATTATATATGATTATATATTATATATAATTAAATATATATTTTAGATTTTTTTAAAAAATAATATATAATTATTATATATTTTTTATAGGACAAAAGTCTAATTTAGATCATATACTATAATGAGTAAATCATGTTGGTCCTTAAATTTTTTTTTTAAATTAAATTGAAACTTTTTTAAAATTCAGGCCAAATTGGACTTTTTTAGTGGAACTATTAACTGAAGTAATGGTATGGTCCAATTTAGACCTTAGTTAAATATCATGGTTTAAATTAAATTTTTTATAATTTATTAGTATTAATATTATATTTTTAAAAAAATATTTATTAGTAAATATTTTTTAATAAATAAATCTTTAATATCAATAATTCATAATACTAAATAAATATTTTTTATAATTTTAACAAAAAATTTAATAATTTAGTAATATATAATATTAAAACAAATTATGTAATTTTCTTTAATTTTTATATTTTATATTTTTAGAAGATTTTAAAAATTATTTTCTTAAAAAAATCCATTTGATTAAAATGAAAAAAAAAGTCATGGCTTAAAGATTTATGATTCATTCTCAAAGATAGTCACACTACATAAAATTAACAAAATGAACAAAAATTATTAATTTATTTACTGCCAATAATAACATCCATGAGCTTGAAATTATAATTATCAATTCTAATCCTGCGAGGGAAGTTGAAGCTATAAATATTAGAAGCTGAAAAAAAGAAAGTAGTAAAAAATAGAGAAAAATAATTGGATTCTCTCTTTCATGATCTGACTAAAAATAACTATATACGTGGTTATTTTTTTATATTATTTTTACTTAATTTAATTTAATTAATAAAAGAATTTTTTTAGTTTTAAAATTATTTTAAAATTTTAAAATTTTGACAATCAATATTTTAATTTTTTTTATCAAAAATATTAAATTACAAAAATTATTATTATTAATTTTTTGTTAAAAATATTATAAATTATGATAATTAAATTATTTTTAAAATCATTAAATTGTAAAAAAATTAAATTTTTTATATTATAAATTATTAATTTTTTGTTAAAATTATTATAAATTATGATATTATAAAAATTATTTATTTAATATTATGAGTAATTAATATTAAATATTTATTTATTAATAAATAATTTTAAAAATATTATATTAATATTAATAAATTATAAAAAGTTCAATTTTGACTTTAATATTTAAGTAAGGTCCAAATTGAACATTGTCGTTAGTTCAGTTAACGATTTCGTTAAAAATTTTCAATTTGGCCCAAATTTAATAAAAAATATTCAATTTGGTTCAACAAAATTTATAGCCAATTTCGTATGCTCACTATACTATATGATCCAAATTAAAACTTTGTTCTTTAATTATATATATGTATATATATTATATATATGTATATATTATATATTATATATAACTAGATATATGTGTTCAAATTAAAAGAAAATAACAGTATATGTAGATATATGTTACATATAACTAGATATTTGTATTGAATTTTAAAAAATAATAATATATTTGGATATGTGTGGTATATATTTAGTTATATATGAATATATGTCACATATAACTAGATATATATATAATATAAAAAAATAATAATGTATGTAGGTATATATAACGTATAACAAGATATATGTATTTGATTTTGAAAAAAAAATAACAGTATATAATTATTTTTATATGTTTAATTGTAGGTGAATATATGTTATATATAAGTAGATATGTGCGTATATATTATATTTAACTAAATATGTGAATATATGTTAGTTATAGAATAATAGTATATGAGATTATATGTAGATATATGTTAGTTATAGAATAATAGTATATGAAGGTATATGTAGATATTTACCGATATATATTAGTTATAGAATAACAGTATATACAAGTATATATTGATATATCGATATATGTTAGTCATAAAATAATAATATATGTGAGTATATATCGATGTATGTTTCATATAAATAACTAAAAAATAATATTTTTATAAATATAGGATCTCATATTTTTAAAATTATTAAGTATATATATGCATAAAAGTATGAACTATGTTGTATATTAAAAAAGTATTTTTAAATAATTTTTTTATAATATATGTTAAAATTATTTAAAAAATATAAAGTAAATAAAATAAATAAAGTGTGTAATTTAAAATTATTTAACATAAATTATTTTTTAATCTAATTAATTAATTATTAAAATATTAAAAATTAATATATGCATTTGGTCCACATTTGTGCATAAATATTATGCACAAAATATTAATGCGTGTATGGTAAGGTCCATATCCATTTTGTTTCTCGTAATTTTGTAAGTAAAAGATGTGGGTCGTATAAAACTAAAATTTTTGTTTAAGTGCCGTAAAATTGGAAAAAGATTTAATTTTTAGTTTATTTTTATAAATATCTCTTAAAAAAAATTATACTGTATACTATATTTTAACTTTTATTTTTAATTTTATTATTGTATTATTTTTAATTTTTTACCTCTTTATTTTTACCTTTTTTATGTTTTGTTGTTTCAAAAATAAAGTGTTCATCTTTAAGTTCCACTCTACTCTATTTTTCACGCTTTTCTTTCTTGTCCTTATCTGCCTTATTTTCTCTATACCTTTGACTTGCAATACATTTTTCTATATTTATTTCTTTATACATTTTTCATTCTCTCTGTTTGGTTTGCTAGAAAACGCCTGACATTTTAATGGCAGTTGATGGTTCTGATTAATTAGTTCAAGAATATGTGATTTTGAGTTAATTAAACAATGAAACAGATATTGGATCATAGAGTTCATTTTTTAAAGTTTTATCGATTTCAAGAATTTATACTGATTTCTATGGATGACAATAGATTAAGTATTTTTGGGTATCCGATTTTTTTCAATCCTTTTATGCATGGTATATATAATTTATAAATACGTTTGAATAGAAATAAATAGTATTTTTACTATCCATGACATATTCGAATCGTGTTCAATACACATCTTTAATAACCATTACTTGAATTTGGTTATATATATTAATTATATTTTATTAAATTTTAATTATGTATTTATTAAATTTTATTTTTATTATAAAATTATATAGTATGAAATTAGTTCAATAAAATTGTGTTAGTATTAAATTTTTATTTATAATTATTTAATTGTAAAAATATATAATTTATATTTTAAATTTTATAATATTTTTAATTTTTATGCTTAAACGAGTACGGGTAATGTTAAATGAGTATGTGATGGATACATGTAATAAAATATTCATTATATTAGGGGGGTATTTTAAATTTAAATGGGTTCATATTCGAGTTTGATAATTTTCGCAGATACTCTATCTGTTATCACTCTTACTGATATCACTTGTTATTATTTGGGAACAATTTTTGCAAAATATTATAAAAATACTACTGTAAAACATTGGATCATATTTTTCCCAAATACTACTGTAAAACAACCTCGATAGTAGTATTTGTGAATATTTATGCAGATATAGACACTACACCTATAATTATCCAGACACCCAGACAACTTCCCAGAGAAAAGCTTATGAAATTCATTCCCTTGGAATAGGTTACCTCTTATGAAAGGCAGCAGCAGAATTCAAGGCCCATACAAACTATGAATCCTATTTTTATCAAGAAGAAGTATGGTACAATTAAAACTATTTTTAAAGCTCCAAAAGATATAGCTTTAGAGGGTTCAAGCTCTAGCTCTTTTCCAACCATCCATCATAGTTGTATGATAATTCATGTTCCTCACAGGAATACAAAAAAAAATCCAAGTCCACAGTTTTACAGCTGATGGAGATCTGATATATGCTGAAAAGATCAAAGGACACTTTATATGGGATGCTCCAGGATTAGGAGAATGTGACCTTGGTTGTACATGCTATAAAGAATTAAGGGATATTCATTATTCTCCTCAATCAACTAGACTCACTGGACCAAAGAGATTTTTCTTTTCTTATAAGACATAAGTAGTAGGAACAAGACATCTTCCTCCTGACTCAGGATCTTCTCCTTGGATTGGAATCTCTCTAGAAATTCAAAAGAAGGAGTATCCACTCCCTCTTTCCATTTACACCGAGGCCCTTAAAATCCTAGAAAAAGAAGGACTTCTTGATACTCCAAAACCTTTAAAAATCCCTAAACCACAAAAACCAAAAAGATGTACCCATTGGTACATCAACCTCTTACTTAGATACCACATCCTCAAGTCTGCATGATGTTTTCCCCACCTTCGCCAACAGACTTCCCTCCTTTGCAAAAACAAATTGATCCTCAACAAAGATCAGTGCCTGATTTATATTCAACCAAACACTATTTCTCCTTAAGGACAATTAGAAGAACCTCATCAGTATGAATAGGTTTTTAACTGGCAGTCTCAAAATGCTCAAGTCCAAAACATATACCTTCAGTCCATTGATTCAAAGATCAGCCAGTTGTCTATACAGACTAATAAAGTCTATGTGGTTTTAAGAACATTGCCTACAAAAATTAAATAATTTTACAGTTCTTTGACCAGCATGATTAATCAATTGGATACAAAATTGAGACAAATAATCAGTCAACGGTCCTTTGCATCATTTAATGAAAAACAAGGAGAAATTCAAAAGTTGAAATCTCAACTCAAAGTAATGGAACAAGATTTGATTTCCAAATACTCCCCTCATTCACCTTACCCTATAGATCCTTTTTCATCTTTCTCACCTTACCCTACAGATCATTTTTCTTCTTTTTCACACCCTTATCCAACACCTTATATTCCACCTATAACTAAATCTTCCTTTGCAGTGTTACCATATTTATTTCTCCCAGTATGACCTTATAAGATTTTAGTTCCATCTTCTTCTGTATCTCTAGTTACTTCTGTAAAGAAGCTTATGCAAAAAAGATAGCTACAAATGAGACATCTCAACTTTCTCAAAGTCCTTTTGTTACTCAACAACAACTGGCAGCATAAATTATTTTTTATGAATCTTTAGATACTTCAGACAGTGAAGATAATGTCTCTACACAACTTTTCTATAATTTAGACGATTTCCAAGCTGATATTACAGGAATCTTAATGATGGAAGCAAAAGCTTAGGATTCTCCTGAAGAAATTGATGAGCATGCTGATTTAAGACAACATCTCCTCATGAAAAGAAACCAACAAATGGACCATTTTTCACCTTGGATGATATTCCTCCCAGTAAATGGACCAGATTATTAAATTTTAACTCATGGCTCTAGATACAAATATTTAGTAAAGATGATGCAACCAGGCCATATATTATAAGAGAATTTGTTCTCAGATTTACTGGATCACTTCAAGAGAGGTTCTTTTCTCAAGATGAATACACAAAGTTGATTTTTTTACTTTTTCCATTCAGCAAGTACTAGATAAGCTTTATAACGTCTTCTTAGGACACTATTCACTCATCCAATTAAAAGAACAGCAAGAATTTGGTGAGATGAAATGTTATTCTTTGAAATGAAAAGATATTGAATGACATTATTAGAGGATAATGAAAAAATTCTATGAATTAAAAGGCACCAATGACCCTGGAATGAAATAGAGTTATGTTGTTTCTCTTCCTAAAGAACTTCAAGAAGACCTTCAGAATAAAATTCATCAATTGAATAGACCTTTGTCTCAGATCTCTTTGGGAGAATTTCATCAACTCTCACATGCTTATCTTAGATCATTGTGTGAAAAATAATGCTTCTTCCAGAAGTTTGTTTTTAACGACACCCTAAAATTTTAAAATGGTTACAAGAAATCTCCTATTTTTGCAATTCAATGTCATGACAAGAAGTGCTCTTGTAAGAAGAAATCTCATGTTCACAAGTATTATTTTCCTCCTAAATGTGGACAACCCAGAAGATTCAGAAGAAGGAAAAAGTTTAGATTTTTCAGAAAAATATCTCCTTATTCTAAGAGAAGAAAAGGAGGACCATATCGTTGCTATGCTTGTGGAGGAAGAGGACATTTTGCAAAAAAAAAAAAAACTGTCCAAAAAAGCCTATGAAAACTGCTAAGCTTATTCAGTAGATAAACCAGGCTTCTATCCCTTTACCAGATGATGTTGAAATTAAATCAGTTCTTTATGAATAAGAAAAAATGGACCAAGAAACCATTCTTGCAATTCAAGTTGATAATGAAGACTCTTTCTCTTATTCATGTTCCTTAGATTCAGAGGAAGAATATCTTCCTATTTATCATCTTCAGCAACACCAAATACCTTTTGCTTACTCTATTGATCACTCATTATCTACTCCTCTGGTGTATATTTATGTACTTCCATCCAAATATGATAGAGCTATTCCTTTAATAGTTTTTATGGATACTGGTGTCTATAAGTCCATGATGAATCCTATAGTGTTACCTGATTTTTATTGGAAGTCCCATACAAAATATTTCAGAGCAGCGGATAGAAATATGTTTTCTACACATTTGATCACCAAAAAGAAGACTGGAATACAATTCTTTCCATACAGTATAATTTGGACTCATTTTCTTGGCTCATCCATCTCAGACAAGGATTTATTGATAGGCTTACAAATCCTTCCTACTAAAATTCATTACAAGAAGATGTTTAAGCCTTACACTGAAATACAAAGAATTTTCTTTCTAACAGAGATCCCTGTTGTATTTGAAGATATTAAAGCTTCTCTATCACCTTATTATACAGACTCACATGCTGAGTTTCACCATCCTAAGCCTTTATGAAAAAATACAGAATTTTTTATTTCTCTTCCTTTTAAGAAAAATGAAGATCTCAATCCAAGAAAAGCATCTCATCTAGGAATGTCTCCTTCAGATTTTGCTCTTACTAGAAAAGAATGTGAATCCTTACTTCAACAAGAACTAATAGAACCAACTAAGTCCAATTGGGCTTGTCAAGCATTTTATGTTGAAAAGAGATTGGAAGTACTTAGAGGAAAAAAAGACTTGTTATCAATTAAAAGCCTCTTAATCTATTTCTTGCAGATGATATATTTCATTTACCTAAGATTTCTACATTGATGGTTCCTCTTAAGGAGGCAAAAATATTTTCAAAATTTGATTTGAAACCTTATTTTGGCAATTGGGAATCAACCCAGAAGATCGACCAAAGACAGCATTTTGCATTTCTGATGCTCAGTATCAATGGACAGTAATGCCATTTAGACTAAAATTTGCCCCATCATTATTTTAGAAGGCCATGATCAGAATATTTCAGTCCATTCTTTACTCATCTCTGATTTATATTGATGATATCCTACTGTTTTCACCAATAGTTAAAGCCAATCATCAATTACTTCAGAAATTCTCTTCTATTGTGAAACAATATGAAATTATAATTTCTAAAAAGAAGAGTAATATGAGCCAAGATTCTATTGACTTTTTGGACTTATATTTTAAAAATAGAGTTTACACTCCAAGTCCACACATAGGAGAAGAACTACTTAAATTCCCTGATGCAAATCTAACTTTTAAGCAGATTTATCAGTTTTTAGGTATAATTAATTATATCTAATATTTTTATCTTGTTATAGCCCAGTCCATTAGTCAATTATCTAAATTATTAAAGAAGAATCTATCACTATGGTCAGAAGAACAAACAAAGGCTGTATAGATTATAAAGAAGGTTGCTTCTCAACCTACTCCTCTTCATATACCATTTAATGGTCTCAGAATACTCCAGACTGATGCTACTGATGAATATTGGGGTGCTGTATTTCTAAAAAAAATCAATGGTCATACTCGTTACTGCGGACATGGCAGTGGACAGTTTAAGGAGAGTGAAAAGCATTATCACCTTACTTACAAGGAGATTTTAGTGAAAAAATATAGTATCAAGAAGTTTAAATTTCACCTTCTTGGTCATCATTTTCTGGTTATCCTTGATAATACCTCTTTTCCAAGAGCCCTAGAATTTAAACCAAAAACCCTTCCACAAGAACAACTCCCTCATACTACAGAAAATGGTTTTCAAAATATGACTATTCTGTAGAACACATAAAAAGCCAAAAGAATATCATCCCTAACATTTCATCTAGACCTGCTAAACCAATTCTAGTCATAACCCTAGCCAAAATTTTTCCCTATATAGTGATGTACAAAGAATACTCTCCTAAAAATCTTCATGCTAGACCTCCCTTATAGAATAACCCTAACTTGGAATTTCCTCCAACCTGCCATTTTACTTCTCCTGTTGAAATTCAAGATTATGCAAGAACTCACATTTATATTTACCTTGAACATATCCACAATCACTTCAATGTGGATCCAAAAGTCAATGCTTTTTACTCAGTGTTTTCATGGATACTGGTTTATCATATTTGTCCTAATCATCCAAAATATCTAGCAGATTTATGGTTTTATAGTGTATTACTATACTATATAATCATGCTATAGAAATTCCTATTTTGGATATGCTCATTTCATTTCTATTGATGATAATGCATCTTCTCTACTATAGAAATTTCTCAAATGGCTTAACTAGATTTCATGGTGGCAACAATAATTCTTACAAGTCATTCATAGTAAACGGTTATGGGAGAAAGCAGATAAAGAAGCTAGATGTAACACCCCCTACATAGACCATACACTTACCTACATAGGAGATGTCACCTAACATTTACAATTGTTCTATGTATATACTAAAGAAATAAAGTCATAAAACCTTTAAGCAATAGTGCAATTGTTAAGTTTTCTATATTACACACATATATCCATATATTTATAAAGCACTCTTAATGAAAACTTACATTATGATAAAATTCTCAAATTTGTACAACTGTCATACAAAATTAGTTTTGCTATGTGAACCATAAAGATTACAATATTTACAATATTGTTCATTGAACCTTGATGATGCAATTGATCAAGAGCGCAAGTCTCTCACTCTGCGTTCTCAACTCTCCTTGTTTGATCTGCGAATCAGAAAATAATTCTAACACGCTAAGCAAAGCTTAGTGGTGTTTATGTATTTATAATATGCAAGAAAATTTAATAAAAAGAGGTCTAGCAATTAAATAATTTAGAAACATCGAATTGCATTACTTTTCCGAATGTTAAATAAAGAAATTAACTAAATTCATTGTAAATTGAAATACTAAGTACAATTAGATTCAGAATTGAGTAATTTATTGACAACTGAATAACACATTAATTTCTTTATAGATAACCATTTTAATTATGCCCAAACACACTGAACTCAGATTCTAGATTTGGATAACGAGTCACTGATAGCAATTTAATGCCACTGTATAGAATTTTGGCCAATAGCCCACTATGGAAATTTAATACCCACTGAGTATGATGACATAGAGTGTCTTTTGATGGCACAGAGTGCCCACTAACATTTTGGATATCCTCCCTTTTGGCTAGCCATTTAATCCCAAGCTAGATCTAAAATCAGTATGATTAGGGCAATTCATTAGTTTGTAGTTAACACTAAATTGTATATATCATTTCAATGAAACAATACTTTCATTAACATTTAGTATTATATATATATATATATATTTATCACATAGTCAAAGTTTATCACTCTTTTCCATGGCACAGCTAAGTTATGTCCAATGACTTTGCCATATCTCTCATCAATGGAAAATGGAAAATTTTGACAGCATGTAACACACCCACTGACTTGGCCGTGTCACTAGACACACTCACTGACTTGGCCATGTCACTGGCCGTGTCTCTCATCAAAGAAAATAGAAATTTTTGACAGCATGTGACACACCCACTGACTTGGCCGTGTCAGTGCCCGTGTCACTAGACACACCCACTTACTTGGTTATGTCACTGGCCGTGTCTCTCATAAAAAAAAATAGAAATTTTTGACAGCATGTGACACACCTATTGACTTGGCCGTGTCACTAGACACACCCACTGACTTGGCCATGTCACTGGCCATGTCACTCATTAAAGAAAATAGAAATTTTTGACAGTATGTGACACACCCACTGACTTGACCGTATCACTGCCCGTGTCACTAGACACACCCATTGACTTGGCCGTGTCACTCATCAAAGAAAATAAAAATTTTTGACAGCATGTGACACACCCACTGACTTGGCCGTGTCACTACCCGTGTCACTAGACACACCCACTGACTTGGCCATGTCAAACAAAAATTTTGTATTTCGCATACTTAACCATTTTAACTCAATATATTCAAAATTTATGATAATAATGAATCAAATCCAAATTTTTTTAACATAAAAGAATCTACATCTAATATTTTACTCAAACTTCAATTAATCAAACCTTTAAATATCATTATGGCTAAAACAACATCAAATTACCTAATTCTTATAAAGATTGAATTAAGAATCAAACTCATCACATATAAGTTCTTTTAATTCATTTTTCACTCATTAATCCATTTAATCAATATTTTTAAGAAATAATTCATTATAAATGACTCAATCAATCAATTCAAACATTCAAACTCATAGAAATTCAATTATTTGCAAAGTATAATATATAAGCACATACCTCTTCAAACTCTTCTTGTTTTCTCTAATCACTTGTTAATAATCTCAACTTTCTATCTTAATCTTCTCAAAACTTATAACTAAACATTATTTTCTCTTTGGTTTTGATCAAAATCTTGGAAGGAAGCAAGCAAGAAGGAGTTTTGAGGGTGAGAATGGTGGTGAACGTGGGAAGAAGAAGAGGAAAGAAAGAAAGAAATGCCTCTAAGCATAACACTTATCCACACACCTACAAACACTTATATATATATATATATTAATCTGGTGTAGCCATTCTCATCTTAGTTATGGTGTACCCTCTTTCTTATCCTTTGATTCTAATTCAATTTTAAATCTCGTAAAACAGTAAAAATAAATATTTACTTCGGTAAATTTTTGAGATCCACTATTTATATCACTTATCCATATCTCTTATATCACAATTCACTATTAATTATCACTATTAATTTAAAAGTTTAGTATCTAAAATTTTAAACATTACAATTCTCCCCCTCTAAAGAAATTTCATCCTCGAAATTTACCTGTTAGAGATGCTTGAAATAATTGAGGATATTGTTGTCTCATTATCTCTTCGCTTTCCCAAGTGGCTTCCTCTATCGAATGATTCCTCCACAATATTTTTACTGAAGGAATGCGCTTATTACGCAACTCCTTTATTTCATGAGCTAAGATAGCCACTGGTTCTTCTTCATAATTCAAATATGGCTGAATTTCAATAGACTCTACTTGAATCACATGTGTAGGATCTGATCTATAGCACCTAAGCATCGGCACATGAAATACATTATGAATCTTAGCCAATTCTGGAGGCAAAGCTAATCGATAAGCTACTAGACCTACACGTTCAAGTATTTCATATGGTCCAATGAACCTAAGACTTAATTTACCTTTCTTTCTAAAGCGAAGAACTTTCTTCCACGGTGATACTTTTAAAAATACCTTATCCCCCACACTATACTCAATATCACGCCGTTTCAAATCTGCATAAGATCTATCCATTGCAATTTTTAATCGATCCTTTATAAGCTCTTCTTTGTCTTCAGTTTGTTTTATGAGATCAGGCCCTATAAGTTTGCTCTCATTCAATTTCACCCAACACAATGGAGTTGTACACTTCCTTTGCCTCATATGGAGCCATTCCAATACTCTTTTGATAACTGTTGTTATAAGCAAATTCTACTAAAGGCAGATTTTTATCCCAACTACCTTCAAATTGATTACACAACTCCTAAGCATATCCTCAAGTATTTGTATCACCCTTTCTGATTAACCATCTGTTTGTGGATGAAATGCAGTACTAAAATGAAGTCGAGTACCTAATGCTTTCTGAAAACTTTCCCAAAATCTAGATGTAAAGCGAGGGTCTCGATCTGAAATAATAGACATTGGTACTCCATGAAGCCTGACTATCTCATTAACATACAACTCTGCAAGTTTATTCATTGAATAGTCAACTCGAATGGGAAGGAAATGAGTTGATTTAGTTAATCGATCAACAATTACCCAAATTGTATCATGCTTCTTTTGGGTATTTGGAAGTCCAGTCACAAAATCCATAGTGATTCTATCCCACTTCCATTCTGGTATGGATATAGGTTGCAAAAGACCCGATGGAACTTAATGTTCTGCTTTGACTTGTTGACATACTAAACATCGAGTTACATATTCAGCAATATCTCTTTTCATACCAGGCCACCAATAATGAGATTTCAAATCCTGGTACATCTTATTGCTTCTGGGATGTACAGTATATATAGTATTGTGAGCTTCACCAAGAATAAATTCCTTCAGTTCCTTCACATCAGGTACACACAATCGATCTCTATAATACACTCCACCATCTTTTGACACGACATAATCTGGCTTTTCCCCTTCATGCACTTCTTTCAAAAATTCTAACAATTTTTTATTTTGTTTCTGAGCTTCTATCACTTTTTGCCTAATGGTTGGTACAACCCTCAATTCTACTAACATAACACATGATATCATTTAGTTTATTTAATAAATATATATATAATGTTAAAATATTCTATATACAACATACCTGCTAAAGTCTTTCGGCTTAAAGCATCGGCTACCACATTAGCTTTCCCAGGATGATAGTCGATGATACAATTATAATCCTTGATCAATTCCATCCATCTTCTCTGCCTTAAATTCAATTCTTTTTGTGTTGGCAAATATTTCAAACTTTTATGATCAGTGAAAATATAACACCTTTCACCATACAAATAATGTCGCCAGATTTTAAGAGCAAATACGATAGCAGCTAACTCCAAATCATGTGTAGGGTAATTCAATTCATGAGATTTAAATTGCCTGGAAGCATAAGCAATTACCTTGCCCTCTTGCATCAATACACAACCAAGTCCTTGATGAGAAGCATCACTATAAATAACATAGTCTTTACCTAGAATCGGTTGGGTTAAGACAGACGCTTCAGTCAATTTTTTCTTCAATTGTTCAAAACTAGCTTGACACTGAGCATTCCATTCAAATTTAATTTCTTTTCTAAGGAGCTTAGTTAAGGGAAGTGCTATCTTCGAAAACCCTTGAACAAATCTTCTATAATATCCAGCCAACCCAAGGAAACTTCAGACTTTTGTTATATTCTTTGGTGGCTGCCAATTCAAAATAGTCTCAATTTTACTTAGATCCACACGAATACCATTAGTTGACACTATATGTCCTAGAAATGCCACTTCCGTCAACCAAAAATCACACTTCAATAATTTAGCATACAATTGATTCTCTCTTAGTGTCTGTAGTACAATTCTCAAATGCTTATCACGATCCTCTCTATTTCTAGAATAAACCAGCAGATCATCAATAAAAATAACTACAAACTGGTCTAAATAGGGTTTAAAGACTCGATTCATCAAGTCCATAAAAGCTGCTGGAGCATTAGTTAAACCAAAGGGCATAACCAAAAATTCATAATGTCCATATCGTGTTCTAAAAGCTGTCTTTGGAATATCTACTTCTTTAATTTTCATCTGATAATAACCTGATTTAAGATCAATTTTAGAGAAAACACCCGCTCCTCTTAACTGATCAAATAAGTCATTAATCCTAGGTAACGGGTACTTATTCTTAATAGTCACTTTATTCAACTGTCGATAATCTATATATAATCTTAAAGTACCATCCTTCTTCTTTACAAACAAAACTGGTGCACCCCAAGGTGACACACTAGGTTTTATAAATCCTTTGTCAAGCAAATCTTGGAGTTGCACCTTTAATTCTTTTAATTCCGGAGGTGCTATTCTATAAGGTGGAATAGAAAGTGGTGCTGTACCTGGAACTACATCAATAACAAATTCTACCTCTCTTTCTGGTGGTACTCCAGGTAATTCTTCCAAAAAAACATCCAAAAACTCACTCACTGTAGGTATGTCTCCCAAAACCTTGCTTGAATGTCGTGTATCATTAACATAAGCAAGATAAGCTTCACATCTCTTCCTAATTAACCTTCTAGCTTTAGCTGCAGAAATCAAACTAGAAGAATAAAATTGCTTTTCTCCTTGAACTACAATTTCACCATAACCCGGAATCTTAAAAGTTACAACTTTACTACAGCAGTCCATAATTGCTTGATGTCGGAACAACCAATCCATTCCCAAGATTACATCAAAGTCATGGAATGGTAGTTCAATCAAATCAGCAGAAAGCTCCACATCATGAACTCTAAGTGGACAATTTCGATATACTCTATTTACCTTCACACTATGGCCTAAGGGATTTGTAACTTCTAACTCATAATCAAGTTTATCAAAACACATTTTCCTTCCCAAAGCTATAGTTGTACAAATATAATAATGTGTAGATCCGGGATCTAATAATGCATACACATCAAGACCAAGTAAAGAAAATTTACCAACTACAACATTAGGAGCATCCTGGTCTTCCACAGCTTACATGGCATAAGCCTTAGCTGGAGCATTGCCTCGAGGCTGAGGTCTATCCACTGTTTTAGATCCTCTCTGCTGACTAACACTAGGTCGACCACCTCTACCTGTCTTACGGCTTAACTGAGACCTCTGTATAGAACTTTGTCCTTCCACAACTTCTAATTCTTTTATTGTTGGACAATCTTTGATTTTATGCTCCAAAGAACCACATTTCAAACAAGCCCCCTTTTTAAACCAACAATCTTCACTTGCATGACCCCTACCACAATATTGACAAGGTGTAGTAACAACTCTTGAAGAAGAGCCTGTAGCCACTCCAAACCTATCACCTCTAGATTTATGAAAACTAGCTCCACTTCCTCTACTAAACCCCTGAGTTTGGGCTAGAGTATTTCTCTGTCTTTTCTGGCTACCTTGTTGTTGTTCACTAGAAAATCCCTTCTTGAATTGGTGTTTTCTTCTCTGCTCTTGTTTAATCTCATTTTCTATAGCGACTGCAGCATTAACAAGAGTGGAAAACTCTTTAATCCTCATTGCTATTAAATACACCCGAATCTGACTGTTCAAATCTTGTTCAAACTGTTTACACTTCTCTTCCTCAGATACAACTAACTCTGGAAAATATTTACTGAGGCGAACAAACTGTCTCTCATATTCAGACACAGATAATTACCTTTGCTTAAGATACAAAAATTTCCGACGCTTCTCCTCCAAATAGATCTCACTAATATATTCATTTTTAAATTCTTCTTGAAAAAATGCCCAAGTAAGTCTACCTGCAGGTACACCTTTTTGCTTTGTATCCCACCAGGCAAAAGCTTGTTCTTGCAATAAGAAAACTGCACATTCTAATCTTTCCTCATCAGTACAATGCAGAATATCAAAAACTCTTACAATCCTCTCCATCCAATACTCTGCTACTGAAGACTCATTAGTGTCACGAGCTTTAAAATCTTCTTCTCCCAATTTTCTAATTCTCTCCAAAGGAGATCTTTAGAGTACTGGCAGTGGAGGTTGTGCAGGAGGAGCAACTCTTATAATTTGCCTAAGAATTTCCCCCCATATTTCTCAAAAATGGAGGATCTAATGGAATTTGTTCCGCAGAAGGATCCGATGGCTATTGATTTCCCACACTAGCTTGACTGTGTGAGGACACAGCTTGATCCTCGGTATCTTGACGGGATTCAGAGGCCATCTTATACCTTTAAACATAAAAAAATCAACAGCATCAAACATTTGTTCAATTGTATAGTTCACATAACAATGACAGTTGTACTTCACTTTTCTTTTAACCCACAACTTAGAACCGTCTAAACCTGCTTTGATACCACTAATTGTAACACCCCCTACATAGACTATACACTTACCTACATAGGAGATGTCACCTAACATTTACAATTGTTTTTATACATGTACTAAAGAAATAAAGTCATAAAACCTTTAAGCAATAATGCAATTGTTAAGTTTTCTATATTACACACATATATCCATATATTTATAAAGCACTCTTAATGAAAACTTATATTATGATAAAATTCTCAAACTAGTACAACTATCATACAAAATTAGTTTTGCTATGTGAACCATAAAGATTACAATATTTACAATATTGTTTATTGAACCTTAATGATTCAGTTGATCAAGAACGCAAGTCTCTCACTCTGCGGTCTCAAATCTCCTTGTTTGATCTGCGCGTCAGAAAACAATTCTAACACGTTAAGCAAAGCTTAGTGGTGCTTATGTAATTATAATATGCAAGAAAATTTAATAAAAAGAGGTCTAGCAATTAAATAATTTAGAAACATCGAATTGCATTACTTTCCGAATGTTAAATAAAGAAATTAACTAAATTCATTATAAATTGAAATACTAAGTACAATTAGATTTACAATTGAGTAATTTATCGACAACTGAATAACACATTAATTTCTTTATAGATAACCATTTTAATTATGCCCAAACACACTGAACTCAGATTCAAGATTTGGATAACGGGTTACTGATGGCAATTTAATGCCACTGTATAGAATTTTGGCCAATAGCCTACTATGGCATGAATGTCCACTAAGTATGATGACACAGAGTGCCCACTAACACTTTGGATATCCTCCTTTTTGGCTAGCCATTCAATCCCACGCTAGATCTAAAATCAGTATGATTAGGGCAATTCATTAGTTTGTAGTTAACACCGAAATTGTATATATCATTTCAATGAAACAATACTTTCATTAACATTTAGTATTATATATATATATATATTTCACATAGTCAAAGTTTATCACTCTTTTCCATGACACGGCTAAGTTATGTTCAATGACTTGGTCATATCTCTCATCAATGAAAAATGGAAAATTTTGATAGCATGTGACACACCCACTGCCCGTGTCACTAGACACACCCACTGACTTGGCCGTGTCACTGGCCGTGTCTCTCATCAAAGAAAATAGAAATTTTTGACAGCATGTGACACACCCACTGACTTGGCCGTGTCACTACCCGTGTCACTAGACACACCCACTGACTTGGCCGTGTCTCTCATCAAAGAAAATAGAAATTTTTGACAGCATGTGACACACCCGCTGACTTGGCCGTGTCACTAGACACACCCACTGACTTGGTAGTGTCACTCGTCAAAGAAAATAGAAATTTTTGACAACATATGACACACCTACTGACTTGGCCGTCTCACTACCCGTGTCACTAGACACACCCACTGACTTGGCCATGTCACTGGCCATGTCAGGCAAAAATTCTGCATTTCGCATACTTAACTATTTTAACTCAATATATTCAAAATCTATGATAATAATGAATCAAATCCAAATTTTTTTAACATAAAAAAGTCTACATCTAATATTTTACTCAAACTTTAATTAATCAAACCTTTAAATATCATTTATGGCTAAAACAACATCAAATTACCCAATTCTTATAAAGATTGAATTAAGAATCAAACTCATCACATATAAGTTCTTTTAATTCATTTTTCACTCATCAATCCATTTAATCAATATTTTTAAGAAATAATTCATTATTAATGACTCAATCAAGCAATTCAAACATTCAAACTCATAGAAATTCAATTATTTGCAAAGTATAATACATAAGCACATACCTCTTCAAACTCTTCTTTTTTTCTCTAATCACTTGTTAATAATCTCAACTTTCTATCTTAATCTTCTCAAAACTTATAACTAAACATTATTTTCTCTTTGGTTTTGATCAAAATCTTGGAAGGAAAGAAGCAAGAAGGAGTTTTGAGGGTGAGAATGGTGGTGAACGTGGGAAGAAGAAGGGAAAGAAAGAAAGAAATGCCTCTAAGCATAACACCTGTCCACACACCTACACACACTTATATATATATATATATATTAATCTGGTGTAGCCAATCTCATCTTAGTTATGGTGTACCCTCTTTCTTATCCTTTGATTCTAATTCGATTTTAAATCTCGTAAAACAGTAAAAATAAATATTTACTTCGGTAAATTTTTGAGATCCACTATTTATATCACTTGTCCATATCTCTTATATCACAATTCACTATTAATTATCACTATTAATTTAAAAGTTTAGTATCTAAAATTTTAAACATTACACTAGAAGTTACAATGCCATTTTTATCTTTCACGAGCCTTTTTTTCTAATATCCACATATAGGAGTTCTATGGTCAAGAAATCAAACAGTTCATGAGAAAATTTATCATAGTTAGATTTTTAATAATTACCAGAAGCAGATTGAATTAAGACACCATCTTTGCAGACTCACTAAGTCAAGAAATTTTCCTCATACAATTTGAAGGCCTCTTATCTGCACATCAATGGTGAAAAATAACAATTGGACCAGACATGATCAACAGTTTGCAGAAACTATTTCAGAACTTCTATTTCAGTTGATAGGAGATTACTTTTAAGGAAGTAGTCCCTATGACTTCAAATAAATAAACTCCCCAGGTCCCAGTTCACGTGCTCCAGCTCAGAGAGATTCATCATTATCTATCCGATTCACTCAAAGTGATTTAGTTGCCAACACAGTTCTAGCTGCCATTATAGACCCTGGCCCCTCAGTTAAAAGAAATGCTGATGGTACACCTACCACCCAAACAAACATTGATAAAACAATATCAAGTGCTCAGTCAGATCATAGAGTTACTATTTTTCTCTATTATATATTACTGTTTGTAATAGTAGCATGTCTGTAATAATTTGAAGTTACTATTACTCCACATGCTTGTATTTGTTGGTGCTTGATGAGATCATCTATGAAGATCTCAATTATGTTATATTATCAGCTCTTTCCTCTAAATAAAGAACTCTTATATTAAGTTTGAGAGGAGCCACTTTAGACTAATCCTTCTCCTATAATAAAACAATATCTTTCTAAAAACTTTCTCTCTTTCTTCCTGACTCACTATCTGTTTATTTGTGAATAGTATAATGATCCAGAAAAATTAATATGAGTAAGTTAACCAGAGATATCAAAAGGGCACTGTCCTATTTTAAGCCTTGAGATGGTTGTATTGTGGACTATACACGAGATAAATCTGGTAAAAAGTTACTATGTTCATTCATCTGAGGATGAAGTAAGCTTTGTATGAAACTTGTAGCTTCTAGCTGATCCCGTTTCAATACATTAAAAATATCTATGGCAGTGGTATATAGGTTGGAAACCTCATAGTATATGCTATTGGCAGAGAGCAAGACTAGGTCTTGTAGTGTGAGGTATAACAACGCCACGTACTAGTAGTTTATACACCCCAAGTAGTATCAACTATTTTTGCAAATCATTGTAAAAACACTATGTAAAAATTGGATTAAAAATTGTTTTCGCAAATACTACTGTAAAATAGCCTCGACCGTAGTATTTTTAGGAAAATTTTTTTGCATATCACTATGATTATAATTATTATTTTTTAAAAAATTTAATTGTTTAATTGTAAATCTTTTATTTTTTTTATTTTGTTTTTACATTTAACTAAAGTGATTATGATTTTTTTTAACCTAAATGCACACCATATGTTCGATAAAAAATGTTTCAAAGAGAGAGTTTATCAATTTTTAACTTTTCATCAATTTTTAACATATTATATCAACTTATATTATATATATTATTAGAAAACTTAAAGAAAACAAAAAAAATTATAAAAATACACTAAAATAATTAAATGAAACATTTTATACATATATACAATTTAAATGAATACTATAAAAGTTTATTATTGGTTGTTAAATGTTTGATTACATGATATAAATGTTAAATATAACTAGATATGTGAGTATATATTAATTATTATAATAACCCAATTTTAAATTATTAAAAAAAGAAAATTAAAATTAAAATATATATATTTATATTTATAAGAGAAAGAGAAAAAAAGAAGGAAACAGAAAAAGAAGAAAAGAGGAAGAGAGAGAAAGAGCAGAAATGAAGAGAGAGAAAGTGAGAGGAAGAGAGAGGCAGATCAGTTTTTCTCTAATCTATCATTGTACGATCATCATTTATTTACACCTCTTACACCATTGGAAAGCCCATCGTCTAACGAGTCCAACGCCACCAAGATTGCCGCCATCCGATGCCGGATTATTATTTACACGCCGTTCGAAGCTCTTAGTGTAGGTACCATTCTCCGACCTCCTTTCACGAAGATTTAGATACCATTCGACTTCTCTCCTCATGAACTTTATTTTAGCATATTATTTGTAAATTTTAATGCACATTTTAGGTTGGCTAGAATTCAGTCACCATTCCGGTGACGATAATACTATTCCGGCGATGGTGATACTATTTCGGCAATGAAAATACTATTTCGGCATAAAAAATAATAAAATAAATAAGAATAAATAAGTATTAATAAATAATTCATATAGAAGAAATTAGTTAGTAATTTTAAATTAAAATAAATTTAGAAAATATAATTTTAATTAGATGATTAATTAAATATATTTAAAAGAAAGTATGAGTAAAATAAAATAAAATGAAATGAATAATTGAATAAAGTTAATTTTTATAAATTTACGGTTGGATTTCTCCAAAGATTCTACCAAAATTTCAGCAGAGTCTCTCCTATAACTAAAATTTTTTTTTGAAACAAAACAATCGAATAATACTCCAAAATAGATCACAACAGCCTTCCAATCAATTGCCCCATCTGGCTTCCAATCCAACTCAACATACCTCAACACACATCTTACAAATACAAAACAATGATAATAATTTATTAAATCAATGTTAATTAATTTAATTTTCTTATTTATTTATTATGTTTCCAACATAATTACTTAAAATTTTAAAATATACTTCAAAATAATTTAAATAGCTTCAAAAAAATAATTTTTAGGTATTCTTTCACCTTCAGTCTGTACTTCGAGGAGAGTTATCGGATTTCGTTTACTGTGAGTTATATAGAATAATATAATACCTCGCTTCTCTAATTTATGTTTATAATTATATTTGCATAATGCATCGACTGTTTGTGCAATATATGTACAATTATTATTGTTATAAGCATAATGTGTATTGAGTTTGAGTTGGTTGTACTTAATATATGAAATATGTGATGCCAGATAGAGTAAGGATGATGTGGATATTATATGATGAGATTAGGACTGACGTAGATATTATATGATTGGGGACCACACATGATTGGAGCATTTTCATGCTAAACGCTGCTTGTTAGTTGGGTAGCGCTGCTTAGCTACAGCTGTGACGGCGGACCCTATGTATTGAATTTTAAGAAAAATATATGGACTAAAAGAGTCAGATAGGAGGATAGGCTTCCCAGTTTGAGGTTTAATATGATGTCATTGACTTACTCCTATCCTTGTTTGCTTATGTGATTTGTTGGTTAATTTGCATTTGTATGAGCACGTTATGTATGAGATAGTTGTATTATATTAATTACTATATAGCTCATTGAGTCAAATGCTCATTCTTGTTTATCATTTTTTTTAGGTTGCAGGGTGAGCATAGGAGTACTGCTTATTCAGGTCATCATGCCTTTTTTATTTCTTAGCAAGGGTATTAATTGTGTATGTTTTATTGTATAATTATGTTACAATTTTTTCTAAAACTCCGCATAATATTTTTTTCTTGTCTATTTTCTTATTCATTTAGTTACGCGGTTTAGTTAAATATATTTGTTAATAAATATCTGATGATGATAATGTGACATTATATTAAAATATAATATTAGTAGGCTAGTAGATCCGGTTCGAGATAATGATTGCTATCATCATCTATATTTACTGAAAATTGAGTTGTCAGGCTTACTATGAATTTTAGAAGCCACGTGCTTTTTTTATTCCCTAGTGTCGATCATGTGCCCTCGGGTTGGATCATGACAGTGATAAAATAATAGTATATGTATGTATATGGCGGCATATATCAGTATATATCTAGATATATGTGAATATAAATTGTAAAAGAATAACAATGTATATTATATATATGTGGGAATAGATATGTTGGTATATGTTAGTTATATAATAAAAATATATATGTATATAAGGGTATAGGTCGATATATGTTATCTATACTTTAACTAAAAAAATGATATTTTTGTAAATATAAGCTCCCTAAATTTAACAGTATATATGAGTATATATATAGGTATATATTATTTATATTTTCACTAAAAATGGTATTTTTGTAAATATTGCCACCATGCTTTTGAATGTCCTAGTGATTGCTGTATTTTTGAAAAAAACGTTGTCTATAAGTATTTTTGAAGCATTTTTTTGTAGTATTTTTTAAAATAGATTTTTTTAAAAGTTATTTTTGTAATTATCCCTAATTAAGTTTTTAAATACCAATTTCTTCAGTTTTTAGTACAGCAGATATATTCATATACTATTGCTTTTTGCCTTTTTTTTTTTAGCATATGAGGGAGCCAATAATCAATTTTTACTCTATTGATTAGAGGAATATGCATTTATTTCAACACTCTCTCATGTGCTTCTTGATAGACTTTTAGTTTCTTAAGGTTAGGGGTGGTAACGAGTTAAATATTTTTTAGTATTAAATTCGTTCCAATCCATTTATATAAGATATGAATAATTTATAAATGAGTTTGGACGAATACAGATAGTATTTTTATAATTCATGACGGGTTCAGATCGGGTTTAAATATAGACCATTGGGTATTCATTGCCCAAATCTAATTATATATTAATTATATTTTATTAAAATTTTAATTATATATTTCTTATATTTTATTTTAATTATAAAATAATATGGTATAAAATTATTTTTTAATAAAATTGTGTTAATATTAAATATTTATTTATAATTATTTAATTGAAAAAATTATAATTTATAATTTATATTTTAAATTTTATAATATTTTTAAAATTATATATTTAAATAAGTAATTAAATGGGTTCAGATAGTAAATAGGTAGTATTAAACGAATTTGAGATAAGTACGAGTATAATTATCTATAATCAGATTTAAACGAGTCCTAATAGAATAATTTTTGGGAGTATACTGTCTCTTGCCACTCCAACTTAAGATATATTATACTTTCGTCATAAATGATAAAATAAATTTGACCTTAAAAAAATGATAAAAACAAATTTAAAAAATTCTCCTAACCAAATTAAAATGTACAAATTAATTACATCCCATTGCCTTATTGCAAAAATTTGAACACACATCCTTCACTCTCTGCACCATGGAAACAAAAGGGTGCTGTAATAATCTTTCAGGAGACCATCTGTGAGCAGAACTTCTAACAAAACACTTGCACAAGAAATCCTTTGCATTCTGTGAAGCATTAATTGGAATTCCAGGAACTTGATTGCTATACCCAATTACGGACACAAGTTCATCAATTTCTTTATAATTCCAAGCTGGTTTTCCACTTAACATCTCTACTACTACACACCCAAATGCCCAAATATCAACGCCAGCCTCAACTTTCTTGTCCCTAACAAGGTCTGATGACATATATCTACAAGTTCCTTGCAAAACAGAACAGTTTTCTTCTTCTTCTTCATTCTTTGCCCTTTTTGCCAATCCAAAATCTGCAATTTTAGCGATGAGTCTCCCTGTTCGGTCTCCAGTTCCAGGCATAAGCAAGATATTACCAGGCTTTATATCACAATGAACATACCCACAAGAATGAATGTATTTCAATCCTTTAAGAATGTCCAAATCCAAAGAATATAACTTTACTTCTGATTCAGCTAACACAGATGAATAATTATTATAATTATTATTATAACTTTCTAATTTGATTTGATGAAGCAAACTAAGTCCAGAGCAGTACTCCAAAAGCAAATTATAAATTTTGATCCCATTTGCGATGAATGTTACTTCATCTCCATAGCAACGAATCACATGAGGACTTGCAGAAAGATTGTCAAGAACTTGTTTTTCATGCTTTAAAGAAGATGATTTCTCCATTGTTGATGTTTTTACAGCCATTAGAGCATAAAGACTGGTTCTTTGATTAATGGGTTTTCTTGATTTTGCTAAAAAAACAGAACCAAAAGTTCCTTTTCCAAGTAAACAAGTTCGAGTCCAAGAAACTCCATGGGAGGTTTCTAAAGAAGTTGCAGCAGTAGTTGAAATTTTAACGGTTACAGGCTCTTCCTTTCTCTTCTTAAATTCATTACAGCTTTTGATCAAATCAAGATGTTTTCGCTTCTTGATTGGAAGATAGGACTGACAATATTGAACGGAATATTAATTTTTTTTATTTAAGCATATCAAGATATTATTTTAGAGATTTCCCTAGTCATATAATTATTTTATTTTTATATTGCACTCCGTTCTATTTTTGACAATTTATTATCAATTTATTAATTTTATTTGTAATAAAGATTGATGTAACTCTAACTCTATATAATGTAATCTTTTAAGAGATGAAAAGTGAGCTAGTTTTGATATTTCAATAAAATTTCAAAGAAGGTTTTGTTTCTTTTTCAAGCTTTCGGTATTCTTTGAATCAACGACTGCTTATTTATTTCTATATTCTTGGGCATTCTTAGACTAAACAGGGTTATAGAAAATATCTTTATTACTTCCGCTACATCAGCTGGTATCAGAGTCGTGTTCACTCCTGAAGAATTATAGCACTGCAAATACAACTACAATAGTGTATAGAGGAGGTTTATGAGCGTGATCTCATGACCCACCTTGAGCATCGACTCAAACAAATGATAAATCGATTAACAGAGCAAATAATACAACACATGGAGAATCAATTGGAAGTACGATTATTGCATGCTCTTGATTTAGATAGTAGAAGAACAAAAATTGAAGTATTTAACTCGCATGAAAAATTACATGCGGATGATTATTTAGAAAATGATTTTGAAGAATTAGAATCAGCTTTTGATCAATATAATGATGAAATAGAGGAAGTTGAAAAATCACAATTAATTTTTGATAACTATTATAAAAAGATGAAGAAACTTAATATTTCAACAACAATGAATGAGAAAGAAGCAAATGAATTGGTTAATAGTTCTACAAACATCAGAATCAACCAATTCAATAAAAACATATTTTTTAAAATATGTGATCCGATTTAGAAATCATTTAAATAATTTGTTGAAATTCAACAGTTATTTAAAAAGTTAAAAGAGTTAGTTGATGATAATTTGTCAGAAAATTCACGATTTCTACAAAATAATGAACATGCTATTGTAATATCTCAGTTATTAATTATTCAGCATTACAAAACTCGAGGTCGAGTTTTTTTTCAAGCAAAGGAGAATGATGAAGCAAATATTTATTTTTTTATTTAAGAATATCACATCAAGACATTATTTTAGAGATTTGTCTAGCTATATAATTATTTTATTTTCATATTGCGTTCCGTTCTATTTTTAGCAATCAGTTATCAATTTATTAAGTTTTCTTATTTGTAATAAAAATTTATGTAACTCTAACTCTGTATAATGTAATCATTTAGGAGGTGATAAGGGAGCTAGTTTTAATATTTCAATAAAATTTTAAAAAAATACTTTATCTCTTTTCTAAGCTTTCGGTATTCTTTGAATCAACGACTGCTTATTTATTTTTATATTTCTAGATATTCTTAGACTAAAAAGAATTATAAAAAATATCTTTATTTCTTTTGCTGCATCGCATTGTTAAAGAATTTTTCTTTCTTATTTCTCTGCAAAATTTAGATGAAATATGGAAATTTTCATATTTATAACTGTTATTGTTATTATTATTACCTATTAGCTTCAGGTTTAGGAAATCCAAAGCCCAAAAGGATTTGTACCATTTGGTTAATAGCGTTAAGTTACTGATTCATAAATTTTTCATATTTGAAAATTATATAAAATTAATTTTATAATAAATATGACTAATTTCTTTACTTTCAAAACAATTACAATTAACATTATAATTAAATAAATTTCTTTACTTTCAAAACAATTACAATTAACATTATAATTAAATAAAATTTATTTTATAATAATTTTGACTTGTTTCTTTAATTTCAAAACAATTACAATTAAAATGATATATTTGAATAAAATTGAAGAAGCGCTTAAGGTTTTAGATTTTTTTTTAAATAATTAGTCTTTTTTAAGTTAAATATTTGAATTTTAACTTTTTATATAAAAAATAAATACGATTTAGCAATTCCAATTCTTAATCGTAATCGGTCTCCTTCGTTCGAACAATTATGAGGGTGTTTCTCAAAACTTAAAAGCTGGTCAAAATTGATTATAAGCAGTTTTTAGATTATAAGTTGTTTATTTAAGTGTTTCTGAAAACTTAAATAGTAGATTATAATCTGATTTTAATCAGTTTTTTAAAAGTTGGGTTTTGCTACTTTTTTTTAAACACTTATTTTTTAAGCAGTTTTGACCAAATAAAAGACCATACTGTCCATACCTAATCTTCAATATTCCAAATTTGCCCATCCTATACACTTTAGTTACCATCAAAATTTTTTTACGTTTCTTCTTAAATAAATATTATTATTATTATTATTATTGCAAAATAAATTTTAAATTGACATTTAAAAAATTATTTTTATACAATAAATAAACTCAGTGACAGTTTAGTCATTTTGACAGTTTCTACAATTAAAAACTGATTATAGGCTGATTTTACAGAAATACTTAACTGATTATCAGCTGATTATTAGCTAGTTTACATAAACACTTAACTGCTTATTTTTAATCTGATTATAATCTAAAAATTACTTATTCACAGTGAGCTGAAAAGCTCCAATTTTGAAAAACACTCCACGGCTCTTCTTTAGCTCTGCGTGTCTGTGTATTGATGTTAGGGCATATGTAGAAAGAAGAAAAAGAAGAAGGGAACATGAAGAGCCAAAATATGGCCTTTTGTGTTTATTATGAAGAGAAAAACTAACCCAGAAAAGCTAACTTCAGAGCCATTATATTATTTTCTCTCTGGTAATATATATAGAGCATGAACAGACCATGAACGCTTCAATAATTGGTGAGCAAAACTTCTCTGTTCTATTAATTTTTTCTGGGTTTGTGTAATTAATGGCATTTCTTACATGTAATCTATTATTGGGTTTGTACAGATCCACTGCAAGGAGATTTTCCAGAAGTTATAGAGGAGTATTTGGAACATGGGGTCATGAAATGTATAGCCTTCAATCGTCGTGGCACTCTTCTCGCTGGTATATTTCTTAGCTTCTATTATGTCTTGGTAAAATAAATCTTTAAACCCATAAATTGTTTCAAGTTTTTCATCATCAAAATGAAATTTGTTAAGCATCAGCTTCTTGCGTTTTTAGTTTTATAGATATGTTAATACAGACTTTTTGTCCTTGTGTGTGTGTGTGTGTGTGTTTTTTAATGTTTTCCACTTGGTTAGTGTTTTTCTTTTTTTTTTATGTTTAGGGTGCCTTTTTGTCTTGCAATCTTCCCTTGGTTTTTTATCCTGCACAAAAGTCTGTTGATTGAGTTGATCTTTACTTTTTGAAAGTGGGAAATGTAATACTTCACCATGTATTTAGATAGATTAAATTGTTGGTCAGAGTAGCTTATTTGAGTAGCCAACCGTGACCAGCCGGTGAGCTTTTTATCTGTGATAACACTAAAAATTTCACTACTTTTAACATTTGGTCATTCATGATTTATTGCTGTTGGCCTTTTGATTTCTCAGGATTTGAATGAGCCGGCAGTTTGAATGCACCTATTAATAACAGAGTTTTTTCTTTGGATTGTTGATTTATTATCCATACCTTGAATATGTACTATTCTTCTTGATTTTATAATTTGAAAGAGAAACCATTTGTGCGTGCTTTAAAATTGCGACCAAAAAGAAATTTCTCAATACTAATGGAAGATAGTCTAAATTCAAAGTTGTTGGCTGTTGATACTCTTCTTGATTCTTTGCCAGCTGGATGCTCTGATGGAAGTTGTGTTATCTGGGATTTTGAGACTAGGGGTATTGCTAAGGAGCTTCGGGATAAGGAGTGTGTTGCTGCAATAACAAGCATCTGTTGGTCAAAATATGGCCATCGCATTCTTGTTTCTGCTGCAGATAAATCATTAACACTTTGGGATGTTGTTAATGGAGAGAAAATAACTCGTACTATTCTGCAGCAGACGCCACTGCTAGTTCGATTGCATCCTGGTTCCTCTGCTCGATCGCTCTGTCTGGCATGCCCACTCTCATCTGCTCCAATGATTGTTGACTTGAGCACGAGGAGCACAACTATGCTTCCAGTAATGTTAACTGATGTGGGCAATGGACATACCCCTCCATCACGCAACAAATCATCAGATGGAACTCCCGCATTCACACCTACTGCTGCATGCTTTAACAAGCATGGAGATTTGGTTTACGTGGGAAATTCCAAAGGGGAAATACTTATAATAGATCATAAAAGCATTCAAGTGCTTGCCATGGTTTCCATTCCTGTTGGTGCTGTGATAAAGAATATAGTATTCAGCAGAAATGGACAGTATCTGCTTACAAATTCAAATGATCGGACTATCAGAATATATGAAAATCTTCTGCCTTTGAAAAATGGCCTTACTGCCTTGGAAGATATGAACAGAACCATAGAAGAGATAGATGGTGTTGAGAAAATGAAGACAGTAGGATTGAAGTGCTTAGCCCTGTCCCGAGAGTTTCAAGATTCTATCACCAAGATGCATTGGAAAGCACCTTGTTTCAGTGGTGATGGTGAATGGGTAATTGGAGGTTCTGCAAGCAAAGGAGAACACAAAATCTACATATGGGATAGGGCTGGACATCTTGTAAAAATCCTTGAAGGTCCAAAGGAAGCATTGATTGATTTAGCATGGCATCCTGTTCATCCTATTGTAGTTTCTGTTTCCTTGACTGGGTTGGTGTATATTTGGGCTAAAGACTACACTGAGAACTGGAGTGCATTTGCACCAGACTTCAAAGAGCTAGAGGAAAATGAGGAGTATGTGGAGCGTGAAGATGAATTTGATCTAATACCTGAAACTGAAAAGGTAAAATAAATACATCGCTTTATCAGGCTCTCAATTAATTTTTATGATTCTGAAATTTGTGTTCTTGCAGGTGAAAGAGTCAGATGTTAATGAAGATGAAGAAGTTGATATTGTGACAGTGGAGAAAGATGCTTTCAGTGATTCAGATATGTCACAGGAGGAACTGTGCTTCTTGCCGGCTATCCCTTGTCCTGATGTTCCCGATCAACAGGACAAGTGCATAGGAAGTTCTTTGAAGTTGATGGATGGTAATCATTCTGGATCCCCTCCTTCAGAAGGGGCTAGACAAAATGGACGAGCAATGAACCATGCATCAAGTCCACTTGAAGGTAACATCAAGTGTGATTAAGGCTTCGAAGTCAATTCTTTTCCTATTTAAATTGTATTAGTTTTTAGTTCAAAATGATTAGCCTGAATTTTTATGATATTCATTTATCATACCATAAACTGGGATTCAAAACTCCTGGGACATCCCAAGTAAAATTAGGCTTCATATAGCAGCCAAAACAAGTAGCAACAGGAAAGGTGAAATCATTAAAATATGAAGATTGTCCAGATCTGTTTTAATGAAGAAATTAAAATTAATAATTCTTCATTGGATCATGGAGTACAAGAAAAAAGATTTAAGAATTTAGAAATCTATAATAATAATATATATACTGATAATGAAGACTTTGCTGGTTTCATAATGCATGAAAAACAATGTTGAAATATATTCTGTTTGATTAATTGTTTGAAATACAGTTCATCAATCCATTACTTCTCAAATAAACCATAGTCTGATCAGAAGTTAATGTTTTAATTTTCTTTGTTCATATGTATACTAATGAATAAATCCCTATCCTCTGATTTTAGCTTTGTCAACTACTGTTGTATTTTTTTTACATATATGCTATTTTCTGTATGTTTTGTGATCATCCATGAATTTTAGACTCTGTAATTATGATAGTGTTTGTTGCAACTCGTTATATGTAATTACTATTCTAATTCTTTAGTTAATAGTATTGAACTGGATATATTTTTTCAACTGGAATACTATGTGGGTTGTCACATTAGACAAGGAAACGTTGTAATTCTTATGACTTGGGTGAGGCCTGAGGATAACTGATGTCAAAACTATTGGTCTTGGTTGATTTTGGTTCCGTTGTTTCTGACTTTTTCAATATTCAGTGAGAAGTCTACCTTCTAGGATTGTGTTGTTAGCGGATAACAGTTGATATGAAAATTGGGTAGTGTTTGATAAAGTCATTCAACACTTCATTGTTCCAAGTTATTTGATAATGTATGGTTTCAAAGTCACATTGAGAAGGAAGTGTATGTTTTTGTGTAACATAAGCATGGAATGAGCACAAATACCATTAGCCTTAAAAAGTTTGCAAGCCATTTTATATAAAACATTGTTCTATGCAAGCAATTACATTATTAGCATTCTGTGTTGAGTTTAGAGTTCAAAGAGGTCACTGACTTATTATATGGTGGTGATGAATACTGTGACAGAGGATACAGGAGGTACGCGAATGAAGAGGAAACGAAAACCGTCGGAAAAGGGGTTAGAGTTGCAGGCAGAGAAGGTCAGGAAACCGTTGAAGCCATTAAAATCTTCTGGTAGATTATCAAAAGTAAAAAATAAATCTGTTGTTGATTTAGATAATAGTAATGGTTTATATGGAGATGATGTTTCTGATTAGTAGCATTAAGTTATTGTGTTGATTAGCAGTGTAGAATTCATCACTGGGAATTTGGTGAGTTGAGGTTTAGACCCAACTGCAAGTGCATCTCATCTCATCTCATCTCATCTCTAATTATTTTTCTTTTCTTATTTGTGAATTTTTCAAGAAAAGCCGAAGGATAAACTACAAATGGATTAGACTATGACATGGGTTTCGTGTTTTAAATGCTGCTTTTTAAATTTTGCATAAATTTTTAAGAAAATTATCCTCATTTTAATTAAAATTTTTTAAAATATATTTTTAAAATTTATAATTGACATATTGTACTTTCATCAAAGCCATGTCGTTAAAATTATTATTATTATTATTATTAGAGTAAATTACATTTCTTATTAGATCTTTTCAAATTTGTATTTTTTTGCTAGAAGTTTTGTGGTCAGTTTACAAAAGTTTATAATAAATTCATAATAATTTAATAATAAAAATTTATCATTTGTATATTAAATTGATAATAAATTTTCTGTATATTATGTGAAATTGATGAATTTATAAATTAATAAAAAATTCTGATAAATTTGATAATATTTTTTGTGTCGGTAAATTTATAATATTACGAGTTTTTTCAGGTAATTTTATAAAAATTCTTCTTCTCTGCCATGGCAACATTTTTTTTTTAAAACCAGAAAACCTAAAACTTCATAAACTACGAAACCAGTCATACAAGTAAAGCAAGCATATTGTGAGATTGCTACTAACTCCGACCGGCAAGTCTTCCGGCTACGCCCATCCTATTGTCCACAGAGTTTGCCTCACTGAGCAAAATATTAGGAAGAAAATTTGGGAATACTGTAAAAACATGAAGACAATAATTAGAGATGGCAACTGTAGCTAGTGCATGAGTTGCTATATTTGCCTGTCTCTTAATAATAATAATAATAATAAAGAGATAAACCTAAAATATCTTTAGCCAACTTTTTACACTCTCTAAAACACAAATTTGGTTATCAATTTCCACGTTCACATTGACAATCCCATTGTCATAGATCAAAGACAGCACTTCAGCACTCCCATTGCTTATGCCATCTTCATATGCAAAGCACCATTCCAATAGGTAGAGAAAGCTTGAATTAAGCTATCGCCATGACAAAATTTATAAACTACTGTTAATGGAATGGGCGGCTAGTTTTTGTTAAAATAAATAAAATCAGACTCTGAAGTGAACTTCAAATATTTGTAATTAACAAAAATATAGGAAAGAATAAGATCAATTGCCAAAGCTAATTACCTACAAACAAATAGCAATATGGAATATTTATATAATTTTAAATTTATGCATTTCTAAAATCATTTGATGTAAATTGATTTATAGTTTATAAATGAATAACTTACTATAACATTCCCAACACTTTTTTATTGATACTTTAGTATTTACAGTTTATAAAAATTAGTATTGATACTACCCCCTATTTACCGAGCTCATATATCGAGCTCTCTAAGAATTTACCGAGTTCATAAATTGATCTCATATATCGAGCTCTATGAGAAGGATGGACATTTGTATCAAATATTTGAGACCCGATCAAACTTTTGGTATTCGGGTGACAGATACATGAAACAACTATTGTACGACACTGACAGACCTGTGGTTTCCGCCGACACTCATCAAAGATGGTCTTCTCTCCATTTTCTATAAATAGGGGACAACCCCTACAGATAAACTATTATTTTCACTCTCATAACGCTCTTTATATTCTGACAAGTCGAGCTCTGACTTATGCATCGAAGTCTCTCCAGCGGAGCTCAATCCTCTCTCTTTATTTGCTTGTCTTGTAGGTACTCGAACTCCGAGCTATGAGGAGCGGTGCATTGCTGGATGGGGGGACTTATGATACCATCCCTAAGTACTAAGCTCTAGTACCCCACTCCATAGTGGATTGGTTGTCCACCCACTAGGGATGAGCTCTCCATCCCTAGATACCGAGCTCCGGTACCCAACTCCACAGTGGATGAGCTCTTCACTCACAAAGGATGAGCTCTCCATCCCTAGGCACAGAGCTCCAGAACTGCACTTGTAATACCTTAGATGCAATGCAAGTCTAGTATCCTAAATCTTGTGCAAATTAAATGAACAATAGAGGGAAATCTTAATTGAAATAAAATTTCAATGTACCAAAGTAATAGAAACAAAAACTTTAAGTGTTTGAATTGAAAATCTTACAATTCATAATGATTGTGAATGAAACCAACCAACTATAAGTTTTAAAATAATTAATTACATTTATATAAAAGTATTAGAAGAACAAATTGATCAATTATAGTGATGAAAGAACCATTGAAATGCAGCGAAGTAAAATTTACAAGGCACTAAATTGATGTAAATGGAAATTTTAAAACACCTTAACTATGATAACTCGTATGTATAAAAACCTTAGAGCATTTTACTTGAAATGCACCATAACTTAATTAACAATACCTTAACATATTAACATATATTAAAATCATATGAGATAAATTAAAATTGAAAATAAGAGTGAAAAGAATTTCAAAGAAATTAATTACAAATTTTGGTAGCAAGTTAGGTATGAAATGGCTAAAAAGGACATTCAAATTAACAAATAAAGCATGTAAGACTTGAGGGGAAAAATGGGCAATTTACCCACTCAATTATCAGTCAATTTTCTGCCCAACTAGTTAAGTGGCTCGCCTCCTTTGAATAGGAAGATAGCTTGGACAATTTATGATTAAAAGAAGACAAAATTTAGACTTCTTATCTTCTTTTTTTTTTTTTTTTACCAAAACATCTCCTTTCTCTCATGACTTTTCTCTCATTTTCTATTAGTCACAGCCCATTTGTAAACTATTTTTGTGTGTCTTGAAGTGTTCCAAAGTGGAAAATTAAGTTAACAAAGTGATATAAGAGCAAAAAAGGTAGAGGAACTTTTACAGGTAAGAAACCTGAAAATTTTGAACCTTAATCTTTCAATTTTGTTTGTCTAATTTTAAATCTATTATTTATTGAACCTAAGTCAAACTATATCATGAATACATGTTAACCATATATTTAAGATGTTGCAAATTAGTTTGGATTGAAATAAATTGAAAAGGGGAAGTTAGAAATCCTAATCCCTATATGTGTCTAAATTGAACTGTTTGAATTCTCAATAATTTAGCTACTATGTTTTATTTTTTTTAATATGCAAATGAGCTTTAAAATTCATAAAAATTTACATAAAAGTGTATTTTGATGTTATAAAGGTTTTGGAAAAAAGGAAAGTCAAAATGATGAGAGAAAATGAGTGATAAATGAAGTGAATACAAGTTGCTCATGGTAATAACCTGAACGAACATCACTGAAAATTATGCTATTGTGTTTGAATTATTTACCTATGTAAATGAAATTAAAATTCATGAAAATTTATAGAGAAGTGAATTATTATGTTATGAACACCATGGCAAAATTTTAGGCAAATTAACTAGAGAAAATTAATATACAATTAAATGAATGCAAACCGCTCAAATGCTGGAAATGATATATTGTTGACTTATGATGAGTTGAGCATACCAAAATGCATTTGTCCATACCATAACCATAAGCATATAATAGATGAACATAAAGCTTAACATGTGCATTTAATGCCTTTAAAGGTTCAAATGCTAATTTAATGAAAAATTAAATTAATTGACTTGAGGAAATCAATGTGTTTATATATGAATCGCATGTATTTAGAAATCTCTTAATATAGCCTTAGTGCAAAATACTTTTGTAATTTTATATTTACATATGTATGTATACATTGGTTTGTATTTTAGGCTATTTTAATCACTAATAATTCATTAGCCAATATAACAGAATTCCAACTTGATGGAGACTATACCATCAGGCTATATACACATAGAGACTTATGATAAAAAGGGTAAAAGCTAATACCCTTATGTGTGTGATGTGTGATAGCACCAAAATATACATAGTAATATATTTTTTTTCGGTGCCATTACTATATGTTTATCTGTCATATTATTTAATTTGCTTTTGTAATATTATTCTAGTTATTATGGGCCCTTCTTGTAAATTAAATTTTATTGATGTATTGCCATCTTGTATTATTATTATTCTTAAACTTTGAAATACTTTTGTTGTATATCTTATCTTTAAAGCACTATAATTTTATTGAGTTTGCAACTCACCCAAGTGTTTGTGGTTTTAGGTAGAGATGATCTTAGTCCATCAGCTTCTTGATTTCTTTCTTCCAACAAGAAGTCTGAGAATAATATAATTAGCCAATAACTTATCTATATAATTAAAGTATTAAGTTTGTACTATATTCTAGTTACTCTGTAGTACCGTTATGAGTGGTTTAATAGAGTGCAGAGGTAAACTATAATGTAAATAATATGATATTTGTGTGTGATGTATATATAAATCAAAATAATGTGTAAAAATATATTATAAGACTATGGATAATTAATAAAAGTTATTAAATGGAGTTTTAATCCACTAGAGCAATTAATTATGATAAACAATATATATGATTGTATTGGTTTAGTCAGGTTCTACATAGTGCTTGGTGGCCTTAAGTCTCCCTGGATCCTAGGATCGTCACACTTCTGAAAATAGGGTATGACAGAGGTCATATTAGAGCCTGGATTTATAATAATATATAGGTTAAATGTTCAAAAGCATAAATGTGTAAGAATACTACGAAGCTTAGGATTACTCTATTATGTCTTATTTTCATTGTTATCTAGATCTGCATTAATTCTTGCTATAATTGAATACTTATTTTTCCCTCTTGTAGTTTAGATATGGAAATAAGAAGAAGGCCTAGGGAAATTAGATATGAGGGAGCTATTCCTTCTAAAGAATCCATGCAAACAGTTGAGAATGTAATGACTCCTCCCCTAGAACTACCAGTAGTTGAAGACAGAATAGTTGGGGTGATGGAAAGACTTAAACAATTACAGAAAAATTTTGAGTTGATGACAAAAATGATAATATAACATAGACAACAACAACAATGAGCTTCTATCTTTGAAGTCTAAGTTTCTCCACCTCTACCACCATAAATAGAACCAGATGAAGAAAGGAAATTATTAGTGAGTTTCTTGAAACTTAAGCCTCTTATCTATAAAAGGGAAGAAGAAGACCCTACAAAGTTTTTAGAGGAAATGGAATAAAAAACTCAAATACTTCGTTGTCCAAATAAGAAAGCAATTGAATTTGCAGAATACTAGATGAGGGGAGATGCGAAGGAATGGTACAAAAGAGATGTGGTTGAATTATTAAAAGGAAATGCTCATCTGACTTGGAAGCAATTTACAGAGATAGTATTGTAAAAGTTTCTACCTGAAAATATTAGACAAGCTAAAGCCTTTGAGTTTGAGAGGCTAGTGCAAACCCCGGGTATGACAATATTTGAATATACAAGACAGTTTAATTAGTTGAGTAAGTGTGTACCTGCTCTAGTACTAAATGAAGCAGCAAGAATACATCAATTTAGACGAGAATTGGTTAATTCATTGTGTATGATTTTGGCTTCTCATTATTATGATTCTTACTCCAAATTAGTGGATAAAGCAAGAATAATAGAAAATAGAGAGATGGAAGCCCGGGTAGCTTGAGAACAGAAGAAGACTAAAATTGAAGGTTTTATAAGACAAAGAGGTAGGGAAGAAGCAGGGACATCTGATGCTAGACAAAAATCACAATCCATGCCTCGAACCAATCAAACTAGAACATCAGTTAGATCTTCATCTAGACCACCTACTGGAATATCATCTGGGACTATTATCCCTGGATTTCCCGATACTCCTATTCAAAGGCCTCCTATATATACTCCATGTCAAACCTGTGGAAAAATGCACAGAGGCCAATGTTATAGAGAGATTAGGGCATGCTTTAAATGTGGATAAAGAGATAATATGATAAAAATATTATCATTTGATTGCAATTGAAACAAGACCTCAGACATCCTAAACTATAGTATAAGTAGAAAGGGGCCCTAGATTTGATGGTGTTGGAAAAGGTTTTAGATGAGGCAATGTTATTGAAAGATCTACAATACAACTACCATTAGGTAGAGGTAAAGGAAGAGTGTATATATTATCACCTCGGGAGGTACAAGCATCAAATGTAACTATTACATGTATCATTTCCTTCCAATCTGTTAAAGGAAGGGTTTTATTTGATTTGGGCAACCCATTCTTTTGTGTCCACCTATTTTGATTCTAAATTACATGTACCTTCCAAATTGCTTAATATTTTCCTCTCCGTGTTTACTCTTTAGAGGAAGAAATTATTGTTAAAAATGTGTACCCTTTTTACGAGGTAGTGATAGATGACAAAACTCTGAAAGTTGATTTGATAGAATTACCATTGTTAGAGTTTAATGTTATCTTGGGAATGGATTGGTTGTCTAAGTATTTTGCCACTTTAGATTGTAATGAAAAAAAATGTGATATTCCATAACCCTTTAGGGAAGTTTTTCAATTTCAAGGAGATTGGAGTAGAGTGCTAAATAGTGTGATCTCATCAATTAGTGCTAAAAGACTATTAAAAAAAAGGGTGTGTAGGGTATTTGGCCCATGTTAGAGACACTAATGTTGTGTCCCCTAATTTGGACCAGATAGCTATAGTATGAGAGTTTTCTGATGCAATTCCTGATGATCTAACTACTTTGCCTCCAGAAAGATAAATAGAGTTTAGTATAGATTTGCTATATGGTACAACACCTATCTCTATTTCTCCATATCGAATAGCTCCAACAGAGTTGAAGGAATTGAAAACAATTGCAAGATCTTTTGGATAAAGGTTTTATTAGACCTAGCAGTTCACCTTGGGGTGCACCAGTTCTATTTGTTAAGAAGAAAGTCACTTCGAATGTATATAGACTACAAACAGTTGAATAGGGTGGCTATAAAGAATAAATATCCTCTACTTAGAATTCATGATTTGTTTGATCAAGTAAAAGGAGCAAGATATTTTTCTAAGATAGATCTTTGTTCTCGGTACCATCAGTTGAGAATAAAGAAGAAATATATACCTAAAATTGCATTTCATATTAGATATGGCCATTATGAGTTTTTGGTACTACCTTTTAGTCTCACTAATGCACCTGCAATATTTATGGATTTGATGAATTGAATTTTTAAGTCATATTTGGATAAATTTATGGTTGTTTTCATATATGATATACTTATTTATTCCAAGAGTCAGACTGAGCTTGAAGAGCACTTAAGGAAAGCATTGCAAACTTTGAGAGAGAATCAATTATTCGTTAAATTGTTTAAGTGTGAATTTTGGAAAGAGAAAGTATCTTTCTTAGGATATGTGATCACCAGTGAAGGGTTACAAGTGGATCCTAAGAAAATTGAAGCAGTAACTGATTGGCCTCAAACAACAATATTGCAGAGATAAGGAGCTTTTTGGGATTGACTGGTTATTATAGAAGATTTGTAAAAGACTTTTCCAAGATTGCCACACCAATTACTAGATTACTTCATAAAGGGGTAAAGTTTGATTGGGACAACTGGTGTGAAGAAAGCTTCTGTAGATAGAAAGAATATTTAACATCTGCACTTATTCTTGCACTACCAAATGAAGGAGATAAATTTACAGTGTACTGTGATGCATCCAGAGTGGGACTTGGTTGTATTTTGATGTAGAATGATAGGGTGATTTCCTATGCTTCCAGATAACTGAAGAAGCGTGAGGTTAATTATCCTACTCATGATTTGAAAATGACAACATTGGTATTTGCTTGAAGATCTTTAGACACTACTTATATGGTGAAAAATGTGAGATCTTCAAAGATCATAAGAGTTTTAAATATATCTTTCAGTAGAGAGATCTAAATCTTAGGAAACATAGATGGATGGAGCTACTTAAGGAATATGATTGTGAGATTTTATATCATCCAGGAAAAGCTAATGTGGTAGCAGATGCCTTAAGCAGGAAATCTCTAGGGAGTTTGGCACAAATTCATGTATACCGACGACCATTGGTAAAGGAGGTTCAAAACTTATATGGCTTAAGGATAAGATTTGATTTATCAGATAATTGAGCATTGATAGCCCTTTTCAGTATCAAACCATTATTGATTGATCAAATTAAGACACTACAAGATGAAGATCCACAATTAGTGAGGATAAAAGAAGATATTGTTATAGACAAGGCCTCTGAATTTATAATTGATGAAGGCATGTTGAAATGTGATAAACAACTTTGTTTACAGGTAGTAAGTGATTTAAAGGAACAGATAATGAGAGAGTCCCATTATGCAAACTATAATATCCATCCTAGAACTACCAAAATATACCATGATTTGAAAGAAATTTATTGGTGGACCAGTATGAAGAAAGATATTACTAAATTTGTAGCAAAGTGTCTAACATGACAACATGTGAAATTTGAACATCAGAAGCTATCTGAGCTATTACAACAACTACCACTGCTAGAATGAAAATGGGAGAGGATTACCATGAATTTTATGGTAGGACTACCTAAAACATCTGTATGTTATGCTTCTAAATGGGTGATTGTTGATAGGTTGACGAAATCTGCTCATTTTCTACTTGTAAAGACCACATATATTCTGTATCCCAGTATGCACAAATATACTTAGATAAGATAATAAATCTATATGGAGTGCCTATTTCTATCATTTCTGATAGAGGAATATAATTTACTTTCAGATTCTGGCATAAGTTACAAGAGGCATTAGGAATAAAGTTAGATTTCAGTATTATATTTTATCCATAAACAGATGGACAAACATAGAGAACTATCCAAATATTAGAAGATATGCTGAAAATGCATATTTTAGATTTTGGAGGTACTTAGGACAAACATCTACCATTAATTGAGTTTTCCTATAACATAACTATCATTCAATTATAAATATGACACCCTATGAAGCATTGTATGAAAAAAAGTGTAGATCCCCCATATATTGGAATGAAATTGGTGAAAGACTTATATAAAGTTCAGAACTAATTCAAGAAACCATAAGAAAAGTACTATTGATTCAGGAACGATTGAAGATAGCTTTCACTCGCCAGAAGAGTTATATAGATCCTAAAAGAAAGGATGCTCAATTTAGCATTGGTGACCATATATTCCTGAAAGTGTCACCAATGAGGGGAGTCATAAGATTTGATAAGAAAGAAAAACTCTCACCAAGGTATATAGGTCCCTTTGAGATATTAGAAAGAGTATAAACATTTTCCTACCGTTTGGCACTACCACCTAACATAGAGCAAGTACATCAAGTGTTCTATATTTTGATTCTTCGAAAATATGTTCCTGATCAGTCACATGTTTTACAAGATCCACCAGTGGACTTGCAGCAAGATTTGGCTTATTAGGAAGTACCAGTAACTATAGTTGATAAGCAACTTAGAAGGCTCAGAATCAAGGACATTTTTATGGTAAACATTTTATGGCAGAGTCAATCGGTAGAAGAATACACTTGGGAGACTGAGTCTCAGATGTTAGATTTCCTCATCTTTTTAATGGACAATTATTTTAAAAAAAATTTAAGGACGAATTTTAATTAGGGAGAGAGGATGTAATACCCTAGATGAAATTCAAGTCTAGTAGCCTAAATGTTATGCAAATTAAATGAACAAAGTAAGAGAAATCTTAATTGAAATAAAATTTTAATGTACCAAAGTAATAGAAACAAAAATTTTAAAGTGTTTCAATTAAAAATCCTACAATTCATAATGATTGTGAACGAAACCAACTTACTATAAGTTATAAAATAATTAATTAAATTTATATAAAAGTGTTAGAAGAACAAATTGATCAATTATAATGATGAAGGAACCATGGAAATGCAATGAAATGAAATTTGCAAGGCACTAAATTGATGAAATAGAAATTTTAAAACACCTTAATTATGGTAACTAGTATGTGTAAAAACCTTAGAGCATTTTACATGAAGTGCACCATAACTTAATTAACAATACCTTAGCATATTAACATACATTAAATCAAATGAGATAAATTAAACTTAAAAATTAGAAGTGAAAAGAATTCCAAAGAAATTAATTACAAATTTTAGTAGCAAGTTAGGTGTGAAATGATCAAAAAGGGCATTCAAGTTAACAAAGAAAATATTTAAGACTTGAAGGACAAAATGAGAATTTCACCCACTCAATTATTAGTCAATGTTTTGCCCAACCAGTTAAGTGACTCATCTCCTTTGAATAGGAAGATAGCTTGGACAATTTATGATTAAAAGAAGACAAAATTTAGACTTCTTATCTTCTTATCTTCTTTTTACCAAAACATCTCCTTTCTCTCATGAATTTTCTCTCATTTCTATCAGTCATAGCCCATTCTTAAGCTATTTTCTTGTGTCTAGAAGTGGTCTAAAGTGGAAAATTAAGTTAACAGAGTGATATAAGAGTAAAGAAGGTAAAGAAATTTCTAGAGATAAGAAATCTAAAAATTTTGAACCTTAATATTTCAATTTTGTGTCCCTAATTTTAAATATATTATAACTAACTATTTAGGATATTGTAAATTGGTTTGGATTGAAAGAAATTGAAAAGGGAAAAGCTAGAAATCCTAATCCCTAAATTTGTCCAATTTGAACTGCTTGAATTCTCAATAATTTAGCTACCATATTTTTTTTTGAATATGAAAATGAGCTTTAAAATTCATAAAAATTTGAAAAAAAAAGTGTATTTAGATGTTATAAAGGTTGTGGTAAAAGAAAAAATCAAAATAATGAGGAAAAATGAGTGAGCAATTAAGTGAATACAAGCTGCTCATAGTAATAACTTGAATGAACATCACTGAAAATTATATTACTATTTTTGAATTCTTTACCTATGTAAATGAGATTAAAAATTTATGAAAATTTACAGAGAAGTAAATTATTATGTTATGAAGACCATGGTAAAAATTCTTGGCAAATTAACTTGAAGAAATTAATATACAATTAAATGAATGCAAACTGTTCAAATGCTAGAAATGATGTGTTTATTGACTTGTGATGAGTTGAGCATACCAAAATATTTTTGTCTAGACCATAACCATAAGCATATAATGGATAAACATAAACTTAACATGTTTATTTAATGTCTCTAAAGGTTTAAATGATAATTTAATGAATAATTAAATCAATTAACTTGAGGAAATCAATGTGTTTATATCGGCAACTTGCATATATTTTGAAATCTCTTAATTGTATAGCCCTAGTGCAAAGTACACTTGTAATATTTGAACCCATAAATACAAAATAAAATTGGGCACATATTAATATATTAAAATAGGGCATGAGCGTCTTTTGAATAATTGAAGAAAAAATGACAAAGATAGTGAATTATTAGTGACTAAAATAACCTAAAATGCAAACCAATGTATACATATATATGTAAATATAAAATGGCATGTGATAATATGCCTTAAACTCAATAAAATAAGAACTTAATAATTTAATATAAATATTACTTAAGATGCACATTAATATATATAAAGATTAAAGAACCTTAAATGATAAATAATAAATTAAAAACAAACCTAGGTGTACAATTTATGTTTGGATGTGAATGTAGGTAGATGATTATCACATAATTGATCAATAATTATTAATGATTTAGAAGAATCCAATTTATAAGCTCAATGTGAGTTATAGTGTCCATCCCTATCTTTGTTACTTTGGAATTCTTTGATGAAATTTGAACCATTGTTAATACTTGAGCCATTTGATTTCATTATTGATTATGTTCTTATATTTGTGAATTATGAAATCTGATGTGGCCTCTAGACCTATGTAATCATATCAAGCCATTTGTTTAGCCAATATAACGGAATATCAACTTGATAGGGGTTATGCCATCAAACAATGTGCACATAGAGACTTATGATAAAAATGGTAAAAGCTAATATCCTTATATGTGCGATATGTGATAGCACTAGAATATATATAGTAATATATTTTTTTCAATGTTATTGCTATGTGTTTATCTGTCATATTATTTAATTTGCTTTTGTAATATTGGTCAAGTTATTATGGGACTTCTTGTAGATTAAATTTTATTGATATATCTTTATCGTGCAACCACCTTGTATTATTATTATTATTATTATTGAACTTTGAAATATTTTTGTTGTATATCTTACCTTTAAGGCATTATAATTTTATTGAGTTGATGACTCATCCAAACGTCTGTAGTTTCAGATAGAGGTGATCCTGGTTTATCAACTTCTTGATTTTTTTCTTCCAATAAGAAATTTGAGAATAATGTAATTAGCCAATAACTGATATATGTAATTAAAATATTAAGTTTGTATTATATTCTAGTTGCTTCATAGTACTATTATGAGTGGTTTAGTAGAGTGTGAATGTAAACTATAATGTAAATAATATGATATATATGTGTGATATATATATATATATATAACATCAAAATAATGTGTAAAAATATATTATAAGACTATGGGTAATTAATAAAAGTTGTTAAATGGAGTTTTAATCCACTAAAGCAATTAATCAAGATAAACAATATGAATAATTGTATTGGTTTAGTTGGGTTTTACATGGTGTCTGGTGGCTTTAATACTCCCTGGACCCTAAAACCATCACACTTCTGAAAATGGGTTGTGACAACACTCCACAGTGGATGAGTTGGCTGCGAGGGTTGAGCTCTCCATCCCTAAGTACTGAGCTTTGGTGCTCCACTTCATAGTGGATTAGCTCCCCACAAGAGATGAGCTCTCCACCCACCAAGGATGAGCTCTTTATCCCTAAGTACCGAGCTCCGGTACCCCACTTCACAGTGGATGAGCTTTCCATCCATAAAGGATGGGCTCTCCCTTTACAAGGAATGAACTTTCCATCCCTAGGTACCGAGCTCGAAAGACAGATCTCTTCAGGCGACATATACCCTCGCTAAGATCCGTAAATGATATATGTCCTCATCTAACATAAATGTCATATAATTAAGGGGGACTAGTGGTACTACTCTATATTTATTAAGTTCTTTGAGAAGGATGGACCTCGGTATCAAACATTTGAGACCTGACCGAACTCGTGGTATCAGAGAGATAGATTCCTAACACAGCTGTCGTATGATACTAATATACCAGTGATTTTTGCCGACACTCATCAGAGATGGTCCCCTCTCCATTCTCTATAAATAAGGAACAACCCCCACAAATAAACTATCCTTTTTCACTCTCATAGCTCTCTTTATATTCAGACAAACCGAACTTTGATTTAGGCATCTGAGTCTCCCTAACGGAGCGTGGTCCTCTCTCTTTATCTATCTATCTTGTAGGTACCTAAACTCCGAGCTATGAGGAATGATATCGAGGCCTACCCGTCATCAATTATTTTTAGTACCTAATATTTATTAATAATCAACATTTTTTTTGTTGAATTATAATAATTGACATTCTAATTTATATAATACTTTTTCATCTTCAAATTTGAAAATATAATGAATTTTTATCCGTTAAAATACTTTGTATTGAAATACTTTAATATAAAATATTTCAATTCTTCAAAATTTTATACTTTTTATTTAATTTAAACGAATTACTATAAATTCAAATTTACTGAAAGTGGTAGCTTTTTAAATAATAGAAACTGAAATATTAATTGAAAATAATAGAAATAAAATTAAATAGTTTAATTTTGATTTCTAATTATAATTGGAGTATCACTAATATTTGAATTGAATTAGGCTAAAGGTTTAAATAAGCTATTGAAGTATTATCATTATCGTATTTTAATTTTTAATATTTTTTTTATAACCAAATATGTCTATTTTTTTTTCAAAAATGGGCCTAAATATAAAAAATGAATTATTTAGACTGTTAGTATCAAGGGATGTTAACTTGCTGTTAAAAATTATTGAAGTGGCATTTAAGACTCACTTATGCACTTTATATTTTAAAAAAAAATATATTTAAATTATTAAACATATTAATATATATTTTTAAAAATATTTTAAAAAGAATATTTTTATAGATTATGAAAATATACATTTTATAATCTACATCTTATTTAAAAAATCAAAGTTCTAAATAATAAGTTTTTATTAAAATATTAATTTTTATATGATAAAAAATTAATTTTTATAATTTTTATTTAGGATTTTTTATTCATTAAATTTTAATTTCTTTTATAAATTGTTAATCTTCGATAAGTAGAACATAATTTTTTTTTTGTCTCAATCACAAAATAAAAAATAATTTTCTAATTTCTAAATACTTTTAATTTTAATAAAAATAATTTTTAATTTTAATTATTTAATTTAATATTTTTAAATATTTTAATTATTTAAAATTATTATTTTTTATTTTTTTAATTATTTAAAATTATTATTTTTTATTTTTTTAATTATTTAAAAATATATTTTTAATATTTTTAATTATTTTAAAAATATAAGTAAATAAATAGATCCTACAATTCTAACTCCTCAGCATTTTAAACAGGAAATCAATTTGAAAAAAAAGACTAGTTAAAAAAAATTAAGGATCGAGTGGAGAAAATAATAATATTTTATGATTTTATTTCAATCTTTGGTCAATTGAATTATGTTAAATTTTATAAATTTTTTCATATGAAATGTAAAAAAGTTTATAAATTTTTTCATTTGGTGAATCTGCTGCATATTTAAAATAACCATTTTCTCCGTTCTCTCAAAGCCTACCATCGCTTCTCTTCCCCTTATTCTCTCTCTCTCTATATATATATATATTGTTGGTTAGCTTTTCTTTGGTTTATGGTTATGTCTCTTCTTCTTATAGTTTTGGCCTTTAGATGAGCTCTTTTATTAATCTTTTTCCTTGTTTTTAATGTATTTTTTGAAAAAAAATAAAGACCAATTTTTGTTGATAATTAAATCTCAACTGTCCTTTTTCTTAAGCCACAACAACGGCTATATGGTTTATCTTAAGCATTTTTGTTAAAAGCAGATCAACCTCCACTGGAGCTCCAAGAAGCTGAACCTCTCTGTACAATTGCATGTCTTTCCCATCCTATTTTTATCCTCTTCAATATTGAAGATCAGTGGGATCTTGGCAATTTCTCTAGCTTCTTTTTTTTGTCAAATCCACGGTGTTTATACTTAACAACAGATCTATTTTCTATGTATATTTTCTGTTAACTAAGTTATTTTCTTTATCTAACCTTGTATTGCATGGTGAGATGTTTGTCTAGGTTACGCGGGCTACCTCAGGGTGTAGCTTATTTTTGCTTCTATTTTCTTTTACTTTGTGCTTTGGTTGCACGAAATGTTCTAGATGTAGCATGTTTTGGTTTTACCTCTTTGTGCTTTGTATTGGCGTTAGTCCCCTCAGACCTTTGTTAAGTTTATGTATATTTCTTGGTTTATTTAAATAATTTTTTTATTGATAAAAAATAATTTTTTTTATGTAAATTATTTTTTTTTAGTCAAGTAAGGTATGACCACAAAAATAATAAAATTTTTCTTACTGAATTTTAATACAGCTATATACTCAAAGAAGTAAACTTGAAATTTCTGGTTAAAATAAAATAGTTACATTCTTACAGCGTGTTTGATAAATTACTTGAAAAATTAATTAATGGGAATATATTTTTTAGAGACATATTATATGAATTATATTTTACTAGAAATATTATATTACCGTATTTAGAAGATGCAACAAAATACTAAAAATATAGATTAAAAAAATTAATTTATTTTATTACAATCTAATTTTATATGAAAAATTTAAGTAATATTTAAACTATCATTATAACATCTCTTTTTTATTTTATCATATCTTAAATTAAAGTTATGATTATCTTTTGATATGTGAATCCGTTAATCTATTTTTTTAATAAAATATTTTTTTAATTACTCTAATTAAAATATTTTATCAATTTATTAATAAAGTTTAATAGATTTAATATTTTATTTTATATAATTTTTTTATAAATAAATATAATATTATTAATCAAACATAATTATATAGTTAATTTTTTTAATATTTTTATGCAATCTAACGGGGTGAATTTTTTTTTTATAAAATGCATTTATGAACTTGCTTATAATTAATTAAAAATATAAACGCGAACATAACTAATAACTACCGAGTCTTATGGGCGCAAACAGTCAACGAAACGAGGAAGAGCAAATATAAATAGCAATAGTTCGAAATTTCGGCAATTTTATTTGTCCAAATTGATTCAGTAGAAAAAGAAAAAGAAAATGGAAGAAGCTGATACGGATAGAGGGAAGGTGAGGGCATTGATAGAGAAAGCCACCAATTCAACGGCGGGGGAGGTGGACCCCCGCCTCCTCAAGGCTATCAAATCGGCGGTCAGATATTCGGATTCGGAGCTCCGACTCGCTGCCCGAACCCTAATGGATCTCATGAAACGCGACCACTCTCAGGTCCTCTTTTATCATATTATTATTGTTATTACTACTATTTTTGGCTTTTTTTTAAAAAAAAATTAAAATTAATTAATTTCAATCGAAAAAGGGTTTCTAGGGTTTGTAATTTAGGCAAATTTATTGATTATTTGAGGTTTATTAATCTGGGTTTTCTTTACAATGATGAAAAGTTTGTTTCTTTGTTGGATATCTTCATTCTTCAGCAAAACTAAATGCACCCAATTTCTATTTAGATGTGAATTTTTGTTTTTGTTTCTGTTTGATCATTGTTATGCATTAATCAAAATTTTCTGTTTGTTGAGCTCCTAAATTGTTTGATTATGATTGTGTTTGTAGGTTAGGTATCTCACACTTCTCATAATTGATCAACTTTTCATGCGATCAAAGCTTTTTAGGAGTCTTGTTGTTGAAAACTTTGATCAGCTGTTGAGTTTAAGTGTTGGATTTAGAAGGAATCTACCGCTTCCTGCTTCACCAGCTGTTGCATCTGTTCTCCGTTCAAAGGCAATTGAATTCTTAGAGAAGTGGAATGCTTCTTTTGGGATTCATTATAGACAAATTAGGCTGGGTTTTGACTACCTTAAAAACACTCTCCGCTTCCAATTTCCCAATATTCAGGCAAATGCTGCACGGGTTCAGCAGGAGAGAAAAGAAAGAGAGATGAGGTCAAAAGAGATTTTACAGAACAAGTTTGAAACACTCAAGGTAAATTTATCTTCGATAAAGGAAGAGATACAGTCAACAATAGATGAGATTGGAGAGTGTTTAGAAATTGTTCGTACTGAAAAGGAAACTATGCCACTTGGTCCTTTAGATGATGAAGATTTTGAAGAGTTCCGCCCTTCAGAATTACACCAGATAAGGCTTAATTCATTGAGAGAAGGGGAAAAGATTCATGAAAACAGTGACAACAAAGTAGTTTTTGATGCACTGAGAGAGCTGTACAAGGTTCTAGTAACAAAGCATCTGGTTTCAGTCCAAGATTGGATATCTGTTCTCATAAGGGTTGAAGTAGTAGATAACAGATCTAGAGATTCCATGCTGAAGGAATTCATTGATATTCAGAAGCGTCTTCAATCTGTGAAGAAGAAATGTGTAGAATCAGGTTGTGCTCTTCCAGACGCTTCAAAGCGTGAAAAAGATGAGGAAGAAGATTTTTGGGAGGAGGGTAAAATTGAATCAATAAAAGTTGAGAGTTCTAATGCATCCCATAAGCAAAATGAAAATCTTGATTTGGCTTCAACTTCTGAGGGGTTGAAAAATGAAGCTCCTAAAAGCAGTAAAGGGAAGGCAAATCCACAGGCTGGTGAACACAGTGGAACTAATTCAAACTCACTTAAAAGTAAGCTCTTAGCTGAAGCTCCAGTCATAAAGTGGGGCTCTTTCTTGGATAACTGGGGTTCAAATAGGGATGTTTTGTCCAACTACAGGGGCTTGGAGCTTGAAAGTCACTGGGGTAGGGTGGACCAGGATGCAGTTATTCCAGCAGAAAAAATTGCAGAGCTAAGCATTCGTGCAACTATTTACCAAGAAGAGCAAGTAGAAATACAGCCATGCTGTGCTCCATTGCGCAAAGGTGGACTTTGTCAGAGAAGAGATATGAGAGTTTGCCCTTTTCATGGGCCTATCGTACCCCGAGATGATGAAGGAAATCCAATCAATCAGAGCACAACAACAAGTGATCCAACTCATAATTCTGATTTAGTAGAGCAATTAGCAAACCAAGCTATAAGGAATGTTCGGGATAGAGACAATGAGGAAGCTAGGAAGAGAAAATTGGATAAGCAGTCACAAAAGCGTGCTAAGCTTGCAAAGATTCGAGAACATAATGAAGCAGTTCTAAGGGATGCTGCATTAGCGTCAACATCAAATTCTGCATATGATGGGGACAATGTGGAGACAACTGTTGGGGGCAGTTTGTCAGCCAGAAACAAAAAGGAAAGCCTTGCTTCAATGCTGCATAAGCAAGAAACCACGAAAGATAGATTATCTCAGAGACTTCTAAATACCCGGGCAAGGGATGCAACAGTAAGGCAGCTTACACTTGGTGATGATGCAAATTACAGAGAAGCATTCCCAAATCAATGGTAGATGCAATGACCAAGGGATTGCAGTTAGAAGCTGAAATCAATATTTCATTGACTGAATATACATTTGCCCATTTTACTCCTTAATACATTATGTATTCTGCTTATATTCCTCTCCAGAAAAAGGTAAAAAAAACTTGCCATCACGACGCATGCAGAGAAACCATGCCTTTTTGATGGTTGGGAGGATCAGTTGTATCACTAAACCCTTTTTAATGTTTTTGTAAGTCTCCTTTATAATCCTTTTCTCTTTCCCTCATTACATTCTCTTGGAAACTTGAATTGTAATGAAATTGGGGCTGCTATGTGAAACCTATATGAAATTTGCAATTTTGCTTGCAATTTTTATTTCTGGACATGCTAGCTACAAATCAGTAGCCTTCTGATTTGTTCTGATATTAAAAGCTGGTAATCATGGTCCAAAAGTTCTGCTTGATTCAAAATAAGGATTATCCTAGCTGCATATTTCAAATTCTTCAAGCACTCTTTGCCTCAATATCATCCCAAGATGCATCTCATTGAATGGATATTCAGCTCAAGTTACTTGAATTGTGATCGTGTAAAACTGACTAGAAAGGTAGCAGATATTTATATATTAATTTTATTCTTTATAAAAAATTTGTTTATGTTCGTCTTATTGGATAAGAATTTGATAGAAATGCATCCTTGTTTGCTTTATGAAAAAGTATTTTATATTTTCGCGTTTTTAAGAATTTGATAGAAATGCGTCCTTGTTTGCTTTATGAAAAAGTATTTTATATTTTTGCATTTCCATCAAACACAGAAGCTTGCTTTTAGTTTGTACTGAAAGGGTTTATACTAAAACACGGTGCTATATTCATTTAGTTTTTGCCGCTGATTTTTAGTGCATCGATGTTTACTACTGATGTCTAAATATTTGGTTAAGGATCTTATTTAGTCTTTTTTTTTCCTTTCTGTTTTGCATTTGATTTAAGTGCCAGTACCAATGATATTTGAGTTAATTTCTTTGATGTTTCTCTTCTTGTTTCTGCAGGCACTTGAAGATGCTTTCTGAACAACTGGAACTTCTGGTCTCCAGTGGAAAAAGAAAAGTAAATGTAGAATTATGTTTGATTTTTTCATGAACATTTGTTGAGTAATAATAATTGCTTTATCAATGAAGGATGAACGGCCTAGTAATTTCTATTATTAGATTGTCAGCGAGTCACTAGTGACTGGAATTCTTTAACACTTAGCGGACTGAATCTATATAGCTGTTCTGACAATATGACTTGGGTTGTTTACTTGTGTTCCGATTTAGCTAGCTGCTATTGAAGATGCCTTATTTTTCTTTACTTTGGGTAGCAATAGTATTCTCTACTGAGCTCTTCTTCTCTGTTATCAAGAGGAGGGTTATCTCCTGCCATGCCCTAAACAAAAGCTTCCTTTTTGCCGGAAATGAGCTTATAGAGATTTAAGTACACATAGGGTAGTACTTAAATGAGCTTATAGAGACCAAGTTCACATAGGGTTAATTCTTCAAAAATCTATGCTTCCAGCCATTAATCTTGGTCTATACACAACTTTTGATAAACTCAAAAACCTCCTTCTTCCGTTGGCCAATAAGAGATGGCAGGCCAAGATATTTTCTAAGTGTCAATGCCCTTTTGAACTTGCAAAACATCACAAGCAACAACATGATCATCGGTAGAAGTATTAGTGCTAAAAAACACAACTGGCTTTTGAAAATTTATAACCTAGTTTGAAGCCTTCTCATACAAGAGTAAAATATGTTGAACTGTTAAGGCCTCAAAAGAAGCAGCACTAAAAAAGAGAAAATCATCATCGATAAAGAAAAGATGTGAGATAGTTGGTACCCCTCTCGCCAATTTACAGCCATTAATTAAACCCATATATTCAGACCTTCTAAGCAAACCAGACAACCTTTTAACATAGAAACTAAATAAATATAGCAAAAGAGGATGGCCTTGATGGAGCCCACTATATGGTTTCAAAGGACCCAACTCATAAGTATTCAAACTGATTTTAAATTGTACCGATTGAAGACACATAATTACAAGTCCAATCCATTTACTATCAAAACCCATTTGAACATCATATTTTCCAAAAAAGGCTATTTGATGTGGTCATATGCCTTACCCATATCTAGTTTTAAAGCTACCCATCCAGATTTCTCTTTAGACTTATATTTCAAAAAGTGAAGAAGCTCTAGAGCAGCCACAGTATTATCAGTAATTAAATGCCCCAAAACAAAGGCACTTTGAGATGCAAAAATAATATCAGGCAACACCACCTTCAAATGGTTGGCCAAATATAACTTTGTAAAGCACATTGCATTGTGCAATTGGGTGCAAATCAAAAACATACTCAGGTGTGACCTCTTTGGGATAAGGACAAGAGTTGTAGAATTCCGTTTTGTTGGTAAGGGCCTTGATTGAAGAATTTACAAATACTCTCGAGTAATATCAGGCCCATAATATGCAATGAGATTGACAGAAACCTGGGCACATCCCATCAGGCCCAAGAGATTTTTCCTTCGACATAGCAATATAAATCTCCTCAGCCATAAAATTAGATCCTAACAAATGTTGATATGACTCGGTAACAATGACATCTACTATATCAACTACTGGAGCACAATCAACCACTTGAGAAGCAAATAGCTTTTCAAAATACTCAACAATAATCTTGTCAAGCCCAGAATTCCAATATGCCCGACTGCTAGAATAATTTTTTTAGACAAGTGATCATATTCTTCCCAAGCCTATCAGATGCAACTTTATGAAAGAAGTTTGTATTTTGATCACCATTTTTGAGCTAGTGTTGATCAGCACGTTGATGCTAGAAAGCTTCTTGTTGTTGCAAGATATCCAAATATGAATTCTGAACTTCTTGAAATATGACCACAGAGTCTCTAGATCTCTACTATTTCGCAACAGACACAATTGATCTTTACAACTATTCAACCTTTGTTGAAAAGCCTTCGTTAGAGGGTGGCCCCAATTAGACAAATCTTTTCCACATGAAGACAATCTAGCCACCACAAACAAACCAGCATGCCTATATTATATGATGATGGCAAATTCAAAAATTCATGCTCTCGCAGAAATATTAATCAAATAAAATTCAATAATTACTAAATTTTAATTTTTTAAGTTAAAATAATCATTTTAAAATAATATGGAATCAACTTAATTAAAATGAAATAATTTGGTAAGAATTCAATTCATTTAACTAAGCCTCTTATTAAAAATTAAAAATTTCCTTGTTTAAATTATAAGATTTAATTATTTTCAAATAATAAAATTTAAATGAGTTCTATCATATGCTAATATTTATTTCAAATATATAATTATTATTATTATTAATTAAATTGAATTTTCAAGTATAAATTATCTTAAAGGAAATTTTGACTTAAAAAATATATATTAAATGAAACAAATTATTAAATTTTTATATATTTTTATAATTTAAAAATTATATAATTGACCAAACAATTTAAGAACTTGAGAATATATATATATATATATTTGTTTTTCTAAATCCAATCTTTCCATAATTTTTGAATAAAAAATTATATATGATATATATATATATATATCCAAGATTTTATTCTCCACCAAACCGCACGAAGACTTTTCACCCAAAACAATTCTAAACAGACGATGAGATGAATAGTTTTAGAAATGTTCACTTAACTACTTAAAAAATAATTTTTATTATTAAAATATTATAAAAATTAAAAATATTTATATTTTTATAAAAAATTTATGTAAAATTTTAAAAATATATTATTTTTTAATAAAATAATTTTTTTAAAAATATTTCTTTTCTCACTATAATCAATATTTTACTTAAAATTTTTATTTTTTTAAACTTTAATATTAAATAAAATATTCTAATAAAATAATAAAAATTAATATTTTAAATTATTTTTTATAATATAAAAATTATAATTTTTTAAAAAATATATTTTTAATTATAAAAAATGTAACACTAAAAAATAAAAATAAAATAAAATATACAAAAATATATTAATAAAAATTATTAAATTTATTTTTAAATAAAAAATTTATGTAAAATTTTAAAAATATATTATTTTTTAATAAAATAATTTTTTTAAAAATATTTCTTTTCTCACTATAATCAATATTTTACTTAAAATTTTTATTTTTTTAAACTTTAATATTAAATAAAATATTCTAATAAAATAATAAAAATTAATATTTTAAATTATTTTTTATAATATAAAAATTATAATTTTTTAAAAAATATATTTTTAATTATAAAAAATGTAACACTAAAAAATAAAAATAAAATAAAATATACAAAAATATATTAATAAAAATTATTAAATTTATTTTTAAATAAAAAATTTTACACATTATATATATAAAAAAATATATAAAATATATAAAATTTTATTATGTAGATATATAGTAGATGTATTGTAGATATATTATAGATGTACTATAGATATTATAGATGTATTGTAAATATTATGTACATATTATATATTTATTATTTAAGTTATGTATATTTTATGAAAAAAATATTAAATATTATATGAATATTGTATTAATGTTGTATAGAATTTGCTAGAATATAAAATTAAAAATAAAATAAAATAAATATTAAAAAATTATGTATATGTGTTGTAGATTTATTGTAGATGTATTATTGATGTGTTATGTTTATTTTTTGTGTGTATATTAAAAATAGGACAAAATTTTTTTTTAAAATAAAGAATATAAATAAAATCAAATTATTAAAAAATGAAAATAAAAAATAGAAAAATAAAATAAAAAAAATATTACCGTTGTAGAAAGTGAAAATGAAACTAAAATCGCTGGTTCCGTATATTTGAAAAATGAAAGTTTACAAGAGATATACATTGTAAATATCCCATAGTTTTATGGACAGATATTCATTTGTTTCGACGTGGAAATTTATGCTTATTTTAATATGATTTTAAGAGTATAAACAAATTATTGTAAGGGATTTCATGTCCCTTGCAAAATTCGTTGCAAATCTTTTTTAAAACTATACTATTTTATTTATATATTTTATATTTAAATTTTGTTTATTAAAATTTTTATTAATTGAATATATATATATATATATATCTCACTCAAATATTTTTATATTATTCATTTTTAGAATAAAAATATTACTTTATTTCTATTTATAAATATCCAAATTAAAGAAAGTAAATGAAAAATTAAAATTTCCTAATTTTTAACTAAAATTATTAAAATAGATAATTTATTATCTTTAAAAATAACTAGATATTTTTAACTTTTTTAACATATATATATTAATAGAAAGATAATGTTAATGAAATTGAATAATAAATTAATAAAAAAAATTACCTATATTATATGTGATATGTAGATAGATGGATAAGAACATAGAACACATTATTATAGGAACATATTAATATTATATTATTAATATTATTTAATGTAATAATAAACAGAATAATAATATTAATAGAATAGAATAGTGAAAAATAAATATTTAAAATGAAATAATATTAGTTAATAATATGAATATATATAATTAAATAAAAATATAGAAATATACAATAATAGAATATATATATATAATATAGAAATAAAAATATATTAATATTATATTATTAATATTATTTAATATAATATTTTTAAATAATAAAAAAAATATTGATAAATAATTAGTAAATAAAAAATATAAATTTCCTAGTGTAATGGTTAAATTACTAATTTGTCATATAATTATATTAATTTTGTTTTATTTTAAAAATAAATAAATAATAAACTAAACAACTACAATAAACGGTGCATTGTTATGCGTTTTATTTACTTTCACACTTAGAATATTTGAAACACTCACATTAATTTACTCTTCTTAACAATTTTCTCTTCTCATGCTGTGGCTATGTTGAACGATCAATGTCACCAGCGCTATTACTATCATCCCCGACACAACAACGCTCATCATCAATGCCATCTTCGATATCTCTAAGTGTTTTGTTCAGGTGTATTTCACTTTCTCATATATTTTTTTATTTTTTTTCTAAAAATCCTAAGATTAAAATTCTTTTTTGTTACTATTAATTAATAAATTAATTTGACCAATTTATTTTTGATTTAGTATTAAAACTATGAGGTTTCATACTAATGAGTGTTTTAAGTTTTACGAATGAATTAATTATATTAATATTTAATAATTAAATTAGAAAATTTAATTATTTAAATAAATAATATTTTTTTATTTAAATAAGGTATTATTATATTTTCTGTTAGCATCGAAAATATAATTAATATTTTTAGCAGTAAATTAAATTTTTCTATTTAGAATAAAAAATTAATTAATTAATATTTGGTGGATAATCTAATTTATATATTAAATAATTATTTATATATTTAATATTTAAATAATTATAATTTATATATATATATATAATATTTTGTAAATTTCTATGGCCAATACGTGGCCATAGAAGAGAAATGTTAAGTGCATTATAAACATGCACATTACCAAAAGTTGTAATTTGCATTTCATTGTAACAGTGGCCATCAAGTTTGATGAGTAATACTTTATAAGTTAAATACATTGACATGTGGCCTTTTGGTGGCACGTAAGACATGAGCCACGTTTTGCACGTGTATATATATATGTGCTATTTAAAAAGAAAACACACGGATTTTCTTTTTCTTTTAGGCTATATGTCATATATTTTGCTTCATAATTAAATCTTTGATATAAACTTGCTCTGATTGAATACTGGCCTGATACCAACAAAAATTAAAGGATCGCAAGGAAAAACTAATATTGAAAATTAAATATTATCATTTTAATTTTTTTAAATCAGATTAGTAGAAAATCGAAAATAAATACGGAATAGTAACACATAATTTGATAACGGAGCTTGGCCAATTATGCCTACGTCTTCGGAGTTGCTGCAGACTTCTATTAAGAAGAAAAATATACCGTGTTTATAAACACTCACACCTCGCACCCAATTATCCCCAAGAAATTTGAACATAAATTCTCTTAAAGAAATTTTCTAATAGACGTGATCAAGAGTATAAAAATTACTTAACTTAATTTTTGCTAGGCTCATTCTGATACCAGTTGTTAAAAAAAACAGAGAGAATAGAAAGAAAATTAATAAAAAGAAATATCAGAGCGGGTCTAACAAAAATTAACTCAAGTAACTTTTGTGCTCTTGATCACGTCTATTAGAAAATTTCTTTAAGAGGATTTCTGTTAAAATTTCTTGGGGATAATTGAGTGAGAGGCGTGAGTGTGTAATATTTTAAACTATACCCTAAAAATTTTGGAATACTTATTATTGTATTTGGATTAAATATTATAATTGTATATATGTTTAAGTGGGAAGATAAGAAAGGAAAAATGAGTGTGCATATGTTGTATATATAGGGATATATACAACATATATAAGTCAACTCATGAGTTGGTCAAAAGAAATATTTAATTTTATTTGAATTAATTGAATTGGAAATTATTAAGTGGAAGAGGATATTTATAATATTTTATTATATTTAATTGCTTGGTAGATATTTAAAGAGAGGTTTTGTGGTTTAGAGAAGTTGACTTGGTTTTTCTATCATCTTCTTCTTTTTCTTCCTTTGTTTTGGCCGGCTATCACTATAGCAAGAGAGGAAAGAGAGATTTTGCTCATCCAAACTCAAGATTGAAGGGTGTTTCAAGGGATCAAGATGAAAATTTACCAAAAGTGATGAAAACCCTTAGAATTCTAACTGTTTTGTGTATGTGATAGTTGTGATTTGTGTTTGTTTTGGTATTTTTACAAGTTTATTATGGTTTATTGATGTGTTTGGTTAAGTTTGTTTGGAGTGGAAGATGGTAAAAGAAAGAGGTTTGTTGGATGTAGTGCTGTTGTTGCCGGAATCAAGATGGAAACTTATCAAAAGTGATGAAAACACTTAGAATTTCAACTTGATCACTTGAAATACCCTTCAATCTTGAGTTTGGATAAGCAAAATTTCTCTTTCCTCTCTTGCTATGGTGATAGCCGGCCAAAACAAAGGAAGAAGAAGAAGATAGAAAAACAAAGTCAACATTCTTAACCACAAAACCTCTCTTTAAATATCCACCAAGCAATTAAATATAATAAAATATTATAAATATCCTCTTCCACTTAATAATTTCCAATTCAATTAATTCAAATAAAATTAAATATTTCTTTTGACCAACTCATGAGTTGACTTGTATATGTTGTATATACCCTTATATATACAACATATACACACTCCTCTTTCCTTTCTTATCTTCCCACTTAAACATATATACAATTATAACATTTAATCCAAATATAACAATAAGTATTCCAAAATTTTTAAGGTATAGTTTGGGATATTACAGAGTATTTGTAAACACAGTATATTTTTCTCCTTAATAAAAGTCTGCAGCAGCTCTAGAGACGTAGACATAATTGGCCGAACTCCGTTATCAAATTGTGTGTTACTATTTTGCATTTATTTTTGCTTTTCTACTAATCTGGTTTAAGAAAAATATAGTGATAATATTTATTTTCCAACAACTAATAATTTAAAAGATTTAACTAAGCAGTAGTCAATCAGGCATAAGCCCCACTCTTAGATCTAAACAGATATTTAAATAAAATTTAAATAAATATAAAATAATAAAGACTATATTAAAAATAACATAAATACTTTATTAATATTTAAAAATATACAGAATATAAATATACAGAAATACTAGTATGTGGAATTGTTACACCCAAGTGCAGATAAAAATACTGTACATTCGGATTCAGCTCCTAAATTTATATCTGGATTTTCATCCTATATATCAATAGATCTAATATTTATATGAAGATACAGATAATATAAATTTATACAAAAAATAAATTATTGGTATATTATTTTTCGTTATACCAGGTAATGCAGGCTTATAGATCATACTCACAACTAGTAGCTGTTATAATTGGATGTCCAGCTTATACCAATAATTCTTTAAAATATAAAAACTTTACAGATTTCTGATGTACCAGATCAAAACAAGCTGCAGGTACAGAGCATACTTATACAACACAATCTTTAAATTTAAAATACAAATTATAACTTACAAGAGAGATATACAATAGTAGAAATACAGGTATAAAAGAAGGTCTATAAGTGAAAGAGAAAAGGGAAGGAGGTATTCTGAGTATGGAAGCTCTTCTTAGTTCCTAAGAGTAAGAGGGTTTTGAAGTTCACTCCAGGCTTCAGAAATGGCTCCTTAAATACACAAAGGGCTTTAGTTTTATACTGTTCTCATCACATGCCTGGTACTGTAGATGAATAGTAACTTATCATTACTATTTACCTTTACTGTACCTTCATGCATCTGAAACTGTGAAAAAATAGTACCTTGTCAGGAGATACTATTTATTTTACTGTTGAGAATTGTAGATGAACAGTTCTTCTCACTTTACTATTAGTTTTCTCTGGTGAATACTGTTGATGAATAATATTTTGTCAGTGAGCACCATCTTTATTGACTCTAGTGAAGAAATGAGATTTTTTTTGCCTTTATTTTGATGAGTCTGAGTCAGATTTATTTTTCTTTTTCTTTTCTGTTTTATTTTTCTTTTCTTTCTATTATTTTTTTCTTTATTTTTTCTTTTTCTCTTTCTTTTTTCTTTTCTTTTTCTTTTTTCTTTATTTTTTATTTTTTATATTTTATTTTTATGGGGGACAGGATCTCATAACAGTCATCTTCATTGTTGGGACAATAGTCTGAGTTAGATATCTCAGTGGAGGATGATATCATGGATGATGTGGAGGATGATATCATGGATGATGAAGAGGAGTCAGAAGAGGAATGAGACTTCTTTCTTCTGGAATGGGTTTTAGACAATTTCTTGGATTGGACATTATTCAAAGATCCAGCAGAGCTAGTTCTCCGAGGCTTTATGGGCTCAGAGGTTGAAAAAAGAGATTCAACTATCTGTTGCATTAAGGCTTTATAATCTTCAAGAGTTTTAGCAGCTGCCAGAAGGGCAATATTTTGGGCTCTTTGGGCTCCAAAGAAAAAAGATAATTTTGGGTCAAAACCACCATCATTCCTTTTGAGAAGCCACTGCTCACCATTTGATTTTAGTTTTTTATAATATTACAGGGATATTAGAACCAGGTTGTATTCCAGTATCGAAATACCATTAGTATATCCAAGGAATATTAAAGGCCATTGAAAAGAGAAGAAGAGGGAAAAAATTTTTTTCAAATGGGCTTGGATTAATGGGCTTCAAAATATTGGAAGGCTAATAGTACATCTTATGATAGTATACGGTCTTCACTACCACAGTAGTACCAACAGTCCACAAACCACATGGGTAGTTTGTCAACTTTATATTAGAATAGAAATATATCAGTCAGGAATGAATTTGGCCAGGATTTTGAAAAAAGAAGGCTTTGGTCTAGGCTTCAATATAATCCCAAGAGTTATAGGATTGACAATAAGAGGTTTAGGAAGGGCTTTAAACTGCACAAGGATGTGCAGAGATCTTCCCTATTCAGAAGGATGGAGAATCCTTTTAATTTTAAAGGAGGAATAGGCAATGGCATCTTTTTCCCTCTGATTAAAGTTATGTTTTAAAAATATAGATTCAGAGTCAACAAGAATATTTAAAAAATACTCTTGAGGTTTAGACAAATTATTAGCTTTAAAATACTAACCTTTAGGTAACACAGATTCAATTATCTTTCATGGATTCTGCTGAGCAAATCCATATTCAATAATTAATTTTGTACTAAAATATATTTTAGTAAACCATTCTGATTTAGAATGTTTTACTGAAAAGTTTGAAGAAATAATTTGAGTTGATGGGTTTGAAACAATCAACTTATGTTTAGAAATATTTTGAGATAGAGTTTTAGGAGTTGAAGATTCTCCTATCTCAATTTGTTGCTTTAAATATGGGATCAGAGCATTCTCACCTGGAACCCTTAGAGGAGGTTCGTGTCCCATCTTTAAAAGGGCTTTAACCATCTCTGGACATTGGGCAAACTGGGAGACCCATTTTTTCATTTAGGCTTTTATTCTTCCTCTATAACTTTATCAGCCCAATGCTTAGGATGTTTAATTGTGACTTTAGTAATCTCATCTGAGTGATCAGACAAGGCTTTAGGAGTGTCTTTAGGAGAGTCTGGCTTTAGGGTTTCTTTATCTTCATTTTTTCTATTTTTCTTCCCTATATTGTCTGGAAAAAAATTCACAGGTTAGAAAATCTGGTAGACTATTGTTTACTCACTTTATAAATTCAATAACAAAATAAAAAATACTTAAAATAGCTTGTCATCTAGCAAATATATGCTTTGAAGCAAGGTTTTTTGCATCTTTTTGTAAAACCTCTTTATCACTTTTACAATCAATTCTCAGTAAAAACTTTTGAATTAATAAATCAGATTGAAATTTTAACTTACATAAAACAACACTCAAAATTTCTTTCTTAATAGTAGAATAATTTAATTGGGTTGGACTCTAATATTTTGAATAGAACTGAACTATGGTTTCTTTTTTCTCTTTATTATGTTTTAAAAATTCACCAAATCATATATCTGAAGAATCGGTCTTAACTATTTTAGGAGCTAATGAGTCAATTATATGGAGACAGGGAATTATCTTTACTAAGGCTTTTATTTATTTTACTATACTAGTATGGACCTCTATCCATGGGTCTGGAGACAGGGAATGGTCTTTACTAAGTCTTTTATCTTATTCATTGCTTCTTTTAATTTATCTGAATTCTTTACTGCTGTTAATTCTTTATCTAATCTTTTTTAAATATGAATTCTTTATTAATTATATTTAGTTCTCTATCTATACTTTCTACATTATTGATCATAAAAGAGGTTGTGGGTGATTCAGGTGGAGAAGGAGATTGTTCTCTATCCTGATGTTGACTATAATTATGGTTTGGTTCCAAAAGATTCATAGTTTCTGTTGGATTATAAAAAAGATGTGGTACAGTTATACTGTAATCTACACCTTTCAATTTACTACTAGTTTCAGGTATATCTGATGGAGAATACCTAGACTTTACTACTATTTGTATAATAGGTTTAGGTTCATTTTCTTTGTATGAGGCATAAATAACAGAGAGTAACTGCGAAACTCTACCTATATCAACTGTCGAAACAAAAGAGGAAGAGTCTAAATATCTACTGTTGATACTATGTCTATTAAATTTTAATTTAACTTTGTCATATTCATACTGTTCAATTTTACTGAGTTTTATATTAGACTTTACTATTTTCTTTGGTTCTGAAGGGGGAACATCATCTTCCAAGACCCATTTATCAGGGAGACTAATATCTTTTTACTGAATAGTCTTAGGGATTACTGTATTGGCTTTACTTAAGTCTGTTTGTAAGAATTTAGTTTTTTCTAATTTAGATTTTATTATATACTTTATTGCAAATGCAGATACCATAACTTTATGCTTTATTTTATACATTAATGCTACAGGAATGGATCCTTCAAGCATTTAATAATTATGAATTTTAATTTTTAATACTACACTTTTCAATTTGTTCAGATCATTTAAGGATATAGTTATATAAGAAAAACAGTCAAATGAGATAGGTCCACTACTCAGACTGGTTTCTGTTGTTCCTAATAATGAGTCATTAAAATTTACAAACCTAGCATCTCTAACAATTACTAGAATACTAGTATTTAATCCTTCTCTGGTTAAAAGCTTTATTCCTATCTTTACAATCCTATAGGTATATATTTATATTTTTTTACTTTTATGGTCCTTTATAGATTCTGCAGATAATAATGTTATTTTTTTAAAGAGTTTACTTAATTGTACATCCCTTTCTTCAGTTTTAATTATGTAATCATTCTTAAATATATTTAATTTAATAATTTTATAAATATGTTCTTTATCTATGTTAGGTATTACCCAATTATCAATTGCTTTATTAAAATCTTCTAATATTACTTAATTTCTATTTACAATCCTTTTACTTTCTGATGACTCAGAGTTATTAGATTTAGTTGTACTAGCAGATTTACATAAAAATGGTTCCATTTTTAAATATTTAAAAAATAGATTTTAAAGTGTTTTCATATTTTTTTCAGATGCGACCACTGACTTACTGTCCTAAATGTCTAACCATCGGTTGAAATGGGTCTTACTACATATCCAAATCCTAAATAATACTTATCACTTTTAGATCTATAAATCAAAATTTTAATTATGGAAGCAAGTTTATATCTATCTACTATCACCCCTAAAAAGAGAATGACTCTGATACCAATAAAAACTAAAGCATCATAAGGAGAAACTAATAATTTAAAAGATTTAACTAAACAGTAGTCAATCAGGCATAAGCCTCACTCTTAGATCTAAAAAGATATTTAAATAAAATTTAAATAAATATAAAATAATAAAAACTATATTAAAAATAAAATAAATACTTTATTAATATTTAAAAATATATAGAATATAAATATACAGAAACACTAGTATGTGGAATTGTTACACCTAAGTACAGATAGAAATACTTTCTATTTGGATTCAGCTCCTAAATTTATATCTGGATTTTCATCCTATATACCAATAGATAAAATATTTATATGGAGATACAGATAATATAAATTTATACACAAGATAGATTATTGGTATATTGCTTTTCGTTATATCAGGTACCACAGGCATATAGATCCTGCTCACAGTCAGTAGCTGTTACAATCGGATGTCCAGCTTATACCAATAATTCTTTAAAATATAAAAGCTTTACAGATTTCTGATGTACCATATCAGAACAAGCTGCAGGTACAGAGCATACTTATACAACACAATCTTTAAATTTAAAATAAAAAACTTTAAAATACAAATTATAACTTACAAGAGAGATATACAGCAGTAGAAATACAGGTATGGAAGAATTTCTATAAGTAAAAGAGAAAAGGGAAGGAGGTATTTTGAGTCTGGAAGTTCTTCTTAGTTCTTGAGAGTAAGAGGGTTCTAAAGTTCGCTCCAGGCTTCAGAAATGGCTCCCTAAATAAACAGAGGGCTTTAGCTTTATACTGTTCTCGTCACATGCCTAGTACTGTAGATAAATAGTAAATTATCATTACTGTTTACCTTCATTGTAACTTCACGAGTCCAGAACTGTAAAAAAATAGTACCTTGTCGGGGGTACTATTTACTTTACTGTTGAGAACTTTAGATGAACAGTTCTTCTCACTTTGCTGTTGATTTTCTCTAGTGAATACTATTGATGAATAGTATTTTGTCAGTAGGCACCATCTTTATTGACTCTAGTGAAGAAATGAGGTTTCTTTTGCTTTTATTTTGACGAGTTTGAGTCACATTTCTTTTTATTTTTCTTTTGTTTCTTTTCTTTTTTTCTTTTTTTCTTTTCTATTTCTTTTTTCTTTCTTTTTTTCTTTTTATTTTTATGGGGGACAGGATCCCATAATAGTCATCTTTATTACTGGGACAATAGTCTAGGTCAGATGTCTTAGTGGAGGATGATGTCATGGATGATGAAGAGGAGTCAGAAGAGGAAGGAGACTTCTTTCTTTCTGGAATGGGCTTTAGACGATTTCTTGGATTGGACTTTATTTGAAGATCCAGCAGAGTTAGTTCTCCGAGGCTTTATGGGCTCAGAGGTTGAAGAAAGAGATTCAACCATCTGTTGCATTTAGCCTTTATAATCTTCAGGAGTTTTAACGGCTGTCAAAAGGGCAATATTTTGGTCTCTTTGGGCTCCAAAAGAAATAGAATATTTTAAGTCGAAACCACCATGATTCCTTTTAAGAAGTCAATGCTTTACAGTGTGCTCAAATGTAGAGTTGCGAAAGGCACTCCACCATTTGATTTTAGTTTTTCTTAATATTACAGGAATATTGGAACCAGATTGTATTTCAGTATTGAAATACCACTGGTATACCAAAGAAATATTAAATGCCACTGAAAAGAGAAGAAGAGGGGAAATTTTCTTTTCAAATGGACTTGGATTGAAGTGGGCTTTAAGATATTGAAAGGCCAATAGTATATCTTGCGATAATATACGGTCTTTACTACCACAGTAGTACCACCAGTCCACAAACCACATGGGTAGTTTATAAAATTTTATATTGGAATCGAAATATATCAGCCAGAAATGGGTTTGACCAGGGTTTTAAAAAAATAAGGCTTTGGTCCAGGCTTCAATATAATCTCAATAGTTATAGGATGGATAATAAGAGGATTTAGGAAGGGCTTTAAACTGAAAAGGGATGTACAGAGGTCTTTTCGATTCAGAAGGATAGAAAATCCTTTTAATTTTAAAGGAGAAATAGGCAATGACATCCTTTTTCCTCTAATTAAAGTTATGCTTCAAAATTAAAGATTCAGAGTCAATAAGAATATTAAAAAAATACTCTTGAGATTTAGACAAATCATTAGCTTTAAAATATCAATCTTTAGGTAATACAGATTCAATTATCTTCTATGGATTCTGCCGAGCAGATCCATATTCAATGATTAATAATGTACTAAAATATATTTTAGTAAACCATTCTGATTTAGAATATTTTATTGAAAAGTTTGAAAATATAATTTGAGTTGATGGGTTCGAAACAATGAACTCAATTTTAGAAATATTTTAAGATAGGGTTTTAGGAGTTGAAGATTTTCTTATCTCAATTTGTTACTTTAAATATGATATTAGAGCATTCTCACCTGGAATCCCTGGAGAAGGTTCGTGTCCCATCTTTAAAAGGGCTTTAACCACCTCTGGAGATTGGTCCAGCTCATTTTTCCATTTAAGCTTTTTGTTCTTTCTCTATAACTATGTCAGCCCAAGGCTTAGGAGGTTTAATTGTGACTTTAGTAATCTCATCTGAGTGATCAGACAAGGCTTTAGGAGTGTCTTGCTTTAGAATTTCTTTATCTTTGTTTTTTCTATTTTTCTTTCCCATGTTGTCTGAAAAAAAAATCATGGGTTAAAAAATCCGGTAGACTATTATTTACTCCCTTTATAAATTCAATATCAAAATAAAAAATAGAAAATCTGTTAGACTATTGTTTACTCCCTTTGTAAAATCTCTTTAGTACTTTTACAATTAATTCTCAGTAAAAACTTTTGATTTAATAAATTATATTGAAATTTTGAAATACATAAAACAATACTCAAAATTTCTTTGTTAATAGTAGAATAATTTAATTGGATTAGACTCCAATGTCCTGAATAGAATTGGACTATAGTTTCTTTTCCTTCTTTAATATATTTTAAAATTTTACCAAATCTTATATCTGAAGAATCAGTCTCAACTATTTTAGGAGCTAATAGGTCAGCTATATGGAGACAAAAAATGGTTTTTATAATGTCTTTATAGTTCTATTTAAGTTGAGATAAAATTTTATAATATAATTTAAGCAACCTAAAAATCTTTGTGACTGAGCTTTATTAAGAATTTGATAAGGAAAATTATCACCAAAGGCTAAGTTTCTTTCTTTAAGTTCTATAATTTCATGTTCTATATAATGTCATAAGAATCTAATCTTAGTTTGAAATAGAGAAATTTTAGCTTTACTTAAAACCAATCCATTATTTTTAATTATCATAAAAATGTCTTTAAATATTTAAAATATTCATCTATAGTTGTAGAGTAAATTAATACATCATCTATATAAACTATACAGAATTTAGTATATGGATTAAATATACCATTCATCACTCTTTGAAACTCAGAAGGTGCATTCTTTAAACCAAAAGGCATAACATTTCATGCATATTGTCCAAATTGAACAGTGAATGCAGTCTTATACCTATCCTTAGGATTAATCTGGATTTGCCAAAATCCTGATTTTATATCAAATTTACTAAAAATATTAACTTTATATAATCTTCCTAATAAATCTTTTTTATTCGGAATAGGATACCTAATCCATTTTAAAGTTTTATTTAATGGTTTATAATTTATTACTAATCTAGGTGCTTCTCTTTCTATTTTAGAGGCATTGTTAATATAAAATACAACACAATACCATGAGCTTCTAATTTAGTAATTAATTTTTTATTTTCTAAATTAATTAATTCACTTTTAAAGAATTTAATCATATCAGGCATCATCTGAATGGGCCGAGCTTTAGTTGTAATAGACTTTTCATCAAAGTCTACTTCATATGGTAGATCAATCATATATTACTTTCTATTCTAAAATACATTTGAAATATCAGCACATAAATCTTTTGTAAATTGAAGCTTTAATTTATTAATTTTATCATGTGTAAATTTATTATTTTTTTATTTTTTTATTTTTTTATAAATGATAATTATTCTTTAAATTAGAAAATTATTCATATTTTGTCTTTATTACAGCATTTATTTGTAATTTATTTATTGAATGAGCTTTTAATAAATTTAGGCTTCTCTTTTTTGATTTTTTTATAAATGAAAAAATAATTTTTTGATTTTTAACTTTAAAACTTACACTATCATCTTTAACAGAGTAAGGCATAATTAAATTCATAAATGACGTTCCTAAGATTACCATATGATAAATATTAGTTAAAATAAAAATATTCTTTATTTTTAAATTTTTATCTATTATTGAAGCTTCTACTTTATCAAGAAAATTTAATTTAGACTTATTTGCAGCAGATAAACTTTTATTAGTTTTCTGTCAAAATCTTTTCGGGACTAGATTAGGTTTAATACAATTTAAATCAGCTCCTGTGTCAAACAAAACTATAATTTCTATATTATAATTATTAAAAAATTTTAATTTTACATTTATTAAATATTTTCTTGATTTAATTTCATGTAACATAAAGATTAAATTATTAGAGATTTTTTCTTTGCTTATAAGACTAATTTTATTATTATTAGTTTCTTCTTTATCTTCTTCATCTTCCTCATCAGAAGAGGTAGAATTTAATAGAGACTTTATTATTTGTGAATCATGCTCTTGTTTAACTTTTAATTCTTTTAATTCCATTTTTATTTCTTTAATTTCTTTTTGTAAATTATTTAATGTTGGTTTATTCTTTATTGTTTTATTTTTATTTAAAATTATAGTTAAATCATATATTTGTTTACTAGAACTAGGTAATACTAAATGTTTAAGTTTATCACTAGTATTTTCTAATATTTTATTTAAAAAATTTTCTTAGATTTTAGGATCATTTATATGTTTTATTGATTCTAAAATAGATTCTTGTTCTTTAGTTAAAATATTTATTGATTTACAACTATCTTCGGAACTAGTTTCTGATCCTATGTCATCTAGTTAATTTATTTCTTCAGAATTTGAATAGCTCTCAGAGTCTGAGTAATCTAAATATAATTCATGAATTTTATTTAATACAGATTATTCTAAATTTAATTCTTATAATTTTTATCAAATTTACAAAATATAGATGTTTGTCCTTTTCTACCATAATTATAACATATTAAATCTTTATACGATCTAAATTATTTATCTTTTCTTTTAAATAGTTTATTACTAGGTTTTTTAGATTTAAAAGACTTGTAAGATTTCTGTTTCTTATAATAATCTTCTTTATTATATTTTTTTATAACTCTTCTTATATTTTTTTATATGATTTTTTATATTTTGTAGAACACTGACCATTACAATATTTATATTTCCGAGTTATACTATAATCAAATTATTTACAGAATGAGCCTAACTTTTGTTTAGTCTTTCTCATCTCATATTTTAATAATTTTTGGAGTTTTATCTGATGACAGAGCTTTAAACCATCCTTTTTAACTATATTAATTAATTGACCACAAGTCAAATTATTATAAGGAATAGAGTTTTTATATTCCTGTTTTATATGATTTCTAACTTTTTCTCCTAGAAAAAAGGACAATTCTGCTAAGAATTTTTTCCTCCAAAAAGTCTGGTTAAAATTTTCTTTAAGCATAATCCTAGTTAAGAAAGTTATTTTATAAAACTGAAAATCACTAAGTTTTTTACACCTAAGGTTACTTAGTAATTTAATATTTTTATCCTTTAAATGAGTAGGATCTCCTATAAAGTGAAGTGATATAGTCAGAATTAGTATTGCCACTGCTTCCTGAATAGTATCACAATATTCATTTAATATAGATGTTTCATCTTCATAAGTCTTTATAGCATTTAACATTTCTAAATGTTGTTCGTCAGTGAGATGATTATCCTACCAACCTTTTAATTAGCCTCTGAAGCCAGCTATAAGTAATTCTGCTACAGTTTTATCTGATGCATTAGTTTGGGTTCTATAAGCATTGGTAGGGCTATTCAAAAAGCCCATGACCCGAAAAATCTGATCCAGCCGGAAGGGTTCGAGCCGGGTTGGGTAGGCACAAATTCATAATAGGGTAGGGCTTCGGGTTCTAAATTAAAACCCGAAGTATTCTCGGGTTAAGCTTCGGGTTGGGGTTAAAAATTTTTGGGCTAGCCCGACCTGAGATAATTTTTTTGTATATATTTTTTTAAAAATATATATTTTGATAATTTAAATTTCATATAAAAAAATTTTAAAAATTTAAAATATTGTATGTATTTTATGATATTTGGGAATTTTAAAAATTTAATCCATGAAAATTTATTTTTATATTTTATATTTTTTTACTTGAATAATGAAATAAATAATTAAATAACTAAATAATTAAATAATTTAGTTATTATAAATATTGATATAATAATTTATATATTATTAGATATAATTTGGTATAATAAATTTTAAAGTAATATTTATAGATAAATTTTATTGAAATTATTTTTTAAAAATTATCCTTTCATTTTTTTAATTTTAAAAAAAGGGTCGGCTCGGCCTGACCCGAAACTCGGTCAGGCCCGAAGTGGCCAGGCCCGACCGGGCTTAGAGCTGGGCCACGTACTGCAATTTGGAGCCCGAATACTTTTTTGGCCGGGCTGCGATCTAGAGTGAAACCTGGCCCGTGAACACCCCTAAGCATTGACAGCTATTGTCATTTGTTGTAGAAGACTTAGAATAATATATTCTGACAGACTATAAATGTTTCATTCATAAACTGAAGAGATATTATATTTATATTGTGATAAAGTATTAGGTCTATCTATGATTCTTAAGTCTGAAGCAGACATTCTAGGTACTATAGATTGATTATGTGTTATACGATTTATCTGTGGGTCTATAACTTCACTAAAAGATTCATGGTTTTTAGTTTCAGATTGAGAATTCTCAACTGATTCTGAATCTTGATATTGAGTTACTATACTAAAAGTTTTAGAAGCTTTAGATTGAGAAGTTTCTTGAACTACCTGTTTTGATCTAGATGAATAATCAATTTTACTTAATTATTCTCTAATTGCTTTTACAAAATTAGAATCTTTAGATTTAACTTTTTTTGTCCTGTTTTTGAAACTTTAAAAGGTTTAAAAATATGGGACTTTAATTTTTTATCTGAAACAGTTTTCTCAACTGTTGTTATTATTTCTTTATCTTTAATAGAATTTTTTATTCTATTTAACTGTTGACCTATACTTAGTAAATGTGCATTACTAAAGTAATTTTATTCTAATATCTTTTTATTTGGGTCATTTTTTGCTATAGTTTTAAATAGTGTAATTTGAATTTCTCTATCGCCATACATAAATATACTTGAAGCTTTAGGTGGATGTTCACTTTGTATAATTTTATCATTTATTTTTCATTATGTTCCTTTATTTCTAACTATTATAGGATTTATCAATTTTTCTGCTTTAAGTTTTCCTCTATAAATTTTTTTAAACCAATAAAAAAATTTTATATTAACTTCATATTATTTTACAAAATTAATATATTCATTCTTTACTGATTCAATGTCTTTTACCTTATTCATTGCTTCTTTTAATTTTTCTAAATTTTTTTACTGCTGTTAATTCTTTATCTAACTTATCTTTTTTAAATATAAATTATTTATTAATTACATTTAGTTCTCTATCTATGCTTTCTACATTATTGGTCATAAAGGAGACTGCGGGTGATTCAGATAGAGAAGGAGATTATTCTCTATCCTGATGTTGACTATAATTAGAGTTTGGTTCCAAAGTATTCATGGTTCCTGTTGGATTATAAAAAAAATATGGTACAGTTGTACTATAATCTACACTTTTCAATTTACTACTAATTTTAGGTATATTTGATGTAGAATACCTAGACTTTACTACTGTTTGTATAATAGGTTTAGGTTCATTTTCTTTATATGAGGCATATATAACAAAGGATAACTGCGGAGCTCTACCTATGCCAACTATCGAAATAGAAGGGGAAGAGTCTGAAAGGGGAAGAGTCTGAATACTTACTACTGATACTATTTCTATTAAATTTTAATTTAACTTTACTATCTTCATACTATCAGAATATAATATTCTAAGTCTTCTACAACAAATGACAATGGTTGCTAATGCTTATAGAACCCAAACTGATACATCAGATAAAACTATAGCAAAATTACTTATAGCTGGCTTCATAGACCAATTAAAAAGTTGGTAGGATAATCATCTCACTGACGAATAATATTTAGAAATATCAAATGCTATAAAGACTTATGAAGATGGAACACCTATATTAAATAAATATTGTGATATTATTCAGGATGCAGTGGCAACACTAATTTTGACTATATCACTTCACTTTATAGGAGATTCTACTCATTTAAAGGATAAAAATGTTGAATTACTATGTAACCTTAAGTATAAAAAATTTAGTAATTTTTAGTTTTATAAAATAACTTTCTTAACTAGGATTATGGTTAGATAAGATTCTAGCCAGGCTTTCTGGAAGAAAAAATTCTTAGCAGGATTGCCCTTTTTTCTATGAGAGAAAATTAGGAATCATATAAAATAAGAATATGAAAACTCTATTCTCTATAATAATTTGACTTATGGTCAATTGATTAATATAGTTCAAAAGGAAGGTTTAAAGCTCTGTCAAGAGATAAAATTCAAAAATCATTAAAATATGAGATGAGAAAGACTAAACAAGAGTTAAGCTCGTTCTGTAAATAATTTGATTATAGTATAACTCAGAAATATAAAGATTATAATTATCAGTATTCTACAAAATATAAGAAACCATATAAAAAATATAAGAAGAGTTATAAAAGAAAATATAATAAAGAAGATTATTATAGGAAACAGAAATCTTATAAGTCTTATAAATCTAAAAAACCTAGTAATAAATTATTTAAAAGAAAAGATAAACAATTTAGATCGTATAAAGATTTAATATGTTGTAATTGTGGTAGAAAATGATATAAATCTAGATTTTGCAAATTTGATAAAAAAAATTACAAGAATTAAATTTAGAAGAATCTGTATTAAATAAAATTCATGAATTATATTTAGATTACTTAGACTCTGAAAGCTCTTCAGATTCTGAAAAAATAAATCAAATATATGACATATGATCAAAAACTAATTCTGAAGATAGTTGTAAATTAATAAATATTTTAACTAAATAACAAGAATCTATTTTAGAAGCAATAAAACATATAAATGATCCTAAAATCTAAGAAAATTTTTTAAATAAAATATTAGATAATACTAGTGATAAACCTAAACATTCAATATTACCAGGTACTAGTAAACAAATATATAATTTAACTATAATTTTAAATAAAAATAAAATAATAAAGAATAAACCAACATTAAATGATTTATAAAAAGAAATTAAAAAAATAAAAATGGAATTAAAAGTTAAACAAGAGCATGATTCACAAATAATAAAGTCTCTATTAAATTCTACCTCTTTTGATGAGGAAGAAGAAGAAGATAAAGAAGAAACTAATAATAATGAAATTAGTCTAATAAGCAAAGAAAAAATTTCTGATAATATAGTCTTTATGTTACATGAAATTACATCAAGAAAATATTTAATCAAGGTAAAATTAAAATTTTTAAATAATTATAATATAGAAACTATAGCTTTGTTTGATACATGAGTTGATTTAAATTGTATTAAACCTAGTCTAGCTCTTAAAAGATTTTGGCAGAAAACTAATGAGAGCTTATCTGCTGTAAATAAGTCTAAATTAAATATTCTTGATAAAGCAGAAGCTTCAATAATAGATAAAAATTTAGAAATAAAGAATATATTTAATTTAACTAATATTCATCATATGGTAATCTTAGAAACGCCATTTATCAATTTAATTATGATTTGCTCTATTAAATATGATAGTATAAGCTTTAAAGTTAAAAATTAAAAAATTATTTTTCCATTTATAGAAAAATAAAAAAAGAGAAACTTAAATTTATTAAAAGCTCATTCAATAAATGAATTATAAATAAATGTTGTAATAAAGGCAAAATCTGAAAAATTTTATAATTTAAAGAATAATTATCATTTATAAAAAATAAATGAATAATTAAATAATAAATTTACACAAGATAAAATTAATAAATTAAAGCTTCAAATTGAAAAATATTTATATGCTGATATTCGAAATACATTTTGAAATAGAAAGTAACATATGGTTGATCTACCATATGAAGTAGGTTTTGATGAAAAGTCTATTACAACTAAAGCTTGGCCCATCCAGATGGCGCCTGATATGATTGAATTCTGTAAAAAGGAAATAAATGATTTAGAAAATAAAAAAATAATTACTAAATCTAGAAGTCAATGGTCTTGTAAAACAAATAAAAGTCTTAGTGAAGACCATTCCATGTCTCCATATAGTTGATCCATTAGCTCCTAAAATAGTTGAGACTGATGCTTCAGATATAAGATTTGGTGAAATTTTAAAATAGATTAAAGAGGAAAAAGAAAACATAGTCCAGTTCTATTTAGAACATTGGAGTCCAACCCAATTAAATTATTCTACTATTAAAAAAAATTTGAGTATTATTTTATGTATTTTAAAATTTTAATCTAATTTATTAAATTAAAAGTTTTAACTGAGAATTGATTATAAAAGTGCTAAAGAGGTTTTACAAAAAGATTTAAAAACCTTACTTCAAACCAAATATTTTCTAGATGACAAGCTATTTTAAGTATTTTTTATTTAGATATTGAATTTATATATGTAGTAAACAATAGTCTACCAGATTTTCTAACCAGTGAATTTCTTTCCAGACAACATGGGAAAGAAAATAGAAAAAATAAAGATAAAGAAACCTTAAAGCCAGACTCTCCTAAAGCCTTGTCTGATCACTCAGATGAGATTACTAAAGTCATAATTAAACCTCCTAAGCTTTGGACTGATATAGTTATAGAGGAAGAACAAAAAGCCCAAATAGAAAAATAGGTCTCCCAACTGGCACAATCTCCAGAGGTAGTTAAAGCTCTTTTAAAGATGGGACAAATCTCCCTAGGGGTTCCAGGTGAGAATGCTCTGATTCCATATTTAAAGCAATATAATTGGAAAATATTCAACTCTTAAAACCCTATCGCAAAATATTTCTAAAGATGAGTTGATTGTTTTAAACCCATCAACTCAAATTATTTCTTCAAACATTTTAGTAAAATATTCTAAATCAGAATGATTTACTAAAACATATTTTAGTATAAAATTAATTATTGAATATGGATCTGCTAATCAGAATCCATAGAAGATAATTGAATTTATATTACCTAAAGATTGGTATTTTAAAGCTAATAATTTGTCTAAATCTCAAAAGTATTTTTTAAATATTTTTGTTGACTCTAAATCTATATTTTTAAAGCATAACTTTAATCCGGGAAAAAAAGATATCATTGCCTATTCCTCCTTTAAAATTAAAAGGATTCTCCATCCTTCTGAATGGAGGAAGACCTTTGCATATCCCTGTGCAGTTTAAAGCCATTCCTAAAGCCTCTTATTGTCCATCCTATAACTATTGGAATTATATTGAAGTCTGGACCAAAGCCTTATTTTTTTTAAAATCCTGGCTAACCCATTCCTGGCTGATATATTTTGGTTCCAATATAAAGTTTGACAAACTACCCATGTGATTTGTGAATTGGTGGTATTACTGTGGTAGTGAAGATCGTATACTATCACAAGATGTACTATTGGCCTTTCAATATTTTAAAGCCCACTTCAATCCAAGTCTATTTGAAAAGAAATTTTCCCTTCTTCTTCTCTTTTCAATGGCCTTTAATATTTCTTGGATATACAAGTGGTATTTCGATACTGGAATACAACCTGGTTCCAATATTCCTGTAATATTAAGAAAAACTAAAATCAAATGGTGGAGTGCCTTTCGCAACTTTACATTTGAGCACACTGTAAGTAGTAGCTTCTCAAAAGGAATCATGGTGGTTTCGACCTAAAATTATCTGTTTCTTATGGAGCCCAAAGAGCCTAAAATATTACCATTCTGGTAGCCGCTAAAACTCTTAAAGATTATAAAGTCTTAATGCAACAGATGGTTGAATCTCTTTCTTCAACCTCTAAGCCTATAAAGCCTCGGAGAACTAGCTCTGCTGGATTTTCGAATAAAGCCCAATCCAAGGAATGGTCTAAAGCCTATTCCAGAAGAAAGAAGTCTCTTTTCTCTTCTAACTCTTCTTTATCATCTATGACATCATCCTTCACTGAGACATCTGACTCAAACTATTATCCAAACAATGAAGATGATTGTTTATGGGATCATATCCCCCATAAAATAAAAAGTAAAAAATAAAAAATAAAGAAAAAAGAAAAAGAAAAGAAAAAAGAAAAAGAAAAAATAAAGAAAAAAAAGAAAAGAAAAAAAAATAAATCTAACTCAGACTCGTCATAATAAAGCAGAAGAAACCTCATTTCTTCACTAGAGTTAATAAAGATGGTGCCCACTGACAAAATACTATTCATCAACGGTATTCACCAGAGAAAACTAACAGTAAAATGAGAAAAACTGTTCATCTACAGTTCTCAATAGTAAAGCAAATAATACCCCCGACAAGATACTATTTTTCCACAGTTTCGGACACAATAAAGGTAAACAGTAATGATAAGTTACTATTCATCTGCAGTATCAGGCATGTGACGAGAACAATGTAAAGCTAAAGTCTTTTGTTTATTTAAGGAGCCATTTCTGAAGCCTGGAGAAAACTTCAGAACCCTCTTACTCTCAAGAACTAAGAAGAACTTCCAGATGCAGAGTACCTCCTTTCCTTTTCTCTTTCACTTATAGACCTTCTTCCATACTTGTATCTCTATTGTTGTATATCTCTTTTTGTAAGTTATAATTTATATTTTAAAGTTTTTTAATTTTAAATTTAAAGATTGTGTTGTATAAGTACGTGCTGTACCTGGAGCTTGTTCTGATATGGTACATCAGAAATTTGTAAAGCTTTTATATTTTAAAGAATTGTTGGCATAAGCTGGACACTCGATTGTAACAGCTACTGGTTATGAGCAGGATCTATAAGCCTGTGGTACCTGGTATAACGAAAAGCAATATACCAATCATCTGTCTTTTGTATAACTTTATATTATCTGTATCTCCATATAAATATTAGATCTATTGGTATATAGGATGAAAATTTAGATATAAATTTAGAAGCTGAATCTAAATAGAAAGTATTTCTATATGCACTTGGGTGTAACAATTTCACGTACCAGTATTTCTGTATATTTATATTCTGTATATTTTTAAATATTAATAAAGTATTTGTTTTGTTTTTAATATAGTCTTTATTATTTTATATTTATTTAAATTTTATTTAAATATCTTTTTATATCTAAGAGTGAGGTTTATGCCTGATTGACTACTGCTTAGTTAAATCTTTTAAATTATTAGTTTTCCCTTACGATCCTTTAGTTTTTATTGGTATCAGAGTCATTCTCATTTTAGGAGTGGTAGTAGATAGATATAAACTTGCTTCCATAATTAAATCTTGGATTTATAGATCTAAAAGTGATAAGTATTGTTTAGGATTTGGATATGTAGTAAAACACGTTTCAGCAGATGGTTAGACATTTAGGACAGTAAGTCAGTGATCGCATCTGAAAAAAAATATGAAAATACTTTAAATCTATTTTTTAAATATTTAAAAATTGAACAATTTTTATGTAAATCTGCTAGTACAACTAAATCTGATAACTCTGAGTCATCAGAAAGTAAAAGGATTGTAAACAGAAATTAAGTAATATTAGAAGATTTTAATAAAGCAATTGATAATTGGGAAATACCTAACATAGAAAAAGAACAGATTTATAAAATTCATAAATTAAATATATTTAAGAATGATTACATAATTAAAGCTGAAGAAAGGGATGTACAATTAAGTAAACCCTTTGAAAAGATAACATTATTTTCCGTAGAATTTATAAAGCACCATAAAAGTAAAAAATATAAATATATACCTATAGGACTTGTACAGATAGGAATAAAGCTTTTAATCAGAGAAGGATTAAATACTAGTATTCTAGCAATTGTTAGAGATGTTATGTTTATAAATTTTAATGACTCGTTATTAGGAATAATAGAAACCAGTCTGAGTAGTAGACCTATCTCATTTACCTGTTTTCCTAATATAACTATATCCTTAAATAATCTGAACATATTAAAAAGTGTAATATAAAAAATTAAAATTCGTAATTATAAAATGCTTGAAGAATCCATTTCTGTAGCATTAATGTATAAAATAAAGTATAAGTTATGGTATCTGCATTTGCAACAAAGTATATAATAAAACCTAAATTAGGAGAAACTAAATTTTTATAAACAGACTTAAGTAAAGCCAATACAGTAATCTCTAGGACTATTCAGTGAAAAGATATTAGTCTTCCCGATGAATGGGTCTTGAAAGATACTGTTCCCCTCTTCAGAACCAAAGAAAATAGTAAAGCCTAATATAAAACTCAGTAAAATTGAACAGTATGAAGATGGTAAAGTTAAATTAAAATTTAATAGACATATTATCAGCAGTAGATATTCATAATCTTCCTCTTTTGTTTTGACAATTGATATAGGTAGAGCTTCGCAGTTATCCTATGTTATATATACCTCATATAAAGAAAATAAACCTAAACCTGTTATACAAATAGTAGTAAAGCCTAGGTATTCTACGTTAGATATACCTTGAACTAATAGTAAATTGAAAGGTGTAGATTACAGTACAACTATTCCACATCTTTTTTATATTCCAATAGAAACCACGAGTCCTTTGGAACCAAATCCTAATTATAGTCAACATCAGGATAGAAAATAATCTCCTTCTCCACCTGAATCACCCACAACCTCCTTTATGATCAATAATGTAGAAAGCATAGATAGAAAACTAAATGTAATTAATAAAGAATTTACATTTAAAAAAGATAAGCTAGATAAAGAATTAATAACAGTAAAGAATTCAGATAAATTAAAAGAAGTAATGAATAAGGTAAAAGACTTTGAATCAGTAAACAATGAATATATTAATTTTGTAAAACAATATGAAATTTTTTGATTGGTTTAAAAGAATTTATAGAGAAAATTTTAAAGCAGAAAAATTAATAAATTCTATAACAGTTAGAAATAAAAGAACAGAATAGAAAGTAAATGATAAAAATATACAAAGTGAACATCCACCTAAAGCTTCAAGTATAATTATATATGGTTATAGAGAAATTTAAATTGTATCATTTAAAACTGTAGCAAAAAATGATCCGAATAAAAAGATATAAGAATAAAATAACTTTAGTAATGCACATTTACTAAGTATAGGATAACAATTAAATAGAATAGAAAATTTTATTAAAGAAAAAGAAATAATAACAACAGTTGAAAAAACTATTTCAAATAAAAAATTAAAATTCCATATTTTAAACCTTTTGAAGTTTTAAAAATAGGACAAAAAGAAGTTAAATCTAAATATTCTGATTTTATAAAAGCAATTAGAGAACAATTAAGTAAAATTGATTCTTCATATGGATCAATACAGGAAGTTCAAGAAACACCTTAATCTAAAACTTTTAAAACTATTAGTATAATAACTCAAGATCAAGATTTAGAATAAGTTGAGAATTTTTTTATCTTTAGCTTATAGATCATGCTCACAGTCAATAGCTGTTATAATAGGATGTCCAGCTTATACCATCAATTCTTTAAAATATAAATGCTTTACAGATTTCTGATGTACCAGATCATAACAAGCTGCAAGTACAGAGCATACTTATACAACACAATCTTTAAATTTAAAATAAAAAACTTCAAAATACAAATTATAACTTACAAGAGAGATATACAACAGTAGAGATACATGTATGGAAGAAGGTCTATAAGTGAAAGAGAAAAGAGAAGGAGGTATTTTGAGTATGAAAGTTCTTCTTAGTTCCTAAGAGTAAGAGGGTTCTGAAGTTCGCTCCAGGCTTCAGAAATGACTCCTTAAACAAACAGAGGGCTTTAGCTTTATAATATTCTCATCACATGTCTGATACTGTAGATGAATAGTAACTTGTCATTACTGTTTACCTTTATTGTGCCTTCACACATCCGAAACTATGAAAAAATAGTACCTTGTTGGGGTACTATTTGCTTTACTGTTGAGAACTTTAGATGAACAATTCTTCTCACTTTAATGTTGGTTTCCTCTGCTGAGTACTATTGATGAATAGTATTTTATCAGTGGGCACCATCTTTATTGACTCTAGTGAAGAAATGAGATTTTTTCTGCCTTTATTCTGACGAGTCTGAGTCAGATTTCTTTTTCTTTTTCTTTTTTCTTTTTCTTTTGTTTCTTTTCTATTTTCTTTATTTTTTCTTTTTCTTTTTTCTTTATTTTTTCATTTTTTCATTTTTTATTTTTTTTTTACTTTTTATTTTTATGGGGTACAAGATCCCATAACAGTCATTTTTATTGTTGAGACAATAGTCTGAGTCAAATGTCTTAGTGGGGGATAATGTTATGGATGATGGAGAGGAGTCAGAAGAGGAAGGAGACTTCTTTCATCTAGAATGGGCTTTAGACAATTTCTTGGATTGGACTTTATTTAAAGATCTAGCAGAGCTAGTTCTTCGAGGCTTTATGGGCTCAGAGGTTTTCGAAAGAGATTCAACCATCTGTTGCATTAAGGCTTTATAATTTTTAGGAGTTTTAGCGGCTGTCAGAAGGGCAATATTTTGGGCTATTTGAGCTCCAAATGAAACAAAATATTTTGAGTCTAAACCACCATGATTTCTTTTGAAAAGCCACTACTTTAAAGTGTGCTCAAATGTAGAGTTGCAAAAGGTACTCCACCATTTGATTTTAGTTTTCCTTAATATTACAGGGATATTAGAACCAGATTGTATTTCATTATCGAAATACCGCTAGTATATCCAAGGAATATTAAAGGCCATTGACAAAAGAAGAAAAGGGGAAAATTTCTTTTTAAATGAGCTTAGATTGAAGTAGACTTTAAAATATTAAAAGGCCAATAGTACATCTTGTGATAATATATGGTCTTTACTACCATAGTAGTACCACCAGTCCACAAACTACATAGGTAGTTTATAAAACTTTATATTGGAATCGAAATATATCTGCCAGAAATGGATTTGGCCAGGGTTTTAAAAAAATAAGGCTTTGGTCCAGGCTTTAATATAATCTCAATAGTTATAGGATGGGCAATAAGAGGCTTTAGAAAGGGCTTTAAACTGCACAGGGATATGCAGAGGTCTTCCCCATTCAGAATTATGGAGAATTCTTTTAATTTTAATGGAGGAATAGACAATGATATCTTTTTTCCTCTGATTAAAGTTATGCTTTAAAAATATAGATTCAGAGTCAACAAGAATATTTAAAAAATACTCTTGAGATTTTGACAAATCATTAGCTTTAAAATACCAACCTTTAGGTAATACAGATTCAATTATCTTCCATGGATTCTGCTGAGCAGATTCATATTCAATAATTAATTCTGCACTAAAATATGTTTTAGTAAACCATTCTGATTTACAATGTTTTACTGAAAATTTTGAAGAAATAATTTGAGTTGATGGGTTTAAAATAATCAACTCATCTTTAGAAATATTTTGAGATAGGGTTTTAAAAGTTGAAGATTCTCCTATCTCAATTTGTTGCTTTAAATATGGAATCAGAGTATTCTCACCTGGAACCCCTGGAGGAGGTTTGTGTCCCATCTTTAAAAGGGCTTTAACCACCTCTGGAGATTGGGCCAGCTGGGAGACCTATTTTTTCATTTGGGCTTTTTGTTCTTCCTCTATAACTATATTAGTACAAGGCTTAGGAGAATTAATTGTGACTTTAGTAATCTCATCTGAGTGATCAAACAAGGCTTTAGGAGAGTTTGGCTTTAAGATTTCTTTATCTTTGTTTTTTCTATTTTTCTTTCTCATATTGTCTGGAAAGAAATTCACGGGTTAGAAAATCTGGTAGACTATTGTTTACTCCCTTTATAATTTCAATATCAAAATTAAAAATACTTAAAATAACTTACCATCTAGCAAATATTTGCTTTGAAACAAGGTTTTTTTACATCTTTTTGTAAAACCTCTTTAGCACTTTTACAATCAATTCTAAGTAAAACCTTTTGATTTAACAAATCAGATTAAAATTTTGAAATACATAAAATAATACTCAATTTTTTTTTCTTAATAGTAGAATAATTTAATTGGGTTGGACTCCAATATTCTGAATATAACTGGACTATAATTTCTTTTTCCTCTTTAATTTGTTTTAAAATTTCACCAAATTCCATATCTGAAGTATCAGTTTCAACTATTTTAGGAGCTAATGGGTCAGCTATATGGAGAAAAAAAATGATCTTTACAAAGACTTTTATTTGTTTTACTATACTAGTATGGACCTTTGTCCATGAGCTTGAATTCTTTTTAAATCTATAATGCAATGGTATTATAGTTCTATTTAGGTTAGGATAAAATTCCATAACATAATTTAAGCAACCTAAAAATCTTTGTAACTGAGCTTTATTGAGAATTTGATAAGGAAACTTATCACCAAAGGCTAAGTTTCTTTCTTTAAGTTCTATAATTTCATGTTCTATATAATGTCCTAAGAATCTAATCTTAGTTTGAAATAGAGACACTTTAGCTTTACTTAGAACTAATCCTTTTTGTTTAATTATCATAAAAAATGTCTTCAAATATTTAAAATATTCATCTATAGTTATAGAGCAAATTAATACATCATATATATAAACTATACAAAATTTAGTGTATGGATTAAATATATCATTCGTCACTCTTTGAAACTCAGAGAGTGCATTCTTTAAATCAAAAGACAAAACATTTCATTCATACTGTCCAAATAGAATAGTGAATGTTGTCTTATATCTATCTTTAGGATTAATCTAGATTTGCCAAAATTCTGATTTTATATCAAATTTACTAAAAATATTAGCTTTATATAATCTTTCTAATAAATCTTTTTTATTTGGAATAAGATACCTAATCTATTTTAAATTTTTATTTAATGGTTTATAATTTATTACTAATCTAGATGTTTCTCTTTATATTTCAGAGGCATTGTTAACATAAAATGCAGCACAAGACCATGAGCTTCTAGATTTAGTAATTAATTTTTTATTTTTTAAATCATTTATTTTATTTTTACAGAATTTAATCATATCAGGCGTCATCTGGATGGGCCGAGCTTTAGTTATAATAGACTTTTTATCAAAGCCTATTTCATATGGTAGATCTACCATATGTTGCTTTCTATTCTAAAATGCATTTAAAATATCAGCACATAAATCTTTTTAATTTGAAGCTTTAATTTATTAATTTTATCTTGTGTAAATTTATTATTCAATTATTCATTTATTTTTTATAAATGATAATTATTCTTTAAATTACAATGTTTTTCAAATTTTGCCTTTATTACAGCATTTATTTATAATTCATTTAATGAATGAGTTTTTAATAAATTTAGGTTTCTCTTTTTTGATTTTTCTATAAATGGAAAATTAATTTTTTGATTTTTAATTTTAAAATTTACACTATCATCTTTAACAGAGTAAGGCATAATTAAATTCTTAAATGACGTTCTTAATATTACCATATGATAAATATGAGTTAAAATAAATATTCTTTATTTCTAAATTTTTATTTATTATTGAAGTTTCTGCTTTACCAAGAATATTTAATTTAAACTTATTTGCAGCATATAAGCTTTCATTAGTTTTCTGCCAAAATCTTTTAGAGACTAGAACAGGTTTAATACAATTTAAATCAGCTCATGTGTCAAGCAAACTATATTTTCTATATTATAATTATTAGAAAATTTTAACTTTACCTTTGTTAAATATTTTCTTAATGTAATATCATGTAACATAAAGATTATATTATCATGGATTTTTTTTGCTTATTAGACTAATTTCATTATTATTAGTTTCTTCTTTATCTCCTTCTTCTTTCTCATCAGAAGAGGTAGAATTTAATAAAGACTTTATTTTTTATGAATTATGCTCTTTTTTAACTTTTAATTCCATTTTTATTTCTTTAATTTCTTTTTGTAAATCATTTAATGTTGGTTTATTCTTTATTATTTTATTTTTATTTAAAATTATAGTTAAATCATATATTTGTTTACTAGTATTATATAATAGTGAATGTTTAGATTTATCACTATATCTTTTAATATTTTATTTAAAAATTTTAATTAAATTTTAGGATCATTTATATGTTTTGTTGCTTTTAAAATAGATTCTTGTTTTTTAGTTAAAATATTTATTGATTTACAACTATTTTCAGAACTAGTTTTTGATTCTATGACATCTATTTGATTTATTTCTTCAAAATCTGAATAGTTCTCAGAGTCTGAGTAATCTAAATATAATTCATGAATTTTATTTAATACAGATTCTTCTAAATTTAATTCTTATAATTTTTTTTATCAAATTTATAAAATCTAGATATATGTCCTTTTCTACCACAATTATAACATATTAAATTTTTATACTATCTAAATTGTTTATCTTTTCTTTTAAATAGTTTATTACTAGATTTTTTAGATTTATAAGACTTATAAGATTTCTGTTTCTTATAATAATCTTCTTTATTATATTTTCTTTTATAACTTTTCTTATATTTTTTATATGATTTCTTATATTTTATAGAATACTGACCATTACAATCTTTATATTTCTGAGTTATACTATAATCAAATTATTTACAGAACGAGCTTAACCCTTGTTTAGTCTTTCTCATATCATATTTTAATAATTTTTGGAGTTTTATCTCCTGACAGAGCTTTAAACCTTCCTTTTGAACTATATTAATTAATTGACCATAAATCAAAATTATTATAAGGAATAGAGTTTTCATATTCCTGTTTTATATGGTTTCTAACTTTCTCTCCTAGGAAAAAAAGCAATCATGATAAGAACTTTTTCTTTCAAAAAGAATGGTTATAATCTTTTCTAAGTATAATCCTAATTAAGAAAGTTGTTTTATAAAACTGAAAATCACTAAGTTTTTTACATCTAACGTTACTTAGTAATTCAATATTTTTATCATTTAAATGAGTATGATCTCTTATAAAGTGAAGTGTTATAGTCAGAATTAGTGTTGCCACTGCATCCTGAATAGTATCACAATATTCATTTAATATAGGTGTTCCATCTTCATAAGTTTTTATAGCATTAATATTTCTAAATATTGTTCGTTAGTGAGATGATTATCCTACCAACCTTTTAATTGGCCTGTGAAGCCAGCTATAAGTAATTTTGCTATAGTTTTATTTGATGTATCAGTTTGAGTTTTATAAGCATTGGCAGCCATTGTCATTTATTGTAGAAGACTTAGAATATTATATTCTGACAGGCTATCAATGTTCCATTCATAAACTGAGGAGACATTATATTTATATTGTGATAAAATATTAGATCTATCTATGATTTCTAAGTCTGGAGCAGACGTTCTAGGTACTATAGATTGATTATGTGTTATACGATTTATCTGTGGGTCTATATCTTTACTAAAAGATTCAAAATTTTCAGTTTCAGGTTGAGAATTCTCAACTGATTCTGAATCTTGATCTTGAGTTGCTATACTAATAGTTTTAGAAGCTTTAGATTGAGTTGTTTCTTGAACTACCTGTTTTAATCCAGATGAAAAATCAGTTTTACTTAATTATTCTCTAATTGCTTTTACAAAATCAGAATCTTTAAATTTAACTTCTTTTTGTCCTGTTTTTGAAACTTTAAAAGGTTTAAAAATATGGGACTTTAATTTTTTATCTGAAACAATTTTCTCAACTGTTGTTATTATTTTTATCTTTAATAAAATTTTCTATTCTATTTAACTGTTGTCCTATACTTAATAAATGTGAATTATTAAAGTTATTTTATTCTAATATCTTTTTATTTGGATCATTTTCTGCTACAGTTTTAAATGGTGCAATTTGAATTTCTCTATCGCCATACATAAATATACTTGAAGCTTTAGGTGGATGTTCACTTTGTATAATTTTATCATTTATTTTCTATTCTGTTCCTTTATTTTTAATTATTATAGGATTTATTAATTTTTTTGCTTTAAATTTTTCTCTATAAATTCTTTTAAACCAATCAAAAAATTTTATATTAACTTCATATTATTTTGCAAAATTAATATATTCATTCTTTACTGATTCAAAGACTTTTACCTTATTCATTGCTTCTTTTAATTTATCTAAATTATTTACTGCTGTTAATTCTTTATCTAGCTTATCTTTTTTAAATATAAATTCTTTATTAATTATATTTAGTTCTCTATCTATGCTTTCTACATTATTGGTCATAAAGGAGACTGTGGGTGATTTAGATGGAGAAGGAGATTGTTCTCTATCCTGATGTTGACTATAATTAAGGTTTGGTTTCAAAGGATTCATGGTTCCTATTGGATTATAAAAAAAATGTGGTACGGTTGTACTGTAATCTACACCTTTTAATTTACTACTAGTTTTTAGGTATATCTGATGTAGAATACATAGGCTTTTACTACTATTTGTATAACATGTTTAGGTTCATTTTCTTTATATAAGACATATATAATAGAGGGTAACTGCAAAACTCTTCCTATGGCAATTGTCGAAACAGAAGAGGAAGAGTCTGAATACCTACTGCTGATACTATGTCTATTAAATTTTAATTTAACTTTACCATCTTCATACTGTCAGAATATAATATTCTAAGTCTTCTAAAACAAATGCCAATGGCTGCTAATGCTTATTGAATCCAAACTGATACATCAGATAAAACTATAGCAGAATTACTGGCTTCATAGGCCAATTAAAAGGTTGATAGGATAATCATCTCACTGACGAACAACATTTAGAAATATTAAATGCTATAAAGACTTATGAAGATAAAACACCTATATTAAATGAATATTGTGATACTATTCAGGATGCAGTGACAGCACTAATTCTGACTATATCACTTCACTTTATAGGAAATCCTACTCATTTAAAGGATAAAAATGTTGAATTACTAAGTAACCTTAGGTGTAAAAAATTTAGTGATTTTCAGTTTTATAAAACAACTTTCTTAACTATGATTATGCTTAGAGAAGATTCTAACCAGGCTTTCTAGAAGGAAAAAGTTCTTAGCAGGATTGCCCTTTTTTCTAGGAGAGAAAGTTAGGAACCATATAAAATAGGAATATGAAAACTTTATTCCTTATAATAATTTGACTTATGGTCAATTGATTAATATAGTTCAAAAGGAAGATTTAAAGCTCTGTCAGGAGATAAAATTTCAAAAATTATTAAAATATGAGATGAGAAAGACTAAACAAGAGTTAGGTTCGTTCTGTAAACAATTTGATTATAGTATAACTCAGAAATATAAAGATTGTAATGGTCAGTATTCTACAAAATATAAGAAATCATATAAAAAATATAAGAAGAGTTATAAAAGAAAATATAATAATGAAGATTATTATAAGAAACAAAAACCTTATAAATCTAAAAAACCTAGTAATAAACTATTTAAAAAAAAGATAAACAATTTAGATCGTATAAAGATTTAATATGTTATAATTGTGGTAGAAAAAGGATATACATTTATATTTTGTAAATTTGATAAAAAAAATAAAAGAATTAAATTTGAAAGAATCTGTATTAAATAAAATTCATGAATTATATTTAGATTACTCAGACTCTGAGAGCTATTTATATTATGAAGAAATAAATCAAATAGATGATATAGGATCAAAAACTAGTTCTGAAGATAGTTGTAAGTCAATAAATATTTTAACTAAAGAATAAAAATCTATTTTAGAAGCAATAAAATATATAAATGATCCTAAAATTTAAGAAAAATTTTTAAATAAAATATTAAAAGATACTAGTGATAAATCTAAACATTCAGTATTATCTAGTACTAGTAAACAACCATATGATTTAACTACAATTTTAAATAAAAACAAAATAATAAAGAATAAACCAATATTAAATGATTTAAAAAAAGAAATTAAAGAAATACAAATGTAATTAAAAGAATTAAAAGTTAAATAAGAGCATGATTCACAAATAATAAAGTCTCTATTAAATTCTACCTCTTCTAATGAGGAAGAAGAAGAAGATAAAGAAGAAACTAATAATAATGAAATTAGTCTAATAAGCAGAGAAAAAATTCCTGATAATATAATATTTATATTACATGAAATTATATCAAGAAAATTTTTACTAAAGGTTCAATTAAAATTTTTAAATAATTATAATGTAGAAATTATAGCTTTATTTGATACATGAGTTGATTTAAATTGTATTAAATCTATTCTAGTCCCTAAAAAATTTTAGCAGAAAACTAATGAAAGCTTATATGCCGCAAATAAGTCTAAATTAAATATTTTTTATAAAGCAAAAGCTTTAATAATAGATAAAAATTTAGAAATAAACAATATATTTATTTTAACTAATATTCATCATATAGTAATCTTATGAATGCCATATATGAATTTAATTATGCCATACACTTTTAAAGATGATAGAATAAGTTTTAAAGTTAAAAATTAAAAAAATATTTTTTCATTTATAGAAAAACCAAAAAAGAGAAACCTAAATTTATTAAAAGCTCATTCAATAAATGAATTATAAATAAATAATGTAATAAAGGCACAATCTGAACAATTTTGTAATTTGAAGAATAATTTTCATTTATAAAAAATTAATGAATAATTTAATAATAAATTTACACAAGATAAAATTAATAAATTAAAGCTTCAAATTGAAAAAGATTTATGTGCTGATATTCCAAATGTATTTTGAAATAGAAAGTAACATATGGTTGATCTATCATATGAAGTATGTTTTGATGAAAAGTCTATTACAACTAAAGCTTGACCCATCCAGATGACGCCTGATATGATTGAATTATGTAAAAAGAAAATAAATGATTTAGAAAATAAAAAAATAATTACTAAATCTAGAAGCTCATGGTCTTGTGTTGCATTTTATGTTAACAAGGCTTATGAAATAGAAAGAGGAGTACCTAGATTTGTAATAAATTATAAACCATTAAATAAAACTTTAAAATGAATTAGGCATCTTATTCCAAATAAAAAAGATTTACTAGGAAGATTATATAAAACTAATATTTTTAGTAAATTTGATATGAAATCAGGATTTTGGCAAATCCAGATTAACCCTAAAGATAGGTATAAGACTGCATTTACTGTTTCATTTGGACAATATGAATGTAATGTTATGCCTTTTGGTTTAAAGAATGCACTCTTTGAGTTTCAAAGAGTGATGAATGATATATTTAATCTACATACTAAATTCTGTATAGTTTATATAGATGATGTATTAATTTACTCTACAACTATAGATGAATATTGTAAACATTTAAAGACATTTTTTTATGATAATTAAACAAAATGGATTAGTTCTAAGTAAAACTAAAATATCTCTGTTTCAAACTAAGATTAGATTCTTAGGACATTATATAAAATAAGGAATTATAGAACCTATAGAAAGAAACTTAGCCTCTGATGATAAGTTTTCTGATCAAATTCTTAATAAAGCTCAGTTACAAAGATTTTTAGATTGTTTAAATTATGTTATAAAATTTTATTCCAACCTAAATAGAACTATAAAGCCATTACACGATAAATCAAAAAAGAAACCAGGCCTATGGACAGAGGTCCATACTAATATAGGAAAACAAATAAAAGTCTTAGTAAAAACCATTCCATGTCTCCATATAACTGATCCATTAGCTCCTAAAATAATTGAAATTGATGCTTCAAATATAGAATTTGGTGAAATTTTAAAACAGATTAAAGAGAAAAAAGAAACCATAGTCCAGTTCTATTCAAAATATTGGAGTCCAAACTAATTATATTATTCTACTATTAAGAAAGAAATTTTGAGTATTGTTTTATGTATTTCAAAATTTCAATCCAATTTATTAAATCAAAAAGATGTAAAAAATCTTGCTTCAAAGCAGATATTTGCTAGATGGCAAGCTATTTAAGTATTTTTGATTTTTATATTGAATTTATAAAGGGAGTAAACAATAGTCTACTAGATTTTCTAACCTGTGAATTTTTTTCCAGACAATATGGGAAAGAAAATAGAAAAAATAAAGATAAAGAAACCCTAAAGCCAGACTCTCCTAAAAACTTTCCTAAAGCCTTGTCTGATCACTCAGATGAGATTACTAAAGTCGCAATTAAACCTCCTAAGTTTTGGGCTGATATAGTTATAGAGGAAAAAAAAGCCCAAATGAAAAAATGGATCTCCTAGCTGGCCCAATCTCCAGAGGTGGTTAAAGCTCTTTTAAAGATGGGATACAAACCTTCTCTAGGGTTCCAGGTGAGAATACTCTGATTTCATATTTAAAGCAACAAAATGAGATAGGAGAATCTTCAACTCCTAAAACCCTATCTCAAAATATTTCTAAAGATGAGTTGATTATTTCAAACCCATCAACTCAAATTATTTCTTCAAACTTTTCAGTAAATATTCTAAATCAGAATGGGTTACTAAAATATATTTTAATACAGAATTAATTATTGAATATGGATCTGCTCAGCAGAATCCATGAAAGATAATTGAATCTGTATTACCTAAAGGTTGGTATTTTAAAGCTAATGATTTGTCTAAATCTCAAGAGTATTTTTTAAATATTCTTGTTGACTCTGAATTTATATTTTTAAAGCATAACTTTAATCAGAGGAAAAAAGATGTCATTGCCTATTCCTCCTTTAAAATTAAAAGAATTCTCCAACATTCTGAATGAGGAAGACCTCTGCATATCCTTGTGCAGTTTAAAGCCCTTCCTAAAGCCTCTTATTGTTCATCCTATAACTATTGAGATTATATTGAATCCCGGACCAAAGCCTTATTTTTTCAAAATCCTGGCCAAACCTATTTATGGTTGATATATTTCGATTCCAATATATAGTTTGACAAACTACCCATGTAGTTTGTGAATTGATGGTACTATTGTGGTAGTGAAGACTGTATATTATTACAAGATGTACTATTAACCTTCCAATATTTTAAAGCCCACTTCAATTCAAGTCCATTTGAAAACAAAATTTCCCTTCTTCTTCTCTTTTCAATGGCATTTAATATTCATTGGGTATACCAGTGGTATTTCGATATTGGAATACAACTTGGTTCCAATATCCCTGTAATATTAAGAAAAAATAAAAATTAAATGGTGGAGTGCCTTTCGCAACTCTACATTTGAGCACACTGTAAAGTAGTGGCTTCTAAAAAAAAAATCATGGTGTTTTAACCTAAAATTATCTGTTTTCTTTGGAGCCCAAAAAGCCTAAAATATTGCCTTTCTGGTAGCCGCTAAAACTCCTAAAGATTATAAAGCCTTAATGCAACAGATGGTTGAATCTCTTTCTTCAATCTCTAACCCATAAAGCCTCAGAGAACTAGCTCTGCTGGATCTTCGAATAAAGCACAATCCAAAAAATCATCTAAAGCCCATTCTAGAAGAAAGAAGTTTCCTTTCTCTTTTAACTCCTTTTCATCATCCATGACATCATCCTCCACTAAGACATATGACTCAGACTATTATTCCAGTAATGAAGATAACTGTTATGGGATCATGTCCCCCATAAAATAAAAAGTAAAAAAGAAAAAAGAAAAATAAAAAATAAAGAAAAAAGAAAAGAAAGAAAAGAAAAAGAAAAAGAAATCTGACTCAGACTCGTCAGAATAAAGGCAGAAGAAATCTCATTTCTTCACTAGAGTCAATAGAGGTTGTGCCCACTGACAAAATACTATTCATCAACAGTATTCATCAGAGAAAACCAATGGTAAAGTGAGAAGAATTATTCTTCTACAGTTCTCAACAGTAAAATAAATAGTACCTCCGACAAGGTACTATTTTTCCACAGTTCTGGACACAGTAAAGGTAAACATTAATGATAAGTTACTATTTATCTACAGTACCAGGCATGTGACGAGAATAGTGTAAAGCTAAAGCCTTCTGTTTATTTAAGGAGCCATTTCTGAAGCCTGGAGCGAACTTCAGAACCCTCTTACTCTCAGGAACTAAGAAGAACTTTCAGACTCAGAATACCTCCTTTTCTTTTCTCTTTCACTTATAGACCTTCTTCCATACCTATATCTCTATTGTTGTATATCTTTCTTGTAAGTTATAATTTGTATTTTAAAGTTTTTTATTTTAAATTTAAAGATTGTGTTGTATAAGTATGCTCTGTACCAGCAGCTTGTTCTGATCTGGTACATCAGAAATCTGTAAAACTTTTATATTTTAAAGAATTGTTGGTATAAGCTGGTCACCCGGTTGTAACAGTTACTGGCTGTGAGCAGGATCTATAAGCCTGTGGTACCTAATCTGTCTTTTGTATAAATTTATATTATCTATATCTTTATATAAATATTAGATCTATTGGTATATATGATGAAAATCCAGATATAATTTTAGGAGCTGAATCTGAATGTACAGTACTCCTATCTGCACTTGGGTATAACAATTTCACGTACCAGTATTTTTGTATATTTTTAAATATTAATAAAGTATTTATTTTGTTTGTAATATAGTCTTTATTATTTTATATTTATTTAAATTTTATTTAAATATTTGTTTAGATCTAAGAGTGAGGCTTATGCATGATTGACTACTTCTTAGTTAAATCTTTTAAATTATTAGTTTTTCCTTGCGATCCTTTAGTTTTTGTAGAGCAGTAGTTACAGAAATATATATAGATATATATAGATATATATAGATATATATATATATATATTTGTTAATATTAAGAAAGAATACCATTTAGGTAAAGAGTGGGATTTGGAGAAAATTCTTAATGATTTTTCGGTTAGAGATATTAGAGCTATTTTAAGCATTCCTCTTAGTATCCATCCTAGGGAGGATAAGTTAATTTGATATTTTGATAAGAAGGGAAATTATAATGTGAAATCCGGGTATTATATTTGGCTCCATATGTAAGAGAGGGAGGGGATCAACATGTTGGGTTCATTTGGAGTCGGATATGAAATTTTGATGTACCTCCTAAGATAAAAATCTTTATTTGGAGAGCATTGAGAAATATCTTACCCACTAAAGTGAAATTAAGGAATAGAGGGATTGATGTAGAGGTGAATTGTTATTTTTGTGGAGTGGAGAAGACGGTGGACCATGCTCTTGTTGGGTGTTTTTTGGCAGGGGAAGTGTGGGATAGGCTGAGATATCAAAGGCGGGAGACTGACATTATTTTTTCAGACTTTCTTTTGCAGGTTTGTAATTCCTCTTCTATGGAAAAGGTGGAATAATTTGTTATTGTGACTTGGCATATTTGGTCAAATATAAAATGATGCTATTTGGAATAGATCTTCTCGACCAGCTTCTTGGATTAAAGCCAAAGCTCTTGCTTATGTTCAGGAGTGAGATTTGTATCTACATTGAACTCTCAAGCTTCTTCAACAGTAAGACAAAGCCTTAACCATCAACCCCAGTTTCGTGATGTAGAGATATGTGAATGGCAAGCTTTACTGATGGTGTTATTTTTCAGGATATCTCAACTGCAGGTTTTGATACAATTTTTGAAAACAATGAAGGTAATTTTGCAAAGGCTATTACTGGTTTATTCCATGGCATAGCGGATCCAAAGGTAATAGAGGCATTAGCTCTTCGTGCTTCTCTGTCTTGGGCAGCTAGTCATCAACCTCTACCAGGATGTATATTCACTGATTCTCAGGTTCTTATGTTTGCTCTTCTTTCTCCTGATCAAGACAATTCTGATTTTGGATTGTTAATGTATGATTGCAAGTCTCTTTTAGCTTCTAGATTTGATATTTCTATTCGTTGGATTCATAGGAATAATAATATTTTAGCTCACAATCTAACAAGAAACACTTTTAGATTTTCTACTTTTCATGTTTGAGACTGTTTACCTGAATGTATTCATTCTTATTCATAAATATATTAGTTTTGCTATTCAAAAAAAGAAAAGAAGAAAGAATACCATTTACTCTTAATCATACAAATATAAATTAAAAAATTAAAAAAGTCTTAATCTCACAAAAAATGGTTTATCCACTTTTAAGTTATAATTTTAGAGAAAATTTTTAGTTTAAATTTTTATTTAATTTGTTCGCATGTCTCATTCATCAAAAGGTTAATAACAAAGTACAGTTTCGGTATAGATATGCATAAAGACATCATATTTTTGGAGTTTTATATCAAGTACTAACTTTTAGGTATGTTTTAAATATGTTTTTTTTCAACATATATATATATATTTTAAATATAAATAGATCTATTCTGGATTATTTTAAACTTTCACTGTGTGTTATGTATCTCGTACAATCCATCAGTGTTGGTGGCAATTATGCTATAAAAGCTAGAATTAGGATTCCATGAGACCTGCATTAGCATAAGTGATTTAATCAATAAAGCAAGTGAATATGAAAATAAACACATTAATAATCTTAATTTTAAAAGTGGATTGGGTTAGCTTTATAATCGAAGTGCTTCTCTCTTACCTAAAAAAGTGAAAAGCCAATCCCATTAGATATTTCTAATGTACAACAATGTGTAGATTGATATGAAGCAAGAGGAGTTGTTAATAAGAATCTGGATTTTTGCTAATTGTCATAAATTCATCCCTTGAAGCAAAGGCTTGTGAATTAGACTTCCATCTTCCTAAATTTATACGGAAATTGTAAGGTTCTAATTTAAACACTTCTAGATGTACATTTTAATTCTTTAATTCTTCTAGCTTTATCTTCATTTCTTTAAATCTTGGCTAGTTAACCATCTTGTTTTGTAGATTTTAAAAAGCCAAGTACAATTTATCCAAAAAAAAATTATTAGAAGAGAGAAGAGATTTAAAATTTAATTTTAGAATTTATTTCAATATTTTGTAAATCATATTTACTAGTATAATTCTAGAATTTAAGGGTGAATTGTCATATGGTTAATTTTGAATTGCACACAGAAGTTTAGTCTAACGATAAGTGTAGATTTCCTGAGCATCCTAGTATTGATTCTCCCTCCCTATTATAATATTCAAGAAGTTTAATTTTGATTTTTTTTTCAATGTTTTTCAATGAGTTAAGTGTTTGTCCAAGAATTTCAATAGTACCTCTAAAAGAAAAAGGAAATTAAGCTATATAACATTATATTATTTTTTTAAAAATAATCTATACATCCTTTTAATATACTTTTAATAAATTAAATACATATTCAATATATATTTTTGATATTCTAAATATAGATTTAAAATATATCTTTAAAAATGATATTTTTGGAAAAAAAAAAGATAATATTTTTAAAAATAATTTTATTTATAAGATATTTTTGAAAAAATCTCCTAAAAAAATGCAGAGTTACGGACCGTGAAATACACCATAAAATTTCAAGCATATTTGAAAACATTTCAAAGGCAATGATGATGATAATGAAAATTAATAAATTATTTTTTCAAAAACAAATATATTTGGTATGCAATGTGTATTGCGAATGAAACAAATAATGTGACATTTTGAAAGAAAGTGAAATAAGAAATAAAATAATAAGCTGGTGAATATGGACTATGACGTGGGCTATTATCTCCACCACCTTATTTGTTCGTTTCATGGAAAAACTATGTTTCCATAATGTATGATTATTTATTTATTTTATTTGTTTCGAATTTCATTTATGATGCCATAATTTTTTATGGTAATTTTATGATTTAAAAATTTAAAAAATTATTAATTTAATAATTTTTTTTAAAAAATATTTAAAATAAATATTTAAATATTTATTTTTTTTTTATTTTTATAACATATTAAAATTTTATAAAATGCTATCAAATCAAATCAAATAAAATATTTTATTTAATTATATTACATTATATCATATAATATATATTAGTTATAATACTATATTATAAATTAATTTACATAATATAATATACATTATTAAATTATTCTTGCAGTCATCCGCTTAAAGTATCGTTGATATGTGAATGGTACAACAATGAAGTCAAGCTAAAGAAATGTCACCAAACAAATGTGCATTCCCATCTTTTTCCAAACCTAATTCCTATATTATATTTCAACCACTAGCCAATACCTAATTAGTCATTGACTTAAAAGAGTAAATTATAACATCACTACCAAACCCTTTGATACTACCCTTTCATTACTAGGCATAGACTATTGACATGTGTGCTTCTTTATTCATTTATTTTTTTAAGTCTATAGAATATTATATTTTTTTTTATTTATTTCTTTCTTTTTATAAAAGAAGATAATTATGCTGGCAAACAACAGAAGGCTAAAAATTATAAATTACATTAGTTATATCATGAAATATTTAATTAATATTATAAACTAAAAGTATTAATATTTCTTTTATTTTATTGACACAAGTGGTAAAAATTTATTGTCCCTTAAAAAATGTCTCAAATTCGAAATTTATAAATAAAAAAAAATTCATTGACAGAGCCATCTCCTTTAATTTCCTACAATGCTCAAATTTAAAATAATAAAATAATATTTTGGATACCAAAAAAATAAAAAATATATATATATATATTCATTTTATCTTCCATTTTTTAAGGGATAATGAGTTAAGCTCACAGACAACGACTATAGATTACACTAGTGACGTTATGAAACATCCGATTAATATCATAAATTAAGAGTTGGCTAATTGAGAATGATTGTTGCTAATTGAAAAAGTTTGGCGTAATCACTTTTTTTATTCATTTTTTGTCTGCCCGAGTATTATTTTTAATCTATTTATTCTTTCTGTTAGAAAAGGAAGGTGTGCTACACTCATAAATAACAGAAAATTAATAATTATAGGTTACACCAGTGACATCGTGTTGTAAATCAATTAAAAATGGCTGTTCCAAGCTAAAATAGTTTGGCCTTCTTTATTCATTTGGTTTTCTAGTCTATCACAGTATTATATTTATTATATTTTTTCATTTATTTATTATTTTAGTCAATGGTGATCAAGTCTAATTTCCTTATTTTGAAGTGCTAATTAGTTCCTTCTTCACAAGAAAAGCAAAAAAGAACGGCAAATTCAAACTTGCTTTTCCTTTTCTTCATATTCTTTGTTACCACTTCTCTTTCCTTTTCCTGTCCAGATTATCAGAAACAAGCCCTGTTGCAGTTCAAATCTTCGATCATAAGAAACATTAACACTTCTTCTGATTATTCTCTTTTTGGCTTGGATTCATGGAATTCAAGCTCTGATTGTTGCCAATGGGAATTGGTAACTTGCAGGAACCAGTCAAGTTCAAGATCAGTAACATTTCTTAATCTTTACTCTCTGGTTGTATCTTTAGACAACCCCATATCACTACCTTCTTCAATATTATCACCACTCTCTCAAATAGATACTTTGATGTTTCTTGACCTTTCTTCAAATTATATAGTCGGTGAGGTTCCATCGTCCTTGTTTGCCAATCTTACAAGATTGGTGCATCTAGATCTGCGTCTCAACAATTTTACAGGTGAAATTCCTCCTCAGATTTTCCAATTGCAGCGTCTTCAATTTCTTGATCTGAGTAGCAATTTATTTACTGGTATGTTAAGAAAAAAACTGGGTTCTCTTCAAAACTTGAAGATACTGAAGCTGGCTGATAATTCTATATCAGGAAATATTTCTGAAGAGATTGGAAATCTTACCAGGTTGCAGCAGTTAATTCTTAGCAGCCACAATTTATTTGGTAGCGTTCCTTCTTCGATTCTTTATCTGAAAGAGTTTCCAAGAATTGGACTTGGAGACAATTCTTTAACAATGGAGATTCCTGCTAATATAGGTGACTTAACCAACTTAACTACTCTGGCTTTAAGTAATAACAGGATTACTGGACAAATCCCATCATCAATAAAGAAACTTAGCAAGTTGAATGTTCTTCGATTGCAAGATAACTTGCTCACTGGAAGAATTCCGACGTGGTTGTTTGATATCAGAAGCCTGGAGGAACTCTTTCTTGGAGGCAATAATCTGACTTGGAATAACATTGTGGAGTTGGTGCCAAAATGTATGTTATCTCAGTTTTCTTTAAAATCTTGCAGGCTTTCATGAAGAATCCCAGAATGGATTTCAACGCAGAAGACTCTTAATGTCTTGGATTTGAGTGAAAACATGCTCCAAGGAACTTTCCCTCAATGGCTTGCTGAAATAGAATTATCAGCCATTGATCTGTCTGGTAACAAACTTTCAGGTTCTCTTCCTCCCTATCTTTTCGAATCACAAAATTTGTCTTGGCTTGCTTTGTCAAGGAACAACTTCTCGGGAGAGTTGCCAGATAACATTGGCAAAGCCAATGCGATCATATTTCTTATGTTGTCCGGAAACAACTTTTCAGGGCAGATTCCAGGGTCAATTTCTGAGATTTATCGTCTTATTGTGTTGGATTTGTCAGGAAACAAGTTTTCAGGGAAAATCCCAGGTCTTGGAAATGAATTGCTAGCTTACATTGATTTTTCTTCTAATGAGTTCTCAGGTGAAGTTCCAGTGACTTTTCCTCCAGAAACCATGATCCTGTCACTTGGAAACAATAACTTCTCTGGAAAATTACCAAAGAACCTCACTAACTTAAGCAAGCTTCAAAATCTTGATCTTCATGACAACAAAATTACAGGTGAATTACCAAAATTTCTCTCTCAATTTTCCTCTCTTGAAGTCCTAAGCTTACGCAACAATTCCCTGAAAGGTTCTATGCCTGGCACCATTTCCAACCTCACTAGTCTCCGAATTCTTGATGTGTCAAACAACAAACTCAATGGTGAGATTCCAGGCAAGTTTGGAAATCTGGCCCGAATGATAGAAACACCGAAAATCATTATCTCAGTGGAAGATATGTTCAGCTTTTCTTTTGAGTTCAATGACTTGACAGTGAATTAGAAGAAGTCTAAACGAGGTCTATCAAGCCGTAGCCTTGATATCTACTCCTTGCTAGACTTGTCGAAAAACCAATTTGTTGGCGAAATCCCAGTTTCATTAGGCCATTTAAAGGGTCTAAAGCTACTGAACATTTCATATAACCAAATCTCTAGTAAGATACCAGAAAGTTTTGGTGATCTAGAGAGTGTCGAAAGCTTGGACTTGTCACACAACAGACAATCAGGCTCCATTCTTCAAACACTTTTGAAGTTGCAAGAACTTATGAGTTTTGACGTAAGTAACAACCACCTCGAGGGTCAGATTCCGGTGGGAGGCCAAATAGACACAATGAATGATCCAAAATATTATCCCAACAACAGTGGGGTGTGTGGTATGCAAATTAAGGTGGTATGTCTAACAAAACAGCCAGCTGCAGTTGCAGAACCACCAGAAGAAGCTTGGTTTTCATGGGCAGCTGTAGGGATTGGATATTCAGTTAGCCTTTTAGCATCAGTAGCAATAATATTTTTCAGTGGATTTATGAGGCAGCTACCACCTCGAAATTGCCCCCACATAAGCAGAAGGCGAAGTATTTAAGACTTTGCATGAATGTGACCCCAAGTAACTTGGGAATTAAGATTTAGTTAAGTCGGGTTGAGTCATATGGACAGAGAAGTTGGTCTTAATTAGAACTGGTAATTTGGCATGATTATTATAGCTAGGCAAGGATTGCGATAAGTAGTGCAATGAGTAAAAAAAAATAGACTTCCTTGTAAAGAAACATCAAATAATTGCATAGAAAAGCAGCCAAACAGTCATGGCAATATTAAGAAAAAAATTCAAAAAAATTAAAGAAATGGAATTCATGCTTAAATCTTATAATCCATAGTGAATGGCAAAAAAAAAAGAGAGATTTTTTTGTAACAACATCAGAAAATAGTATAAGATCGAAGTGAAGTCACATTTACATAATCCATCAAAAATTATTATTGGCACTGTGAAATCCAATTACTTGAATCCTTTCCTCTCAAGCTCGAAATTTTAATCCCTTGCTTGTTTTGAGGGAAATAGATGAAAAAGAAAGGAATGGAAATTTTATTTCTTCATTCATTTGTATTTGGACAATAATAAGAGAGAGAGAATGAGAGAAAAGAATGAAAATAACTTTCTCAAATTTCTTTCAAATTATCCAAAATCTTTTCCCACCGATTTTGAGAGAAAATGAAAAAATAAAATAAAAAAATAAAAAATTACAGTATAACAAGTATTAATTTGTATTTTATAATAGTAAAAAATATATTTTATAAAATTCATTTTCTTTCGTATTTTAATTGGAAAACTAAATAAAGGAAAGGAAATATAAATTCTACTCTTTTTATTTCTTTCCTTTTTCTCTTTTATTTATTTTTTTACATCTTGAAAAGTATATCCTATAATCACTCCGAAAATATAACTTATAATTATTTCAAAAAAAGGCATTTATAAAACTACCTAAAAAATAAAATTTATTTTAAAACTACTATAAAAAAAGATAAATATTTATACTTTTAAAAAAGTTGGAGTCACAAATTCCTCACACCTTACTAAAACAAGATTTTGTTTTTTCAAAAAATAATTCTTCTTCTGCTAGAAATAATATTTTACTTCAATTTTTATTTTTTTTAAACTTCACTATTAAATAAATATATTATAATAAAATATATTATAATAAAATAATAAAATTAATATTTTAAATTATATTTTTAGTATATAAAATATATTATTTATTACAAAGGAAAAAATTTAATTTTAATTATAAATAATAAATAAAACTCACAAAAAATATAAAAAGCAAAAATATATTAATAAAAACTATTAAATTTATTTTAAAATAAAATTTATATATTATATACATTAAAAAGTTTTAAAAAAATTAATTTTGTTATTTAGATGTTGTGTAGATGTTGCATGTATGTTTTATATATGCTATATAGATTTTGTAGATAATTGATAGATATTGTGTATATGTTATGTATTTTTTGTGTAAGTTGTGTGTATGTTATGTAGATATTATTTGGATATTATGTGAATATAAACTTTTTAAAAAATAAAGTTAAAAAATATCAAATAAATCATATTGATGTTTAGTAGAAGTTTTGTGTATGTTTGATAGATATTATATATATATTTAATAGATATTATATATAAATATTATAGATATTTGATAGATATTATATAAATGCTATATGTTTATGAGAATATAATATTAAAAAAATTATTTTTTAATAAAAAAATAAAAACAAAACAAACACCATTAGAAAACTCACAAATGAAAAATAAAAGGGTCGCAGGGTATAAAAATAAAAAATAAACCTATTCGCTGTAGTTATGAAAAAAGAAAGTGCACTTATGGTACGCAGGTTAAAAAAAAATCATATAATCATGGACAACCACAGTAAACTTTATTCAATTTTTATATTATAGATATTGTATATATGTTATAATTTTATTATTTAAATTATATATATTTTATGAAAAAATTATTAAATATTATTTGAATATTATGAGAATAAAAAATTAAAAAAATTAAATAAATATTAAAAATATTATATATATGTATTGTAGATTTATCGTAAATATATTATAGATGTGTTGTAGATATTGTAGATATAGTTTATATTATTTAGTGTATATATATGTTGTATATATATTATGTATAAGTTGTATGTATGCTTATTTTTTTTTGTACATATTGAAAATATGATATTAAAAAAAATTTATATAAAAATTATAAATAAAAAAAATAAAAAATTATAAAAATAAAAAAATAAAAATAAAAAAATAATAATGTTAAATAGTACATTTGAAAAAAAAACAAAAATCATATATTTATTTTTTTAAATAAATAAATATTAAAAATATTATATATATGTATTATAGATTTATTGTAAATATATTATAGATGTGTTGTAGATATTATAGATATAGTTTATATTATTTAGTGTATATTTTATATATGTTGTATATATATTATGTATAAGTTGTGTGTATGTTTATTTTTTTTTTGTATATATTGAAAATATGATATTAAAAAAATTTTATATAAAAAATATAAATAAAAAAATAATAATGTTAAATAGTACATTTGAAAAAAAAAATCATATAATTGTAAAAAAAAGGGAGGGGTCGGGCTCATTACATTTGCAAAACGGTTCAAAAGTTGATAATGAGACGAATAGTTTTTACGGAATTTTTTTTTGGTATGGAAACTGTGTAGAAACTCATGCTTTACTATGAATTGTTTTATTTTTAAAACTTTAAATATGTTATTATTTATACTTCAATAATTTATCCCAAAAAAAATTTATTTGAAGACAAAGAATTTTAAATTTAATTCTAAAATTTCTCTTACCAACTTATATATCTCTCTAGGTTCTTAAGCAAGTTTAATTATTTGAATATTTTTTCAAGTCTATTTATCTTTAATAATTATTATCAGTTTTGCTCTTAATCTTATCTCATTTTTTTAAAAAAAAATTTCTCTAATTTTTTAACCTAAAAGAACAAATTTATTTAATTTTACCTTTAAAAATTCCTCTAACTTTACCGTATGTACTTGAAAAGAAACAGAATTTGATTTTATCCATTTTATTCTATACACTTTAAATTTTCTCTTAAGAAAAAAAAACTATTCTACCTATTCAACAATATTTTTTTTCTTAGAATAGTGCTACAAGATGAAAGAATATTTTTTTAATATTTCTATTTTTCTTTAATAAATTTTTTATGTGGTTTTGATATATCTATGAAAGGTCAGATGTAACTAATAAGTGTTTAGTTTCATAGTTTGTTTTAATGGTATAAATAAAATTTTAGTTTGCATCATCTCATTGTAGTTTTTATTTTTGTCAATATTAATTATTTTTTGCTGTTTCGAATAATTTGATTCCAACGGAAGCAACAAAAATGTTAGTGAAACTAAAATGAGCTACAGGACTATTAATAAAAAATTATTAATCTTCCATAATAGTCTAATATGTATTAGATTTATCCTAGAAATTTAAGAAATTCATTAACAAATTTGGAATTCAAATCACCCGTTAGATTGAAAGGATTCGTGAGGAAAAAAGAAAAACAAAACAAAATAAATCTTAACAAGTAGCTCTGTATTTAAAGTATCAAATAGTGTATTTGTGGTCTTAATTTCTATGTTTTCTATTTGATTGATAGGTTATAGACCTTAGCTTGGGGAAACCACGTAGAATTGATACTAAGAATCTACTAAAGGCATAAAACATGTCAGAAAATGATATAATCAAAAATCAAAATTTGAATTAAAATTAAAATTGAATAGGTAGTGGAACCTTTGAAATTAAAACCAAAATAAAAATAATTAAAATTGAAATTAAAATGGAAAGTTAAAGTTTCAAAATTCAGACACAGTTAATTGATATTACAAAATTTATATACATTATATCATATCTTAAGAGCTTTGTAAGTAATAGTACAAAATTTATTTTATAATGAATTATTTATTGATATTGAGGTGGACATCAAGGATATCAATATGAGTTCCGATATAGGATCTTCCAATTCTTCTACCTACAAAATAAAGAAAAAAACCGGGCTCCAGTAAGAAAACTCCGATATCTAAGCTAGTGGAATAGACAATCTTGTGTATCAAAAAATAAAGAAGAATAATAAGAAGAAGACATCTTTACTTATAGGGGTGTACCCTATTTATAGTTGGAAATTAGGGGTAGCAGATTTTTTGGATGTGTCGGTGTAGTGCTCCCTATCAAATCAAAGCATACTCTTCCGAACATAAAAGAATTCGACTAAATATAAGAGCTCGAAACTGAGATCTGCGCGTGTGGTGTGTTTGGTTCAAGTATTCAAGTTCGGTCTCAAAACTCGATTTAGTAGGAATAGTATCACTAGTCTCCCCTGGCAAGACTGACATTTATGTCAGGAAGAGAAGGTGAGTAACAGAGTGCGGTAGGATACGTGGCATGCGTTGAAGTAGATGATGATCTATTTGTAAGAGAGTTAGTTAGGCAGGAAATGCACCTGGATTTCCTGCCAAGTGAAGTAAAGGGCGACGATGCTTATAAATCAGGGAAGGTGATGTCGATCATTTACTACTTTCAATTGCTGTGAGAGTTCTGTTACTCTGAAAAATTTTAAGTTATGTCCGATTTTACAGGGTTAGTTAAAGAGTAAGCTTGTGTTTTCTGTTGATCATGGTTTATGGTAACGATAATTAGTGAGTTTTTCTTTCAGATCTTGATTTTTGTTTGTTATAATTATTGCTAGTTCGGAAAAAATGAGTTCAGAGAGTGAATATATATCCATAGATGAATAGAGAGTGAGTGAAGAGTATGTGCAATATAGCGACTCCTTCGGTATTAGCAACAATGTTAGGAGCTCGTCAGAAGGTGGGGGCTCAGTGAGTATTGAGATGGCTCAAGCTGTGGATGAAAGAACTACAACAGGTCAACCCATGCTTATAAATGAGGAAACATAAGAGGAAGGGGGCTCGAGTGTTCGGGTTACTTCAGATGGGGCACGCGTTAAGGATATTGAATCCACCTTGATCGAGGAAGATATAAAGGGTATTTGAGAGAAATATAAAATTCATGCAGATTACAAAATGGTTCTGCCAGGCAGCAATATTCGGGATCATAATATGCCTGGGGCCGATCAAGTAATAATATATGAAGAGGATTTAAGGGCGAGAGTTTGGTTTCCTTTGAGCCCATTCATAATAAGATTTTTAAATATAAATGGTATATCTCTGAGACAACTTAGTCCAAACGCCTGGCGAACCATTGTTAGGTTTGAGCTTTTGTATAAGCTATTAGGCGTGGAGGCTTTATTAAAGCTCGACCAAAATTGGACGAAGATTTTTTATTTCTCTAAGCCCGACCAAGACTTGCACTTTTCATTGTGAAGCCAGACTCTATGAAAGGGTAGAAAGATCAATTTTTCATTTTGGAGAAAACCGGGGGGACGGGGGGTTTGAGTTTCTCGCGAAGTGGAGTTGAGGTAAAACTTGGCTGACCGTAAAAAGGGAGAATTTGCATGCGGATGACCAAGCTATATTTGACAAGATAGCGCAAGACATTTAGAGAGAAAAGTTGAATGTCTTGCACTTAATTGCAAGATATTTTTCCCTTAGGAAAGATCTAATTGTACCACGCCCTGAGGATCAGACTACTAATGCCTCTGTTTTATATTTTGGTAAGTTTGTTTGGTAATAATATTCTGATTTTTTTATTATGTGCAGATATGGAGAGAGGGGGATGAAAGACAGTGTGAAGGTGATCCAGAAGGCAAAAGCCAAGGACAAAAAGGCTGCCCGAGCAGCTGCTCAGGAGAAAAGAAGGAGTGTCGATTCTCCTTCTGAGGGAAGAGGTGGTGAAGCTTTAAAGAGGAAGAGAAAGGAGAAAGGGAAAGAGAAAGGAAAAGAAGCAGCAACCAACATGGATAGTGTTCGGCCAGTACCGAGTAGCCAAACTCCTAAAGAGCATGCCAAAGATGACCTCGCTCTAGTACAAGGTCAAGATGGGGGAACTACTTCAGAGGCTCAGAGGCAAGAAACACGCTCAGCTCTAGCTCTGCATCCTGATACGGTAATTACTTCTCCATTAATGAAGCGAAAATTGGGTACTTCAGTAGGGAGTATCTGAGGAATATAACTCGGGAGAACAAGTTTGTAGAAAGTATGATTCCAGAGAATTTGTTGGAAAGATATCGAACTGCAGTGACCGAGGTTATTTGTGTTCGTATTAAAGCTTAGTTATATTAATTTTATGATCTATATTAAGATGTGTTGGTTTTGTAGCATGATCTTCTATGTCAACATATGGGGGATCGGTATTCTGGGGTGGCGAGTGCATATATGGAAATGGGGGATGTGCTTGAGTCCTTAAAAAAAGATAGATTGAGATGGAATGCCGCTTAGCTAGTGCAAAGAAGAGGGCGATAGAGGCAGAGTGGCAGACTGAAGATATGGGGAAGGAGCTCAACCAAGTGAAGGGAGACCTCGCCATCGCACAAGGGTTGGTTGAGCTTAAGGACAAGATAGATGACCAAATAGCTCATGAAATTATGAAGTTCCAAGAGCTCATTGTTGCTAAGCTAAAGAAGAAATCTCCTGAAGGAGAGTATGACTGGATATTTGATGTTGACCCCGATCAGGCTTTTGATATTGAGGCAATTAATTTGGAGGAGAATAAAGAGGTTAGCACTCAAGATAGAGCTAGTGAAGATTAGGGCGAGGCTCTTCCCTGTTGTTTTTTAGGACTTAATAGGGCAGATTAATAGAGTATCAACTGCATTAGCTTATTTTGATTGTAAAGCTTTTATGGTTTATTTCCTTTTGTATAGCTCGGTAAAGAGTTGGGTAAGCTCTGTAGAGAGCTTTATTATATGAAATGAAATGAAATGAAGCATTATATGTATTCAAACTTTGTTCACATTGTATTATAATTTAGGGGTTGTGAGTTCAACATATAATCAGTTTATTATTTGCAAAAGCATTCAAAGCTCGGTACATGACCTGTGCTGAAAGCAACATGTGGTTACAACGTAAGTGCTAATCATATGAGACTGAGATAATATAATGCTCGGTATGCGAGGCATGGTGAGCTACACTATAAGTGCTAAGTGATGTGCAATTAAGGCACTGTAAGCTCGGTGTGTAAAGCACGGTGAGATGTACTGTAAGTCCTAAGTGATGTGTGTAAGGCTAGGTGTGCAAGGCAAGGTGAGCTGCTCTATACGTGCTAAGTGATGTGAGATTTAGGCATTGTAAGGCTCGGTATGCGAGGCACAGTGAGCTGCACTGAAAAGTGCTAAGTGATGTGTGATTTAGGCATTATAGTTGAGCAGCTTGGTGTTCGTGTATTCATACGTGTGTATCCATTGTAGTCAAGTTTAAATTGTAGTGTTACGGGAGAGCTCCAGCGATGCTCCATTTTACTTTCTTGTCTTTCATATGTATAGATACAAGTGGTCGCATTATGAAAAATACAAGAAAACTAAAAATACAAAAGTTACAACTAAAATTATTACATGGACTTATTGAAAATACTTTTTTCAGATTGTGGGTGTTCCAAGTTTTTGGAATTTCTTTTCCATCCAAGGTGTGTAGCTTATATGCACCTCCCCTAAGAACCTCGGTGACCATGTAGGGTCCTTCTCAGTTTGCTCTGAGTTTTCCTAGTCCAGCAGATCCGTGTGTAGAAATAGTCCTTTTCAAAACCAAGTCTCCTTTGGTCAGCTGTTAGGGTGAACTCTTTCGTTATGAAAGTTGGCTATCCAAGTTTTATAAGCTTCAGCTTTGATGCCAGCTTGCTTCCTTTTAAATTCTACCATGTCAAGGTTGTACCTAGAATCTGATTCCTAATCTTGTGAAAAACTAAAAACTCTAGCCAACGGGAGTCCGATCTCTATAAGAATGACTGCTTCAGTGCCATAAGCCAATGCAAAGGGGTTTCTCCAGTAGCGATCCATAGGGAAGTGCGGTAAGCCCATAAAATATTATACAACTCTTCTACCCACAAGCCTTTAGCTTCATCAAGTCTCTTTTTTAACCCCATTAAAATTATTTGGTTTGTAACTTCGCCTTGACCATTATTCTAGGGGTGATAAACTAAGGTGAACCAGAGGTCAATCCTGAGTTCCTTGCAATATTCCTTGATCTACTTGTAATTGAACTGCTTTCAATCATTGGTAATTAAAGTGCGAGGGATGCCGAATCTCATGATGATCGCCTTTTTAAAGAATTTAATGGTTACTACCGGGCTAATGGAAGCAAAAGGCTCCTCTTCTACCCATTTTATGAAGAGATCAACTGTGACAATCAAAAACTTTCTCTGAGTTATGGCTTGAGGAAAGGGACCTAGGATGTCCATTCCTCACTGAGCAAAAGGCCATAGACTTCATATTGGTATATGTTCGGTGCTAGGTTGGTGCCGCAGGTTGGCATATTTTTGGTATTTCTCGCACTTTTCAACTAGACTCTTTGCATCAATGTCTATGAATGGCCAAAAATAACCTTGTCGCAATGCTTTTCGAGCTATAGCTCGGGCTCCTTCATGAGCTCCGCATGTGCCTTCATAAATCTCCCTCATCAAATAATTACCTTCATCTTCAGATACACACCTACTCCATGGATGAGAAAATGACCTTCTGTACAAGAGCCCACCATGAATGGCATACAAGCTGGACTTTCTCATGATCTTCTTAGCTTCTACTAGATCCCCTAGTAATTCACCAGAATTAAGAAATTTATAAATTGGAAGTCTCCATCCGTCCATTAGCTCTGCTGCCATCACCAATAAGGTTTCATAACTCGAGCTCTAAATAACTTTAAATAGCACTCCCTATTTGAGGACTCCCTCCCTTATGGTAGCTGCTTTCGCTAGCCTGTCTGCTTATTCATTCTCCGCTCGTACTATTTGATGAATCTCCCACAAGTAACCACCCATTTCCAGAGTGGCCAAGAGATTGGCTATATGCTGCTTGTAATGAACCATGCTAGGTTCTCGGGCTTCATATTTCCCAGTTAGTTGACTAACTACTAATTGAGAATCAGAGAATTCGCAAAAAGTTGGGCCAAACTTCTAGAGCAAGCCTCAACTCTAAGCAAATAGCTTCATATTTGACTATATTGTTTGAAGCTATAAAGTTAAGCCTTATAGCATATTTGACTTACATTTTTCCCAAACTTCTAAGGATTGCTTCAAGACCAGCGCCATCAATACCGGAGGCTCCGTCAATACTAACAATCCACGCTTCTTTAGAGAATGACTCAGAAGGCTGTTCATATAGCTCGATGATAAAATCAGCCAAAATTTATGCCTTCATAGCCCGCCGGGGCTCATATCTAATATCAAATCTATCCAACCGTGCTGCCCATTCTGTGAGGTGCCCTGGAGTTTCTAGCTGTTGAAGAATTTTCTTTAAACATGAGTTTGTAAGCACAACGATGGTATGCGCATCAAAGTATGGAAGAAGTCTTTGCGAAGTAACTCGCAAGGCTAGGGCTATCTTTTTTTACTGGGAGTACCAAAGTTCAGGCCACTTTAAGGCACATCTAGTCTAATAGATTGGGTACTGTTAACCATTCTCTTCTTTAATTAAGATCGAGCCTACAGCTGTGGGTGATGCAAAGAGATACAAGCAAAGTTTTACGTCCTGAATGGGTTGACTGAATAGATTTGGTGAGCTCAGGCATTATTTTAGCTCATTAAAAGCCTGTTGGCATTCCTCAGTCCATTGAAAATTCTTCAAATTCTTCAAAAGTTTATAAAATGATAGGCATCTTTTCGCTGAGCATGATATGAACCGTCCTAGAGCAATAATTCTGCCATTCAATATCTGTACCTCTTTAATGCTCTTAGGTAATTTCATTTCCATCATTGCTTCTATAGATTGGCTTTGATGCCACTTTCTGATATAAGGAACCATAGGAATTTTCCGAATTGAACTCTAAGAGCACACTTTTCTAGATTGAGTTTCATGTTTCCCTACCTGAGTATTTCAAGGACTTCAGCTAGATCTCTAGAATGCTCGGTTGAAGTTTGAGATTTGATAATCGTATCATCTACATATACTTTGACAGATCGGCTTATTAGATTCTAAAAGAGTTTGTTAACGAGCCTCTGATGTGTGGCTCCTGCATTTTTCAGGCCGAATGGCATGACTTTGTAACAATAAGTGCTTTTTGTTTTTATGAAAGAAGTTTTGCTCTGATCTTCTAATTTTAGAGGAATTTGATGATAACCAGATGAAGCATCGATAAAACTATAATTTACATATCCAGCTGTAGAGTCAACAAAGATGGTCTACATTAAGGAGTGGGTATGAGTCTTTGGGGCATGCCTTGTTTAGGCCATTTGCCATTGGTTTTTTTCACCAACACCGCATTGGATAACCAGTTCGAGAATAAAACCTCTTTGATGAAGCCCACTTTTAAGAGTTTTGCAACCTCTTATTTTGTAACTAACTATTTTTCTGGCCCCAAGTTTCTTTTCCTTTGCTTTATCGGAGTAACCTTGGGATTTATATAGAGCTTAGAGACCATAAGCTCGGGTGAAATTCCTTTAACATCCATCGAATCCCAGGCAAAGATATCTTGGTGATCTTCTAACACTTAAGTTAGGGTAATTTCTTTCTCATGCCCAGACAAACTCACAATTCTGAATGTTCTATCCAGTCTAACCTTTATCTCTTTCAGCATGCCTACAGGCTCAACATGAGATTATGGGTTTTCAGGAAGATCAAGGGAATCCACTAGAAGCACTATGTTTGCATCTCTAAGAAGGATTGCGTAAGAATCCCGGGCTATCTGTTGGTTTCCCTTCATGACTGCCACTCCTTGATGGGTTAGAACTTTTACAAGTAAGTTTTTCATGGAAATATATGCATCTATGACGAATAACCGTGGGCATCCAAAAATGGCATTGTAAGCAAGGTTCATATCCATTACCATGAAGCAAACTCGACAATTTCTTATAATTAGACCATCTCCCAACTGTACATTTAGCATGGCCAATTCTTATAAGTATCTAAGATTAACAAGTTTATGGCACTGCCTGCGTCAACCAAAATTTGCTGAACCAAATAATCATGAATGATAGCTTCCACTACCAGGGCATCAATGTATGGACTAACGATCTGATGTGATTCTTTAGGATGAAAAGTAATGATCGGGCTACAAGTCTTTGAAATTTCGGCAATAGAAAAAACTTCTTTAGAGTTCCACTTCCGCGAAGCACAAGTGACATTATGGTGTTTTTCCCCTGCTATAACATGTATTACTTCACCCGGGGCCTTTTTTAGAAGTTGTAGGAGGCTGAGAACTTGGTTCATCTTAGTCACGTTGCTTGGTGGAAGTAGGAATAAACTATTTTAATTGACCAGCTTGTATCAATTGCTCGATTTCTTTCTTCAGCTTAACACAATCATTTGTTTTATGACCATGACCTTGATGGAAATTGCAGTACATCTCTTGATTTCTGTTTGGATCATCCTTCATTGGAGGGGCCAATTTACTTTTATATTTTATTTAAGCCAGCGCAAGATGGTAGCCCTAGAAGTGGTTAAAGGTGTAAATTGTTTAGGGGCTTAGGTGATATGATAAGTACAGTTGAATGACATTAGCCTGATGGTCTTGGGAAATTTGAATTAAAGTTTGGCCAAGAGGTGTTTTGTTTGAATTGTCTAGTGGCATCTAGGTTGGATGAATTTGGTTTTGAGAGTTCAGGTTTATTAGATCCTCCAAAGTTTTTAAGTGTGTGGTCATGGTTTTGGTGGTTGGGGTGAAGCTCTTCCCAAATTTGAGCATTTTTATCAGCACGAATATATTTATAGGATCGAGCCATGAGCTATACGAAGTCTTAAGGAGGATTCTTGGTCAAAGACTATGAAAATTATGGATATTCAGTGTTCCGAATCAATACTTTTAATGCGATCTCAAAGTTCACCTTTGAAATCTAGCCCACCACTTCATTGAACCTATCCACATAGTATTGTAATTTCTTATTGGGCTTTTGCATGATTTTGAATAAGTCTGCTGAAGTTCGACTGGGGTTTATGAAGGCTGCAAATTTGTTTATCAAGAGCTCGGTAAACTGGGTAAAGTTATGAATTGAGTGTGGTTCCAGATTCTTATACCATGTCTGTGCATTGCCAATTAGATTCTTTAAGAAGAATTTACACAAAACAACATCTGAAGTTGCATATAACAGGGCAATGTTGTAGAAACTATCAACATGTGATCGAGGATCAATGGTTCCACTGTATTCCTTCAACTTTGGTACATGAAAACTCAGATGGGCCTCATTGAGGATCTATTTAGATAGAGGAGAACAAAAGGTAGTGTACCCCTGCGCATACATTTTATCTTATCATCAATCAGGGCATTGGTGTCGTTTGCTGTCATCATAGCTTCTTTTCTCAGAGTAAACTAGTTCGGAGGCTGATATGGGATTAGTGGGTGTGTGGGATATTGAATGTTTGGGTGAATAAAGCCTTTTCCGAGCCTCCAGCTTCGACTCAGGAGATGTATCTATGAGTCCGTACTATTGATTAAGTTTAAGGTTAAGTTATAGTTGATAATATGGAGATGGTGTTTGATAAGTTGTAGGTGGAGGTAGAGGGCCTGACATATTGGCGGGGGAGGATTAGGTTCATGCTCAGAGCATGATGGTTATGCTTGGGGTTGGTTTCTAGGACCCTACTGTCAAAAAGTGGCAATAAAGTCTCTAAGAGTGGAGATGAGCTCTCTAATTGCTTGTCCAGACGTGTTTGGAGATTGTAACATTGCGAAGGTCATCCGTGCTAGTGGAGAAAATGGGGTAAAGGGCTCGTCAGAAGCTAACTCTACCACTAGAGCGATAGATGGTCCAAGTGGTGAAGGTCCAGTCGTTGATGGTCCATTTTGGTGATTGTTTGCAGTGTTCTGAGTTGTAGGGTGTTGAGATATGTGTGGTGGTAAGGGTAATATGTTATGTGGAGTTTGGTTTGGGTTCTATGGGTCACTAGTTAGATCTTGAGTCATATTATCCATTTTCGGAGATTAGCCAATCTACGCTCACCACACCACCCACCAGACAAGATATTGTCATATTGAGCCGTTATATAACACAAACTTTTCAGTATTGATTGTGAAAGTTTTTAGTGAATAGGGAGAATTATTTTTTTCATACTGGTATGATTTAGAGAAATACATGAATTTAAAGGAAAAAATAAATAAAAAAAAGGTAACATTAAATCATTGATAATGAGGGATTTTTTTCTAATCAAATAAACTTCTATTTTTATCCAAATCTCATAGAGATTAACTCCAGCTAAGCAACTTAATTCTACCGACACTTCTCCACAAGTTGGTACAAAAAAGTCTAACATGCCCAACTTGTCTACTTAAGACTCAAACTGCTATCTAAATAGCGCCTTTGTTAGGATATTAGTAACTTGTTGTGTATTAGGAACAAATGGAATACAAATGATCCCTTCTTCAAGCTTCACTATGATAATAGTGTCTATCTACTTCTACCTGTTTTGTTCTATCTTGTAGAACTAGATTGTGTGCAATGTTTATAGCAACTTTATTGTCACAAAACAATTGCATAGGAAGTGGACTTGGGTGGCAGACTTGGCAAGAATCTGATTTGACTTTTCAAAGAGTTGACGTAAAGACAAGTGGGTCTCTAGTCCATATACTAGAGATTCTTGTCAAGTTGGTTATTATGGGAAGTTAGGAAAATTAGTAGCATTTATTGAAAGTTAGAGATTGTTAGCCCCTAACTATCTCTAATTGCCTCTAACTACCCCTAATTTTTATTTTAAACAAAATAATAATACTCCCTAACACACTATGTAGATTAAAATATAAATATAAAATTGGAATTTGACTTGCAAAAAAAATGTTAAATTAGAAAGTCCCTAATTGCTTATAACTATCCCTAATTCTTATCTAATTACCCTTAACTATAAATTAAAGTACTCCATAAAACTTCCTAACATACTATGTAGAGTAAAATATGAAATTGGCATATGTATGCAAAATTTTGATTTGCAATTGAAATTCACATTTAAAGGTTGAATTAGGGATAGTTAGAGGCAATAACTATCCCTAAATGTGATTTAAAACACTCTGTAGTATTCCTTAACACACTAGAGTAAAATATAAAATTGGTACCTGTATGCAAGATTTTGATTTGGAACTAAAACAATGTTAAATGGAAAACCTTTAATTGCCCATAATGTCTCTAGCTATTTTTAACTCATATCTAATTGGCAATAATTATTAATTACAATACTACATAATACTCTTTAACACAATATGTATATTAAAATATGATATTGCTAATTTTTATACATTGGAGCATGCAGATAATACTTCTAAGTTTTTTAACATTGTTGTAGAACATACCATTGAATTTTTTGAACTTTTTAATAATGGTGTAGAGTCAACCATAAAAGTTCTTGTGGATTACATTGGCCAAATCCTTGGCACACATACTCTAATTGATCTTTAGCTTTCAAATCAAAAGTATTTAGCCTCAAGACTTAAGCATTTTTAAGTAACTATAGTTAAGCTTTATTGTGACCAACCCATGGCCTAGTGCGACCATATCAACATACTGAAAAGATAAGAATCTCACAATAAGGTTAACAATCACAAGTGCAACTGCTAAATCATGTGGCACAATCGTTCCATGTCTGGCATGATTGCCCCAGAAGAGAGAAAATTTTCACAAGTCACAGAAGGGTTCAGAGTCAGAAGTGCGGCAAGGTCAGCAGGTTCTAAAGCAATATCACGACTACACCAACAATCTAGCGACCGCGAGATAGTAAAATGCAAAATTCACAAAGGATGGCATGTACTGTTTAAAATTTTAAACATAAAACTTTTTAACTAATATTGATAATTGATAGTGTATAGTGATAAAAGTAACGTGAATAAATACTATAAGTAGAGAATAGTGAATAGTATATCTCAAAATTAACTGAAGAAATTATTTTTATGATTTTACATGATTAAAAATCTATGATTTTACATGATTAAAAATCGAATTAGATTCAAAAGATAAGAAAGAGGGTGCACCATAGCTAAGATGAGAGTGGACACACTAGATTAAACTATATATATATATATATATAAGTGGACATGTGTGTGTATGTGTAGAACCTTCTCCTTTCTTCTTTCTCCATCATCCACGCCATCTACCACCACCATCACCATCTTCTCTACTTTCTTCTTTCTTTCATCAAATTAATCAAGAACCAAAGGAGATTCATCTTTTGTTACTAATTTTTAAGAGAATTAGCTAGAGTAGATGTGATTATCAACAAGTGATTAAAGAGAAAAAGAAGGATTTTGAAGAGGTATGTGCTTATGTATTTTAATTTGCAAATATTTAAATTTTTATGAGTTTTAATGTTTGAATTGATTTATTGAGTCATTTATAATGAATTATTTTTTGAAAGTATTGATTAAATGGATTGATGAGTGAAAATAAATTAAAAGAACTTCTATGTGATGATTATAGTTCTTAATTTAACCTTTATAAGAATTGGAAGGTTTGATGTTGTTTTTAGCCATGAGTGATTATTGAAGGCTTGATTAATTGAAGTTTAAGTAAAGTATTTGATATCGACTCTTTTTTATGTTAAAATTTTAGTTTTGATACATCTTTAACTTAGATTTCCAATATGTTTATGTTTAATAAAGTTAAAAGTGCAGAAAACACGATTTTAGGATGCCATGGGCGTGGCTCATAGGTACCATGGGCGTGGTATTGAAGTTGGGGCTGCCGGAGGAAGATTTACTCCGAAGATAGACCCAAAACTAATGCCACGAGCATGATAACTGAGTGCCACGACCATGGAATTGAAAGTGAGGTTGTTTGTTTAAAACTTTTAATGAAACAGAGCAGTTTAGAATGCCATGGCTGTGGGGGTTGAGTGCCATGACCGTGGGCCCCACGGCCTTGGGGGTCTACAATGATATTTGGCATCTTCGTTTTGTATCCCATGAGTGTGGGGTTGAGATGCCATGGCCGTGAGATACTTGGATGATATTTTTGGCTTGTATTTTGTGATATATAGGCTTGGTATGAGGCTTGTATATTTGTATTTCTTATTATTGTGTTGATAATTCATGTTTATGTGTTAAAAGTATGGAAAAAAGTAATAAACTTTGGATATATAATAAATATGTGTAATACTAAATGTTAAACAAAGTATTGTTCAATTGAAATAGTACACATAATTCAATGTTTACTAAAATTAATGAATTGCCCAAACCATACTGATTTTAGATCTTGCTTGGAATTGAATGACCAGTCAGAGAGAGGATATCCATAGTGATAGTGGGCACATCGTGCCATTAATGGACACATTGTGCCATCAGTGACAGTAGGCATATTTGCCATTGTACATTCTTGAGATTTGACATTAAAATTGCTACAGTGTCCGTTATCCAAACCTATGGTCTGAGTTCAGTGTGTATGGACATATTTAATGAAGTTATCTATGTTGAAAATATATGTGAATATGATGTTATGAATAATGAAAGAAATGCAAAACAATAATATAAGTCAATTATTTAAAATCAACTTACTGTGTTACAATGTAAAAGTGATTGAAAATGTATATAATAATATTTTAAGTGAAAGTTCTAATGCACAAAATAGAAATGTTATGTTCAAAATATTGAAATAATCAATAACTTTCTAAGTGTTATAATGATTGAAAGTGTATATAATGATATAAGATACAAAGTGCTCTAAAGTATAGTATTAAATCAAAGTGCCAAAATTATAAATTGAATAAAATTATCCTATATATGAAATTGAAAAGTAAGACTTACTGAAAAATAGCATAAGTGTAATATGAGTAATGTTAACAAATGAGAAAGTAAGTCTTAAATAATATAATTCAAAAAGAGAAAAGTTAAAATACCGAAAGTGTAGTATAACATGATGATTTTTATAAAGTTAAATTATTATTTTGTGTAATCAAAATATTATATTAGTTTGTTATTGAGAATATTTAATATATTGAAATATTTATTAAAACTGAGTGTTATTACTGTATTTCCATAAGTATTTTCTTTAATAGTAAGTGACAAAATATATTATACAAGCATCACTAAGCTTTGCTTAGCGTATTAGAATTTTTCTGATACTCAAATATCATGTCATCGGAGTAAGTTAAGAAGTGGAAAAGAGATCTTTTGTATTTTGTTTTTGTAAGTTATGAAATGTATATATGCAATTTATTTTGGCTATTTAAGAGATTGTACAAATTTATAAGCATAAAAGGAATATACGTATTTAGAGAATGAAATTTTAAATTTTAGTGAATTATTATCAAATCTAGTAATGTATTATATATTTATTTTGGATTGACAAACTTATGATGGTTATCTGATTTATAATTAGTATTTGGTTTATTGGAGATATTGGAGATTGATTTAAATGTTGGATTTATAAGTGTCATATTATACAGATTGTATTATTATTTGAAAATTTTTGTTAGTAACAATTTGAAAGGAAACTTTGTCAATGAATTGATTAGATTACTAACAGTATATTGAGTAACATTCTATGATAGTTTTATTTGAGAATTGTCAGTGAATGTTATATTTAATGGTATCAGCGATATATTGATGAATCATTGATGATTTTAAATAGTTTAAAAAGTAAGATAAAGAAAACAAAGAGGTGTATATACGAATTGATTAAGTAATGAAAGTAAGAATGTTAAATTTACATATTGTGTACTTATGGAATACTTGACAGTAACATTATTTAGTAATTGAAGATGAGTAATAGATTATATATAGAAGTGTTAAAGAGTTAACCGATACTAATTGAAGACAATAGAAAAAAAGGAATTGGCTTCCTATTACTGAGTCTCCTTTTGTTCCTTTGGGATGTGATTCCAGAATTGAAGTTTATTGAGTTTTTGAATTAATCATTGATAACTAATGAAATGTGCCCCTTCTGCAGTCTCTCTTTGATGCTTGGGTGGTGGTTGCAATTTTATCTATTCTGCTAGGAACACAATATAATGAAGACAAGTTGATATGATTACCTAAGGCTAGGGGAAAATATATTAAGAGTGTGTATCAACTACTAGTCAGTGAATGTCCAACTAGTACGCAATTAGAAAGCCGGTTTTGGAAGCTCTTATGGCAGGTCCCTGCTAGTTCTAGAAATATGATTTGGAAAGCAACACATAATGTTCTTCGAACTTCCGATAATTTGCTTCCGAAAAATATTGAGGTTCCATTCTTCTGTCCCGTTTGCAATAAGGATGATAAATCTATTCTGCATATTCTTGTGAATTGTTCGTTTGTGGGACAATGTTGGAGGGGAGTTGGAATTATGGTGCCATTGCAGAATGTTACTATGTTTAAGGAGTGGTTGGGTTTGTTGTCGGAGTGTTCATCTGTTGAGATAGCTAGTTTTGCTTTTGTTCTATGTTGAATACTTTGGCAAAATCGGAATTCTATCGTTTGGAATGGAGGTCGATTGTCTGTAACGCAACTAGTTAGGAACGCAAGGGTCTGCCTTGAGAATTTTCATCTTGTAAGGTTATGGGAAGCGGTGCACAACCAGTTACTAATGTATTAGATAAATGGCAACGACCACCAGAAGGTTGGCTCAAGGTGAACATTGACGCAATAGTAGGTGGAAGAGGAACAACAACTGGCATTGGTTTGGTGGTGGAAGACCATTTGAGCATGTTGAAAGCTGCTGCATCCTTCACGATACAAGGGAGTTTTGATCTCTTTTATCTGAGGCAATTGGCATAAGAGATGCTCTTAGTTGGATCAAATTGAAAGGTTGGCCAAATATTATTGTTGAAACGGATGCCCGTGTTGTGAATTCTGAGTTAATAAATGATATAATTTGTCTTATTTGGGAGTTACTTCAAGGGACTGTCTTGCTACTAGACGATCTGCGAACGAAGTTACTCACATTCTTGCTAAAGCAACGCATTCTTTTTTAGGTCGAAGAGACTGGGAGTACGTTACCTCTCCTTCTCTTACTACTACTTTGTTGAATGATCTTTAATGGATTGCTTTCTTTTATAAAAAAAATATTAAAACATGTATTTTAAAAAAAATTCAAATAATAATTTTTACAAATTATAAAAACTTATATTTAATAATCTACATAGTGTTTAAAAAAATCAACATTACAAATAATAACTTTTTAATGGAAAGGGTCTAAACAGCCCATAAAAAAAAAAAAGACATCTGGTTAAGAAAATATTAATGGCGGAGCCAAGACAATGATAATACTTTAGGAACTTATTTGAACCTCTAGCCATTAACTAAAAGTCCAAAACAGGTTGCAGTGAAAGAAATCCTCAAATTACAAATCTAATAATACATAATACCTCCATTTATTCAAGGGGGGCAACAATAACTTTAAAAGGCCTACTGCATTTCCTCAATCTAAACAAAAACAAAAAGTCTCATCAAAATGAGCCAAAAATTTTCAATATATATAAGAAGCCAGACCCTCTCATGGCTTCCCCTACCCCCAAACTGAAAGAGAAGGGGGTAAAAAGAATTTAATGAGACGACTTAAGTATTTTCATCAAACAAATATTCATACAGAAAGTGATATAATTCACCAGTTTTGTTGCAAACCTACTGCTGAACCTTGAGCACAGGAAAAGCAATTACATCTCTAATGCTAGGAGAGTTTGTCAAAAGCATCACCAGCCTGTCAATTCCAAGTCCCTAAACAAAAGAATGAAAAATAATTTTCACTATAATTTACTAAGAAAATATGCATAGAATAGGGCAATAGACATTTTAACTCATTAGGACCATTAATGTCCTTCAAATGTTTAAACAATGAGACAGTTAGAGATGATTTACTTATCACATCATAAAAAAGACTTTTTGATTTAAATCCAACATAATAAATATAGAGATTTTTGTCGTTAATGTTACTTATGAAAGATGTTCAAGCAAATGCAATATGCATGAAAAATGCAGTGTGAGCATCGATCATTTTAAAATAACCAATGTGTGGATATCTCGTGAATTAATTGCAACCTTTGACGGTCCAGAGTAAGTTGTTGCGGGAAAAGAAACTTTTGCACTGATCACATTTTCCAGAGGCATCAATTGTGAAAAAACATTTTTTAACCTTTATATCAGTATCTTTTTTATTAGAAAGTGGTTTTTGGTTCACAATATCCCCTGAAAATGAAAATTGCACTATTAAAAGCATAATTACCATCCCTGAAGCAGGGGGCATTCCATATTCCAAAGCCGTTAAGAAGTCCTCATCAACTGTGACTTCATATGAATCATCCTCTTTTTCACTTGTTTTATTTTCTGCACCATCTGCTTCTAAAACAGCTGCTGCTCTCTTCTCATTATGCTGCCTCACTTGCTCCTCCAAGCGGCCTCTCTGCCACCATTAACATTGTCAGCTCTTTCCCAAACCTTATTACAAGTTCTATGATGTACCATAAGAAAAAGGAATATTGCAACCTGAGCTTGTGTTATTGGCCTAACAACTAAGATGAGGCTAAGTTAGACTCCATGACCTAGATAATCAACTGCCAGTTGTTATTAATAATTTACAAAGGCATTACTTGCAGTATTTAAAAATCAATGCCTTGTAGGTAATAGTTCACACCGGCTAAGCTAGACCGTTAAAAGTGGACCACATCAATGGTTCCTTTCCAATTGGTGTGTCAAAAGGATGTGAAAGTAAGAGAGAGAGAGAGAGAGAGAGAGAGAGCACCATGCACAGGGCTTAAATGAGACATGCTTACTTCAATTCAGGTACTAACACATGCCCGCTTCAAATATTTCTTTATTAAACATAACTAGAAGTTTTCAATTTAATTAACAAAAAAAAAATTGAAGACAATCTGTGAAGCAGCTACTCTTGTGCCATATTTTGAGCCATTCCTATTTTGTAGGTCTTCTACTCCAACTACTATTTTCATTTTCTAAAAGTTCATGTATTGTTTAGTTATGGAGAACATTATGCTCTCCTGAAAATTATTTCAAGAAAAGAAAAGGCAGAATTTGGTGTTCCGTCATCAAAATTTTCTAAATGTAAATTTGAATATATTTTTCCAAGTTTCTCCAAAATTACACTTATTGTGGAAAAATATTTTATTTATTGTCCACTTTCCTTTAAAATGAAGAGTTATGTAAAATAATAGTCATATTTTCAATATAAAAAGGAATCGCATAACGAAAATGGACATCAAGGAACAGAAAAAGTTGTTAAATGGAAAGGAATCTAAGAATATTTTCTTATTCTATATTTTTTTTATTTGGAAAATGGAAAAATAGAAAATTGAGAAATGAAAAAGAAAATTAGAAAAGGAAAATAGAAAATATTTCTAAACTAAACAAAACCTAAGTTTGTACGTAGATCTTTTCCATATCAACTGGAAAAGATAAATAGAGAGAATGGACTTCAAAGCAAACCAAAAGGACTTGATAAAGCAAAATGGAAGTTCAGGATAAACATTAATTCAGAATGTGCTTCAACTCACAGTATGCAAGGCATAATCGATTATTGTGAGAAAGAACCAACAGATTGGCTGAGTACTGTGATTCAGAAAAGAGCATTTTCAAATGTATTCATGAATCTCACTGCCATTTTCTAGTGTAATCTAAAGACATTAACAAATAAAGTGATCATAGCGCCCTGTTGGAATAACTCAACCAGGAAACAGAGAATAATTTATACATATTCATATAATGACAGATGTGTAATTGACTTTTAAAATGACAAAAATTGCTTGGACAGAAATAACACATCTAAAACTTCAATTAAGGAGGAAGGGAGGGAAATGCAACACAGCACATACACAAACTGCTCTAACAGTTACCTGATCTACAGGATCAGTTAATTCAGAAAATGCATTGGCCATTTCACGACCACATATGAAGAGTTCAAATCTCTCCGTCAAGCCTACATGCCTGTTATGAAGGAATGAAGGTTACAAAAAGATTAAACAAAGAAAAAAAAATTCCAGAGAGAGCTGCATTCAAGGGATTCAACATTTATAGCAATCACTCTTTGTTCTTGACGCCCTGTGCCATATATAACATGAATAAGGCAAAACATTAATACATACATACGCAAGTTAAATCAAGTGTATAGAAGAAAGTTGCAACTAATGCTACAACTTCACAGAATCCACTACAACATTTGGATAAGAACATAAAAAATAGTGGTGTAAAAATGTTGATAGTTGATCAACACCCATGCTAGTTTTCCGTATATTTAAAGTTGAGATACAGTGTTCCAGGTAAAATATTCTACCTTCGATGTGGTTTGGCTAGAGGAGATATCTCAATAGGAAAATCCAAAACAAATGTGGGTTGCAAAAGCTTTGGCTCTACAACAATTTCAAAAACCTGGACAAAGTAGATAAAATTAAAATCTTCAGGAATGTGTAAAAGAGATAACCAAGTAATAACAAAAGTTTCTACTCAACTCAACTCAACAAAATTCACTTATACATGAATTTCTTGTACACAGCCAGTCCCAAATCCGGGTGGAGGAAGAATGCGGTAAATGACAATTGGCGTAAAATTTTGTCACATCTTATGATATGGATTCAATAATAAAAGTTGAAGCAAATAAAATAAGCTTATATCAAAAGAAACTAATAACTACTTATATCAAAAGAAACTATCTAATGTCAGCAACATGGTTAAACCAAAAAATCAGAAACAGAATTTTGGCTGAGAAATCTACAAGAAACTATACACAATCAGTGATAGTAAATGTACCTCATTAAGGAGGTGGCCAACAGAAGGGCATGCTTCAATGGCAGATTTATCTTTATTTTCAAGGCCAGGTCCAAGTATCCTCAAAGTAGCATCTTTGGCTACTCTTAGATCATTTCTCAGCTCACTGAAATCAATCCCAGTGGCTTCTTTCACAAGATTGTGCATGGTTTCTCTTTTCCAAGGCCGCTCTAAACATATTTCTACACCCTGCAATCACACATTAAACAAGATTGTAAGATCTAACAACACATTAATTTTAGATACTACTAATAGGTGAAATAGCATGTTAACATTGAAAAATTAATAAAGACAAATATCACATACATATTTAATGGCACACACTATTATACAGCACCGGTACCTGATAATCAATGGTAAGCTTCCCGTGAACAGCAAGAGCACAGCAAGTAACAATTTCCTCTGCCATATTCATCATGCTTTGGTAGTCTGAATATGCTTCATACATCTATGACCAGGCTAGTAATAAACATTGATCAGAGTTCCAACAAAAAAATATGAAAAGTTAGCATGAAATCTGCGAAGTTCATGATGTGAAACCAGGATAGGCATAACAGCTCCAAGAGATTACCTCTATAGTGGTAAATTCAGGATTATGACGGGGTGAAAGGCCCTCATTTCTGAATATTCGACCAAGCTCATAAACTCTATCAAATCCCCCAACCTATTATTACATAATAAAGATTTTGCATAGGACATAAATTAAAAAGCCAAGCAACACTCAGAAACAACGGAGAATAAAATACACAAGGAGGTCAGAATACTGTTATTCAATGTTAATCTCTAAAGCAAAATTATCAGAAATAAAACATTTGAACCAGAAAAAAAAATTCAAGAACAATTGCAAAAGACCGTGGTTTTGAGTTCAGACAGCTGGACAGGCCTGAACTAAGGCTTAGTTGAGAAATTCCTAAGAACAATAAGTATGATCCAGGACATGAGACCCAAAAAGAAGAATAAGGATGTGGAGGATATAGTTTGTTTCTTTCCCAAAAAAACCCTTTTTAATGGACATAAGAAAAAGAATTAAGAGTAAGATCTCACCAACTCACCAACATTCTCTTTAAGTGCAGCTCAGTTGCAATTCTCAAATAAAGATCCCTTCCAAGAGAATTATGATGTGTTATAAAAGGCCTAGCTTCTGCTCCACCAGCTGCTCCCTAGTAGATAAAATCAATTTAAAATGAAGTCCCAAGAGCATCATCTTTTTGGATTGATATATACATATATTGCACCCCCAAACATGTAAAAGCATGCAACGCATAATATTTAGCTTAGTAATTTGGAGAAATAATGAATAATGATATAAATATGTATGAAGGACAAAAAACTGTTTCAGAAAACAAATAACATCAAGTAATCATATAATGATATACTGTCTACAATGCCGGGATAATAGTTTTTTGAATTCCCTTTACATGATATAAAATAAAGATCCAAAAAACACCAACAAGAAAAACTGTCTGCTTGATAGGATAATCTCGTCATATAGTAGAATTCAAGTAAAAGGAAATTTCATTTCGTAAAATAAAATAACAAATTCACACTCAACTCCGTTTGATACTGTGAAAAAAAAGAGCTTTTAAAAACAAAGTTAGAGTAAATCTCACCTTTTATCCATATCTTTGTTAGTTTACAAATTAATAAAGACACATCATGTCCCACATTAGGGAAAAAGAATATCTTAACATAGCCTAGTCTACATGCAAGGAGACCCTTGTCCCCTGTACAAATATCACAAGCATAGTCACAATGCTAAGTAAAACTCTCAAATGTGTTGGCTAAGGCCCAATATTTCTCCATACAGTTAGAAAAATCTAACAATAAAATATGACAATTTCCCAGCCCTAAATACATGAAAGCATGGAACTACCCCAGTGATCCATCAAGCCTAAGACTTCTGCAACTGCGCTATGGACAAAAGATTTTGCCAGTCAAAAAGTTTATAACATTAAGTAGTTCAACTCCCATCTCCACCTAATTATTCTATATTGTTTCAATCCACAAGTTCCAGCCGATGAAAGTTCTTTTCATTGATTCAATAGTTTTTTAAATCATTTTATTGCCAAAGAAATATGTATAATAATAGCAATTCATGAATCATCTTCTATGTTCAACTATCTATACAAAGAATACCACATGAACCCAAAAAAAAAAGAAGCAAACTTTCCAAACCCTGAATCTGGAACCAACTTAAAAAACCTGAACAAAAGCTCAGCTCTCTACTACCCAGCCCATTTCCAACAGCAGATAGCATCCCTCCATAATAGCTCATTCCACCCAAGCAATCAAATAGCAGCCCTGCCAAATAACTAGCACAAGAACACTACTACTAAAATCAGCCCATTATCCCCCAACAACTCAACACATTTACACAGCTATCTACACTAACAGCATCCCTACATTAAAAATAAAATAAAAAAAAAACAGCAACATAGCCAGGCTTTTTATTAGCCCACAGCCAATAGCTCAATCCTTCATCACCCTCACTACAGTCTCACAGCAGCATACCAGGAAGTGCAGTATCCAGGTAAACAGTGGCAAAATAGTGCAGGTCTACCAGCAGCAACTATATCCCACACAGCTGCTGATTTGAACTTGATAACTATTAGCACTAGCAGAAATCCCTACAGACCACTCACTCTTTCCCATCTGCTACACACACACCAACCGCATACCAGGACCTTCAACACCATCTACCCTACAAAAGCAGCCCATTTGCAACCATCCACCAATATCATAACCACCCGCTCATTGATTCAATAGTTATTACTCAATGTATCAATGAAATGCAAAACGAACTTTCAGTATACAAAAACTTCTTATGCGACTGCTTTTCCCTCATAATATGATAATACATAGGTTTAGAAAGGTTTCAAGACTCAAAAGCACTATGAAGATAGTAACAGACCTGTAAAACAGGAGTTTCAACTTCAACAAAACCTATTGATTCCACTGTCCTGCGAATTTCTGAAACAATCTGTAAAAGGAGAGTTCAAATAATCAGTAATGCTAAATTACTAAACCACAAGAAACAAACGGATAGACAGATTTGATGGCGATCGTTCAGTTGTCTCAATCAGAAGAACAAAATTTCATCCAATCAGAACCATTTAGAGTATTCTAAAAGCAGAAGAAATTATAAGGGTTAAGACCTCCCATCAAAAGTTCGAGATTCAGAAAAGCAGACACTGGAGGGAATAATCAGAAACCCTAATTTCTTCGTCATGAGAATTCAGCTAATTTGTCTTACACTTCTTCAAGATTCCAATTGACTGGAATTAGGCAAACGTATCAAATTTATTCATCAAATGCTTCAAAAAAAATAATAGTTCACTACTGTTCTACAGTGGCATGCAGGTAGTGTGGTAAAAATTCCATTCTAGGTTTGTTTATCCATAACATCAAATGGCATCCATTCAAATGAAATTTTCTTGGAATTTTTTTTTAATCTTCATAATCCTTTCTTTTTGAGAAAATTCAAATGGCATCCAATTAAATGAAATTTTCTTAGAAAAAAAATTCAGCCTCAATCACAATCTAGCTGAAGTCGGCCATTTGATTCTTTTCCTCCAATTGACTTGATTTAGTGCTCCATTTTCAGACAGGTATGGAGATTTTAAGCTTCCTTGACCACTTAATTTTTCATGAAAATCTCTGTCGAAGCAAAGCTCAAATATAATGATCAAGATACAAATAGAAAGGATGCACTGAACATGCAGAAAAATCATGAAAGTTATAGTTGAACAATTCTAAGTTCAAAAATTAAATTGGACCATAAGGAAAATCCACCTTAGCTCTTTTACGGAACACATCAGCTACTTCCGGATTTGCAATCATATCAACATACCTAAATATTTTTTGAAACAAAAAAATGTTATTGCAGAAGATAAGGGACAATCACAAGACTGAATAAATAAATAATTATTTGCATATTGAACAGAGAAATGCAGCAACATAACCTTTAAATCATCTCAATGTTTCAGTACCTAGTTCAAAATTATGACAGGAAATTTCTATGCTATATTTATCTCATAAAAAGATACACTCCAAAAGATTTTACTAAAAGGAGCCACCCGTGGATATCTATAGAAGATCATTTCACTGTGTAATCTTACAACTCAAACAAAACATTTGTCAAAGCAACTAAGGAATAGAAAACAAACTCACCGCTGGCGATAACGCTTATCTACATCAGTTAAGCCATGATATTTGTCCGGCAGTGGAAGGAGGGATTTTGTAAGAATATTGAAAGAGCTAACACAAACTGAAAGCTCACCTGAAAGATAAACAACACAGAATGACATTTAACAAGAGGTTGCTTAGGATATAATAAGACATTAAGAAAGTAGCATTGCCAAGTTCAAAAAGAATGCAGGAAGTATAACATCCCCCAAACAACATTAAGCCAAAAAAATAAAGAAACATCCCCCAAACAACATTAAGCCAAAAAAATAAAGAAAACTATGTAATAATGTTCAAAGAACAATCAACTCCCAAAATGAATTATATATTAGGAAGAATTAGCTCTCCAAAAATTAATTTTATGTTAGGAAGTTGACCTTTCTCCGTGCGTTTCATTGAGCCACTAGCACCCAATATATCACCAATATCAACAAGTGCCTTCAATTGCTCAAACTGATCATTTAAGAGCCTATCCTTCTCACAGTAAAGCTGCAACAAAAGGAAAAAAAGAGCTAAAATTATTACAAAAAGGAAAAAAAAAACATACACACACACAGTGAGCAAATAAAATTTCAAGAAAAAACACTTTATATTCCACAAGTAATGCTAAAAAGCACGACCAAAAGCAAATAAAAGGGCAAAACCTGAATGGTTCCAGAATCATCTCTGAGGGTCAGAAAGGCAAGCTTTCCAAATGCTCTGCGTGCAACAATTCTGCCAGCTATTGACACATGATCACTCGAATCATTTGACTCTTCACCATTGGCTAGATCTTTGTATATTTCTTGTAACTGACTAGCACTATGAGTCCTGTCCCACTTATAGGCATAGGGCTCAACTCCTTTGCTCCTCAGTTCTTCAACCTATAAAACAAACTCGTGGCCTTGAAAGTATGAATATCCAAAATTCAATTTCTCTTTTACTTTCCTACATTTTCTCAGAAACCAATCAGAGCCTAACTACAGATGCAAATGTTAAATTCTTCAAAGCATGAAAAAAAATATACAGGCTATTCTAACCTTCTTAAGACGAATAGCACGAACAGCTTCTCGGTCTGACGTGGAGGAAGAAGAAGAGGAGGAGGAGGACCTGCGGTTGCGGCCAGTAACTCTACTAGTGGCAGTGGAATTACCAGAAGTGCTCTTGGAGGAGCAGCGGAGGACTAAGGCAGAATATGTTCTTCTGCTGGTGGAGGTGGCAGTGGTGGAAGAAGAGGCCAAGTGGAGAAGTTGCCTAAATGGTTTAGAGGAGAGAGTCCACACTTTCAGTGCTTCCATTAGCTTTGCTTTGCTCGTCTCTGTCTTGCTATTGCCTTAGTTGTTTTATCCTCTGCCTCAATAGTGAATTTTGCCATTCAATAGTTTTCACCACTGTACTTAAACTTTTCCATTTTATACCGCTAATAATTTAACTATTTTCTGGTTGAAAAAAAAAAGGAAGAAAGCTAAGAAGTTTATTGGGACAAAATTGAAATTTGAAAGTACTAATTACAAATTGAAAAGTTCAGAAACAATTGGTAAGATTAACCTCATTTTTTACCATGCCAAATGCATTGAGACCATAGAGCCTGAGTTTGAAAAATATTATTTTCTGCAAGTTTGTATTTGGCCCAAATTTACTTCATAAATTATAACTTAAGATAGACCAATAACAAGTCTAATTGAGAGACTTTCATTATACTGAAATGTGATTAACTTTTCATATTATATATTAGGATAATTATTATTTAGTCTCCCTAATATAGTGAGATATATGAATAAGACAATAAAAGTAAAGCGAGTAAGGACAGAAAGAGTTTAGGCAAATTCTTATAGTGGTTCAGAATAAAACTTTCAATTCTAAGTATGAGACTGAATTAGGATATGCTGAGATCAATATTCATTATTTTTAAAAAAAATCTGAACATGGATATGAATTTCAAATTAAAAATATAGAGAAACAAGTTTTAAGGCATGGACTAATCCAGCCAAACATATGCAAGCAAATATGATATATTCAAGAATTACATAACTTTTTATTGCTCAGTCAGCACAAAAACTGAGATTATGATATATTCGACAACTATACGTCGTAAAAATTATTATTGCTCTGCCGGTGGCAAAATCTAAATTCAATCTAATTATCCAATTTACCCTCCAGCATTAATGTTTCTAGGATTAGTATATAATGTAGCAACACATTAAGCACCCAAAATCAGATATACTGAAATAAAAACTTTTCAAAGCCAAATTGACAATAACAAATTAGAAACCCAAAATTCTAACAATAATCAAGAAAAAAAAAACTCAAGAGAAGATAAATTATAGTGGAAAAAATTCACTTTATAACCATACAGGAAAGCCAATGGTGAGCCTGCAACGGTGGGCAAGCGACTTGCCGGCTTCGGGATGGCGACGGTGAGGCTTTGAGCAAGAGAGAGAGGAGAGGCAGTGAGAGTTCTGCTTAGTGAATGGCACAGACGAAGAGGAGAGTCAGCCGAGGGCGATGAGTTTCTTTATATATGTCCAAACGGTGTCGTTTAGTATATTCCGTTATTTATATTTATTTTTTTTAATATGTTATTTATGTTTAGTTATTTTATGATTTTATTTATTTTTAAATTAAGCTATAAAATTACTTTGATTACTCATAAATTAATAAAATTATATAATTTAAACATTAGTTATAATTTTTATGTATAAATTATCATTTTGAAGTCGAACCGAATAAGACTATAAGAATAATAAAATTCTCCTTTATTTATATTTATATTTTATATTGAAGTTAAATTATTATTTTTTATATAATATTAAATATTAAGTAATTAATCAATATAAAAAAAAGATAATTTTCTATTATTAGTACTGCTAGAGTATGAATCACTCTTAATTATTTTATTTTTATCCTTTAATTTATTAAAAAAATACTTTATATTATTTAATAAATAATTATAAATTTAATTAAATATTTATTTTTAAATAAACTAATTAATTTTAATATATTGCTTTATTTGTGAATATAATTAATTTATTGTATGCACATTTAGTTATCTTTTTTTGTTATTATTTTACTATATTATGTTTGTATTTATTACTTAGTAACTAGTAAATATTTATTAAGTGCTAACATAAAATCTAATATTAGTAATTAAAACTAAAATATGTGTTTTATACTACTCCCAAGATACTAGGCTCATAGACCAAGCCCGGCACTCGGCTAATGCCAAAACCAAATTATCGGTAACCTATAAGCCTTGGCACTAAGCCCTTCGAGATTAACCAAGCTCTAGATGTCCGGGAGATAAATCCTTGACACAATCGCCGTATAGCACTAATACCTTTGAAAGATCTGTTGTCACATTCAAACCTTGTTCTCTACTCTTCAACTATAAAATAGGGATGAGTCTCCATAGGTAAATAATTTTTTTCCTATTTTTTTATTCTCTTATCTGTAGACAGTACGAACTGACTTAGGCATTGGAGTTTTTCTATCAGAGCCAAGTCCCTTCTTATTTTACAGGTAGGTGAGCAGACCTTTGATAGCTAAACTTAGGCTCCTAAGTCCACTAAGATCCACCTATAATTAATGGTGCGGTGAGCATAGATAGGCTAATTGTAATATCCTCATTTATGCCCTAGAAGTTTTGTATGTTGTTGTTATTGTGGTTGTTTTAAATTGCAAGATAAAGAATTGAGAAAAGAAAAGTATATGTGTTTTGGGAAGGATTTAGGGTTTAGAGAGAATGGTATATGTTGTGTATATGTTGATATATATAACAGTTACAATAAAAAATCCTAAAAACATTAGCATAGCATCCGACCTTACTCCTGATGAGAGAGAGAGATTTGAAAAAATATTCAAAAAATATGAAGAAGTGTTTGCTTGGTCTTATGAGGATATGCCTGGTATAGATAGAGACATAGCCGAACATCTTATTCCTACTTACACTCACATGGAACCTGTCAAACAAAAACTTAGGCGATTAAGACCTGAGTGGGCTGAATTGGTTAAAGAAGAGGTCACTAAACAAATACAAGTGAAATTCCTTGAAGTGATAGAATATCCAGATTGGCTAGCAAACATAGTACCCGTGCCAAAGAAATATGGAGGAATAAGGGTCTGTGTGGACTATAGAGATTTAAACAAGGCTTCCCCTAAAGATGATTTTCCTTTACCTCATATAGATGTTCTCATTGATAGCGCAGCCTCTAGCATGCTATACTCATTTGTAGATGGATTTTTCGGATACAACCAAGTGTTAATTGCCCAAGAGGATAAAGCCAAAATTGTTTTCATTACTACATGGGGAATATTTTGTTATAGGGTGATGCCATTCGGCTTGAAGAATGCTGGAGCAACCTACCAACGGATGGCCACCATACTATTTCATGACATGATGCATAAAGAAGTTAAAGTATATGTTGATGATATGATGGTGAAATCGGATATGAGGGAACAACACTTCCAAAACTTAGAATTATTCTTCGATAGAGCATTGAAATATATGCTAAGATTAAACCCGAAGAAGTGTGTGTTCGGTGTTACCTTAGGCAAATTGTTGGGACATGTGATTGGTCTGAATGGCATTGAGATTGATCCGGACAAAGTTAAAGCAATCAGGGATATGCCAGCCCCTAAGACGGAGAGAGAAGTTCAAGGATTCATTGGTAAATTACAATACATTAGCAGATTTATAGCAAAGCTCACAACAATTTGTGAGCCTATCTTCAAATTGCTTAAAAAGAATCAACCGGTCCTGTGGAATGAAGAGTGTCAAAAGGCCTTTGAGCAAATAAAGGAGTACCTACTAAATCCACCTATTTTGAAACCACCCAAACCCGGCAAACCGCTATTACTATACTTAGCAGTAGAAGAAGAGTCAGTAGGGGCCATGCTAGCCCAAGCAGATGAGTCAGGAATTGAGAATGTAGTTTACTATTTAAGTAGAAAGCTCCTACCTTATAAAATTAAGTATAGTATCATTGAAAAGACCTGTATAGCCGTGGTTTGGTCTTCTAAGAAGTTGCGACATTACTTTCAATCGTAAGTGTGCAAGCAATTTCCAGGTTAGATCCAATGAAATACTTAAGGGAGACACCCTCTTTGATTGGGAAGTATGGTCGATGGTTAATAATATTAAAAAAATTTGAGATTGAGTATGTAACCAGAAAAACAATCAAAGGTAGAGCAGTGGTAGAATTCCTTGTCCAACAACCATTACCGGATAGTGAAGAGGTAGTCTTGGAATTTTCGGATGAACATTTAGAGGCCATTGAAGTATAAGGGTGGAAAATGTATTTTGATGGAGCAACAAATAGGAAAGGAGCAGGTTTGGGAGTCATACTAGAATAGCCCGAAGCGAAATTTATCCCTTTAGCCAAAAAGTTGAAATTTAGAAAAACCAATAATATGGTGGAGTACGAAGCATGTATCTTTGGTTTGGAAACCCTAATGATTATGCAAGTGAATAAGGTGAAAGTTTTTGGTGATTCAAATCTAGTAGTATCCAAAGCAAATGGAGAGTGGGAGTTGAAAGAGGAAAAATTAAAACCGTACCACCATTACTTGAACATGATAAAGAAGAACTTTAAGGAGTGTAGGTTTATACACCTATCAAGAGACAAATCAGATGGCTGATGCCCTAGCCACATTGGCTTCGGTATGGGAAAACCCTGTTAATTTATTCCTCAAGCCTCTGATTTTGACCAGTTCGTCAACTCCTTGCTACGAATATGAAACAATCATGGAAACTGATACAGACCATGATACGTGTTATGATACTATAAGATGATTTTTAGAGGAAAGGGAATACCCATTGGGGTCAACGAAGAAAGAAAGAAGAGCCATAAGGCTGTGGTCTTTGTAATACATCACATTCCTTGGAGAGTTATATCGAAGATGGCCTGATGGGGTGCATTTGAGATGCTTGAGGAAGCTTGAAGTGGAGAATATCATGTCAGAAATACAAGCAGGAAGTTGCGGTCCACATATGAGTGGTTTGGCCCTAGTTAAGAAGATTATTCGACAAGGTTACTACTGGTTGACCATGGAGAGAGATTGTATTGAGTTCGTAAAGAAGTGCCAACAATGTCAGATGTATGGTAACTTGAATCACATGCCTCCTAAAAAATTGCATTCTATGTCTTCACCCTGGCCCTTTGCCACTTGGGGTATCGACATTATAGGAGAGATACATCCGACAGCCTCAAACGGTCATCGTTTCATTGTAGTAGCAATAGATTATTTTTCGAAATGGGTCGAAGCCAAATCCTTCAATAAACTGGGCACAAGTCAAATGGCTAGATTTATTGAAAAGAACCTCATTTGCAGGTATGGAGTCCCACACAGTGTGATATCAGACAATAAGGTACAGTTTCAAGGAGCAGTTAAGGATTTATTCTCAAAGTACCAAATCCATCATCACTGATCCTTTCCTTATATACTAAAGGCTAATGGTGCAGTAGAAGCAACAAACAAGACAATTAAGCAAATTCTGTCCAAGATGACCAAGACATACAGGGATTGGTTAGAGATGCTTCCTTTTGCTTTGTGAGGATATAAAACAAGTGTACAAACACCTACGAGAATGACACCATTCTCTTTGGTTTACGGGATGGAAGCAGTATTGCCAATTGAAATTGAGATCAAGTCATTGAGAGTAGTCTTGGAAGCTGAACTGCCTGAAACAGAATGGGTAGCGAGCAGATACACACAGTTAGCTTTATTAGAGGAGAGAAGGTTAAAGGCACTATATCATCATCAACTGTATCAAAGGAAGATAGCTCAAGCCAACAATAGAAGGGTTAAGATCAGAAAACTCAGAGTCAGGGATTTTGTGATGAAACAATGTAAGCTTAATGTATCTGATCCAAGAGAGGAGTTTAGGCCTAGTTAGGAAGGGCCATATGTCATGAAACAATTCATGAACAAGGGTGCAGTGAAGCTATCAGACATGGACGGGAACGAGTTTAATGAGTCAGTGAACATCGACAGGTTGAAGAGGTTTTATGTATAAAAGGGAAAAAAGAGAAAAAGAAAAAAGAGCTTGCTAGGTTGAAAACCCAAAAAGGGAGGCCTAGACAAAAGTTAGAGCAGTCTGCTAGTTCCGAAAACCCGAAAGGGTGGGCTAGGCAACAATTAGGGCTAAATGAGAGAAAATAGTCAATTAGAAAACCTGAAAGGGCTAGTTGGCAACATGAATGATCTTGTGTATGCTGGCTTTATGTTTGGTTGTTCCCCAATTTAATAAAACAGAATTAATATTAAAATTATTTTATGTGCACTGTTATAAGTATTTGACCATATATGGATGAAATAAATGAACACAATAACAAAAGGTGATGATAAATTATAAATGGAAAAGAAGCATCTTTTATTACTGTAATTAATTTTTCATCCTAACAATACACTTTTCTGAATTGACAAATGTAAAATCTATGGCAAACGATAAGTGTAACGTGCAGGCTAGCTTTGCTTTAGCCGATCCAAGTAGACTTCAGTCAAGCTAGGCATGTCTAAATTAGGAGTGAATTTAGAATCGTGAGGCTCAGCTCCGTATTGACAGCTAAGCCGGCGAGAATCATAGCAAGTACCTCGACGAAGAGCAGCAAGAGGAACATACATCAAGTATGTCCGCATGGTGATACGAGAAATCTTTCACCAAGGTACCAACCAACGGATGTTGACTTCAGCGCTTGAGTGGATTCAGTCAGCCTAGTCAGCATATGAAGAAGCAAGATGGAGTAGTTTCCTAGTGAAATGATGCCGTGCAGATATCTGGAAAAGTCCATGGATGGAGTATCAAGCATACAGAGACGCTCCTGAAGCCAAATCTGTGAGAGAAAATTAAATTAAAAAGAAAAGAAAAGAAAAGAAAAGAAAAGAAAAAAGGAGTCCGCTAAGTTGAAAACCCGCAAGGGCAGCTTAGGCAAAAATTAGGACAGCTCGCTAGTTTTGAAAACCCACGTGGGCAGACTAGGCAAAAATTAGAGCGATATAAAAAAAAAGAGGTCCGCTAAGTTGAAAACCCGCAAGGGGGACTAAGGCAAAAATTAGGACATCTCGTTATTTCTGAAAACCCGCATGGGCGGACTAGGCAAAAGTTAGAGCAATAAAATAAAAAAAGGAAAAGAAAGAGAAAACCTAAATTGAAAACCCAAAAGGGCAATTTAGGTAATTACCTGAAGCAACAACGGACTCCCGGTCAGTCTCTTTGACAATCCTGATTTAAGTTGGTCTAATCCAACTAAAGTCTCGGCTAAGATCACGGGTATCAGCGACAAGCCTCCTTCCATTTGGTCCATGATATCCAATACTTGTGGATCAATATCGCCGTCAGAAGAAACATGCAAGAATTGGCCAAGCAAGCAAAGATAAAGCATACGTCCCCATGCCTTAGTAGGAGCCAAATGAGAAAGACAAAAGTTAATTAAGGGACCAAGCAGAATTTTCTCACCTCTCATCAACTGTAGAACTTCGGGCTTTAAAATTTGAAATAACATCTGCATCTTTTGTTGAGTCTTAAAAATCAACATAGGTAACGCCATTTGTTGATTATTTGGATATCCAAGGATGGCCTCAAATTCTTCAATCAAGGGACATATTTCAAAGCCATTAATTTTAAATGTCCTAGAATCCACATTCCAAAAAGAAGCCATGGCATGTAAAAAAGAATGGTCCAATTTAGAATTTTGAAAATACTTCAAAGTATCAATTTTTGACCAAGACATTTGCTTCTAATGAATGGCATTCATATTCTTAAATGGAATTTTTATCTTCTTTAAATGGAGTTCGGTCATTGTGGAAGGTGGAAGGAAAATTAGAATTGATAAAAGGAGTTTTAATGTTGAAGTGGAAAATCTCTTGGTTTTTGTATGAAATTCTGGCATGAAAAGTGATTTATATAGGAGGATTATGCTATTCCAAAACTGATAAGGAAAAAGAAATAAGATCGAGATACATAAGGAAAAAGAATTAGCTACGAAATTTCTTTAATTGTCATGTTGCATTTGGTTTTAGTTAATTGATGCGGCTGTAAATGTGAAAAGGAAAATTGTGGTGCAATAATGATGATAAAAAAAGGGAAAAAAGTTGCAGTAAAATAAACATTATATATTATCATTATTATCTTTATACTTATTGTACAATGTTTCCTCAATTGACACAATATTTATACATCACTAAGAAGGAGGTGGTAGATCATCAAATAAAACTCTGAAAAAATCATCGCCTGTTGGAGGAGGAGGCAAATCACCTGTCCCGAGTCCGCCCGAAGCAGGAGCACCAAAATCTCTATTACCTTGGAGTTTCGATCTATAATGGTCCTCATCAGAAGTAGACAAAAGGATCTCATGGTCATAAGTTTGGGGACCTCTAGATGAAGAAGCACCAGGATCTCTCATCCCTTGAAATCGGAAGTCTCAAAAATTTTGCTCTGATTGATGGTACAAATTTTTAAAATGGGAAACCTACTGACGACTAGCGGCCAGCTCTTCTTGAAGTTTCTTGTTTTGTTCTTCAAGCATCCGCTGTGAGCCAAAAAGGAAAAGAGTAAGAGCATACATAATCATGCATACATGCATACATATAGCATAAATTACCATGAAATAAGAAAACTTACCAGGTAATTAATATCAATACCCTGTGGAAGAGATGGCATATCTGGTGGACTAGAATGAGCAAATGAAGGAGTAGTAAAAGAAGGTCCAGCCTCATGATCAAATGGGCCAACAGCCTGCAACAATCATTAAAAAAGTCAAAACAAGTTAAGAAAGAAGCGATTACAATGAAAAAATGGTAAAAGTTTACCTGAGAAGTGCTAGCCCCGAGATGTGGAACAAACTCTCTTCCCTCTCCATGATGTTCCTCTTCATCTCTATCCTCATTTTCTTCAGAAATCTCCCTTACACAAAAAGGAGATACATCAAAGTTCAAAACCCAATTTGAATAAACTGGGTATAAGATGCACCCGGTGGATAGAGAAATATTTCAACATCATAACCATGCCGGGCCAACCACCATGCATTCTCCGGCATTGATGTGATATTCAAGGTATATTCTGGGCAATGCATCGGGATTCTCCACTGCTCGAGACCAAGAAACCACTCATATACTCTCTCTCTGAGAAACCAGCCACTAGACACAAGGCCGGTGATGACTCGGCGAGTATGTTGAAAAGGCTGTGCGGCATTCATGGAGGAAGTCCAGTTTGTTCGCTCTTCTGTATTCCACCAGGCCAAATTCACCTACAAAATGACATAAGCTAAGTAAACTTTCATATAAATATTAAAGTATGCTAATGATATTTTACCTGGTCCCATGTTAGGCAACTCAAGACAAAGCGTAGTGTATGCACATGGTGAGAGCCGGGAACTTCTACACGCTCTGACAACCAGAAATTTAATCTCGAATACCCGACTCTCTCTCAAAAAATGCCAAGCACCCTCATAAGATTGTGCTCATATGCCCATGCTTACAACAATAATAAAGATCAAATTCATGTAAGAATAAGAATGGAATTGACATTGGTGGAAGAAGAGTACCTCGACAATCACCATAAAGCCAATAAATGACTTCTTATTTCTGCAAATTTTGTTAAGACCATGGTAAAGACAGGCAAGACCAGCTTCACCTCAGCCATAAAGTGGCACCATCCTCATATAAGTAAGGGCCCTCAACACTGACAAATGGATGGCGAATTCGATGCTGCCTAAAATGGTCGACCCGAGCAAATACAACATAAATCCTCAAGCATACTGTTGGGCTGTGTCTTTATGAACCTGTCCTTCATAGTTCATTCAATAACTACGAATTGGCTCAATTTTTATCTTGAAAGGCCCTTTAAATGATGGTTCCATACCAATTAATTGTTGAATTTCTTCAAATGTCAGAATATCATTGGTAAGAGGAACCGGTAGACCATCATACCGAATGCCGGTTATAGCAGCAAAGTCAACCGGACCAATTGTCATCTCTCCAATGGGCAAATGAAAAGTATGAGTTATGTCCAACCATCGTTCTGCAAGCGCCTGGATCACGCTCCAGTCTATTGGACACTTCTCAGATGGTAATTGTAAGATGAAGCTCTCAAAGCCGCAATCTTGGATAATCTGCCTTACCCGAGAAGGCATTATATCATACCATTGTTGGGCTTTGTAGATACACTCTTCGCCTCAAATAACGCAACGATCACGCTAACACGAAGCCAGGTAAGTTAACACCAGGTAAGTATATCATTATTCTATCTACTTAAATTCTTAAATTAATATATTTATCCTAAAATTTCTAAGAAACATAAAATATAAAGAAAAAAACAAACAAACAAAAATAAAATGAAAAAATGAAAAAATAAAAACAGAAAAAAAGAAAAAGAAAAAATAATAAAAAAATATATAAAAAAATAAGAACAAAAGAAAACAAATAAAAGAAAGAAAAAGAAAAAAAATGAATAATAACAAAAAAAAATTTGCTGTTAAAATAAATAATTACCTTGCTCTTTTGATTTGAACTACGATGAAGCGGCATCTCGGCTAGTAGACCTATAATTCCATTTTCATTTCCAATAACTCAGTATTTTAATGAGTTCTTGATCTTGAAACATGCATTTTTTCAAAATTGTATGCTAAACTTGAAAGGCTTATAGAATGAAAAGATTGCTGTGAATGAAATGAAGAAATCGGTCATTTATATAAAGGAACGGCAAAGGAAAAAATAAAATTCAAAAAGTAAATTTTACTATTCATAAATAGTAGGCTACTATTTACAAATAGTAGGGTACTATTTATAAATAGTAGTTTACTATTTACAAATAGTAAATAGTACATGAACAGTGACTACACAGTAAATAAATAGAAAACTCAATTATTCAAATTTAATTATTCAAATACTTGCGTGTAAATAAATATTTTTGTACATTTAAAATATTTTTACATGCAGGGAGCAAGGAGAAGATATATGCATGTGCATCATAAAAATTAGCTAATTTTTTTTGTAAATTCCTTTAGTATACTACTAACTATAATTATTTTTTGCGGACAATTATATCTCTCTTAGCTCGAGTCCAGAACCCAAATTATTCTTAGGTCCAGAACCTAAAATTCCTCTTAAGTCCAAAAGTTAGCTCGGGTCCAGAACCCAAATTATCCTTAGGTCCAGAACCTAAAATTCCTCTTAAGTCCAGAACTTAGCTCAGGTTTGGAACCCAAATTACCCTTAGGTCCAGAATCTAAAATCTCTCTTAAGTCCAGAACTTAGCTAAGGTCCAGAGCCCAAACTACCTTTAGGTCTAGAACCTAAAGTCTTCTTTAAGTCCAGAATTTAGCACGGGTCCAAAACCCAAATTACGCCTAGGTCCAGAACCTAAAATCTCTCTTAAGTCCAGAACTTAGCTCGGGTCTAGAATCCAAATTATTCTTAGTCCAGAACCTTAAATTTCTTTTAAGTTCATAACTTAGCTCGGGTCCAGAACCCAAATTACCCTTAGGTCCAGAACCTAAAATTATCCTTGAGTCCAGAACTCGAACCGGGTCCAAAACCCAAAACCTCAACCATCTCAAAAATTAAGTCTTATTGCTTTTCACTCTCTTTTGCTATAGTCTCAGATCGTTTAAGCAGGGGGCAAACTGTAGACCCTTAATTTTTGATCCAGTCTGGTCCAATATTTTTATATAGTCCAAAATAATTTTTGTGGTATTTTAATTAAATAATATTTATTTTAGTATTTATTATAATTTTTTATAATAATAATAATTAATAATAATAAATAAATAAATAAATAAATAAAAATAAAAATCGGCGACGAAAGTGGATTTGGCCAACCGCCCCAGCCAGCGCTCGCAAATCCTCGCAATTCTTGGCCAACGCTCGCAGTTTTTGCTAGCGAAATTTTTCAATGTAGTTTTTTTTAAAACCAAATTCTATTTGGTTTTGGTTCTTTTCCTAATTAATTTTAGTTTCCTTAAACAATTATAAGTAGGCTTATAATTTTTCCCATAAATAACACATTAAAACTCAGAATTAAGGAGGGAAAAATTGGACTTTTAAACTTGGATTGGATCAGAGTAAAAAAGATAGAAAACCCTAGCAAGAGACATTAGCAACAAGCAAGCAATCAACAATTCATCAAAGGTAGCCACACTGCCTTTGTTGTTGTTCATCCAGAAAGTAATTTTTGGTTGAACCTACGAACGAAGGTTTGAATCTCTATTTTCTTTATTTATTTCTTTATGGTAGTTTCATCATTCAAATTGAATTAATTCATCATACAAATTAATAAAAAACTTCACAAACCCTAAATTACACTTCTGTTTCCAGAAGCCTTAAAGACCTTAAATTATTTCTTCTGCTTCCAAAAGCTTTAAAATCCTAAATTGTTTTTCCCGAATAATTTTCATCTAAACCATAACTTTTTGTCCAAAATTTCCAAATATTTTCTTAAATCTCCAAACCCTAATCTTCTTTACGTTTTCTAAAAATCATAATTATTTTTGTAAAACTCTAAACTATTTTCTTAAATCCTAAAGCCAAATATGTTTTCTAAAATACTAAAAACCCTAATTTTCCCAAAACAAAAACAATAAACTCAAGTTTTCCTAAACCCTAATTCCGTGAACTTAAAACCCCAAACTAGTTAATCTAAACCCTAAAGCCATAATCCAATAAACCTAAAATCACAATCCAGTAGGTATGAATTATAAATCCTAATGTCTTGAGATTCCAAAACTCTAATTTCATAATGTTACCCCTAAACCCTAATTTGATCAACCAAAAAACCTTACTACTTTCTTAAATTCATAAAACTCTAATGCATTCCAATTTTCCAAAACCTTTACAGCAGGCTAAACAAATAACAATAATAATACTAAAATTCCAAAACCCTAAATGTTAATTAATGAACTTTAAATAGAAACAGTAAACCCTAATTTGTATCTTTACTTGCTTTATTTAATTTTAGATTTGATTATGTAGTTTATTATATGCTTTGATGTTTGATTTATTTAATTTCGATGCTTGATTTATTTAATTTATCATGGATGGTTATTTTCTTTATTATTATTATTTATTTGTTTTAGTATTAAAATTGTAAGAGGTATGTTTCCACTTTGTGGGTACCTCATTAGTTAAATATCATATAATTTAAATTGCTTTTATATTTTGGACCAATATAAAGGACAATTTTCTACCTTTTGGTGGGTGTCCTATTTAGTTTAGACATGGATGATGTAAGGACATGTTTCCATCTTCGGATGGGTGTCCATTTATTTGCTTTGTTTGGACATTATTTTGATTTTAATATAAAGATGCTTTATTTCAATTGTTGCGTGTAATATGGATAATATTATTATACTTAAGAATTTTATAATATTAAGACCTGCAAAGGAGGCCGGTTCTAATGAACCGGGCGTTGTGGGGGTGCCGGTCCATTTCTTACCTTCTCCACATGTATCCAACTTTCTTAACCCATTAGGGGGTTGGGGATTCCTTAGGAATCGAGTCATCCACCCCTTTCTTTTTCCCGGCCCATCCAGGTGGTGATTCCATTTTTTCGGACTTAGGTCTGTGTTCTCTAAGGTCCCGAGCCTAAACAGTGCCAAAGTCGCAAGAACCATTTCACTGGGAGTGGGGGCAAAAATCCTCGCTCATAGTTAGTATATATTTTGATAGCCTTTGCATTGATTGCATTTGAATTTGCTTAGCACATTATGAATTGTGAAAATGTGCTAAGTTACTTTGATATTGGAAGTCATAGTAAAAGTACATTTTTTATGCACTTGGAATAGAAAATATATCACAATGGGAACATGGCAAGAAAATATACTTGAATAATTAAAATATGTGAAAAATATACAAATAATGTGTAAAATTTGGAAATGTGTATAAATTGGTAAAAATATGAAAATATGATAAGAATGAAAATGGTGAGATAAAGAATATGTGTATGTTGTTATGTGATGAATATGATGTTAAGCCATTGAATTATGGCTTATATTTAAGATGTGTATAAATTATGAAAATAGAGTAAATTTATGAAAAGTGAGAGTTGTAGCACTAAAATATGGATGTGAGTCACATTTGCTTAAAATATGTTGATGGTGTGGTTTATGATTTAAAAATATGAAAAAGAATGAGAAATGTGGAATATGAGATATTGTGGTTGCATGTCACCTTATGTAGAGTCTAGTTCCAGATTATTGTTATTGAATTTTTTCGCCTTTGGGTGAGATACACTGGTGTCACAGACTTATTATGCATTTGAATGAGATATGTTGGTGTCACAGATTTATTACACCTTCGGGTGAGACACACTGGTGTCAGATGAATGAAATAGCCCAAGACAATATTTTTGGAACTAGACCATTATAGAGGGAATTTGGGCCCAATGCATGCGGTTGCTTATGATTTGTGTACAAGTAAAATTATTTTATGTAATGCTTTGATATAGTGCATGCTTGAAATATAATGTTGTTATGTTATTATTGTTATATATATACAACTAAGCTTTTGAGCTTACCGCGGTTATATGAATCACGTAGGTAGGAGTGTTGCTGTTCAGAGGATCTTGAACTATGGATTATCTTTTTTTAGTGACCTAGGGTGCTAGAAGACCAATTGTGTCATTTGCATTCATGTATAAATATTACTTTTAAATATTTTGGTTTATATACATTAATACATAGCACTTGTGTTAGTATATAAAAAAAATATGAAGGTCGTGTATTTATATATTTACAAAAGTATTTAATTATGACAAATAATGTTTTGAGTTATGTATGCGAATGTGTGTTTGTAAGCTAGTGATTTGGAGAATGGGTTAAAACTGTTTTTCGGGAGTGTTTAATTTTGTGCAGGTTGTGAACAATTGGTATTTTGGGAATATCTGAAGTAGACAAAATTCTGATAAATTTTTCCCAGAGATTATATATATAAAATATATATGTTTTTGACATTTAAAATTGTAAATGAATATTTTTATTTATATGTTAAAGCACATTTTAAATTTTGAAATATTTTTCTTGGATTTATGGAAATTTTGAATGGACAGGATTGGTGACATTCTTGTACTATATATGTATATTTTACATAGACCGGGTGTATGCATTATATGTATATAGGGTATAAGGGAGTTACATGTAACCAATATTCCATTTACTTTAGAGTGGGGATTGATAGAACTCTTTTACCTCTTGACATTTGTGTATATGTTAGTCCCAATGCTTATGTGACAAGGAGTTTGTGGAGACATTGAATGAGCTAAATATAAAACAAAATTCACCTTAGGTGTTTTTTTTTGATGATTTTAATGTTATTCTTGATAGCAAAGAAAGAAAGATTAGGAGGGTTGGTGGGTGTTGATTATTCAATCAATGGTGGCTAGAGAACCAAATTCTTGATTTATGTTCTGTTGGACATAGATTCACTTGGAAATGAGGAAACCTATGAAAAAGTCTTGATCAGTCAATTTGCAGCAGTAGATGGCTGGGATGCTTCCAAGAGGCAAGGTTCTTCAATGGTGGACTGTGATTATCTACCTCTGCTCATACATTTGAATCAATATGGTTTTTCTAGAAGAGGCACCAAACCTTTCCATCTCCTAACTTCTTGGTTTCTTAGGGATGACTTCTCTAATTTAGTATAAGAATCTTGAACCCTAGGTATGGATTTCATCCAAGAAAGATCAAAATTTGCTAATAAAGCTACTTTGTGGCATAAAGAGGTCTTTGGAGACATCCTTTGTAGGAAGAAAAGACTAATGGCTCGTATAATGGGATCCAAGCAGCTCTCGAAATCCATGATTCTCAATACTATAGTAACCTTAAGATGGATTTAAAGAAAGAATTAGATGAAATTTTACTTTAGGAGGGGCTCTTTTGGTTTCAAAAATTTAGGTTGGATTGGATTATTTGGGGAGATAGGAATACATATTTCTACCATTGAAGAACCTTAACTCATAAGAGACATAACACTACTGTAGCTTTAAATGACGATAGTGGCGAGTGGATAGAAGACCAACTCATGTTAGAAAATTTTGCTGTTAATTTTTATGAAAAAAATTATTCCAAGCCTTTGGAATTCATTCTCCTTTTCCTCTCTCAGGTATGTTTCTTAAAATGAATGATAATTCTTTTTCATTTGTTAAGAGTGATGGTAAGTATAGAAGAAGTGGCCTATTGAAAGAGCCAGGTGTGAATGGGTTGATTGCTATGTTCTACTAAAAATAATGGAATGAGGTAGCTATTTCTCTTTTCAACATGATGTGGAAAGTTTTTGATGGTGTTGACATGCTTTTCAGTTTGAGCAAAATATTAGTAGTGCTTATTCCTAGATGCAAAGCTTCTGAACTAATAACTCACTTTTAGCCCATTAGCTTATGTAATGTGGTGTATAAAGTGATATCTAAGGTTATTTGATAATCTTGCATATATCTCTGATTGCAATGAGAAGTTGCTAATTGTTGATTGTTTTGGTGGATATTTTGCCCATATTGATGGAATTTTGTGTTTTGATGATAGAATAATGGAGAAATTGCTTTGAGTGATGAAGAAAAAAGCATTTTAGAGGTTTAAAAAGAGGAAATAGAAGTAAAAGGGGACACACGGGTGTCTCTATTAAACTCACATGCCTGTATGTATCGATTCCCTACTAGAAGATTGAGGCAGAGGCAGAAAAATCCACACGGCTGTGTGAAATTTTATCAATATGAATATGTTTTCTCCAGAGTCTTCCAAATTCAAAATTTTCAAGTTTTTGAAGACTTTTCCCACAAACTCACCCATGTGGGCTTCTGAACACGCCCGTGCATAACTGAAACGGACTGAAATTGTAAAATTCAAGGCAAAAAGACTTTTAAAACTCTAGGGGCATTTTGGAACTTTGGGGCGGCAATATAAATTCATCATATTTGTGGAGAGGAGCATCAAACTTTAGATCTAACACTTTTGGAGTAGCGAAATTTATATCTAACTCTTCTCCATCTTCTTTTCTCTAAAAAAATAAACATTAAAATTGAGGAGATTATAAGAGAAAGCTAGAGACTTGGAGAAGATTTAACTACTTCAACAAAGATTAATTTGTCAAGATTTAGTAATCATTCTTGGTTTATAATTTCAATTTTAAACTTTTTGATTTCTTCTTTAAATCATTTATTACAAGATTGGAGCTATGGACTCTTTGTTTAGTCTTCATATTTCTTTTCCTTTGATGTTTGATTCAATTATGAATAGCTAATCTCATTTGTGGGATTAGGTAAATTTGGATGTTTTGACAATGGGTTTATTCATTTATATATATACTTAATGAAGTATTTCTTAAATTCTTGGATTTGTTGATTTTGATTGATTGTTAGCAATTGATTGGCCACCAATTGTTAAAGCTATAGAATCATATAAAATACGAAGGTTGAATGTGATTTTGACTGTGGAATCAACAACTTGGGGTGATTGACTTAGAGATAAGAGAATTACCTTAAGATCTATGAAAGTATCTTAATTGATTGGATTGAGTATTGATTTCTTCTTATTAGAATAAAGATTTAATTTTACTCAATTACATTTCACTTACTTGAGAAAGAAGTGAATGAGTTTAGTGATACTAGATATCCTTAATTTGAGAAGTAGAATCCATAGAGACAGTTGATTAAACCTATTTGAAAACTCCAATGAAACCTAATCCTCCGCTTTTATTGTTAGTTATCAAGTATTAAACCTAGAGCATCTAGTTGATTTAATTTAATTAGGTAATTAAATTACAAAATATATTTTTATTGTTCTCTAATAATAGTTTGTTTGGGTTTAAGTTACTCAAAATAAATTTTTCCTGTGGATTCGCCACTCATACTCATGCTTTACAAGGAATAGCGATACCATACACTTGCAGTATCAGTCATAGTAGAACACACAATCACCATGAACAACAATAAGTTTTTGGCGCCGTTGGTGGGGAAGGCAATATTTTGATAACATCAGATTTCAAGAAGTCTATTAATTCGAAATTTCATTTTAATTATTTTTCGTTTACTTTTTACAGGTATTATATGCATAGCAATCGACAAGCAATGTTGGAAGAATATTATCCTGAGATTGAATAGTAGTGTAGAGCAAACAACCGTGCAAGAAAGGAGAAACTTCGTATAGAAAGAGAACAAATTCTGGCACAAGAGTCTCAAAAAGAGGAGGATTGGGTTGAAGTGCAAGACACCAGTGACAAAGAAGTAAATATGGCAGATCCATAAGACCAGCAACTTCAACCGAGAAACATAACTTTGAGGGAACATGCCATGCCTAATCCACAAATGAGGTCAAGTATCACTCGACTTGCAGTGAATGCCAACAATTTTGAACTTAAATCAGATCTCATTAATATGGCTTAGCAACAATTTTTCTATTTAGACTAGGAGGATGCTATAGCTCATTTAGCAAATTTCCTAGAAATTTTGACACAATCAAGATGAATGGAGTTAGTGACAATGCAATTAGGCTAATTCTTTTTCCCCTCTCATTAAAAGGTAAAGATAGAGCATGGTTGCAAGGTAAAGTTGCTGGACGTTTTGCCACTTGGAATGACCTTTCTAAAGGATTTTGGCTAAGTATTTTCCTCCTAGAAAAACTACAAAATTCAGAAATGATATTACTAGTTCTGTGCACCATGATGGAGAATCACTTTTTGAAGCATGGGAAAGATTCAAAGACCTTCAATGGAAGTGTCCTCACCATGGAATTCCAAATTGGTTAATTATTTAAACCTTCTATAATGGGATAACAAGACTTTTAAGGAGTACAATAGATGCATAGGCTAAGATCACCGTCTCCACAATAAACCAATTTCCACCCATTGTTTTTGAAAATGATGCTCAAAGAAAGAGGTATGAAGTTTTAACTTGCGGAAAAATTACACCCTCTCAATATATTGATGAACCTACATTGAGAAAATTATGATGGTATGTGTAACACCCATATACCCTATATACATACCATACATATACCCCGTATATGTATAATATGCATATAAAGTATAAAGGTATTGCTTTACAGTATTGTTTAAACATTTACTTTAGTCCACATCAATTATATTTTTAATAAAAGAATATTTTTCATTATCAAATCTCATTCTTTTAAAAGTAATATTTACAAAACCATTATACTTTTTATTGAATTACATCTATATAAATTCACATTGTCTTTTTCGAAATTCACTTATGTACACATACATTTTATCAAAATATAACATAAGAAAATTGTACATGCATGCACCACCTTCTAGTTGGTCTCGAAACACTCTTACTCTTCTCGTGGCACAACTGTTTGACTCCCAGATCAACAATCTACTCACCTGTGTGATTTACACTATCGCGCTAAGCTCAAAAGCTTAGTGGTACATATAAACAACATATACATACAATACAGAGAATCACACTCACATCACTAACATCATTTATCATCATATTCTTTGTATTTTCTTTATTATTGTTAGCTTTATATTTATACTTATATATATTTATATATCATCCACAATTCTTAATATCATATTTATACTTATATATATATTTATATATCATCCACAATTCTTAATATCATTATTGTCTACCACAAACACATTAACAACTAATATATCATTCAAATATCAGAGTTACTGTTTTGGTCCATAAAGACACCATGTGTCTAGCCCCGAAGGTAAAATATCAATGTAATAGTCCAACTAGGCCTGGGCTTATGACCCGATCTTTTCACCCAGCCCAAGTTCAAGGACCAGTTTCTGAGGCTTACGACTCGGTCTTTTCACTTCAAAAATATTTTCACAGTGACACCAAGCATCTAGCCCCATAGGCATATATAGGCATGTCGTCAAACACAGAACTCTGAAAATTGAATAACATACTAGGCACACAATTATTTTATATTTCCATTATCAACCTCTTTCTCATTTTCTCATGATCAAGCTAGGCACATTGCCTCATTTATCTCATTTATATCAACATCATCATATAATCATAATGTATCTCATTTTATACAATCTAGCCATCACCAATGGCTTTACATAATATTTTTAATATATACACAACAAACCACATTACCCAAACATTTTGGGTCATTTTCATATTTTGCTCATAGTTCACATTTCATTCAATTTAGCCATTAACAATGGCTTTTCGCAATACATAATAATGCATACATAGCAATTCACATATTTTAGCATCATGTTCATGAATACTTAATGTATCAAGTAGCTTAACACATTTTCCATCCAAAATGTGTTAGGCCAAATGTAATGCAATCACATTTCACTTTCAAGAGTTTGTACATACCTTAGGAAACACTCCAAAATAAGCTTTAAAACTTCCTCTAACATTCTCTTCCAAGTTGCCCTTCAACACTAGGGTTGGGCAAACTACTCTCTCTTAATGCCTATACCAAATGTGATCATAAACAACCATTTAATATCACATTCTAAGGTATTCTCAACATTAAATCATTTAAATAGAAATTGCAAATGAAAAATAAAGAAAAGAGTTATTCTCAAGTGACACGTCCAATAATACGGGCGTGTTAATGACTGTGTCATTAACTCACTCACATAGAAGCTTTGACACATCTAATGACATGGGCGTGTCACTTTTCGTGTCATTCATTTTGCCTCACAGAAACTTTGACACGTCCAACAACACGGATGTGTTCATGGCCGTGTCAATTATTTTGCTTTACATAAACTACGAAATGCTCAGGGACATGGCTGAGTTAATGGTCATGTCATCAATGTTAAACTCAGTACCGTTGACATGTCCAACGACATGGCTGTGTCACTGTCTAAGTCAGGCAAAAGTTCTGCATTTCGAACTCTCAACCATATGAACACAATCATTCCAAAGTCAACACTACAACACCCTTAATCATCATCTTAGTTTATATCCATAATTCACCCATCAATTCAACACTTATATAACTCCAACATATCATAACTATCATCTTATTCAATCAATCATCACTTTCTCTCATAACACATTCAAAGAAGAAGAAAGAAAAGAAATCTCTTCTCTTTCAATCCAACCTTAAAAATCACCATTAGCTACTCACAAACATCTTCATACATATCCAAATAAACTATTAAAATATGCTAATATACAATCCCCAAAATCAATATGTCATTCTTTCATATAATTCCAATGAAACTTGCAAAATGATAAAGGAACTTACCAATTGATGAAAAATCCTCAAAATCTTCACTTGAATCCTTGAAATTACTTCAATTCTTGGTGTATGGAAGAAGAAAGCTTCTAGCTCACTCTCTCTCTAGCTCACGTTCAAAGAAGAAACAAAAGAAGAAGAAGAAGAAGAAGAAGCAAATTCCAATTTCTCTTCCTTTCCATCCTTATATATATATATATTAATTATTCTTTTATATGTATTGTATATGTTTGGTATATGTATATGTCATATTTACTTCAAATATATTTCAAATATATATTTTAATTAAAATCCTTCCATTTTCCATTCAAATTATTTATTTATTTATCCAAAATTTAATTTAATTTATTTAATATTCAAAAATTAGGGGTATTACAGTATGATGAGGTGCTAGAAAATTTTAATAGATGTAATTTGGGGAAATTTGTATTGATTGATTATCCAACATATTCTGAGTTAGTTTATGAATTTCTAAGTTCATTCTAATATATCATTCATGACACACAGTTTAGGAAATCAAGGTCAATCGCATTTAGGTTAGCCAATCACAACTTCACTATAGAGATTGATAGATTGTGTGAAATTTTGGAAATTGAAGATCATCTAGGTGGATGGGAAAAAGATAATGATTATGAAGAATAGGAAACTTGGGTGGAATTAAGGGGACAACCATCAATATAATTCTGGTGCTTCAAAGTCCACTGAATTTAATAACCCAGTGCATAGATATATCCATCAAGTGTTAGCACATTCGGTGTTTGGTAGAGGGGATAGTACAGGAGTAGTGAATAATTATGAGCTACATCTTTTCTTTTGCATGCTCCATAAAAGGAGATATAATGTAGGCAATTGGTTTTCCAGGAAGCTAAATACTATATCCAAACAATAAAAGGGTGCTATAGAAATAGGTGGGTATTTAACAAAAATTGCTTTGGCTTTGGGAATTGATATTTCACCGGTAGTGCCAGTTGAAAATTCAATAAGGATAGACATGGACAATTTAATTTCCATGAAACTGGTGGAAGTTAGAAGAATGGGGTACATCATTAAACAAAAGCAAGTAGAAAAAAGAGTCTCAAGAGAACAGTCCTCAGAAGAGCAGATACCTCCCGACGGCACAATCCCTCTAACATCAAAAAGTCCAAGTTTGGACTAGCTAATAGCAGAATGGATGCTCTAAAAATTAACTTGACTGAAAAGGTCTTGGAGACACATATGATTGATCTCAACACAATAATGTATAACCATATGCATCTAATGGAGTGGAATGTGCAAGGCTTCATGGCTTACATGGGATTTCAAAACCCACAAGCTCCATATCATCCATTTGCTCCATATAGTCCAATATATCCAACTGTTCCATCTTCCTCCAACAATCCAAATGTTCCATCCTCTTTGACCTATCCGACTGCACCGCATTCTCGCCAAGTGGATATGTGATTCCCTACAAACATTGAGGATGATGTCCATTTTAAGTTTTGGGGGGGGGGGGGAATTCATTAAGTGAAGTTTCTTTTTGTCAACCTTGAATTTCTTTATGATTTTAGTTTGTTAATTTCAATTTCTAATGTACTTTGAATATATGCATTTTATGACTTGCTTGAGTAGTTTGTGGATGAATATTATGGTTTTTGGATGCATGTTTATGTTGACGTGGATACCTTTGGATTTTGGATGTGCATTTTAAAATTGAAGATGGTTTTGATGATTTGCTTTGATCAAATGATGATTGAATGATAGGTTTGACTAACCAATGTTGACATTTTAGGGATGTTTGCTTTGAAAATTAAATTTGATAAAAATATGGTAGGATTGAATTGGTTCTTAAATTGATTTTAACTTTGTTAAAAGCTTCTTGATTGTGTAATGAAATATGAATTGTTTGTCTATAGAGTAATGTGCAGGATTTGATCTCATTATGGACTATTTTTCAATGATGATTGACATTTTTCTTAATTTGTGTAAATTTCTATTTGCATTTGACTAACAGACATTTAGGATGTTAGAATTTCATTCTTTATTTAAAATTTTCTCCTTTAGTATATTTAATTTAGGTTTTTTAGAGGTGAATGCTTACTTAGAGGGAGCTCTTGCTCCTTAAATTTTTACCAGGAAATCTCTATTTTTGCTTGAGCCCTTAGTTTACTCTTTGAGGTGAAATGAGATTTTTGCTGAGAATAGGAGAAAATGATTTAGGCATTTTTTGCTAGCTCAAACCATGTATCCATTGAATTTTGAAATCTTCCATTAGTCACCTGTTTGAGCTTTAAATTGTGTTTTTAGCTTGCATTCTTTTGATATGTTTGAAGCCTTAAGTTCCAACCTTATAGATGTGATTTTTCTTTAAGGAAACTTAGTATATAGTGAATCAAAGAGTGATGAATTTGATTTAGATTTTAAAGCTACTTTAAGTTAAATGATACCCTAATGTAGCAAAATTTTAAGTTTGGGGAAAAATCTAAAACAATATCTTTATGCCCCAACTCAAATTGAATATATATATATATGTGTTGGAGGAATGGTGCAACAAATTGTGAAGTAAATTGAAGTTTCACTCAAGTTAAATGTGTGGTTTCCTTAGAAGGTTCATTCCATTGATAAATCTTAGCTTCATTTTTGCTAAACTATTTGGCCATGTTACAAGCTCTTAAAGACCTGATGATTTTTCTTAAATTAGCATGACAAATTAGTGGTGAAGACTAAATAAGTATGTATATGAGACAAGCTTATTTCTTTAAGAACTAGGAATTCATGGAAAAATGTGGGAGTGTGTGCCTATCTGAAGTGCTACCTCTTTATTTTTGAATTATGTATACTATTGGAGAAAAATCTTAATTATGAATGTGTGACTTATTGAATTGAGGAATGGATGTTGAATTCATATCATGAAATTTCTTTCTAAATAAAAAATCTGAGAAAGGAGTTAATAGGTTTCTTAAAAATTGAATCTTACATATTGCTTGAGGACAAGCAACATCATAAGTTTGAGGGAGTTGATAATCTTGCATGTACCTTTGATTGCAATGACAATTTTCTAATTGCTGATTATTTTGGTGGATATTTTGCCCATCTTGATGGAATTTTGTGTTTTAATGATAGAATAGTGGAGAAATTGTCTTGTGTGATGGAAATGGAGCATTTTGGAGGTTTAAAAAGAGGAAACAGAAGTAAAAGGCGACACATGGGCATGGCTATTAAACTCACACGCCCGTGTGTATCGATTCCCTTCTGGAAGATTGAGGCAGAGGCAAAAAAAAAAAAATCCACATGACCATGTGGAATTTTAGGAACACGCCCGTGTATTATCTCCAGAGTCTGCCAAATCCAAAATTTTTAAGTTTTTTAAGACTTTTCCCTCCAACGTGCCCATGTGGGCTTTTGAACACGCCTGTGCATAACTAGAACTGAATGAAAAATGCAAATTTCAAGGAAAAAAGGCTTTTAAAAACCTAAGGGCATTTTGGAACATTGGAGGGACAATATAAATTCATCATATTTGGAGAGAGGAGCAGCAAACTTTAGATCTAACTCTTCTCCATCTTCATTTCTCTAAAAAAAAAAATAAACATCAAAATTGAGGAGATTAGAGGAGAAAGCTAGAGACTTGGAGAAGATTCAACTACTTCAACAAAGATTAATTCGTTAAGATTCAGCAATCATTCTTGATTTATAATTTCAATTTTAAACCTTTTGTTTTCTTCTTTAAATCATTTATTGCAAGATTGGAGCTATGGGCTCTTTGTTTAGTCTTCATATTTCTTTTCCTTTGATGTTTGATTCGGTTATGAATAACTAATCTCATTTGTGAGATTAGGTGGATTTGGATGTTTTGACAATAAGTTTATTCATTCATACATATACTTAATGAAGTATTTCTTAAATTCTTGGATTTGTTGATTTTGATATGATTGTTAGCAGTTGATTAGCCACCAATTGTTAAATCTATAGAATCATATAAAATACAAAGGTTGAATGTGATTTTAATTATGGAATCAACAACTTGGGGTGATTGATTTAGAGATAAGAGAATTACCTTAAGATCTATGAAAGTATCTTGATTGATTGGATTGAGTATTGATTTTTTCTCATTAGAATACATATTTAATTTTACTTAATTAAATTTCACTTACTTGAGAAAGAAGTGAATGAGTTTAGTGATATTAGATATCCTTGATTTGAGAAGTATAATCCATTGAGACAATTGATTAAACCTATTTGAAAACTCCAATGAAACCTAATCATGCGCTTTTATTGTTGGTTATCAAGTATTAAACCTAGAGAATCTAGTTGATTTAATTTAATTAGGTAATTAAATTATAAATTTTTTTTATTATTTTCAAATAATAGTGTTAGCCAAATATTTTCAATTTTGATCATTAACACTCAAATTGAATGATGCATTTAACATATCTTTAAGTTAGTTGATGTAGGGACAAGTTGATCAATATACTATCAAAACAGGGAAAAAATTGGGGTCACCCTAGGCCGACGGGCGACCACCCTTGAAGCATTGAAGAACAAACTGAGTTATAGTAGCGTTCACGGTTAGATTCTCAACCTGAGCAGTGACCATGATTGAGCTACTCGCGACCTCCCAAGAATTAGGACGATCACACCTTAAGTTACAAGAACTCCAACACTCACAGTAGGGAACACAGTGACAAGTGTGATTTGAGGAGCTATCTCTCAAAATAATTTCAAGACCTCCCCTTCTCAAAGGCGACCATCCATACAAATTGAGAGAAAATCACAAAGATTGGCAGCAGTGATCACGGTCTTATGTGCGCCTAGACGTTCGATGCGAGACATCCAATTCGACCACTATTTTAGTTATAATGCGACCACACCTTTCATATTTTGGAGGAATAATACTTTGTCAAATGAAGAAGTGCCACGTGGAATGACCGTTGTAAGAGCATATTTAAATTCAAAAAGGGCAACCATACTATGACCTTAGGCAACCGTCCCGACAACTACAAGATGGGTAAGATTCCACTGGCAGAGCGCTCACACTTGACCGTTGGAAGAATTTTTAAATGGAGTGACCGTCCCTATGCAATGGACGACTGCCCACTGTGTCTGGGCAACCATCTTGGGTTCCAGGATGACCGCTCTTTGTGAAATCTTTTAATTGTTAAAGAGTAGCCAAATAAAATGTAGCACATGATTCATAATAGCTAGTTAGAACAAAATGACTACAAATACCTTTAGAAAACTCCTGTTTTAGGTCTTCTTGAGATTGAAATAGCTAAGGAAAACAACTTTCATTTTCCTTGTATCAAAATCTATACTTGTATTGATTGAGTGTTGGGTGTGAGCATTAAACACCATTGTAAGTTTTAATGTGAGCTTAGAAACACTTAGGTTGTGAGAGTGAGCCTAGGAAAACTCTTGTAAGGGTTGTGAGGATTGATCTCAAACCATTGTGATAATTTGGTGTGAGCTAGAAAAACACTAAGTTAGAGTTAAGCTTGTAAAAACTCAAAATTAGTGGAATCTTAACAAGTTGTTAAGGAAGTGGATGTAGGATTGAGGTAATCCAAACCACTATAAACTCTTTGTAGTTCATTCTCCTTTACTCCTACTCTTTCTTTGATTTGATTTTAATTATCCAATTTATCATCAAATCCTTCAAATCAACCAATTCACCCCCTCTTAGTTGCTATCTTGGGATGATAATTGGTATCGAAGCTTGTTAATTTCTTAAACTTAACTGTGAAATTTGATCCAAAATGGCAACCTCTTCTTCATCTACCTCAATCTCTCATGGAAATCTTAATTCTCTTCTAAGACCCTACTTTGATGGAACCGATTACTCCTATTGGAAACACAAGATGTTTTTATTCCTAGATAGTGAGGGAATAGAGCTATGAGATTATGTTGAAAAAGAGTGGAAACCTCCTACTTATGAAGTTGAGGGTGTCCAAGTTTCCTTCACAAAGCACAATGGTCAAATACCAATATAAGAGATTGATTCAAAAACCATAGGGCGGCTTCCATCTTGATGAACTCTATTTCAAGAGAAGAAGGTGGGAGAGTCCAACATCTCACTTATGCTCATTGCATTTGGAAAACTCTTGAGAACTATCATGAGGGTACTACCCAAGTGAGGCTCACCAAGAAGCAAGTGTATATACATGAATATGAGCTATTCAAGATGAAGCCCAACGAAAATGTTATAGACATGATGAATTGCTTGCTTGCCATCATCAATGAGATAAAGAAATATGGTAAGATATATGATCAAGATGAAGTAAATAGAAAAATCTTGAGAGCACTTAGAATAAAGAAGAACTTTGAATCTAAAGTTCCTTCAATTGAAGAAGCTCATGATCTTAGCTCTTTGAGAATCAATGAACTTGTCAGAAAACTACTCACCTTTGAATTGCACTCTGAAAGAGATGAAGAACTAGGTGAGAAGGATAAGAAGAAAGCAATAGGTCTCAAAGCAATCAAAGAAGTTGAGAGCTTAAGCAATGAAGATAGTGATGATGAAGAAGAAATGGAAATGTTTTCAAAAAAAAAATTAATGATTGGAAGAGAAAGAGAAGATTGCAAGCTAATAAAGGTACATTTTCTAAATCTTTCTTCAAAGAAAAAGATAAAAGGAATGAAGTGAAATTTTATGAATGTGGCAAATCCAGTCACATCAAATCGTATTGCTTCAAGTTGAAAAAAAAAGAAGTTGGATAAAGAGAAGAAGAAATCACTCAAAGCAACATGGGATGACTCTTCCTCAAGTGAAGAAGAAGAAAAAGAGGAGGAAGAATTGCCAATCTATGTCTCATGGCTATTGAAGATGAAAAAGACTCCAATGAGGTAGGCACTCAATCCCTGAATTTAAATGGATATGATGTCAATGATAATGATGCTTTAGATGATAGTGATATGATTGAACATATGGACCTTAGATTAGAAAAGTATTTTTCTAAGATGAAATTTTATAAGGATAAATGCTCTTAGCTAGAGAAGGACTTTGTGAGCTTAAAAAAATTCTATCCTAGAATTAAAAACCTCATATGAACAATTGTTGAAATCCATTGATGCAATGAATAAACATTCATATAGCTTAGAAAATGTGATCAAGGAAAATGAAACTTTGAAACATGAACTAAAAAGACTTAAAGAATCAATTTTAAAATTTCACAAAGGAAAAGAAGCATTAGATACATTTATTGATAATTAAAGGTCACCTTCCTTGAAACATGGTTTAGGATTCAATGGATCATCCAATACTACATCTAGTACACCTATATTTGTAAAAGCATCTATAACTCAATCCTCTAGTGTTGAAGTTGTAAATAACACCAATGCACAAACTAAACCTAAAAATCCTAAAAGGATTACATAACTCTTGAACTAAAACTTCAAGAGCAAATCATGCATTTATATACACTAAGCATGAATATAAACACAAAAATGCACAACAACAAGCTCATTCAACACATACTTGTAATTGTGTGCATAATTCATTGAATTTCAATAGGAAAGTGCATAAGTATAGAACATTATATCAATACACATATTGTATAAAATTTGGACATAAAAGCACATTTTTTTATATGAGGAAGGCTCATCTCAAGTTAAGGATCCTTCTACTACTAACCCCCAAGGACCCAACCTTATTTGGGTACATAAAAGAAGATGAACATTATTATTTTTGTAGGTATGCCTAAAATCTTCTATCAATGAGAGTTCTTAGTTTATGGATAGTGGATATTCAAGGCATATGATGGGAAATACAAAACTTTTTACAACTTTCACTTATAAGTATGGAGGTAATGTTACTTTTGGGAACAATGCTAAATACAAAATAATTGGCATTGGCTCCATTGGCATGCTTTGTAAAAATTTGATTGAAAATGTTTGGCTTGTTGATGTATTGAAACACAACTAGCTTAGTGTAAATCAATTGTGTGATAAAGGATATGATGTAAGTTTGGATTCCAAAGGATGCAAAGTTACCAATTTAAATGGTGAAATTGCATTCAAAGGAGCTAGAGTTAGTAACACATATAAAATTGACATATATTATAGCAATGCATTTGAATGTTTGATTTTTATTTATAATGATGCTTGATTATGACATAGAAGACTAGGACATGATAGTATGGATCATTTACAATGCATTAGTAAAGAAGAACTTGTTGTTGGTCTTCCCAAAGTTAAATTTGACAAAGATAGAACATGCGAACCTTGTCAATTTGGTAAGCAACATAAAAGTTCTTTCAAATATAAAAATGTTGTAATTACATCTAGACTCTTAAAACTTTTTCATTTGGATTTGTTTGTCCTAAATAGAGTTGCTAGCTTAGGTATAAAGTTATATACATTTGTACTTGTTTATGACTACTAAAGGTTTATATGGGTAAATTTCTTAGCTCAAAAGAATAAAGCTTTTAATCATTTTAAAATATTTGCAAAAAGAGTTTGAAATGAAAAAGGCTAAGTGATCACATCTATTATAAGTGATCATGGCAAAGAATTTGAAAATAAGAATTTTGAAAACTTTTACAATGAGTTTGGTATTTCACATAACTTTTTAGCTCCTAGAAAACCACAACAAAATGGTGTAGTTGAAAGAAAAAATAGAACTTTGATTGAAATGGCTAGGACAATGTTCAATGAGTATGAATTACCATCTTACTTTTGGGCGAAAGCATTCATACGATATGCTATATTTCTAATCATGTTTGCAAAAGGCCTTTAATAAACAAAACTTCTTATGAGATATGGAATGGAAGAATTCCTAAAATTTCATACCTTAGAGTATTTGGATGCAAATGCTTTATATTGAACACTAAGAATAATCTTGGAAAATTCTCATTCAAATCAGATGAAGGCATATTTTTAGGATATTCATCATCTAGCAAAACATATAGAGTATTTAACAAAAGAACTCTAGTAGTTGAATAATCCACGCATGTTATTTTTTATGAATCCTCTAAACTTGATCAAAGGAAAGGTAGTACTCTTGATGATTTTGTAGGTACATTTAAACAACAAGAAACAATTGATGCTCCAAAGAACAATAATCATGAACAAGAAGAGGAGACTCATACAAGAAGGATCATCCAAAAGAACTCATCATTGGTCAAACATCAAAGGGAGTAACTACTAGATCTAAATTTAAGCACTTAGATATCAATTTTGCTTTTGTTTCTCAAATTGAGCCAAGGACCATTTATGAGGCTCTTAGTGATGAAAATTGGGTGATTGCTATGCAATATGAACTTAATCAATTTGAGAGAAATAATGTATGGGAACTTGTTCCTAGACCTAAAGACCATCCAATTATAGGATGTAAATGGGCATGTAGGAATAAGCTTGATGAAAATGGTCTCATTACTAAAAATAAAGCTAGATTGGTAGCCAAAGGGTATAACCAAGAGGAAGGCATAGACTATGATGAGACATTTGGCCTCGTTGCTAGATTAGAAGCTATTAGGATACTACTTGCATTTGCATGTCACATGAATTTTAAACTTTTTCAAATGGATGTTAAAAGTGCATTTCTAAATGGGTTCATAAATGAGGAAGTTTATGTTGAACAACCTCTCGATTTTGAAGATTATAAACTTCCAAATCATGTTTTTAAACTTACCAAAGCACTATATGGATTGAAGCAAACTCCAAGAGCTTGGTATGATAGGTTAGTGCATATTTGCTTGAAAATGAATTTTCAAAAGGGAAGGTTGACACAACTCTCTTTGTTAAGAAGAAAATGCATAACATTTTAATTGTTCAAATTTATGCTGATAATATTATATTTGGTGCTACTAATGAATCTTTGTGTAAAGAATTTGCCTCTTGTATAACTAGGAAATTTGAAATGAACATGATGGGTGAGCTCAAATTCTTCCTTGGACTACAAATCAAGCAATGCAAGGATGAGATCTTCATCAACCAATCCAAGTACACAAGAGAGCTTCTCGGAAATTTGAAATGGATGGTTACAAGTCTAACAAGACTCCCATGAGCACATCTTTAAAGCTTGACAAAGATGAAAATGGTAAGGTAGTAGATGAGAAGAAATATCGAGGTATTATCAGATCACTACTTTACTTAACCGCTTTTAGACCTGATATAATGTATAGTGTATGTTTATGTGCTAGATTTCAATCATGTCTTAGAGAATCACATTTAAATTCCACTAAAAGAATTTTGAAATACTTGAATGGGACTTTGCATTTAGGACTATGGTATCCTAGAAATACATCATTTGACATACTAGATTTTTTGGATGCGGACTATACCGGTAGTCTTTTGGATAGAAAAAGTATGATTTGAGCATGCCATTTTCTTGGCGATTGCTTGGTTTCTTGGTTTAGCAAGAAACATGTGTCGGTTGCTTTATCTACTGCCAAAGCCGAATATGTTGCTACATGTTTTCTTTGGATAAAAAAACAATTGCTTGATTATGGAAAAACATTTGATCACATTCCTATTAAGTGTTACAACACTAGTGCAATCAATTTATCCAAGAACCCATTTCAACATTCTAGGTCAAAGCATATAGATATCAAACATCACTTCTTAAGAGATAATGTTCAAAATAAAAATGTTATCTTAGAATTTATTGATACACAAAACCAACTTGCTGATATCTTTATAAAACCATTGAATGGAGATAGATTAAAATTTATCAAGTACAACTTAGGAATGATTAATGGAAGCTCCTTGAATGAATAAACCATATGAATTCTATTCATTGTATTACGTTTGAAAGGATTTACACTCAATTTAAAACATCATCTTTGACCATAAGCTGTCCGTGTAAAAATTTATCTCTGTTCTTTCTTTTTATGTTTGTTTTTTGTTTAGTATGGTCATCCTGCCCTATCCCGTGATCACGTATTGTGTGATCAGTCTAATTTCAGATTGACCTTCTTCGAGTGGTCACGCAAATATCACCGGAGGTAGCGAGAATTTAAAAAGTCTCAACCATTACAGATTTTTTTACAGGTAGCGAGCGCCCAATCCCATATAATGGTAGCGAGAATTTAAAAAGCCTTGTACACTCATATTATATTTTCTAACCGATAGTTATCTGTCAGTTTTGACTTCCTTAATCTCTAATAGCTATAAATGACTAGTTTTTCATAAGTTCTCTATTTAAACCCCTCAAACTTCAGTTACATATTTTTTTGATTACTCCCATCATATAAACATTACATCAAACTCAAAATCATCTTAAAATCCTTCCAATCTCAACATACTTTGTTTTTCTATCTCTTTCTTCTTTCTAATATCAAATGCCTCCCAAAAAGAGGATTCTTCTAAGGGAAAGGGACAAGAAAGGAAACCATCAGGTGTTGTCATTAGAGAACCACTAGTAGCTCCTTCCTCTCCTCCACCATCTAGAAGAGGTGAGAAATCTATAAACCTCATCATCAAACTTTTGAAAAGAATATTTGATATGCTATGCTTAAGAGGAAGAAGATGGAGGGAACCAAGTGCCCTTTTGGAGGCATGCTCATAGCCCTAAATATCAAAGGTGACATAGATAGACTTCTGGATGTACTTGGGTGGAGAAAATTCATGTTCCCAGAGGAGGTAGGATATCCTATCTTAAGCAAAGAATTTCTTATATCCCTTTAAATAGAAAAGAGTGAAAACTCTGCCTCAGGGTGGTATGGGATTAGATTTAAGCTTTTTGACTAATATATTGCCTTAACCCTAGAAAATATTGCCAAAATTTGGGATCTACCAACTGATGGGAACTGATCCTACAATGATACAGCCTTCTCAAACCAAACACTCTCTACCTTTTGGCAAGAAATCTCAGTAGAAATCTCAGTACAATGATGCATCCTAAATATCACTCAAATTACTAGGCACTTGCATCTATTGAATGATCTCAACCTAGCCACCTTGAGAAATCCATTTGATCTCTCCTCTAGTGCTATCACCTTGGAGTACCTAGAGCATGCTGGTTGTGTTAGGAAAATTGATGGCTCATATGTCTATCTTTTTAGGCAAAAGGGTGTAATGGATAGGCACAAAAAGAGACCTAGATACACCATAGAAGGAGAAGGTGAATCTATGGAAGTTGCTGAAGAAATACCTCCCAAACCCTCTTCCTCCAAATCTTGCAAGATTGGTTCTCCAACAAAACTCATCCTCAAAGCCATCAAATCTCTTTCCATGCAACTAGTTCACTTCAAAAGGGATGTGTCCAAGAGATTTAAGCACCTGAACAAGAGAAATGATCTTCTATCCCATATGCATCATGATTTATATGATATACAAGGAAAGATGGAACTGCCTCAATGTGATCTCCAGGAATGGAATGTAATTGATCATGAAGAAAGCCCTTTTGAAGAAGGATCCTTAGGGGATATCAGCTCTAGTTCCAGCAGTGGTGTGCATGTTACTCTTGACAAGGGCAAGGCCCCCATAGAAGAAGAAGAGCCTAAGGATGAAGATTTAGATTAGATGTTTTTGTGTTGCTTTATGTTTTTTTTTTGTCTTTCTTGTTTTCTATCTATTTTTGCACTTTATATTTCATGAATGATCTTGTATTCCTTTTTCCTTAATCTTTTTTTTATATTAGTATTTTTATTTCATCTTTCCTTTTACCTTTGTCAAAGGGGGAGAAGATTATATAATTGAAGATAATGAACTAAAACAATGATGATAATTGAAACAATGTTCAAACAATGATGACAATTGAAACAATGTTCAAATAATTAAGCTTTGATAAACAAAAGTGGAAGCATATATTCAGGGGGAGATAATTAAAGACATAATAAATTACAAGAAGCTAACACTTAAAGTAAGATTGTCATTATGTTATCATTTCCTTGCTTATCCTTTTTCTCATCATTCCATTTGATTACCAAAGTCAAAAAGGAGGAGAAGGTTAGCCAAATATTCTCAATTTTGATCTTCAGCACTGAAATTGAATGATGAATTTAACATATCTTTAAGTTAGTTGATGTAGGGACAAGTTGCTCAACATACTGTCAGAACAAGGCAAATAGCGTGGTCAACCCAGGCCGATGGGAATCACCCTTGAAGCATTAAAGAAAAAACCGAGTTATAGTAGCATTCACGGTTAGAATCTCAACCTGAGCAATGACCATGATTGAGCTACTCATGACCGTCCAAGAATTGGGATGATCGCACCTCAAGTGACAAGAACTCCAACACTCATAGTAGGGAAGGCAGTGACAAGCGCGATTTGAGGAGCTATCTCTCTAAATAATTTCACTACAGTCCCTTCTCAAAGGCGACCATCCATATAAATTGAGAGAAAATCACAAAGATTGGCAGTAGTGTTTGCGGTCTTGGGTGTGCCCAGAATCAACCCAAGATATTGAATTCAACCACTATTTCAGTTATAGTGTAACCATACCTTTCATATTTTGGCAGAATAATACTTTGTCAAATGAAAAAGTGCCACGTGGAATGACCGTTCTAAGAGCATATTTAAATTCAAAAAGGGTAACCGTCCTATGACCTTGGGCGACCGTCCCAACAACCACAGGATGGGAAGATTTCATTAGCAGAGCACTCATACTTGGCCATTGGAAGAATTTTTAAATGGAATGGAGCAACTGTCCCTATGCAATGGACGACTGCCTACTGTGTCTGGGTGACCATCTTGGGTTCCAAGATGACTGGTCCCTGTGAAATCTTCTAATTGTTAAAGACTATCCAAATAAAATATAACACACGATTCATAATGGGTAGTTAGAATAAATTGTCTATAAATACCTTAAGAAAACTCTTGTTTTGTGTCTTCTTGAGATTGAAATAGCTAAGTAAACAACTTTCATTTTCCTTGTATCAAAATCTATACTTGTATTGATTGAGTGTTGGGTGTGAGCATTGAACACCATTGTAAGTTTGAATGTGAGCTTGGAAGCACTTAGGTTGTGAGAGTGAGCCTGGGAAAACGTTGTGAGGATTGATCTCAAACCATTGTGATAGTTTGGTGTGAGCTAGGAAAACATCAAGTTAGAGTTAAACTTGTAAAAACTCAAGATTAGTGGAATCTTAAAAAGTTGTTAAGGAAGTGGATGTAGGATTGATGTAATATGAACCACTATAAACTCTTCGTAGTTAATTCTCCTTTTCTCCTACTCTTGCTTTGATATGATTTTAATTATCTAATTTATCATCAAGTTCTTCAAATCAACTAATTCACCCCCTCTTGGTTGCTATCTTGGGACAACAAATAGTTTGTTTAGGTTTAAGTTACTCAAAATAAACCTTCCATGTGGAATTGACACTCATACTCACACTTTATGAGGAATAGCAATATTGTGCACTTGCGATATTAGTCATAGTAGAACACACATTCACCATGAACAACAAGATTATTTCTAACAGGTTGAAAAATATTCTACCAACTATAATTAGCCCTAGTTAGACGAGCTTCATTCCTGGGAGAAATATTACCGACGAAATCATAGTGGCTCAAGAATTTATTCACACCATGAAAAAGAAGGTTGGTCAAAAAGGCTTTATGTTAATCAAGGTGGATTTGGAAAAAGCATATGATAGAATGAGATGGTAATTCATTTAGGAGGCACTTGTTGATGTTGGTATACCAATGAATCTTATTTTTATTATTATGAAGTGCATCTTGTCTCCAACTATGAAATATTTGGAATGGTTCTCGAGAGTTTGTGTAACACCCCTACTCTAAGAACATGAGATCCATAAGCCATCGGTTAGCTATCCATTTAACCCTAGAATCAAAGTCTAGTGAAACCATTGAAAATGAGACCGAACAAAAAAAATTAAATTGTATCAAGTTATTATAAACAACTCATTTAAATGTTAACAATTCATACTAGGTGATTTAGGTTGAGTTGTGGTAGTTATTATAAGAGGAAAATGAGAATAAATATTTATATGTGTGAAAACTGGAGACTATGAATGATAAATTGGTAGGAAGGACTTGATTGAAACAATTACCAAAGAATTGGGAGGGAAATCAAATAAAGAGAAAATTCAAGGGCTACATGAGAACTTTTCTTAAACCAATAGTAATAATGCAATTAACACAACTTTAAAACCATAATAAATTGCTAGCTCCACCTTAGTAAGCAGCTGAGTAAGGATTTAATGGATTAAAACCCTAATAAAGAAAAGAAATCATATTAGTTTTAAGCTTCTTCCATCAAAATTTTAAAAGAAAAAAACTATATTTTCTATTTTCCTTTGAAGCTGAACCAGAAATTGGGTGTCCTTTAAAGCTGAACCAGAAATTGCAAACTTTGTAAGAATTTTAAGGATGTGAAGTGGAGAAACTCTTTCAATTAATCAACAAAGCCTAAATAGGTAAAGATTCCATCCATTATCCTTCATAACTTATTATGTGCCCATTCTTGAAGTTTTAGATTGAGAAGTAAATCTTAAATTGTTGGAATTAAAAGAAGCTTGACATTAAGGACTAATAACAAGGAGTGCATGCATGATAAACAACACAAAATGGACAAAAGGACAATTAATGATAAAGAGATTACAACTTATTTAAAATTTTTATCAATAGTAAGGAGTTTTGAATTGGTTACCATGGACCATGAGGATGATAAAACTCTTGGAAATAAATCTAATGTTGTTAATTAAACATTAAAAGTGAAGCAAAGAACGTATAATATACACTTTGTAAACATGAAAGAAAACATAGCATGTCCTATAAACCCCTATCTTAGGATCGCTAGTCTGGGCGTGATCCTTACTATGTCTCTTAAGCACAAATTTGCATCTTGAAGATTTTAACGAGGAGCCTTTCATAGTTACTATGGCAACCACGACTTTAATTGTGAACCTTATTGTAACTCTAGTTCCATTTTTAGTTAATCTTTTATGGTCACTAAACAATCTCGGCATCGCTATCCTAGTCTCATGACCACAGTTCATGGTTGCCTTAAAGACCATGGTTCATTTTGGACCACAAGTCTTCCTAACTTTTAGGATTTCACGATTGTGAATTTGTTTAAGTTATGAATAACCTTTTAAATAAATTTCATTTGCTTAGAATAACATGTATTTATGTGCTTATAATTCTTGTGTAGGCTATAAAAGGGCTATGAATGTTATAGAGAAAGATAAAAAATGTTGGGAAGGTTATAAGTTTAAGGTTGAGTGCTAAGATAAGGTAAAAAGAAGCAAATGAGCTAAGGTGAAATATAGTAATTTATTTTCTTGAATGTGATACTTTAAGTTCATAAGCATTGACAAAGTAACTTCAACCATTTGAGTGGAGCCTTGAATCTTACGACCACAAATTCTTGATTCATGAAACTACTTGATTTCCAACTCCTTTACCTTGCTTGATTCAATGATTTGAGAAAGGTGCTATGTGTCTTACTAAGGCACTTCCTAATAGTCTTGAAATCTTTATTAGCTTTGAACATATAATTTACATTATACACTTTTAAACTCATTAAGTTGATATGGAGAAAGGACATTAAACCATTGGTCTTCTTCTCATTCCTTTTATTGCTTAAATTATGATTTTTTTTAAACATAATTTAAATATTTTGTGACCCTTGAGGAGTTATGAGTAAAAGTTATGAGCAACAAGAAACATGTAACACCCCTCAACAATCTTATTAATAACTATCAATGAATGTCATATAATACCTACACACTCAAACATTCAAATTTTAAGTAATCAATAAAGTTAATCGGTAGAGTCTCCCTTAAAATTGGACACTTCCAACATCTTCTCCAATGTTGGAAAAACCTTCAATGGAAAAATACTCACAATATTTCATTCATTCAACCATAACTCTAACCTCATTATCTCACCATTAATCATCCATAGTTAATTCATTTATCCTATTTCCATTAATATATTTGTATGTTAAACATTTATCTTACTTCCATTATAGTACCGTGTAAAGTTATAATTACCAAACCAAAATTATAAATTTTAATACACAACTACAAATTATACAACTACTCAAGCTATCCGTATTTATATAATTATCATTTAAAATTTTAAATACTGCTATGTGTGTAACACCTCTATACTCTATATACGTACAATATATATTTTCAGCATATGTAAAATATGCATATAAGGTATAAAAATGTCACAGACCGATTTAATAAAAATTTTCACATTTCTGTTTTAAGATTTCAAATACTAATATATAAAATAAATAGTATATAAATATTATTTGCTTGTTATAGGAATCCAAAATAAATATTTCATATGAAAATCTCTGGAAAAAATTCGCCAGAGTTTTATTTGTAATTTGAACGTTCCCAAAATTTAGTAAAACACAACCTGCATAAAGCAAACACTTTCACTAAAAATCAATTCACCATTTCACCAATACTTCTCAATTTCTCCATATTTTCTCAAAATACTTATATAGATATATAAATTAACAACACATATAAAATCCTATTTGAACAAATTATTTAAAACATTCTTTACAATTTACATTATATACTTCCAAAAACATATCATAACATATATAATATCAAAATACATTGTAATATCAAATATCTACATGCTGGCAACTGGCTCTGATCTTGATATACCCAAAAACACTCTGATCTTGATGTACCCAAAAACAACTCTTCAAGCTCAATAAATACAAACTTAGACTCGACCAAGTGTAGTAGAACTTCCGGCTCTACCAAATCATCCATGACACCTGTGCGACAAATTATAATCGCGCTAAGCTGAAACCTAGTGGTACAAACTTTGATAATAACAATAAAACTCAATGCAATGCCAATGCATAATGCATATAGATGTCACATCATTCTACTTTCTTATATTTTTTAAATATTTCATAATCACAACTCATAGCATTATATTGCTCAATTGTATCACAATTCATAATTCACATTAAAGCAAAGACAAGTATGGGCCCAAAAAAGATCTAATATGCTATTCAAATTTTAAAGTTACTGCTTTGGTCCATAATGACACCATGTGTCTAGCCCCATAGGCAATATATCTGTGGATAATGTAACAGCCCCAGTCTCTTGGACCTCAACCCGGCTAGACCCTTAGGCCTCAGTATCTTGGTCCTCAATCTTGCTATACCGCTACAATTTTTGAGGCTTATGACCCAGTCTTTTTACCCCAAAAATGTCATATTTATCAGCTGGCCTGGCTTACGACCCAGTCTTTTCATCATTCCAGCGTTTAGCCCATAGGCAATCATAGGCATGCCACTAAACCCAGAACTCTGAAAATTGAATAACATACTAGGCACACAATTTATGCATATTTCTCAATATCAAATTCTTTCATAATTCCTTTATCAAAACTTTTCACATTTTCTCATGATCAAACTAGGCACATTGCCTTATTATATCATCTTTTTCTTACTTTTTTTTTTTCATTTATTCATTTTTTTCATTATTAATCTCTTTCTCATTGTCACATATTCAATCTAAGCACATTGCCTTATTTTCACATTTTTTTTCTCCTTTTTTTCTTTTTTCACATCTTTCTCATTTTTCTCACTTTTCTCACTTTTCTCATTTTTATCAATATCAATTCTTTTCATTATTCCACATATCTCATTTTTGCATTCACAACACATTACCTAATTACTTTGGGTATTTTCACATAATATATATTTCACATTCTACACACTTTAGCCATTATCAATGGTGTTTCACAATGCATTTAACACATATATGACATTACAAATGTCATAGCACATTACTCATACTCAATCAATGAACCAAGTAACTTAACACATTTTCCAACCAAAATGCGTTAAGCCCAAATGTCATGCAAATATAAATAATATATTCAAAGTTTGTATATACCTCCACTAGCAACCCAAAGTAAGCTTAACACAACTTCCAATCCTATCCTTCCAACTTGCCCTTCACCACTTGGATGAAGCAAATCAACCTCCCTCAATGCCTATACCAAATGTGATCATACATAATCATTTAATATCACATTCTAACATATTCTCAACATCAAACCATAATTAAACATCACTCTAAACCAAATCCTAAAATTAAGCTTCACCTCATTTTAACTTTTGAAAAACCATATCAAGCCATTTAAATTAGTGTTTTAAGTTTATTAATATCATTAGAAACATGTTTTAGCATGTTTAAACCAATTATATGAATTAACTGTTAGAATTAATTTTATATTGTTAAAATTAATCCTAAGTGTGGGCTAAATATATTTAAATATTAAATGTGTATTGCAGTCAAATTAAGATAGTCAAATTAAAGTTTTGATCAAATTAGGATTGTTTACTATTGAGGTGTCCTACTCGTAATAGGATTATAAGTGTAGAGACCATTAAGTAATTTCTATTTTGTTGAAGGACCAAAATAGAAATTAATCAATTTATTCAGTTATAAATAAGGGGTCATGGTCTCTGGGGGAACATAACAATTTTGAGAGAATATTACGTTCCTTCAGTAGTGCTTCCGCATAACCTAAAGTGTGTATCCCCTGGAAGGCGACAAACCCCAGAATTGTCTTCAACACCAATATACGATGATGTTAGGTATGCAATTCTGCCCTTTGCAATTTAATTTGAATAATCTAGTGATCTATGCATGTTTTAGGTTTTAGGGGAATTAGGTTTTCTCCCCCTTTCAATTGGTATCAGAACCCTATGCTAGGTTACTAGATTTTTCGATTAAATTGCGGTATTAATTATTGTTTTGATTCTAGAAAATTAATTCGGTGATTGTAATTTTTTAGAATTAATTTGGAATCGAATTTAGTAATCTGAAATCAATTTTGGTTTGATTTGTTTTTTTTTTGTTAATTAATCGGTTTAATTAATTTAAAAAAATTTGTAATATTTTGGAATTAATTAGACTTTGGATTTTCTGTATTTTTTTCTGAAATCAAATTTTTTTAATTTTATTTTAATTAATTTTTGAAATAATTAAAATAAAATAAAATAATTTGGAAACTGTTCTTCACGAAGAACAGTTTCTATTTGGGCTATGAGATTTTGATCAATTTTTATGGTATTTTGGGTCAAATTTGGATCGGCGGTGGCATAAAGGAGGTCTAACACCCTCAGACGGTGGTCACCAGCAGTGGAGAGCAGTGGAGAATGGTGGAAATCGTTCGACCGGTGTTGCGATTTTGCGATTTTGTGTTTTTCAGGCGATTCATCGCCGTTCATCTCCAACAGAAGATGGCCAGAGGTTGTTCGGTGCTTGAGCAACCGTCTAGAGGCTGTCACCGGCGGTGGATGGCACTGGATCGAAAACTAGAGAGGGCGGTGACGAAGCGTTCTGCTTTGGTTTGGAGACGATGACCTCGCTCGAAAATGGCACCGTTTTGAGCCAAACCGCTGGGTTTGGAGCAGTGTGCAGCCCTAGCTCAAAACGGCACCATTTTGATCTAGAACGGTGCGTTTTGAAGAAGCGAAACACGCGTCTCTGGACCGGGCTAAAGCGAAAATAAAAATATTTTTTTAATATTGCAAATAGGTCCTCCAACTTCTGATAATTCGATTTTGACCTAGAAAGTTTTGTAATTTTTGTTTTCACCCACAAAACTTTTAATTTATTTAATTTTTAGCCCAAAATTTTTTTTATTTATTTTTGGCCCAAAATTTTTTTTATTTTAATTAATTAATTAAAGTTTATTTTTATTGCAATATTTTATTGAGTTTAAATTTAATTAATATAAATATTGCAATCAATTTATTATAATTTGAGAATTTTATTGAGTTTAAATTTTGGTATTTTAGTCCTGATTGTGTCTAATATTTTTTAATAATAAATTAATTGAAATAAAAAGTCGCCAAAGTGACCTCTATTGTGTAAATTGATTTATTTGGGATATTAGACAGGTGTATTAAAATTCATTGCGGGTAGTAAACCGGCCCAAAGGAAGGTTGCTATCTGGCTGAATTGAGAATATATGTGTAGTGATAAATGTATGATAATTATTATGTTTTCATCCATGTGGATAATAAATCGGCCCAAAGGAAGATTTAATATTTGATAGGATTGAATTGTCAATATTAGATTGCTGCATTGAGACGCCAATTACAGTTAATGTTTTATATCCAAAGATGAAAACATTAATATTGTGTCGGTATCTTGTTTCCATTATTTGAACTCTATTATTGTTTGTTTTAATTATTTTGTGGATAGTGAGCTTATGTTAATTTTTGTCACTTTCTGTGATGTCAGCTAGCATGGCGTATAATCCTAACACTGTCCCTATGCTTGAGGGGTCAAACTTTGGTTCATGGAAATCAAGCATCATGATTTATCTGGGTTGTATGGACTTAGACCTTGCGTTCAGGATGGATGAACCCGCTCCTCTTATTGAAGTGAGCACAGATGCTCAGAGGGTTCAGTATGAGAAGTGGGAGCGTTCTAACCGCTTAGGTCTTATGATCATGCAGCAGGGAATCCCAGAACATGCTCGAGGAGCCATTTCTGCTGAAGAAAGTAATGCTAAAAACTATCTTGCTGAGCTGGAGATGGTCTATGTCAAGAATGACAAGGCCAAAGTGGGGACGCTTTTAGCAAAACTCACCTCCATAAGGTATACTAGCAATGGTAGTGTTCGGGAGCATATACTGAGCATGTCTCAAATAGCCAAGAGGCTAAAGGTCCTGGATTTGGTTTTACTAGATGACCTTTTAGTCCATCTAGCTTTGAATTCTCTTCCACCACAATATGGGCAGATCAGGACTTCATATAACTGCCAACCGAGCAAATGGACTCTTAACGAGCTCATTGCTCATTGTGTGGATGAGGAGGAAAAGATGTCGGCTACTAAGAGAGAGAGTGCTCATCTGGTCTCTTCAGCAGCTAAGGGCAAAAACAAGAAAAGAAAGAAGACTGCTGAGAATAAGACTACTGATAAAGGTCCTGTGCAAAAGAAGCCTAAGGAATTAAAATGCTTCTTCTGCAGCAAGTTTGGACACTTAAAGAAGGACTGTCCTAAATGCGCCACATGGCGTGTCAAGAAGGGTAAGTACCTTGTTTTAGTCTGTTCTGAGGTTAATTTAACTTCAGCTCCTAGAAACACTTATTGGATGGATTCTGGTGCTACCGCTCACATAAGTGTTTCATTGCAGGGTTGCCTGAGCTACCGAAAGCCAACTGACGGTGAAAGATACGTCTATGTGGGAAATGGCGATCCGATGGAAGTGGAGGCAATTGGGCATATTAGATTGTGTTTAAGAACTGGATGTTTTTTGGATCTTGTAGATACTTTTGTTATTCTGACATTTAGACGGAATTTAATTTTTGTTTCTTATTTGGACAAATCTGGTTTTACTTGTTCATTTAGAGACAGTTCATTTACTCTATCTATGGATTCAAAAATTTTTGGTACTGGCTTCTTAAATGCATGTGATAATCTATATATGTTGGATATTAATGATTCTTATAATGAAACCCTACAGGTTAGTACTATAGGTACCAAAAGGAAGCTAAATATAGATAATTCAGCTAAACTTTGGCACAGATGTTTGGGTCATATATCCAAATCTAGAATAGAATGTCTTATGTCAGATGGTATCCTAAACACACTTGATTACACATATTTGGACTCCTGTGTTGAGTGTATTAAAGGTAAACAGACTAAACAAAAGAGACTAGGTGCCAACAGATCATCGAACATCTTAGAATTGATACATACGGATATCTACGGTCCATTCCCTACAACAACAAGGAATGGCCAAAGATACTTTATATCATTCATAGACGATTACTCATGTTACGAGTACCTATATCTCATTCATGAGAAATCTGAGTCTCTGGACGTTTTCAAATCTTATAAGGCTGAAGTTGAAAACCAACTCGGAAAGAAGATTAAATCTGTTAGATCTGACCGTGGAGGTGAGTACTATGGCAGATATGACGGTTCAGGTGAATAACGTCCAGGACTATTTGCTATTTTCCTACAGGACTGTGGTATAGTTCCTCAATACACCATGCCTGGTACACCCAGTATGAATGGTGTATCTGAGAGGCGTAACAGGACTCTTATGGATATGGTAAGGAGTATGATTAGTCATTCTTCCTTGCCCGAGTCTCTGTGGGGAGAAGCATTAAAAATAGCAGGTTATCTTCTTAACAGAGTACCAACTAAAGCAGTTGCAAAAACACCTTATGAGCTTTGGGCTGAACGCAAGCCCAGTCTAAAGCACCTTCATGTTTGGGGATGTCCTCCTGAGGCTAGGCCTTATAGGCCTAATGAGACAAAATTGGACTCCAAAACTGTTAGTAGCTACTTTGTTGGTTATTCTGAGCGATCTCGGGGTTTTAAGTTTTATAATCCTACTTCTAGATCTATTTTTGGGACGGGAATTGCAAAATTCTTTGAGGATGTTGAGTTTGGGGGGAGAATATTTTTGAGGTTTTAAGTTTCATTATTTGAACTCTATTATTGTTTGAGCCAGAACCTGTGCCTTTAAGGAGGTCCACTAGAGAAAGAAGAAATGCTATTTCAGATGATTATGCAGTATATCTTTAGGAACATGAGGACACTGTAGACATGGTGGAAGATGATCAAATCAGCTTTCATCATGTCATGCAGGATTCCAACTCTCATAAGTGGATTGAGGCAATGGGTGAAGAATATAAATCTATGCAAGACAATCAAGTTTGTGATCTTATCCCATTACCTGAAGGAAAGAAACTTATTAGTTGCAAATGGATATTTAAGACCAAGAGGGATTCTAATGGTAATGTGGAAAGATATAAGGGTCGTCTTGTAGCTAAAGGCTTCACTCAGAAAGAAGGGATTGACTATAAAGAGACCTTCTCTCCAGTATCATCGAAGGACTCTTTTAGGACAATCATGGCTCTAGTTACACATTTTGATCTTGAGTTACATCAAATGGATGTGAAGACTGCGTTTCTCAATGGAGATATTGATGAAACCATCTATATGGTGCAGCCAGAAAACTTTGTGTCTGGAGACCCAAAGCGACTGGTATGCAGATTAAAGAAATCCATTTATGGACTCAAGCAAGCTTCTCATCAGTGGTACTTCAAGTTCCATGAAATAGTTGTCTCTTTCGATTTTGAGACAAATGCTGTGGAAGATTGTGTGTATCACAAGTTCAGTGGGAGTAGGTTTATCTTTTTGGTCTTATATGTGGATAACATATTGCTTGCTACTAACTGTAAGGACTTGCTGCACGAGACCAAAGTCTTTCTCTCAAAACACTTTGAGATGAAAGATTTAGGTGAAGCTTCTTTTGTATTAGGGATTCAAATACATCGAGACTGTACTCAAGGTATTCTTGGATTATCACAAAAGGGCTATATTGAGAGACGGGAATTGAGATTTAGTATGCATAACAGTAGACCAATTGATACCCCAGTTGCTAAAGGAGATAAATTCAGTCTTGATCAGTGTCCAAAGGGTGAACTTGAGATTCAGGAGATGCAGAAGATTCCTTATGCGTCAGTAGTTGGGAGTCTGATGTATGCTCAAATTTGCACTCGTCCAGATATTTCATTCATAGTTGGCATGTTAGGGCGATATCTCAGCAATCTAGGAATGGATCATTGGAAAGAAACCAAAAGAGTCTTGAGATATCTTCAGAGAACGAAGGGACATATGCTCACATACAGGAGATCAGATCAGCTTGAGATCATTGGGTATACTGATTCTGATTTCGCGGGATGCCAAGACAGTAGAAAATCCACATCAGGCTACATATATCTCTTGGCTGGTGGTGCTATTTCTTGGAAGAGTGTGAAACAAAATCTAGTAGCTACCTCCATCATGGAAGCAGAATTTGTAGCAAGTTATGAGGCATCCAATCAAGCAATCTGGCTGAGGAACTTTGTCACAGGGTTGCGCATTGTGAATGGCATTGAAAGGCCATTAAAGTTATACTGTGATAATAACTAAGCAGTTTTATTCTCCAACAATAATAGAAGCTCTTCTCGATCGAGACACATTGGGATAAAGTTTTTGGCTGTGAGGGAGAGAGTACAGAGTGGATAGATATCCATAGAGCATATTGGAATGAACTCCATGATTGCGGATCCGCTCACTAAGGCTGTGATACCGAAAGTATTTCATGAGCATATTGCTCATATGGGTGTCATATTATTTGAGACTATTTAGTTTCAGTGGGAGTTTGATCATTAAGTTTGCATTAAGTTTTATGTATGCTCTCTTTGACATTGGATATATTTTATAAAGCACATTCAGTTTCTGCAGAAAAATGAGTTTTTTTTTTCATTTTATTATGTGTTTTACACTCTGTATTATATTTATGTTTGATCTCACTTAAGATTGACCAGTTGGAAATAGGCATGATTAGATCACATTACATGTAGTTTCCATGCTACACTCCTATTATTGATCTATGTCATTTGAGAGTATTGGTAATGTGATTGATGGTGGTTTGAGTCACGATGAATGTGGTGACTAGCCCTTCAGTCCTTTATCGATATAATCAATGGACGAGATTGTTTGAGGCATCTTCAGTATGACTGCTTTTATAAGCTCATTAAGGTATATACATTTACATTTAATATATGTTAGCCCAAGTGGGAGATTGTTAGAATTAATTTTATATTGTTAAAATTAATCCTAAGTGTGGGCTAAATATATTTAAATATTAAATGTGTATTGCAGTCAAATTAAGATAGTCAAATTAAAGTTTTGATCAAATTAGGATTGTTGACTATTGAGGTGTCCTACTCGTAATAGGATTATAAGTGTAGAGACCATTAAGTAATTTCTATTTTGTTGAAGGACTAAAATAGAAATTAATCAATTTATTCAGTTATAAATAAGGGGTCGTGGTCTCCGGGGGAACATAATAATTTTGAGAGAACATTACGTTCCTTCAGTAGTGCTTCCGCATAACCTAAAGTGTGTATCCCCTAGAAGGCGACAAACCCCAGAATTGTCTTCAACATTAATATGCGATAATGTCAGGTATGCAATTCTGCCCTTTGCAATTTAATTTGAATAATCTAGTGATCTATGCATGTTTTAGGTTTTAGGGGAATTAGGTTTTCTCCCTCTTTCAATTACTCGTAATAGGATTATAAGTGTAGAGACCATTAAGTAATTTATATTTTGTTGAAGGACGAAAATAGAAATTAATCAATTTATTCAGTTATAAATAAGGGGTTGTGGTCTCCGGAGGAACATAACAATTTTGAGAGAACATTACGTTCCTTTAGTAGTGCTTCCGCATAACCTAAAGTGTGTATCCCCTGGAAGGCGACAAACCCCAGAATTGTCTTCAACATCAATATACGATGATGTCAGGTACACAATTCTGCCCTTTGCAATTTAATTTGAATAATCTAGTGATATATGCATGTTTTATGTTTTAGGGGAATTAGGTTTTCTCCCCCTTTCATTAACCACATGCTTATGCTCAAAACCCTAAAATGACATAACCTTCACCATTGAAGGATCTCCATTCCAACACAATCCATTACTCATTCCATGCTTATATTCATCACTTTTAACACTAAATAACATGCTTAAACAAATAAATTCACATAATTCAACCACTTTGGAAAATCACTTTTCTAAAACCCTAAATCTCCACTTCCATTCTCAAACTCCAATCCAACACCACCAAATCTAATATTTGACTTTAAAATACTTGTTTATGAATCAAAATAACTCATTTGAAATCAATTTGTACAATTAAAGTTCATGTTTTCAAAACCCCAAAAATCCATAACCCTAAATTCTCTTTCTTCACCATTCTTTATCCAAACTCCATCATCTCTTCAATCTAACCTTAGAATCATTGTTAACTATCCAAAATAACATCATACACACCAATTCCAACAATTATAACATACTAATTCAAAATTTCAAAACTCACATAATACAATCTTCCATGGAATTAAAAGAAAAGAGATGGAAACTTACTAATTTTGGTGGAAATCACCAAAAATTCACTTGAAACTTGTTAAATCCTTCAATTTGTGGAGTATGGAAGAATCAAAATCTTGGTCTATCTCCCATGGAAAATTCGGCCAAAAGGAAGAAGGAGATGAAGATGAAGACTTTTTAATATTTCTTTTCCTTATTCATCTTTTTTTTAAACCATATATATATATATTAAAATAATTTAATAATTATTTATTTAAATATTTATTTAATAAATTAAAAGTCCTAATTTCCCTCTTCCATTCAAAAATAATTTATTTTTGAATTATTTTATTAATTTTGAATTTATAAGATTTAATTACCAAAATACCCTTTTCTTTTAAAAAGTGTTGACTTTTATATGTTATGTATATTTTTCATATATATCACATATATGTTCCACTTTTTTATTTAAAACCCCTTCATTTTTCATTTAAAACTATTAATTTAATTTATCCATTTAAATTATAATCTATTTTATCTAATTTTCAAAAATTAAAACTTTTCAAAAATTTGGAATATTACACATATGCACAAGTAATGTGTATCTTATATAGACATCAAATATACCTTATATATACATTAAATATTAAGTATGTAATGTATTAATCTAACATATATAATTAATATACCATATGTAGATGTTATATATACTCTAGATATATATATATATATATATATATTGAGTATATACAATTTTATATCTCCAAATACTTATTTAATTTCTTTAAAATCACAGATGTTATAATTTTCTCCCCCTTAAATAATTTCGTCCTCGCCCTTAGGTTCATTCTTAATAAATCATCCAAATCATTATTTTACCAAATTACATAATTTCTTTTCTCCCCCTTAGGTTCATTCTTAATTTTCTTTTTACCATTTCCTAACTCATCATTATACTGTCTATTTACTCAAACAGTCACAACAAATTATCATATCATCAATCAAATTGTCATTAGACAAAAATTAGTTCATCTCTTTAATATATATACCCACACACCTATTGCACTCAAGATATTTAATCACTTCATTATCTTAAAGAAATATACTCTCATAACCTTAAATTCAAATGTTGATAACTTTTATCTTAACACAATAATTTTACACATATTCACTTTGATCATACTCTTTATATAATTACCACATATTAATTTGACATCACTATTATACAATAGCAAAATCTTATTTTCTTAATAAGATTCATTCCCATTATAATATAACTAACATTTTTCTCTTATAATTATTTGAAACTAATATAACTTAGCTCCTTTCATATGCATATACATATCAGAATATTGTATTAAGCACATTATCATATAGTTTGCATATTCTTAATACAACTACACACATTGAATTTCAATAAATCCTTGTATACTTATTACATTTCTGATTAATTGAGTTAACTTTCACAATATGACCATCACAACCTTATTCTATTCTGACCAACCTTTAGTCTATTTTAAATTCATCAATCTGTTTTCAATTCATGACCTAATTCTATTAGGTCAACTTTATTCTCAAATTTTAATTCTCTTCGAATTCATCATTACAGATAATATTCACTTCCCCTAATCTCGTTTACTTTACATATCATTTTCATCAACTTAATCATTTTATACCACTTTCAAACACATTCATTATAACTCTTACTCACATTTCATAATTCCTTTCATTTACCATTTTCTCACATTTCTTATAGTTATCCTATTTACATAAATCACTTTTCTTACACATCATTTAAAGCTCATCATATTTTCACAATTCTCTTATGTTTCCACACTTTCTATAATTATAAACAAATTCTAGTATAAAATTATAAGATACAACTATGCAAACCATAAGTCTTGACCATATTTCTTGAAGCATAACTATCAATCTCACTAAAACTATCTAACGGTCATGTCATAATAATGGTCACGCCTATGGCTTATAAATAAATACTGCTCCTCTATCATTCTTCTTCAAACATTTCGAATCACAATGTTATGTTAGTATCGCAAAAATCACATATTCATTTTCTAATCTTTTGCTACACAAAAAGTTAACACGTTTCAGCTCTGTTTCAAAGCAATTTACTCTTGATCACTTGATCATCATTAGCCTAACTCATGTTTCAACAATATTATCATTAACATCTCTTACATATATACATTCGTTCATATGCTAATTTACACAATTTCCATTTATTACTCCATTTCTAATCTATCTCTTATAAAAATTTTCATATATATATATATATATATATTTCATTTCCATACTTTCTTCATTATACTTTCCTTTTTTCTTACAATCTCTGATTTATACGCATATACTTTAGGCCCAAAACACTATACAATCATCAAGTTCGTTAAAATAACAATTTCATTGTCCAGCTCTGTTCAAGTCCATTCTCAATCTCAATTCATCACATGACCTAACTCTACACAGGTCAAGACCTAATCTCTCTTAGGTCTATTAATACATGTAATATCATTCTCATTCTTTTGACATTACTTAGGTTATTCATCAATTCAACATATATATACACTCTAATCACAACATAATTAACATCTTCCTTATTTAATCGCCCATCTCTTAAATAAGTTTCTTAATATATATATATATATATATATATTAACAGTTCACATAAATCTTAGTCACATTTCCAACATCTCTCTCACATTTTTTTATGCATTTATCATACCCTTCATATCCCTTTTCATCATTTCCAATTCAATTACCTAAAGTAACTCATTTTTACTTAATCATTTCTCTTTTATTTCATAACAAATTTCTATATTATCAACCACATTACACTTACATGATATTTTCATAAATAATATTACTCATTCAAAATTACTCTCATGCTTATTAAACATTAAACTATCAACATCTAAACAATCTTCATTAAAATTCTCTTACAACTCTAAATTTTCAACTTACTATTTTACTTAAACTTCATTCTATTAATCTCATTTTCAAGAGTTAACTTTATAAACTTTATTTTATATTAATATAACATCAAAACACATCACTTTCACAATTATGGAAACCCATTTCAAAAATTCAAATTTCATATATTACAACCAACAACATGAATCAAATCTCATCCATGTCGTATTTCCAATCTTAAAATCATAACATTTACATTTAAACAACACTAATTCATTTCATTACACTAATTAACATCATCCATTTAGATACTTTAATTATAAACACTCAACCCTAAATCATGCATCATTATTCCATAATAAATAATTCGCTATTATATATGATTTCTCTCTTTGATTTTAATTATGAACTCTTTGATGAAAATTATTAAAAACTCCATATTCCTTCTATACTTATACCCATATGCATATAAATTTTTATAATTTTCTTTATTCATTTGTCTCATAAAATTAATTTATTACTTACTTACACAAAACTGCATGACTTCCTCAGTTTCATATCAATCTCACTTTTAATTTTTATATTCCTTGTCAATTCTTTATAAAAGCTTGTAAAATTTTATCCATGTGCACTTGACACATATGTGGACTTATATTTAAAGTTTTAGATTTTTCCAAGTTGATTTAATATATTTAAAAATTAAATCTTCCAAAATTAGAGAATTTATCTCTTTCATAATTTCTCTGGCAGTACCGAGTTGTCTATTTATTTCAGGTGCAAACCTTAATACAAATTCATGAAATTTTAACCATAAGTTATAGGAATACATATGATATTGTGTGTAATTTTTCAGATTTTTCAGGGTTGGTTTACCATAGTTTCTAAATTTATTTTTTCTCAATTTCTATAGATTCTTAGTTGCCAGAATTACTCCAACAATCTGTGTTCTTCTATTTTCTTAATTAGAGATTCATCTTTAAAATTTATAAAATTTTATACATTGGATTCTGACATATAGAAAAACTTTCTATTAAATGTTCAAACTCATTCAACATTTCTAGATTTGTCCAAAAATTCAGACAATATCACTTTGCAGTACACCTATAAAATTTTCTGTAACTATCATGCTCATTTCTCAAACTTTTTATTTTTATATCTTAAATCATTTCCTAGGATGTTTTTTTTTTCTAATTTCACTTATTCATCAATTGAATCAGCTATGAATTTTAAATTTCAAATAAAAGTTCAAAAAATTCTTAATCCATAATATCTAGAATGACGCTTCCACTGCTCCACTTTGATCTATGCAACCCAGACGCTATCTCAACTCATATCTATTATATCAAATGGACATTGCCACATCAGGGATCAGATAAATTGCCGGTGTCAATGCATGCATCACAATTGAAAATTATTTTTTTAAAATTATAATTTTCTCTTTCTAACAACCCACCTAGGTCGAGAACCTCAAACCTAGGCTCTGATACCAAAATAAATGTAACACCCCTATACTCTATATACGTACAATACATATTTTCAGCATATGTAAAATATGCATATACAGTATAAAAATGTCACAGACCGATTTAATAAAAATTTTCACATTTATGTTTTAATATTTCAAATACTAATATATAAAATAAATAGTATATAAATATTCTTTGCTTGTTATAGGAATCCAAAATAAATATTTTATATGGAAATCTCTGGAAAAATTCGCCAGAGTTTTATTTGTTATTTGAATATTCCCAAAATTTAGTAAAACACAACATGCATAAAGCAAACACTCCCAATAAAAATAAATTCACCATTTCACCAATACTTGTCAATTTCTCCATATTTTCTCAAAATACTTATATATAGATATATAAATTAACAACATATATAAAATTCCATCTGAACAAATTATTCAAAACATTCTTTACAATTTACATTATATACTTCCAAAAACATATCATAACATATATAATATCAAAATACATTGTAATATCAAATATCTACATGCTGGCAACTGGCTTTGATCTTGATGTACCCAAAAACAACTCTTCAAGCTCAATAAATACAAACCTAGACCCAACCAGGTGTAGTAAAATACTCCGGCTCTACCAAATCATACATGACACTTGCGCGACGAATTACAATTGCGCTAAGCCGAAGCCTAGTGGTACAAACTTTGATAATAACAATAAAACTCAATGCAATGTCAATGCACAATGCATATAGATGTCACATCATTATACTTTCTTATATTTTTTAAATATTTCATAATCACAACTCATAGCATTATATTACTCAATTGTATCACAATTCATAATTCACATTAAAGCAAAGACAAGTATGGGCCCAAAAAGGATCTAATATGCTATTCAAATTTTAGAGTTACTACTTTGGTCCATAATGACACCATGTGTCTAGCCCCGTAGGCAATATACCCATGAATAATGTAACAGCCTCAGTCTCTTGGACCTCAACCCGGCTAGACCCTTAGGCCCCAGTATCTTGGTCCACAACCTGGCTAGACTGTTACAGTTTTTGAGGCTTACGACCCAGTCTTTTCACCCCAAAAACATCATATTTATCAGCTGGCCTGACTTACTACCCAATCTTTTTACCATTCCAGTGTTTAGCCCGTAAGTAATCATAGGCATGCCACCAAACCCAGAAATCAGAAAATTGACTAACATACTAGGCACACAATTTATTCATATTTCTCATTATCAAATTCTTTCATAATTCCTTTATCAAAACTTTTCTCATTTTCTAATGATCAAACTAGGCACATTGCCTTATCATATCATCTTTTTCTCACTTTTTATTTATTTATTCATTTTTCTCATTATTAATCTCTTTCTCATTGTCACATATTCAATCTAGGCACATTACCTTATTTTCACATTTTTTTCTCATTTTTCACATCTTTCTCATTTTTATCAATATCAATTCATTTCATTATTCTACATATCTCATTTTTGCATTCACAACACATTACCCAATTACTTTGGGTATTTTCACATAATATACATAATCAATGAACCAAGTAGTTTAACACATTTTTCAACCAAAATGTGTTAAGTCCAAATGTTATGCAAATATAGACATTATATTCAAAGTTTGTACATACCTCCACTAGCAACCCAAAGCAAGCTTAATACAACATCCAATCCTATCATTCCAACTTGCCCTTTACCACTTAGATGAAACAAATCAACCTCCCTCAATGCCTATACCAAATGTGATCATATATAATCATTTAATATCACATTCTAAGATATTCTTAACATCAAACCATAATTAAACATTACTCTAAGCCAAATCCCAAAATTAAGCTTCATGTAACATCCATGATTTTGGAGATATAAAATTGTATATACTCAATATATATATCTAGAGTATATATAACATATACGTATGGCATATTAATTGTATATGTTGGATTAATACATTACATACTTAATATTTAATACACATATAAGGTACATTTGATTTGTATATAAGATACACATTACTTGTGCATATGTGTAATATCCCAAATTTTTGAAAAGTTCTAATTTTTAAAAATTTGATAAAATAAATTATAATTTAAATGGATAAATTAAATTAATGGTTTTAAATGAAAAATAAAGGAGTTTTAAATGAAAAAGTGGAACACATATGTGATATATATGTAAAATATATACAACATATAAAAGTCAACACTTTTTAAAAGAAAGTCAAAGTGAAAGGGTATTTTGGTAATTAAATCTTAGAAATTCAAAATTAATAAAATAATTCAAAAATAAATTATTTTTGAATGGAAGAGGGAATTTAGGACTTTTAATTTATTAAATAAATAATTAAATAATTAATTATTAAATTATTTTAATATATATATATATGGTTAAAAAAAGATGAAAAGGAAAAGAAATATTAAAAAAAGTCTTCTTCTTCTTCCTTTAGGACGTTTTCCATGGGAGTTTGGAGCATGAATTTGATTCTTCCATACTCCATAAATTGAAGGATTTAACAAGTTTCAAGTGAATTTTTGGTGATTTCATCCAAAACTAGTAAGTTTCCAACTCTTTTCTTTGAATTCCTTGGAAATTTGTATTATGTGAGAATTTGGATTTTGATGTAGTATATTATAATTGTTGGAATTGGTGTGTATGATGTTATTTTGGGTAGTTAACAATGATTCTAAGGTTAGATTGAAGAGATGATGGAGTTTGGTTAAAGAATGGTGAAGAGAGAGAATTTAGGGTTATGGAACTTTTGGGTTTGGGGAAACATGAGCTTTAATTGTGCAAATTGGTTCCAAATGTGTTGTTTTGATTCATAAACAAGTATTTTAAAGTCAAATATTGGATTTGGTTGTGTTTGATTGGAGTTTGAGAATGGTAGTATTGATTTAGGGTTTTGGAAAAGTGAATTTTCAAAGAATGAATAATTGTTTGATTTTAATGCTTAAATCATGTTATTTAATGATATAAGTGGTAGAAATAAGATTGAAATGATAATTGGATTGAGTTGGAATGGAGATCCTTAAATGGTGAAGGTTATGTCATTTTAAGGTTTTGGGCATAAGCATGTGGTTAATTAATGTAATTGGTTTAAACATGCTAAAACATGTTTCTAATGATATTAATAAACTTAAAACACTAATTAGATGGCTTGATATGGTTTTTCAAAGTTAAAGTGAGGTGAAGCTTAACTTTAGGATTTGGTTTAGAGTGATGTTTAATTATGGTTTGATGTTGAGAATACCTTAGAATGTGATATTAAATGATTATGTATGATCACATTTGGTATAGGCATTGAGGATGATTGATTTGCTTCATCCAAGTGGTGAAGGGTAAGTTAGAAGGATAGGATTGGAGGTTGTGTTAAGCTTGCTTTGGGTTGCTAGTGGAGGTATGTACAAACTTTGAATATAATGTCTATATTTGCATAACATTTGGACTTAACACATTTTGGTTGAAAAATGTGTTAAGCTACTTGCTTCATTGATTATGTATGAATAATATGCTATGACATTTGTAATGTCATATATGTGTTAAATGCATTGTGAAAAGCCATTGATAATGGCTAATTTGTGCAACATGTGAAATATGTATATTATGTGAAAATACCCAAAGTAATTGGGTAATGTGTTGTGAATGTAAAAATGAGATATGTAGAATAATGAAATGAATTGATATTGATAAAAATGAGAAAAATGAGAAAAATGAGAAAAATGAGAAAGATGTAAAAAATGAGAAAAGTGAGAAAAAAAAAGTGAAAATAAGGCAATGCGCCAAGATTGAATATGTGACAAAAAGAAAGAGATTAATATTGAGAAAAATGAATAAATTGTGTACTTAGTATGTTATTTAATTTTCAGAGTTATGGGTTTGGCGGCATGCCTATGATTGTCTACGGGCTAAACGTTGGAATGGTAAAAAGACTGGGTCGTAAGCCAAGCCAGTTGATAAATATGATGTTTTTGGGGTGAAAAGACTGGATCATAAGCCTCAAAACTGTAGTAGTCTAGCCGGGTTGAGGACCAAGATACTGGGGCCTAAGGGTCTAGCCGGGTTGAGGTCCAAGAGACTGGGGCTGTTACATTATCCATGGATATATATATTGCCTACGGGGCTAGACACATGGTGTCATTATGGACCAAAGAAGTAACTTTTAAATTTGAATAGCATATTATATCCTTTTGGGCCCATGCTTGTCTTTGCTTTAATGTGAATTATGAATTGTGATACAATGAGAAATATAATGCTATGAGTTGTGATTATGAAATATTTGAAAAATATAAGAAAGTAGAATGATGTGACATTTATATACATTGTGCATTGACAATGCATTGAGTTTTATTGTTATTATCAAAGTTTGTACCACTAGGCTTCGGCTTAACGCGATTGTAATTCGTCGTGCAGGTATCATGGATGATTTGGTAGAGCCGGATAGTTCTACTAGACCTGGTTAGGTCTAAGTTTGTATTTATTGAACTTGAAGAGTTATTTTGGGTACATCAAGATCAGAGCCAGTTGCCAGCATGTAGATATTTGATATTACAATTTATTTTGATATTATATATGTTATGATATGTTTTTGGAAGTATATAATGTAAATTGTAAAGAATGTTTTGAATAATTTGTTCAGATGAGATTTTATATGTGTTGTTAATTTATATACCTATATATAAGTATTTTGAGAAAATATGGAGAAATTGAGAAGTATTGGTGAAATGGTGAATTGATTTTTATTGGGAGTGTTTGCTTTATGCAGGTTGTGTTTTGCTGAATTTTGGGAACGTCCAAATTACAAACTAAACTCTGACGAATTTTTTCCAGAGATTTTCATATAAAATATTTATTTTGGATTCCTATAACAAGCAAAGAATATTTATACACTATTTATTATATATATTAGTATTTGAAATCTTAACACAGAAATGTGAAAATTTTTATTAAATCTGTCTGTGATATTTTTATACCGTATATGCGTATTTTACATATGCTAAAAATATGTATTGTACATATATAGGGTGTGAGGGTGTTACATTTATTTTGGTATCAGAGCCTAGGTTTGAGGTTCTCGACCTAGGTGGGTTGTTAGAGAGAGAAAATTAAAATTTTAAAAAAAATAATTTTCAATTGTGATGCATGCATTGGTACTGGTAATTTATCTGATCCCTAATGTGGCAATGTCCATTGGATATAATGGATATGAGTTGAGATGACGTCTGGGTTATATAGATCTGAGTAGCACAGTAGAAGCATTATTCTGGACCTTATGGATTAAGAATTTTTGGAACTTCTATTCGAAATTAAGATTCATAATTGATTCAATTGATGAATAAGTGGAATTAAGAAAAATAATTTATTAAATGATTTAAGATATGAAATAAAAAGTTTGAGAAATGGATATGATAGTTACAAAAAATTTTATAGATGTGCTGTAAAATGATATTGTTGAATTTTTGAATTAATATAGGAATGTTGGATGAGTTTGAAAATTTAATGAAAAGTTTTTCTATATGTTAGAATCTAATGTATAAAATTTCATAATTTTTAAAAATGAATTACTAATTAAGAAAGGTAGAAGAACATAGATTGTTGGAGAAGTTCCAGAAATTAAGAATCTGTAGAAATTGAGAAAACATAAATTTAGAAACTATGGTAAACCAACCCAGAAAAATCTGAAAATTTACACACAATATCATATGTATTCATATAACATATGGTTAAAATTTCATAAATTTTTATTAAGGTTTGATATCTGAAAAAATGGACAACCGGGTGCTGCCAGAGAAATTATTAAAGAGACAGATTCTCTGATTTTGGAAATTTTAATTTTCAAATATATTAAATCTGCTTGGAAAAATCTAAAACTTTAAATATAAGTCCATATATGTGTCAAGTGCACATGGATAAACTTTTATAAGCTTTTATAAAGAATTGGTAAGGAATATAAAAATTGGAAGTGAGATTGATATGAAACTGAGGAAGCCATGCAGTTTTGTGTAAGTAAGTAATAAATTAATTTTATGAGACAAATGAATGAAGAAAATTATAAAAAATTTATATGCATATGGGTATAAGTATAGAATGAATATGGAGTTTTTAATAATTTGCAACAAAGAGTTCATAATTAAAATCAAAGAGTGAAATCATATATGATAGCGAATTATTTATTATGGAACAATAATGCATAATTTAGAGTTGAGTGTGTAAGATTAAAGTATCTAAATGGATGATGTTAATTAGTGTAATGAAATAAATTAGTGTTGTTTATATGTAAATGTTATGATTTTGAGATTGGAAATGAGACATGGATGAGATTTGGTGAGGTTCATGTTATTGGTTGCAATACATGAAATTTGAATTTTTGAAATGGGTTTCCATAATTGTGAAAGTGATGTGTTTTGATATTATATTAATATAAAAATAAAGTTTATAAAGTTAGCTCTTGAAAATGAGATTAATAGAATGAAGTTTAAGTAAAGTAGTAAGTTGAAAATTTAGAGTTGTAAGAGAATTTTGATGAAGATTGTTTAGATGTTGATAGTTTAATGTTTAATAAGCATGGGAGTAATTTTGAATGAGTAATATTATTTATGAAAATATCATGTAATGTGTAATGTGGTTGATAATATAGAAATTTGTTATGAAATAAAAGGGAAATGATTAAATAAAAATAAGTTACTTTCGGTAATTGCATTGGAAATGATGAAAAGGGATATGAAGGGTATGATAAATGCATAAAAAATTGTGAGAGAGATGTCACATTGGAAATGTGACTAAGATTTATGTGAGGTGTTAAATATATATATATATATATATAATAAGAAACTTATTTAAGAGATGGGCGATTAAATAAGGAAGATATTAGTTATGTTGCAGTCATAGTGTATATATATGTTGAATTGATGAATAACCTAAGTAATGTCAAAAGAATGAGAAATGATAATGTTCTCTGAAAGGTGATAAATGTTAACTTTGTGTAGGTTGTATGTAAAAGAGGAATTGAGTATAATTGTATGATTTGTGTGATGAGATTTTTTTTCTATATGAGCACAAATATGATATGTAAAAAAATGTGGAAAGTAAGTCACATTGTGATTATGACTTACCAAGGTGTATATGGATGATTAAAAAAATGTTATCGAGTGTTTACTACCTTATACAAATAAGTGTCTGGTGATATTGAGAATGATATTGCATGTATTAATAGACCTAAGAGAAATTAGGTCTTGACCTGCGTAGAGTTAGGTCATGTGATGAATTGAGATTGAGAATGGACCCGAACAGCGCTGACAGTGAAATTTTTATTGTAACAACTGAACTTGATGATTGTATAGCGTTTTGGGCCCAAAGTATATGCGTATATATGAGAGATTGTAAGGAAAAGGAAAGTATAATGAAAAAAAAGTATGGAAATGGAATATATATATATATGTGAATGAAAATTTTTATAAGAGATAGATTAGAAATGGAGTAATAAATGGAAATTGTGAAAATTAGCATATGAACGAATGTGTAAATGTAAGAGATGTTAATGATAATATTGTTGAAACATGAGTTGGGCTAATGATGATCAAGTGAACAAGAGTAATTGCTTTGAAACATAGTTGAAATTTGTTAACTTTTTATGTAACAAAAGATTAGAAAATGAATATGTGATTTTTGCGATACGAACTTAGCATTGTGATTGAAAATGTTTGAAGAAGAATGATAGAGGAGCAGTATTTATTTATAAGCCACAAGCGTGACCATTATTATGGCATGACCGTTGGATAGTTTTAGTGAGATTGATAGTTACGCTTCAAAAAACATGGTCAAAACTTATGGTTTACATAGTTATATCTTATAATTTTATACTAGAAATTTGTTTATAATTATAGAAAGTGTGGAAACAGAAGAGAATTGTGAAAATATGATGAGCTTTAAATGATGTGTAAGAAAAGTGATTTGTGTAAATAGGGTAACTATAAGAAATGTGAGTAAGAGTTATAATTAATGTGTTTGAAAGTGGTATAAAATGAATAAGTTGATGAAAATGATGTGTAAAGTAAACGAGACTATGGGAAGTGAATATTATCTGTAATGATGAATTTGAAGAGAATTAAAATTTGAGAATAAATTTGACCTAATAGAATTAGGTCATGAATTGAAACCTGATTGATGAATTTAAAATAGACTAAAGGTTAGTCAGAATAGAATAAGGTTGTGATGGTCATATTGTGATAGTTAGATCAATTGATCCAAAATGTAATAAGTTTACAAGTATTTATTAAAATTCAATGAGTGTAGTTGTATTAAGAATATGCAAGCTATATGATAATGTGTTTAATACAATATTCTGATATGTATATGCATATGAAAGGAGCTAAGTTATATTAGTTTCAAATAATTATAACAAAAATGTTAGTTATAGTATAATGGGAATGAGTCTTATTAAGGAAATTGTAACACCCTTATACCCTATATACATACAATACATATTTCTAGCATATATAAAATATGCAGATACTGTACAAAAATATCACAGACCGATTTACTAATTTTTTTTACATTTCTAATTTAAAATTTAAAATTCTAAATATATAAAAATTAAATAGAATATAAATATTATTTACTTGTTATAAGAACCCAAAATAAATAATATATATAAAAATCTCTGGGAAAAATTCGCCAGAGTTTTGTCTGAATTTTGGATATCCTAAAATTTAGCAATTACTCAACTTGCAAAAAAGAAAACACTCTCAATAATTTACAATCACCCTCTCAACCATACTTCTCAATTTCACCAATTTTCTCAAACATTTATACATATAGATATATATAATTTAAAACACACTTACTCTCCCATTTCAAATATATTGACCCAAACATTCTTTATAATATACAATACGTAAAATTCAAAACATAATATATTATGCATAAAACTCAAAATGTACAATAACATAAAAATATATACATATTGCTGGCAGTGTTTCTGATCTCGTTAGCAACTTTACAAGCTCAACTACAAGTCTAGACCCGACCTGGTCTAGAAAAACTCTCTGGCTCAACTGGGTCTACCCTGTCACCTGTGCGATGGAAACAATCGCGCTAAGCCGAAGCCTAGTAGTACAAACTTTGATAATAACAATATAACTCAATGCAATACCAAATGCACAATGCATATAGATGACACATCAATCCACTTTCTTATATTTTTCAAATAATTCATAAGCACAACTCATAACATTATATTATTCAATTGTATCATAATTCATAATTCACAGTAAAACAAAGACAAGCATGAGCCCAAAAAGGATCTAATATGCTATTCAAATTTCAGAGTTACTGCTTTGGTCCATAATGACACCATGTGTCTAGCCCCGTAGGCAATATATATCCATGGATAATGTAACAGCCCCAGTCTCTTGGACCTCAACCCGGCTAGACCCTTAGGCCCCAATATCTTGGTCCTCAACCCGGCTAGACTGTTACAGTTTTTGAGGCTTACGACCCAGTCTTTTCACCCCAAAAACATCATATTTATCAGCTGGCCTGGCTTACGACCCAGTCTTTTCACCATTCCAGTGTATAGCCCGTAGGCAATCATAGGCATGCCGTCAAACCCAGAACTCTGAAAATTGAATAACATACTAGGCACACAATTTATTCATATTTCTCATTATTAATCTCTTTCTCATTTTTACATATTCAATCTAGGCACATTGCCTTATTTTCACATTTTTTTTCCTCACTTTTCTCATTTTTCACATCTTTCTCATTTTTCTCACTTTTCTCATTTTTATCAATATCAATTCATTTCATTATTACATATCTCATTTTTGCATTCACAACATATTACCCAATTACTTTGGGTATTTTCACATAATATGCATATTTCACATGTTACACAAATTAGCCATTATCAATGGCTTTTCACAATGCATTTAACACATATATGAAATTACAAATGTCATAGCATATTATTCATGCACAATCAATGAACCAAGTAGCTTAACACATTTTTCAACCAAAATGTGTTAAGTCCAAATGTTATGCAAATATAAACATTATATTCAAAGTTTGTACATACCTCCACTGGCAACCCAAAGCAAGCTAAAAACAACATTCAATCCAATCTTTCTAACTTGCCCTTCACCACTTGGATGAAGCAAATCAATCTCCCTCAATGCCTAAACCAAATGTGATAGCAAATAATCATTTAGTATCACATTTAATGGCATTTCCAACATTAAATCATAATTACACATCACTCCTATAAATTTTCAAAAATTTAGCCTTTCCTTACTTCAACATTGGAATTCCATTCTACTACAATTAAATTAGTATTTTAAGTTTATTTATATTATTAAAAACATATTTTAATACATTTAAATCATTTACAATATAAAAATACACTCTTATATACAAAATCTCAAAAATGGCATAACCTTCCCCCATTGAAGGTTTTCCATTCCAACACAATCCATTACTCATTCAAAGCTTATATTCATCACTTTTAACACTAAACAACATGCTTAAACAAATAAAATCACACATTTCAACCACTTTGGAAAATCACTTTTTCAAAACCCTAAATCTCCACTTCCATTCTCAAACTCCAACCCAACACCACCAAATCCAATATTTGACTTTAAAATACTTGTTTATGAATCAAAACAACTCATTTGGAATCAATTTGCACAATTAAAATTCATGTTTTTAAAACCCCAAAAATCCATAACCCTAAATTCTCTCTCTTCACCATTCTTTAACCAAACTCCATCATCTCTTCAATCTAACCTTAGAATCATTGTTAACTACCCAATATAACATCATACACACCAATTCCAAAAATTATAACATACTACATAAAAATCCAAATTCTCACATAATCTAAATTTCCAATGAATTCAAAGAAAAGAGATGGAAACTTACTAATTTTGGTGGAAATCACCAAAAATCCACTTGAAACTTGTTAATTCCTTCAATTTATGGAGTATGGAAGAAGCAAAATCCTTGGTCTTCAAACATCCATGGAAGCCACGTTCTTGAGAAGAAGAAGAAGAAGAAGAAGAAGAAGAAGAAGATTTTTAGTATTCTTTCCTTTTTCATCTTTTTTTTAACCACATATATATATATTAAAATAATTTAATATTTAATTATTTAATTTTTTTTAATAAATTAAAAGTCCTAATTTCCCTCTTCCATTCAAAATTAATTTGTTTTGAATTATTTTATTAATTTTGAATTTATAAGATTTAATTAACAAAATACCATTTTCTTTTAAAAAGTGTTGACTTTTATATATGTTATGTATATTTTGCATACATATCATATATATATTTCACTTGTTCATTTAAAATCCCTTCATTTTTCATTTAAAACTATTAATTTAATTTATCCTTTTAAATTATAATTAATTTTATCAAATTTTTCAAAAATTAGAAATTTTTAAAAAATTTTGGATGTTACAGAAATAAGATTTTGCTATTGTATAATGGTGATGTCAAATTAATATGTGGTAATTATATAAAGAGTAGGATCAAAGTGAAGATGTGTAAAATTATTGTGTTAAGATAAATGTTATCGACATTTGAATTTAAGGTGATGAGAATATATTTTTAAGATAATGAAGTGATCAAATATTTTGAATGCAATAGGTGTGTGGGTATATATATTAAAGAGAAGAACTAATTTTTGTCTAATGACAATTCGATTGATGATATAATAATTTGTTGTGACTGTTTGAGTAAATAGACAGTATAATGATGTGTTAGAGAATGATAAAAAGGAAATTAAGAATAAACTTAAGGGGGAGAATAGAAATTATGTAATTTGGTAAAATAATGATTTGAATGATTTATTACCATACTGGATAATTTCGATGACAAAAATATTTAAGGTGGAGAAAATTGTAACATCCGTGATTTTGGAGATATAAAATTGTATATACTCAATATATATATCTAAGAGTATATATAACATATACGTATGGTATATTAATTGTATATGTTGGATTAATACATTGCATATTTAATATTTAATACACATATAAGGTACATTTAATGTGTATATAAGATACACATTACTTGTGCATATGTGTAATATCTCAAATTTTTTAAAAGTTCTAATTTTTGAAAATTTGATAAAATAGATTATAATTTAAATGGATAAATTAAATTAATGGTTTTAAATAAAAAATGAAGGAGTTTTAAATGAAAAAGTGGAACATATATGTGATATATATGTAAAATATATACAACATATAAAAGTCAACACTTTTTAAAAGAAAAGTCAAAGTGAAAGGGTATTTTGGTAATTAAATTTTAGAAATTCAAAATTAATAAAATAATTCAAAAATAAATTATTTTTGAATGGAAGAGGAAATTTAGAACTTTTAATTTATTAAATAAATAAATAAATAATTAATTATTAAATTATTTTAATATATATATATATGGTTAAAAAAAGATGAAAAAGAAAAGAAATATTAAAAAAAGTCTTCTTCTTCTTCTTCCTTTAGGAAATTTTCCATGGGAGTTTGAAGCATGAATTTGATTCTTCCATACTCCATAAATTGAAGGATTTAATAAGTTTCAAGTGAATTTTTGGTGATTTCATCCAAAACTAGTAAGTTTCCAACTATTTTCTTTGAATTCCTTGGAAATTTGTATTATGTGAGAATTTGGATTTTGATGTAGTATATTATAATTGTTGGAATTGGTGTGTATGATGTTATTTTGGATAGTTAACAATGATTCTAAGGTTAGATTGAAGAGATGATGGAGTTTGGTTAAAGAATGGTGAAGAGAGAGAATTTAGGGTTATGGAACTTTTGGGTTTGGGGAAACATGAGCTTTAATTGTGCAAATTAGTTCCAAATGTATTTTTTTTAATTTATAAACAAGTATTTTAAAGTCAAATATTGGATTTGGTTGTATTTGGTTGGAGTTTGAGAATGGTAGTATTGATTTAGGGTTTTGGAAAAGTTAATTTTCAAAGAATGAATAATTGTTTGATTTTAATGCTTAAATCATGTTATTTAATGATATAAGTGGTAGAAATAAGATTGAAATGATAATTGGATTGAGTTGTAATGGAGATCCTTAAATGGTGAAGGTTATGCCATTTTAGGGTTTTGGACATAAGTATGTGGTTAATTAATGTAATTGGTTTAAACATGCTAAAACATGTTTCTAATGATATTAATAAACTTAAAACACTAATTTAGATGGCTTGATATGGTTTTTCAAAGTTAAAGTGAGGTGAAGCTTAACTTTGGGATTTGGTTTAGAGTGATGTTTAATTATGGTTTGATGTTGAGAATACCTTAGAATGTGATATTAAATGATTATGTATGATCACATTTGGTATATGCATTGAGGGAGGTTGATTTGCTTCATCCAAGTGGTGAAGGGCAAGTTGGAAGGATAGGATTGGAGGTTGTGTTAAGCTTGCTTTGGATTGCTAGTAGAGGTATGTACAAACTTTGAATATAATGTCTATATTTGCATAACATTTGGACTTAACACATTTTAGTTGAAAAATGTGTTAAGCTACTTGGTTCATTGATTGTGTATGAATAATATGCTATGACATTTGTAATGTCATATATGTGTTAAATGCATTGTGAAAAACCATTGATAATGGCTAATTTGTGTAACATGTAAAATATGCATATTATGTGAAAATACCCAAAGTAATTGGGTAATGTGTTGTGAATGTAAAAATGAGATATGTTGAATAATGAAATGAATTGATATTGATATTGATAAAAATGAGAAAAGTGAGAAAAATGAGAAAAATGAGAAAGATGTGAAAAATGAGAAAAGTGAGAAAAAAAATGTGAAAATAAGGCAATGTGCCTAGATTGAATTTGTGACAAAAAGAAAGAGATCAATAATGAGAAAAATGAATAAATTGTGTGCCTAGTATGTTATTCAATTTTCAGAGTTCTAGATTTGGCGGCATGCCTATGATTGTCTACGGGCTAAACGCTGGAATGGTGAAAAGACTGGGTTGTAAGCCAGGCCAGTTGATAAATATGATGTTTTTTGGGGTGAAAAGACTGAGTCGTAAGCCTTAAAAACTGTGGCAGTCTAGCCGGGTTGAGGACCAAGATACTGGAGCCTAAGGTTCTAGCAGGGTTAAGATCCAAAAGACTAGGGTTGTTACATTATCCATGGATATATATATTGCCTACGGGGCTAGACACATGGCTAAACAAGTATTTTGATATTTTTTATATTATGATATATTTTTGAAAGTATATAATATAAATTGTAAAGAATGTTTTGAATAATTTGTTCAGATGGGATTTTATATGTGTTGTTAATTTATATATCTATATATAAGTATTTTGAGAAAATATGGAGAAATTGAGAAGTATTGGTGAAATGGTGAAATGATTTTTATTGGGAGTGTTTGCTTTATGCAGGTTGTGTTTTTCTGAATTTTGGGAACGTCCAAATTACAAACAAAACTCTGGCGAATTGTTTCTAGAGATTTTTATATAAAATATTTATTTTAGATTCCTATAAAAAGTAAAGAATATTTATATACTATTTATTATATATATTAGTATTTGAAATCTTAAAACAGAAATGTGAAAATTTTTATTAAATCTGTTTGTGACATTTTTATACCGTATATGCTTATTTTACATATGCTGAAAATATGTATTGTATATATATAGGGTATGAGTATGTTACACTTCACCTCACTTTAACTTTGAAAAACCATATCAAGCAATTTAAATTAGCGTTTTAAGTTTTTTAATATCATTAGAAACATGTTTTAGTATGTTTAAACAAATTACATTAATTAACCACATGCTTATGTTCAAAACCCTAAAATGGCATAACCTTCACCATTGAAGGATCTCCATTCCAGCACAATCCATTACTCATTCCATGCTTATATTCATCACTTTTAATACGAAACATGGTTAAACAAATAAAATCACACAATTCAACCACTTGGGAAAATCACTTTTCCAAAACCCTAAATCTCCAATTCATTTTCAAACTCCAATCCAACACCCCCAAATCCAATATTTGACTTTAAAATACTTGTTTAAGAATCAAAATAACTCAATTGGAATCAATTTTCATAATTAAAGTTTATGTTTTCAAAACCCCAAAAATCCATAAACCTAAATTCTCTCTCTTCACCATTCTTCATCCAAACTCCATCATATCTTCAATCTAACCTTAGAATCATTGTTAGCTACCCAAAATAACATCATACATACCAATTCCAACAATTATAACATACTACTTCAAAATTCCAAAACTCACATAATACAATCTTCCATGGAATTCAAAGAAAAGAGATGGAAACTTACTAATTTTGATGGAAATCACCAAAAATCCACTTGAAACTTGTTAAATCCTTCAATTTGTGGAGTATGGAAGAATCAAAATCTTGGTCTAGCTCCCATGAAAAATTCGGCCAAAAGGAAGAAGAAGATGAAGATGAAGACTTTTTAATATTTCTTTTCCTTTTCATCTTTTTTTTAAACGATATATATATATATATTAAAATAATTTAATAATTATTTATTTAATAAATTAAAAGTCCTAATTTTCCTCTTCCATTCAAAAATAATTTATTTTTGAATTATTTTATTAATTTTGAATATATATGATTTAATTACCAAAATACCCTTTCTTTTAAAAAGTGTTGACTTTTATATGTTATGTATTTTTCATATATATTACATATATGTTCCACTTTTTCATTTAAAACCCCTTCATTTTTTATTTAAAACTATTAATTTAATTTATGTATTTAAATTATAATTTATTTTATTAAAATTTCAAAAATTAGAATTTTTCAAAAATTTAGGATATTACACATATGCACAAGTAATGTGTATCTTATATACACATCAAATGTACCTTATATATGTATTAAATATTAAGTATGTAATGTATTAATCCAACATATATAATTAATATACCATATGCATATGTTATATGTACTCTAGATATATATATATATATATATATATTGAGTATATACAATTTTATATCTTCAAATTCTTATTTAATTTCTCCAAAATCACGGATGTTATAATGTGAACTAAATAAAATATTATACAAAATTCTTCACATAACACCTTCAATGATGTTGTTGGTCTTGAAGCTCACATAATGCCTTCAATGATGCAATTGGTCTTGAAGCTCTAGTATCTCACTCCGCTAGATCTACCTTACGAGTCTGATCCATAAGTTAAAAATAAATCTAATATGCTAAGTAATTACTTAGTGGTACTTGTATATTCATAATTTTCCAAAATTATAATACAAAGAAAATATTTATAATATTAAATGAAAGTAAAATCATCATTTTAATTATAAAGTAAATTAGAAATCATTTAATTTTTGGTTTTAAGGTTGATTTGAATAGTTCACCATTTGCTACTAATAGAAATTTTAGTTTTTCTTTTTTAAATCATATTGCTCTTGACCACTTAACATTCTTATTATGTATAATTATAATTCTATCATAACATAAGTTTATTTAATCATTTTGTTATACATAGAATAATTTAGTAATTCGTTCAAGCATTACTAGTCATTTTTAATTACATTTATCATTCTAGAGTTCTTTTGTTTCTAACTTAAACTCTTGAGAGAGTTTTTCACTAATCGTACAATTAAATCATTTAACATTCTTCTTTCCTTATTATGCTATACTTAAATTACCATCTATTGATCATATATCTTTCTATTGAATAATATTACAATAATATAATATCCAATATTACAATAATATAAAAAACAAAACTTTATAAAGTTTAACCATCATTTAAACAATCAATAAAACTCTTTATTCATTTACTTGAAAATTCTATCTTATATGAAATATCATTATATTCATACTATTTATATATTATATCTTTACATACATGCATAGGTTTTTAATCATATTATAACATCATATAAAGCTATATCTTCATATATCATTTATATTTTTTATTTTGCATATAGTTTTAAAATAACAATTTATGTATATCACAATCCATTTCATTTACGTATAAAAATATTGTTTTGCATGCATGTACTCACATTTTAGAAACTTTCACTTATTTTAATGAATTTTACTTATTTTTAGTAAACATCACTTATTTCAATAAATATCATTTATTTCAGTAAATATAATTTATTTCATTAAATATCATTTGTTTACCCACATATACTGATTTTAAAATTCTAGATTCAGATAATGGGTTACTAATAGCAAGTAAATGTCAACTATAGAGAATATAGCCAATGGTCTACTGATGGCATCGAATTTCCACTATCTCAAATGATACAAAGTGTCTACTAATAGCACGGGTGTCTATTATCACTGGTGACATAGGGTGTCTAATAATGGCATAAAGTGCCCACTAATATTATGGACGTCCCCTTGGCTAGCCATTGGATATGAAGACTAGATTTATTATCAGTATAATTGGACAATTCACTTATTTTCTCATTTCAGTCAATTTCATAGTCATTAATAATAATAATAATATTTTTAACAATTCTTTTAAAACAACAACCACTTTCTCATTAACTAATTAACATTAAAACTTTAACAATTCAATTTAATAAATTTTACTTCATCCATTTTCTACATAAAATTTAATTTATTTCTCAACTCTTTAACATATGTCAGATTCTTATTTTCTCTAACAGTCTCTATTTCCTAATTCTTTCTTAGTAATAAATCTCCATTAAAAATTATAAAGATTTAAAGATGAGTCTTAGGAACTTATATAAACTTATGTTTAAAGTTTCATATTTTTCTTAATTCCTTTATTATGTTTAAAAATTATGTTTTCCAAACTTACATATTCTGTTTTTATAATAACTTTTTTGGCAGTATCCATTTTTTAATTTATTTAGGTACTAAATATTTATACAAATTCATGAAATTTTAACCATACAACTTAAACATATATAGGCACTTTTACCTAAACGTTTAGAATTTTATACATTCATTTACCTTATTTTTTAAATTATGTTTATTTAACCTTATAGATTTTAGTTTTACAGTTACTATTCTAGTAGTTTCACTTTCTAATTTTATTTTTATAATTAAAAGTTTATTAAAATTTATGAAATTTTATCCATATATCTTAAACATATATATGATATTATATGTAACATTTCAGATTTTTGGGGGTTATTATACTATAGTTTCTAATTGAGTTTCTTAAACCTTAAAATTCTGGCTCTACTAGCACAGTTATGACAGTTTATGTTCTTCTATTTTTCTTTCATAATAATCATCTTCAAAAATTATAAAATTTTATACATCATCTACTAACACATAAATAAACTCTCAAATAAAATTTCATAATTTTTAAACCTTTCTAGTTAGTCTGAAAATTCGGACAAAACACTTCATAATTAATCCAATTAATATGGTTCAAATAACTTCCATAAGCATTAAAAATCAAAAGAAAATCAAAATAATAGCAAACTATTAATACACAAGCACAAACCTCTTTTCAAATTAGTTCTTCCTCTCTCTTCCTCAATTTTTCTTGAATTTATGCTGATGATTTTAGGGTTTTTCATCTATTCTAACGAATTCTACTAAAAATTTTGGGTTATATCTGAATTTTTCTTAATTTTCTACTTAGGTTGGATGGAAGAAGAAGAAGAAATGAAGTATTTGGTTATGGGATGGTGCTAGGTCATTTTCGCAATGGGGAAGAAGAAGAAAATTGAATTTTTATTTATTTATACACATTAATTAAGATTTTGATCATATAAGGTGCACCCACCATAACTTTGGTGCACCCACTTTCTTAAATTATTTTTTATTCAACTTTTATTTCTGTAAAATCATAAAATAAAAAATTTTAATTAATTTAAAATTCTATTATCCATATTTCACATTCCAATTTAAATAAAAATCCAATTATGTGGTCAAAAAAGCATTTTTGTAAGGCTTTACTACTTAATTTGTTTTTTAAAAATACAAATTTTGTCCATACCTGGATTTAACTTTCAACTTTTTAAGACTTAATTAACCTTATTTTTCATCTATTTTAAATCTCCAAGTCACTCTGACCATTTTACACAGTCTAATATTTATATATTTCAGAAAGTCACTATTTAAAAATCAGACATTACAAAATATATAATAGAGCCCAACTCTAGTGGAGGGATAAATCACTAAGATGTGTGCACATAGAGCTTATGATAAAAAGGGAGAAGTTACTACCTCATTTGTGGCTAAGGCCTATTTGGTATGTAATTTTTGTCATTTTGAGTTTATGGAACTTTATTTATTCAACATGATTAGTGATTTGATAACTCGACTTTAGAAATTCTCTTATTTAATAAGTTGATAACAATGAGCTTACTTCTTTATTATGAGAGAATGAGCTTATATTGGTAACCCTAGAAGTTATTTTTGAGCTACCTAATACTTTGTTTCATCCTTTGATTTCCATCATTGCATAACATGTTCTAAATACTTTCTTATTCTATTTACTATTATCTCAATGAGTTAATGATTCATGAGATTGTGTAACATCTGTGATTTTGGAGAAATTAAATAAGTATTTGGAGATATAAATTGTATATACTCAATATATATATATATATCTAGAGTATATATAATATATACATATGGTATATTAATTGTATATGTTGGATTAATATATTACATACTTAATATTTAATACACATATAAGGTACATTTGATGTGTATATAAGATACACATTACTTGTGCATATGTGTAATATCCCAAATTTTTGAAAAGTTCTAATTTTTGAAAATTTGATAAAATAAATTATAATTTAAATGGATAAATTAAATTAATGGTTTTAAATGAAAAATGAAGGGGTTTTAAATGAAAAGGTGGAACATATATGTGATATATATGTAAATATACATAACATATAAAAGTCAACACTTTTTAAAAGAAAAGTCAAAGTAAAAGGGTATTTTGGTAATTAAATCTTAGAAATTTAAAATTCAAAAATAATTCAAAAAATAAATTATTTTTGAATGGAAGAGGGATTTTAGGACTTTTAAATTATTAAATTATTTTAATATATATATATATATGGTTTAAAATTAAAGGGTGAAAGGAAAGAGAAATAAAAAAATAAAGTCTTCTTCTTCTTCTTTCCTTCAAGGACGACTTTCATGGCCGAAAAGGGAGATTTTTAGCTTCTTCCATCATCAAATTCTTCAAGCTTTCAAGGGAATAAGAGTCGTTTTGGTGATTTTCCAACAAGTAAGTAAGCTTTATTTCCAAAATGATGAAGTTCTTTAGAGCTTATGAATATGTATGAATTGAGTTTTTGAAAGAGCATGTTATAATTGTTGGAATGGGTATGGAAGATGTTCTTTTGATGAGTAAATAATGATTTTAAGGTTGGATTAAATAAATGGTTGAGTTTGGGTAAGATTGGTGAAGAGAGAGAATTAGGGTTATGGAACATTTGAGTTTTTGAAATCATGACTTTTAATTTTGCAAATTGATTCCAAATGAGTTGTTTTGATGCATAAAAAAGTATTTTAAAGTCAAATATTAGATTTGTTTGTGTTTGGTTAGAGTTTGAAGAGGGTAGTATTGATTTAGAGTTTTGGAAAAGTGAATTTTCAAAGAATGATTAATTGTTTGATTTTAATGCTTAAATAATGTTATTTAAGGATATAAGTGGTGGAAATAAGATTGAAATGATAATTGGATTGAGTTGGAATGTAGATCCTTTAATGGTGAAGGTTATGCCATTTTAGGATTTTGAGTATAAGCATGTGGTTAATTAATGTAATTGGTTTAAACATGCTAAAACATGTTTCTAATGATATTAATAAACTTAAAACACTAATTTAAATGGCTTGACTGAGGCTGTTACATTATCCATGGATATATTGCCTATGGGGCTGACACATGGTGTCATTATGGATCAAAGCAGTAACTCTAAAATTTGAATAGCATATTAGATCCTTTTTATGTGAATTATGAATTGTGATAAAATTGAGCAATATAATGAGATATAATGTTATGAGTTGTGATATATATATGTATAGTGCATTGACATTTCATTTGGACTATATTGTTATCAAAGTTTGTACCACTAAGCTTCGGCTTAGCGTGATTGTAATTCGTCGCGCAGGTGTCATGAACGTTTTGGTAGAGCCAGAGAGTTTTACTAGTCCTTATCGGATCTAGGTTTGTATTTATTGAGCTTGAGGAGTTGTTTTGGGTACATCAAGATTAGAGCCAGTTGCCAGCATGTACATTTTTTATATTATGTATGTTATGATATGTTTTTGAAGCATATATTGTAAATTGTAAAGAATGATTTGAATAATTTTGTTTAAGATGGGATTTTATATGTAATGTTTATATATATATATACCTATATATAAGTATTTTGAGAAAATATAGAGAAATTTAGAAGTATTGGTGAATTAATTTTATTTGGAATGTTTGTTTTATGCAAGTTCTGTTTTGTTGAATTTTGGAAATTTTCAAATTACAATCAAAACTCTGGTGAATTTTTTCCAGAGATTTTCATATAAAATATTTATTTTGGATTCCTATAACAAGCAAAGAATATTTATGTACTATTTATTTTATATATTAGTATTTGAAATCTTAAAACAGAAATTGAAAATTTTTATTAAATCTGTCTGTGACATTTTTATACCTTATGTGCGTATTTTACATATGCTGAAAATATATATTGTACGTATATAGGGTATAAGGGTGTTACATATTGTCCAAATAAATAAATACATAACTCCAATGATAAGTAATTGAATGTTAAAATTTCAAATTTAACATTCAAATAAATAAATAAGACTAAAAATCAAATGACTTTTGAAATACTTTAATCTATCATATAAACTACAAGTTTTATAAAGTAATAAATATCTTTTTGAATAACCAAATCAAATCTCATTTCACATTTATATTAGAATTCATAAAATTCAATATGAATTTCAAAAATACAAATAAATAAAAACTTAAAATTAAAAAAACAAGTTTATGGCAAAATATAATAACTATAATTAAATATTTTCAAAGTAAGTACAAATCTCAAATAGCTCCAAAATCATCTCAATTTCACTTCTCAAATGTAAATTCAAAGAAACCAATTTTGCACAACCTTCAACCAAGTTAGCCAAAATATACACCTAAATCAATATGGATTCAATTCTTCAATTTTACACATATTCATGCTTAAAAAAAAATACACAATTAACTTTTAATTACACTTGTCCTAACTAAACCCAATCATAAAGCCTTAGTTTAAAAGTTCTATAAATACTAACTTTTAATTCAAACCCAATTCAATTAATTAATTACAAATTCAAAAAATAAATAACATATTCTCTTCATTAACCAAATTATTTCTCATATACAACACTTTTTCTCAACATAATTAAATTTCTCTCTCCAACTTCCAAACTTAGATAAACTACTTATAAAATTATGCTTGATAAGAACTTATCTTACTTTAGTCTTTAATATCCATTCAAAACTCACTTGGACCATTTTGATTTTAGTGAGAATTTGGGTAGCAAATGAAGAATGTTCTTTTTTTTTTTCTCTTACAAAATTTTGGCTACATGGAGAAGGAAAAGAAGAAGACATGCTTTTCTCTCTCCTCGTTTATTTATATCCTCATATTTTTAGACTTTAATTTTATTGTATATTTTTCTTTTAATTTTCACCACTCATTTATTCAACTTGTTTTACACTGAGGAATTAGTTCTTCAATTTAATACATATTCAAACTTCTAAATGGGAATTGTGCTGGGCAGCCCAGCTTAGCCCGATTCAAGTCATGCTTGGCACGGCCTAGGTGCCAGTCATGACTGGAGACTACAACTCGATATAAGTGCCAAGGCCTAGTTAGGCCTAGGGCACTTGTCCTATCAGGTCAACCTAGCTAGACATGACAGAAGACCCCGTATGGCACTAATAATTTTAAATAAATTATATTAATAAAATTGGAGAAGGGAGAAATCAATTCTTTATTTATTTGCGCAAGAGAAAGTATACTTGCCACTTGGTCATATCTTGATATGTAAAAAAATTTTCAATTTAAGTATACATACTATCTAACATAATTTTATAAAACAAAACACCTGAAGTGTTAAATAATTCTAATAATAAAAAAATTAATTATTTTTTAATCCATATTTATAATTAAGTTAAAATTGAAAAAATTTGTATTATATGTTTCTATATGTCAAAACAAAATTGTTGAACAATAATTTTTTTTCCTTTTCCATAATAATTAATCATAAATTAAACATATAAAAATCATATTATCTTCACCATCAACAATTATTTCTCATATATATCATCTTCCTCAACATAATTAAATTTTCTCTCTTTAAATTCCAAAATTACATAAATTAAAACTCATAAAATTGAGCTTGATATTCATTTCTTCTTACACTAAATTGATCTTGAAAATACTTTAATCTTACACTAAACAATGATTTAATTCTTCAATTTAACACATATTCATGCTTAAAAAAACTCAATTAACTATTAATTAAACGTATCCTAACTAAACCCCATCGTAAACCCTTAGTTCAAAAGTTCCATCAGTAAAAATTTCAAAATCTGGGATCAGTTTTCCCATGAATATGATTGGCTCGGGCTTTTCTTGGAGCGGTCCCATGTCTGAAGCTTTGACAAAGATCTCTTCAAGTGGCGGGAAGCTCATCTTTTCATTCTTCTTTGGCTGGACATTGTTGGCACCATCATATCCCAACCCTTTCTTGGATGTTTGAGTTTTGAAATCTGGAAGCTTTGTCAAACTGGCCTTACCCTTTCCAAGACCAGCTCCGGAAAGGTAGTCCATACTCTTCATCATATTCAAAACTTTATAGTCCACCACTTCATCATCAGAAATTGCAGCTACTTGGAAACCATTGAGAGGCCTCTCAAGCATTAGAGCGTTAACAACCTCATTATCCTCGACCTCGATGACCACTGTCTCATCTCCGTTAGGGAACTTAATCTTTTAATAAAGGGTGGAAGGAACTCCACCAAGAGGATGAAACCATGGTCATCCCAAGAGTAAGGCAAATGTAACAGGTATGTCCAAAACAACAAATTCAATAATAGATTCAATTGGACCAACCTTGACAGCAGCTTTAAAAGTTCCTTCGGAATGTCTCTTAGTGTTATCATAAAGGGTTTAGATCCCTTATTGACATGGCTAGTTTTGGCAATATTTTAAGTGGACAAAAATTTATAGCAGACCCTTCATCGACTATTACACAAGGAGTCCTTTTCTCTTTGATTTCTATTTTGATAAAAAGAGGGCGGATGTGATCTCTCCCCTCTTCCGGTAAATCCACATCTGAGAAAGATACCGCTCTCATATTAACTTCACTCTTCTCTTGAATATCTTCACATTTCATTACTCCTCCAATTTTTATGAAGTTGATCAGCTCCTCCGGTGTAGTGGAGGTAGAAATTGGCATGCTAGCTAAGGCCTTGGCCATTGTCTCTCGGTGTTTTTTAGAAGTAGCAATAAGTCCCAAATGCTAACACTTGCTTGGGTTCTTTTCAATTGCTTGAGCACAGTATCATCTTCCTCTTCTTTATTCCCTACTTCAACTTCCTTTCCCTTATTAATTTCTACCTCCTTAGGTGGTGGCCTTGCATAAGGCTTACCGAATCTAATGTTCATTACTTCATCTTCTTCGGGCTCAGACCAGGTCCATTCCTCCTTCTTGGATACAAGATCATCCTCACCATCGCTTGAATCCCAAAACCTATGGACAACACAAATTGCTACTTCTTTACCCACCATACCTTGTTTAATTTCACCAAATATTTCTTCTTCTTTGATTGCTTCTCTACCCACATCTTGGAAAGAGGACATAATGAAACTTTCATGCAAAACTCCTCCAATCATGAAGGTTGCCGGTGGTGGTACTATATTGAACCTTGGTAATGGATTGTCTTTGGTGTTCGGCTTGTTGGGCTCGGGTAGCTTTCCACTATCAATTAAATTTTGGATCTCATGCCTCAACCTCACACGTCTATCTATGTCATGCCCTTGCATTTGATGAAACTGACAAAATGCTTTAGTGTCAAAATTAGGTGGGAGAGGGTTAGGCAAAGGACGAGGATTTAAGGGTTGTAACAATCCCTTTCTTTGAAATTTATTGAGAACCCAAGACATCGGTTTCCCTAATTCTAAAAACTGCCTTCTTGTTCCTTGGTTAGTAGCATTAACACCGACTGGCTTTTGCATGCTTTGGCTACCAGATTGATAGTTTTCTTTCTCGTTCCTTCTTGTTGAAAAATGGTTCTTCTCTCTTTCCCATTCTTTGATTTGCAGACCAGCTTAGAGGAGATCTTTGAAATCATGGATGAGTGTATGAGACATCCTTTCACGAAGACTAGGTAACACCCCTCTCACAATTATCCTTATTTGATCGGATTCATTGGGCCTCTTCTTAAGCAAAGCAGCCTTATTTCTCCATCTTTTCACATAGTCCACAAAATTCTCATTTGGCCTTTGTCTAATGGACTCCACTTCCATTAAGATAACTTCCATTTCAATATTGTATCCATATTGTTGGATAAAGGCCTTGTATAGCAGATCCCAACTCTTTTATGTTTCGTCATCTAAGGTATTAAACCAATTTTGGATAACAGGATCCAATGAGAGCATAAAGTACCTTAGTGTTTGAGCCTTAGTAGCTCGGGTAGACTGCATGGCAGTGATATGTTGCTTCACATGGAGGTGGGGATTTTCGGTTCCATCAAACTTTGCAAAGGACACCATCTTGAATTTGTATGGAACTTCTTCATCTAGCTCAAATAATTTGTCAATCTCAGACATCTCTTCGGTTTTCAGTTTCTTCTCAAATTTCTTTTCTAGGCTAGCAATCACCTTCTCAACATCAGAATTTTTAGTTTTCTACATAGCTGATCTTTCAACAATCTTCGGTTCTTTCTTTTTATCTTGAGGATCTTAGAAGTATTGAGCCCAATCATCATCATCATCAATGATCACCTTATCATCATCAAAAACCATTTCACCAACTTTAGTCTTCCCTTTGTTATTTGGCTTCTTAGTGCTAGCAGATGCTTCGGCATGATTTCCTAAACTTGCAGTCAATTGGTTCTTCATGGTCTCAGCTAGGGCCTCTTTTATTTCTTCCATCTTAGCATTGAGGGCATCATCCACCATTCTTTGAATTTGTCCAGGCTCCATTGCTTTTGGCGAGCAAGTAATTGAGTCGTTACTAGATTCTTTGTCTCCGGCGTAGGTCGGATTGTCATAAGCATTTAAACTGTTGTAATCCAGGGCTGTGAGCTAGAGAGGATCAATGATATGAGATGCAAATGTATGTATGCATGTATGCACAAACAATAGACAAAGATAAGTAGAACGTCCCTTCCAATCTTATAACATCCATACACAAATAGCGAGTCTCTTTTCCTAGGTATATGCTTAACAAAATACCAACATGGGGTATCTTGTTTTCGAATAATTCCCTCGGACGTTTCAACCAATAGTTATATTTTCAAAAATAAAAATCAGTTTATGATAATTCCCATTAATTAAGTTTTAATCCATTTATCCAACTAAAGTAGCTTTCATGCCATATTGGATTAAAACTAAATTAAGAGGTTTATTATAAATAGATTTTTCACTTGAAAAAGTAATTAATAATTCATGTCAAAAACAAGCCCATGATTAATTATTCTTAGTATAAACTAGGCTCACAATTGATTTTTAGTATTTCATAATTGACCTAAATAATTTGCAAGCTCTTTGTAAGAAAAGGTTGGATGAAAATAATTTTGTTTCTAAGCCTATTAAAAAAAATGGATTTTGGGCTTAGTATTTGGGTTATGAGCAAAAGAATTTTTTATTTGCTTTTAGTAAAGTTTTATGTCCAAAGACCTTCTTAAAAAGTTTTGAAAATAACTTTGGTCTTTTAGTCTTTAAAGAAAAAATTTATTTTGAGCTTACAATGTACTTAGGTCATATTAGAAAAAGAACAGACCAAATAAGCCATGATTTAAGCTAAGATAAATTAACCATAGTCAAACAACAAGCATTTAGGGTAAAATCCTAAGGAAAGTAACTAGGCCAATTATATGAGCTTTAGTCTTTGGGTTAAAAGGCTTAGGTTTCCATAGCAAATATATACCAAATGGTACGAGGCTATGAGTGATTATGCCATGCTTGATCTCCATACCTTGAGTGAAGCTATGGTATCCCTTACATAACACAACACGGGTAACACGGGCATCCTAACTCACGCACACGATGCAATCTAATATGATGCAATAGATAATATTATTATAAGAAAAATTAGAATAATAAAAAGACCAACGGAATCAACTTCTCTTATCCCTAGTGGAGTCGCCATTGTAAGCGGAGATTTTCGGCCCCACTCCCGGTGGAATGGTTCTTGCGACTTTAGCATTGTTTAGGCTTGGGGCCTTAGAGAACACAGACCTAAGTTCGGAGAAAATGGAGTCGCCACCTAGAAGGGCCGGGAAAAAGAAAGGGGTAGATGACTCGATTCCTAAGGAATCCCCAACCCCCTAATGGGTTCGAAAAGTTGGGTACATATGGAGAAGGTGAAAAATGGCGCAGCACCCCCACAATGCCCAGTTCATTGAAACCGGCCTCCTTTGCAGGTCTTAATATTATAAAATTCTTAAGTATAACAATATTATCCATATTACACGCAATAATTGAAATAAAGCATCATTATATTAAAATCAAAACAATGTCCAAACAAAGCAAATAAATGGACACCCATCCGAAGATGGAAACATGTCCTTACATCATCTATGTCTAAACTAAATAGGACACCCACCAAAAGGTAGAAACATTTCCTTTACATTGCTCCAAAATATAAAAGCAATTTAAATTACATGATATTTAACTAACGAGATACCCACAAAGTGGAAACATACCTCTTACAATTTTAATACTAAAATAAACAAATAATAACAATAAAGAAAACATCCATCCATGATAAATTAAATAAATCAAGCATTGAAATTAAATAAATCAACCATCAAATCATATAATAAACTACATAATCAAATCTAAAATTAAATAAAGCAAGTAAAGATACAAATTAGGGTTTACTGTTTCTATTTAAAGTTCTTTAATTAACATTTAGGGTTTTGGGATTTTAGTATTACTATTGTTATTTGTTTAGCCTACCGTAAAGGTTTTGAAAAATTGGAATGGATTAGGGTTTTATGAATTTAAGAAAGTAGTAAGGTTTTTTGGTTGATTAAATTAGGGTTTAGGGGTAACATTATGAAATTAGGGTTTTGGAATTATAAGACATTAGGGTTTATAATTCATAACTACTGGATTGTGATTTTAGGTTTATTGGATTATGGCTTTAGGGTTTAGATTAACTAGTTTGTGGTTTTAAGTTCACTGAATTAGGGTTTAGGAAAAGTTGGGTTTACTGTTTTGGTTTTGGGAAAATTAGGGTTTTTGGTATTTTAGAAAACATATTTGGTTTTAGGATTTAAGAAAATAGTTGAGTTTTATAAAAATAATTATGATTTTTAGAAAACATAAAGAAGATTAGGTTTTGGAGATTTAAGAAAATATTTGGAAACTTTGGACAAAAAGTTATTGTTTAGATGAAAATAATTCGGGGAAAACAGTTTAGGGTTTTAAAGCTTTTGGAAGAAGAAGAAATAATTTAAGGTCTTTAAGGTTTCTGAAAACAGAAGAGTAATTTAGGGTTTGTGAAGTTTTTGATTAATTTGTATGATGAATTAATTCAATTTGAATGATGAAGCTACTGTAAAGAAATAAATAAAGAAAATAGAGATTCAAACCTCCGTTCGTAGGTTCCACCAAAAATTGCTTTCTGGATGAACAATAACAAAGGCAGTGTGGCTACTTTTGATGAATTGTTGATTGCTTGCTTGTTGCTAATGTCTCTTACTAGGATTTTCTGTCTTTTTTACTCCCATCCAATCCAAGTTTAAAAGTCTAATTTTCCCTCCTTAATTCTGAGTTTTAATGTGTTATTTATAGAAAATATTATAACCCTACTTCTAATTGTTTAAGGAAACTAAAATTAATTAGGAAAAGAAACCAAAATCAAATACAATTTGGTTTTGGAAAAAACTGCGTTAGAAAATTTCGCTGGCGAAAACTGCGAGCGTTGGCCAAGAATTGCGAGGATTTGCGAGCGCTGGCTGGGGCGGCTAGCCAATTCGAGGCAGAAATTTCCTGCAGCAAATTGGGTTGGGGCCAATTCGCCGCAGGAAATTCCTGCGGGCAAATTGGCCTTGGCTAATTCCACTTTCGGCGACGAATTTTTTCGTCGTCGATTTTATCATCGCCGATTTTTATTTTTATTTATTTATTTATTTTAATTTATTTATTTTTTATTATCATTTTTTATTTTTATTTATTTTTTTATTATTATAAAAAATTATAATAAATACTAAAATAAATATTATTCAATTAAAATACCATAAAAATTATTTTGGACTATATAAAAATATCGGACCAGACTGGATAAAAAATTAAGGGTCTACACTAACCTTAAATATGATAATATCCAAGCTCAAATCACCTTCCAACTTCAACTTCACCAATTGCCCTTTTTCACTTTGATTTTACAAATCCACTTTAATCAATCCTAAAGCATAATACAAGTTCCAACATAGCATTAGCAATTTATTTTAATACACTTTAATTATCCATATACCATTTACATCATTTCTACATAACATTTCACTAAAACACTATTTTCACCCATACTACCTTATTCAAACTTCAACATATCCAACTCATTTCCATCATTCAACTATATAATCATCAATTATACATCAATATAACATCAAAACAATGCATTATCATAATTATCAACATCCCCTTCAAAAATCCAAAATACAAATAATAGGTCTATTACCCTAAACTTAACCAAATTCTCTCATATCAAATTTTTAACCATAAAATCATTACACACACATGAAAACAACATTAAATTACTCCATTTCAATAATTATACCCACTCACACTGAAATCCTAATTTACACATTTTTATCCATAACCCTAAATTTATTAATCATTCCCTTTTCAATAATCCAACCAATAAATCAATATATAATCATCATTTCATCACTTATCTAACATATTAATTCAACTATTATCAATTTAAACCATTCAAACATACTTTCTCTCTCTAACTCATTCAAACATAATCTTAAATCAAATAAAACTAATTTAAAGGAAGGATTACTTATTTGTATTCCTTGCTAAACCTTCAAAACCTTCTTAAATCTTCTTTAAATCTCTACAGAATTTGTTGTATGAAGAAAACTAAACTTTCCTCACCTCTGTCCAATGACTCACATCCAAAAGAAGAAAAGAAAGAGAAGATGAAAATATCTCTTCTTTTAATCCTCATCTTTATCTCTTTATATACAAAATAATTAAATAATTATTAATCCACCAATCACATTTCTCCTTCCTTTGACTTTCTCTCTTCGCTTTTCTTATTATTATTATTATTATCATCATCATCATCATCATCATCGCTATCCACTTTTCCAACACAAAATTATGCCTCACATATATGTAATATATTATATATATATATATGTTTATGTCTTATATATGTTACTTGTATTTTAATATACCATTATGTACATATTTATGTAATGTATATACTATGTATATGTAATTTATATTCAATGAATGTAAATACTCATATGCACAAATAATGTGTATCCTATATACACATCAAATATACCTTATATGTATATTAAATATACTAAGTATGTAATATATATATATCCAACATATATAATTAATATATAATATGTATATGTTATATATACACTAGGTATACAATAAGTATACATAACTTTTATACATCCAAATGCTTATTTAATTTCTCTAAAATCACGTACGTGACAATTCTCTCCCCTTTAAATAATTTTATTCTCGAAATTACTTATTGTAGTAATTAACTCCACCACAATTAAATACTAATCTTCACTTCTTGCATAATTAACTACTATTATTATCATCATTAATCATCATTACCAACTATATAATCTTTTACTCTCCCCCTAATAGATACTTTTAACCATTTTTTATAATGTCCATCGTAAAGATCATTAATAAATATAAATTCTTCACTTATTTATATCCAATGTACATATTAACTTAGAATTCTAACCACAAACTCAGTTGTTCAATATAACAGTACACCCATGCATTTTAGATCATTTCTATCATTAACTTTTAAATTCTTTAATTCCTATCTATGCATTTTTTTTATACATATAAATGTCAAATTTTCTTCTTATAATCCTACTTTCAAATTCCTTCAATGAATTGATCTCATTACTATCTTTGATAATTTAATATCAATTACAGATGCTCCCACAATTTACTCATTATGCTTTAATTTATCACCAAATGTCATTAATAACATGAATTAAAATCCATTTATTATAAAATCATCATACATTCCTTATTAAATCTTTACCTCCACCTTAAATATCCTAAAACATATCATAAAATCCACTTCCACATAACCCATTAATAAACACATCTCAATTATGCAACCAAATATGGATTGCATACATAACTTCAATTCGCTTTAACTTTGTAATCCATTTATATAAATTCAAATTTTAATTGTTCAATATAAAGAACAACACTTAAATTCTTATTTTATCACAGCTAATCTTGACTTAACCAATAATATATGTCATTTTAATAAATCATCAATATACTTTCATAATAAACAGATTGCTGTCATATACTAATTCTCTCCAAAACTTTAATTATAAACTTTTTGTTCTAATTATTAAAAACTCCATATTTCTTCTTCATCCATCAACCCATCCATATGTAAATTTTCATAATTTCCTTCATTTGTCATATAAAATTAATTAGTTACTCATTTTTACAAATCTACATAACTTAATCACTTTCATGTCAATCTCACTTTTCCATTTTTCATCACTCACAAAATCTTCAATAAAATTTTAACATTTGTACTTGACATATATATGGACTTATATGTAAAATTTTAGATTTTTCCAAGTTGATTTACTATATTTAAAAATTAAGTCTTCCAATAGAATATGTTTCTTTCATAATTCTACTGGCAGTACTTATTCACCCATTTAGGTGTCAAACCTTAATAAAAATTTATTAAATTTTAATCATATGCTCTAGAAATACATATGATATTGTATGAAAATTTCAGATTTTTATGGTTGGTTTGCTATAGTTTTTAAATATGTTTCTCAACCTCTATAGATTCTAGGTTGCTACAATTGCTCCAACAATCTATGTTCTTCTATTTTTCTTAAATAGTAATTTATCTTTAAAAATTATGAAATTTCATATAATACATTCTAACACATAGAAAAACTTTCCATTAAAATTTCAAGCACATTTAACATCCCTAGACTAGTCCAAAAATTTAGAAAATATCATTTTTCAACACGCATGCAGAATTTTCAGGATCTATAATACTCATCTCTCGTACTTTTATTTCACATATAAATCATTTCCTTACTGTCACTTATTCATCAATTGAACTAACTATAAATCTTAATTTCAAAAAAAAAGTTCAAAAAATTTTTAATCTATAATCTCTAGAATGAAGCTCCACTGCGCCACTCTGATCTATGAGTCCCAAATGTTATCTCAACATATATTTATTATATTGAACGGATTAAACACACCTGAAATATAGTTTTAACTTATTCTCCAAATCACCAGTTTACAAAAACACATTCGCATTCATAACTCAAAACATTATTTGTCATAATTAAATATTTTTATAAGTATACAAATGCACAACCTTTATAATTTTTTTATATACTAATACAATTGTTATATATTAATGTACATAAACCAGAATATTTAAAAGTAATATTTATACATGAATGCAAATGACACAGTTAGTCTTGCAGCACCCTAGGTCGCCAAAAAAAATCATCCACATTTTTGGGATCCTCTGAACAGCAACACTCCTACCTCCGCGATTCATGCAACTGCGCTAAGCCCGAAAGCTTAGTGCTATATATATAACAACAATGACATAGCAACATTATATTTCAAGCATGCACTATATCCAAGTATTACATAAAATAATTTCACTTGTACACAAATCATAAGCAACCACATGCATTGGGCCCAAATTTATTAAATAATGGTCTAGTTTCAGAAATATTGTCTTAGGCTATTTCATTCATCTATGACACCAGTGCGTCTTACCCGAAGGCGTAATAAATCTCTAACACTAGCATCTCTCACCTGAAGACGTAATAAGTCTAAAACACCAGTGTGTTTCACCCGAAGGAGTAGAAATCCAACAAAAATAATTCAGAACTAGACTTTACATAAGGTGACATGCAACCACATTATCTCATATTCCACATTTCTCATTCTTTTTCATATTTTTAAATCATAAACCACACCATCAACACATTTTAAGCTAATGTGACTCACTTCCACATTTTAGTGCACAACTTGCACTTTTAATAAATTTACTCTATATTCATAATTTATACACATCTTAAACATAAACCATAATTCAATGGCTTAATATCATATTCATCACATTACAACATAAACATATTCTTTATCTCACCATTTTCATTCTTATCATATTTACATATTTTTACCAATTTTTACACATTTTCAAACTTTACACATTATTTGCATATTTTCTACATATTTCAATTATTCAAATATATTTTCTTGCCATGTTCCCAATGTGACATATTTTCTATTCCAAGTACACAAAATGCATTTTTACCATGACTTCCAATATCAAAGTAACATATCATATTTTCACAATTCATAATATGCTAAGCAAATTTAAATGCAATCATTACAAAGGCTATCAAAATATATACTAACCTTAAATATGATAATATCCAAGCTCAAATCACCTTCCAACTTAAACTTCACCAATTGCCCTTCTTCATTTTGATTTTATAAATCCACTTTAATCAATCCTAAACCACATTATAAGTTCCAACATAGCATAAGCAATTCATTTTAATACACTTTAATCATCCATACACCATTTACATCATTTTTACATAACATTTCACCCTTACTACCTTATTCAAACTTCAATATATCAAACTCATTTCCATCATTCAACTATATAATCATCAATTATACATTAAGGTAACATCAAAATAATGCATTACCATAATTATCAACATCCATTTTAGAAACCCAAAATACACATAATAGGTCCATAACCCTAAACTTAACCAAATTCTCTCATATCAAATTTTTAACCATAAAACCATTACACACACATGAAAACAATATTAAATTACTCCATTTCAATAATTATAACCATTCGCACCAAAATCCTAAGTAGCTAGTTGGCTAAGGTCTAATTAAGTAATTATATTTATTATTATTATGCTATAGCAAATCAGAAATTCTCTTGTCCATAAGTTAATTTATTCTTAACTAATTTAAAACTTATTGATTCTTTGGTGTGAGCAGGAATTTTTGCCCCCACTCCTATGTGGAATGGTTCTTACAACTTCGTCACTGTTAGGCTCAAGGCCTTAGAGAAAATGGGCCTAGACCCTGGAAAATAGAGTCGCCACCCTGACGGACTAGGAAAATAGAAAGGGGTGGATGACTCAATTCCTAAGGAATCCTCAATCCCTTATTGGGTTCAGAAAGTTGGGTACATACGGGAATGTAAGAATGACCCAGCACCCTCATAACGCCCGGTTCATTGGAACCGACCTCCTTTTTAGGTCTAAATATTATTAAATTCTTAAGTATTATAATATCATCCATACTACATACACATTAAAGTAAATAAGTATTCATTGTATTAAAATTAAAATAAGTTCAAACAAAATAATAAGATGGGCATCCATACAAGATGGAAGCATGCCTTTACAACAATAGTCCATTGTCCAAAACTAAATAAAATAAGACACCCACCATTTGGTGGAAACATGTCTTTTACATTAATCCAAAACTCAAAAATAAATTAAATTATATTCAACTAATGAGATACCCACAAAGTGAAAATATCCCTCTTATACCTTTGAAATTAAAATAATCAATATTAAATCAATTAACTAAATAAATTAAATCATTCAAACATTCACAATAATTAAAAACAAATCATCCATTTATAAACCAAATAAAATAAGTCATCCATCATAAGCATATAATAAATTAAATAATCAGAACTAGGGTTTGAAGCATTAAACGAACAAAAGTAGGGTTCACATATTAATTTTGAGTTTACAAAGGTTAAAAACATGATTTAAGGGTTTTAATTTGGAAATTAGGGTTATGATTTGGAAATTAGGGTTTTAGGGCTTAGAAAACAAAATTAGGGTTTTGAGCTTGAAAACTAGAGTTTTTTATGGTTTAGAGAATAATTTAGAGTTTTAAAGTTTTAGAAAACATGATTAAGGTTTCTTAAACAAAATCAAGGTTAAAACATACTATAGATGCTTAGGTTGGACGTAATCCAAAATCCATAACTTAATGAAATGAATCTATGAAATTACATTTAGAATTTGAGAACATAGTAATTTAAGTATTGAATGTAATCAACAAAATTTAATTGAATTGGTTAATAGCAATCTTACCTGCATTGTTGGCTCCACCAAAATAAATTTGTTGAAAAAATCTTTGTTTGTAACCTTCACCTTACAGCAATTGGACTTGGTAATGCTACTGCTTGGATCAACTCAAATCTTGGTTGATGCTTTAATGATCTGAGGATCACTCAATATTTTGGCTACTGTCTCCTCTCCTTTTTTTTGTCTTTGTGTTTTGGTGTTCATAAAATCGGCTCTTAATTACTAATCACTGCTTGATAATTATTGATGGTTGCTCCTTTTCTTTGTCTTGATTACTTTTTTAATTCCGTGTTGATGTCTAATGTTTGCTAATCCTTACTCTGTGTCAAAATTCCCCAGTGTTGTTCTTGTTTTTGTTATTTTTCTCTTCGCTGACTTTAATCCTATATTTATAGGCAAAAACAATTCCTTAACCCTTAAACCTAAACTACTTAATACGAGTTCTAAATGAATTATAACTTGATTAGGAAATCAAATTACCCAGTCAAAATTGTTTAAAACTCGGATTAGTCAAATTGAGGGGCCAAAAATCAACATGAGGCCTTCTTTATATCGATTTGGGCTGGCCAAATCAATATGATCCAGCCTCATATGAGGCTAAAATCAATATTTGGCTCTCCAAATTGATATGAGCTAGCCTTGTATCGATTTTGGGATGCCAAAATTGATATGAGGCATGGCTCACATTGATTTGAACCACCCGACTTGAACCGATCCAAAATTATTAATTTTTCAATACTAACTTTTTTGCAATTTTAATATGGAATTTATAAAATCAGACCAGTTAAATTTTAATCTTTAAAATTAGGCTTAAGAATTTTAAAATTATAATGGATCAAAATAAGATTTTTAAATTTAAACCGGTCCAAATTTAAGGGTCTACATTTGGTCTTTGCAGAACCTCGCAGCATCATGGCATTCATTGAAAAAGAAAAGGCTAAACTTAAATTTGGTCGATTCGGTAAAAAAATTATATATTCGAAAGAGTCGATTAATTTTCGGTTAACTGACTGACCGAACGCCCACCCCTAACAAGATGGGGATTATACAGTTTAATTAAATTCTTAAAACATCTTTTAAAGGAGGGGAGCCTACCCTTTTCCATGAAAGGATTTCAAAATCCATAAGATATAAGATAGAGATGTGATAAAATAATTACAAGGATTGATCTTTTCAACTTAGAGGTTCCCCTCCTTATAAATATCCATCCCTTCTTCATTACTTCCCAAATCTTCGAGATCCTCATCTTCACTCTCTAAGGACTTCTCATTATTTATGATTTCATCACTGTCCCTCATGTCCTTATCCTTATCTTGCTCATTAGATAGGGGAATAACAAGATTGTTATATGTTGTATCAGGTGGTTCTTCCTATTGTTAAGGTTGATTCCTAAACCTTGAGGGTAAAATATTAGGTAGGATAGTAATTGCTATATATGTAAAGGTGTCTAAGTTTGTATGAGCTCGGAGAATGTTATTTTGGGTCGGGGAATGAGTAACATGGGCTTTAGTGTTGTCATTAGTTGTAGATGGTTGCATGAGGAGAGGCTTGTTGGTCTTACATGGTTAGGATGATTCTTGCATGTGGTTAAGGTTTCTTGTTTTATTAGAATTGTTATTTTCATGATTTTCAGAAAGTTCCACATGATTACCTTTCTTATTATTTTTTTTATTGTTGTGCCCTATCTTATTTTAGCTCACCATTTTAGTGCCAAAATTTGAGGAATCCTCTAACATGTCCATGATAATTTTCTCACCTCCATCAAAACTCAAAACTCTAAATCTCAAGCCTTTATTTCCATTTGGTTGTAAATGATTCGGGATTCCATTTTCAAGGAGCTTTCCTTATTAGTTATAGGCTTTCCTTTCGAGTCACAACCATTAAAGGTCCATATATGTTGTTCCTTTCATACACTGACCCTTAATTCTCTGTTGTCTTTTCTCCTCTTGATGTTAGATTATTGACATTTGTCTCTTCCTTTCGTTCTAGACAGTTGATAGATCTATGGCCAACTCTCCCCCAACAAAAGCAAATCTGTGGAAGGAATTCATATTCCACTTTTAGATTTTTTTTCCATCCAAAAGAAATTAGAAACAAAGAGGTTTATTAAGATGGATGTCAATGGCTAACCTAGTAAATTTCCGTTAGCTGCTGACTCTATGTTATATTCAATCCTAACCACTCTACCAATCATCTTGCCTACAAGTCTCTGTTGACTAAAGTAATTTCTTTTATATTCTTTCCTTATTAGTAGAGATTACAGGATTATTTGTAGGATCTTAATTTCCTATTTTATGATGTAATGCTTGTATATAAACTGATATTACAACAATAAAAACATACAGAAACCCTAAATAACAGCCTCCTATTACAGTTTAATACAATCTAACATGGTATCAGAGCAAGTATCTGATCCAGAAGAATTCAATTATTTTGTTTAAACCAAGCTCATCATATACCGAACCAAGCCTTTCCCAGAAACCAACTAGAACTCAAAAACCAACAAGAACCCCTTCTCCTAACCAAAAATGGCAAACACAAAAGAATTATCATTGCAGATAGCCAACCTGCTCAAAAACAACTCTAATGCTCCTGTAATCCAGACCAATGCAGAAGACATAGCTATTGCTGTCAAGCTAGAAGATGATAACTATCTGTTATGGCAAAGATTGATGCGGAAGGGTATAGGTGGCCGAGGCCAATTAAGCCACATTACAGGTAGACCTCCAGCACCTGCAGAAGAAGACCCAAATTATCCAGTGTGGGAACAAATCGACAATCTTGTTTTTACCTAGATAATATCAAATGTTGACGAGCGACTGGTAAATAGGATAGCCGAATATCCGATGGCCAAAGCCCTTTGGGATGGCCTTGCCGTGACATATGGCAGCGAAGTAGATGGGTTCCAAATCTATGACCTGCACATGAAAGCTTACAGGCAAACACAAGGATCACAGACTCTTGAGGAGTATTGGACGAATATTCAATCCATATGGATGGCCATAGATCGAAAACAAAAAAAACCCAATGGACTGTTGTACCATCGGGATTTCAAAATATGACAAGATGCAACAAGATCAAAGAATTTACCAATTTCTTGCAGGATTGGACAAAAAATATGATAGAGTCCGTCGAGAGGTTCTCAAATCGGATCCCTTACCCTCAGTTGAGTCCGTTTATGCCCAGGTCAGAAGGGAGGCCACCACGCTCAAGATCTTGAAGCCGGAATCCAACCTTTTAGAAGACTCATCATCATCGGGTATTGGGCAGGGACTGGCGGCGAAAAACCCAGAGAGAAACCGAGATGAGACCAGCAACTCAAGGTGCTCAGACAGAGGTTCTTCACAGCGCGATGGGCGCTCAGACAGAGGTTCTTCACAGCGCAATGACAAAGCTTCTCTTGTGTGCAGCCACTGTGGAATGAAGAAGCACACAAAAGAATCATGCTTCAAATTGATCGATTTTCCAGAATGGTGGAGCGACTCAAATCGAGCGAAAACAAGCAATAGATCAAGCAATGGGCGAGTCGCCGCCGGTGTGGGCATCAACGAAGTCACCAGCAGCACCAGCAGTGGCCGCTCAATGGTGAACGAAGAAAACGAAGAAGAAAAGGAAAGAGGGATGGCGGCATTTGCAGGGAAAAATGGTAACCCTAAACCCTCTCTTAATGTATTTATGGAAGGAGTTTATAATAAAAATAAAAACAAAAAATTAAAAGAAAGGGATAAGGAGGCAGAAATTAAAATGGGTGGGGTTGCTTATCATGTGGGCCAAAGTGTTTCAGGAGGCCCAAAGGCCCAATATTCTATTACAGGTTCAAAACAGAAGCAGAAGCCCAATGGTGAGAAATTGGGCTGGCTATTTGACTGTGCAGCCACCGATACCATGACATATGACCGTTCTGACATTGTCAAAATTAGAAAGCCACACTTGACTCATATCCAAAATGCCAACGGAGAATTATCAAATGTGCAAGGGGCAGGAACAGTTGAAGTGACTCCAAATTTGAAACTCTCAAAATGCCTCTACGTTCCCTCACTATCATGCAAACTTTTGTCTGTAAGTCAAGTTACAGCTGAGCTAGATTGTGTAGTACTAATGTTTTCTCAATTCTGTCTTTTACAGGACATTCATACAGGGGAGATAATTGGGCGTGGTACTGAGCGCGGAGGACTGTATCATGTTGATGAGATAGCTCAAAACGGAAAGGGAATGCTGGCTCATGGAACTTCAGAAAGACAAATATGGTTATGGCATCGTCGTCTAGGTCATCCGTCTATTCATTACCTTAAATTTTTATTTCCATCTTTGTTTAGACAGAAAGTTGATTTTACTTGTGAAACCTGCAAATTTGCAAAAAACCATAGAATTTCTTTTCCCCAGAATAATACCCGAGTTAAGACTATATTTTCATTAATTCATTCGGATGTATGGGGGCCCGCTCCAATTAATAGTGATCCTTTTCAGTATTTCTTATTGTTTATTGATGATTTTTCACGAATAACTTGGGTATATTTTTTGAAAAACAAATCCGAAGTGTCTGAGAAATTTATGGTTTTTTACAATATGATCCTTACACAATTTGACAAGAAAATTCAAACCCTTAGGTCTGATAATGGTGGCGAATTTGTTAACCAGAGTATGAAAACCTTCTGTAATGAAAAAGGAATTATTCACCAAACAACCTGTCCCAATACCCCCCCAACAAAACGGAGTAGCCGAAAGAAAGAATCGGTTCCTCCTTGAAATGACCATATCCATGTTGATTGAAGCAAAAGTTCCCAAACATTTTTGGGCTGAAGCCGTTGCTACTTCAGTCTATTTATCCAACAGACTACCTACCAAAAGCCTTGACCATAAAACACCAATCCAAGTCCTTCAAACCCAAACTACCCTACCTCTACCTTTAACCCAACCAAGAATTTTTGGATGTTCAGTTTATGTCCATATTCCAAAACATGAACGTTCCAAGCTTGATCCTTGTGTTAGGAAATGTGTGTTTATCGGGTATGGGATAAATCAGAAAGGTTATAGATGTTACAATCATGATACCAGACGAACATTTGTGACTATGGATTGTGATTTTCTTGAGTCAGAATTTTTTTACTCTACCCAACCTAGTCGTCAGGGGGAGAATCATAAGGACTCCTTAGATTGGTTAGATAACTTGTTTGTCTCTGATGGAGTTTCAACAGAGCCTTGCTCCCAGACCATCGAGCCAATTCTTGACATGGTGCAGAATGACGCATCTGAATCACGTCCTGACACACCTCCTATGAATGATCCTCTTGAGGTAAGTACTACTAGTCCTACTAGATCTGTGGGTGAAATTGTTAACTCTGATTATGAAACTGTAGTGCCTGAAGATGATAGATATGTGTTACCACCCAGATCCACTCGAGGAGTTCCTCCTAAGAAGTATACTCCAGAACATATATCCAGATCCTCCAGATATCCCCTAGGTAATGTTGTCAGGGGGAGTATCTCAGATAATGCTAAATCTTTTTCAACTATTCTCTACTCTGAACAGATTCCTAGAAATGCAGAAGAGGCAAAAAATAATAAAAGATGGTATACTACCAAAAGGGAAGCATCCAGTCGGATGTAAATGGGTGTTTACAATAAAACACAAGGCAGATGGGTCCATCGAACGCTATAAGGCAAGATTAGTAGTGAAGGGGTATACACAAACATATGGGATTGACTATTCAGAAACTTTCTCACCTGTAGCTAAAATTGATACCATCAGGGTTCTATTCTCAGTTGCAGCTAATAGAGACTGGCCACTCCATCAGTTTGATGTAAAAAATGCCTTTCTACATGGAGACTTAAGTGAGGAGGTGTATATGGAAGCTCCACCTGGGTTCAAAAATGACTTCAAGGAAAATGAAGTATGCAGATTAAAAAAGGCTCTTTATGGCTTGAAGCAGTCACCAAGGGCTTGGTTTGGTAAGCTTACAGTGGCTATGAGAAAATATGGGTACAAACAAAGCAATGCAGATCATACACTGTTTCTAAAGAGGAAAGGAAATTTGATCACTTGTCTGATTATTTATGTAGATGATATGATCATAACAGGGAGTGATTATGAAGAAATAGCAGAATTAAGAAGAAACTTGTTCACAGAATTTGAAATGAAAGATCTTGGAGGACTCAAATACTTTCTTGGGATAGAGGTCCTTAGATCAAAAATGGGGATCTTTATGTCACAGAAGAAATACATTCTTGATCTTTTGACAGAGACAGGCTTATCAGATTGTAAACCAGCTGAAACTCCTTTACCTGTTAATCATGGACTACAAGTCAAAGAAGGAAGTAACCCAGCAGATAAAGACAGATATCAACGACTAGTTGGCAAGCTCATTTACCTTTCCCACACCAGGCCAGACATTGCCTATGCAGTAAGTGTAATCAACCAATTTATGCATCAGCCTCAAAAGGAACATATGGAGGCAGCTCTAAGAATCATAAGGTATCTGAAAGGTACTTATGGGCTAGGAATTATCTTCAGAAAAAATGAGCGTCTTGACCTTGAGATCTATACGGATGCAGATTGGGCCGGAAACCCAAATGATAGAATGTCCACTTCTGGGTATTTTGCTTTACTCGGAGGAAATTTGGTAACTTGGCGAAGCAAAAAACAGAAAGTGGTGGCGCTCTCCAGTGCAGAGGCTGAGTTTCGAGGAATTGCAAAGGGAGTTACAGAACTTCTATGGCTGAAGAAATTATTGACAGAAATTGGTTTTCCCCCTCTGTAACACCTCATCTTAGCCTATGTTTATAGACCAAGATGGACTGTTAACTCATGGTGGTTGTGTCTTAATATTTTACTTAGCCAATTTTAAGTGTAGATTTAAAAAAAAAATTGCCATAACCTCCCCTAAAAATGGAGGTCCCAAGTGTCGCCAAAACTGATTCTTTAATTTTTGAAAAACATTTTGTTTCACAATTCAACTCAAGTACACTCCCAATAATCCACCCTTATAACCTCAACTACAATCCTGCAAGAAGAATTCACACTTCTATACTTGCATACATAAGTGCTAAACCAAAATAAGATTTATTAGATTACTAGCAGTGTACGTGTTCTAGCTTTTCATTATTATACATTTATTTGCTAGATCATACAAGCTTATGTACATGCCATATTGCTACAATCAATCATATCCAAACTCCTACCCAAAGTAGTAGTCAAGGCCAGCTGCGCAGGACATGCTGCAATCTCGTCTCCTCGTTTAACCTACGAGTTTAGAGGGAAACTAAACTCGCTAAGCAATTGCTTAGTGGGTACTTAAATCATTGCAATAAATAAATAAAAAGAAAGAATGATTTGAACATACATTTATATACTTTAAATACTTGAAAGGAATAAATACAAAACACAGATGGTAAAAAGGCTTGACTGAATAATTTGAATTTAAATCATTTTTCTTGCTTTTATCATTTTGGTTGCTCTATTGGTTTAACAGAACGTCAGCGGATAAGGAAGGGTCATGATAAACATATCTTGTCATGATCATATTTCATTATCATTCATCATAATTCTTGCACATGTGCCAATGGCCATTATCATTGCATCATTGATCATGTCATTGTAATCATCGGCCTTCAGCCGGAATATCATATCATGTCATAAGCAGTACTGCAGTAATAGTATGATGCATCATACCCTTATCTCAAGGGTTCTGTCATAACCAAGTAGAGCGTCAACAATTCATTAATTAATTTGATCATGATATTCAATAAGCCATGATTTTTCCATAATGCATGTATTATCAGAATAGCTTGTCATGATGCCTTTCTGATCATTTTCAATTCTCCTTCATGTCATTTGATATGATTTAACATCAATCCATAACATAATATTTCAGTTTTAACACATTTAGAAAAATGACCAAATGAATAGTAGCGCGGTGCGTAAAATCGGCAACGCAATGGCGCGCGACAACTAAATAGTAAAATCTGTTTTTACTGCTGAAAATCAGTCAACTTTGGTAACAGTTTTGACTAAGTAAACAACCTTATTTTTGGATGAATTTTTGCAGGAAAACACTTTCATAAGTTAACTAAATGCATGTAAAATTTCGTCGAAAAATTCTTTCGTTTGCCCCTTCAACGGACTGCCCAAAATGAAAGCTGCAGAATGGTGCCCAAAAGGGACCATTCGGCCCAATTTTCCAAACTTGAGGGAAATTCATTTTTTTTTTGCAAAATTGATTTTTAGAATCCTTTTGTGATACCATTGAAGGACTAAAGGTCCCTCTTCCAAAAATCAAACCAAAGGAGTGATTAAAAACTCATCAAAGTTTATGAATAATTGCATCAATTTAGCTAGTTTGTTTTGTTTTCATTCTTTTCACAATCAATTGATTACACATGGTTCAAGAGCACTTTCCCACATATTTACCACACATAATAACATCATTTCAAAACCATTTCAAAAATCCCATAATGCAAAATATGTGAATTAATTGAAAAGGCAATGATTTAAGTACCAAACCTTGTTTATGTGCTTTGTTCCTTGCTTGTCCTATTCTTTCTTCCCTTATTCTTCTTTATCCCTTTGATTTCCTATAATTTTCATAACTTTTCTTTCATTGATAACTTGAAAACTATCAATCAAATGAATAAAGTAAAGCTAGAATTGGAATCCTTACCTTAAAATTAAGCTTTTCCTTCCAAAAATCCACTTGAACACTTGAAAAATTCCTTCCCTTTTTTGGTGGAGAGAATTTCGGCCATACTTCTCAAAAATGGAGAAAAAATGTGTCCTTAATTCTTTAATCATCCTTCTCTCCCTTTTTATATTTTTCCATTTTCCATTTATTTAATTAATTTCATTTTGGAGGGTTAAGATGTAACCACCACAAAAGTATCTTTAACTAGGATGGTGCCATATGGAGGGTTAAGATTAATCCAACCCAAAAGTGTCTTTAAACAAGATTTTTCCATGTGTCCCTTTCTAGAAAATTACTATGCCATGTGTCCCTTTTCTAGAAAATGGGTGGAAGTGAAAAGACCAAAATACCCTTCAATGGAAGGTTTTGCCTTTTCTTCGTACCCGGGTGGTTTTATGACGCGTAAAATGTACCATTCTCTTTCTTTCAACCTCTCGTTTCCATTTCCGACATTCCTTCTTGATTTTGAACTAATTTATAAAAATTACGCTCATGCCCTTGACTTTTGTAAAAATTCCCTTTAGGTCCTTACGTGATTCGGGTCTCCACTTAGGTTCGTTCTTCAACATCGATCACTGCGGAGTCCTTTCGTTTACTTCAGATACCTTTGCGTGTCTTGTTTTCCAGTGTATAAATTATTATTACAAGAATGACAAAAATACCCTTGGTCAAGAATCCACTGTATCTCTCAAACTATGCGTTTTCGGGAAAAACCGTGGTGTTCCGTTTCGACCCAATTTTTCTCTACTTTCCATTTCTGGAGTCTGTTATATGCACTATTAAGAACCTCCAGTACAACTTTTTGAAATTACAGTCACCTCCCCAAAACTTTTACAATCTTTTCAGTTAGGTCCTTTTTGTCCTATAGAGCTTCCTTTCACTTCTTGTTCTTTGGTGATTACTCGGGACGGCTCCTGTTACTGTACGCGGATGTACTGTACATGGATGTACTGTACATATGTACAAATTGGGTCGTGACATTTCTTCCCCTCTAAAATTTAGTCTTCGTCCCGAAGCCGATCGGGTGTAAAATTTAGGCTTCCATCCTCATTATTCCTTCTCTTTCCCAAAATATCTCATCCATTCTATGGTTCCTTCGCTGCACTTTAACTGGAGGAAATCTCTTATTTCTTAATCCTTTGACTTTTCATGCTAAAATTTCTATTGGTTCTTCTTCATAATTTAGGTCAGATTGGACTCTAATGTTTTGTGTCTTTATATCGTGTGTGAAGTTCAAACGATATTGCCTTATCATTGAAACGTGAAAAACATTATGTATTTTGTTCAGTTCTAGTAATAGAGTTAACCGATAGGCTATTAATCTATGCGTTCGATAATCTCATATAGTCCAATAAGCCTAAGGCTTAACTTACTTTTCTGCTTAAATCTTAATACCATCTTTCATGGAAAAGTCTTAAGAAAAACCTTGTCTTCCACTTAGAGTTCTATGTCCCTTCGTTTCGAGTCCACATATGATTTTGCTCCTACCTACTCGCATATGATTTTATCTTGTCTTTACTTAATTCTGTCCAACACTCTGGTGTTCCATGTTTTCTTTTGTATAATTCTTTATAGGGCGTCACCTTATGCTGAATTAATAGTCGTTGTTATATGCATATTCAATTAAACTCAAATAGCTATTCTAGCCACCCTTAAATTCTATAACACATACTCTTAATATGTCCTCCCAAAATTTTGATTACTCTTTCAAATCGTCCATCTGTTTACGGGTGAAAGGCAGTGCTATAATTTGTTTGGGTTTCAGAAGCTATTTGCTACTTCTATCATAAATTCATGATGAACTGTGGACCTCTGCCTAAAATGATAGACGTTGGAATCCTGTGTAATTGTACAATTTCCTTAGCGTACATTTCCACCAATTTATCTATTGAATAATCCATTTGTAAAAGTAGAAAATGAGCTAACTTAGTTAGGCAGTCAACAATTATCCGAACAACGTCATGCTAGCCTCGTGTCATTGGTAGTTCTATGACGAAATCCATAGTGATATGTTCCCATTTTCATACCAGAGTGGAAATTAGTTGTAACAGTTCAGATAGTATTTGATATTTCACTTTTGCTTGTTGACATATTAAACATTTGGTCATAAAATCAACAACATCTCTCTTCATTCTAGGCTACCATTAAAACTTCTTTAGATATTGATACATTTGTAACTCCTGGATGCATTGTGTAGAGGCTACTATATGCTTTTCGAAAAAATTTTCTTTCTTATGTCTCCCATTGTTAGTATCATTACTCTATTGTCATAATACAAACTACTGTTCTTAGAAATTTAGAATTTTATATTCTTTCCTCTTTGCACTTGCTTGATCCATTTTTGTATTTGTTTGTTTTCCTTTTGCACTTGATGAATTTCTTGAAAAGAAACATAGTTTATGCTTGCATTTATACTACTAGTACTTCCTCTTCCATTGATCTTAAACTGATCTTTATAGCGCCTAAGGCTGGTATCGATTTTCCTCCAAGTGCGTCGGCCACCACATTAGCTTTTCCTAGATGATAATTTATAACTTAGCTGTTATTTCCAAAACTTGGGTTTACTTTCCTTACCATAAATTGAGATCCTCATGGGTTGGCTGATATTTTAAACTTTTGCGTCTATATAAATATAACACTTTTCTCCATATAAATCATATCTCCAAATCTTGAAAGCCAATACGATAACTGTTAATTCCAAAAAGTGTGCCGGGTTATCATTATTATTATTATTTTTTCGTATGGGTTAAATCATCAAAAGACTTATGCGACTATTTTATCCTTTTTGCATAAGCATATAACCTTAACTGATGTGTGAAGCATCACTATATATCACAAATTCTTTGCTGGACACGGGCCGTATGGGTATTGAAGCATTCGTTAACTTTTCCTTTAGTTTCTCAAAGTTCCTCTAACATTTATCAGTCCATTGAAGTTTGGCATTCCTTTGAAACAACCTTATCATTGGAATGATAATAATGTAAAACCCTTTTATAAAACATTAGTAGTACCCAGCCAGTCCTAAGAAGATTCTTACTTCTATTACTGTCTTTGGTGTTTTCCATTCCAAAATGGCTTTTGTTTTATTAAGACCTACTTTAATGCCTTATGCTAATATGGTGTGTTCTAATAATGTCATTTTTTTCCAATCAAAACTTGCATTTGTAATGTTTGACGTACAACTGCTTCTCTCACAACATTTGCAATACTATGCAAAAGTATCGATTGTATTCTTCTTTGTTCCTTAAATAAACGAAGATGTCATCTATGAACACCATTTACAAATTGGTCAAAATATGGATGAAAGATATGATTCATTAAATCCATGAACACTACTAACACATGTGTGGGCTCAAAAGGCATTACAAGGAACTTATAACGTCCGTATCGAGTTCTAGATGTAGTCTTTGGAATGTCTTTTCCTTTGATCCGTAGCTGCTGATATCCCAGTCGGTGATCTATATTTTTTTTAAAAGACCTTGGTTCCTTTAAGTTGTCAAATACATCATCGATGGACGGTAATGGATATTTATCCTTAATCGTAAGCTCATTCAACTACTTATAGTTCACATATGACCTTAAGGATTTATCTTTCTTCTTGCCGAAGAGTACTGGCGTGCCCCATGAAGAAATACTTGGCCATATAAGACCCTTGTCGAGTAGCTCCTATAATTGCGTTTTCATTTCTCTGGGTTTCGCTGGTACCATTTGGTATGAGGCAACCGACACCGGTGCAATTCCCGGATATACATTTATAGTGAATCCTACTTTTCTCTTAGATGATAATCCAGGTAGCTCGTCTAAGGAAACATCGAGAAAATCACACATTGTAGATACCTCTTGAATCTTTATTACATTCTTCTTTGCTTCCATAGTGCTTACCAAGTATGCCTCACATCCGTTTTTATGGAACGCCTTGTTGTAACTGCTGCTGTTACGTTGTTTAGGTAATCGGCTCTCTTTCCTACTGCCGTCACTTCCTCCTTGTGGGGAGTATGAAGTGTTACTCTCTTTCTTCTTATAATCGACCACTGTTTTATACCTTGTTAGCCAATCCAATACCAACATTACGTCAAATTCTCAGAATGGTAACTCTATTAAATTTTCTGGAAATGCATTTTCATGTAACTCTATAGAACATTCTTTAATCACTTGTGTCTAACTACCTCGTCTCTTATCGGATTTATAACTAATGTTTCAAACTTAACATATCCTACTGGTAATTCTTCTAAATTTTCATTGCGTAGGCTCTGGCTGGTGTACTTGAATTGAGCTAGTCAACGGTCTCTGATTGTGCTCTTTGAAAATTCGAATCACTTTCCTTTCGCCTGCTTCGGCCTCGGCCAAAAGCGGGCCATGATTTTTCTGTCGGTGCGGGTGCATTCACTTGTCTTTCTGGCAGTTTACCCTAACACGATCTGGTGCCCCGCATTCCCAGCATCCATCTGTTTAATACCAGCATTCACTCTTATGTCTTCATCCACAGTGTTTGCATAGAGGAGTAATATATCCTTTAAATCTACATTTCTTTCCAATCCTCCAGTAATTTTTGTATTGTTACTTTTTCCTTTTTCCTTTACCTAGTCCTTGAGTTGTTATTACTTTCATTCTTTCCTTTTTGATCTAATTTTAATTTTGCACTTTCTACCTCTTTAGTTCTCAATTTCTCTCTTTCTCTTCTTTCTTTTTTTTTTTCCATCATTGACTGAATTCATAAATCTCATATATCTTCTTCTTATAATTTCTTAATTTTGATGATTTCATTGGGGCATTTTCAGGAGGAATCACAATACAGTGTTTTGATTAGGTTTTGTCTAGTTTCTACTCATATGGTCCGTCACCTACCTTATTAAGACTTCACGGGATGGTCACCCATCATCATTGGTCGAGCATGTTTAACTCCGGTTTCCTGCTAAATTTCAATACGACGGTATCGGGTCAGCAGTACCTTCTTAGTTTGCTTACTTCATCTACTTATGAATATTGTACATGGGGTTACTGTACATATTCTCTAATGGTCGAACATGAGAATTTCTCATATACTTATTTCTGTTCACTCATCTTTGTTATCTAAGATCTATCTATTTTATCTCTTACCGTCTGGTCATAACATTTTACGTACTTTTCTTTTATCCTCTTATTTTGTTCCTCTTTTTATTCCATTCTTCAAATTTCATTTTCTTATAAACATTTTCATTTTTACATTCATATACGCCTATCTAACCTTCTCCTGGAACCCCCTTATAAGGATCTCGATGTACTAGCTACAGATGTCTGGCGTCTTGAACCTCGGCCGGATCCTTGGCTTTGCGATCGCCGGCTTTACTATGCAAAACTATCTTCACTTCTAAACTTCTTCTCAACTTGTCAAAATCTTCCCAAGGTTTAAGTTTGTACTCTCTTTTGTTGCATGCGTTGGTGTCTACTTCTCTAATCCATGTATACTCTCTCAATACCTAAAACTTTCACAACTAATCTTGAAAATTCAAACACGTCCACGACTACTAATTGTACTTTAATTCCATTATTTAATCCTTCCAAAACCTTTGACGTCTTTCTTGCTTTGTTTCTATCATTTTCTTTGCATACTTACTGAGGCGGGTGATCTCTCTATCATACTCAGATACTGTCGTTCTTCCTTGCTGTAGATATATAAACTCATTTCTCCTTTCGTTTAAGTATGTTTTACCAAGTATATGTTTCTTCTACCAAAAGGGACATGGCATAATTGAATCTTTTATCTGGTGTGCATCTCAGTTGTTCCAATGCCCTACTGGTACTGTCCAAACAGTACTCAACTTCTTCAAATCCTTCTTCCCTACTAGCCTTAAATTCTTTAGCCCCATATTTCCTTAACTTCTCGATTGGGGACTTCCTTTCTCTTTTGGTCGCAACATGTACCATTCTTGCCGTTTATTGCAATGGTACTATCATCTATCTTAAATAAACTTCGGCGCCTTCCACAGCCACCGTTGTGGGTCGTGGCATAAGTCCGAGACCCATTTCTACATTTATGGGTACGAAAGCGTGTGATTCCTTCTCTTGATCTATAACTCTTTGTGATTCTGCCTCTTGCAACTTTATACAGTATACATATATCGTGATAAGAATTAGCAGCTGGCTTGACTCAACACATTAACTTTCCTATATGGCATGTACGTAAGCACTATTAGATTTTCCTTTATCACATGTACCTTATATACTTATGTATTTATAATATTCTTTCTACTATACCGACATTTTGTACCTAAATGATATATGCTCTCATTTCTTATCTGCTATAGGATATCCCATTTTACATTGGTAATGGCCACTCCCAACATAAAATGTGTATCCTCCTATGTTGAAATTTCCAGGACCGGCTAAACCGGTGCTCTGATACCACTAAATGAAACACCCCATCTTAGCCTATGTTTATTAACCAAGATGGACTGTTAACTCATGGTGGTTGTGTCTTAATATTTTACTTAGCCAATTTTAAGTGTAGATTTTAAAAAAAAAAATTGCCATAACCTCCCCTAAAAATGGAGGTCCCAAGTGTCGCCAAAACTGATTCTTTAATTTTTGAAAAACATTTTGTTTCACAATTCAACTCAAGTACACTCCCAATAATCCACCCTTATAACCTCAACTATAATCCTGCAAGAAGAATTCACACTTCTATACTTGCATACATAAGTGCTAAACCAAAATAAGATTTATTAGATTACTAGCAGTGTACGTGTTCTAGCTTTTCATTATTATACATTTATTTGCTAGATCATACAAGCTTATGTACATGCCATATTGCTACAATCAATCATATCCAAACTCCTACCCAAAGTAGTAGTCAAGGCCAGCTGCGCAGGACATGCTGCAATCTCGTCTCCTCGTTTAACCTACGAGTTTAGAGGGAAACTAAACTCGCTAAGCAATTGCTTAGTGGGTACTTAAATCATTGCAATAAATAAATAAAAAGAAAGAATGATTTGAACATACATTTATATACTTTAAATACTTGAAAGGAATAAATACAAAACACAGATGGTAAAAAGGCTTGACTGAATAATTTGAATTTAAATCATTTTTCTTGCTTTTATCATTTTGGTTGCTCTATTGGTTTAACAGAACGTCAGCGGATAAGGAAGGGTCATGATAAACATATCTTGTCATGATCATATTTCATTATCATTCATCATAATTCTTGCACATGTGCCAATGGCCATTATCATTGCATCATTGATCATGTCATTGTAATCATCGGCCTTCAGCCGGAATATCATATCATGTCATAAGCAGTACTGCAGTAATAGTATGATGCATCATACCCTTATCTCAAGGGTTCTGTCATAACCAAGTAGAGCGTCAACAATTCATTAATTAATTTGATCATGATATTCAATAAGCCATGATTTTTCCATAATGCATGTATTATCAGAATAGCTTGTCATGATGCCTTTCTGATCATTTTCAATTCTCCTTCATGTCATTTGATATGATTTAACATCAATCCATAACATAATATTCCAGTTTTAACACATTTAGAAAAATGACCAAATGAATAGTAGCGCGGTGCGTAAAATCGGCAACGCAATGGCGCGCGACAACTAAATAGTAAAATCTGTTTTTACTGCTGAAAATCAGTCAACTTTGGTAACAGTTTTGACTAAGTAAACAACCTTATTTTTGGATGAATTTTTGCAGGAAAACACTTTCATAAGTTAACTAAATGCATGTAAAATTTCGTCGAAAAATTCTTTCGTTTGCCCCTTCAACGGACTGCCCAAAATGAAAGCTGCAGAATGGTGCCCAAAAGGGACCATTCGGCCCAATTTTCCAAACTTGAGGGAAATTCATTTTTTTTTTGCAAAATTGATTTTTAGAATCCTTTTGTGATACCATTGAAGGACTAAAGGTCCCTCTTCCAAAAATCAAACCAAAGGAGTGATTAAAAACTCATCAAAGTTTATGAATAATTGCATCAATTTAGCTAGTTTGTTTTGTTTTCATTCTTTTCACAATCAATTGATTACACATGGTTCAAGAGCACTTTCCCACATATTTACCACACATAATAACATCATTTCAAAACTATTTCAAAAATCCCATAATGCAAAATATGTGAATTAATTGAAAAGGCAATGATTTAAGTACCAAACCTTGTTTATTTGCTTTGTTCCTTGCTTGTCCTATTCTTTCTTCCCTTATTCTTCTTTATCCCTTTGATTTCCTATAATTTTCATAACTTTTCTTTCATTGATAACTTGAAAACTATCAATCAAATGAATAAAGTAAAGCTAGAATTGGAATCCTTACCTTAAAATTAAGCTTTTCCTTCCAAAAATCCACTTGAACACTTGAAAAATTCCTTCCCTTTTTTGGTGGAGAGAATTTCGGCCATACTTCTCAAAAATGGAGAAAAAATGTGTCCTTAATTCTTTAATCATCCTTCTCTCCCTTTTTATATTTTTCCATTTTCCATTTATTTAATTAATTTCATTTTGGAGGGTTAAGATGTAACCACCACAAAAGTATCTTTAACTAGGATGGTGCCATATGGAGGGTTAAGATTAATCCAACCCAAAAGTGTCTTTAAACAAGATTTTGCCATGTGTCCCTTTCTAGAAAATTACTATGCCATGTGTCCCTTTTCTAGAAAATGGGTGGAAGTGAAAAGACCAAAATACCCTTCAATGGAAGGTTTTGCCTTTTCTTCGTACCCGGGTGGTTTTATGACGCATAAAATGTACCATTCTCTTCCTTTCAACCTCTCGTTTCCATTTCCGACATTCCTTCTTGATTTTGAACTAATTTATAAAAATTACGCTCATGCCCTTGACTTTTGTAAAAATTCCCTTTAGGTCCTTACGTGATTCGGGTCTCCACTTAGGTTCGTTCTTCAACATCGATCACTGCAGAGTCCTTTCGTTTACTTCAGATACCTTTACGTGTCTTGTTTTCCAGTGTATAAATTATTATTACAAGAATGACAAAAATACCCTTGGTCAAGAATCCACTGTATCTCTCAAACTATGCGTTTTCGGGAAAAACCGTGGTGTTCCGTTTCGACCCAATTTTTCTCTACTTTCCATTTCTGGAGTCTATTATATGCACTATTAAGAACCTCCAGTACAACTTTTGGAAATTACAGTTACCTCCCCAAAACTTTTTGAAATTACAGTTACCTCCTCAAAACTTTTACAATCTTTTCAGTTAGGTCCTTTTTGTCCTATAGAGCTTCCTTTCACTTCTTGTTCTTTGGTGATTACTCGGGACGGCTCCTGTTACTGTACGCGGATGTACTGTACATGGATGTACTGTACATATGTACAAATTGGGTCGTGACACCCTCCATTACCATGTGTGCTTAAATGTGACAATAAGGCAGCAATACAGATTTCAGAAAACCCTGTACAGCATGATCGGACTAAACATGTGGAAGTTGATCGTCATTTCATCAAAGAAAAACTTGAAGGAGGGATCATGGAATTACCTTTTGTTCGTTCTGAAGATCAACTAGCAGATATACTGACAAAGGCAGTAAATGGAAAAATATTCAGAATAGTTCTTGACAAGTTGGGTATTGGAGATCCCACTACACAACTTGAGGGGGAGTGTTGACTAAAGTAATTTCTTTTATATTCTTTCCTTATTAGTAGAGATTACAGGATTATTTGTAGGATCTTAATTTCCTATTTTATGATGTAATGCTTGTATATAAACTGATATTACAACAATAAAAACATACAGAAACCCTAAATAACAGCCTCCTATTACAGTTTAATACAATCTAACAGTCTCAAGACTTACTTTTAGTAATATCGGAGTGGCATTCTAGAGAGATGAATCCAAGCCACTACCGAGCTACTCATGTCGTTCCAACAATAGGATTCAAGAGACCAGCCTTGCACCATGAGGTAGTGCCCATAACTACCTAAGGGCCCCAGTAAGTGCTTCAACTACTTCTTTATCAAAAAAGAAAAAGTACGAGGAAGAAATCATTTTCCAAGTCAATGACTAAAAATCTAGAGGCAAAACCCCATGGAGTTTCTAAGATGGAGTAAAGCATTTTATAGCAAAAATATGTATTTTTCTAAGGATGGCAAAGTTTTTCATGGAGTCTCATCAAGAAAAAAAATCGAGGGAATAGGTTCCTCTTTGTTGATCATTATGTCCTCAGTTTCTACATCCCAACTTTCATCTCTAACAGAGAAGGTACTCTCAATACTAGAATTTGATTTCAATAGTGTCTCCTAGAAGGAAGGAACATCTGCTTTGTTTGCCACGGTTTCCTGCCAGAATCTGGTCTTCTTTATTGATCGGTCATCTGCTATTGTTGGTTAAGGGTCTTTTCCAAGGCTCTCAAAGAGTTCCATACTATTGATTCATATGACTCTGAATAGACTCAATAAAATTTTAAGAAATGCTAAAGTTTACGATTTTTTTTAAAGAATTTAGACAGAGTCTTATTCTAACTTATAATCTCTTATTCTATTATATCATCTTTTGTATCCAATTAATTAACAAAAGTATAAGGTGCAAATTTGCACCTTCTCCCTTTTATTAATCTGAATAATTGCATAAAATGAATCTAAATACTCAATTAAAGTTTACTTTTCTTTTCCTTTCGAGATGCAATATAATTTATTAAATTTTTATATTCACATTGAAAAATCAATTTTTTTCAAATAAAATAATAGCCAATCCATTTAATTTTTCTTTTGTGTATTTAGTTGACTGTAAAAATGATATATGAACATTATTTTTGAGGAATTTCACTCTGTTGAAGCAACAGTAATGCACACTGCTAACAATATTCCATTTAAGTAATAAATTGTGATAAAATTAAAATAACATTCTTATCTTCACAAAAACAAAAAGAAATTAAAACCAATCAAATATTTATTATACTAAAAATAATAAAAGAATTAATTTTAAATTATATATGGAGAAACATCAAACTAAAAAATTAAATTGAAACTTACTTCTTTCTTTACTAATGTACACAATTGACATTTATACAATGTTAATCAAGATTGATGACAATTAAGGAGATATATATATATATATATATGAAAAACAGAGGATTTTATAATGTAAAAAAAATAATTATATATATCATAATAAGAAGAAGAGTGATGATATTAATTAATATAACTAAATTTCTCCACACACATTAAAAACTCATAATTAATTTCATGTGGGTAATTAAGAAATTAATTATAAAAACATTAGAGAGTTAATTAAATAAATAAGAGATTAGTTAATTAATTAATTAGTAATGAAACAAAGTAACATTATATTCAATAATGGCATCACCATTAGTAGAATTAAAGTAACGTGTATGTAGATTTGCAAAGCCTCTAGCCATTCTAAACTCTCCTCTTCCACCAACCACAGCAAGCTCACGTTTAGTCTCCATTATAGGATTTCTTGAACACAACAATGAACTTCCATTGAATTTGCCTGTTGTGAACCCAAAATCCAAATACATAACCAAAGCCAATTCATCTAATTCTTGGCTACCTAACATATAAAGTCCTTTAGCTTTCCCAATTATTTTTTAGTTTGGTTCAATACCAACTCCCACTGCATCAATAATGGCAAAAGTTGCACCAAAGGATGACAATAAATTGTTGTTGTTATTGCTTGTTTTGGCTTGTGCTATTTGAACCACACTTGGGTTTTTTCCACTAAGTATGTCATGAAGAAAGAAATGGAGATTTGTCATTTTTTCTTGTGCATGAGCAATGGGGGTTGATTCAGAATAATATTCTCTTATGGCAGTTGCAATTACAATAATAATAAAAATCATAGCCCATAAAAAAGAAATTTTTCCTTCCATTTTCTCGTTTCTCTTCTAATTTTTTCAATTTGAATATGCCTTTGGAAAAATCAATTTATATATATTTATATTATTATATTTTAGTTCCTATAATTAATCATCTTTTTTATACCTAATATGCTATTAATACATTTTCTTGTTATAATGTATTTTCTTGTTTCAACCATAAGAAGTTTTTCACTTTGGATAGGTAAATTATTAGTATATTTCAATAAATACTTTTTATATTTTTGGATTCTAGTCAATAGGAAAAAAAATACTAATATTAGAGTCATTTACTTGTAGAATTTTTTTTTGCTTTTTCATTTTTCATGACAATGTTTTCCTTTTAATTTTCCAAAGGATTTCCTATTTGGAAGCTTATAGTATGGCATTATGAAAGCTAAAATTAAGGGCACGGATAAATACACTGTTAGATTTTATAAATATACGTCATTATCTTCAAAACTGATTTAAAAAATGATGAAAACACTAAATAAAGGAGTGAAAATGTTTGAAGGATTTTGTAAAGTTTGTTTATTGATGAAATTGGTTAAAATAAAAAATATGTGAAGAAATAAAATAAAAAAAAAAGTAAATGGTGTATATTTAGTATTTTGTGTGGCATTTTGGTATTTTTGAAAAAATTGTCCTTGTTTATCTTTTACAAATATAAGGACATTTTAACCATAAAAAATAGCGATGTATTTATCTATGTCGCCAATTCTTCCAACTTGCTAGATGAGGACCTCTAACACACGAAGATGGTCATCTTAATAATATATCTATAAGCCTCCAAAGGAAAGAGCATTGATTATTAGAGTCTAAAGTCTATGCATTATCTAGATTATAAAATAGCAGTTTGGTTTATTTTGATTCAATCAATATAAAATAATAAATCTAAATAAAAAAAAGTAAATAAGAAAGGGATAACTAAGATTTAGATTTTGACATAACATTTCACTTATGAACTGAATCTATTATGGATTACAAATCATTATATGATGGTGATTAAAGACGAGAAAAAGCATATACATTCATCTAAAACTTTTTAGTCTACAGAATGCCCGTAAAAAGCAATTGTTGATTTAAAAAGGGAGAGGTTACAAAAAAGCCCTCGAAGTTTTCGTTGAGTACATATTCAAGCTTTTTTTTTTGCTCAAATAGATATAAAACATTAGAAAAGTTAACATTTAAGTCCTTATTTTAATATACTTCAAATGATGGTTAAAATTTTAGGGATAAGTGGATCTTATTTAATTTTTAAATAATAAAAATTCAGAGAGAAAAAATGTTTTCTTGAATTTAAATTCTCTATTTTTGCAACTTCTCTCTCCTATTGAATTTAAACTCTCCATTTCTTCAACTTTTCTCTCTCTCTTCCTCTTAGTCTATGTTTTATTAGTCTCTCAATTCCTCATTTTACCCTTCTCTATATTGAATTCAAGTCCCAATTCTATTATTTCTATCTCTTTCTTGTTATCTATGTTTTGTTGGGTAATCAAGAAACTAGCTGTGGATGGCTGTTTAAGCAAGAAAAATGGTTCTTCTTCTTTAATTCTTCTTTGAATATTACAACTACCCCTATTTCTTTTATTGCTAAAGAACCCATACAAGCTCCAGAAAAAGGGGACACGGAGGTAAAAATCATGATGAAGTTACATAGTTAAGGAAGAGAAAGTGAAAAAAGAAGTAGCAGCACTATAAGAGAAAGGTTTAGTAAAGAAAGATATTTTTGTTATAAAATTTAGAACAAACCATGATAGAGAAAGACCCTTAATTCCTCCTCAAAATGATTGTTGGTCATTATCAACCATTTGTTGTATTTCTTTGACTAATTAAAAATAAACTTGTTGAAAATGGTTGTTGACCTAATTAAAAAAAAAAAAAAACTAGGCCAACAACCACATGGGAAGGCCTATATATATGGCCTTCCCTTTCCTCTTCTATCACACCAAAGAGAGAAGAAAGAGTGTGAAAAAGCTTGTGAGAAGTGTAAGCTAAAGCAAAATTACTTTGATGAGTTAAGTAAAAATTGAGAGATGATTATTGGGGAGTGATAAAATAGTGAAGTTGTTTAACTTTTGGGGAATTTGAAAAACACTTGGGTGACACTATTTTGGATTTATCTTAATTGCAAATTATTGTACTTCTAGAAATTTTTCTAGAGAAGTATCTCTCTTGTAATTCTACTATTTTTAATAGTGGAAGAATATTTTTCAGAGTTTGACCCGTGGATGTAACCCAAGTAAAAGAGTAAACCACGTTAAATCTGATGTGCTATTTTGTCTCAATTTTATAGCTATTATCAAGGGTAGTTATTTTATTATATTGTGCTATTAATTATCCGAGTAAAATTTTGTCTAAGGAAACTGGTTTTAAGCGGGACCATTTATGACTCATCCAGCCTTTTCTAAAAATTTTCTTGATATTTATTTTTAATAAAATATTTCATATACTATTTACTTGTATAATAGTAAGTAATTTGGGTATTATTAATACTTGCTGCACAACAAGTGATATCAGAGCCTTTTAGTTTGAAGAGATGGAGGCAAAGACAAGCAAAATGATAAACTTAAGTGGCACAAATTACCACATTTAGAAATCCAAGATGAAGAATCTCTTATTTGTGACGAAAATGCATTTACCAGTGTTTAGTGCAAGTAAACCCAACAACAAGACAAATGAAGAATGAAAATTTGAGCATGAGCAAGTATGTGATTTTATTCGACAATTTGTCGAAGGTAATGTGTATAACCATATCTGTGGAGAGACCCATGCACAAACATTATGGAATAAGCTTGAAGAGTTGTATGCTTCAAAGATCAAAATTATTTTATCTCACAAGATTAAAGCAAGAGAGGGCAATTCTGTTGTAGATTACTTGAATGAGTATCAAGAAATTGTAGATCAATTGTCTGGCATAGGCGTCGTCTTTGATGATGAAGTGCTTGCTTTGATGGTTCTCACTTCATTTCCAGAGTCTTAAGAGACTCTGAAGATTTTATTAACTAATTATGCTCCTAATGGTGTTGTTAAAATGGCATCGGTAAAGAGTGGCATCCTAAATGAAGAGATGAGGAGGCACTCACAAGTGCTTCCTCTTCACACTCAGATATTCTGGCTACAACTACCAGGGGGAGAAGCCAGAATAGCGGCTTAAATAATGGAGATAAAAATAGAAAAGCTAGCCATGGAAAGTCTAATAAATTTGCTAATATTGAATGTCATCATTGTCATAAAAAGGGGCATATTAAGAAATATTGTCGGAAATGGAAAAAGGAGAAAGGGAAAGATAAAAGGAAAGATGATAGCAATGATGAGAGAATTGCCGCTACAACTGAACATGGATTTCTCCTCATTTATAATGATGATGCAATCAATGTATTTGATCATGAGACTAGTTGAGTGATTGATATCGGTGCCTCTATTCATGCTATAGCCCGGAGGGAGTTCTTTGCTACTTATACACTAGGTGACTTTGGAATAGTTAAAATGGGTAATGATGATAATGCTAAGATTGTTGGTGTTGGTGATGTTAACTTAGAGACTAACAATGCCACTAGGCTATTATTAAAAGATGTGAAGCATGTTTCTGACATCATGCTTAATCTAATTTCTACTAGAAAGCTTGATGATGAATAATACTGTAATACCTTCCAAAATGGCCAATGAAAACTCACCAAAGATTCGCTTGTTATGGCCCGAGGCAAGAAATTCTTTACTCTTTATCTGATGCAAGATAAAATCTCCAAGAGCATAGTTAATGTAGTTGAGAAAGATGATGTAGCTGAGACCTAGCATAAATGATTCGGACACATGAGTGAAAAAGGAATGTCAATGCTAGTTAGAAAGAAGAATATAGCCGGTTTGAGTAGTGTTCATTCAAATAGATGTGCTTATTACTTAGCAGGAAAGCAGAACAGAGATGCTTTCAAGAACTCTACCCATTATGAAAAGAAGTCAGAGATATTATAACTAGTACACTTTGACGTGTGTGGTCCTTTCAAAACCAGATCAATTGGTAACTCCTCGTATTTCATAACTTTCATTAATGATTGTTTAAGGAAACTGTGGATTTATACCTTAAAAAATAAAGATCAAGTTATAGAGGTATTTAAACAGTTTCATGCCCTAGTTAAAAGAGAAACCGGGAAGACATTGAAGTGTATCAAGTCAGATAATGGGGATGAGTATATTGGATTACTTCAGAGATATTGCAAGGAGCAGGGCATTTGACATAAGCTTACACCACCAAAAAAATCCTCAGTTGAATGGTGTAGCTAAGAGAATGAACAGGACTCTCATTGAGAGAGTTAGATATTTGCTATCACATGCAACGCTGCAAAAGTCATTTTGGACAAAAGCATTGAGTGTAGCAATTCATGTTTTGAATCTTTCACCGTGTGTTCCTTTGAAGTTTGATATTCCAGAAAGAATATGGTATGGAAGAGATGTCTCCTATAATAACTTAAGAGTGTTTGGGTGCAAGGCATTTGTGAACATACCAAAGGATGAGCAGTCGAAGCTGGATGCTAAAACACATCAATGTGTGTTTATTGGGTATAGTCAAGATGAGTTTGGCTATCGATTCTATGATCCAGTTCAGAAGAAGCTTATTAGAAGTCGTGATGCGGTGTTCGAGACCATCGAAAATATTGAGAAGGCCCAAAAGAATGTTTGTAGTTTCAATGGAAGTTCAACAAATCTTGAATTAGTTTCACCAAAAGCGGTGCCGAGACAGATTGGAGATGAAATTGAAGATGTCTTGCAGAGTATTGCTAATGATGATGCTCCCATCCAGAATCAACAAAATGAAGATTCTAATGAAGAAGTTTTTCAGCCAGCGGTACCAGATACAGCTCAGAAACCATTGAAGAGATCTACTAGAGTTAGACAGTCCTCTACTAGATACTTCAGTGATCAGTATTTGTTGCTTACTAATGGAGGAGAACTTGAGGATTACCAAGAAGCTATGGCAGATGAGAATAGGGTAAAATGGATTGAAGTCATGCAAGATGAATTGAAATCTTTGCATGAGAACAAGACTTTTGAACTAGTGAAGTTGGCAGCAGACAAGAGGGCTTTGAAGAATAAATGGGTATTCAGGATAAAGAATGAAGAGCACGATTCCCAGCCATGATTCAAAGCCAGATTAGTTGTTAAAGGATTCAGCCAAAGAAAAGGGATTGACTTTGATGAGATTTTTTCACCAGTGATAAAGATGACATCCATTCATACAATGTTGGGATTAACTGCAAATCTTGACTTAGAAATCGAGTAGATAGATGTAAAGACTGTCTTTCTTCATGGTGGAAGAGATATACATAAAATAGCGAGAGGGTTTCAAAGAAAAAGAAAAAGAGGATTATGTATGCAAGTTAAAAAAAAGCTTATATGGCTTAAAGCAATCACCGAGACAGTGGTACAAGAAGTTTGAGTCAGTTATAGGGGAGCAAGGCTACAAGAATACCACTTCAGATCACTGTGTATTTGTAAAGAAATTCTCTTATCATAATTTTATTATTCTGTTACTCTATGTGGATGACATGTTAACCATTGGCCAGAATATTTTCAGAATCAACAATCTGAAGAAACAGTTGAGCAAGTTTGTTTCTATGAAAGACTTAGGGCCAACAACACAAATTTTTGGCATGAAGATAATCATAGACAGAGGCGCCAAGAAATTATGGTTGTCACAAACGAAGTAGATTGAGGAAGTACTTCAAAGGTTTAATATAGACAAGGCTAAAGCGGTTAGTTATCCTCTTGCTAACCACTTTAAATTAACTTTGAAACAATGTCCTTCCACAGAAAAAAAGAAAGAAGAGATGGACAAAGTTCCATATGCTTCAACAGTTGGGAGTTTGATGTATGTCATGGTGTGCACACTGCCAGATATCTCTCACTCGGTGGGAGTAGTGAGTCGGTTCCTTTCTAATCCTGGTAAGAAACATTGGGCTACGGTGAAATGGATTATGAAATATCTTTATGGAACCTCTAAAATATGTTTATGCTTTGGAGGTGATAAAACTGTGTTAGTTGGATACACAGATGCAGATATGGGAGGCGATGTTGACTCAAGAAAGTTTACATCAGGTTATTTGATTTCATTTGTAGGAGGAGTTATGCCATGGCAGTCAAGGCTATAAAAATGTGTTGCTCTCTCAACAACAGAAGCAAAATTCATTACTGCAACTGCAGCATGTAAAGAGCTCCTGTGGATGAAAAAATTCTTAGAAGAAATTGGATTTTAGCAAGAAAGATATTCACTTTATTGTGATAGTCAGGGTGCCATTCATCTTGGAAAGAATTCCTCCTTCCATTCTAGATCAAAGCATATTGATGTGAGATACCACTGGATAAGAGATACGTTGGAGAAGAAGTTTTTACAACTTGAAAAAGATTCATACTGAAGAGAATGGTATAGACATGTTAATAAAAATTCTTGCAAAAGAAAAGTTCAAATTCTGTCAATCATCTGCAGAAATGACAGTTAATCTATATGGTTGGTAGGGGGAGAATTGTTGGTCATTACCAACCATTATTGTATTTCATTGACTAATTTAAAAAAAAACTAGTTGAAAATAGTTGTTGGCCTAATTAATTTAGGCCAACAACCACATGGGAAGGCCCATATATATGGCATTTCCCTTCCTCTTTAACACACCAAGGAGAGAGAAGAAAGAGTGAGAAAAATCTTGTGAGAAGTGTAAGTCAAAGCAAAATTGCTTTGATGAGTTGAGTAAAAATTGAGAGATAATTATTTAGGGAGTGACAAAATAGTGAAGTTGTTTAACTTTTAGAGTGTTTGAAAAACACTTGAGTGTCACTATTTTGGATTTATCTTGATTGCAAATTATTGTACCTCTAGAAATTTTTCTAGAGAAGTATCTATCTTGTAATCCTATTATTTTTAATAGTGAAAGAATATTTTTCAGAGTTTGGCCCTTGGACATAATCCAAGTAAAAGGGTAAACCACATTAAATTTGGTGTGATATTTTGTCTTAAATTTATAGTTATTATCAAGGGCAATTGTTTTTCTCATATTGTGCTATTAATTATCCGAGTAAAATTCTGTCTAAGAAGACTAAATTTTAAGTGGGATATTTTGTGACTCCTCCAGCCTTTCTTGAAAATTTCTTGGTATTTATTTTTAGTACAATGTTTTATATACTATTTATTTGTATAATAGCAAGTAATTTGTGTATTATTAACACCCGCTGCATAACAATAATGTCTCTATTGTAGAAGAAAAAAGGATTTCTTCTATTACTCCTGTTAGTAGTACTAACAAAATTAGGGGTAGGCGTTCAGTCGGTTGGTTAGAATAAATTTTTTTATTGATTATTCTTATTGAGGTTTTTTTTACCAAACCTACCAAATTTCAATTTTGATCGGTTAGGTTCGATTAATTTACCTATTAGTTAAATTATTTTTGTTTTATAATAAAAATTATATTTATAATAAAAAATTAATATAGCTAAATAATTAAATAAAAATTAGTAAAGACCTAAACAAAAAAATTACTTTATTTTGCAATAAAAAAAATTAATGTAATTAAAGAACTAAAGAAAAAAATTAATAAATAATTAAATAATTTTTTTATTTTTGATTAACAATTAACTGACTGAACCATACCAATTAACAGTTAACTAAATAAAAATCGAATTAATCTAATTTTCTTAACCGAATCGACCATGACCAAATCAAATATTTGGTCGGTTAATCATTAAATACTCACTCCTTAAATAGAAATAGAGATAAGATATATGCCTCTATGGAGATTATTATCTACAATATATGCAAATTATATAGTTATAAAAAAGGTGATTAACTTTTATTTGTTATCTCTAATTTTGTTAAGGATAAATGAATTTTAGAACCACATATGCAGTACATAAGAAAATAATTAATATATTAAACATTTTCCCTCCTTTTATATATTTCAATTTAAATATATTATTCAGATTATACATATAAGTGAAAAAAGAACAAATACAAGCTTAATATTTTCTGTTACTATGAAATTATAGTTAAGTGTATAAAATACTCACTTTTTTTTTTTTTTGCTCTCACAATTTAGCTTTTTCATTTTTTTTATATTTAGATAGATATAATTGTGTCAAAAAAAATTAACTGAAACACAATTTGTTTTATAAGAATTCAATTATTATTCATGAATTGGATTTTAAAGTGGATAAAGGAGTTTCAACTCAAAAATATTAGAATTATCTATAAAATTAAAAGATATCAAACATTCTCATGTTGTTATCGGGTTAAAATATTAATTAAAATTTAATGATTAAATAAAAAAATTCTTTATAAAACCTTATTATAATTTAAACAAATTATGGTAATTATAATTTAAAAAAATTGTAGTTTTGGAATGAGTTCATGTATATAATGATTTATCTATGCAGAGAAAAAAAATTCCCGTGGATGCCACTCTGTTAAATTGGGTAATAAACTAATAATGTTAGTAGTAGTATGGTCGTGAGGACTTCAAGTTGCACTAAAGAAGAGGTGGATGCTACCAATGAGCATCGGTTCAGATAGATGAGGATTTAAATTCCCTTAAACAATGTTTTGGATTTAATTCTCGATCTTAATATTGTGTATGAAAAAAATGTCATTGGAAAGATATCCAAAATAGAATTAATCTTAAACCGTTACATGAATAGGGATACTTATTATTTAAAAAAAAAAAAAAAAAGAAGAGGTGAATATTATTCTTATACAGTGTGGAAATCTTAATGGCGGCCCACCGAATGCATCAACCAATCAAAAATTTTGGCCTGTAATATTTTTGCACATATGAGTCCCTTTAATAATTGTTTTTATATTAATAATATAGATAAGCAAGTCCCACCAATAATATTTAACGGCATTGAATTTTCAATCGACGCTTAAATAAAAACTTTTTCTAAGTTTGGTGCATTTTTTAGCCAAAATAAATATTTGATTTTAAGTTATATTTATGCAAAAATTTTGAGTGTTTTTTTATACCTTCTTTCATTCAAAAATTTCAAAAGCTTGAAAAAAAAAATTCTTTATGAATTTTATTGATTCAAAAACTGTTATCCCAGTCTAAAAAAAATATATCTTATATATGGTGTATTATAGAAATATTAATAAACCAAATAAGGAAACTACTTAAAAAATAATAAACAGTAAAAAAATAAATACATATAAAAGAAATATTCATTGTATTTATAACAATATTATCCTTCAAATAAAAATAAGATTTTCCAGCGCAAAAAAAATTCACATTAGCCTTTTGCTAATATGCAAGCACAAAAAGAAGTTCTATTTTTAATAAGTGAGGAATGAATGACTTTAAAATATTCATGTGTTTGAATTTCAAAATTTAAGTTTCAAATTCATACTCTATTCTTAAAACCCATTATAATATATCACGTATGTTATAAGCATATATACTCTATGGTGGTTGGATTTTACTTATTAACTCATTATTTTATGGATGAATAATATGGTGGCTTTTTTAGTTAATTTCAAATATTATTTAATGCATAGTTAGGGTTAATAATACTTCAATAACTCAAAATGAAATAATATTAAAACCCAGAAAAAAAGCTAATGAGATATTAAATCATTTTCTATTTTTCTCATAAATATCTAATTTTTCAAACCCAATAAAGGATTGGCGATTTTTTTAGAATTGAGTATTCATCCTCTTTTTTTAACACGTCTGACCAAGTGGGGATTTCCTATCTTTTTTTAGATTCATATTCCCTAAGAATTTGATCATAAATAGTGTCAAAGTCTTAAGAAATATTCCCCCAACAGTTTGAGATGAAAATCCTTACAGTCATAAATTAAAGTAGAATACAAGAACATTATATTAAGGCATTCATAATGGGACAACAGGAATAATATCACCACTCTCAAAATAAGATTGTAATTATATCACTCTTAATTAGTTAAAATCTAACTGCGAATAACGTAAAAGATGTAATGATAAAAAAGAAAGATAATAAATTTATGTGGTTCACCAGCAAAAAGAAGCAAAATTCATTAATCAAATCAGATAAAAGACAAAAAATTTAGAATAATATTGAAATTATAACTTTCCGAAATGACTCTCTCTAATACAAAATAATTAGATTTCTCTAGCACAATTATCAAGGTAGAAGCCTCACATTGAATAAAAAATAAAAATTTATTTTTATAATATTTCTATTTATAATACAGTAGGATTCTCACTCAATTAGAAATAATTTTAAAATAAAAATTCTATTTTATGTAGTAATATTTCATTAGAATTTTGAGTCATAGTTTCTAACAATCATTGCACATTTTATTTCACATGTGAAAATCTAGGCATTAAGAACATTGATTCTAACCTATGAATTGTTATACGGTCCTAAAGAAAAACAGGAGAAATGGGATAAAGAAATCGAAATATATCTCTTTTTTTAACGCCATTTGCGTGAGTCTTTTTCTTCTAAATCTTTTGTCGAAAGGACTAGACCAAGCTTTATTTTTTTTAATTATTTTTATTTTAAAAATTAGAATAAAACTTTTTACAATTTGAATTTGATTAAATAATTATAAATATTTTTTTTATTATGGATCTAATTATATTGAATTGATTGCCACGTTATGGAAAATACCATTTTTTTTTGTTAATATTATATATCATGTCAATGTCAAAGCATCATAAAATTGACAATATTAATGTGTCAACTCAAATTGCAAATGCATGAAGTGTGAAACTCTTTTTTTTCCAAATGAAATCACTAAAATGAAATACGAAAGTACTAAAACATATTATGCTATTTTTGTAAATTCTCTGTTCTTTTTTAAAGTAGGAGAAAATAGGCAAGAAAAAAAACTCAAAATAAAACATTCCTCAAAAAATTAAAAGATTTCTTGAAAAGAGTGTTTAAACATTCAAATGCACAAGAGCAAAAAATTACAATTATAATTCTATTTAGAAAAGATAATCCATTAATTTTAAAAAAAAAAAACACACAAGTACACATATCTCATTATAAAAAAATTTATACTTACAATAAAAAATTAACATAGGGACCACTGAATGCATCAACCAATCAAAGGTTTTGGCCTATGATATTTTTTGCACATGTGGTTTCCAGTCTAAAAAGTACATGCTATATATGGTGTATTATAGAAATATTAATAAACCAAATAAGAAAACTACTCAAAAAACAACAAAGGGTAAAAAAATAAATACATATAAAAAAATAAAAAATATTCAATATATTTAAAACAAATATTATCCATCAAAATAAAAATAAGATTTTCTAGCGCAAAAAAAATCACATTAGCCTTTTGCCGATGATGCAAGCACAAAAAAATGGTCTACTTCTAATAAGAATAAACATATTTTTATATTTGAAGTAAAAAAAAATGTGAGTGAAAAAAAAATATTATTATAAGTGAAGAATGAATGACTTTAAAATATTCATGTGTTTGAAATTCAAAATTTAAGTTTCAAACTCATACTCTATTTTTAAAACCCGTTATAATATATCACTGTATTTTATAAGAATATATATTCTATGGTGGTTGGATTTTACTTATTAACTTTTTTATTTTATGGATGAATAATATGATGATTTTTTTAGTTAATTTCAAATATTATTTAATGAGTAGTTAGAGTTAATAATACTTCAATAGTTAGAGTTAATAATATTTCAATAACTCAAAATGAAATAATATTAAGACCCAGAAAAAAAGCTGATGGGATACTAATTCATTTTCAATTTTTCCCATAAGTATCTAATTTTTTAAATCTAGTAAAGTGTTAGAGATTTTTTCATAATTGAGTATTCAACCTTTTTTTTCATTCGCCTGACCAAGTGGGGATTCCCCTATATTCATTTTTAGGTTCATATTCTCTAAGAATTTGATCATAAATAGTATCAAAATGTTAAAAAATATTCTACCGACACTTTGATATGAAAATCCTTACTCACAGTCATAAAATAAAAGTAGAGGACGACAACATTATATTAAGGCATTTGTGAAGGCAACGAGAATAATACTCACCATTCTCAAAATAAGATTGTAATTATATGACTCTTAATTAGTTAAAATTTAACTGCGGATAATGTAAAAGATGTAATGACAAAAAAATATATAATATATTTACGTTGTTCATCAACAAAAAGAAGCAAATGCATTAATCAAATTAGATAGATATAAAATTTAGAAAAGAAAATAACATTTAAAATTTTAAATCAAATTCAACCAATGCAGTATCTACTCTAAAAAAATAATATTGAAATTATAACTTTCTTAAATGACTCTCTCCAATACAAAATAATTAGATTTCTCTAGCATAATTATCAAGGTAAAAGCCCGTAACGCATTGAATAAAAACTAACAAATTTCCTTTACAGTATTCCTATTTATAATACGATAGGGATTCTCACTCAATTAAAAATAATATTAAAATAAAAATTCTATTTTATATAGTAATATTTCATTAGAATTTTGAGTTATGGTTTCTAACAATCATGCACATTTTATTTCATATATGAAAATCTAGGCATTAAGACCATTGATTCCAACCTATGAATTGTTATATGGTCCTCAAGATAAACATGAGAAATGGGATAACAATAAAACGGCAAAGCAACGCCAATATAAAATGCTTTTACATGATGTTTCATAATGTAATACTCAATTTCACCTTAAAACATATCCTTTAATCATTTTACAATTTATATAAGAACAAAAACAAGTATGGGCCCAAAAGATCTAATATGCAATTCAAATCCTATAGTTACTATTTTGGTTCAAATTGACACCAAGTGTCTAGCTTCGAAGGTAAATCATATCACAGTGACGTTAAGCGTCTAGCCCCGAAGGTAAATCATATATCAATGATGCATAGCGTCTTAACCCGAAGGCAAATAATGAGGATAACCTCATAGGCATGCCACTAAACACAGAACTTTGAAAATTGAATAACATACTAGACACACAAATAATTCATATTCAACTTTTTCTCATTTTTTCATAATTAACTAGGCTCATTGTCTCATTTCTCATTATCAATTAGGCACATTGCCTCATTTTTCTCATTTTTCTCGCATTGCTTCATTTCCTCATTTTTCATCATATTGCATCATTTTTCACCTTTTTTTTGTCTTTTTCTCATTCATATTAATGTTAATTTATCTTAATTCATCATATTTCATCAATTCATCACAATGCATCACATTTCACATAAAAAACATATTACCTAAATATTTTGGGTTATTTTCACATAATTCACATGTAAACCAATTTTATTCAATTTAGCCATTGACAATGGCTTTTCACAATCCAAATAATGCATACATAACAATCACATGTCATAGCACCATGTTCATGAATGGTCAATGTATCAAGTAGCGTCACACATTTTTTATCCAAAATGTGTTAAGCCCAAATGTAATTCAATTATGCCACATTTATCAAGAGTTTGTACATACCTTATAAAGCACGCAAAAACAAGCTCAAAATCAACCTCCACCCTTGTGAGTGGAAATTTTCGCCCTCACTCCCACATGAAATGGTTCTTACGTCTTTGACACTGTTAGGCTTAGGGCCTTAGAGAATACGAGCCTAAATCCTGAGAAAATGAAGTAGCCACCCGGATGGGCCTGGAAAAAAAAAGGTGGATGACTTGATTCCTAAGAAATCTCCAACCCCTTAATGAGTTCGAAAAGTTGGGTACGTGTAGGGAATGTAAGAAGTGACCCAGTACTCCCACAACGCCCGGTTCATTGGAATCGACCTCCTTTTCAGGTCTTAATATTATAAAATTCTTAAATATAATGATATTATCCATATTACATGCAATAATTAAAATAAAGCATCATTATATTAAAATCAAAGCGGTGTTTAAAAAAAATAAATGGACACCCATCCGAGGATGAAAACATGTCATTACATTGTCCAATGTCTAAAACTAAATAGGACACCCATTAATTACATAATGACTAATTAATGAGGTACCCAATCATTAAAGCATACCTCTTACAATTTCAATAAACAAATAATAATTAAAATAATCATCCATGATAAATTAAATAAATCAAACGTTGAAATCAAATAAATCAATCATTAAAATATATAATAAAGTATGTAATTAAATTTAGAACTAAATAAAGTAATAAATATATAAGTTTAGAGTTTATATATTAAATTAGGGTTTTGGAATTAATATAAATATTATTTAGAATATTTAGGCTACTATAAAGATTTTGAAAAAGTGGAGTTACTTGGGGTTTTATGGTTTAGATTTACAAAATTAATATTATTATCATAACTTTAAAAATATGAGGCTACTGTGAAAGTTTTAGAAAATATAATCAATTAGAATTTTAGGTTTTAAGAAGAAAAAAGGATTTAGGGTTTAAATAAATTATGAAAATAGAATTAAAATTTTGGAAGTTAGAAAAAGATAAACTACTGTAATGATACATAAAAAATCCAAATAAGTCTACTGTATAAATTAAACTAATAGTTAACAAACATATTTGATGTTTTAAAATTATCAAAACATGTTATAAATTAATTTAGAATGAACCTTTATTTTTGGCTCCTCCAAAATTAATTTGTTGATCCAAGAATTTGTCTAAATTACCTATGTTTTTTGTTGAGAAAAATCATTGCTTCTGCCTGAAATAATGGTTATATATTTACTGCCTTTTGCTTATTTTTCTGTGTTGAAGTCTCCATTGTCTCTCCTTTGTTGATGACAAATTGCTAAAGCTCTGTTGCTCTCTGCCTCTTCTTTTGTTTTTATGTTTCTGCCAGAAAAAAAAAGAAAAAAAAAAAAGCAAAACTCCAATCGCTACTATCTCCCCAAAATTTTAGTCCGAATCCTCATCCCCTCCTTATTTTTTTAATGTGATATTTATAAAAAAAAAATAAAAAAAAAATCTAATACTAATTGGTTAAAGAAATAAAATCGTTTAAGGGAATAAAATTATTTAGAAAATAAAATTTTAAAACCGAGTAAAACATTGATTCGTCAAAAATTGGGTGCGGGCCCAGGCTGGCGAGGAACGGATTGCTGGGACGCAATTTCGCTGGGCGAACTGGCTGTTGGGGCGTAATTTCTCTGGGTGAACTAGCGAGGAACAAGCTGCTGGGGCAAGTTGTAAATATTTTTTTTATTATGGATCTAATTATATCGAATTGGATGCCACGTTGTGGAAAATACTATTTTTTTGTTAGTATTATATATCATGTCAATGTCAAAGCATCATAAAATTGACAATATTAATGTGTCAACTCAAATTACAAATGCATGAAGTGTGAAACTCTTTTTTTTTTCCAAAGAAAATCACTAAAATGAAATAAGAAAGTACTAAAATATATTATGCTATTTTGTAAATTCCCTCTTCCTTTTTAAAGTAGGAGAAAATAGACAAGAAAAAAAAACTCAAAATTTAACATTCCTCATAAAATTAAAAGATTTCTTGAAAAGAGTGTTTAAACATTCAAATGCACAAGAACAAAAATTTACAGCTACAATTCTATTTAGAAAAAATAATCCATTAATTTTTTTTTTAAAATACAGGTATACATATCTCATTAGAAAAAAAAAATAAAAGGATAATAATGATAATAATAAAGAGGGAAATATGTTTTTATATATCAACCTTTTCCTTCTTAAAAATTTAACAAAATAAAAATACATTTTCTAAAATCATATTTTCCTTTCTTTCTAACAAAAAAAAAAAAGAAATCTTAATATTTCTTCCATATATTTCCTCTTCTAATATCAGTTTCTATCTTACCCTTTTTTGGGACAATACGAATGAATTTTATTAATAAATGGAGAAAAACATATTTGTGAAACAAGAACTACTCAAAAAAATCAAATCCGATTATGTTCAAACCTATAACCATCCTATAAATATGTGGAAAAAAAATTCTAAAACTTCAGGGTACATTCCAAAAACAAAACCAAAACCAGAAGAAGAATGAAATAAATGCAGTCTTAGTGTAAAGACTCCCTGCTCACAATGCTATAATTGAGATAAAAATGACTTCTAATTATCGTGGGGTTTTACAATCTTGATGGAAGGTGGAGGTCCTCTCCCTTGAAGTTGTTCACATCCAAGATTACAAGCATTTTCACAAAATACAAGCAATGCACCATCTAATTTCATGCATATGGGCATGCAATCTTTAATACATTCAGAAATTGTGGCTTTGTTTGATTCTTGAAGCTCTGAACTTACCATCCCTACCATTGTACACAATAATAGTGTTATAATGATTTTTGAAGTTTTGTAACACATTTTATTATTTTTATATTAATATCTACAATTGATTTATGTTTTTCGTTAGTTCTAAACAAAGCTTTTCTATATAAAGAAAATTATAGTTATAGAAATTTAAATTGTGTTATGCCTTTCTCCCTCCCTCTCTAAATTAGAATGTCTGTAGAATGTCCGAAGAAATATAAGGAGATCATATGGATATTTTTAAATGGTAATCGATTGGCTAAAGTTATATGTACTTATTATATTTTTAGATTTTAATTTTTTAAATTTAACACTTTATGTTATACATAAAATAAAATTTTTATTTTTAAATTTATTTATATGTCATGTAAAAAATAAGAATAAAATGTGAGTTTGAAGTGTGATTTAATAATAGAAATAATTTATATTTAAATAATAAAAGCAATACATCATACGATAAAAACTAAAAATATATCTATATATTTAATATTATATATGGTCCCATTAATTTTTTTATATTTAATAATATACTTATGAAGCATACTAATATTATTTATAATATTTTTGGTCAAAAAATATTATTTTATAATATATTAATGTCAAATCAGTTGTCTGCAGCAACAACATTTTATTGTTAAGGTAGTAGGATTATCTTGCATTTATATATATATATATATATATATAATCTAAACAATGAATGCATCAACACTTACTCCAGCTCTCTAAATAATCCTTGATGGTGTCAAAATGCAAAACTTTAGGTTCCATTCTAAAGAGTTAAATATAGAAATGTCTCTCCTCGTGTCAATAACAAAGTGAGTTTCTTGAAAATATAAAATACCAAGGAAATATAGTTTCTATAAATGAGTTTTTTTATTATTAATTATATAGAAAGGAGTAGAAATATTTAGAATATAAATTTAATATCTAAATGAGAGCAACACAAACTATTGTCAAGTTAAACCTAAATAATATTTATAAATGAGTTATATAATAGTTTCATCTTATTACCAGATAAGTGAAAAAGTTATAGTTTGTAGTTCATTATATTTATAGTGAACCTTGAGACACATTTTTATATAAAAACCAATCATAGCACAATAGAGAAATTATATAAAACAATTGTAATTTCAACTAAGTTAGAATGACAAATTAATTGAATTATAATATAGGAGAGAAATTATATAATATAACTATTATTTCAATTAAAAATTCTAATTAAGATTCCAAACAAGTTAAATACAGGAGAGAAATAATTATATAATACAATTATAATTCTAAATAAGAGTTATAATTAGAATGATAAACCCATTAAATCATAATACACTCCAATTGTTTTCTCACAATTGACGTGATATATATAAATTTAAATTCACGCCAGCTCATTTGAAATGTAAATCTTTTATATATTTTTCTTAAGTAACCACTTGTTTAATAATTTTAATAATTATTTTATATTTTTTTTTATAAAGCCCTAACTCATCCTAGAATTTAGACACAAAAGAAGTAGAAAACAAAAGGCCAAGAAAGAAAAATATCAAATATACTTTTTTTTTTCATCCAATGCCCAATTGAGCAACAGAGTCAAAAGCAAAAAGGCCTAAAACAAGATGGTGGATTGAACGCTTTAACAGAGAATTGCAATCAGCAAAATAGCAAACAGCAAACAAATCTTATAACCCATCAAGAAGATCAAGTTAAAAAAAAATGGTGTTCAATAGCTTGATGATACTATCAGTAGCCCATAAATCAGCAGATGTATGGCAACAAATAGCTCGCATTCAACTTCAAGACCGTGTAAGCAGTCACCAGCTTCTTGATCTAATTTGCTGTTTTCCTCTTCAGCAATTGGGTAATTTTGCTCTTTGGCTATGGACTTTTCTTTGCCTTCCTCCTCCGGATTCCTTCTATCCCTACTCTTATTACTCATCCTCATCATCTTCTGATGAAGATCGTCATCATCATAATCATCTTCCTCTTGTTCGTGGGTCTTCCTCCTCTTCTTCTTCTTCTTCCGCATCCTCTGTTGATCTTCATGACTACTATCACGATTGTCACTCTGATTGATTGACTGATGATGGGTTCTTCTCCAATTTCAGCCCTTTGTTTATAGTAAAACTCTCTCTCTTTCGCTCTCATTTTCTTGTGATTATTTTCACTTTTGTAATGTTGATTTTATGTTCTTTAGATTTTTCCTTTATTATATCTTGAAATTGTTATTGCAATTTGTGCCCTTTTTGCTAATGTGGGATGTTGATATATTTTAGCTGTTAGACTTTAATCATTTGAGATTCTTTTCATATTTTCAATTTAAAAAATGCGGTTTTTCTGCTTATATGTTGATTTTTTTATTTATGGTCTTTTTTTGGGATAATTTTTTTGACAATGAAATTTACAAGTCAAACTTGAATGAAAGAAAAAAAAAAAGGAAGGAATTTCTATCATTCACTATAGAAAAAAAAAAAAAAAAGAATTCTTTCACGTATGATTTGAGGGTAGATGCCATATATGCCATTCTAACCTTCATTAGAATGGCTTGTGCAATTTAATTGAACATGAGTCGCTTGGTTTAATCAATAGGATAAGGAAGTTGGCATAGAATGTGCTGTTGTCTGTAATGTCCAGCAAAAATTTAGATAGAAGCTAGGAAGAGAGAATAGATTAGGAGAAACAGAGGAGATATAATATGGAAAATAGAAGAAGAAGAAGAAGAAGAAGAAGAAGAAAAGAGGGAGAGAGAGGAAGAGAGAGAGGAGAATAATTTGTTAATTCATCGATTTGTTGATTCCTCAGCACCAACGTACTATGAACCTTACAAAATGACAAATTGTAACTAACAAGAGAATGTCTGCTAATTCCCTTAATTCTCTCCTTTGCTGGGACCTACTCCTAGTTACTGAATTTTGTTATTTTGTCCTACTCGCTACTCAGCTACTCAACCTTACTTCCAATTCATACTCCAATCGCTCCACATGCTTCTTCTATCTCTTGTATGTGAAAATGTCACATTCCTTTTCAAGCTTATAGAAGAGATCATGCAAAGCAGGTCTAAATCCTTTGGGTGAAGAGAGTATGCTGTTGTTGGAGTTGAAACGCCCTTTCTTAGAATTTATCCTGCCTTTGCTGGATATGGAAGAGCACATTAAATTATTAAGGATATGAGTATACATACTCACAAAGACTAAAGTATACGGAGATAAAGGAATTTGTCTTTCTCTATTTGGAATTTCCTAATCTCCAACTCTGTAAGTACACGCAGCACCATTAAACAGCCTTTGTTGGTCCTCTCAATGGCTGATTTAAGTTGATTTGAGTTGTATGTCAAGCATCGTTAAAAAGACTTCAATAGGTTTTTTCCTGATATTTTCAATTTCAAGAAACATAATGTCATATAAAATGAATTGAGATTTTTTTTTCCTGATACTTCCAATTTCAAGAAAAAAAAAAGTTAAATGTAAAATGAATGGATTCTTATCTGATATATAAGATTTTCTGAATGGCATTACCTTGGAGGTCACATAAAACTTAAGCTGTCCCAAAATAGCTTCAAGATTGCTGCTATTAAGGCGCAGAGTATATATGATTGCAGAAATGTGTCACCTAATTGACATTCATAGATCCTTTTATTGTGGCTTTGATTGAAAGTGAAACCATGACTGATCATTTGCCTTTTTCAGGTGCTTGCTGATGACTTGCCATGTATTTTGTTGCAGAGTTTGACTAGATAGTGGTTTGGGAGAGATGGCTTCTGCTCTGCCTTGGAGACTAGGCTGTTGGATCATGGAAAACAGATTTTTCCTAGTAAGAAAATTTGAAGGATCTAAATGTATTTTGGCCTGTCTTCTATGTAAACTCATGGCTGCTAATAGTGTTGAATCTTTATAGTCAATATCTGATCCTTATATATTCCATTTTTCTTGGTTTCGTGATATCTATAAGTAAAATTGAATGCAGAATATAATGTTAATTTTGTGTATAGAAATTGTTGTTACTTATGGTTTCCCCTTTGTTTGCATTTAATAATTTTTTTTTTCAAATGAACATGCCATGTTCATCAGCAATATGCAAATTGGTGATCTTGGGTTCATTTTGTTTACATATTTTTTGGGATGAGATGCATCATCATCATCATATCTTATATTTTTGAGTTTGTAGAATAAAGCATATGCAAATTTGTTTTGGCAAGAAAAGATGGTGATGCAATTTGAATTGTTGAAATAAATCTAAGAACTGCATGTTTGAGTACTCGTAAGTTGATTAATAACAAAAATTGTTTCTTACATAATAGTTGGTTTAGACCTTACAGAGATTGGTATTGAAGACAAACTTATCAAAGTATAACCACATCCATATGCTTAGTGATCAAGGGCCTAGATGTTTATTTTCAGAGATAAAATAAAAAATAAAAAAGCAGAAATATATACTAGCAGATGTAGAATATAATATATGTCTGAATAACAGATGTATACATGTTAAAATAAGAAAATAGTATAGGCATTCGACCAATATCTACTGAACATGATAATCTGTGTTATAAATCTTTTTAACTTGGGATCAGAACATCTAACATCAGCCAAATGAAAGATAAAAATCTCAACATCCATAACTTACCCATCTTTGTTCATGGTGTTAACCCCTTCTAATGAGCAACCTTAGCATCTCATGCTTAAGAAGTCATCCAATATGGCTTTCCTAGAGATTTTTGCCTCACTCAAAGGCATGCCTGATATTAGTGGTGAAAGAATATGCTACAGTGTGTTTGAACAAGTGTTGGACAAAATGATGTAGTTATTCATTTTGTTCTGGTCATTAGAAGAGTTATCCACTAAAAGGTCTTGTGCAAATTGTTGAGGAGATAGAAACATCTGGAAAAGGATTAACCCAGGATCTATAAAGATCGCTTTTAATGAGAATATGCCCGCTCTGCTTGAGTATATTTTTCTAGCATCTTTCTTTCATAGGGCTATTCTGGCTTTCCACATGCAGAAAAAGGAAAAAAATAAAAAAATAAAAAAAAGAGGGTGATTCTCATTCTCTTTGCTATGGTTGAAATGGAATACCATAGTTGTAATTTGGCTTCACTGGATATTAGGTAATAATCCTCTTTCATGTAGCATATTCTTTTTGGTCAAGTTCCACATTACAATATTATAACTTCACGGCCCACCTCTTAGGACAGTAACTGTCAGATGGCTTGCAAATATTGCAAATCATACGAAGGGATTGCCCAAGACTATTGACCTTGTATTTTTCTGCTCTCAGAACTATAGAGAACCATGACGTGTTTAAGATTCTATGCTTGGGAATTGAGTCTTCAAAATATAGTTGCATCTTACTAATATATCTAATGTGCCTGATTGGAATTTATGAAAATGCTTATTAAACTTGTCTCCTTAATTTCCTTGGATGGTAGTTGCCTGCTTGTGATTTTTCCTATTATGTTTCTGAAAAAAAAATGAGATCTCGGAAGACAGTTTTTTCTTTTCTTCTTTGGAATCTTCAACTTCATTTCCTGGCAAAATTTCCATCAACTGTCTGTTGGAAAGCCTCCATCTATATCAACTGTCTGTTGTTTAACCATTTTTTTTTCTTGTTTTTGGTTTTTGTGTTTCAATTGGCAAGGAACACATATTATTAAAATATATTTGTTCTTGTTATTTAATGTCTTGAAACAGAAAAACAGGTTGCCATAACATATGAAAATCATAAAAAGTGATTTTTGCATGCTTTCTAAACCCAGTTTCCAAGATATAACTTTTTACTGCTGAAATACAGAAACCAAAAACAGGAAACATAAATGATGCCAAAAGGCCAGTATTTGGAGATTAGAGAATTTGCAAATTTTGAGTATTTTTGGGAGTGCTTATGGTTCATGGATGGGCAACACTCAACTAATTTTGCATTTTGTACTTCCATAGGAGGCTTTTTGGGGGGTTGCAATCCATTTTTGTGAATCCAAATGGAAATTATTTAATTCTCTATGAGATTCAGCATGCTAAAACCGTAAGCCATTTTTGTCCTGAATTAAATTTTTTTTAATTTAGAATATGTTAAGAGCATTTGGCTAGTAGGAGAGACACGTAAAATATAGGAACACAACCAACGTGCAGCACTCAGTCAAACATCTTCTTTATTATGTTGCTCTTTCTTTTTTAATTATGATTGATATTTACTAGAAATTTGCAAGGACAATACCTTCAGATCTGTAGATGGTCTGTGGATAATGTAGATGGTAGCGGACTGGACATTAAAAGGACAGCACATGGATATGATACTATGTTACTAAAATAAAAATATTAAAACAGATGTATAGCCGTATTAAGATGCATAAAATTTGCAATAAGTATATGTGAGAAAAATGTGAGGTAGCTTCAATTGAGGATAAAATAAAAGATTTCAGATTGAGGTAATTTGACTATATGAAATAAAAAACTAGTAATGTGTCTATCAGAAATATTAAACAAGTTAAGGCAGTTATAGTTAGGAGAGATACGGATAAATCTAAACTAAATTGGAAAAAAAAATGATTAAAAATAATTTTATGACCATATATCTTATTGAAAATGCCGTGTATAAGTAAAAAGAAAAATTCATATAGCCGATTTTAATTTGGAGTTGATGCTTAGTTAAGGTGAGGTGAGGTGAGTAAACGTGTAGATGTTTGAGAACAGGTCAAACAATACTATAATTGACTTGAATAGCAAGTTAGTTTAGTAAGTCTTTATATTTATTAGAATAGTCATTGGTTTCCTTGTAAATGGAGGAGTTTATAAAAGTTTAGGCTTACAGTTTAGGTTTGCTGGAGAGACAACATGCAAGTGTGTGCAAGAATGGGGTGGATTATTGATAGAAGTTGATAGATTATTGTATGAGTTGATTAGCACAATTAGGCAAATTGAAGTTTTGGTTGGAAGTGAAGGGTTTTGATAATTATCCTTTTTGAGCATTGGGGAGGAGGATTTGATTTTAAATCTATTACTCATATTATATATGCACTTATTACTATATGTAATATTTTCTTTTGATATTAAGCTTTCAGCAGAGTAAGTGAATCTTGCATTCCTCTATTATTATTTTTATTTTCAGTTTTTTCAGAACACACATCATTTGGGATTTGACTCTTATACCTTTCATCTCAGATTTAGTCACCGTTTTTCTTTCTCTTTTATTCTGCTTGATGTTGCAGGAGCAACAAACTGTTCTTTGAATGCTCATATAAATATCTGACTATGATAATGGTGGGAGAACGTGCACAAATGGTTGATTTTGTCACCAGTTTGGTGAAGAGTAAATTTTTCAAAAATTTACTAATGCATTTTATCATTCTTAAAATTCAATTTATAACAAGTGTAAAATTTAAGGACGAGTGTAATTTACTCGTTTCGTGAATGAAGAAAACATATTTGCATAATTACATTAACAAAACTTAGTGATTTAGTTCGGATCTGATTGCATTTAGTTATAAGGGAACAAGACTTTTATGCAATTTCTGAAGTGGATAGTATGATGCTCCATAACTAGGCATTTTGTTGCTAATTTGCCATTTCCTAATGGCCGGATTCTTTAATAGCAGATAATTACTTGAATTAGTAAAGATCTTATAGTCTATCTTCACTGTGTTTCTATATTTTTAATAATTATCAAAAGGATTATCAATATGAAGAGCTAAAGATTTAACTTTAAAATTTTATTTTTGAGTTCCACTGGATACTTGCACTATAGCTTACTAAAAAAAAATTCTTTTTTGGGTTCCAAAAGGATTTTATTTTATCTTTTTAAATTGAGAAATGAGAGAATGAATTTATTAAAATTTGAATTTCCAACATTTTGCACAATCAATTAAACTGTAATCTAATGGGTAAGCCACATAAATAAGCTTGATTTTCACTCAAATATATATCATTCAAACATAGGAAAAAAATTTTATTAATTTTTTTTTAGTGTGAATAAATATTACGCTTTCACTAATAAATGATAATACGAAAATTATAAAACAAAAATCTTTAAAATCTTAATGTAAATTTATTTTTCTCTGTAATTAATAATAATAATAACACATTGATAGAACTTTAAATTTATGACACTATTTTCTTCATGCAATTTATTTTATAATAATACATTTTTCAAATATCAGAGGTTTTCCTTATGAAAATTGAAATTCGTTCAGCAAATTATACAAATAACTATTAACAAACTTCATAGTTAATTTTAAATAGCAAAAGATCTCATAAATTAAAAAAAAATCTATAAAAATAAAGATAAATTAAATTAGAGAAAAGTAAACAATTAAATATAAAATTGAGTAGTAGTCCATAGTTTAGTCCGAATTGCACGTTTTGGATCAAAATGTGAAGAGTGGGTCGCTTTTCCACCTCCTTTGATTGTCAATGTTTTAACTCTTGATTTATGATAAAACAATTTCCTTTCAAAAAAAGAAAAAATAGTGGCCCCAATGGGAAAAAAAAGAGAAATTTATTATCAACGAGAATTGAAAGAGTAGTCATATTTGGAGATAAGTTTTCTTTTTCTTTTATTGATTAATTGTTTTGTTATATACAGTATACAAATCAATTATAAGGAAACAATAATAATTGGTTTTATTCTGTTGCAGAACCTTCCTATTCTGAAATGTTGACTTGCTAGGATTGAGGCTGAAATACTGGGATATGATGACTCAAACTGATCCCAAATATGCTAACACTCCCGCTCAAGTTAAGTAGTGGGATCTCCGATACTCAACTTGCTCAATATGTTTTTGAATAATCTTCCGTTGACTGCTTTAGTCAAAATGTCAGCAAGTTGATCTTCAGACTTAACATATGGCAGTTCAATAATCCCAGTTTCTAGTTTTTCCTTTATGAAGTGTCTATCCACCTCAACATGTTTAGTTCTGTCATGTTGAACTGGATTTTCAGATATGCTGATTGCTGCTTTGTTGTCGCAAAAAATCTTACATGTATTTGAGGGAGGAAAACCAATCTCTGTAACTAGCTTTCTCAGCCATAATACCTCTGTCAGTCCTCTAGCTACTCCTCGAAACTCTGCCTCAGCACTAGATAGGGCGACAACCTTCTGTTTTTTGCTTCTCCATGTCACAAGGTTCCCACCAATCATAGTGAAGTACCCTGAAGTAGACCTTCAGTCGATGGGATTCCCTGCCCAATCAACATCAGTGTAGCTCTGTATTTCAAGATGCCCATGTTTCCTGAACACTACTCCCAATCCAGGAGTTCCTTTAAGGTATCTTATGATTCTGAGCACAGCTTCTAAGTGACTCTTCTGAGGATGATGCATAAACTGACTCACCACTCCAACAGCATATGCAATGTCTGGACGAGTGTGGGATAAGTAGATAAGCTTCCCCACAAGTCGCTGATACCTTTCTCGATCAGTTGCTTCAGCACCTTCCACAATCTGTAGGCCATGATTAACAGTAATTGAGGTGTCAACAGGTTTACAGTCAACCATACCTGTTTCAGCCAAAAAATCTAAAATATACTTCCTTTGGCAAATAAATATTCCTTGTTTGGATCTGAGGACTTCAATGCCAAGGAAATATTTTAGTGCTCCCAAGTCTTTCATCTCAAATTCAGCAAACAACTTCCCTCTGAGTCTGGTCATTTCTTCAATGTCATCTCCTGTAATAATCATGTCGTCAACATAGATTATTAGGCAAGTAACTAATTCATCACGTCGTTTAAGGAAAAGGGTGTGATCAGAGTTGCTTTGAACAAATCCATTATTCTTCATAGCAGTGGTGAACCTCCCAAACCATGCTCTTGGTGACTGTTTTAACCCATACAAAGACTTCCTTAGACGACAAACTTCTCCTTTTCTGAAATTGTTTGAAAAACCAGGAGGTGTTTCCATGTACACCTCTTCTTTAAGATCGCCATGCAAGAAGGCATTTTTGACATCAAATTGATGGAGGGGCCATCCTTTGTTAGCAGCAATAGAGAATAACACTCTTATAGTATCTATCTTTGCGACGGGAGAAAACGTCTCTGAGTAATCAATCCCGTAGGTTTGTGTGTATCCTTTAGCTACTAATCGAGCCTTGTATCTTTCAACTGTCCCATCTGGCTTGTATTTAACTGTGAAGATCCATCGACATCCTACCGGTTTCTTTCCCTCTGGTAACTGGCACTTTTCCCATGTTCCATTTTTAGTTAGCGCCTTCATTTCGTCTTCCATGGCTTTTGTCCAGTTTTCTGATTTTAGGGCTTCCTCCACAGTGGTAGGAGTTGTTTCTTCATAGAGCTTAGTCATGAAAGCTCTGGCTGTCTCTGATAAGTTTCCCTCCCCCATACCACTCAGAGGATACTTCGAGCTTAGCACTTCTTTCTCAGGAGAGTATCTCTTAGGAGGAATCCCTCGGTTGCTTCTGGGAGGGAGAATATATATGTCTGCATGTTCTTCTGGTTCAGTACCCTCTTCAGATATATGATTCATAGGAGAGTCTTCTTCTGTCACATCATGAGTATTATAAAACAAATCCTCAAACAAATCAGAGTTCCTTACCTCAGGTATTGGGCTGGAGGGAGATGCATCTTCAGTAGCTTTAAGTCCCTCAGTTTGTACTATTGCTTCAGAGTCTAGCCCGGTGGTACTATTAACTTGTTCTTTTGGGCCTACTTCAGGACTTAGTTCTAGACTAGGTAACCAACCTAGGGTGTCACTTTCACTCCTCTCCCCCTGACCACTTGGTTGGTTATTATAAAAGGTCTCAGTTTCTAAGAAGTCACAGTTCATTGTTGTAAACATTCGTCTGTTCTTAGGATCATAACATCTATACCCTTTCTGATTTATCCCATACCCTAAAAAAACACATTTAATGGCACAAGGGTCAAATTTAGTTCTGTCAACCTTGGGAATATGTACAAACACAGAACATCCAAAGACTCGGGGTTCGAGGTTAAGTGAGGATGGGACTTGGGTTTTCTGGGATAGAACCTGGATAGGAGTTTTAAGGTTAAGAATTTTTGTAGGAAGTCTATTCAGGAGATAGGTAGCTATGGCTACAGCTTCTGGCCAGAATGATTTGGGGACATGGGATTCGATCAGTAAGGCTCGTGTCATTTCTAAAAGGATGCGGTTTTTTCTCTCAGCTACACCATTCTGTTCAGGTGTATGTGGGCAAGTAGTTTGATGAACTATGCCCTTTTCTTGGGTAAAGGTTTGCATGGTGGAGTTTAAAAATTCGCCTCCATTGTCGGATCTAAGGATTTGGATGCCTGTGTTGAACTGATTTTTTATCATATTATAAAACAGAATAAATTTAGTAGCCACTTCAGATTTGTGTTTCAAAAAATATACCCATGTCATGCGGGTACAGTCATCAACAAATAGTAAAAAATATCTAAAACCTTGACCGCCCACTACTGGTGCCGGTCCCCACACATCTGAATGAACCAAAGAAAATACTGTTTCTGTTCTGGTATTATTAAGACGATAAGTTTGTCTGTGACTCTTAGCAAACATACAAGTTTCACAATTTAAACTATCAATGGACTTAAAAAACTTAGGAAAGAGTAGTTTTAAATAACCAGTTGAGGGGTGTCCTAGGCGACGATGCCATAACCAAGCTTCCCTATCCGCAGTCCCATGAGCAAGCATCACAGTACCGTGTTGGGCAACCTCATCCACATAGTACAGTCCAAGTCGCTCAGTGCCACGTCCAATGATCTCCCCCGTCCGAATATCCTGTAATAGACAGAAAGTAGGTGCCATTAGAATAATGCAGTTTAACTCTTTTGTTACATGACTGATGGAGAGTAGTTTGTGGGACAAGGCCGGAACATAGAGACAATTTGAAATTTTTAACTTAGGAGAAATTTCTATTGACCCTGCTCCTTTAACCGGAACAACTCCCCCATTAGCAGTTTTCACATGAGTTTTTGTAGGTTCTGAAGGTTGAACAATATCTCTAGAATCACAAGTCATAGTATCTGTGGCCCCACAATCAAATACCCATTCTCTTCCTTTGCTTTGATTTTGTATTAAATTTGCCACGCATAATTTTCCATGTCCAGGGGTCATATTATAATTTTCGGAATTATTAGGGGCCTGATTATTATTCTGGAGGGTGCAATTGAAGTTATAATGTAAATCTGTATCAATTTGTGCATCAAACAAATTTAAAGGCTCAAAAATGGAAGAATCAAAAGTTTGAGGGTTTGAGTGAAATTTCTCAAACCCTTTACCTATAAATGAATTATTTCCAATTTTTGCCTCAACCCTAGCCGCTCCAGCCATCATTGCTCTGCTTTCTGTATCACATCCATGGCTGCCACCGCTGCTGCTGGTAGCGCCGTCGGTGTTGCTCACGGCGGTGGCGACCTTCCCCGACGCTGTTCCTTTATTCCGATGCTTGTCAGTCCACCACTCAGGATAGCCTACTAATTCAAAACACTGTTCTTTTAAATTTTTAGCCATCCCACAATGCGAACACCGGAGTTTGCTTTTATCTGGCCGGAGAGATGAGTCCTTTGATCGGGTTTCTGACCGGCGCTGCCGTCCTCGTAACTCGAGACCCATTGCTTCCGTATTTTTTGATCTCCCAGTAATGAGGAGTCCATCCCCGATCCCTTGTGATGTCTGATCTCCCCCTATTGTCGATCCTCCCAAAATACTTGCTCTTGCAGCCTCCTTCCTCACCATGGCATACGCCACTTCTGCTGAAGGGAGAGGATCGGTCCTCAAAATTTCCCTCTTGATCTGATCGTGTTTGTTATCTATGGCATTTAAGAACTGAAACAATTTTTGCTCTTGTCTGATGGTGTTGTATTTGGCGATGTCTGTTATGCAGGTCATAGGATTGGGCTCTCTCCGATCAATCTCGCCCCATACTCCTTGGAGATTGAGCCAGAAATCCTCTAGTTTGGCTGTCCCTTGTTTCAGTCCATTTGCCTTGGCATGGAGGTCGAACACTTGAAGTTTATCTCGGCCACTGCTGTAAGTAATGGCAAGAGCGGTCCAAAGATCTTTTGTGGTTGGGTATTCGGTAAGATTGTTCGCAATCTGAGGTTCTATGTTTTGTATAAGCCATGAGAAAACAACAAGATCTTCTTGTTCCCATTTGTCATAACCTGGGTCTGTATTCTGAGGAGGTTCAGATCCTCCCATGATGTGATTCAGCAACCTTTTTTATTTTCCCCCGATAGCTACTTTGATCATTCTTGACCAAAGGGCATAGTTCTGGCTATTGAGCTTTACACTGATGGAGAGATTGTCTGGTATACTCTGTTTCTGGTGGGTTTGATCAAGACTATTCTTCAACAAATTGGCTAATCTGATGGTGATATCATCCGTAATGCCTGATGACTCTTCGTCAGACATATTGAGCAGATTTCTGTGCTGATTTTTGTTTTTAAGGTTTTGAGATTGGTAAAGGTATATGATGAGAATGATGGTCTAGATCAGTTTTGGCCATGGATTGACCAGCTCTGATACCATATTATCAACGAGAATTGAAAGAGTAGTCATATTTGGAGATAAGTTTTCTTTTTCTTTTATTGATTAATTGTTTTGTTATATACAGTATACAAATCAATTATAAGGAAACAATAATAATTGGTTTTATTCTGTTGCAGAACCTTCCTATTCTGAAATGTTGACTTGCTAGGATTGAGGCTGAAATACTGGGATATGATGACTCAAACTGATCCCAAATATGCTAACAAAATTAGATGATAATGTTACTTTCTTAATTTTTTAATAAATATTCCATAATTTTTGAAAAAAAAACTCTTTTTTTAATTTAACTAAAATATTTTATATCTATATTTTTGTTATATTATATATATACTAGATGTATACATATAGAAATAAGTATTTTTAAAATAAAAATTATAAAGTGAATAATTAAAAAAAGTATTTTTAAAAATATTTACTTTTAAAAAAGGAGTTATTTTTCCAAAAGTCGAAAAAATAGAATAAAGAAAATACCAGCATAGACTAGGTGTATATAAATTGGGCTAATTAAAATTAGATAAAATCAATATTTTTTTTATTAAAATATATTTTATTTAGTTTTGGTAAACCATATAAATATTATCATAGAATTAGGTAATTGCATAGTAAGAGGTGCTTGTGGGTTTGACTTTAGTGGATTACAAGTTCACATTCTCTCTTAGCTTTTTTCCACAAATCATCAAAGATTTTTTTAGGCTTTATAATCTCACTTTTTATAATCTTCTCCTCATACTTTAATCATGAATTTATAAATCAATGTTTTTGTGTTAATAATGCCTTACTCTAATCAACAATTGACATTTGATTGTCATTTAGTAGCCACTGTCTGTTTGACATCTTTTTTGTTTTTAATATAAATTTGAGAATGTGAATCTTAAATTCTAATGAGTTTATTTTCATTTTAATTGAATAATTTTTTTTTTCTATTTCATAAATATGGAATTACCCACATTTAACTTGGCAGTAACATTATATTGTAAATGTCAATGTATCTTTAAATGCATTTCAAAAAAAAAAATTAATTTTGACTAACAGAAAAATGATAGGAAGAAAACTCCAACCATCCTTAAATATAATAATAATAATAATAATAATAATAATAATAATAATAATAATAATAATAATAATAATATAGCAATATCAGTGTATTGTTATATTAATCTTCTCTTTTGGAGTAATTTATATCCACTCTATGTCTGTGGAATTAAATCTCTTTTGAATATCTAAGCTACATTTTGTTAGAAAATTTAATTTATATAATAAAAAAAAATTCAGAGTCTATTTGAAAATAAAATTAAACAATTCATTTGGAAATGGGAAATGAACATTTAAACTATTTATAATTTCTAAAAACTAATTTTAATTTTTAATTTTATGAAATTGAATATTATTAAATTAAAAATTAATGGAATTGCACAAAAATTTCTAAAAGCAATATGATTGTTTTGAAAATTTTCATCCAATATTGACAAATCAAAAGAAGAATCTCATCAAATGAATCTCAATATTAGTAATTATTCCTATCCACATACTGAAATATTTTAACAGTGTAATTATTAGATGAATAATTAACAATTATTACCAAACACTTAGTTTTTGTTCTAAAAACTTGCATTTGCAATCACAACACTTCAAGGATGTTCATACCTTTTTTTATATATATATTAAATATTTTTGAGTTTTTATATATTTTGATTTTTTAAAATTGCTCTTACTTAACATAATGATAAATGCATATTTCATCTAAATAAAACATTTAAATTCCAATTCTCTTTCTTAAAAAATTTAAATAGTTGGGATGTAGCGTTTAATGTTTGAACTTGAATAATTATTTTAAAATATTTGATAAAATTAATATTTTTTTTTCCATTCTAAATTGATATACACAATTTATATTTCACAAAAAATTAGAAAAATTAGTTATTTTAATAAAAAAAAATGTAAATTTACTCATGCTTTTTCCATTGTTTATTCTACTTTAATTTGAGATATATTCATTACTATTATTGATTTTTTTTCATTAATCAAAATTAGTTAATTATCTAGAGTTATAAGTTAATATATATAATGAACATACTTAGAAAATATAATATTAAACGTAAAATTTTCAATTTTTAAAGTGATTGTCAATAAATAATGATACTTAAAAATAAAAAATAATTGACAAAAATAAGAAAATTATTTTTTATAAATAATGTTAGGTGTAATATAATATAAATTTAATGTATTAACTAATTTATTAAAAAGAAATGTATCTAATAATTTAGAACAAAATAAATATTTGAAATAATATTTCAAAATTTATAACTATTAGTATTTAATCCTCTAATTATTGCTAAATTAAATAGAAATTTGATCTATTAAATTTAAAAAAAAATAAATATTTCAAACTTAAGATGTTTGGTATGAGAAACTCTAATATCATATACCAACAAATCACTCAAATTTTATCTAAAAAATGATCACTCAACTTAAAATTTTAGGGTATTGTTGGAAATTATTTTTATTTTTTGATTTCAGTTTTTTTTTAAAAAAAATAAAATAAATTAAAAATGCATTAAGTAACATTACTAAGTTTTATTATTTTCTGCGCTATTTTTTTGCTACTTTTATTCTTTTACAAATTCAATTATAAAAATAAGAGATTTATTTTTTAAAAAAATATTTTCTTTATTTTTAATAATTTTATTTTATTTTAATAATTATATATAATAGCCAATTAATATTATGATACATCATTAAAATAAATAATATAATTTTTTTAATAGATGAATAAAATATGTTTTTGTATATTTATAATAAAAAATTATAATATAATTTTTAAAAATATAAAATATATTTTTAAAAAATACAAAATAAAAATAAAAAATAATTTTTTTAATTTAAAAAATAAAAAACTAAACACTTACAATATAACTGGATAACTTCAAATTTTTAGGTTTTAAATTTTTAGGCGTGGCTTAAGAACAGTACATAATTTTTTTATAAAAAAAAAAAGAACAGTACATAATTTTTATTTTTTGCTTGAAAAAAAAAATAAGAAAGAGAAAGGAGATATATATATATATATATATATATGTGTGTGTGTGTGTGTTATAAATAAAAGAAGAGAGGATTACAACTATCATCAAATTAAACTCTAATTTAAATATGATGAAACTAATCATAATCTTAATAGAATAAAGTTAATCTAATTAAGTAGTTATCCACATATTTCATAATATTTCTCCTTAGATGACTACCCTTATTAATATACCTCGTTAAAACCTTGATAAGAAAAATTTAGTGGGATAAAAATTTAACGAAGGAAAAAGAGTATAGTATTCATGGGTAATTTCCCTTTAAAAATACATCCAACTAAAGTATTTTAAGTAAATACGTCCCAACATTATATATATGTCTTTTAAAGACTGATATTAATAGTGTCTTTATGAACAAATCTGTTGGACTGTCACTTGAACGAACTTTGCAAACATCAATAAGTTCACGAGTGTAAAAAATTTTAGTGATATTTATTAAGTCTTGTCACATTTATGTAGCTTTACTTGATATGCGCAATGTATAATGCATTATCTTCATGCAATATTATTGATTTGTTGATTTTCTAATTGGTGATCTACAAGCTTCTCTAACATATTTAATTATGGTTCTCAACCATATATATTTACGACTAGCTTCATAAATGACTAATATTTCTGAATGATTTGGTAAAGTAACAATGATTGTATACTTCATATATCGCCATGACATATTAATATTATTACATGTGAATCCATATCAAATTTGCCACGTATATAGCATGGAACATATTTCACTTCATTCCAATGCCTTTTAGTTAATGTAGAAATAAACCTTACAACATAAGTTAACAGCAAAAATAATATCTAGTATTATATTATTAGCAATATATAAAATTGTCCATATTATATTTAGATATAGTACTTCATGACCAAAAATTTCTTTATTATCTTTTTGTAGGCGAAAAGGATTCCCTTTTATATCAAGAGAGCCATTAGAGTGCTTAATGGATAATATTTATCCATATAAAATTATTTCAAGATGTTTCGATATATTATTTTTTATGAAAAATAATTTCATTTGACAGATACTCAACTTAAAACCAACACAAAATTTTATTCTTCCAAGATTCTTCATTTTAAATTTCTTCTTTAAATAGTTTGCAGTAATTAAGATCTCTTCAGGAGTTTTCACTATATTAACATAAACTGCAACTATATTAAATTATGAATTTATCTTCTGGATAAAAATACATGGGCAAATAAAATTATTTTCATATTTATTTTCTCTAAGTATTCAAATAGGCGATTACACCATATCCACATATATTGATTTAGCTCATACCAGGATCTTTGAAGCACAATATAGTATATTTGTCAAGATATTATATACTTCAGGCATCTTGATGCTTCATTCATCTTAAATCTTTCAGAGATTTTCATATATTTGTCATTATCTAATGAACCATATAAGTAAATTATCACAATATCCATCAAGTATATGTCAAGCCTTTTAGAGGCTGCCAAACATATTAAAAATCTAAAGGTAATAGCATCAATGACAAGGGAATATGTCTCATCATAATTTTTACAAGATCTTTATGAGAATCCTTATACCACAAGTTGTGCCTTATATCTCACAATTCATTTAACTCATTTCTCTTACGAGCCATACGACTAAGTTATCATAATATAATGTTGAGCCCATCAGGAGCTGCCAAAGTAATTTTAAAAGTAATTGCATTCAAAATAGAGAAAATATGCTCTTTTCATAATCTCATTTGATTTATTTATTTATTTTATATACAATACTCCATGGATATGACATCTTCTTGTGTCTGAACCACTGGTCCAAATATTGTACATTTAGCAAATGAATATAGCTCAGCCTAAATTACTTCTTTTGATTTTGGTCAATCACTTCGACGTCGGTAATTTTAAATATTTTTAAGCTCAAACATATTTTGATAATTTCAACAGCAACATATGCAAACATATTATTAACAATAATTTTATCTCTTTCTTACATATTTCTAGATTTTAATGAGATCTCATAATTTTTTAGTACTGAAATCACTTATGGAGTTACTTCTCTAGAAATATGAGTTGTTGATTTATGTTATTTTTTACCTCTTCAAGAGTGTCATTTTAAAATTATTCATTTCTCTTTCTTTTAAAAAATAATAATTTAAATCAAGTAGTCTACCACACTTCATGCATATATTAGATTCATTGAATGTCATATTAATAGAATGTCCTGCGGGGACAATCAATCGAGCATGACTATTAGCAGCTGGAATATATGATTTAGACACCTTCCGTAAAGATATCTGATAACTGATTTGTAACATTTTTCAAATGATTTTGCTTTTGAACTTTCAGTTTATATCGATTTATGCGTGTATCAAAATTGGATAAAGTTGGTATATTCCAACTAATCTTTTGTGCTTTTGGACCTTTAATTTTTTTTCTTTCCCTAATGGTAAGAAAATAACTCACTAAAATTTTGTTTTAGAAAATTTACCGTTAAAGGTTCATAATATCGAATATAAACAATCAAAACCTACATAGATATCAATATAATTTTGATAATCCATTTTAGTTTCTTTGAGAGAATGTAATTAAAATAGATACAATTCAAATAAGAAAATTTAATATCACAAATTTTAATGTCAAATAAGCACAAATTATAAAGTGAAAAACTTGTAATGTGCAGATAGTTAAATACAAATTAAAGATGTAATATAAACTATAATATGTATCCAAACATATATCCAAATGGATATAAAAAATTTTGAGTATGCACATATGCAATAAAATGTTTCATGGCGATATAATCATAAAATACTTTTGACTTAATATGATAATTAAGAAATATTGATCTTAACTTTTATAATTTGAGCAAGAAATTTAGCAAAAGTAATATTATTAGTTGACAATAAACAAATATGTGACCATCGAGTTGAAGAATTAATTAAAACCATAAAGTATTTAAATGATCCACAAGATTAAAGGATATGAATATAAATATTTTTATGTGTTCTTTGAAGAAATTTAAGGGACTCTAAATATAATTTAGATAGTAAATGTCTCATAATTAATCTTCCTTGAGCACAAAGAAGTACAAAAATAATTATTAGACAAAAGAATTTTTTAATTTTTCAGTGGATATCCATTTGTATTCTTAACAATATATCGCATCATGTTTGAACCTGAATGACCAAGACGATCATGTCAAAGTATAAAAATTTTGGGATCTATGCACTCCGGTGCATATAGTGTAACTTAACTGTGTTTATTTTTTATTAAGTACAATCCAAATAAAAAATCCAAATAAAAAATTTAGAATTTCTTAAATATGAATTTCTAGTTCAAATTCGTTGAGTTAACACATAAAAATTCAATATCTCTTTTATTTTGTTTCAATATGATATCCATTGCGACGTATTCTTTAAAACTGAGTAGATTTCTTCAGGATCTACTTGAATACAATGCATCATCGAAATATTATTTTACTCAAATTTAAAATGTTCAAATTCAGAATATAAGATGGACTCTTCTGGAGTCTTTAACCATATTTGCATAATCAGATATTATGTTAATATTAATTTCTATTAGTGTTAACTATAACAAATATTTTCTGATCATGAATAATTATGAGAGTTGTTAGTACTTTTTGATTTCAAAATTGGTAGGAAAAATTTTTTTTACCACAACCCTTTTTATCAATATCTCATTTATAGTCTTGAAAAAATAGCACATTCACTTCAAGGAATGATATTAAGCCAATTGGACGAGTTTAATGATTTTTCATCAAAAGCTAATAATTTTGTTTAGCTACAGGTAAATAAAAAATTAATTTAAAATATTTTGTGAATCTATACTCTCAATATTGCCGCTGCATGAGCATATTTGAGGCATAAAAAGTTTAATATTTACTAAAAATACTGTAATAAATTATTAATAACAAGATAATCAATTTTTTAATTTCTTGTCTGAATAATAAAAAATATCATTATTTCTAAGCGATCTTGTAGGGATGCTTAATTTTTTTCTCTAATATATCTAAGATTCACAATATGAAGGTGAATCTAATTATCAAGTACCTATAATGAAAAATTTCTTCAGAAAATATTAAGGGTAATAAATTCAAATTTTATGAGATTTAACATTATAAATATACCAAATTAAAAAAATTATAAATTAAATAAATTACAGAGTTCGTCAAATAAATAAGAATCAAACAATATAATTAGAGTTTAAATACCATAACTCTAAAATTATATCAAATCATAGTAAATATCATTTTATTTATAAACTTTATTTCAATACATAAATATTTACTTATAATTTTACATCTCTTTTATTTTCGTATACTATATTATATTATTAGATATATAACCATAAACAAAAATAACTATTAAATTTGAATTTTACAAATAAAATTTTAAAATTTTATTTGTTCATTATTTCAAGAGTATATAAATATTGTTAATATATTTAAAATACATATTTCTCAAATCAATACGATATATATATATATATATGTGTTCACAAACTGTAATCTCATTATATGTTGTATATGTTGTCAATATTATTATTTAAGTTTGTAAATTCATGTCAAAAAGTCAATATAAATGTCAATTCTTCTTTACATAATATATGCAAACAGTAACCTTATGGGTAAACACAATATCAGAATTACTCAACTTTCTTTTTACATGTATATGTTATTCATCACATATACAAACATAAATAAAATATTCTATGTGTTACCCAATTCATGAATATAATAATTTTATGATTATGGACAATCATAATCTCACAAATATGAATAAAATTATATACAGTAAAACCCCTAACAAATATTATATATATATTAACCTTAAAATATTACTTAATGATTCAATATGAATGGCTCTGATACTATTTATAAATAAAATTCTAATTATCAATCTAATCAAGATAAATAATGAAATCACTAAAAATATAAAATATAAAAGCGTATCTTAATTTAATAGATATAAAAATTTTCTTAAAAAAATTAGATCTTGATCTCTTCACTATTATAATTTATAGAAATTATCGTGTTGATATCATATTGTAAATAAAAGAATAGAGAAAATAAATAAAGAATGAAAAATCATAGAAATTTTTTTATTATAAATTTTTTATTTTATATCACCTATAATGGAGATATATAGTGATATAAATAGAATATAAATAAAAATAAAAAATTATAGCTATTATTAAATTAAATTTTAATTAAATTTAATTTAATTAATTATAATTTTAATAGAATAAAATTAATTTAATTAAGTGGTAATTCACGTGTTTTATTGTAATATATGAAACATATCGGAGAACAACCGGAAGTTGCAAGTGGCATGGCCAAACACCAATCACGGCAAATGAGTGTGATTTGTACATATTTTTGCCCAATTAGCGGATAGCTTTGTGCACTTTAGCTAAAAGCTGCCAATTTCCTGACACAAATACAATCATGAGGCCAAAAAAGAAGAATAAAAGGTTTATTCATATTAAATTTTAATAACCCATTTGAAATTGCAAAGTATATAAATTTAGTATTTTTTAGAACTGAATTGCACACTAAATCATATTGATATATATATTTTTATTAATTATATATAAAAAAATAATTAAAAAATCGAATTTAAAATCTAAATTGAAACAAAATAAGTTTATAGTCACTAAACTATATTTTAATAATTAATCATATTAATAAGTAATTCACAAATTAATTAATTTAATTTAGTTGACTCAAGTTCAATAATATAAAAATATTATAAATTTTTTATTTATAGATATTTGTAAAAAAAATATAAAAATTCTAAAAATTTAAAAATAATAAAATATACATCATCAATTCAAAAAATCATATATTAAATATAATAAATATAATAAATGAGTCTAAAATTTTAAAGTTCATCACAAATTTTAAAAAATTAAATATTGAAATTAGGTTAGATGTTATCTTTTCTTTAATTTTTATTAAAAATGACTTAATATTTTAAAAAAAATCAATTTTATATAATTTAATTTAGTTTATTCGGTTCCATCAATTTTGATGAATTTAGGAGATTTTTTGTAAATTTAATTTTTTAAAATATTTTAAACTGGACTAATTTTCTATTTTTTAATTAATCGGATCCAACCAACCGATTCAATTCGGTTTTAAAACCACTAATAAAATTAGATACCAAGTTTTTTCATATCTAAAGGGAACGGACATTAAGAGGGTGTTTTTTAAAATTGGAGTTTTTTAGCTTATTATGAATAAGTGATTTTTAGATTATAATCAGATTAAAAATAAGCAGTCAAGCGTTTCTGTAAACTAGTTAATAATCAGCTGATAATTAGTTTATAATCAGTTAAGTGTTTCTGTAAAATCAACTTATAATCAGTTTTTAATTGCAGAAACTGTCAAAATGATCAAACTGTTCCTGAATTTATTTATTGTATTAAAATAATTTTTTAAATGTCAATTTAAAATTTATTTTGTAATAATAATAATAATAATAATAATAATAATAAATTTTAAATAAGAAGAAACATAAAAAAATTTTTATGGGAACTAAAGTGTATAGGGTGGGCAAATTTGGAATATTGAAGATTAGATAGGGATAGTATGGTCTTTTATTTGGTCAAAACTGCTTAAAAATAAATGTTTAAAAAAAAGTAGCAAAACCCAACTTTTAAAAAACTGATTAAAATTATATTATAATCTACTATTTAAGTTTTCAAAAACACTTAAATAAACAACTTATAATTTAAAAACTATTTATAATCAATTTTGACTAACTTTTAAGTTTTGAGAAACACCCTCTAACTTACCAAACTTTTGCCTAGTGGGGTTGTTTTAGGCACCAAACTTGTAGGCAATGGTGACTTAACTTTTATGTGCTTGTTGCCAAATAAAGGTCAATCCTTAAATCATTGTCTCTTCATGTCTAGTCCTTACCCATTTATGATTATTTTATTACATCTTTTTCTTGGGCCCTTTATATTTTATATTTTATTTTGTTAAAAACGAACTTTCCAAGGAAAGATTTTTGCCTCTGTTAGTTGCCTACTTGCTTTATAGTGACATTACATTTTGAGATGCAAGTTGCGATATTATCAAATGACACTAATTCACCATGAAATTATCATCAATATTATATTAATGTGATTGTGGTACGAAAATAATCATGCCATATCTTAGGTTAATTCGATAATTTAAAAATGATATGTTTAATCATTAATATTCATGTATTATGTTATATTAAAATATTTTATTACTAAACGTATTATCTATAAAATATATATACATAACTATTGATTTTAATTTTTTTTAAGGAATGAAAGAATATATAATTTTTTTGAACATAATTGTTAATTAATAAAATGAAAAGGCTAATTTCCTCTCTTAAATAGTAAATTAATTTCAAAAATTATTAAATTAGAAATGTCCTTTTTTGAGTAAATTAAAGAAGAAATAAATTTCCACAAGAATGAAAAAATTGCAAGAAAGCTAATTAATGGAATTATTCCATGACTAATAATTAGCATATGGAATTATTGCATGATTTTCGTGAAAAGCAAACAATCATTTTGAATATAATTTAGATATATAGTTGCTGTCAAAAAAAAAAAATTCAACTTTTAAGTCGCCAAAAGAAAGAAATCAACATTAAAGTAGTTCATAAGAATTATATTTTCCCAGTTCTCATGCCATTGTTTTTGTATGACAATTGGGGCTCCAAAATCTAATATCCCAAAATTTTAAAAATTTTAATTTTAAAAATTAAATAAATATATATATTTAAATAAAAAAGTAAAAAATATATATTATATATATGTTGATACACTTAACATATACAAATCAATATTTTAAATTGGTCAAAAGTTATTTTAAATTATTAAAAATTATTTATGTAGTTAGTGAAAGATAATTTTTTATATATATTAATTAAGTAATATATATTTTACTTGGTGAAAATTTAAAGTAGAGAATTGTATGGTTAAAATAGTAGTAGTTGGTTAGAGATGAGTTTAGGATGTAGCAGCTAATGAACAGACTGACTCGTGACGCCTTCCTATAGCTGTCTCTTTGGCATTTTTCCCAGGAGTGAAAACAAAGCCTTCATCCAGCTGTTGGCTTTAGGCTTGACAAAGGTGACTACTGCTTAGATCAGAGAGAGTTCATCGGATACTGCTAGCTTGCCTTGAAATGAATTGCATGGCTAACAACAAAGCACAAGATTCACTCATTACACTAACCACTGTCCCTAAAGTATGAAGTGAAGCCGGGGATCGGTCTACTAACTAAAGGCCTAGTCTACGTCGGGGAGGGTGAATTCGAATGTACTATCTTTTTCTTGTTTCTCCATTGAAGGCCGGTTATTTTCATTAGAGGAAAGGAGAGATTTACTTCTTCCAAGCTCAAGTAATTGAAGGATTTCAAATATTCAAATTGAAATTTTGGGGATTTTCTTCAGATTTGGTAGGTTTTCAACTTGTTTTCTTAATTTCTCCATGAAAGTTTGTATATGTGTGAATTGGATATTTGGTGTAGTATGTGTTAATGGTTGTATTGATATGTATGAAGCTATTTTGAGTAGTTAATTATGATTTTAGAGTTGGATTGAAGAAATGGTTAAGTTTGGTGAAGAGAATAAGAGTTTTGGATTATGTAATTTTTGAGTTGTGAAGCCATAGTTTTAAATTGTGTATTTTGCTTTTAATTGAGTTGTTTTGATGTATATACAAGTATTTTATAGTAAAATAATGGATATGGTTGAGTTTGAATAGAGTTGAAAAAGGGAAAGAAAGATAACTTTGGATGTGACAATTATGTGTTGATATCAGAATTTTGGCCTGACACGTTCGGTGACACGGCCATATCTTTGGGCGTGTCGATGGTTCTGTTTTCAGTGTTGGTGACACGTGAAGTGACACGTCCATATCACTGAGTGTGTCAAAACTTCTGTAATATTATAGTATTGACACATCCAGTGACACGCCCATATCACTGAGTGGGTCAAAACTTCTGTAATATTATAGTATTAACACATCCAGTGACACGCCCATGTCACTGAGCGTGTCACAGCTACTGTGTTGTAGAAGTTTTGGCATGGATAGGGACACGCCCATGTCTTTGGACGTATCTTATCTGCTGTAATATAGAACTTAGGACACGGTCCTTGATACACCCATATCACTGAGCGTGTCAAAGTTTCTGTGTTGTGGGTTTAAGGCACGGTCATTGACACGCCCGTATTGTTGAGCGTGTCATTTGTAGATTTTGCCCTAGATAGTTCTTTTTCTTATTTTCTTTTGTGTTCTTTATCCTTTTGTTGAGAGCTTTTATATATGCCTATAAGTGTGTTACTAAGTGATTATTTATAATCACATTTGGTTTAGGCTTTGAGGAGACTTAAGTTGCCCAATCCAAGCGTTGAGGGATATCTTGGAAGAGGAGGTTGAAAGTGGTGTTTGAGCTTATTTTGTTGCTTTTAAAGGTAAGTACAAACTTTGAATAATTGATTATATTTTCAAGATATTGGACTTAACACACTTTGGTTAGAAGATGTGTTAAATTACTTACTACATTATTTGTGCATGAGTAATATGCTATGATTTGTATAATGTCATAAATGCATTATATGTAATATGAACTATGTGCAAGATATGATGATGTCTCAAAATGTTTGGGTAATGCAGTTTGTTATGCGTACATTAACTATGTTATGTAAAGCCATTGGTAATTGCTATATTGATATAAATGAGATAAATGAGGCAATATGCCTAACTTGATCATATGAAAAATATGAAAGAAATTGATAATGAAAATATAAAATAATTGTGTGCATAGTATGTTATTCAATTTTCAGAGTTCTGTGTTTGACGGCATGCCTATGACCTAGCAGTCTCTTGAAGCTGGGTTGAGTCTAGCCCTTGAAGTCTAGTTGAGATGTTACATAGGAGGTTATTCTCATTGTGATATGATTTATCTTCGGGGCTAGCTTTTAAGCAATTAGTTGATTTGTCTTCAGAGCTAGACACATGGTGTCAACTTGGACCAAAATAGTAATTCTGAAATTTGAATAGCATATTATATCCTTTGGGCTCATTCTTGTATTTATTTTTATGTGAATTATGAATTGTGGAATAATTGAGCAATATTTAAAGATAAAGTATTATGAGATATAATATTATTATGCATTGTGTATTGTCATTGCATTTGAATTTTATTGTTATCAAAATTTGTATTATTAGACTTTTGGCTTAGCGCTATTATAATTCATCGAGCAGGTGACAGGGTAGATCCGGTTGAGCCAAAGAGTTCGTCTAGACCAAGCAGGATCTAGGCTTGAGATCTTGAGTGCAGAATTGATTGTTAAACATCAAGATCAGAGGTAAACTGCCACCATATACATATTTTATATTTTTGTATATTTGACTTCATGTATGTTATATTATATTTTGATGTATATATATATCGCAAACTACCAAGAATATTTTGGATAAAAATTTTATAATGAAGTTATGTATGTGTTTTAACAAGTAATATTTTATCTATTATTTACATTATATCAATTAAATAATTTAAGTTTATATATATTCGAAAAGTAATGGTTTTTATTAAAATGAGTTGTGACATTCTTATATCGTATATTCATATATTACATATGTTGGGTGTATGTAATATATGTATATAGGGTATAAGGGTGTTACACAAAATTTATTAATACTCCAATTTTATTTTAAAGAAAATATCTAATTTGTACTTAAAACAGTGAAAATATTTTCAAAAATAACTATTTTTTCTTTTGAAAATATTCACTTTTAATTTTTAATTTTAAAAATACTCATTCTTTTTAGAGATATACATAATACATCTAATATACTAAAAATATACATACAATATATTTTTAATTGAATATAAAAAATGAATATTTTTGAAATTGGTTTAAAACTAGAGAGTATTTTAAAAAAATAAATAAAAGTATATGTATATTTGAAATTTTCTTTCTTAAACTAGAAATACAAAGTCATAAATTGTGCTTATCTTTTTTTAAAAAACAATTAATGAATAAAAAATATATAGTGCAAATGCAGGTAGTAAATTGAGAATTGAGAATAAGCAAATTATTTTTTTAAAATTATATCATATGTTATTTTTTTTATTTTTTTAAATATTTTATTATTTTAGTTTATTTTTAATATACCTGATATATAATAAATATATATCTCTAAAGTAATGTATTATATTTAGTATATTAGAAATGTATTAGATACATATTTCTAAAAGCATATTTTTAAAATTAAAAATTAAATGGGGAATAATTTTGAAAACTAATTATTTGCATGCAAACAATGAAACACAATTAGTTAAATAAAAATAACCAGAAATTCAGTACTAACCAGCATCCCACTCTGCTTGTTAGACCCACCACACATTAGCCTTGAGTGGATATATTTAAATAAATAAATAATTATTTATATATCTATTTTATTTTCAGATATTACGTACATCATACGTTATATAATAAATTTTTAATATAAAAATATATAAATCTAAATTTATTATTCAAATCATATACACACTTATCATTAAATTATATATCATATTTTTAAATAATAATTAAAATAAATATTACATATACTTAATATAAATTATAAGACTTAAATTTGAATTAGAAAAAAAATCAAAACTTCAATATTAATCTTATTATGGAATTAATTTTTTCTTCTAAATAATATATATAAATATTTTTTTAAAAATTGATGAATTATTAATTTATTTCTTTCATTATCTAAAATTTCTCCATGACGCCTTAAAGTGAAATGTTAATTATTTTAGTACGAAGAAAGAGACAAATACTCAAATAACGCAACATAACACATCAAAAAAGCCCACCGACAAAAGATAATAATATGACTTTTTTATATGTATATTTTTTTTTATATTAAATCACGAATCACAATCTCATCGTATATTGTAATAATAATAATAATAATCAAAGCGCAAATATTCTTGGACTCACACGTGTAACTCATCAACAATAATAATAAGTTTTTAAGTAGCTAAAAAAATTATCAATAATTTTGTACATTGTAAGATCAACTGATAGTTCAAATAAATTTAGTTCTTATTTATATTGAAATGGAGGCCTAAATAGATTTTAAAATTTTTAAAATAAAATAAATTAAATCGAACTAAACCAACTGAACTGAAATATTTTTTTTTCAAATTAACTCAAAACTAAAATTAAGAATATCTTAAATGATTGATTTTAGATTCTCATTTATTTATTTATTTATTTATTATTATTATTATTATTATTATTATTATTATTATTTGAAGAGTTAGATTCTCATTTATTATTCAATTAAATTTGATATTTGTATAAATTGGCCAGAGAGGATATATAAATAAATGGCACGAAGAAAAAGTCACTTTGATTGATAACTTTTCATTGTTAGTGATCTTTGATAATGAAAAAAAAAAAGGCATAAATCAGCGGGAGATGATTGTTCATCTTTTAAAGATTATATATATATATATATATATCACACATTAGGAGCCATGACTCTTCCTAAGAGCATCATTTCCATTTTGGAAAGAAAATTTGCGGATTTTTTCTGGTCTTCGGACATACAGAAGAGCAAATATCATTGGGTCAATTACAAAAAAATATGTCATCCCTATGAGGAGGGTGGTCTTGGATTACGGTCTTTAAAAACCTTACAGGAATCTTATTCGCTCAAACTTTGGTGGAGATACCAAGAGGGCAAATCTGTCTGTCTAGGCTTGTCAGGTCCAAATATCACCATGAAGAGCTTATGCAGGCAAAAGCCTTTGATTCTAGTACATGGAAAAGGGTTTGCACCATCCACAATGTTGCTGTTACTATGATATCTGTTAAACCTACTGGGCTTTGCTGGAATGATTCGGGTAAGAAGTCGTTTGTATTAAAGGAAGCCTATGATACACTGAGACAGCATCGAGCATCTACATTATCCTTTCGAATGCTTTGGGGCAACAACATCCCACTCAAAATTTCCATCTTATCTTGGAGGCTTTTACAGTCAGCGCTTCCAATGCCATCTCGTCTCCAAAGCATGGGTGTTCAGTTGGCCTCATGCTGCCCATTCTGTTTATCGGGTGAAAGATCTATCTCTCATGTGTTTTATAGTTGTTCTTAAGTGCAACAAGTCTGGAAATTTTTTCAGGAATCCTTCAGTCCTCGATCTGGAGCTCCAACGCTTAGACAGGAGCTGATCCAATGGTGGATTTTCTATTCCCCTCAATCACCTTCGGGTATTATATTGCGGTGTGTTTCTCAAATTATCCTCTATGTAATTTGGACTACGTATTATAGTATTACATGAGGTGATGGTTCATTTTACACCCCAGCCATCATAGAACATGTGAGGAATTTATTTTACAAATGGTGCATTGCTCATGGCACTTCGAAAATAGCAAAAAAATTCACCTTGTTTCCAGAGTTTTATCCAACTGATATTAGCAGAGGTACAAAGGTAAAGCTGGTTTTCTGAAAAATTCCGCGGACAGGTGAATACAAAGTCAATGTAGATGCTTCTTTCTCATCGTTATCAGCTGCTGGGGGTGCAATCTTGCGCGACTCGGGAGGAAACGTGATTGCTGCCTGCTGTTTTCAGGTGGCAGCAAAAGACGCTGCTGAAGCAGAGCTGCACTCTATTTTCTTTGGTCTCAAGTGGGCATCAGATATGAACTTTCACTCTTTTCTTTTGGAAAGTGATTCCTTAGCTGCCATCAATAACTTGCAAAGCTCCACTGTTAGTTCGGGAATTATAGGCGTAATCAGATGCTTGGCCGTAGCAAACAGTGTAATATTCTCACATGTGCATCGCGAAGGGAACCAAGTTGCTAACTTCTTGGCACGGTATAGCCGGCTATGTTCTTTACAATGTAATTTTCTTTCCTTTTATTCTTTGCCCTGTATTTTAAAGGGCATTGTACTCTCGGACTCTTCTGGAACTCCTTACTTAAGGTTTCTTTGAATGAATAAAATATCTATCAGGCTTAACAGTTTTCGGAGCTGGTTATTACTGAGCCGCTCTTTAAATTGCTAAGTTTGTTCAGCCTTTCATAAATATATATATATATATATATATATTTATGTGAGGTGAAGTATGTAAGAAAATGTTTTTTAATCAATCATATTTGGTTTAATTCATTAAAAAATATAAAAATATTAATAGTTCAATAATGAAATGTTATTGCAATATAGGAATCTTTTAAAAAAATTCAACTACCAGCAAATGTTTTTTTAAAAAATTTTTATGTAATAAAAAAAAGAATCTCTCAAATAAATTGTTAATGATGATTAAAACAAGCATAAGATTCTTTTATTTAGAAAGGCTCCGCTAAAGAAGTGAACTTTCTGAAAACCTCAGTATATTGAAGAAAAAAAATAGAAACTCTCATATGAGAGGTAATTCATTTCAGAAGAAAAAATAATACAATACAGTCTAAAATCCTATAATGAGACTTATATACGAACAATACAAAATTATAAAAATATCTTCACTACAATTACTTATTTACAAAGAAATAAATTATAAACATATTATATTTTCTACAGCCCCCCTTAAGCTAGAGGTTGGTGAGCAACCAAACCTAGCTTGGACATTAAAAAATAATGAAGCTTTAAGCTAAGGGACTTGGTGAGCAAATCTGCCAGCTGCATTTTGGAAGGAAGATGTGTAGTAGCAATAAAACATGTTGTAACCTTATTTCTCACCAAATGGCAGTCAATATCCAAGTGTTTTGTTCTCCCATGAAACACTGGATTTGCTGCTATATGCAATGCAACATGATTGTCATAGAATAACTGAAACAGAAGATCCAATGATAAGCCAAAATCCTGCAACAAATAAGAAATAAATTGCAGCTCACAAGTAGTAACAGTCATACTCTTATATTCTACCTCTGTTATAGGCCTAGAGACAGTAGCATATTTTTTTTGTCTTCCATGAGATTAAAGCTAATCCCATAAAAATACAATAACCAAAAACTGACCTCCTTATAATTAAACATGCACCCCAATCAACATCACAAAAAGCATCAAGTTTAAAAGAAGAATTAGAGGCAAGATAGAATAATCCGGTAGAAGGAGAAGCTTTAAGATACCTAACTAAATGCAAGGCAGCATTCCAATGAACCTCTCTAGGAGAAGTCATATACTGACTTTATTATTGAGTAGAATAAGAAATACTAGGCCTTCTAAGATTCAAATAAAGAAGCCTACCCACCAACCTCCTAAATTTGTTAGGATCATCAAGCAAAGGACTAGAATCAGTAGCCAATTGAACCCTAGCAGGCAAAGGAATGTTGGATGGCTTATAATCACTCAAACCAGTATTAGACAATGTATCAAGGATATATTTTCTCTGATTAAGATATGTCATACCAGCCTGAGTTCTATGTAACTCTAGACCAAGAAAAATACTTGACAACACCAAGATCCTTAATGGTAAAAGCATGGTCAAGAGAATTTTTTACAGAAATAATCTCCTGTTCAGAAGTTTTAGTCAACAGCAAATCATCAATATAAATGAGAACAACAGTAAAACTAGCAGCAGAAGACTTTACAAATAAACAGTGATCATGAACAGACTAAATAAAACCCAGAATAGCCAATTTACTAGTCAATTTTTTATTCCATTGCCTAGATGCCTGCTTAAGACCACACAAAGACCTCTTCAACTTGCAAACCACATTATAAGCACCAGTAAACTCAGTATGAACAGCATATCCAGCAGACAAAGTCATAAAAACTTCTTCATCCAAATAACCTTGCAAAAAGGCATTATTTATATCAAGTTAATGCATAGGCCATTGTTTGGCAGCAGCAATAGCCAAAAAATCCTAACAGTAACAAGTTTTGCTACTGGTAAAAAACTATCATGAAAATCAACTCCCTCTATTTGATTAAAGCCCTTAGCTACTAACCTAGCTTTAAACCTGTCAACAGTATCATCAGGTTTAAATTTGACTTTATAAACCAATTTATAACCAATAGGTTTTTTTTTTCATTTGCAAAGAAACAATGGTCTAAGTATTATTCTGTTCTAAAGCAAGAATTTCTTTATTCATTGCTTCAACCCAATTAGGATCATTCTTAGCTTGGTTATATGAAGTAGGTTCTTTAATAGTTGAAACATTAGCCACAAAATGCATATGAGATGCTTCTAAGTAAGGATGAATAGATTCAGGTAAAGGATCAAGAGGATATGGAGAAACAGAAGTAGAAGAGGATGAACTGACATTAGAAACAAAATTTTGAAGCCATTTAGGTTTTGTTTTAAGTCTAGTACTTTGTCTAGCAGGTACCAACTGCAAGGAAGATGAAGAAGAAATAGAATTATCAACTGAATTAGAAGAAAGTTGAATATTAGAAGAAACTGGAGGAACATAAGGTACCAGAATAGACTGACTAACAATTGGTGAGGAATTAAGATGAATAGGAGAAACATAATTACAAGAATGACGTATATTGTCAGTAGAAGAATTAAGTAAAGACAGATCGTGCACATTAGAATAGTCAAGAGGAGAAAGAACAGGAAAAATAGGAATATGAGAATTAGAAGAAGAAAATTTAAAAGGAAAAAATTTTTCATGAAACTTGACATCTCTGGAAATAATAATAGAATGAATATCTAATGCATACAGTTTGTAAGCCTTTTGACTAGGTGCATAAGAAAAATACGCTTAATAGACATCAAACTTATCTCTGTGAGGTTTAAGATTGACAACAAAACATAAATAACCAAATGTTCTAGAGAAGTGTAATCAGGAGGTTTATGATTTAAGACTTCATATGGAGTTTTCCATTGAAGAAATTTGGTTGGAAATCAATTTATAATGTGAGTGGCAGTTAAAATAGACTCCCCCGAATTTTGTTTGGTAAATTTGCTTGAAACATTAAAGCCCTAGCAGTCTCAAGAAGATGTTTATGTTTTCTTTCAACTATTCCATTTTGTTGAGGTGAATAAGGAGTTATTTTTTTTTATGAATAATACCAAGCCTATGAAAAATAGGCTGACAAGAATGGCTGGTAAACTTAGTAGCATTATTAGTATGAATGTTTTTAACAGACAAAAAAAATTGGTTTTGAATCATAAGAAAGTAATTCTGTAGATGAATAGATGCTTCAGACTTGAATTTAAGGAGAAAAGTCCAAGTAGCTCTACTAAAATCATCTACAATAGTAAGAACGTAATGAGAACCATTCAAAGAAGGAACTGTATATGGTCCCCAAAGATCCACATGAATTAAATCAAAAGGATTGACAGACACAATATTACTATCGGGAAATGGTAACTTGTGTTGTCTAGACAAAAGACAAACATCACAAATATTAGCAGGTGTAGGAGTATGAGTAAGAACAGGAATATGATTCATCTTAGTTCTAAAAGTGTATCCCAATCGGTTATGCAAAAGATCAAATGAAATACAATCTTTATTGCAAGAATTGTATGTACAATTATTAGCAAAACAAGAATGATCAATGGACTGATCAGTAGAAAAAACACTCAACACAACAGAAGATTTATTTAGGTAATTAGAAATGACATTTGTATCAAAACTAAACAGATCAAGAATGTAGAGACTAGCTTGAAGCTTGCCCACAACAAATATTTCTTCAGTCAAAAGGTTTTGAAAGAAGCAATGAGTTTTAAAAAAGTTGACTTTGATTGACATGTCTTTAGAAAGTTACAAGTGATTATATTTGAAAGTTGGAACTAATAAGACATTAGTCAAAAACAATTTTGAATGTAAGGTTATAGTACCAGAATGTTCTACATTAACAGTAGACTTATCTGGTAAGGTTATTATGGTAAATGGCTTAAGAAAGGTGACATGATCCATATGCTTAGAGGTAAAGCTCATATGACACCTAAGTCAACAATCCAGAAACTACTACTATAAACAAATAAGCTTGAAGAAGTTTGGGTAATACCTGCATAAGCCATATATGTTGTATCAACTAGTGACTTATTCTTGAAGTACTTCTAAACTTCTTTTTCAATCAGTGAGGCTATATTTGAAGTCCATTCAGGCTGAACAATCTGTTCAGTAAAAATATTATTCTCCTTTGCTGGAAAAGCAGTCACATGAGCAGCAGATTTTTCCTGATTAAAATCTTTGCCCTTCTGTTTCCACTAGTCAGGATATCCAACTAGCTTGAAACAATTTTCCTTTTCATGACCCTTCTTATGATAGTAAGCACATAATCTTGTTGGATTCTTAACAATTCGACCTCTGGAGACAATATTATCTCCTACATTTCTTTTGTTCTTCTCAGTATTAGAGTCTAGCTTAGCATCAGTCTGAAAAAAAAACTAGAACTCTTTGCTAGCAACACACTAGCACTTCCAACATCATTAAAGACCTCATTGACTTCCCTTTACTTTTCAACTCTCAAAACCATAGAATATGCCTTATTTATTGTAGATAGAGGTTCAAGTAGCAGAATTTGACTACGGACATGATCATATTGATCATTAAGTCCCATTAGAAATTGCATCAACTTGAACATGTTATTTAAATCTACACTCTTCTTAGCAGAAGGACAAGAACAATCTGGAAAGTTGATCAAACAACCTAGTTGATCCCAAAGTGTCTTCAGCTTAGAATAATAAGTTGTAATAGAAAAATTTTGCTGAGAGACAGAAGATATCTCTTGCTAAATCTTATATACTAATGGCCCATTACTATCTCCATACCTACTGCACAATTCATCCTACAACTCTTTTGTTGAATTAGCAAACAAAAAAGACTCAACCAATTCCTTAGAAATGGAATTCAACAACCAAGAAATTACCACACAATCAGTCTTTTTCCACACCTTGAATTTATCTGAATCCATATTAGGTGGCAAGCAAGATCCATCAACAAAACCTAATTTTGACTTAGCACTTAAAGTTATCTTAATCGCTCGACTCCAAGAAAAAAAATTAGTTTCAATCAAGAGAGTGCTCACCAAAATCATACTAGGATTGTCAGAGTTCTGCAAACAAAGCGCACCTCTAACACTCTGCTCTGTACTCAGTCCTTGAACAACCGGCTCATTAATAGTTTCTCCTTCTTCCACCATGACTAAAGATGTAAACACCCAAACAAGCTGATCAATCTGAGTGATATATGAAAAATTAGGGTTCAGAAAATAAACAGATCAAATAGCAATCAGAAACAAAACTTTATTCCTGTATCACAGATCAAGATGAGAAACGATGTAGGATAAAAAAAATGAACGAAAACCCTGGATTTAAGAATTAGAAACAGATCTCGAATGATTTGAAAATAGATCTTGATCGATCTAAAAAAAAAACAAAGCAACAATCTGTAAAGGAACAAGAACAATACGAAATCGAAAAAGAAAACAAGAATTTCACAGGCCTAATTGCTCTGATACCATGTGAAAACCTGAAGGGAAAAATGGAAACTCTCAGATGACAGGTAATTCATTTCAGAAGAAAAAAAATGATACAATACGGTCTAGAAGCCTCTAATGAGACTTATATATGAATAATATAAAATTACAAAAATATCCTCACTACAGCTACTTATTTACAAAGAAATAAATTACAAACATATTATATTTTCTATAAACTTTAATCAATTATGTAAATAAGTTATATTAAAAAATTATGTAACTAAGTTTATATATTACTAAAATCAAATACATTATTCTTATATATATAGAATGACAATGGAGCAATGAAATTGGATAGGTCTTAAATAATAAATACTACAAAGGCAATTATTATTATTATTATTATTATTATTATTATTATTATTATTATTATTATTATTATTATTATTATTATAAAGTTTGAATCTACGGTTGGTAACTTTCCATTTTTTATAATTTGTAAAAGTTACGGGAGGATTTGATATCACTGTGTTTTTTTATAATTTTTTAGTTGATTATGAAAAATTATAACTTTTGAAAAATTATTTATAATTTAAATTACTCAAATGTCAAATGCATTTTCACTAATTAAAAAAAATCATTGTTAAATTCAAATATTTGTCTTATTAATTAGACAAGATAATAATGGTAACGATAGACAAAATAATATACAAATAAAAAAGAAAGCTCATTTCTTCCAAAATAAAAAAGGAAAGAAAAAATATAGTTTCAATATTCTAAATTATTTTCCTTTATATATATTTTTCTTTCTAAATTATAAATATAAAAGAATAGTAACTATTATATTAGTAAGAACATCAGTTGAGTACATCTTCTAATATAAGATATTAGATTTAGAAATCATCATAATTCTTGTAGAATTTTCACTAGAGTAAAAGCATGGAATCTTTTCAATAGCAACGGTTAGCTACTTAAATGATAAATCTTTAAATTAAGGATATAAACAAAATAATAATAAAATATAAATATTATATATATTAAATAATAAAAAAATATAATTTTTTAGCATAATATAACAAATTATTAATAATCTTTATATTTTTTAACATAATATAAAATTTTAATTTAAATAATATAATTTATATATTTATTTATTTAAACTGAAACAAAGCTCCAATTTTTCACTATCCACTCTCGCTCAAATTTTCAATCAAACTAATTTGTAAGTCCAAGCCACTTATTTTGATTCTTTTGTTTACCCTTATCCAAGATTGTAGAATGAAAAAAATATATTTTCTAAATATTGCGAAAATTAAAAAAATTTCCTTTTCCAGTTCTTTTTGAGGCATGTACATATGTTTTTTCTTTCTTTCTAATTGGAATTTAGCCATGTTATCATTTATACAATGTACATTCACAACTCACTATTTATAATGTTGCATAGTGATTGGAATCTTAAATTTTGGTGGGGCCATGATATATATATATATATATATATATATATATATTACCAAATAAACTTTTTTTTCTTTTCGACAAAAACTAATTCATTTTATAAGAAACTATATAAAATCTAAAATTCCTTCATAATTTCATATATTTTGTAAATTGATATTTAATGTGAAATTAGTGAGGAAGTTATCCATCAGAAATTTATGATGGATTAGTGACAAAAAAAAAAAAGTTTCAGTGATGAATAGTAGTGACTTTATATGGCAATTGGTTCGCGTCATATTGATCCGACCTAGATCCATCGAGTCAGTGATTTTTTTGTGATGTGTCGATCCAAAAAATTATTCTTGTCATGTTGGACCATTTCGAAATTTAAAAAATAATTGTTCAGCATGACTCATTGACTCATATATAATCGTATTGAGCAGTGCTGGATTGTGTCATATCATGTCAATATATTAACTGGCCCAATTTTTTTTATATAAAATTTATAATTTTTTTCCAATAAATTATATATAGAAATTAATAAAAAAAAGAAGATACATAATAACACAAAAAAATAAATTAAACTATAATGATAAAAATTAAATGCTAATAATCCAAATTAAACTATAATAATAAAAATAAAATAAAATAAACTATAACTATATAAATAATAATTAAATTAAAAACAAAAAAAATGCACTCTCTCTTTGGCAAACAAACTCAGGATCAATTCTCTATTTCTTTAATTTTATTTATATAATTTATTTAAAATTATCCGGGCTGGGTTGGGTCAGGCCGCCCATCATGTGATGCTAGGCCGACTCGATAAGCCAAGTGCCCTAAGCTCAGTTCGGCCTAGGGCATGCATATTGAGCTGCAGTCTAGGCACGACCCTAATCGGTTTGGGCTGGGCCGCCTGACCCAATTGTCATGTACAGTAGTGATGAAAATAATCTATCACTAATTCTAACTTTTCTTTTCTTTTCTTTTTTGATAAGGAAAGAAAGAATTAAACATAAAAGAAACAACTAGTGAACATCAGAGATTCCCACATGATCATGGGATAACCAAAACCCCAAACCTTGAGGGATCTCATTCAGAACATGGAAACCCAAGTCCACCCCATAGGCAAAATGAGATAAAAAAAAATAGCAACATAATTAGCCTCCCTAAATACATGACAAACTATCACTGAAGAAAAATAAGTCAACTTTTGTTGGATCTATCAGACTAGTGCCACAAAAAGGACATTTAAGGAACAAGCATCATTAACCATATCCACTGCTATCTTGTTATCACGCTCAATTACAATAGAAGAGGCACCCAACTTAATGGCCAATAGAATCCCATGATATAACGCCCACAATTTAGCAACGAAAATATGTTGCTGAATTAGCTAAAATTCACCACATAACCTTTAACCCATCTCTTTAACTCATCTCATCAAACCACCACCAAAAGCCAGTAATGAACCATGAGAAATAGATGCATCAGAATTAAGCTTAAGAAAGCCTGAAGGAGGGCACTTCCAAGATATAGATTGCAGCTCCTAAGGAGAAGGGGAAGAAGTCTGTAACTTACACATAATCTTCTCTACTAAACAATCCTCTAAAATAGTCTTTTGCACCATTAACCAAACATGCTTATGTTGGTTCTTAAAAATCAAGGAGGATTTTTGCTTCTAAATAAACCAACAACCAATACCAAACAATATGTGCCAATGAACCCCCTTCATAACAACATTGGTCGTTCTTAAATTAGTCAGGGACTTAAGCTCAAAGAGCAACATTATCATTAAAAAAACCAAAACTAGAAATTTATGAGGAATAAGTGACATCCAAAATTGATTAGAATGAGCATAATCTAGAAGCAAATGAATGTTAGTCTCGTCACACTCATGGCAAAGCCCATGCAGTGAGGAAGCAACAAGATGTCGGCACAACCTTTCTACATTAGTCATGATCCCATTGTTAAAAGCAACCATAAAAACATACAAACCCTTTGACTTCTAGGCAACTTTCAAATCATTTGCTTGCCAACTTCTAGGAAACCTTTTTATTGTTAAGATCTTTCCCTGCTAAGAAGTTATAGCTGAATTTAATGGAGAATTCACCAAAAGAGGAAAAAGCACAACAAAAAATATCTTCCCCCAAGCCATCAGGAGGAGGTAAAATCAAATTTTTTTAAGCCATAATAGAAGCAGGCAGATAAGGAGAGATAAAAATTCAATTTCGCGATCTATTGTCTCAAACAACCTCCCTTATTGTAAAGGATGAGATGTCATTAGGGATAGGCAATAGGGCAGAATCCCGCAAAGGCAACCTTGAGCCAGGAACCTACTAATCATCCCAGAACTTAACCCTTCTACCATCACCCAACATCCAAAAAATATTTCAGATAACTAAACTCCAAGTCCAGCACATGAATCTCCACCAAGGAGTACAAATAGATGAAGCATAGTGAAGAGAACTAGAACTAGCCTCAACTTTATACTTGGATTTAAGCACCTAAACCCAAAGATGTCCATTATCATGAAAAAAACTCCAGCACATCTTCTTGCACAAAGCTTGATTAATAGTGGCCAAATTTCTCAGACCAAAACCACCTTGATCATTAGAACAATTGAGAAGCCACCTTAACTAAGGTTCTATTACCATTATTCTCTCCCCATATACATCTTCAAGTACCCTGCTCCAACAAGTCATAAACTAGAGCAGGTATCTTTACAGTATGCTTCGCATAAAGAGGGGCTAAAGCTAAAACTAATTATGACAAAGTTACTCTCATTGCTAGTGAAATGTTAGAATAATTCCAATTGGTTATCATCTTATGTAAGTCATCCACCAAGTATCCATAGGTTTGCTTCATTACTCCAAAATGAATAATAAGAACCCCTAAATATTTTCCCAAATCAGATGTTTCTTTGAACCTAAGAAGATTGCTAAGAGAAAGCTTAGTTTGCCTCAAAGTATTCTTAGAAAAAAAACATTGGTCTTATGAGTATTAATTGACTAGCTAGGGTAAGTACAAAAGTCCTTCAAAATATCCTTTACAATATGCACTTGATCTCTCTTTGCTTTGGCAAACAACACAAATCATCCGCAGTTGGCCCATCCCTTAAGAGCACAATCAGTTTCTATTTTCCCTCATGCACTGCCTGAAGAATACCATGAGTCAGTCTCTCCATACATAGAACAAACAAGTATGGCGATTACGAGCAGCCTTGCCGAAGGCCTCTAGTGGATTTTAAAGGCCTAATAAACTCTCTATTCCAAAGAATTTGCATAGAGTTACTATAGACACACGTCATGATTATAGAAATCAAATATGAAGGGACACCTGCTTCACAGAGAGTATCAAACAACAAAATCCCATATGACCCAGTCATAAACCTTCTCTAAATCAACTTTTATAGCCACAAACCCCCTTCTACCTTTCTTAGTTTGCATAGAATGAATAACTTCTTGGGCAATGATAATATTATCAGTAATATGCTTACCCAGTACACAGCTAGTCTGAGAAGGACCAACTAAATCCAACATAATGAGTGTTAATCTATTAGCAATAGTTTTCATAATGACTTTATACATAACCATGCACAAGTTGATGGGCCGAAAATGAGCTAAAGTCTGAGGCACCTCCATCTTTAAAATAAGGCAAATCATAGTATTATTAATAAATTCATCCATATGCCCACCCTCAATGATACTCCAAACATCATTACACAGTTGATTTCCCAACACATTCCATTGATTTTGAAAGAAGCCCACTTCCATCAATCCCTAAACTTTTCCATGGCTTCATACTAAAAAGAGCATCCTTAATCTCTAAATCAAAGAATCGTATCGATAAATTCCCTAACATTTTAGCAGCCAAAGTGGGAAACTTATTCCTCAAAGGATACCCTGATTAAGGGCCCAACTCATCACAATAAAGATTGTTAAAAAGTTAATAGCCATATTATTTAAAACTTCCTCATCATTAATCCACATACCATCAGGACCCTTAAGTAGTTCAATCTTATTCCTCTTACGCCTACTCATAGCTCTGAGATGAAAAAAAAAGATGTATTTTTACCATCCCATTTGACATTTTTACTCCTAGACTTTTGAAACCAAATAAGCTCCTCTTAAAGAAGAACAATGTCTAACTCCTGTCTTAAAAAAAAATTCTAGTTTAGCAAGCTTGTCAGAATTCCAAAGCATAGTCAACACCAACAATATGAGCTAAGAGGATATTCTTTTGTTTGAACACATTACAAAAATCTCCTTGTTCCATTTCACAAGCTCTTTGTTGAATGTCCTAGCTAACATCATCAGATGTTGGTTCAAAATCCACTTCTCAGCAACTAAGGAAATAAAACTATCATGTGTTAACCAAACCTATAAGAAATGAAAGTGCCTGCTAGCGGCCGAAGGAACAAAGCTATAAAATTTTAAAAGGACTGGCCAGTGATCAAAGTGAACTCAAGGCATATGAGTAACTGAGGCTTTTAGGAATTTCACTCTCTAAAATTGATTACTAAGCCCCCTATCCAATCTCTCACTTAGAGTACCCCTCTTCTAAAAAACTTTAGGGCCAATAAATCCAATATCAATTAATCCCAAAAATTGAAACCATGAAACAAAGCTTGAACAAATACCATATCTACTTGCAATACCTACTTGTCGTTTAGAGCTATGATGGAGTGTTAAAGTCCCCCATGATAGGCCATGGCTTAATAATAAAGGAACATAAGAATTGGAGTTTATTTTAAAGCTAGTAGCACCTGGGTGGAGAAGGGTTTCCATACACTACATTAAAAAGAGAAAGCGAATGACCATTTTCTCAAATTTTGTAATCAACATATTGAGAAGTACTAGCTAAAATATCCACTGACCATATATCATCCCACAAAAACCAAATGCCTCTCGAAAATTCTGTTGCTTTCACTCTAAAAGAGTTAGGGTAGGCTATTTTTATAATACTATGACATGCACGAACACCACTAATACATGGTTCCAGCAAAACCAAAAGATGAGATTCTGCTTACCAAGAAGAAACTTTAAAGTGTGAATAAAGCCAAAACTTTAGGCACCTTGGTAATTCCATGACATAATCAACATAATCATAAAAAAAAAAAGAGAGAAAGAAAGAGAGAGAAGGGGGGATAACTCAATCACATAGATAAGGATCAATAGAATCCTCATCCTCTGACATTATCATCCACAGCATTAGCTCTGCCAAAAGAGGTCACATTATCCCTATCCAAGAAAACAACATTCTTATCACCCACCATCTCAATAGAATAATTCATCTGCTCATCAGGAGAGCGACCAACACCATGAGAACTAGATGAGATATTAGCATGCTGTGAGAGATGCTTAAACCCAACCTCCATAAAACTATTCACGGGAGTGGCCATGTTAACTGCTTTCCCAACAAATTGATGTTTCTATTTGTCTAAAGTTGTCATTAATAAAACCAGGGCCTCCCTTACGTGTCTTGTTTATTAAAATTGGAAAAAATCTTCCATCTTCGATTTCCCTTTAACTGTCGCATTCCTTGTCAAAGTGGATTGGTAACCATCCCCATATGTAGGATGTTGTTAGAATTTAGGACTCTTAGCATTAACAACAATTGACAACCTATTAAGAGAGGACACTTCATTTGCATGGAAAAATCACCTAAAAAGTTGGACTTATCAGTAACAACACACTCATCCTGAAGGATTGAAACATCCTGATCATTGGCCATATCCTCATCTACAAGCGCGAAAAATATTTATACTTTAGGATAATCATTATCTTTCCTAGCAGAAACTTGCTGTTTACATCTACCACGTTATCGCCTAGACGCCACCATCCATGGCACAAAGTCTAAATTCTCCTCGTTACCTTCAGCTGCCTTCCTCTCACCATGTATCTCAGACTCAAGAACTTGAGCTTTAGAATGGTAAATGGTATCAGAGTGTCCATAATGTCCATAATAAAAGCATATATCTGATAAGTTCTGATATTCTACTAACTAAGTTTCTCTATCAATATCAGATTTATAATTAAGAGGTAAGCTAAGATCAATAGACATAGCAATACGAGCAAACTTCCCATGTTGAATATCACTTGTATTATAATTAATCTCGATCACTTTTCCCACCACTCTTGAAATACTGCGAAGAATCTCTTCTAGATAATAAATTAAAGGGAGTTCAAGTAATCCAATCCAGACATTAACTCTATTAGAAATAGCATTAGAAACCCTGAACTCTGGAGTCCATGGTTAAACCTGTAAATAGCTTCCCATAATAGTCTAAGGGCCATCAAGTAAGGCATGGTGATAGTCAAATTCATTGTGAAATTTCACCAAGAAATAACCATGTCTAATATTAATAACACAAGAATTTCCTAATCCCCATAATGATTTAAGCCGATTACAAAGATCCCTATTGCCAATCTCCTTGCCAAGAAGGTTGATAACCATACCCTTCTGTAAGGACTTAGCCAACTTATCCTTGAGACCAGGTGATAGATTAATGGCCGGGTATTTGCCAGTTCTGTCATGGAGACATCCCCACTATTAAACTTCACATGAAAGGACTCCATGATATCCTCCACATTAGACTCAATAACAATACCTTGGATCAAACTGTCTTTATAGCCTGAAAGAGGAACTTGTTTTGTGTAACACCCCTTGATAATCCTGTGAAGAACTGTCTAGAGATGTCACATAATGCATATATACTTATTCATTCAATTTTAATAAACATTAAAGCTAATATCAATAAAAATTTTGGCCAAGTCTCCTATAAAATTTGACACTGCCAATATCTTCTCCAAATAAAACATAACCTACAAAAGAAAGTGCTTCCAATATTTCACACATTTAATCTCAACTCCAACCTCAACAATCCACCATCCATCACTTATATTTTAATTCAAATACCTTACTTTTAATAACATTTTTTTCATATCAGTCATTCTCCATATTTATCATAATGTACTATAATATTTTATCCCAAACCATATTTACAAGGTATACAAAACTCTAGGTTTATCATAATTATACAATTGTCATTTAAAATTCAAGCATTTTTATGTGAACTAGGGTAAAATACATTATGTAAAATTCTTTATATAACACCTTCTATGATGCAGTTGACCTTGAAGCTTTAATATCTCACTATGGTAGATCTATTCTATTGTTTGATCTACGCATCAGAAATAAATCTAACACGCTAAGCTATTGCTTAGTAGTGCTTGCATATTCATATTTTATCAAGAATTTTAACATAAGAAAATAAATATTGAATTTCTACATTAAACTAAATATGATCATCACTTAAAATTATTAAATAAGAATTATCACTTTAAAATACCAATAAGACATGTGAATAAATTTTTAAAATACAAGTTAATTTATTGTAGCATAAATAAATTCAATGTTCATTAAAATTAATAATAATTATTCGCTTTGAAGAATTTACTTACTTTGGTAAGTTTCATTTATTATGCCCTCACATATAGAATTTTATATCTCAGACTCGGATAACAAGTTCGATAACAACAATTTAAATGCTTGATAAAATATCAGTCAGTACGGCCAGTGGCCTTGAAACGACACAAATGCCTAGTATTAGTAACGACACATATAGTGCCTGGTAACAATATATACATCCATCATTTGGCCGGCTATTCAATCTGATTACATTTTCAATCAAATATACAGTTATAATGTTACTTTGTTGTCACTTTATTAAAAATAATAACAATTCTTTGAAAACGATGCATTTTTCCATTCAATAGGCTTTACTTATAAATAAATTATTCTTAAATTAAATGCAAACACATTTCTTTTAGAACATATTCAATAAACTTACTATAAACAATCACTTTAATGCCAAAACCAGCTACCTTAAACTTACATAACTTTGAATTCAAAACTTTGAAGATGCAAAAATTTCTTTAAATTTAGTTTTTGTTAAAAAAAAACTACATAAATATACTTATTCTTAATCAATTATGAATTCAAAAGCAATTCTTTCAAGAGTTAATTCCAAACTTATCACTAAGCCCTAAATTTAACATAACCCTAAATTCAATACTTTATAAATTCAAAAATGATTTCAAGCTCAATTTTTGTTTAAAAACCAAATAAACACACTTTTGTTTAATCAATTATGAACTTACAATCAATGATTTCAAGTATTAGTTTCAATGTTACTTATAATCTCTAAATTTGCCAAAACTTTAAATTAACACTTTTATGAATCAAAAATCATTTAAACCATAAATTTAGGTTAATAGCTGTACAAATACACTTATTTCCATTGATTTATGAATTTTTAACCAATAATTTCACTAACTAATTCAATATCCTCCTTTAAACACTAAACTTTCCATAACCCTAAATTGACTCTTTGATGAATAAAAAATGGTTTTAAATATAATTCTAAGCTAAAAACTATACATACTCACTCAAAATTATTCAAAAATGGTTTCTAATTAATTTTCTTTACACTTAGTTCCATACTCCAACTTTCTCTCTCTGCAAATTCAATTGACAAATTTCATCTAAAAATTTAATTAAGGTAGTAAAATAAACACACATAATTCATGAAAATCAAAAGAAAATGAAAGAATAGCAAAGTATACATATACAAGCAAAAATTTCTTTACAAAGTGATGCTTTCTCTCTGTTCCTCAATTTTCCTTTAAATATTTAGTGATGATTTTGGTATTTCTAACCTAACCTAATAAATTCTACTAAAAATTTTTAATTATATATGAATTTTCCTTAATTATTTTACTTAGATTTGATAGAAGAAAAAGAAAGAAAGAGGTATGGTGATGGTGATGAAGGTGTATGACATTTTTTGATGGAAAGAAGAAGACGATTTTACACACTTGTATTTATATACATATTAATTAGGATTTTAATAATATAATGTGTGTTCACCATAATTTTGGTACACCCACTTTCTTAATTTATTTCTAATCTAATTTTTAATTCTATAAAACCGTAAAAATAATTTCTTTGACTAATTTAATGCTTTATTATTCATATTTCAAATTCCAATTTCAATAATAATTCAATTCTAGAGTTAAAAGAGCATTTTTTGTAAAATTTTACTATTTAAAAAATCTTTTTTATAAATACTGATTTTATCCATACTCTATTTTTCCATCTATTTCCAATATCCGAGTTACTTTCACTGTTATACACAATCTAATATCTATATATTTTAAAATTCACTGGTTAAAAATTTTACACATTACATTTTGAACGGTGCTCCACCTTCTTCGTAGCTCTATCATCCTCATTGGTATTACATCTCGAGTTAAGAGCACTCTCCATCCTCTTCTTATATATATATATATATATATATATAATCTGTAAAGCAATAGGCAAGGATTGCTTTATAAACTAATATAAAATTTGTAAAGCTTTTATATTTTGCCTATTGCTCTGATACCAGCAAAAACTCAAGGATCGCAAGGGGAAACTAATAATTTAAAAGATTTAAACTAAGCAATAGGCAATCAGGCATAAGCTCCACTCTTAGATCTAAACAGATATTTAAATAAATATAAAATGTAAAAGACTATATTAAAAATAATTCAAATACTTTATTGATATTTAAAAATATACAAAATATAAATATACAGATTTACTAGTACGTGGAATTGTATCCCAAGTGCATATAGGAATACTGTCCATTCGAATTCAGCTCCTAAATTTATATTCAGATTTCCATCCGATATACCAATAAATCTAATATTATGATATTGATAATATAAATTTATACAAAAGACAGATTATTGGTATATTGCTTTTCGCTATATCAGGTACCACAGGCTTATAGATCCTGCTCATAGCCAGTAGCCATTACAACCGGGTGTCCAGCTTATACCAATAATTCTTTAAAATATAAAAGCTTTACAGATTTCTGATGTACTAGATCAGAATAAGCTGCAGGTACAGAGCATAATTATACAATACAGAATTTAAAACTTTAAAATATAAATAAAATAACTTACAAGAGAGATTTACAACAGTAGAGATACAGGTATGGAAGAAGGTCTATAAGTGAAATAGAAAAAGGGAAGGAGGTAATCTAAGCCTTGAAGTTCTTCAGAGCTCCTGGGTGTTCACTTTGGGAGTTGGGAAGATGTCCTCATGCTTCAGAAATGGCTCTTTTAAATAGATAGAGGACCTTGGCTTTACACTGTTCTCGTCACATGTCTGGTATTGTGGATGAATAGTAATTTATCATTACTATTTACCTTTATTGTAACTTCACACGTCTAGAACTGTTTATGAATAGTATCTTGTTGGGAATACTATTTACTTTACTGTTGAAAACTATAGATGAACAGTTTTTCTGACTTTACTGTTGGTTTCCTCTAGTGAATATTGTTAATGAACAGTATCTGGTCAGTGACCACCATCTTTATTGACTTTAGTGTGAAGGAATAAGGTTCCTTCTGCCTTTAACCCTCTGATGAGTCAGAATCAGAGTCTGATTTATTTTTCATTTTCTTTTCATTTTTTATTTTTCTTTTCTTTCTTTTCTTTTATCTTTATTTTATCTTTTTATTTTTCTTTTTTCTTTTCTTTTTCTATTTTCTTTATTTTTTTCTCTTTTTCTTTTTATTTTTATGGGGGACAGGGCCCCATAACAATCATCTTCATTGCTGGGATAATAGTCTGAGTCAGATGTCTCAGTGGAGGATGATGTCATGGATGATGATGAAGAGGAGTCAGAAGAGGAAGGAGACTTCTTTCTTCTGGAATGGGCTTTAGATGATTTCTTGGATTGGGCTTTATTCGAAGATCCAGCAGAGCTAGTTCTCCAAGGCTTTATGGGCTCAGAGGTTGAAGGAAGAGATTTAACCATTTGTTGCATTAAGGCTTTATAATCTTCAGGAGTTTTAGCAACTGCCAGAAGAGCAATATTTTGGGCTCTTTGGGCTCCAAAGGAAACAGATAATTTTGGGTCAAAACCACCATGATTCCTTTTGAGAAGCCACTGCTTTACAGTATGCTCAAATGTAGAGTTGCGAAAGGCACTCCACCATTTGATTTTAGTTTTCCTTAATGTTACAGGGATATTGGAACCAGATTGTATTTCAGTATTGAAATACCACTGGTATACCCAAGGAATATAAAAGACAATTGAAAAGAGAAGAAGAGGGGGAAATTTCTTTTCGAATGGTCTTAGATTGAAGTGGGCCTTAAAATATTAGAAGGCCAATAATACATCTTGTAATAGTATACGATCTTCACTATCACAGTAGTACCACCAGTCTACAAATCACATGGGTAGTTTGTCAAACTTTATTTTAGAATCGAAATATATCAGCCAGGAATAGGTTTGGCTAGGGTTTTGAAAAAATAAGGCTTTGGTCCAGTCTTCAATATAATATTAGTAATTATAGGATGGACAATAAGAGGCTATAGGAAGGGCTTTAAACTGCACAGGAATTTATAGAGGTCTTTCCCATTAAGAAGGATGGAGAATCCTTTTAATTTTAAAGGAGGAATAAGCAATAACATCTTTTTTCTTCTGATTAAAGTTATGCTTTAAAAAGATAGATTTAGAGTCAACAAGAATATTTAAAAAATACTCTTGAGGTTTAGACAAATCATTAGCTTTAAAAAATCAACCTTTAGGTAATACAAATTCAATTATCTTTTATGGATTCTGCTAAGCAGATCCATATTCAATAATTAATTCTATACTAAAATATGTTTTAGTAAATATTCAGATTGAGAATGTTTTACTAAAAAATTTGAAGAAACAACTTGAGTTGATGGGTTTGAAACAATCAACTCATCTTTAGAAATATTTTGAGATAGGATTTTAGGAGATGATTCTCTTATCTCAATTTGTTGCTTTAAATATGGGATCGGAGTAGTCTCACCTGGAACCCCTGGAGGAGGTTCATGTCCCATCTTTAAAAGAGTTTTAACCACCTCTGGAGATTGGGCCAGCTGGGAGACCCATTTTTCCATTTGGGCTTTTTGTTCTTCCTCTATAACTATATCAGCCTAAGGCTTAGGAGGTTTAGTAGTGACTTTAGTGATCTCATCTGTGATCAAATAAGGCTTTAGGAGAGTCTTTAGGAGAGTCTGGCTTTAGGATTTCTTTATTTTTATTTTTTCTATTTTTCTTTCCTTTGTTGTCTGAAAAAATTCACGGGTTGAAAAATCTCAGTATATGTTGTTTACTGTGACAAAAAATAGAAAACATAAAATAAAAAAGCAATGTGGTATGCTTATGTATGCATGATATGCATGGATGATACTTACAGTGACTACACTGACTCACAGACTGAGGTGATCAGCTAAAATGCTCCCATGGATTCCTTCTAGATGCACGTTCAGGTACTGGAATGGTAGAAGACTTCACATTTATGGCTTTTATCTTCAAGATGTTGAAAACATGAGTGGTTAAGCCCAAGCAACATAGTCAGAGATACATCCATTTCAAACTATAATTCAGCACATCAATTGGTAGCTTCTTCATAACCTTGCCAATAATCATTTATTTTGCCCAATGTGTCCTTCAAGGTTTGATGGTGCAACATACTTTCCTTAACTTAAAGGTTTATGCAATAAGAAAACACATTTTTTCTTTTTTTTAATTATTTTATTTATTATTTTTTAAAATCAAAATTTGATTTTTTCAAATCAGTGTCATTGTACCTCAGGACTCGATTTTTTAAATTAATATATCTATAACATGACACCCTTAGTTACCGTACTAAACTTAGAAATCATTTCCATTTAAGCAAGAGCTATTGCACTTCAGATAGGCACATACACATTACTTGGTCAAAGGTCTCATTGAGTTTAAATATTATCTATCTCATATGCATGCTTATTCAAACTATCTCCACTAATAGACTCCACTTACTAAGAGAGATCAGTAGGTCTTTATTAGGCTTGAAATGGAGTCTATAAGGGACACGGGTTAAATAAAGGCCATCTTTGAGCTGGAGTTGACATGACACAAATGACACATCTTCACACTATAAAGAGCTTTGAACATTCTCCCATCTTCTTAGCATGAATCTGGTCTTAATTAGGATAGCCTTTACCTTTGTAAAATAGGACACTCACCAAAAGATGAAAATGTATCCCTTACAATTATCCCAAAGTCTTTAAATGAATTACAATTACATAAACTAAATAAACAAGGCACCCACACTAGAAGGAAACATGCCTTTTATAATTTTCTTTAAAAATAGATATAAATCTAAGGAAAAGAATAAAGCAATGGAAAAATAATACAATATATATGAAAATAATTGAATAATTAAAAACCAAATAAGCAAACACATCTTAATATTAACCCCATTAAGGAAATATAGTGCGCGACGACATAAGTCACACCTACGGATGTCCTGCTAGCCAGTTAGCTGGCAGGGGTTAAGGTGATAGCACCCCTTGCGGGGGATCAGGGGTAGTACTCCTGAAAGGTAAACGGTTTATATGATATAATTTTGTTGGGAAATTAGGATTTCTATCGAAGCTAGGGTTTTACATTTATAGAATTTAGAGTTTTTTCTAAATTAGAATTTTGAGGTAAAATTAGGGTTTTTGGGTAAATTATAGTTTTAGGGTTTTACATGATTAAACCAAATATTTAAATTAAATTTGAAACTACTGGATATTTAAAATACTATTTGGATAATCTAATGCTACAGTGATTTAATCAAACAAGTTACTAGACATACAAACAATGAAAAGAAGCTACTATATGTTACTATATGTTTGTATATAAATTAAAAGGTAAAAGAATGAACTACTTATAAAATAATTTGATAGATGAAATAACAATAAGTTAACTCACTATAAATTTAAATGAATTAAGTTCAGAAAGATAAACCTCCATTTGTAGATTCCACCAAAACTGAGAGTATATTGATTCAAGTCTTTCTGCCTTCACTAATTTTAGCTTTGGTTGGATGAAGCAACTTGAGAAAATGATCAATGGTCACTGCCTCTCAATTGTTGTGTGTTAATTTTATTTTTCGTGATCTTTTCTCTCCTGTTTGTCAATAGTTTTTGGGCCTTCGCTCATTAACTGATGTGTTTCTCTCTGTCACTTGCTTAATCAAAATTGTTTGTCCCCCTTCATTATTAGACTCTATTATTTATATGCAAAGAAGACAAAACCCTAATACTAATCAGATGGTTTATGTCACGACCCAATTTGTACATATTTACAGTACATCCATGTACAATACATATGTACAGTATATCCATGTACAGTACATCCGCGTACAGTAAGAGGAACCATCCCGAGAAGCTACTCAAGAGCGCAAAGTGAAAGGAAGCTCTATAGGACAAAAAGGACCTAACTGAAAAGATTGTAAAAGTTTTGGGAAGGTGACTGTAATTTCAAAAAGTTTTGGGGAGGTGACTGTAATTTTAAAAAGTTTTGGGGAGGTAACTATAATTTCCAAAAGTTGTACTGGAGGTTCTTAATAGTGCATATAACAGACTCCAGAAATGGAAAGTAGAGAAAAATTGGGTCGAAATGGAACACCACGGTTTTTCCCGAAAACGCATAGTTTGAGAGATACAGTGGATTCTTGACCAAGGGTATTTTTGTCATTCTTGTGATACTAATGTATACACTGGAAAACAAGACACGTAAAGGTATCCGAAGTAAATGGAAGGACTCCGCAGTGATCGATGTTGAAGAACGAACCTAAGTGGAGACCCGAATCACGTAAGGACCTAAAGGGAATTTTTACAAAAGTCAAGGGCATGAGCGTAATTTTTATAAATTAGTTCAAAATCAAGAATGAATGTCGGAAATGGAAACGAGAGGTTGAAAGGAGGAGAACGGTACATTTTACGCGTCGTAAAACCACCCGGGTACGAAGAAAAGGCCAAACCTTCCATTGAAGGGTATTTTGGTCTTTTCACTTCCACCCATTTTCTAGAAAAGGGACACATGGCATAGTAATTTTCTAGAAAGGGACACATGGCAAAATCTTGTTTAAAGACACTTTTGGGTTGGATTAATCTTAACCCTCCATATGGCACCATCCTAGTTAAAGATACTTTTGTGGTGGTTACATCTTAACCCTCCAAAATGAAATTAATTAAATAAATGGAAAATGGAAAAATATAAAAAGGGAGAGAAGGATGATTAAAGAACAAAGGACACATTTTTCTCTCCATTTTTGAGAGGTATGGCCGAAATTCTCTCCACCAAAAAGGGAAGGAATTTTTCAAGGGTTCAAGTGGATTTTTGGAAGGAAAAACTTAATTTTAAGGTAAGGATTCCAATTCTAGCTTTAGTTTATTCATTTGATTGATAGTTTTCAAGTTATAAATGAAAGAAAAGTTATGAAAATTATAGGAAATCAAAGGGATAAAGAAGAAGAAGGGAAGAAAGAATAGGACAAGCAAAGAACATAGCAAATAAACAAGGTTTGGTACTTAAATCATTGCCTTTTCAATTAATTCACATATTTTGCATTATGGGATTTTTGAAATGGTTTTGAAATGATGTTATTATGTGTGGTAAATATGTGGGAAAGTGCTCTTGAACCATTTGTAATCAATTGATTGTGAAAAGAATGAAAACAAAACAAACTAGCTAAATTTATTCAATTATTCATAAACTTTGATGAGTTTTTAATCACTCCTTTGGTTTGATTTTTGGAAGAGGGACCCTTAGTCCTTCAATGGTATCACAAAAGGATTCTAAAAATCAATTTTGCAAGAAAAAATGAATTTCCTCAAGTTTGGAAAATTGGGCCGAATGGTCTCTTTTGGGTACCATTCTGCAGCTTTCATTTTGGGCAGTCCGTTGAAGGGGTAAACGAAAGAATTTTTTGATGAAATTTTACATGAATTTAGTTAACTTATGAAAGTGTTTTCCTGCAAAAATTCATCCAAAAATAAGGTTGTTTACTTAGTCAAAACTGTTACCAAAGTTGACTGATTTTCAGCAGTAAAAACAGATTTTACTATTTAGTTGTCGCGCGCCATTGCGTTGCCGATTTTACGCACCGCGCTACTATTCATTTGGTCATTTTTCTAAATGTGTTAAAACTGGAATATTATGTTATGGATTGATGTTAAATCTTATCAAATGACATGAAGGAGAATTGTAAATGATCAGAAAGGCATCATGACAAGCTATTCTGACAATACATGCATTATGGAAAAAAAAATCATGGCTTATTGAATATCATGATCAAATTAATTAATGAATTGTTGACGCTCTACTTGGTTATGACAGAACCCTTGAGATAAGGGTATGATGCATCATACTATTACTGCAGTACTGCTTATGACATGATATGATATTCCGACTGAAGGCCGATGATTACAATGACATGATCAATGATGCAATGATAATGGCCATTGGCACATGTGCAAGAAATATGATGAAAGATAATGAAATATGATCATGATGAGATATATTTATCATGACCCTTCCTTATCCGCTGATGTTCTGTTAAACCAGTAGAGCAACCAAAATGATAAAAGTAAGAGAAATGATTTAAATTCAAATTATTCAGTCAAGCCTTTTTACCAACTGTGTTTTGTATTTATTCCTTTCAAGTATTTAAAGTATATAAATGTATGTTCAAATCATTCTTTCATTTTATTTATTTATTGCAATGATTTAAGTACCCACTAAGCAATTGCTTAGCGAGTTTAGTTTCCCTCTAAACTCGTAGGTTAAAAGAGGAGACGAGATTGCAGCATGTCCTGCGCAGCTGGCCTTGACTACTACTTTGGGTAGGAGTTTGGATATGATTGATTATAGCAATATGGCATGTACATAAGCTTGTATGATCTAGCAAATAAATGTATAATAATGAAAAGATAGAACACGTACACTGCTAGTAATCTAATAAATCTTATTTTGGTTAGCACTTATGTATGCAAGTATAGAAGTGTGAATTCTTCTTGCAGGATTGTAGTTGAGGTTATAAGGGTGGATTATTGGGAGTGTGCTTGAGTTGAATTGTGAAACAAAATGTTTTTCAAAAATTAAAGAATCAGTTTTGGCGACACTTGGGACCTCCATTTTTAGGGGAGGTTATGGCAAAAAATTTTTAAATCTACACTTAAAATTGGCTAAGTAAAATATTAAGACACAACCACCATGAGTTAACAGTCCATCTTGGTCTATAAACATAGGCTAAGATGGGGTGTTACATTTAGTGGTATCAGAGCACCGGTTTAGCCGGTCCTGGAAAATTCAACATAGGAGGATACGCATTTTATGTTGGGAGTGGCCATTACCAATGTAAAATGGGATATCCTATAGCATAATAGAAATGAGAGCATATATCATTTAGGTACAAAATGTCGATATAGTAGAAAGAATATTATAAATACATAAGTATATGAGGTACATGTGATAAAGGAAAATCTAATAGTGATTACGTACATGCCATATAGGAAAGTTAATGTGTTGAGTCAAGCCAGCTGCTAATTCTTATCACGATATATGTATACGGTATAAGGTTGCAAGAGGCAGAATCACAAAGAGTTATAGATCAAGAGAAGGAATCACACGCTTTCGTACCCATAAATGTAGAAATGGATCTTGGACTTATGCCACGACCTGCAACGGTGGCTGTGGAAGGCCCCGAAGTTTATTTAAGATAGATGATAGTACCATTGCAATAAACGGCAAGAATGGTACCTCTTGCTACCAAAAGAGAAAGAAAGTCCTCAATTGAGAAGTAAGGAAATATGGGGCTAAAGAATTTAAGGTTAGTAGAGAAGAAGGATTTGAAGAAGTTGAGTACTGTTTGGACAGTACCAGTAGGCCATTGGAACAACTGAGATGCACACCAGATAAAAGATTTATTTATGTCATGTCCCTGTGGATAGAAGAAACATACACTTGGTAAAACATACTTAAACGCAAGGAGAAATGAGTTTATATATCTACAGCAAGGAAGAATGACAATATCTGAGTATGATAGAGAGTTCACTAGCCTCAGTAAGTATGCAAAGAAAATGATAGAAACAAAGCAAGAAAGACGTCAAAGGTTTTGGAAGGATTAAATAATGGAATTAAAGTACAATTAATAGTCATGGACGTGTTTGAATTTTCAAGATTAGTTGTGAAAGTTTTAGGTATTGAGAGGGTATACATGGATTAGAGAAGTAGACACCAACGCATGCAACAAAAGAGAGTACAAACTTAAAGCTTAGGAAGATTTCGACAAGTTGAGAAGTGAAGATAGTTTTACACAGTAAAGCCGGCGATTGCAAAGCCAAGGATCCGGCCAAGGTTCAAGGCGCCAGACATCCGTAGCCAGTATACCGGGGTCCTTATAAGGGGATTCCAGGAGAAGGTTAAATAGGTGTATATGAATGTAAAAATGAAAATGTATATAAGAAAATGAAATTTGAAGAATGGAATAATAAGAGGAACAGAATAAGAGGATAAAAGAAAAGTACGTAAAATGTTAAGACCAGACGGTAAGAGATAAAATAGATAGAACTTAGATAACAAAGATGAGTGAACAGAAATAAGTATATGAGAAATTCTCATGTCCGGCCACTAGAGAATATGTACAGTAACCCCATGTACAATATTCACATAAGCAGATGAAGTAAGTGCACTAAGAAGGTCATGTTGAAATTTAGCAAGAAATCAGAGTTAAACATGCTCAACCAATGATGATGGGTGACCATCCCGTGAAGTCTTAATAAGGTAGGTGACGTACTATATGAGTAGAAACTAGACGAAATCTAATCAAAACACTGTATTGTGATTTCTCCTGAAAATGCCCCAATGTAATCATCAAAATTAAGAAATTATAAGAAGAAGATATATGAGATTATGAATTCAGGAAGTGATGAAAAAAAAAAAGGGAGAGAGAAGAGAAAGAGAGAAATTAAGAACCAAAGAGGTAGAAAGTGCAGAATTAAAATCAGATCAAAAAGGAAAGAATGAAAGTAATAACAACCCAAGGACTAGGTAAAGGAAAAAGGAAAAAGTAACAATACAAAAATTACTAGAGGATTGGAAAGAAATATAGATTTGAAGGATATATTACTCCTCTATGCAAACACTGTGGATGAAGATATAAGAGTGAATGCTAGTATTTAACAAATGGATGCTGGGAATGCGGGGCACCTGATCGTGTTAGGGTAAACTGCCAGAAAGACAAGTGAATGCACCCGCACCGACAGAAAAATCACAACCCGCTTTTGGCCGAGGCCGAAGCAGGGAAAAGGAAAGTGATTCGAATTTTCAAAGAGCACAATCAGAGACCGTTGACTAGCTCAATTCAAGTACACCAGCCAGAGCCTACGCAATGAAAACTTAGAAGAATTACTAGTAGGATATGTTAAGTTTGAGACATTAGTTATAAATCCGATAAGAGACGAGGTAGTTGCACACAAGTGATTAAAGAATGTTCTATAGAGTTACATGACAATGCATTTCCAGAAAATTTAATAGAGTTACCATTCCGAGAATTTGACATAATGTTGGTATTGGATTGGTTAACAAGGCATAAAACAGTGGTTGATTATAAGAAGAAAGAGAGTAACACTTCATACTCCTCACAAGGAGGAAGTGACGGTAGTAGGAAAGAGAGCCGATTACCTAAACAACGTAACAACAGCAGTTACAACAAGGCATTCCATACAAACGGATGTGAGGCACACTTGATAAGCACTATGGAAGTAAAGAAGAATGTGATAAAGATTCAAGAGGTATCAACAATGCGTGATTTTCTCGATGTTTCTTTAGATGAGCTACCCGGATTATCACCTAAGAGAAAAGTAGGATTCACTATAAATGTATATCCAGGAATTGCACCGGTGTTGGTTGCCTCATACCGAATGGTACCAGCGAAACCCAAAGAAATGAAAACGCAATTATAGGAGCTACTCGACAAGGGTCTTATACGGCCAAGTATTTCTTCATGGGGCATGCCAGTACTCTTCTTCAAGAAGAAAGATAAATCCTTAAGGTCATATGTGAACTATAGTAGTTGAATGAGCTTACGATTAAGGATAAATATCTATTACCATCCATCGACGATGTATTCAACCAACTTAAGGGAACCAAGGTCGTTTAAAAAAAATAAATAAATAAAAATAGATCACCGACTGGAATATTAGCAGTTGCGGATCAAAGGAAAAGACATTCCAAAGACTACATCTAGAACTCGATACGGACGTTATAAGTTCCTTGTAATGCCTTTTGAGCCCACAAATGTGTTAGTAGTATTCATGGATTTAATGAATCATATCTTTCATCCATATTTTGACCAATTTGTAAATGGTGTTCATAGATGACACCTTTGTTTATTTAAGGAACAAAGAAGAATACGATCGATACTTTTGTATAATATTGCAAATGTTGCGAGAGAAGCAATTGTACGTCAAACATGACAAATGCGAGTTTTGATTGGAAAAAAAGTGACATTCTTAAAACACACCATATTAGCATAAGGCATTAAAGTAGGTCTTAAGAAAACAAAAGCCATTTTGGAATGGAAAACACCAAAGATAGTAATAGAAGTAAGAATCTTCTTAGGACTAGCTGGGTACTATTAATGTTTTATAAAAGGGTTTTCCATTATTATCATCCTAATGGCAAGGTTGTTTCAAAGGAATGCCAAACTCCAATGGACTGATAAATGTTAGAGGAACTTGAGAAACTAAAGGAAAAGTTAACGAATGTTGCAATACCCATACGGCCCGTATCCAGCAAAGAATTTGTGATATATATAGTGATGCTTCACACATCGGTTAAGGTTATATGCTTATGCAAAAGGATAAAATAGTCGCATAAGTTTTTTTTTATGATTTAAACCATACGAAATAATAATAATCATAACCCGGCACACTGTTTGGAATTAACAGTTATTGTATTGGCTTTCAAGATTTGGAGATATGATTTATATGGAGAAAAGTGTTATATTTATATAGACGCAAAAGTTTAAAATATCCGCCAACCCAAGAGGGTCTCAATTTATGGTAAGGAAAGTAAACCCAAGTTTTGGAAATAACAGCTAAGTTATAAATTATCATCTAGGAAAAGCTAACGTGGTGGCTGACGCACTTGGTAGAAAATCGATACCAGCCTTAGGCGCTATAACGATCAGTTTAAGACCAATGGAAGAGGAAGTACTAGTAGTAGAAATGCAAGCATAAACTATGTTTCTTTTCAAAGAAACTCATTAAGTGCAAAAGGAAAACGAACAAATACAAAAATGGACCAAGCAAGTGCAAGGAGGAAAGGATATAAAATTCTAAATTTCTAAAAACAGTAGTTTGTATTATGACAATAGAGTAAGGATACTAACAATGGGAGACATAAGAAAGAAATTTTTTTTTTTCGAAAAGCATATAGTAGTCTCTATGCAATGCATCCAGGAGTTACAAAAGTATCAATATCTAAAGAAGTTTTAATGGTAGCCTGGAATAAAGAGAGATATTGTTGATTTTATGACCAAATGTTTAATATGTCAACAAGCAAAAGCAAAATAACAAATCCTATCGGGACAGTTACAACTAATTCCCAGTCTGGTATGGAAGTGGGAACATATCAATATGGATTTCGTCATAGAAGTACCAATGACACGAGGCCGGCAGGACATTGTTCGGATAATCGTTGACTGCCTAACTAAGTTAGCTCATTTTCTACTTTTACTAATGGATTATTCAATAGATAAATTGGTAGAAATGTACGCCAAGGAAATTGTACGATTACACGGGATTCCAACGTCTATCATTTTAGGCAGAGGTCCACAGTTCATCATGAATTTATGATAGAAGTCGCAAATAGCTTCTGAAACCCAAACAAATTATAACACTGCCTTTCACCCGTAACAGATGGACGATTTGAAAGAGTAATCCAAATTTTGGGAGGACATATTAAGAGTATGTGTTATAGAATTTAAGGGTGGCTAGAATAGGTATTTGAGTTTAATTGAATATGCATATAACAACGACTATTAATTTAACATACGGTGACGCCCTATAAAGAAATATACGAAGGAAAACATGGAACACCAGAATGGTGGACGGAATTAAGTAAAGACAAGATTCATGGACCCGATGTTGTGAAGGAAACTCAGGAAAAGATAAACATCATTTGAGACAAACCGAAAGTCACAGCGGGTAGGTAGGAGCAAAATCATATGCGGACTCGAAACGAAGGGACATAGAACACTAAGTGGAAGACAAGGTTTTTCTTAAGACTTTCCCATGAAAGAAGGTATTAAGATTTAAGCAGAAAAGTAAGCTAAGCCTTAGGCTTATTGGACTACACGAGATCATCGAATGCATAGATCAATAGTCTATCGGTTAACTCTATTACCAGAACTGAACAAAATACATAATGTTTTTCACGTTTCAATGATAAGGTAATATCGTTTGAACTTCACACACGATATAAAGACACAAAACATCGGAGTCAAATCTGACCTAAATTATGAAGAAGAACCAATAGAAATTTTAGTACGAAAAGTCAAAGGATTAAGAAATAAGAGATTTCCTCCAGTTACAGTGCGGCGAAGGAACCATAGAATGGAAGAGATAATTTGGGAAAGGGAAGGAATAATGAGGATGGAAGCCTAAATTTTATACCCGATCGGCTTCGGGACGAAGCCTAAATTTTAGAGGGGAAGAAATGTCACGACCCAATTTGTACATATTTACAGTACATCCATGTACAGTACATATGTACAGTATATCCATGTACAGTACATCCGCGTACAGTAAGAGGAACCATCCCGAGAAGCTACTCAAGAGCGCAAATTGAAAGGAAGCTCTATAGGACAAAAAGGACCTAACTGAAAAGATTGTAAAAGTTTTGGGGAGGTGACTGTAATTTCAAAAAGTTTTGGGGAGGTGACTGTAATTTCAAAAAGTTTTGCGGAGGTAACTATAATTTCCAAAAGTTGTACTGGAGGTTCTTAATAGTGCATATAACATACTCCAGAAATGGAAAGTAGAGAAAAATTGGGTTGAAATGGAACACCACGGTTTTTTCCGAAAACGCATAGTTTGAGAGATACAGTGGATTCTTGACCAAGGGTATTTTGTCATTCTTGTGATACTAATGTATACACTGGAAAACAAGACACGTAAAGGTATCCGAAGTAAATGGAAGGACTCCGCAGTGATCGATGTTGAAGAACGAACCTAAGTGGAGACCCGAATCACGTAAGGACCTAAAGGGAATTTTTACAAAAGTCAAGGGCATGAGCGTAATTTTTATAAATTAGTTCAAAATCAAGAATGAATGTCGGAAATGGAAATGAGAGGTTGAAAGGAGGAGAACGGTACATTTTACGCGTCGTAAAACCACCCGGGTACGAAGAAAAGGCAAAACCTTCCATTGAAGGGTATTTTGGTCTTTTCACTTCCACCCATTTTCTAGAAAAGGGACACATGGCATAGTAATTTTCTAGAAAGGGACACATGGCAAAATCTTGTTTAAAGACACTTTTGGGTTGGATTAATCTTAACCCTCCATATGGCACCATCCTAGTTAAAGATACTTTTGTGGTGGTTACATCTTAACCCTCCAAATTGAAATTAATTAAATAAATGGAAAATGAAAAAATATAAAAAGGGAGAGAAGGATGATTAAAGAACAAAGGACACATTTTTCTCTCCATTTTTGAGAGGTATGGCCGAAATTCTCTCCACCAAAAAGGGAAGGAATTTTTCAAGGGTTCAAGTGGATTTTTGGAAGGAAAAACTTAATTTTAAGGTAAGGATTCCAATTCTAGCTTTAGTTTATTCATTTGATTGATAGTTTTCAAGTTATCAATGAAAGAAAAGTTATGAAAATTATAGGAAATCAAAGGGATAAAGAAGAAGAAGGGAAGAAAGAATAGGACAAGCAAGGAACATAGCAAATAAACAAGGTTTGGTACTTAAATCATTGCCTTTTCAATTAATTCACATATTTTGCATTATGGGATTTTTGAAATGGTTTTGAAATGATGTTATTATGTGTGGTAAATATGTGGGAAAGTGCTCTTGAACCATTTGTAATCAATTGATTGTGAAAAGAATGAAAACAAAACAAACTAGCTAAATTTATTCAATTATTCATAAACTTTGATGAGTTTTTAATCACTCCTTTGGTTTGATTTTTGGAAGAGGGACCCTTAGTCCTTCAATGGTATCACAAAAGGATTCTAAAAATCAATTTTGCAAGAAAAAAATGAATTTCCTCAAGTTTGGAAAATTGGGCCGAATGGTCCCTTTTGGGTACCATTCTGCAGCTTTCATTTTGGGCAGTCCGTTGAAGGGGCAAACGAAAGAATTTTTTGACGAAATTTTACATGCATTTAGTTAACTTATGAAAGTGTTTTCCTGCAAAAATTCATCCAAAAATAAGGTTGTTTACTTAGTCAAAACTGTTACCAAAGTTGACTGATTTTCAGCAGTAAAAACAGATTTTACTATTTAGTTGTCGCGCGCCATTGCGTTGCCGATTTTACGCACCGCGCTACTATTCATTTGGTCATTTTTCTAAATGTGTTAAAACTGGAATATTATGTTATGGATTGATGTTAAATCATTTCAAATGACATGAAGGAGAATTGGAAATGATCAGAAAGGCATCATGACAAGCTATTCTGACAATACATGCATTATGGAAAAAAAATCATGGCTTATTGAATATCATGATCAAATTAATTAATGAATTGTTGACGCTCTACTTGGTTATGACAGAACCCTTGAGATAAGGGTATGATGCATCATACTATTACTGCAGTACTGCTTATGACATGATATGATATTCCGACTGAAGGCCGATGATTACAATGACATGATCAATGATGCAATGATAATGGCCATTGGCACATGTGCAAGAAATATGATGAAAGATAATGAAATATGATCATGATGAGATATGTTTATCATGACCCTTCCTTATCCGCTGATGTTCTGTTAAACCAGTAGAGCAACCAAAATGATAAAAGTAAGAGAAATGATTTAAATTCAAATTATTCAGTCAAGCCTTTTTACCAACTGTGTTTTGTATTTATTCCTTTCAAGTATTTAAAGTATATAAATGTATGTTCAAATCATTCTTTCATTTTATTTATTTATTGCAATGATTTAAGTACCCACTAAGCAATTGCTTAGCGAGTTTAGTTTCCCTCTAAACTCGTAGGTTAAAAGAGGAGACGAGATTGCAGCATGTCCTGCGCAGCTGGCCTTGACTACTACTTTGGGTAGGAGTTTGGATATGATTGATTATAGCAATATGGCATGTACATAAGCTTGTATGATCTAGCAAATAAATGTATAATAATGAAAAGATAGAACACATACACTGCTAGTAATCTAATAAATCTTATTTTGGTTAGCACTTATGTATGCAAGTATAGAAGTGTGAATTCTTCTTGCAGGATTGTAGTTGAGGTTATAAGGGTGGATTATTGGGAGTGTGCTTGAGTTGAATTGTGAAACAAAATGTTTTTCAAAAATTAAAGAATCAGTTTTGGCGACACTTGGGACCTCCATTTTTAGGGGAGGTTATGGCAAAAAATTTTTAAATCTACACTTAAAATTGGCTAAGTAAAATATTAAGACACAACCACCATGAGTTAACAGTCCATCTTGGTCTATAAACATAGGCTAAGATGGGGTGTTACAGTTTAAGACGAAATCCAAACTCAATTAGGAAATTAATAAACCATCCTACGGTTAAGATAAAATCCAATCTGATTTAGAAAACTAATAAATCGAGAGCCAGATTAATGGCTGTGGGGAATTGGCCATGCCAATTCGCCCCAGCCGTGGGCCTGCAGCGAATCGGGTATGCCGATTGGATAAAATTTAGGACGGGCTGACTTGTCTTGGGATCCAGACCATTTTTGGCTTTTAAAAATGTTACAGACCGGTTTAAACCTTTAGACTTGATCTAACTTCCTTTTTAACTAGGGCTGAATTGGATTAGGCTAAAAATTAAGGATCTAAAAGCATGTTGAAAACCTAAGACAAAGGTTTTCCTATATCTGAAAACTGTCTTCTATTTGCTTGACTAGTTGTATTGATATCTACTTCATTCTGTGTACTCTGGTCGCTAAACTGATAATTTTTTCTCTCATTCTTTCTTTCAGAAAATGGCTCTTCTCCCTTTCCCATTCTTCTATCTATAAGCCATCTTGGAGAATATCTTTAAAATTCCTTATGAGAGTGTGAGACATCCATTCATGTAGACAGGGTAGGATACCCCTTACTATCATTCGAATCTAGTTGGACTCATCTGGGCTCTTCTGAAGCAGTGCAGCCTTGTTTCTCCACTACAAAAAAACACGCTATCTGCGACGGACAGAATCTGTCGCAGATCCGTCGCAAATCAAGTCTTGCGACTGATCTGCGACCGATCTGTGACGGATACGATCCGTTAATAAAAAAGGCGTCGCAATTTTCAATTTGCGACAGGCCGTCGCAGATTTCATCGCAGATTCCGTCACAGATTTCCGTCACAAATTCGTCACAGATTCCATCGCAGATTGCCGTCACAGATTCCGTCGCAGATTATCGTCGCAGTATCTGTCGCAGATTCCGTCATAGATTTCAAATATCCGTCGCAGATTCGTAACAAATCCGTAGTAATTTAATATTGATTTTTATTGGAACTATTTGTATTATCAATTAATTTTATGAGAACTTTATAAATACATTTGGAACATTTAAACACAATCTAAAAAAATACTAATTACATTGATAAAAATAATTCTTTTATTAATCTTCAATAGAATAAAATATTTTACAATTTAACTATACAAGTGTTAAGAACACTACTATAAATAATCTATCTTGAAAATAACAATATAGATCTTCAATTATCATTTTCCATTGAATCATGACTTGCATCATCATTATTAACCTGCAAATAATATTAAAAAGAGTAAATGAAAAGAATAATATGATACACGTTTTCTCAACCATTGAAGTGTGTTTAGAGCTTGGATGTATTAGAGAGACAAATTATAGTTTCTGTGATTGATCTTTGTGTACATTTGGATGTTCCTTCAAGCTGTCAATGCCCGTAATTTCTCCCGATAGATGGAGATTCTGATGCATTCAGATTATAGTAATGAATGAATCTCATTGCACATTCACAAAAAAACAAGAGTTTAATGCCACTAGAAGATTCTTTGTTGTGCTATTATCCCTTTCTAAACAACTAACAATTGTAATGTAACACCCACTGAACCTACCTTCTTTGTCAATGATATGCAACTAGAGAAATAAAACTTCATTTAAAATGTAACAATAACCTGAGATATTGTACTTAAAAAATGAATCATGGAGAACCTAAAAAGAAAAATAGACCCATTGTGCTAATAGGATAACAGAAATGGAAGAAAAAATTGCCACATCATCTTAAAAAAATTCAAGGAAACTGACAAACCTGATAGTCGATATCCATTTTTCCCATCTTTGGCTGCATACGTTCACGTTGCTTCTGTTTTAACTTTTTACTGTCCTCTTTTTCAATGTAAGCCTGCATAAGAAGATAATGCAGTAAATTATCAAGCCATAAGTAATAATAAGATCTTTTAGTTTGATCTCCAGTAGATCCAACTGAACAAATGCCACATAAAGAGTATGGCAAGTACACTGGCTATCAAAAAAACTTTTTTAATGGATGATTGTTCCAAAATCCTAAACTAGAAAGGCATGACAAAAAGTTACCAAGGGAAATCAAAGAATAATTATATTTGCTAAAGGATCTGCTCATTTCAACAAGAAAATTATATGCATGTGTGTGTTTGAGAAAGAAAAAGTGTCCAAGCAATGGTAAGATCTTTTTTTTATGGAGAAGCACAAACATGTAAAAGATTAATCGCATAATAACCACCTGTCTAATTTTCTCAATGCCAGTGGCTGCAATGAAATCAGGAAGCTGAAAAGGTTGCTTCTCAATACCACGCTTTCCCTACAAAATAAAATGAAGATCTGATGAGAGACACGTTCTCACAAGATAATAGAATATATAGTAGCTGTATGATTTAGCAATCAGCCCAAATACTTGGGATTCAAAACTATAATTAATATTAAATTTAGACGAATCTAGCCCGAGCATTTAGCACAATGTAAAGGCATCTGAAAATTCAAAGCAGATGAATTAGCACTTCAACAATGAAAAATCCCCAATATGTAACATGCAAATATAAGTCATAATTCAAATGGAGAAATAAAGTAAAATAAATCATTCAATATCTAGATCCCCAACCACTAGCAAATTATATTATATTAAAAGAGAAATCATTCAAGGGTCCCTTTTGCCAAACACATACAAGTTCAAGGCTCCATCACTGTCACAGCCGCTCCCCTGCAAGAACCACATATATACGTATAAGACAAACCTTATGGACTTTATCTTTCCTCACCCTCTTTTCTACATCTCTAATTATGCACAGCACCCATCAGTCATGCATATGTTAAACAATATTTTTACTTCTACAAGGATATTGCTAACCTGCAAAAATTTCCTTTTCTGACACCAATGCCTGGGCACATGAACAGTATTTATGTATGATTTCAAGAACACTAGCAACTTTGGATCTGCTGACGTTGCATCCCACACCTGTAAAGATCATAAATGATAAGAATACCAAAAAACACGACGAAGAAATAAATAAACCAAAAACTAAAAAAATAATGAAATAGCAAGATATTCAACATCCATCCTTACCTCAACAACATCAGGCCTTGAGCATATTTGTTTTAGTTCTGCAATCTTCATTCGCCGCAAGAGCTGAAAACAAAGAAATATTATTTTAGAATCATAACAAAACAATAATAATATGTAATTAGAAGAATTATTCCAAATGTAACAACAACACTAGCATGACAGTTCAGAAAGTTCATATGCCCCTACCTTTTTCTTCTTGTTTGATACAACTTTCTCCTTCTGTTGATTATCTTGTTCTTCCTCTTCTGAGTCAGAGTCTGCCTTTTTCTTTGAGTCGGCATTCTGGGCAGACTCATCTTTTTTATCGCTCTCCTGGTTTAAATACAATAGAACCAAGTTTCAAAAAACTCATTAACAGAAAAATCATTATAAGTAACATGTAATGCTTAATTATCAAAGAAAATAACAATCATACCTCAGAACCGGCTTCTTGAAAACTAAATTTCTCAAATATCTTCCTGAATTCCTCATTCATCCCGTCATCCAACTCTGCCTTTTCTGGAACATACTCAACTACAACTTGTTCCGCAACCTATAAGATTGTAAACAACAATTAAAGTAAGGCCAACTTACTTCTCATGAACCAAAACTACCATTTTAGAAAAGAAATGTATAGAATATATAATAAAACATAAAATAGGAATATGTAAGTAGCACATATTATAATTTCATCATATTATAATTTCCAGAATGCTATAAACTCAGCCAAGATCAAGTGACACGAAAAAGAAAGAAAAAATTATACAGCGTTAAACTCAGCCAAATTCAATTTTTCACTATAAAAATATTCGACATTTGCGACGAAAATCTGCGACGGACATGTTTCCGTCGCAAATTTGCTACGGATCTGCGACGGATTTGCGACGTAACATTTTCCGCAAAAATTCTCGGCGGGAGTAATCCCGCCAACTTTTGCGACGATTATTTGCGACGCACTGATTTTCGTCGCAGATCTGCGACGGATTTGCAACGGATTTGCGACCAATTTCTCAAAATTCCTCTGACTCGTCCTTCCGTCGCAAATCCGTCGCAGATCCGTAGCAAATTTGCGACGAAAAACATGTCCGTCGCAGATCCGTAGCAAATTTGCGACGAAAAACATGTCCGTCGCAGATTTCCGTCTCAAAATTCTGAATATTTTTATAGTGAAATTTGCGACGGCAATAGATGGTAGCAGATCTCCGTTGCAAATTGGTTTTTTTAGTGTTTTCTCTCTCGCGCCAAGTTTCCGCGCCAACTTTTGCGACGATTATTTGCGACGGAATGATTTTCGTCGCAGATCTGCGATGGATTTGCAACGGATTTGCGACCAATTTCTCAAAATTCCTCTGACTTGTCCTTCCGTCGCAAATCTGTCGCAGATCCGTAGCAAATTTGCGACGAAAACATGTCCGTCGCAGATTTCCGTCGCAAATGCCGAATATTTTTGTAGTGCTCCACCTCTTCACATAGTCAACAAAATTCATATTTTGCTTTTGTCTGATAGTTTTCACCTCCACCAGGGTCACTTTCAATTCTACATTGTACCCATACTGCTGAATAAAGGCTTTGTATAACATATCCCAATCTGTTTGGGTGTTCTCCTCTAAGGTATTAAACCAGTTTTGCACAACAGGGCCCAATGAGAGCATGAAGTACCTTAAAGTTTGAGCTTTAGTAGCTCTAGCAGACTACATAACAGTGATGTATTGCTTGACATGCAGATGAGGATTTTCAGTTCTATCAAATTTAGCAAAAGAGGGCATCTTAAACTTGTAAGGGACTTCTTCATCTTGTTCAAATAGTTTATCCACTTCCAACACCTATTTAGCCTTTAGCTTCTTTTCAAACTTCTTCTCTAAATCAGCAATCATTTTCTCCACATCTAAAGTTTCAGTCTTTTCAACAGCTGATTTTTTCATAGCCTTTGGCTCTTTCTTCTGATCTTGATAATCTTGGAAATACTGAGTCCAATTATCATCATCAATCATTACTTTATCGTCATCAAAGGCTGCTTCACTAACCTTAGTCTTTCTCTTGTCTTTCTGCTTCTTAGTACTGCAAATGATTCAACAATGTTTCCCAATAATGCAGCCAGCTGGCTTTTCATGGTCTCAGCTAGGACCTCCTTCAGTTCTTCCATCTTGGAGTTGATTGTATCATCCACCATTTTCTAAATCTGTTCGGGTTCCATTATTTTTTGTGAGAAGCTGACTGGGTCGTTACAGGATTCTACGTCACTGTAGTAGGTCAGATTCTCGTAGGCTCTTGAATTGTCATACTTCAGGTCTGTGAGCCAGAAAGAATCAATGCTATGTAATGCAATACATGTATATGTGTATGCATGGATGTACAAGTAACAGATAAATAAAAATAATTAGGACGTTACTTCCAACCTTATAATTTCCACACACAAATTACGAGTTTCTTTTCTTGGGTACATAGTCAATAAAATATCAACATGGGACATCTTATTTTTAAAAAATTCACTCGGACGGTTTGACCAATAGTTGCATTTTCAAACATAGAAGTCAGTCCATGATAATTCTCATTAATTAAGCCTTAATCCATTGGATCAACTAAAAATAGCTTTTATGCTATTATGGATTAAAACTAAATTAAGGGATTTATCACAAATAGATTTTCTATTTTGAAAAATAACTAATGATTCATGCTACAAAAAAGTCCGTAATTAAGAATTCTTAGTAAAAACTAGGCCCACAATTAATTTTCGATATTGCATAATTGACCTAAATAGTTATAAGCTCATTTAAGAAGAAGACTAAGAAAAATTGTAATTTGAATGAAGTGAAAAATAATTTTGTCAAAGTCTATTATAAAAAAGGTTTATTTAAAAATGAATCTTGGGCTTTGTACTTGGGCCATAAGGTGGAAAAAAGATTTTTGACCCATCTTATAAGGTTTTATGTCCAAAAGACAATCTTGAAAATTTTAAAAATAGTTTTAGTCTTTTAGGCTTAAAGGAATAAAAATTATTTTGGGCTTACAATATAATTAAGTCATATTAGAAAAAGAATAAACCAAATAAGTCATGGTTCAAACCAAGATATATCGATCATAGTCAAACAATAAGCATTTGGAGTAAAAACCTAAGGAAAGTAACTAGGCCAATTACATGGGCTTTAGTCTTTAGGTTGAAAAGTTTAGGCTCCCATAGCAAGTACATACCAAAAGGTACAAGGCAATGAGTGGTTATGTCATGCTCGATCTCCATACCTTAAGTGAAAGTATGGTATCCCTTACAGAATACAACATGGATTACACTGGCATCCTAACTCATGCACACAATGCAAACTAAATGATGTAATAAATAATATTATAATAACAAAGAATAAAATAATATAAAGATCAACGGAATCAACTTCTCTTATCCCCAGTAGAGTCACCACTGTGGGAGGGGATTTTCACCCCCACTTCTATGTGGAATAGTTCTGGCGACTTTGGCACTATTAGGCTTAGGGCCTTAGAGAATACAGGCCTAAACCTAGAGAAAATGGAGTCACCACCCGGATGGGCCCGAAAAAAAAAGGGATGGATGGCACAATTCCTAAGGAATCTCCAACCCCTAATGGGTTCAGAAAGTTGGGTATATATGGAGAATGTGAGAATGACCCGATATCTGCACAACACCTGGTTCATTGGAACTGACCTCCTTCTTAGGTCTAAATATTATTAAATTCTTAAATATTATAAAATCATCCATACTACATGCAATTATTGAAATAAATATTCATTATTTTAAAATCAAAGAAAGTTCAAATAAACAAATTAAACGGGCACCTATACTAGATGAAAACATGCCCTTTCAACTATGTCCAATATCCAAAACTAAATAAAATATGACACCCACCATTTGGTGGAAACATAACTTTTACATTAATCCAAAACTCAAAATAAATTAAATTACATTGAACTTAACTAATGAGGTACCCACAAAGTAGAAACATACCTTCTACATCATTGAAATCAAAATAATCAACATTAAAATAATTAATCAAATGAATTAAACCATTCAAACATTCATAATAAGCAAAAATAGAAAAAATCATCCATAATAAATAAAACATTAATAAATCATTCGTCAAAATATAAAATAATCAAACCTAAATTTTAATCTTAAATAAAACATAAAGTATACAAACTTAGCATTTTTAAGATTTTGGGATGGAACTTTAGAATTTTAGGGCAAAATTAGAAAATTAGGGTTTTAATTTGAAAATTACGGTTTTAGTTTAAAAATTAGAGTTTTAGAATGTAAATTAGGGTTTTAGAATATAAACTAGGGTTTTAGAGTGTAAACTAGGGTTTTATAAGATTATAAAGTAAATTAGGGTTTTACATGATTAAACCAAATGTTTAAATTAAATTCTAAGCAACTGGATATTTAAAATATTGTTTTGAATATTCTAATGCTACAGTATTTAATTAAACAAGTTACTGGGCATGCAAACAATAAAAAGAAGCTACTATCCTACTATATATTTGTATATATAAATTAAAAGGTAAAAGAATGAACTACTTAAAAAAATAATTTGATGGATGAAATAATAATAAGTTAACTCACTGTAAATTTAAGTGAATTAAGTTTAGAATGATAAACCTACATTTGTAGATTCCACCAAAAATGAGAGTATATTTATTCAAGTCTTCCGCCTTCACCAATTTTAGCTTTGGTTGGATGAAGCCAAACTTAAGACAATGGTTAATGGTCTGCCTCTTCAATTGATGTTTGTTAATTATGTTTTCTCTTATGATTTTCTCTTTTGTTTGTTAATTATTTTTTGCTGCTAGGTCATTAATCAAAGTTGCTCCGTACTAACCCTTTCTTCCTTTTTAATCCCCTTATTTATAGGCAAAGAAATCTTAAAATAGAAACCCTAATATGTTAATCCGTCAGTCAATCTAAATCCAATCTTGATTAGGAAACTTAATAAATCGAGTTAAGGCAGGGTAATACAATTAAAACCAAATTTTAAAGACCATGGTGAATCAAGAATTTCCAATTCTCCACGGCCATTGGCTCATGGTGAATTGGGACTCCCCAATTTTCCATGAGCCATTGTTCATGGTGAATTAGAGAGCCAATTCACCATAAACAACTGGCCATAGAGAATTAGGACTCCCAATTCGCCATGAGCCATGGTTCATGGCGAATTGGTTTCCAATTCATCATGGTTTTACTTTTAAAGTCTAGTCCGACTTAATTTTATATTTTAAAATTGGATCAAACCCATTTTAATCTTTAAATAATAAATCAGACTAGGTTTAGGGCTTCTAAAATTAAACCAACTTAATTTAAGCCTTGAAAAATTGGACCGACCCATCTAAAAGCTATAAACTAAGTTTAATTTTTTTAAAATTGAACCAAATTTAGCTTGGCCCTATTTAATTGGAGTCGGACTAGCTTACAGCCAAAATTAAGGGTCTATAGTGAAATAGTACAAATTGATTTAAAAAAATTAAATCTATAAGTAAAACACGTGCTCATAAAAGCCATATCACGTGTAGCAGTGCATGGTGAAGAGCCATTCTAGCTCCAAAATGACAATTCATTTACTAAAAATAGTAAGTTGTTTGCACTCCAAATAATGTGTTCTCACAAATGGTAACAACAAGCTAAGGGTCATGCGCGCTGCACTTGATTAATGAAGACAAAAAAGATAAGTCGTTTACACAAAATGACAAGTCATTTGCAATTAAAATGATGTGTCATCTCGAGTGAATGGCAATAGTTTTGGTGTCATTTGTAGTGCACATGACTAATTAAGGAAGCACAATGCACATGATATATGTGGTGTGTGATTATATCTAGCAATGAAATCTTTTCCAATGAGAGCTTTCTAAGATCTTTGAGTATGACTATATGATTAATTCAGTCAAAGGTACCTCTAACCTAGTATTTAGACATGAACACTAATTCTAAGAGAATAGAGTCGATTCAATTCTAAATCCAGGTAATTTCATATTTGATTTTGAGTTATTAACTTTTGGAAGGTCATATCTCTCTCAACTTATATCTAATTTTTGCAAATTTTATGTCAATCTAAAGTTATGCACATGTGATATAGTTTAAAAGCCTTAAATATGTTAACTCAATCTAACATATATAAAAATAACATATAATTCACAAAAAAAAATCATACTTTTGACCAATTAAACACTTCTAATTGATTTTAAACTAGAACACAAGAATTTCAGCCATAATATATATAAATGGGTGGAGTGCCTATTAGCAAAAGTAGAAAATATTAGCTACAGGTGTGTATGGACATTGTTCCTAAGGATAATTAGCCTATGACAATATAAGAAGAGAAATTAATTTAGGCATATCCTCCGGGATTGAAGAAGTTTTTCCTTATTTTTGGAGATAAATAAAGGTGTAGGAAGCAACAAAATAATTTAATTTAACCCAGCAACAATAGAAGAAGAAAATAAAAATAATAACAATAATTTATGTGAGAAGAAAAAGTAGGTAATAACTTATTTTGAACTAACTATAGACCATAGAAAAATATTTAAGCTTTGTTAAGACAAGAAAAGATAAAAAGATATATGTAAAGGATAAGATGGAAAAATAAACTATGTAAAATTTTATCTGCAACTAGGTATTTATAGTATAGGAAAAGTTAATGTTAAAATATTAACATCAAAGAGAGGGATATAAAAAAGGAAAGTTAAGATATATTTGGTAGATATTATTAACATTAAAATATATAGAGAGATATTAGGAGATAATGGGAGAAATATTTGCAACCAAGTTAATGTTAATTTCTTTTAGAGATATTTTAAGCAACTAATATTTTGGATAATTATAGATAGAATTTTATCCCTTTTGATATACCTATATATATTACAACAATCCCCCACACATTTGAAAAGGATAAAGATGAAAAAAAAATAAGTTATTGCATGTTGGGTTTACTCATTTAGGTATGATGCATCAATTCTGGTGTCATTTAGACTATGAACTAGATCTAGAAAGAATATGACATAACTTACATAATAATTGGTAAAGCTTTAAACTTTTATGAACCAAAAATCCATTACGTAAGCTAAAATTCTCATCAATCACATTATACCCTCACATATTCATTGTGCGTGAATAGGCCATACGCGTGCTTGGTAATTCATGAGTGCTCTAGAGACCTTGCCAAGTGTCTCATAGGAGTGGCTCCACTCCACATGCATATAGGACATCTCATTAAGTGTATACTGCAGATTTATACCCCACCTATAAAGGAGATGGAAGATGATTAAGAGTTTGACTCAGCCTCACTTTTATTGTAATTTGGCACTATTTACACTATAGCAATCAACTGATGAGTTGTTATTACCTAATTCATGGGATCGTAAATCTCATAGGTTAAGTTACGATCATTGTTGATATCTTAAATTAGTTGTAGTCCATTCCCCTTGATGTTTCACTTATTAATTTTTTTCCCAAAGGTGTAGTTAGATGATCGGCTAAATTCACTTCTAACTATCATAATCAATTGATATAATTCCATCTTTTTGTAGTTGCTTAATCACATCATGTCTAAGATGAATATTTCCATTTTTACCATTGAAAGTTTTATTCTTTGCAATGACTATTACCGCTTAGCAATCACAATGCTTGGACATGAAGGTGCTGTTTTTGTTCCCAATAGAATATTGGCTAAGAAATTTTTTAACCATTCAGCCTCTTTACTAGCTAATTCCAGAGCAATAAAATCTGACTCCATAGTAGATTTAGCAATAATAGTTTGTTTGGCTAATTTCTAAGTAACTACACCACCACCAAGGGTGAATACATAACCACTAGTGAATTTTGTCTCATCTGGAATCTAATTAGCATCACTATATCTTTCTAGTATAGTGGGAAATCTAACATATAAGATACCTTAATCCATGGTACCTCTTAAATATTTCATTAATCAGATCAATGCATTCCAATGCTCAGAATTTGGAATTTGTGTGTATCTACTTAAACGACACACAACATATGGAATGTCCAATCGAGAGAAATTCATTAAATGCATTAAACTTTTGATAATCTGAGTATTCTCAGATTGAGCAATAGGATCACCTTTATTTTTCTTTAACTAAGTGTTAGAATCATACAGAGTACTCACTGGTGTGACATTGAAATGTCTAAACTTCTTAAGAAGTTTATCAATGTAATGTTCTTGTGATAGCATTATATCATCACCTTTTCATATAATCTTAACACCCAAAATTACAATTGCTTCACATATATCTTTTGTGTCAAATTTAGAAGCTAGAAAGCAGTTTGTTTTATGCACTAATTCAAAATTAGTACTAAAAATAAGCATGCCATCAACGTATAAGCATATAATCACATAATCTTTACCATTAAGTTTTGTATAAACATATTTATCCACTTCAACAAGACTAAATCCATAATTAAGCAAAACTTGATAAAATTTTGCATGTCATGGTTTAGGTACTTATTTCAAGCCATATAAAGATTTAAGAAGTTTGTGAACTTTATTCTCTTGACTAGGAATCACACAACCTTCAAATTACTCCATATAAATTTCTTCTTCCAAATTACCATTTAGAAAAGTTATTTTAACATCCATTTGATAAATAAATAGTTTGTAAGCCATAGAAATTAAAATTTGAATAGAAGAAATTCTAGTTACAGGAGTCAAAGTGTGAAAATAGTCCTCATTTTGTTTTTCAATAAAACCTTTTGCAACAAGACTAGCTTTATATTTATCAATAAAACCATCAGTATTAAATTTACTTTTGAAAATCATTTTATAACCAATGAATTTTGCTTTAGGAGGTAAATCAACTAGTTTTTAAATAATTTAAAGGATCATTTTCTATAAGATAAGTGTAAAATCATTTCTAAAAGATTTTCTTTCCTTGGTCTTTTACTTCTTCTCAAATGCTCATTCCCATAATTGTTAAATTTAGCAGGCACATGAAAAATATTATTTGCTTTTAAAGGAAAAACATGCTCAAAGAATTCTGCATTCTTTGTCTCAATTATGATATTATAACCAAGCATGTTACTTTTCAAAACAAGAAACCTATAAGCAACACTATGTTCAGCATAACTAATAAGCATGCAATCAGAAATTTTAGAACCTTTTTTCCTTTTCTCAAGTTCAGGTGACATAACTTTAGCAAGACACCCTCACACTTTCAAATATTTTAAATTAAGAGGATAGCCTTTCCATAATTCATAAGATGTCTTATCATTTTTCTTATAGGGAATTCTGTTTTGTAAGTGACATGCAAAAAGTATGGTTTTTCTCTAAAGATTTTCAAATGCATTAGAACTAATAAGCATATAGTTCATCATTTCTTTTAAAATTCTATTTTTTTCTTTCAACTATACCATTTGATTTAGGAGAATAAGATGGAGTTAGTTCATATATTATAAAGTCTTATTCACAAAAATCATTAAGAAGGACATATTCACCACCTCTATCTGATTTAACTTTTTTAATCTTTCTATTTAATTGATTTTCTACTTGTGCCTTATATTTTAGAAACATATCAAAGGCATCATCTTTATTTCTAAGTAAGTAAACTTTAATGTATCTAAAAAATCATCAATGAATGTCACATACCATATGGTTAGAGTCTGTTTTAAATCTCCTAAGTTGGTATAAATTAAACTCAACAATTCTAATTCTCTTAAGATAGGCGTACATGTCTTTTTAGTTTGTTTAGATTCAACACATACTTCACATGTATACATTTATATATTATTAGCACTAGAAATTAAATCAATTTGTTGCATTTTTTTTTAACATAAGATATACTCATTTGCCCTAATTTAGCATGCTATAAATCAAAAGAATCAATAAAATAAGAAGAAGAACTATCATTTTCATTAATATCAAAAACATTAACCACAAGTAAACCATGATCACAATGGCCCTTCCCACAAAAGTGTTATTTTTGGTCATCACAACCATATTAGATTCAAAGGCAACCTTAATCCCTGCTTTTCTGTATAGTCCTATAGAAACCAAATTGGTTTGAATATTGGGAACATGAAGCGTATCACTTAAAGCTAGAGTTTTGCTAGATGTGAGTTTGAGAAGAACTTTATCTTTCCCAAGGACTTGTGCAGTTCTACAATCACCAAGATAAACAGTTCCTTCTCCTTCATCAACTTGAGTATATGACACAGAAATTTTTATAAGCACAAATGTGCCTAGTGGCACCAGAATCAATTACCCATTCTTTCATACTGGCCACAATATTCACTTTAGAAATGACTTCATCTATTATACCTTATTCTTCAAACAAATTTACATTTGGTTTAGTAGGATTGTTATTTCTCCCCATTCTCTTTCTACATTGAGGTGCATGGTGGCCTAGTCATTTCTCCCCATTCTCTTTATACATTGAAGTGCATGGTAACATGATTTGCCATACATAAAGCAGTTGCCCTTTTTCTTAAAATTGGGATTGTTTACTTTAGGCTTGTAATTATGTTTCTTTTCATACCTGTTGTTTTGCTTGTAGTTAGGGTTGAATTTCGCATTTGGCTTGTCTTGCACTAAATTGGCTTTAGTGGTAATTTTCTTCCCTTTGGCAGCTTTGAATTCCTTCTTGTTGGTATCTTCAATAATGATGTGTGTGATGAGATCTGCAAGCGATAATTACTTACGCTTGTGTTTGAGTTGTTATTTGTAATCGCTCCATGAGTGGGAAGTTTTTTAATAAGCAAATTAGCTATGAATTCTTCTTGCAATGTGATGTTTTTTTATTTGAGATCCTCCAACAATTTGTGATATTCGTTGATTTACACTTTGATATATTTGTTATCAATCATCTCCCATCTGTAGTATTTGCCGATAACAAATTTCTATTTGCCAACATCTTCAATAGTGTATTTGGTAATCATAGATTCCCAAATTTCTTTTGGTTCGTTGTAAGAATAGTAAGCATCAAATAATTCATTATAAAGTGTGCTTATTATAGTGTGTATGCACATTTTATTAGCATGAACCCACATTTCCATCAATTTGACTGAAGACTCAGTTGGCTTGGCATTGGTAAGAGCAAAAGCTACTCCATGCTTGTCAAGAAGTGAGAAAATTTGTTCTTGCCACCTCTTGAAATCATCTCCATCAAAAATTTAATTTTTGATATGTTAGGAAAAGGTTTGGCATACAGAACTGTAGAAATAATAAGAATCACAATAATGACATTAGACACGCCATTAGTTGAGTTATCAGTAATGGGATTTGGAGTGACATCATCAACAATAGCAGTAGAAACACTTGAAGTAGCAGGAATAGTTGATGGTGTAGAAGTGTCCATAATTATCCATAAGATTATTAGGAAAAAGTAGAAAATATTAGCTTCAGATTTGTGTGGACATTTTCCTTGAGGATAATTTGCCCGCAACAAATAAGAAAAAAAATTAATTTAGGCATATCCCCCAAGATTTAAGAAGCTATTCCTTATTTATGAAGATAAACAAAACTGCAAGAAGCAGCTGAATAAGTTAATTTAACCCAGCAACAGTAGAATAAGATAATAAAAATAATAATAATTTATGTAAGAAGAAAAAGTAGGTAATAACTTATTTTTAATTAATTGCATACCATAGAAAAATATTTAAGCTTTATTAAGACAAGCAAAGATAAAAGATATATGTATAGGATAAAATGGAAAAATAAAAAAATGTAAAATGTTATCTACACTTAGTATTTATAGTGTAGAAAAAGTTAATGTTAAAATATTAACGTTAAAAAGAGAGAGGTAAAATAGGAAAGTTAAGAGATATTTGATAGATAATGTTAATGTTAAAATATATAGAGATAAATTAGAAGATAATGGACGAATTATATGCAACCAATTTAATATTAATTTTTTTCAAAGATATTTTAGGCAACCAATATTTTAGATCATTGTAGATAGAATTTAACAATATAAAAATCTCTAATTTTCCTTGTCACCAATGTGAATTTTTAGGGAGAAAGTCATAGAGATTATATATATATATATATATATATATATATATACATCCTTTTAGAATTTGATATCTAAATCCTCTTTTAGGATTGTATTAAATAATATCCTAAATATATTATTTATTTATATGAATTTATTAATTTGGTTATGTACACCCAATATAGGTATATCCAAATTCAAACCATTAATTTCAATAATAGTAAATGTGGAATCTATACAAGTTGAAAGACATAAAAGAAACCCCAAAAAAATAAATTTAGGCAAGCTAAATGCCTAAAGTTGTATGGATATATTTCAAACCTTATAGCTTTAAGGAAGAATTGTGAGACATCAAGAAAAATTATGTGGGAAAATATTTTGAAATTAATATTAGGATAAAGGCTTCCTATCGAGAAAAGATGAGATGGAGATTCCCCATCATATTAGTATAATTGTTATCTCTTTATTATCTAGCCTTCTTATTAACGATAATCCTGTATGGATTAGAATGAAAAAACATAAGGGTTAATATGTGGTGAGAATCAATTACTTAAGTGTCTAGTGGTAAACATTTTAATTATGATAGTACTCAATATATCAATATATGTTGTGTGTGTGCTTGTGGTCCTAATACTCTTCTATATTTATCAACGTCCTTCATTCATAATAATAATATATAAACAATTTAAATGGTATTAAAGCATATTTTTATTGGATATCCAGTCTCAATTATTGTGTTTCAGAGGGAGTGTTTAAATTTCTTTCCTACTTTTCGGAGCTAGATGTGTAGTCCTAATCGACCCAATGTTTAGTCCAAATGATAATTGAATGTGTATTTTCAATTGTTATTTGAGGAGGTAATACTAAGAATAATCACACATAAATTTCTTAAAACTCCAGCCACCTTTTTTCTCTGAGTTTCCATACATTTTTTCTCCTTCTTAATTTAAGAGTGGGGTTGTCGTTAGTCCATTAACAGTGGCAGTCGTATCCATCTTTATTCTCCTGTATTTCTCATCTACTATTAGACTTTCCTTTGTTCTTTTATTAGTTTTATGTATTTTTATTTCTAGTTTGTCCTCAAAATAATTTTCAGATCAATATAGATTTGAAATTTAGTATTTATTTTTTTTAGTTTTGTGTGTTTTGTTTGTAATTTATCTTCAAAATAAATTTTTATATCAATATAGATCTGAAATTTAGTATTTGTTCTTATTTTTATTCTTAGTTTTGTTTTATTTATCTTTTAGAATAAAATTAAATATAATTTAAATTTTTATTACAGAGTTTTGTCCTTTTTGTTCAAGGTTATATATTCTCTTCTAATAAAAGTTTATCATTTTTTAATGGAAGTTTATCCTTCTCTAATAGAGATATCTTTCTCATATAGAAGGTAATTCAATATTTTTCTCCAGTTGATAGCAGGGTTGTACACGAGTCGAGTTAGATAGGATTTACCTAAATAATATGGCTCACAGCCCTACCCTCGCCCAAACGGACCAGGCTGCTATGGGCCAACTAGGCCAATGGGTCAAGCCATACAGCATATACTGCAGTATATATGCAGTATATGTATATTACAATACATGTAGTATATATATACTGCATATATATACTATATATAATATCTTAAATACAATATATAAATAATATATAAAATAATATTATATAATATTATATTAAATATTATATAATTATATAATATATATAATATTGTAAATAATATTATATAAAACATATTATATATATACCACAGGCCTGGGGTAATTTACCTTGGGCCCTCGGGCTTCATATGAGAAGCCCGAGGCCTTAGCCCTTTAAAACTCGGTCCAACTAGGCCAATCAAATTTATGGGTCGGTTGAACAATCCTAGTTGACAGATGAAATGAGTGTCTCGCTAAAAGTCATTGTTTATGACATATTACCATTATTTATTATTGGCATCAAAGAAGTGTAAGGAGATCTAGTAATTTTAGTAGTTATGTACATTCTGTTTACTTTAAAATTATATAATTTTATTCATACTTTGTCCATATACTTTTTAATTTATCATAAAAATTTATTTTGCATTAAAAAAAGAATAATCACATATGGATTGGGAATAAAAAAAAGTATAAGGACTAATATATGGTTAGGGTCTATTACTAGACATTTTAATTATAATAATATCTAATATACCAATATAAGGCCTCCCGAGCACTGAGTCTGGCCTACTAAGAGGAGTTAAAATGTTCATTTGGGTCTAATATCACATAATATTATCTCATATGGTCTCCAATAAATTTGGTAAGTATAAGTTTAAAAATGATATTTTTTTATTTGAAAAAAGGTTACTCTCCATTATTTTGAAAGAGATGATGACTTTATTTTAAAAGTTTAATTCGAGAGTCGCCACCTCGATTTATTTGGCTTGGAAAAATTTAAGGAAAAAACTAATTTAGTTTGACTCTATGAAAAATATTTAATTTTATATCTAAAAGACATTAATCCGAAATTAATCACAATGTGTTCCAAACTAAAATTTTAAGTAAAATAAAATTCACCTTTTTGAAAATTTGATTTTCGTGTAATGACAATTAAGATGAATGACAAATATTATATATATGAACAATTATAATCATGACATCTATTCAACAAAATTGAAAGAGAAATTATAACCCTAAATTATCATACACAAAGGAGCATTAACTTAGCCCTTATGAGCATGGGTCAGCACAAATTTCCAAAACAATAAAAATAAAATAAAATAAAGAAGAAAGAAGAAAGAAGAAAAATAGAAAGAAGTAATTTTGTGGCTTTTAGGTGGGCCTGCCACTTGAAGTGAAATTCCAAGATGTACTTACAAATCCCTTTTAATGTGTGTGCTTAGTAATTTTATGCCTTTAATTGTAAAGATCTTAGTTTAATTTAAGTTCGTTGTTTATCAAACAGAAAAAGATGAGTTTAAAAGTTACCTTTGGAGATTTCTTTTTGCTTTGCTTGACTTTGGATTTGATGGAATATTTGTACTTTAACTTGAGTTTAGTGGAAGACTTGACTTTAACTTGGACTTGCAATGAGGCTTGGGCCTTGACTTGGGCTTTATGAAAAGCTTGGGCCTTAACGTGAGTTTAGTAGAAGGCTTAGGCTTTAACTTAGACTTGATGGAAAACTTAAGCCTTGACTTGAGCTTAGTGGAAGGCTTAAACCTTAACTTGGGCTTGAGGTTTGGGCCTTGACTGAGGCCTAATGGAAGGCTAAGGAGGGAGAAGAGAAAAAAATAGTAAAAAGTTGCTTACTTTCTGGTGTCATTTAGAAGCTAGGGAGGCTCACTATTTATAAAGAAGTTAAGAGGGTGAAGATGATGATTTTCGGATGTGGGATTAAGCTAGTCTATCTATAGCCAAGTTTGGGAGTATAAATGTTGTCATTTTTAGATATGAGATTAATAATATAATGAAGATGCCATAGGCCAATCTTTGAGCTACTCGATAGTTTTGTCTGTTTCAAGCCCCTCCGATATATGATTTTAATGATTTTTATTGTGTTGGATTTATAACACAATGAGCTATGTTCTAATGATGTTTTAAGGGTTAACAAAAATATGTTATTACTCCTAAACCTCCACAAGTAAGATCATATGTCAATATACGTCTTGAACGGTGCAAATTTTAAGGTTCACAACCAATATATGTTATGTGTGTTTATAGTTATAATACTCTCTTATATTTATCAATCTCCTTAATTTGTAGCAATAATAAAAAAAAATAACACTTCATGACCTTAGATTGTAATATGATGAAATATTTTTTTAAAATAAAATTATGTTTGAAATATTAATAAATATTTATTTTAATTTTACAAAGTCGATATTATAAAATTGAATATAACAAACGAAAATCCACGAAAGCATATGAAATTTTTAAATGATTTCATATAACTAACAACACAAATTTTATGGATGAAAATACTTTTTTTTCTCATGCTATTTTGTGTTCCCTTCTTTCTAACATTTTACTTTGTTTACTTTGTAACTATTTTTAATTATATCTTATAAATTAAATATTAATTACAAATAGAAAATAATATATTTTATTATATTGAGGGTATTTGTAGAAAAAGATCTCAATTATAGATTTTCTAAATATAAAAATGGTTTAAATTCAATTGAATTATACTTTTTAAAATTGTGCATTTTCAAATTTAAGAATTTATTTGTGAATTATAGAATATGGTGAATTTTTTTTAATTAATATTTCATTAATGAATAGGCTTTTTTAAGTTAAATATTAAAATTTGTATTGGAGTTAATAAGAAACAAAAATAGTAAAAGTAAAGTTTTTCCATGGAATAATAATTTTGAAAAATTGGGTCCATACTAGATGTTTGAAGTGTAGTGTAGGTGAATGCAAATGCATGTGAGTATGGGGGTGGGGCCCAAAAATCGGAGAAGTTGAGGCTGACGATGATGATATCAGCAAAAAGCATGGACACGTGTCAAATCGGACAAATGGACAAAAATGTCCTGCTGATCTCTGACAAACTACTAAACAGCCCACAACTCTCAGGTCCACAACAAGCACCCATGCGACCAGTGATTGAAAAAAGACAATATCCTTCAAATAAATTTTTCTTCAAAAAAACAAAAAAACTTTAAATATATTATGTTATACATACGCACTTAAGAGAGAGTATAGTTATTTTTTAAAATTTTCATTATCATTTTTTAAATATTTTATATTCTTTTATTTGTAATAAATTAAATAAATTTAATTTATATTATAAACTACATTAGAGAAAAGTTTATCATTCTAACTCAATAATATTTGATTGGTAAGACAATTTATTTATCCATTATTTATTATATATCGATTTTAAAATCATATCACAATTTTTTTATTTATAAATTGTTTAATGTCAATATGAATTACTTGTAAGTCAAAATAAATATAATATAATATACAAAATTGTATATTATCGCTAAATAAAATAATATTTTTAATAATTATTTTTTAGTTACTGTTTTCTTTGCATTTGTTATATAATATATTAATTGAGTCAAAATAATAGTGTGGATTATATAATTAAATATTTTTTAATAATTTTGTAAAAATGTATGTGATGAATTTATTTAAATATATATATATATGAAAATTTTCTAATATATATTACGAGGTTACATTAAATAATAATAAATTTTTTAATTTTTTATTAAAAATATATTTTATTTTAATTGAAATGTGTTACAATCATTTTTAAAAAAAATCATATATAATAAAATTATATATATTATAAAGTGATTATAATAAATTTAAATAAAAATTATAATACATTTTAATAAAAATAAAAATAATTTTTATTATTTAATATATACCTTAAGTTACAAATTAAAAAAATCATATCTATTCTAATATTTAAAAGATAAGCAAAAAAAATTAACTGTAATTAAATAATAATTTTAATTTTTTTACTCTTTTTGTCCATATATAAATATATATATATATATTTAAAAATAATTTTTTTTCTTTTAATATAAAAATATTTACCTCTATCATAAATTTTAATTTATATTAGAATAACATTATTGTATTATTTTAAATATACATATTTTAATTTTTTTTATAAATAATATAAAAAATAATTAATATTTTTTTAAAAATAAAAAAATAAAAAAATAAATTAAAAATAAAGTATTATTAATCGAGTAAAAATAAATAAAATATTAATATAGTTATTATAAAATATTATTAATTGAGTAGAAAAAATAATTTATATAATTATTTTATAATTTTTTATATATTATTTTTATTTTATATATATATTTTATTTACTTTCTAATTTTATTTAATTATTATAATATATTTTAAATATTCATTCTATATAACTAAAAAAATAAAATTATTATATAAAAAAAAATAAAACAATTATTATTAAAAAAATTCATATATGTATATATATTAAAAAACTCTCTCACAAAAAACTTCATAGAGGGAGGAGAGAGAATTTTTATTTTAATATTTTATAACCAAAATTTTTCCCTTGGATTCTCTTTGCCGTTGGTCAATTACCTCTTTTCCCTTTATTATTATTTTTTAAATTTCTGGACATTTTTACCCTTCTCTCGTGATGTCTGCTAATCGCTCACGGGCGAGTTTGATTGGGTCCCAGTTACAAGCGCACGGCAACTGTTGCATCCACACGTGTACGACAACTTATTGTGTCTACTTTCTTACGTGGATGAAATTTGGCTGAATATCTCAATGATCACTATACTTTATGACTTAATAAATTCCTCAAATTTTAATTTGTTTTGGTAAATTTTTTTAATATTTAATTTATTTATTAAAGTTTATAGCTCCATCTTTTAGTAACTAAGATTATAATTAATAAAAAGTGTCATCCTAAATTTAATTTAAAAAAGAGTTTATCCTTAAATTACAAAAAAAAATCTTTATTTTAAAATTAAAATCACGACTTTTCACTAATTTCATTTCTCTTTCTAAAATACTATTTATCAAATTATTTTTCTTTCACCATTCAATTACTGAAAAATAAGATTAAAAATTTTAATAAAAAGAACTTAAATATTGGAGAAATTTGTCATAATAAATTAAATTTTAAAAATTCTAATAATATAAGATTAAAGTTCAGAGACGATATTAATCCATAAAACTTCGTATCACTGTTAACGGCGTTAAATTGGATTGTAGCGGTTCCAACGGTGGCCCGTCTCCTTCTCTTTGGCTTTTGTCCCAACGAGGAAAGCAAATTAAGCGCGCCTTTCATTGGGAAGAAAAATTTTCCTGTTTGCAACCACATTAATTATACTTTATTATGACGAAACTACCCCTCTGAAATTCCTTAATTTAAAATTATTTTTTTGAAATTTTTTTTTCCGTTGGATATAAAAAATGTTTTTTTTTTAGTATAGAAAAAAAGGAATTAAAAAATTATTATTGGGTCTCGTTTTTTGTTCTTAATTTATAATTTTAGCCGTCAAAGACCTCAATGAGTGACTGATGCGATTGAATTTTTAAGAAAAAATTTAAATATTTAAATAGCCTTTTTTTATTTCAAAACTTAAATATATATATATGCACATCGTTAATGAATTCTCAATAAAAAAAATTGTTAATAAAATTTATAATTGATAAATAAAAATAGGATTGCAGATATTAAATTGATATTTTTAATTTGATAAATTATTATATTAAAATTAAATTAAAATGATATGAAATTAATTATCTTAAATTAATTTAATTTATTGCAAATCATATTGAATTCTGTATAGCTTTGGCTTATAATATGAAATAAAAAAAATAAATTTAATATTGACTCGTTAAAAAATTATTTCAATGATAAAATTTGTTTATTTTTGCTTGAAATTATTTCAATGATAAAATTTGTTTACTTTTGCTTGAAATTATTTCAATGATAAAATTTATAAAATTTAATTAAATATTCAGTCGATTAATTAATTAATTTAATTAAAATTTAATTAAAATTTTAAATGTTATTTTTTTATTAAATCAATTAATTTTAATTTTTTATTAATTTAATTAATTCAGTTTGATCAATTAACTATCGGTATAATTAAGATAAATAGTATTAAAAATATATAGTATAATAATAAAAAATACAATATAAAAATAATAATATAATAAAAAGTGTGCAAAATCAAAATGGACATGTTATAATTTATTATATTTATATATGGATGGTCGCTTAAATAATAAATTATTCATAATTATTGTGTCTACTCTTAATCCGTCTGCTAATTTGAATTAAATAAAATAATTAATAATTGATAAGTATTTTTTTAATTTATTTGTTCTCTTAATTAATTTATCATCATTTAACTCTTCTTAATATATTTTAATTTAAAATTTTTTAAAATTTTAATTTATTTAAAAAATTTATATTTTTAGTTTGAATAAATAAAAAATAAATTTATTTTCTTTTTTTATTATTAACGGTTAACCGAATTAACTGATTCGGTTAATCATTAACCAATCTAAAATTAAATCCTACTAAATATCCTAATCGAACAAATTAAAAATACCTACAGTATGTTAATTAAACCAAATTTTTAATTGATTAACTAAACATTCGGTCAATTAACTATTTCATATTCACCTCTAAATAAAAGTTCATAAATCAATAATAAAAAATTTAATTCAGTTATGTTAAATATTAATAGTATTTATTAAACCTATTTGTAATTAAAATCATAGGTTGTAATTTGAAAGTAATTTGAGTGAGTTATATCTTTAGAAAATTAATTTTTTAAATTTGAACTAAATTCATAAATAAATCTAACCTCAAATCTTAATTTATAAAGAAAATTATATATTGGAGATATTTATTTGTTAAAAAATTTAATATTTCTAAATCCATATGTATCTTAAATATAGTATTTACCAATATTTTTTTCCTTGTCTTTATTTATATAAGCACAATAATTCAAAAAAAAATTGTATAATATTACTTCACCTCCAATACAAATACCCATAGTGTGAATATGTGATGGTGAAGGAATCTTCGTATTGTTACCAAATTAAATTATTCATAGACACAATATGGTAATAAAAAAATGAGTTTTGATGAAAGCATCTTACACTATTGACAATTGTGCTCTAATTTTTTACTTTATTAATACTTTTATTTGAATTTGTTTTTTTTTTAGGAAAATTTGTTCAAAAAAATTTTTTAGATAATAATTGTTTTAGGAAAATTTGTTCAGAAAAAATTGATTTTGAATTTATTATCTAAAAAATATATTTTTTATTATTAGATTATGATTCAATGTATTATGTAATTATTTTTTTATTAATTATTTATGGATGTGATAATATTAATTAATATATAATATGCATAATTATATGATAATATTTTCCTAATTTTAAATTATATTGATTGCATGCCTCATATGAAAGTATGATTCCTAAATTTTAAATTATAATTAAATATTTATAATTAAATATTTACTGGTAAATTTTGAAATATGAGCAATTTGATTAGCTACTAGCTAGTTGTAAAATTAGATTTTTTTTTTTTGTCCATAGAGAGTAGGGGACAATATTCTTCAATCGGTTAACACATCAAAATTTAATTATACCTCAAATATAACTATATAACTATATATATATGTGTGTGTGTGTGTGTGTGAAAATGGTAAATTTACTGCTTTGATTTTTATACAATTTTACTTTCTCATTTTTTTTCGCTAATTTTTTTTTGTTTTTTTACTCTATTCAAAAATTATATATCAAAATTCTATAATTATAATATTATTATAGCGGCTAGGGCTAGACAACTAATATTTTATTAAAAAAATATAATATAGTATTAAATTAATTTAAAGTAAATTTTCTAATTTAATTAATAAATATTTTCCACCAAAATGAAATAAGATAAGAATATGTATTTAGCAAGGTAATTCTATATTAATTCAATAGTATCTCAGAGTATATATATTTTTTTCAAATACAATTTACTTATAATATCATGTTAGTATTCCAACTATTATCTTCTAACGATTTTTTTTTATAAATTATATATATGGGAAAAACACTTAGAAAATTGAAATTCGAGATCTAAGTGGAAGTAATACATACTCCTAACTATCAGACTATACTTCGGTGGTTAATGTACTCTAACGATTGAAATTTAATTTAAAATAAGTTTAAAATTTAATAAATTAGGTCATTTTGAAATTGAGTTTAAAATTATACTTTAATTTTAATTTTTTTTAATATTTTTTCATTCTTCATTTTTAATTATTCTTTAATTTTTAAATTTTTAAATTTTTTTTCATTCTTCATTTTTAATTATTCTTTAATTTTTAAGCTCAAAATAAAATAAAATTTGACAAAAACATGCTAAAATCACATTACTTACAAAGAGGTATTGAAATGATAAATTAAAAATTATATGATTTCATTGAATTCAAGAGTATAAAATTTAGTGTCACGACTGTACTTTACCTTATAAGATAACAAAATTATTTCATGATTAATAACTTAATTTATAAAAATTAACATGTGTATCCTTCTCCAAATAAAACTATACAGTGAATAAGGCTTAATCATCCTAAATATTAGAATAATATGTAAGTGGAAATGGCTAATTTTCTAGCAATTAAAAACAATATTAAAAACTAATTTGTTTATGAAATATTCCTTTTCTAGAAATGTGGACTATCATATTGTATTGATTTAGAAAATGGTGCCTAATTCCAATGTTTGAATAAATAAAATATGAAATTGACGATTGTTGGGATATCTTTTTTACATTATTTAAGATGCTCGTTGGCCATTATCTCCCGTAATAATACAAACTAAAAATTAATTAAAATTTTATCATGTTATCAAATATTATTTAAAAATTAATATTTTCATAAGTTAAGAAGAATCTTTGTCTAGAATAAGATTAAAACATGTTAGTGGAAGAGAAGCCAAGTTGTTAGTGATTCTCCATCTCCATTTATTTTGCCTATTATTTTTGAAAGTTGCATATATAATTTTCGAATGTAATTAGTGGAGAAATCAGAATTTAAGTGAGGAAAGTCAAAATTTAAAATATATATATATATATTTAATATATAAATTTATTGTGAATAAATTTAAGATAAAATTAAATAAAAATAATTCTTTTAATATTACAATGATTCAAAACTAATTTTTATTCTTATTTCTACAACAATTGAGATGTGACAATTGTATCTCACAAATTTATATTCATTTTTTAGTATTTTTATATTTTGATTTATACGTTGATAAATTATATGTTAATAGTTTTAAATGATATTATATAAATTTAATTTTAGTAAATTCATCCCCATAATATAGCAATTTTAGTAAACCCATCCCCATAAAATTGATAGCACATTCTTCTTCTTTTAAAATATGTGCTATTCCAATAAAAAAAATATCATTCATATTAGAATTAAAATATTTATGAATAAAAAAATTATCATTTATTTATTTATAATGAGATCAAGAGAATCAAATTTTATCCAACAAAAATAATAAATTTTTTTATTAATCAAGTTAATTTTTATAATTATTTAAAATTTTTATTTATTATTATTCATAAAATATGAAAAAATTATTAAATATATCAAATATATTATAATAAATTATAATATTCTCCTAAAATTTTTAAAAAATAATTCACTTCATTTTTCATAGGCCTTATTATCAGTACCCAAGAAGCAAAGTAATCTGGTCTTAAAATCAAGCATACTATTGATACACGTCACTAGTTCCACTTTTTAAAAATTAAGAATTGATAAAGCAGCTGAAATTATTTCTTTGTGATCTAACTAATTATCCACCAGCAGTAAAGAATCCTATCATTTGCACTTCAATGGGTTCCAATAAAAATTGGTCTTCTAATCTCAAAAAATTTAAAGAATCCTGCACAAAGCTACCTTTTTCAGCTCAATGATATATATTTTGAAGATAGTGGCCCATTACATCATACAGACTTTGGTTGTCTCAGCTTAGACTTATCACAAAAGAATAAAGAAGTTTGTCCTTTCTTTGGTTTTTCCAGCTCAATCTTATCACAAAGATATAAAGATAAGGAGATAATAGATGTTGAAACTTCAGCTTTACCAATAGAAGTGGATATGATCAGCTATGGGAACAATCCAATGGTCCGTGCTTACTAAGAATCAAATGATTTAGATTACAAAAATATGAACTTGTCTCCTTCTCATTCCTTTTAAGAGATATTATCTTTACTTTTCCTGAGTGTATAATTATTTTTACTTTTTCTGAGTTTGTATCTTATATCCAATGAACCACCATTTTACCCTCAGACAACCCAAAGAACCTTCTCAAGCTGAAAAAGTCTTAAATTGACATTCTCAGAATGCCCAGGTTCAATATATATATATATATATATAGAGAGAGAGAGAGAGAGAGAGAGAGAGAGAGAGAGAGAGAGAGAGAGCCAACAAGATTCAATCAAGATTAGCTTAGTAATATCTCTTTAATGCCCAAGTTAGTTACTTAATTTTTAGGATTTCTCAATGAAGAAATGATTCACTTTGAAAAAATATTATAGTAAAAGAAAAAAGTCAAAAGCTATAAAATGAAAATAAGAATATTTATCGTATATCATGTGTAATAGTAGAAAAAAGAGGTGATTAGTATACAAATATTTTTTTTATTGGTGTAAAGATTATTTAGCTAAGATAAAGCAGAAAAAGTTGTCACATTTTGATTCTTAAAGTCTGATGGTTCTAGGTGATATACTGTATAGATCATATCAAAATTGTAATCACAGTTTTTAACATTTCTTAACAATAAGTCATCATGCAATAAAACCACAATATACCACCAAGCATCTAAAATAAATTATTATAATATTTACTAATTATTACACATATTGATAAAATTATACATATATAGGTTTCATGAATGAAAAATTAAGAAGTCAAAACTCATTTTTTTATTTGAACCCAAAAAACATAAATACAATGGAATGAATTTACAAATCAGTAAGAAAATAAATCATATTAAAAAGGAACAATGAGAAAATAACTAGGTCAATTTAAATTTTAGGTCTCTTAGTCAATTCTTGGTTTCTAAAAATTTCATATCAATTGCATAAGTGTCTCAAGAGTTCACAATTTAGGGTTTCATTAAGTAACAATACTAGATACCAATATCAATAGCAATATGGTCTCAAAGGGGGAACAAAATAGGGTTTGCTCGATCTCAATAGATAAAAGCAATTCATATCCATATTCAAAATCATATTAATACATATTTGTATAGGACTCATACTGGATCCATCCAATCTTGAGCATACATTTTATCAAAGTGTATGTTCATAGCTCTCCTTGGTAGAGCCTAGATAACATTGGCCCTATCCATTAGGTCACTAGTCAACATACAATCTAATGGTTCACCCTCGACTTGTAATATCCGTGGTTTTAGTTAAATTAAATAAGTATTGGGTGATTAATTAAAGTGTTAGTAGTGGTATATGTGAGCATGTGCTTAATATATACATAAAAGATATATTTAATATATACAAAGTATAACCTAACATATACCTATTTGTATATGTTGAATGCATATTATACACCTAATGTATATAAGATATACACTTGTTGTACACATAAAGTATACATTGTCTATATATTAGTTATTTAAAGTATATATAAAATATAAATAACATATACATATACCAAAAATATATAAGACTTATAAATATACAAAGAATATACATTACATATAAATGAAGTATAAAATGGTGTTGGAAAAGTTGATGATAAAGTTGATAATAATAATAATAATAATAATAATAATAATAATAATAATAATAATAATAATAATAATAGTAAGAGAAGAAAGAAAAGTCAAAGAAGGAAGAAATGTGATTGGTGAAAAATTATTTAATTATTTTATATATATTAAAAGATGAGAATGGGAAGATCATTATTCATCTTCTTCCTCTTTTCATTCTTCAACGTGAGGTAGAGAGAGAGTGTGTGGGTTTATACATTTGCTTAATGTGGAATTAATGTTTATACATAAGGTATATGAAATATATATTAATGTCACGTAGTAAGATGTACTCAATGGATAAGTTTATAAAAGTGATAATGTGTGGCATGAGTCACATTATAAATGTGACTCATAATTATTGTGAAGCAAATGTTAAATGATAATGTGAATATGAGGTATGTTTGACTGTGTAAAACGGAAATGGTTATGAAAAATTGTAGTTGGCACTATAAAGTTAGTTTGCCAACAGTATGCCATAATACTTGTTGTGCTTACGGACGAGACACATTTGTGACGAAGATAATAAACACTTTGTCTTCGGTATCAATAGAGGTGGCCTATGGGTGAATTAAGTGACACCTACCCTCAGTGTCAATAGATGCAGCCTATGGGTGATGATTTAACACTAGCCTCGGTGTTTATAGGGGCAGCCTTCAAGTGATTGAGGAGACACTTACCCTGATGTCGAGATAGGTTAAATTGGTTTGGTGTAGGAACTGGTTGGGCCCAACGTATGTGTGTGTGTATAAGCATAAGTGTATGAGTGGTTTATGAAACCATAGCTATCTTTGAGATTATATGTGATGTATTGTGTGGTGGTCTTTATGTGTTGATAAGTAACTTTTATTTAATTGTTTATGATTTTTAATATATTTACCACTAAGCAAATTATTTAGCACAGTTAGATGTATCGCGCAAATGGTAGGACTGTAGAGCAGGGTGGTCTAGTGTAAGTTGAGCTTGCAGTGTTTATTTTGCTAGAGGACCAACAATGTCAGGAGTGCATTCATATATAGTTCTACTACAAAGAACCTTAGTTTTGTATATCTTAAACATAATATGTGTATACTAAACAAAATTTTGAAAATATTTTATATTTGTACATTATGGGTTGTTTCTTTTAAACATTTAGATATTTTATTGAATAATGAAGAAAAGTGTGGAATACTTGTTTTGGAAATAAATTCTTATTACAAGTTGTGTGTTCGTTGAATTTGGGAATAACGAAATTTCAGACAAATCTCTAGCGAAATTTTTTTCAGAGAATTTCTCTTATAAATTTATAATCTATTTTTAATATTTAAATGAAGGTTTTAAATACAACTATTGTAGTACTTTGCATCTTAAATAGGTATTACACGTATTCGAAAGTATATGTATGGTATGTATTTAAGATATAAGGGTATTATATTTATTTTAGTATCAGAGACTAGGTTTGAGATTCTCGACCTAGGTAGGTTTTGAAAGAAGGAAAAGCAAAATTTTAAGTTATAAATTGAGTTTTAATACTTGCATATGCAACTGGCACCTAAGTTAGTCTCTGATGTGGTAATATGCATTTGTTGTTGCAGATATAGGGTGAGATGGTGTCTAGAGGATGCGGATCAGAGGATAGTATAGGGAGTATGGCTTCGGGTGAGGATGGAGCTAGAGGTAGAGTTGATGCTAGAGAGGCTTTAAGGGTAGCTAGGCTTGAGGTGCAAGGTCCTCCAGCATGGGTTCAAGAGATAGTGGAGTTGCTCCGTCCGACCCCATTGCAGCAGCAGCAGCTGCAAATTAGGAAGTGTGACAAGTTGAGAAAATATGGGGCTGTAGATTTCTTTGGTACTGTAGACCTAGCCGAGGCAGAGCAGTGGCCAGACATGGTGGAGAGGGTATTTATCCAGTTACAGGCTATTGTAGAAAAGAAATTTGATTATTCTCTTTTCCTTCTGGAAGGAGATGCACGTGATTGGTGGAAGACAGTTCCTCAGGGGTTGGCTGATCCACTAGTGTTCTCATATGATGATTTTCTTAGGGAAATTGGAAATAAAGTACACACCTAGGGATTATAAGAATAAGAAGAAGAGAGAATTTCTTGATTTAAAATAAGGAGAGAAAAGTGTAACAAAATATGAGAAGGAATTTCTGAGACTCAGTAAATATGCAGGATTATAATTGATGAGGTGGATAGATGTAGGAGATTTGAAGAGGGGTTAAAGCCATCTATTATGAGTAAGGTGGTTATAGTGCAGTATGAGGATTTCTATAAGTTGGTGCTAGTTGGACGTAGTGTGGAGAAGGCCCAGGGGCTTGCAGTTGTAGTTAGGGCAGAGGAGAGTAAAGCCAGGCTCAGGTTGAAGTAGAGACATCATCTCGCGAAGAGGGGATGAAAGGATTCTTTGTAGAGCACAGGAGAGAGTCAAGAGCATATGGGTAGACTGAGGCAGGGGCCTAGGTCTGCAGCATCAGTAGTTAATACCCTTGCCTCGTCATTTTAGAGATCTGTTCTACCCACTTACGTTTAATGTGGTAGGACACACAGAGGTATCCATTGGGGACCTAGCTCAGCAGGCTATTTCATGTATAGGTCTAGGGATCATTATATGAGAGATTGCCCAGAGCCATCTAGAGCTAGGCAGTCGGGGACAAGTGTATCTAGAATGAGTGTTAGAGGAGGTATAGGTAGTAGAGGAGGTAAGACAGGATCTAGTCAGAGAGGAGGGTCTGCATCAGTGGGCGGACAGGAAGAGTCTAGGACTACACAAAGGGTATATGGATTATAGAGGAGGCAAGATACCTCGGATGTAGATGAAGGTAAAATTTTTCTACTTGATATTATTAATGCATTAAATAGTTATGATTTGTTGATCTTGATAAAATTGAGATTTCTTTGTGTTAATTTAAGAATTAAATAAAATTATTAAGAGTATTCATTAGGGGGAGAGTAATGCATAGGTAGATTGAGGTGGTAATTAGTTTTATAAAAAAACTGAAGTTAAGTTTCTTCTAATTTGGGTTTCTAATAGATAATTTTGAGGACGAAATTATTTAAGAGGGAAGAATTGTAATATCCGTGGTTAGTCAAATTAAATAAGTATTGGGTGATTAATTAAAGTGTTAGTAATGGTATATGTGAGCATGTGCTTAATATATACATAAGATATATATATAGATATAATATACACAAAGTATACACCTAACATATACCTATTGTATATGTTGAATGCATATTATACACCTAATATATATATATATATATATATATATATATATATATAAGATATACACTTGTTGTACACATAGTATACACATAAAGTATATATTGTCTATGTAGTTATTTAAAGTATATGTAAAATATAAATAACACGTATATATACCAAAAATATATAAGACATATAATTATACATAGAATATACAATACATATATATGAAGTATAAAATGTTATTGGAAAAGTTGATGATAAAGTTGATGATAAAGTTGATGATGATAATAATAATAATAATAATAATAATAATAATAATAATAATAATAATAATAATAATAATAATAATAAGAGAAGAAAGAAAAGTCAAAGAAGAAAGAAATGTGATTGGTGAAAAATTATTTAATTATTTTATATATATTAAGAGATGAGAATGGGAAGATCATTATTCATCTTCTTCTTCTTTTCATTCTTCAACGTGGGGTAGAGAGAAAGTGTGGGTTGCACTTCTTAATACTTCAAATTACTTGAGAAAATTAAATGTTTCAAAGGAATTTTGAAGAGAAATTAAGAAAAAACAAGTAAGTACATTTCATAAAGCTTTTATTTTTGAGCTTTTAAGTTTATGTATGGAATATCTAGAGAGAGAAAGTATGTTTTAATTGTTTTAATTGTTAATAATTGAGTTAATATGATGGAAGAGTGATGATTTGATGAATAGTTAGTGAAGATGAGCTTAAATGGTCAAAAAGAGCTATGCAGTGAAAATGTATAAATTAGGGTTTTGGAAGGGATGATGCTAATTATTGAAATGAAATAATTAAATATTTTTTTATATATATGGTATGATTCCTTGGATAGAATGTGGATATGGATGAGTTTGAGTAAGTTTAGGGTTATGAAAAGAGTATGTATAATTAGGGTTTTCAACATGGGTGATTTTAATTAATGATATAAGATGAATTAGAGTTATTATAATGTAAATGTTATAAATTTATGAATGGAAAAGTGATATGAGTGGATTTTGGGAAAGTTGATGTTTATAGTTATAATATGTAGAATTAGGGTTTTGAAAGGAGGATGGTATAATTGTTGTAACAAGATGAATTAGTGTTGTTTAAAGTAAATAAAATAACTTTAAGGTTTGAAATGTGATATGAAAAAGTTTTGGTAAAGTATATATTGATCGTTACATTATATGAAAATGTGATTTTTGAAAGGGGTTTCCATAATTATGAAGGTGAATTATGTTAAAGTGATATGAATATATAAGCAATATTTTTAAGGTTAAATGTTGAAAATGAGATTTGTAGGTTGAAGTTTAAACAAAGTGGTAAATGGTGAAATTGGAGTATTAATAAGATTTTGATAAGAATTGAATAAATAATGGTAAGTTAGTAATTAATGTGTATATGTTTTTGGCATAATGTTTGTCGTTGTTTTGTAATGTGGGTATTCACATAACATATGCCAGGTGGCATAGTTATGTGATGTGTCATTTGCTTAATATGGAATTAATATTTATACATAAGGTATGTAAAATATTTATTAATGTCACGTAGTAAGATGTACTCAATGTATAAGTTTATAAAAAGTGATAATGTGTGGAATGAGTCATATTATTAATGTGACTCATAATTATTGTGAAGCAAATGTTAAATAATAATGAGGTATGTTTAACTGTGTAAAAAGGAAATAGTTATAAAAGAATGTAGTTAGCGCTGTAAAGTCAGTTTGCCAACAGTATGCCATAATACTTATTGTGCCTACGGGTGAGACATGTTTGAGTCGAATATTTTTAAGCTGAGGAGATGGCCTTCAGGCGATAATAGACACTTTGTCTTGGATGTCAATAGAGGCGGTCTATGGGTGATGATTTGACACTAGCTTCAGTGTCGAGATGACTTAAATTGGTTTGGTGTAGGAATTGGTTGGGCCTAACCTATGTGTGTATGTATGAGTATATGTGTATGAGTGGTTTATGAAACCATGGTTATCTTTGAGAGTACATGTGATGTATTGTGTGGTGGTCTTTATGCGTTGATAAGTAACTTTTATTTAATTGTTTATGATTTTTAATATATGCAGTACTAAGCAAATTATTTAGCACGGTTAGATGTATAGTGCAGGTGGCAGGACTGCAGAACAAAGTAGTACAATGTGAGCTGAGCTTACAGTGTTTATTTTGCTAGAAGACCAACAGTGCTAAGAGTGCATTCATGTATAGTTCTACTGCAAAGAATCTTAGTTTTGTATATCTTAAGCATATTATGTGTATACTAAATAAATTTTGAAAAAGATTTTATATGTTGTATATTATGAGTAGTTTCTTTTAAACATTTAGCCATTTTATTGAATAATGAGGAAAAGTGAGGAATACTTATTTTGGAAATAAATTCTTGTTACAAGTTGTGTGTTCGTTGAATTTGGGAATAACAAAATTTTAGATAAAACTCTGGAGAAATTTTTTCCAGAGAATTTCTCTTATAAATTTATAATCTATTTTTAATATTTAAATGAAGGTTTTAAATACAACTATTATAGTACTTTTGTGTCTTTAAATAGGTATTATATGTATATGGGAGTATATGTATGGCACATATTTAGGATATAAGGGTATTACACAACTAGTAGATTTCCCATCTAGAGAACTCATAGGAATACAAGCATCCAATAAACATCTTGCAATGATATATAATTTCCAAATAATAATAATAATGTCCAAGAGTTACAACAAAATGGATATTCATTTTAAGAACATAAAACGACAAAAGAGGTACAATTTCAATGAATAATATGATCACATAAACAAATGGTTTCCAATATCATTTATTAATAGCAATAAGATTTATGAAGACGTACATTTAGACGAATTTTAAAAGTTTCGATATGAATGAGTCACAGAAGAAACTTGTTAGGCTTAGGGAATTTACGACCATGATTATAATTTTTTTAGAACAGAGTTTGGTTAAAAGAATGAAAGAGTTTTAGTGATGGTTCTTATTTAATCAATCTAGAAAATCAACAAAATAATGGTATCGATCAATAGAAACAAGGAACTTATTTAATTTCAATGCGAATGTTCACAACTTACAGTAGTTTTGTGGATAACACTTTTGATTTACACGTATAAACTTTGAGAAAGGAACAATAACAATCTTTACTTTAGCTTTTTTAATGATTCTATATCTTTGATCTTTAAGGCTATTCATCTCTTTTTTAAAAACTTATATAACCTATAAAATATAACAAGTCTAATCACATTACTAATAGAAATACTTATTTCACAATGATTTCATTCTAATCTAACTATTAAAATAAACACCTTAAGGGTTTCTAGGATACTATCGAAATTTCTGTAGATTCTCCCTTAAATCTATGATAAATTCTCCATTAAATCTTTCAATTAGAATTCCAAGCTTGCATCAACCAAATCAATACAGCTACTCCATTTGAGTCCCTAAGGCTTTGTTTAGTTACAAAAAGTATTTTTTTTTCTTTTCCAATTTTTTTTTCTTTTTCTTAATTTTCTAATTTTTCATTCTCTAAATTAGAACTCCAAAAATAAAAAATATATTCATTTGCAATTCTCTATTTTCTATTTTCTATTTTATAATATATTTTATCATTTTTTTTGTTAAAAGACTATTACTATATTAAAAAGTTCTAATTATTTGATGTAAATATAAAGATAATTTTATTTAATGATTACTGAATTTTTTTTATTTAAAGATAGATTTTAATTTTTTAAAAAGAAACTATTGAGTTATTTTTCAAAATCTCAAAAAAGTATAAATGAAAGAAGATTGTTAAAAAACTGAAATATAAACTAATTATTTTCGCGTATATGCCCAAAGAAATAATACTTCTAAAACAAAAAATAATAAATAAATAATAAAAAGAGTAGATATATTTTAGGACTTTGTGTTTTCCACTTAAAAAACAACTAAAACTAGTTTTCTAAAACTCATCTATTAATTAATAAAAATAGAAGACTATTTTCTAATTTTCCAAATAAAAAATATTTTTAACTAAACCTCAAACTCTATTTTCCATTATTATTTTAGAAAATTTTCTGGAAACTATGAGTTATTTTCTACAACTAATAGAAATGCATGTGAGGAGTGTTACTAAAGTCTTATGATGTCAAGTTCCTATTGTTGCACTCCTACCTCATGATAAGTTCCTATAATTATATTATCATAAGACTTTAGATGTAAACCAAGAAAGATAATAAGATTTTAGACGAAAGATTTATGAAAAATGAATGTATGAAAAGAGTTCGTTTCTATCTATTACAAAAATTGTCTCGATAAACTATAAAAATTGTCTAAAATTTCTCATTATCTATCTTTATATATTCTATTATCTTCATTTTAATGAAATCATTGTCTTTCTGCGTACTTATTAAGAAAATCATTAAATTCTTTAAATATTATATAAAATTATTTTGAATAAACTAAAATTACATCCATTAACTCATTAATATTAAAATTACTGTACTATTACTTCATTGATTAACTCATTAATAATTATTGAAAAAAATTTATATATAAAAAGAGGGTCGGATGCTACCTCTGGCAATGCCCATGCAAGAATAACCAGTGTTTGTACTACTAGTTCTTAAAGAATAATCACCAATAATGGAAAGTTCTTGCTTTTTATAGTCTAAAAGCCAACTCTCTTCACATAAAACCTTTCAATCCTTATAAAAAAAAGTATATGGAATAGGATAAGACAAAAGAGAGAACAAAAAAAAAAACTTATGTTAATTCTTTTATGTTTTTAATAGATATTATATTAACTAATTGATATCCTTTTCCTATAATGATATAATGTTTAATTTTATAACTAAGATCAAACTCTTGGATAGATTTTATCCAAGTTTTATTCAACTTCTCTCTTTTCTATTTAAAGTAAAATATTATCTTACATATATAATAAATATTATATAATAAATATTTTAATAATGTTGGCCTTATGAGTCTACCTACCCATCAAGAACGTACCTGACCCAGAACCAATATCTCTTGCTCTCGCATGATTAGATACATGCTTAAAAAGGTGACTATTGATGACAACTCGTACTAAACTAATAGACCATACAACTGGCATACTATGAGAGCTCTAAGCTATACACCTATTAGAAATATATAACATCTCATTTTATAGAAATAAATTTAGAGTAGATGAAGTATGTTTTACCCTAGATTACTTATCACTTTTTCACTATTCCCATAAGATCTTAGGATAATTTGCATCCACAATTATATAAGCTCACAAATATAATTGGCTGACCTATGGATTTAAAAAGAAAGTGACTATCAAGTATTCTTCCTTTCGGTTCAGTTTCCTTAATCATAACTAGACTCGCTTTTCTTAAAATGTTTCATCAGATTGAATCACTCATAAGGTATGTGTATCCTCACAACCCAATGAGAGTTTTCCTCTTTGGCTCACTCTATAACCAACTAGAACATTTAATGTTTAATGTTCACACCCAATACTCACAATATAATTAATGAAAATCAAAGAACAAGGCTATTAAGAAATCAATTTGCAAGAGTTTAGATAATAAATGCTTAAAAGATAGAAATAAATATTGTTTGGTGATGAATTTATAGCTCTTCCTTTGAAAATCTCATTAGTATAGGAAGATCAAGCTTTTCACCAACCAAATCGTTTGCATTAAATGCTTATCAAAAGAGGTGCGTGGTCACCTACCTTAAGGGTGCAGTTGCGTGCCATGGCTTCATGGTCTTTTTAATGGATGGTCGTGAGGCTTGAAAATGTGTGTAATAGCTAGTTTTAATGGCTAGTACACATGGCACTAATAGCTCGGCTTGAAATGGTACATGTTAGGCTTTATGAAATGCATGGTCGTACTTGAGGCTGTTGTGGTCGCCCCTACTTTATTTTGAATTTTCCTCGAGAATCAGCTTCACTTATGGCTTCTAGTGATTGGGTAAGAGAAATTTCACCAAGAGTTTAAATGGTGCAGTTGCGCTTCTTCTAGATGGCTGTCGAAGAAGCTCTCTTGCTTCGAGATCCAGGTCACACCTTAATACCGCGAACTCTACTACCATTCCAAGTGATTTTTGCCTTTGATGAAGCTGTAGTCACACTTAATCCTAGCATGATCTCACTTTATGGTTCAACACCTATCTCCTTCGCCACACTTTTGACCATGAGCACTAATGTGATCTTTCAACATTTCATCTCTCAGGTATAGTCGCTTCACCTTTGGAACAATTGCATCACCCTGCTTTGCAATTGTCTTTGAGGTCGCACCCATCACTGCGATCTCTACTGTGATTTTTTTTCTTTTTTTTTAGCAAATGGTGTAGTCGCACCTAAAGGTAGGTGGTCGCGAAAAGTGCCATGTGGTCGCGAAAAGTGCCATGTTTCTGGCAATCTAGAAGTAAATGAACCTAAGACAAAAACACTTAAAGCACAAGTTAAATTCCTTTTAATTTGAGTGTAAAAGATCAAAATAGAATAAGATGCCAACCTTATGGTCAACGAATTATCATGAAAATTCAAAAAAAAAAGCCTAATCTAAGCAAAACAATAATAAAAACTAAATTCTATCTTATTTGTGGGATGTAGAGAACATCATGGAGCAGTAAGGTTCAAACTCCATGCAACATCAACTTGCAGGTGCCAATCCCTTTCACCTCAATGCGAGCTTTGTTCCTAACGAAAATCCATCTCGCCTCGGCAAATAATTGATGGAAATCAATGAAGGCTTCACGATCCTTCATTATATGGTCGGTGGCTCTCGAATCTACAACCCATAAAGGATTAGTTTCAGTTAATAATACTAAACTTGAAACCATTATTCCATTCACATAAGAGTTAATGGATTGTTCCTTTTTAGGTACAATGCAGTCCTTAACATAGTGGCCTTTATTTCTATAATTGAAACATTTAACCCTTGTAATGTTTTTTTTAGGATGCTTCCTCTTATTTTGCTTTGGCTTTTGTTGTCCTGACCTTCCTTGACCTTACCCTTGCCTTTGTTGTTGTAGTACTTGTGCTTGGTGCCACAATTCCCATTTGGGTTAGCTTGAACTAGATGCGCCTCCACACCAGGTTGCATAGCTGTAAGTCTATCAACCTCTAATTCTAAGTGATGGAAGGCATCAAGAAAGGTCTTAATAGCCAAACTATATGTCAGATACATTCTCATATGCTCCAAGCTATCTGGTAAGGACCTAATGACTACTTGGATCATCATCATTGCACTAACCAACGTGATGCAATCAAGCGAGTCCTTCCTCTTCCAGACAGAGAAGGCATCATGATGTCGCCTATGTTAGGCTATGTTTCCTTTTTGGTTAGGTTCATCCATGATGGCATTAAGAGGATCTAGTGCCTCCTCTTCTTTCAGTAGATATTGATTTTTCATGCTCCAGATCTCATAATTATCCCTAGATAACTTGGTACCGTTGTTCAGTTCAGCTACAATATTCTTGGAAGCAAATGACATTTTTGCTTTTAAAAAAATAAAGGTAAAATTAGATATTATATACATGAAATTATTAATGCCACAATTTACATGTCATTATAATTTTTACAACCAATTTAAACATTAATAATAACATATATACAAACTTAAGTCAAAAGGTCACTAGATTTTCAATCATTATCTCGATTATATATGAAGATTAGTACTAATGTGAAATTTATATGCAAAATTATACAATTATTCAAGCCAAGTTAAAACTATATATTGAATAATTATAATAATTAATTAATTAGTGTCATGCATTAAAATAATTATTAAAGAAAAATGAACAAATAAAAAGTTATAGTCTATCAAACCATAAACAATCAAATATAGCCATATTTTAATTCTATGGAAAATCCTTATTTACATGACTAATTAAAAAATAAGAACAACCTAGGATTTTAAAGAAAAACTAGACTTGGACACTTCAGATGACCTAACTCCTAATAGGAGCTGAAAACCAAAGAGCATTCCTCAGGTCTATTGGCAAGGAATATATGATGATTTTAGTAAATCTTTCGACCACCAAATTTCTCTCATCGCGAAGAGTCATACCCTCGTGCTTAGTACAAGACTTTCTTACTACTCCTTAGAACACCAAACCCCAAAGAAATAGATAACAATGACTCGATATATCATGTACCCTTCACCCCGAATTTCATCAAACAACTTACGAAGTGGTGCAGACACAAACAAATCTCTTATCGCCAAATACAATGAGTACTGAGAGCTTAAGTCTCTCAGCCACACTATTTATTGACAAATTTCATGAAGGCGCAACACATGATGGATGAGAAAATCTAAGTTATATATATGGTTTTAGGACGCATTTCTCGAGCTTTCATTTTAGTTTTTAGAATAGATAATTTTGCCTTTAGCTTGGCCTTATGCTTAGTTGTGTGTATCTAAATAGGTATCTTAATCATAATAGCCATGCTTTGTAACTATAAAAAATAGGTCATATATAATAATTATATGCAATAGTACATAAAAATAATAAAGAAAATTTTCTTCATTAAAAATGGGATGCATATTCACAAATTTTTTTTCTTCAGATGTATATAATTTTTTTCATGCCAGAAAAAAAATTTTCATATGGAAAAATAATTTTTCTCTAATTTAAAATGTTTTTTAATTAAAAATAGCACAAAAATAAAAAAAAATTATTTAAAGGTCCTAAAAAATTAAATAAAGTTTACCAAAAAAATTTTAAAAATCATTTGGAGTCAACATGTAAAAAAAGGTGAAAAAAAGAGGTCCAAAGCTTTTTCTTTTATAAATAAAAAAACACTTTCTGGCCGATTAGGTGCAACCATAGTGTGTTGGAAGGAGATAGCTTGGCCTAATAAAAAAAAATAGAAATGACGCGTCACAACATAAAATGACAAGGAGTGCTAGCAGAGGCGCAAGTCACGTGATTAGAGCGTGAATGACACGCATGCCGATGATATTTTTTTCTAAGGGTGGGGTGGGGTGGGGTGGGGTGGGGGGAGTAGGGGGCGGGGGGAGTTTGGGATTTGGGATTACAGTGATATGGTCAAAATAAATTTAAAAAGACTATAAATTATCATTTTAGCTATAACTATGGCTGAGCACGGATCCTGAAGATGTCAGAATCGATCTAAATATCCAGACCCAAATATCCAGAATTGAAAAGATTCGTTGACTTTTTTACTTTATCCAAATCGAACTATACCAACAACAATAACAACAACAACTAAGCCTTAATCCCAAACAAATTGGGGTCGGCTGTATGGATTCTCAACAAAATAAGCTCAAAAGACACCAAAAAAAAAAAACTCCAGCCTTAGGCCCCTTCCAAGACACGGATTTTACGTTTCCATTCAAGTCTGTCATTAATCAAATCCGCATCAAGATCTAAGGCACGTAAGTCTCTTGCTATCACCTCCTTCCACACAGTTCTAGGTCTGCCACGACCTCTAGCCCCCTCAATCAACAAATTCTCACACTTACGAACCGCAGCATTAGGAGGTCTTCTTAAAACATGCCCATACCATCTAAGTCTTCCTTCCCTCACCTTATCTCCGACGTCCGCTACTTGGACTTTTTGTCGAATATGAACAAAAATATTTTTTAAAAACTGGTCGGGCAAATCGAACTATACCGATTTTACGTCCAAATCGAACTATACCGATTTTTTTTAATATAGAATGGTTCTGAATTTTAGTCTATAACCGAACTGAGAACTAAACTGAATAACTGAAATAATATCTAATTTAATAATAATAATAATATAGAATTATATTATATTTTATTGATACATTATTTAATATTTGATATTTTAAAAATATATTAAAATTATTTTATTAATTTATATTATGTCATGCTATATATTCATTTTGAAATTTCTAATTTTATATACTATGCTCTATATATACCTTAGAAACTTTTATGCTTTGTCACTAATTAAGCTAATTCTATAATTAAATATACTTTATTAATATCTTTATATGAATAATTACTGTCACTTTTCTAGTACCAATAATAGTAATTCATATTAATTTTAGTAATCTGTATTTAATAAAAAAATTAATATAATATATTAGTAGTTTTTAAATAATAATAATAAGTATGAATATTAACAATAATTAATACTTATAAGTACTGATAGTGAATACAAATAATATGATATAAATTTTTATGAATATGAGTAACAACAATTAATAAATGAATAATTATGAATGAATTTGACAAAAATATGATGATATAATTATAATAATATGTTTGTGCATGTATATAATGCCATAATTATATATTAATAGTAAATAAAAATTTACATTGCAATTAATATATATTAAAAGTTATTTGATTAATAATAATTATTTGCGAATTGTGTGTTAAAATATATCTATAATTGATTAATTTAAATTATTAAAATATTTAAATTTGAAGTTATTTTATTTCATTATCTCATATTTTATTATATTTAATTATTTAATGTATAAATAAATTAATAAGTAAATAAATTGGTTAATTGAAATTGGTTGATTTATTGAAATAAATTAATTAGCAATTAATTGAACAAGTAATTATTATTGTTAAAATAAATTACTAATCTTATTATAAATTTATTAACTTTGAGGATAAATATAATTAAATTTTTAATTTTATATTATTGTGAATTTATTTATTTATTTATAATTATAAAATTGTTTAATTATGCTAATTTAACAAAATATGAATAACTTGTAAAATATTATTAATTATTATTTTATTGTTTAAATTTAAAAAAAATAATTCTAAATCTCTAAATCTCTGTCTTTATTTAAAACTGAAACAGCTCCGTTAGGACCAAAAATTTGAACCAAACTAAGCTGAATTTTTCAATTTGGTTCAGTACGGATATTTTATATATTCGGATCGGTTCCGGATATTTTTAAATCTCTGGATCGAATCGGTCCATGCACACCCCTAGCTATAATAGTAGGTTAATCCAAATTACAACTAATCTAGAAAGTTAATTTTAAACCAATTTTGAGTGTCCAGTTTTAGAATGTTATATCTTGATTAATATAACTCCAATTTAAGCATATAATATATCAAATTAAAGTTGTACATGTCTACTTTAATATGATATCATAAAATCATATAATCAAAAGTAAGAACATGAGTTTTTCATGCCTAAACATGCCAAAACAATATGGTGATCATGTTCATAAAATGATTCACTAAAAATTATTTTTAATCAATTAATCAACATAACTGAACATCGAAACAGGAGCACAAACAACAATGGCTTCAATACCAATGTTGAAAAAAAAAATCATATATAAGAAAAGGGTCGGATGTTACTTTTGACAATACCCACAAAAAAATAACCACGTACTTGTACTACCAGTTTTTGAAAAACAATCACTAATAAATAAAAAGTTCTTATTTTTCACAGTCTAAAAGCCAATTCTCTTTATTGAAAACCTCTCAACTTACACAAAGAAAGTATATGGAATGGGAGAAGGCAAAAAGAGAGAGAGAAAAAAAAAAGCTTATGTTAATTCTTTTATATTGTTGATAGCTATTATATTAACTAATTAATTTCTTTTTCCTAAAAGGATATAATGTTTAACTTTCTACTGAAATCAAATTCTCAGATAGATTTTATCTAAATTTTATTCAACTTCTCTCTTTTAAATTTAAAAAATAGTATCTTATTTATAATAATAAATAATATATAATTAATATTTCAATAATGTTGAGCTCATGGGTTTATATATTCGTTGTGGGCGAATATGACCCAAAATCAACAATAATAATAGTATAAATAGAAAAAAATTAATTAATTTTTTTATTATATAAAATGATAATTTTAGTAGAATGTTTTATTTTAATAAAAGTGATAATTTATTCGGACAAAAGTGTATTTTATAATGTTTTTATTAGAAATTATAATTTAGGTGTGGAGTCCATTAGAAATTACAATATAAATGTGTAAATATGATCATTTCTCATTGGATTCCTTTTAAATATGATAAAATATATGCAGCTATATATGCAAATAGGAATTGAAAAAAAAAAAGGCTTTTCCCCACTTAGTCAATCAAACGAAACATAATTAAATCACCACCATAATCATCAACCACCTCTAAAACTCCAGCATTCAAATAATAATAATCACCATGACATTAATTACTTGGGGCCATTAATTATGTTATATTTTGGGTATAAACTCTCACTTGCAATATATTCCTTTAACTATCATAATCACCCAAAAAAATTAGAGCTCTCTAATTATTTATTTTTCATACTGAAAAAAAATTTGCTACCAAACTTTTCATGATTTTCTTTACAATTTTGGGAATAGAATATAATACCTATAATTATAGGTTATATATCACTTATCATGGTAAAAAAAAAAAATCTAAACATTGAACTGACAAAAAGCTTGACATAAGAATATCAATAATGAAAGAAAAAAAAAGTATGAATATGAATAATTATTTGAAAACTATATAAAAAAATTACATAAAGTTTGCTTAAATTAGATTTTGGATGAGATAAAGAAAAATAAATAATCATAATCTGTTAAGAGATAGCGCAAATAATGAGTTTGCTTTTTTCATTTTTTAACAAAAGTGATATGTTTATATTAATTAATTTTTAAATATTATTTTAAATTCATTTGATTTAATAAAAAATATTTACATCAAGAGCAGTATTCATAAATAATTTTATTTTTTAATTATGATATTATTTTAAAAATCAAATTGCTATGAATAAAATAAAAAATGAGACCACTCACCAAATTCTTGAAGTTTAAGTATTACTATTTACATTATTGGCGCAAAATTTCAAAAAAATATTTTTGTTTCATTGTGAATAAGCTATTCATAATGCGTGCTATGTGCCTTTAATTAAAATAAAAAGGGAACTAATATTGCAAAAGATTTAATTAATAAAATAAAAATATTCAGTGCATTTAATTTAAAATTTTAATTTTAACGGTGAGACCACTCTAAATTTAATATAACACTCAGGCCAGGTTTTATCATATATTATATTCATCCTAAATTCTTCATTATAAGAAAGTGAAAATATACTCGTAATTTCCAAAAAAGAAAATAAATTGAAAAGTAATGAAATGATAAAATTATTAAAAAAATTGTCAATAAATCTTTAAGTCAATATCAATAAAGTCGTGATTCGCTTTTAGAAACAGTGTCCTATGTGAATGCATAAGTATATTATTTTTTATATCATGCTAAATTTTTTAATGCAAAGTTAATGGTGTTAATTTAAAAAAGTTTATTTCGAAGAATTTATTTTTAAATTAATTTGATTATTTATTTATATTTATTATTAATAAAATTTAATAAAAATATTAATTTAACAATTCAAAATTAAAAATTTTGACTTTTAATTTTTTATAAAAAATAAAAAAGAAAAGGCAAATTGGCATAAATTTTGAAGATGGGGGGCAAAATGAGAAAACAAAGAGATATGATTTGTTGGGGATCCAAAAACAGCTTTCTGAAAACTACAAAGAAAGCTCATGTGAGCCCCGCAATTAACAAAAATGAATTTGACCCTAATCAACCTCCTATATTTTTTAATTTATTTCCAATAAAATTACTAAAATCTCCTTTTTTTATCATTATTATTATTTACATTTATTATATTCTTACTTCTTCAAAATAAAACATTTTTAATATTCAAATATTAATTATTAATATTTTACATAAATGACAAATAGTCAAATTTGAATTTAAATATGTATTTTAAATCTTAAACCTTTAAACTTAATTACAATTTAATTTTTCTAAAGTAGTATGTTCATTATTCACCATTACCACAGTAACCTGATATCGAATAATTTTATTTTTATTAATTTTTAAAATTAGTAAAAATTATTAAATAATGATAATTAATAAAAGAGTTTGAAATTACACATGTTTTATGAACTATATTTGAAATATTAATTTAAATTATCAACCAAACATGTTCAAATTATGTTGAATTCATCTCACATCTAAAAATTCCAATAATGGGCTTATAATTAAAAAAGTAATCCAACAAAAATAACTTAGATTATTTTGTGTTATAAAATTCAACTTATTAAAAGTTTAAATGCTTTATATTTATATGCATTATTATCTATCTTTACTATATATTAAAATATAATTACAAAAAATAATTTTTATTTTTTGTGAAATTCTAATATTAAATTTTTTTATTCTAAACTAATTTTAGTATTAATGCTAGAAAAAAAGAGATCCATACTGCGTTTATTATTCAACAATAGATATATAATAAGATATAAATATGAGAAAAAAGAAATAATATTAATATTAAATTTATTGTTCAGCATATATGCATTTAGTGTTAATCTATTGGCCAGTTTGCATATATATTTAAAATACACATATTTAATTTTAAAATATTTTATTTTCTTATTAAATAGTTAAATATTTTTAAAAATAATTCGATGATATTTCTATTTTTTTTCCTCTAAATGTCCTAGTTTTGGCATCCTCTGAACATCACTGGCATGGACTTTAAAAAAAAAAAAAGAAAGAAAGAAAGAAAAGGGCGATGGAGCATCACCAAAATAAAAGTGACAAAAAAAATTAATTTTCTTGAATTTGATTTTCTGAGGGGAAAGTGGGATTTGGGTTTTTTTTTATAGGACAGAGAAAGGGACAGTTTTAATGAAAAAGTAGAGAGAGAGAGAGAGAATGACAAGAAAGGTAAGTTTTTAGGGAGAGAAAGATAGAGAAGAGTGGCGGGCAGAGTATTCTTTGGATTATTTTGAGGGTACAGAGCAAGAAGACCCATTTCAAGGTTTAAGATCAGTTGGGGACTTGGGGTGCGTAGGATAAGCAGAGAAGAGAAAAAGTTTAAGCCTTTTGAGCGTTTTTTCTCCTTTTTTTTATCACTTTGTTTGAGTGTGTGGACATGGTGTGCTTGTAGTAATATTGGGCTATTATGCTTAATCTCTAATAACCATAAGTGGTGTAGGATAAGCTAAGTAAGAGCTGCTTTGGTTCTTTTGTAAAGATGGGTAGTGCTGGTTGTGTGCATTTTAGCAGAAGCAGAGGTTTCATGGTGGTTTTTTGCTTATGGAGTCTGTTGTCATTAACCTGCAACGCTAGATTGGGTGTGGAAAGGCAAAGTTTTGAGGTGCAGAAACACTTGAATCGCTTGAACAAACCAGCTGTTAAGAGCATTGAGGTATACTTTCTCTTTCTCTTTCTAAAAGTCTGTTAGGTTGCTGAGAAAGTAGGGAAACTGAAGGAAAATGTGTTTTGACATTTGGGTTTTTTTATTGTTTTTGGAATGGTTTTTATTGCTTTTGGTTCAAGTGATTTTACAGGGCTTTTTTTTTGTGAAGGGTTTGTATTGGGTTTTTGATATCATAATTCAAAATACTAAAATAATTTATTTTCTTATATTTTCCTGCATTTTCTCAACAATCAAATGGGTCATCAATGATAACCATTAATTTTTGTCACTTTTAGTGGAAACTTAAATTTATAAAGAATCAATGGTTTTCTGATTATTACCTTCTATTCTCACTTTCTCTCTCCCTCAATGCAATAATTTCCTTTTGAGGAGTTATTTATGAAGTAAAGAATAGAAATTGATGTGTTGTCAATGCAACCAAACAGAACTTAAGTGCTAATGGGTACTTTAGATCCCTTTGTTCTTTCTTCCTTTTTCTTTATTTTTTCTCTTAATCATAATTTCATGATCTATTCGAGTGAGAAATTTCTCAGTATTTTTGATGGGTATGCAGAGCCCAGATGGGGATATAATAGACTGTGTTAACATGGCTCATCAGCCAGCTTTTGATCATCCATTCCTCAAAGACCACAAGATTCAGGTTCTTCTTCTTCACCTGCTTACTGGTCTTTAGCCATTTTTAGTGATTTTATTTCTGTTGCTGTTACTGATTTGAGTTGTTTTGGCTTTTTAGATGAGGCCTAGTAACCACCCAGAAGGGCTATTTGATGAGAACAAAGTGGCTATAGAATCAAAAGAAAGAACAAACCCAAATACCCAGTTGTGGCACACAAATGGGAAATGCCCTGAGGGTACAATACCCATTAGAAGAACAAAGAAAGATGATGTTTTGAGAGCAAGTTCAGTGAAGAGATATGGTAAGAAGAAGCACAGAAGCATCCCCAAGCCTAGGTCTGCTGATCCTGATCTCATGAATGAAAGTGGTCACCAAGTAAAGTTTTTTGCTTCTGTTCTTTTCCTTTTCCCCTCTTAAAGACATAATAAAGTAATCTTTATTTATTTATTTATTTTTGTTGGTTTTGCTATTATCTATTTGTTCTTAACGTTTGTTTTCTTTCCCATGGCATGTTCTGGTGATTAGCATGCAATAGCTTATGTGGAAGGAGACAAATATTATGGAGCAAAAGCAACCATTAATGTATGGGAACCCAAAATACAGCAGCCTAATGAGTTTAGCTTGTCTCAGCTTTGGATATTGGGAGGTTCCTTTGGTGAAGATCTCAACAGTATTGAAGCCGGCTGGCAGGTACCATTGCAGTTAATTCAATTCTAGATATTTACCACAAGTAATTGAACTAGCAATGGAAGTAGACAACAACAATATCATTTTTTTATACCTTATTCCATAATTTTTAATGCTTTTATGTAACAGGTCAGTCCAGATCTATATGGTGACAACAATACAAGGCTTTTTACCTACTGGACTGTAAGCTTCTAACTTGCGTTGGTCACTTTCTTAATTTTTTCAAAAATTTGATGATGGCTTTGTTAATGGGTTTTGTCCACACTTTTCTTTGTGAAAATTTTATAGAGTGATGCATATCAGGCCACAGGTTGCTACAACCTTCTTTGTTCCGGTTTTATTCAGATCAATAGTGAGATAGCCATGGGAGCAAGCATCTCTCCTGTTTCTGCCTTCCGCAATTCGCAGTATGATATCAGTATTCTTGTCTGGAAGGTAAATGCCGAAGACGTCACATTTTGCAATAGGTTAAGGCTGAATCAATGGTAAAATTTTTTCAAAAACAGCCAAATAAGAAAAAAGTAGAGCTAGCTGTTAGCTAATACTGTTCAAGGTTGCATGTGAACTTGATGAGTTTTGTCGTTTTAAATGGACCTTTGAATCACGTGTTATAATGCATCTTTGGCTATACCTAACTGCTAAATCATGTTACTTTTTTATATATAATGGAGGGCAGGTGTCAGAAATATCATTGTCTATGGTGCAGATGCTAAAGATTCTCTTTAGCATTATCTTCTGATCAGTTTCTGAAATGATTAACACAGAAAATGAATAGATGGCATTGCCTCCTCTCATTCCAAGCTACAAAGACAAGCTAATACTGTAGTTACAGTCTTTTTAACTGTGTTTTCTCAATAATGGGTGCTTGTTAATGTATCTTAAATATTGATAATTGTTGTAGGATCCAAAAGAGGGACATTGGTGGATGCAATTTGGCAATGACTATGTGTTGGGTTATTGGCCATCTTTTCTATTCTCATACTTAGCAGACAGTGCTTCCATGATTGAGTGGGGAGGTGAGGTGGTAAACTCGGAACCAAATGGTCAACACACCTCAACTCAAATGGGCAGTGGCCGTTTTCCTGAAGAAGGGTTTGGGAAAGCAAGTTATTTCAGGAACATTCAAGTTGTTGATGGTTCAAATAATCTCAAAGCACCAAGAGGCATTGGCACCTTCACTGAACAATCTAACTGTTATGATGTTCAAACTGGTAGTAATGGAGATTGGGGTCATTACTTTTATTATGGAGGCCCTGGTAGAAACTCCAACTGCCCATGAACAAGGAACATAAAAAAAAAACTTATTTTCACCTCATATAGATATATTAATTTCTCTTCTTCCTGTGTATCATTTGACTGTTAGGGTGGGTTAGTGATGTGATCTCTGTACTGGGAAGTTTTGACTCTGTTTTTCATCTTTTTTTTACTGAAAAAAATTCTCTAATGTAAGTGGCTGGGAATATTATGGCCAAGTTTCTCAAAGCTAAAGAAACAGGCCTTTGTTTACTCTTTCTTTTAGTTTTTATTATTCTATTTGTTTGTTTAACTCCTTTCTTGGAGTTGTTTGTGAATGAATGAATGAATGAATTTGAATCCCATTTGCAAATCTTTTTCATTCTCCTTTCTTTAGCCTTTATTTGGGTCTTTAATAATGAAATGAAATAAAAAATAAAAAGAAAAAAAATGAAATGAAGAAAAGAGAATTTATATTAATCTTCTTTTGTTTGGTTATTTAATTAAAATTTAAGTAAATTTATTTAATTTATTATAACTATTATATTCTTATGACTTCAAATTAGCAAGGAATAAATTAGTAGCTTCTAAATGATGAATTTTATTAATTATTCTCATTTTCTTTTAAAATTGCTGGAAAAAATGTTTTAAAGAATTAGATGTAAATTGAAGAAAGTTATTTTCATTATTTTTTTCTCTTTTTTTTTATTATTCAAATAAAGAAAGTTTAATTTAACAGAGCCTTAATCTCAATTACACAATGGTAAAATCATTTTGAATCATTGTTCAAATAAAAAAAATAAGAATATGAATTTTTTTTTCATTTATTTCTTTCAAAATAAACAAAGGTTTAAAGTAATTTTTTTTTGGTGAATTTTCTTCTTGCTATTATTTTACAGAAAATTTAGTGAAAAAAAAGAAGGAAAAAGTTGAGGTGGAACTAGAAGGGAATGGTTTTGGTGGCTAAAGAATATGAGCTCTTGAAAAAAGAAAATTATTAGAATGATGACTGATGAGTTGTGCATGTGAGCGGCTGACAGAACTTGGTACCTCATTATGCATCACTCGCAAGAATATAATATTTAAATTTACTATTAAATATTAATAAATTAATTACTGATTATTTGTCTTGTGTAGTGGTAGAAATAGAATATGTACTTATAATAGTTTTTATTTCAGTATCATTTAAAATATAATTTTAGTTTCCACGAACAAATCTTTGGTTACCCAATATTAAAGTCTTCCGCTCAAAAAAAATATATATATATCAAAGTCATTTCCTAGTAAGTATTTTCTTAAATTTATATTTAAAATAAAATTGCTTAATATAAAATAAATAACTAAAGTATTAAATTTTATGAACCCATTAATGCATAAACTTATAAGTGTATAAAAATTAATTTGCTCGTATTAAATCTAATATTTATTCGCTTATAAATTTTAACATACCACCCACTCATTTATAGATAAATTTTATAAAATTTTAAAGGAGTGAGATGAGATGCTTGGATTCCTTAGTTTTTTTAAAATTTGAAAGAAGGATTTTACTTTTTTAATAGGCTTGTTAGGTGCCAGTTTAGATTAGTATTCAATTTCTAAATTTTAAGATATTTATTGTATAGTTAACCTAAAAAAATAATTTTTTTTAAAATTATTTTATTATTGATTAATATAAATAACTTTAGAAATAAATAAAGTGCATAAATAGCCCCACTCCCATTGCCTTACCCACCACCTAATTCCCTAGTATCTATCTAGCCAACAATTAAGTAATAAATAAAAAACCATAATGCCCATTCTTGAGACTTTTGAATATGTACTTAGGTTCCTCCATTTTGCGTAAAGCCTTCCAATTTAAGATTCCTTCATTTTTAAAAGTTGAATTCATTTTTAAAGATGACTCTTATATATGTGGAAAAATTTTGCCAACTACCATAATTTATGGGAAGAAATTGCCCAAGTGGCTGATTGGTTGATATGTAGAAATGGAAGGAAATTCATCGTTGTTTGATATATACTTTGGATCTGTCACCTTATTTGGGTCTAACACACCTATGGATGACTAAACACTTCAATGGTGCAACAAGACTATAAGAGTGTTTAGTCTAGTTTATAAGCTCCTTTGATTACTTTATCAATTCTAAATTTAAATTAACGTATTTATTTAGAGAATTTTATTAAAATAATAAATTTAAAAAATTAATTTATAAATAAATTAATTTGACTAAGTAATTTATTTGACTTAATAATTTATTATATTGTTGTTATTTATTTTTTAATATTCATTTAATACCCTTCTTATAATTAGTTTAGTATCCTTTTTGGTCATTTTCAAAAATAAATCTGTTTATAAATTATTTTTGACTAAACATAATATTATAAGTGCTCAAGATAAACATGCAATTTCTTAAAATTTTGAGAGAAAATTACACTATATGTCTTTTTTTAACCTTTTTTTTTTCCAAAAATTACCTCACTTATTTTGTATAACTTTAATATATCAAATATATACGAAATATATACCCCAACAAGTAAAGTATATTTTAGTATACTAAAAATATATTAGATGTATCCATCAGAAAAAGGGTATGTTAAAAATTAAAAAGTTAAAAAGAGGTATTTTTGAAAGAAAAAAAATATATTTTTGAAAATAATTTTATTTTTAGGAGTATTTTTGAAAAAGTCCCAAATTTTAAATATTTATAAGTTAATATGCGCTTATAAATTTTTAAAATTTTAAACAATTACTTATTGGTCATGAACCCTTAATAAGTGGCTAAGCAACTAATACATTTGTTAAAAATCAACTCATAAACATATTTATTATTAAAATAACTAAAAGGGTACTCAATAGATTATAATAAGAATATTGAATGAGTTTTAAAAAATTAATAAATATTAATTTGCCGTGAAAGGGAAGCGGATTGACAGTTTCACTTAAGAGTAGCTATGGTTTAAGAACTGCTAGTTTAGATTCAAGAAATTCTTGAACCAAAACCAAACCGTCCATAAAATAGTTTAATGATTGTTTTAAAACTGTTGGTTTCAGTTTAAGGATAGTTCGATATGACGATTCCAAACGGTTCAATAAGGTTATTTTGACACAATTCGAGACTCAGTAGACCATTTATAAATGATTTTAATTAAAGACTGACAAAAATTATTTGGAATTAAAATTAAAAATATTGAAATTAATTTTTTCAAAAATATATTGAAGAATATAGATTTTAGAGAGTATTAGAGAGTAAATTGAAAAATATACTTTATAGATAATATTGGAGAGAAAATATAAGAGAAATTGAGATAAATTGTGAAATATATTCACAAGAGAAATTATAAATATATTTATAATTTATAATTTAGAGAAATTATTAATTTCTTTTATTTATAAGAGTGCTAAATAGAAGAAATTATTTAAGAGTATATATAATAATTGATATATAATAGAGCATATATTAATTGAAGTCAATTTTTCTTAAAAAATGAAGAAAGTTTGAAGAATAAAAATTGTAGAAAATATTGAAGAGTATAATAAAAAATATACATTGTAGAGAATATAAGAGTGGAAAAGGTAGGAGGAATTATTATAAATTGATGTAAAATATATTTATAGGAGAAATTATAATTATATTATAATTTATAATTTACAAATAAGAGAAATTATTAATTTCTTCTATTTATAGGAATGCTAAATAGGAAAAATTATTTAAGAATATATATATTAATTGATATATAAGAGTGTATATATTAATTAAAATAATTTTTTCTTAAAATAAATATAGAAGATATTGAAAAATATATGTTTTGAAGAGTATCTGAAAGTAAATTAAAGAATTCACATTGTATAGACTACTAGAGAAAAAAGTGTAGGAGAAATTGAGATAAATTGATATTAAAAATATTTATTGGAGAACTAAAAATATATTTATAATTTGTAAATAAAAGAAATTATTAATTTCTCCTATTTATAGGAGTGACAAATAGGAGAAATTATTTAATTATGTATATATTTATAGGGCAAATTATTAATTTTAAAAAATAAAAATTAAAAAGAGGTATGTTCAGTTTGAATTGTTATTTCTAGCCGGCTTAAATTATCGATTTCGATTTTGGTTTGAAACTATCGTTTTCATGATTTATAATTTATGTGAATCGGAACCAACTACATACAATAATTTAGATTTTATTTTAACCACAATTACAATTTTAATTATATCTGGACCAATTTCGACTAATTCAGTTCTAATTTAAAATTGAACGATGACCATGCCGAGTTTAACTGCATTGTGGATCTTTTATGGTGGTAGTGTCCTAAAAATTTTATAAATTTACCCCTTGAAAATTTTAAAAATTTTATGTCTTTCCTTAAAATTAAGTGGCAAAAATTTTTCCCTTGGCCTCTACTTGATTCAATATAAGGCTGTAAATGAGCCAAATTACTCGAGTTCTATTTGAATTTTGACTCGGTAAAAATTTATTTAGGTTTGAACTCAAGTTTCTCATTTGTTATATGAATTAAGTGCAAGCCAAGAAATACTTGGTCGGCTAGACTCGCAATATAGGATTAAAAATATACATAATCTAATTTATATATTAAATTCTGTATTAGAATATATTAATTCTCTAACTAATTTAATTTATATAATTTACTACTACATCATATGTGATAAATAAATTAAAAAATATAAAATAAATAATTTCAATGTCACATAATAATTCAATTCAATAAACTTTATTTGAAAAATTTTTCACACATTATATTTTTACATTGAGAATCTTAATACGTATCTAATAGTTAGTGAAATTTATGATAATAAAATATTTATTAGTAAAAAAAATTATTAAAAGCTTAATAATTTATAATAGAATATAAAATTATAGTAATACAATATTTTATTTTTGTTAATATAAATATAATCATATTATTCATATTCATAAAAATATTATTAATTTTAGTATTTCTGCTCTAAAAAACAGAAAAGATAAATGAAAAATAAAAACTAAAATAAATTCATTGATTTCGTTAAACTCAGTTAAATTGAGTTCAAACTAGAGCTCGAAATACATAATATATGAGCTAAATTGATATGAGCTCAGAATCGACTCGAGCTTAGTTCGAGTCCGAGCTCAGACTCAATTATTTTACGTCAAGCCGAGTTTAAATTTTTTAAAGCTCGGCTCTATTACAGCCTTAATTTTTATGTGTTTGTGTGTGTGTGTATATATATATATATTATAGTACCTCTAATTAAATTAATGAGCTTTTGGGATACTACATTGGAGTCATTTATTCAATAATTTTTTTTAATGATATTAGAGTAATTTCTGGAGCTGAAAGCATCAAATTCAATTATTAATTAGAGTTAAATAAATAAAAAATAACAAATAAAAAATAATTTCAGATTATTTATATATCAATCGAGATTAAATATGATGATGGGTTGATCCTCAAGGGCGGTCTTAGCTCTTGTAGCTCGAGTTCGGTATTACTGTTGTTGTAGCTCTCATACCTGCAAGATAAGAGAGGAGGGGGGAAGTTTCAATACCTAAGTCAGAGGTCGGTCGCTTTGGATAAAAGATAAAAATAAATAGAGAGAGAGAGAGAGAGATAAAGAGAATAAAACACTTTTACTTGTGGAGGGTAAGCCCTATTTATAATTGGTGTAGGAAGACAATGTTTGGGCCATGTCAGCGTAATTTGCGAGTGTGTCGGTAAAGTATCTGCTGAACATATGGAGCTCGGTAGGACTGAAAGTGTCCAAAATTGAGGTCTACTATACTACTGAGAGTTCAACCATGAGAATGATCGGACAAGGAGCTCGGTTACCTAGCTCGAAAAAAGGAGAGGTAGCATTAGTAGTCCCCCTTAAGTCATTTGACATTTATGTCAAGACTTAGTCATGTCATGCACAAAAGCTCGGTTGAGCTCGGGTGAAAGTTTATGTATTTAATCATGAAATTGAGATGCCGTATGATAATATGCAAGGCTTAAGTGCAGAGCTCGTCGCGAAAGCTCAAGAGGCGGGGTACTATCATTAATCTCCTGTTGGTCATTTGATATTTAATTTAAGCTAAGACCTGTGATATACAGAAGTCAAGCTCAGTAAGAGCTACAGAGAAACTGAGAGATACAAGGTAGAGCTCAATGAGCTCCGAAAATGAGAGCTCGAGTAGCTCTGGAAATGAGAGCTCAAAGAGCTTTAGGAAGAGGTCGAGGAGCTCGAGGGAAAAGCTCAGTTATCTAGGGTAGTATGGATAGTACCATTAGTCCCTCGTGAGAAATCTTGGCATTTATGCCAAGTAGAGGCAGTTAAGATTTCGAAAGGACACATGTCATGCAGAGGTGAAGTGACGCTTCAAAAACCAAGGTAACAGTTAGGCGGGCATTGAAAAGACGTAATGCTTGAGATAATAAAGAAGGACGTTGGTTCATATGGCCGAAGTATACTCTATAAATAGAGGATAGAGGTAGGCATGACCACGGTTCAGTTTTAAATTAGAACCGAACCGGTCAAAATTGAAACTGTAATAAAAACGGAATCTAAATCTTAATATATTGTTTGGTTCATATTTTAATTTTTAATGAACCGCTGAATCGGCAGTTCAAAACGGTTCAAATCGACGGTTTAAAGCATTTAGTTCAAACCGACAGTTCAAACCAACAGTTTGAACCGCTGATTTAATTTTATGCAGCAACCCATGTGGGCTACTGCTTCTTGGAAAGACCAACTAATGATCAATTTGACCATTAGTTGGCCTCATACATGTGCAACGACCAAAATTTAAAATAATTTTTAAAAAAAAAATTTATTAAATTTATTTTAATTTTAAAAATTTTATTAAACTAACTCTATAAATACTACCCATTTTAATTTTTTTACATTTTCAAATTTCCTCTTTATTCTTCTAAATTTCAAATTCTAAATTTCTCTTCATTTTCAATCTACAATATAAGATTTTCTATATTATATTATAATATTTAATATTCAATCTTCATTTACAATCTTCAATTTACAATATATTATATTACAATCTTCAATATTCTTTTTAATATTTTATTTTTATTTTATAATTTTTAATATTTTATTTTTATTTTATAAATAAATTTTATTCCTATTTTATTTTTATTATTTCCATTTCATTTTTATTATTTTTAATTTTTTATACCATATATTATATTTTATTTAAAATTCTGTTACATTATATTTTTATTTATATTATATTTTATTTAAAAATTTATTACATTATATTTTATTTTAAATTTTATTATACTATATTTTTAAAAAAATGTCAAGTGACCAAGGTTCAAATTTTGAATTAAACAAGAAAAAAAATATAGATGATGATTATCCTAAGCCAATTGACCTAGAAAATATAATGGATGAAGTTGAAAATGATGATGATATTCAACCATTATATCAATTTTTCAATTAAGAAAGTCAACAAATTGATCAAGAAGAAAAGAAAAAATTATTAACTTTTGATATATTCAAGATTCATTTTACAAAAAAAAAAAGAAAAATCTAAAAATTTATTTGATGTGATTTGCAATTATTGTGGACAGGTATATAAATTTAAGGCTTGAGGTGGATATGACACATTCAAGAAGCATTTGGAGAAAAAATATCCTACTAAAATCAGACTTGACAAGACACAAACACAAATTTTCGGGTTTGCATCTTCTAAACCTTCATCTCAATCATTATTTAATTATTCTGATAATAAAAATAAAGAAGAAATAGCAAAAATAATTTCAGTTAAGCATTTATCATTTAATTTTGGTCAAAATTTTGGTTTTGTTAGATATTGTCAAAATACTTTATATCCTAGTGTAAAACGTGTTCCTAAAAATACTTTAAAACATTTACTTTTTTCTTTATATAAAAAAGAAAAAAATTATAAAATTTATTTTTAAATATGAATAGACATGTTTCTCTTTGTAGTGATATTTGGAATGATCATTGACAAATGCATTCTTACATGGGCATAACATGTCATTGGATTGATAATGAATGAAAAATTTAAAAGAGATTAATTGCATTTAATATTTTTTATGATAGGCATATTCTTGATAATATTTATAGAATGATTAAAAATATTTTAGAAGAATATATATTACTTAATAAATTTTTTTCAATTTCATTTGATAATGTATTTGCAAATACTGCATCAATTAGTGAGCTTCAAAAAATTTGTCAGTTTAATCTTGGAAGTGAATTTTTTCATACTAAATGTGCATGTCACGTTTTTAATTTGTGAATGCAAGATGGTTTGAGAACTCTTGATAATTTTATATCTCCTATTAAAAATGCAATTAGATATTTATGGACACATCCTCAAATAATGAAAGAATGGGCTAAATTTTGTAAAATTAATAATAAAAGGCCAAAAAGATTTCCAAGAGATGTTCCAACTCATTGGAATTAAATGTATGAATTACTAAAAGAGTCTTATAAATATAAAGATTTATTGTGCACATTTATTGGCAATAATTTATCACAAGTAACATTATATCCATATACATGGGATATTTGTACACAAGTTTTAGATGCTTTAAAATTTTTTAATGATGCTATATATACTTTAAGTGGTATTTATTATTCTACAGCTCTTTATTTTTAATTGAATATTTAAATATTGTCGGTGAAATAAAGGAATATGAAAGTAATAGTATTTTATAAGATTGCATTCATAACATGAAGAAAAAATGGTTAAATTATTTTAAAAATATTCCACCAATTTATCTTGTTTCTATTGTTTTTTATCCTAGATGTAAATTAGATAGTTTAAATGATTATTTGACTCTTTATTATTCATTTCTAAATCTTGACGATGGGGAAAATATTGATGTTTCTAAAATAATTATTGAAGTTTGAAAAATAATAGTAGATTTATATGCTAAATTTTATGTTCTTCATGGTCACCAAGTAGTAGTTAGTCAATCTTCTTAATCTAGTGATCAAATACAAAGAATAAAATGGGGTGATCATATAATTACACAAAGGCAAAAAAGACCTAGATGATCCATTAGTGATAGTTCTGAATTTGATATATATCTAACATTTATTTTTGAGTTTGGTGATAGTAATGAAGGTAAAGATTTTTCTATTCTTGAGTGGTGACATCGGCATACAAATACTTTTCCAACTCTCTCACTAATTGCTAAATAAATTTTAGCAACACCAGTTTCAACTGTTGTAGTTGGACAAACTTTTAGTGAGGGAGGTAATATATTGGATGAGAGACAATCTAGAATAGCTCCTGAATCTTTAGAATCTCAAGCATGTGTAGCTGATTGGACCAAGGCAAGCTTAAGAGAATAAGATATTAATGAACTAAGTGATGAAGATTTATATGAAGTAGGAATCGAAGGGACAACTGAAACAGCCGGTAGTGGAAGTGACTAAGGTAAGGGGGTTCTACCTGTACAACATAAGGTAAGAGAACAACATGGACTTTGATTTCTCTTTTAACCCCAAGAGGATACGTAGACAACTTAATTTTTTAAAAAAAGAATATTAAGTTGAAGTCCTTTTTTAGTAAATTAATTTCAATATTTTTATTTTTTATTGATCTTAATTTTAAATATTTTTTCTAATTTTTAATTAAAATTACATGTAAACTTTTTTATGAACTAGCCCAAATCACCTTTGAACCATCTTAAACTGCTCCTTAAAACCGTTTATTTGAACCGCCTTCAAACTGGAGTTCAAACCGAAACTAGCGGTTTCTGAATCGTCTTTAAACTGTCCTGTAGGAAGTTTGGTTTAGGTTTAAAATTTTCTAAACCGAAACCGACGATTCTTGAACCATGGTCAGGCCTAGGTAGGGGGTACAACATTCGATACACAGCTCAAAAGAGAGAAGCTCAGTTTGTTTGACTAGTGTGAAGTTGCAAAGGCTTAAGAGCTCAATTTCAGAGGTTAGTTTTAAGTTTCTATTTTTAAGTTTTGCATTTAAAATTTTAATAGAAAAAAATGGTGAGAGCAACCATTAACTCAGCTATGCCAGAGGAGGGAGGAGAGGTGGGCTCTCCCAGTGTAATGGGTAAGGGGACTCGCCATGAAGAGGGAGAGGTTCACGTCGACACTGGGTCAGGGGACCGAGTCGACCGAGCCAAATATTAGGAGACGTTTGCAACTGGTTAAGGAGGAGGAAGAAGACACAATTGAAATCCAGGAGGTGCACCCGAGCTCAAAAAAAGTTTAGGTAAGAGATATCAAATCCATAATAACAGAGATAGACTTAGTTGGGATTCAGCAGAAGTACCAAATACTAGAGGAGTGCAAGATGCTTATACCTGGAGAAGAAGTCTGGGCATATGACAACTTGGCTGAGAACCAAATGATGATTTAAGAAGAAGATATGAGGTCGGGGGTGAGATTCCCTTGGCGCCCCTTCCATCGGTCTTTCTTGAACTACTATGAGATTGCTCCCGGTCAACTCAGCCCTAATGCATGGATAATAATCACGGGGTTTGAAATACTCTGTGGGTTGCTCGGGGTTGTTCCTACTCCACGTATGCTAAGTGCTTTCAGCGTGCTCAAGATACGCTCAGGAGCAGATAAATTTTTTTGTATTTGCAAGGTCATTCTAGGCTCGGTATGTTTACAGGAAAGCTAGAATTGATAAAGGCCTAGAAGGATTGATTTTTTATCTTGGAGAATCGCGAGGGGTTTGGCTGAAAAAACATATGGTGGTCAATCTCAGCGGTGAACAAGTGGCCAGAGAAAGATTGAGCAATGATGAGCTCGTGGTGTTCGAGACCGTGGAGCAAGACATTTTGACCAAGGTACTATGTGCAGTGGTCAGTTGAAAGACCTGTTTTGAGATATGGCTTCTAGGAGAGCCTTTAAATGTTCATGGTTCGGGAGAAGCTGATCGAGCTCTCTTGTTCTGCTTGACTCCTGATTTTGGTGAAGCTGCGCAAGCTCTTTTGTTATGGGCAGAATCTTAGCTATGTTGTTGGCTTGACCATGGTTCGAGTGAGCTTGAATGCCAAAGCTCGGCTCTTTGATAAGCCTGAGTGTCGATGTTGGCATTTAGGGGTGCAAGTGCTTGAGTGTTGGGGATGCCATTACTTGGAGATTCAGGATGTTAGTGCCCCTCTTTATTTCCTTGACATTCATGTCAATTAGGCTCCTGAGCGTGCTTTAAGAGGATTATCAAAATGCATGACTATGTGCTTTAAGAGGATTATCAAAATGCATGACTATGTACATTAATATATATGTATCTTATACAATAATAAAGAATCAAATAGGTGGGGCTTGAGAACACATACAAAAAAATGATATTACATATGCACCCGAACTTACATAATTGTAAAGATGAATAAAAATTGAACATACAATGAAACCATTGATGCTCAGTCAGAGCATAGAAGCTCGACCCTCTATAAGGGGCTACAACAAAACGAGCGCACAGGCACTATAAGCAAATTGGTACATGAAAAAGCATTAAATAGTAAGGTATTATAAATAAAATAAGTGCGAAGGCGGTAAACAATCCGGTATTATAAACGAAATAAGACTTCTTTTATTGCTCGATTTTAGTTTAATTCATAGCTGTTATTAGTTTGTTTGCTCATGACGAGTCTGGTTCGTTTAGTTTGATGTGCTAATGCATACATAATGTTGCTTCTTATTACAATATGGAAAATAGTGATTGATCACTCGACCGATGAGCTATGGTATGATAAAAGAGCTAAGAGCTCGGTGCATGACCATGACACTGTAAGATACATGATTGAAGTGTTATAAGCTCAGTACACAACTAGGGCGCTGTAAGATGCACAATTGAAGTGCTATAAGCTTGGTGAGCGACTAAAGCGTTGTAAGGCTTAGGCATTGTAAGGCTTGGTGTGCGAGGCACTGTGAGCTGTGTGTGTTTAATTTTATAATATGCGTGAGAGCACTATAAGAGTTTTGCGCAGGAGCACATCATGAATGTTTAGTGCGCAGGAGTGTTATAGTACAAAATATTAAATCAAGGCACAGTTAGAGTGCTTATTTTGCAAGAGCTATAAGACATACCTGAGATTTCATTGCCTTTACTAGGGAATAGTATGTCCACACTCACTGCACCAATGATGATGGATTGATCCTTAGGGGAGGTCCTAGCTCTTGTAGCTCGGGTTTGATATTATTATTGCTATGGCTCTCCTACCTACAAGACAAGAGAGGAGGGGGGACTGGGCTCCCTGGGAGAAGGCTCCAATTCCTAAGTTAGAGGCCTGTCGCTTAGGATAAGAGAGAGAAAGAGATAGAGAAAGAGAGAGCTAGAGAGAATAGAACCCTTTTACCTGTGAGGGGTAACCCCTACTTATAGTTGGTGTAGAAAAACAATATTTGGGCCTTGTCAGCGAAATTTACGGGTGTGTCAGTGGAGTGTCTGTCAGATATATAAAACTCGGTGGGATCAAAAGTGCCCAAAATTGAATTTTACCATACTGCTGAGAGCCTAACCATGAGAATGACCAGACAAGGAGCTTGGTTGCCAAGCTCGAAAAAAGGAGGGGTAGCATCAAAATTTATTTTTATTCTCAATATGTGAGTTACATATATAATCCGTTGATACAATTCAAAGGATTCTCAAATCAATTTAACTTTTTAACCCACAATAACTTGATAGCTTATCTTACTCTATTAGCCATATTCTATTACTGTTACAAAAAGAATATTATTATTCAAATTAATTATTTCCCTAAATTAATTTTTATGTATAATTCTTCGAAAATATTAAATAATTATTAAAATTTTACTTATGATATTTATAATCACATATTAAAAAATACTATAAATATTTATAAAGGATTAAAAATAATTTTCTTAATAAGTCAAGTATGAGATATTAGCTGTTATAAGAAAATATGGATTTATTTGATGATTATGATTTTATTCATAACTTAAGGAGGATGGAATTAATATTGTGAAGGGGCCAATTTCACCTATCATTTTTCACTTTTCTTTAATTTGAATTTCTAACATTATTAATATTAATATTTAATAACCATCAAAATCCCTTTTTAAAATTTAAAATGCTAATATCATTAATCTTATGTTAATATTAAAATTGCTATTATATTTATATAATTTTTTAGTAATATTCTCCAATTGAAAAACTAAATTGATTTTGAATCATTCAAGAGAATATGCATTTATTATTAGAAATGTACTTTTTAGTTTTAAGGGATTCAACATATAAATATTCCCAATAAAAAATATTAGTTAGTTTTAGACCATATTCACTTTAATTATATCATTTTGGACATTTTTACCCTTGACACTAAAAAAATAGGAAGAAACCATATGTTCTCATTCTTTCTTTTTCTTTTTTCTCTTTCTCATTTTTATTCTTTTTTTATTCTCTTGCTCTCTTTCTCCTTTTGTAAATTCTAGATATGCTACTATTCTCTATTCTCTTACTCTATGTATCACTTCTTCACTATCGTTATTATATTTGCAAATAACAAATTTTTAGTTTCAGTTATTTTTTTTGAAGAAACATAAGAATTTTTGCAACATTAGTAAGTTTTAATTTTTTTTTTCCTTTTTTGTTGTAAATGAAGATACAATGTGTTTGGTATTTTAAATAATATGTATTCTTTAGAAAAGTAAAGTTTTTTTTTATTATTTTTAACATAGTTTATTAATGAAAATTTTTCCTTTTTCACATATTATTTAGAAATTTATTTTTTATTTTTGTTTAAATAATATTTTTCTTTTACAGTGATATAAATGGTCATGTCTATAATACACATAGTCATGTTTAATTAGTATGTGTTTAATATGAGATCCCATATAATTTATACTGCAATATTTTACTTAGACATGTTCGTGTTGAATATATAGATATTATATATAAATGTATTTAGGTAATACATACAATTATGCTCATAACACACATTGTCATATTCAATTAATATGTGTATAATATGAGATTTATATAGCTGAAACACTACAGTGTCTTATGTAAATATAGTCATATTGAATATACATGTGTTATATATATATATGTCTTTAAGTGACATACATTGCCTTGTCCATGTCACATAAGGACATGTTTAATTATTGTGTTTAACATGAATCCATATAAATGAAATACTATAATGTTTAAAATAAACATGATGATGTTGAACATACAAGTATTTTATATAAATGTGTTTAAGTGATATATACGGCCATGTCCGTAACACACATGATCATGTTTAATTAATATATATTTAATATGAGATCTATATAAAAAGAATATTGCAGTATTTTATGTAGATATGGTTGTGCTAAACATATAGGTGTTATATGTGGATGTATTTAGATGATATACTCAATAACACACATGATCATATTTAATTAATATGCATTTAATATGCGATCTATATAAATGAAACGCTATACGCTATAGTATTTTATATAGATATGGTCGTGTTGAAAATGCAAATTGAATTTATTGGTATTGCTTATTGTAGCTCTCGTAAATATAAAATTTTTACGGTCCTAACAAAATCATTACTAATATTAAATTAGGTTGATGGTAGTCCAAGTAATTAGTAATAGTCATAGAAATTAACCCAGCCAACTAAGGTTTTTTAATGTCAATTTATAATGACCTTTTTTTTTATATTTGAATTAATATATAATTAATTAATTTTTACTACTAACTTGAATTAAAACACAAATTAATTTATTAATTTATTTGCTTATGATTTTTGCCCATATTAAATTGCTGTAAATTTTAATGCTGATAATTGATACTTGTATTATAATATAATCTATCTTGAAAAATATTCATACATACATATATACATATACATACATATATATATAGTAACCCTTTGGTTTTATTATTACTAATTAAGTTAAAATATATTACTTGTAGAATGAATTAAGAAAAAATTACATGAAAAATATATATACATATATTCTCTAAATTTGGTATAATTAGGAAATACTAAAATAATTGTACACTTGCAAAATTACATTCGCATTTAATTATTTAAAGATGATCAACAAATATATATGGTTTTTTTTTTAAAATTTTCCTAACAAAGTGGAACATAATTGAATTCATGAATTACGACGTGCTAAGTTCTAAATGTGTGGACCATTAGCTAAATAAATAAATAAATAAAACTTTTATATCTTAATTTAGCTTATTTGTTAACAATAAATGACTATAGTAAATCGCTTCGTAATTTGAATATTTGAATAAATTAATAATAAAAATAAATAAATAATTAATTAAATAAAATTCTCATTGTCATCACATAATTTATTTATGTGGTGGACGTATAAAATACATATTGATTAACTATGGATATGTGTGTTAGAGACAACCATGTATATCATCTAAATACATCCATATGTAATAGTTATATATTTAACTTGACCATGCCTATGTAAAGTACAATAATGTTTCATTTATATGAATCTCATGTTAAATATATATTAATTGAATATGGTCATATGTGTTATGAACACGACCATGTATATTACCTAGATATATTCATCTATAAAACATGTATATATGATACAATCATGTCTATCTAAGATAATATAGTATTTCATTTATATAGATCTCATATAAAATGCACATATTAAATACGGTCATGTGTGTTAGGGACATAATAGTGTATATCACCTAAACAAATGCATATTAATTGAATATGACCATGCGTACTATAGATATGACCATATATATCACTGTAAAAGAAAAATATTGTTTAAACAAATTGTGCTTCAAGTAAATCAAACCCATTGAACCCATCCAACAAATAAACAACAAACTTTTAAATAATATGTAAAAAAAAGAAAATTTTTCATTAAAAAAACTATATTAAAAACAAAAAAAATTATTTTTTCATAGAACACATTATTTAAGATGCCAAATACATTGTATTTTCATTTACAACAAAATAAAAAAAAAATTAGAACTTATTAATGTTGCAAAAATTCTTATATTTATTTAAAAATGATAGCTAAAACTAAGAATTTATTATTTGCAAGTGTAATAACGGTAGTTAAGAAGCAAGATGGAAAGTAAGAGAGTGAAAAATAGTAGCAAATTTAAGATTTATATGAAGAAAAAGAAAGTAAGAGAATGAAAAAAGAATGAAAATAGGAATGAAAAATAGAACATAGGATTTCTTTTCTTTTCTTAGTGTCAAGGGTAGGAATATCCAAAGTGGCCTAATTAAGATTATTGTGATTTAAAACTGACTAATGCTCTTCTCAAGGATATTTATCTTATAAATTCTCTAGTTTTAATTATTAGATGATGTTATAGAATATTTCAAAAAAAATACAAGATGGTCTAACTGTCCTAAGACCAATTTTGGGACCAATTATACCTTATAATTAATTATATTATCCATAATAATAGTCTAAAATCCATTTAAGTTTGAATTCTTATATAAGTTTTTAAGTTAATTATTTTTAGGAGAATAAATCAATCATTATATTCTTCGCCTCCCAATCCCAAAACATTTTATTTGGTCTCATGAGTTGGAGATGTCACTCCTTAAAATAATTATATCAAAATAAAAATAGTTATATATATAATAAAATTAATTTTTACAAAATAAGTGAAATTATCAAATATTAAAATCCATGAGGCTATTCACATAAGAAATTATAAGCAGATGCATAAAATTAATTAACTTGTATCAAATCCGATATCATAAAAATCAATTAGTTTATATTAAATTTAACATCCACTTATTTATAAATTTAACTATTAAACTATTTTACTATTATTCAATATGGAATTAGTCTTCAATCAATATTTCTTTAATTTTTAAAACAATAAAAAATTTGAAATAAAAAATTTGTTCAAAGATAGTAATAATTGAATGGGATTTTTTTTAACTAATTAATGAATTTAAATGCTCAATAAACAATATAATGACAATTTTTTTAAATTTGTGATGTTAATTGTAGACTTATGGCAAAGAGGCAAAGATTATAAAAACAGAGGCCTACTATCAGTCATTCCCTTGAATCATGTGCTTTCTCGTGCTGCTCGAGCAAGTAGGATTATTCTTTTTTTAATTCTTTTATTTTTTTAATATTTTAAATAAAAAAGTTGATTTAATTTAGAGAAAATTACATAATATATGATATTTTAAGTTTTTATTTTCAATTATACGGACATAACTTTACTTTTATAATTTTATAATTTTATAATTTTTAATTTTCAGTTTTATATTTTTTCGTCTTCAATTTTACGAAAAATTATGTGACCCATTTTTCTTTTCATCCCCCTTTTCAATGTTAGCCAAGTCTTAAAAGTTAAACCCCCTGTTTTTTTTTTTTAATTTGTTTAATTTATTTTTCTCTTTTATGTTTAAAATTTTCATTTAATAAATTTTTATTTTATTTTATTTCTATAAATTTTTTATTTATTTTTTATTTAATTAATATATATACATATATTAATTTTTTTGTTGCTATATATTTTATATATAAATATTTTTATTTTTTTATATAAAATTTGTGAGTAAATATCTTATATGAAATCAAAATTAAAATTTTTCAATAAAATAATGAACAATAATATTTTTTTATTATTATGTTTATGTTAGGTATGTAATTAAAAATATTACTTTTATTATTTTTGTTAGAACATATTTTTATTAATTTTATATGTTTAATTATACGTAGGTATATATTAATATATATCGGTACATGTTAATTATGGAATAATAATATTTGTATGCATATATTGAAATATGTTAATATTAAAAATAAATAAAGTATGATATTAAAATTTATTAAAATGATTATTATAATAATTTAAAGATAATAAAATGAATATTAATCTAAATAAAATATTAAGGTAACGACATATAATGTTTATATGTTTAGTTATATATGGGTATATGTTATACATATAATTAGATATACCAGAAAGAAAACATTATATGTTGTTATATATATTATATATGAACATATAACTGTATATATTAGTTGTATACCAATATTTCTTTTATAAATCAACTAATATATATTATATATGCAACATATATGAACATATATTTGTTTGTATAATGATATTTTATTACAAATCAATTGATATATTGTTATATGTAACATATATGAACATAATGACATATATCAATTGTATATTAATATTTTTTATGTAAATCAACTGATATATATTATTATATATAATATATATAATATATAACGATATATATCAATTGTTTATAGATATTTCTTTTGTAAATTAACTGATATATATTGTTATATATAACATATATAAATACATAATGACATATATTTATATATAACAATATATATCAGTTGTATATTGATATTTCTTTTGCAAATCAACTGATATATTATTATATATAACATATATGAGCATAACAACACTTATCAGTTATATACTTATATTTTTTTATAAATCAACTGATATATGTTATTATATGTAACGCATATTATCATATGACAACACATATTAGTTGTATATTGATTTTTTTTTTTTTTGCAGATCAACTGATATATGTTATTATATATAAAATATATGAATATATATGTTATATATAATAACATGTATTAGTTTGTATATTGATATTTCAACTAATATATGTAACATATATAATATATATAACATCATATATTAGTTTGCATATTGATATTTTATTGCAAGATATATATGTTATATGTAATACATATGAACATATAACGACATATATCAGCTGTGTACTAATATTTCTTTTATAAATCAACTAATATATGCTATTATATGTGACATATATAAATATATAAATCATATACTTGTTTGTAAATTAATATTTTATTGTCATTCAACTAATATATGTTGTTATATATATAATATAACATCCTTATACCTTACATACGTATAATATATATACCCTATATACGTAAAATACATATATAAAATATAAGAATGCTACAGTAATTCTCATTTAATATAAAAATATAACATTATAAATAAAATGTAAATATTATAGGCATATAACAGCATATAAATAATCTTTATGTATATAGCCATTAAATGAATACAATTAAAATATAACTTAACTAATTTATATAATAATATCTAAAAAAAATTTGCCATAATTTTGTTTGTATTTTCAATAAATTCCAAAATCACAAATAACTCAACTTGCATAAAATAACACTCCCAAAATTCATAATTTCACAAATCCACCATTTCTCATCTCATTACCAAATATTTAACACATAAAAATAATATACAAATATATATTTACAAAACATTATAAACTCTATAATTAAACACGTTTAGAAAATGTTATAATATAAACATAACCATAGTGCATTAAACTATATATATATACATGTTATACAGTGTAACACCATCAAAACAGGTCTCGTGAAAAATGACGTTAACTTCAATATAGCCTCAATTTTACACTTGTTTTGATCTATTAGGACTTTCCTTATCAACTTCGTCACTTGTGTGATATAATTCTACCATGCTGAGTTAAATGGTTAGTGGTCCATACTTTGATAACATAATACAGTAAAAGCAAATATTCCTTTTGTTTATATAAAATGCCTACATCTTTAAATGAAAGTACAATGCTCAAATAATAGTTTATAGTCTCGTAAATCATATGATCATATCGTATTAACACATGGCACATGATGCATTTAGTTCCAACTGTGGTGAAATGCTCTATCAATATTTATGATCTTTTAAATCACATAAACACTACACATCAATGCTTAATTAAATAATTTATCATCTCATAAATCTCATAAATACAACACATCAACATTCATTGGGCCTAACAATTTCCTACACAATATTCATGTTCCAAAAAAAATGACTTGGCCTATCGTGACTGGAAGGTTTGATACTGAGGACAAAGTATTATATATCAGCCAAAGTTGTCTCCTTAGCACAGAAGTGCAAGACAACAACATGCCTTGCCTGAAGGCATAATAATAACAGTGATACCGGTGTATCTTGCCTGAAGGTATATAGGATGTCATAACGTATCATAGGCATGTCAACTCGAGAATAACAAACTCAATATTCCGGAATAAATAATTGTGCAAGACAAACAAATACAACAATGTCACATTACATTTTTATATGCTCTTCTCATTTATCAATTTTTTTTTCACATGTTTCACGTGATCAACTCATTCCATGATCACTTACATATTTCACATTATTCCCATAATAATAATATACCTCTTTTAAATATGTCCACTTGTACTTTCCTTTCTCTTTTCTTCACAACCTCTTACATATGCACACTTTAACAGTATAATTTAATAAATCCAATTTCAATTGATTTTAAACATAATCCATTTAAACTAAAAACATCAAGTATTCGTTAAACACATTTCTTCCATATTCAATAAATCAATTTTTGATACAATACATAGGATTAATAAATAATTTCATTCAAAAGAAAAGCAACATTCTTTAAAAGTACCAAGGTAGATTATGTCAACATGAAAACTTTAAGTAAATGCTATTAAACTATGTATAAAACTTAATTTGTTTTAAAACCATTCCAATTTCACCTTCCAAGCTCCAATTCCAAGTAACCCTAAATTTTACCTCTTGAGCCAATCTGGCCTAATCTCTCCTAAACAAAAAAAAAAAAAGTCCAATCCTTCAATTAAAATTATCCTCATACCTAATTTATACAAAACTACTATTAATTATTCTAAATTTAACCAAGATCCAACAAAGATCCTAACTTTACTAAACTTCCAAATTCCAAACTTCTTCCAACAAGCTTACTTTCATCATCTAACCACTAGATCAACATATACTCATCACAATAACTTCATAACTATCTACTTTAATAATTAAAATCATTTCTATCATTAACCCAAATATCATATAAGCTAAAAATCAAGAAATATAAGCTTAAAGATGAAGAATACTTACTTAAATATTGATTAATCTTCAAAATCAACTTGATTTACATTGGTTTTTAATGAAATTTGATGTGTTTGAAGAAGAATTCCTTCCCTTTCTACTTTAAAATTTCGGCCAAGAATGGTGAAGAAAGAAGAAGAATAAGATATTTTTGATAAAATTTCATTCTTATCCCTTTAAATACTCTTAATTAATTAAATATTACATATTTTTCTTTAATTTCCAACCATAAATATTTTTCTTCTTACTTTGAATTTTTAATTAATTAATTATTTTTACTTTTTAAACTTAAAAATGTGAACATGGATGTGTGTATATATCGTGTATATATTATACACCCAGTGTATATATTATGTATATCCAGTATATATGTATATATTATGTATATCATATATTTATATCATGTATCTTTATACCAACATACTTAGTTATCCTTCCTTATTAATTATTTTAATGTATATAACAATTACGGATATTACAAATCAACTAATATATGTATATAATATATAAGAATATATATCAGTTGTATATTTATCATTCTTTTGTAAATCAACTGATATATATTGTTATATGTAACATATATGAACATATAATAACATATATCATTTATACATTGATATTTCTTTTCTAAATTAACTAATATATGTTGTTATATATAACATATATGAATATATAACAATTTATATCAGTTGTATACTGATTTTTTTTTTACAAATCAACCAATACATATTGTTATATGTAACATATAAATCAGTTGTATACTGATATTTCTTTTACAAATCAATTGATATATGTTGTTATATGTTCATATATGTTATGTATAACAATATATATCATTTGATTTACAAAAAGAAATATAAGTATACAACATATATATGTTGTTACATATTCATATATGTTACATATAACAACATATATCAGTTGATTTACAATAAAATATCGATATATAAACTAATATATGTTGTTATACTTTCATATATATTACATATAACTATACAATCGATATATGTTGTTATACATTCATATATGTTACATATAACTATACAACAGATATATGTTGTTATATATTCATATATGTTACATATAACAATATATATTAGTTGCTTTACAATAAAATATCGATATACAAACTAATATATATTGTTGTATGTTCATATATATTACATATAACAACATATATCAGTTGTATACTGATATGTCTTTTCCAATTAACTAATATATATTGTTATATATAGCATATAATATTTAACAATATATATTATATGAACATATAATAGTATATATCAGTAGTTCATATAATAACATATATTAATTGTATACTGATATATCTTTTTAAATTTACTAATATATGTTGTTATATGTTCATATACGTTACATATAACAACATATATTAATTGATTTGCAAAAGAAATATCAATATACAACTGATATATTGTTATATGATAATGTTTGCAAATAAGTTATATATGTTATTATATTTATCTTATATAAACATATAATAACACATATTAGTTTGTATATTGATATTATTTTTGCATATAAACTGGTATATATTAGTATATATTGATATATGTCGGTATATATTAATATATATTGGCATATGTTGATATACGTCGGTATATATTATATATATTTTAACTGTATATGTTGGTGTATGTCGGTATATGTTGATATATGTTGGTATATATTGATATATATCTGTATATATTATATATATTTTTAATTGTATATGTTGATATACATCAGTATATATTGATATATCGGTATATATTACATATAAAATGATATTTTTATAATTTTATATGAAAAAATATTTTTGAATATTTTTATAGTAAATGCTAAAATTATTTAAAAATTTTCAATTAAATAAAATTTATTAATATAAAAAAAATTTAAATTTTATTTTCAAAATGAAAGTATATATGGGTATTTGTTATATATAAATAGAAATTTAATATAAATATTTTTAGTTTAATATTTTAAAAAAATTATTTAAAATTTAAAGATAAAATAAGCAAAAAAAAAAAGGCCACTATTTTTTAAAAGTAGTGGCCATTTGTAAAGAATGTAGCCAATAAAGGAAAAAATATAAAGTCACTGTTATATTTTTAAAATTACAGAATTTAATTCAATATTATATTTTTATTAATATTTTAATGGTGGTCAAAGAGTTTTTATAAATAAAAAAAGAAGAAAAATGAGAGGTGAGCTTAATGATAGTGCAGTTTGGTAGTTACTCAGTGGTCCAAAGTTCTAAAGTTTTATCATAATTTTGCAAATAAAAAGTTTTGTCATCATATATTTGCAAAATTGTTTTAAGTCTCATAAATTTGAAAAAAAATTAATGTTTAGATTATTCATGTAAATACTCCTTTTATTTACATCGCATATTTCTCATAAAATTGCCTAACGAAGGCCAAAACACATCCATGTTAAGACCAATAAAATATTAAAGAGAAAAATGAAATATGAATTGGAAAATAAAATATGAATTTTTTTCTTAAAAATTTCATTTAATTATTATTTTAAAAAATTTATAAAAACATCTTTAAAATTTATTGTATTTTTACGGCATATATTAAAAATCTACTTAATATATACTCATCTATTTTTTTGAAATTTATTGTATTTTTCTGGCATATTCTAATAATCTACTTAATATATACCCAATATCTATTGAAAAATACATTAAAAATATATTGTATTATTGAGATAACTAACTTATTTTAGTTAGTTGTTATGAGCTAGTTGTAGTTAGTTAGTTAGCTCTTTAGTTAGTTATAACCATAATTAGTTTCGAGAACTAACTCCTTCACTGTATATAAACACTTCTTTTGTTATAGTTGAGTATGAAGTAATGCAACAATTTTTTCTTCATCTAGATTTGTTCATGGTATCAGAGCATATCTATCTATTTACTCTAAAACCCTACTACACCCTTATTGCTCAGTTTACAACTAAACTAATAATTACTTGTTGTCTAAGTCGCATATTACAACTGAAGATTCGATGGTAGTTCAGAAAGATTAGATACTCATAACAGTGGATCGAAAGATCCAATAGCAGTGGTGAACAGTGATAATCTAAGTGTGGTGCATGTATCCAATCTCTTTAATAGTAACAATTATTGGACATGGAGCAAATCAATGAAAATAACACCAGCAACAAAGTACAAATTAGGGTTTGTCAATGGAATGATTAAGATGTCAGCTTACGATTCTGAGGAATTTAAGAATTGGTATGGGAATAATGCCATGGTGGTGTCTTGGATACTGAACTCTTTGACAAAAGAGCTTTATGACTCCTTGTATGTAAATTTAGCAAAAAAACTGGGGGACAAATTGGAGAAATATTTTGGTGATTGTAACAAAACACAAGAATCCCAGATTAGAAGAGAATTGGGATCAATTACTAAAGGATATACCACATTATCCTTGTATTTCACAAATTTGTGTAAATTGTGAGATGAGCTTAACACATTTACAACCAAATGTGTTAAGTCCCAAAGTTATGCAAATGTATACAATCATGTAGGTGGCTTCACATCTCATCATTTGGATATACATAACCAATTGCATTGTACATATATTTTGAATATTCATTATATCTTTCACATTATACAAATCATAGCATTAATCAAATGTATCAACAAAGTAATAGATTACTAAACACATTTACAACCAAATGTGTTAAGTCCCAAAGTTATGCAAATGTATACAATCATGTAGGGTTTGTACTTACCTCAAGAGCAACTCACACCAATCTAACAACTCCTCTTCCAAGAATCCTTCAACACTTGGATTAGGGCAACTCAATCTCTTCAAAATCTAATCCAAAAGTGATGATACACACTCACTTAGAGATACACATATAAAAATAAGAACAAGAACCAACTAGGGTAAACTCTACATATGACACGCTCAATAACACGGGCGTGTCCCTAACCGTGCCCTAAACTCACAACACAGAAGCTTTGACACACTCAGTGACATGGGTATGTCATTGGCCGTGTCAATCATTCCCCAACACAGTGGCTATGACACGCTCAGTGACATGGGCGTGTCACTGGATGTGTCAATCCACCAACATCACAGTAGCTATGACACGCTCAGTGATATGGGCGTGTCACTGGACGTGTCAATACTACTCCAACACAGAAGCTGTGACACGCTTAGTGACATGGGCTTGTAACTGGTCGTGTCACCCATCCAGAAAACAGAACTATTGACACGCCCAAAGACTTGGCCTTGCTCATGGGCGTGTCAAGCTAAAAATCCTGATTCCGACACCAACAACACCACATCCAACAAACAACATACTTTACCCTTTTCCACTCCAAACAATCTTACCCAAAACCATCAATAAACCATACTAAACTTGCATAAACACCAAAACAATACAATACATATATCAAACACCAATCACAACCATAATCACAACTCAACCCACACAATCCATAACACTTATTTTCTTTCACCAAATTTAACCTTTCCTTCAAACCAACCCTAAAATTAAAACCAATAAGACCAAACACTCTCAAATACACCCCAATTATACATACATATCTCAACAACAGCCATACACCAAGCTCAACATACAAACTCAAAAGAAAACCAAGGAATCAAGTTGGAAACTTACCAAAAATGATGAAAATCTTTCAAACTCCAACTTGATCTCTTGAAACACCCTTCAATCTTGAGTTTAGAAGAACAAAATCTCTCTTTCCCTCTTGCTATGGAGATAGCCAACCAAAACAAAGAAAGAAGAAGAAGAAGAAAATAATAGAAAGAGCAAAGTCAAACTTCTTAAACCACACAAATTTTTCTTTAAATCTCAACCAAGGAATTTTAATAATAAAATATATAAATATCCTCTTCCACTTAATTTAATTTCATTTTAAAATAATCACAATATCCCCTTTGACCATTAATAAGTTGACTTGTATATATTGTATATATCTCCATATATACAGCATATACACACTTCTCTTTTCTCTAAATCCTTTATACATACTTCAAAATCATTTAATTCAATTACAACAATAAACATTTCCAAAAATTTTAGGGTATAGTTTGGGATATTACAATAAAACTAAAGGTTTGATTTTCTTTTTCTTTCTCTAATCCCCTTTTACATTATACTTAAACTTTTTATTTTCTACAATTTTTTTATGATGTTATTAGGAAATTTTTATTATTTTATTTTTATTCTTATATTTATATATCATAATTCATAAGATCTTATAACTTTCATGTTGGTTATAGTCAATAAAAAAAATCAAATTTTGATTTTTGAAAAGTATTTTCAATATAGAATTAATACATAAATTCCTTCACAAAATATTAAGATCATTAACTTTTTTTATTCGTTTATCTATGAATTTGATTTAAATGCCAATAAATATAAATTTGATATCAAAAATAAAATTTACAACTTGATTAAAATATCAATGAAATAATAAATTAAAGCACAAAATAAGATAAAACTGAAATAGTACGTAACAAATAAATAAGTATTTTGAAAATTGGGTAACCTTTATTAAAATATTTGCAACAAACTCTTCTATAATTGAAATTTCATTAGATTAAAAATAATTATGAATAGATTAAATATTAAATTGGGTATCATTAGATTTTTCAAAAAAGAACAATTGGTATCATTAGGTCTAACAAGCAAATGAAACCCGTGCTATGTTGCAATTTTATAATATTTTATTTTAGTTCAAGTAGAAAAATAATTTATATATTAATATAATTAAAATAATATTATATAAATATACATAGTATTAAAAATATTCGATTCACATATTATAAGTATATTTATAATAAAATATATCTATTATATTAAAGTCTTTTTTTATTAATTCAAGATTTCATTCATAAAAAATCAGAATATTAATTTTTGATTTTATTGCTTTAATTAAAAAGAAAAAATAGAAAAAAAAATAAAGTTAGTAATTTGAATACAAAATATTAAGTGAAAAACTATTATCTATTATTTTTTTTTGAGAGAAAGAAAGAAAAAATTATAAATATACATAAAAATAATATAAGTAAAGAGAAATATAAAAGTGATAGAAAAAAATAAATATATTAAAATTTAAACTAAGTTGATACAATAAAAATATTATTAAGTGGATAAAAAATCAATTAAAAGTAAAATCAAATAATATAAAACTCTAAATATAATTATAATTAATAACTTATTCATTTTAATTTTTTAAGGTAATTTATTTTATATTACCAACATAAAATTAAAATAAAATAATAATGAAAAAGATCACACATTTAATAAGTCATTGTTTTAAGAATCATGACTTATTAAATCCACTAAAAATTAAAATAAAAATAAAAAAAATAAAAACTTGAGTACTCACTCTTATTAAAATAGTGACTTTTAAAATATTTTAGCATATAATAATAATAATAATAATAATAATAATAATAATAATAATAATGGTGCATGAGTTAAAAGTGAAAATATAATTAATTAAAAGAAAATTATAATGGCTATTGAATTAAACAATAAAATAATAGTTAATAACTTTAAGGCCAAGTTATATTTAAGTCATTAAATTATTTATTTCATTTAATAAAAATGAAGATGAAAATAAAAAAATAAAATGGTAAAATATTAAAAAAATACATCAAAGGAAAAAAAAAAAGAAAGATAGAAAACATAAAAAAGAAAAAAGAATAATTTATAACAAAATTCATGACTATTAATTATGTAAATTAAGTAAAAAGTGAACAAAAATTGTGGCTATTAATAAGCAAGTGAAGATGGAATAGATAATTTAAAAATGGCAAGAAAAAAACAAAGAAAACCTCATGTTGCTCCTTTCTTTTGATGCATAGGATTTCGTGGAATGCATATGGCTTTATTTGGCTATATTTTGAAAATGGAGTTAGTTAAAGGTGTGAGGGTTGGTCTATTATAAACAAAATTCATTTACAATTGTTGCGAATTTATTTGACTATATAGGAAACTTACATAACACATTATACTTCGAAAATGGTGTTGGTATTGAAATTGTATGGGATTTTATCTATGTTAAATATATTACATGTAATGTCTTGGTTTTAAACTAGTTTTACTGATAGGGAAACTGATAAAACACATTTAATTTGAAATTTGTGTTGGTACTGAAATTATGTGGATTTTGGTCTGTTTCAAACATCATCTATTATCGTCCATTTCATTCATTTCATTTGAATTAGTTTTAAATTATGTGAAAATGCACATTATCATCCATTTCATTTGAATAAAAATACACATTATAATCCCTTTCATTACAAACAGCTTACAACACGCATTAACTAAATTACAATGCCATCACTTTCTCATTCTTACTGTTACATTTTAATTTCAATTAAAATGTAAATGAAACATGTTGCTCATAGTTGTTACAGGTGAAGATGAGTTCTTTACCATCAACCTACATCACAATGGGGAGATGTGTGAATAGTTCTATATGAATATTGAGATGCACTATCTTTAGGACTGTCATTGTGATAGAATTACCCTAGTATCGATAGACAACATATTATAGAAAATTTTTGTGAGGAGATTGATGAGGTATTGGTGGAGGATGCTAGGAAAATACTTTAATTAGAAGTGAAACCCTTGGAAAATGATGCTCATGTTATGGAGATGGTTGTACATGCTACTGATGTAGGGAAGGTTGATGTATATGTGGAGCATATTACTGTGAAAAAGGTTAAGCAAATGATTGATGAATATATAGAACAACAAGAAGAAGAACTTAGAATTGTGATAGAGGAGATATAGGTGGATAAGCAACCTAAAACACCATCTAGAAGGAAAAAACCTAAAGCATATAAGTTTGCAGTAAGGTCAAATTTGCTTATAACTCACAAGCTTATATGATTCTGAAGATGTAAATGATGAGGAAGTTGTAAGGCAAGTGAAAATGATATATGTAAAGATTGAAATTCATACTAATCAGCATGAAATTTCATTTAAACATGGGGAAGAGCCATATGCACAAGGGGAAATGCCTTCAGAAATTGAAGAAACCGAAGTGCCATATTCAATATAATGGTAAATGTTAGTAGATTAAGTGGAACATGAAGTAGGGCCTAGGAAAGTGATAGCAGACCAAGGACTAATTCCAATGTCACAATGGGAAGACAAGTTTGATTTTAGTGATTATACAAATGATAAACAACAAGAAGGGCTTGATATATAACTAGAACAACCTGAAACACAACCAAAAGCATATGAAGTGATTGTGGAAGATGGTGATTATAATTTTATTGATATGGATGAAGACCTAATAGATATGCTTGCTGATAATGTGACCAATGCCAGCAGAAAGTCAAAGGGAATAAGAATTATGGAGGGAAATTAGAGAATTGAGGAGCCAAATCAGAGAAGCCAAAATGAATCAATGAATGATGATGATGATAGAGAGTTTGAGTGTGCAAGTAGTGATGAGTTGCATATTGAGTTAGATTCAAATGTTGAAGACAATTTTCTTTTTCAGAATTTAATAGAGAAAAGGATATAGATGATCTTGAATTGATTATTTCTATAATTTTAAAAAATAGGGAGGAGCTTAAGGACATAGTAATAGTTTGGACCATCAAAAATGGATTTCAAACAGGGTTTAGTAAGAATTATAAGTTCAAAGTAACTACAAAGTGTACAAACAATGAATGCCCTTGGAAGTTGCATGCAAGTAAAGAAGATTGGAGGAATGAACATAATGATACATTCCATATCAAGGGGTTAAAAAACAAACACACATGTGTAAATGTTTATAAAATTTTTTACCTCACCTCATAAGTTCCTAGTTGAACATTACATAGATGTAATTAGGGATAACCCTAATTGGTTGATATTCGGATTCATAGCCAGAATTCAAAAGGATTTCAGATGTGTTGTGGTGAGGATGAAAGCTTGGAGGACAAAGAAGTTGACACTCAAACTAATTAATTTAGATGAGGGACAACAATATATTAGGCCGCATGACTATAAGTTAGAGGTTTTGAGATCCATTCTAGATCTATAATGGAGTTTAAGGAAGATAAAGGGGAATTCCAAGATATTTATTAATGCTTGGTTATGTTGAGGAATGAGTTTAAAGATGGTTGCAGATAAATTACGTGTCTAGATGGTGTTGGTTTAAAGGTAATTAATGCTGGTTGCTAACTACTATCAGCAGTCGGGATTGAGAATATTAAAAATTAGGCTTGGTTTCTAAATTACTTGAAGGAAGATTTGTCAATGCATAACTCCCATCAGTAGGCCTTTATATCTAACAGATGTTAGGTATAGTACTACATTTTGTCTTTTTTATCATTTATATAAATTTGAATTGACGAATAGAATTTATGTTTTTGTACAAGATTTGGTGAATGTAATCGCAAAAATGTTTCCCAACTCCGAACACAGACTGTTTGTTAGACATCTTCTAAATAATATGAGAGAAAACTTTAAAGGGAAGGAATATATAGACATCTTATGGACTTGTGCATATGCCACATATCCTAAGTGGTTATATGATTGTCTTGAGACTGTGGAGAAGAAATGACCTAAGTGTAGAAAATGGTTAAGTGTCAGACCTTGAGAGAACTAGAGAAAGACATGTTTCAAAACTGATGTCAAGTTTGATATTCTTCTAAACAATGTGTAGGAATGCTTTGACAATTATATTTTAGAAGACAAAATAAGACCTATCCTGAAAATGTTAGAAATTATCCAAAATCAATTGATGAGGAGGGTAGCTAATAACTAGCAAGAACTTATGAATGTCATTGAAATTTTATGCCCTAAAATCAGAAAGAAGCTAAGAAAGCCGAAGAGCCTATTTGCATATTATTTCCCCACCTTTAATGGATTGCTTAGAGTTTAAGAGATGCGTAAGGGTCATCAATTTGTAGTAGATTTGGAAAGGATGATGTGTAGTTGTTGGAGATGGGAGCTAACTAGTATCCCTTATGCCCATGTTATTGCTTAGATAATCACATAGAATGATGATAACCATATTACCACATTTCCACAGCTAAAAGGGTGTACAACCACATTATTGAGCCAACCAGTGAGATCGAATTATGGATAAAATCTGGTGGATAAGGAGTAATCACCCCTCCACTAATGGTTTTAAGTAAAATATGGAGGATACAAATAACAAGAAGAAAAGATGCATTGGATAAAGAGCAAGACAACATAATAAGAGAAGAAGCAAAGGCAAAAACCAAAAGAGAAGAAGCAACTCCATCTTCAACCATGTCTAAAAGAGGAACTCCTAGCCCAAGGAAGAAAAAGGAGACAACCATTTTGGTGTTCAAAGGAATGAAGATGAGATATATTCATTGTAGGAAATATGGCCACAATAAAAGATCATATAGATATATGGGTATATTTATTATTCATGTGGGTGATTTAGTAATTCTTTGCATATATAATATGTATTTTCATTGTATATACTATGTCAGTTTTTAAAAATTAATTTATACTTGATTGAGGATGATAGGTGAAACATAATTCAAACATCAGGGACAAATTTGTTATATTATTTAGACCTGGGGGACAATAATGTTACATTAATAAAACTTAAGTGATGACAATATCATATAATAAGCTTGATTTAGTTTGACTACATTGATGATTCTAACTTGTAATCATCCTTCAATGTTGAAGCAAATAAATACAAGTGCAAGGGATTACAATCAACCCAAGTGGATACTTCACAATACACCCACGCAAGCTAAGAGAATTCTCACACCCCACATAGGATAGTAGCATTCTGACTTAGTGAAAGTGAAAGAGAGCAAACCATCGACTGCTTTTTTTTATGTGTGTTTGTATTTCATAGATGGCAATGTTTTTTTTTTCAAGCCATTGAATGGAATTTGTTTAAGTGTAAAGCATAGAAAAGGTATTTTATCTCTTGTCAGGCCATTACTGAGTTAGTAGTTGCTTTGTTCAACCCTTAAGTGATTTTGTTTTTATGCAACACAAAAATAACAATATTTTTTGTCAAGTCATTGAAATACATTTGACTTTTTGTAATATAGTATTCATAATGATAAAGAAATGGAATGATCAAGTTCATTTTATGATAATTATTTTGTTGCCATTTTATTCATTTTATATTTTGTGCTATACCAGTGGTGAATTAAAGGTAAGATCAAATGTTTAACAACTTCTATACAAATTGAGACAACACTACAAGAAAATTATAGTTTACCCATGGATCACTTTCCTGGGTATGTACCACAGATTACCTAGGAGATACTCGGGAATTCATTAGAAAAAATATTTTAAAATTACCTAGAGATTATCAAAGGATTTACCCATGGATAATTTATGGATAAATTAAAGTGGGAACTTCTTGTCTAAAAATTACCTAGAGATTAACCAGGGAATAAGTCTATGGGTAAACAATCTATAGGTAATCCTTAGGTGTTGTTTTAATTACTCACGAATTACCCAAGAAAAATGTCCATGGACAAATTCACTGGGTAATTTAAAAAAGGATTTCATCAACAAAAAGTTACTTAGGAATGACCTAGAAAACTCATATGTGGGTAAATTCTCTAGCTAATTTAAAAAATAACATTTTTTCAGCCAAAATATATATAAGGTTTACACAAGAAATTTCCTAGTTAATTTAAAAACTAAAATTTTCTTAGCCAAAATTTATCAAGAGATTGACTAGAAAAATTACGAATAAATAAGTTTTCTTGGTAAATTAATCTTTTCTTCCTTTCAAAATGCTATAAGTTATAAATTTATTATTTCAATGGAATTTAATTTTTTTTAACAAAATATTTAAGTTGTCATTAATTTTTCCTGAAAGTATTGAAAAAATAAATTATTTGTTTTATGATGTAAAATATTAGTATTTTTAATTTTTATAATTTCCATCTATTTAAAATTTTAAAATTATTTTGTTTTAATTTTGAATTGTTTGTAAATTTGTAAATTATTTTTTTAAAAATTTATCTTATTTAATAAAAAGATAGTAATAAATTTAGCTTTGAAACTTAATTTGATTAATAATAAAAAAAAAGCTTAATATATCATGTGCCCCCCTAAATTAGGTAACTTCAGTCATTTTGCCTCTTCTACTATTCAATTAACCACTTTGCACCTCACACTTGCATTTTTCATAATAAATTAACCCTTATTCGTTAAATATGCATCATACTTCTAGCGCATAAAATGCAAACTCAAGTAAACAAAACATACAGTAAACACACATCACATGCCATGTGTCAAAAAGTTATCCACTTACCTTGCAATGTCTAGGGCCACTTATCTTGTCTTTTATAATAATAATAATAATAATAATAATAATAATAATAATAATAATAATAATAATAATAATAATCTTCAAAAACATAGTTTATTATTTTAGAACTTGGCCACTCTAATTCCACTCATCCCCTCAATAACAATATGTGCCTCCTTCAAGCTTTTCACCTCTCATCCTTACCAATGACTCGCTTAGCCAAAGATGGCCAAACTAGGAAAGGTTTTGTATCAAAACAGTGTTAAACAAATGCCAAAATGATGGTAAAGTAATTTTCCTAAGTTGGTTCAAATGGGTTACAAGCCTCGATAGATTGAGGATGGCAACAAACCTTAATAAGTTTAACAAGGATGAACATTGCAAATCAACAAATTTTTGAAGTCTTTGAAGGAAAAAAATGATTTGCAGTGAACACTAGAGATGGTGGTTCACTAGATGAAGGTCACCATTCTCTTAAAATGATCCCAATTCAATAATTTCACACATGACGGTTGAATCTATTTAAATCCTTGATTTTTTTCTATGTAGTTTGAAGGACTTTGGGGAATTTGCTGCTGCAATTGATGGAGTTATGGTTGTTGTAGCATCTCCAAATGATGTTGAGGCTGTAAACAACGAATGTGCTAACTATGTTCAAGGAGGATTGAAAATGGGTTTCTGGACAGAATTCTCTACACCCATTCTCACCAGTTGTTGCAATTAGTATCATTGGTTGGCCTTCAATTTATATTTCTAAGCTAACATTTCTTCTATCCTTCCTTTTCCTTTGATCAAAAGGATTAATTTTTTATTCAATTAAACTCCAACTGAAATTAATGCTCAAATTAATAAAAAGACAATTTCGGCATCACCATCTGTAAACAATAGAAATTTGTAGTTTACCATATTGGTGAATGTTTTAGAAATGTCTAATGATCACTCTATAATAAAGAAGTGAAGTGGGTTTTTTTATTTTGCCAAATGGGTTAATGATTTCATTAATCTGCATTTGGGTTCCATTGGAGGTGAACTTCTGAAGGAGAAGAAGATGATTTTCTCTAGTTTTTCTTTTTCTTTTCTTTTTAATTTTCATTTAAACTAATTTTTATTTTTATTTTTTTTGTAATTTTTTTAATAGGTAATTTTTTTTTACTTTTTTTGTTAAATGATATGAACTAGAGAAGATTAAATTAAATTAATTTTTATATAATTTAATATAATATTATAAATAAATTTTAATTTAATTAATTTACAATAAATAATATTAAAATATTTTAGAATTAAAACAAGAATAGAATAAATAAAAAATAGAAATTTTAAAAGTAATACTTTAACTAATTGAAGGATATTTTTGCCATTTTACACTTTATATCAACAAGTTTAATCACATCACGTGCCCTAGAAAGTGAAGTGCACTCATTTTGTCACATCAATAACTAAGGGTTAAATTGTTATAAAAAATACAAGTATGAGGGACAAAGCGGTTAATCGAATAATAGAATGACTAAAATGACTAAAATTGTCAAGTTCAAGAAGCGGAAGATGTACTAAACCTAAAAAATATTCAATATAAAATTGTAATTTTTTTTATTTATAAGTGTTAATTATCTCTATCAATTAATTAAAATTTTCAATTTAACTAAATTTAGTACACCCTTGTGATAGCTCATGTGATTAGGAAAAAAATACACTTTAGTCTTTAAATGAATCAATTTTGCTTTCACTAACCCAAATTTTCAATCAATCCAACGTTTCTCTTTCGCATATGTTCTCTTCTCGATCTCTCTTCTTAATCAATGTATAATGGGAAACAACACTATATTTAAAATTTTAAATTCATTTTATTTATTTATTTGTCATTTCACTTGTTTCATTTGCTAGTTTGTCAACAATCTGCTTTCAATTTCACTCTACGAGCATTATACTATTAGCTTCTTTTAGGGTTTTTTTCTATTTTATAATTTTTCTTATGATAATTTCTTTTTATTGGATTTTAGGTAGCTATTTAGGGTATTGCATGTTTAGTTACACGTTTTTCAACTCTGGGTTGTTCACTTGTTTATGCTTGTGTAATTGAGATACTTGTTGGTTTTCTAGGGTTTTGTTTTTCTAATGATATATATTTTATTTTTATAACTTAGTTATTTGTATGTTGCTCTTGCTCTTTATTAATGTGTTCTTATCAAAATAGACTTATGGATCTGGTTAGGAATGTTCGATGAACTGATATTTTGTTCATTGATGTCATTAGAGATGTAATATTAGACTATTTCTATATTTACATGCGCATTCTTATAATTAATTCCATAAACTAATTATCACAATTTCATATATAGAGAGGTTATTTGGTAGATATATGTAATGTCTAAAAATTTAAATAATGATTTTCAGTATTAAGTATGTATATAAGTGTATATCATACTTACTATGATATTATGTGTGGTTTGGATATTTGGGATTGGTAGAAATAAGATTGATTGAACCTTAATAAGTGAAAAATTAAATTCGAATATGAATTTAATTGGTATTTTCGAAAAATAATTTTAAAGAGGTAAGAAATTACGAAAATGTCTCTATGGCCCTGAAGTGAAATTGTACTGTAATTGGGATATAAAATGTGGATAATAGAGCTTCAAAATAGTTAAAGTAATTATTTTTACGATTTTACAGAGTTAAAAATTGGATTAAGAGATAATTAAAGAAAGTAGGTATACCGAAATAAAGGTATTAGCAATATATGGAACTAAAACTCTAGATATAAGGAAAAACATGATTTTGAAGGAAATTAGCTACTTTAAGCATGATTTCTCAAGGATATTACCATTAATACAAAGGATTGAAGGGAAGAGTAATGGAAGAGCTACTTTGAAGAGGTTAGTTCTTGTATACTACCTATTTTTGCTATTAATTGAATTTTTCTTGATTTTAATTACAAAAAGAAGCTTGTGATTTGATATAGTAAAATTATTTGTGAAAGAAATTGTATAGTGACTAATTTATGAAGAAGATGAATACAGAACTTTATCTTTTTGAAAGTAAAGCAATTTTTGTAATATATAAAGAGTGTATTTGTTGGTTTTTAATTAAGATTATGTTTAAATGAATTATTGAACCACCTAAGTGTTGATTTAGGGTTTTGGAAGAAAATAGGGTTTTGGAAAGTTTAGGGTTATGGAAGATTTTAAGGTTATGGAACTTCCTTCCTTGGAAGTCTAATTATATTTGTAATATTTGGAAGTGTATTTGTTAGTTAGTTAACTTAAAATCATGGTTAAGAGAACTTTTGAACTAATTAAATGTTGAGCTATATGATCATGGAAGACTTGATAAATAGGAAGATAACACTTTTCCTTAATAAATATGGTTTAAAGGTAATTTGGAGTTATTGAAATGTTGAATTAATTGATTATGGAAGAAAAATATTTATGGAGCTAGATGACTAGTTGAAGTATATGTGATAATTTTGGTTTAAATAAATTATGTTTAAAATGAATTGCAATAGAATTTATTAAATTGTATTCCTAAAGTGTGATTATCTAAGAGTTTGTGAAGAAAAGAGGAAAGAAACTATAATTGAGGGAGAATTGAAGTGGGAGAAATCAATTTGAGGAGGAAAAGATTAGTATTAAGCTTAATTGAAGTTAATGTAAGTATATTGAATTATACTTAATTTATTTTTTATGGAGGTTTAAGCTTGAATCCAATTATGTTCTTAGAGTATTGGATTTATTATTATTTTTTGTTTAATTGAGAGGAATTAGTAATGAATTATTGTCTTAATCATGGACACACACACGCGCGCGCACACACACACACACATATATATATATATTTGATGAAAAGTTGTTCATAAGAAAATTGATGGAAGATTAATCCATTAGATGGTGAAACTTAGAAAGAGGGGAAAACTTGAGGAATTAATTGATAAATGTAAATGAATATTCCAAAGAGTATATAACTAGAGAATGGGTAAGTAGTAATTGTATGTGATTAGTAAAATATTGGGATATATTTGAAAGAAATAAGAAATCTTGAGAATTAAGGTAAAAAAATTGATAGGATGATTGATCATTAGTAATTCAAAATAGTTTGGAAAGAAAGATGGCAAAAAAATAAGAGGAAAAAAAGTGAAGAATCAAATAAGTGATAGTAGCTAAATTTTGCAATCAATGTTTAAATATATAGACCATATACCTATTGTATACCTGACAGCAACACCATTTGAAAATTTAGGATAATTTGTAAATTATATATGGAAGTGTTTGATAAGTTAAATTATATTGATTGTTAATGATTAGAGAAAAAGAAATGGTTGTATGTAAGGAAAACCTAATGAGGATCAAGTTTTAGTATATTGGGTTGCTATTAGAATTAAGAGGAAAGATGTTTAAAGATTGAGATTATTATATAAAGAGATTAAATAATATACTAGAAGGAAATGATAAAGTTTTTAGTGGAAAATGTATAAATTATAGAATATATATGTACATAAGATATACATAGTGTGTACACAAAATATATATTCTTAAAATAAAGATAATAATTTATGAAATTTATATATTTGGAAAGAGATAATTAAGAGAAATTGAAATATTTATTAAGAATTTAATTACTGCAAGTAGAATATGAAATTGAATTAATTGTCCATAATTTATAAAAAATATATAAAGATGTGTAGAGTAATTTAAGATGGAATTATATAAACAAATAAGTGTAGTAAAAAATAAATGAACAACAACTGAGAAGTTTGTGTATACATGTATAATTGTAATATACCTAAAGGTAACCTCATTGAGATTTAAAGATAATTTATGAAATATATTTAGAATTAATTGAAATAAAGCTTAATTTATTGTATTGTTAAAGTGGAAAAGATTAAAAGTTTGTGAGGAAGAAATATTTTTTAACAAAATTAATATTATAATTGTGGAATTTATTGAGATGAGAAAATAAATGAAATATCCAAATTATACTTGTGATAAACCTAGTTATCGAATCGAATAGCTAGCCAGAGGGTGGACATCTATAATGTTAGTGGGCATATTATGCCCATTATTGGGCCACTGGCTACATTGATTAATATAGACATAAGTACTACAGTGCTTGTGCTGAGTTTTCTATTCTCATCTTATACTCTAATAGTGGGCATTTGCTTGTCAATTATTGAACCGTTATCCAAGTCTAGGGTTTGATAATACGTATATAAGGGCAAAAAAGTGTAAAACTTACTAAAATATGAAAAAATATATATATTGAAAGCTTATAATAAATTATAATAAAAAATGAGATTTACTGAAGCTTAATTGTATCGAACATTATGAAAGTGTTCAAAGTGTTATTTGAATGAAAGTGTTAAATCGATAAGTGAAATTTACTGAAAAAAAATGAAAAGTACATTGTGAACATTAATATAAATTTTAAGCGAAAAATATAATTATGACATTTGCAATGTTTGATAAACAAATGTAATAAATTTATATCTTATTTAATTAAATTGAATTTAAAATGTAAGAATACAAATTTAATTATAAACAATGATGTTTTAACAAATAATGGCAACGAGTTCTATTATTTAAATTGAGTTTAAAACTTATTAACATTAAAATAAATTTAATTGAATTTATTTGAATAAGTGATTTGTTTTTAAATATTGAGATTTAATGTATTTATATTAAAATTATATTCTTTTGATATTAAGTAGCAAAATATGTATCTACAAGTACCATTAAGCAATACGCTTAGTGTGTTAGATTTTTCTGACACACATTTTAGATCACCTAGAATAGATTCAGCAAGTGGAGAATTAAATATTTAAAGATCAACTGAAGCTTTTAAAGGAGTTATTATCGAAGAAATTTTGTACTACATATTTAAATACAGTTCACATAATAGTATAATGGATTATTGGACTTTATATATGATTTTTGGTTATAGATTATGGATTTTTGTTAAGACCAATAGTGGTCGAGTATAGGATTGTACTTAATGTTTATTTTGAATAGATTATATGTTTTTTATTTTGAATCTTAAATTGAGAATGTTATAAGATAGTTACATTTGCTTGGATTGTGATTGACTATTAGTGGATGTTGTTATTAACATTGAGTTTGATCTTATGAAGGATAGAAGTATTTTTATGTAGATTGTGTGAGACTGAAAAATAATTTTGGAAGTGAACATTAAAGAGGAAACTCTACTGAAATAGTTAGTTGAAATGTTTTAATGTTTATTTAATATTGGATATAAGATTATACTACATAGAGTAGCATCTTTTGATTGTTCTCAGATAGGATTGTCAGAAGGTGTTATAATATGAGTGTGAAATATTTGTATATATTTAGACATATGGTTTGAAGCTTATATAAAAGCATTTATGGTTTATTTTTTTTATTTAGTTCTTCATCTAACACCCTTATACCTTACATATGTATAATACATACACTCCATATATATATATAATACATATGCAAAATATAAGAATGTAATAGTAATTAATTGTGGATACTTTATTTTCTTGGTATAAAAAATAATTACACCTTTAAAAGGCTAATTTAATAAATAAATACATTAACATTTAGTAATTCATTAAAATTTTTAAAATAAAATCTTTGAAACAAAATTCGCTAGAATTTTATCTATAATTTCATAAAATCCCCAAAATAATATTATACAACATGAAATTAAAAAAACACTTCCAATATATAATTCCTCAAATTTCTTCATTTCTCCATACAAGATTAAATATTTAATAAAGTAAAATAATGTACATTACATATATATTCAAAACTAAATAAAACCTTATTCATTTAAATACACTCACAATTGGTTATTATATTATACAAATATAGTATTCTCAAACAATCTTATACATGATATGCAACATTACTGGTCCGGTCATATGGCACATATTACTTCTAAATTTTTATCACAGTCTAAACTTCTCTAGTCTGCATTTCTAAAACCTATGTGATACACACTGCCGCTAAGCTTACAAGCTTAGTGGTACATTCATGATAACATAACTCATATTTATTCATATATTGATTTGTGAATTATTTAATACCACTATTTTATATATTCACTTAATATTCATCTACTCATTCTCATACTTATATAGTTATTCAGTAACATTCTCGCATAATACGTATTGAATCATTATGTATATATATACAAATATCAATCTCACAACACACACATATATTGGGATAATGCATCGCACACATCATCACATAATTTTTATAGACTTACACAACAATACACGTTGGACCCCAACAATACTCTACACAATTACTAAGTTCCAAAACAATTGATTTGGGCTATTACATCATCAATTTCATGACACAATTATGCTCGAATCAAGGCCTAGCTTTGCTCAGACTTATATTCAATCTTAAACTCATGACCTAGCTCTACTCTGGTCAAACTCATTCTCAAGACCTGACTCTGCTCAAGTCTATTAACATATATTATACCGACATCAATTTTCTGGAACCAGTAATTGTGTAGAGCAAATGCACAATTTCAAACCACATTTTCATACTCTCATTTTCCTTTCCATTAATTTCAACATTTTTTAAATGATCAACTCACTCATTATCACTTCCACAATTCATCCCATTTATCAATTCCTCACATTTTCACACAATTACCATATTCCGTATTACACAATTACCATATTCCATATTACATCACGTTATATATTACATTTCATCTCATTATCATATTTTCATTACATTTTCTCATTTCTCATAATTTTCACATATTTAGCTATTTCCATGCTTTCTTTCTTTAATTACTTATCATATTGTTTATTCTTATTTTTTAAAATCATTTTTAGCATATTTCACACTTTTAATCATTTTTTATCATTTTTCATAACTTTTTCATATTGCAGACAATAATGTTATTTCTCACATCACTAATATACTATACACAAATCATATCCAAAGACCATTTTGTTTTCAATGATCAATGCTACTTTAAAGAAATAAGGACATCCTTTAAAGTATACCAAAATGATCAATGTCATTCATATAAATTCAATTTAAGAGTTACCAAAGAATGTGCTAACCTCAATTATACTAAAACCAAGGCCAAAACACAATCCAAGCCTTATTTCTTCTGAAAGTCCTCCTTCTCTCTGATTTGGTAACTTCTCTTTGCATAATCCTAAACCAATTATAAGTCCAAATATATCATTAGACACACGTTCTAACACATTTTATTTAATTAAACACCAATTAAATCCATTCTACCCAACATTCCATTAAAACCCTAATTCACCCTTACTACCTCTTTCAAACTACCACCCAATCTATCCATTTCCATCATCCAACCATGAATTCATTTCATCCATATAAAAATAGCTTCAAAATAACTCATTATAATAATTGGCACAACCTTCATCAAAAACTCAACTTGCACATAATCTAAAATTCAATAAAACTTACTTAAATTCAAGGAAAACATACCTAATTCTTGATTAAACTTCAAAATCACCTTGATTCCTTTGAAATCTCCATGAAATTTGGTGTTTAAAATGATGAAATGCCTCTCCCCTTTCCTTCCAAAATTTTGACCTCCATGGGTAAAAGAAATAGAAGATGAAAGCCTTTTAATTTCTCTCTTAATTTCCATCCATATATATTATTTAATTAATTATTTTATTTTTTTTCCATTTTAATTTCCATCCATACATTTTTTTCTTCTTTTGACTTTTCTTTTATTTATTTATTTATTATTATCATCATCTTCCACCAATAAATATATATATATCATATATACTTTGCATATATTATATATATATTTTATGTATATGTATATATAATATATATTTAATGTATACATCAAATATAATATGTATATATATTATATATATTATGTGCATACCTTGTATTTCTTTCTTTCAACATACTAACTACCCTCAAAAATTAATTATTTAACAGTATTTAAATCCATGGGTGTTACACTGCTATTATCAAGATCGTCATTTTTAATAGCTCTATCAATTCTGTTGTTCGCTTTTAATCTCTGCAATGCATTGTACGGACCATTATCTCCTGTGGTCTAGCTAACTCCCTCCAATTTCAAGTTCAAGGTAACCTTATGAACATCTATTCAATGTTTTTCTTAGGATATTTTTGGTCGCTAAGAAAGTTAATGAAAATTAAAAGAAAACAGTTATTATGGAGCTTCTTTTTAGTATGTAGAAATACTAATAAAATAATTGAAGAAATGAGTTTGATTTTAAGATATAATGTTTTGGAGCTATTTTATTTCTTATTTTTACATAATGTAGATCAAGATTAGCAATTCATTTTCATATTTCCTTTTGGTTTATATTATCTTTAAATTTATATATTTCCTTCACATTATTTAATTGAGAAATGAAAAACTTTGTTGAATTTGATTGAAATTGGTAGCCTTTTAAATTGAGAAATGAGAAACTTTTAGTTGAAGGATATTGCAATTATCTTATTTTGGATGACTAGTTTCATCAAATAGAGGAAGGAACATACATGGGAGGTTTCTTAGAATTTCGAATTAAAATATGGGAGGAATAAAAATGTTGCTTTGGAACTCAAATTCAATATCTTTTCAATTGTGAAGTTGTATGTAGTATTGAGGTTTTAGATGAAGGATTTTCAAATATTTTTTTAACCACAGGAGTTGGTTCATAAATTTGTTTTTATTTTTAATTAGTTTATAAATTTTGTTTTTATTTTTAGTTTTTTCTATTTTAGTATTTTTATTTTATACTTTTTTTATATAAATAATTGTCTAAACAAATATATTTTAGACTCAATTTTTTCACTAGAAGTGTAGGACATAATATATTTTTACTTCACTTTGTGTAATTGCTAATATATTTTTTGGATGGATAGCTACTGTTTGTAAACAACTTGGAGTTTTTCAAACATGTAGTAATACCATACAAGATCTTGATAATGGTAGAAGGAGAGAGCTCATCACAATTGTTAATGGCTTATGAGTGTTAACAAATTATTAATTTTATTCGTTTTTTCATTTATTATGCTATAATTAAACTTAAATGTTTATAATTATAACGGGTTACAACTTTCAAGTAGATGTTCATGTATGATAACAAAAAAGTTTAAGAAGAAGATTGATTTAGAAGGCCATGCATGGAAATTAGTCTCGAAAACAATGAAAGATTTTTATTTCGAGGAGTTTAGGGTAACACTAATTATTGCTAATTTATTTGTTTGTTTTTATTTCATATTTGAACATAAACTTGTTTAATGTTATGCAGGAGAAGTCAAGATGGGATTCTTCAACAGAAGAGGTAGTGAAGGAGATCTGAGGTGTCAAAGTTTCAGAGCAATATAGTGACTTTTTAGAGATCTGAGAAAAATAAAAGAAAAGCTAGAATGTCTTAGTAAGGAGCAATGAAAACAATGGAATAATGTTTGGAACACTTTTGAATTTAAGAAGAAACAAACAATAAAATAGTAAGAATCATCCAAGTGAAGTAGGGCCATCATCTCATATTGGAGGATCAATATTGCATACTGAACATGGGAAGAATAATCTTCTAGACCATGGGTTGGCTCAATTATTGCACAATGTAGATTTTTATTTGTTGGATGTTTTATTTATTTGATATTATTTATTTTGAACTTAATAAATAAAGTTATATTATTTATTTTGTGATTCCCACAGGCAGTTAACTTGGGTAGAATTCTTACTCCACATAAGCTCTTTCTCCATACCCACACGAAGAAACACGATGGGCAAATATTTATTGATTCGAAACTAAATCAATCAATGTAACTTTTTTGAATTGAGAAGGAAAAGTTTGCTTTGATTTCTATTTATTTCAAACATGGGTAGATTCTGATAGATATTAAAACATGACTTATTTTAAAATTCTATTAATTTTATTTGTATTTTTATTTGCTAAGACTTTAATGTGTGTGAAATACAAGATAAAGTGTTAAGTTTAAGATAAAAGATACATTCAACAAATTCTAATTGTAGGAAGTCAAACTCCCGCACAATGGATGAAGTGGCCCTTTTATTATGTTTTTTATAGTCTTGGCTCTCAAGCATCATTTTACTATGGAAGCAAACATTCAAATCTTAAAGCCTCTAATACATACTCTCCTGTGATATAGGGTGATACAAAGTTGTGGAATGAGCTTGAAAATCTTTGTAATACAGTAATAGTACAAAACAATTGGATTTCATATTTTTTAAAATTTATGTCTAATATGTGCAATCAAATGGGTGTGCCTCCTCCTACACCTTCGCAACCACCTTTGCCCCAATCTAATAATGTAGATGACAACCTAGAATCAAATAGTACTGGAGATAACAATGATGATGAAAATGTTGAACTTTAGGTTTTTTTTTTCTTTTGAAACAATGTTATACTTGAGTGAGATATTTATTTTAATTTTTGAACTAATATAAATGTTGAACGTTTTTTAACTTTGAACTGATTTAATGTATGTTAGACTTCATGTTTTGAGAATATAATTTCCTAAGCAATTAAGGTTTTGTAATATAAAATTGGAATTTTCATTATATGGTACAAATTTGTAATTAGCTATATAGATTTTATTGTATGTTAAAAACATCCTTAAATAATTGTCCAAGGATTTATACCCTTAGGTAAAATTATTCAGGAATTACCTAGGAAATTTCATACATAATCTGTTCACTAAATAAACAGGGATTTTTCCATGGGTAAATTTACCAAGAGATTACCCAGGGTAAATTTACTTGGAGATCACCTAGGGATTTACATGCAGAATCTTGCTAAAATACCTCGAAAAAAAATATCTGTAAATTTACCCAGGGATTACCTAGGAATATTAATCCTCAAGTAAATTTATCCAGAAATTACCCAGAGAATTTTAGTGGCTAAGCCCTAGTTTTTCAAATTTAAATACTTAGAGAATTTATAATTTACTCACAGATTTATTCATGGCTAAATTCCCAGGGATTATCAAATTCGTGGATAAATAATTTACCCTCAAGACTTTTGTTCACGAGTTTATATCCATGGATAATCTCTATATAAACTATTTTACCCATGGATTTTGGCTATTTTCTCACCATATTATATGTAGGCAAACTGTAATTTTCTTATAATGACATAGACCAATATCATTTTGAATATACCAGGGCTTAGACACAAATAACTTCTGTTACGATGGGGCCAAATCAATATTTTTAGAACCTAGATATTGTGTAGGGACCTATTGGGCCTAATATGTGTGTTTGTGAGATGTTAACATATATTGGTATATATTATGAGTTAATGGATGAAAAATGAAAATTATATGGCGATGGTATTAAATATTTTATTAGATAATGAGTGTTTAAATAAGTATTTCTTATGTTGATAATGTGATGTTTTGAGAGTCATGGAAGCATACATTGATTTTAAAAAATATATTTTATGTTATTAAAGTATATACCACTAAGCTTGTGAGTTTATCACAGTTGAATGTAACGCACAGGTAATAGGACTGCAGAGCAGGGAGATCCAGGTAGATCTGAGCAAGTATAGGACCTGAAATTGTCATTTGTAAATAGAGTTTGCCATGAGACCAAACATGCCGGTGCTACATACCTACATAATTTTGGTTATTATATACTTTGGTTTGTACATTTTAATCACATCATATATATGTAAAATAAGTTTTGGGGGTTATTATATATGTATGTACTTAAAATAAATAATATTTTTAATTATGGAAACTTTGGTTGTAAATTGTTAAAGAAGAGGATTTGAAATGTAATGTGGTTTTGGGAGCGTAAATTTTTATTACAGGTTGTGTTTTATTGATTTGGAAAATATTAAAATTACATATAAAACTCTAGCGAATTTTTTCAAGAGATTTTCTTTTATAAATTAATCAAATTATATTTTTACTACATTTATTCAATTATAGAATATACATTTATAATATTGTATTTTTATATTATCAAATAAGAGTGTTTTCACAATTAATTACTGTAGCACTTTTATATTTTATATATGCACTTTGCATATACGGAGTATATATATTGTATGCATATAGAGTATAAGGGTATTGTATTTATTTTGATATTAAAGCCTAAGTTCGAGATTTTCAACCTAACTGGGTTTTAAAGCAAAAAGGGAATCTTAAAATTGTGATTTGAAATGTGATACATGCATATACATTAGCACTTGAGTTAGTCTTTGATATGACAATATTTATTTATTATGACAGATATAGATTGAGATAGCATTTTAGATGCGTAGATCTAAGGAAAAGGGTATTAAGTGTAATGCTCTGGAAAAAGGAAGAACTAGGGTTAGTTTGGAAGCTTGTATAGAAATAGCTTAGGAGGCTACAATTATTGCAGTTGCAGAAGAGAGTAAGGGTAAGAGATCTTAAACTGGGTGGAGTCATTATCTCGCAAGAGAAGGCGAGAAAATTTTTTGTGGAGTTTGGGTGAGAGTCAGGAGCAGTCTAGTTGACCTTTTCAACTGAGACATAGGTTTACATCTTCAGTAGTTAGTGCTCCTGCATCTTCTTTCCAGAGGTCTATTCCACCCAATTGCGTCTTGTGCAGTAGGGTGCACGGCGATATTTGTTGGAGACTTAGTTTAGGAGGTTGTTTCATATGTGGATCTAAGGACTATTATGTTAGGGATTGTTCAAAACCATGAAAGGTTAGACAGATAGTGACTACTATGTCAAAGTCTAGTAGCAGAGGTGGCAAGACATAATTTAGTCAGAGAGGGGAGTCTGCATCAGCAGGCAAACAAGAAAAGGCTAGAACTTCATAAAAAGATTATGTGATGAAGAGGGAATAAAATGTATCGAATGTGGCTGATGATAAATACTCTTTACATAGTATTATTAATTATGCATTAATTAATCTTTCATAGGCTTATTTTTTATATCAGTACATCGGTTATGTTCACTGGTGATATGAATTTTAAGTCTTTAGGGTAAGGTGAGATAGAAATTAATCTTTTAAGGTATAAAGTAGTAGTTGGTAAAGTCCGAGGAGATTATTTTGAATTGATTTACAATGTTGAGTTCTTAAGCGCAGAGAAGGAATATGAAATTTTATAAAATAAGTGAGGAGATACATAAGGGAGAGAGTAGAAATTTTCTGGTTAGAGATGATGACAGTTGTGGCATCAAAATAAATAGTGTGAGATAGATTTTATAAGAAGTTGAAATTGGTATTTGTTTTCGATTGAGTTTACTTGCAATAATAGATAATTTTGAGAATGAAATTATTTAAGCGCTAGAGAATTATGACATCTGTAATTTTAGATACAATTAAATAAGTAACATAGAGGGTAATTAGAGTGATGGAAGAGGAATATATATAGTATATACCTAAAGTATAGACTTGATATATATATATATATAATATAAATTGGATACCTAATGTATACATGGTATATACCTAATGTATACCTAATATATACATTATTCACTAAAAGGCAAATGTGGTAAAAAGTCAAAAGTAGAAAGTTAAAAAGCTAAATATATAATATTAGTAATAACGATAATAATAATAATAATAAAGAAATTAAAATTAATTATGGATATGAAAGAAGATTAAAAATATCTAAATATTATAATAATTATATATATATATATATGAGGATGGGAAAAGAAGTAAGAAAATTAGAAAAGTCTTCATCTTTTTCTCCTTCAACCTTGGGGCTGATTTTCATAGAGAGAGAGAGAGAGCTTGGCTTCATCAAATACTCTAAATTTTACAAGAATTTTAAAGGTTTTAAGGTGATTTTGAAGGAAAATCAAAGAAATCAAGTAAGTATTCCCTTTAAAGCTTTGTTTTCTTTAGATTTTTATATTATTTAACTATTTAGGTTATAGAGGGAATTGATTTTAATTGTTAAAATAGATAGTTATGAAGCTAATATGATGAAAATATGATTGATTTAATAGTTTATTGATTAAGGTGAGCATGGTTGGTGAAGTTAGGATTTAGGAGTAAATATGTGAAATTAGGGGTTTTGGTGGAGGTGATTATAATTATTGTAATGAATTTGTTTTGATATTATTTTGATGAGTATGCTATGATTTTATGGTTAGATGATATAAATGAGTTTAGTTTGATGAAGTTTGAGAAAAGTAGTGAAGGGGGAAATTAGGATTTTCTAAGAAGTTAGATTGGAATTGTTTATTTAGAGGTTATTTTAAATAAAAGGAATATATGAAGAAGAGGATTTGGAATGTAATGTGGTTTTGGGAGTGTAAATTTTTATTACAAGTTACGTTTTATTGATTTGGAAAATATTAAAATTATTGATAAAACTCTGGCAAATTTTTTCAAGAGATTTTCTACTATACACTAATCAAATTATATTTTTACTATATTTATTCAATTGCAGAATATACATTTATAATGTTATATTTTTATATTATCAAGTGAGAGTGTTTCTACAATTAATTACTGTAGCAGGTTGCGTTTTATTGATTTGAAAAATATTAAAATTTTAGATAAAACTCAAGCGAATTTTTCTAAGAGATTTTCTTTTATACACTAATCAAATTATATTTTTACTATATTTTTTCAATTGCACAATATACATTTATAATGCTGTATTTTTATTTTATCAAATGAGTGTGTTTTCACAATTAATTACTGTAACACTTTTATATTTTATAAATATATTTTGTATATACGATATATATGTATTGTATATATATAGAGTATAAGAGTGTTATATCATTTGTGTTTCATTATATTTTAATTATACCATTGTATAATGATATTTTTATGTTAATTAATATTAAATAATTTTTCATAAGTGATTTAAACAGTGATGCTTCTTATATTATCATTGTTAATAATAAAAAAAAATTGAATTTAAAAAGTGAGAAGCGAATTTAACATGCTAATTACATTACTCAAGACTCTTATCTCGGTTAGTAATTAAGTTAGGGCATGAAATAATAATATCTTTTTTTATTAATTATATGTGGAAGAGGATAAATACTTAAAACTCAAACTTGAAACTGAAGCGAGAGCAACAACGCTTTTGGCCATTAAACTAAGACTTGATGGTTAAATAGTAATGTTTTGTTTAATGATAAGTATGTGTATAATTCAAGGCTCTATAGATTTCTATTCTATGATAAGTATAAGGAGAATTTGAAGGAAAAATGTTGAAGTGGATAATAAAAATGATACGTCCTCAACCAAAGAAAGAAGGGAAAGAAGGGAGAAAGAAAGGCAATTATTTGATTTAGCAAAGATTATTACAAAAAACATAATCCAATCAATTAATATAATAATATATAATTTAATAAAATTTATAGGAATCAAAATTTTAAATTTTTGAATCCAAAAATTATATGATTATAAGCTAGATTTACAATTTTTTTAATATATCTCATATCAATCTTTGCCTTAGATAAATGCTCCAAATATTCATTTTCTTTGATAACCTTTTGCTCAAGAGTATTTTATAAGATTTAATTTTTAGGCTATGTTTAATTGTTTACACATATCTAATTAATTTCCCATTACTTAGTTGACTAACAAATTCTTGAATATTATCTTTAAAAAATTCTTAAATATAGAAGTCTTAGATAAATGCTCCAAATATTCATTTTATTTACTAAGTTTATGAGATTGAATTTAAGGCTATCTTTAATTGTTTATATATATCTAATTATTTTTTTAAGTATCGATATAGAGAAGGGAAATCAATCCTGAATTTATTAAAATAACTACACTTTTGCTCGCTATTGCTCGATGATGAAAAAAATAAAATAAATAATAAATATATTTAATAATAAATAAACATAAAATGATTTTATATATAAATTAACAATAAATTTTATTATAAAAAATATAAAATAAAATGTTTAATTTGATTTTTATGATAATTTCATCGAATCAATAAAAGTGAGTAAATACAACCATTTTATTTCATAACTTGATAATTTTACTAATTAAAAATAAAATCTACACACGTTTCTACTATAAAAAAATTACAAATTCTATTAATAAAGAGAAAAAATAAAAAAAATAGAAATTCAAGCAAACTTAGAAATGTCAAAAGTCATATATTTTATTGTTTAATTTTTAAATTTCTAAAAATATATAAATTAATTATTATAAATAAATTATTGATTTATAATTAATTTATTATAAAAGTTAAAAGTCAAATTTTTAGTTTCCTAAATTTCTAAATATATATAAATCAATCAATATTATTAAGTTATATTGATGCATGATATAAAAAAACCCTAACCGTCTTCTTTTATCTGAATTTTCATAAATTTTTTCTCTTTCTTAATTTAAAAGTGGAGATATTGTTAGTTCATTGACAAGCGACAAAATGTCTATCTTTCTTGATCTTAATTTTTTCATAATCTATTACTTGATTTTGTATCTTTTTTGTTTAGTTTGACGTATTTTTATTGTATGATTTGTCTTTAAATTAATTTTTAGATTAATATAAATATGAAAATTAGTTTTTTATTCTTATTTTACGTTACTTCATCTTTTATAATAAAATTGAATGAAATTTAAGTTTTATCATAGAGTTTTGTCTTTCTTTGTTTAAAGGTTTTATATTCGTTCTCTCTTAATAGATGTTTGCACTTATCTAATGGAGGTTGTTTATCATTCTCAAATGGAGGTGTTCTTCTCGTATGCAAAGTGTTTACAGATGACAGATGAAAATAGATATCCCGCTTAAAGTCAGATTGCCCAAGATGGAAATGAATATCTCGTTTAAAGTCAAATTGCCCAAGACATATTACTATTATTCACTATTTATATTGAAAAAGTTCATGAAGTTCAAAAAAATCTAGTAACTTTATTAGTTATATGCATCTTGTGTAGTTTAAAATTACAAAAGTTTATTTGTACTTTATAAATGTGCTATTTGATTTATTAATAAAAATTTATTATGAATTCAAAAAATCTCCAAAATTTTGTACTATAAAAATTATAAATTTTATTAAAAATGAGGAAAAATAAACAAATAAAAATTCAAGCAAACTTTGTAATGTTTAAAATTTTAAACAGTAAATTTTTTAATTAATATTGATAATTGATAGTATATAGTGATAAAAGTGACTTGAATAAATGATATAAGTAGAAAATAATGAATAGTAGATCTTAAAATTTACTGAAAAAATTATTTTTACAGTTTTACAGGAATAAAAATCAAATTAGAATCAAAGAATAAAAAAGATAGTGCATCATAGTTATTATGAGCATGCCCTCATCTGATTAAACTATATATATATATATACTTGTATGTGTGTGTAGAAATTTCTTTTCTCTTCTTCCATCCCCACGCCATCCACCACCACCATCACCATCTTCTCTATTTTCTTCTTCCTTTCATCAAATTAATCAAGAATCAAGGGAAATTTATTTTTTGTTTCAAATTTTTAAGAAAATTAGCTGGAGTATGTAAGATTATTAACAAGTGATTAGAGAAAAAGATGAATTTTGAAGAGGTATGTGCTTATGTATTTTAATTTACAAATATATGAATTTCTATGAGTTTTAACATTTGAATTGTTTAATTGAGTCATTATAATAAATTATTTCTTAAAAGTATTGATTAAATGGATTGATGAGTAAAAATTGAATTAAAAGAACTTATATGTGATGAGTATGATTCTTAATTCAACCTTTATAAGAATTAGGTGGTTTGATATTATTTTTAGCTATGAGTGATGGCTGAAGGTTTGATCAATTGAAATTTGAGTAAAGTATTTGATATGAACTCTTTTATGTCAAAAATTTAGTTTTGATATATTTTTAACTTAGATCTTCAATATGTTTGTATTTTATGAAGTTAAAAAAGCAAACTACAAAATTTTGGGATGCTACGGGCATGGCTTAGAGGTGCCATGGGTGTGGTATTGAAGTTGGAACTGCTAAAAGAAGAAATATTCCGAAAGGCAAAACCAAAATCAATGCCACGGTGGTGGCAAGTAAGTGCCACAGCCGTGGGATTGGAAATGAGGCTGTTTACTTGAATTTTTTTGACGAAAAGGTGCTATTTTCCATGCCACGAGTGTGGCTCTTGAATGCCATGACCGTAGGGGTATACAAAGATATTTGGCAGCCTCATTTTGTATCTCACATGCATGGGGTTGAGATGTCACGGTCGTGGGAGTACTTGGATGATGTTTTTGGTTTGTATTTTATGATATACAGACCTGGTATGAGGCTTGTATGTTTGTGTTTCTTATCCTCGTGTTGAGAATTCATGTTTATGTGTTAAAAGTATGAAAACGAGTAATAAACTTTGGATATGTGACAAATATATGTGATACTAAATACTGAACAAAGTATTGTTCCATTGAAATAGTATACATAATTCAATGTTAACTAAAACTAATAAATTGCCCAAACCATATTAATTTTAGATCTAGTTTGGGATTGAATGGCTAGTCAGAAGATGGATATCAGTAGTGATAGTAGGCACATCGCACCATTAATAGACACATTGTGTCATCAATGACTGTTGACATATTTGTAATTATAAATTCTTGAGATTGGACATTAAATTGCCAACAGTGACCTGTTATCTAAACCTATGATTTGAGTGTGCATGGGCAAATTTAAAGAAGTTATCTATATTGAACATAATGTGTTATATGGTTGTTGTTAAATTAACCAATTCTGAATTTAATCATGTTCAGTGTTTTAAGCTTCAATGAATTTATTAATTTCTTTATTAATGTTTTAAAGTGATAATTTCTATTGTTTCTAAATTAGTTTATATATAGTTCTCTTTCCTTTAAATTTCTTGCATATTATAAATACATAAGCACCACTAAGCTTTGCTTAGCATGTTATAATTATTTTCTGACGCGCAGATCAAACCAGAAGAATTAAGACTGCATAGTGAGAGATATACGTTTTAAATCAACTGCATCACAAAGGTTCAATGAGGAATATTATAAATATTGTATTCTGCATGATTCACATAGCAATACTTTATAATTTTGTATGACAGCTGTGTAAGTTTGAGGGTAGTAAGAGAATTGTAATAATGTTTACAATGTAAATTAATAATATGAGTTCTTTGTAAATTAAACAGATATTCGTATGTAATACAGGCATGATCATAGTATTTCTTTTGAAAGTTTAATAATTGCATTATTAAACAGATATTTATATGTAATACAGGCATGATCATATTATTTCTTTTGAAAGTTTAATAATTGCATTAACATATTCAAGCATTTTGGTTTTATTTATATATTATATTTATAGTCAAGTATGAGTATTTAAGTGACATCACCTATGTAGTTAAGTGTATAGACTATGTAGGGGTGTTACATTTAGTTGTCTCAAAGCCAGGTTTAGGCGATCCTAAGTTTGTGGGTTAAAAGAAAAGAGAAATACAACTGTCATTGCTATGTGAACTATAAAATTGAATAAATGTTTGATGCAGTTGATTTTCAATATTTAAAGGTATAAGATGACCTCTGAATCCCATCAAGGTGCAAAAGAACAAGCTGCATCCTCACACAGTCAAGCAATTATGGGGAATCAACAGCAATTGAAACTTTTTGAGGAAAAAATTCCCTTAGACCCCCAATTTGTGAGAAATATGGGGAAGTTCTCATGCAAATTGTAGGAGTTATTCATCCTGCACAACCTCCACCGCCAGTGCCCTAAAGATCTCCATGGGAGAGAATTAGGAAATTGGGAGCAGAAGATTTTAAAGCTCGTGATACTTATGAGTCTTCAGTAGCAGAGTGTTAGATGGAGAAAATTATGAGAGTTTTTAATTTTCTGTATTGTACTAATGAGTAAAGATTGGAGTATGCAGTTTTCTTATTGCAAGAATAAACTTATGCCTAGTGGGATATAAAGCAGAAAGGTGTACCTGCGGGTAGACTCACTTAGGTATTTTTCTAAGAAGAATTTAAAAAAATATATATTAATGAGATTTATTTAGAGGATAAGCGTTGGGACTTTTGTATCTTAAGCAAAGGTAGTCATCTATGTCTGAATATGAGAGGCAGTTTATTCACCTCAGCAAATATTTTTCAGAGTTAGTTTCACCTAAGGAAGAGAAATGTAAGCGGTTTGAACATGGTTTGAATAGTCAGATCTGGGTGTATTTGGTGGCTATGAGGATTAAAGAGTTTTCCACTCTTACTAATGCTATAGTTGCTATAGAAAATGAGATTAAACAAGAGCAGGGAAGAAGACAACAATCAAAGAAGGAATTTTTCTAGTGAACAACAACAGGGTGGCCAGAAAAGACAGAGAAATATTCAATCCCAAACCTAAAGGGTTTGGTAGAGGAAGTGAAGCTAGTTTTCAGAGGTCTAAAGGCGGTAGGTTTGGAGTTGCTATAAGCTTATCTTCAAGGGAAGTTACTACACTTTGTCAATATTGTAGTAAGGATCCTGCAAGTGAAGATTGCTGATATCGAAAAGGGGCTTGTTTGAAATGTGGTTCTTCAGAGCATAAATTAGAGATTGCCCAATGATAAAAGAACTTGAAGCTATTGAAGGACAGAGTTCTATGCAGAAGTCTCAAAAAGGTCATAAGACAGGTAGAGGTGGTCGACCAGTGTTAGTTAGCATAGAGAGTCTAAAACTGTGGATAGACCTCATATTCTAGGTAGTGCTCTAGCTAGGACTTATGCCATGAAAGCAGTGGAGGACCAGGATGCTCCTGATGTTGTAGTTAGTAAATTTTCTTTACTTGGTCTTGATGTGTATGCATTGTTAGATCCTGATTTTACACATTCTTATATATGCACAACTATAACTTCAGAAAAGAAAATGTGTGTTGATAAGTTTGATTATAAGATAGAAGTTACTAACCCCTTAGGCCATAGTGTGAAGGTAAACAAAATATATTAAAATCATCTAATTAATGTTTATGATGTAGAACTTCCTGCTGATTTGATTGAACTTCCATTCCATGATTTTGATGTGATCTTGGAAATGGATTGGTTATCCTGACAATAAGCAGTTATGAAGTGTTGTGATAAAATTGTAACTTTTAAGATTCCAGATTGTGGTGAAATTGTGGTCCGAGGAGAAAAATAATATTACCCTTCTAGTTTGATTTCTACAGCTAAAGCTAAAAGGTTTATTACGAAGAGGTGTAAAGCTTACCTTACTTATATTATTGATACACGACATTCAAGCAAGACTTTGAGAGATATACCTACAGTGTGTGAGTTTTCGGATATTTTCTGGAGGAATTACCTGGAGTACCACTGGAGAGAGAAGTAGAATTTGTTATTGATGTAGTTCCAGATGCGGCACTAATTTCTATTCCACCTTATTGAATGGCACCTCCAGAGTTAAAAGAGTTAAAAGTGCAACTTTAAGAATTACTTGATAATGGCTTTTATTAGACCTAGTGTATCACCTTGGGGTGCACCGATTTTATTTGTAAAGAAAAAGGATAGTACTTTAAGATTATGTATAGATTATTAGCAGTTGAATAAAGTGACTATTAACTTGTTTGATCAGTTGAAGGGAACGGGTGTTTTCTCTAAGATTGATCTTAAATCAGGTTATTATCATATGAAAGTTAAAGAAGTAAATATTCTGAAGACAGCTTTCAGAACTCGATATGGGGATTATAAATTTCTGGTTATGCCCTTTCGTTTAACTAATGCTCCAGCAGGTTTTATGGACTTGATGAATTGATTCTTCAAACCTTATTTAGACCAGTTTGTAGTTATTTTCATTGATGACGTATTGGTTTATTCCAAAAATAAAGAGGAGCATGATAAGCATTTGAGAATTATACTACAGACACTAAGGGAGAATCAATTGTATGCTAAACTATCAAAATGTAATTTTCGGTGAACGAAAGTGACATTTCTAGGTCATGTAGTATCAACTAATGGTATTCGTGTGGAACCTAGTAAAATTGAGACTATTTTGAATTGACAGCCACCAAAGAATATAATAGAAGTTCGGAGTTTCCTTAGGTTAGCTTGTTACTATAGAAGATTTGTACAAGGGTTTCGAAGATAACACTTCCTTTAACTAAGCTCCTTAGAAAAGAAACTAAATTTGAGTGGAATGATCGGTGTCAAGCTAGTTTTGAACAATTGAAGGCTATGTTGACTGAAGTGCCTATATTGACACAACCGACCCTAGGTAAAGACTATGTGATTTATAGTGATGCTTCTTATTAGGAACTCGGTTGTGTATTGATACAAGAGGGTAAGGTAATTGCTTATGCTTCTAGGCAATTAAATCTCATGAATTGAATAATCCTACACATGAGTTAGAGTTGGTTGCTATTGTATTTACTCTTATGATCTGGTGACATTACTTATATGGCAAAAGGTGTTATATTTTCACTAACCATAAAAGTTTGAAATACTTACCAACACAAAAAGAATTAAACTTAAGGCAAAGGAAGTGGATGGAATTGATCAAAGATTATGATTGTATCATTGACTATCATCATGGAAAAGCTAACGTGGTATTCGATACTTTAAGTCGAAAGACTTTAATAGGTATGTTGTATATAGAATATTATAATACTATATGTATATATAAATTAAATAAACTAAATGATATAATGTGTTATGTTAGCAGAATTGAGGGTTGAACCAACTATAAAGCAAAGAGTGATTGAAGCTCAAAAACAAAATCGAAAGTTATTAGAAATGTTGAAACAAGTGCATAAAGGTTGAAAAGTAAGATTATGTTGTTTTAGAGGAGGGTGGATTATATTATAGAGGTCGATTGTGTGTACCTGATGTGAAAGAATTAAAAGAGTGTATACTTAGTAAAGCTCATACTACTATATATACAGTATATATCCCGGAAGCAATAAAATGTACCGAAATTTGAAGTCTCATTATTGGTGGCCCAGTATGAAGAGAGATATTACTGAATATGTGACTCAGTGTTTAGTGTATCAACAAGTCAAAGCAGAACATCAAGTTCCATCAGGTCTTTTGCAACCTATATCAAGACCAGAATGGAAGTGGAATAGAGTCATAATGGATTTTGTGACTGGTCTTCCGAATACCCAAAAAAAGCATGATACAATTTGGGTGATTATTGATCGATTAAACAAATCAACTCATTTTCTTCCCATTTGAGTTGATTATTCAATGGATAGACTTACTGAATTATATATTAATGAGATAGTCAGGGTTCATAGAGTGCTGATGTCTATTATCGAGACCCTCGATTTACTTCAAGATTTTAAGAAAGTTTTCTGAAAGCATGGGGTGCTCGACTTTATTTTAGTACTGCATTTCATTCAAAGACTGATGGTCAATTGGAAATGGTGATACAAGTACTTGATGATATGCTTAGAAGTTGTGTAATCAATTTTGAAGGTAGCTAGGATAGATATTTGTATTTAGTAGAATTTGCCTATAACAATAGTTATCAAACGAGTATTGAGATGGCACCATATGAAGCACTCTATGGAAGAAAGTGTAGAACTCTATTGTGTTGGGTGGAATTAAATGAGAGCAAGCTTGTAGGACCTGATCTCATAAGGCAAACTGAAGACAAAGTGAAGCTTATAAAGGATCGATTGAAAATTGTAGTGGATAAATAAAAATCATATACAGATTTGAAACGACGAGACATTGAATACAGTGTGGAAGACAAGGTATTCTTGAAAGTATCACTGTGAAAAGAAGGTTCTTCTCTTTGGGAAGAAAGGTAAACTAAGTCCTATGTTTATTAGATCATATGAAATACTTGAACGTATGGGTCCAGTAACTTATCGACTAGCTTTGCCTCCAAAACTGGCTAAGATTCATAATGTATTCCATGTGTCGATGCTTAAAAAATATAGATTATATCATTCACATGTGATTTAAGCAGAATTCATTAAAATTTAGCCAGATTTTAGTTATAAAGAAGAATAAGTGGCTATCTTAGCTCGTGAAGTAAATGAGTTGCGTAATAAACGTATTCATTTAGTGAAAACGAAGAGATAATGAGAATATGATTATAGAAGCTTATTACGCAACTCATTTACTTCACGAGCTAAGATAGCCACTGTCGAATATGCATATCTATTTTGTAAGATAGTTATATAAGTTTGAGGATAGTAAGAGAATTATAATAATGTTTACAATATAAATTAATAATATGAGTTCTTTGTAAATTAAATAGATATGCATATGCAATACATGCATGACCACTGTATTATTTTTAAAAGTTTAATAATTGCCTTAACATATTAAAGCATTTTAGTTTTATTTGTATATTATATTTATAGTCAAGAATGAGTATTTAAGTGACATCACCTATACAGTTAAGTGTATAAACTATGTAGGGGTGTTGCAAACTTAGAAATATCAAAAATTATATATTTTATTATTTACTTTTTAAATTTTAAAAATATATAAATAAATTATTAATTTATAATTAATTTATTATGAAAGTTAAAATTCAATTTTTTAACTTTTTAAAATTTTCAAAAATATATAAATCAATCAATATTATTAAATTCTATTGATGCATGATTAATTTATTAAATATTAAAAATTACAAAAATAATTTATTTAATTAATATTATGAAATTATATTAATATAAAATTATTTGAATATATTAAATTTTAAATTTTATATAAATTATTAAAATAAAATGAAAAATTAATTAAAAAAAGAAATAGTGTATTTAAAAAAATTAATCACGTGGCAATCTAATAGTACTCATTGTTTTCTTGACTTATATGTATATATAATATAGATACATTCTTACCGTTAAATTATATTTTGAGTTATGTTTATATAAAATTAATTTCTAATTACATATGTTAAACTATATTTTGGTCTGCACATATAATTAATTTCTAATTATATGTGTTTGGGTGTGCATATCTAATTAATTTCTGGGTGTGCATATATAATTAATTTCTCATCACTTAACTGGGTAAAAAATTCTTCAATATGAAGTATTAGATAAATGCTCCAAATATTATCCCGTGTGATGAAAATGTAGCTTAGGAGGTACATATATCATTTGTAATTATTGACATAAAAAAAACATATATCATTTGTAATCAAAATCATTTAAGAAAGAAAGAAAGAAAAATAAGATTTTTATTTAATTATTCTGCTTTATTGTATGATGACCATATCATAAATTCATAATGCAGAAAACACAAACGATTTAAATACAAATGAAGAAACCAATATAATATTTTAATGAAATGATGAGTGTAATTTTAATGAAACGACATAATGATAATTGCAATTAAATTACTCTCTATGTCCTAGATACACCGTCAATTTTTATTTATTTTAAATTATAATTTACATACTATTTTAATAAGTTATTTAATGTGGTAGATTTTTTATCATATTCACATTTAATATTAATTATTATACATATTTCATATTAAAGTATGTGTATAATAAGAAAAACACGTGCAAATTTACAATTCTAATAAAATAATTAATTTCTTCTATTCTTGTGAAATGGTATGTGTATCAACTTGGGATAAAATGAGGAGTTTATTTTAAAAGTTACAAGTATAATAAAATATTTATTATTATTTTATTATTTTGATATTAAGCCTTTTAGTAATCCAATTCCACATGAAGGTTATTGTGGAAGGAGACTTGAAGCAGAAATACACCAAAAGCATTGAAGTGTGCATGTTTTATTTGGATCAAATTTTGCAAAAAATGGTGCAATAAGTAGAGGTTGAAAGTAGTGGATTTTGGTGGTATAGTTGAGATGGGATTTAATGCAATTTATTACTTTACCTTATATCATAATATATTTAATGTTTTATACTTTGCTCCCTTTGGTGCCTTGGGTTAATATATAAATACTATAGTTTAAAATTTATAATATGAAATTTAATGGAGTTCATTCATAGGGGGAGATGAGAAAAATTAATGTTTCAGCTTATATATCATCACCTATCATACCATATATAAATTTTATACATTGAAATTTACTGCATCATATTTAAAATATATTCTCTAATCTGCCTTTAAAAGATAGTATTATTTTCCTTTTTATTTGCCCTTCATTATAGTCTAAATTCTTTTTTAAGAATATAATTAATTATTTTTTAATTTCTTAATATATGTTACTTAATATTTATTGTTATCAATAAATATATATTGACCACCATTATTAAAAATAATATTGTTGAACAAAAAATGAAATGCCTACTATAGTTACTCTTCGGCAAATACTCATGATTTGGCAGACATAAAATATTTATAGTATTTTTTTTTATTTTCTGATTTGGCAATTTTATAGTTAGTCATTTTAGAATTAATATTAATTATATCAATTAAGAATTGGAAACAATGTTTATTTTTAAATAATGTTAATTACACTCATATCCGTATTAAATAGAGATATACATATATTAGATAAAACATGAATAATTTTAATTATTTTAACTAGATTAATATTAACTAAATTAACTAATTTTTATTTATATGTTTGAAAAAACAAATTGCACTATTTTTATAATATATGGAGGGTTAACAATTTAGTAAGTTGTTTTTGTCTTTAATTTGACATTACCCATCTTAAGTCGAGCTAACTAATTAATTACTAGAAAAAAAAAATTAGCCTCAATTTATATATAAGTTTGGACCCTATAAACAACTAAAATTTTTAAATAATGATATACATGCATATTAACAATAAAATTTAAAAAATTAATAAAAAAATTTATATCCATTCAAATTTTAATATCTAGAAAACCAAACAAATTTATGAGAAGTTGATTTTTGATTCTTTTATTTTCCTCATTGAATCAATACTTGAGAAAATTATTATTTTGGTCATAATTTTACTTTATTTTATTTTTGATTATTATTATTTTAATTTTAACCGAATAGCCCTAAATTGAAGCTAGAAAACAATTGCTATAATTAGGGTTTTCACATGAATGAGTGTGATGATGGCTGCTTATAATAAATTGACAATTAGTAGCCAATTTGGTGTCAAGTCATTTTCTAAACTTGAAACTAGAATTAAAAACCCATCTTCCAAAATTCTTTACTTAATTAAATAAACTTTGATGTTTGAAGACAAATTCTTTACCAACTAAATAAAAAAACTTTAGTTATTTGCGGAGGCAGAACTACATGGGGTAATGGAGGGCGAAAAACCCCACTTAGTCGACGGTCAGAACGGCATAAAAGCAAAGGATAAAGGCGGCGATGAAAATGGCGGGCAGCAACACACCAACCGGCCACCGACCTACTACCATTTTGCCCCCTCTTCAGTGAACATTTGAGTCCGCCACTAGTTATTTGCATGACAACAAAAATTCACTCTCTAAATTAAATTAAACCAAATTTATCTTAACTAAAATTTGCTGTATAATTTTTTTTTTGCTCGAAGTCAATTATATATTTACATATTTAGATGAACATGAAATCGTAAAGTTATTTTTAACTTCTATTTTATCTTAATTAATTTACATCTATCTATATCTCTTTTAATTATATCAACCTTCATCTATTTTGGCTTTCTTTTTGATAATATAATTAAAATGAACATCTTTATTTTATATTATCAAATCATTTAAAGTTTTTTTCTCTTATTTTATGTCCAATAAGAACCCCCCCCCCCTCTGATGCACTGTCTAAATTAAATTAAATAAAATATAATATATATATTTTTTATTTTTTAAACATCACTCGTTGTATAGCAAGTGGAAACAACTCATTGAACTCATTGAACTTTAATTGGACATTGTAATACACGCGCTTTTTATTGAGAGTGGGAATTTATCATTTTCAGACGCAAATAGAGCTGTTGCCTTTTTTATAACCCCTCTGCTGCATCTTTTCTTTTCTAATGTCTCACTTTTTCTCTCTAAAAAAAATAGAAAGATTTTATTTTTAACTTCACAGTTCAAAAATAGCAGTAGGGTTTTGTTTTTACTTTACTCTCTTTTTTTTTAGCAGATACTTTACTCTCTCTTTTGGAGCTGAGAAATTTTTCTCAAAGAAGATAGAACTCCAGTCAATCAAACACCATACAGAACAAAAAAAACCCTAAAGCAGCTAAATTTTAGCAGTGGTTCATCTTCTTCTTTGTTTCCAACACCACCATCAAAAAACAAAACCAAAAACCCTAGCTTCTTCTTATATGTAAAAAGTTCAATTCTTTTGTTTCAGAACTCAAAACCCATTTCCAAAATATGACATTTTTGCACTAGTTTTATACCCTAAATGAGCTATCTTTGTTAAATTGAGACCATCATGTTATTGCCCATCAAGTGTACTTCACTTTTGTAGGTAAAATTCCATTCTATCACTTATTACGTTACTTCTCTATCTGGGCTTCATTCCTTTTTTGTTGTTTTTTTTAATGTACTTTGAATATTGTGAAATTGGTGTTGATTTTGATGTTTTATGTTCAATTAAATGAAACCCACTTTATTGTCCCTTTCATTACTGTTCTTCATTTGGATTTTTTTTGTTATATTCTTGAATCTTAGAATTTGTTTTTGCTTGGGGTTACATTTTGATATGTAGGAGTATATTTTGTGAAATTGGCATTGATTATGATGCATGTGGATTTTTAGTAGGTCAGAGAGGGGAGCCATGGAAGGAGATGAGCATAGGATTGTATTGTCCTGCGCAATTTCAGGGACCCTTTTCACAGTTTTGGGGTTGGCTTCGTTTTGGATTCTCTGGGCAGTGAATTGGAGACCTTGGAGGATTTATAGGTAATTCTTTTCTTGGCTGTTTTGGGAACTTTTACTTCAATTCTTTTCTTGTCCTGCCACTATCATTGAACTGCCTACATTCAATGTTATATATTTGCTTCAGCATTAATATGGTCTAAATTCCATGAGGTTTAATGTGTAATTATTGAAAAATACTTGGTCTTTTTTTCTGAAAAATTGAGAACACGATTTTTTTTTAAACAAAGAACAGGTTTGGCAGGTCATTTAAGAAAAAAAAATCCCTTTAAAAGTAAGTTCATTTTAAAAGCCAGTGTTTTTATCAATTTTAATAAATGTCAAACCAATGAATTCTAGAAGTTTTACTTTCTTATTTTCATTGCTGTCTGTGTAAACCATTTTTTTGATGCACCAGTTTGAAAGGATGAAACCTCAGACCATGACTGGTTTTGATTTTCGAAGCATTTCTATTCATTAGAAAGGAAAAACTGCAATTGCGTGTAAAATAGAGGTTAAAATATGATCCATACACCAGTTTTGAACGGTGTTTTCTGGATATGCTTTTGTTTATGGAGTAAAGATGTTAAATGATGCATGCAAAACTGGGAAAACTATTTGAATTCTAATTAATGTTTAGGGTGGAGTGTAGTAGGTGAGATTTATAGGATTTTCTGTTACTGCATATGATTGATTATGTGCAACCCTTTTATCCTTTTTCTCTAACAATATTTCAGTTCTGTTTGTTTCCTCTCTTTTTGTAAGAGAGAATGGAGGGAAGGGGCTGGGAGGTGAAAAAGCAAAATGATGGCTCTCCTCCCTGTTAATAACTTGCCTTGTTTGTACTTAGTGATGGTTTTGTATTAGAAGATGGTGGAGTTTGGCAATGGGTTCCCTTTTAGTGTCTCTAGACTCTCTAAGCGTGTTATATGTAACAGTGAATGTGTATCAGGTTAAAGTTGCGATTCAGTAACAAGGAAGTCGCAGCTGGATGGAATTTTAAATTTCTCTGTAACTCTTATAATAGTATTACCTGAATGGTGTTCGAATTATGTTTCCTGCATTTTTCAAGACTTGCTATTACTTTTCTTGATAACAACGAACCATGCTTATCTTGTGGTGCTAGCCTGGAAGATAAGCAGTTAGATTATGAAACTTTTGATGACCATTGTCATAAATTGTAATAGATAATAATATTGGACCGACTTTGAAACCTGAAAACAATAACATGTTCCTTAAGAATATTGATTGCCATATCCTGAAGAAACCTCGTAAACATTAATAACACATCAAGTTTTCTTAGTGGAACTGATGTGAAACCTGGAGCTTGAGATAATATTATTAACTGTTGTGGAATGCAAGTGGGTGGGAAGTTTCCATGAAATGCATTTCAACTGATTGGTTGTCTAGCTAAAATGTGTACTATAACACATTCTAACAGCAAGAGAATTTGGGTAGTGTGTAGTAAAACTGAAAATTAACTGTTATTAAAACTGTTAAAAATTTATGTATTGAATAATATAAGTGATAAAAATTTTTAAATCATGAAATTATTTTACAATTTAATTGCTGGCTATATTCATTGCAAACTTTGAGTTATCGTCTTAAGTGATTTTTAATTCATTTGAGACTTTAATACAAATTTTACTGAACGACTTAAAATGATAAAGTGCTGAAAATTTTAATTCTAATTGTTGAATCATATTATTGAACTCCATCTTAGTCAGAAGGATGTTGTTATTAGTTGGTGTTATATGCATAAAGCAAATCTAGAGTAATTAGATAATTTACTTCTTCCTGCAAGTTTTTGGTAGATAACTATGCTTGATTTTGTATTTTCTGGCGCATGATTATGAATTTATGTCTAATGGTGATGGCTTATTGGAGAGGTTATGACTAATGGTGCATGAGAGGTTATTATTTGGTGTTATATGCATAAAGCAAATCTAGAGTAATTAGATATTTTACTTCTTCCTGCAAGTTTTTGGTAGAGAACTATGTTTGATTTTTCTGCTTTGATATTTTCTGGCGGATGATTATGACTAATGGTGATGGCTTATTGGAGAGGTTATCTATAATGGAGGGTGGTTCTCCTATACTTTTGTATATTTGGATAGAGAGGAAGTTTAGAACTTTTGTTGGATTTTATACTTCACTTCATTGGTACTGAGAGAAACTGAACTATCTTCTGGATGTTTCTACTTCGATTGAGTGTTTTGGTTCTCTTTTGAAGTTTCTTGATGCTTTTGATTATAGGGACTAGGCTCTATCTTTGTTTTTGGTGCTCTTTCACATATGGCTTTGTTTGTGTTATTCTCCATCTAATGCATTTATAATTTGTGAGAAAGGAGAAGGGAAAATAAATAATCCTAATAGTCATTTGATCAATTTGTTCCGAAGCAGATGCATATAGTTCACAAGGGAAACATAAATTAAGGGACTTAAAGGTTGGACTATTTGTAATTGACATTTAAGTTTTAGCAGCAGCATGTTATATGTTGGGGAGTTACGTTGAATTGCTTATAATAGTAATTATTAAGAATCTTTAGTTCATTGCCTCCTTGGGTTCCTCTCTGTTCTCTATGTGAAAGATAGCACTTGGGATAGCCTCTTGCAATTGGTGATTTAGTTCTTATAAAGTTAAATTGTCCTTTTCTTTATCTTTGGTTATTTTGTACTTCAGTGACTTTATTTTCAAAGATGCCTCTACATTTATATTGCTATTGAAAACAAAATTGTAGTATTTTATTGTTTAATATGAATGTAGCTACCTAGTGTACCATTTTTTGTTGCTATAAGCCTGTTAATAGTTTTAATCTATATCCCTGTCTTTTTTTTTGAGAATTTTTAAATTTTTGTCTTTTCATCCTTGCTGGGCTTTCTATTTTCAGCTGGATCTTTGCTAGAAAATGGCCATATATTTTACAAGGACCTCAGCTGGGTATCTTATGTCATTTTTTGTCTCTGTCGGCGTGGATAATCGTTATATCTCCAATTCTGGTTCTTATCATGTGGGGCTCCTGGCTAATAGTAATATTGGGTCGAGATATAATTGGTTTGGCTGTAATAATGGCTGGTACTGCTCTTCTGTTGGCATTCTATTCAATCATGCTTTGGTCGAGAACGCAATGGCAAAGTTCGAGTATGTATTTGCTTGACCTTTTTGTCTTTAATAATTTATTTTTATTTTCCATCCATAAAAATGCAATATCTTGATAATAATTTGAAATATTATGAATGTCTGTTTTAAAAATTGCATATAGCATATGGTTCTGGGGCCTGAGTTGAAATTCAATTAAAACATGCTGCATCACATGCATTATTCTAATTGTAGAAGTTTCCAAATTGTGGTGTAAAACAAATGTAAGATCGATTATGCAAATCTGTTACAGTGCTGATCTAAAAAATTGTGTGCTTGTGACATATATGTTTACTATTTTCTATTTTCCTATTTTAAGAATAGCCTTAGAATGTTCAGATATAATGGAAGAGATATTTCGTGGTTCAACAGCTTAAGTTTTGTGGTGCAGTCTCCTTGTTTGTTCAACCAAGGGTTGTGTATAACAGTGAGTTTATTATCTATTTCTTTAAGTTTGGTTTTAGATTAAAGAAAATTAATACACTAGAACCATGAGTCGCTGTGCTGGTTAAATAAAAGCTAATATGAGGTCTATTCAAGATTAGATATTTTTATGATGACAAAGTACCAAAAAAGCTCAGTTCTATGTAGAAATTGAATTAGGGACCAGAACCAAGCAACGTCATAGGACATTGCATGGTTTAGCATAGTGCCGTCCATGTCCGATAAAAGAAAAGGTGATTCTTCAATCTGACTTAAATCTCAAATCCAATCCTAAAACCGCTTTATGCTTACTCTTGAAAACCTGAATATTGCCTCTTTTGTCCCTTGTACTTTCTTTGGGTTAAAGCCTGCTAAAAATTCAATTATTTGCTGCTATTTAGTGATTCACTGTCCTTGTTACACAAGGAAGCATCTTAAATTCAATTTCCTATTATATTTTAAACAAGAATTGAGAGATCCTGGCTGGTTGTGTTAGGACTTCGATAATTTGTTACTAGTATCGTTAGATTCCATTTCTCATTTGCTCTTATGACACCCTTAACAACTCCAAGACCTGCTCAGTTACCCTCATGGGAGACATTATACACCTGAAAGTCACGTTTATATATGCTGTTGCTCTCTGATGTAGCTTTTGTTGTCAGATAGGGAAATCATTGTAACATTAGGAAGTAGTCTTCATATGTGTAATGCTTTATTATCCATTTCCAGGCCCATTTGTTTGTTTTGTTCATTGTATTCTAATGGGCCTACATGTCATACAAAAGGGGTGTTGCTGATTAGAAGTAAATTCATCTTTATTGAATACAAAAGGATTTGGGATTAAAGGAAAATAGCTCCTAACTAGCTTATAGATTAGATTTATGTTAGTAACCTAAAGACAACTAGCCTAGGAATAGGAAGCCAACTAATATATTTATATCTACCTATATATATACAGCAAATTGCTACTTGTAACAAGGGGTGTTCAGAGTGGGAAGTCCTGCATTCGTTTAAATGCTGATTTTATCACAAGCATGATTTCATTTTGTTATATGTTTCTTGTTTATTTTGGAAAAACTTGTCATGCCATCTTTGGAATTAATTAAAGTTTTCTTTTTATCATTTTTCTCATTTTTTGTGATGCATTTTCCTTTGATTTCTCCTTGGCTCTTACTATTGCTCTGATTTTTATCATATTTGTTTCTAACAGGGGCAGTTGCTATTCTCCTTTTTCTGGCTGTTGCTCTACTCTGTGCATACGAGCTGTGTGCTGTTTATGTTACAGCTGGTAAAGATGCATCAGAGCGTTATTCGCCCTCTGGTTTCTTTTTTGGTGTCTCGGCAATTGCTTTGGCTATCAACATGCTTTTCATTTGCCGAATGGTCTTTAATGGTAAGATTTGGTGTTTGTCACGGTAGGTGCTGTATCACTGTATAATTGCTTCTCTTGTTATAGACATGTAATGCATTCTGATGATGTTTTTCCATGCTTTCCAAGTTTATTATTGAATGACATTCAAGCCTTGAGGATGCAATCAATTGTATAATTACTAATATTTTTATAATATTACTTTTGTTATTGATGCCTGCAGGGAATGGCTTGGATGTAGATGAGTATGTGTGCAGGGCATACAAATTTGCTTATAGTGACTGTATAGAAATGGGTCCCATGGCTTGTTTACCTGAACCACCTGATCCCAATGAATTATATCCTCAGCAATCTAGCAGGTAAAGCTATGTGTTGGGCATGACTGAAGAGGGATATTGTTTTTCAGTTGATTACTGTCGATATTTATGGTTCATTTTATTTTACTGCTTGCCTTTTGCAATCATGTAGGTGTATGGTTCTCTAAATATAGAACATTGTTTTAGATCTTTCAACACCATTCTAGGTTCAAAATTATCAAATGCTTTTGTCTAATTGATGTATGTTTAGAATATTTCTGAATGGACCTCCTCTTGGTCTTTCAGATCTCCATGGTCTTCTAATTACACTTTCTATTTATAGGGCTTCACATCTAGGCCTCCTCTACCTTGGTTCACTTGTAGTTCTACTTGTCTACTCCATTTTATATGGTCTAACAGCAAAGGAAGTACGTTGGCTTGGAGCCATTACATCAGCTGCTGTTATCATCCTTGGTATGTCATAAACAGTTGTATTAGTACATGTTTCAGTTTATTATTGCTGTCCATGTGAATTATATAGTTATTCCTAAGATGCTAATTTAGTTTGTTTTACTGTTATACAGATTGGAATATGGGAGCTTGCTTGTATGGGTTTCAGCTTCTTCAAAGTCGTGTTGTAGCACTTTTTGTTGCTGGCACATCCAGGGTTTTCCTTATTTGCTTTGGCGTGCATTTCTGGTTTGTTATAGACTTTGTTGCAAGCATAATGTAGCCTTGCTGGTTTTGGTTACTATAAAGTGTCACGGTTGCTATTCAATTTTTTTTTATTTTATTCAGGTACTTGGGGCACTGTATCAGTTATGCAGTTGTAGCATCTGTGCTTTTAGGTGCTGTTGTTTCTCGACATTTTTCAGTTACAAACCCGTCGGCTGCTAGAAGAGATGCCTTAAAGAGCACAGTGATTCGCCTAAGAGAGGGATTCCGCAGAAAAGAGCAAAACACTTCATCTAGCTCTTCTGAAGGTTGTGGCTCAAGTATAAAACGTAGTAGTAGTGTTGAAGCAGGTAACCTTGGTAATATAGTTGAATCTAGCAGCCATCGTACGGCACAATGCACAGTTGATTCTCATAACTGGAATAATGCTGTTTTATGTCGAACTATGAGTTCTCAAGAGGGGATAAATAGTGATAAAAGCATAGACAGTGGAAGGCCAAGCTTAGCTCTACGGAGCAGCTCTTGTCGTTCTGTTGTTCAAGAACCTGAAGCTGGGACATCTGTGGATAAAAATTTTGAACATAATAACTCCCTTCTGGTTTGCTCTACTAGTGGTCTGGATAGCCAAGGCTGTGAGTCCAGCACATCTACATCTGCTAATCAGCAACTGTTAGATTTAAATCTTGCTCTTGCATTTCAAGACAGGCTGAATGATCCTAGGATTACATCTATACTTAAAAGCAGGGCTAGGCTGGGTGATAGCGAACTGACTAGTTTATTGCAGGATAAAGGATTGGATCCAAATTTTGCTATGATGTTGAAAGAGAAAAACTTGGATCCAACTTTCCTGGCGTTACTCCAGAGGAGTAGCTTGGATGCAGATAGAGATCATCGTGACAATACTGATATCACAATTGTTGATTCAAATAGTGTTGACAATACAACGCCGAACCAAATTTCTCTGTCAGAAGAACTAAGGCTTCATGGGCTTGAAAAGTGGCTTCAGCTGTCTAGATGTGTGCTGCATCACATAGCAGGAACTCCGGAGCGAGCATGGGTTCTATTTAGTTTCCTCTTCATCCTTGAAACGATTATTGTGGCAATTTTTCGTCCCAAGACAATTAAAATTATGAATGCCACGCATCAACAAGTGAGTGAGGACCATATATATATACATGTGTGTGTGTTAATGTACATTTTAATTTACCTTACTTAGGATTAAGACTTATATTTGGTTAATTATAGTAAAAAAAGTTTTTGCGAAAATTTGGTAAAATTATTGAAATACTTCTGCAGTTTGAGTTTGGCTTTGCAGTGCTGCTATTATCTCCTGTTGTCTGCTCAATTATGGCGTTTCTCCGATCCCTTCAAGCAGAAGAAATGGCCATGACATCAAAACCTCGCAAGGTAGATACTATTGGATATTGCAACTTTTAACTTTGGAAATAGATGAATTTGAATTATGACATGGTTCTGGATTTACTTGAAAAGCCATTGGCAGTGTTATGCCCAAACTTTATGATGAAAGCAACGTACTGTTTTAGAATAGCAGGCACTGTTACCTTCTGATTTTATGTTTGGATTCCATACTGCTAGCTTTTTTAAGAACAAATATATTTTAAAGTGGTAAATTGTGTTTGGAAGCTACTTGTGGATGTGACAATGTTTAATTTGTTATCACAGCAGCTTCCTGTCCCTTTTCACTGTATTTTATTCTAAATGTTGAACTTGTATAAGTTTTGACTTTATGGAAAAAACAACTGCCCTATCTTGTGTCAATTAGAAATTTCTGAACCATGAATTGAAGGAATTTAAGGGCTTTTTAGAATGTGGGGATCTATGGTGCTAGTAAAGACAAGTAATTTTCCCTTCATTGTGGAAGATTCTTAGCCCCTTCTTTGGGGGAGGGGGTTGTTAAGAGAAGTAATTTTCTCTTCATTGTGGAAGATTCTTAGCCCTTTTTTTGGGGAAGGGGGGTTGTTCAGATGATACACTCCTAAGAGAATGTGCCCATGCCTTGCAGCCTCCTTTGTTGTGTCAATTGATTTCTTCTTTTGCTTGGAGAATAAAACATATTTATGTGTACCCATTGCTTTCTTCCTTTAGCTTTCTTTGCTTGCTTTGTTTTTTTCGTGTTAGTGAATTCATGGGTTTATTAATGGAATAATTGATTGTCTTATCTCTCTTTCAAAATTTCTTTATTTTTTCAGTATGGTTTTATTGCCTGGTTGCTCAGCACTTGTGTTGGATTGCTGCTTTCCTTCTTGGGGTATGACACTTAATCATATACTTTTGAACATAGTACATTTATATTTTAGTCTTTTACTTTTATTATCATATAACACTTTGGAGCACTATCTTGTATTGTATATTGTATTTCATGAATGATATTCTGGTATGTACGAACTGTCACAGATCCAATTGAGAACTTTATAACATGCACCATGCTTGCTTTCTGTTCAAATATGTGGTTCTCCTTGGGATGGTTTTGAATTCTACTAATTCTTCAAGTCACATGCCTTTATTGATTTATTTTTTTGCTGCTATGGCCTGCGAGGAATTCATTCACTAGAGGCTTTACATGTTTGGCATATAGTTCGTTCATGTTTTAATTGAAAATGTTAACCCAATCTTTCTCTTGTTTTTCCTAGGATACTTTCAATTATCCTCTACCTCAATTCCAAGAAATTGAGTTGTTGATTGATGTTGGGTTAATGTTCATAAATTTTGTCTACGATGCTTATTTTTGGGTTAATGTTAATTATTCCAACCTAACCTAGATGCTTACTGTTTTAGTTGTCATAAAGCTTGTTTTATAGTTATAGTTCAAACTTCATTTTCTTCTCTCCTGCTTGGTAAAAGACTCCTAATTTCCCCAATTTAGAATCCTAATTCCCAACTCCAACTCTATCTCTCTCTCTCTCTCTCTCTCTCTCTCCCCCTCTCACATGGTATTTTGGAGACATCATAATAGTTTAATCTTTTAGTTCTTGATTCTTCAGTTCCTAATTGCTAGATTAGATTGTTGAGTGTATTTATTCAACTTCAGCCTCTCAATTGCTAATTATTTTCTCATCTCTCAAGCATTCTAAGAAGTTTTCACCACATGATTTGAGATTTTCTCCGGGCCATTCTTCCGTATCAACGAGTCTTTAGAGCCATTCGACGCTATGACCTCCTTCTTTAATTTACAGTTATTGATGAAAAAACCTGCTTACCGAGGGGAGGACAAGTTGGTTTGATTCGGGCCCTTTTAATGTGTGATATTATGGGTCTGGGCTGCGTCAGGATTTGCAGGATGTGCGGTTGTGCATCCAGTAGCAGGGGTGTCATTGATATGCTGTTTGGTTGACTCTATTTCTAAGAGCAGGGAATCAACGACAACCTTCCAAGCACCAAAGAGTGGTAGCTGATATGCAAAAACACATATCTGACTGCCTGAAGGAAAGGGACGAAAAGCCAATCAAGCTAGGTGGGAAAGGGATGGCAATAGCTCCAGTGCTATTGACTCAACTATTACAGAAGGAGTTGTGAAAGAAAAAGCAACACATTCATCTCACTCTAACAATTTCTTTTTATGTTAGTTAGGCTTTTGCTTTTGGCACGTGCAAAAAACACAGTAGAATCACGCAATGCACGTTGCTGGTGTGCTTCTTGCCCGCAAGGAAAGAAGAGCGACAAGTTTTAGTTCAGATTTGACTATTTGTAGCACGGGAGCACATTACCCAAAAAATCCCTGGGAACAATGAAAAAAAAAAGATATCTCGGTAATGAAAACTATAAAGGCTGTATTGGCGAGATCCAATGGTGATTAGTTGCCCAAAAGAAAGATTGCCCGTGTTTCAGTCAAAAAGACAAAGTAAGGGGCTGTCTCAGGGAAAGGCAGGGAGCACACGCGGTCTCCTTTCCCGCGCTTTCCATCAAAAAAGGGCACACAGGGAACTGCTATATGATGTTCCGAAAAGGTTGGTCTCACTCACTCGACATCGGCTCCTTCATCAAGGAAAGGAATCAAGTGACCTTGATTTAAAAAGAGAAATCAACATCTTGCTTGATCCATTGAATGATCAAACAATTTTTCCCTGAATACTCAAGGGGATTTGGAGGACCAGCGAGGCGGGGAGAAAGAGCGATCGCAAATCTCACGAATTAATTCAAGAGTAAATATATGCGGTGGCTCATAAACGAACTTCTCTCCTACATCTGATCGCAACATCTAGTCATTTTTTTTAGGTTTTGGCTGTGGTGAGCGTGTTGTACAACCCTGCTTGTTTGATTTAAGGCAACTAATTGCAGCAGAAGTTTGATTTGAGTATCTTCTTTCTCGTGTTGACTTTGAGATACTCTTTTTTTTCCCAGTTTTAAGCTACATTCTTTTCTTTGCTATAGATGTACTAAGGGAATAATGTTATCCCGCATGGCTAGAAGGGCTTAAACTATGGTTCTGAGATAAAACTCAAGATTCACAAAAAGATATGGACTGATTTTCTAGCAAAACTAGAAATTACAATATTGCACTTGTACTTAAAAGTACTTGACCAGCAACTTATTTTTTAATATGTGAATATAAATCCAAAATAACAGAGGACTAGAACATATACTATAATATCATAAATATAGCCTAGATAAAAATTGAACCGTAATTCTTGAATTATTAAGTCTTTGAATTTGAATTTGCCTGACTTTCTCCACATCAGATAAGGTAAAACTGAAATTAAATCAGTGACTTGTAAGAGCACAATGTTCTTTCAATTCACCAGTCCTTATAATTTATTGCATAACTTTACTCAATCTGCAGGCAATCATTTCTTTGCACTGTGAATGGATAAACAAAATAGTTGCTATCTGTTGGACCCCCAAGCCCGCACCATCCACTCCACATAGTATGATATTGTTCGCTTTGGGCCAAGCCCGCACGATTTTATTATTGGGTTACTCCCCAAAAGGCCTCATACTATGGAGTGGGTATGGATGCTTATATACTACTCAATTGTCTCTTGGCTTTTCCAATGTGGGACTTTGGATTGACACCCCAACAACAATCCTCCCCTCAAGCCAAGGACCACACATCACGGACAACACATCACATGGCCTCCCCTTGAGCGATAATCCATACACCAATCCGTCTTAATCATCTTGTACCGCCGTTATTCACCCACGGGACACGCCGCCTGACCACCACAATATCAGGAAGACTTTCGACATAAGGTACACCGAAGACGGATGACCTACGAGCTCCATTACCGGGCTCTGATACCAATTGTTGGACCCCCAAGCCCGCACCATCCACTCCACATAGTATGATATTGTTCGCTTTGAGCCAAGCCCGCACGATTTTATTATTGGGTTACTCCCCAAAATGCCTCATACTATGGAGTGGGTATGGATGCTTATATACTACTCAATTGTCTCTTGGCTTTTCCAATGTGGGACTTTGGATTGACACCCCAACAACACTATCCTCAATTGTATCTCTTGATCAACTGTGGTTCTTATTTCTTGTGTGGAATAGAGTTGTCTTACATAATTAGTCAATTTTGTTTCTTTATTTAATATAAACTGGATCTGTTACATGCAAGTATTAAAGATTCTATTTCATCTTGAAGGTCCAGAGTTGCCGTTACATATTTAACAAGTTGGCTTTTGTATTATTGGTGTCACCATCCTTGTGTTTCCTGAATCTTGTCTTCGGTGCTCAAGTTTGGTTACAATGGAACTTGAAAGTGCTTCTGGTTAATCATATTTACTCGTGGTGCATCACTTTATAAAGTTCTCTTTTGCTCTAGAGAAGTCAATGTTGAATGTTTTCTGGTTGATCAATGTGTAATATGTGATGCATGTATTCTCATGTTACAAAAAAAGTGAGTCAACTTGAAAGATTGCATATGTAGAATATTTAGATCTGAAAGCCAACGAAGGATTCAACATGCAGGAAAAATGGCCGTCATTTGAGATTGCTTTATTATCACATTCTGGTTTTGTGGAATCTTGGTCCATTAATTTTTAAAAATTTTGAATGCCTAGAATGTTATACAACACTTTGAAGATTTTAGTGCTGTCAGTGCTTCATTTATTACTCTATATTTTCTAGGTTTAGAGTTTTAAATTTTTGTGAGGAACAAATCTACATGCAAATTACGAATTTGCTTTTTTATTTCTCAACCACGATAAAAATGTGAACCATATCTTTTTCGATTTGAGGGGACTTGCTGCCTTGCTATGTATGTGGAAGTCTCCTGCATTTCATTATTCATTGATCAGTACATGTCCTTGTTCTGCAGTAAATCGTCGGTTCTCCTGGGATTGTCCCTGACTTTCCCACTCATGGTGGCATGTCTATCTGTTGCAATTCCTATTTGGATTCATAATGGTTATCAGTGTTGGGTTCAACAGGTAGGATCTACTGGTCCTGTAGATCATCGCCCTTCTGGGACAAAGGAGGTTTGTTCCTTCCTTTTCCCTTTTACCACCCTTTCTCCTTTTCTATTTTTAATGCTTATAGAATTATATCTATCAAGTTTGAAACCTATGCTAATACACGAGATCTCTTAATTTTTAGTTTTTTATGGTTATATATGCTTTTATCTCTTTACTAAATGCTTCCTAACATTAATTCTTTTGTTTGATTATGTCTTTCACTCTACTCTGTCAGGGCATTGTTCTTATAGTTTGTGTGATAGCATTTACTGGATCTGTGTTGGCTCTGGGTGCAATAGTGTCTGTGAAGCCCTTAGATGAGTTAGAGTACAAGGGATTGGCTAGTGACCCGAAAGGTTTTAACTCTCCTTATACATCATCAGTGTACCTTGGTTGGGCAATGGCTTCTGCAATTGCTTTAGTGGTTACAGGCATTCTGCCAATTGTTTCATGGTTTGCAACATATCGATTCTCCCTATCTTCTGCTGTATGTGTTGGGATATTTGCAGGTAATTTACTACTGCTTGGTTTTGATCCGTGATTATACTTGAAGATCTTAGTGTTTGTATTTCAGATACCATTTTGTATAATAAACACTGGTCATTCTGCTGCTTGTTGCTCTTTTGGTAGTTGTTCTTGTGGCATTTTGCGGTGCATCCTATTTGGAAGTTGTTAAATCTAGGGATGACCAGGTTCCCACAAAGGGTGATTTTCTAGCTGCCTTGCTTCCTCTTGTGTGCATACCGGCACTGCTCTCCCTTTGCTCTGGATTGCTTAAGTGGTAAGATAATAAATTTACTGAGTGATTAACATTTACATCTGAATCTATGACTGGTTGTTTTATTCATCTTCAGACATTGGTACTCCATATTGTAGTAGGTGCTTGTCCAGCTCTTGATTTGCTGTGAAATTCTTTTCAGGAAAGATGATGGTTGGAAACTCTCTCGAGGTGTATATATATTTGTTAGTATTGGCCTTCTTCTTCTGCTTGGTGCAATAGCTGCTGTTATCGTTGTAATTAAACCATGGACTGTAAGTTAGATTGATTGTATTGTCCCCGAGTTATATATCCTTTAGCTTATTGAGCATTAACTTGGCATTCCACAATTGCAACAGATAGGAGTAGCATTTCTTTTAGTTCTTCTCCTGATTGTGCTGGCAATTGGTGTTATTCACCACTGGGCTTCAAACAATTTCTATTTGACCAGGATGCAGATGCTCTTTGTTTGTTTCCTTGCTTTTCTTTTGGGTTTGGCAGCATTTCTTGTTGGATGGTTTCAAGGTGAAGACTATACTATTTACTAACCTGTCTAACTTGCTTGGTCCATTAATCCCGGATAGATCTCTTCACTAGGCTAAAATGCATCACTTTTCAGTACCAATGACAATATGCTTTTACCACTCTTTGTCAGGTAAACCATTTGTTGGAGCATCTGTTGGTTATTTTTCATTCCTATTCCTTCTTGCCGGACGAGCTCTGACAGTAAGTTATATTTGCATTTGTTTCATTCAAATCTAATCCTTTAATTTTGTTTTCTTCTCTGTTTATTCTTTGTTTTGTGCTACAAAGGCACCTCTTTTTTTTATTTTTTCCCCCTGGTGTATGCATATTCTTGCATCTCCTGTAGGTCCTCCTGTCACCGCCGATTGTAGTTTATTCACCTCGAGTACTTCCTGTATATGTATATGATGCTCATGCAGATTGTGGCAAGAATGTCAGGTTTGTTCATCTATTCTGTTTCCTCATTTTCCGCCACCTGTTCATGAGTTTCTATCTCTTCTCAGTTTTCAAATTTGTTAGCATTTGATGTATGATAAACACAAAATGCTTCATCTGTTGTTCACATCTATTGTAACCTCTGGACAGCGTTGCCTTTCTCATGATTTATGGGATTGCTTTGGCAACTGAGGGCTGGGGTGTTGTTGCTAGTTTAAAAATTTATCCACCATTTGCTGGTGCTGCTGTCTCTGCAATTACACTTGTTGTAGCGTTTGGATTTGCTGTTTCTCGTCCGTGCTTGACTCTTGAGGTTAGCTTCCTGATTTTTCTGAAATTTTTTAATGCTCATGCTGCTTCATTTTGTTGCCGATCTTCAAAAAAGTTCTGTTATGTTGGTTTTGGATGTGGTTTAATTGGAGAAATTGCACAACTTATTTTTAGCTATGGTCATCTGTTTAAGTTGATAACATCTACTTAAATCTCCAGATGATGGAAGATGCAGTTCATTTTCTCAGTAAGGATACTATTGTCCAAGCAATTGCACGATCTGCCACCAAGGTGTGTGTTTGATCTGGCTTCAAACTGTGCTTTTAATATTGTTCTTAGTCTTCCTGATGTGTTTTGAAGAGAGTTCTGAAACATTTATTTACATATTGGTGACTTCAAATATAGTACTTTGTTTGCCATTCTATCATATGCAGCAATTGATTCATATAAAAGGAAGTAAGGTTATGTCTCTTTCAATCTTTTCCACATACTATTTGATTTTCTCCAGTCGTGGAATGGCTTGTAGGACAGTTATGTAGGGGTAGAAAAGTCATTATATACGGAGAATGAAAACAAAGAGTCATTAGTAAGAGGTTTGATCTTGATGGTTTAGAGAGAAGTAACTACAAATTCCTAACTGTTTTCTAAGAGTCACAGATATTGTTTGAGAAAGGAAAAATATGTGGAATGTTGAATTATAAACATGACCACTATAAAGAAGTTCAATTGTGATGAAATTATGATTTTTATGTTCTGTTTACAAGTGTTGGGAATACTGATGCTTAATTATAGATACATCCATGTTTTTACTGGCATTTTTTATAAAGCATATTTCATAACATCATAGAAAAAGTACTTTCCCCTCCGTACGTTTATGTTTTATAAATTCTTTTGAAATTCAATTAAGGTTCATTTTTGGACCGCTAGTCATTTGAAATGACTGGATATTTGGAATTTGTCATCATGCCTATTTTTTATGGTTTTACATTTGAGACTCAAATTCAAATCCATAATAATTTCAAATGATCATTTAGACAAATGGATTATTATAGAAATTTTCTTTTATAAAATTGGTTTTAGTATTAATTCTCATGCATGACATGGAATGTTTTTTTATTCATCATGTAGACAAGAAATGCTTTATCCGGAACTTATTCAGCTCCACAGAGATCTGCTAGTTCAACAGCTCTTTTGGTTGGAGATCCTACTGCTACACGGGATAAAGCAGGAAACCTTGTGCTTCCTAGGGATGATGTCATGAAATTGAGAGATCGTCTGAGAAATGAGGAACTTGTTGTAGGACCATTCTTCTGCAGAATGAGATACAGGGCATTTTGCCGTGAATCAGCTAGTGATTTTGATCACAGAAGGGAAATGTGTGCACATGCACGAATCTTGGCTTTGGAGGAGGCAATTGACACTGAATGGGTATACATGTGGGATAGATTTGGTGGTTATTTATTACTATTGCTTGGGTTGACTGCTAAAGCCGAAAGAGTGCAGGTACATGAGGGTGCTAATTTCTTGCACTGCATTGTACATTTGCTTTTTATGTTTATGATAATCTTGTGATGTACTCATGATCACTAGGACGAGGTACGGTTGAGGCTTTTTCTTGATAGCATAGGGTTTTCGGACCTAAGTGCGAAGAAAATTAAGAAATGGATGCCGGAGGATCGCAGGCAATTTGAAATTATTCAAGAAAGGTAACAATTTCCTCAAGTTTTTGTTTTAATTTCTCAACATACAAGATTTTTCTTTTCCACTCAGTGTCTAAATATGCTTTGAGTTCAGTTATTTGAGAGAAAAGGAGATGGAAGAAGAAATTTTAATGCAAAGACGTGAAGAGGAGGGCAGAGGTAAAGAAAGAAGGAAGGCTCTTTTGGATAAGGAAGAACGCAAATGGAAGGAGATCGAAGCTTCTTTGATTTCCTCTATTCCTAATGTTGGCAGCAGGGAGGCTGCAGCTATGACAGCTGCAGTGCGTGCAGTAGGAGGTGATTCTGTTCTCAGTGATTCCTTTGCACGGGAGAGGGTTTCAAGCATTGGCCGTCGTATACGCATGGCTCAATTATCTCGTCGGTCTCTTCAGGTTGATCTTTATATTCTGATGCTTATCAGGAATTTGTTATTGTAGAATGAAAGTGACAACACCTCTGTCTTGTATCTGGCTTCTTTGTCTTCTTTTTGTTGTTTATCATACAAATGGCTAATACTGGAATTACTTGCTGCATGGATGGCATGCCTTCTGGCCTGACTAGATGATAGAAGACTAGAGAATACCTCCATGACCATCAGTCTCTATAAGATTGTCGTGGATAGAAAACACATTTTAGATTTGTATTCTGAAACTAGAACTAGTACCAGAAAGCCTAGAACTCATAAGCAACTAATGCGGCAGTAGCTTTTATGAAAGCCTGGTGCTAGTTACTAGCCAACTTTCAACCAAATCAGAGATTACTCAAAGCTCTTGGGTTCAATTAGAATGAACTTGTATGATAACTGTGGAAAAAACTGATTAAAAGCAGGATCTCTATTTTCCGAGGAATCGTTCATAATACTTGGCATGTGACAACTGAAAATAAGAAGTCCAGTGTTCCAACATCAGGAATAGGAGGAGCTTTGTGTTTGGTTTCTAAGGAGGCAGGGATGGATCTTTAAGAGACAACAAAGTTGAGATGAGATTAAAAAGGCAAATTAGAACAGATAGTTAACCTAACATTTGCATAATGCTTTCACATGGTGAGTGTTCGAATTTTTAGGCATCACCCCTGCATATGTAGCAGACACGAGTGGGAAGGCATCTCCACTTAATCTAAAGAAATGAGATTTTGCTAATGTTAATTTGGAAACTTAATTGTTTTTTGCAAGAAGGATTGTGGCCTTACATGTAGAGGAGTGCACTTGGCGAAATACCTCCAAGCTGTTGAGCAAGCAGCTATTGAGAACTGTCTCTTAGTCATAAAGTGCCTGCTAATTGTGTTGAACTGTCTCTTAGTCATAAATTGACTGCTAAATGGGTCAAATTTAAAATTTAATTAGCCCATATGTTGTAGAGAGCTAATGTAGAAGCCCTTAAGCCGTGTAAATCCAAGTCTGAAAGATCAAGCTTCTGTCCAGATTTGAATTTTTATTTTGGTTTTCTTGATCTATTGTGAATCTGTGTCAAAGTCTGCCTATCAACTAGCTTTTATATCCATCTATATAAACTTTGTTGGGATGTTTTGTCTGGGACCTTGTTGCATTAATTTTCTTTCCTGTTTGAAATATCATTCTTGTTCAGTTTCATCCGTTGTGTTCTTGATCTATGATAGAGATAACTGTATTTAGGTGTAAAAACTGAGTGAATTTTAATGTAAATAAACTTAATCTTAATGTTATTGGCAGACGGGAATTACTGGTGCCATATGTATCCTCGATGATGAACCAACAACAAATGGGAGGCATTGTGGCGAGATAGATCCCAGCATTTGTCAAACTCGAAAAGTCAGCTTTTCAATTGCAGTGATGATCCAACCTGAGTCTGGGCCAGTGTGCCTTTTAGGCACTGAATTTCAAAAGAAGGTTTGCTGGGAAATTCTGGTGGCTGGTGCTGAGCAAGGTATTGAAGCTGGGCAAGTGGGGCTTCGATTGATAACTAAAGGTGATAGGCAGACAACTGTTGCAAAGGAGTGGAGTATCAGTGCAACAAGTATTGCAGATGGAAGGTTTGTATTTTTCTTTGGCAGTTGCTTCAAACTTTAGATCTTAGTGCTTGTGCTTTGTTTCTTGTTTCCTTCACATAAACCTTGTACTACTTTCTACTGTGGTATTTTCATCTTCGAATATTGACTAGGACTCTTCTCAAAGAAAAAAAAAGGTGACTGGGAATGGTGACAAATTGGCTATTTCGTATTTTATTGATAATTTGTACCTTTTGTCTCAATTGTGGCTTATTAGAGTTGTATGATTATTTTTCAGGTGGCATACTGTGACAATGACAATTGATGCTGATTTGGGTGAGGCAACTTGCTATCTGGATGGTGGCTTTGATGGTTTCCAGACTGGGCTACCCTTGTCTGTTGGTAGTAGCATTTGGGACCAAGGGACAGAAGTTTGGGTTGGTTTTAGACCACCTACTGACGTGGATGCATTTGGAAGGTCAGATAGTGAAGGAGCTGAGTCTAAAATGCACATAATGGATGTATTTTTATGGGGAAGGTGCTTAACTGAAGATGAGATTGCTTCTCTTTACACTGCTATTGGCTCAACTGAGCTTAGTATGATTGACTTTCCTGAAGATAATTGGCAATGGGCAGATTCACCTCCCAGAGTATGTGACTACAGTTATTTATACATACAAAATGTATGTACTTTTAAACTTGCTCACTGATTGTTGCTTTATGTGCTTCTTTTAGGTGGATGAGTGGGATAGTGATTCTGCAGATGTTGATCTATATGATAGGGATGATGTAGATTGGGATGGTCAATATTCAAGCGGGAGGAAAAGGAGGTCTGATCGTGAAGTTGTGGTAGATGTGGATTCTTTTGCCCGGAGGTTCAGGAAACCCAGGGTAGAAACACAAGAAGAAATCAACCAGCGAATGCTTTCAGTCGAGTTGGCTGTCAAAGAAGCCTTGTCAGCCAGGGGAGAAGCACATTTTACGGATCAGGAGTTTCCTCCAAATGATCAATCATTATATGTAGATCCAGAAAATCCCCCTTCAAAATTGCAGGTAGGTTTTCTTGACTTGGCAATTGCCTCTTGCTTTAAATTTCTTATTTATTTTACTAACCTAATCTTGGTTTTATAACCTAGGTTGTCTCTGATTGGATGAGGCCCGGTGAAATTGTTAAGGAAAACCATCTGGATTACTTCCCATGCTTATTTTCTGGGTCTGCGAATCCCTCTGATGTTTGTCAGGTTGGGTTGCTTTTGGTTGCATGATGTGCAATATTTTTATCTAGCATCATGCATCATTTGTTCATAAATATCTAGAACTGATTTGTGTAGTTGACCAAATATCTAAGAATGCTTTAATTGTCTGTGCAATAGGGTCGTTTAGGTGATTGTTGGTTTCTAAGTGCGGTTGCTGTTCTGACGGAGGTATCACGAATATCAGAAGTTATCATTACTCCAGAATACAATGAGGAAGGAATCTACACTGTTCGCTTCTGTATTCAGGTAAATTATGCATAATTTTTCTGTGATACATACAGCTGATACTGACCCAAGTTCTCAAGTCATGGGTGAGTGCATAAAGTCAGCATTAGGTTCATAGCTGTAATCTCACTCAGGGGGACTACTGTCTGATAGAAATTTATTTTAATTTCCTTGTGGAAAAAGAATATACATTGCATTTGTTCTTGTTTTTGATATCAGTTTATGGTTGGTATCTTAGGAAGAGGGATTGTTAATTACTGATCTGTAGTTTTGATGGAGAAAATGTCAGGCACTGTCATGTTGTTTGACCTTAAGCTAATGTGTAATAAGAAAAGGCCTTTAATTTGTGCAAGTTAAATACAACTAAAGGTCCTAAAAAAGTACTTGAATTTGCATTGTGCGAAGCTCTGCACTTGATTTTCAAAGTAGAGGGTTGTCTATTGTACTCTACTAATATATGTATCTGACGCAAGGGACTAGACAAAATGGGATGAAACAAGACAAATAAAATTGCAACCATAAACAATAATGAAAATGCCTACAAAGGAATATAATTTAGGACTAATGACAAAAAAAATCCTAACCTGTTAACAAAATTGCAATTATACTCGAACCTTATATAATCAAATTAGTAGCAATTATACCCACATGTCAAAATTAGAGAAAAAGAAGTGTGTTTTCCTAAATTACCCTTTATCATCCTTCCCTAACCTCACCCCCATCCCATGATCTCTCTCCTCCCTTCTTGCACTAATTTCATGTACACCACAACCCTCATTGTCCTTGTTGGAAAAATGGATATAAAGAGAGAAAAGAGAATTTTGGCTGTGGAAATATGAATTTAAGTTGATGAAGAAGAATATTCATAAAGACAGACATAAACATAAACTAATATTAACATAAATATGGAACAACAAAACTGCAGATTTGAAACTCAAAAACAGAGCATTCAGATCACAGCTTTTTCCTCTCTTTCTTCTTCATCTTTACAATGATTTTTCTTTCTTTTTATGATTACATTTTGCTGCTCACTCACTTTATTTTATAGCCAAAATAATGGCTTTTAGTCAACAACTAACGTACTCAACCCATACTTCTTTTCCTTAAAACAAGGACAACTATTCTTTTTTTTGCAAAAATATCATCACACTCCAACACTCCCCCATGATTTGAAGCTTCTGGATTTGTTCATCTTCAAGCAGCTTCACACAAACAAATTTCTTTCTTTCAAATACATTAGACGCTGGAAAATGATTATGTGAAAAGGCTTAAAATGCTGCACTAAAAACTTCATTTTTGCTGCAAGATTCTTCAAGCTAAACTTGTTTTTTTTTTTAATCTTCACACCTCTTGATCTTTAACATCTCCTTGACAAGGCAGTTTAAGGTCTTGCAGGTCCTTCATTTCTTCATTGTTTGAGCAGTTTTGTGACTTGCCTAGGTCTAACATTTTTGCAGTTTAAAGACTTGCTAGTCATTCTCAATCTTCTCAGTTTAAAGACTTGAAGGTCTTTTACAATATTTTTCAGTTTAAGGACATGTTGGTCCAACAACTACCATCAAGGTAATTCATAATATTTTTTCAGTTTAAGGACATGGTGGTCCAAAGGAACAAACAAATGAAAAAGAAGATCAAGACATCTTTAAAACAAACTTACAGCCTTCAAATGAGCAATAGATTCAAATATAAACTTGATTTTTCAAAGAAAATTCCTCTTGAAAATATGGGGGTTGGTATTCAAATTTCCAGCTCAAAACATCTAGCTTTTCATCAATACAAATTTTTTCAAAAAAACAAAAAACTCCACAGGCCAACAAAGATCATTTGTGCTCTGATACAATGTTGGAAAAATGGATATAAAGAGAGAAAAGAGAGAATTTTGGCTGTGGAAATATGAATTTAAGTTGATGAAGGAGAATATTCATAAAGACATAGACATAAACATAAACTAATATTAACATAAATATGGGACAACAAAACTGCAGATTTGAAACTCAAAAACAGAGCATTCAGAACACAGCTTTTTCCTCTTTTTCTTCTTCATCTTTACAATGATTTTTCTCTCTTTTTCTGATTACATTTTGCTGCTCACTCTCTATTTTATAGCCAAAATCATGGCTTTTAGTCAACAACTAACCTACTCAACCCATACTTCTTTTCCTTAAAACAAGGACAACCATTCTGTTTTTGCAAAAATATCATCACACTCCAACAGTCCTCAACAAGAAGTAAATCATGTGGGAAGAGCTTAATCAAATCATCAAAATGTATTCTTTATCATTCCACCATCCCAATTTATTCATAACCTTGAGATAGTCTATTGTCCTATCTAACAAACCAACCCTTAGATAGAAATAGATTAGAGACAGAAGAATTAGTGAGCAGAAATTAGAATAGAAAAAGAGAGAGAATAGAGAAGAGGAAAGAAAGAACAGAGAAGAGAGAAAAGAGAGAAAGAAATAGATAAGGAACTCTGATATTTGATATATTGATGATCGTTAAACATCTGTACAACCTAATTTTTAGTAGATTAAGCTAAAAGACAAAATAACAGAAAATATTTCATTCCCTCTCCCAATTGCCACCTATGCTTCTGTTACTGTTGTACATTCCCAATTCTAACCTTTTCACCCTATGATATGTAACATCCTACCACCTCAGTATATTCATAACCTTAAGGTAGTCTTTATCATCCACCCACCCAATTCATTCATAGTCTTCATATCATCTTCATTGACACCTATCTTAACCCGCTGCATATAAAAGTTTTGATGGCTTAATTTTCCTGCTCAAATTATTGTCTGGTTGTACCTGTGTACCCATAGTTGTTAAGAGTCTGCAACAGACATCACTGACCCTATAATATCATTGTTTGCGTTGCTGCTTAAAATTTCGATGTAAAAACTCCTGAGATCTTCTAAATTCCTGGTAATCCCGCATGATCATCATTCAACATCAGATGTCTTGAAATTCAGCCTCATTGGTGCAACTAACAGGATAATGGGAAATTTTACGGTTGAGTCTGGTCTTTTGGTGCCAAAAGCAACCAAAGTGTAAGAAAACAGACTCAAAGCCTGTATTTTTGTAAAGTCTTGAATCAAAGGTGCCCCAAGTGAGAAACGGGCATCAAAATCTACAGTGTTGTCAAATTGACTGTGAATTTGAAAAATTAATTGGAAAAATTTCCTTGTATTGTCAAAATAAGTACTTTTTCGATGGAGATTTTTCTTATAGCCCTCTTAGGTAATTGACTTTGCCAATTTGCTTGACTTTTGGTGCAGGAGCTGTCTGAATCTCACACTGGTGAGATTATGCTCATTCATCCATTGTAGCTCAAGTACATTTCTTTTGAATTTTCCTTTCTTAACTCCAAAACCAACAGTAGCTCTGGGTCTTGGTTCCTGTGTTTAAAAGGGGCATGGTCAATAGATGCTGCTGCAGCTCTATATCTTTCTTGACTTTTTGACTCTATGAATCTTTGCATATTGAATACCTTCCATTACCCTTTTTCTTTTTTTCCTGGTGTTGCCTAGTTTCTTGTTAAGATAGTTACCACAGGGGAAAGATGTTGGTTGCTAGATATCTCTGTCTAAGAATTTGCAAGGCTGAAGTTAGTGGGCCATAACGGTCTAGAACTTTGTGTACTTATAGGGTATTTCAAGACAGTACCATGGTCTGTAGGAGGAACTATGGGTTTGTGGACATTTTTGTTTGTAAATGGAAAAGTTGTACCTTATCCTTGTAGACCTAGCATTTTGGGCTCTGTGATGGGAGAGAAATAGGACATTCTGTAGTGGAGGAAGAAAGGTTTCCTGCTGAGACGGATGATCACTAACTTAGACATTGATCTCTTGGACAACTTTGGTGAATAGAAGAATGATTTTTATTTCTTTTCTTGCATATGCACCTGCTTCTTCATGTTGGCACTTCCTTGCTACTGTTTAATCATAATTTTTTGCTTATGAAGAAAAGAAATGAAAAGATAGTTAAATGATGTATTATATTAAAAGGTCTCATTATTGCTATTTATATCTTGGTAGCGATTCCATCCTTTCTTGATTGGTATTGTTTCTGAGTTTATAGTTCTGTCTCTGGTTTGTGGTATCTTTTTAGGGTGAGTGGGTTCCAGTTGTTGTTGATGATTGGATTCCATGCGAGTCACCAGGTAAACCTGCATTTGCTACCAGCAGGAAAGGTAACGAACTCTGGGTGTCTATATTGGAGAAAGCATATGCCAAATTACATGGCTCTTATGAGGCATTGGAAGGTGGGCTTGTCCAGGATGCTCTTGTGGACCTTACTGGAGGTGCTGGTGAGGAGATTGACATGAGGAGTGCCCAGGCCCAGATTGATCTTGCCAGTGGTAGGCTGTGGTCTCAGTTGTTGCGCTTTAAACAAGAGGGCTTTCTACTTGGTGCTGGAAGTCCATCTGGTTCTGATGTGCACGTTTCTTCTAGTGGCATTGTGCAAGGCCATGCTTACTCCTTATTGCAGGTAGGACTGCCATTTCTTACCCAACTATACAGTCATCAACTAACTAAAGAAATTTGATGAAACTGAACTTGTTATATTGTTGTTCAGGTCAGAGAGGTGGATGGACATAAGCTTGTTCAAATACGCAATCCATGGGCTAATGAAGTGGAGTGGAATGGTCCTTGGTCTGATTCATCACCTGAATGGACTGACAGAATAAAACACAAGTTAAAGCATGTTCCTCAGGTGCTTATTGTACCTGTGCACATTTCTCTTTTTCTGTCTTGATGAGTTTTCTTTATCGTGAGCACCTTTTTTTTTAAACAGTCAAAAGATGGTATCTTCTGGATGTCTTGGCAAGACTTTCAGATACACTTCCGTTCAATATATGTATGCCGTGTTTACCCCCCAGAAATGAGATATTCTGTTCATGGCCAATGGCGAGGCTACAGTGCTGGTGGATGCCAAGACTATGCTTCCTGGAATCAAAATCCACAGTTTCGATTGAGGGCAACTGGTCCAGATGCATCGTTGCCAATCCATGTCTTTATTACCTTAACTCAGGTATACTTGAGTAATGGGCCCTCGGAATATTTTTACCGGTCTGCTGGTTTCTTTGCTAATAGAATTTATTGATTTAGATCATTTAATGTTATTCGTTTAGGGGGTGAGTTTCTCTAGAACGGCAGCTGGTTTCAGAAATTATCAATCTAGTCATGATTCATTGATGTTCTACATTGGGATGAGGATTCTTAAGACTCGTGGTCGCCGTGCTTCTTACAACATTTACCTACATGAATCAGTGGGTGGGACAGATTATGTCAATTCTCGAGAGATTTCATGTGAAATGGTTTTGGACCCAGATCCAAAAGGTTACACAATCGTGCCAACAACGATACACCCTGGAGAAGATGCACCATTTGTTCTCTCTGTTTTCACCAAAGCATCAATTACCCTGGAAGCTTTATAATATGCAGTAATGGCTCTTTCATTTTCTTGTCCTTTGGGCTGAGAGCACAACTGGAAGATTTTGAGGTGCTTGGGTTGTTGAGATCATGCACTACGGAAAGGCAGGTTTTGTTGAGCCACAAATAATTGTGCAGAATGACTAGGTAACTACTTCTTTGGTTTCTCTTGTTTCTTTTTTCCTTTTTTTTTTTGCTCATCTGAAAGTGCAATTCATCTTTTAATATCATTCTCTTATAATTTTTTGTAGGTTTCCGATATACATGTGTGTTTGTGTGTATATAGATATCTTTCACTTCATATTTTTATATGTGCTTTTAGTATTAGGATGACCATCTATAGTAGTCGCACAAATATCTGTCTTAATCTTGTCAGTATGAAAGCCGGTCTCTAATGGGAATAAATCTTGTCAGTATGAAAGCCGGTCTCTAATGGGAATATAATTAATGTTTGAACCTCTCTTTCGCTTTAAGGGAAATGAGTTATGCTTATGGTTGATGCTAATTGCATTGCTGCTGCAAAAAAGCATGAAATATTCTTGAAAAACAACCTATCTTTTTGCGAATCCTCGATGATGCTACTGACAATGTGAATTGCATTGATACTATCAATTATAGAGCGTAACATGGAAATGTATGAGCTTATATGAAGTTATTTATATTGGCAGGTTGTCAGGATGTGGTTCTCAGCTATCAGGATGGCGTGCAAGTATATCAGTGGACTAGTGCAATTACGAATTTGTGTTCTGTGGTAAATGACATAGAATGCAACTGGTTAGACATGAAGAGTGATAATGTCAACGGGTATCGGTTGAACCTGGAGGCGGCCTCAGATACTGATAGATCGCCTGTCTGCCAGTATCGGAGAGGGTTCTCGGGGGTGGTTAAGTTGTATATGTGTAGGTATTGCAATTGCAAGAAATATAGGTCTGACCATGTAAATGAAGGGGAAAAAAGGTGGGAAGTTGAAAAAGAAAATAGGAAACAAAAACAAAATAATTTACTAACACTAATTCAAGGTGAGAATACTGAAAAGCATTGTAGCTGGATGAGTTTCCACAGCAGTTTTGTTGTGCTTTTATAACCAAAACAATCTCTTGTACAAATGAACCTTTTTTTTCAGAAGTATAATCATCACCCATTTGTTATTTGATTTGGCGATCTTCAGCTTGTGGTTTTTCTCCATTCCAAAATTGTAGGGCGAGAAAAATTTTACAAACGATGTTCCAGCTTGATATTTTATTCGAAATGACAATCTAATTAGATAATAATATATTTTTTATATTTTATATTCAAAGAAATTACAAGGTTCATAGAGAAAAATTATATGATATATTTTTAGAAAAATATTATTATATGTTATTGTTCAATTAATTTATCGCTGCGCATCCTAGTTGTGGCCATTATTGTATTATATAATTTCTCCAAGGCAAAGTTCGATCAACATAGTATTAAAGCAAAGCTCAAATTGACTTATAAAAATTTTAGCAAAAGGTTGAATTGGGTTTTCATGTTTTAATTTTGTTCAATTGAATTCTTTAATTTTGCTTTTTAGTCAATTTGTTTTAGTTATAAATTTTTATTCAATTCATTTCAAAATTAAATGGTAACTAGTGGTAATATTAAAAATTTAGTAAAATTGATTGCACAACTCTTTATGTTCATTCTCTCAAATCAAATTATTGGTTTTTTGGTTCTCAATTCATCCATGAATTTAGAGATACCCAAAACTTGAAAAGTTGGAGTATGAACTTTTGATAAAAATCTCTACGAGGCAGATAATATTTAACTTAATTAATTCTTAATTTCAAATTAATTACTGGTTTGCCATCGAGAAATAAAATTGTGGACGGACTTTACAATTGTTTTAAAAAACTATTTTTAGTTAATAGTTGAAAAGAAAGAAAATTAGAAAATAAAAATAGAAAGTATTTTCAACAATTAAATATCCGCCTAACTGCTCTTGCTCATTCAACAATTACTCTTATTATTTTTTTTTTGGTGAATTGAAAAAAAGAGAGAATCTAGAAACTGTTACTTGTGGAAAATAATTATTATTTTTAAAAAAAATTTCTAAAGAAATGTAGAATAATAAATGTTTTGTATTATTAGCTAAAAGCTAGTTTTTTTTTTTAAAAAAAAAAAACTAATTTTCATTGTTTTCTAAATGTAAAATACACCCTTAAAAATAGAAATTTGTTTTCTGCTTCAATTTTTATAGGTTTATTTATTTATTTATATTTATTTGAAGACTAGTTAGAAAATGAAAATTTAAAAAATTAGAAAATAGAAAAAGAAAACTAAAAATTGAAAATATTTTTCACAAGACTGTCCTTTGCAATATATACACAAAAACTCAACAATTATTTTGAGGATCCTGGCAATAGAAACCGCTTATGGTAACATTTGCAAATTGTTGCCAAAAATTATCCTTTAATAACATTTATAATGTCACAACAAGCTTTGAAAAATGTATTTTTAAAAGTTTACAAAAGAATAAATCATTTGTTTTATTAATTTATAAACTGAAATATTTGTATACCTTTTGTAACTTGTTAGTTAATTTTATATTTTTTTGAATATTAGTTATCTTATTATAATGTTTAATATTACAACAATCGATTTTTTTTTTAAAATGCAAATGGCAAGTTAAAAGATTAATTGTTGAGTGTCTTGATTTGTGGACTGCAAAAGAACGTGAGATGGTGTACAAAATGATAATAAATTTGTATTGTATAGAAATTGAAGTTTAATCCAATCCATCTATTATTGCTGCATCGACTCTTATGCCCATTGCTTCATACAACATGTCATTTGATAGTTTCATGAAATGAAATACAAATAATATTCTTTTATTTGTGGTTTAGATTCCGTTTCACTTTTCTTTTTTCAGAAGAAAAAGAAAATGCTAATGTTGAATTGAAGGCATTGAAAAATAATTTAATTATCTCTAATATCTCCATAAGAATAAGTGATTGAAAATCTCAATTCTTTCATACTATTGATTAGCATTTATGTGATATAAAAGAATAAGTTCAAAAAAAAAAAATCCATAAGAGCAAGTTATTGAAACTAAAGTAACAATAACAGTTTCCAGTTAAAAAAAAGAAAAATCATGCATAAAGCATTCTCTAATGTAAATAAAAACAGTGCAAAACTTATTTATATTCTTATCAATTCATATGAATTATATTTAATCTAACAACAATAGACCATTGACAGGTATATGAGCTTACAGGCTTTTTTTTTTTTCATAATTAAGGTCCAACAATATTTTAATAACTGAATGGCTTTAGTCACAAGTTTACCGTTTACAATTATCCCAAACCTGTGAATTAGTACGCCAAAAGACTGTAAATTAATTAATTGGGTGTCGCGACCCAACCCGGGGGCCACGACCGGCATGCAGCCAAACCGAAGTCCGACCACATAAGCCTTAGAAATATTCATAACAGTCTAAGTGCAAAACAGTTCAATACTTATATAATCTTCAATCCTAATTCAAATGCAATCCATCAATATAATCAAATCCCAACAAAATCATTCGGAAAATCTAATGCAGACAAGTTCTACTTATTACACAAAAAGGGATTCGGATTCAATCTGCCCAAAAGTTCAATATCCGAAAATCTCTAAGCAAAAGGACCGATAAATACAAACGGAAAACCTGATCGACTTCGCCAAAGAAGAGAAGGAAGATAGACGAAGGCAATCACTATAAACCTGCAAGACAATCTGTAAGGGTGTGAGCGCTTTATATAGACGCCCAGTAAGTCTATGAGAGGTAGAGAAATATCTAACAGTTATATAAGCAGTATATATAATACATTCACAAATTAAGCAATCAAGATAGTATGTTGGGGTCACCAATTAGTAAACAGTACAGTATAATATCAGTCACATCCGCCCTTATAACTCCTTAGTACAATACAGTAATCAGTAATTAGGCATGTAGCCTCAGTAAACAGTATAGGCATTAAGCCTCAGTAGCAGTATAGGCATTAAGCCTCAGTAACCTCCTTCCCCTTCATGACACACCATTACACAGCACAAGTAATATCAAATTCAATATTCTCACATAAATACAATCACATGCAAGTTACTCTGTCTCCTAAAGCATGCGAGGCTGAGTTCGAAAGAATAGTCTAGTGAATATATAAAAAGGATAATATATTATAAGAAGGGTTTATATATATATATATATATATAAGTTGTTAGCAAGTAGCACAACACAAACAGTTCAAATACACCCATAGAACTTACCTGGTCTAAGCAATCCGCCACCCTAAGTCTGAGGTGCTGCTGGACCACCGCCTAACCATTAACCATCAATTAACAACCACCCTTACAAATGTATGCAAGTGCAAATGAGAATGCATGACGTGAATGCACGCAATTCAATAGTTTCCATAACAAGATTAAACATTTTTGTCAACCAATCATAACTTAACCATAATAATACTACACCTTTAAACTTGCTTTCTAGAATATAAAACATCATTAAAAAGTCCTTACAATTTAAATTTATCAAATACCTTACTTAAATATTCAATATTCACAAAATACAATTTTACTGATAAACCTGAATAATGAGTGTCAACTTGTAAAATTCAAAACAATTAACCAGTATATGCAAAATTTATAATTTTCAACCAGAAGTTAATTTGATATCTGAAAAGCATCCTACCAAAATTTTATAATTTTTCGAGACTTAGAAGTCCCTCAACCAATTTTTATTCATAACAGTATACAGCTCACAAGGTATACTGACAGCAGTAGAAAGATATAATTATTTCAAAAATATAACAACAGAAACATAACCCAACATATTTTTCTTGTAAATTTGACTTCCAGAACTTCAACATATATGAAAATAAAATCTAAAACATTTTTATACATTTTAATATGAATTTCGAAAGTTACAGATGATGCAATCGCATCAACAGTACAGTTCGTCAGACAACAGTAGCAAACTTGAATTTTTCAGAAATATACGATGCTCCAAAATCCCAACAATTATTTTTATCATAAACTAGACTCAATTTCGAGCCACATATCCAAATTTTAGATTTTTATCATGTTCCAATATTTAATTAAAAATTGAGCAACATACAACACTAACATCAAACTTCAGCAGAGAATTAAATCATCCAAAAACTCAAAGAAAACAATTAATTTGAAAACCATAATACCCAAATCAATTCAATAAAACCCTAATTCAATACATTCATCAAATTCCATAACCCAACACACTAGCCCAATCAATTAATTCAATAACCAAAATCCCTCAAAACAATAAAAATCTCAAAACCTAACCTATTTTGTAAAAATCAATTTAATTAAATAATAATTCGAATTTAGCCAAATTAATTAAGAAAAATACCAACCCAATATGATACTAATATGAACTAATCAAATGGAAGTCGAAATAATGCAAAAGGAATCAAGAAAAACTTCAAAAATACCCAAAAACTTGAAAATCGAGCTGCTGGAGCACTGGCCAAAACGACCAGGCGAGCCACGCCGCGCCACGCAAAACGACGGGACACGAGACGCCGAACGACGAAGTCCCTGGCTCGCGCTTCACCACCGAACGACGCTAGCCACCCGCCGAACGACACCACCCTCGTCACGCGCACACCTCAAAACGACAGCCTCTGATTTTCTTTGCCTAAAACCTAATTTCTCCCCCTTTTTTCAAAACACCCGAAAATAGAAGACCAAAAATCTTACCCCATCTGACTTTAGGCCTATTTATAGGAAAACAACTCTTCAAAATTATACTTTTACCCCAAACTAATTTATTTTAATTAAAAACACCCCAAAACTATTTATTTTCATAAAAAATTACCCAAAACCATAAAATTCACAAAATCAACTCAAATTTATTTTTAACTTCAAACTTTAACCCAAAATAATTTATAAATATGTTTTACGTATAATAATACCCGAAAAATACCGAAAACGACAAAAAATTTAAAAATGACGAAAATACCATCGGCACCCAAAAATATAATATTATACTCAAAACGACCGTCTCGTTGTCCTGAGTATCCAAAAGACATTCAAACCATCAAATTATGTTCAAACAACATATGAGGGCACAAAATGACTATTTTGCCCCTAATGTGCAAAATTACCATTTTGCCCCTAGACTTAAAATCATTCAAAAACCAAGGGTTTTACATTGGGCTTTTAATAAAAATTCAAAAAAAAATTAAAAATAATTTTCAATTTACTATATTTATAAAATATTTATCAAAATACTAAAATTTATAAAATATTTATTAAAATATTATATTTTTATTAGTTTACAAAGAGTCTACAATGAGTTTATAATTAGTTTACAATGAGTTTATAATGAGTTTATAATAAAATAATTAAAATACTTCTGATAAAAAAATAAAAATTTTTAAAAATACAGTGAAATGTGTCATTTTCTCTAATTAATTTATACCTATGTTACATGGTTCCCAACAATCAAAAGGTGCATAAATATTCAAACTCAGATATAATTTTGGTGCATCAAAATATTTCGTCATATATCTATTTATATATATTAAATTAAAATAATTAATACTAGCATAATATTATATCGCGTATTATTATTTCATTATATTTATTTAGATAAATCAAATAAAATTATAATATTTTATTTAATATTCATAATAATTATATATATAAACACAAAAAAGTCATAATTATATTATAATTTTTTAATTTAATTTTTAGTAGGGTTTTATTTTAATTTTAATTGCATTAATTATTTTAATTTTAATTTATTTTTATTATTTAATTAAGTTTTATTATTTAATTCATATTATTTAATTTTATATTAAAATTATTTAATATGTATATATATTAAGTAAAAATATCCATAATATCGTGTGCAGCCTTCATATAGTTTTTTAACATATAAATGTTAACAAATGCCATGAGCTTTAAAGAATTTAGAGTGGCCTTTTTTTTTTAACCCATCAACTTATTTAGGCAAGAGACATTGTGCCACCAAACAACTTTAGTATTTTTTGTTAATTTTAAACTAGAAAAATAAATATAATAGATAATAAGTGGACCCCATACATAATTAATATTGCTAATTTATAATTATATAAAAGAATAATTAATCACAAATAATCTTCTATTACTTTTTTTTTTGTATTTTCAAATTTTTTTAGTACAACTAGGACAGTAGTTATAACTAGTATATACATATAATATTAATTTTTTGAAATATACTACTCAGAAAAAATATTCTAACATATATATGTATATATATATATTTAATATAAGTATCCTAACAAAAATAAATAATTGATAAAAAATATTTTCAGTTCGACGTATGATAAACATTACAAATGTATTTGTTTTTTGTAGAACATAATTGATAAAGAATATAATGTCATATATAATATTGAGTCTTACTATAATATATATATATATATATGTGTGTGTGTGTGTGTATATATATATTTCATTTGAGAAAAAAATAATTTTTTGGGCTGAAAAAAAGTTATATAAATTTATTTTCAACTCAATTTATTATGACGTTCACTGTTAAAAAATATATTGTTTTAAGTTGTCATTTTTAAGAATTCTATTATCCCTTTTTTAGTCAATTTATATAAAACATAATTTCAATTTTTTTCCCAGTAGTTCTGTTTCTCTTCCATCAATCTTTCAGTATGTGGTTTTCTCAATTTTATTTTTTATTTCAAGATCTATAAATTTTTATATTATTTAATTTATTTTTTTTCAAATTATATTTATTTATCTTTCTAAATAATACACAAATATAAATGAATATATATATATATATAATTATAAATGAATAGCAAATATACATTTATATCCAAAAATTCATATGCAGAATTATAACGTATTAATTGTGTTGGAAATAAAAATTTTTAAAATTTTAATTTGTTAATTTTTTATACTTTTTATAATTAATTTACATCATTAAAGAATGAATTAAAATATTAAATTTGCTATTCTAGAATGAAAGTATTTTACTAGATTTATAACTAAGATGATGTTTGGCCTGAATACAAAAATTAGCTTATAAGTATCAAATTAATATAAATGTATAAGTATTTAAAATTTTATGGAGCTATATATGTATTTTGAGTGTTAAATAAGTACCTAATATACTTGGTAAAAATAACTTATAAACATATTTATTGTTAAAATAACTAAAAAGAATATAAAGTTATATTATTAAGAGCATTTATTAAAACAAATATAGATAATATAAGAAATTATTTACTCAAACTAACTTATAAGTCAATTATTTATAAACACTAAAAAAATAAAAAAAATTTAAAAATATAATTCTAACAAGTAATAAGCCCCCACTATCATCAAGTACTGCATCTTCACTTATATATATATATATATATATATATATATAGAGAGAGAGAGAGAGAGAGAGAGAGAGAGAGAGAGAGAGAGAGATGATTCAATATTAATATTTTAAACCATATGCTATAATATAATATTACTTCTATTTTATGTTGCTTATAATAATCATTATAAATTCAAATAAAATATATAGTCTTACATTAATAAATTAAATATGATAGAATTTTAATCTTTATTACATAGTATATGAGCTCAACTAATAAAAATATATTTCCAACCAAATTTTATAAAAAAATGCTTATATAGTATAAAAAAGAGAATTTAACCAGTATTATGAAAATGAGTTACTAATTCTAATATTACTAAATAATTATAATTGCTAACAAAAAGATATTGCATTAAATTCGTAGCACTAAAAGAAATAAAAGAGCATTCCATTTAAATCTAAAAATTAACTTTTAGAGCTGTAATTTTCAAGAAATCCATTAGTAAGGTGAAAAAAAAATAAATAAGGAATTGGAATTACAAAAATTACATTTTTTTTTCAAGTTGGATATTTTCATTCTATAAAAAATAAAGCAATAATTTTATTTTTTTAATTGAAGATGAACATTTTATTTTTATTTTAATATTATATTATTGAATCATTAATATTGGTGGACTAAATCTTTAAAATTATTAGATTTTTATATAATTAGATAACTGAATACTTAGAATTATTGGACCAAACTTAAACACTTTATAGTTTGGAGCCAAATTTTATTTATTTTGAAAAATACTGTAAAAAAATAATATATAGTGTAAATAATATATCCGCCCCTATATGTTTTTTTTTTGATAATTTATTCCTTTTCATTGCCAAAAAAAAAAAAAAATGTTGTACAAAGAATATGGCCACTTAACAGAAAGGCCACAAAAACAAAAATACTCCAGCACAACCAATCAGTCCCCATAAAACCAAATTGTTCCCAAGCCAAACACGAGCAGTAACAAGACAAGCAACATGAAGAAGTATTCGCCATCGGTACTATAAAAAAAAAAAAAGAATTGACAGAACATGGATACCCACGCCTGCAAAGAAATAAGACATAATGCAACAAACTAGGAAGATGACTCCAAGAAACCAAAAAATAGGGGGAAAAAAAAAACCCAGCATTCTAGCAGGACAATTAAACATGGCCAGAGTCCATCAGTGCCTATTTTTAAGATTTATCCATTCTAGAATTTCATCTAGCGATCAGATACTCTCTGCTGTGAGTGAATTTTAGTTTAATGGATAATATATACAGTTTGATTTTCTTTTATCTTTAATTTGATAATTTTGATTTAATTGATTAACAATTATTTGACCACCAATTGTTAAATTTAAAAAAAATCATAAAATGCGAAAGTTGAATGTGATTTTTAATGTGGAATCGTCAATCTTGAGTAGAGATAAATTAATTGCTTAGGGATCCAGAATTAATATCATGACTAAATTGAATTAGACTTTGATTATTTGACATGAGAATAGTAATTTAATTATTACCCAATTATATTTTCCTTGCTTGAGAGAGAAGTGGATGAATTGAGTGATATTAGATATCTAGGATTTAAGAATTGAAACTTAATGCTTCATTAATTAGATCCATAGTAAAAACTCTAATGAAACCTAATCCTACTCATTTGTCATTGATCATTTGAACACTTAATTTAGAGTAATTGACTTGGATAGATTTAAATTAATTAGGTAAAATTAAAATATTGCAATTTGCTAATTTTCAGATAATAGTTAAATTGAATTTTAGTTAATCAAATTGATCATTCCTTGTGGGATCGACTCTTACTTTCACTATATTACTTGTTACGAGCCGTGCACTTGCGGATTTTTAAAATTGATAAACACAAATCAACTAATAAGTTTTTGACGCCGTTACCGGAAAAGAGAAAATTAATTTGATAACTGTAAGTTTAAAATTTTAAATTAGAATTATAATTTTTTTTATTAAACCGGTCTGTGATATTTTTATACTGTATATGCATATTTTACATATGTTGAAAATATGTATTATACGTATATAGAGTATAAGAGTGTTACAGGTAAAAAAGTCATACTTCTAATTTTGTAAAATGAATAAAAAACTTCAGGAATTAAAACTTAAAGAATCTATATTAAATAAAATTTATGAATTATATTTAGATTCAGCATCTAAAGAAATAAATCAGATAGAAGAAATAGACTTAGAATCAAATAATTCTGAAACAAGTAGTAAAACTATAAATATGTTAACTAAAGAATAGAAATCTCTTTTAGAATTAGTAAAACATATAAGTGACCCTAAAACACAAGAAAAGTTCCTAAATAAATTGTTAGATAACTTTAGTGAAACAAATGATAAAATTAAACCATTAGTATTACGTAGTATCAGTAAAAAAAATATATAATTTAACAACAATATTAAATACAAATAAACAAATAAACAAATAAATCTATAATAAATAATTTATAAAAGAAAATTAAAGAAATAAAAATAGAATTAAAAGAATTAAAGCTTAAACAACAAAAAAAAACTCATAAATAATAAATACTTTATTAAATAAAGAATCTACTTTCTCTTAAAGTTCTTCTGAAGAAGAATAAGAAGAAAAAGAAGAAGAAGAAGAAGAAGTTAAAGAAATAAATAATAATAATAATAATAAAGATACCAATAATGAAATCAGTATAATGAACAAAGATAATATATCAGAAAATTTTATATTTTTATTACATGGAATAATATTTAGAAAATATTTAATTTTAATAAAACTAAAAATTATTGAAAATTATTTATTGATACTATAGCTCTATTTGATACTGGAGCATATTTAAATTGTATAAAATCTAATTTAGTACCTAAAAGATTTTAAAAAAATACTAGAAAAAAATTATCTACAGCTAATAAATCTAAAATACAAATAGTTGGTAAAACAGAAGCCTCGATTATAAATGGAAGTTTAGAATTAAAAAAAATACATTTATATTAACTAAAAAATTTAGCATATGATAATTCTAGGAATACCATTTATGAATTTAATTACTCTTTACTAAGTTAAAAATGATAAAATAACTTTTAAGATAAAAAATCATAAAATTGTATTTCTATTTAAAGAAAAACCTAGAAAGAAAAATTTAAATTTACTTAAAATTATTTAATTTATAAATTAGAAATAAATGCATTGACAAAAACAAAGTTTGAACAGCTTTGTAATTTAAAAAATAATTATCTATTAAAGACTAATTTAGTAAAGAATAAAATGAACCAAATTAAAGCCCAAATTGAAAATGAATTGTGTGCTAATCTGTCCAATATATTTTGGAATAGAAAATAATATATGGTTGTCACACCCCATTTTTAGAAGTGTGACGGTCCTAGGGTTCAGGTAGTCTTAAGACCACCAGACACCACGTAGAACCCAATTAATTTATGAATTTATACAAATTAATTATTACACTAGTAAATTATAACTTTATTTTAAAACTTTATTATTTACTCATAATAACACATGTATTTTTTTTATATTATATATTATTTACAAATATTTTCTTTATTTATTACATTATGGTTTATTTTCATAATTTATCAAGCTATTCACAATATTACTATGGAGCAACTAGAGTATAGCACAAACATTATTATTTAATTACATATGATAGTATTGACTAATTACATTATTCTCAAGCTTCTTGCTGGGAGAAGAAATCAAGAAGCTGATGGTCCTGGGTCACCTCTACCTGAAACCGCAGACGATGGGGTGAGTCGTCAACTCAGTGAAATTACAGTATCACAAGAGTAGAATATGCAATAACGATATTTCAAGGTTCAAGGATAATAAATAAATAAGGCGGCTGCACAATAAAGGTATAACAATGAAATTTAATGCACAAGAAAGGCCCACAATAATTGAGCCAAAATCACAAAAGCAAATTATATAATATGACAGATAACACATAGCAATAACACTGAAGAAAATATTTCATTATTCCAGTGCTATCACACATCACATTCACATAAGGGTAGCTTCTACCCTACAAATCACAAACTTCTATGTGCACATAGCCTGATGGTATAGCCTCCATCAAGTTGGAATTCTGTCACATTAGCTAATCAAATGGCTTGGTATGATCACATAGGCCAAGAGGCCACATTGGTTTTTACAATTCACAAATACAGAATCACAAACAATAAATGATATCATATGGCTTAAATATCAACAATGGTTAAATTTTCATCAAATAATTCCAAAAGTGACAAAGCAAGGGTTGGACACTATAACTCACCTTGAATATGGAAATTTGATTCCTCTAAGTTATTGATAATAATTGATTGATTTGATGGCAATACCCGACCTACATTCACATCCACAAATAAATCACACATTTAGGTTTATTTTGTTTAATTTATCATTTTTTTGTCGTAATTATTTATTAGGAACCTATGCCCTATTTTAATATCTTAATATTTCTTAAAATTTATTTTATAATTATGAATTCAAATTTTACAAATTATATTATAATAGGGTTATATAATAGAGTAAATTCAAATATGTGTCATATGTCTATAACAATGTACATTGGTTTCTTTATGTTATTTAATTTACTTATTTATTAAATTAATATTTATACTTTTGAGAATATTAAATAAGCATACTAGAGATTATATTCATCTATAATATGCTTATATTTATGACCAAATCAAATATATTTTATTATGCTCAATTCAGTCCTACATCAACAAAATACCTAAATTTCAACATTTGAGTAGTTTGTATTCATTTAATTATATATTAATTTATTTAAATTAATTTGCCCTGAAATTTTACCAGCATATTCCCAACATTATATATGACCTCTCTGTAAATTTTCACAATTTATAGAGTTTATTTATATAGGTAAATAATTTAAACACACCAGCAAAATCTCAATGGTATTCATTCAGACTATTAAAATGAGCAGCTTGTGTTTATTTATTTACTCACTCATCTTCCTTCATCATTTTGACTTGGCCTTTTACCACCACCTTCCCAAAATCCAAATAAACCTTTATAAAATTTTGATTAATTTTAAAGCTCATTTTCATATTAAAATAAATAAAACACAGTAGCTAATTTATTGAGAATTCAAGCTGTAATATTTAGACAGATTTGAGTGTTAGGGTTTTTAGCTTCATTCCTTTCAATTTCTTTCAATACAAATCGATTTATAACATCCTAAATCTTAATTAATATGTACAAATGATTATTTTTTGCTCAGATTCAATAAATAATAGATTTAAAATTAGAAAAACAAAATAAAAGATTAAGATTCAGAATTTTCAGATTCTTACCTTTAGGAGTTCTTTTGCCTTCTTTGCCTTTATATCTCTTTGTTGATTTAATTTTTTACTTTGGATCACTTCTAAACATAAGAAACTAGCCTAGGAATGGTTTTTAGCTGCTGGAAAATGAGAGAGAGTCGTGATAAAGAAGAGGTGTTCTTGATAGTAACAAGAAAAGAGAAAGAAGAAAAGATAAGACCAAAATAATTTCTATCATCTTTTAGTCAACATTTTCCAGCACCTATTACTATTCAAAATAGATGAGTTACCCACTTATTTTGGCAGAAAATTGGCTGAGAATTAAGTGAGTGAAATGTCCATTTTGCCCCTCGATCTTATACATTTCTTTTATTAACTCAAATGCCCTTTTAGTCATTTTACACCGTAATTTGTTATCTACACTTGTAATTAATTTCTTTAAAATTGTTTTCACTTCTAATTTTAAATTTTAATTTATCTTATATGGTTTTAATGAATATTATTATATTAAGATATTAGTAATTAAGTTATAATATATTTCAAGTATAATACCCTAAGATTTTTATACATACAGGTTCACATAGCTAAAGTAATTTAAAATTTACATTTCCATGACTTTAGTAACACATAAATTTTACTTCTTTGTATATGAATGATTTCTTTATCACTCTAATAGGTCATTTTGTTTCTCTAATAGTTTATATACAAATATAATTAATTATTTAATAACTTACAGTTAATTGATTTGATTCACAGTTGTAGAGTTTTCAATTCAGATACTTTAAAGTTTTTGCTTATTACTTTGGCACATTATAATTTTATTTCAATCAAAGATTTTTTTCTCACTTTATTCATTCATTTGTACAACATTTAAGCTACTAGATTTTAGGGTATTACATTCTCTCCCCCTAATTAAAATTCGTCCTCGAATTTTTTTTTTAAAGTAATCACCCACTTAAAAGTTGAGGATATCTATCTAACATCTCAGACTCAGTTTCCCAAGTATATTCTTCTACTGATTGACTTTGCCACAAAACTTTTACCATAGGAATATTCTTATTTCTAAGTCTTTTAACTTGCTTATCAACTATAGCTACTGGTACTTCCTGATAGGTCAAATCTTGCTGCAAGTCTACCGGTGAAGCTTGTAAAACGTGGGATGGATCAGAAACATATTTTCGAAGCATCGAAATATGGAACACTGGATGCACTTGTTCCATATTGGGTGGTAGTGCCAAACGGTATGATACTGATCCCACTCTTTCTAAGATCTCAAATGGACCAATGTACCTTGGTGAGAGCTTTCCTTTCTTACCAAATCTTATGACTCCCTTCATTGGTAACACTTTCAAAAATACATGCTCACCAATACTAAATTGAACATCTTTTCTTTTAGGATCTGCATAGCTCTTCTGGCGGCTAAAAGCTGTCTTCAAACGTTCTTGAATTAATGGTACTTTCTCTATGGTTTCTTGAATAAGTTCTGGGCCTTCTATATGTCTTTCACCAATTTCATTCCAACATATAGGGGATCTGCACTTCCTTCCATATAATGCTTCATAGGGTGCCATCTGTATGGTTGAATGGTAGCTATTATTATAGGCAAATTCAATCAATGGCAAATGCTTGTCCCAAGTACCTCCAAAATCCAAAATGCACAATCTCAACATATCTTCTAAGGTTTGAATAGTTCTTTCTGTTTGCCCATCTGTTTGAGGATGAAATGCAGTGCTGAAATCTAACTTTGTTCCCAATGCCTCTTGTAACTTCTGCCAGAATCTGGAGGTGAATTGTGTTCCCTTGTCAGAAATTATGGAAATAGGCATTCCATGTAAACTTATTATCTTATCTAAGTATAATTGTGCATATTGGGACACAGAATAGGTGGTTTTCACAGGAAGAAAATGAGCAGATTTCGTCAACCTATCAACAATCACCCATATAGAATCATGTCCTGTAGATGTTCTAGGTAATCCAACCACAAAATCCATAGTAATCCTCTCCCATTTTCATTCTGGCAGTGGTAACTGTTGTAATAGCCCAGATGGTTTCTGATGTTCAAATTTCACCTGTTGGCATGTTAAACACCTTGCTACAAATTCTGTAATATCTTTCTTCATACCAGTCCACCAATAAACATCTTTCAAATCATGATACATTTTGGTAGTTCCAGGATGTGCATTGTAGTTTGCATAATGAGCCTCCTTCATTATCTGTTTCTTTAGATCATCTACTGCTGGTACACAAAGTCGATTGCCACATTTTAATACACCTTCATCAATTACAAAGTCAGAGGTCTTGCCTGTAGCAATGTCTTCTTTTATTCTCACCAACTGTGGATCTTCATCTTGTAGTGTCTTAATTTGATCAATCAGTAATGGTTTGACAGTGAATTGGGCTATCAATGCTCCATTATCTGATAAATCAAATCGTATCCCCAAGCCATATAAGTTTTGAACCTCTTTTACTAATGGTCGTCGACTTACATGAATGTGTGCTAAACTCCCCAAAGATTTCCTGCTTAAAGCATCTACTACCACATTAGCTTTGCCGGAATGATATAAGATCTCACAATCATAATCCTTAAGTAGCTCCATCCATCTACGTTGCCTGAGATTTAGATCTTTCTGTTGAAAGATGTATTTGAGGCTTTTATGATCTGTGAAAATCTCACATTTCTCACCATATAAATAGTGTCTCCAAATCTTCAGAGCAAATATAACAGCAGCCATTTCCAAATCATGAGTAGGATAATTAACCTCATGCTTTCTTAGTTGTCTAGAGGCATAGGCAATCACCCTATCATTCTGCATTAAAACACAGCCAAGTCCCACTCTGGATATATCACAATACACTATAAATTTACCTCCTTCAATTGGTAGTGCAAGAATAGGTGCAGACGTTAAATATTCCTTCAATCTGCAGAAGCTTTCCTCACATTTGCTGTCCCAATCAAACTTTACCCCTTTATGAAGCAATCTAGTAATTGGTGTAGCAATTTTAGAAAAGTCTTTTACAAATTTCCTATAATAACCAGCCAATCCCAGAAAACTCCTTATTTCTGCAATATTTGTTGGTCGAGGCCAATATGCTACTACTTCAATTTTCTTAGGATCCACTTGTAACCCTTCAGTGGTGATCACATGTCCTAAGAAAGATATTTTCTCTTGCCAAAATTCACACTTAGATAATTTAGCAAATAAATGATTTTCCCTCAGCGTCTGCAATGCTATCCTTAAGTGCTCTTCATGTTCAGTCTGACTTTTAGAATAAATCAGTATATCATCTATAAAAACAACCACAAATTTATCCAAGTATGACTTGAAAACTCGATTCATCAGATCCATAAATGCTGCGGGTGCATTAGTGAGACCGAAAGGTAGTACCAAAAACTCATAATGGCCATATCTAGTTCGAAATGCAGTTTTAGGTACATCTTCCTTCTTGATTCTCAATTGATGGTACCCAGAATGAAGATCTATCTTAGAAAAAAAACTTGCCCTTTGTAATTGATCAAATAAATCATCAATTCTAGGCAGAGGATATTTGTTCTTTATAGTCACCCTATTCAACTGTCTGTAGTCTATACACATTCGAAGTGAACCATCTTTTTTTTCTTGACAAATAATACTGGTGCACCCCAGGGTGAACTGCTAGGCCTAATGAAGCCTTTATCCAGAAGATCTTGTAATTGTGCTTTCAACTCCTTCAACTCAGTTGGAGCCATTCTGTATGGAGGGATAAAAATAGGTGTTGTACCAGGTAGTAAATCTATACTAAACTCTATTTCCCTTTCTGGAGGTAAAGTGGTCAGATCATCAGGGAATACATCAGGAAACTCTCGTACTGCAGGTATTTGATTCAAACTAGGGAATGAAACACTAGTGTCTCTGACATGGGCCAAATACCCTATACATCCCTTTCTTAATAATCTTTTAGCACTAATTGCTGAGATCAAACTATTTAACACTTCACTCCTATCCCCCTGAAATTCAAAAATTTCCCCTGATGAACTATGAAATATTACCCTCTTACTATTACAATCTAAGGTGGCCAAATACTTAGATAAACAATCCATTCCCAAAATAACATCAAACTCTAATACTGGTAATTCTATCAAATCAGCTCTCAAGATTTTATCATCAATCACTACCTCACAAGAAGGGTATACATTTTTAACAACAATTTCTTCCTCTAAAGGAGTAAACACAGTGAGAGGTATATCAAGCAGTTTGGAAGGTACATGTAATTTAGAAGCAAAATAGGTAGACACAAAAGAATGAGTTGCCCCTGAATCAAATAACACCCTTCCTTTAACAAATTGAATGGAAATGATACCTGTAATAGCTGCATTTGATGCTTGTGCCTCCTGAGGTGATACGGTATACACTCTCCCTCTACCCCTACCAGATGGTGACTGTATTGCAGGTCTCTCAATAACACTACCTCTTCCCCTTTCCATCTTCACGGTGGTCTGAGATGTTTGTGGTCTTGTTTCTGCTGCAATCAAAGGACAATCTTTAATCATATGATCTTTTTGCCCACATTTAAAGCATGCCCTAGTCTCCCTATAACATTGCCCTCTATGCATCTTCCCACAAGTCTGACATGGAGTACGTATAGGAGGCCTCTGAACATTAGTACTGAAAAATCCATGAGTAATAGTCCCAGATGACCTTCCAGTAGGTAGTCTAGGTGGAAGTCTCATTGAAGATCTAGGTGGGTTGATTTGTGGCATAGATTGTGATTGTCTCCTGGCGCTAGATGTTCCTACTTCTTCCTTGCCTTTCTGTCTTATAAAGCTTTCAGTTCTAGCCTTCTTCTTCTGTTCTTGGGCTTCCATCTCTCTATTTTCTATTATTCTTGCTTTATCCACCAATTTAGAGTAAGAATCATAATCATGAGCAGCCAAAATCATGTACAGTGAATTAACTAATCCTCTTCTGAATCGATGTATTCTTACTGCTTCATTTAGTACTAGAGCAGGTACATACTTACTCAACTGATTAAACTGTCTTGCATATTCAGATACTGTCATACCAGGTGTTTGTACTAACCTCTCAAACTCTAAAGCCTTGGCTTGCCTAACACTTTCAGGTAAAAACTCTTGCAATACCATTTCTGCAAATTGCTCCCAAGTCAAAAGAACATTTTCTTTCAATATTCCAGCCACAACTCTCTTGTACCATTCTTTCGCATCACCTCTCATTTGGTACCCTGCAAATTCAATTGCTTTCTTGTCTGGACAACGAAGTATTTGAGTTTTTTCTTCCATTTCCTCTAAAAACTCTGTAGGATCTTCTTCCCCTTTATAGATTGGAGGACTAAGTTTCAAAAATCCAGCTAATAATTTTCTTTCTTCATTTGATTCCATCTGTGGTGGTGGAGGTGGAGGAACATGGAATTCAGGGATAGGAGCCTGTTGTTGTTGTTGTTGTTGTTGTCTTTGTTGTATCATCATTTCCATCAGCAACTCATAATTTTTCTATAATTGTTCAAGTCTTTCCATCATTCCAGTTATTCTGTCTTCAGCTGCCTGTGGTTTTGGAGGAGGAGTCCTTACATTCTCAACTCTTTGTACTGATTCTTCAGAAGGAGCAGCTCCCTCAGATCTAATTGCCCTAGGTCTTCTTCGGTTTTCCATATCTAACTATAAGAGAGAAAAGAATTATTTAATTAGCGCACAAATTAACGCATATCTAGATAACAATGAAAACAAGACATGACAGAATAATCCTAAGCTCCATAGTATTCTTACACATTTATACTTACGAACCTTTAACTTATATATTATTATAAACCTAAGCTCTGATACCACCTCTGTCACACCCCATTTTTAGAAGTGTGATGGTCCTAGGGTCCAGGTAGGCTTAAGGCCACCAGGCACCACGTAGAACCCAATTAATTTATGAATTTATACAAATTAATTATTACTAGTAAATTATAACTTTATTTTAAAACTTTATTATTCACTCATAATAACACATGTATTTTTTTTATATTATATATTATTTACAAATATTTTCTTTATTTATTACATTATGGTTTATTTCCATAATTTATCAAGCTATTCACAATATTACTATGGAGCAACTAGAGTATAGCACAAACATTATTATTTAATTACATATGATAGTATTGACTAATTACATTATTCTCAAGCTTCTTGCTGGAAGAAGAAATCAAGAAGCTGATGGTCCTGGGTCACCTCTACCTGAAACCACAGACGATGGGGTGAGTCATCAACTCAGTGAAATTACAGTGTCACAAGGGTAGAATATGCAGTAACGATATTTTAAGGTTCAAGGATAATAAATAAATAAGGCGGCTACACAATAAAGGTATAACAATGAAATTTAATGCACAAGAAAGGCCCACAATAATTGAGCCAAAATCACAAAAGCAAATTATATAATATGACAGATAACACATAGCAATAACACTGAAGAAAATATTTCATTATTCCAGTGCTATCACACATCACATTCACATAAGGGTAGCTTCTACCCTACAAATCACAAACTTCTATGTGCACATAGCCTGATGGTATAGCCCCCATCAAGTTGGGATTCTGTCACATTAGCTAATCAAATGGCTTGGTATGATCACATAGGCCAAGCGCGGCATAAATGGTAAAGAGCGATGGAAATTAAAATGATTTCTCGAATTACTCTAAAATGAAGTTTGAGACTTAAATCGAATCATTTTAACCTTTATGCTCTACTGGATAGTTGGGAGTGGTAGATAAGGGTATGGTGCACTATATTAACTCATGCAGTACTGCCACTTATTGTGTTTGATACGCCCCGGCGGTTACCTTCGGGTATAGGCTGTGGAGCGGAGATGTTGTAAAATTGTGATTGGAATGCCTCGGTGGTTACCTTCGGGTATAGGCTGTGGAGCGAGGATGTTATGAAATTGTGATTGGAATGCTCCGGCGGTTACTTACGGGTATAGGCAGTAGAGCGGAATTGGTTATAACCATGGTGGTGAGGGCCACCTATGTTACAGTGGTGAGGGCCACTGTCTTATCGCTATGGTTCCCTATATGCCAGTAGATCCTGAGCCAAAGTTCCTATTTTTCTAAAACTACGTACTGCAATATGAGTTTGAATTATGGTTTTTACAATTGTTGAAAGTATATCTACACTGAATGGACAATAACTTCCATTGGTTTAATGCTGGTTGATTTTTGATTTAATTATTTCCTTTTAGTTCAAATGCTTTCATGTTTTACTTATATTTTCATCGGTAAAGTACCCACTGAGCGTCATTGCTCAGCGAGTTGAGTTTTCTTGACTCGTAGGTTCGGAGCAGTAGATTTCGGTGATTAGCATCGAGCAGCACAATACAGCGCAGCACCTCAGAGTAGCCTTTCATTTCCTATATTATGAGTTGGCTAGTCGTGGCATGTATATGAAAATATAAGATTGAGAATTTCTATGTTATACTATACGTTAGTAGTATGTAATAATAAGAAACCTCTACTTTAATTTGTATTAGAAGTGTAAATTCTTCTTGCAGGTTTGTAGTTGAGGGTATAAGGTGGATTCATTGGGAGTGTATTGAAACTGATTGTATTCGCATTGGTTTGTGTAAAAAATGTTTTCAAAAATCAGAAAAACATGTTTTGTCGACACTTGGGACCCAATTTCTAAGCGAACCTCTGGCAAAATTTCTGTAAAATCGGAACAAAAATTTGACTAAGTAAAATTGGTAGCAACATTTGGATAGTGTGGCGCCTCTACTTGGCTTACACATGTAGGTCGGGAAGGGGTGTTACAAATATTGTAATATCCACTACGTAGACTATACACTTAATTACATAGGAGATGTCACTTAACATTCATTCTTGTCTACGTTTGTATCAAAAAAATTTAACTAAAATACTTCTATATATTAATAGAGTTGTTAAGCTTTCAAAGAACTACTATAACCAATCCAATATTGCAAATATATATAGCTTAATTTATAAGAACTCCTATTATTAATTTATATTATTATAATTCTCAACTACTCTCAAACTTGTACAACTGTCATAAAAAATTATACAGTACTGCCATGTGAATAATACAAAACACAGTATTTATAATATTGTTCATTGAACCTTGGTGATGCAGTTGACTAAGAACGTATATCTCTTCCTCTGCAGTATCAACTCTTCTTATTTGATTTGCGCATCAGAAAATAATTCTAACACGCTAAGTAAAGCTTAGTGGTGCTTATGTATTCATAATATGCAAGAAAAATTAAAGAAAAGAAAACCATATATAAAATGATTTAGGAACAATGAAAAGTAGTACTTTTAGAACAATAAATTAGTAAATTCATTTATACTTGAAATACAAACACAATTGAATTTCAGAATCAGTTCATTCAACAACATCCATGTAGCACAGTATTTTCAAAGTAGATAACTTCTTTAATCATGCCCATACACACTGAACTCAGATCATAGATTTAGGAACAATGACAAGTAGTACTTTTAGAACAATAAATTAATAAATTCATTTATACTTGAAATACAAACACAATTGAATTTCAGAATCAGTTCATTCAACAACATCTATATAGCACATTGTTTTCAAAGTAGATAACTTCTTTAATTATGCTCATACACACTGAACTCATATCATAGATTTGGATAACGGGTCACTGCTGGCAATTTAATACCCATTATATAAGTTTTGGCCAATCGCCCACTATGGCACAATTGCCCACTGAATACAATGACACAGAGTGTCCATTGATGGCATAGAGTTTCCACTATCACTTTGGATATCCTCCTTATGGCTAGCCATTCAATCTTAAGCTAGATCTAAAATCAGTATGATAGGGCAATTCAATAGTTGTTAATTAATATTAAATTATGCACAACACTATAATGGAATAGTTCTTCGATCAACACTTGGTATCACACATATTTTATCATATATTCAAATAAATCTATTACACTACTTGTTAAGGTTAACTTTAAAAAGAAATCCTTTACACTTTGAGAACTTATAATCGTTACGGCTAGAATTACAAATGAAAAACAAAGAAAAAAGTTATTTTGAGCAATTTCTTCAAGTGACACACCCAGTGACATGGGCGTGTCATTGACCATGTCATAAGCTCATTTTCACAGAAGCTTTGGCACATCCAATGATCCGGGTGTATCTCCGGCCGTGTCATTTAAGTTGTATTACAGTAGCTATGATACGCCCATTGACACAGGCGTGTAACTGGCCATGTCATTTATCTTTTATCACAGTAGCTATGACACGTCCAATGACATGGGCATGTTACTGGTCGTGTCCTCAATATTGAATCACAGTATCATTAACACACCTAGTGACCTGGACATGTCACTGGTGGTATCTGGAAAAATTCTGTATTTCGAACACTTATCAACTTAAACTCCATATATCCAAATTTATGATGTCAGTGGTTTAAAAATAGTTTCTTTAACATAGAAAGAGCATATATCAAATATTTTTCAGTAAAAACTCATCAAAATAACTCAATCAATCATTTTAAACAATAAAATTCATAGAAATTCAGATAGTTGCAAATTAAAAATACATAAGCACATACCTCTTCAAACTCTTCTTTTTTCTCTAATCACTTATTGATAATCTCAACTTTTCCAGCTAAATCTTCTAAAAACCTATAACTAGTTGTGATTTTCTCTTATGTTTTAATTAAAATCTTGGAAAGAAGGAAGAAAGAAAGAGTTTTAATAGTGAAGGTGGTAATGAATGTGGAAAGAAGAAAGAAGGAAAAAGAAGAAAGAAACTTCTACATAAATACACCTGTCCATACACTTATATATGCAGCTTAATCTAGTGTGGCTAATCTCATCTTAGCTATGGTGCACCCTCTTTCTTTTCCTTTGATTCTAATTCGATTCATAGTCTCGTAAAACCATAAAAAATATATAATTTCTTCAGTAAATTTTTAAGATTCAATATTTACATCAGTTATCCATACCACTTATATCACAATTCACTATCAATTATCAATATTAAATTAAAGTTTAGTATTTAGAATTTTAAACATTACAATTCTCCCCCATTAAATAAATTTAGTCCTCGAAATTTACCTGTTAAAGACGCTAGAAACAATTGAGGGTACTGCTGTCTCATTGTCTCTTCGCTTTCCCAAGTGGCTTCCTCTATTGAATGATTTATCCACAATACTTTTACTAAAGGAATGCGCTTATTACGCAATTCCTTTACTTCACGAGCTAAAGTAGCTACTGGTTCTTCTTCATAATTCAAATCTGGTTGAGTTTCAATGGACTCTGCTTGAATCGCATGTGAAGGATCTAATCTATATCATCTAAGCATCAATACATGGAATACATTATGAATCTTAGCCAGTTCTAGAGGCAAAGCTAGTCAATAAGCTATTGGACCTACATGTTCAAGTATTTCATATGGTCCAATAAACCTATGACTTAGTTTACCTTTCTTTCCAAAGCGAAGAACCTTCTTCCACGGTGATACTTTCAAAAATACCTTATCTCCTACACTATATTCAATATCACATCATTTCAAATCTATATAAGACTTCTGTCTATCCATTGTAATTTATAATCAATTCTTTATAAGCTTCACTTTGTCTTCAGTTTGCCTTACAAGATAAGGTCCCACAAATTTGCTTTCATTCAATTCCACCTAACACAATGGAGTTCTACACTTCCTTCCATAGACTACTTCATATGGTGCCATTCCAATGCTCGTCTAATAACTATTGTTATAGGCAAATTCTACTAAAGGCAAATATCTATCCCAACTACCTTCAAAATTGATTACACAACTTCTAAGCATATCTTCAAGTACTTGTATCACCCTTTTCGATTGACCATCCATTTGTGGATGAAATGCAGTACTAAAATGAAGTCAAGTGCCTAATGCTTTCTAAAAACTTTCTCAAAATCTTGAAGTAAAGCGAGGGTGCCGATTTAAAATAATAGACATTGGCACTCCAATAATAGACCCGATGAAACTTGATGTCTTGCTTTGACTTGTTGACACACTAAACACCAAGTCCATATTCTGTAATATCTCTCTTCATACCAGACCACCAATAATGAGACTTCAAATTCTGGTATATCTTATTGCTTCTGGATATACAGTATAAGTATTATGAGCTTCACTAAGTATAAATTTCTTTAGTTCCTTCACATCAGGTACACACAATCGACCTCTATAATACAATCCACGATCTTCTAACACAACATAATCTAGCTTTTCACCTTCATGCACTTATTTCAAAAGTTCTACCAACTTTTGATTTTGTTTTTGAGCTTCTATCACTCTTTGCTTTATGGTTGGTTCAACTCTTAATTTTGCTAACATATCACATTATATCATTTAATTTATTTAATTTATATATACTTATAGTACTATAATATTCTATATAAAACATACCTGCTAAAGTCTTTCGACTTAAAGCATCGGCTACCATGTTAGCTTTTCCAAGATGATAGTCGATGATACAATCATAGTCTTTAATCAATTCCATCCAGCTCTGCCTTAAGTTAAGTTCTTTTTGTGTTGGTAAGTATTTTAAACTTTTATGATTAGTGAAAATATAACATCTTTCACCATACAAGTAATGTCGCCAATTCTTAAGAGCAAATACAATAGCAACTAACTCAAAATCATGTGTAGGGTAATTCAATTCATGAGATTTTAATTGCCTAGAAGCATAAATATTTACCTTACCCTCTTACATCAATACAAAACCGAGTCCCTGATGAGAAGTATCACTATAAATAACATAGTCTTTACCTAGAGTCGGTTGTGTCAATACAGGCGCTTCAGTCAACATAGCCTTCAATTGTTCAAAACTAGATTGACACTGAGCATTCCACTCAAATTTAGTTTCTTTTCTAAGAAGCTTAGTTAAAGGGAGTGCTATCTTTGAAAACCCTTGCACATATCTTCTATAGTATCCAGCTAACCCAAGAAAACTCCAAACTTTTGTTATATTGTTTGGTGGCTGCCAATTCAAAATAGTCTCAATCTTACTTGGATCCACATGAATACCATTACCTGACACTACATGACCTAGAAATACCACTTCCATCAACCAAAAATCACACTTCGATAGTTTAGAATACAATTGATTCTCCCTTAGTGTTTGTAGTACAATTCTCAAATGCTTATCATGCTGCTCTCTATTTTTGGAATAAACCAGTATATCATCAATAAAAACAACTACAAACTAATCTAAATAGGGTTTAAAGACTCTATTCATCAAGCCCATAAAAAGTTGTTGTAGTATTAGTTAAACTAAAGGGCATAACTAAAAATTCATAATGTCCATATCGAGTTCTGAAAGCTGTCTTTGGAATATCTACTTCTTTATCTTTCATCTGGTAATATAAGATCAATTTTAGAGAAAACACCCGCTCCCCTCAACTGATCAAATAAGTCATCAATCCTAGGTAACGAGTATTTATTCTTAATAGTCACTTTATTCAACTGTCGATACATAAATCCAAAGGTACCATTCTATAAGGTGGAATAAAAATTGGTGCCGTACCTGGAACTACAACAATATCAAATTCTACCTCCCTCTCCGGTGGTATTCCAGGTAATTCTTCTGAAAAAATATCTGAAAACTCACTCACAGTAGGTATGTCTCCCAAAACTTGCTTGAATGTTGTGTATCATAAACATAAGCAAGGTAAGCTTCACACTTCTTCCTAATCAACTTTCTAGCTTTAGCTGCAGATATTAAACTAGAAGGGTAAAATTATTTTTCTCCTTGAACTACAATTTCACCATTATTCAGAATCTTAAAAGTCACAACTTTATTACAGCAGTCCATAACTGTTTCATGTCGAGACAACCAATCCATTCCCAAGATTACATCAAAGTCATGGAATGGAAGTTCAATCAAATCAGTAAGAAGTTCTACATCATGAACTCTAAGTGAACAATTCTGATATACTATGTTTACCCTCACACTATAGCCTAAGGGATTAGTAATTTCTATCTTATAATCAAGATTATCAACACACATTTTTTTACTTGAAGCTATAGATGTACATATATAAGAATGTGTAGAAGCTCCTTTTTGGTACCAACAATCTTCACTTGCATGGCCCTTACCACAATATTTGACAAGGTGTAGTAACAGCCCTGGAAGATGAGCCTGTAGACACTCCAAACCTACCACCTCTAGACCTTTGAAAATTATCTCCACTTCCTCTACCAGATCCCCGAGTTTGGGCTTGAATATTTCTCTGTCTTTTCTGGCTACCTTGCTGTTGTTCACTAGAAAATCCCATCTATGTTTATTGTCTTCTTCCTTGCCCTTATTTAATCTCATTTTCTATAGAAGTTGTAGCATTAACAAGAGTAGAAAACTCTTTAATCCTCATCGCTACAAAATATACCCAGATCTGACTGTTTAAATCCTGTTCAAACCGCTTACACTTCTCTTCTTCAGATGTAACTAAATCTGGAAAATATTTACTAAGGTGAACAAACTGCCTCTCATATTCAAACACAGATGATTGTCTTTGTTTAAGATATAAAAACTCCCAGCGCTTCTCCTCTAAATAAATCTTACTAGTATATTTTATTTTGAAATTCTTCTTTAAAAAATACCCAAGTTGAGTCTACCTATGGGTACACTTTTTTGCTTTGTATGCCACTAAGCATAAGCTTATTCTTGCAATAAGAAAACTTCACACTCCAATCTTTTCTCATTAGTATAATGCAGAATATCAAAAACTCTCACAATCTTCTCCTTCAAATACTCTACTACTGAAGACTCATCAGTATCACGAGCTTTAAAATCTTATGCTCCCAATTTCCTAATTTTCTCCAATGGAGATCTTTGGGACACTGGTGGCGGAGGTTATGCAGGAGGAGAAACTCCTACAAATTGCCTGAGAACTTCCCCAATATTTTGGACAAATTGTGGTCTAAAGGCACTTGTTCTGCAGAAGTCTCCGATGGCTGCTGATTCCCTACAGTAGCTTGGCTAGGTGAGGACGCAACTTGTTCCTCTGCACCTTGATGAGATTTAGAGGCCATATTATACCTTTAAACATTAAAAATCAACTGCATCAAACATTTATTCAATTATATACAGTTCACATGGTAATGACAGTTGTACTTCTCTTTTCTTTTAACTCAAAAAATTAGGACCGCCTAAAACTGCTCTGATACCACTAAATGTAATACCCCCTACATAGACTATGCACTTAACTACATAGGAGATGTCACCTAACATTCACACTTATCTACGTTCGTATCACAAAAATTTAACCAAAATACTTCTATATATTAATACAGTTGTTACGCTTTCAAAGAACTACTATAACCAATCCAATATTACAAACATATATCTGTTAATTTATAAGAACTCATATTGTTAATTTACATTATTATAATTCTCAACTACTCTCAAACTTGTAAAAATTTTAATACAAAATTATACAGTGCCGCCATGTGAACTATACAAAACATAGTATTTATAATATTGTTCATTGAACCTTGGTGATGCAGTTGACCAGGAACGTATATCTCTCACTCTGTAGTATCAACTCTTCTTGTTTGATCTGTGCATCAGAAAATAATTCTAACATGCTAATCAAAGCTTAGTGGTGCTTATGTATTCATAATATGCAAAAAAATTTAAATAAAAGAGAACCATAAATAAAATGATTTAGGAATAATGGATAGTAGTACTTTTAGAACAATAAATTAATAAATTCATTTATACTTGAAATACAAACACAATTGAATTTCAAAATCAGTTCATTCAACAACATCCGTATAGCACATTATTTTGAAAGTAGATAACTTCTTTAATAATGCCCATACACACTGAACTCAGATCCTAGATTTGGATATCAGGTAACTATTGGCAATTTAATTTCCACTGTATAAGTTTTGGCCAATGGCCCTCTATAGCACGATTGTCCAATGAATATAATGATACAGAGTGTCCATTGATGGCGCAGAGTGCCCACTATCACTTTGGATATCCTCCCTTTAGCTAGCCATTCAATTCCAAGCTAGATCTAAAATTAGTATGATTAGGCAATTCAATAATTGTTAATTAATATTAAATTATACACAACCCGTTAATGGAATAGTTCTTCGATCAACACTTTGTATCACATATATTTTATCATATTTTCAAATAAATCCGTTACACTACTTGTTAAGATTAATTTCAATCCTTTACACTATAAGAACTTATACTCGTTACGGCTAGAATTACAAATAAAAAACAAAACAAAAAGTTATTTTGAACAATTTCTTCAAGTAACAAGCCTAGTGACATGGGTGTGTCATTGACCGTGTCATAAGCTCATTTTCTTAGAATCTTTGGCACATCCAATGATATGGGCATGCCTCCGACCATGTCATTTAAGTTGTATTACAATAGCTACAACACACCCATTGACATGGGCGTGTCACTGGCCGTGTCATTTATCTTTTATCAAAGTAGCTATGACACGTCCACTGACACGAGCGTGTTATAGGTCATGTCCTCAATATTAAATCACAGTATCATTGACATGCCAAGTGACAGAGCCGTGTCACTAGTGGTGTCAGGCAAAACTCTGTATTTCAAACACTTATCAACTTAAACTCCATATATCCAAATTTATGATGTCAATGGTTCAAACCTAGTTTCTTTAACATAGAAAGAGCATATATCAAATATTTTTTAGTAAAAACTCATCAAAACAACTCAATCAATCATTTTGAAAAATAAAATTCATAGAAATTCAAATAGTTACAAATCAAAAATATATAAGCACATACCTCTTCAAACTCTTCTTTTTTCTCTATTCACTTATTGATAATCTTAACTTTTCCAGCTAAAGCTTCAAAAAACCTATAACTAGTTTTGATTTTCTCTTAAGTTTTAATTAAAATCTTGGAAAAAAGGAAGAAAGAAAGAGTTTTGATGGTGAAGGTGGTAATGAATATGGAAAGAAGAAAGAAGGAAGAAGAAGAAAGAAACTTCTACATAAATACACTAGTCCATACACTTATATATATAACTTAATCTAGTGTGGTCAATCTCATCTTAGCTATGGTGCATCCTCTTTCTTATCCTTTGATTCTAATTCGATTCTTAGTCTTGTAAAACCATAAAAAATACATAATTTCTTCAGTAAATTTTTAAGATCTACTATTTACATCAGTTATCCATACCACTTATATCACAATTCACTATCAATTATCAATATTAAATCAAAGTTTAGTATTTAGAATTTTAAACATTACAATTCTTCCCCACTAAAGAAATTTCATCCTCGAAATTTACCTATTAAAGATGCTTGAAACAATTGAGGGTATTGCTGTCTCATTGTCTCTTTGCTTTTCCAAGTGGCTTCCTTTATTGAATGATTTTTCCACAACACTTTTACTAAAGGAATGCGCTTATTACGCAATTCCTTTACTTCATGAGCTAAGATAGGTACTGGTTGTAATATCCCAATGTGTGCCCTAGAAGTTGGATACAATTGTTGTTTTGATTTGAATTAAATGTATATATGTATTTGCAAAGGAAATGAGAGTGTGTTAAGAGAATGTATATGTTGTGTATATTGTAATATATATAACATATAAGTTGGTCAAATGAGAAGTCAAGGTAAGAGGATATTTTAATTGTGAGAAGTGAAATTACCTAAATGGGCATATAAGAGACAAAGGTTAAGTTAAATGATTGAGGGCAATTAGGTAATTGCTTGGTTAAATTGCTTGGTGGATATTTAAAGAAGAAGAGAAGTTGAATTTGTATTGTTTTTCTCTCTTCTTTGTTGGTGTGGCCGGCTATCAAAGGGAAAGAGAGAGCAAGAGAGGTCTTCTAAATCCTAACATCAAATTGAAGGAGGAAGCAAAGGATTAAGTTAGAGATTGGTGAAATTTCTTCAATTGAGGTAAGTACTCACTTGTTTTCCCTTGTTAATTTTTGAAGTGGTGTTTGAGATAAATTGTGATTGATTAATTTTATGATTTGGTGTGTTATAGATGTGTTTACAAGTATTGAAATTGATTGTAAGCTAAAGGATTGAATTGGTGTTGGTTTTGTTGTGAAGATGGTAAGTTAAGTGGATTTGGATAGTGAAAGATCAAGAGTGATGATGGTCTTAGAGTTTTGAAATGGTAGATGATTCAATGTGTTGTTAATGTGCAATATTGTGATTAACATGCTAAATAAGTGTTAATGACATGGTTTAATAGCATTTGAATGAAGTTGTGTTGTGTATAATGTGTTTAAATGCAATTGAAAGAAGTTTGGCCACACTTAGGGTTTTGTTTATGTGAGACACGGCCAAAATAAGAATGGAACACGGCCAAGACCTATTAATTTTGGGAGACACGGCCAAGTTGAGGGAAGTTTGGCCGTGTTGGATGGATTTTGGAGAGACACGGCCACAAGCTTGGCCGTGTCCCTTGCCCATGTTTGCTACTGCCTGAATTTTGTTGAGAGACACGGCCGTGTCCTCTTGCCCGTGTCTGCCTCGGTATGAATTGATGTTGAGAGACACGGCCATAAGCTTGGCCGTGTCCCTTGGGTGTGTTGGCTACTGTGATGTTCTTTTGCTCTTCTTGTTTTGTGGAGAATGAACACACATTTGATGATGCATATGATTATGTATGAACAATGTTATGTTATGCATTGTGAATCATGTGAATGGTAGTATGTTATATGAACAATGTGACTAATATTATGACTTGTATAGTGTGGAAGAGATGAGGATCATCCAAAAAGGTATGTGCAATGCAATTCATTATGATAAATGTTTTACTAATGAATGGTATCAATGTGTCTTGAGAAAGGATGAAATGTGATATCATCATGGTTGATAATAATGATTGAAATGTTATAAAGGAACATGTTGTTTATATGATGATGAATTAAATGAATGGTGAAGCCATTGCAATTGGCTATGATGATTCAATTGTAATAAATGAGGCATGCTTGCCTAGATGATGATTCAATTGTGAATGAAATGGATAATGAGATAATAAATGAATTGTGTAACTAATGTGTTATTCCATTTTCAGAGTTTGTTGTTGGTGGCATGCCTAATGATAGTAACAATCTCTTGAAGTTAGGTTGGCTAAGTCCTTGAAGCCTAATTGAGATGTTACAACCCTTGAAGCTAGGTTGGATTGGTTCTTGAAGCCAAGTTGGGTTGATGCTTAGCATGCTTTGCTCCCCTTGAAGCTTGGTTGAACCTAATCCTTGAAGCCTAGTTCGGTCTATGTTAATGATAAATGTGATGATTGAACCAAAGCATTGCTCTGAAAATTGAATGGCATATTAGTATCGTTTGGGCCCGAGTCTGTCGATGTTGTCAATATGATATATAAATGTTGAAATAAACGAGTAATAAGATTTATGGTTGAATTGGTTGGAAATGTGATTCATGATTTGTGAATTGTGAATAAAATAATGACATGAAATGATATGTAATATGTACATTGAAATATTGATTGTGAGAAGTAATGTTGGATCGGTGATTGGTGATAATGATATGATATGTGATTGGTGATAATGATATGATATGTGATTGGTGATAATGATATGGGTATTACTATGTTGATGGTGATTATTAATGATGAATTAGGGTCTGTGAAAATGATATGTATATGTTGTATGAAATTTGTTAAGATATGTGAAAGATGCAATTTAAAAAGGAAAACATGATAAGAAACTAACGGTACATCAAATTAATATGTCATTATATGTTAGTATTTTTATAATGTATGTTGATATGTTATATTTGTATTACTAAGCTCTCGAGCTTAGCGCGGATGTATAATCGCGCAGGTATCTTGGTGGAAGATATGAAGTCTTTTGTTACGCCACAAGAAGAGTAAGAGTTTGTCGAGACCAACTAGAGGGTAATGCATACATGTTTAATTTTAAGTATGATGTATTTCTGATGAGTGAATATTTATATGTATAAATGGAGTTTTAATTAAGACAATGATTTTGTAAATGATATTTAAATTAACGTAATATGGTTTGAACTCGGTTGCAGGTTTTTAAAAGGTAACATCAAGTGGCATCTTTATACTTTATATACTTACTGTATGTATACTAGGTATATGTACAGTACTTATATAGGGTATCGGGGTGTTACAATTATTTTGGTATCAGAGCTTAGGTTCGAGATTCTCGGCCTAAGTGAAATTAAAAAGAGAAAGTTTTGAAAAACAAAAAGGAAATTAAAAAGAAGAGTTTTGAAATGAAATTGGTAATACATGTATATGCATTGACACCTAGGTTGGTCTCGAATGTGGCATTATATGAATTGTAGAATATCTGTGTTATATGAGATGGATGCTAGTGTGTGAATAATGTTTCACATGAATGTAAAGCTAGAGAAAGAAATGATATGAAAACTAAAATAATAAAAAAATATTAGTTAATGTAAGGAAATATAATGGTGTTGTTTGCATGATTGTTTTAATGCAAACATTGTGAATCTAATGTGATAATGTGATGTAATATGATAATGATCAAAGACTGAGTTGATCACTTGAAAATGTAATGTACATATAGTATTGCATGTTTGAATCTATATAATTACTTGCCTATGAATGTTGAGGATGATTATGCTTGCATTGACAACTTGTGGAAAGTCAGGTCGTGTGATAAATTGATAGTGAAAATTGGATTGAGTAACGTTGGTTTAAGAAACTGGGAATTGTGATAACTAGACTTGGAAAGTGTATAGAAGTTATTGGGCTCAGTGTGTATATGATTGGATGTAATGTACATGTGTATATTTATGTGAGTGATATCTATATGTTGAATAGAAAACAAATGGATATGTAAAGTTAAGGTTTTGTTTAAAGGAAAAAGAGATGATATTGGTTGAGTAAGGATATAAATTGGTATTTTTATTGTAATGCAAATATTGTGAATTCAATGTTAGAAATGTGAGATGCTTGGATATTGTGAAAGCTCATGGTAATGGTGATAATATGTGATATTTGTGATTCTCTTTAAAATGAGCTTAATAATTGGGGAAAATTTTATGTTTTGATGTTGTTTTGTGATATACATCTATAAGATGTTTTTAACGTAATATTAAGAAAAGATGAGTTTGGCAGATTGAAGTTTAAGTGAAGTAGTAAGTTGAAAAGTTAAAGTTTTAATGGAAATTGGTAAAGATTATTTGGATGTTGATGGTTTAGTGTATATACCATACATGAGTTAGATGAAATGACTAATATTGCATATGAAAGTATTATGAATTGGGTAATGTGATTGATAGTATGAAAATTTGTCTTGAAGTAAAAAGGGAAGTGAATAAGCAAATGAAGATGAGCTATTTTAAGTCACTATATTGAAAAGGGGTAAAAGTGGATATGGAAATATATTAAATGATTTTAAAGATGAAAGTGAAAAAGATGTTACATTGGGAATGTGGTTAAGATGGATGTAAAGTGCTATTACAGTTAGAATGTATATATATATGTGTGTTATGTGAATCAATATTTTATATCATATTGGAAGATTTGGTACTGGATGATTTTCGCTGACTCTCTTAAGGGGGAGATCAGGTGTTCAATCTAGAGAGGCGACTTGCACTCATGTGTCTTGGGTGTAAGTCAAATAAGCGAATTCTGTTGGAAGGCCGTGAGGGTAGTTTAGTACTGTAGCAGCCCAGCCCAGAGGCCCTGAGGGTTTCTCCGGATAGGAATGGCTCAGCAGGTGGACTGGGACGGTTGTTACAGTTATAAAGGAAAATTTGTGTTGAATGTATGATAAATAAGAGCATCTAATTAAGTGTATACAAGTATATGGTATGTGAATTGAACTTTCAATGTGAATAAAATTATTTATATAAATAAATGTGTGAATCACATTATGAGGGTGACCTATGAAAATGTATGTGGTATTATTATGGAATTAGTGATATGGAAACGATGTTGTATGTCTTATTGGACTTAAGAGAGATTAGGTTTTGAATTATGTAAAGCTAAGTGGATTATGTGATGGAAGTGAGTATGGAATGAACTTGAATAGTATTGGACAGTGGAAATTGTTATGATGAGCATTGAACTTGATGATCATGTGATATTTAGAGTTCTAAAGTATTCACAAATGAAAAGTTCTATGTATATATATATTATAAGAGATTGTAAATGGATTAGAAATGAAGTGACGAATAGAAATTGAATAAGAATTGCTTATGATTGAATATATATATATAGAAATATTGTTGGAACATGAATTAAGTTGATAAAGATCATATAATCGAGTGTAAATTGGTTTGAAACGGAGTTGAAATGTGTTAACTTCTGATATAGCAAAAATGTAAAGAAATGAATATGTAATTCTTGAAATACACCTTAGTCTAGTATTTGTAAAGACTAAAAATAAAATTATAAAAGAATATTATTGATTTGGAAGTTTCAGGCTTGAATATTAATCTCTTAAAGCCATGTGTTTTGTTCAGTATATATGATTGGTTAATGTGTTATCCATGGTTTTGGATCTTAGATAACATGATTGTAATATATATTTGGTGAGATTGAAAATTTTGTTGGAAAAGTATAGTTAAAAATTATGATGGATAAAGTTGTATCTTATCATTTTATGTTAAGAATTTGGTTATAATTATGAAGATAAAAAGGGAAAAGGAAATTATGGAAATGTGTTGAGTTATGGGTAATATGATTGAAAGTTATACTAAATATGTTTATGGTTGGTTTGAATTGAACAAGATTGGAATGTGAGTATATTGTGATAGATAGATCTATTGATCTGGTCTTGGCTAAGAATATGAATCATTATTGAGATTTAATGTGTATAGTTGTACCAAGAGTGTAATTATTTACATGATGATGTATATGATGTAAATTTTAAAGTACGATTGGATATGAATAAAAGGGGGTTATAGTAATTATAAATCATGATGTAAAGGGAAAAGATTTGGTTATTTATAAAATAAGTTGAAAGGTAATGTATTAATACGTAAGTTAAGTGAATAGCATGCTAAAGAAATAACTCTATTTATGTAAAATAAGGAACTTGTTATCAATTGAGGATTGATAAATGTCTATTTGGACAGTGATTGTGATGACGGGATAATTAATGCTCAGATATTAACCAATGGTTTCTAAGGTTAAAGTTAAGATAGTAATATCAATGGGGTGAAGGAACAAAATATATGAAATATAATAATTGGACGAGGTATAAGTGTGTTATAAATGATCTGATTTTTGTATCAAGATATTAATAGGAAATGTAATGAGTTCTTTTGAATGTTTGATCAAGGAAGTAATAAGATATATAAACATATAGAATGACGAGTTATGAAATTTAAAGAAGGTGGTTGATTCTAAAGAGGAGAATTGAAGTTGTATGATTTGATGATATAATAACTTAAGAATTTAATTAACTTCATATGGAAGTTAAGATAGTATTTTGTTAAGAATGAATTGTTATGATACTGATAATTTCGAGGACGAAATTATTTAAGGGGGAGAGAATTGTAATATCCCAATGTGTGCCCTAGAAGTTGGATACAATTGTTGTTTTGATTTGAATTAAATGTATATATGTATTTGCAAAGGAAATGAGAGTGTGTTAAGAGAATGTATATGTTGTGTATATTGTAATATATATAACATATAAGTTGGTCAAATGAGAAGTCAAGGTAAGAGGATATTTTAATTGTGAGAAGTGAAATTACCTAAATGGGCATATAAGAGACAAAGGTTAAGTTAAATGATTGAGGGCAATTAGGTAATTGCTTGGTTAAATTGCTTGGTGGATATTTAAAGAAGAAGAGAAGTTGAATTTGTATTGTTTTTCTCTCTTCTTTGTTGGTGTGGCCGGCTATCAAAGGGAAAGAGAGAGCAAGAGAGGTCTTCTAAATCCTAACATCAAATTGAAGGAGGAAGCAAAGGATTAAGTTAGAGATTGGTGAAATTTCTTCAATTGAGGTAAGTACTCACTTGTTTTCCCTTGTTAATTTTTGAAGTGGTGTTTGAGATAAATTGTGATTGATTAATTTTATGATTTGGTGTGTTATAGATGTGTTTACAAGTATTGAAATTGATTGTAAGCTAAAGGATTGAATTGGTGTTGGTTTTGTTGTGAAGATGGTAAGTTAAGTGGATTTGGATAGTGAAAGATCAAGAGTGATGATGGTCTTAGAGTTTTGAAATGGTAGATGATTCAATGTGTTGTTAATGTGCAATATTGTGATTAACATGCTAAATAAGTGTTAATGACATGGTTTAATAGCATTTGAATGAAGTTGTGTTGTGTATAATGTGTTTAAATGCAATTAAAAGAAGTTTGGCCACACTTAGGGTTTTGTTTATGTAAGACACGGCCAAAATAAGAATGGAACACGACCAAGACCTATTAATTTTGGGAGACACGGCCAAGTTGAGGGAAGTTTGGCCGTGTTGGATGGATTTTGGAGAGACACGGCCACAAGCTTGGCCGTGTCCCTTGCCCATGTTTGCTACTGCCTGAATTTTGTTGAGAGACACGGCCGTGTCCTCTTGCCCGTGTCTGCCTCGGTATGAATTGATGTTGAGAGACACGGCCATAAGCTTGGCCGTGTCCCTTGGGTGTGTTGGCTACTGTGATGTTCTTTTGCTCTTCTTGTTTTGTGGAGAATGAACACACATTTGATGATGCATATGATTATGTATGAACAATGTTATGTTATGCATTGTGAATCATGTGAATGGTAGTATGTTATATGAACAATGTGACTAATATTATGACTTGTATAGTGTGGAAGAGATGAGGATCATCCAAAAAGGTATGTGCAATGCAATTCATTATGATAAATGTTTTACTAATGAATGGTATCAATGTGTCTTGAGAAAGGATGAAATGTGATATCATCATGGTTGATAATAATGATTGAAATGTTATAAAGGAACATGTTGTTTATATGATGATGAATTAAATGAATGGTGAAGCCATTGCAATTGGCTATGATGATTCAATTGTAATAAATGAGGCATGCTTGCCTAGATGATGATTCAATTGTGAATGAAATGGATAATGAGATAATAAATGAATTGTGTAACTAATGTGTTATTCCATTTTCAGAGTTTTTTGTTGGTGGCATGCCTAATGATAGTAACAATCTCTTGAAGTTAGGTTGGCTAAGTCCTTGAAGCCTACTTGAGATGTTACAACCCTTGAAGCTAGGTTGGATTGGTTCTTGAAGCCAAGTTGGGTTGATGCTTAGCATGCTTTGCTCCCCTTGAAGCTTGGTTGAACCTAATCCTTGAAGCCTAGTTCGGTCTATGATAATGATAAATGTGATGATTGAACCAAAGCATTGCTCTGAAAATTGAATGGCATATTAGTATCGTTTGGGCCCGAGTCTGTCGATGTTGTCAATATGATATATAAATGTTGAAATAAACGAGTAATAAGATTTATGGTTGAATTGGTTGGAAATGTGATTCATGATTTGTGAATTGTGAATAAAATAATGACATGAAATGATATGTAATATGTACATTGAAATATTGATTGTGAGAAGTAATGTTGGATCGGTGATTGGTGATAATGATATGATATGTGATTGGTGATAATGATATGATATGTGATTGGTGATAATGATATGGCTATTACTATGTTGATGGTGATTATTAATGATGAATTAGGGTCGGTGAAAATGATATGTATATGTTGTATGAAATTTGTTAAGATATGTGAAAGATGCAATTTAAAAAGGAAAACATGATAAGAAACTAACGGTACATCAAATTAATATGTCATTATATGTTAGTATTTTTATAATGTATGTTGATATGTTATATTTGTATTACTAAGCTCTCGAGCTTAGCGCGGATGTATAATCGCGCAGGTATCTTGGTGGAAGATATGAAGTCTTTTGTTACGCCACAAGAAGAGTAAGAGTTTGTCGAGACCAACTAGAGGGTAATGCATACATGTTTAATTTTAAGTATGATGTATTTCTGATGAGTGAATATTTATATGTATAAATGGAGTTTTAATTAAGACAATGATTTTGTAAATGATATTTAAATTAACGTAATATGGTTTGAACTCGGTTGCAGGTTTTTAAAAGGTAACATCAAGTGGCATCTTTATACTTTATATACTTACTGTATGTATACTAGGTATATGTACAGTACTTATATAGGGTATCGGGGTGTTACACTGGTTCTTCTTTATAATTCAAATCTGGTTAAATTTCAATGGACTTTGCTTGAATCACATGTGAAGGATCTAATCTATATCATCTAAGCATCAACACATGGAATACATTATGAATCTTAGCCAGTTCTAGAGGCAAAGCTAGTCGATAAGCTACTGGACCTATACATTCAAGTATTTCATATGGTCCAATAAATCTAGGACTTAGTTTACCTTTCTTTCCAAAGCGATGAACCTTCTTCCATGGTGATACTTTGAAAAATATCTTATCTCCCCATTATATTCAATATCACGCAATTTCAAATCTACACAAGACTTCTATCTATCCATTGCGATTTGTAATCAATTCACTATAAGCTTCACTTTGTCTTCAGTTTGCCTTATAAGATAAGGTCCCACAAATTTGCTTTCATTCAATTGCACCCAACACAATGGAGTTCTACACTTCCTTCCATAGAGTGCTTCATATGGTGCCATTCCAATACTCGTTTGATAACTATTGTGATAGGCAAATTCTACTAAAGGCAGATATCTATCCCAGCTACCTTCAAAATTGATTACACAACTTCTAAGCATATCTTAAAGTACTTGTATCACCCTTTCTGATTGACCATCTTTTTGTGGATGAAATACAATACTAAAATGAAAGTCAAGTACCTAATGCCTTCTGAAAACTTTTCCAAAATCTTGAAGTAAAGCGAGGGTCCTGATATAAAATAATAGACATTGGCACTCCATGAAGGTTGACTATCACATTAATATACAATTCAACAAGTCTATCCATCGAATAATTAACTCGAATGGGAAGGAAATGAGCTGATTTGGTTAATGGATCAATAATGAGACTTCAAATTCTGATACATCTTATTGCTTTTGGGATGTACAGTATACGTAGTATTGTGAGCTTCACTAAGTATACACTTCTTTAGTTCCTTCACATCAGGTACACACAATCGACCTCTATAATACAATCCACCATCTTCTATTACAACATAATCGGGCTTTTCACCTTCATGCACTTGTTTCAAAAGTTCTAACAACTTTTGATTTTGTTTTTGAGCTTCTATCACTCTTCGCTTTATGGTTGGTTAAACCTTCAATTTTGCGAACATAACACATTATATCATTTAATTTATTTAATTTATATATACTTATAGTACTATAATATTCTATCGGATACCACGTTAGCTTTTCCAGGATGATAATCGATGATGCAATCATAGTCTTTAATCAATTCCATCCACTTCCTCTGTCTTAAGTTAAGTTCTTTTTGTGTTGGCAAGTATTTTAAACTTTTATGATTAGTGAAAATATAACATCTTTCACCATATAAGTAATGTCGCCAAATCTTAAGAGCAAATACAATAGTAGGTAACTCCAAATCATGTGTAGGGTAATTAAATTCATGAGATTTTAATTGCCTAGAAGCATAAGTAATTACCTTAACCTGTCCCTGATGAGAAGCATCACTATAAATAACATAGTCTTTATCTGGAGTCGATAGTGTCAATACAGGCACTTTAGTTAACATTGCCTTCAATTGTTCAAAACTAGCTTGACACTGAGCATTCCACTCAAATTTAGTTTCTTTTCTAAGAAGCTTAGTTAAAGGGAGTGCTACCTTTGAAAACCCTTGCATAAATCTTCTGTAGTATCCAGCTAACCCAAGAAAACTCCAGACTTCTATTATATTCTTTGGTGGCTGCAAATTCAAAATAGTCTCAATATTACTTGGATCCACACGAATACCATTAGATGACACTATGTGACCTAGAAATGCCACTTCCATCAACCAAAAATCACACTTCAACAGTTTAGCAAACAATTGATTCTCCCTTAGTGTCTGTAGTACAATTCTCAAATGCTTATCATACTCCTCTCTATTTTTGAAATAAACCAGTATATCATTAATGAAAACAACTACAAGCTGATCTAAATAGGGTTTAAAGACTTAATTTATCAAGTCCATAAAAAGCTACTGGAGCATTAGTTAAACCAAAGGGCATAACTAAAAATTCATAATGTCCATATCAAGTTTCGAAAGTTATCTTCGGAATATCTACTTCTTTAACTTTCATCTGGTAATAACCCGATTTAAGATTAATTTTAGAGAAAACACCTGCTCCCCTCAACTGATCAAATAAGTCATCAATCCTAGGTAACAGGTATTTATTCTTAATAGTCACTTTATTCAACTATTGATAATCTATACACAATCTTAAGGTACCATCCTTCTTCTTCACAAATAAAAGTGGTGCGCCTCAAGGTGATACATTAGGTCTTATGAAACCCTTACCAAGTAATTCATGTAGTTGTACTTTAATTCTTTTAGTTCCAGAGGTGCCATTCTATAAGGTGGAATAGAAATTGGTGTTGTACCTGAAACTACATCAATATCAAATTCTACCCCCTCTCTGGTAGTATTCCAGGTAATTCTTCCAAAAAAAATCTAAAAACTCACTCATGGTGGTTATGTCTCCTAAAACCTTGGTTGAATGTCATGTATCATTAACAAAAGCAAGGTAAGCTTCACACTTCTTCCCAATCAACTTTCTAGCTTTAGCTGCAGATATTAAACTAGAAGGGTAAAATTGTTTTTCTCCTTGAATTATAATTTCACCATAATCTGGAATCTTAAAAGTCACAACTTTATTACAGCAGTCCATAACTGCTTGATGTCGAGACAACCAATCCATTCCCAAGATTACATCAAAGTCATGGAATGGAAGTTCAATCAAATCATCAAGAAGTTCTACATCATGAACTCTAAGTGAACAATTTTGATATACTCTGTTTACCCTCACACTATGGCCTAAGGGATTAGTAACTTCTATCTCATAATCAAGTTTATCAACACACATTTTCTTCCATGAAGCTATAGATGTACATATATAAGAATATGTAGAACCAGGATCTAATAGTGCATACACATCAAGACCAAGTAAAGAAAATTTACCAACTACAACATCAGGAGCATCCTGGTCCTCCATAACTTTCATGGCATAAGCCCTAGTTGGAGCCCTGCCTGGAGTATGAGGTCTATCCACTTTTTCTGATCCTCTCCGCTGACTAACACTGGGTCGAACATCTCTACCTGTCCTACGACCCAATTGAGACCTCTGTACAAAACTATGTCCTTCAATAACTTCTAGTTCTTTTATTGTTGTACATATTTGATTTTATGCTCCAAAGAACCACATTTCAAACAAGACCCTTTTTGGTACCAACAATCTTCACTTGCATGGCCTTTACCACAATATTTGACAAGTTGTAGTAACAGCCCTGGAAGATGAGCCTGTATCCACTCCAAACCTACCACCTCTAGACCTTTGAAAATTAGCTCCACTTCCTCTACCAGATCCTCGGGTTTGGGCTTGAATATTTCTGTCTTTTTTGGCCACCTTGCTATTGTTCACTAGAAAATCCCTTCTTTGTTTGTTGTCTTCTTCCTTACTCTTGTTTAATCTCATTTTTTATAGAAAACTGCAACATTAACAAGAGTAGAAAACTCTTTAATCCTCATCGCTACTAAATACACCCGGATCTGACTGTTCAAACCCTATTCAAACCACTTACACTTCTCTTCCTCAAATGTAACTAACTCTGAAAAATATTTACTGAGGCAAATAAACTACCTATTATATTCAAACACAGATGATTGTCTTTGTTTAAGATATCAAAACTCCCAGCACTTCTCCTCTAAATAAATCTTACTAGTATATTTCTTTTTAAATTCTTCTTGGAAAAATACCTGAGTGAGTATATTTGTGGGTACACTTTTCTGCTTTGTATCCCACCAGGCATAAGCTTGTTCTTGTAACAAGGAAACTTCACTCTCTAATCTTTCCTCATCAGTACAATGCAGAATATCAAAAACTCTCACAATCCTCTCCATCCAATACTCTGCTACTGAAGACTCATTAGTATCACAAGCTTTAAAATCTTATGCTCACAATTTCCTAATTCTCTCCAACGGAGATCTTCAGGACACTGGTGGTGGAGGTTGCGCAGGAGGAGCAACTCCTACAATTTTCCTGAGAGCTTTCCCCATATTTCTTACAAATTGGGGGGTCTAATGGCACTTGTTCCGTAGAAGGCTCCGATGACTATTGATTCCCTACAATAGCTTGGCTAGGTGAGGACGCAACTTGTTCCTCTACACCTTGACGGGATTTAGAGGCCATCTTATACCTTTAAACATTAAAAATCAACTGCATCAAACATTTAATCAATTATATAGTTCACAGTTCACATGGCAATGATAGTTGTACTTCTCTTTTCTTTTAACCCACAAACTTAGGACCGCCTAAACCTGCTCTGATACCACTAAATGTAATACCCCTTACATAGACTATACACTTAACTACATAGGAAATGTCACCTAACATTCACACTTGTCTACGTTTGTATCACAAAAATTTAACCAAAATACTTCTATGTATTAATACAGTTTTTACGCTTTCAAAGAACTACTATAAACAATTCAATATTACAAACATATATCTATTAATTTATAAGAACTCCTATTGTTAATTTACATTATTATAATTCTCAACTACTCTCAAACTTGTACAACTATCATACAAAATTATACAGTACCGCCATGTGAACTATACAAAACACAATATTTACAATATTTTTTATTGAACCTTGGTGTTGCAGTTGACCAGAAACGTATATCACTCACTTTGTAGTATCAACTCTTCTTGTTTGATCTGCACATCAGAAAATAATTGTAACACGCTAAGCAAAGCTTAGTGGTGCTTATGTATTCACAATATGCAAGAAAAATTAAAGAAAAAAGAACCATATATAATTTCCTAATTCTCTCCAACGGAGATCTTCAGGACACTGGTGGTGGAGGTTGCGCAGGAGGAGCAACTCCTACAATTTTCCTGAGAGCTTCCCCCATATTTCTTACAAATTGGGGGGTCTAATGGCACTTGTTCCGTAGAAGGCTCTGATGACTATTGATTCCCTACAATAGCTTGGCTAGGTGAGGACGCAACTTGTTCCTCTACACCTTGACGGGATTTAGAGGCCATCTTATACCTTTAAACATTAAAAATCAACTGCATCAAACATTTAATCAATTATATAGTTCACAGTTCACATGGCAATGATAGTTGTACTTCTCTTTTCTTTTAACCCACAAACTTAGGATCGCCTAAACCTGCTCTGATACCACTAAATGTAATACCCCTTACATAGACTATACACTTAACTACATAGGAAATGTCACCTAACATTCACACTTGTCTACGTTTGTATCACAAAAATTTAACCAAAATACTTCTATGTATTAATACAGTTTTTCAAAGAACTACTATAAACAATTCAATATTACAAACATATATCTATTAATTTATAAGAACTCCTATTGTTAATTTACATTATTATAATTCTCAACTACTCTCAAACTTGTACAACTATCATACAAAATTATACAGTACTGCCATGTGAACTATACAAAACACAGTATTTACAATATTGTTTATTGAACCTTGGTGTTGCAGTTGACCAGAAACGTATATCACTCACTCTGTAGTATCAACTCTTCTTGTTTGATCTGCACATCAGAAAATAATTGTAACACGCTAAGCAAAGCTTAGTGGTGCTTATGTATTCACAATATGGAAGAAAAATTAAAGAAAAAAGAACCATATATAATTTCCTAATTCTCTCCAACGGAGATCTTCAGGACACTGGTGGTGGAGGTTGCGCAGCAACTCCTACAATTTTCCTGAGAGCTTCCCCCATATTTCTTACAAATTGGGGGGTCTAATGGCACTTGTTCCATAGAAGGCTCCGATGACTATTGATTCCCTACAATAGCTTGGCTAGGTGAGGACGCAACTTGTTCCTCTACACCTTGACGAGATTTAGAGGCCATCTTATACCTTTAAACATTAAAAATCAACTGCATCAAACATTTAATCAATTATATAGTTCACAGTTCACATGGCAATGATAGTTGTACTTCTCTTTTCTTTTAACCCACAAACTTAGGACCGCCTAAACCTGCTCTGATACCACTAAATGTAATACCCCTTACATAGACTATACACTTAACTACATAGGAAATGTCACCTAACATTCACACTTGTCTACGTTTGTATCACAAAAATTTAACCAAAATACTTCTATGTATTAATACAGTTTTTCAAAGAACTACTATAAACAATTCAATATTACAAACATATATCTATTAATTTATAAGAACTCCTATTGTTAATTTACATTATTATAATTCTCAACTACTCTCAAACTTGTACAACTATCATACAAAATTATACAGTACCGCCATGTGAACTATACAAAACACAGTATTTACAATATTGTTTATTGAACCTTGGTGTTGCAGTTGACCAGAAACGTATATCACTCACTCTGTAGTATCAACTCTTCTTGTTTGATCTGCACATCAGAAAATAATTGTAACACGCTAAGCAAAGCTTAGTGGTGCTTTTGTATTCACAATATGCAAGAAAAATTAAAGAAAAAAGAACCATATATAAAATGATTTAGGAATAATGGATAGTAGTACTTTTAGAACAATAAATTAATAAATTCATTTATACTTGAAATACGAACACAATTGAATTTCAGAATCAATTCATTCAACAACATCCATATAGCATATTATTTTCAAAGTAGATAACTTCTTTAATTATGCCCATACACACTGAAATCAGATCCTAGATTTGGATAATGGGTCACTGTTGACAATTTAATGCCCACTGTATAAGTTTTGGCCAATGGCCCACTACAGCATGAATGCCCACTGAATATAATGACATAGAGTGTCCATTGATGGCATAGACTGCCCACTATCACTTTGGATATCCTCTCTTTGGCTAGCCGTTCAATCCCAAGCTAGATCTAAAATCAGTATGATAGGGCAATTCAATAGTTGTTAATAAACATTAAATTATGCACAATACTTCAATGGAATAGTTCTTTGATCAACACTTGGTATCACACATATTTTATCATATATTCAAATAAATATTTTACACTACTTGTTAAGGTTAACTTCAAAAAGAAATCCTTTACACTTTGAGAACTTATAATTGTTACGGCTAGAATTACAAATGAAAAACAAAGCAAAAAGTTATTTTGAGCAATTTCTTCAAGTGACATGCCCAGTGACATAGGCGTGTCATTGACCGTGTCATAAGCTCATTTTCACAGAAGCTTTGGCACATCCAACGATACAGGCATGTCTTCGACCATGTCATTTAAGTTGCATTACAGTAGCTACGACATGCTCATTGACACGGGCGTGTCACTAGCCATGTCATTTATCTTTTATCACAGTAGATATGACACGTCCACTGACACAGGCGTGTTACTGGTTGTGTCCTCAATATTGAATCACAGTATCATTGACATGCCCAGTGACATGGCCGTGTCACTGGTGGTGTCAGTCAAAACTCTGTATTTTGAACACTTATCAACTTAAACTCCATATATCCAAATTTATGATGTCAATGGTTCAAAACTAGTTTCTTTAACATAGAAAGAGCATATATCAAATATTTTTTCAGTAAAAACTCATCAAAATAACTCAATCAATCATTTTAAATAATAAAATTCATAGAAATTTAGATAGTTGCAAATCAAAAAATACATAAGAACATACCTCTTCAAACTATTCTTTTTTCTCTAATCACTTATTGATAATCTCAACTTTTCCAGCTAAATCTTTTAAAAATCTATAACTAGTTGTGATTTTCTCTTAAGTTTTAATTAAAGTCTTGGAAAGAAGGAAGAAAGAAAGAGTTTTGATAGTGAAGGTGGTAATGAACATGAAAAGAGGGAAGAAGAAGAAAGAAACTTCTATATAAATACACCTGTCCATACACTTATATATGCAGCTTAATCTAGTATGGCCAATCTCATCTTAGTTATGGTGCACCCTCTTTCTTATCCTTTGATTCTAATTCAATTCTTAGTCTCATAAACTCGAAAAAAAATACATAATGTTTTCAGTAAATTTTTAAGATCCACTATTTATATCACTTATCCATATCACTTACATCATAATTCACTATCAATTATCAATATTAAATCAAAGTTTAGTATTTAGAATTTTAAACATTACAAATATTATCAATATTATTATTAAACTATAAAAATTAATGAGTTAAAATTAATGATTATATATTATAATATTCAAAATACTTAACAAATATAGGGGAATTGGAAGAGTGAGTTAATTGGAATAATACTCATTGGAGTATTTTTTTGAAAATTTGGAAAATGTTCAATGTATGTTGAAATTTCATTATAATTTAAGAATCTTTCATATGCATTCTTTCCTTATCATAGTCCTATAGTAGCTTGACAATTTTAGGATATTTCTTAGTTAATGATTATTCTTATATCGCTTAGGAGGGAATTCTGCTACTGAGGCATATCATAGAAGTGATTCTGTTGGTTAGATAAAAATGACTTTTGATCCAGGTGAGTGGATAATTATATAAATTGGTATTTTATTAAATTATATATATATATATATATATGATTTGTTAAAATTATTTTGTGATGAAATTCAGTTTATGAAGGAATTGAAAGGAGAAAATCTTATTTATGAACATATTTAAAATGGGAACAAATAATAGTAAGTTGATGTTTGAATTATGAAAATGATGATTGTTTATGAATACAGCTGAATAAATGCTATGAATACACTCATTATATATTTTCTAATAGAGATACTTGTGATGACGTAGTGTTAGATGCATTGACGGATTATGAATATGATATTGTCTTTGGGACAATGTTTAACCTACATAGAGCCTTTAGAACGTATATCAGGTGGTTCACCCTTTAAGAGCAGCTCTGCTTATATGCATGACCATGATTATTTGCTCTTAGGTTGTTAGCATTATCATTGCACCTAAGATGTTAGGATTTGCTCTTAGGTTGCAAATAAATATCATTAGCGCCATGTTATGTAATCTATGGAGTATATATTTTGAGTGTATGAAGATATATGTTAAGTTTTATAAAATGATATTATGAAATTATGTTTCGTTAAGAAATATAGTTATTATGCAGTTGTATGAATTTTTATTAGCAACTATATGAGAAAAACTTATTTGGTCCCACTTTGTTATATAATTATCTTCTTATTGAGTAGTTATACACATCTCATTCATATATTATCATTTTTAGATATATTTGGGAAATAACTTAGTAGAATTCAATAGAGCATAAATTCTTTCCTTTCAAATTATTCTACATATGAAGAAGTTGGGTCGACAGTATAGCATTTGATGTCTAATCTTATTTTTTGAAATTATTTAAATTATTGTAAGGACAATATTAAGATTGTCTTTAATGATGTAAAAATGGTGACATGTATTTTAGACGATGATAGAAGTATTATATATTTTCATGGCTATAGGTTTATGAAGGACATGAGTATTTAAATTAGAAATGGAGATTTATAGCAGGTTAAGTCTACCCTAGCTTTGGAGAGTTAGGGTGTGACATTTGTTGTGTGTATATTTTATATATGTTGTGTATATAATGTGTATATGCTTATTTTGAGTGCTTATATTAAGAATATAACATAAAATAATTATTTTTGAATAAATATATATAAATAAAAATTAAAAAAATAAAAAAAATTCACTGTTGAAAAAAATTGAAAATGAAAAAAAGAACATGGTTTCAGTTAAATTAAAAATATCTTTCAAGTTCGTAGTTTTGAAAAAAGGTACTAAAATCATCTATACGATAATTTGCTTTGATGATGGGTTCCATGGGCCCCAACAAATTTCAACATATTTAAAATAGAGGTAATGAATTTTTTATCATTGGACCCCAACTAAAACAAATGGACCTTAATTAATTATAGACTATTAAAAATACAACTCATACAAGACCTAATAAAAGCACAACTCATACAACCTTAAATTACACCTAACTAATTAATTTTAATTAATCTAAAAAGGCAAATATTTTATTAAATAACTAAAACTCCTTTATCATTCAACAAAAATAATATTCTCAGTTCCCATTTGTGGTTTTTATAGAGAAAAGAATCCTTCAAACTATTTCAAATGAGTCTATGCATGATAAATCGTTTTCAAGTTATGAAAACTCGTAAAGAACAATTATAAAAGAATGTTAATGTTTTAGTTTTTAGTTTTTATTATATTTATATATAAATATATTGCTACTTTGTTTTTGATATTTAAATTATATGGACTCCAACTAGTATTTTTTCTGCATTCACTATTGAATATAAATATTCTAATAAAAATAAATAATTGACAAAGAATATTATAAGTTCTACATATAACATTAGAAATATATTTATATTTTGTAAAACATAATTGATAAAGAATATGATAAGTCATAAATAATACTAAGTCTTGCTATAATTAACATATAACATATAAATATATATGATATATAATAAACACTATAAACATATTGATATAAAATATTATATAAGTTTATATTAATTATACATAATATATAATTAGATTTATCATATATTAATATGATAAATTTAAAAAAAAATGAGTAGTTGATTTTAATTTTATTTATTTAAAATTTTTTATATATTAAACATTTATTAAGTTAAAATTAGGTCGTTTTAACACCAAATTACATATTATTATTATTATTATTATTATTATTATTATTATTATTATTATTATATTTTACTATTTTTTAATATATTTTACTTTTTACACTTAGAAATAATAAAATTTAATATGGGGTGATGAATAATGTAAATGTATAATTAGAAATGAGTTTAGGTAATGAAATAATCCCACCCAAACATGTTTGAATAACATAAATTTTCAAATTTTTAAATATTATTATTTTTTAATTTATGAAGTATTTTTTTTGTTTCATTATATATATATATAATAACAAGTTTTGAAAAATGTATTTTCCCACTAAAATATGACTTTTCTTAATATAATTCCACCTTTTAATTTGATCAAATAGGTGTTGCAACTATTTTTGTATCAAATCAATCCAAGCCAGACTTAAATAAATGTTGATCTTACATTGCAATCTTATGTGGCAGGCTTATTCCCATTCACCTCAATAACATAAAACTCACTGTTCTGTATTGAACATTCTTACCTGAGCTTGAAAACGGTGTTGTTACAATGAGCTTGAAGAAAACAAGTCAATTGAATGATGGGTGACGAATACACCAAAAAAAAAAAAAAAACCTATTCTTGGGCAAAATAAAAATTATAAAAGCGTCGAATAGGGTCAAATCTTCAGGGAATTAATTACTTAAATTAATTTCTCTTGAAAACCTAAGGTAGAAGCTAAATAAAATTAAATGGGGAGTTTTATGATAAGTACAAAGTGACCTTATATTTTCTATCATATTTAGTATATAATTGACTTGAATTAATCTATTCTAAGCTTATTTTTGTGTTTTTATTTTATTATTCTATAATTAAGCTTAGTTTAAATTAATTTCTTGAAAGTGTACCTAAACTAGAATTTTTAAGTAAAATTGGATCTTCAGAGCTTCAAGTATAATTTTGGTGGTTTTAAAGTGAAAAATTGGAAAAAGTAATCTTCATGAAGTTGATAGAGGACATCTTAAAATTTTCAGAGAGTCTTAGTTCATTAAATTATAAGTTCGTTTGAGCTTCCAACTATAAAGTCGAAGTTGGGCTTAAATTTGAGAAGTAGAAGTCCAACTAATAGTAATTGTACCATAATTGTAGTGTATAAACTCTAAATAAGGTGATTCAAAGCTAAAATATCTACTCTTCTGGGGATAAAATTTTGATGAAGGAGTCAATTGGAGATAAGGATACTATCTGATAGAAAATCAAGTTTGAAGTTTGAATTCAAACGCTGGGCAGAAGCTGAGTAGAAGTATAGTTTGAAGTAGTTGAGAGAGACAACTTGAAGGGGGACATGAACAATAACGTGGGGAGTATCCAGAGGTAATTTTCTACTACACTTTTTCATCTTTCAAGGAGAGATTAGTTTTTTCACCATTGGAGATCAAAAGAAAGAAGAAAATTGGGCTTGAGGATAACTTCATCATCTCAACTAGACTATTCATCCATCTAGTTTGAACTCTCTATTTTGGTTTATGTTTTATTTCAAGTCTTTGTTCTGTTATTGTTTTTGAATATTAGAATTATAGATTTAATTTTTATTTTCTTAATTATTATGATCTTTCTGTTTAAATTAGCCATGAGTAACTAATTCCCTTTGTGGGATTAGGTGGATTTAGGATTATGAATAATGGGTATTACTTAAATCAATTACTACTTATTTCTTGAGATTAAAGTTTTGTTGATTTCATTCTTAATGCTTGTGATTGACTGACCACCAATTGCATGTTCGATTGAAATCATATATTGAGTGAAAGCTAGGTATGATTTTAGATTAAGAAATCAACAACTTAAGAAAATTCTATTTAGAGATAAAAGAATAATCTTAAGACCAATTTAGTTCCTTTGAGCCTTATAGTTGCTTTTAATTTATTGTTCATGAAAATAAATTTAATAAATTACTTCAACCACTGATTTTCTTGCTTGAAAAAGAGAAAAATTAAGACTTAAGGAATTGATAACTTTGATTCAAGAAAAAATTGAATTAGTTTGAAAAAATATTTTTATCCATTTGAAATAATTCTAATGAAACATAATCCTACTGTTTATCTCAAATATTTGAATTTAATTATTTGAATTTTACCTTTAAATTTGAATCAATAAATAACCATCCTAGATTATTTCATCTTGAATTTGAATTTGAATATTAATTTAATTTTTGAATTTAAATTTAATTTAAGGATTAAGTATTTAATTTTTTTTAGAAAATATAAAGTTAATCAATTAGTTTTCAGATAATAGTTGATTTGAATTTAGTTAGTCAAATTGTTCCTTCCCTGTGGGATCGACTTTTACTTACACTTTATTACTTATTATGAACCGTGCACTTGTAGTTTAAAAATCAATACTCATAAATCGATCAATAAGTTATTGGTGCCGTTGCTTGGGAAGGAAAAATTAATTTGATAATAGTAAGTTCAAAGAAATTATTAATTTGGAATTTATTTTAATTATTTTCTTTTGCTTCTCTACATGAATTTTATGTGCAGTAATCAACAAGCTATTTTAGAAGATTTTAATCCAAAAATCGAAAAGTAGTGCAGAGAAAATAATAGAGCAAGAAGAGAGAGACTTGGCCTAGAAAGAGAAAAAATGGAACAAATTCAGGCACAAGAGTCTATAGAAGAAGAAAGTGGAGTTGAAGTACGGGAAGCTAGTGACAAAAAAGTCAGTATGGATGACCCACAAGATCAAATTCAACTAAGAAATCTAACTCTGAGAGAACATGCCATGCCTAATGCTTAGATTGGATCAAACATCACTCGACCTACAGTGAATGCTAACAATTTTGAACTTAAACTAGCTCTTATCAACATGGCTCAACAATAGCTTTTCTATGGCTTGAATAAGGAAGATGCTATTGCTTACTTGGCAAATTTCCTAGAAATTTAATTTCCTAGAAATTTATGCCACAATCAAGATGATGGAGTCAGTGATGATGCAATTAGTCTATGCCTTTTTCCTTTCTCATTAAAGGATAAGGCAAAAGCTTGGTTGCAAGGACAAACTACTGGAACTTTTACCACATGGGATGATATGTCCAAATGATTTTTGGCAAAATATTTCCTCTTAGTAAGACTACAAAATTCAGAAATGACAAAGCCAGTTTTGTGTAGTTTGATGGAGAGTCACTTTATGAATCATGGGAGAGATTTAAAGACCTTTAAAGGAAGTACCCTTACCACGTGATTCTAGAATAGTTGATTGTACAAAATTTTTATAATGGAATAACAAGGCCATTGAGAAGTATAATAGATGCAGCTTTTGGAGGTGCTTTAATGAACAAAAATACAGCTGAAGCTTTGGAACTACATGAATCCATGGTAGCAAACTATTATCATTGGTCTAGTGAGAGGTCTTTACCCAAGAAGGTAGTCGGTGTGCATAAAGTAGATAGAATATCATTACTTTCAGCTAAAGTTGATGCCTTAACTAGGAAGTTGAAACATGTTAATCTTGCCATTGTAGGTTGTGAAGTGTGTGGTGGAAATCACCAATCTTTTGGATGCCCAGCTCAAGATCAAGTAAATTGTGTTGGGAATCAAAATAGAGCTCAACCAATGCCTTATGGAAATACATACAATCGTAGTTGGAAAAACCATCCTAATTTATCTTAGGGTTGAAATCAAGGTAATCAAGGAACCAATTCAACCAAAGAGGAATGAACCAACCACCATTTCCAAATCGTGGACAAGGTCGAGCTAATTACTATGATAATAAGATGGGATATGAGGCTGCTTTAGAAAAATTTATTACTGTTTATGGTGAAAGGTTTGACAAATTAGACAAGCAATATGATCGATTGGAAGGTAGGATGGATCAAATTGCTAGTCAAACTAGGAACCTTGAAGTGCAAATTAGGCAAATAGCGAGTTCTTCTAATTTGAGAAGTCAAGGAGCTCTTCCTAGTAAAACAAAAATAAATCCCAAGGAATATTGCAAAGCAATTACACTTAGAGGTGTGAAGGAGTTACAAGAGATAGTACCAAAGAAGGTTGAATAAGAAAGAGAAAGTAAAGAAATTAAAGAAGATAAGCAACATAAAGAGAGTGAGACTAAAAACAACAAACTGAGACACTCCCATCAAAAATAAAAGTGAAGCCCTATGTACCACCTGTACCATTTTCTCAAAGGCTTTAAAAGCAAAAAACGGAGAAGCAATATGAAAAATTTCTTGAAGTATTTAAACAATTAAGAATTAACATTCCTTTTGCAGATGCTCTTACTCAAATGCCTTCATATGTCAAATTTTTAAAGGAGATTCTTTCTAACAAGATATCTATTAAAGAAAATGCAAGAGTTTTCCTCACTGAAGAATGCAATGTTGTGATCCTGAACATACTTCCATCTAAATTAAAAGATGTAAGGAGTTTTTCTATACCTTGCACTATTGGTGAATTTGACTTTAGTAGAGCTTTATGGGATTTAGGTACAAGTGTAAGTCTAATGCAAAATTCAATTTTCAAGAAGCTCGGATTCACATATTTGAAGCCTACAAGGATGACACTTTAATTGGAAGATCGTTCTGTAAAATTGCCTTTGGGAATTAATAAGAATGTGTTGGTTAAAATTGATAAATTTTATATTCCTGTTGATTTTGTTATTCTTGAAATGGAAGAGGATATTAAAATTCCTCTAATCTTAGGGAGACCATTTTTTGCTACTGTAGGGGCTATGATAGATGTTAAGGGAGGTAAGTTAACTTTGCAAGTGGGTGAAGTGAAAGTAGAGTTCAATCTTAATGAGTCCATGAAAGAAATAAGATTTATGGATGATTGTTTTAGAGTTGATGTTATTGATGAGTCAGTTCAAGAAGACTATGAGAGGATCCTTTAGAGGCTTGTTTAACTCGTAGCATAACTCAAGAAGGTGACAATTAAGAGATTACGGCTTGTGCTTATACCTTGCAGATGACACCACCCATAGCTTTTAGGGGATTTGAAGAAATAGGGAAATCTACACCTTTACCACCCCCTTCAATTGAGAGACCACCTATTCTTAAGATGAAACCATTGCCTTCTCTTTTGAAATATGTCTTTTTAGGACCCAATGAAAGCCTTTAAATAATTATAAATGTTCAATTATTCGAGAACCAATTAGAATAAATATTAGGTGCAATTAAGCAATTTAAGAAGGCTATAGGTTGGACTATTTCAGATATCAAGGATATTAGTCCATCTTTGTGTATGCATAGGATTATGATGGAGGATGATTGTAAACCGGTTGTGGATGCATAGAGAAGATTGAACCTAAATATGAAGGAGGTTGTTAAGAATGAAATTACTAAGCTATTAGATGCAGAGATTATTTACCCAATTTCGGATAGTCCTTGGGTAAGCCTGATACATGTGGTACCAAAGAAAGGGGGGATGACAGTTGTTAAAAATGAAAGAGATGAGTTGATTCCATTGACAAGTATGGGTTGGCGAGTGTGTATAAATTATAGAAAACTAAATAAAGCCACTCATAAGGATCATTTTCCATTGCCTTTTATTGATCAAATATTGGAGCGGTTAGCTGGTAATTCATTTTTCTATTTGTTGGATGGATATTCAGGGTATTTCTAGATACCAATAGCTCCAGAAGATTAAGATAAGACAAATTTACTTGTCCATTTGGTACTTTTACTTATGCAATGCACCTGATAACAAGTAAAATCCACACATATTTAAGATATTATTTGGGCTTGTTATTAAAATGATTCTACTGATTTCTAAGCATTTTTGTAGAAAAATTCACAAGAAGAAGGCCTTGAGTCAGATGAAGAAAAGTTGAGAAAAAGCTGAAAATTTACAAAAAAAAAATGTACAGACACGACCCTTGGGCAAGAGCCTTGGGCAAAGTTGACTACATATCTGACCTGACAGTTTTGAAAAATCTGACAGCTGGCATCTGATCTAATTTGATGATTTTGAGATATGATTTTGGCAGCATTTGGAAGGATGTATCTAATATTATAATCCCTTATTAATTAGAAATTTAACTTGGGAAAATATTCTTATTTTATTTTATTATTATTCTTTAAGTTTTCCTAGTTAGAGACAAATTAGGAAATTTTTATTTGAAAAGATATATATACTGATTGTACCAACAACCCTAGAGGACTTTTGATATATTGTGGCTATTGCGCCTTTACCATATTCCAAAGATTATGTAATCTAATCTTACATATTGGTTGAAGGTTAATCAAAGTTCATATTAAAGAATTGTGAGATCTAAACAATTTATCTTTTCTCTTCTTTATTATTCAATATTTATATAAATATTTGTGGTTTAAATTAATTGTTGTTTACTAATTAATCAAAAGGATCCATTACTTGATTAGTGAAATAACATATAGCTATTCAAAATTCTTGAATCCGTAATTGTTCTTGATATTTTGATTCAAGTAGCAATTAGGTTTATCCTAAGAGATTATGTAATCTAATTAAATAAATCTCAAAGTTAGGTTTATTGGTTAGAATAAGGTCCTTTTAGTTCTTAAGGCTGTCAATAATTAGATTCTAATGACATTTCTATAGGATAGGTTATTGGCAAGAGTTAACTAGAGAACGTTTCCTGGTTAATTTAAAACCTAAGGAAAGATTGGTGTTGAGACCGTGTCCAATACTATAACTGGTTTATTGAATAATTAAAAAGAAAATGATCTTTGAATCTATGATCAATTTGATAATTGAACTAAGATTATTCCTCAACTAAGGTTTCTCTCATTGAATTTTTTTAATTATTATTTTCATCTTTAATTTAATTGGTAAAATTTATTCCTGAATTTTATTTGGATTTTAATATTATTCAAAACCTCATTTTTTTATTTTTCCTATTTTCATCAATTTTTCTTGGTTCTAAAAAAATAAGAGTAAGTAACAATTTCTTGAGGTTCGATAGCCTATTCACTACTTTTACAAAATTAATTGTGTTAGGAATAGGAATTTATTTTTAGTGGATTCGACACCCATCAAATTTTAGCATCATTGTTGGGGAATTGTTTTAACTTATTTTATTTCTTTTCATGACGAGGTCTGATCGTGGCGAAGAGTTTCTTTACTATCCTGAAATAGATAAGACTGCTAAAGGCTTGAGAAAGAAAACTAAATTACAATGACAAGCCTCAGCAGCTGATTGGCTGGCCCACACCCAACACCCACAGTAATTTTTTTGCCAGCGCACTTTTGCACGCCCATCCCGCATGCAGTTTTGACAAAATCCTATTCTACTTGGTTTCTAATTTTATTTCCTAAAAGGTTTTTATTTTGTTAGCCAATTAGGATTAAGTTTATGATCTTTTCTTATAAATACCACATTAAAGACACAGAATTAAGGATCAGAAATTTTTTACTTGACTTTGGACTTTTGGATTTTTTTCGGCCAATCTCAAGCTTGAAAGATCAAGAGGCAGCAAACAACAAACACTCCATCAAAGGCAGCCAATACTGTCTTTATTATTGTTCAACCACAATTCAAAGATTGTGGTGGAACCAACAACGGAGGTTTGAATCTCTATTTTCTTTGTTTATATTTACATTAGCTTCATCAAGTTGGATTAATTATTTCATCTTACAATTTGATCAATTATTCTACAAAACATCCAAACTTTATTTGAAACCCTAAAAATATTTCTTAAAAAATCCTAAATTTTAATATTATTTTCATATAACTTTCGAAACCCTAAATCCAAAACATCCATTCTTTAGATTCAAATCCTAATTTATTTCAAATCTAACCTTTATATTCAAACATCTATTAGCCATGTTATTTCTTTAAAATGTTTCTCAACTAATTAAACTAGTATATGCAAAATCCTAATTGTTAAACATAAAACCCAAGAAACCCTAATTGATGCATGAACCCTGAAGTTATATATTTACTGTTTTATACAAATTAGATGAATGTTTATTATACATTTTGATTGATGTTTGATGTCTTTGATGAATGATTTATCCATGATGAATGTTTGTTTACTTTTATTAATTTGTTTTGATTTCAAAACCTTGTAAGAGGTATGTTTCCATATGTTGGGTACTTAATGTATTAAGCATCGTGTAATTTAAATTGCTTTTATATTTTGGACCAATATAAAGGACACGTTTCCATCTTTTGGTGGGTGTTCTATTTAGTTTTAGACATGGACAATGTAAAGACATGTTTTCATCCTTGGATGGGTGTCCATTTATTTGCTTTGTTTGGACATTACTTTGATTTTAATATAATGATGCTTTATTTTAATTGTTGCATATAATATGGATAATATTGTTATATTTAAGAATTTTATAATATTAAGACCTGCAAAGGAGGCCGGTTCCAATGAACCGAAATTTTGTGGGGGTGCTGGGCCATTTCTCACCTTCCCCTCACGTACCCAACTTTTCGAACCCATTAAGGGGGTGGAGATTCCTTAGGAATCGAGTCATCCACCCCTTTCTTTTTTTCAACTCATTTGGGTGGCAACTCCATTTTCTCCGGGCTTAGGCCTGTGTTCTCTAAGGCCCCGAGCCTAAACAGTGCTGAAGTCGCAAGAACCATTCCACCGGGAGTGGGGGAGAAAATCCCCGCTCACAGTGGTGACTCCACTGGGGATAAGAGAAGTTAATTTCGTTGGTCTTTATATTATTCTATTCTTTCTTATTATGATATTATCCATTGCATCATATTAGTTTGCATCGTGTACGTGAGTTAGGATCTCCGTGTTACCCGTGTTGTGTTATATAAAGGATACCATACTTTCACTCAAGGTATGGAGATCGAGCATGGCATAACCACTCATAGCCTTATACCTTTTAGTATATCATTGCTATGGGAACCTAAGCCTTTTAACCCAAAGATTAAAGCTCATGTAATTGGCCTAGTTACTTTCCTTAGGTTTTTATTCCAAATGCTTATTGTTTGACTATGGTTAATTTATCTTAGCTTAAATAATGGCTTATTTAATTTGTTCTTTTTCTAATATGACCTAAGTACATTGTAAGCTCAAAATAATTTTTTCTTTAAAGTCTAAAAGACCAAAGCTATTTTCAAAACTTTTCAAGATGGTCTTTAGACATAAAATTTTTCTAAAAACAAATCAAAAATTCTTTTCTCATGACTCAAATAAAAAGTCAAAGATCCATTTTTTCTTGAAATCTTTTTACAATTGGCTTAGAAACAAAATTATTTTCCTTTAAAAGAGCTTACAAATTATTTAGGTCAATTATGAAATATTAAAAATCAATTGTGAGCCTAATTTATACTAAGAATTATTAATAATGAGCTTGTTTTTGGCATGAATCATTAGTTACTTTTTTCAAGTGAGAAATCTATTTATAATAAACCTCTTAATTTAGTTTTAATCCAATATAGCATAAAAGCTACTATAGTTGGTTGAATGGATTAAGACCTAATTAATGAAAATTATCATGAACTAATTTTCATTTTTGAAAATATAACTATTGGTTGAAATGTCCTAGGGAAATATTCAAAAAGAAGATACCCCATGTTGGTATTTTGTTAACCATAAACCTAGAAAAAGAGACTCGCCATCCGTATGTGGAAGTTATAAGGTTGGAAGGAACGTTCTAATTATCTTTCTTTGTTTATTGTTTGTGCATACATGCATACATACATTTGCATCTCATATCATTGATCCTTTCTGGCTCACAACCCTGGATTACGATAGTTCAAAAGCTTACGACAATCTGACCTACATCGGAGATGAAGAATCTAGCAACGACTCAATCTCTTTTTCACCAAAAGCAATGGAGCCCGAATAAATTCAAAGAATGGTGGACGACGCCCTCAATGCTAAAATGGAAGAACTAAGGGGGGCCCTAGCTGAGATCATGAAGAATCAAATGACTATAATGTTTGGGAACAATGCCGAAGCATCCGCTAGCACCAAGAAAGATAAGGGGAAGGCTAAAGTTGGTGAAGGGGCTTTTGATGATGATAAGGTGATCATTGATGATGATGATGATTGGGCTCAATACTTTCAAGATTCTCAAGACAAGAAGAAAGAACCAAAGATTGTTGAAAGATCAGCTGTGGAGAAAACGGAAACGTCCAATGTTGAAAAGATGATTGTGGACTTGGAAAAGAAATTTGAGAAGAAACTGAAAACCGAAGAGATGTTCGAGTTCGACAAACTGTTTGAACAAGATAAGGAGGTCCCTTATAATTTTAAGATGCCTTCTTTCACTAGGTACAATGGTGCCAAAAACCCTCATCTCCATGTGAAGCAATACATCACTACTATGCAGTCTGCCAGAGATACTAAGGCTCAAACTCTAAGGTATTTCATGCTTTCATTGGACCCGGTTGTCCAAAATTGGTTTAACACTTTAGAGGAAAGTACTCAAAAAGATTGGGACATGTTGTACAAGGCTTTCATTTAGCAATATGGGTACAATGTCGAGCTAGTAATTACCTTAATAGAAATTGAGTCCATTAGACAAAGGCCAAATGAGAATTTTGTGGACTATGTGAAGAGATGGAGAAATAAGGCTACTTTGCTCAAGAAAAGGCCTGATGAGTCTAATCAAATAAGGATGATTGTGAGAGGGGTGTTGCCTAGTCTTCGTGAAAGGATGTCTCATACACTGATCCAGAATTTCAAAGATCTTCTCCAAGCTGGTCTACAAATTAAAGAGTGGGAAAGGGAGAAGAACCGCTTTTCAGTAAGAAGGAATGAGAAAGGGAACTACCAGTCGGGTAATCGAAGCACGCAAAAAGAAGTTGATGTTAACGCAACTGGTCAAGGAAATAAAAAACAGTTCTCAAAGTTGGGAAAATCTCTATCTTGGGTTTTTAACAAGCTACAGAAGAAAGGATTGTTACAACCATTGGCTCCTCGACGGCTATATAATCCTCTGCCACCAAACTTCAATGCCGAGGCCTTCTATCAATTTCATCAAATGCAAGGGCATGAGATGGATAAATGTGCTCGTCTAAGACACGAGATCTAAGATTTGATTGACAGTGGTAAGCAACCCAAGTCGGATAAGCCCAATACCAAAAGCAATCCTCTGCCTAAGTTCAACAGAGTGCCACCACCAACAACTTTCATGGTAGGAGGAGGAATGGAGGAAGATCTTATCTTATCCTCCTTTCAAGATGGGAATATTTAAGATGTGAAAGGAGAAGAAGCTTAACTCAACAAACTTCCCTTGGCTTGTTTTGTTTTTTTTTTTTTTAATTTGGTGTTTTATGGATCAATTATATTTCTTAAAATTAAGATTGTTTAAATAAATTACTTTCATCAAATTTTTTGTTGGTCTTTGTTCATTTTGGTGCTCAACCAATGAGAAATCTAGCTTCATGATTCATGAATTAATATATTTATGCATCATGACTTGAATGACTTTACTAGGTGAGAGAATTGTTCTATAGCATTGAGTTGTGTATGCTTTCTTAGAGAGGGCTCCTACATAATGACCTTTGTCTAGGTCCTAGTCAGTCTTAGAACATGCTTTAACAAAATTTTGAGGCGAAATTGAACTTTGCTTATTTAAGAGAGAAATGATATAGGCGTTGTTTGGTTAGCTAATATCTAGTATCTACCCTATTAAATATCAATCCCTAGTTGTCCCTTTGAGCCTTCATGAAATTTTAGCTTTCTTTTCATTGTCTTACAAACCCCAACAACCTAACCTGAGCTGTTGTGAAACTTTTGACAAGTCTTATGATCACTAAGATGAAGAGGCAAGAAGATCAAAAAAAGAAATGAATAGTCAAGACCATAAAGATAGTTGAAGTTCTCAAGACCATAAGGGTAGTTGAAGTTCTCAAGACCATAAGGGTAGTTGAAGTTCACCTAAATTAGACCAAATATCACAAATAAAGTCAGGACTGAAGCAGATTAATACCACTCCACTCATTCATTATTAGAAATACAAGTTGGTACAAACAAGATAACTCTGTTAGAGTTATAACTAAAAAAACAAAAAAAAAGAAGAGAAGAGAAGAAAAAAAAAAGAAGAATAATAAGAAAAGCAAAAGAAGAAGAAGAAGAAGAAGAAAGAAAAGAAAAGAAAACCCAAAACGGTTTAGAAAGCCAACCGAGTTCTCTTTTACCTAAAGCAGTGAAAGGCTTCCATTTGGTTTATAAGGACAGTTTGACTTGAATTGGTCCAACCCAACCAAAGATTCAATCAAAATCAAAGAAAAAAGAGAAAGGTCATCCAGTTCTTGAAAGTCTATACTTGACAATCCTACAGGAAAGAAGAAAAAATGATAAAATCATTAAAGAAAAGGAGTAAGAAAAAGAAAGAGAAAGAAAAGGGAAAAAAAGAAAGAAAAGGAATGTGAGCATCAACCTTTTTGCAAGGGCAAAGACTATCCCAATCAAGACCTAGATTAATTCCAAAAAGATGGAAAAACACTCAAAGCTCTATCTTTTCATGCTCCCAACTCTCTAAAGTTCCAACAAGCAGTTTATAGTGTGTAGGTTTGCCTATAGTGTCACAACGGCTCTAAATTACAAATGGCCTTCATTTAACTATGTCCCTTATAGACCTCATTTCAAGCCTATTAAAGACCTGTTGATCTCTCTTGGTAGAGAAAGTCTATTAGTGGAGATAGTTTGAATAAGCATGCATATAAGATAGACAATATTCAAACTCAATAAGATCTTTGACCAAGTAATGCGTATGTGCCTATCTGAAGTGCAATAATTCTTACTTAAATAGAAATGATTCCTGACTTTAGTACAGTAACTAGGGTTGTCATGTTATAGATATGTTAAATTTGAAAATTGAGTCCTGAGGTAAATTGACATTGATTTGGCAAAGCCAACATTTGATTTCAAAAGTTAAAAATAAAAAAAAGGAAAATTTTTTTTTTACAAAGCCTTCAAGTTAAGGGGAGTATGTTGAACTGCCAAATCTCAAAAGACACATTGGGCAAAGGAAATGATTATTGGCAAGGCTATGAAGAAGATACCAATTGATGTGCAGAATCATAATTTGAAATCGATGTATCTCTGACTCTGTCGCTTGGAGTCTTAACCACTCTTGTCCTCAACATCTTTAAGATGAAAGACATAAAAGCGAAGCCTTCTGTAAGACCTGAATGAGCATCTAGAAGAAGTCAATGAGAACACTTCAGCTGATCACCTCAGTCTGTGAGTCGACGAAAGCACTGTAAGTGTTATTCATGCATACATGAGCATATCACATTGCATTTTCTTGTATTTGTCAAAGTGAACAGCAAACACCCTGTGAAGTATAAAATCAAAAGAAGATATGAAATCAAGGAGGCATGGAAAGCCCATTGCGTGTGGAAGCTCCAGTAATTTTTACAAAAGAAAGAAGAAATGCATGCTTGTTTGAAAAACTAGATAATCTACAAACATCAACCAAAGCCGCATAGAAAAAATCATGGGTTTGAGCCTATACAGAGGGCAAAGTTTCCCCTGTCAACTTTTTGAGTTTATGCATGTACAAAATATTTTGAGACTCACTTCCAATATTTTGCCTTACAGGGGGCAAGGAGAAGATATGAATTGACCAGTTAAAAAGTAGCTGAATTTTTTGTAAACAGAAAAACAAAAAGAACGGAACATTATAACTATCAAAAGAATGAAGATGCAAAAGATAAAAGATCAATCTAGCTAAAAGAGTTAAAGCCAGGGAAAAGACCAGATCTCCAATGGATAAAGATCCATTTTCAAGGGTGAAGACCCGATTTCCAAGGATGAAGATCCAATTTCAAGGGTGTAGACCCGGCGTCCAAAGGATGAAGATCCATTTACAAGGGTGAAGACCTGATCTCCAAGGATGAAGATCCATTTTCAAGGGTGAAGACACAATGCCAAGGATGAAGATCCAAGGTCCAACGATGAAGATCCATTTTGAGGGTGAAAGACCCACAATCCATTAAAGAATGGAACAGCCGGAGTAGCCAGAATTTTCAATCTAGTCTCGGGTCCAAGTACCCTAATCCAATTCAATCTTGGGTCCAAATACCCAAATCCAATTCAATTTCGAGTCCAAGTACCCAAACTCAATCCAATCTAAGATCTAAGTGCCAAAATCCAATTCAATCTCGGGTCCAAGTACCCAAATTCAATTTAATCTCGGGTCCAAGTACCTAAATCCAATTCAGTCTCAGGTTCAAGTACCCAGTCTCGTGTCCAAGTACCCAATCTAGGGTCCAAGTACCCAATTTCAGGTCCAAGTACCCAAACTCAATCCAATCTCGGGTCCAAGTACCCAAACAATTTAGTCTTGGGTCCAAGTACCCAAATCCAATTCAATCTCAGGTCTAAGTACCCAATCTCAGGTCTAAGTACCCAATCTCAAGTCTAAGTATCCAAATCCAATCCAGTCTCGAGTCCAAGTACCCAATTTTGGGTCTAAGTACCCAAACTCAATCCAATCTCAAGTCCAAGTACCCAAATCCAATTTAGTCTTGGGTCTAAGTACCCAAATCAAATTCAATTTTGGGTCCAAATACCCAATCTTGGGTCCAAGTACCCAAATCAAATTCAGTCTTGGGTCCAAGTACCCAAATTCAATCCAGTCTCGGGTCTAAGTACCAAAATCAAGTTCAGTATCAGGTCCAAGTACCCATCCTCATCCAAAATCAATCAAAAAAATTACATTGTTTTTCGCTCTCTTTTGCTATAATCTCAGATCGCTCAAGTAGGGGCCAAACTGTAGACCCTTAATTTTTGGCCCAGTTCAGTCCAATATTTTTTTAAAATAGTCCAAAATAATTTTTATGATATTTTAATTAAATAATATTTATTTTAATATTCTTACTTACAATATTTATTTTTAATAAAAATAAAAAAGGTAACAGTAAAAAAAATAAATTAAAAATAAATAAATAAAAATCGGGGACGAAAGAATAGGCGATGAAAATTTTTCATCGCCGAAAATGAATTGGCTGGCCGGTGCCCAGCGCCCACAGTAATTTTTTAGCCAGCGCACTTTCGTACGCCCGTCCCGCACGCAGTTTTGCCAAAACCCTATTCTATTTGGTTTCTAATTTTATTTCCTAAAAGGTTTTTATTTTGTTAGCCAATTAGGATTAGGTTTATGATCTTTTCTTATAAATACCACATTAAAGACACATAATTAAGGATCAGAAATTTTTTACTTGACTGTGGACTTTTGGATTTTTTTTGGCTAATCTCAAGCTTGAAAGATCAAGAGGCAGCAAACAACAAACACTCCATCAAAGGCAGCCTATACTGTCTTTATTATTGTTCAACCAGAATTTAAAGATTGTGGTGGAACCAACAACGGAGATTTGAATCTCTATTTTCTTTGTTTATGTTTACAGTAGCTTCATCAAGTTGGATTAATTATTTCATCATACAATTTGATCAATTATTCTACAAACCATCCAAACTTTATTTGAAATATATCTTCAAAAACTCTAAATTTTAATATTATTTTCATATAACTTCCGAAACCCTAAATCCAAAATATCCATTCTTTAGATTCAAACCCTAATTTATTTCAAATCTAACATTTATATTCAAACATTCAGTAGCCATGTTATTTCTTTAAAATATTTTTCAACTAATTAAACTAGTATATGCAAAACCCTAATTGTTAAATATAAAACCCAAGAAATCCTAATTGATGCATGAACCCTAAAGTTATATATTTACTATTTTATACAAACTAGATGAATGTTTATTATACATTTTGATTAATGTTTGATATCTTTGATGAATGATTTATCTATGATGAATGTTTGTTTACTTTTATTAATTTGTTTTGATTTCAAAACCTTATAAGAGGTATGTTTCCATATGTTGGGTACCTCATTTATTAAGCATCATGTAAAGGACACGTTTTCACCATTCGGTGGGTGTCCTATTTAGTTTTAGACATGGACAGTGTAAGGACATGTTTCCATCCTCAGATGAGTGTCCATTTATTTGCTTTGTTTGGATATTACTTTAATTTTAATTTAATGATGCTTTATTTTAATTGTTGCATGTAATATAGATAATATTATTATATTTAAGAATTTTATAATATTAAGATCTTGAAAGGAGGTCGGTTCCAATGAACCGGACATTGTGGGTGTGCTGGGCCATTTCTCACCTTCCCCACACGTACCTAATTTTTTGAACCCATTAAGGGGTTGGGAATTTCTTAGGAATCATGTCATCAACCCCTTTCTTTTTTCTGGCCTGTTCGGGTGGCGACTCCATTTTCTCCTGGTGTAGGCTCGTGTTCTCTAAGGCCCTGAGCCTAAAAAGTGTTGAAATCACAAGAACCATTCCACTGGAAGTGCCCCGCTCACAACATGGCTGGAAGGGAACACACTTTGAGGGAGCTCGCTGCACCTCCCACCGACCAGCAGCCCCTATGCATTGCATATCCAGCATTGAACGCCGCTTTTGAACTCAAATCTAGCTTGATTCACCTATTGCCCAAGTTTCACTGTTTGGAAAGTGAAGACCCACTCTAGCATCTCAAGGAGTTTCACATTGTTTGTTGAAGCATGAGGCCACAAGGGGTGACAAAAGAGCAAGTTAAACTGAGAGCATTCCCTTTCTCTTTGGATAACTAAGCCAAATATTTTCTATTTGATTTTCCATCAGGTTCGATCACTGCATGGACAGATCTGGTAAGTGCATTTTTGGATAATTTCTTTCTCGCATCACGTGCTGCCAACATAAGGAGGGAGATATGTGGGATTAGACAAAGAGACTTAGAAAATATCTACAAATATTGGGAGCAATTTAAAAGGCTATGTGCAAGCTGCCCTCAACATGGCATTACCGAGCAAGTACTCTTGCAATTTTTTATGAAGGGCTTTTATTTACCAAGTAAAATATGTTGGATGTCGCAAGTGGAGGTGCCATAATTAACAAGACTCCTTAAGCAGCTAGGAATTTGATTTCAGTCATGGAAAATACTTCCCAACAGTTTGGAAACAAAAAAGAGGAAACTAGAAGAGTCAATGAGGTAAGTATTTCATCTCTTGAATGTAAAATCTCTCAACTGACAACTTTGGATCAAAATACGGTTGTAGGTAATGTGCAACTAGCCCGAGCTAGTGGAATCTGTGCTCATTCGGGACATCCCACGGACATGTGTCCAACTCTTTAAGAGGAATATCCTCAATAAGTGAATGACATGGGAGGATTTCCCAACCAACCCTAAAGACGCTATGACCCATACTCTAATACTTACAATCTGAGGTGGCGAGATCATCCAAATTTTAATTATGGAGCAAAAGCACAAAATTCATAAACATATCAGCCATGACAACCTCTGCTACAACCTCCACCACCATAAAAATCTGGTATGTCTCTTGACGACATGTTCAAAACTTTTATGACTAACACTCAATGATTTCAACAGGAAACTTGTTTGAGTATTCAAAATTTGAAGAACTAAATTAGTCAACTAGCCACAACGGTCAATAAGCTGGATTCTCAAGGGAAGCTACCATCTCAAATGGTGGTAAATTCGAAGTAAAATGCAAGCGCAATAACCTTATGAAGTGGTAAAGAATTGCAGGACAGCATAACTGAGAAGCAGACCCCTGGGCAATTAGAAAAGGTCTCATTAATAAAATATCAAAGTAATTAGAAGACTTATCCTCCTCCATTTCAAGAACATAAAAGTTTGCTGGAAAAATCAACCCATTAACTTGAACTAAAACATCTTCTAGCACCCCTTCAGGGTAAACTACAAACATATCAGCTAGTTGAATGATTACACCAATTTCTTTTAAAGGACCATCTTTTAAAGAGGAATAAATAGATAATGGCATGATATTTATGGAAGCTCCTAAATAACACATGGCTCTTTTTATATCTATATCACCTATTTCACATGAAATTATGAACATACTTTGATCTTTGCACTTTTAAGGTAACTTTTTTTTATCACAACAGATATTTTCTCTCATACCCTTACCTTTTCATTACCATAGAGTTTTTTTTTGTTGGTGCACAGCTCTTTTAGGAACTTTACATATCGACACACTTGCTTGATGGCATCTGACAAAGGTATATTGACCTCGACTTTGCAAAAAGTCTCCAAAATTTCTTTCTCCTCCACCTCCTTCTTAGATTTATTAAGTCTTTGTAGGAAGGGAGGTGGTATTACCAAGGGTTAGGGCTGATCAGAGTTGACTGCATTAGGTTGTTCCTCTCTTTGAATAATTATTTCATATTTTGCCCTTTTTTCTATGCCCTACCCAGGAGTAAGCCTCTAGTGGTTTTTTTCCAGCAGCTCCTTTCTACTTTTTAAAGTTATAGCACTTGCATTTTTCTTTAGGTTGATTGTTATTTGAGAAGGAAGTTTCCCTTGAGACTCCAGCATGCTAACTGACGAAGCTAACTGGCTCATCTGACTTTTCAAATTCTAAATACTTGAGCGAGTTTCTTATTGGAATTGCTGGGTGTTAGTCATGAAATCTTTGAACATGTTGTCAAGAGACATGCCTAATTTTTGTGATTGTGGAGGCTGTGGTGGTGGAGCTCTATGCAGGAATTATTGCGAATTTGGTGCTTTTGCTCCATAGCTAAAGTTTGGATAATCCCTCCACCCCATATTGTAAGTATTTGCATACGGGTCATGTCTCCTTTGGGGTTTATTGAGAAATCACCTATAGCATTCACCTGTTGTTCTCATCTTCTTGGAGTGTGGGGCACATATCAGTTGGATGACCTAAAGTTGCACAAATTCCATAAACTTTTGCTGGCTGTGTAACACCCCCTACATAGTCCATCCACTTACCTACATAGGAGATGTCACCTAACATTCACAATTGCTCTATATATAAGTCTATGTATGTACTAAAAAAATAAAGTCATAATACTTTTAAGCATTAATGCAATTGTTAAGCTTTCTATATTACACACATATATCTATATATTTATAAAGAACTCTTAATGAAAACTTACATTATGATAAAATTATCAAACTAGTACAACTGTCAAACAAAATTATAAAGTTTTGCTATGTGAACCATAAAGATTACAATATTTACATTATTGTTCATTGAACCTTGATGATGCAGTTGATCAAGAACGTAAGTCTTTCACTCTGCGATCTCAACTCTCCTTGTTTGATCTGCGCGTCAGAAAATAATTCTAACATGTTAAGCAAAGCTTAGTGGTGCTTATGTATTTATAATATGCAAGAAAATTTAATGAAAAGAGGTCTATCAATTAAATAATTTAGAAACATCGAATTGCATTACTTTCCCAATGTTAAATAAAGAAATTAACTAAATTGATTGTAAATTGAAATATTAAGCACAATTAGATTTAGAATTGAGTAATTTATCGACAACTGAATAACACATTATTTTCATTATATATAACTATTTTAATTATGCCCATACACACTGAACTCAGATTCTAGATTTGGATAACGGGTCACTGCTGGCAATTTAATGCCACTGTATAGAATTTTGGCCAATGGCCCACTATGACACGAATGCCCACTAAGTATGATGACACAGAGTGTCTATTGATGGCACAGAGTGCCCACTAACACTTTGGATATCCTCCCTTTTGGCTAGCCATTCAATCCTAAGCTAGATCTAAAATCAGTATGATTAGGGCAATTCATTAGTTTGTAGTTAACACTGAATTATATATATCATTTCAATGAAACAATACTTTCATCAACATTTAGTATTATATATATTTATCACAAATTCAAAGTTTATCACTCTTTTTCATACTTTCAGCACTTACACATGAATTCCCAACACAAAAGAAATAAACATAAACATATTAGCCTAATACTAGGCTCGTATATCACAAAATACAAGTCAAAAACATCATTTAGGTACCCCACGGCCGTGGCATCTCAACCCCACGCTCATGGGATACAAAATGAAGCTGTTAAATGACTTTGAAGACCCCCACGGTCTTGGCCTTCCAGGGCCACGGTGTGGCATTTAGAACTGCTATGTTTTATTAAAATTCTTAAAGAAACAGTCACGCTTTCAATTCCACGGTAATGGCACTCATTTGCCACGATAGTGGCATTGATTTTGGGTCTGTTTTCTGAGTAATTGTTCCTCCAACAGTTCCAACTTTGATGCCACACCCGTGGAATCCCAAATCATGTATGCTGCACTTTTAACTTCATTAAACACAAACATATTGAAAATTTAAGATAATAATGTATCAAACTCAAAATTTTGACATAAAAAGAATTCATATCAAATATTTTACTACAACCTCACTTAATCAAACTTTCAATCATTTCATATGGATAAAAAAAATCAAACCATTCAATTCTCATAAAGGTTGAGTTAAGAATCAAACCCATCATACAAAGGTTATTTTTCACTCAACAATCCATTTAATCAATATTTTCAAGAAATATATCATTATAAATAATAAATCATTAAAAACTCAGAAAAATCCATATATTTGCAAATTATAAATCAAAAGCACATACCTCTTCAAACTCTTTTTTTTCTCTAATAACTTGTTAATAATCTCAACTTTCCATCTTAATCTTCTCAAAACTTATAACTAAACATTATTTTCTCTTAGGTTTTGATCAAGATCTTGGAAGGAAGGAAGAAAGAAGGAGTTTTTATCGTGAAAATGGTGATGAACGTGGGAAGAAGAAGAGGAAAGAAAGAAAGAAAAGCCTCTAAGCATTACAGCTGTCCACACACATACACACATACATATATATATTAATCTGGTGTGGGTAATCTCATCTTAGTTATGGTGCACCCTCTTTCTTATCCTTTGATTCTAATTCGATTTTAAATCTTGTAAAACCGTAAAAATAAATAATTTCTTCGGTAAATTTTTGAGATCCACTATTTACATCACTTATATCACAATTCACTATTAATTATCACTATTAATTTAAAAGTTTAGTATCTAAAATTTTAAACATTACAATTCTCCCCTTCTAAAAAAATTTCATCCTCGAAATTTACCTATTATAGACGCTTGAAATAATAGAGGATATTATAGTCTCATTATCTCTTCACTTTCCCAACTGGCTTCCTCTATCAAATGATTCCTTCACAACACTTTTACTAAAGGAATGCGCTTATTACGCAACTCCTTTATTTCATGAGCTAAGATAGCCACTGGTTCTTCTTCATAATTCAAATATGGCTGAATTTCAATAGATTCTACTTGAATCACATGTGTAGGATCTGATCTATAGCGCCTAAGCATCAACACATGAAATACATTATGAATCTTAGCCAATTCTGGAGGCAAAGCTAGTAGATAGGCTACTGGACCTACACGTTCAAGTATTTCATATGGTCCAATGAACCTAGGACTTAATTTACCCTTCTTTCCAAAGCGAAGAACTTTCTTCCATGGTGATACTTTTAAAAATACCTTAACCCCCACATTATACTCAACATCACGCCATTTCAAATCTACATAAGATTTTTGTCTATCCATTGCAATTTGTAATCGATCCTTTATAAGCTTTACTTTGTCTTCAGTTTGTTTTATGAGATCAGGTCCTATAAGTTTGCTCTCATTCAATTCCACCCAACACAATGGAGTTCTACACTTCCTTCCATAGAGTGCCTCATATAGAGCCATTCCAATACTCGTTTGATAACTGTTGTTATATGCAAATTCTACTAAAGGTAGATATTTATCCCAGCTACTTTCAAAATCGATTACAAAACTTCTAAGCATATCCTTAAGTATTTATATCACCCTTTTTGATTGACCATCCATTTGTGGATGAAATGCAGTACTAAAATGAAGTCAAGTACCCAATGCTTTCTGAAAACTTTCCCAAAATATGGATGTAAAGCGAGGGTCTCCATCTGAAATAATATACATTGGTACTCCATGAAGCCTGACTATCTCATTAACATACAACTCTGCAATTTTATTCATTGAATAGTCAACTCAAATGGGAAGGAAATGAGTTGATTTAGTTAATCGATTAACAATTACCCAAATTGTATCATGCTTCTTTTGGGTATTTGGAAGTCCAGTAACAAAATCCATAGTGATTCTATCCCACTTCCATTCTGGTATTGATATAGGTTGCAACAGACCTGATGGAACTTGATGTTCTGCTTTGACTTGCTGACATACTAAACATCGAGCCACATATTCAGTAATATCTCTTTTCATACCAGGCCACCAATAATGAGATTTCAAATTCTAGTACATCTTATTGCTTCCAGGATGTACAGTATACATAGTATTGTGAGCTTCACCAAGAATACATTTCTTCAGTTCCTTCACATCAGGTACACATAATCGATCTCTATAATAGACTCCACCATCTTTTGACACAACATAATCTAACTTTTCCCCTTCATGCACTTGTTTTAAAAATTCTAACAATTTTTTATTTTGTTTCTGAGCTTCTATCACTTTTTGCCTAATGGTTGGTTCAACCCTCAATTCTTCTAACATAACACATGATATCATTTAGTTTATTATATATATGTATAAAATGTTAAAATATTTTGTATACAACATACCTGCTAAAGTCTTTCAACTTAAAGCATCGGCTACTACATTAGCTTTCCTAGGATGATAGTCGATGATACAATCATAATCCTTGATCAATTCCATCCATCTTCTTTGCCTTAGATTTAGTTCTTTTTGTGTTAGCAAGTATTTCAAACTTTTATGATCAGTGAAAATATAACACCTTTCACCATACAAATAATGTCGCCAAATTTTAAGAGCAAATACAATAGCAACTAACTCCAAATAATGTGTAGGGTAATTCAATTCATGAGATTTTAATTGCCTAGAAGCATAAGCAATTACCTTACCCTCTTGCATCAATACACAACCAAGTCCTTGATGAGAAGCATCACTATAAATAACATAGTATTTACCTGGAATCAGTTGGGTTAAGATAGGCGCTTCCGTCAATATCGTCTTCAATTGTTCAAAACTAGCTTGACACTGAGCATTCCACTCAAATTTAATTTCTTTTCTAAGGAGCTTAGTTAAGGGAAGTGCTATCTTTGAAAACCCTTGAACAAATCTTCTATAATATCAAGCCAACCCAAGAAAACTTTGGACTTCTGTTATATTCTTTGGTGGCTGCCAATTCAAAATAGTCTTAATTTTACTTGGATCCACATGAATACCATTAGGTGACACTACATGTCCTAAAAATGCCACTTTCGTCAACCAAAAATCACACTTCGATAATTTAGCATACAATTGATTCTCTCTTAGTGTCTGTAGTACAATTCTCAAATACTTATTATGATCCTCTCTATTTCTAGAATAAACCAGTATATCATCAATAAAAATAACTACAAACTGGTCTAAATAGGGTTTAAAGACTCGATTTATCAAGTCCATAAAAGCTACTAGAGCATTAGTTAAACTAAAGGGCATAACCAAAAATTCATAATGTCTATATCGAGTTCTAAAAGTTGTCTTTGGAATATCTACTTCTTTAATTTTCATCTGATAATAACCCGATTTAAGATCAATTTTAGAGAAAACACCCGCTCGTCTCAACTGATCAAATAAGTCATCAATCCTAGGTAACAGGTACTTATTCTTAATAGTCACTTTATTCAACTGTCGATAATCAATACATAATCTTAAAGTACCATCCTTCTTCTTTATAAACAAAACTGGTGCACCCCAAGGTGACACGCTAGGTTTTATAAATCCTTTGTCAAGCAATTCTTAGAGTTGCACCTTTAATTCTTTTAATTCCGGAGGTGCCATTCTATAAGGTCGAATAGAAATTGGTGTTGTACCTAGAACTACATCAAAAACAAATTCTACCTCTCTCTCTGGTGGTACTCTAGGTAATACTTTCGGAAAAATATTCGAAAACTCACTCACTGTACATATGTCTCCCAAAACCTTGCTTGAATGTCGTGTATCATTAACATAAGCAAGATAAGCTTCACATCTCTTCCTAATTAACCTTCTAGCTTTAGCTGCAGAAATCAAACTAGAAGGATAAAATTATTTTTCTCCTTGGACTACAATTTCACCATAACCCGAAATCTTAAAAGTTACAACTTTACTACAGTAGTCCATAACTGCTTAATGTCGGAACAACCAATCCATTCCCAAGATTACATCAAAGTCATGGAATGGTAGTTCAATCAAATCAGCAGAAAGCTCCACATCATGAACTCTAAATGGACAATTTTGATATACTCTATTTACCTTCACACTATGGCCTAAGGGATTTGTAACTTCTATCTCATAATCAAGTTTATCAACACACATTTTCCTTCCTGAAGCTATAGTTGTACAAATATAAGAATATGTAGAACCAGGATCTAACAATGCATACACATCAAGACCAATTAAAGAAAATTTACCAACTACAACATCAGGAGTATCCTGGTCTTCCACAGCTTTCATGGCATAGGCCCTAGCTGGAGCATTGCCTCGAGTTTAAGGTCTATCTATTGTTTCAGATCCTCTCTGCTGACTAACACTGGGTCAACCACCTCTACCTGTCTTACGGCTTGACTGAGACCTCTGTATATAATTTTGTCCTTCCACAACTTCTAATTCTTTTATTGTTGTACAATCTCTGATTTTATGCTCTAAAGAACCACATTTCAAACAAGCCCCCTTTTTAAACCAACAATCTTCACACGCATGACCCTTACCACAATATTAACAAGGTGTAGTAACAACTCTTGAAGAAGAGCCTGTAACCACTCCAAACCTACCACCTCTAGATTTATGAAAACTAGCTCCACTTCCTCTACTAAACCCCTGAGTTTGGGCTTGAATATTTCTTTGTCTTTTCTAGCTACCTTGTTGTTGTACACTAGAAAATCCCTTCTTTGATTGTTGTTTTCTTCCCTGCTCTTGTTTAACCTCATTTTCTATAGCAACTGTTGCATTAACAAGAGTGGAAAACTCTTTAATCCTCATTGCTATTAAATACACCCGAATCTGATTGTTCAAACCACTTACACTTCTCTTCCTCAGATACAACTAACTCTGGAAAATATTTACTGAGGCTAACAAACTACCTCTCATATTCAGACACAGATAATTACATTTGCTTAAGATACAAAAATTCCCAATGCTTCTCCTCCAAATAGATCTCACTAATATATTCCTTTTTAAATTCTTCTTGGAAAAATGCCCAAGCAAGTCTACTTGCGGGTACACCTTTCTGCTTCGTATCCCACCAGGAAAAAGCTTGTTCTTGCACTAAGGAAACTGCACACTCTAATCTTTCCTCATCAGTACAATGCAGAATATTAAAAACTCTCACAATCCTCTCCATCCAATACTCTGCTACTGAAGACTCATCAGTGTCATGAGCTTTAAAATCTTTTGCTCCCAATTTTTTAATTCTCTCCAATAGAGATCTTTGGAGCACTTGGTGGTGGAGGTTGTGCAGGAGAAGCAACTCTCATAATTTGACTAAGGATTTCCCCCATATTTCTCACAAATTGAGGATCTAACAGAATTTATTCCGCAAAAGGTTTTGATGGCAGCAGATTTCCCACGCTAGCTTGACTGTGTGAGGATGCAGCTTGATCCTTGACACCTTGATGGGATTCAGAGGCCATCTTATACCTTTAAACATAAAAAAAAATCAACTACATCAAACATTTGTCCAATTGTATAGTTCACATAGCAATGACAGTTGTACTTCTCTTTTCTTTTAACCTACAACTTAGAACCGTCTAAACATGCTCTGATACCACTAATTGTAACACCCCTTACATAGTCCATACACATACCTACACAGGAGATGTCACCTAACATTCACAATTGCTCTACATATAAGTCTATGTATGTACTAAAGAAATAAAGTCATAATACTTTTAAGCATTAATGTAATTGTTAAGTTTTCTATATTACACACATATATCTATATATTTATAAAGAACTCTTAATGAAAACATACATTATTATAAAATTCTCAAACTACTCTCAAACTAGTACAACTGTCAAACAAAATTATAAAGTTTTGCTATGTGAACCATAAAGATTACAATATTTACAATATTGTTCATTGAATCTTAATGATGCAGTTGATCAAGAACGTAAGTCTCTCACTCTGCGGTCTCAACTATCCTTGTTTGATCTGCGCGTCAGAAAATAATTCTAACACGTTAAGCAAAGCTTAGTGGTTGTAACACCCCTATACCCCGTATACATACATAGCATGCTATTACGATCGTAATATACGTATACTGAATATAGAAATGCCACGGTTTATTAAACAAACGACTCACTTCTTTTACAATAATATGAACAAAACAAATTTAAAATATTTAAATTATATTATAAAGCACAATAGATAAAATGTTTATTCAAAACGCAACGGAAAATATAACAAATATTTACAAATACATATACATGAAAACTCAAGCTTTACAAAACATAAAATATATATATACATGTTTGGCAGTATGTCTTTGATCTTTAAGCTCCACTATCAACACCTCAAAATCTAAACTTTACTCGGCCTAGAGGAACTCTCCGGTTCTTCCCTGCCACCTGCGCGACGAATCACACTCGCGCTAAGCCAACGACTTAGTGGTACAAACTACAATAATACTATGCTTCAATGCAATGCCAATGTCACACAATCAATTTTCATACACAATTCAAAAGAATATTATATTTTAAAACCTTACATTGTTCAATATCATATCACAACATTCATGTTGTATCTTCATAGTTTCATTAGTTTCACAATTCAAGAATCACATTGAAAACAAAGACAAGCATGGGCCCAAAAGACACTAATATGCCATTCAACTTTCAGAGTTAATGTTTTGGTTTAATTATCACATTTATCATTATCATTATCCCAACTAGGCTTCAAGGATTTAGGTTCAACCAAGCTTCAAGGGGAACAAAGCATGCTAAGTATCAACCTAACTTGGCTTCAAGAACCAAACCCAACCTAGCTTCAAGGGTTGTAACATCTCAATTAGGCTTCAAGGACTAGACCCAACCAAGCTTCAAGGGGAGTTAAGCATGCTAAACTTCAACCCAACTTGGCTTCAAGGATCAAGCCCAACCTAACTTCAAGAGATTGTTACTATAGGCATGCCACCAACAACAAAACTCTGAAAATGGAATAACACATTAGACACACAATTCATTACTTATTTCATTATCAATTTCATTCTCATTTACATCATCACTTAGGCAACCATGCCTCAATCATCTCATTGGCATCATTATCATTTTAGCCAACAACCATGGCTCCATATCTCATCAAGAGAGTATATATATATATATATCATCAATTGCATTGAACATCATCTAGGAAAACATGCTTCAATTATGACATTTACATCATTATAACCAACCACATTGGTTTCACATCTCATTATATCTCAATTTACATTAATCAATTCACATTATACCAATCATAATATTCATCAAATGTATTAACAATGTAATCAATTACTTAACATATGTACAAACAAATATGTTAAGTATCAAAATCATGTAAATGCATGCAACCATGTAGTTTGTACTTACCTCAAAACCAACTCACACCAATCTATACACTTCCTCCTCCAAGAATCCTCAACACTTAGGTTAGGGCAATTCAACTTCATCACAACCTAAACCAAAGGTAATCATACACACTCACTTAGAAATACATATAAGATAATAAAGCTAAGAACCAACTAGGGCAAACTCTAACCATGACACGCTTAACAACACAGGCGTGTCCCGGACCGTGTCCTAACTCCATAACACAGAAGCTTTGACACGCTCAGAACCACGGGCATGTCACTGAACGTGTAATACATTCTGTCTCACAGAAACATTGACACGTCCAACAACACGGGCGTGCTCATGGCCATGTCAATCCTTCACCCACACAGTAGCTATGACACGCTCAGTGACATGGGCGTGTCACTGGGCGTGTAAATGTTACTGCAACACAGAACCATTGACACGCCCAAAGACTTGGACGTGCTCATGGGCGTGTCAGGCCAAAAATACAGATTCCGGCAACATCAACACTACATCCAACAAACCACTTACTTCCACCATCTTCCACTTCAAACAAACTTAACTAAACACACCCAAAAACCATAATAACTTGCAAAAACTTAAAAACAACTCAAAACATACATCAACCACAAATCATAATCATCACCACAAACCCAAAACACAACCACAACACTTCCTCTTCCATCAAACTTACTCTTCCAACACAAACACCAACTAAACTTCTTATCTCCAATTCAAAGCCAACACCAGAATCAAATAAATCAAACCCACTCCAACATACTACCATCAACACAACCCTACTTTCAAATATCAACAATCAAACTCATACACAACTTAAAATAAAACAAGAGAATCAAGAGAAACTTACCAAAATAATGAAACTTCTTGGATTTCCAATTTAATCACTTTAAAACTCCTTTGAATTTAGAGCTTGGGAACACAAATCTCTCTCTTGCTCTCTTGCTTTGGATGGCCGGCCAAGAAAAGAAAAGAAGAAAAATGAAAAGGAAATTAGAGACAAAGTCAAACTTCTCATCTCTTTAAACCTCCACCAAGCAATCTAAATAGAAAATTACTTAAATACCCTCTTCCATTTATTTAATTCCATTTAAATAAATTCCATTAATTTCAAAATTACAAAATATCTTCTTCTTTTGACTTCCTCATTTGACTTGTGTATATGTTGTGTATATTTCCATATATACAACATATACACTCTCTCTTAAATTCTTTTCTCTTTCAAATTTAACATATACATTCAATCCAATTGCAACAAAAATATTAAAACTTCTAGGGCACACTTTGGGATATTACAATTCTCCCCCTCTAAAAAGAAATTTCGTCCTCGAAATTACCTGATATCAAGTCTGAAACAGTTGAGAATATTGATCTCGCATTGCTTGCTCACTCTCCCAGGTTGCCTCTTCTCTACCATGATTCTTCCAAAAATCCTTTACCAGTGGCACTTTCTTATTTCTCCGCTCTTTCACTTCATGTGCCAAAATAACAACTGGTTCTTCTTCAAACATCAGATCCGAATTCACCTCAATAGATTCAACTGGTAAAACATGAGATGGGTCTGATCTGTACCTCTGTAACATAGAAACATGGAAAACATTGTGGATTCTATCCAACTCAGGCGGCAAAGCAAGACGATAAGCAACTGATCCAACTCTTTCTAAAACTTCATAAGGTCCAATAAATCGAGGACTCCGCTTCCCTCTTAGACCAAATCTTAAAATCTTTTTCCAAGGAGACACCTTCAAAAATACTTTATCTCCAACATCAAAATCTATGTCTCTTCTCTTCAAATCTGAATAAGATTTTTGCCGATCTGAAGCTGCTTTTAACCGATCCCGAATTATCTTCACTTTCTCTTTAGTCTCTTTAACCAAATCAAGACCAATTAACTTGCCCTCTCCGATTTCATTCCAACATAAAGGCGTCCTACATCTTCTACCATACAATGCCTCAAATGGTGCCATACCGATACTGGATTGATGACTGTTGTTGTAAGCAAATTCCATAAGTGGCATAAATCTGTCCCAACTTTCAGAAAAATCAATGACACAACTTCTCAACATATCCTCAATAATTTGTATTACTCTCTCTGACTGTCCATCTGTCTGCGGATGAAAAGCAGTGCTAAAGTGTAATCGAGAACCCAATGCACCATGCAAAATTTTCCAAAACCTTGAAGTAAATCTAGGATCTCGATCAGACACTAAAGAAATTGGGACACCATGCAACTTCACTACCTCACTGATATACAGCTTAGCTAACCTTTCAAGAGAATAGTCCATTTTAACTGGAAGAAAATGAGCTGTCTTAGTCAACCGATCAACAATCACCCAAATAGCATCATGCTTCTTCTGAGTCAATGGAAAACCAGACACAAAATCCATTGTCACTCTCTCCCATTTCCATTCAGGCACTGTTAAAGGTTGAAGCAACCCTGTTGGAACTTGATGCTCAGCTTTTACCCTTTGGCAAGTGAGACATTTAGATACAAATTCCGCTATGTCTCTCTTCATACCAGACCACCAGTAATGTTATTTCAAATCATGGTACATCTTTGTACTTCTCGGATGTATACCAAAAACCGACTGATGTGCTTCCTCTAAAATAACTTTTCTCAAACTATCATCATCAGGAACACACAATCTATCCTTGAACCAAAGGCTACCATCACTTTTCACAAAGAAATCTCGGCTCTCCCCATTTTGGCAATCTGACACAATCTTCTGAATTTTCTCATCAGCCAATTGAGCCTCTTTTATCTGATCCAACAATACCGGTCTCAACTGCAACTGAGCCAACAATGCATCATCATCACAAAATTTAAAATTAGCATGCAACGCTCTCAACTCAACAAGCAACGAGAGCGAATAAATAGACAAACCTGCCAAAGACTTTTGACTCAAGGCATCAACAATAACATTTGCCTTACCAGGATGATAATCAATCAAACAGTCGTATTCTTTGATCAATTCCAACCACCGCCTCTGCCGAAGATTAAGCTCTCTTTGAACCCCTAAATATTTCAAACTCTTATGATTTATGTAGATAAAACACTTCTCTCCATACAAATAGTGTCGCCAAATCTTCAAAGCAAAGACTATAGCTGCCAATTCCAGATCATGAGTTGGATAATTAAGCTAATGCGTCTTCAACTGCCGAGAGGCATAAGCTACAACTTTACCCTCTTGCATTAAAACACAACCTAAACCATTATGTGAAGCATCACTATAAATCACATATGGTTTATCTTCCACAGGTAAAGTAAAAACAGGCACTTGAGTCAACATCTCCTTCAATTGTTCAAAGCTGGCTTGACACTGATCTGTCCACACAAATCTAATTCCCTTTCGAAGTAATCTGGTGAGTGGAGTATCTATCAAAGAAAAACCTTTCACAAAACGTCGATAATAGCCTGCCAAACCCAGAAAACTTCTAACTTCAGTCACTGACTTTGGTGGACTCCAATTAAAAATGGCTTCAACTTTACTCGGATTAACTCTAATACCATCTGCTGAAACTATATGACCGAGAAAAGTAACTTGGTCAAGCCAAAACTCACACTTCGACAGCCTAGCATACAATTGCTTCTCTCTCAATACAATCCTCAAATGCTTGTCATGCTCCTCTTCATTACGCGAATACACCAAAATATCATCGATGAAAACTACTACAAACTGATCCAGATAGGGCCTAAACACCCTATTCATCAAATCCATGAAAGCTGCAGGTGCATTCGTCAATCCAAAAGGCATTATCAAAAACTCATAATGCCCATATCTTGTATGGAAAGCTGTCTTAGAAACATCTTCAGCTCTAACCCTTAACTGATGGTACCCTGATCTCAAATCAATCTTAGAAAACACTGCTGCTCCCTTTAACTGATCAAAGAGATCATCAATTCTAGGCAAAGGATACTTATTCTTGATAGTCACTTTGTTCAATTGCCTATAATCGATGCATAACCTCAAAGTGCCATCCTTCTTCTTCACAAACAAAATAGGAGCTCCCCATGGAGAAACACTAGGGCGAATAAACCCTTTATCCAACAACTTCTGCAACTGCAACTTCAACTCTCTTAATTCAGCAGGTGCCATTCGATAAGGAGTGATAGAGATGGGAGTGGTACCAGGCAGCAAATCGATACCAAACTCAACTTCTCTCTCAGGGGGTAACCCTGGCAACTCCTCAGGAAACACATCCGGAAAATCTGCAACTGTGGTTATACTATCAAGTTGAGAACCCACTACTCTAGTATCCACCACATGAGCAAGATAAGCATCACACCCTTTTCTAATCAACTTCATAGCTGTAACAACTGATACAAACAAGGATGAAAGTTGTCTCTGCTCACTAGATATCATTACACTCCTACCATCACTGGTTCTCAAAGTGACACACTTCTTTTGACAATCTACCACAGCCCCATGCTTAGACAACCGATCCATGCCTAAGATCAAATCATATTCTTTAAAAGGCATTTCAATCAAATCACCAAGAAACTCCTCACCTTGCACCACAACAGCACTATCACGATGCACCTTACTCACCACAATACTATGTCCTAAAGGATTAGTCACTAAGACATCAAATCCTAAGGACTCAGAATGCAATTCAGACACAGGCAAGATAGATGCACTTATGTATGAATGAGTAGATCCTGGATCAATCAAAGCAAGAACTGAAATGCCAAATAAAGAAAATGTACCCGCTATAACTGCTGAAGCATCCGGCTGCCTCTGCATCACATATACTCTCCGAGAAGATCCAGCCTCGTTTGGCCTACTGCCTCTGGATGAAGATCCTCCTCTCTGACTAAACCCGGGTCTACCACCTCTACTGAAACCTCTGCCTCATCGACCACCTCTGCTGACACTGGGTCGAGAAACTGCAGTATCAGTCTGTCTATCATCTTGCATCTCAGGGCAATCTTTAATAAAATGATCTGGTGACCCACATCTAAAGCATACTCCAGATCCACCCGTCTTCCAACAAATACCCCCATGGGGCCTACCACAGTGAACACATACAGGTGGAGTAGACCTCTGAACTACTGGAGTCGGGACACTAGCTACAGAAACTGTAGGTCTCGGCCTCTGCCTCAGATACTGAACTGATCTGCCTGATTGCCTCTGACTCCTACTGATTCTCGAGCAAAACTTCCTCTGCCCCTCTTCATAGATGAAGACCCTGCCTCAAACTGGGATCTCCTCACTCTAGTCTCTTCCTCAGTAGCAGCTGCTGCAATGCCCTGTGCTCTCTCAACACTTCTAGCTGCTGCGACTAACTGAGAGAAATCCTGGTACCGAGAACCAGCAACAATGCACATAATAGAGGGCCTCAATCCCTCCTCAAATCTTCTGCACCGGTCTATTTCATCAGAGATAATCCCCCCGGCATAACGACTCAACCGGATGTACTCAATCTCATACTCTGTTACCGTCCGGTTGTCTTGCCTCAAATTCAAGAATTCCATCTTCTTAATATCTTTATACTCCCTAGGAGTATATTTCTGCTCGAACTCCCTCAGAAAATCACCATAAGATAATGTAGGTGGATCATCCATGGAATGAGAAACCGTCTTCCACCAGTCATAGGCATCTTTTTGAAGGAGGGATCTAGCATAGTCAAATTTCTCATCTGGAGTAGCTTGCAACTGAATAAATATCCTCTGCACTTTATCCAACCACTGCTCAGCTATTGCAGGATCGGTAGTGCCCAAGAAATCCTCAGCCCCATATTTTCTCAATTTATCATAATGCCTCACCGGCACTTGAGGCTGTGGTGGTGGGGGTGGCTGCACTGGAGCTCCTCTCAACAGTTCTACCATATGCCTTAACCAACCTGGTGGAACCTCCTCAGCAGCTGATCTCTCTGGCACAGAAACATGTGCCTCACTAACTCTCTCAATTCTAGCTCCATCTCTACTCTCTTCAGGAGCTTTACTCTCTGCACTTCCTTCTACAGACTGTCGTGAATGAGATGTCATCACTACCTATATCTGCAAACACAGCAGAATATACCTCATTAAAGATCAAAGACTGCCATACCAAAACATGTATCTTATTCAAAAACCAACTTTTAAAATCAAAATATTCTTTTTCTTACAGTTGACCTAGGTTGAGAATCTCAAACCTAGGATCTGATACCAAAACAATTGTAACACCCCTATACCCCGTATACGTACATAGCATGCTATTACGATCATAATATACGTATACTGAATATAGAAATGCCACGGTTTATTAAACAAATGACTCACTTCTTTTACAATAATATGAACAAAACAAATTTAAAATATTTAAATTATATTATAAAACACAATAGATAAAATGTTTATTCAAAACACAACGGAAAATATAACAAATATTTACAAATACATATACATCAAAACTCAAGCTTTACAAAACATAAAATATATATATACATGTTTGGCAGTATGTCTTTGATCTTTAAGCTCCACTATCAACACCTCAAAATCTAAACTTTACTCGGCCAAGAGGAACTCTCCGGTTCTTCCCTGTCACCTGCGCGACGAATCACACTCACGCTAAGACAACGGCTTAGTGGTACAAACTACAATAATACTATGCTTCAATGCAATGCCAATGTCACACAATCAATTTTCATACACCATTCAAAAGAATATTATATTTTAAAACCTTACATTGTTCAATATCATATCACAACATTCATGTTGTATCTTCATAGTTTCATTAGTTTCACAATTCAAGAATCACATTGAAAACAAAGACAAGCATGGGCCCAAAAGACACTAATATGCCATTCAAATTTCAGAGTTAATGTTTTGGTTTAATTATCACATTTATCATTATCATTATCCCAACTAGGCTTCAAGGATTTAGGTTCAACCAAGCTTCAAGGAGAACAAAGCATGCTAAGTATCAACCCAACTTGGCTTCAAGAACCAAACCCAACCTAGCTTCAAGGGTTGTAACATCTCAATTAGGCTTCAAGGACTAGACCCAACCAAGCTTCAAGGGGAGTTAAGCATGCTAAACTTTAACCCAACTTGGCTTCAAGGATCAAGCCCAACCTAACTTCAAGAGATTGTTACTATAGGCATGCCACCAACAACAAAACTCTGAAAATGGAATAACACATTAGACACACAATTCATTACTTATTTCATTATCAATTTCATTCTCATTTACTCATCATCACTTAGGCAACCATGCCTCAATCATCTCATTGGCATCATTATTATTTTAGCCAACAACCATGGCTCCATATCTCATCAAGAGAGTATATATATATATCATCAATTGCATTGAACATCATCTAGGCAAACATGCTTCAATTATGACATTTACATCATTATAACCAACCACATTGGTTTCACATCTCATTATATCTCAATTTACATTAATCAATTCACATTATACCAATCATAATATTCATCAAATGTATTAACAATGCAATCAATTACTTAACATATGTACAAACAAATATGTTAAGTATCAAAATCATGTAAATGCATGCAACCATGTAGTTTGTACTCACCTCAAAACCAACTCACACCAATCTATACACTTCCTTCTCCAAGAATCCTCAACATTTAGGTTAGGGCAATTCAACTTCATCACAACCTAAACCAAAGGTAATCATACACACTCACTTAGAAATAAATATAAGATAATAAAGCTAAGAACCAACTAGGGCAAACTCTAACCATGACACTCTCAACAACACGGGCGTGTCCCGGACCGTGTCCTAACTCCACAACACAGAAGCATTGACACGCTTAGAAGCACGGGAGTGTCACTGAACGTGTAATACATTCTGTCTCACAGAAACATTGACACGTCCAACAACACGGGCGTGCTCATGGCCGTGTCAATCCTTCACCCACACAGTAGCTATGACACGCTCAGTGACATGGGCGTGTCACTGGACGTGTAAATGCTACTGCAACACAGAACCATTGACACGCCCAAAGACTTGGACGTGCTCATGGGCGTGTTAGGCCAAAAATATAGATTCCGACAACATCAACACTACATCCAACAAACCACTTACTTCCACCATCTTCCACTTCCAACAAACTTAACTAAACACACCCAAAAACCATAATAACTTGCAAAAACATAAAAACAACTCAAAACATACATCAACCACAAATCATAATCATCACCACAAACCCAAAACACAACCACAACACTTCCTCTTCCATCAAACTTACTCTTCCAACACAAACACCAACTAAACTTCTTATCTCCAATTCAAAGCCAACACCAGAATCAAATAAATCAAACCCACTCCAACATACTACCATCAACAGAACCCTACTTTCAAATATCAACAATCAAACTCATACACAACTTAAAATAAAACAAGAGAATCAAGAGTTACCAAAATAATGAAACTTCTTGGATTTCCAATTTAATCACTTGAAAACTCCTTTGAATTTAGAGCTTGGGAACACAAATCTCTCTCTTGCTCTCTTGCTTTGGATGGCCGGCCAAGAAAAGAAAAGAAGAAAAATGAAAAGGAAATTAGAGACAAAGTCAAACTTCTCATCTCTTTAAACCTCCACCAAGCAATCTAAATAGAAAATTACTTAAATACCCTCTTCCATTTATTTAATTCCATTTAAATAAATTCCATTAATTTCAAAATTACAAAATATCTTCTTCTTTTGACTTCCTCATTTGACTTGTGTATATGTTGTATATATTTCCATATATACAACATATACACTCTCTCTTAAATTCTTTTCTCTTTCAAATTTAACATATACATTCAATCCAATTACAACAAAAATATTAAAACTTCTAGGGCACACTTTGGGATATTGCAGTGGTGCTTATGTATTTAAAATATGCAAGAAAATTTAATGAAAATATGTCTAGAAATTAAATAATTTAGAAACATCGAATTGCTTTTCGAATGTTAAATAAAGAAATTAACTAAATTGATTGTAAATTGAAATACTAAGCGCAATTAGATTCAGAATTGAGTAATTTATCGACAACTGAATAACATGTTGTTTTCATTATATATAACTATTTTAATTATGCCCATACACACTGAACTCAGATTCTAGATTTGGATAATAGGTCACCGTTGGCAATTTAATGCCACTGTATAGAATTTTGGCCAATAGACCACTATGGCACGAATGCCCACTAAGTATGATGACACAGAGTGTCTATTGATGGCACAGAGTGCCCACTAACACTTTGGATATCCTCCCTTTTGGCTAGCCATTCAATCCTAAACTAGATCTAAAATTAGTATGATTAGGGCAATTCATTAGTTTGTAGTTAACACTGAATTATATATATCATTTCAATTAAATAATACTTTCATCAACATTTAGTATTATATATATTTATCATAAATTCAAAGTTTATCACTCTTTTTCATACTTTTTTACACTTACACATGAATTCCCAACACAAAAGAAATAAACATAAACATATTAGCCTCATACTAGGCCCGTATATCATAAAATACAAGTCAAAAATATCATTTAGGTACCCCACGGCTGTGGCATCACAACCCCACACCCGTGGGATACAAAATGAAGCTGTTAAATGACTTTGAAGGCCCCCACGGCCGTGGCATTTAGAATTGCTCTGTTTTATCAAAATTCTTAAAGAAACAATCACACTTTCAATCCCACGGTCGTGCTCATTTGCCACGATCGTGGTATTGATTTTAGGTCTATTTTTGGAGTAATTCTTCCTCTAACAGGTCTAATTTTGATGCCACACCTGTGGCACCTTTAAGCCACACCCGTGGCACCTTTAAGCCACACCCGTGGCATCCCAAAATCATGTATTCTGCACTTTTAACTTCATTAAACACAAACATATTGAAAATCTAAGATAATAATGTATCAAAATCAAAATTTTGACATAAAAAGAATTCATATCAAATATTTTACAACAACTTCACTTAATCAAACTTTCAACCATTTCATATGGATAAAAAACAACATCAAACCATTTAATTCTCATAAAGGTTGAGTTAAGAATCAAATCCATCATATAAAGGTTATTTTTCACTCAACAATCCATTTAATTAATATTTTCAAGAAATATATCATTATAAATAATAAATCATTAAAAACTCATAAAAATTCATATATTTGAAAATTATAAATCAAAAGCACATACCTCTTCAAACACTTCTTTTTCTCTAATTACTTGTTAATAATCTCAACTTTCCATCTTAATCTTCTTAAAACTTATAACTAAACATTATTTTCTCTTAGGTTTTGATCAAAATCTTGGAAGGAAGAAAGAAGGAGTTTTGATGGTGAAAATGGTGATGAATGTGCAAAGAAGAAGAGGAAAGAAAGAAAGAAAAGCCTCTAAGCATTACACCTGTCACACACATACACATACACACACACACACACACACACACATATATATATATTAATATGGTGTGGCCAATCTCATCTTAGTTATGTACACCCTCTTTCTTATCCTTTGATTCTAATTTGATTTTAAATCTCCTAAAACCGTAAAAATAAATAATTTTTTCGGTAAATTTTTGAGATCCACTATTTACATCACTTATATCACAATTCACTATTAATTATCACTATTAATTTAAAAGTTTAGTATCTAAAATTTTAAACATTACAGGTTGTACATTCCCTGCAGCCATGTTTTGCACCAAATTTGTTAGTTAATTAATTTTAGACTCAAGTGAAGAGATTCTTATCTCATTAACCCTCATTGGGGTCTCCTTTTTACTCCTAAACTGTTGAGAAGTGGCTGCCATGATGGTGATGAGATCCCTTGCGGCTTGAGGAGTTTTATTGACTATGGCATCTTCACTAGCGGGATCCAACATGCTTCTTTCAGTGGGTAACAACCCTTCATAGAAATATTGGAGGAGAGATTACTCTAAAATTCCATGTTGTGGGCAGCTTGTGCACAATCGCTTAAATCTCTCCCAATACTCATGAAGGTTATCCGAATCTTTTTGCTTGACACCACAAATTTCTATTCTTATATTTGTAGCCCTTGAAGTGGGAAAGCAATTATCCAAGAAGGTTATCACCATGTCAGTCCATGTGGTGATTGATATGGATGATAATTCAAAACGCTAATATTTGGCTCGGTTGTCCAAGGAAAAAGGGAAGGCTCCCAATTTAACTTATTCTTTTGTTACTCCTTGTGGTCTTATATATGCTTGAGCAAACAATATGAAACTCCTTTAAATGCTTATGGAGATCTTCCCTTTCTAGCCCATGAAACTTTGGTAATAAATGAATTAAACCCGACTTCAACTCAAAAGAGGCATCCAGGGCTGGGTAAGTGATGCAGAGCGGCTACTGGTCAACTGGAGGGGCTATCAATTGCCTCAAAGTCCATTGTTAGCCACCCATTTGTTCTTGTTCTTCAAATTCGCTAAAAGAAGATGAAGAATCTAAATCTGAATCTGTGTCTACTGGTCGATCAACTGTAGTTGACATAATCACAGCAACTTGTTTTTGTTGTTTCGTCTTCTTCCTCAATCTCTTAGCAGTCTTTTCAACTTTAGGATCATATAAGAGTTCTTCCTCATGATCAGGCCTAGTCACCAAAAGAATTTTAAGTAAGTTAAAATCAAATTTCCTGGAAACGGTAAATTTGATGGGTGTCAAATCCACCAAAAATAAAAACCTATTATTGGACAAAATAAAAATTGTAAAAGCGGCAAATAGGGTCGAATCATCAGAGAATTGATTACTTAAATTAATTTCTCTTGAAAATCTAGGGTAAAAGCTAAATAAAATAAAATGGGAAGTTTTATGATTGAAAATTAAAAATAAATTAAGAACTGAGATTGAATTTGAATAAATAAAATGGCGAATTAAATTTGAAATCTAACAATGTTGATGATTTCAGTGAAAGGGATTAATCTTAGTTTCAACTCTTAGATCTAATCATTGATACAAAAATAATTTTTTTTAATTTTCAGTAAATTAGTTTTAGCTAACCGAGTTGCTTGCAATAGCCAATCCTTCCTCAGATAATAAATTAGTTAAGAGACACTCTATAACTAACCATTGTTATTGAATAACCCTATGGGGACTCCCTTTAAGATTTAACCCACTAACACCCTTAAGATTTAGATGGAACTAATTCTAATCAACAAATTCTATAGTGAATTTAATTTAAATTAGATTACGTACCCCGTTAGTACTATGCCTAATTACCATAAATATCAAAAGCTAAAGAACAATTACAGATTCTTAGTTTTGAATGGCGATATATTATTCAACTAATGAATCAATGGGCTCTATTATTTAACTAGCAAAATAATAATAGTAATAAGCTACAGAAGAAATATAAATACTGAATTTAAAGAAAACAAGAGAAGAATTGATTATATCTCACAAATCTTGTCGAATTGATAACCTTGACTATCCTTTCAACTGAGTAGAATTTAGTTACATATGTTCTTTAGAAAAGTAAACTAAAATTATATTCAATGGCTGATGTAAAAATTATGAACAGTAATCAGAGGAGAAGAAGAATAGGTTAGGGCTGCCAATAAGTTGGCATTTATACCCTCTTTGTTTCCTATCCTAACTAGGAAAATAATAAGTAAAATAAATTACAAATAAAAAAGAATTCAACACCTAATAAAATTCCTCATTAATGTCTACTTAATAAGGAAATAATTAAGTCTTAATATCCTTGGAAATCTTCTAAAAAATTATATCTTAAGAGTCTCAAACAAATCAAGTTTTCCAGCTGGAGTGTGAAATCTTTAGGTATCAAACCACCCTTGGGCACAAACCTTGCCCAAGGGTGTTTCCAGCTCTTTTCCAGCAGCTTTTCACCATTTTCTTCAACTTGGCTCCATTTCCTTCTCAAGCTATAATCTATGCAAAAATACTTCAAAATCATTAAAATCTCATAATAATAAACTTAGATATTCTTATAAATATTAGCAAATTATGCCTCCTATCATTGAACTTAGCTTCAAATCATTGTCCTTCACTAACATTAGCTTCAAAACCCTAAGTTCGAGAGAAAGCTCTTGTTCCCCACATCAATGACAAATTATTCCTCACTTGCTCCCAACTCTTTCAATCTACCATTGATTGAAGTTTTAGTTAGCTTCTGGGGGCCACAAGAAAGACTCAAAATCTATTGCTGTTGATTTGTTTGAGGATTTTTCTAAGGACCACAAGACAAAATGGGCTGAGCAATATTTAAAAAGAATCTTTGTTATAGATAAAAATGCATTTTTTATATTACTTAATTTGTTACTTTCTGCATTTGTAATTTTTAGGGGTTGACTTAGTTTTCTATTTATTTTTTCATTTGCTATTTTGGTTTGTGTGTGGCACCAAAAATGCAGATGCCATGATTCAAAAATGTGCAATTTGAATGCATATGCCACTTACTTGCATTTTACGTTGAATGTTGATGCCAAAATCCAAAAATGTATAATTTGTAAGTGGCACCAATGCAACTACCACAACTGTAAAGAAGATTGTGAAATCCAAGCAGAAATGGACAAGGAACAAAGGATAAAAAAAATTATCAAATCTCACACAAGGAGGAACTTCACACCAACAACTGTCACAAGAAATTATAAGTAGCTCATTAGGTAGAGTTAGATTTTCCTCACAAGGAGAAGGAAACAACTCAGTGTGGATGCCAGCAAGAAGAACTCAATTCTTGAATGTGTTGCTCAATAAAAGTACTTAGTTTACAGTTAAGAAGGAAAATGAGATGACTAGCTACACACTCAATCTATTGGCTAAAAATGGTAGCCAATAGATTGAGTGTGTAGCTAGTCCTACAACTTAGTTTAGGGTGAGTGGGTTCTAGTTATTGTTGATGATTGGATTCCATGCTAGTCACAAGGTAAACCTGCATTTGCTACCAGCAGGAAGCATATGCCAAATTACATGGCTCTTATGAGGCATTAAAAGGTGGGATTGTCTAGGATGCTCTTATGGATCTTACTAGAGGTGCTGGTGAGGAGATTGACATGAGAAGTTCCCAGACCTAGATTGATCTTGCCAGTGGTAGACTGTGGTCTAAATTGTTGAGCTTTAAAGAAGAGGGCTTTCTACTTGGTGCTGGGAGTCCATCTGGTTCTGATGTGCACATTTCTTCTAGTGGCATTGTGTAAGTCCATGCTTACTCTTTATTGCAAGTAGGATTTCCATTTCCTACCCAGTTATACAGTCATCAACTAGCTAAAGAAAATTTATGAAACTGATCAATTGTTGAAATATGTCAATTCTCGAGAGATTTCATGTGAAATGGTTTTGGACCCAAATCCAAAAGGTTACACAATTGTGCCAACAACGATACACCCTAGAGAAGAAGCACCATTTGTTGTCTCTGTTTTCACCAAAGCATCAGTTACCCTGAAAAGCTTTATAATATGTAGTAATGGCTCTTTCATTTTCTTGTCCTTTGGGCTGAGAGCACATTTGGAAGATTTTGAGGTGCTTAGGTTGTTGAGGCCATACACCACAAAAAGGCAGGTTTGTTGAGCCATAAATAATTGTGTAGAATGGCTGTGTACGTAGCCAGAAGGTTATTGAACAAGGGGCTAAATGCTGTCAACCTGTTTAGTATGAAAATGCCTAGGTAATAGACACAAGAAATGAGAAAAACTTATCTATTGAGCTTTTATTAAAATATAAAGGCTGCTTACACTTTTCTCAAACATTACAATATGTAGCATTAGGGTTATAGAAACTTTAATTCTAAATAAGTAAAGTTTTTAAAAATATAACAGATTGTCAAAATAAAAAAAATTTTAAATATAGAAAGATAATATTTAATGAGACAGACAAAATGCCTAAATAGCACCTAGATCCAAGGTTTCTAAATAAGAAAATAAAAATCTGCCTAAGTTGACATAATAGTAAAACACATTTTTAGATGTCTAAATGATAAAATTTGCCAGAAAAGTGACGGATCTAACTGCAAAAAGTGTTTTGACTCATTGACCAATTTTTCATTGGGCTAGGCCATTAGAATTCATAGTTTACAACTTTAACTTTTTGGCAGTAATTATCAAACTGCTACTATAGTAGTTTTATGTTAAACTACTCCATAAAGGCTAGAGTTTTCTATTGTGCATCACTAGGTAACTACATCTTAGGTTTCTCTCTGTTTTTTTTTTTTTTTTGCATCTAAAAGTGCAATTTATCTTCTATTATCATTCTCTTAATAATTTTTCAGTAGGTTTCTGATATACATGTGTGTGTTTGTGTTTATAGATCTCTTTCACTCCATATTTTTATATGGCCTTTCAGTATTAGGATGCCATCTAGATTAGTTGCAAAAATATCCACCTTAATCTTGTCAATGCGAAAGTCGGTGTCTAATGGGAATATAATTAATGTTTGAACCTCTCTTTCGCTTTAAGGGAAATGAGTTATACTTATGGTTGATGCTAATTGCATTGCTATTGTAAAAAAGTATGGAATATTCTTGAAAAACAACCTATCTTTTGCTAATCTTCGTTGATGCTAATTCACATTGTCAAATGTGAATTGCATTGACACTATCAATTGTATAGCTTAACATGGAAATGTATGAACTTATATGAGGTTATTTATATTGGCCGGTTGCGAGGATGTGGTTCTCAACTATCAAGATGGCTTGTAAGTATATCAGTGGACTGGTGCAATTACGGATTCGAGTTCTGCAGTAAATGAACTAGAATGCAAATGGCTAGACATGAAGAGTGATAATGTCTACGGGTATCAGTTGAATCTGGAAGCAACCTCAGATGCAGATAAATCACCTGCCTGCCAGCATCAGAGAGGTATTGTAATTGTAAGAAATATAGGTCTGACCATGTAAATAAAGGGGGGGAAAGGTAGAAAGTTGAAAAAGGAATAGGAAACAAAAACAAAATAAATACTAACACTAATTCAAGGTGAGCATACTGAAAAGCATTGTAGCTGGATACGTTTCCACTGCAGTTTTGTTGTGCCTTTATAACAAAACAATCTATCGCTTCTATAATTTTTTTCTAGTATAATTACCTATTTGTTATTTGATTGGGTAAATCTCTATCAACGCACTAAAGGTTGAATTGGGTTCTCATATTTTAATCATCTTCAATTAAATCCTTTAATTTTGATTTGTAGTTAATTTGTTTCTTTAATTTTAATTTTTAGTCAATTCATTTCAAAATTAAATGGTGACTACTGGAAATATAAAAAAATTAGTAAAATTGATTGCACAACTCTTTATATTCATTCTCTCAATTCAATCATGAATTTAGAGATACCAAAAGCTTCAAAAGTCGGAGTAAGAATTTGGTGCTGAAATTCCCCTTACTTTTCATAAAAATCTCTGTGATTAAGTATATTTAACTCAACTAAGTTTTAATTTTAAATTAATTGTTCGTTTGTGAGCAATAAATAAATTTTAAACCATTTTCAAATTGGAGTTTACAATTGTTTTTAATTAATAGTTGAAAACAAAAAAAATTGAAATAGAAAATATTTTTCACCCTCCTTTCTCATTACTTTTATTCTTTTTTGGGAATTAAAAAAGAGAGAGAAAATTCAGAGACAGTTTAGTTGTGGAAAATAATTACTGTTTTTTTAAAATATTTCTAAGAAAAATAGAAATTTCTATATTTATTAGCTTTTTTTAAAAAAAATGTTGATTATTTTCTAAATGAAAAAATAGGATTTTGTTTTCTACTTTAATCTTTATAGATTCTTTTATTTGGAAAATAGTTATAAAAATAAATTATTTATATCATATTTTGTAGCTTGTTAATTAATTTTATATATGAATACTAATTTTCTTATTAGAATGTTTAAAAAAAGTTCATATTTTTATAAAATAACATTAGAATATTATTTGGCTCAAAAAAACATTAGAATATTATGACAAAAAATAAATGCTTTCCAAGGCTAAAATAAATATTATAACAACCATTTTTTTAAAAAAAATAAATTAGAAATAACAAGTTAAAAGAAAGATTAGTTTTGACCTTATATTAATATACATTAAAAAAATGATTTCCAAAACTGACCGGTCACATTTCAAATTTCCCATCAATGTATACTATTTTCAAGACATTCTCTCTGTTTCTCTTCGTTTCTCTTTGTCTGGCTGTTTCTCTTGGCGGTCGAGAGAAAAGAAAAAGAACTCCTCGTCTCTATTTCTCTTGGCTGCTGAAAGAAAAGAAAAAGAATCCTCAAATTCTCTTGGTCGTTGTAAGAAAATAACTCTTCATCTCTGTTTCTCTTGGCTTCTGTAAGAGAAGAACTCTTATCTCTGTTTCTCTAAGCAAAGAAAATGATGAATGAAGAAAAGAAAGATTTGGCCTACTAAAGAAGGTGATTTTCTTACTCTTTTTCTATTTATTTGTCAAGAAATAACTGTTTCTTTCATATGGGTTTTTGATAATTTTGTTTGGAGAAACAATAATTTAATAAACTTCAATATTTTAATTCTTTCATATTATTAATTATCATTTATTTAATGTCAAAAAACCATAAGAATAAGTTTAGTAAGAATAATTGATTGAAATTAAAGGAACAATTAACAATTTCTAATTAAATAAAGAAAAACCATGCATAAAGCATTGCCTAAAGTTGGTGAAAACCATGGAAAACTTATTTCTATACTTATCAATTCATATGAATTCTATTTAATTTTACAGCAATAGATGATTAATACGTGTGCGAACTTACAGGCTTATTTTCTCATATTTAAGGTCCCATGATGTTAATGAATGGCTTTAGTCACAAGTTTACAATTGTCCCAAACCTATGAATTAATACCCCAAAAGACTGTAAATTAATTAATTTATTCGTGTGTTACGTTCCCAACAATCAAAAGGTCTATAAAAATTCAAAAACAGATATAGTTTTGATGCATCAAATATTTTGTCAGATATTTTTAACATATAAATGCCATGAGTTGTAAAGAAATTAGAGGAGCCTTTTTGTTACCCATTAACTTTTTTAGGCATGAGACATTTTGCCACCAAACCACTTTAGTATTTTTTTTTTGTTAATTTTAAACTAAAAAATAAATATAATATATAATAAGTACACCCCATACATAATTAAATGTTGCTAATTTATAATTATATATAAGAATAATTAATCACAAATAATCTTCTTTTTCTTTTCTCTTTTTTTTTTTTGTATTTTTAAAATATTTTTAAGTACATCTAAGTCAATAGTTATAGCTAGTACATACATATAAAATTAATTTTTTTTAAAAAAATATACTACTCATAAGAAATATTCTAATATTCATATTTAATATAAGTATCCTAACAAAAATAAATAGTTGATAAAAAATATTTTAAGTTCTACATATAATAAACATTACAAATGTATTTATATTTTGTACAACATAATTGATTAAGAAAATAATGTCATATTATCATACTCCGTCTTACTATAATATATATATATATATATAATAAACACTATAAATATATTGATAAAAAATATTATATAAGTTTATACTAATTATATGTACTATGTAATTAGATTTATCATATATTAATATGATAAATTTAATTAAATGAGTACAGTTGATTTTGATTTTGATTTATTTATTTAAATTTTTATATATTAAACATTTATTAAGTTAAATTTAGAAACTTTTAATTATTATTTTGTAATAATAGGTTGTCATGGCAAGAACACATTTTTTTGATAACTGGAATTATATTATCAAAATCAATCAATAGATAACATAGGAGGGTAAGAATTCCAAACCTTGAGACTAGCATATAGATGGGAAGCTCGAGCTAACTTATGAGCCTCCATGTTTGTTTGTCTCCTACTCCATCTAACAGAAATATTAGATTTTAAAGCTAACAAAGATTTACAATCTTTAATAACAACACCAAAGTCATACCAATCTTTATTAGACGAATATAGAGCAGAGATTATTTCTTGACAATCTGAAAAAATGCATCCAGCACTATTAAATGGATGCAGCTACTGAGGACATGAGCGAAGAGCAAGTGCTTCTGCCACTTTAGGAACACTCTCACTAGTAATGTAACCTGATTGAGCTTGCACAAAATATCCTTCTGAATCTTGAAGTATTGCTTCCCAACCATATAATCTACAATCTTGAAATGTAAACCCGTCAATGAAACATAACCAATTCCAATTTTGCAAGTAGTTAGCCAATGATTCCCTTTGCTCGGAGGAGTATTGATGAGTAACAGATGAAACAACATCAATTTCGTTATTAGCAAGAAACAATTTATGGTATCATACACGAGCAGCATGAACAAACAATGAGTTTCCTTCAACCCATAATTCATAAACAATAGCACAAAATTCACCTTGCATTGAATTATTAAGGGATGGCAGTACCTGCAAAACAAAGTCTTGGAAAGACAAGTTAGATACATTCCCTTCATATCCCCATCTTCTCCACTCCTCAATAGCCTTTGGACAATGAAGAAAGACATGAGACACATCTTCTATGGCTGTACAAATAAGACAACCTGCATCTGAAACAACCTCTCTTCTAAATATAGCTTGTTTAGTCGGTAAAACACCTCTTAGTGCCCTCCACATAAAGTTTTAAATTTTTGGGGCTGCCTCTATATTCCACACATATTTCCAGATCCTACCGAACTCTTGCTCACCACTAGCCACATTTCTCAAGAATTTAACACAAGAATAATATCCTGATTTAACTGTATAATTGCCTTTCTTATCAAATATCCACATCAATCTATCTTCTCTATGAAACAAGCTTAGAGGAATGCTCAAAATATCATGACAATCTTTGACAGAGAACAAATTCAATATTAACTTCACATTGCAAGAACACCCATTAATAGCAATAAGATCCTTCACCATCAAATCATCACTGATATGATCAATTCCATCATCAACAAAAAATGAATCATCTTTCGGCACCCAGGGAGCATTCTTGTAATATCTCAAAATATACCCTAAAAGTTTTGGAATAATTATTGTTGTATTTGGATTTAATGTGTATATTGAAGGGAAAGAGAAAATAAGTGAAGAGAATGTATATGTTGTATCTATGGGAATATATACAAGTTAAATTAATAAAGGTTAAAAGAAGAGCAATGAATTAATTTAATATCTGATTTTGGTGTACGTTGGAATTGTAGTAGTGAGAAGATATGTTGGTAAAATATGTAAGGAAAATATTATAAGAGCTAGATGGATATGAAGGATAAAATGTATATATGGTATTTGAAAGATATGGGAAATATAAATGCAATATATATAAAATATACATATACCCACATATACATCACATATACATGATGTATAAAATGGTGTAGGAAAAGTAAGTTATATAATTAAATAATAATAATAATAATAATAATAATAATAATAATAATAATAATAAAAGGAAAAGAAGAAAAGAAAGTCAAAGAATGGACAAGTGTATGGTGGAGATGTTAAGGGAATTAATTATATATATATATGATAAGTATGAGAAAAGAAGAGAAGATCTTCTTTCTTTCTTTCTTCTTCTTCTTCTTGCACGAGAGAGAGAGAGAGAGAGAGAGAGAGAGAGAGAGAGAGAGAGAGAGAGAGAGAGAGAGATGATTTCATCAATATACATATCAAATCCAAAGGGATTTTGAGAGAATTGAAGAGGGTTATTGAAGATTTGGCATAATATCCAAGTAAGTATTCATTTCCTTGTATGGATTTCTATTGTTTGAGTTTGGATTTGATATGGTTGGTGTGTGAGGGTGATGATAATAAAGATTGAAGTATATATATGTGTGGAATTGGTATTTAGATGATGGATTATTGAAATTGTTTAATAAGGGTTTAATATAAAGGAGTTGGAGAATTGAATAATTGATATATGATTGATGTATGTTTGTGTTTAAGGAAGTTGAAAACATAAAATACATGAGTTTGGATCCTAGAGAGAGATGTGATTTGTGAGTTGTGATCTAAAGTTTTAGAATGAGTTTCATAAGTGAATACTTGTATTGGAATTCATATATCTTATCATTTTATTTGAATTAGGTTGTGAAGGAAGTGGATTGCCCTAATTTAAGTGGTGAAGAGTTCTTGGAAGGTAAAGTGTATAGATTGGTGTGAGTGGTTCTTAAGGTAAGTACAAATTACATTAATTTGTAAATGTGTTAATGAATCTAATGCATTGTTGATGTGTACTAATAGTGTGAATATTGTGATAAGCATGTAATATATGCGTCTAGAACATTGATTACATCCATTTGAATTATGCTATATTGTGTGTAATGTGATTTAATGCAATCAAGGAGGCTTGGCCGTGTTTGGTTTTTAAATTATTGAGAGACACGACCAAAATTTAAGGAGAGACACGGCCAAGTTATGGGAGACACGGCCAAGTTAGAGGAAACTTGGCCGTGTTGGATGATTTTTGGAGAGACACGGCCACTGTCTTGGCCGTGTCCCTTGCTCGTGTCTGCTACTGCCTGATTTCATCTTTCTTCTTTTGTTTTTGTTCTTTGGATTTAAGGGAGACACGGCCAAGCTAGAGGAGTCTTGGCCGTGTTGGAGCTTTTGGTTGAGAGACACGGCCACAAGCTTGGCCGTGTCCCTTGAGTGTGTTAGCTATTGATATTTATTCTTGACTATTCTTACATTGTTGGATCCTCTAAAGGTCTTTTTATATCTACACTTTAAATATACTTAAAACAAAGATGACATAAACAAATGTATATTGAGGATTCTAAATCTAAGAATAAGGTAAATTATATATGTGTATATCAATGATGATCATTCTTAATGGATGTTTAATGTGTTTGATTATGTATATTTCAATAATGAGGTATTATATTGTGAATTGAGACATAATGAGATGTGAAGCCATTGTGATTGGCTATGATGATTCAAATAAGATGTGAAGCCATTGTGATTGGCTATGATGATTCAATTGAGATAAATGGGGCATGTTTTCCTACATGATGATGAGAATTGAAAATGAAATTGATAATGAAATAATAAATGAATTGTGTGTCTAATATGTTATTCATTTTCAGAGTTTTGTTATTGGTGGCATGCCTATTAGTAACAATCTCTTGAAGTTAGGTTGGACTTGATCCTTGAAGCCAAGTTGGGTTGAAGTTTAATATGTTTTACTCCCTTGAAGCTTGGTTGGGTTAAATCCTTGAAGCCTAATTGAGATGTTACAACCCTTGAAGCTAGGTTGGATTGGTTCTTGAAGCCAAGTTGGGTTGATACTTAGCATGCTTTGTTCCCCTTGAAGCTTGGTTGAACCTAAATCCTTGAAGCCTAGTTGGGATAATGATAATGATAAATGTGATAATTAAACCAAAACATTAACTCTGAAAGTGGAATGGCATATTAGTTTCTTTTGGGCCCATGCTTGTGCTTGTTGATATGTGATTCTTGAATAGTGAAACAAATGAATAATGAGAGATATGTTGTCTTTGCTTTAATATGCCCTATAAAGTGAGATATAATGTTATGTGATAGTTATAATACATAAGTAAATTATTGACAGTGAATGTGAATTAAAAGAACTATGTTGAATGATGAGAAATGAAAGTACAACATGAAAGTAAAATATGGATGTGAATGTAGACATTGAGAATATTTTTATGAATATTTTAGTAAGTCATGGAGTTGTGATTTGTGTCAATAATATACGTGTATATGTATATAATTAAGACATTAGTAGAAGTATATGGGAAAGGTGTATTCAAAATGGGAAAACTTGGTAAGAAAATAATGACATATAAAGTTATCATGAAAATGTGATTTTTCTGTAATGTATATTTATAGGAATTATTTGTATTACTAAGCTCTCGGGCTTAGCGCGGTTGTGTAATTGCGCAGGTGGATATGCGGTTGATCTAGAAGTCCAGCTGCTATGCCACTAGAAGGGGAAGAGTGTTTCGAGACCAACTAGAATGTGATGCATACATGTGTGATTTAATTATGTTGTATTTTTTATAAGAATATATTCATATGTATAAATGAAGTTTTAGTAAATAAGAATGAGATTATTATTATATATATATATATATATAAAATCATTGAAAGTATAATGATTTTGTAAATGTTCTTTAAATTGATGTAATATTGTTTGAACTCGGATAAAGGTTTTTAAATTGAAACTAAAAGTGACATTCTTATACTTTATATACGTATTGTATATATATACCAAGTATATGTATAGTACTTATATAGAGTATGGGGGTGTTACAATTCTTAACCGAAATACTATGTCCATTTCTAACTCTCCATTTAATGCCATTCTTCAACAAATCTCTAGATTGCAATACACTTCGCCATGTAAAGCTCATGTTTGATCCCAACCCAGCTGATATAAAATTCTCCCTTGGATAATATTTAGCTTTATAAATTTTTGACAGCGAAGTGTTAGGTTGCAGCAAAAGCCGACACCCTTGCTTACCTAGCATTGCCAAATTAAAAGCAATGGAGATCTCTAAACCTAAAGCACCCTCTTTTTTGTTACAACATATATTGGTCCAAGATAACCAATAAATATTTCTACCCCTATTAGGTTTCATACCTAACCAAAATGAATTCATAATTTTCTGCAATTCATCACATAAAGAAATTGGTAGGAGAAAAACACTCATGCAAAATGTGGGAATAGCTTGCACTGCTGACTTAAGGAGAATTTCCTTTCCTGCTCTAGACAGAAATCTATTAGACCAATTATTCACCTTGCTCAACATTCTCTCCTTAAGAAACTGAAATACATATTTCTTATTTCCACTAATCAAGGATGGCAACCCCAAATACTTACCAGTCTCCAAAGGCTCAAAAACTTCCAAAATAGAAGAAATTTTATTTCTCAAATCAACATCAACATTTGGACTAAAAAGGATCCCAGATTTCTGAAAATTAATCGCTTGCCCTAATGCCCTCTCATACTCCTTTGCTATATTTTTTATCCTCAAACTTTCATCAACATTAGCCCAAAAAAAGAATAAAGAGTCATCCGCAAATAAAAAGATGACTAATTCTAGGACACTGATTCTAGGACATCTCATGCCTGCCCTACACCCATGAATACCTCCATACCTCTCAGGCCCCTTTACTAAACTAGATAATCCTTCAACACAAATTAGATATAGATATGGGGATAGAGGATCCCCCTGTCAAATACCTCTAATAGGAATAATAGGTCCCACTTCCACTCCATTCACCAAAGGAAAATACCTAACATTAGTAAAGATCATAATCCAACAAACCCATCGACTAGAGAAACCTAAAGCAAGCATCATATCATGTAAATAATCCCAAAGGACTCTATCATATGCTTTTGATATATCAATCTTAAGAGCAACTGAACAACAACTCCCTCTTGTTTGTCTGTTCATAGTATGAATAAGTTCAAAAGCAATTAAGATATTATTAGAAATTAATCTCCCATGAACAAAAGTTGACTGACTATCCGAAATAACATCAGGCAATACCTTTTTTAATCTATTTGCTAAGACTTTTGACACAATTTTATAAAGAACATTACAAAGGGATATGGGTCTGAAGTCATTAACAAATTCAACAGAATTAGATTTTGGTATTAAAGTAATATGGGTATCTGATAAAGTAGGTGAGAATGTATCAGTTTAAAGCCAACTAACACAACTTTTAAAAACATCATCTCCAATAATATTCCAAAATTTTTGAAAAAAAAAAGTAGGATTTAAGCCATCTAGACCTGGAGCATTGTCATGGTGGATTTGAAAAACAACATCTCTAAATTCACCCATCTCAAATGGTGCCACAAGATTATTATTAGCCTCATCTGATACTTTTCTACTGACCAGCCCAATAATCTGATCCCTATAGGACAAATCTGAATGGAAAACATAAAAAAAAAAAATTAAGCAAACACTAAGCCACACATACCATTCATATGACGTACCCATTCTCCAGAAGAATTTTTCAATCCCAATATAGTATTTCTTCTTCTTCTATTATTGACTTGGGAATGAAAATATTTAGAATTCTATCCCAATATATCATCCAAAATTTCTTAAGCTATCTGACAGCACATAATTTCTTCCTTATCTAAAATAGAATTCAGCTCATCTCTATATACCAATAAACTCTCCTTAGATAATGCATCATTAGAATTACGCAACTCATCTATTAGTTGCATAAGCAAAGCTTTATGACTGCGTAGTTCTTTATTTTTATTCCTCCCCCATCTTTTTAACAAAGGAATACAATTTCCTTTTTTATCCATAATATCATTACTATGAACACCATTCCAGCCACAAGTAATAATATCTACCAATCCATCCTCAGTTAACCAGCAATTTTCAAAACAAAAATTTCTTTTCCTACCTATAGAAATTGATTCTTCACATTCAATCAACAAGGACAATGATTAGAAACTGTACTTACTAAATTTTTAACACAACAAAATGGAAAGAGATGAAACCATGCACCATTAGCTACTGCTATATCCAGTCGCTCTTTCACAACACAACCTGAATCATAAGTTCTCTGCCATGAAAATAAATATCCAAACAGTGGAACATCAGTTAAAGCACGAGATAATTACCAAAATGTGGGAGAAGTCCCTTAAAATTACAAAAACGTAGGACTTCTTCTAAATATTATCAAAATATATGTGTCAAATTATCAAACTGAAAGTATGACTTTCAGTTTGGTTGTTTATTTTTTTTTAATGTTTTAATCTTATGAAACCGAAACTTTGAGTTCGGTTTTAATGAAACCAAAACTTTAAGTTTCAATTTTAATGAAACCGAAACTTTGAGTTTCAATTTTAATGAAACCAAAACTTAAAGTTTCGAACATTAAATTTAGTACAATAATTTGCACGAAATCACAAGTGTGAGTTGCAATTTGATGCATTTTATTTTTTTTTAAATATTGAACCAAACCACAACTCTGAGTTGCGGTTTGGCTCCTTAAAAAAAATTTAAACCAAACTGCAACTCAAGTTGTGGTTTGGTTCAATACTTAAAAAAATAAAATGAACCAAACCGCAAGTCTGACTTGCAGTTTGATTCAAAATTTTTTAAAAAATAAAATGCAATAGAGGAGAATAAGAATTTATTCTCCTCTGCTGGCTTCTACTGGCTGAGGCAAGAGGCACTGCCTCAGCCAGCAGTCCTCGTTCAGGTTTAAATATTTTTTTACCTACACCATTACCAACAACAAGGACTAATGATTTCAGATGCAAAAAAGGAAATTACATTGCAGTTTTTAGAAAAACAAACTTATAACTAGTCTACATTTCTACTGCACTTCATCATCTACTTCAAGCCTTCAACACTTCGTGTCAAAATTAGAGGAAATAATTGAATGTCATTCTCTACAACTTTCGGGTAAGTCAATTCTATTTTTTTCCATCTTATATAGAATCAATTTGATGATATGTGGTTCTCTTTCTCTGCTTCTTGAGTATACTCTGTATTTCAACTTCAGCTTTTTTAGTTAATTGTAATAAATTGTAGCTATAGTATAGTGGGATTTTGTTAATATATTTTGCTTGTTAATTCTTTGGATTTGGTCTGTTTCATGGCATTTTAATAAATTTTTTTATTATTGAATTAGAGAATGAGCATTTTAAAAAATAAGGACACATATGATAATGTATTAAAATTCATTAATGGTTATAGGATTTATTTCAATTAAATATAGTTATCCTTCCAATTTTTTTTTATTATAAATGAATTAAATTTGCATTTATATATAGCCTAATTATTTTTTTAATTTTTTCATTTATTTTTTCATAAAATTATATATAATTCATTTAGAGATTAGGCATGAAATGAAAATTATCATGTTAATTTTTTATAGGTTGCTTATTAAGTAGGTAGATTAGGCATGAAATATTATTATTAAAATATTTATAATTATGAATTATTATTTTATTTGTTATAAAAATTTTAATTTCTTTAATTGATATAAAATAATTATTTTATTTTATTAGTGAAATTCATTAATGGTTATAGGTTACTTTAATTCAAAAATATTCAAAAAAAATGGAAATTTAATTAATTGATATAACATTATGACATTTAATTTCTTTATTAATTCATTAGAGTAGAATATTACTTTCTATTATACATTATAGTTTCCTTATTGTATTATAGGTAGCTTATTAAGCATGTAATTAGGAAGCATTCTTGTAGTCTATATAGTGAGAGATAATCTCATTTTTTATCATGTGATTTTATTATATAACATATAGTAATTGTATTTATTATATATTTTAAAAAAATTATATATATATATATTTAAAGCTTATTTTATAATTAAATAATATGTATAGCAATGAGTATCCACTTCACATTCATTGCTATGCAAGACCTACCCACTTCATTTTTTTTTATCTTTTTTCTTTCATTTTTTTCTCTCAATTAAATGCATAAATCTAATATTAAGCAATTATAGAGATAACCTACTAAAAATTAATAATTAATTATATATATAATTATTCCTAAAATAATTACAACTGAAATTAAAAGTCAAAGATTAATTTATTATTGAAAAAAATTATTTAAAGTACTGATATCACTAGTATTTTATGAACCAAATAAAGTCATTTGTCCTGAAAAATGTGTTTCTGTCTAAATTCGATTTTTAGAGATGAGATAAAAATTAAATTTTTTTTATTCAAATAAAATTTAAAATTATGATATCTCATTAATTTAATAGTAATTATAAATTCTAAAAATATTTTAAATGTAATATCAGTTTTCTAAATTATTTTGATTGATCAGAATTCAAAATTTAATTTTTGAGCTAACACCAATAATAATATAAATAATTTTTTACATTTTCATTAAGAGCAAGATGTAAACGAGTGAAAAATCTGAAGTTTACATTTTATAATTTATATTTTCAACCATATTCTCTTCTACTGCATTTTATTTTATTTTTTAAAATATTGAACCTAACCGCAAGTCAGACTTGCAGTTTGGTTCATTTTATTATTTTTTAAGTATTGAACCAAACTGCAACTATGAGTCGCAGTTTGGTTTAGATTTTTTTTAAGGAACTAAACCACAACTCAGAGTTGCAGTTTGGTTCAATATTTAAAAAATAAACATAAAATGAACCAAACCGCAACTCAGAGTTGCGGTTTGGTTCAATATTTAAATAAATACACCAAACCGCACTCACACTTGTGGTTTGGTGCAAATTACTGTACTAAATAATTTGTTTAAAACTTTGAGTTTCAATTTCATGAGTTTAAAATATTAAAAAAAAAATTAAATAGCCAAATCAAAAGTCATACTTTCAGTTTGGCAATTTGACTCACATATTTTGATAATATTTGGGAGAAGTCTCATGTTTTTGTAATTTTAAGGGACTTCTCCCACATTTTGATAATTATCCCGTTAAAGCACAATCTTTTAGTGTTTCTCTAAATCCCCGAAGTAGATGTTTTGGATGAGATTGACCACCTGCCTTCTCCTCACTCTAGCAAATATCATTAAAATCTCCAATGCAAACCCAAGGGCAATTATATTTTCTAGTTAATGGATGTAGTAGATTCCAAGAAGAGCGCCTATTACTATGATTAGGATGACCATAATAACTTGTTAAATGCCATTCTCTACCACATGTATCCTTAACCATCATATCAATAAAATTAGTAGCAAAACCATCCACTTGCAAGGAAATAGAATTTTTTCGTAACACTGCCATCCCCCCTCCACGACCCAAACGATCAACAACAAAGCTATAATCATAGCACAATTCACATTTAATAAATTGCATGCGAGCATTATCAGCAATAGTTTCCATTAAAAATATAATATTTGGCCGTTGTCTCAAAGAAATATCCTTGAGAGATCGAACTGTTCAAGGGTTGCCAATCCCTCGATAGTTTCAACTTAAAATATTCATGGTGTGCTGCGGGCTTGCTGAGCAAGACCCACCGTTTGATTTTCATGCTGCAATACATCTACCATAGTTGTAGTTTTAGCAGAATCAATAGCCTTAGAAACTGAAGATGTTGATTTCCTACATCAGTTTAGCATTTTCATCTCGACCCCTATCATTAATAACTAAGCCCACTGGATTAGTAGGAGTCATATCATGATCCATTTGATTAACAAGTCCATCATCCTCCAACCAATTTGCAGAAGCAGTTACCATCCCATCCAGCCATTGTTGACCAAGGATAGATGAATTTGAATTTGAATTCAAATCAATAGCCAATCCTATGCCACTTGTACCATCTTCTTGACCAAAGGATTCCCCGTCTAACCGCAACCACCTACTGGTTTGGATCAAGTTCCGGCGAGGTGCAACGCGGACATCATCACTCCACCCTAACATCAATTCTTCTTTCTTCTTATAGAGTCATAATTCACAATAACAATCAGGATGCCCCAAACGACCACAAAGATAACAAAACACTGTCAGCTTTTCATATTTGAATAGAGCAAAGAAAATTGCCCCATTAGGATTAATAACTTTTTTCCTCCTCTTCAAAGGTGAATGAACATCCAGTTTTACTCTTATCCGAAGGAAGTCCACATTGCCTACTGCAATAGCCTTAGAATCATATTCCAGGAAATCCCCAATAAAATCTCTAAGAAGGCATGCCACAATTTCAGACATAAATCCAGCAGGTAATGCATGAACCTGCACCCACAATGGAATATGAAAAAATTCCATAGATTTAGGAACTTCTGAAGGTCCTAGTACATGAAGAACCAACAAATGTCTATTAAAAGTCCACGAAGATCCTTGTATCACTTTTCCAAATCCACAAGATGGTAAAAATGAAAAAGAATTCATTTTTCGCCAATCTCCTTAATAGAAACACCCTTTAATGGATGCTACAGAACTGCCAATGTATTACGCATGGCAGTAAAATTCACAGAACTTGAAGTCAGAAAATACCAAACTAAACAACAATCATATGTAGCATTGCAACTCACATTAACGGTACTAAATTGGATTCCTTCCTCTTCAACTTCATTAAGATCGAGATTTTCCAGATGGGATTCCATACAGATAGAATAAAATAGAAGACAAGATAATATGAAATGGGGATGAATGAAAATTTACATTGAAAAAGAAAATATCACAATGGATGACAGACTCATGCTATTAGAGCATACAGTTAAATAGAAGTGAAATATCGTTTGCCGCTGAAATTATATTTCAAAGTGTAGTTCGCAGTTTCTAGTGATTGCAGAAAAATTAATTGAAGATAATTAAAAATTGGCTGAATAATTATGAAGTCTCTGAGGTTTTATATATTACTATAGTTAGTCCCTGTATTTTTAACATCTATTTTTTAAGTCCATGCATTTTTAAAAAAATAAACTACTTAGTCATTCTATCAATATTTATATCCCAAAATCATTAGTCAATGGATTTGATATCATAAAATGACTTTTTGCCATTCTTTTTATATATGTCTATGTCTGTCTTTATTACTTATTAGTTTATTTCGTTTTTTTATTTTACTGTATATATAAATTGTTTCCAAAATAATAAAAAATATTATTCGTATTATTTAAAATTATTTTTAAATAATATTTATAAAATTAAAATAAATGATGTATATAAATCATCTTTAAAATAAAAAATTTATTATTCATATTATTTGAAATTAATTTTTCGTAATATTTAAAAAATTAAAATAATTGATGTAAAAAATATAAATAAAATTAAAAACGAGCATGATTTAATAAATAACAAGGTATACATATATAAAGGGACGACAAAAAAAGTAATTTTACAATGACAAAATCATTGATTAACAGTTTTTGGAGTGAAAGAATGACTAAATAGTTTAGTTTTTGAAAATACATGGACTAAATAGTTTAATTTTTAAAAGCATAGGGACTAAGTAGTTTAGGTTTTGAAAACATATAGAAGAAAAAAATAGATGCTGAAAACACAGGGACTAACTAGTATAATATGTAAAACCTCAGGGCCTACACAATATCCATATGAGAATAACAGTACTACATGACCTGACTATTGCAGCAACAGCAAAAGCAGTATATAGAATTGTTGACACCAAGCTTCACCACTTAGCTTGGTGCACTTAAACTACATAACACACCAGAACCTCTAGCAACAAAGCACAAACCATACAAAACATAAAAAACCTACATTAAGGTCTCCTCATTCCAACTAAAATGTACAGTAAATGATATGAAATAATAAACCACATTGTCCAGAAAAGTAAAAGACAATACCATTAGAATGTAAAAACTGTTAATACATCCTCATGGTTCAACCATGTCACAAAAAATATTTAATAGCATCCATTTGAGATTACAAAAACTTTAAAACCAAGTCCACATGGAATAACCAAGCTCACCCCACAACTACGGGGCTAGTTTTGATCCTTAATAATAATGCATTAACAGATGTGTTTTTCTTGGGGGCATCCAAGTTGGATTATTCTCCTCTCCCTGACTTGAGAATCTCGCAACACTCAAGATTTACAGCTGACATATAAAATCTTCAAGTATCAGAATCCCTTTGGCATAAATCTTGCCTAAGGGTTAGACCCAAGGTTTTTTCCAACTACTTTTAGTATCTTTTCTCTATTTAGCTTCATTTTCTCCTCTAGCTATAACCTATGAAAAAATGCCTCAAATTCAGTAAAATCACATAATATTAGGTGGAATTATAGATGCAGATGTTTGCAAATTCTGCTCACTATCAAAACTTCTTAAAACCATCATTGTCAGTTGCTAATTGAAACTTCTTACCCTTTGATGGCTTAATGTGATAGAATCTAATTGCTCATTTATTATTTTCTAACTTATTCCTCATCCTCCTGCCAACCACATCCTCACATTATATCACTTCTTATGCTTTCAATTTCATTCTCTCCATTAGTGTAGTCCTGATATGGTGAAGCATGCCAACAATTGGCATGACTCTTGCTTTACAAATATACCTATTGAAAGTCTCTATCAAATTATTGTTCACATTATTGTATTTAGGTAGCTCATTAATGTATGCTTTACAATAACATTTTGTTTGATGAAGTCATTATAAGCCTTCTCATCAAGCTCATTCAGTGCCTACAGCTTATTAAGGTGATCAGCCTTATAAGTTGCATTAACAACCCTATAAAATAGTGTTTTGAGTCCTTGGCTCTTATGTTTTTTCTTCCAATTTGCATAAATATGCCTGACACAGTTACCATGCTCAGCAAATGACACCAATTCATTCAATGCAGCCAACAATCCCTACAGACACATAATGTGATCATAATGCAGAAGTAGCTAGCATAAACAAGTATATGTAAAATGAAGGAGCAAGAAAATCATACCTTTTGTTTTTCACTAATACCTGGCAACCCTAACCCATCATGGTATCTAAGGTCTTCAAACATAATACTCAAGAACCAAAATCAATTCTCATGATTTTTAGATCTAACAATTACCCAAGCAACTAAAAACATCTGATTATTTTCATCCTTTACAACATCAGATAGTAAGGCCCCTCCAACTATGGTTTTCAGGAAATAACCATCAAAACGTAACATTGGCCTACAACCCTTCAAATAACCAATTTTCAAAGCACTAGGCCCCACATAATACCTTATAAATGTTGGTGCTTCATCAGGAATGAGACCCTCAGTCTCTAGCTTGCAAGACCCTTTAGGATCAACTCTTTGAAGTTCAACATTGTAACTCCTCAATTTTGCATAATGTGATGCTAAGGAACCCCTCAAATCTTCTAGTTCCTTCTTCTTAGCCCTATAACATGAAGATTTGCTAACTGTTATGGCATATTTCTCCATCAAATCCCTCTCTATATCCTCTACTTTATATTCAAGATTCCTTATAAATACACCACCTACAAACGCTTTGACAGTCCACTCCACATTGGCTTTGTAGATCCTTAATTTTGACCCTAAATGAGTTTGATCCAATTTTAAAAGCCTGAGTCAAATTTAAGAAGCTTAAACCTAGTCTGGTTAAATTTTTAAAAACTTGAATTAAGTCTAGTCTAACTTTAAAAGTTCGAATTAAATCATATCCAATAAAAAGCCCAAACCGACTCTGGTTTGATTTAAAATTGAATCGGCCCAAAACTCATGATGAACTGGCCAACTCATGGCCATTTCACTATAAGTCTTAAGGCTGACCCTAATTTAGCAATCCTAATTCTACTAAAGTTCAATTAACTAAGATAAACTTTTGGGTTTCCTAATTTGATAAGGGTTGTTTAACTTAAGTATGACCAAATGTTGCCCTAAGAGGGGCTTATAAATACAAAGCCAGGAGGAAGCAATTGGGGGGGCGGATTGAACAAAATTAAGGAGAAGTGAATCTTGCAAACACAAAACACGGAGACAGAAATCAAACATGAAAAGAGGCAGAAGCTTAAATACAAGTGACCCTCGGATCATTCAACCATCAACCAAGAATTAAATTTTGATCCAGACTTCCTAACCTTCTAATAATCAAACCTGGTTTAATAAATCCCACTTGGTGGAGCAAACAACGTAGGTGCAATTTTTATTAACCAATTCAATTAAATTCATTGTTTAAGTCATAAATATTCCATTTACTGCATTAATAAATTATAAATTGGTTATTTCAATGTTTTGTCTACTGTGTTACCAAGTTGTGGAAGAGATTTTATATATCCTTTCATAGTAAGCAATTGGTTCGTAGTGGAAATTAATCAAGAAATCTATAAAACCTAACGTAAGAGTCTGAAACTCTAATTTCACTTTGTAACTTAGGATTTTATTATAAAATCTCAATTACATGTTTTAAACCCTAGCTTTGCATCTCTAATCTAGAATTAAACTTTAGTTTAAATCCTAACTGTTAGACAAATCATCTTAATTTTGATCCTTGACAACTCAAATGGATGATCTATTTAACTTGTGTTTGAAGAATCTTGTTGCAGGATTAGGTTGCTTCAAATAAGGTGAACAGAACCTTTCTAGCGGTCGCACCTCAGCTGAATACGACCGCTCCATGCAATTACAAGATGAAACCTTATCACAGTAGGTTTCGCGGCCAGAAGTTCGACCTAAGTCGCGACCGCTCATACAGAATCGCGACCGTCCCAATATGTGAATGCCCGCTACTCAAGGAATTTAAATCATTACAATCACAGTAAGGTTCGCGGTGACAAGAACGGTGAATAACTCGACCTCGCTTACCAGATTAGCGACCGCCTACTCAGCGTCGCGACCGCCCTACTAATTCAAGTAGAAATTGCTTAAAGAGACAGTGGTGTTCGCGTCCTCAGGTGCGTCCAGAAGTTCGACGTGAGAATCTGAGTTTGACCGCGAGATGCTACATAGGGTGACCGTGAGATTCAAATTATGGCGGACATCTCTTTTGCTCTGTCAGAGAATGACACGTGACATGACCGTTGTAATCCCACTTCAATATTCTGAAAGGGCGACCGCACCTTTGCTTGGCGCGACCGTCCCTTTTAAAAGGACGACCAAGTGGGCAAGATTCCAGCTGCGACCGTTGAAGCTTTTTCAAACGTAGCGACCGCCCCTTTTAAAAGGACGACCGCTTGAAGCATGAGCGCGACCATCCTGGTATGAAGGGCGACCGCGAAGAGCTTCGGACAGTTTAAGTAAAAAAGGTCTAAGCTGGCAAGACTTTATTCTCAACATCAATAACGGCTAGTAAGACCACATTGGCTATAAATACAATATTTTTATGAGAAAACAGATAAGAGACAACATTGAGAAAAGATTTTTATAGCCAAGCAACAAATTTACTTTTACTTAAACTTGCATTTGAATTGTAATGAATGTTAGGTGTTAGCATTGAAAACACCATTGTATAAGTTTGAGTGTGTGCTTGGGAAACACTTGGGTTGTGAGAGTAAGCCTAGTAAAACTCTTGTTTGGGTTGTAAGTGTGAGCCTAAGAAAAACACTTGTGAAGTTAGGTGTGAACTTGTGAAAACACCAAAGTTGGAAGTAAGCTTGTAAAAACTTCAAAGATTAGTGGAACCTTAACAAGTTGTTAAGGAAGTGGATGTAGGATTGAAGTAAATCCGAACCACTATAAATCTTGTGTGTTCTTTCTTTCTTCCATCACTCAACCAACTCTCTATTCCGCATTTCTTGTTTGTTGAGTTTTTTAATTTTCCATCATTTCTTGAAGAAACCAATTCACCCCCCCCCCCCTCTTGGTTGCCATCTTAGGACAACAATTGGTATCAGAGCCCTGAGATTTCTTAAACTTAATTGTGAAATCTGATCCACTATGGCAACTTCTTCTTCATCAAGCTCTCATGGAAATCTTAACTCTATTCTTAGACCCTACTTTGATGGAACAGATTACTCATACTGGAAACACAAAATGTATTTATTTCTAAACAGTGAAGGGATTGAACTATGGGATTTCATGGAAAGTGAGTGGAAATCTCCCACTCATGAAGTTGACGGTATTCAAGTTCCACTTCCCAAAGCTCAATGGTCAACTAGCAATATCAGAGATCGATTCAAGAACAATAGAGCTGCTTCCATCTTGATGAACTCCATTTCAAGAGAAGAAGGTGGAAGAGTTCAACATTTAACTTGTGCACATTACATTTGGAAAACACTTGAAAACTACCATGAAGGTACAACTCAAGTAAGATTTACCAAGAAACAAATGCATGTTCATGAGTATGAGCTATTCAAGATGAAACCAAATGAAAATGTCACCGACATGACCAATCGCTTACTTGCAATTGTCAATGAACTAAAGAAGTATGGCAAGGTATATGATCAAGGTGATGTAAACAGTAAAATCTTGAGAGCCCTAAGAGCTAGAAAGAACTTTGAATCCAAAGTATCATCCATAGAAGAAGCTCATGATCTCAGCACATTAAGAACCGACGAGCTAGTTGGTAAATTACTCACTTTTGAGCTGCACAGTGAAAAAGAAGAAGATCAAGGTGAGAAAGAAAAAAGAAAACCAATTGCACTCAAAGCAATCAAAGAAGCTGAGAGCTCAAGCAATGAAGGTACTGATGATGAAGATGAAATGACAATGTTCTCAAAAAGAATCAATGAATGGAAAAGGAAGAAAAGATTACAAGCAAACAAAGGTACACCTTCAAAATTCTCCTTCAAAGATAAAGAAAAGAAAAATGAGGTAAAGTGCTATGAATGTGGAAAAACTGGTCACATCAAATCGGATTGCTACAAATTAAAGAACAAAAGGAAATGGGATAAAGAAAAGAAAAAGTCTCTCAAAGCCACATGGGATGACTCTTCCTCAAGTGAAGAAGAAGAAGAAGGAATTGCAAATCTTTGTCTCATGGCTATTGAAGATGACTCCAATGAGGTAAGTACTCAATCCTTTGATCAAATAGCACATGATAATATAAATGATATAGATGATAGTGATTTGATTGAGCACATGAATTTTAAAATAGAAAAATATTTCTCTAAAATGATGCTTTATAAAGAGAAAAACTCTAAGTTAGAAAAGGATTTTATATGCTTAAAGAATTCTACCTTAGAATTGAAAACCTCAAATGAACACTTAAAGAATACAATAGGAGAATTAAATAAAAGCTCACATGACTTAGAAAAAGTGATTAAAGAGAATGAGACATTGAAGCATGAACTAAAAGAACTAAAAGAATCAATTTCCAGATTTCATAAAGGAAAGGAAGCATTGAACATATTAATTAATAATCAAAGATCACCTTCCTCGAAATATGGATTAGGATTCAATGGCTCAACCAACATTGCACCTAGCAAACCAACATTTGTGAAAGCATCTACAACTGAAATTTCTGATGTTCATATCAAAGATGCTTGCACCAAGTCTAAAAGAACTTCTTATGGTTTACTAGGAGATAAAGCCAAAAATAACTATGCATTATTGTTCACTAAACTTGCACAAAAGAAATCACATACCTGTAGTTGTATGTATAATGCAAAAAGAAAAATACAGAAGCATAAAATGCCATGGCAATGCACATATTGCATGAAATTTGGACATAAAAATTTCTATTGTTATATAAGAAAAGCTCATCTCAATTTAGAAGGCACTTTTTCTACTAACCATCAAGGACCCAACTATATGTGGGTACCTAAAAGAAGATAATCACAATTGTCTTGGAGGTATGCCTAAAAACTACTATCAATGAAAGCACATGGCTTGTGGATAGTGGATGCTCAAGGCATATGACTGGAAATGCAAAGCTCTTTACAAGTATTACCTATAAACATGGAGGTAATGTAACTTTTGGAAACAATGCTAAAGGTAAAATTCTTGGTGTTGGCTCCATTGGTTCTATTGGTAAGGATCTAATTGAAGATGTATGGCTTGTTGATGGTTTGAAACATAACTTGCTAAGTGTTAGTCAACTTTGTGATAAAGCATACTTTGTCAAGTTTGATTCCAAGGAATGCAAGATCACGAATTCAAATGATGTTATCATATTTAAGGGCACTAGAACAAACAACACCTACAATGTCAGCATACATTCAAATCATACATTTTTAATGTCCACTAATAATGATGCATGGTTATGGCATAGAAGACTAGGACATGCTGGTATGGATCAATTGAAATATATCTGCAATGAAAACTTGGTTGATGGCTTACCTAAAATAAAATATGATAAAGATAGGATTTGTGAACCTTGTCAACATGGTAAGCAACATAAAAGCTCATTTAAATCAAAGAGTGTTATAAGCACATCTAGACCTTTAGAGCTCATTCATTTGGATTTGTTTGGACCAAATAGAGTTACAAGCTTAGGAGGCAAATCATATGCATTTGTTCTTGTTGATGATTACTCTAGATTCACATGGGTTAATTTCTTAGCTCAAAAGAATGAAGCCTTTAATTACTTCAAAACTTTTGCAAAAAGAGTTCAAAATGAAAAAAGGATATGTAATCACATCTATTAGAAGTGATCATGGCAAAGAATTTGAAAATGAAAACTTTGAAGACTTTTGCAATGAACTTGGCATTTCACATAATTTTTCTGCTCCTAGAACTCCACAGCAAAATGGTGTAGTTGAAAGGAAAAATAGAACTTTAATTGAAATGGCTAGAACAATGCTCAATGAATATGATTTACCATCTTATTTTTGGGCGGAAGCCGTTAATACAGCTTGTTACATTGCAAATCGTGTTTATAAAAGGCATTTGACTAATAAAACTTCTTATGAGCTATGGAATGGAAGAATACCCAAAATTGGATATTTTAGAGTATTTGGATGCAAATGCTTTATATTGAATACCAAGGATGATCTTGGAAAATTCTCATCCAAATCAGATGAAGGCATATTCTTAGGATATTCATCATATAGCAAAGCATATAGAGTATTTAACATGAAAACTCTAGTTATAGAAGAATCTATGCATGTTGTATTTGATGAATCATCTAAACTTGATCAAAAGAAAGGTATTACTTTCAATGACCCTGCAGGAACTCTTGAACCTCTTGAATCTATTGATGCTCCAAAGATCAATCAACTTGAAGAAAAGACTCAAGATCTACCTAAGGATTGGCAATACAAGAAAGATCATCCAAAGGAACTCATCATTGGAGAAACATCAAAGGGAGTAACTACTAGATCTAAAATTAATCATGTTGATGTTAATTTTGCTTTTGTTTCTCAAATTGAACCAAAAACTATTGAGGAAGCTTTAAATGATGAAAATTGGATAACTGCAATGCAAGATGAACTTAATCAATTTGAAAGAAATAATGTTTGGCAACTTACTCCTAGACTTATAGATCATTCTATAATAGGATGAAAATGGGTTTATAGGAATAAGCTTGATGAAAATGGTCACATCATAAGAAATAAAGAAAGATTGGTAGCCAAAGGTTATAATCAAGAAGAAGGTATTGACTATGATGAAACCTTTGCCCCCGTAGCCAGATTAGAAGCTATTAGAATATTACTTGCTTTTGCATGTCATATGAACTTTAAGCTTTATCAAATGGATGTCAAAAGTGCATTTCTAAATGGACTTATAAACGAAGAAGTTTATGTAGAACAACCTCCTGGTTTTGAAAACTACAAATTTCCTGATCATGTTTTCAAACTTACCAAAGCTTTATATGGATTAAAACAAGCACCTAGAGCTTGGTATGATAAACTTAGTGCATATTTGCTTAAAAATGGTTTTTCAAAAGGAAAAGTAGACACAACTCCTTTTGTTAAAAAGGATAAGCACAACATTTTGATTGTACAAATTTATGTGGATGACATAATATTTGGAGCTACTAATGAAGCCTTGTGCAAAGAATTCGCTACTTGTATGACTAGGGAATTTGAAATGAGCATGATGGGTGAACTCAAGTTTTTCCTTGGACTGCAAGTCAAGCAATGTAAAGATGGGATCTTCATTAACCAATCCAAATATACAAAAGAACTCATCAAGAAATTTGGAATGGATGGCTGCAAAACTAGCAAAACTCCTATGAGCACATCATTGAAATTAGGTAAAGATGAAAATGGTAAAGCAGTAGATGAGAAGAAATATCAAGGTATCATCGGATCACTACTTTACTTAACTGCTTCTAGGCCTGATATAATGTATAGTGTATGTCTTTGTGCTAGATTTCAAACTTGTCCTAAAGAATCACACTTGAATGCCACTAAAAGAATCTTGAAATATTTGAGTGGTACAATGCATTTAGGACTTTGGTATCCTAAAAACACATCATTTCATACTATAGGATTTTTAGATGCGGATTATGCTGGTAGTATCTTAGATAGGAAAAGCACAACAGGAGCCTGTCACTTTCTTGGTAATTGTCTAGTTTCTTGGCATAGTAAGAAACAAGCATCAGTTGCTTTATCCACAATGGAAGCTGAATATGTTGCAGCATGTTTTTGTTGCACACAAGTATTATGGATGAAACAACAATTGCTTGACTATGGTAAAAAGTTTAACAATATCTCCATTAAATGTGATAACACTAGTGCTATCAATTTGTCTAAGAATCCTATCCAACATTCTAGATCCAAGCATATAGATATTAGACATCATTTCTTGAGGAAAAATGTACAAAATCAGAACATAATCCTAGAATTTATAGAAACAGAAAATCAACTTGCTGATGTCTTCACAAAACCCTTGAATGAAGATAGACTTAACTTCATTAAACTCAATTTTAGGAATGATTGATGGAATCACTGTGAGTTAATTAAAACTTTTGCCTTACAATAAAGTTTCTATGTGCATGAAATTAATTTTTCTTAACACACTTGGAATATCTTCTATCCTTCCTTGAATCTTTCATTTTTTAATCTGTCGCGGTCGCTCCAGTGTCCTTTAGCGATCGCTATCTCGTCTGCCAGTTTCATTCAATAAAAATCTCTGTGCGCGGTCGAGAATATTTATGCGCGATCGCGCCAATTTGAATAGTTTCGACCGTTACAGTCAATTTCTTCCCTCGCGAGCGTACCTATCTTACTAATGGTCGCTAGACTGGTTGTTGCGATCGTACCTTGTTGAATGTACGACCGTACCCTGTACACTCTACTCGAAAATTTATAACCGTTGGCTGTATAACAGGTCGCAACTCTTAACTCTCAACAGTCATAAATGGCTATTTTCTTAATTCCATCTATTTAAGAGTCTGTTACAATAGTTTATCTGACATTTTGCTTATTAAAACACACAAACTTCCTTCCAAAACCCTAAAAAACTTCAGTTTCTCAATCACCCTCTGTTTTCCAGATTCACTCCTGCTCTTTCTGTTCTAATGGCTCCTAAAAGAAAAACCACCTCCAAAATAAAGGGTCAAGCCAAGAGAGTTCCAGGAATCACCATTAGAGAACCCGTAGTTGATCCTCCATCCCCTCCACAGTCTAGAAGAGGTGAGAAAATTCACAAACCTCACCACCAAACCTCTGAGGAAGATATTAGGTATGCTATGTTGAAGAAAAAGAAGGTTGAAGGCACCAAATCACCTTTTGGTGGGATGCTGTCTGCCTTGAACATCAAGGAAGAAATTGAAGGATTATTGGATGTCCTTGGTTGGAGAAAATTTGTCTTCCCTGAAGAGGTAGGTTATTCTAGTCTGAGTAAGGAGTTTCTAATGTCTCTCCAAATAGAGAAGAGTGCAAACTCTGCACTAGGGTGGTATGGAGTTAGGTTTAAGCTATTTGACAACTACCACTCCTTAACCCTAGAAGATTTTGGCAGCATTTGGAACTTCCCTTCTGAAGGTATAACCTCTTACAATGACCAAATCTTCTCAAACCAAACCCTTTCTGATTTCTGGCAAGAAATTTCCATTGAAACTTCTTTTGAAAAAGAATCTAAAGCCAGACATATTAAAACTCTCACCCACTGGATGCTCCATAGGATTATCACCTATACCATTCATCAAAGAGCAGATGGGAATGAGAAAGTAACCAAAAGAGACCTTATCTTTCTCTATGCTTTCACCCACAACATCAAAATAAACACCACTAAGTTCTTGATTGATACCTTTTATCATCATGCTGTTACAAGAACTGGTACCTTCTTCCTATCCTCTCAAGTTACTCAAATAGCTAGGCACCTAAACCTTCTGAATGATTTGAACTTAGCTACTTTGAGAAACCCTTTCACTCTGGCCTCCAATGCTATCACAATCGATTACTTAGGGCATGCTGGATGTGTAAGGAAGATTGAAGGATCATATGTATACTACTTTGGCAAAAAAGGAGTTGTGGACAAACAAAAGAAAAGGCCAAGGTATACAATTGAGGGAGAGGGAGATTCTGTGGAAGTTGCTGTGGAATTACCTCCAAAAGCAACTTCATCAAAAGCTGCTCAAGAAACTACTTCATCCTCCACAAAACTCATCCTCCAAGCTATCAAAACTCTCTCCAGGAACCTCTCTAAGTTCAAGAAAAGTGTCTCCAAGAGATTCCAGCACTTGAACAAGAGAATAGACCTTATATCTCATCTACACCATGATCTATATGATATGCAAGGCAAATTGGACTTGCCTCAATGCAACCTTGAAGGCTGGGATATAAGTGATCACACTCTAAGCATTGCTGAAGAAGAAGAGTCCATTAGCACTAGCTCTACCTCTGTTGCACCTCAAGATAAAGGAAAAGCTCCTTTAGTTGAAGAAGAGTTAGATGTAGATGATGACTCTGAATAGCTTAAGTTTTTTTTTTTTGTCCGTTTACATTTTCATATGTTTGTTGCTTTACTTTCTGCATTTGTACTTTCCTCTATCCTTAATAAACATATGTTTGTTACAAATGTTATTTGTTTTTTTTTTCTATCCTTACTTGTTTTGCTTATTGCTTTTAAACATTTTGCCTATGACAATGGGGGAGAAAATAAAAAATGAAATGAAACATAGTAATCACAATGAAAGAGAGAATAGTACAATGGGGGAGAAAGAGAAAATGGAAATGGTATGTAGCAAATGGCATAACATAATGAAATGTTTGCACTAAGATAATCTAATAATCAAAATGCTCTTAAACATGAATTGTGCATATGTTAAGGGGGAGCATTTCAAACATTTTTAACCTTATCTTTTTATTCATCATTCCATTTGAATTATCAAAGTCAAAATGGGGGAGATTGTTAGACAAATGATCTTAATTTTGATCCTTGACAACTCAAATGGATGATCTATTTAACTTGTGTTTGAAGAATCTTGTTGCAGGATTAGGTTGCTTCAAATAAGGTGAACAGAACCTTTCTAGCGGTTGCACCTCAGCTGAATACGACCGCTCCATGCAATTACAAGATGAAACCTTATCACAGTAGGTTTCGCGGCCAGAAGTTCGACCTAAGTCGCGACCGCTCATACAGAATCGCGACCGTCCCAATATATGAATGCCCGCTACTCAAGGAATTTAAATCATTACAATCACGGTGAGGTTCGCGGTGACAAGAACGGTGAATAACTCGACCTTGCTTACCAGATTAGCGACCGCCTACTCAGCGTCGTGACCGCCCTACTAATTCAAGAAGAAATTGCTTAAAGAGACAGTAGTGTTCGCGTCCTCAGGTGCGTCCAGAAGTTCGACGTGAGAATCTGAGTTCGATCGCGATATGCTACATAGGGCGACCGCGAGATTCAAATTATGGCGGACATCTCTTTTGCTCTATCAGAGAATGACACGTGACATGACCGTTGTAATCCCACTTCAATATTCAAAAAGGGCGACCGCACCTTTGCTTGGCGCGACCGTCCCGACAAACATGGCATGGGCAAGAACCGGTCCGACAAACACAGCATGGGCAAGATTCCAGCTGCGGAGCACTAAAATTCGACCGTTGAAGCTTTTTCAAACGTAGCGACCGCCCCTTTTAAAAGGACGACCGCTTGAAACATGAGCGCGACCATCCTGGTATGAAGGGCGACCGCGAAGAGCTTCAGACAGTTTAAGTAAAAAAGGTCTAAGCTGCCAAGACTTTATTCTCAACATCAATAACGGCTAGTAAGACCACATTGGCTATAAATACAATGTTTTTATGAGAAAACAGATAAGAGACAACATTGAGAAAAGATTTTTATAGCCAAGCAACAAATTTACTTTTACTTAAACTTGCATTTGAATTGTAATGAATGTTAGGTGTTAGCATTGAAAACACCATTGTATAAGTTTGAGTGTGAGCTTGGAAAACACTCGGGTTGTGAGAGTAAGCCTAGTAAAACTCTTGTTTGGGTTGTAAGTGTGAGCCTAAGAAAAACACTTGTGAAGTTAGCTGTGAACTTGTGAAAACACCAAAGTTGGAAGTAAGCTTGTAAAAACTTCAAAGATTAGTGGAACCTTAACAAGTTGTTAAGGAAGTGGATGTAGGATTGAAGTAAATCCGAACCACTATAAATCTTGTGTGTTCTTTCTTTCTTCCATCACTCAACCAACTCTCTATTTCGCATTTCTTGTTTGTTGAGTTTTTTAATTTTCCATCATTTCTTGAAGAAACCAATTCACCCCCCCCCCCTCTTGGTTGCCATCTTGGGACAACACTAACCTTGTTTATCCCTAATCTTTTTTTCAAACCCCTAATTTCTACCTTAAAGCCTTAATTTATATCTTAAAATCTTAAGTCTACAACTAAACCCTAATTCCATAATAAAACCCTACCTATTAAATTATTTACCTTTTATGCCCCCGATCCTCAGCAATGGGCACTACCCCCTTTAACCCCTGCCAACTAACCGGCTAGCAGGACTACCTTGTGCGTTGCACACTATAATTTTTTAAAGGGTTAATATATATTAATATTTTTCTCATGGATTGTACTTTTTTGTAATTTCATTTTATTTAGGCCCTAATTTATTATTGTTTAGTGACTATGTATATGATCATGCTTTATGTATTGCAATTTCTTATTATCTGGACTTAAAGGATAATATAAAAGGCATGTTTCCATTTTGTGGGTGCCTTATTCATTTAATTATGTAATTTAATTTATCTTAAGGATTTTTGGACTATTGTAAAGGACATGTTTCCACCAATCGGTGGGTGTCCTATTTTATTTGTATTTTGAACATTTGGACATTTGTAAGGGTATGTTTCCATCTCGTATGTGTGCCCCTTTTTTTATATGTTTTGATTAATAATATGATATTTATTTTCCACAGTTGCATGTAATATGAGTAATACAATAAAAATATAAGAATTTAATAATATTTAGACCTTAAAAGGAGGTCACTTCCAATGAACCGAGTGTTATGGGGGTGCTGGGTCATTCTCACCTTCTCCATACGTACCCAACTTTCAGAACCCAAACAAGGGGTTGGGGATTCCTTAGAAATCGAGTCATGACCCCTCTTTCTATTTCTTTCCTTGCCCATCCGAGTGGCGACTCCATTTCTCCAGGTTTAGGCTTGGTCAAGATGGGAACATATGATGATGTTCTCTAAAGTCTTGTGCCTAACAGTGCTAAAATCACAAGAACTATTTCACTGGGAGTGGGAGAGAAAATCCCCGCTCATAGGCTTGCATGTTTGTTATGCTCCTATAATAGTTATGATCATCATCATATGTCTTAACCATAAAAGTATTTTCAGTGGACATTCTGCTTCCATAAATCCTCCAATTACAATTATCTCCACATTTTGCTCCAGCTTTTATCTTGCAAATCCTCATCCACTTGATATTAAACTCATTTGAGATAGCATATTATTTTATTTCTTATTGAAACTATAGGTGGCTGTCAAACCTCATTTCAACCTAAAACTTCAACTCCTTATGATCACACTTAGGGTTGTATTTAAGTGTCTTTCTCTTTCTCTTTCTCTATCTCACAATTCAGACATTGTCATCAGAGGATGCTGGAGTTGAAACCTCAACCTCACTATCAGTATAAACACTCTCTTGACCACTATTTATTCCCATCCCCATTATCATCACATTAATCCATACTGTCAAAAAGTGGAATAGATATACTAGGGTTCTCCTCAAAACAAAGTCCACACCCTAAGTCAACTTTTTTCTTCATAAATTCCTTATGGTTCCTTTTGGCTTGTAAACACTCATCATCAAATTTCTGATTATCAATGTCAACTTCAACTGAGTCATCACAATTCTCATCAAGGACATAGTCTAAATCATCTTCAGACTCTATCCCATTTACTTGGCCAAATGCTAAAGGTGAATACAAAATTATCAACTGCAATCTCATACTCATCGCAATGTTTTTCAAACTCCTCCTTCTCATTGACATACTACATATCAGATACTGACCAATCAAAATTATAATAATCTTCTTCAGTGCAGTTGGCCTGACATTGGTTAACACTATTCTCTATGTTTTCATTCATAACACCAGTATCTTGTTCAGTACACTCATTCTCCTTGGAAACCTCATAATATAGCTTCATAAACCCAAAACTCAAGGCCACTTCCATCATTCTCTTCAAGTCATTTTCTATATGAATATGCCTACGCTTAATTGATGGAATTTCCCTATGATTGATCATTATTTGCTCCGCAAACTTGAGAACTCTATAATAGCCTAAATCTTGTATAATCTTTTATAAGTCAGTCCATTTAAATTTTCTCATCACTCAAATAAATACTTTTCCCACCTACATAATCTAAATCTGGAGATTCTACAAACACATCTCCATGCCATATTTCAATAGAAACATTGCAATAATAATGCACTTCAAATAGCATACCAAAACCCCTAAAATAACAGTATCCATGCATGTATTGAACCCTAAACCTAAAAACACTGATTAAAAGCATTTTCATGAAAAAAGTTATAAATTTTAACAAAAATACAAAAGATTTTACTTTACTCAAAGCTTTCTTTTCACAACCATTTATGTCAGTGATCCCAATGGTCCCAACTTGCTATATCAACAATGGAGGCTAATATTTTATTCTCAAAGAGGAGGGAATCAAGTGGGCCAGACAATTAACTTGTGAATAACAAATAAAATTATTGTTTAGGTGGGAAACACTACACTATACAATGGGGCTCAGGTGAGGTTTCAAGACATCGATGAACGAGGGGCATAAATGAGCTGAGGCATTTATGTTAGGGAAGATGGTGATTTGGGATGTTTCAGACGACATCATTTTTTCATTTTTTGTTCAACTAAATATGCAATTAAAAATAGTACATTTTGAGGGAGGGGAGTGGTATTAACCGAATCAGTCACGTTAGATGCCACATAGGCTTGGCATTTTCCAAGGAATAACTGGGATGGATTTGATGCAACATGTAAACTTCTGGCACTTATTGACAAAAAAAATGTTGAAACTAAGAAAATGCATATTCTTTGGAATTCTTTTGGGGGTTTGCCCTAATTTTAAAATTTTAATCTCCACTAATGAAGCTAACTTGATTGATGTAATACTTCACTCCAATAAACATCAGACTTTTTGTTCACTAAGCATCTAACAAAAAAAATAATATTATATCCATCAGCAAACTCAGTGACACATTAACACTCCTACTTGAGTTTGTTATTGGATGCACCAAGCTTTCCTTTTAAATCATCAATTCTTTCTCTTGATGGAGACTTTGTCAAGAGGTTGGCAAACTGATATTGTAAGGAACAATGAACAACCTCAATTTCATTGTTCTTTACTGGTTCTCTCACGGACTAGAATTTAAGACTAATGTGCTTAGTTCTCCCATATTCCACTAGATTTTTAGCAATTGCAATTGTTGATTTATTATCACAACAGATTTTTTGTTAGTGAAATTGTTCCATTCTCAGATCCTTCAACATCTTTGTAAGCTAAAAACATGATTTCCAACAGAAGCAAGTGAAATATTTTTTTCTTCTATAGTGGACTGTGCTACTACTTCTTGTTTTCTAAAATTCTAGCAAATTGCACTTCCTCCAAGTTAAAAAACATAGCCTAAAGTGCTCTTCATATCATTAATATAGCCTGCCCAGTCACTATTAGCTTAGCCAATGAAATTTACCTCTTGGCTAATTTGATACAAAATCCTTTCACTTGCAATACATTTTAGGTATTTTAAGACTCTTTTAGCAGCACCTAAGTGAATATGTCTTGGTGAGGTCATGAACATGGACAATAAACTTGCTAGAAACATCAAATCTGGCTTGGTTGTAGTAAGACACAATAAACTACCAACAATACTTCTATAAATAAAGGGAGCTTCAAGCTTGTCACCATCTTCCTTAGATAGCTTTTCATTTTGCACCAGAGGCATGGCGACTTGTTTACATCCCTCAAACTTAAATTTCTTCAAAACATCAATAGCATATTTTTCTTGTGAAATAAAGATGCCATGATCATATTATTAAATTTGCATCCCAAGATAGTAGGACATGACTTCTAAACCAGGAATCTCAAAGACATTCTATATTTCTCTTTTAAAGGCTTTGATATGTTTTGTTTTGCTATCCATAACAAAAAAAATCATCAACATATAATGAAATTAATAGAACATCATCTTCTACCTTCTTGAGGTATACTGTAAATTCATTCTCACTCCTCCTGAAACCTTACTTAATTAAGTGAGAGTCTATTTTGAGACCATAAAGAGCTTTTTTTAGTTTATAAATACAACTCTCTCTACCTTGTACTTCAAAACCTTTAAGTTGGTCTACATAAATCTTCTCCTGAAGCTTACCATTCAAGAAGGTAGATTTGACATGAAGATGATAAACTTTCCAACCTTTGCAAGTTATAATTGCAGGAAGAAGCTTAATGGTGTCATGCCTAGCACCAGAGGCAAAGGTATCTCCATAATCAACCTCGACACTTGTGCATATCCCTTCACTACTATAGCTTTGTGCTTGTAAACAGAACCATCAAGTTTGAACTTGGTTCTAAAAACCCATTTGATGCCTAAGGAGTGCCTTTTGGGGGGTAAGCATGTTAGTTCCCATGGTTCATTTTTCTCAATCATCTCTAGTTCAATCTTCATGGCATCAACCCAATGAGGAAATTTTGATGCTTCACTAAAACCAGTTGGCTCTTCCATTACATGATTGCATCATTCATAAACATCTCTTAATGACTTAGTTTTAAGTAGATTTGCATCAGTTGTGTTAGCAACATCAAATTTCATTTTCACATCTGATATGACATCTTCTTCTACTCTAGGATAGGAAGAAAAATCCTGGTTGCAAACTTTCTGACTCTCCCAATGCTTAAAAGCTTGCTTATCAAAGTGAATGTGTCTGCTTATCATAATTTTCTTCTCTACCAAATTAAACACTCTATAGCATTTTGATTTTGTTGAATATCCAAAAAAAAAAGATTCCTTTGGTATCCTTTGGAGTAAACTTTGTCATTTTGATTGCAGGAACATGGTAGTAGCATATTGACCCAAAAACTTTGAGATGTTGGACAGATGGTTTGTTGCTTGTCCATGCTTCAAAATATTCATTCCATCAATAGCCCTTATAGCCAATCTATTCATTGAATAGAATGAGGTTGAAACTATCACAACCCAGAAGGTTCTAGGAAGTTTTTTTTTTCTCAAATAGCAAACATCTTGCTCTCTCCACTATTGTTCTATTCTTCCATTTTGAAACCCTATCTTTTTAGGGTGCATAAGGAAAAGTTAGTTGGTGTATGATTCCTTCTTCATTGCAAAAAATATTGAATTTATTTAAGGTATATTTACCTTTATTATCTATTCTAATCATCTTCGAGGTAAAATTTCTTTGAAGCTTTTAAATGCTAAGAACACACCAGACTTGCTCTTCAAAAAATTAACCCATGTCATCCTTATCAAATCAACAATAAATAAGGCAAAGTACCAACTACCATTAAAAGAGGCTATGCTCATTATTCCCAAAGGTCTGAGTGAACCAATTCCAGCTTCTTTGTTGCCCTTCTAATTCAAGCTTGGGCAAAAGGTAGCCTATGCATTTTACCTAGCTCACAACTATCACAAACATGTCTACTGTCAACTACTTCCGAAAGCCCATTTATCATTCTTGAATCAAACACAAACTTTATAATTCTAAATTTGATATAGCCTAAATGTTTATGCCATGTGATACTCCCGTCCTCCTTGGCAGTGTATGCTCTAGAGGAAACCATTTCTAATGCCAAATAGAAATAATTTTTATGCATTTTAGTTTTAACAATTTTATACCCTTAGGATCAATAATAGTACAAAAGTTTTCTTTGAAAAAAAAACCATATCCATTCCTAATCATCTATGGAACACTAAACAAATTTTGATTTAACTTAGGAATAAAAAGAGCATGGGAGATAAATTTGATACCTTGATCTATGTTGATAGCAATTAAACCTCTTCCTCTTGCATGTACAAGCGATCCATCTCCAAGTGTCATTGTAGGATTCCATAACTTTTCAAGATAAGAGAAGAGTGACATGTCATGTGTCATATGGCTTTTGTAACCACTATCTACAAGTTATTCAGTATTGTGAGAACTTCCAGTAGATTAAATAGCCATGAACAACACTTCTTGTGGATGAGTTTCTACTTCTGTAACATTTGCTTGTTATTGAGAGGATTAGTTAGTTTGTTGTTTAATTTTGCAAAATTTCTCTGTGTTCCCATTTTTATTGTAGTAATTACAATGAAAATTGGGCTTACCTTTATACCAACAATCTTTCTCTACATGATTATCTCTTTTACAGTGATTGTATGTAGGAGAAACCTTTTCTTTTCATTAGAGCTGTTGCCATCTATTTTTTATTTTTCATTCTACCATTTCTTATTGCCTTTGTAGCCATTCCTTATATTTTTACTAATAGTAAGGAAAGCACCTTCAGTGCTCTCATCAACTCTTATAGAAGTTCTTTGTTCATGAGATTCAATATTGCTGATGAGTTCAACAATGGTAAGTCTCTGCAAGTCACAAGATTCTTTAATGGCTGAGACTTTTGTTTCAAATCTAGGAGGAACACTAATCAAGATCTTCTCAATAACTTTCTGATCAGTCAATATCTCACCAAATAATCTGATTTGATTTACTAAATCCATCAATTTTGCTAAGTAATCTTTATTTTCTCATTATAACAATTCAAACTCTCTTTTTGAGAGTTAATAACTTCACAACTTCAACTCTATCACTACCTCAATTGCTTCCTTTAACTTATCCCACACAGCTTTTGGTGAATCCAAATCCATATTGTTGGTGAAAATGTTGTCAACCAGCCTAGCATGAAGGAGAGTCAAGGCTATATCCTTCTTCATGAGCTTTAATTTAAGCTGAGGTTGGATTGGGTCTTAAGGCTGATGGATCCTCATCTATTTCCACCACCTTCTAAAGGCCTAAGATGGACTTTCATTTTGATGCCTAAACGTAGTAGTGAGCTCCTATGAACATAGGAATCGAAGGAGTTGAGCCAATGGAATTGGCTTTTGGAGCAAACATGGTACTCACAACATTTTGTTTTCCTTCTCCCTCATGTGTTTCTTACTAGAACTTCTAAAAAGCCACAAATTTTGTAGGAAATGCAAGCTTTGAAACCATTATAAAAGTTTATGATTAAAGGACAAACAAATTTCTTAAACATAAACATAAAAAATAGAGGAAGGTAATGTGAATGGTAAAAAACCAGCAGCCATAGAAGCTTGCTGAGAATTTGAAATTTGAAAACTAAATTAGAAGTTCAAAAATTACACTTCTTTTTCATTTCATTGAATATATACATGTTTACATATTACAAAGGGAGCTGGATAATTCAAAAAAGATAATGATTAAGCTTTCTAATAAAAAGGTACATAATTTTAAATTTTAAATTTCCACTAACAAATCTAACTTGATTGTTGTAATACTTCTTTCCAAAAAAATCAGACTTCTTGCTCACTAAGCATCTAACAAAAAAATAGTATATCCATTAGCAAACTCAGAGACACATCAACATACAAATCTCTTTACCTATGGGGAATGTCACCAATATATAGGAAGTGGAAAGGGGGACCATAGTCTATGTCATCAATGAGAATCTTAGGTACCAAGGGATAAGTCAGCCCATCTGGATGAGCTCAGTGTGTAGGGCTCAAGTCAAGTATAGTATCAATGATGAATGAACATGTCAAGAATTAGAGCAATTTTCTTTATTTCTTTTCTATTTATTTCTCAAGAAAATCTTAGTTAGTTGGGTTTTTATTATTTCTATTTGTTTGGGAATTTATTCTTCATATGATTTAGTGATAGTTTTTTATTAACCTGAGGTTTATTCTTATTTAAGATTTTAAAGATGCAAAAGCGACAACAATAAGGCCGTGATTGGACAAGACTTCTGGATGATGTGCTAGAGATGATATTTGAAAGATTAAGTTTTATTGATGGTATATCTTTCAGCAATGTATGCAAATCATGGGCAAGCATTGTGATGATGCCTTGTGATCGATTGTCCTGTTGCCATCCATGGCTTGTTTTGTTTGGCCAACATAATAGTAAAACTAGAATTTGCTTTAGTATACTAGAGCACACAATTTGAAGTATTAAGATGTCCAACTCATGTTGGCAATATAGTTAGGGATCTTTTAAAGATTGGTTACTAATGGTTAAATATATAAAAAAATCTTCACATTATTAATATTTCTCTTTGAAAGCCATTATCAAGAAATAAGATTCTTCTACCTAGGATTGCCAATAGGTAGCTTTAGTTAGTTCTCTCATGTTCCCCTTCTAAGACAATCCTATATATATATGTTATTAGGTAAGTGAGCTTGTAGCCCTGCATTTTCATTATGGAGTCAAGGATTTGAAACTTGGTTTATATATGATAGAGATGATTATTGTGGTTGTTTTATGAATGGTGTTTTCTATAATGGATGATTCTATCATAGTGAAGGAGAAATAAAGATATAATAACAATAATAACAAATGGATTCTCAGGTATTTAAGAGGTACTTCTAAGATATGCTTATGCTTTAGAGGTTCAAAACCAATTCTTTAGGATATACATATGCAGATATGGCAAGTGACCTTGACGACAGGAAGTCGACTTTAGGTATGTGTTTACTTTTGCTAGGGGAGTTGTATCATGGCAATCTAAATTACAAAAGTGTGTTGCTTTATCCACAAATGAGGTAGAGTATATATCTATAACTGAAACAGGTAAAGAGATGCTTTGGTTGAAAAGGTTTCTTGAAGAGTTGAGTTTAAAGCAAGATGAGTATGTGATGAATTATGGTAGTCAAAGCGCTCTAGATTTGAGCAAGAATGCCACATACCATGATCGTACTAAGCATATTGATGTGAGATATGATTGAATTTGTGAAGTGGTGAATAATCAGAAGATGCTATTGAAGAAGATTCAATGTGACAAGAATCCAGCTGACATGTTGACCAAGGTGGTGACTCATGACAAGCATCAGTTATGCACCAAAATGGTGGGACTGAGTGGTAACTGAGCAATGGATGTATGAACATCTCCCCATAGGCTAGAGGGGGAGATTGTTGGGCCATTAAACTCCAACCTATCATCATTAACAAAAGAAGAAGAAGAAGAAGAAGAAGAAGAAGAAATAAGTGTGTTTTGTGTAGTGTTTGACACGAAAAAGAGAAAAAAAAAAGAAAGAAACCAACTTTGAGTTGGTTTTGGATTTGTGCTACAATCAATATAAATAGATGAAACAATAGAAATTATTGTGAGTTTTTTTTAGTGTAGCCAATGAGATAGAGAGAAATTAAAGCCAAGACTTTGTTCTTTTGTGGCTTTAATTTTAATTGTTTTCATCAAAGATTTCAAGTGGTGACGTAGCGGAAGTAAATAAACAAAGGTACTATTTCTATTTAGTCTAAGAATGCCCAGGTAATAACCACAAAATGAGAGAAAAACTTATCTACTGAATTATTATTAAACTCTGAAAACTGTCCTACACTTCTTCAAATATTACATTATAAAGCTTTAGGGTTACAGAAAACCCTAATTCCAAATAAGAAAAGTTTTCAAAATGTAACATATTGCCAAAATAAAAGAATTAAAAGTATAGAAAGATATTATTTAACAAGACAGACAAAATACCTAAATGGCACCTCCATCCAAGGGTTCTAAATAAGAAAATAAAAATATGCCATAAGCTGCCATAAAAGTAAAACGCATTTTTGGAGGTCTAGATGATGGAATTTGGCCAAAAAATGACGAACCTCACTGCGAAATAGTGACTTTGACTCGCTGACCCATTTCCTATTGGGCTAGGCCCTTAGAACGCCCAATTTACAATATCAGCTTTTGGCAGTAATTACTAAAATGCCACTATGGCAGTTTTTGGTCAAACTGCTCTATGAAAGTCAAAGCTCTCTATTCTACATCAAGTGGGTTTTTAGATCAATTTTGGAGAGGTATTCTCCAGTTTCTTAGTGTGATCATTCAGGAATAATTGGGAATTTTCTAGTGAGGCATTTATGTATTTTCTCCATTATTAGTGATCTCAAGTGTGGATTACTTGAAATAATTTTTGTACATGATTTCTTTGATTGTGAATTTTATTTCGGAGCTTGTCCTTTGGTTTTTCCCTCTACACTGGAGGTTATCCACATTAAATCTTGTCTTGTTTTTGTGGTTATTCTTTACTTGCTTATTATCTCTTATTTAGATTGTGCATTGATTTTGGTTGTCTTGAGATTATTTTTAATTTATACAATTAAATATTTTTTATTGAAATCCCAACAATTCCATCCTTTCTCGGTTGGTATAGTTTCCGAGTTTATAGTTCTATCTATGGTTTGTGGTATCTTTTTAGGATGAGTGGGCTCCAATTATTGTTGATGGTTGGATTCCATGCCTATCACCAGGTAGACCTGCATTTGCAACAAATAGGAAAGGCAATAAACTCTAGTTGTCTATATTGGAGAAAGCATATGCCAAATTACAAGGCTCTTGAGGTCATGCACCATGAAAAGGCAGGTTTTGTTGAGCCACAAACAAATAATTGTGCAAAATGGCTAGGTAACTTCATCTCAGGTTTCTATTGTTTCTTTTTTCCCTTTTTCTTTCTTTCTTTTGGCATCTAAAAGTGAAATTTATCTTCTAATATCATTTTCTTATAATTTTTGTATAGGTTTCTGATATACATGTGTGTGTGTTTATAGATCTCTTTCACTTCTTATTTTTATACGGGCTTTTAGTATTAGGATGACCATCTAAATTAGTTGCACAAATATCCATCTTAATTGTGTTAGTGTGAAAGCCGATTTCCATTAATATTTGAACCTCTCTTTTGTTTTAAGGGAAATGAGTTATGCTTATGGTTGATGCGAATTGCATTGCTGTTGTAAAAAAGCATGGAATATTCTTGAAAAATAACCAATCTTTTGCTAATCTTTGTTGATGCTAATTCAAATTGTCTATGGACAATGTGAATAGCATTGTTACTATCAATTATATAGCTTAACATGGAAATGTATGAGCTTATATGAAGTTATTTATATTGGCAGGCTGCCAGGATGTGATTCTCAACTATAAGATGGCATGTAAGTATATCAGTGGACTGGTGCAATTATGAATTTGAGTTCTATGATAAATGAACTAGATTGCAACTTACTAAACATGAAGAGTGATAAATATCAAAAGGGTATCCATTGAACTTGGAGACAGCCTCAGATACCGATAAATTGCTTGCTAGACAACATTGGAGAGGATTCTCAGGGGGGGTCGTTAAGTTGTACATGTGTAGGTATTGTAATTGTAAGAAAATATAGGTCTCACCATGTACATGAAAGGGGCAAAAAAACTTAGAAAGTTGAAAAGAAAATAAGAAACAAAAATAAAATAATTACTAACACTTATTTATCAAGGTGAGGAATACTGAAAAGCATTTAGCTGGGTGAGTTTCCCTATAATTTTGTCGTGCTTTTTTATGACCAAAATAATCAGTCACTTGTAAAATTTTTCTCTATTCCAAAATGGTAGAAAAGGAAAATTATATAATATTACCGTTATTTTAACTAGACATTTTACTTGAAATCACAATCTAATTAGAGAATAACATAATTTTTATATTTTATAATTAGGAAAATTATGAGGTTCATATAAAACAATTATGGGATATATTTTTAGAAAAATATTATTATATATCATTATTTAATTAGTTTGCCGCTAGACGTCTCTAGTTAAAGCTATGGTTGTATTATGTAACTTCTCGTTGTGCCGAGTTCAATCAACACACTAACAAGGCAAAACTCAAATTGACTTATAAATTTTAATTTTCTTCAATTGAATTGTCACACTCCAGTCTCATAATACTAGAGGTGGACTAAATCTATGATCTGACAGTGTCTCCTCTAGAATCTTAAGAAAACCAAAATAACTTACTATATAATCAAAACTCATAATTCAAATGCTTGATATCCTTCAAATACATATAGCTATATGTGTATGTAAATTACATCATCATTCACACAAATATTATTATCCTTTCATATATCTTAGGTGTTTTCTAATAAATTAACATAAGCAATCATTAACATATCCAAATGGCAAATGCTAATATGTTGGCTCAACTTCTTTTATATGCAGATGGAACGGAAAGGAGAAGAATTCTACTGGATTATTCTCCAACTATATCTAAAATTATTTATATATTAATATATATAATGTAATATATTATAAAAAATAAAAAAATACAATAATAATAATAAATAAACAAACAAATAATTAAAGTGTAGTGCATAAATTATTAGAGTAGGTATAATAATAATAATAATAAACAACAACTTGCTTATTCTAATTATAACAGTACAAATTTTAATTAAGTAAATAAATGGTTAATATATTGTGTTTCAAAATTTTAAAATTCATTTACTTAATTAAAATTTGTATTGTTATAATTAGGATAAACAAGTTGTTGTTGTTGTTGTTAGGGTAAATAATTATAGGGTCCCTGTGGTTTTGCAAATTCCCCTACTTAGTCCCTTTAATTTCAGTATCTAATTATTGCATCCCTAATTTTTGCAAAATATAATTATTTAGTCCAACAGTTAACTCTACCATCCATCTTCTAAGTAAATTGACAAATTTACCCTTTTTTTTATTAAACTTGAATTTAAAAACGATGAAACAATTTTCAATTCAAAACTAGGTTTATGATTTTTCTTAGTATTGAATTTCATTTTTTATTGTTGATGTATATTAAATATGAATAACTCAAAATTATGTTGTTCATTGTATTTGCCATTTATAGGAATGCAGTACTATAGCTAAATGAAATTGATGATTATATATTGATAACTTGCTCATAAACATTCATAGATGATATATGAGTTGATTTTCTTCAAAATTATCAAAATCCACTTATGGGTTATTTATTTATTTATTTCCCAAGTTTCATGAAAAGTATGCTTATAATGGATTAGCCTCTTATGAGTTTATCAATTAATCTCTTTATTGAACTAGTACTCCTAGTTAATACCCATTTCCCTTTTGCTTAATTGATAAAATAATTTTTTTATGAATTATTAGCTTTAATTATTTCTTTTTCTAAAGATAGTTATGAAGAAGATATTGATGGAGGGTCGAGAGGCCATATTATTGGGACTATCTTTTAATAAAACTTCTATGTTTCTGTTATAAATTCTTAATCAGTAATGGACAAGAATTGGACTCTGAAATTAACCACAAATTTGCAAAGCATCAAAACAATTGGATTTAAATAATATACTTTTTTTTATTCGTGAACTCTTTTCAATTTGGATTGTAGTGCTTTGTACAGGTAAGCACTTTCTTCTTCTAAGTTATTTTAATGGCAATTTATGCAATTATCTTTTTTGTTCAATCCATATTTTCACCTCCTGTAGTGGTTGATGGTGAGAACAAAAATAACCTACTATAGTGATAATTTTTTACTAAGATTTTGTGGTTTCAACAATGTGGGGAATGTGTATTTTACATAAATAGACTGCAGATTGGTACTTTTGCCATTTTCAAAAAAAATTACCTTTTTGACTGAGAAATAGATTTTACTAACAACAAATGGATGGTAAAGTTAACGGTTAGATCAAATAATTATATTTTACAAATATTAAGGATGCAATAATTAGATGCTAAATTAGAGGGACTAAGTAGGAGAATTTGTGAAACCACATGGACCCTATAATTATTATTATTATTATTATTATTATTATTATTATTATTATACCTACTCTAATAATGTATACATTACACTTTAATTTGTTTGTTTATTAATTAGCATTATTATTATTATTATTACAATTATAAATATATAAATACACTATTAGTAATTCAACTGGATAAAATAGTAAATAAAAATTTCAGTCAATTCCATAATTCTCAAAAAATTAAGAATAATTCAATCTAAACATCTTTTGTATACACCCAAATATAATTTTTTATAGACCCCTCGTCAATCCAAGGGCGTATGATGACTTACCTCATAAGCCTAATGAGAAATAACTTCAATAAACATGTATAGAGCAAAACCCTCAAAAGGGTAGATTATTGTAACTTTTAATTATATAAAAATTCATCATCAAGGTGTGATCATGCAGGATTACAGTAAGAGTGTATATAAATATTTATCCAGCTAAAGTAAAATCAATCAGTCATATATATGAAAAACTCAACTATAATTATTTTTTCTCAATTTATTAGAAAATAATCAACATTCAAAAATAAATCATCATTTTGAATTTTATAAGTTTTTTGTTGTATACTCAGCCTCACTATCTGCAAGTGCACAGATCGTTAACAAGTAATATAATGATGAGTAGAGTATCGTTCCCACAAGGAAGTTTTCTTCTAAGTACTGATCAATTAAAACTAAATATTATTTGGATGATAAAATTTGATTTATGATTAAACACAAATTACTTTGAATTAAATCTAATAATATGAAACTTAGGGTTTAGTCACCTTTATTGATTTATCATGGGTTTTCTGAAGTATTGATTTAATTTAGTTTTCCTTTCATTAATGGTTAAATTCTCCTAAATTAAGCTCAAGTCTCTCTCAAGTACTAGAACTCATATCAATTTAATCCTTGTGTCTACTCTCGTGATCACAAGTTATCAAACCAATTCATTAGATTTTGTGAGAATTTTGAATCAACCTTTTAAGTGTTAAATCTTATCTCTAAGTGAAAAACTTCCTTAAGATTGTTACCTCTATGGACTAATGTTATACTTCCACTCTCACTCCATCACACAACATCTCAATTCAATTAATTATTGGCCAGATAATTAAAGCATTAAGAGTAAAGATAACAAAATAATTTAAGAATAAACTAAATTAATTCAAAAAGGCATTTATAACTCCATGATAAATTCAATGAAAGGGACCAACCCTAAAGAGGATTAGTTATTCATTATTGAAATAAATACATTGAAAATATTAAAGAAAGACATTAAAAACATAATTTAAAGAACAAGAAATATCAAACTCTATTTCTTTGAAGAAGAACTTGACTTGGAACTTGAATTTCTTCTTGAACCAGAATTTCACTCTCCTTCTTGAGAAAACTCTAAACTACATTTATTTCTTGAATGAATCTAATCTAATTCTTCTAAATCTTTCATATCTTGAAACCTTAGAGGAAGTGTGTTTAAATAGAGCGTTTGGAAGCTTCATTAGTGGGGAAAAACTGAAAAGGTTAGGCCACATCTTGTTTGGTTCACCACCTACCCAATTCTCTGCTCAAGGTCATGAATTCGTGGCTTTTAAGTGCCACAGTCATGGCCTGAGCTGAATTGGATGGTTTGAGCACTTTACAGCTGTAAAATGATCGGCACGGTAGGCCATGGTCATGGCTGCCAACTTTGAATTTTTCTTCTCTTTCTTGGCTCGAGCAGTAGAGAAATCAATCCCACGGTCATGGGTTTTGAGTGCCACGATCGTGGCTTTTGATTTGCTTCTAAAATATGCAAAATTTCTTCAAAAAAGAGCCAAAATCAATGCCATGGTCGTGGCTTTTGAGCCCCACGGTCATGGCTTTCAATATGCTTCTGCCCTTGCAATTTCTATCATTGAAAAATTTGGACAGCTTCAAATCAAATCCCATGGCCATGGCTTTTTGACAGCCATAGCCCTGGGATTCAAAACGAATATGAACCTCTTGATTTCTCATCTTTAATTCCATTTTCAAGATTCAAATAATGTATCATGATTTATAAGACCATGTAAATTCATTTTCTTCCATTTTTGAGCTTGTTTTGACATCCTTTTTATTCTTCTTCCATTTTCTATGATTTTTAGCCAAAATAAGCTATTTCTTCACACTTGTAACTTTATACTTGAAATGATGAATATTCTAGCATTCACAATAAAAATTGATCAAATTCAATTGATAATAATAAAAATATAACTAGAATAATCATAAAATTATATGCAAAATATGGTCTTATCAACTCCCCCAAGCTTAGATCGTTGCTTGTCCTCAAGCGATAAGAACAATCTCATTCACAGTAGGCCTCATTTTATGTTAAGAATTCTTAGGATTTTGATAAGTTTAAACAAATAAAGTTTTAAAATTCAATTCTAAATCAAGGTCCATAGCTGTACTTACATCATTTTCCCCTTATGTATTCAAGAAGTTTTAGCTAATTGCAACCAATTATTGCACTTCAGATAGGCACACACTCTCGGCATTCATTAAAGATTTTTATAGAGTTCATAGAAACTTGCCTATCTCATATGCATGTTTAATCAAACTTTCTCCACTAATAGGCCTCACTAACTCAAGAAAAATCATAAGGACTTTTTAAGCTTGTAATGTGGTCTAAAAGGGTTAAGGCTATAGTGATGTTTAATAATTTAGTCTTTCATCTTTTGAATATCTTCCAACTGTAAGTAACATTTGGTTTGTTCCTTTTCTTAATTTAATTTATCCTCCCTTATTTAGACATACTTCACTTATGGGGATATACATATTTCTTTATTATTTTTTATATTTTTTTATTTTATTTTTTCCCCAAACATGAGCTTTGATTAAGAGGTCTATTTGTAGGATCAATAATATTGTCTAAATGAACTTGAGCTTAAATACTTTTACAGTAAGAAAATATATCAAAAGATAATCAACCTCAAAAGGGTAGTTATTAGGGCTACATGTATGAAAAGAACCGAAAGCTTAAAAATATTCAATTTTGGCTCAAAAGGGACAACAAAAGGCAATGCTTAAATATGGTGGATATAAGAATTTGATTACATAAACAATACCTAAATCATCTTTTCCTCTACTTTGCAAGGTTCAATTTCACCTCAAAAGTTCTTTTAAACATGTCCTAGGCTTAGGCATAAGATAATAAAAAAATAAATGATAATAAAGTAGGAGCCCTCTCTAAGTAAGCATACACAATCGATTACTTTCAACTAAAATCAAGAATGCATTCAGGTCAAAATCCATAAAGTACAGCACTTCACAAAATCTTCGTCTCAAATTTTATTTTTGTTTTTTTTTAAAAAAATCAATGAATCACAAATAAGTATTTTCCTCTCATGAACTCAATCATTCAAGTGCAAGATTTCAAGCAAATTTTTTTTTTTAAATTTTACCATGCTGAAAATTTTTTTTTCAGTAAGTACCCTATATCCCAATCATTTATAAAAGAGTAAATAAATTCAAAAAGGAATAGAATACTTTACTAAATTCTTAAGCTGAACTCTCCCCCAAGCTTGAAGCTTGCCACTGTCCTCAGTGGTTTAGATATTAGGTGGAGAAGGGGGGTGTACATGTCCATTCTTGATTGTTTTTCCTTTCACTACAAGGAAAACTGAATCAGACAACGCTTTCTGGCCGTTGTCTGATGAAGACAAAAAAATGTTGTCTATTGAAGCGATGTCTGATAGCATTTCAGACAACGGTTTTAAAACCGTTGTCTAATGTAGGTTTGCACAACGATTTTTAATTTTATCAGACAACAGTAACGGTTTTTAACCGTTGTCTGATGGTTTCCACAACGGTTTCTAAATTGTCAGACAATGGTTTCTAAATTTTCAGACAACGGTTTTTAACCGTTGTCTGATGAAGGTTTAGACAACCCTTTTTAACCGTTGTCTGATGAAGATAAAAACAGTTGTCTATTGAGGCGATGTCTGATTAAGGTTTATACAATGCTTTCTTATTAAAAATTGTTGTCTGATTAAGGTATACACAACGCTTTCTTATTAAATACCGTTATCTAATGAAGGTTTACACGACGCTTTTTAATTTTTCATACAATGGTTAATTAATCTAAAACCGTTGTAGAAGGACGCTAAATACAACGGTTAATTAATGTGGCACACTGAATATTAGACAATAGTTTCAATGTTCATTTTCATTTCACCACCATTGTCTGTTAAACTGTACATTATACATATAAGACAACACTTTACAATGGAGGATTGCAAATTTGGGAATCAAAAAACCTCCACAAATTCAACCATTCAACATATTAACAAACTAAAAAAAAAATCAACACTATACATATATCACTGAATTATACTATTAACTTCAACTTGAATGACGCTTCATGAAATATTTGGCAAAGTCAATCCTAATCTCGTTGATGTCGGCATCACTATACTCCAAGTTGCCTCTGCGTAGCCACAATATAAGTTAACAAAATTGCATTTTCCCCAAATTTTATAACTTAAGACTAAATAGGCAGACTTTAGAAGCGCAACTTACTTGTCAACAACCTCTATCCATTCCTGGCTAGCAATGCGACGTTTAAGAGGCTCCATGTGGTAGACTACCTCTCCCATCGGATTTACAACAGTCAATACCCAGTGATTCCTACGAAATAACAAAATAAAATACAAGCAATTCTTCATATTTGGAAGAACATAACGCCAAACAATTCATTGAACAAAAAGTAATGCCAAACTTAAATAAACAATTCATGAATCAATCACAACAGCAACAAGCCAAACTTAAAGTAATGCCAAACTTAAATAAACAACAATATCATGTCATTTTCACAAATGAGGGAAAACAGGAACAAGATGGTCAAAACTGATAATGAAAAGTGATACTACTAACATTTATATATACATACGGACATAATATATCTTTTATACTAAATTGATGCTACTTAAACAGGAACAAGAAGCACATAAGGTTTAACTACGATTACTGCTTCAATGCCTATTGTCAAATTTAGATTGTCAAATGCAGTAAATGAGAATTAAAAAATCTAAATAAATACAGAACCAACAATGAAACAGTGATTTCAATCACCAAAATAGCAATCACAAAGGCTCAATTCATAACATCAATCACAATCACATACATGATCAAGTAGTAAGGCATTGCCTTATAAATCACACATACATATACCATTGTAATCCATGGATAAATAAGATGTATGACAAACAAAGAAACTAGGAGTTAGTCGAAAGAAAGTATATTTGGGATATATACCATTGTCGCACATAAGAGTTACAAAAAGGGGAGGTAATGCCAGCATTTGTTGATCAATATCATCAAAAGGATCAACAATGCCGATGTCAGTCTTCAGTTGCAGGGATGCACATGAAGTTAATGAAATACCATAGTTAATAAGAAAGATAAAAACCAAGCATGAAAAAAACTTGCAAGATTTAATTGCAGCTAAACTTTGCAATGAGAACCTGATCGATCAATAAAATATTAATGTTTGTTATCCTACTGCTTTACAATGAGTACAGAGACAGAAGAATATCATCAGATAATTCATAATTGTTATTTTTAAACTGTTATGAGAACTCCACCATCTGCAACCAAAGCAATTTGATTCTGAGTTAGAGTAGTAGTTTTTGAATTTTCCATTTATGACTGAAACATACCATCAAAACAAAACATTATGCATCAAAAAGATGAAGCTATGATATGAATGTATGAAGCCATGTGGACAACAACAAAAATAGAAAATCCGTGAAAATGTAGGCAAAAGATGGTCACCTTTGTGTATATATGCTTCTGTAGATCAACAAATATCTCACCACAAGAATCTCTACAGTCAACTGTATAAAATGCAACACGCTTTGTTAACTTCCGTCACTTTTCATTGATCAATTTCTACAGTAAAAGCACAAAATGCAAGAAAATCAGGAAAAAGATCATAATCACTGAAAATGCTAAAAGAATTGCGAAGAAACTGAATAAATTAATCATGTAAAAAAAATAGAGAGATTGTCCAGTACTTTGGTTGCAAGCTTACAGCAACTGACTACTACAGCATCGAACTTATCCAAGAAGTCTCCACCTAAGCCTGACAAATCACCTGTAATTTGTGTGTTTGTGTTGTTCTCAATTAGTTACATATGTGCGGAGAATTAGCAAATAAGGAAAATCTTTTGAAACCAAACCAGGTAATTCAACAACATTTGGAACATAAAATGCTAGGAAAAAAATGTTGAATATATATAAAAAGAAAACAGCAAAGAAGGACCAAACCTTTCTCAATTGAAACACGAACCATTAGGTTGAATTCTTTCAAAGAATCGAAACAAAGATCGGCAAGTGTTTTCCCAGCATACACATTCTCATCAGAAGGTATCAGAAAGTTAGCAGATAATGCCTCTTCAGTCACAGATCGGTCATCTACCAATGTCAAACTACCAACTCCCGCCAATACAATGTTCTTGCAAAACTACCCACAATAAGAAATCCTTAAAAAATCTGTCCCCTTTCTATTATGTATATATATCAAACTTTAGAAAAGAACATGAATATACCAGGCGCAATAGCATAGATTATAGTTCTTTGAAATTTTCCAAACTCGAAAACATACCTCAGCAACGGTTCCTTTCATTCCATAGACTAATATGTGAGATTTGCTAAGTCTAAATCATTAAAAAAAAAAGCAATACTAAAGTTATATTAATTTTTTTTAAGGAAAATAGAAGAAAAATACCCTAAAATGAGAAGTGAAAATGAAAAATCAAAACAGAGAGAAAGAGAGAGTACCTTCGTTGAGCATCAGCGCCCCAAACCCTAATTTGGTGATCGTACAATGCAGTCTCCTGCTCTGTTAACTCTTCCCCGTCCATGTGTAACTGAACCTAGTTCATCAATTCCACAACTATCTCAATCGAAATTTTCCAAGTGCAATAAGGAAACAACGTAATTATGATGATCACTTAGTGAAATAATGCATTAAGGAGTGAAAATTAGGAACCCTAAATAGAAAAAAGAAACAGAAGTGACGAGGAAGTACCTTAAGCGTATTTCTGAGTTCAGCTTCAACGTAATTATGATGGCTCACCAACCGGAACCATGGGCACATCGGAATCCAAAGTCGCCATTGTATTTTTCAGTTGTTTTGGTTCTTCTGAGTTCTGAGCCTAAAGAGAAAGCGAACAGTATAAAACTATATATATACCCTATAGAATACGTATAGTTAACAACCGGCTGACATTCTGACAATTTAATGGTTGATGGATTACGGGTGTATAGGTTCAGTTTGATTTGCTTTTGCTTTGATATTTTTCAGTGTTATTTGGCAAAATGGGGGCAAATGAAATTTTTTTTTGGAAATAAAGGGGGGAATTTAAGTGTTCAAAATTTTTGAAGTTTTGACATCCCTCTTTTGAAACAAAATGGATTTTTCAAAATTTTGTTAAATTAACTTTATAAATTCACTTATATAGATGACTTATAAATTTCAATTTATAATTCATCCATAAGTGCTTAAGGCAATACAATTTAAATAATTAGTAGTGATAAATTATATGGAACCCTATATAATTATAAAATTTAGTATTGATGTAAATTAGATTGAGCAAAAACTAAATAAGTTTAACATTGATTCTTTCTAAGGTAAAAAAAAGAAGAAATGCAACATACTTATATATAGTAATATATACTTGTATATACTAATATATATACTAATATATACTTGTATATGCTAATATATATACTTGTATATACTAATATATATACTAATATATACTTGTATATACTAATATATATATTAATGTATATACTAATATATATACTAATATATATACTAATGTATATACGAATATATATACTAATATATACTAATATATATACTAATATATACTTGTATATACTTGTATATATACTAATATATACTTGTATATACTAATATATATACTAATATATACTTGTATATACTAATATATATACTAATGTATATACTAATATATATACTAATATATATACTTGTATATACTAATATATATACTAATATATACTTGTATAAACTAATATATATACTTGTATATACTAATACATATACTTGTATATACTTGTATATACTAATATATATACTTTTTTTTTTTGCAAGGAGAAAGTATATTATTTATATCTCAAAAAAGGAATACCCATACAATCAGTGTTCACCAGTCCTTTTAACAGAATCGGTAAAGATTGAAAATTATAAAAAACAGTAGAAGCTTGTGACATCCTAGCCATTTGAGCCAGACCATGAGCAATCTGATTGCCCTCTCTGTAAATATGAGTGATGCATGAGCCTGTGGAGTGAAGAAAACTTGATATGCTCAAAGCAACTAAATTTGATGGGGGAGGCGCCTGAATGACAGAGATTACCTCTTGGGAATCAACTTCAATATGCAAAGGAGGGCTAATTAACGAAGAACACCAAGCAATGGCATAATGTGTAGCATAGAGCTCAGCTTGAAAAGAGTTGGAAGCTTTAATTGGGAAGGAGCAAGCAGCTACAAAATGGCCATGCAAATCCCGAATAATTGCCCCTCCAGATGCCAAGAGAGATGTGAAGGAGGCATCAACGTTTACCTTGAAAGGAAGAGAGGGACGAGTCCAACGCACCAAAGTAGTTTTATGAAGAGGAGAGCCAAAATCAGACGGTAACAGGTCAGCAAAAGAAGCACAATCATTTTGAGAAAATTTCCTGTGAGAATTAATAATGCCCCAACAATAAACAAACCGAGAAACCTGAGGACGAATGACAGAGACAGAAAGATCACCTTCACCCCAAGTTGAATTACAATAAATCCTCCAAGTGTGCCAAAGTATAGCTTGAGGTATCAGACGCCGGAGCAGACCTATAAGAGATTTAGGCTTTGAAACTATCCACCAATTCATGATCTCCTGACGTAAAGACCGTTGTGAGGAATTATTGCTTAAAAAGTAGCAACCAAAAAATCTCCATACCTGATGAATTGTTGAACAGAAATAGAATATATGATTAAGAGAAGCCTCATTGGCATGACAGAAAGGACAGCATGAAGGCCCTGAAATGCCAAAGATCTGAAGTCGATGGTGCAACGGGAGAGCTTGATGGAGGATTCTCCAAGTAAAAAAAGATATCTTTAATGGAAAAGTATGATCCCACAACATAGAAAAAGATAAGGTTTTGCTACGATGATTCCTGATCATCTCGTATATGGCTGAGAAAGGAATCTTAGCAGTATCAGAATCATCCACAGCAGTCATCTGATTATGAGTATCAAAGAGATCACATGCTAAAGAGTGTGTTTGGCAAATTCGCTTCCAGGAAGTAGAGTCAATGATTTGGTATTTCATTGCATCGCTTCTCCCATATCTTTTTTTCATATAATTCGACCACAGAGACCTTTCAAAGTTGTAAGAAAACCAAAGCTTGACCAAAAAAGCTTCTTGAATAGACAGTAAAGATCGAATCCCAAGCCCTCCCTCGTCTGGTGGAAAACACATTTTTTTGTAGCTTACCCAGTGATAACGATCTGGATCATTGTTACCCCCCCAGAGGAAACTAGCCATTTTGGTTTCCAAAATCCTTATCACCTCGGCAGGGATTTTCATGGCCCCCATAATATGAATGGGAAAAGAGTGTAAGACATACTTTATTAAAAGAAGGCGTCCACCATGTGACAAGAAGCGCCTTGTCCAACCCATTAGCTTACCATCAAATTTCTTGATTAATTCGCTGCAATAAGAGTTACGGTTGATACCCTGATAAATAGGAGCTCCTAAATATGTGAAAGGGAGATATTTCCGTTTGATACCCAAGGAAGATTCCAAACGAGAAATCATAGCAGTGGAGACTTTCTTTGAAACGTATATTGAGCTTTTATCAAGATTAATATGGTGACCCGAAACAACTTGATAACGATTAAGGAAATCATTATAGTTCTTGATACTAGCTTGGTCTCCCCGGATAAAAACAAGCAGATCATCTGCGAAAGCCAAATGCATAACAAGGGGACAATTCCGAGCTAATTTATAAGGCTGAATGCTTCCACAAGCTATTAGTTGAGACAAACCTCTAGAGAAACATTCTGCGGTCAAAATAAAAAGAAAAGGGGATAGAGGATCACCTTGCTTTACTCCCCTGCTGGGCTTGAAAAAACCGTAGCTCCTTCCATTAACACAAACAGAAAGCCTGGTGGAAGAAAGATGGTGCATAATCAACCGTACAATGAAAGGAGAAAAACCGAAGCGTAATAGAACAGCTTCAAGGAAAGGCCAGGAAACTCGGTCAAAAGCCTTTGCCATGTCCAGTTTTATAGCAATATTATTCCCTCGAGCTTTTTTGTCCAGTTCATGAGTCATTTCATTAGCAAGAAGAATTTGATTGTGGATCGATCTGCCTTTCATAAAACCTGCCTGCTCTGGAGAGATGAGCTCACACAAAAATAAACAAAGTCTGTCAGCCAGAATGCGTGTGCAAATCTTGCTAATAAAATTAGATAGACAAATGGGTCTGAATTGACTAAAGTTGGATGGATTATCCACTTTAGGAATTAAGATGATTTGAGAGCAGTTGAAGGACTGAGGTATAGGAAGACCCAAGAAGAATTCCTTAATTGCACTGCACACATCCCATTTAATAATGTCCCAGCATTCCCTGTAGAATCTCCCATCAAATCCATCTGGACCGGGGGCACTGCTTGGATCCAGTTTCCAGACTGCCTGCTTAATTTCAGAATCAGAAGGAATAGCACTCATAAGAGTATTATTCTCAGTAGTCACAATGGTTGGAAGAAAATTAAGCATAAAAGTATAGTCTGAACAAGAAGGTTGGTCCGCCTGAAAGAGAGACGAATAAAACTTAACAGCTTCCTCTCCAATATCCTTTTGAGAAGAGAGCCAAGTCCCAGAGGAGTCTTTAATAGAATTGATGCGCTGAATCTTTCGAATTGTCTTCACATAGGTATGATAAAACTTAGTATTTGCATCTCCATCTGCAAGCCATTTCAAATGAGCTTTCTGTTTCCAAAAGGTCTCTTCAAGACGAATTTTTGAGATAAGTTGAGCCTGTTTATCATTCCAAGCTTTGCGATTAACCTCAGTGGGATTTTGAAAGTAAATGAGCTCAGCCGCCTCAGCTTCAGATTCTGCAGCTTGGACATTAGAGAAAATGTTACCAAAAACCTCTTTGTTCCAGTGACATATTGCAGCCTTCAATTCTTTAAGGTTAATATGTAAGCTTTTTATACCACCCCCATGAAAAGACTTTGACCAAGTGTTCTGCACCAAAGGCTTAAAAGAATTGTGAGACAGCCACATATGTTGGAATTTAAAAGATCTAGCAATTTTAGCCGAACTCTGCTTACAGTCAAGAAAAAGAGGGGAATGATCTGAAGAGGCCTTCCCTAAGTGTTTAACCAAAATCTCATCAAAAGCATCTAAAAAAGCAGTGTTAGCCAGAAAGCGATCAAGGCGCTCCCACACCCGCCCAGAAGAACGATTACCAGACCAAGTGTAAGTATTGCCAATGTAAGGTAAATCAATCAAGCCACATCGATCAATACAATCAGAGAAATCTTGAATACTAAGCAGACATGGATTAGCTGAGCCCTTATATTCAGACGGACATTTGACAATATTGAAGTCCCCTCCTAATAGCCAAGGACCAGAAATATTGTCCGCAAACTGATCAAAATTGTCCCAAAGAATTCTTCTGGCGGCCCGAGAATGAGCCCCGTAGACCGCAGCCAAATTAAAATTGAAGTTTACAGACAAAGCATTAACCAAAGTCAAGACAATTTGACCCTTATCCTCAAAATTAGACAAAGTAAACATGCTGTCTTTCCACATGAACCAGATTTTATTACTATAATTGCCATAAAAATTTGAGAAATTTAAATTTGCAGCAAAAGATGATAGCTTAGTATTCCCACAAATAGGCTCGATCACAATCAGTAAACCAATATTTAAATCAAAACATAATTTATGTAGACGAGAGAAAGAGGACTTGATACCTCTAGTGTTCCAGCATAAGATCTTCATTATAAGGATGAGGAGTCAGCAGCTAAAGGTTTAAAATGATTACGAGTTAACATTGTGTCAATCGGGGCCTTCTTCTTGCGCCCTCCCTTTTTCTTGGTAACTGCTAGAAAATCGTCATCCCCTTTAGCAGCCTGTAGTTTGCGTTCAATAGACAAACTTGATTAACGAAGCTGTTCCACAGAAATAAGGTCTTCAATCTGTTCATCTCCATCTGAAATATGACCAATTGAATTTGAATTTACCGGGGATTCCGGTCTATCAACATCAGAGAGACTGCTTGGGTTGGCAAGATTTGTATCTCGAGGAGTAACCTGAACAGCAATTGAAGGAATATCCTCTGAAGATTTATCAACAACAGCAAAGGGCTCAGTTATTGTATCAGAATGAATATCAACAGCATGAGAAATAGGACAATGTTTATTAATGATTGGTGAAGAGGAAATTTTATTGACATCAAGCTCAACTACATTTGGTGCGGAAGTAGTATTATTTGGTGATTTGCCAGTTAAAGCTGCAGAAATGGTAATTCCAGTATTGGGCTTCTGTTTAACCACCCATTCTTTTTTCTGAATTAAGTTCGATTCTTGCTGCTTCGAGGGGTCTATCTGGTGCTCTGTTTCATTACCCTCAAATGCAGAAACACAAGAAAAGGCAGTATGCCCCAATTTCTCACAATGTGTACAATACGATGGAGGGTTTTCATAGCAAACAGATTGGAAAAAACCCCTTGAACCATTATTGATCCAAATCCGAGCAGGCAGTTCTTTCGAAACATCCACTTCAATGCAGACTCTAGCTGCTGAGGGCCTCACTAAAAGAGCAGTGGCACTGTCCACTTTAAGAGGAGAACCGATCACAGAAGAGATATTAAACAGAGCCTCCTTGTGAAAAAAGATGAGCTGGGAGGCCTTCCAGTGAGACCCAGACAGGAACAAGCGGGTTGTCAACATTAGAACGGAAGAATGGAGACCACTTAGATACCACCATGGCGAAACCATTGAAATACCAGGTATTCCTTAACCAACATCGAAGGTAATCGACTTCCAGGTCAAAGGAAATTAGGACGTGAGAAGCATCAATAAGGCCCAGACGGAACGAACCTTTAAATCCAACTGCCTCTAGGGATTTTCGCAAGAAAGTCATAGCCGGCCTTCCAGAGTTGAAGGTTCCAATCAAGGCAAAATTAAAAGGTTTAGAAAGCATAGCAATGTCCTCTTCAGTGAAGGATATTGAAGGCATACCTTTGAATTTTCCAATCACCGGTTTTGAGAGAGAACGCTTCTGTAGAGAAGAGGCAAACGATCGGGAATCATCCAACGAGGAAGGACCCTCCATAGGACTGGACACCGCTGCTGCATAAGACCGGAAGGCGGGCTCAGGAGGAGCCGCCTCCGGCGAAGAGGGAACTGTAGCCGTTTCGTGGAAAGAAAAAACCTAAAACGTTAATGAACAGTGTTTTTGAAAATCAAAAACTTTTTAGATGGACATATATATATATATCTACTAATATATATACTTGTATATACTTATATATATACTAATATATATACTTGTATATACTAATATATACTTGTATATACTAATATATATACTAATATATACTTGTATATACTAATATATACTTGTAATACTAATATATATACTTGTATATATACTAATTTATACTTGTATATAGTAGTATATACTTATATATACTTGTATATACTAATATATACTTGTATATATACTAATATATATACTTGTATATACTAATATATACTTATATATAGTAATATATACTTGTATATACTAATATATATATACTAATATATACTTGTATATACTAATATATACTTATATATACTTGTATATATACTAATATATACTTATATATATACTTGTATATACTAATATATACTTGTATATATGCTAATATATACTTGTATATACTAATATATATACTTGTATATATACTAATATATATACAAATATATACTTGTATATACTAATATATATACTAATATATACTTGTATATACTAATATATATACTTGTATATATACTAATATATACTTCTATATATACTTGTATATACTTGTATATATACTAATATATATACTTGTATATACTAATATATACTTGTGTATACTAATATATATACTAATATATACTTGTATATACTAATATATACTTGACCAAAAAAACACTTGTCTGAACATATATTACACAACGGTCCCTAAAAACCGTTGTCTGTATGCTTGCTTCAGACAACGGTTTTTTTTAACCGTTGTTTGAAACACTGAATTATACAACACTTTCAAAAAAACCGTTGTCTGAAACATCTTATCAGACAACGGTTTTGTATGACCAGAAAAACAGTTGTCTGAACATATATTACACAACGGTCCCTAAAAAACCGTTGTCTGGTGTGACCAAAATGACACCTAATAGACAACGGTTAAAAAAACACCAAAAACAGTTGTCTGAAAATTAATCAGGCAATGCTTTTTTGGGAAAAACAAAAAACCGTTGTCTGTTTTTTTCAGACAATGGTTTTTTCCTTAACCGTTGTCTAATGAACGTTGTCTTATTCAGTTTTTCTTGTAGTGTTTGCAAGAAGAATTCATCCAAAAGTTCATTTCCATCCAAGTTTATCCTAAAATAAAAAAAACACAAAACTATAAAATAATAATAATTAAATTAAAATAAAAAATTTAAATCAAATACTGGGTTGCCTCCCAATAAGCGCTAAGTTATAGTCTTTAGCTTGACTATAATTGTTAATCCTCAAGGTGGAAGATCACAAATCACTTTTTCACCCAAGATGTTGCTTGTTATGTAATCTTTCCCAAATTATTGATATCCTTCAAGTGATGGTTGCGGAGTTGCCTCAAAAGTAATAGGAGAATTATCTACTTCCTTGTTATCAGCTTCATTAGTAGGGCCTTGAATAACAAAAGAAAGGTCTTTTGATGTTGTCATGTTGAATTCTATGTATTCATCCCCTACTTTTAAAATAAGATTGCCACTTTCCACATTAATTATAGCTCTTGTAGTAGCTAAGAAAGATCTCCCCAAAATTAGTGGAATGCCCATATCCTCTTCTACATCCAAGATAACAAAATCAATGGGAATATAAAACTTATCCACTTTAACTTGTATGTTCTCCAAAATTTCCATCGGATATTTAATTGAGTGATCTGCAAGTTGCAATGACATCTTTGTAGGCTTCATTTGTGTGAATCTTAATTTTCTAAAAATTGAAAAAGGCATTAGACTAATGCTAGAACCTAAATCACATAAAGCATTTTGAAAATTAATTTCACCAATTTTACAAGGAATAGAAAAACTCCTTGGATCTTTAAGTTTGGAAGGGATCATATCAAGAAGATGATTGCTGCACTCCTCAGTAAGTGCAATCTTTGCATTTTCTTTCATCTTTTTCTTTAGCCTTTGAGGGAAAGGAATAAATGGCATATAAGGTTTAACCTCTTGCTTTAATGGTGCCTCCTCTTGTTTAGCTTCACTTTCTTTCATTTTAAAAGAAGAAATTTGTCGAATTTCGGGCTCTTGTGAAGAATCTTCAAGTTGTATGCCATTCAGAAAAATTGCATTGCAATGTTCTCTTGGATTAATTTCTGGTTGACTTGGAAAAGCTCCTTGTGGTCGAGTATTAAGAGAACTTGTTATTTGACCAACATGAATTTCAAGGTTTCTATTTTGGATCGCAAGCTGTTCTATCCGCGACTCAAGCTTATCATATTATTTTTTCCATCTTATCAAACCTTTCTGATGTTGTTCCAATGAATTTTTCAAGGGCAGACTCATATGATGGTTTTTCAAAAGGAGGGAGAACTTGGTTTTTATTTCTCATGTATGGAGGTTGATAAGGTGCATTTTGGTTGTTTTGGGTTCCCCATGACAGGTTTGGATGATTTCTCCATGTTTAGTTGTATGTGTTTCCTTGAGGAAAAGCTGGACCTCTATTCTAGTTGCCCAAAAACTAGGCTTATTCCATAATTCTACAGTCAGCTGTGTTATGGTTTCCTCCACATCCTTCACAAGTTAGGGATGAAGTAAGGTTGACATGCTCCAATTTCTTCACTATTGTATCTACCTTGGCTGCAAGCAAAGAAAAATTGTCAATTCCATGTAAACCATCAACTTTTTTATGAACATTACGCTCTGAAGTCCAATGGTAGTAGTTTGCTGCCATTTCTTCAATCAAATTGATTGCTTCAGAAGGAGCTTTGTTCATTATTGTACCTCCGGCTGTTGCATCTATTGTGCCCTTGATACTTGGATGAAGGCCATTATAAAAAGTTTGAATCAAAATCCATTCAGGGACTCCATGGTGAGGACATTTTCTTTGTAAATTTTTGAAACGTTCCCAAGCTTCATATAAACTTTCACCATCTTGTTGAGCAAAGCTTGTGATATCATTTCTCAATTTAGCAGTTTTCGCAGGTGGAAAATATTTTGCTAGGAAACCAGCGGCTAATTGATCCCATGTAGTCAATGTACCAGGTGCTTTAGAAGTAAGCCAATCCTTCGCTTAATCCCTTAAAGAAACTGGAAAAAGTCATAAATGAATAGCATCATCAGATACACCATTAATTTTAAAAGTATCACATATTTCTAAAAAATTAGAGATGTGAGCATATGTATCCTCATGTGAAAGACCATGAAAAATGGATTGCTGAATCAAATTGATAAGCACTAGTTTCAAATCGAAAGTATTGGCTTGCACAAGTGGTTTAATGATGCTAGATCTTAGCTGAGCAGATGGCATAGAATATTGTTTAAGTGTCATATTTTGTGGATCTCTCATGGTTGATTTTTTGTCGGATGTATCCGTAAGATTATCTACTAAAATTTCTTTCACTTTTTTCTTCTCTTTTCTTTAATTTTTATTCATCCTAAAAAGTTGTTCAATTTCTGGATTATATGGTTCAAGCGTTGAGTTAGGATTTCTTCGCATATAAACCAAAAATTGAGAAATTTATGCAGAAAAGTAAAAATATCCAAAGCAACACTAGTCTTAATATTATCAATATTAGAACGATCGCTTCTCCGGTGATGGCGCCAAAAACTTATTGTAGACTCGGCCTCACAATCTGCAAGTGCACAGATCGTTAACAAGTAATATAATGATGAGTAAAGTATAGTTCCCATGAGAAAGTTTTCTTCTAAGTACTTATCAATTAAAACTAAATATTATTTGGATGATAAAATTTGATTTATAATTAAACAAAACAAATTACTTTGAATTAAATCTAATAATATGAAACTTAGGGTTTAGTCACCTTTATTGATTTATCATGGGTTTTCTGAAGTATTGATTTAATTTAGTTTTCCTTTCAATAATGGTTAAATTCTCCTAAATTAAGCTCAAGTCTCTCTCAAGTACTAGAACTCATATCAATTTAATATTTGTGTCTACTCTCGTGATCACAAGTTATCAAACCAATTCATTATATTTTGTGAGAATTTTGAATCAACCTCTTAAGTGTTTAACCTTATCACTAAGTGAAAAACTTCCTTAAGATTGTTACCTCTATGGACTAATGTTATGCTTCCACTCTTGCTCCATCAGACAATACCTCAATTCAATTAATTATTGGACAGATAATTAAAGCATTAAGAGTAAAGATAACAAAATAATTTAAGGATAAACTAAATTAATTCAAATAGGCATTTATAACTCCATGATAAATTCAATGAAAGGGACCAACCCTAAAGAGGATTAGTTATTCATTATTGAAATAAAGACATTGAAAATATTAAAGAAAGACATTAAAAATATAATTTAAAGAGCAAGAAATATCAAACTCTATTTCTTTGAAGAAGAACTTGACTTAGAACTTGAATTTCTTCTTGAACTAGAATTTCACTCTCCTTCTTGAGAAAACTCTAAACTACATTTATTTCTTGAATGAATCTAATCTAATTCTTCTAAATCTTTCATATCTTGAAACCTTAGAGGAAGTGTGTTTAAATAGAGTGTTTAGAAGCTTCATTAGTGGGGAAAAAATGAAAAGGTTAGGCCACATCTTGTTTGGTTCACCACCTACCCAATTTTCTGCTCAAGGTCATGAATTTCGGCCCCACTGTCATGGCTTTTGAGTGCCACGGCCGTGGCCTGAATTGGATTGGACAGTTTGAGCACTTTACGGCTGTAAAATGGTCGGCAGGGTAGGCCACGGTGGTTGATTTTCAATGCCACGGTCATGGCATTGAAGTGGAGGCTGCTAACTTTGAATTTTCTTCTCTTTCTTGGCTCGAGCAGTAGAGAAATCAATCCCACGATCGCGGATTTTGAGTTCCATGGTCGTGGCTTTTGATTTTCTTCTGAAATATGCAAAATTTCTTCAAAACAGAGCCAAAATTAATGCCACGGCTGTGGCTTTTGAGCCCCGCGGTCGTGGCTTTCAACATGCTTTTGCCCTTGCAATTTCTGTCATTGAAAATTTTGGACAGCTTCAAATTAAATCCTATAGCCGTTGCTTTTTGACAGCCATGGCCCTGGGATTCAAAACGAATCTGGTCCTCTAGGTTTCTCATCTTTAATTCCATTTTCAAGTTCAAAATCATGTATCATGGTTTATAAGACCATGTAAATTCATTTTCTTCCATTTTTGAGCCTGTTTTGACATCCTTTTTATTCTTCTTCCATTTTCTATGATTTTTAGCCAAAATAAGCTATTTCTTCATACTTGTAACTTTATACTTGAAATGATGAATATTCTAGCATTCACAATAAAAATCGATCAAATTCAATTGATAATAATAAAAAAATATAACTAGAATAATCATAAAATTTTATGCAAAATATGGTCTTATCATTCTTTCCCTTAAAATCATATATATTTACTTTTTGAAATACAATGTTACATATTTATCTATTCATCTGGACCAAGACTATACTCGTCTAACCAACATGATCTCTTCTATATTCAACAATTGCAGCCGGATTCATTTCTAAAATAACATAAAAATAATATTTAATTTAAAGTATAACCTAAATTTTATTAGTTGTTATGGATGTATGCTATGGAAAAAATGAGTGAAAATGGTTCTTAAATTCTAACGAAATTTCAACGGAGCTTTCATAACTCATTTTTTCCCAAAATTCTAAAAATAATACTTAATGCTGCATTTTCTTAATTGTTAAGCCAAATTTCTATCTTTATCCTCTAACAATATTTTCAATGACTCGATATAATTTGGATGTCTAAAATTCACTAAGTATTTATAATATGTTAATATCTAATTAAATTATATTAATTTAGTTCATTTATTTTAATAGTTTAATAAAATTAATGATAATATTTATATTATCTTCTAATAAATTGAGAATAAATAATGGTAGCTAAGTTTTTTATATATGTGACTGATTGATTATACTGCAGCTAGATAAATATTTATACACACCTTTGCTATAATACAGCATGATCACATCATGATAACGAGTGTTTATAGAATTAAAAAGTTCCCTATTGAGGGTTTTGCTTGGCACATGTATATTAAAGTTATTTCTCTTTAGGCTTATGAGGGAAGTCATCATGCTCCCTTAGATTGAAGAGGGATCTATAGAAAATTATATTTGAGTGTATACAAAAGATGTTTGGATATTATTCTTTCTTTTCTAAGAATTATGGAATTGATTGAAATTTTTATTTAATATTTATCCAGTTGAATTACTAATAATATATATATATATATATTAACCCCTTGTTTTTTCTCTCTTGTTGCATATTTATTTATTCATTGAGTATTTGAACTCACCCCCTTTAATATATAAATATTTTGAAATACAGTTGGAGAATAACCAAGTAGAATTCCTCTCTTTTCTATTCCATCTGCGTATAGAAGAGGTCGGGCCAATATAGTAGTCTTGCAGTTTAATCTCATTTGAGATTGTTGTGTGGTGCTTTGATAGTTAATATTAATGATGTATTTAAAGACACAAGGATGATAATGCTTAAAGATGTGATGTTGATATATAATATTACACACATAGTTATGAGTATGTGAGAGTTATGGGATATTTAAATTATGACTTATAATAAGTTTTATATTATTATTTTCTTAAAACATGGGGGAGACTCTGTCTATATACAGGTTAAGTCTACCATAGCTTTGGAAGGTTGGGGTGTGAGAGCTAGGATCAATAAGAATATGAGCATTCCTATAAAAAATAACCAGCATACTAGTAACCACCTCAGGTGAGGCTACAGCCTCATGTTGAATGACAGCAAAAAACCCGAGCTTGTGCAGGAGGCTTACCCGTCTGACTGGATGACATGACTCTATCCTGTCTACACATACTATTGTTGTTCCCTCTACAAGCTCCTCTACTCTGAGAATGGGAAGTTGAGTTCTTTAGATAATCGGTTAGTAGTGAGTTTTCTAGTGGGGACTTTCATGGAGTGTGAACATGTGTATAAGGATTCAGTAATCAAGTTAGGCAATTTTTGAGCTACTGGCAGACCTTATACCATTACTCATATAGGAGTTTGATGTTATTTTAGAGATGGATGGGCTATCTCGCCACCATGCCACTATTGATTATTATGAGAAAAATGTGACTTTTAGTCTGCCTAGAAATTCTAATCTTACATTTTGTGGTGAGCAGAAGTTCTTCCATCTTATATTATTTTTATTATGACAACTAGGAAATTGCTTAAGAAAGGTTGTCAATCATATTTAGCATATGTGATTGACACACAGTTAGAAGAGCTTAAATTAGAGGATATTCCTATAGTATATGAATTTTTAGAAGTATTTCGAGAAGAGCTTCCAAATTTACCTTCTGTGTAATACCTTGTAATTTTGATAATAATAATATAGTAAAAGTTAAAAAAATTATTTGTTAAAGTAAATATATGCATAATAATAATAATAATAATAATAATAATAATAATAAGTGGAATAATTAGGTAAAATAGTAATAATAATAATAATAATATATTATAGTGGTAATACCAATATAATATATATAATAATAAATTAAAATATAAAATATAAAATATAAAATATAAAATAAAGATAATAATAAAAATAAAAATCAGAAATTAGGTAATAGAAAACTTTTATTTTGGTCCATTAAAACTAGTTTAGTGAATTTTGGTGGACAAACCATTAGGGTTTATTTATTAATTAATGTGTATTTAATTTGATTTGAAATGAAAATGTTAAAAAGAGAAAGGAAAAATGGGAGAGAGAGAGAGAAAATGGAAGAGAGAGAGAGAGGCAGAAGAAATTTGGACAGAAGCTAAATTTGAATAGTAAAGGAGAGAGAGAAAAACTTGGAGCAATAAATTTTTTTAGCTTCGTTCGTTGATTTTCGTTGAGAGTTTATTATCACATTCCAGCCACCGGTGAAACCAACGCCATCAAAACCGCCATGATCAGCCGCTGCACGTGCTTTTTGACTTTCTCACCGGAGCTCATACCGGCGTCATCTTTGGTGAGTTTTTTGACCATTTTTCGACGATTTTTCTGGCAAATTGGGTATTTTTAGAATTCTCTCATTCTAAGCTTCGATTTAATATGTCATATGCAAATTATAGAGGAGTATAAAAAAATACTATATATGTGTGTATTAGGATAAATTAGATAGAAATAAAAATAAACAAAATAAATAATTTTTAATTAGTTAAGTTATAATTTAATAAAAAAAATTAGAATTTTAATTTACATGTAGAATTTATGATAAATTGGAAATAAATAAAGAAAAGATTTTGAATTATTATAAGTAAAATTTATATAGTGATAAACTAAAAAGTAATTAGTAAAAAATTAGTGAAATTAGTAAATTAGGGATTATAATATTAATTGATTAATTACTTGTAGTTTATTATAGTTATTAAGTTATAGAACAAATTAATATAAATAATGAATTGATGAAATTATGAATTAGTAGATCATTGTTAGTTAATAAATCTAAAATATATTATCAATTATATTTAAGAATAATATATATATATATAGTTGTTTAATGAATGATTAATTAGAATAGTATATAAATATGCTTAGATTAAATATATTGAGAGTTAAATTAAGTTCAATTCTTGAATTATAAATTTGTTAGTAAATTATAAAATAAAATTATAGTAATTAAGATATAAAGATATAAATAAGTATATTTGTAAGATAAGTAAATTAATTTAAAAGATAATAAGTAAATATTTAGTAAATTAAGTTATATTAAATATTACTATTAAATTATTAATTATATAAGAATTTTATTTATAAAATTAAAATAAGTTAATCAATTATTAAATAATTAAATTGAGTATTACATAAAATATGAATTTAAAATTTTATAGTATTTTATGAAATTAATTACTTAATTAAGATTTGTATTATTATAGATATAAAAATTAGATTATTATTTTTAAGGGTGAGTTATGATAATTTCTAAAATATAAATTATATGAAGTAACAATTTATTAGTAATATTGTTAGTATTGTAATAATAAAATATTATAATTAAAATTTATTAAATGTTAATAATTTTCAAAATTTGTATAATAATTAATATTATTAGTATTACTACTGTTATTATTAATATTAAATATACATATATAAATTTAAATGATTGTATAACTAAAAGTTTATAACAATTATTATAATTAAATATTTATTATTATAATAATGTTTAGGAATATAATTACAACTACCAAATATTTACTTAACATTTGTTATTATTATAAATAGTCTACTAAATATATATTTAAATAGTTATATTTTTATCATTAATAAAATTGAATAATAAATTTAATATAAGTTGTTAATTTAAGATGATAATTAAATGATTATTTAAATAATATTATTATTTTTAGTAACTTTATTATAAGTAATTGTTAGAAAATAAAAATAAAGTATTATTAAGTAAATAATATTATTACTATTTTTTTATTCTAGTATTAATATTATTAGCATGAAATTATTTATTAAAAACTAAGAATATATAAATATATTATAGATTAAAATTGATAATATATAATAAGTAAATGAATAAATTATTTAATAAATAAATATCATTAATAGTAATAAACCATTAAAATGAATAAACTAAAATAATGTAATATAATTAATTGTGTATTAAATTATTATAAATACTTAATAAATTCTTAAAATTAAAATTTTATTGTTGACAATATTTATTAAAAATTTTGATAAATAATTATACTTTAGAAATTAAATAATACTTATTGTAATATTACTTTAGAAATTTGAAAGTCACAAAATTTCCAAAACATCATTAGAGTTTAAGAAACTGAAAATTTCACATCATATTCATAGCATACATCTATAGCGACTAGGATATAATTTAAATTAAATAATATTCTTATTATTATAGGGACGAGTCCAGTTGTAGATATAGAATATCAAGATAACCCTTTTGAATAAACAAATACAATATTTGATACAGGTGAGTGGGTAAATATGTAACATTGTATTTTTCTTAAAAGTATTATATTTATATATGATTTTGAGAAAAAATATTTATTAAGTGAATTTATTTACAGTGATTTATTTCTGAATATTAATTATTTTCTTATTAAATGAGAATAAATAATAGTAGTTTAAATTATTATATGTTTAAATAATTGATTTTATTATGTTAGTAAATTAGTTTGTATACACTCTTTTATAAACCTATCTGATCGCACCTTGATGACGGGTGTTTAAATTTAATGATATTATAATTACCCTTGGCCTGGGTAATTACTCTGCAAATGTATATTGAAGTTATTTCTCTCTGGGCTTGCGAGGTAAGTCATCATGCACCCTTGGATTGAAGTTAGAATAGTAAAAATTTATATTTGAGTGTATATAAAAGATATAAGAGAATACAATTATAGTTATCAAGTTGAGCTAAACTATTATATTTATATTACATGGATTATCAAACTTTATTTGTTCTTCCTTGTTACATATTTATCTATTTATTGAGTAGTTGGACTCACCCCCTTATATATATATAACATTTCAGATATTGAAGAATAAAGCAGTAGAACATCTCTATCATTTTTTCTTTCCGCGTGTAGTTAAGGTCGGGCCAATAAAATTATCGTTTAGAATTATTATCTATATTATTATAATAAACAATAATAAGTTATATTTAAAAATATTAATATCTATGAGGTTGTGTAATTGAAGAATATTTAGTAATTAAATTTATGAGTGATGTTAAATTAGTAAAATACTTTTATGATAGATTGTAAGATATGTACACCTTTAAAATTGAGAGAATGAGGTGTGACATTTTATAGTATCAGAGCATAGGTTATTGATTCTGTAGACTTCTATGAAAAGACTTATAAAAAAATTAGAATAATTAGGAATAAGAAAATTATTTTAATTTAATAGTGTAACTAGTAAATTTATCGAATTCAAGGGCAAAGTTATTTTAAAAGTTGCATATTGGGAGAAAATTCAGCATGAGTAAAAAAAAATTTAATTTGTAGCTTAATTTATTTTAAAAAAGTTATTTCAGTCATAAAAATATATATATATATATATTATGTATTAAAATTTTTATGAATATTTGACCAAGAATTTGAGAGATTTGTTATGATACACTAATATATATATAATTATAATTGTGCTGAAAAAAATGAATATAAAATATATATTTTATTTACGTATGTCACATAGTTAACTTATACAATTTATTTTTGTAGGAAAATGTTGCCACGTATACAAGGTGGTAGAAGCTGTGGTAGAAATATTGGCCGAAGAAATTGAATAGTTAGACTAGAAAATTTTTGCCAACCTCATAGGGATCCCACTCCACCTCTTTCTGACGAGTCAGTTGGTTATGAGGTACCCAAGAGCTGCGAATAAAATACTGCTTCGCACGAGGACTCATTTGGAGTAAATCCACCTACTCCACCTCATGTACCTCCGTTTCCACCTGCTGCACCACCAATCCAGGTTGATGTTTGTACTACTTTTGTTCAGGCTATTACAGCAGCTATGACTGCAAGAGAATAACAACAGCAATCATGGACTATAATTTCTCATTGCCGTAATTATGGAGCAGAGAATTTTGATGGTACTCTAGATTCTGAAAAGGCGGATGATTGGATTTAGAAACTGAAGAAAGCTTATTCTCTTATGGGGATTATTGATGCTGAAAAGCTGAAGTATATTCGGGCCTTCTTAGGGAATATAGTTGATGGTTGGTACACTCGATTAGTTTGATCCTATGGTGCTGAGTTGACATAGAATACATTTGAGGCAGATTTCTATAAGCAGTACATCACTGGTAATTATAAAAGAGAAAAGGAGAGCATGTTCTTTCAATTGAAACAAGATGGTATGACAATCTTTCAATATGTGGACAAATTTGAAGAATTGTACAGATATGTGGATCATATGGTTTCTGAAGAGGAAGACAAATGCAACAAATTTTATGAGGGTTTGCATATAAATATTCACAAAGGATTGTCGTGGGATTAGGTCAGAACTTTTCGTGCTATGGTGGATGGTGCTTTGGAAAAAGAAAAGTTATTAAAAGAAGAAACTGAGTTCGAGAATAAAAAGAGAAGACAAACTCATAATTCTTTTTAGGGATTTGCTGATAGACAGATTAAGAGAGGTGGTAGTTCCTACACTAGACCTTATTCTGAGAATAGTAGAGGTCAATTTGTGAGACCAAGTCAGCAGATAAACCGACCATAGATCAGCCAAAGTTCAATGCAACAATTGGTGGGGAACTTTACCAGTACACTAAGAGGTGATTAGAGTAGTAATTCAGGAGCTAATCAGAGACCACAACCTTTATGTTCTACCTGTGGTAGATATCACAGTGGAGAGTGCATAGCAAATTTTAGGGGATGCATCAGTGTGGTGATACAAGTCACATTAGAAGGGACTGTCAAATGTTAGTAAGGCCTGGTGAGTCTATTCAAGCATCATCAGTCTTTGTTCCTCAGAGAGGGAGCAGAACTCAATCATAGGGCAGAGGAGCTGGGAGAGGAAACAATAATGGTGTTGGTCGACATAATGGAATTATATCATCTAGTCAGATGGGTAGACCTCCTGCACAAGCTCCAGTTTTTGCTATTACTCAATAGGAAGCTCTAGCCTCACCTGAGGTGGTCACTGGTATGTTAGTTATTTTTGGAAGAGATGCACAAATTCTTATTGATCCTGGCTCCACTCATTCATTCATATCACATGCTTTCACCACATATGAAAATGAGAAACTAAATTCCTTAGACAATGAACTAGTAGTGAATTTTTCAGTAGGGACTTCTATGATGTGTAGGCATGTGTATAGAGATTCAGCAGTTCAATTAGGTGATTTTGAATTGTTAGCAGATCTTATTCCCTTACCTATACAGGAGTTTGATGTTATGCTAGAGATGGATTGGCTATCTCGCCACCATGCCACTATTGATTATTTTGAAAAGAAAGTAAATTTTAGTCTACCTGGAAATTCTACCCTTACTTTTTGTGGAGAGAGAAAATTTCTTCCATCTTATGTTATTTTTTTTATGACAGCCCAAAAATTAATTAAGAAGGATTGTCAAGCATACTTAGCAGATGTAATTGATACACAATTAGAAGGGTCTAAATTAGAAGATATTCCTATAGTATGTGAATTTTCAGAGGTATTCCCATAAGAGCTTCTAGGATTACCTCTTAATAGAGAAGTTGAATTCTCTATTGATGTTCAGCCAGGCATAACTCCTATTTCTCAAGCTTCTTACAGAATGGCTCCTGTAGAATTGAAGGAACTGAAAGTACAATTGCAAGAACTATTAGATAAGGGATTTATTAGGCCTAGCAGTTCACCATGGGGAGCTCCTATGTTATTTGTGAAGAAAAAGGATGGATTCATGAGATTGTGCATTGATTATAGGCAACTAAATTGAGTCACTATCTGGAATAAGTATCCTTTGCCCCGTATTGATGATCTTTTTTATCAACTTCAAGGAGCTAAAGTCTTTTCTAAAATAGACTTACGATCGGGGTATCATCAGCTGAAAATCAAGGAGTCAGATGTGTCAAAAACAACATTTAGGACTCGATATGGCCATTATGAATTTCTAGTGATGCCATTTGGGTTAACTAATGCTCCAGCCGCTTTTATGGATCTTATGAATAGGGTATTTCACTTTTATCTGGATAGATTTTTAATTGTATTTATTGATGATATTCTGGTGTATTCTCGAAGTAGAGAGGAGCATGAAGAACACTTGAGAATCGTATTACAAATCTTGAAGAATAAGCAGTTGTATGTCAAGCTTAGTAAATGTGAGTTTTGGCTAGATAGAGTGGTGTTTTTAGGTCATATCATATCAGCAGAGGGAGTTTATATTGACCCTAAAAAGATAGAGGCAGTGATGAACTGGGAACCTCCAACAACTCCTACGGACGTGAGAAGTTTTTTAGGCTTGGCAGGGTATTATCATCGCTTTGTACAGGATTTCTCAACTATTTCATCATCATTAACCAAGTTGCTAAGGAAGAATATGAAGTTTAACTGGACTGATGAGTGTCAGCAAAGCTTTGAAAAATTAAAAGCTTGTTTGACGTCCGCTCATGTTCTTACTCTTCCTGAAGGCAATAGTGGTTTTATGGTGTATAATGATGCTTCACGGAAAGGTTTAGGTTGTGTCTTGATGCAACATGGAAGAGTGATAGCTTATGCATCTAGATAGCTTTGACCATATGAATTAAATTATTTGACTCATGATCTGAAGCTTGCTGCAGTGGTTTTTGCTTTAAAAATTTAAAGGCGTTATCTTTACAGAGAAAAGTATCAAATATTCATAGATCATAAGAGTTTGAAGTATCTTCTTTCTCGGAAGGAGTTGAACTTGAGACACAGGTGATGGATTGAGTTGCTAAAAGATTATGATTGTACTATTAAATGTCATCCTAGGAAGGCTAATGTAGTAGCTGATGCTTTAAATCGGAAATCACATGGTAGTCTTTTTCATATCAAGACTGTACGACTTCCCTTACTATTGGATCTTCGATCTTTGGGTGTAGATTTAATGATGAATAATTCTATAGCATTGTTAGCAACTTTTAAAGTCAGACCAATTTTAGTGAAAAGAATTAGAGAGGCTCAAGTTTTAGACGAAGAGATGAAGAAGATTCTTAATGGTGTTAAAGCAGAAACTCATACAGACTATGCTACTAGGGAGGAAGGTACTTTGGTACTTGGTAGCAGATTGTGTGTACTGAATGTTGATGCCTTAAGAAGAGAGATAATGGAAGAATCTCATTGTTCTGCTTATTCTATGCATCTAGGTAGTACTAAGATGTATAGAACTCTTAAGGAGAATTATTAGTGAAAGAATATGAAAAAGGATGCAGCGGATTTTGTAGCAAAATGTTTGGTGTGTCAACAAGTTAAAGCAGAACATCAGCATCCTTTGGGACTTTTGCAACAACTTCCGATTCCAGAATGGAAATGGGAACACATTACTATAGATTTTATTTCTGGTTTGCCCTGTATCCAGCAAGGTCATGATGTTGTTTGGGTTATTATAGACAGATTGACGAAGTCGTCTCATTTTCTACCCATCAGAATGGATTTTTCTTTGGATAAACTTGCAAAGATTTATATGAAGAAAATTATGAGACTGCATGGTGCTCCAGTATCTATAGTGTCAGACGGGGATCCACGGTTTACTTCTAGATTTTGGCCTAGTCTGCAACCTGCTATGGGTACAAAAGTGAAGTTTAGTACTTCCTTTCATCCTCAAACTGATGGGCAATCAGAGCACACTATTCAAACTTTGGAGGATATGCTTAGGACTTGTGTCATGGAGTTTAAAGAAAGTTGGGATAAGCATTTTCCATTAATGAAGATTGCTTATAATAACAATTTTCATTCAAGTATAGGCATGGCACCTTATGAAGCTTTATATGGAAGAAAATATAGAACTCCAGTATGTTGGAATGAAGTTGGAAAAAGGGAATTGGTGGGCCCATAATTGGTTCATATTACTACTGATAAAATCAAACTTATTAGAGACAGATTAAAAGTTGCACAAGACAAACAAAAGAGCTATGCAGACCTGAAGAGAAAGGATATTGAGTATGATATGGGGGATAAGGTATTTTTGAAGATCTCTCCATGGAATGGTGTCGTGCGATTTGGTAGATGTGAAAAGTTAAGTCCTCGATTTATCAGGCCTTATGAAGTTGTGGAGAAAATCGGCCTCGTTGCTTATAAACTTTCACTACCACTAGAATTATCTCAAATACATGATGTTTTTCATGTATCCATGTTGAGAAAGTATAGAAGTGATCCTTCGTATATACTTCAGAGACAACCAGTGAAATTACGAGAAGATTTGACATATGAGGAAGAACCGGTTGCAATTTTAGCCAGAGAAGAATAGGTTTTGAGAAATAAAGTTATTCCTTTGGTAAAAGTCTTATGGAATAATCATTCAAGAAAGGAAGAAACTTAGAAAAGAGAAGAAGATATGATTGTTCGATATCCTCATTTGTTTCAATTGATAAAGTAATGAAAATTCGGGAAAGAATTTTCTTAAGGGGGAAAGAATGCAATACCCTGTAATTTTGATAATAATAATGTTGTAAAAGTTAAAAAAAAATTATCTTTTAAAGTAAATATATACATAATAATAATAATAAGTGGAACAATTAGGTAAAATAGTAGTAGTAATAATAATAATAATATTTTATAGTGGTAATACCAATATAATATATATATATAATAAATTAAAATATATAAATAAAAATAAAATATAAAATAAATATAATAATAATAATTAAATCAGAAATTAGGTAATAGAAAACTTTTATTTTGGTCCATTAAAATTGATTTAGTGAATTTTGGTGGATAAACTATTAGGGTTTAGGTTATTAATTAATATGTATTTAATTTGATTTGAAATGAAATGTTAAAAAGAGAAAGGAAATAAGAAAGAAAGGAAAAACGGGAGAGAGAGAGAGAGAGAGAGAGAGGGAGAAGAAATTTAGACAGAAGCTAAATCGGAATAGTAAAGGAGAGGGAGAGAAACTTGGAGCAATGAATTCTTTTAGCTCCATTCGTCGATTTCCGATGAGAGTTTATGTTGCGCTCAAATTAACTCTACCACAAAGCGTCACTCGCAAGTATACGAGGTAGCTGTAGCAAAGGTGATCGCCCCAAGGTCGTCTCACAAGGAAGCTAAAGTGGCTAATTGATTATCAAATTATGAATAACAAGTAATTAAAGAAATTTAAATTGCTAAATAATGAACAAGATTGATTAAAGTTTAAAACAGATAAAAGTAAATTAAGCTGATTGTTTTGATTCACTTGATAGAAAAGTCTAGGGTTTGCACTTCTCTACTACTTATATGTATGAACGGTTATTCCTCTTAACTAATTTAATTTCAAAGATTAAATCTCAAACAACTCAATTAATCAAGTCAAGGAAATAAGCTCTCACATTCAAACCTCTTTCAACTAATCTTGTTATAATTGAAATAATCTTTTTAATAGGTTATATCTCTAATTCACCTAAGTCCCTAATTGAATTGTTCCAGCATTAGACTTGATCTCTCAATCCATCATCTAATACCTAAAACACATAATTGGTGGCCAATCAATTATATATTAACAATATTTCATTCAGTCAAGGCTAAAGAAATTATTAGCTAAGAGAATAACCAATTCATATAATCATAGCAGATCCATACAAACCCTAGACTAGATCAAATTAGTTCATGATGCTATCAAACATACTCATCTCATTAATAATCAAAGAAATCAATTTAGACATGATAATATCCATCAATACAATTTCAATGAAAATAAAGAGATAAAGTTCAAGAACAAAACCAAGTTACAAACTCCTTGAAGCTTCTGAAGAATCTCTTGTTCAAATCTTGCAAGAAGGATATATCAATGGCATGAACAATCTAATCTAGCTAGTTTAATCCAAAGTGTAATTAAAATCAAAGAAAAACAAAGTTATCAAAAACCCTAATCTCTTTGATGGCTCAATCTCAGCTCAAAATCGTCAACAACCCCCAAAACCCTAGCTTCCTTTTTTCTTTTATATGAAACGTCCACTTTAAAATCCGCTACGGCTTTGGTTCATGAGAGACACGGCTAAGTTGGATGTGACTTGGCCGTGTGGGTGCTCTTTGGAGGGACACAGCCAGTGACTTGGCCGTGTCCCTTGCATGTGTTCACTTCTGCTTACTTTTTCTTCTTTTCTTCTTTGGTTGAGTGACATGGCCATGTTAGAGGTGACTTGGCCGTGTTGGACCATTTTGGAGGGAGAGACACGGCCAATTTGATGGTGACACGGCCAAGTTGAACCGTTTTGGAGGGACACGGCCAGTGACTTGGCCATGTCCCTTGCATGTGTCACCTACTGTGAGAATTGCTCTTCTTTGCTTTGGATTTAGGTGAGACACGGCCAAGTTGGAGTGACTTGGCCGTGTTTGAGCTTCTTTGGAGGGACACGACCAGTGACTTGGCCGTGTCCCTTGCCTGTGTCCATCACTGTGTCTTGTGGCTTCTTTTCAGCTTGATATGGGACACGGCCAGTGACTTGGCCGTGTCCTCTGCCTGTGTCAGCTACTGTCCATTTTTCCTTCAGTCTTGGTTCCTTGGCTTTTTTTTTAACCTAAAACAAAACTCAAACAAATTGTAAATAAGAAGTAAATAAGCATGAACCAACAAAACATAAACACATACTAAAAACTAGATAAAAATGATATAAGCACTGAAATAAACTAAAACTAACAAAATTAATGAAAACACTAAATAAACCGATAAAAACTAACAAAATACCTAAATAAAACAATAATTATCATAATAAACAAGACACAAATCTATAACAAAAACCAATAAAACAACTACCCCACACTTAAAACTTTGCTTGTCCTTAAGCAAATTCACATGGCATAAATTAAAAACTCAAGCAACCTTAACTATAATTCCAGTGTATAGATGAAATCCTTTAAGACTCAGCCATAAATATTTGCATCTTACTTCAATCAAGGATTTTCTTAACTCATACATTAATCCAGACATACAAATCTTATCTCTCATCTAAGTGTTTCACTCGATTTCAAAGGTTAATCACTCAAACCACTCATGACTGCATACTACCATAAACTTGCTTAATTATCCAATCTCCCTCACTGATTTTCTCAAGAAATAATCCGAAGGTCTTTCATTTGGATGTAATGGGGCTAAGGTAAAGGTGTGAGAAAAGACATTTAGGCTGGAGCATCAAGAAATGGAGTATCTAAATTAGGCAATACTCTTGCTAAGAAATTCATAACTCCCTCAAATGGCATACTTACAATCCATTAATACTTCACATATTGCATACTCAAAGAAAAATACATGAGTCGACATTCCTCTTTTGATAACCAATGCTAGAACATATTTGACTTTTGTATATATATATATATATATCTCTTTTTTTTCTTTTTTTTATTTTCTCTTTCTCTTTTTCTTTTATTATATATAAATTTTTTTAATACATATATATACAAAATATAACATTGCATAGATCATCTAGCTTAACATGTAGAGGAAAAGAATAGTCAACTCTTAATCAAATACAAAGTGCAAAGTATGCATTTCACCCCAAATAGCAATGCCATATTTTTTACTAGCTTACCCCACACTTTGAAATAAACCACCCTATTGTCATATAATAAGAACTCCATTCCTTAATGCAGGTATGATGATAATAAGAGAAAGTTGAGCTGTGAATTGTGTTTATCTAACAAGAAAAGGTCAAAGGCTCAACTTGGCTCACTAAGGAAATCAATATTAAGGGAGGTCTTTTTAAGCTAAAGGGCTAGCCTAATTTGCCTTCATCATTTTAAAACTTGAGATTAAATCATAATGTGAGCTCAATTAGTATGCAAAAGCAAACTCTAGAGATGCAAAATCATGAAGGTGCACACTTAAGAAAAGAAAATCAACTGATAATAATATCAAATTATGAGGCTCAAAACTCACAAAGGTGGGTTTTCAAAGATTTATATGTCATGAATTGCAGAATGTGAAAATTGATCCTGAATGAATTCAAATGCTCATTTCTATGCTGATACTAAAGTCTCAACTATCATGCTAGAATCACATAAAAGATCAATAAATTTTCAACAATTATACCATGCACAACACAATAAAACACACCAAGGCAACCAAAACAAAAATTAAAGAAAAGCTAAAAGATTACCCCACACTTTAGAATTTACATTGTCCTCAATGGAAAACAAGAATAATAAAGAGAAAGAGTTAAGTACAACTTGTCTTCCATCGTACCCTGGTGAGGCAAAACCCTAACTTTTCATCACAAACACAAATGGTCAAAAACAAGATACAAGAGAGCTTTAGGGTTTCCATTTATTTAAACTAAACATAAAATCAAAATTGCTAAATATAAAATTATAACTATGAAAAAGAAATTCAAACTAATGGGTTACCTCCCATTAAGCGCTTCTTTAATGTCATAAAGCTGGACATCATGCAAGACTAGGAATCATGGATCAAAGTGCTTTCAATGATCCTCACTTCTTGAAATCCTTCTTTATATGATTTAACTCTATGTCTATTTGCTTTAAAAGTCTTATTGGTTCTAGAGTTAAGCAATTCAATGGCACCAGAAGGATATACCTTAGTTACCTCGAAAGGACCACTCCATCGAGACTTGAATTTACTTGGAAACAGACGGAGTTGATAATTAAAAAGTAAAATTTTCATACCTGGACTCAATGTCTGCTGCCCAATAAATCTTTCATGAAGTGCTTTAGTGTGATCCTTATAATTCCTCGAGCTCTCATATGCCTTTGGGTTTAGGCACCTTTGGGTCTCCCTCACTAGTTTAGCCCCTTCTTCTAAGGTCAGTTTCAGCTCCAATTTCTCTGATGAATCTGTCTGCAAGAGAGCATCTGAAACAACTGCTTCAACACAATTAATTAAAGAACATTCCTCATATAAAGCAGTTGTAGGAATGGGAGAAGTGTTAAAAATAGAAAAATCAACAGTTTGACCTAAGACAGTCATTGATAGTTTACCATTTTTAACATCTATTAAAGTGTTGGTAGTCGCCATAAAAGGCCTGCCCAACAAAATAATGTGTGCTGATGGTGTAGGGTTACTTCCTTCCATGTCAAGAATTATAAAATCCACAGGTACTATTAACCCTCCAACCTTAACTAACACATCTTCTATAACCCCTTTCGGGAATCTAAAAGACCTATCAGCTAATTGCAACACCATTTTTGTCGGTTTAAGTTCCCCTAATCCTAATTCTTTATAAACAGAATAAGGCATCAAATTCACACTAGCTCCTAGATCACACATGCCCTCAGTCCCCTTTCCATTCCCCACAAAAATTTGAATTATAAAGCTACCAGGATCCTTTAGCTTGGGAGGTAGTTTATGCTGCAGATTAGCACTAGCTACCTCGGAAACTATCACCTTTTCATTCGTCTCATACCTCTTTTTCTTGGTGATCAGCTCTTTGAAGAATTTGGCATAAGCCGGCATGTTCTTTATTGCTTCAAGTAAAGGTAAGTTAATACTTACCTTAGATAGCATGTTGAAGATGTTAGAAAATTGCTTATCTTTTATTTCATCCTTCAACCTGCTGGGGAATGGTATAGGTGGCCGGTATGGATTGCTTGCCTTATGTAAATCTGTTGAAGAGGACTTCTTCATTGATCTATCTCCAGCACCTTTGTTCTCTGGTTCTCCTTCCTCCTTGTTCTTTTTGTCACCTGCATTCACAGAATCATTTTCAACATTATTGTTAATTTCCTTACCACTTCTAAGAACAGTCACTGATTGTGCCTGCTCAGGTTGACTTGGGAATTTCCCCTTTTGTTGAATCTGCATCTGTTGTGCAAGTTGTCCAACTTGTGTCTCCACTTTCTTAAAAGATGCTTCTAAGGAATCCAGCCTCTTGTTTGTTATCTCTTGATTCTTAGCACTAACCTGGTTAAAAGCCTGTAAACTTTCCTCCAAACTCTCTACCTTAGACTTCCCTTGATTTGAGGATTGGCCCTGCTCTTGGTTCTATCTTTGAAACAAATGGAAAGGCTGCTGAGAATTATTTGTTGCCCAAGAAAAATTTGGGTGATTCCTCCAACTAGGATTGTATGAATTTGAATAAGGATCATTCCGAGCTCTTGGTTGAAATCCTCCCATAACATTGACTTGCTCAGCTTCATTCCCATATGATTCATATGCAGAGGGGCAACTGTTTGCTCCGTGCCCTAAAGTTCCACAGATTCCACACACTTCTTGAGCAGATGAAGAAATATTATTCTTCATGTTCAGCATCTGCACTTGCCTTGTCAACTCAGCTATCTGATTTACCATTTCACTATTGGCTTCCAATTGATTCACCCCTTTACTTCTTCCTCTTATACTCTTCTGTTGAGAGTTAGCTCCCAACATCTCAAAGATCTCATAGGTTTCATCAGCTGTCTTTTCTCCCATGGCTCCCCCAGCTGCATTGTCAATAGTGTTCTGAAATTGCTGGGTTAGACCATCATAGAAGAACTGATTAAGAAGTTGAAGTGGGTAGTGATGATGTGGACACTAGATCAATAGCATCTTGAAACTTTCCTAAGCCTCATGAAATGGCTCTCCTTCAAATTGAGAGAATGTAGCAATCTTCCCTCTCAACTCAGCTGTCTTTTGATGTGAATAGAACTTGCCCATGAATTTGTTATAAACTTGCTCCCAAGTTGTCAGTGAGTTTTCGGGCAACATCATAAGCCAGCTCTTTGCCCTATCCTTCAAAGTATATGGGAAACACCGCATCCTCAACTGATCCTCTGTTAATCCTCCCAATGGAAAAGTGTTGAGGGTGGAGTAGAAATCCCGAATAAAGTTCAAAGGATCTTCATTTGGAACTCCATAGAATGATGGCAGCATATTGTAGTGAATGTTCTTCAACTCATAATTTCTTGTTGCATCTGTCAGTCTTATGCAAGAGGTGGAAGTTCCAATGACGGGTCTAGCAAAATCTCTCATAGTCCTTTGTCTTTCTTCAGCCATTTTAACAGATTGTGCAGATTCCGACTCAAAATCAGAAGTGTCCTCTTCGGTATCAAATCCTGTATAAAGTTCAAACTCCTCTCTGCTCCTTTTCACTCTCTGAATTTCTGGAATGAATGGATGTAGCTCTCCTTCGAGTGATCTCCTGCCTTGCATAAACAAAAATTTCTAGAAAAAGAAATTATTAAAAACAAAAGAAAAATAAAATAAAAAGTAAACAATGAAAAATAATCTAAAATTTCTAAAACTAATAAACAATTACGCCAATTAGCTTCCCCGGCAGCGGCGCCAAAAACTTGTTGCGCTCAAATTAACTCTACCACAAAGCGTCACTCGCAAGTATACGAGGTAGCTGTAGCAAAGGTGATCACCCCAAGGTCGTCTCACAAGGAAGCTAAAGTGGCTAATTGATTATCAAATTATGAATAACAAGTAATTAAAGAAATTTAAATTGCTAAATAATGAACAAGATTGATTAAAGTTTAAAACAGATAAAAGTAAATTAAGCTGATTGTTTTGATTCACTTGATAGAAAAGTCTAGGGTTTGCACTTCTCTACTACTTATATGTATGAACGGTTATTCCTCTTAACTAATTTAATTTCAAAGATTAAATCTCAAACAACTCAATTAATCAAGTCAAGGAAATAAGCTCTCGCATTCAAACCTCTTTCAACTAATCTTGTTATAATTGAAATAATCTTTTTAATAGGTTATATCTCTAATTCACCTAAGTCCCTAATTGAATTGTTCCAGCATTAGACTTGATTTCTCAATCCATCATCTAATACCTAAAACACATAATTGGTGGCCAATCAATTATATATTAACAATATTTCATTCAGTCAAGGCTAAAGAAATTATTAGCTAAGAGAATAACCAATTCATATAATCATAGCAGATCCATACAAACCCTAGACTAGATCAAATTAGTTCATGATGCTATCAAACATACTCATCTCATTAATAATCAAAGAAATCAATTTAGACATGATAATATCCATCAATACAATTTCAATGAAAATAAAGAGATAAAGTTCAAGAACAAAACCAAGTTACAAACTTCTTGAAGCTTCTGAAGAATCTCTTGTTCAAATCTTGCAAGAAGGATATATCAATGGCATGAACAATCTAATCTAGCTAGTTTAATCCAAAGTGTAATTAAAATCAAAGAAAACAAAGTTATCAAAAACCCTAATCTCTTTGACGGCTCAATCTCAGCTCAAAATCGTCAACAACCCCCAAAACCCTAGCTTCCCTTTTTCTTTTATATGAAACATCCACTTTAAAATCCGCTACGGCTTTGGTTCATGAGAGACACGGCCAAGTTGGATGTGACTTGGCCGTGTGGGTGCTCTTTGGAGGGGCACGGCCAGTGACTTGGCCGTGTCCCTTGCATGTGTTCACTTCTGCTTGCTTTTTCTTCTTTTCTTCTTTGGTTGAGTGACATGGCCATGTTAGAGGTGACTTGGCCGTGTTGGACCATTTTGGAGGGAGAGACACGGCCAAGTTGATGGTGACATGACCAAGTTGAACCATTTTGGAGGGACACGGCCAGTGACTTGGCCATGTCCCTTGCATGTGTCACCTACTGTGAGAATTGCTCTTCTTTACTTTGGATTTAGGTGAGACACGGCCAAGTTGGAGTGACTTGGCCGTGTTTGAGCTTCTTTGGAGGGACACGGCCAGTGACTTGGCCGTGTCCCTTGCTTGTGTCCATCACTGTGTCTTGTGGCTTCTTTTCAGCTTGATATGGGACACGGCCAGTGACTTGGCCGTATCCTCTGCCTGTGTCAGCTACTGTCCATTTTTCCTTCAGTCTTGGTTCCTTGGCTTTTTTTTTAACCTAAAACAAAACTCAAACAAATTGTAAATAAGAAGTAAATAAACATGAACCAACAAAACATAAACACATACTAAAAACTAGATAAAAATGATATAACCACTGAAATAAACTAAAACTAACAAAATTAATGAAAACACTAAATAAACCGATAAAAACTAACAAAATACCTAAATAAAACAATAATTATTATAATAAACAAGACACAAATCTATAACAAAAACCAATAAAATAGTTTGCTGTCACACACCAGCCACCGATGAAGCCAATTCAAGGTTGCATGGAGTCTTAGTTTCTTTAGTGTCAGACTGAGATTCCTGATTTACATCAAGATTTTGGAGGAGTTTACAGGATATATTGGGTTTTCGATTGCATTTAGTATTGCTTTCCATCCTCAGACAGATGGGTAGTTAGACAGAGGATATGTTGAGGAGTTGTATCATTGATTTCACAGGGAGCTAGGACAGATTCTTGCCACTGATTGACTTTGCATATAACAAAAGTCATCAATCTAGTATTGGGATGGCACCTTATGAAGCCTTGTATGGCAGGAGATACAAGACACCTTTGTGTTGGGATGAAGTTGGAGAAGGCAAACTATTTGGTCCTAATTTGATTAAGGAAATATAAGAGAAAGTAAAATTGATTCGTGGTCATTTGAAAGCAGCTTCAGACTGACAGAAATCCTATACAGATTTGAAGAGAATGAATATAGAGTTCAGAATGGGAGATAAAGTGTTCCTGAAGGTGTCTCCGTGGAAGAAGATTTTGAGATTCAGTCGTAAAGGAAAGTTGAGTCCTCGTTTCATAGGACCATATGAGATTCTGAAGAGAGTTAGTCTAGTAGCTTACAGGTTGGCTCTGCCGCCTGAGTTAGACCGGATACATAATGTCTTCCATGTCTCTATGCTTCAGAGGTACAGGTCAGACCCATCTCATATTTTGTCAGTATAGTCCATTGAGGTGAGCCCAGATATGACTTATGAAGAAGAACTAGTGGCAATCTTGGCACGAGAGGTAAAAGAGTTGAGAAACAAGAAGGTGTCACTTGTAAAGTTCTTTGGAGGAATTATGCCACTGAGGAGGTGACATGGGAGAGTGAGCAGACGATGCAGAGTTAGTCCCCAGTTGTTCAAGAGTCAATAGCAGGTAATTTTGCGGACAAAATTTTCTTAAGGGGGGAGGGGGAGAGATTTGTAACATCCCTAATTTTTGAAAATAAAATAAATTAAATTAAAATTAAATTGGATAAATTAAATAAATGATTTAAATGGAAAATGAAAGGATTTTAAGTGATAAAGTAGAATGTATATTTGAAATATAATTGAAGTAAACATGACATATACATATACCTAAGATGCACATCATATATATATTATCTATAATTATTTATAGGAAAAGTTAATTTTAATTAATTAGTAATAACAATAATAATAAAGAGAAGTGGAAGTCAAAAGAAGGAAGAAGATGATTGGTGGGTTATTATTTAATTAACATATTATATATATATATAAGGATGGAATTAAAGGGAGAGATATTTCTTTTTCTTTCTTCTTCTTTGAATGTGAGTTAGAGAGAGAGATGAGAAGAGAGTGAGTTTTTCATATATACACCAAATTTACAAGGGATTTCAAGAGATTTAAAGGTGGTTATTGAAGGTTTAGCAAGAAATCAAGTAAGTGTTTATCTCTAAGCTTGTTTTTATGTAATTATATATATATATATATGTATATGTATAATATGGTTAATGAGAGAAAGTGATAATTGATTGAATAAGATGATAGTTATGAGATGTTGGAGTTATATATATGTTGAATTGATGGGCAAATCAAGGATATAAACTGAAGTGATGAATAAGGATTTTGTAGACTTGAGTTTGGAATGGTTGTGTTTAAGTGGTTGAGTTTTTGAAATGCAAAAACTTTGTCTAACACGGCCAACGACATGGCCATGTCGTTGGGCGTGTCGATGGTGTTGTGTTTCAACGTTGATGATACGACCACTGACACGGTCATATCGTTGGACGTGTCGTAGCTACTGTAAAGCAGAATTAATGACATGGCCAGTGATACACCCTTATTGTTGGGCCTTTCAAAGTTTCTGTAATGTAGGATGAATGACACCGACAGTGATATGCCCATGTTGCTGGGCGTGTCAAAGCTTCTGTAAGAGTGGACAAATAACACGGTCATTGACACGCCTATCTCACTGGGCATGCCACTTGAGGATATTGCCCAAAATAACTCTTTTCTTTGTCTTTCATTTATAATTCAAGCTTAAATGATTATAAGACCTCAAAGCATAATAGATTTTTGAAATCAACCCTAACAAGTAATGTAATTGATTTAAACATATTAAAATATATTTTTAATAATATTAATAAACTTTAAACACTAATTTAAATGGTTTGATGTTAAGAATGCCTTAAAATGTGATATTAGATGACTATTTATGATCACATTTGGTATAGGCATTGAGAGAAAGTAATTTGCCCAACCCTAGTATTGAAGGGCAACTTGGAAGAGAAGGTTAGAGGAAGTTTTGAAGCTTGTTTTGAAGTTCTTTCTAAGGTAAGTACAAACTTTTGATAAATTAGATATGTTGGCATTAAATTAGGCTTAACACATTTTGATGAAAAATGTGTTAAGCTACTTGATACATTAAATATTCATGAACATTGTACTATGACATGTAAATTGTTATGTATGCATTATATGAATTATGAAAAGCCATTATTAATGGCTAGATTGAATAAAATGTGAATTATGTGAAAATGACCCAAAGTATTGGGTAATGTGATTTTGTTATGGAATATCCTACATTGTGATGAAATAATGAAATGTGATAAATTGAAATGAAATAACGTTGTTATGATTGAGAAAATTAGGAAAATGAGAAAGAAATTGATGAAGAAAAATAAAAAATAATTGTGTGCCTAGTATGTTATTCAATTTTCAGAGTTCTATGTTTGGCGGCATGTCTATGAGGTTATCCTCATTATTTGCCTTCAGGGCTAGACGCTTAGCGTCACTGTGATATAATTTACCTTCGAGGCTAGCTTTTGAGCACTACTTGATTTGCCTTTGGGGCTAGACACTTGGTGTCATTATGGACTAAAATAGTAACTCTCGGATTTGAATAATGTAATAGTTTGTTTGGGCCATGCTTGTGTAGGTGTTTGTGTGAATTATTAAGTGATGAAAGAATATATTTAATAGCAAACTTGGATGCCATATTGTGACATAACATATGGCATTGTTTTAAAATTTTATTTTTATCAAAGTTTGTACCACTAGGCTTTTAGCTTAGCTCGATTGCATTTCATCGCGCAAGTGACAGGGGTGATTCGGTAGAGCCGGAGAGTTCTCCTAGACCTAATCGGGTCTAGGCTTGTGTTTGTTGAGCTTGAAGTATTTTTGCTACATCAAAATCAGAGTCATTTTACCAGCATGTATATTTTATATTGTAGTAAACTTGATATTATGTATATTATATTATGTTTTTGGAGTATATATATTGTAAATTATAAAGAATATTTTGAATAATGTGAAGTTTTTATGTGTTTATATATATATATGTATATGTATAACTATTTTAAGAAAATATGAAAATTTTTATTAAACCGGATTGTGATATTTTATACCATATATGCATATTTTACATATATTGAGTGTGTGTATTATACATATATAGGATATAATGGTATTACATTATTGATGGTGTGAGATCAGGTACTCATACAGACTATTCTATTAGAGAAGATGGTACTTTAGTACTTGGTAGCAGATTATGTGTACCTAATGCTAATACTTTTAAAAAGAGAGATAATGGATCAAGCCCACCATTCTATATATTCTATGCATCCGGGTAGTACCAATATATATAGAACACTTAAGAAAACTATTGGAAGGGTATGAAGAAGGAGTAGTAGACTTTGTAGCAAAATGTTTGATGTGCTAACAAGTTAAACTAGAACATCAGCATCCTTCAGATTTTCTACAACCTCTTCAGATTCCTAAATGGAAATAGGAGCACATTGCCATAGACTTTGTTTCCAGCTTGCCTCGCAATCAGCAGGGTCATGATGCTATTTGGGTGATTGTAGACAGGTTGACGAATTCATCTCACTTCCTGCCTATTAGGATGGATTTCTCTTTAGATAAACTCGCAGCAATTTATGTGAAAAAGATTGTGAGAATGCATTGGGTACAAAGATTTTGGTCTAGTCTGCAGAATGCATTGGGTACAAAGGTGAAGTTCAACGCTTCTTTTCACTTATAAATTGATGGTCAGTCAGAGCGTACTTTTAGGCCTTAGAGGATATGCTCAAAGCTTGTGTCATGAAATTCAAAAGAAGTTGGGATAAATATTTACCATCAATAAAATTTGCATATAATAATAGTTTTTATTCAAGTATTGGTATAGCACCTTATAAAGCATTATATGGGAGAAAATGCAGAACTCTAGTATGTTGGATGAAGTTGGAGAAAGAGAGTTTATGTGTTAAGAATTGATCTAATTAACTACTGATAAAATTCAGCTAATCAGAAGCAAATTAAAATTTGTACAAGACAAATAGAAGAGTTATTCATACTTGAAGAGAAAGGATATCGAGTATGATGTATGAGATATAGTGTTTTTAAAAATCTCTCCATGAAAGGGTGTAGTGCGATTTGATAAACATAGAAAGTTAAGTCTTCGGTTTATTAGGCCATATGAAATTGTAGAGAAGATCGACCTTGTTGCTTATAGACTTGCACTACCACCAGAATTATCACAAATACATGATGTCTTTCATTTATCCATGTTGAGAATGTATAGAAGTGATCATTCATATATACTCCAGAGACAACTATTATAATTATGAGAAGATTTGAGTTATGAGAAAGAACGAATTGAGATTTTAGCTCAAGAGGAAAAAGTATTAAGAAATAAGGTTATTCCTTTAGTGAAGGTCTTATGAATTAATCATTCAAAGAAAAAAGCAACTTGGAAGAGGGAACAAGATATGCTTGCTTGGTATTCTTATTTATTTCCAACTACAAGCTAGTAAAAATTCGATGACAAATTTTTTTTAAAGGAGGAAGAATGTAATATCTTGTAAAAAAATAAAAAAATAATAAAAATACAATAATGATAATGATAATGATAATGATAATAATGATAATAATGATAATAATAATAATAATAATAATAATAATAATAATAATAATAAAACAAATAAATAATTAAAGTGTAATGCATAAGTTATTAGGGTAGGTATAATAATAATAATAATAATAATAATAATAATAATAATAATAATAAAGCAAGAAAATAATTTAAAATGGATTGAATTATTGGTTAGTGAATTATTAGAAAAATTATTAAACTAATTGTGCACTTGAATTATTAAAGGTTGTATTATTATTTGAAAGATTATAAGTTGTTATTATTATTAGAAAAGAAGAATAAGAGAGAGAGACAAAGAGAGAGAGAGAACTGAAAGAGAAAATAGAGGAGGATAGGAAAAAGCGACAATGTAAGTTTTTGCTCCGATTTGCCGCCTTCCGGTCATCGACGATCGACACATGCTAAATCACCAGAACCGCCTCTCGACGACGAGTCGACCACCAATCGAATCACTGCCAAAGGCCGCCGTCTGGCGATGCTCGTGTCGTCCGAATTAAACACCAACGATTATGGTATAGTTGAGACCCTCCCTTTACGAGCTTCGATTTGATATCTTGTTTGCTAATTTTGGATGAGTTTAGAAAAATACCTATATAAATATTTTTATTATCTGAAATTTAAATATAATATTAATTAAAATTAATTAATTAATTTCAACTAATAAGGTTTATGAAATAAGATGAAATTTAGAAATAATAATTATAATTAATTGATTAATTGTTGTGATTAGAAGAGAAATTTAAAATAAATTAATTAAAATAATGAAAATAATTATGTAATAAATATATATGTGTATTAAATTTAAAATGAAAATATTGACATATAGTATGATTAAAATAAATTAAATATTTGAGTTATAAATTTTTAGTAATAATTTGCAGAATAAAATAATTATATTTAAATTATATATATGCATATGAAATTGATGAATTTATTGAAAGAAAATAAATTGGTAGTTAGTTATTAGTTAGAAAATTTAAATTTATTAATATCATTAAATTATATTATTATAAGGATTACTAATTATTAATTAAATTAAGTTAAATAATGATTAATTTAAATGGTAAATATGTTGTATTGGGAAATTCATAAATTAAATATTTTATTAAAATTTATATTGTTATGGTTATAATAAACAAGTTGTTGTTGTTATTATTATTATTATTATTATTATTATTAAATTTACTTTAGTTTATTACAATAATAATAATAATACTGATTATTATTATTATTATTATCATTTAATGTTAAACTTAACATAAACTAATAAATTTGAAATAATAGTAATTAAATAGTTATTTTATAATTGTGATTAATCAAAAAATGTTAAAAATCTAAATAAATAATAATATTGTTATTATTATTGATCTTATTAAAAATTATTATTGGAAATTTAGAAGAAAGTATTGTAAACTAAATAAATTGTATATTAATATTATTATTACTATTATTATTATTATTAATATTTAAAAGTGTAACAAAATAAGAAAAATTAAATAAATGATATTATTATTATTTTAATCATTTTTAGTATAATGTTATTATTTGTCACACCCCACTTTCATAATACTAGGGGTGAACTTAATCTATAATCTGACAGTGTCTCCTTTAGAATATTAAGAAAAATCAAAATACTTACTATAAAATCACAACTTATAATTTAAATACTTAATATCCTTCCAATACATATAGATATATGTGTATAGAAATTATATCATCATTCACACAAATATTATTATCCTTTCATACATCTTAGGTGTTTTTTAATAAATTACCATGAGCAATCGTTAACATATCAAAATTGTAAATGTTAATATGTTGACTCAGCCTCTTCTATACAAAGATGGAATGGAAATAAGAGGAATTTTACTTAAATTATTTTCCAACTGTATCTAAAAATATTTATATTTTAAATGGATGAATCCAGCTACTTAGTAAATAAATAAATGCGTAACAAGAAAAAACAAACAATATTTAAATAATATTTATAAATATCTACACATATCATCATTAATCAGCTGGATAAATAATACATGGAATCTCAAACATAACTTTTAAATATTTTCTTAATTCTCAGAATAATATGAATAATTTAGTTTAAACATCATTTGTATACACTCAAATATAATTTCCTACAAATCATTCTTCAATCCAAGGGTGCATGATGACTTATCTCACAAGTCCAACGGGAAATAACTTGAATATACATGTACAAAGCAAAATCCTCAAAAGGAAAAATCAATGTAAATTTTAATTTTATAAACACCAATCATCAAGGTTTGATCATACATGATTATAGTAAGAGTGTATTTAAATATTTATCCAGCTACAGTATGAAATCATTCACATATATGAAAAACTCAGCTACTATTATTTATTTATAAGAAAATAAATATCATTCAAAAATAAAAACATCATTTTGAATTTAGTAATTTTTTTTTAAATTCACACATATATATATAATAATTTAGAAATATAATGTTACATACTTATCTACTCTCCTAGACCAAAGATTGTACTTGCCTAGCCAACAGTATTTCTTCTATATTTAATAATTACAGTTGGGTTCATTCCTAAAATAATACAAAATTAATATTTAATTTAAGATATAACCTAAATTTATCAGCTACTAAGGATATATGATATGAAAAGAATGCGTGAAAATGATCCTTAAATTCTAACAAAATTTTGGCAAAGTTCCTACATAATTCGTTTTTTCTCAAAATTTCAAAAATATTCCAATGAGTATTATCTCAATTATCAAGCCAAATTCTTATCTAGTTCACTAATAATACATTCAACGACTCATAATTTTGAATGTCGAAATTTACTAAGTATTTATAATATTTCAATATGTAATTAAATTATATTAATTTAGTTCATTTATTTTAATTGTTTAATCATATTAATGATAATATTTGTAAAACCCTTGGTTTTTGAATGATTTTAAGTCTAGGGGCAAAATGGTAATTTTGCACTTTAGGGGCAAAATGGTAATTTTGCACCTTAGAGGCAAAATAGTCATTTTGTGCCCTCATATGTTGTTTGAACATAATTTGATGGTTTGAATGTCTTTTTGATACTCAAGACGACGAGACGGTCGTTTTGAGTATAATATTGTATTTTTGGGTACCGAGGGTATTTTCGTTATTTTTGGATTTTTCGTCATTTTCGGTATTTTCGGGTATTATTATGCATGAAACATAGTTATAAATTATTTTTGGTTAAAGTTTAAAGTTAAAAATAAATTTGAGTTGATTTTGTGAATTTTATGGTTTTGGGTAATTTTTTATGAAAATAAATAGTTTTGGGGTGTTTTTAATTAAAATAAATTAGATTGGGGTCAAAATATATTTTTAAAAGTTTTCTTTCCTATAAATAGGGCCTAGGTTTGATGGGGGAAGGTTTTAGATCACTTTAAATTCGGGTGGCTTAAAAAAATAGGGTTTTGGGGCAAAAAAATCTGAGGGCCGTCGTTTTGGCACTGTGCGCGTGCTGTGGCCATTGTCGTTCGGCGGGAAGCTTTTGTCGTTCGGCAGAGAAGCACGAGCCAGGAGCATTGTCGTTCGGCCTGGTGACCACATCGTTCGGCGGCTGGGCGAAGCGGCTCGTATGCGTCGTTTTGCTTCCCTTTCCAGCAGCAGCAATTTTTGCTATTTTGTGTGTTTTGAGGTTTTTCTTCCACCCTTTTGCTTTGATTTGACTCCCATCTACCTAGAACATGTTCATATCATATTGGGTTGGTATTTTTCTTAATTAATTTGGTTAAATTTGAATTATTATTTAATTAAATTGATTTTTACAAAATAGGTTAGGTTTTGGGATTTTTATTATTTTGAGGGATTTTGGTTATTGAATTAATTGATTGGGCTAGTGTGTTGGGTTCTGAAGTTTGATGAATGTATTGAATTAGGGTTTTATTGAATTGATTTGGGTATTAGGGTTTTCGAATTAATTGTTTTCTTTGAGTTTTTGGATGATTTAATTCTCTGTTGAAGTTTGATGTTAGTGCTGTATGTTGCTCGATTTTTAATTAAATATTGGAACATGATAAAAATCTAAAATTTGGAAGTGTCGCTTGAAATTGAGTCTAGTTTATGAGAAAAATAATGTTTGGGATTTTGGAGCATCGTATATTTCTGGAAAATTCAAGTTTGCTACTGTTGTCTGACAAACTGTACTGTAGATGCGATTGCATCATCTGTAACTTTCGAAATTCATATTAAAATGTGTAAAAATGTTTTAGATTTGATTTTCATATATGTTGAAGTTCTGGAAGTCTAATTTACAAGAAAAATATGTTGGGTTATGTTTCTGTTGTTATATGTTTTTGAAATAATTAGATCTTTCTACTGCTGTCAGTATACCTTGTGAGCTGTATACTGTTATAAATAAAAATTGGTTGAGAGACTTCTAAGTCTCGAAAAATTATGAAATTTTGGTAGGATTCTTTTCAGATATCAAATTAACTTCTGGTTGAGAATTATAAATTTTACATATACTGGTTAATTGTTTTGAATTTTACAAGTTGACACTCGTTATTCAGGTTTATCGGTAAAATTGTATTCGGTGAATATTGATTATTTAAGTAAGGTATTTGATAAATTTAAATTGTAAGGACTTTTTAATGATGTTTTATATTCTGGAAAGCAAGTTTAAAGGTGTGGTATTATGATGGTTAAGTTATGATTGGTTGACAAAAAGGTTTAACCTTGTTATGGAAACTATTGAATTGCGTGCATTCACGTCATGCATTCCCATTTGCACTTGCATACATTTGTAAGGGTGGTTGTTAATTGATGGTTAATGGTTAGGCGGTGGTCCAGCAGCACCTCAGACTTAGGGTGGTGGATTGCTTAGCTAACTGTTAGACCAGGTAAGTTCTATGGATGTATTTGAACTGTTTGTGTTGTGCTACTTGCTAACAACTTATATATATATATAAACCCTTCTTATAATATATTATCCTTTCTATATATTCACTAGACTATTCTTTCGAACTCAGCCTCGCATGCTTTAGGAGACAGAGAAACTTGCACGTGATTGTATTTATGTGAGAATATTGAATTTGATATTACTTATGCTGTGTGATGGTGTGTCATGAAGGGGAAGGAGGTTACTGAGGCTTAATGCCTATACTACTACTGAGGCTTAATGCCTATACTGTTTACTAAGGCTACATGCCTAATTACTGATTACTGTACTGAGGAGTTATAAGGGCGGATGTGACTGATATTATACTGTACTGTTTACTGATTGGTGACCCCGACACACCATCTTGATTGCTTAATTTGTGAATGTATTATATGTACTGCTTATATAACTGTTAGATGTTTCTCTGCCTCTCATAGGCTTACTGGGCGTCTATATAAAGCGCTCACACCCTTACAGATTGTCTTGCAGGTTTACAGTGATTGTCTTCGTCTATCTTCTTTCTCTTCTTTGGCAAAGTCGATCAGGTTTTCTGTTTGTGTGTATCGATCCTTCTGCTTAGAGATTTCCGGATATTGAACTTTTGGGCTGATTGAATCCGAATCCCTTTTTGTGTAATAAGTAGAACTTGTCTGCATTAGATTTTCCGAATGATTTTATTGGGATTTGATTATATTCATGTTTTGCATTTGAACTAGGATTGAGGATTATATAAGTATTGAACTGTTTTGCTCTTAGACTATTTTGAATGTTTCTAAGGCTTATGTGGTCGGACTTCGGTTTGGTTGCATGCCGGTCGTGGCCCCCGGGTTGGGTCGTGACAAAAGTGGTATCAGAGCCATAATATTCAGTCATACTTATAATTTGTCTAGTTGTATCCGGAAATCATTAGGAAAAAATTCTTTCTGTGTTTCTTTTGCTTCCACGTTAACCGATATGCTTATACTAATATCAGGAGTTATGTCTCAAAGAAGTACTGGAATTCGGATAGGGGGAGGTTCCTCTGGTGCTGGAACTTCTGGAACTGCAGATGGTGCTAATCTGCCTCCACGTGGACGTGGGAGACCTCCTAGAGCTGCAGCAGGGAATGTTAATACTGCAGGTGTAATATCCTCATATATGGTCTAGAAGTTTTGATTATGTTATTGTTATTGTTGTTATTGTTGTTGTTGTTATATTGGATTGTATATATATGTTAATTGCAAGAGAAAAGAAATTGGGAAAGAAAATAGGGTTTAGAGAGAATGGTATATGTTGTATATATGATGATATATATAACATATAAATGGGTCAAAGGAAGAGTCAAAGGAAAAGAGATATTTTTGTGTTGAGTGTGTAATTACTTAAATGGGCCTATATGAGACAAAAGGTGAGTTATATGGTTAAGGGCATTGAGGTAATTTACCTTTAGAAATCTCTTGGTGGAGATTAAAAGATGGAAAAGTGTTTGACTTGTGGCTATTTTGTTTTCTTTTCATTTTGGGTGCCGGTGATTGAAGGAGAGAAAGAGGAAGAGAAGTGTTCTTGATGCTAGAGTTCAATTGAAGAGGCAATCAAATAGTTTGGTTAGAGATTTGTGAAATTTCTTCATCTAAGGTAAGAAATCTCTTGTTTTCCTTTGTAAATTTTGAAGTTATGTTTAAAGTGAAGTGTGATTTGTTGATGTAATGATTTGGTGTATTTGATATGTGTTTGCAAGTGTTAGAATTGATTTAAAGTTAAAAATTGGAATTGATGTTGGTTTGGTTGTGATTATGGAAAAATAAGTGAAGATTGATAGTGGAAAATCAAGAGTAAAGTTTGAGTTAGGGTTTTGAGATGGTTTGTGTTCAAATGTGTTGTTTAAGTGGTTATTGTGATGAATATGTGTTATGACATGAGTTATATCCATTTGAGTGAGTTTGTGTTGGGAATTATAGGTTAAAATGCATTTGGAAGAGGGTTGGTTACATTTAGGGTTTATGCATGAGAGATACGTAATTTGGGGCGGTCGCTATTATTCAAGTGCGGTCGCGACTTAGGTCGGGCTTCTGGCCGCGAAACCTACTGTAATAAGGTTTCATCTTGTAATTGTATGGGGCGGTCGTATTCAGGTGAGGCGCGACCGCTAGAAAGGTTCTGTTCACCTTATTGGAAGCAATCTAATCCTACAACAAGATTCTCAAATACATGTTAAATAGATCATCCATTTGAGTTGTCAAGGATCAAAATAGATATCATTTGTCTAACATCATTGTTGAATCATGAAATGTGAGATGATATGGAATTGATAATGCATATGATATTACATGAATAAGGTTATGTATTGTGTATTGTGAGGCTTGTGAATGGTGATGTGTATTATGAATAATGTACTTTGAAATGTGATACTAATAATGCTATATACACAATATGAATTGAGATATGAAATGCTATAAAGCCATTGTGATTGGCTATGATGATATAATTGAATGATGTATGGCATGTTTGCCTAATTGATGAGAAAGATTGAGAAAGAGTTTGATAAAGAGAATAATGAAATAAGTGTATGTTTAATATGATATTCAGCTTCAGAGTTTTGGTTTTGGAGGCATGCCTATTTAATGAAAGTTAACAGTCTTGCCGGGTTGAGGATCTCTTCAAATTGAGTTGAATTGAGGTCCAAGAGACTGGGTCTGTTACACTATGATAATTGATATTATGAAATATTAGATTTGTAACAGTCTTGCCGGGTTGAGGATCTCCTCGAGTTAGATGAGTTGATGATCTAAGAGACTGGGTCTGTTACACTATCCATGGATAGAGATATATATGTATATGTTGCCTACGGGCGTGATAATGGTGTTTATGAATCAAAGCAGTAACTCTGAATTCTGAATATCGTATTAAATACTTGATGGGCCCATAGGTGTCTAGGTTTTATGTATAACATAAATGTTGTTCTAATGTAATGAAATGTTAATATTACTTATATGATGAAACGGACTATTCACGGAATATTGTTTGTTGAGTATGATCTTTACTAATTGTGTGTGTATCATTGATGTTGATTTATTAATACAAATTTGAAACATTGCATTGCACTAAAGCATAACATTAGCATGAATTGTCTTACTAAGCCCTTGGCTTAGCGCGATAGTGTTTAATCGCGCAGGTAATAGAGTTGAACCCGAGAGCTCTTCTAGACCGAGTGAGAGTAGACATTGAAGAGTTGATTTTGGGAACTTAAAGATCAGAGGAGATTTGCCAATCATGTATAACTCTTTTATATTTTGTAAAGATTTTGTTTATATTGTAAATATATATGTAATGATAAATATGTACTCAAATGTTTTCATATGTGTAAATATTTTATATCTTCCGCTGTGTACTACTTAAATGTATTTATGTATCTATAATGTATATTGAGAAAGGTGATGGTATTATATAAAAATGTTTTGAATGTTGATGAAAAGCCGTAGCACTCCTATATTCGGTGCACATATGCTACATTGTGGTGTTGTAGTGTGTGTGTACTGAATGTGGGGGTGTTACAATTGTTTTGGTATCAGAGCCTAGGTTTGAGATTCTCAACCTAGGTAAAATGTAAGAAAAAGACTATTTTGACTTTAAAAGTGGTTTTGAATAACATATACATTTGGGATTGGCAGTCTCTGATCTTTAATAAGATGTAATCTGCTGTGTTTGCAGTGTTAGGTTGTGATGGATTCTCACTCACGTCAGTCGATTGAGGGTAGTGCCGAGAGTATTGCTCCTGCTGAGGGAGCTAGAGTTGATAGTGTTGAGGAGGCACCTGCTTCGGTGTCGGGTAGACTAGCTGGAGAGGAGGTTCAGTCAGCCTGGTTTAGACATATGATGGAAGTTATGAGGCAAGCACCAGTGCAACCAGTGCCACCACCCCCTCAGCCTGTGGTGCCAGTAAGGCACTATGATAAACTAAGGAAGTATGGAGCGGAGGATTTCCTTGGTACTACTGATCCAGCTATAGCAGAACAGTGGCTTGACAAAGTACAAAGGATCTTTATTCAGTTGCAAGCCACATCGGAGGAAAAGTTTGATTATGCAAGATCTTTGCTACAGAAGGATGCATACGACTGGTGGAGGACAGTGCCCCATTCTATGGATGATCCACCGACCTTGTCATATGCGGATTTTCTGAGAGAGTTTGAATTGAAGTATACTCCTAGGGAGTACAAAGACATGAAGAAGATGGAGTTCTTAAGCTTGAAGCAAGATAGCAAGACTGTAACTGAGTATGAGGTTGAGTTTATCCGATTGAGCCAGTATGCTGGGGGCATTATAGCTGATGAGATAGATAGATGCAAGAGATTTGAGGAGGGATTGAGGCCCTCTATCATGTGTCTAGTGGCTGGATCTAGATATCACGATTTCTCCCAGCTAGTGGCAGCAGCTCGGAGTGTGGAGCGAGCTCAAGTTATTGCAGCTGCTTCAGAGGAAGAGGTTAGGGTTAGGAGGCCCCAGTTTGAGGCAGGGTCTTCTTCTGTTAAGAGAGGTAAAGGAAGCTTTGTTCCTAGAGTTAGTAGGAGTCAGAGGTCAGCTGGTAGGTCAGTGCAGTTCCAGAGGCAGAGATTTAGACCTGCAGCTTCAGCGGCGAGTGCTCCGACCCCAGTGACTCAGAGATCCGCTCTACCTGTGTGTACTCAGTGTGGTGGATCACATAGGGGTGCTTGTTGGAGGTATAGTGGGTCAGCTGTGTGCTTCAGATGTGGATCTCCTGAGCATTTTATTAGAGATTGTCCAGAGAGACAGGAGCGGATGTCAGTTGATACTGCAGCTTCTCGACCTAGTGTGAGGGGAGGTCGAGCAGGCAGAGGTAGCAGCCGGGGAGGCGGATCTGGGTTCAGTGTTAGAGGAGGTGCTACATCCAGAGAGAGTAGACCAGAGGAGGTTGGGTCTTCCCAGAGGATGTATGTTATGCAAAGGCAGCCAGATGCTTCGGCAGTCATAGCTGGTACTTTTTCTTTATTTGATACTTCAGTACTTGCTTTGATTGATCCGGGTTCCACACATTCTTATATTAGTGCATCTGTTTTGCCTGTGTCTGATATGCATGCTGAGTCCCTAGGATTTGATGTGTTGGTGACAAATCCGTTAGGGCATAGAGTGGTTGTGAGTAAGGTGCACCGAGATAGTGCAGTGAGGGTGCAAGGTGAGGAGTTCCTTGGAGATTTGATTGAGATGCCATTTAAGGAATATGATGTGATCCTAGGTATGGATTGGCTATCTAGACATGGAGCTGTGGTAGACTGTAAAAGGAAAATTGTTTCTTTGAGAACTGCTGATGGTAGAGAGGTGATAGTATCTAATGAGCAGGAACAGCTAGCCTCCTTATTTGTTTCAGCTGTTGCAGCCAGGAGGTTGATTAGAAAGGGGTGTGAAGCTTATCTTGCTCATGTGATAGATACTAGAGTGAAGGGTTCTCCCATTGATAGTATTGCCACAGTTGCAGAGTTCCCAGATATATTTCCAGAGGAGTTGCCAGGGTTACCTCCTGAGAGAGAGGTGGAGTTCGGTATTGAATTGTTGCCTGGTACCACTCCTATCTCTATTACTCCTTATAGAATGGCACCAGCAGAATTGAGGGAATTGAAAGTGCAATTACAGGAGTTGTTGGATAAAGGATTTATTCGCCCCAGTGTTTCTCCTTGGGGAGCTCCTGTGCTATTTGTGAAGAAGAAAGATGGTACTATGAGGTTGTGTATCGATTATAGGCAATTGAACAAGGTGACTATTAAAAATAAATATCCTTTGCCTAGAATCGATGATCTCTTTGATCAATTGAAGGGTGCAGCTGTGTTTTCTAAAATTGATTTGAGATCTGGGTACCATCAATTGAGAGTTAAAGCTGAAGACATTTCCAAGACCGCCTTTCGGACCAGGTATGGACATTATGAGTTTCTAGTTATGCCTTTTGGCTTGACGAATGCAGCTGCAGCTTTTATGGATTTGATGAATAGGGTGTTCAGGCCCTATCTGGATCAGTTTGTAGTGGTCTTCATCGATGACATTCTGGTGTATTCGCGGAATGAAGAGGAACATGACAAGCATTTGCGGATTGTGTTGCAGATTTTGAGAGAGAAGCAGTTATTTGCTAAATTGTCGAAGTGTGAGTTCTGGTTGGATCAAGTCGCTTTTCTCGGACATATTGTCTCAGTTGAAGGCATTAGAGTTGATCCGAGTAAAGTTGAAGCCATTTTAAATTGGAGTCCACCCAAGTCTGTGACAGAGGTTAGAAGTTTTCTGGGTTTGGCAGGCTATTACAGACGGTTTGTGAAAGGGTTTTCTTTGATAGCTACTCTACTCACCAGATTGCTTTGTAAGGGAGTGAGATTTGTGTGGACAGATCAGTGTCAGACTAGCTTTGAGCAGTTGAGAGAAATGTTGACTCAAGCGCCTGTTCTTACTTTACCTGTGGAAGGCAAACCATATGTAATCTACAGTGATGCTTCACATAGTGGTTTGGGGTGTGTTCTGATGCAAGAAGGTAAAGTTATAGCTTATGCATCTCGACAGTTGAAACCGCATGAGCTTAACTATCCGACCCATGATTTGGAGCTAGCAGCCATTGTGTTTGCATTGAAGATTTGGCGACACTATCTGTTTGGGGAGAAATGTTTTATCTACACTGATCACAAAAGTTTGAAATATTTGGGTGTTCAAAAAGAGCTCAATCTTCGGCAGAGGAGATGGTTGGAATTGATTAAAGACTACGACTGTTTGATTGATTATCATCCAGGTAAAGCAAATGTTGTTGCTGATGCCTTGAGTCGAAAGTCTTTAGCTGGTTTAACTGTTTACTCGCTCTCGTTGCTTGTTGAGTTGAGAGCTTTGCATGCCAGTTTTGTACCTTGTGATGATGGTGCATTGTTGGCACAGTTGCTTTTGAAACCAGTTTTGTTAGATCATATCAAAGAGGCTCAGTTGATTGATATGAAGATTCAGAAGATTATTTCAGATTGCAAGAATGGGAAGACTAGAGATTTTGTTGTGAAAGGTGATGGGAGTCTCTGGTTTAAGAACCGATTGTGTGTACCCGATGATGTTGATTTGAAAAGAGTCATTTTAGAAGAAGCACATCAGTCAGTGTTTGCTATGCATCCGGGTAATACAAAGATGTATCATGATTTGAGACAGCATTACTGGTGGATTGGTTTGAAGAGAGATATTGCAGATTTTGTGTCGAAATGTCTCACCTGTCAGAAGGTTAAAGCAGAGCATCAAGTTCCAACTGGATTGCTTCAACCATTATCAGTACCAGAATGGAAGTGGGATAGAGTGACGATGGATTTTGTGTCTGGTTTGCCATTGACACAAAGGAAACATGATGCCATATGGTTGATTGTGGATAGATTGACTAAGACAGCTCATTTCCTTCCGGTTCGGATGGATTATTCTTTGGAAAGGTTAGCTGAGCTGTATATCCATGAGATTGTGAAGTTGCATGGGGTTCCAACTTCTTTAGTGTCTGATCGAGATCCCAGGTTTACTTCAAGATTTTGGAAGAGTTTGCATAGTGCTTTGGGTTCTCGATTACACTTTAGCACTGCTTTTCATCCACAGTCGGATGGACAGTCAGAGAGGGTGATACAGATTATTGAAGATATGTTGAGAAGTTGTGTCATTGATTTCTCTGGAAGTTGGGATAGATTTTTACCTCTTGTGGAGTTTGCTTACAACAACAGTCACCAATCTAGCATTGGTATGGCACCATTCGAAGCATTGTATGGCAGACGGTGTAGGACACCTCTTTGTTGGAATGAGCTTGGAGATAATAAGTTGATTGGTCCTGATTTGATTCAAGAAACTGAAGAGAAAGTAAAAGTGATATGAGGCAGGTTGAAAACAGCTTCAGACCGACAGAAGTCTTATGCAGATCTGAAAAGGAGAGACATAGAGTTTGATGTTTGGGATAAGGTATTTCTGAAAGTGTCTCCTTGGAAGAAGATTTTGAGGTTCGGTCGGAAAGGGAAATTGAGTCCTCGTTTCATTGGACCGTATGAAGTTTTGGAAAGAGTTGGGCCAGTTGCGTATCGACTTGCTTTGCCACCTGAGTTGGATCGTATTCATAATGTATTTCATGTTTCTATGTTGAGGAGGTACAGATCGGATCCATCTCATGTGTTGCAAATTGAATCAATCGAAGTGAGCCCAGATTTGACTTTTGAAGAGGAACCAGTTGCTATCTTGGCACATGATGTGGAAGAGCTGAGAAACAAGAGAGTGCCATTGGTGAAGGTTCTATGGAAGAATCATGCAAAAGAAGAAGCAACTTGGGAAAGTGAACAATCCATGCGAGAGCAATATCCTCAGTTGTTTCAGAGTTGATATCAGGTAATTTCGAGGACGAAATTTTCTTTTTAGAGGGGGAGAATTGTAATATCCTCATATATGGTCTAGAAGTTTTGATTATGTTATTGTTATTGTTGTTATTGTTGTTGTTGTTATATTGGATTGTATATATATGTTAATTGCAAGAGAAAAGAAATTGGGAAAGAAAATAGGGTTTAGAGAGAATGGTATATGTTGTGTATATGATGATATATATAACATATAAATGGGTCAAAGGAAGAGTCAAAGGAAAAGAGATATTTTTGTGTTGAGTGTGTAATTACTTAAATGGGCCTATATGAGACAAAAGGTGAGTTATATGGTTAAGGGCATTGAGGTAATTTACCTTTAGAAATCTCTTGGTGGAGATTAAAAGATGGAAAAGTGTTTGACTTGTGGCTATTTTGTTTTCTTTTCATTTTGGGTGCCGGTGATTGAAGGAGAGAAAGAGGAAGAGAAGTGTTCTTGATGCTAGAGTTCAATTGAAGAGGCAATCAAAGAGTTTGGTTAGAGATTTGTGAAATTTCTTCATCTAAGGTAAGAAATCTCTTGTTTTCCTTTGTAAATTTTGAAGTTATGTTTAAAGTGAAGTGTGATTTGTTGATGTAATGATTTGGTGTATTTGATATGTGTTTGCAAGTGTTAGAATTGATTTAAAGTTAAAAATTGGAATTGCTGTTGGTTTGGTTGTGATTATGGAAAAATAAGTGAAGATTGATAGTGGAAAATCAAGAGTAAAGTTTGAGTTAGGGTTTTGAGATGGTTTGTGTTCAAATGTGTTGTTTAAGTGGTTATTGTGATGAATATGTGTTATGACATGAGTTATATCCATTTGAGTGAGTTTGTGTTGGGAATTATAGGTTAAAATGCATTTGGAAGAGGGTTGGTTACATTTAGGGTTTATGCATGAGAGATACGTAATTTGGGGCGGTCGCTATTATTCAAGTGCGGTCGCGACTTAGGTCGGGCTTCTGGCCGCGAAACCTACTGTAATAAGGTTTCATCTTGTAATTGTATGGGGCAGTCGTATTCAGGTGAGGCGCGACCGCTAGAAAGGTTCTGTTCACCTTATTGGAAGCAATCTAATCCTACAACAAGATTCTCAAATACATGTTAAATAGATCATCCATTTGAGTTGTCAAGGATCAAAATAGATATCATTTGTCTAACATCATTGTTGAATCATGAAATGTGAGATGATATGGAATTGATAATGCATATGATATTACATGAATAAGGTTATGTATTGTGTATTGTGAGGCTTGTGAATGGTGATGTGTATTATGAATAATGTACTTTGAAATGTGATACTAATAATGCTATATACACAATATGAATTGAGATATGAAATGCTATAAAGCCATTGTGATTGGCTATGATGATATAATTGAATGATGTATGGCATGTTTGCCTAATTGATGAGAAAGATTGAGAAAGAGTTTGATAAAGAGAATAATGAAATAAGTGTATGTTTAATATGATATTCAGCTTCAGAGTTCTGGTTTTGGAGGCATGCCTATTTAATGAAAGTTAACAGTCTTGCCGGGTTGAGGATCTCTTCAAATTGAGTTGAATTGAGGTCCAAGAGACTGGGTCTGTTACACTATGATAATTGATATTATGAAATATTAGATTTGTAACAGTCTTGCCGGGTTGAGGATCTCCTCGAGTTAGATGAGTTGATGATCTAAGAGACTGGGTCTGTTACACTATCCATGGATAGAGATATATATGTATATGTTGCCTACGGGCGTGATAATGGTGTTTATGAATCAAAGCAGTAACTCTGAATTCTGAATATCGTATTAAATACTTGATGGGCCCATAGGTGTCTAGGTTTTATGTATAACATAAATGTTGTTCTAATGTAATGAAATGTTAATATTACTTATATGATGAAACGGACTATTCACAGAATATTGTTTGTTGAGTATGATCTTTACTAATTGTGTGTGTATCATTGATGTTGATTTATTAATACAAATGTGAAACATTGCATTGCACTAAAGCATAACATTAGCATGAATTGTATTACTAAGCCTTTGGCTTAGCGCGATAGTGTTTAATCGCGCAGGTAATAGAGTTGAACCCGAGAGCTCTTCTAGACCGAGTGAGAGTAGACATTGAAGAGTTGATTTTGGGAACTTAAAGATCAAAGGAGATTTGCCAATCATGTATAACTCTTTTATATTTTGTAAAGATTTTGTTTATATTGTAAATATATATGTAATGATAAATATGTACTCAAATGTTTTCATATGTGTAAATATTTTATATCTTCCGCTGTGTACTACTTAAATGTATTTATGTATCTATAATGTATATTGAGAAAGGTGATGGTATTATATAAAAATGTTTTGAATGTTGATGAAAAGCCGTAGCACTCCTATATTCGGTGCACATATGCTACATTGTGGTGTTGTAGTGTGTGTGTACTGAATGTGGGGGTGTTACAGCATGAGTTGTGCCTAATCCTCAGCCACCTACTCCTGGGAATAATCCTGTACCTGAGGCTACACCGGCTGCTGCAGTGGGTCAGGAGCAGTTTATGACTACTATGATGACCATGGGTAAATCTATGGAGACTCTTGCTAATGGAATTACTCAGTTGGTGCAGAATATGAATCAGAATGCTGGGCAAGCCAATGATCAGCCACCTACTGTTGAACCCCAGTATGTGAGGTTAAATGAGTTTATCAGAGTGAACCCACCTACATTCTCCAACTCTGCTACTGAGGATCCGGTATACTTCATCAATGAGATACGTCGGATTTGTTTAGCTCTCAACTGTACTGATGATAGATCTATAGAGTTGGCAGGCCATCAGTTAAAGAAGTCAGCTCAGGTGTGGTTCGATGATGAGATCAGAGATAGGGTTCATTTCTGGGATGAGTTTAAGGACTTGTTCATGCAGAATTTCATACCTGAGAATGTTATGTGGCAAAAAGGCCAAGAGTTTGAGAGGTTGAAGTAAGGGGATAGATCCATAGCTGAGTGCTATGAGAAGTTTCAGGATCTGCGATAGTATGCTACACACTTGATTCAAGATGAGGCTCGGATGACTTGCAGATTCGTGGAGGGACTGAACAATAAGTATTATGGTTTTGTTGCTAGCTATAACTACACTGAGTTGCATTTGGCTAGGAACACAGCTCTGGGTTTGGAAAACAGAGGTAAGACTGACAAGACTGAGGATACTACTGATGTTAGTAGGAAGAGAAGTAGACCTAATGATTCGCATGGCTACCAAGAATAGAACAGAGATCAGAGAGGTAATAATAGAGGTGGTCAACAACAGACTTACCGATCGCAGAATCAGAATCAGGGGAATCCTGTTTGTGGGTTTTGTGGTAACCGTCATCCAGGAGATTGCTGGAGATAGATGGGAGCATGTTTAGGTTGTGGACAGATGGATCACCAGGTGAAGGATTGTCCTAATTCTCGGCGTGGTCAGAATCAAGGAGGGCAGCAGAATTATGTGAGACCAGTAGGGAATCAGGGTAACAACAACCGAGGCAACGGTAATGGTAATGGCAATGGTTATGGCAAAGGTAATGGTGGTCGAGATTATAATGGAGGCCGAGGTAATCAGAATGGCAGACGACAGAATGGAGGTTATCGAGGCTACCAAGGTCAGCAGAATCAGGGTTATCACCAGAATAATCAGCAGCAGAATGCTGTACCCGCTTTGCCAGCAGGTCAGAACAATGCTCAGAATTAGAACCAAGGCCAGAATCAGAATCAGAATTATGCTCGGGTATTTAATCTTAATGCTCAGCAAGCTCGGGCTGATAATAATGTGGTGCAAGGTACACTCTCTATATGTTCATTTGATGCACATGTTCTTATTGACCCTGGAGCTACTCATTCATTCATATCACCTAGCTTTGCATCTAGATTATCTAGATCACATGAACTTTTAGCTGAGCCTTTGTTTGTTCATACACCACTGGGGGATGAGATAGAGACGGTGGATGTTTATAGTAACTGTATGATTAGAGTTGAGGATGCAGATTTAGCTGCAAATTCGATTGTCCTATTTGTGTTGGAATTTGATGTGATCTTGGGAATGGATTGGTTAGCTTGTCATGGAGCTAATGTTGACTGTAGGGCTAAAATAGTCCGATTTGATTATGAAGAAGGTAAGTCGGTGACATTCCATGGTTCCAAGACCATTGGTCCTTGTCAAATGATTTCTGCTTTGGGAGCTAGAAGGTTGTTGCGTAAAGGTTGTGACGCCTATATTGTATCTATTCGGGATGTGAAGAAAGAAGAAGTTAAACCAGAAGACGTCCCTATAGTGCAAGATTTTGTGGATGTTTTTCCTGAGGATTTGCCTGGGTTACCTTCTGAAAGGGAGATTGAATTTTCTATTGATCTTGTACCCGGCACAAATCCTATCTCTATGCCGCCTTATAGAATGGCACCGGCAGAGCATAAAGAGTTGAGGGAGCAGCTGAATGATTTGTTACAGAAGGGGTACATCCGACCGAGTACTTCACCTTGGGGAGCTCCGGTTCTTTTTGTGAGAAAGAAGGATGGTTCCATGAGGTTGTGTATTGATTATCGGCAGCTAAACAAGGTGACGGTCAAGAACAGATATCCATTACCAAGGATTGATGATTTGTTTGATCAGTTGCAAGGGGCGAAGTTTTTCTCAAAGGTTGATCTTCGGTCTGGTTATCATCAGTTAAGGGTGCGAGAGAGTGACATACCTAAAACTGTTTTCCGCTCAAGGTATGGTCATTATGAATTTCTGGTAATGTCTTTTGGACTTACCAACGCCCCTGCTGCTTTTATGGACTTGATGAATAGGGTGTTTAGTCCATATCTTGATCGGTTTGTTGTGGTGTTCATTGATGATATTTTGGTGTATTCCAAGACTAAAGAAGAGCATGAGGAACATTTGAAGCTGGTTTTGCAAACTCTGAGGGAACATAAACTTTATGCCAAGTTCTCGAAATGTGAATTCTGGTTGGATAAATTTGTGTTCTTGGGTCATGTTATATCTTCTGAGGGTGTTCAGGTTGATCCAAAGAAGATTGAGGCAGTCATGGATTTGCCAAGACCAAAGACAGTTACAGAGATACGAAGTTTCTTGGGTTTGGCTGGTTATTATAGAAGATTTGTTAGAGATTTTTCTCAACTTGCAGCACCTTTGACTAAACTCACTCGCAAGGGTGTTAAGTTTGTTTGGGATGATGCTTGTGAGGAGAGTTTTAACTTTCTGAAAGAAAGGTTGACATCTGCACCTGTACTTGTTTTGTCGGAGGGCAATGAAGGCTATGTTGTTTACTGTGATGCATCTGGTATTGGTTTGGGATGTGTGTTGATGCAACATGGTAGGGTGGTTGCTTATGCTTCAAGACAGTTGAAAAAGCATGAAGTTAATTATCCTACGCATGATCTGGAGATGGTTGCTGTTGTATTTGCACTAAAGATCTGGAGGCATTATCTGTATGGTGTTACATGTGAGATTTTTACTGACCATAAGAATCTCAAATATGTTTACTCGCAGAGGGATCTGAACTTGAGGCAGAGGAGGTGGATAGAGTTTCTGGAAGATTATGATTATAATATTCAGTACCATCCTGGGAAAGCAAATGTTGTGGCAGACGCTTTGAGTCGCAAGTCTATGGGGAGTTTGTCACATATTTGTTTGACGAGGAGGTCCTTGATTTCTGAGATTCACCAATTGCTTGATGAGGGTTGGACATTTAATATGTCTGACAAAGAAGTTGTGAATGGTAGAGGGGTTTTCTTGCTAGTTTGGCTGTGAAGCCAAATTTTCTTGACAGGATTATTTCTGAGCAAAGTAAGGATGCGGATTTGGAAATTTTACGACAGAAAGTCTTAGCCGGTGAGAACAAGGAGTTTGTTATAGATGATAAAGGTGTTTTGAAGTTTGGTACTAGGGTGTGTGTTCCTAAGGTAGATGATTTGAAGACTGATATCCTTAAGGATGCACATTTCTCTAAGTATACAGTTCACCCAGGTTCCACCAAGATGTATCGGGATTTGAAGCAGTTGTACTGGTGGAAAGGGATGAAGAATGATGTTGCACAGTTTGTTTCTCAATGCTTATCTTGTCAGCAAGTTAAATATGAGCATCATAAGCCTGCGGGATTGCTAAGGAGTTACCACTACCTGAGTGGAAATGGGAGAGAATCAATATGGATTTTGTTGTCGGTTTGCCTAAAGCTCCTGGTGGGCATGATTCGATCTGGGTTATTGTTGACAGATTGACTAAGTCCGCTCATTTTCTTCCAGTAAATACTAAGTACACAGTATCGCAGTATGCCAAACTGTACCTCAACAGGATTGTGAGTCTTCATGGGGTCCCAGTTTCTATAGTTTCTGATAGAGGACCACAATTTACTTCTAGATTTTGGCAGAAGCTTCAGGAAGGTTTGGGAACTAATCTTCATTTCAGTACTGCTTTTCATCCTCAGACAGATGGTTTGTTGGAGAGGACTATTCAGACTTTGGAAGATATGCTGCGATTGTGTGTTCTTGATTTTGGTGGTAGTTGGGCAGATCATCTTCCTTTGGTAGAGTTTGCCTACAATAACAATTATCAGGCTAGTATTGGTATGGCTCCATTTGAGGCTCTGTATGGCAGAAGGTGTAGGACTCCATTATATTGGGAGGAGGTTGGTGAGCGTCGAATTGAGGGTCCTGAACTTTTGCAATACAGTGCTGAGGTTGTACCAGTGATTCAAGACCGTATTTGGACTGCTTTTAGTAGACAAAAGAGCTATGCTGATTTGAAAAGAAGAAATCTGGAATTTGCTATCGGGGATAGAGTGTTTCTGAAGGTTTCACCTTTCAAGGGTGTTATGAGGTTTGGTAAGAAGGGAAAATTAGCTCCACGATATGTTGCTCCATTTGAAATTCTGGAGAGGATTGGTGATGTTGCTTATAAGCTTTATTTACCACCTCAGATGGCTTCTATGCATCCGACATTTCATATCTCGATGTTGAGAAAGTATGTATCTAGTCCTGATCATGTGCTAGCTCCGGACACTGTAGAGATTAGTGATGATTGTTCTTATGAGGAGCAGCCAATGGCTATTCTGGACCGTCAGGTCAAGCGGTTGCGTTCTAAGGATCTAGCTTCTGTGAAAGTCCTTTGGCGCAATCATTCTGTTGAAGAATGCACCTGGGAAGCCGAAGAGCTTATGAAAGCTAAATATCCCCATCTGTTTGAGTCTTCAGGTATGTTTTAGATTTTGAGGTCGAAATCATTTTAAGGGGGTTAGACTGTAATATTCTTCAGTTTTAGTGTTAGAGCACTTGCATACCAGCATAACATCATACTCATACATCGCATGATATTGTTTGTGACTGATGATTGACAATTGTATGCAATGGATCTTATTGAAAAGGTGTATGTGTAATGATGTTGAGTTACGGAATATTTCTGTTATTGGTTACAGAGGTACAGTATATTAATATTGTTATGGATTGGAAAAATGAACAGAGATAATGTTATACTCGATTGATTGGCACTGATATTGACTGGGTTGAGCGCTAAGCGCTATTCATTGATTTTGTTTTGGTTATCTGATATTTGGTTTTTATTTAATGAACTCTAAATGGATCAAACCTGGAATGGTCATTAGTGCTTGGTATCTTGTGGTTATGGCCTGATCAACCATAATGACACATACTAAGTAGACGATACCATCCGGATTTGTGTATAACTATTGTAATGACAGTTTTTGATGGATAATGATTATGTTGGATTCAATTGCGTGGATGCAATTACTTTAAGGGGGTTAGATTGTAAAACCCTTGGTTTTTGAATGATTTTAAGTCTAGGGGCAAAATGGTAATTTTGCACCTTAGAGGCAAAATAGTCATTTTGTGCCCTCATATGTTGTTTGAACATAATTTGATGGTTTGAATGTCTTTTTGATACTTAGGACGACGAGACGGTCGTTTTGAGTATAATATTGTATTTTTGGGTGCCGAGGGTATTTTCGTTATTTTTGGATTTTTCATCGTTTTCGGTATTTTCGGGTATTATTATACGTAAAACATAGTTATAAATTATTTTGGGTTAAAGTTTGAAGTTAAAAATAAATTTGAGTTGATTTTGTGAATTTTATGGTTTTGGGTAATTTTTATGAAAATAAATAGTTTTGGGGTGTTTTTAATTAAAATAAATTAGATTGGGGTCAAAATATATTTTTAAAAGTTTTCTTTCCTATAAATAGGGCCTAGGTTTGATGGGGGAAGGTTTTAGATCACTTTAAATTCGGGTGGCTTAAAAAAATAGGGTTTTGGGGCAAAAAAATATGAGGGCCGTCGTTTTGGCACTGTGAGCGCGCCGTGGCCATTGTTGTTCGGCGGGAGGCTTCTGTCGTTCGGCGGAGAAGCACGGGCCAGGACCGTTGTCGTTCGGCCTGGTGACCACGTCGTTCGGCGGCTGGGCGAAGCAGCTCGCAGGCGTCGTTTTGCTTCCCTTTCCAGCAGCAGCAATTTTTGCTATTTTGTGTGTTTTGAGGTTTTTCTTCCACCCTTTTGCTTTGATTTGACTCCCATCTACCTAGAACATGTTCATATCATATTGGGTTGGTATTTTTCTTAATTAATTTGGCTAAATTCGAATTATTATTTAATTAAATTGATTTTTACAAAATAGGTTAGGTTTTGGGGTTTTTATTGTTTTGAGGGATTTTGGTTATTGAATTAATTGATTGGGCTAGTGTGTTGGGTTCTGAAGTTTGATGAATGTATTGAATTAGAGTTTGATTGAATTGATTTGGGTATTAGGGTTTTCGAATTAATTTTTTTCTTTGAGTTTTTGGATGATTTAATTCTCTGCTGAAGTTTGATGTTAGTGCTGTATGTTGCTCGATTTTTAATTAAATATTGGAACATGATAAAAATCTAAAATTTGGATGTATGGCTCGAAATTGAGTCTAGTTTATGAGAAAAATAATTGTTGGGATTTTGGAGCATCGTATATTTCTGGAAAATTCAAGTTTGTTACTGTTTTCTGACGAACTGTATTGTAGATGCGATTGCATCATCTGTAAATTTCGAAATTCATATTAAAATGTGTAAAAATGTTTTAGATTTGATTTTCATATATGTTGAATTTCTGGAAGTCTAATTTATAAGAAAAATATGTTGGGTTATGTTTCTGTTGTTATATTTTTTTTTTTGAAATAATTAGATCTTTCTACTGCTATCAGTATACCTTGTGAGCTGTATACTATTATGAATAAAAATTGGTTGAGAGACTTCTAAGTCTTGAAAAATTATAAAATTTTGGTAGGATGCTTTTTAGATATCAAATTAACTTCTGGTTGAGAATTATAAATTTTGCATATACTGGTTAATTGTTTTGAATTTTACAAGTTGACACTCGTTATTCAGGTTTATCGGTAAAATTATATTTGGTGAATATTGATTATTTAAGTAAGGTATTTGATAAATTTAAATTGTAAGGACTTTTTAATGATGTTTTATATTCTGGAAAGCAAGTTTAAAGGTGTGGTATTATGATGGTTAAGTTATGATTGGTTGACAAAAAGGTTTAACCTCGTTATGGAAACTATTGAATTGCGTGCATTCACGTCATGCATTCCCATTTGCACTTGCATACATTTGTAAGGGTGGTTGTTAATTGATGGTTAATGGTTAGGCGGTGGTCCAGCAGCACCTCAGACTTAGGGTGGCAGATTGCTTAGTTGACTGTTAGACCAGGTAAGTTCTATGGGTGTATTTGAACTGTTTGTGTTGTGCTACTTGCTAACAACTTATATATATATAAACCTTTCTTATAATATATTATCCTTTCTATATATTCACTAGACTATTCTTTCGAACTCAGCCTCGCATGCTTTAGGAGACAGAGAAACTTGCACGTGATTGTATTTATGTGAGAATATTGAATTTGATATTACTTGTGCTGTGTGATGGTGTGTCATGAAGGGGAAGGAGGTTACTGAGGCTTAATGCCTATACTACTACTGAGGCTTAATGCCTATACTACTACTGAGGCTTAATGCCTATACTGTTTACTAAGGCTACATGCCTAATTACTGATTACTGTACTGTACTGAGGAGTTATAAGGGCGGATGTGACTGATATTATACTGTACTGTTTACTGATTGGTGACCCCGACACACCATCTTGATTGCTTAATTTGTGAATGTATTATATGTACTGCTTATATAACTGTTAGATGTTTCTCTGCCTCTCATAGGCTTACTGGGCGTCTATATAAAGCGCTCACACCCTTACAGATTGTCTTGCAGGTTTACAGTGATTGCCTTCGTCTATCTTCTTTCTCTTCTTTGGCGAAGTCGATCAGGTTTTCCGTTTGTGTTTATCGATCCTTCTGCTTAGAGATTTCCGGATATTGAACTTTTGGGCGGATTGAATCCGAATCCCTTTTTGTGTAATATGTAGAACTTGTCTGCATTAGATTTCCCGAATGATTTTATTGGGATTTGATTATATTGATGGTTTGCATTTGAACTAGGATTAAGGATTATATAAGTATTGAACTGTTTTGCTCTTAGACTGTTTTGAATGTTTCTAAGGCTTATGTGGTCGGATTTCGGTTTGGCTGCATGCCGGTCGTGGCCCCCGGGTTGGGTCGTGACAATATTATATTATTAGTTAATTAATTCGATCGCATTTAAATAATATTTATTTAATCTTTGGTATTTTAAGAAAATATAATTTTATAATTGTCTTCAATTAAAATAAATTAATATATATATTTAAAACTTAGTTAACTCAGTTTCCAAAATTAACATATACTAACAACATTAATAATATATATATATATATATACTATAGTGAAGAATTTATTAAAATAACAATAATATCTTAAATTTTCTTATTTGTAATACTTTAAAATATTAATAATAGTATTAATATACAATTTATTTACTTTATAATACTTTATTATTTTTTTTATTTTCCAATAATCACTTATAATAAAATCAATAATAATTACATTATTTATGTAGAAATTAACATTATTTGATTAATTTCTATTAAAAATAATTATTTAATTTTTTTAAGTTTAATTATAATTATTTGTTGTAAAATTAATAATAAATGTTAATAACAATAATAATAATATTAATTATTTAATTATAGTAATTTTAACTCCACAAATTTTATCTAAGTAATTAATTAGTCTTTATAAACTTTAAATTTAATAGTTTAATCATTTAATTTAATTTATTAATAATCAACAAATCAAATTAAATCATCTAACATTTAATAAATAACTTAATTAGTTAATAAATCATAATCCAAATTAGTAAATATATTTCACATACATACACTTATATATGTAAATATATAATTAATTAATTCTATTTAGTGATAATCATAATTTTTCTTTAAATCATAAATCATATGCTATAATTTAAATTATAAATTATATATAATTATGATTTAAATTTATGATTTAATTCTATTATTAATATTTAAATAATCAATCATTATTAATTCATAAATTCTAAATAAATAATTCTTTAATTATAACTAATATTTACTAATTTTATATTTTTTTCTCCAATTACCGAAAAATTCACCATCGTCGAATAATCACTAGATTCTGACCAATCTAAAACGTGATCCAAAATTCGTAAATAATATACTAAATTGAAGCTTATGAAGAAAGAATTTTAAAAATACTAATCCCACAAGAAAAGCAGGTCAAAAAAGGTCAAATTTTGGCCGAAAAGTTGCTGCCAGCGTGACTTCCAGACCCAACTTTGGATGGCGAGTGAGCTCAAGTCCAATGTTGGACGGTGACAATTATGGTGGTGTTACAACCGTCAGAGGATGGGCTTCCAGCTGGTACAGGCGGTGACGATAGACGGTGGTCGGACGACAGTAGATCAGAGGCGAAACACAAACTGCCCTCTCTCTCTCTGATAAGTGCATATCAAACATATATTTTTCTATCAGTTTCAGTATGAAATTCAGTTGAATTAATTTATTTTAAGTTTATTTATGTATTATAATTTTATTATTTTTAGTAGAGCTTAGCTTAAATTAATTTCTTGTAGGACATTTGCAAATGGAGATTTTAGGTAGATTGGACCTTTAAAGCTTCAATAAAGATTTCTTAATGATAAAATTTGAGATTGGAAAAATTATCTCCATGAAGTTTGAAGAGAACATCTTAAGCTTTCTAGAGAGATATAGCTCATTAAAATCCAAGATGGATTTGGTCTCCAAATATTAAGTTGAAATTAAGAATGAGATGTTGAAGTACAATTTCTGTCCGAACCATTGACAATGATTGAGCCATATCTTGGGCTTATGAAGTCCAATTGAAGTGAGTTAAAAGCCTAAATCCACTTCAAGAGATACAACATTGATGAAGGAGTTAGATTGAGATAAGGTTGTTATTAAATAGAAAATTGGCTTGAAAAATTCAACTCAAATTCTGGAGAAGTAGAGTGCAATTAGAAGTCTATTTTTAGGTAGTTTGATAGTATTAAACAATTGATATATTATTTTATAAAAGGGTTCAGAGTTAGAATGTAAAAGTAGAGCTGGGAAATAATATTTTTAGGTTTTATTGTTATCAAGAAGAATTCAAGAGAGGAGATTGTAGAAAGCTAGACCAAGAGATTGGAGTTGATCTACAATCTACTTAAAAGAGTTTTTTCTTCACTTCTCTTAATTGTAATATCCCAAAATATACCCCAAAAGTTTTGGAGTTATTGTTGTATTTGGATTTAAGGTATATGTTTTATGGAAATAGAAAGATAGATAAATTAATTAAAAGGAAATAGTATAAGGAATGGATGTATATGGAGGATAATATGTATACATATGGTATTTGGGAAATATAAATGCAATATATATATAAGACATATACATAATGTATAAAGTGGTGTAGGGAAGAGTAAGTTTATATAGTTAAATAATAATAATAATAATAAAAGAAAGAAGGAAAGAAAGTCAAAAGGAGTAAGAAGATATTTTGGAAATAATAATATTATATTATTATTATTATTATTATTATATATATATATATATAAGAGATAAGAACAAAGAAAGAAAAGATTCTTTCTTTCTTTCTTCTTCTTCTTCTTCGTGGATGAGAGAGAGAGAGAGAGAGAGAGAGAGAGAGAGAGAGAGAGAGAGAGAGAGAGAGATGTGATTTTTGATCTTCACATCAAATTGCTTAAGGATTTTAAGAAGATTGAAGATGAAGTTTGAAGATTTGGCAAGAAATTCAAGTAAGTCATCTTTTGATTTCTTGGTTTAATTGAAGTTGTGTTTGAGTTTGATAGATTGTTTAAGAGTGTATTGTTTGATTTTGATATGTTTAAGAGTATGTGAGTAAATTGATTATGGATTTTAAGGATGGATTGAAGAAAAGAGTAAGTGTGTTGAAAGAGATGGTGTTGTAATTGTGTTTAAGGTTTGTAATGATGTTTGTGATTTGTGATTGATGTATGTGGGAGTTGTTTTGATGTTTTGTAAGTTTAAGATGGTTTTTGGGTATGTTTTGGTAAGTTTGTTTGAAGCGGATGTTGGTGATAAGGGGTGTTTTGTTGGGTGTCTTGTTGTTTTGGCCGGAATCTGGATTTTTGGCCTGACACGCCCATGAGCACGTCCAGGTTCTTAGGCGTGTCAATTATGTTGGTGGCAGTAGGTTCGACACGACCAGTAACACGCCCGTGTTGGTGAGCTTGTCATAGCTACTGTGAGATTTGAGAATTTACACGGCCATGAGCACGCTCATGTTGTTGGACGTGTCGATGTTTTGTGTGAGGCAGAATGTATTACACGCCCGTGGTATTGAGCGTGTCAAAGCTTCTGTATTGTTGGTTTAGGGCACGATCAAGGACACGCCCGTGTTGGTGAGCGTGTCATGTGTGTGGAGTTTGCCCTAGTTGATTCTTACCTATATTATCTTATGTGTATCTCTAAGTAAGTATGTATGATCACTTTTGGGATTAGGTGTTGAAGAGATTGAGTTGCTTTAATCCAAGTACTGAAGGATTTACGAAAGAAAAGTAGATGGATGTGAGTTTCTCTTGAGGTAAGTACAAAACTTCATTTGATTTCATATATTTATATGATTTAGGACCTTAACACCTTCAGCTATAAATGTGTTAATGTATTATAGTGTTGATGTATATATATATGGATAATGTATATGTTATGGAAGGTGAAAGATGTGATGATATAATTTGTATGATGTGAAAGTAATGTTATGATTGATGTATGCCTAGATAATGTTCAATGCCATTGAGTGATGATAGAAATGATATGATAGATTTGCCTAATTGATGTTTAATGTAATTGATGTTATATATGTATACTTGAATAATAAAGTGTATTATTGTGAATAAGAATGTGATATGAAGCCATTGTGATTGGCTATGATGAATCAAATGTGATATGAAGCCATTGTGATTGGCCATGATGAATCAAATGAGATGTGAAGCCATTGTGATTGGCTATAATGATAATTGAGAATGATATTGATAAAGAAATAATAAATGAATTGTGTGACTAATGTGTTATTCCATTTTCAGAGTTTGTTGTTGGTGGCATGCCTATAGTAACAATCTCTTGAAGTTAGGTTGGGCTTGATCCTTGAAGCCAAGTTGGGTTGAAGTTTAACATGTTTTACTCCCCTTGAAGCTTGGTTGGGTCTAGTCCTTGAAGCCTAATTGAGATGTTACAACCCTTGAAGCTAGGTTGGATTGGTTCTTGAAGCCAAGTTGGGTTGATACTTAGCATGCTTTGTTCCCCTTGAAGCTTGGTTGAGCCTAATCCTTGAAGCCTAGTTGGGATAATGATAAATGTGATAATTAAACCAAAGCATTAACTCTGAAAATTGAATGGCATATTAGTGTGTTGTTTGGGCCCGAGTCTATCTTTGTTGTCAATGTGATATTCAAATGTTGAAATAAATGAATAATGGGATTTATGGCTGACTTTGTTGAAAGTGTGATTCATGATTAATGAATTGTGAATAAAATGATGTTATGAAGTATGATTTTGTAATGTATGTAATAATATATTGAAAGTGAATATGGCTTTAGGAGCTTTGTTGAGATATGATTTTATGAAAATATAGTATGATGTGTAAAATGTATATGAATGTGGAATTTGTGAGTATTGTTTTCATGAAGGTTTGGATAGGTCATTGAATGGTGATTTATTGAAATGATGTATATGTTTATGTATATGAGATAGGAAGGGTAAGTATCGTGTTGTGAATGTTCCATGTAAATATGTATATAATTTATGAGATTTGTGGGAATATATGAAGAATACATTGAGAAAGGAAAACGGGGTAAAAGAACAATAAAACATGATGCTAAAAATATGAGGTATGATTCTTTGGTAAAGCATATATTTTATATTTTATATTTTTTTGTACTTCTAAGCTCTCGGGCTTAGCGCGGTTGTGTAATCGCGCAGGTGATTATGCGATTGATCTGGAAGTTCAGCTGTTATGCCACGAGAAGGGTAAGAGTGTCTCGAGACCAACTAGAAGGTGATGCATACATATGTGATTTTAATTATGTTGTATTTTTATAAGAATCATGATATTTGTAAATGTTCTTTAAATTAATGTAATATTGCTTGAACTTGGATAAAGGTTTTAAAATAATTGAAACGAAAAGTAACATTCTTATACTTTATATACGTATTGTATGTATACCAGGTATATGTATAGTACTTATATAGAGTATGGGGGTGTTACAATTATTTTTGTATCAGAGCTTAGGTTCGAGATTCTAGGCCTAAATGAAATTAAAAAGAAAATTTTTGAAGAGTTTAAATAGAATTAAAAAGAAGAGTTTTGAAATGCAATTGGTAATACATGCATATGCATTCACATCTAGGTTGGTCTCGAACGTGGCATTATGTGATTGGTGATGTATCTGAATTACAGGAGATAGATGATAGTGCGTAAATGAGGTTTTATATGAAAGCAAATTTTGAAATGTTGATAATTGAAAAGTGATTGTGATATGAAGAAATGATATGGAATTAAAAAAAAAAATTTTGATTATTGATATGTGTTTGACATATAAAGAAATAGCTAGAAGAATAAAGTTGGGAATGAGTTAAAAACAAAATTGAGATTAAAGTATGTAATCTTTCCTCTATTATTTGAACCTCTTTCTAATAAACTTTATGTTTGGATTTCTAGAAAGAGGAAATATTGTTGGATGGGTAATATGGAAAGATATATTATTTAAATGAAAAGAGTACGGTGAATTATTGAATGAGTTGATTGGTATAGACTAAGTGTGATAATTTAAGGTGTGGATATGAAAAGTTAAGGTTTTGTTTAAAAAAAAAAAAGATGATGTTGGTTAAGTACAAAGAGATATTGGTGTTGTTTATATTATTATTTTAATGCAAACATGATGATTTCAATGATAGAAATGTGATATGTTTTAATATTGTAAAAGCTCATGTAAATGGTGGTAATATGTGACATTTAGATTTTTGGAATGAGCTTAGTAATTGTGAAACATATATGTTTTGATGTTGCTTTGTGGTATATACATATAAGATGTTTTAAAGTTAATATTAAGAGAATGAGATGAATAAATTGAAATTTAAGAAAATTAGTAAGTTGAAAATTTATAGTTTTAATGGAATGTTGATAAAGATCATTTAGATATTGATAGTTTAATGTGTTTAATACATGAGATATATGAAATGAATAGTAGTGCACATGAAAGTATTAAGAATTGGGGGATAAGATTGATAGTAGGAAAATTTGGTTTGAAATAAAAGAAAAGGAATTGAGCAAATGAAAATGAGTTACTTTAAGTAATTTGATTGGAAAGGATGAAAATGAATATGGAAGATATGTTAAAGATATTTAAAAACAAATGTGAGAGAGATATCACATTGGAAATGTGATTAAGCTCCTTGTGAAATGATAATATAAGTCGAGTGTATATATTTATTGAAGTTAATGAATAACTTAAGTTAGGTTAAAAGAATGAGAATGATAATAGTCAAAGGAAAGTGATAAATATTCAATTTGTATAAACTATATGCAAAAGAGAAATTTAATAAATTGAATCATTATGTGTATATATAAAGAGGATATGTGAAATGAACTTTTCGACATGAATGAAATGATTATATGTAAGAAAGGTGGGAAGTGAGTCACATTATAAGCGTGACCTATGAATGTGTATATAATATGTTTATTATTTTATACCATTACATGTTTAATGGTATTAGAAATGAGAATGGACTTGGGTAATATTGAACAGTGAAATTGTTATGTCAATAACTAAATGAGGCTATCATAAGAAGTTTTGGAACTCAAAGTAATTGTGCGTGGAAATGTTTTATGTATAAGTGTAGTATAAGAAATTGTAAGGAAAGAATATTGTAATTGAAATTTTTAGAAGAGATGGATTGGAAATGTAGTAATGAAGGAAACCTGTGTAAGATTTGTATCTGATTGAAGGTTGGGTGTAGAAATGTTAAAGATAATATTATTGAACATGAGTTAGGTTAATAACGACCATATAATCAAAAGCAAACTGTTTTGAGATGGAATTTAAAATGTGTTAACTCTTAGTGTAATAAAAGTTTGGAGAATATATATAATTTTTGTGATACAATTTAGCATTATAATCGTAAAGGCTGGAAATCGAATAATAGAAGAACAATATTGATTTACAAACCCCAAGCATGATTGTTAATATATTATGGTCATATGATTTGGTTAGTGTGATTAGTTGATTAGTTTTATTATCTTCAGATTTAGAACTGAGATGATATAACTGTAGTACAGTTTTGGTGAGATTGATAACTATGTTTCCAGAAACATGGTTAAAAGATATGATTGGTGAAGTTATATCTTATAATTTCTATGTTAAAAATTTAATTATAATTATGTGAAGTGAAGAAATAATAAAAGGGAAGAAATTGTAAATATGATTGAAACATGTTTAGATGATATGATTGAATAATGAGATGTTCAATATAGTTGATGATATATGTGTATACTATTTTGATGTGATTAGAAACCATGATTGTTGACAATGATGTTGGAAATAAATTATAATTGAGGTATAATGCCTAATTGATTATGAAAAATGGATTGTAAAAAGATAAATGAGCGGACTTATCTGCCTCTTGCGGAAACATACAGACCCATTGTGTTGGGCAACCGAACTTGGACTACCGACCTGGTTGGGGAAAAGTTCGTTTATGAAGCCATAGTTGTTGGCTATATTGATAAACTTTGAATGAGTATGAGAGATGATGATATAATTATAATAATAATGAAATGTATATTTATAAGCATGATTCTTATTGATTGAATATATGAATTTGAAAAGACTAGAATTTGAATATAAGTTTGACCTAATGGAATTAGGTTCTATTATTATATATATATTGTGAAATCCAATGATAAATTTCGATAAGTTAATTGTTGGTTTGAATCAAATAAGGTTGAAATGTAAGTATTTTGTGATGGATAGATCGATTGATCTAGATTTCGCTAAAGTTGCGCGTCAATATTGAGATTTAATACGTGCAGTTGTATTGGAAGTGTAAAATTTAAATGGTAATGTGAATGATGTAATATTTTGGCTTATGAATGAACATAAATAAATTGAATTATATCAATTGTACATGGTGAGAAAAAGGGAAATGTTGTTCACCTGTTAAGTAAATTTAAAAGTATTGTATTAATATTTATATTAAGTGAGAAGCAAGCTTAAGAAAGTAAGGATATTGTTATCCATTGAGGCTTGGTAAATGTTATTTTGAAAGTGATTGTAAGAATGGAATAATCAATGTTAAGATATTAATTAATGATTTTTGAGGTTAAAGTTAAGAGAATATCAATAAAGAGTTAAAATGATAATCTAACTCTAATACAAAGATAAAATTCATTGGAGATGTAATGAGTTATATTGATTGCTTTGTTGAGAAAGTAATAAGATATAAAGATATATATATATATATATATATATGTATATATATATATATATACCCATACAATGGTGAATTATGAATTTTAGAGAAGATGATTAACTCTAAAGGGGGAGAGTAGAAGTTATGTGATTTGATGAAATCATAATATAAGAATACGATTAATATTATATGAAATTTAAATGGTGTTTTGTTAAGAATGAATTGATACTACACTGAATAATTTCGAGGACGAAATTATATAAGGGGGAGAGAATTGTAATATCCCAAAATATACCCCAAAAGTTTTGGAGTTATTGTTGTATTTGGATTTAAGGTATATGTTTTATGGAAATAGAAAGATAGATAAATTAATTAAAAGGAAATAGTATAAGGAATGGATGTATATGGAGGATAATATGTATACATATGGTATTTGGGAAATATAAATGCAATATATATATAAGACATATACATAATGTATAAAGTGGTGTAGGGAAGAGTAAGTTTATATAGTTAAATAATAATAATAATAATAATAAAAGAAAGAAGGAAAGAAAGTCAAAAGGAGTAAGAAGATATTTTGGAAATAATAATATTATATTATTATTAGTATTATTATTATATATATATAAGAGATAAGAACAAAGAAAGAAAAGATTCTTTCTTTCTTTCTTCTTCTTCTTCTTCGTGGATGAGAGAGAGAGAGAGAGAGAAAGAGAGAGAGAGAGAGAGAGAGAGAGAGATGTGATTTTTGATCTTCACATCAAATTGCTTAAGGATTTTAAGAAGATTGAAGATGAAGTTTGAAGATTTGGCAAGAAATTCAAGTAAGTCATCTTTTGATTTCTTGGTTTAATTGAAGTTGTGTTTGAGTTTGATAGATTGTTTAAGAGTGTATTGTTTGATTTTGATATGTTTAAGAGTATGTGAGTAAATTGATTATGGATTTTAAGGATGGATTGAAGAAAAGAGTAAGTGTGTTGAAAGAGATGGTGTTGTAATTGTGTTTAAGGTTTGTAATGATGTTTGTGATTTGTGATTGATGTATGTGGGAGTTGTTTTGATGTTTTGTAAGTTTAAGATGGTTTTTGGGTATGTTTTGGTAAGTTTGTTTGAAGCGGATGTTGGTGATAAGGGGTGTTTTGTTGGGTGTCTTGTTGTTTTGGCCGGAATCTGGATTTTTGGCCTGACACGCCCATGAGCACGTCCAGGTTCTTAGGCGTGTCAATTATGTTGGTGGCAGTAGGTTCGACACGACCAGTAACACGCCCGTGTTGGTGAGCGTGTCATAGCTATTGTGAGATTTGAGAATTTACACGGCCATGAGCACACTCATGTTGTTGGACGTGTCGATGTTTTGTGTGAGGCAGAATGTATTACACGCCCAGTGACACGCCCGTGGTATTGAGCGTGTCAAAGCTTCTGTATTGTTGGTTTAGGGCACGATCAAGGACACGCCCGTGTTGGTGAGCGTGTCATGTGTGTGGAGTTTGCCCTAGTTGATTCTTACCTATATTATCTTATGTGTATCTCTAAGTAAGTATGTATGATCACTTTTGGGATTAGGTGTTGAAGAGATTGAGTTGCTTTAATCCAAGTACTGAAGGATTTACGAAAGAAAAGTAGATGGATGTGAGTTTCTCTTGAGGTAAGTACAAAACTTCATTTGATTTCATATATTTATATGATTTAGGACCTTAACACCTTCAGCTATAAATGTGTTAATGTATTATAGTGTTGATGTATATATATATGGATAATGTATATGTTATGGAAGGTGAAAGATGTGATGATATAATTTGTATGATGTGAAAGTAATGTTATGATTGATGTATGCCTAGATAATGTTCAATGCCATTGAGTGATGATAGAAATGATATGATAGATTTGCCTAATTGATGTTTAATGTAATTGATGTTATACATGTATACTTGAATAATAAAGTGTATTATTGTGAATAAGAATGTGATATGAAGCCATTGTGATTGGCTATGATGAATCAAATGTGATATGAAGCCATTGCGATTGGCCATGATGAATCAAATGAGATGTGAAGCCATTGTGATTGGCTATAATGATAATTGAGAATGATATTGATAAAGAAATAATAAATGAATTGTGTGACTAATGTGTTATTCCATTTTCAGAGTTTGTTGTTGGTGGCATGCCTATAGTAACAATCTCTTGAAGTTAGGTTGGGCTTGATCCTTGAAGCCAAGTTGGGTTGAAGTTTAACATGTTTTACTCCCCTTGAAGCTTGGTTGGGTCTAGTCCTTGAAGCCTAATTGAGATGTTACAACCCTTGAAGCTAGGTTGGATTGGTTCTTGAAGCCAAGTTGGGTTGATACTTAACATGCTTTGTTCCCCTTGAAGCTTGGTTGAGCCTAATCCTTGAAGCCTAGTTGGGATAATGATAAATGTGATAATTAAACCAAAGCATTAACTCTGAAAATTGAATGGCATATTAGTGTGTTGTTTGGGCCCGAGTCTATCTTTGTTGTCAATGTGATATTCAAATGTTGAAATAAATGAATAATGGGATTTATGGCTGACTTTGTTGAAAGTGTGATTCATGATTAATGAATTGTGAATAAAATGATGTTATGAAGTATGATTTTGTAATGTATGTAATAATATATTGAAAGTGAATATGGCTTTAGGAGCTTTGTTGAGATATGATTTTATGAAAATATAGTATGATGTGTAAAATGTATATGAATGTGGAATTTGTGAGTATTGTTTTCATGAAGGTTTGGATAGGTCATTGAATGGTGATTTATTGAAATGATGTATATGTTTATGTATATGAGATAGGAAGGGTAAGTATCGTGTTGTAAATGTTCCATGTAAATATGTATATAATTTATGAGATTTGTGGGAATATATGAAGAATACATTGAGAAAGGAAAACGGGGTAAAAGAACAATAAAACATGATGCTAAAAATATGAGGTATGATTCTTTGGTAAAGCATATATTTTATATTTTATATTTATTTGTACTTCTAAGCTCTCGGGCTTAGCGCGGTTGTGTAATCGCGCAGGTGATTATGCGATTGATCTGGAAGTTCAGCTGTTATGCCACGAGAAGGGTAAGAGTGTCTCGAGACCAACTAGAAGGTGATGCATACATATGTGATTTTAATTATGTTGTATTTTTATAAGAATCATGATATTTGTAAATGTTCTTTAAATTAATGTAATATTGCTTGAACTTAGATAAAGGTTTTAAAATAATTGAAACGAAAAGTAACATTCTTATACTTTATATACGTATTGTATGTATATCAGGTATATGTATAGTACTTATATAGAGTATGGGGGTGTTACATTAATCATTTCTATTTTCAGTTTTAATTTGCATTTACTATGTTTAATTTAATTAATATGGTGAGTTTTCTTATTAATATGAGTTGCTAATTTCGTTATCTAAAATATTGATGAAATATGATTAATTGTTTGATATATGTTTGTGATATATTTTTCTTTATTCATGTTAATTTTATTATTGAGCCTAATGCTTGTAATTATTTGGCCACCAATTATATGATTTTAGATTAATGAATAAGTCTAAGAGGAATATTCATTGATTGGAATTGGGTAATAGAAATCACAAGAAAATAATTGGTATGAGAGTATTCAATTGGACTTGTGTGGAATTATATGAATAATTGGCTCTTAATAAATTGATTATAGGTTGTTAAAGCTATTGAGAAATAGGTTAATGATCTATAATTAGTATGTTATTATGTCTTGAGGAAGAATAGTAATTATTTAAAATTAGATTAATAGACACAAGAAATTATCAGTCGATTATCACATGGATTCAATGTTCTAGGTTGTTAGTTTGATTGTTACTTCTCTCTTAAATTAAATTGTTGTTAATTAATTTAGTTTTTGAATTATTTTTCTTTTTAATTACACTTATTATTCGATTGCCTAAATAGTAATTAAGTTGATTCTGGTTAGTAATTAGTAAATACTCTAAGTGGGAACGATATCTTATTTCATAACTATATAACTTGAATACGATTCTGTACACTTGCAGATTTTTAACATCACTCTCATCCAGTCTTTCTCTCTCCTCTTTCTCAATTTCTTATAACTTCTCTCTCTCCTCTATCAGATAATTAATTATCCTCTCTCATTATTAATACAATTAACGCACTCACTAATAATGCTTCAGACAAATTATTTGGATTTGGTATAATGCACACTAATAATTCAACTTTAATTATTTTATTATTTGGTTTTTTTTTTAGCAATTATTATCATTATTATTATCACTTTAATTATTAAATTAATAAATTTTACTTTAAATTATTTATTTATTTTATTTTATAATTATAACTCCACAAATTTTATCTAATTAATTAGTCTTTATAAACTTTAAATTTAATATTTTAACCATTGAATTTAATTTACTAATAATCAACTAATCAACTAACTCATCTAACATTTAATAAACAACTTAATTAGTTAATAAATTATAATCCAAATTAGTAAATATATTTCACATACATAAACTTATATATATATATATAACTAGTCGCATGCCCGCGCGATACGCAGGTATAATTTTTTACCGTGTTATAAAATTTTTATTTTACATATGATATTTTATATTTATATATTAATAATTTGTTAAATATATGACATTTTACCTTTATATGTTAATAGTTTTAGTCAATAAATTTTAGATTTAATATAATTAACAATCATTATTATAATTATTATAGTTGTACGAAATAATATCGAAATGTGATCTAAATTTTTATCTTTATATAATAATAGTGTCATAGAACAAATTCTTGAACATAAATAATATATAAAGAGATAAATAACCATAGCACATGATATTTTTGTATTGTACATAAATATTATGTAATAATCTACTTTTCATTTATTTTTTAATTTTTAACAAATTTTTTATATGTAAAATTTTTTATCATAATTTATTAATAATTTATCAAATATATATTTTTATTCGCACATATATTGATAGTTTCAATTAAAAATATTTATTAATATATTATTAAATATATAAACTTTGATCTTTATATATTAATATTTTTAATTATTAAATTTATATTAATAATCTATTAAATATATAAATTAATAATTTAAATTAAAAATATTATTAATAATTTATTAAATACATAATTTTTTTAATTCATATATTGATAAGTTATTTTACTAAATGCAATAAATGTTATTTGTTTATATCATGTATATATGTATTTTTTAGCACCGTATTATACTCAGAATTATGCTCATACTTCAAATCCTGCTGCTACAACTTCTGCTGCTGCACCAAATCTTGCTACAATTGATGAAATTGTGGAAATCATCGGGAAAGATATTAATTCAGTACCGGACACAGCAATTAAATCAGTACCAGAGGGGGTGCTAAACTCTTACTGTGTAGCAAAAATTGGTCCATCTAATCTTAAAGTTCATGATGATGTCTCAATGCATGAAACTTGTGTTGAGCTTGAACACCAGGCTTTTACAGCTTCTATGGTTGATAATGTTGGCCTCACTAATCATATTGATCAAGGGAATAAAACGGTAACTGAATCAAGCACTCAGCTAAATGACACAGAAAAGCAGCATACTTCTCCTAACCTTGCGGACCAAGCAACCATGAGTCCCAATATAGATTCTCCAAAAACTGCTGCCACCAATCTCCAATCTATAAAAAAAATCAAGATATAAGGATTATTCTTCATTAAAAGAATTTAAAAAAGACCTCAAACTTTCCCAGCAACTCATAAATCAATCTTTGGCTGCCATTGAAGCTAAAAGAATCCCTGCAGCCTCAACTTCCAATTCTTCTATTCCAACCCCTGTAGTGGATGATGAAGACATCAGGGAGATAGAAGCTAATGATCTTGAATATCCAATAGAAGATGATTTCACCCTGATGACCTCAAAGAAAAAGAACAAGAAGAACAAGGAAATCAATTAGATCGAGACTAGAAAAATGGTCACCCGATGAATTAAAAAAAGTTATATCTAGTCTCTTTTGTTTCTAATTTATCAGGATTTTTATTTTATCTTTATGTTATTACGTAGTATCCCTGCAATAGTTTCTTTCTTTATTGCAATATGCTTCTACTGTAACCTTTTTGTCATATTTTAATAAAAATCTACTGCTTATATATAAAAAAAATATATAAGGAATGTTTAAGATCATATGTTTTATTGTTTAATTTTTAAAATTTTTAAAACATATAAATAAATTATTTTTATAAATAAATTATTTTATTTAAAATTAATTTATTATGAATGTTAGGAGTTATATATTTTTTAACTTTTTAAATTTCTAAAAAAATATAAATATATTATTAAATTATATTATTATGTAATTAATTTTTAAAAGATTAAAAGTCACAAATATAATTTATTAATTATTAAATTTTAAATTTTATACAAATTATTGAAATTAAATAAAAAAATTGATTAAAAATAAAAGAAATAAGAATTAGCCATTTTTAAAATTGGATGATGTGACAACCTTAATTTATAATAAATTTGTTATGAATATTAAAAGTCATATATATTTTTTAACTTTTTAAATTTCTAAAAAAATATAAATATATTATTAAATTATATTAATGTATAATTAATTTATAAAGATTTAAAGTCACAAATATAATTTATCAATCATTAAATTTTAAATTTTATACAAATTATTGAAATTAAATAAAAAATTAATAAAAAAATATGGATTAGCCATTTTTAAAACTCGATGATGTGACAACCTTAATTTATAAATAATTTATTATGAATATTAAGAGTCATATATTTTTTTAACTTTTGAAATTTCTAAAAACTATTAATCAATGAATATTATTTAACTATATTAATATATAATTAATTAATAAAAAATTTAAAATCAGAAATATAATTTAGTTAATTAATATTATGAAATTATATTAATGTGTAATTATCTATTAGAATAAGATTAAAAGACAAATATAATTTTTTAATTTTTTAATTTTAATTTTTTTTTCTAAATTATTAAATTAAATAAAAAATTAATTTAGATAGAAAAAATGATGAGGTGGCAACCTTAAAATAATTCTATTTTTTTTTGGCTTTTATATAATAATATAGATATATAATTAATTAATTCTATTTGTTGATAATCAAAATTTTAATTCAATAATAAATTATATGCTATAATTTAAATTATAAATTATATATAATTAAGATTTAAATGTATGAATTAATTATATTATTAAGATATAAATAATCAATCATTCCTAAATCATAAATTCTAAATAAATAATTCTTTAATTATAACTAACATTTACTAATTATAGCTCATAATTCAATTTATTAACTAATTATTAATTTCTATCAATTAAATACTAAAATTAATAATAATTAATCCTATTTAATTATATATTTTTATTTAATTTATTTTATATTTTTTTCTTTGGTCACTAGAAAATTCACTGTCACTAGATGTTCGCCGAATTCTGTCCAAACAAAAATATGATTCAAAATTTTTAAATAATATATCAAATTGAAGATTATAAAGAGAGAGTTCAAAAAATACTAGTCTCACAAAAAAAAAGAGGTTAAAAACAGTTAAAAGTTGGCCCGAAAGCTGTTGCCAGAGTGAGTTCTAGACCCAACTTCAGACAGTGAGTGAGCTCAGCTCCAGTGTTAGATGGTGATTCTGGTGGCGTTGCAACCGTCGGAGGATGGGCTTCTAGTCGGTATGGGCGGTGACAATAGACGGTAGTCAGACGGCGGTAGATTAGAGGCGAAACACAAACTTCCCTCTCTCTCTCTCTCTCCTTTACTCATTCTCTCTCCTCTTTCTCAATTTCTTATAACTTCTCTCTCTCCTCTATTAGATAATTAATTATCCCCTCTCATTATTAATACAACTAACACACTCACTAATAATGCTTCATACAATATTATATGGGTTTGGTATAATGCACACTAATAATTCAACTTTAATTATTTTATTATTTAGTTTTTTTGTTAGCAATTATTATCATTATTATTATCACTTTAATTATTAAAATCAATAAATTTTACTTTAAATTATTTATTTGTTTATTAATTAACATTATTATTATTATTATTGTATATTATTTTTTACAAGATATTACATTATTGATGTTAATATAGGTTTATCTTGAAAACTAAATTTAAAAAGTTTTAAAATATACATGTATATATGTTAATTTATTTTAATTGTAGACAATTATAAAAATTTTATTTTCTTAAAATGCCAAAGATTAAATAAATGTTTTTTAAATACAGTCGAATGAATTAGATGATAATATAAATATTATCATTAATATTATTAAACTATGAAAATAAATAAACTAAAACAATATAATTTAATTGTATATTAATATATTATAAATATTTAGTGAATTTTAGACATCCAAATTATATTGAGTCATTGAAAATATTATTAGAGGATAAAGATGGCAATACTACAAAAAAGGGAATTAGCGAAGGAAAAATTCATCGCTAATTCAATGAAATCCGTCATTAATTGTAGCATCTGTAGCTATATCGACTGTCATTAAAAAATTTCCTACTGTAATTTTCGTCACTAACTATAAATATCCGTCGCTGATTTTTCAGTCGTCTATTTATTTATAGACATATTTTACAACGAAAATTCCGTCGCAAAATCCATCGCAAAATTTATAATTATTTTTTAAAAAAATATTTTTTGAAAATAAATAAATAATTTTAAAGAAATAAAATAAAGAAGCTAAAAGGAGTGATAATATTTTAATAGAAATTGGGTTTCACAATTGGAAAAAGCGATAGACAAGTTTAATGAATATGTTGGCGGTCTAAGTACTACACACAATAATACTAGAATGCAATATATAGGTTTCAAAAATTAAAGAAAAAGTGTGTCTCATGTCTTATCTTCTCATTGTAAGGAGCTTGAGGTTTCTTACCATACTCGTTTGGCCGTTATTATTGATTGCATTTGTTTCCTTCTAATACAAAGGTTGGCTTTTCGAGGGCATGACGAGTTAAGTAAATTCAATTCAGCGGGGTAATTTTCTTTTACTTCTTAGTTGGTACAATGAACGTAATATTGATGTTGAGAATATAATTAACTCAAATGCTCCTGGAAATAACAAACTTACTTCTCCATTAATCCAAAAGCAAATAATGAGTGCTTGTACATTAGAGACGATAGTAGCCATTATTGAGGATATTAGAGATAACTTCTGCTCTTTATTAATTGATGATGTTTGAGACAATTTATTGAATGATCAAATGGGTGTGATATTGAGATATGTTAATAAATTGGAAAAAATGGTAGAACGATTAATTGGAGTAGTACATGTGAGTGATATATCTGCTTTGCCTTTAAAAAGTGCACTTGATGATTTTTAACGAAACATGGGTTATCAATAAGAGGAATTAGAGGTCCAGATTATAATGGGGCTTTTAACATGTGAGGTGAATTCAATAAGTTAAAGACCTTCATTTTAAATGAAAATCTCTGGGCAATGTACATTCATTGCTTCACTCATCAGCTCCAATTAGTGCTTGTTGTAGCAGCAAGGAACAATATATTTGTGAGTAATTTTTTATTATGTTGAAATGATTACGAGTATTATTGGAGTTTCTTGTAAGAGGAGGGTTTCTCTCCGTTAAAAACAACATGATGAAGTAGTTCAGAGACTAAAAAGTGATGATATTCAAACTGGAAGAGGCCTGCATTAAGAAACAAATTTAGCTCAACCTGGTGTTACACGTTGGGGTTCTCATTATAACACAATTGTGCGTCTTCTCTCTATGTGGTGACCCGTGAAAAAAGTTCTTGAGAATATTTATGAGGATAGTTCTTATCAAAGAAAGCGAGGGTTGTGGGCTTGATTGATAAAATGAGAAGTTATGAATTTATTTTCATTTCTTTCTTAATGAGAAGACTATTATGAATGATAAATGATCTATCTCGAGCCTTATAAAAAAAATGATCAAAATATTGGTAATGCAATTTATTTTATTACAACTATTAAACAAGAATTACAAAGCTTCAGGAAGAATGAATGTGATAAATTATTGGAAGATGTTAACAACTTTTGCATAAATCATGATGTCACAATACCCAATATGGAAGATAATGTAGGTCATCTACGTTCTGAGCATGCTGACACTCCTATTACTTATTACCACTACTTTCGAGTGGAAATATTTTATTAGGTACTTTTTTTTTGTAATAATATATTTAACTATTTATTATGCTACAACCTAATATTTTTTCATTCATTTCTAAGTTATTGATTTCATTCAATTTTATCATATAGATGTTGTGTATATGCTATGTATTTATTATCTAAGTTATACGTATTTTATGTAGAAGTTGAATGCTATGTAAATAGTATATGGATATTGTGAGAATAAAAAATTAAACAAATATTAAAAATATTATGTAGATGTGCACTAGATGTTTAGTAGATATTATAGATATTTTTTGTATTATTATTTGTGTATTTATATATGTTTTGTATATATTGTGTATATATTTATTTTTTTTTGTGTATTTTTAGAATATGAAATAAAAAATATAAATAAAACAAAATAAAAATTAATGCAAAATATAATAAGTGGAAAAAGTTTTAGCGTGTTTTATACTTTTTGAAAACCACAAATTTCAACCCGTATTTTTGAAATCTGAAACACAAAAGAGGGTAGAAAATATAATTTCCTCTTTGTAACTTTTTGCACACCCCATCAAATAGCTCCTAGAAGCAAGCCTCCTAACTAATGTCATCTAAGAAACAAACTTTCATTAAGAGAATGAAGAATCGAAACTCGAAAGATTTGTATAATACAAAACTGCTTTAGTATTTTTTATTATTTTTAAACAAAAAAAAATAAATCTGTAATACTCTACAATAACAACAACAACAAAGTATTAATCCCAAGTCAATTGGGGTTGGCTATATGGATTCTTCTTTTTCATTCAATACGATTTAAGGTTGTCTCTTTTGGTAGATGTAACATCATAAAATCATTTTAGACTACCTTTGACCAAGTCAGTTTAGGCCTACCCATGCCTCTCTTGTAATACTCTGCTTAAGTAAAATTAAACTAAATGAAAATATGTAAAAACAAATTAAAATTAAGACTCAAAGCCCAATTGAAGTTGGCCCAAATAAAAGAAAAGGTGTTAGAATAAGCCCAAAATTAAAATAGATGATGGATATCTTAAAGTAAGCCCAAATACAAGTTAAAAGCCCAAATCAAAGTCATATTTTTCTAAAGTCCAAAAGTGAAATATAGAGTACAGTAGCATGAGATATAAGAAAAATTGACACCCTCAATTATATTTTTAAAAATTTTTACTTTTTAGCAAGGGTATTTTAGTCATGTTATTATAAATCTATAATAAACCCATTATAAATTATATAAAATTTATAAACTCATTATAAACTCATTGTAAACTATAAAAATCTAGTATTTTTATAAATATTTTATAAATTCTGATATTTTAGTAAATAGTTTATAAATATGATAAATTTAAAATTATTTTTAAATTTTCTTGTATTTTTATTAAAAGCCTGAGAAACAATTATCTTTAACTATAATAAAATGAAATAAAGTATATAAATATATAGTAAAAAAATAATAATTTCGGCATAAAAGAAATTAATTGGAAAATGTAAAAAATGGAACTAATTAATTGAAGCTACTTAATTAATTAATTAAAGTGATCTGCATAAATAAAAAATTAGGTGGGAATTTGGAATGAAAGGAACCTTAAAGCCCCACAAATATATATATATATATATATATATATATATCGGCCCAAATTGTATATGTATGAATATATGTATGTTGTGGTGATTGCCAACTATGCAAGACAACATTATTAAGCCACCTCTTAAAACTATCATTTCATCACCTCAAATTATTATCATTTCAATCATCCTCCACCATTGATGAAATAAAGGCCTAGAATGAAGAAAGGTGTTGGTTAGGATGATGATAGGTGCTAGCCTGCATGAAATGTCTAACAAATGGTGAAGTGGGTAACAAATTGATGGCAAAAATTGAAGAACTTTTACTATAAAAGGACTAGCTTTTGGGAAGCCCATTTCCTAGTTCTTTCTTCCAAAACCGTACACCCCATTGTAAGCCAAAATTCAATAGTTGAAAGAAACACTCAACCAATAAAACTCTAAATTTGTTAAATAAGAAAAGCCAAGAAAGGTAAGCATCAAGAATCAATCTAATGTATATATAGTTATGTAATTTTAATTTAAAATTAAAACATGGTTTAATCTTATACATATATATATATGTATATGTATGCTTAGAGAAAATAGCAAGTTTGTAACTTCAAGTTGGTGAATTATTGAGCTAAGGATTTGGAAGCTAAATATCTTGGCTAACACAAAGGTGATTGTTCCAAAGATCCTAATTTAAAAACTTTAGAAGGATAATATAAATGGAAACTCACTTATAAATTAAGATTTATATTTGATTTAATTAAGAAATAAGTTAAATTTAAGATTTGATGTAAACTATATATGAAGTAAACGAATGAACTATGGGTATAATAGTTGCTAGAATTTTTGTTTATGATATGTGAAGAAATTCTTTTCAAACTTTTAGATTAATCTAGAGAGGTTCAATGAGCATGAAATTTTTCTTGAGAGTTTAGCTATGTGTTAGTAGTTGGTGTATAAAGTTTCATAATTTTTAAAGATAATTTAATATGAAAGAAAAGTAGAAGAACACAAGCTGTCATGGTTGTACCATTAGAGCAAGAATTTTAGGGTTTAAGATACTTAATTAGAAAATATAGTAAAATAATCCAGAAAAATATGAAATTATAGATACACGCTTATATATATGTTTAGAATATATGGTTAAAATTACATGAATTTTAATGAAGTATTAATTATGAAACTAAAATCAAAATGTGATACTGCCAGAGCTAGGATTGAAAAACTAGAATTTATAAGGTCACTACAAAAAAATACGCTATCTGCAACGGACAGAATCCGTAGCAAATCCATCGCAAAATCCGTTGCAAATCAAGTCTTGCGACCGATCTGCGACCGATACGATCCGTTAATAAAAAAGGAGTCGCAATTTTCAATTTTGCGACAGGCCGTCGCAAATTGCGACGAATTTGCAACCACTCGGCGGTTGCAAATCTCGCGCTTAAATTTTCGCGGGTAAAGGGCAGCCATCGCAGATTCCGTCGCAGATTCCGTCACAGATTTCCGTCGCAAATTCGTTGCAGATTTCGTCGCAGATTGCCGTCACAGATTCCGTCGCAGATTGTCATCGCAGTATCTGTCGCAGATTTCGTCATAGATTTCAAATATCCGTCGCAGATTCATAGCAAATCCGTAGTAATTTAATATTGATTTTTATTGGAACTATTTGTATTATCAATTAATTTTATGAGAACTTTATAAATATACTTGGAACATTTAAACACAATCTAAAAAAACACTAATTACATTGATAAAAATAATTCTTTTATTAATCTTCAATAGAATAAAATATTTTACAATTTAACTATACAAGTGTTAAGAACACTACTATAAATAATCTATCTTGAAAATAACAATATAGATCTTCAATTATCATTTTTCGCAAATTCATTCACATCAACTATTGTCTGAACCGCTGGCGCCGTTGCCTGCAACCAGAAGAAATAGAAATTTTATTTTATTAGAACATATCAATAATTTTGCTTTTGCTTCTCATCACATACGAACTAATTGTGGCTGCTCTGGAATAATAATAAGACTTAACTCTATACTGAATCAGCACACATTTTATTTTCTTATAGATAAAAAATGTTCCTTTCCTTTTCTTCAAGTTCAACCAATAATAAGCATAATAATGAATTAATGATAAGTTTATCACTTTATTCCATTCCATTATTGATTTAGGATTTGTCTTGTAAACATAAAATTTGGCTTACAGAGTCACAATCAGCTAAGAAAAAAGATTGGTATTTGTAAACTCTCCAGGCAAGTAGAGGGAATAATAGAAAAGCTTTACCATGAGAGAGTTTCAGTGAGACATTTCATCGAGCATCTTCCACACATTTTCAGAAGTTTGGAGAAACCAAAAAGATTCAAAATGATTACTAAATTCTTGCACCAGGCTAGCCCTTTTTTAGCAAAACATAAAACAATGTAGCATTATTAATTCAAAGCAGAACACTTTGACAAGACAAGATACATAAAAACAAACAAGCAGCACCAAAAGTGCAAAAGTAGAGACAAATGATAAAACAAAACATCATCACTTAACTTGAAGGATAGAACATACAGTTTGAATAATTGGGAGTAGAATGACAAAAGCAGCCACAACAACAGAGATAGGTTTTGAGAGAAAACCAAAAACCTGTAAGAAATATCCAAGATATATTCAAAAGATATTAGAACATAAACAACAATTTTATTTAAAGAATGGTACGAGAATAAAACAGAACACTTATAATTATAAGGTTATTGTTTGTTCCGTTATTGCAGCAAATTTAGGCATTGGTTCGTTCGTTGTTCTTTGCATTTTTTATAATTATATATCCTGTCATCCGAGACTGATCCATGAAAATCCTTTTGGAGCATTTTCGAGATTCTTCAGGCTTGTAGCAGGAGAAGTTGACAAGGTATACGGGCCGAGGACGAGTCATGAAATAGAGTGTAAATAGGAAAACAAGAAGTGTTGAGCAAAGGATCACTGATATGAGATTATATTGTAGATGCTCCCAAAGGGTATAAAAATCTTCAAGAGAAAATGTTGAAATCTGAGCAGCAATTACAACTACAAGAGGTGAAATGAAGAGGTACATTCCATGGGTGATAAGATAATGGTAGTGTGAGCGGAGATTTTCACCCCCACTCCCGGTGGAATGGTTCTTGCGACTTCGGCACTGTTTAGGCTTGGGGCCTTAGAGGACACGGACCTAAGTCAGGAGAAAATGGAGTCGCCACCCGGACAGGCTGGAAAAAAAAAGGGTGGATGACTCGATTCCTAAGGAATCCCCAACCCCCTAATGGGTTCGGAAAGTTGGGTACGTGTGGGGAAGGTGAGAAATGGCCCAGCACCCCCACAACGCCCGGTTCATTGGAATCGGCCTCCTTTACAGGTCTTAATATTATAAAATTCTTAAATATAATAACATTATCCATATTACACACAATAAAAAAAAGCATCATTATATTAAAATCAAAGCAATGTCCAAACAAAACAAAACAAATAAATGGACACCCATCCAAGGATGGAAACATGTCCTTACATTACATGCCTAGATGGGACACCCACCAAAAGGTAGAAACATGCCCTTTACATAAGTTCTAAAATAGAAAAGAAAATTAATTACATGATGTTTAACTAATAAGGTACCCACCAAGTGGAAACATACCTCTTACATCTTTTGGAAGTCTAAATTGATTGATAAAAGTAAATATCCATTCATAATAAATAAATCATTCATCAAAGCTATTAACCAAAATATAAAACAAACATCCATCCATGATAAATTAAATAAATCAAGTATTAAAATTAAATAAATTAAAGCATAAGAAATAAATCAAGGTATAAATAAATATGGAATTGAATAAAACAAATAAAAGTTCAAGTATAGCTACTATTTCTATTTAGGGTTATTTATCTCATGTGTTAAGGCTTTGGAAATTCTAAAGTTTAAGCTACTGTGACTTTTTAGGTAATTATAATAGATTAGGTTTTATGTTTTTTAAAGGTTGGCAAGACACTTTGATTAAACAAATTAAGATTTGAATGATGAAATAATAAAACTTGAGTTTTAGACACTTTTGAAATATTTTTAATTCATGATTTTAAATAATGATTTAAGCTACTGTGACTTTTTTGACTTTTTTATGTTTTTATGTTTTTTATGTTTTAAAGGGCTTAAAGTTTAGAAAAAGTTAGGGTTTAAGGTTTTAAAGGGTTAGGGTTCATTATTTTAGGTTTAAAAGATGATTTTTGGATTTTAGGCTTTGAAATTGGGTTCTCGACTAATGTATAATTTTTAGGGTTTTAAAAAAAAACAATTTGATATTTTATGAGATTTTATGTATTTAAACACATGGATTGAAGTTTTTATAAGTAGAAAAGATGTTTTTTAAGGTTTTTTTGAGTGAAAAAGAACCTAATTTAAAATCTTAAATAAAACAAAATTTTATTTTGGTTTTGTTGAAAAATATGTTCAATGAGGGTTTTAAGGTTTTTAAGAAGAAAAAATAACAATTTTGAGTTCTTTTAGAAAAGAAAGTCACATTTTTAATGTTCTAATCTTGGAAAAATTAAGTTAAAGCTCTAAGATTTTGATTTAAAAAAACTTAAATTTTGAGGATTTTGCTATTGTAAAACATAAATCAAAAGAATTAAAACATACCTTCTTTTGTTGATTCTCCAAAAAATAACTCTTCTTGGATGAACTAGCTCCAAAGACAAGCTTTGATTCTCCTTTTTCTTCCTTGATTTGGTTTCAAATCCTAAAGTCACTATCTATTTTTTTTCTTCCTTGATTTGGTTTAATTGGTCCCTATTTATAGTGGTTTTTAGGTTGTTTATTCCTAATTAATTAAGGTAAGTAATATTAATAAAAAAAAAAGGAAATTAAAACCTAATTGGATTAGGATTCAAAAAAATTGCGTTGAAAAATTTTGCGCTGGCGAAAACTGTGCAGCCGGGCCCGTGGGCGTGCCAGCCCGCAGAAAATTCCTGCGGGAAGTTTTCTTCGTCTGCAGGAACCTGCGGGCGAAATAACTCGCCCGCAGCCCGACGGGCCCGCGCGACCACTTTTCGCTGCCGATTTTTTTCCGACTCTGATTTTTATTTTTATTTTTTATTTGTTTATTTTCATTTTTTATTAATAAAAATTAGATACTAAGGTAAAAATTATTTAATTAAAATTATTTTGGACCAATTAAACAACAAAAATCATTTTGGACTAAATAAAGCATATTGGATCGGATTGGGTCAAAAATTAAGGGTCTACAGTTTGCCCCCTGCTTGAATGATCTGAAACCTTAGTGAAAGAGAGTGAAAAGCAACAAAACTTAATTTTTGATATGGCGGCTTGTTTTGGGTTCTGGACCCGAGGATGACTCTAGGTTCTAGACCTAAGAAAAATTTGGGTTATGGACCCGGATTCGAGTTCTGGACTCGAGGATAATTCTAGGTTCTGGACCTAAGGGAAATTTGGGTTCTGGACCCGGATTCGAGTTTTGGACTCGAGAATAATTCTAGGTTCTGGACCTAAGGGAAATTTGGGTTCTGGACCCGGATTTGAGTTCTGGACTCGAGGATAATTCTAGGTTCTAGACCTAAGGGAAATTTGGGTTCTGGACCCGATTTTGAGTTCTGGACTCGAGGATAAATTTAGGTTCTGGACCTAAGGGAAATTTGGGTTCTGGACCCAGTTTTGAGTTCTGGACTCGAGGATAATTCTAGGTTCTGGACCTAAGGGAAATTTGGGTTTTGTACCCGATTTTGGATACTCAATCCTAAACTAGACTTGGATACTCGATATTAATTTTGATTGGGATACTCGATCCTAACTGGATTTGGATACTCGATCCCAAATTGGATTGGGATACTCGATCCTAAATTGGATTCGGATACTCGATCCTAAATTGGGTTGGGATACTCGATCCTAACTTGATTTGGATACTCGATCCTAAACTTGATCCTTTGAGATAGGGTCTTCACCCTTGAAAATGGATCTTCATCCTTTGAGATCGGGCCTTCACCCTTGAAAATGGATCTTCATCCTTTGAGATCAAGTCTTCACCCTTGAAAATGGATCTTCATCCTTTGAGATCGGGTCTTCACCCTTGAAAATGGATCTTCATCCTTTGAGATCGAGTCTTCACCCTTGAAAATGGATCTTCATCCTTTGAGATCGGATCTTCACCCTTGAAAATGGATCTTCATCCTTTGAGATCGGGCCTTCACCCTTGAAAATGGATCTTCATCCTTTGAGATCGGTTCTTCACCGTGGAAAATGGATGTTCATCCTTTGAGATTGGGTCTTCACCCTGGCTTCAGCTATTTTAGTTGGATTGGTCTTTTGTCTTTTGCACCTTCATTCTTTTGAGAGTTCTATTGTTCCATTCTTTTGTTCTTTCTTTTTGCAAAGATTTAGTTATTTTTAATTGGACCTTATATCCTCTCCTTGCCCCCCTACGTGGAAAAATATTTGTAAGTGAGTTTAAAAATATTTGGTATATAAACCCAAAAAATTGAAAAGGAGAAACTTTGCCCCCTGTGTAGGCTCAAACCAAAGATTTTTTCTATGCAAGCTTTGATTGATATTTTTGCCGTCTTGTTCTTCGCATAAGCACGCATTTCTTCTCTTTGCAAGATTACTGGAGGTTTCTCAAGCAATGGGCTTTCTATGCCCCCCTGATTTGATATCTTCTTTTGATTGCTTGCTGTTCATTTTGACAAGGAATAGACAACACAAGACAAGAAAGTGTGATGTGACATGCTCATGTATGCATGATATGCATGAATAATACTTACAGTCGTTCCATCGACTCACAGACCGGGGTGATCAGCAGAAGTGTTCTCATTGGTTCTGTTTTGATGCTTGTTCAAGTCTTGCATTGGAATGATAGAAAGCTTTGCATTTGTGGCTTTTATCTTCAAGATGATGAAAACATGAGTGGTGGAGACCCCAAGCAATAGAGTTAGGGATACATCCATATCAAACTATATTTCAGCATGTCGGTTGGTAGTTTCTTCATAACTTTGCCAATAATCATTTCCTTTGCCCAATGTGTCCTTTGGAGGTTCAACATACTTCCCTTAACTTGAAGGCTTTGTATGACAAAACATTTTTTATTTGATTTTTTGAATTTTAATTTTGAAATCAAATGTTGGCTTTGCCAAATCAATGTCAATATACCTCAGGACTTGATTTTCCAAACTAACATATCTATAACATGACAACCCTAGTTACCGTACTTAAACTCAGGAATCATTTCTATTTAAGCAAGAACTGTTGCACTTCAGATAGACACATACACATTACTTGGCCAAAGGTCTCATTGAGTTTAAATACTGTCTATCTCATATGCATGCTTATCCAAACTATCTCCACTAATAGACTCTACCTACCAAGAGAGATCAACAGGTCTTTGATAGGCTTAAAATGGGGTCTATGAGGGAAACAGGCTTAAGTGAAGGCCATTTTGAGATTGGAGCTGGTGTGACACAATGGACAAACCTTCACACTACAAATTTCTTGTTGGAATTTTAGGCAGCTTAGAGGCAACCTTGCTAGACTCCAAATTTCTTCTATCTTCCTAGCATTAATTTGGATCTTACTAGGACAGTTTTTGCCCTTGCAAAAAGTTTGGTTCCCAAATTCATTTCTTTTCTTCTTCTCCCTTTTCTTTATTTCTCTTACTCTTCCCTTTTCTTTCTCTTTTTGTCCTTCTTTCTTGTTGGACTACAGAACTTTCAAGAACTGGGTGGTCTTCCTTCTTTTCTCCAATTTTAATTGAATCTTTGGTTGGGTGGACCAACTCTAAAAAAGTCTTTATGAACCAAATAGAAGCCTTTTGTTGCTTTAGGTAAAAGAGAACTCAGTTGGCTTTTTGAACCATTTTGGGTTTTTTCTTTTTTTTTTACTCTTTGTTCTTTTTCCTTTCTTTTTCTATTGATTTTTTTTCTTGTTTTTCTTTCTTTCTCTCCTTTTTTGTTTTTGGTTCTAGCTCAAACAGAGTTGTCTTATTTGTACCAACTTGGGCTTCCAATAATGGATGAGTGGAGTAACATAAATCTTCTTTAATAGGGATAAATCATTTGTTACTCTGATATTGTCTTGATATATTGGAGATATTAGGAGAACTTCAACTACCCTTATGGTCTTGAGAACTTCAACTATCCACATGATCTTGATTAATCATTGCTTTCTTTGATCTTCTTGCCTATTCATCTTAGTGATCATAAGACTTGTCAAAAGTATCACAACAGCTCAAGATAGGTTGTTGAGGTTATATGCCAATGAAAAGAAAGCTAAAATTTTATGAAGGCTCAAAGGGACAACTAGGGATTGATATTTAATAGGGTGGATACTAGATGTTGGCTTATCAAACAATGCCTAGATCATTTCTCCCTTAAATAAGCAAAGTTTAATTTCGCCTCGAAAGTTTGTCAAAGCATGTTCTAAGACTGACTAAGACCTAGGCAAAGATAATTATGCAGGAGCCCTCTCTAAGTAAGCATACACAACTCAATGCTATAGAGCAATTCCCTCATCTAGTAAAGTCATTCGAGTCATGATGCCTAGACACATTAATTTATAAACATCAAGCTAAATTCCTCATTGGTTGAGCACCAAAATGAACAAAGACCAACAAAAATTTTGATGAAAGTAATTTATTCAAAGCAATTTTAAGTTTGAAAAGCACAATAGTTCAAAATATTAAAGAAAGTAAAATTGAAAAGCAACATTCAAGCTAAGGAAAGTTTGTTGAGTTTAAGCTTCTTTTTCTTTCATATCTTCAATATCCCCATCTTGAAAGGATGATAAAATAAAATCTTCTTCCAATCCTTTTCCCACCATGAAGGTTGCCGGTCGAGGTACTCTATTGAACCATGGTAATGGATTGTCTTTGGTGTTGGGCTTATCCAGCTTGGGTAGCTTGCCACTATCAATCAAATCTTGGATCTCATGCCTTAATCGAGTACATCTATCAGTCTCATGTCCTTGAGTCTGATGAAATTGACAAAAAGCCTTAGTATCAAATTTTGGGGGTAATGGACTAGGTAAAGGTCGAGGAGTCAAGGGTTGTAACAATCCCTTCCTTTGTAGCTTATTGAGAACCCAAGACAGTGGCTTCCCCAGATCTGAAAACTGCCTCATTCCTCTTTCACTAGCGGCATTAACATCAACTTCTTTTTGTGTGCTTTGATTGCCCGATTGGTAGTTCCCTTTCTCATTCCTTTTTATTGAAAAGCGATTCTTCTCCCTTTCCCACTCTTCAATTTGTAGACCAGCTTGGAGAAGATCTTTGAAATCACGTATGAGTGTATGAGACATCCTCTCACGAAGATTAGGTAACACCCCTCTCACAATCATCCTTATTTGATCAGATTCATCGGGTCTCTTCTTGAGTAAAGCAGCTTTGTTTCTCCATCTCTTGACATAGTCTACAAAATTATCATTCGGCTTTTGCCTAATGGATTCCACTTCCATCAAGGTAACTTCCAATTCAACATTATATCCATATTGTTGGATGAAGGCTTTGTAAAGTAGATCCCAACTCTTTTGTGTTCCATCATCCAAGGTATTGAACCAATTTTGGACAACAGGGTCCAATGAGAGCATGAAGTACCTTAGAGTTTGAGCCTTAGTGGCTCAAGCAGACTGCATGGCAGTGATATACTGCTTCATATGGAGATGAGGATTTCCGGTACCATTGTACTTAGCAAAGGAAGGCATCTTGAATTTGTATGGGACTTCTTCATCTAGCTCAAATAATTTGTCAACTTCGGACATTTCTTCAGTTTTCAGCTTTTTCTCAAATTTCTTTTCTAAATCAGCAATCATCTTTTCAATATTAGATGCCTCAGTCTTTTCAATAGTTGCCTTCTCAACAACCTTTGGCTCTTTTTTGTCTTGAATATCTTGGTAGTATTGAGCCCAATCATCATCATCAATGATCACCTTATCATCATCAAAAGCTACTTCACTAACTTTAGTCTTCCCTTTGTCCTTTGGCTTCTTAGTGCTAGCAGAAGCCTCAGCATGATTCTCTAAGATTGCAGTCAATTGGTTCCTCATGGTCTCAGCTAGGGCCTCTTTTATTTCTTCCATCTTGGCATTGAGGGCCTCATCCACCATCCTTTGAATTTGTTCAGGCTCCATTGCTTTAGGTGAGCAAGTGATTGAGTCGTTGCTAGATACTTCGTCTCCGGCGTAGGTCAGATTGTCGTAAGCTTTTGAACTTTCGTAATCCAGGGCTGTGAGCCAGAGAGGATTAATAATATGAGATGCAAATGTATGCATGTATGCATGTATGCACAAACAATAGACAAACAAGGACAAATTAGGACGTTTCTTCCAACCTTATAACATCCACACACGAATGACGAGTCTCTTTTCCTAGGTATATGGTTAACCAAAATACCAACATGGGGTACCTTGCTTTCGAATAATTCCCTCGGACGTTTCAACCAATAGTTATATCCTTGAAAATGGAAATCAATCCATGATAATTCCCATTAATTAGGTTTTAATCCATTCAACCAACTAAAGTAGCTTTTATGCTATATTGGATTAAAATGAAATTAAGAGGCTTATTATAAATAGATTTCTCACTTGAAAAGAGGTAACTAGTGCTTCATGCCAAATACAAGCCCATGGTTAATTTATTCTTAGTGTAAACTATGCCCACAATTGATTTTTTGGTATTTCATAATTGACCTAAATATTTTTGCAAGCTCTTTGTAAGAAAATGTTGGGTGAAAATAGTTTTGTTTCTAAGCCCATTATAAAAGATTTTAGAAAAATGGATTTTGGGCTTAGTATTTGGGTCATGAGCCAAAGAATTTTTAATTTGTTTTTAGAAAAGTCTTATGTCCAAAGACCATCTTGAAAAATTTTAAAAATAGTTTCGGTCTTTTGGATTTTAAAGAAAAATTTATTTTGAGCTTACAATATACTTAGGTCATATTAGAAAAAGAACAAACCAAATAAGCCATGATTTAAACCAAGATAAGTTATCCATAGTCAAACAACATGCATATGGGGTAAAACCTAAGGAAAGTAACTAGGCCAATTACATGAGCTTTAGTCTTTGGGTAAAAAGGCTTAGGTTCCCATAGCAAGTATATACCAAACGGTACAAGGCTATGAGTGATTATGCCATGCTCGATCTCCATACCTTGAGTGAAAGTATGATATCCCTTACATAACATAACATGGGTAACACGGGCGTCCTAACTCACGCACACAATGCAATCTAATATGATGCAATGGATAATATCATTATAAGAAAGAATAGAATAATATAAAGACCAACAGAATCAACTTCTCTTATCCCCAGTGGAGTCGCCACTGTGAGCGGGGATTTTTGCCCCCACTCCCGGTGGAATGGTTCTTGCGACTTCGGCACTGTTTAGGCTCGGGGCCTTAGAAAACACGGACCTAAGTTCGGAGAAAATGGAGTCGCCACCCGGACGGGCCGGGAAAAAGAAAGGGGTGGATGACTCGATTCCTAAGAAATCCCCAACCCCCTAATGGGTTCGGAAAGTTGGGTACGTGTGGGGAAGGTGAGAAATGGCCCAGCACCCCCACAACGCCCGGTTCATTGGAACCGGCCTCCTTTACAGGTCTTAATATTATAAAATTCTTAAATATAATAACATTATCCATATTACACACAATAAAAAGAAAAGCATCATTATATTAAAATCAAAGCAATGTCCAAACAAAACAAAACAAATAAATGGACACCCATCCAAGGATGGAAACATGTCCTTACATCACATGCCTAGATGGGACACCCACCAAAAGGTAGAAACATGCCCTTTACATAAGTTCTAAAATAGAAAAGAAAATTAAATTACATGATGTTTAACTAATGAGGTACCCACCAAATGAAAATATACCTCTTACATCTTTTGGAAGTCTAAATTGATTGATAAAAGTAAATATCCATTCATAATAAATAAATCATTCATCAAAGCTATTAACCAAAATATAAAACAAACATTCATCCATGATAAATTAAATAAATCAAGTATTAAAATTAAATAAATTAAAGCATAAGAAATAAATCAAGGTATAAATAAATATGGAATTGAATAAAACAAATAAAAGTTCAAGTATATCTACTATTTCTATTTAGGGTTATTTATCTCATGTGTTAAGGCTTTGGAAATTCTAAAGTTTAAGCTACTGTGACTTTTTAGGTAATTAAAATAGATTAGGTTTTATGTTTTTTAAAGGTTGGCAAGACACTTTGATTAAACAAATTAAGATTTGAATGATGAAATAATAAAACTTGAGTTTTAGACACTTTTGAAATATTTTTAATTCATGATTTTAAATAATGATTTAAGCTACTGTGACTTTTTTGAGTTTTTTATGTTTTTATGTTTTTTATGTTTTAAAGGGTTTAAATTTTAGAAAAAGTTAGGGTTTAAGGTTTTAAAGGGTTAGAGTTCATTATTTTAGGTTTAAAAGATGATTTTTGGATTTTAGGCTTTGAAATTGGGTTCTCGGCTAATGTATAATTTTTAGGGTTTTAAAAAAAAAACATTTTGATATTTTATGAGATTTTATGAATTTAAACACATGGATTGAAGTTTTTATAAGTAGAAAAGATGTTTTTTAAGGTTTTTTGAGTGAAAAAGAACCTAATTTAAAATATTAAATAAAACATAATTTTATTTTGGTTTTGTTTAAAAATATGTTCAATGAGGGTTTTAAGGTTTTTAAGAAGTAAAAATAACAATTTTGAGTCCTTTTAGAAAAGAAAGTCACGTTTTTAATGTTCTAATCTTGGAAAAATTAAGTTAAAGCTCTAAGATTTTGATTTAAAAAAACTTAAATTTTGTGGATTTTGCTATTGTAAAACATAAATCAAAAGAATTAAAACATACATTCTTTTGTTGATTCTCCAAAAAATAACTCTTCTTGGGTGAACTAGCTTCAAAGACAAGCTTTGATTCTCCTTTTTCTTCCTTGATTTGGTTTCAAATCCTAAAGTCACTATCTATTTTTTTTCCTTCCTTGATTTGGTTTAATTGATCTCTATTTATAGTGGTTTTTAGGTTGTTTATTCCTAATTAATTAAGGTAAGTAATATTAATAAAAAAAAAGGAAATTAAAACCTAATTGGATTAGGATTCAAAAAAATTGCGTTGAAAAATTTTGCGCTGGCAAAAACTGTGCTGCCGGGCCCGTGGGCGTGCCAGCCCACAGGAAATTCCTGCGGGCGAAATAACTCGCCCGCAGCCCGACGGGCCCGCGCGACCACTTTTGCTGCTGATTTTTTTCCGACTCCGATTTTTATTTTTATTTTTAATTTTTATTTGTTTATTTTCATTTTTTATTAATAAAAATTAGATACTAAGGTAAAAATTATTTAATTAAAATTATTTTGGACCAATTAAACAACAAAAATCATTTTGGACTAAATAAAGCATATTGGATCGGATTGGGTAAAAAATTAAGGGTCTACAGGTAGCCCAACTTCACATACTTTAGCTTCACAGATTTTTTGAAATCAGGAAGGTTTCTTGATGATGAGGGTGAGATCAAAGGTGTGGTTGGTTTTGGCTCTGTCATCGCTCCCCCTTTTAAAGAGGTCCAATTAATTTGGTGAGAACTAAGAATATATGTGAACGAAGATAAACAATATAGTCAATTTCAAGCAAAAAGAGAATAAAAAGTGAACGAATAAGTCAAAACTCTAAAAGATGCTACAATCTTGGCATAGTTCAAATCTGAAATTCACTTCCAAAATGACTTTCCAGATTTCCAAAATGACTTTCTAGATTTCCTTGTCTTTTATCTCAAAATCTGAAATTCAATTCCAAAATGACTTTCCGGTTGTCCTTTTCCTTCACTTATCTTATCTAACTTTTCAGAGCAGAAAAATTAAAGTTAATTTTATTTATCCCTATATCTATAGATATAAAGTTCTTTGAGCAATGAACGATCTAGTTCCATTCATATTAACAAAAACAAATACTGTTTTACTATAATTTGACAAATATCCCTCCTTTTTGTGCTAAACCCAGTATTTAACTTGATTACAGATCAAATTTAGCTGAAACAAAACAACCCCCAGAACAGAATCTCACAGAAAAAGCAAAACTTTCATGCAGTTAGAAAAATCATAGTAGCGGATAAAGAATTACAAATCAAAATCAAGATCACCATTTCATATAATTAAAAAAATCAATTAAAAAAATCCAGATCCAGAAAGAATTATCAAAAAGAAAAAAAAAACAAATCAAACAAGGCCAAAATGACATTGCCAAACAGAGCAAATACGAACAAGAAAACAAACCTTGAATGGCAAATCCGAGACAGATCGCTTGAATATCCAAGGAAAGGCCAAAGAAAGGAAGAGAAAGAGAAACAAAGAAGAAGCTAGTTGAGAACGGCAGCCAAATGAAATGATATATAAAATGTGAAATTGAGAATTATTATTATTAGCACTCTTTAAAAAAATAAAATAAAAAAAGTTCGAATCTTTGTGTGGTCGAATATATGATTAAATTATGAAAATTAAAAAAAAAAGCAAATAATAATAAGATATAGAATAGAATAGAAGAGGAAGAGAATTAAAGAAAAGGGCGATGAGAAATGGGAATATATAGAGATGAAAAGGGGACAGTAAAGGTAGCGAATTGGACGCGCTTTGAGGTTTCAACTGCTCTGCTGGATTGGCGAGGACGGTGATAGTGAGAGGCTGGCTTGAAGATAGATGGTCGGAATGCGTTTGCGATGAAGATAGCGGCGAGCAGGCTGGATTTAGCGATGAAGATGGTGAGAGGCAGCTGCTAGTTTGGGAAATGGATTCAAGGTTAGGTTTAATTTAGAGTTTCGTTGTTTCAATAAATTGAGAAATAAAAATAAAAAATAAATACTAAAATATTTAATTTAAATAAATAGAAACTAAAATAAAAACGGGCGTATAAATGAATGAACAGCTTCCTAATTTTCATTTATGCTTTTTTTTTATTTTTTTTTATTTTTTATTCTCGGTGTATTGAAATTTTACAACTTTACCCCAAATGTATATTAATTTTTAGAAAAAAAAAATAAAACTAAAATTATTTGAATAATTTCCTCAAAAAATTATCTGAATAATGATCATATTAAAATAACTTATTTATACATTTAATGAAATATTTTATTAAAATTTCTAATCATGTAAACTATTTGATAAAAAATTTATTTTCTCATAATTTTTTTTGACTGAATAAGATAACATAAAATAAATTTATTTTCTCATAAGTTTTTCTCATAATATGAAATTAAAATTCAGGAACGAGTAGATCAGTTCTCACAGATAAAATTCCCTTTCAGTTTTACGACGGAAATTTGCGACGGCTATTTTTTGTCGCAAATTTGCTACGGATTTGCCACCGCTTTGCGACGGATACATATATATATAGTCAAATCTTATTTCCGTCGCAAATCCGTAGCAAATGGGTAGCAAATTTGCAACGAATCTGCGACCAATCTGAGACGGTAAAAATTTTCCGCAAAAATCTTCGGCGGGAGTAATCCTCGCCAACTTTAGCGACGAAACTTTGTGACGAACAAAAATCCGTCGCAGATTTATTACGGATTTGCAACCGATTTGCGACGGCTTTCTCAAAATTCCTTCAACTTGTTATTCTGTAGCAAATGCGTTGCAGATCCGTCGCAAATTTGCGACGGAAAGTTTTCGTTGCAGATTTCCGTCGCAAATGCCGAATATTTTTGTAGCCGGTTAAGAAAATATAATTTAAAAAATATAGTAAATAAACTTATAAAATTCTATAATTTTATATATAAGTTTTTATATATGTTTAGGTTATTTTTTAAAATTTCAAGAATTTTGATTAAGGTTTGATACCAAAACAAAATGGATAAACATGTACTACCAGAGAAAGTGTTAAGGGAAAAGAATTTGTAAGTTTGAAAAACCTAACTTTTAATATAGTAAAGGAACTTAGAAAAAAAATTTAAAATTTAAAATATAAGTTTATATATGTGTTTAATACTTATTTTTAAATCTGTATAATTTTTAAATATGAATTTAATACCAAGAAAGAATTGGAGAAAATGAGATTACTAGAGAAAGTAGTAATCTGACATATTTGAATGATTAAAATATAAATTAAATTTTATCTAGCTAGTGGATAAAGAAAATTATAAAAATTTACATATGGATTTGTAGATGTATTTGGAGTTTTAATAAATTTTTAATCAATAATTATAAAAGATAATGTTAAGAATTGGTTAGAGTAATCGAGCATTACTATGCTAATATATTTCATTACTAAAGAAAATATAGCTTTGGTTAAACAAAGATTTCATAATTAATTATGGGTAATTAAAAATTGAACTATATTTTGTTTTATTATAAGTAAATGACAATATTGAGTATCTTATATATGAATAAAAGAATTTACAGTTTAAAAGTTTTGTCAATGATAAACTTCATAATTGATTTATATCTGTCAAAGTTTAATAATTATTATTGATTTCTACCAGAAAAAGTAATTATTAAAATGACTAATTATTATTAATTGAGTTACTATTCTTAAAATAAGTTTTTGAAAATAATTTGATGATTTTTTCCATATAAAGTATATATAGATTTTAATATTGTGTTATTATTACTTAAAAGCAATTTCAAGTGGGAATTAAAGAATTTTAAAATTTATAAGATTATGGTATAAATGTATATTTTGAAAAATATAATTAAAAGTTTTTAAGTTAAAAATATGAAAAGACTTAGTTTCATGAGAATTCATTATAGAGGGTGTTTCTTAAAACTGGAGCTTTTCAGCTTACTGTGAATAAGTGATTTTTAGATTATAATCAAATTAAAAATAAGCAGTTAAGTGTTTCTGTAAACTAGTTAATAATCAGCTGATAATTAGTTTATAATCAGTTAAGTGTTTCTGTAAAATCAGCTTATAATAAGTTTTTAATTGCAGAAACTGTCAAAATGACTAAACTATCCCTGAATTTATTTATTGTATAAAAATAATTTTTTAAATGTCAATTCAAAATTTATTTTGCAATAATAATAATAATAATAATAATAATAAAATTTATTTAAGAAGAAACATAAAAGAATTTTGATGAGAACTAAAGTGTATAGGGTGGACTAATTTGAAATATTAAAGATTATGTAGGAATAGTATGATCTTTTACTTGGTCAAAACTGCTTAAAAAATAAGTGGTTAAGAAAAAGTAGCAAAGCCCAACTTTTAAAAAACTGATTAAAATCATATTATAATCTACTATTTAAGTTTTCAGAAACATTTAAATAAACAACTTAAAATCTAAAAACTGCTCATAATCAGTTTTAACCAGCTTTTAAGTTTTGAGAAATACCCTCATAGTTTACCAAATGAGGGCATGTGTTGAAAATAAAGGAGATAGTTAAGATTAAATATTTAAGAAAATTAAGAAAATTAAGGATGAAAATCATGTATATGAGATGGTTTATATACCTCAGTGGCGTACTTAAGAAATAGGCTAAATAATTATAAAGTCCCTGAGGTTTTGTATATTACACTAGTCAGTCTCTGTATTTTTAATATTTAATTTTTGCATCCTTCTATTTTTAAAAATTAAACTGTTTAATCCTTCTATTAATATTTTCATCCTAAAAATATTAGTCAATTACTTTGATATTATAAAATAATTTATTTGTTCTTTTCTTATATATATTTTTCTTTGTTATTTGTTAAGTCATGCTTATTTTTTACACATAATTTATATTATTAAAAGATAATTACACATAATTTATATTATTAAAAGATAATTTCTATTATTTTTTACACATAATTTACACATAATTTATTTTAATTTTATAAATATTATTAAAAGATAATTTTAAATAATATGAATAATATCTTTTATTATTTTGCAGACAATCTATATATATTATTTATTTTAATTTTATAGGTATTACTGAAAAAATAATTTCAAATAATACAAATAATGTCTTTTATTATTTTACGGACGATTTATATATAAAATAAAATTTAAAATGAAATAAACTTAATAAATAACAAAGATAAATATATATAAAAGAAGAAAAAATAAGTTATTTTTTAATATCAAAGTAGTTGACTAATGATTTTAGAATGAAAATATTGACAAAAAGACTAAATAGTTTAATTTTTAAAAACACAAGAAAGAAAAAATTAGATATTAAAAATATAAGGACTGACTAGTGTAATATGCAAAACTACAAGGACTTCATAATTATTTAGCCTAAGAAATAATAGTCTATATAAACTAAATATCTTATCTAAAGAGTTAGATAAGAGTAGTACATTGAGATACAAATATTTACTAGTGGAAGTAGTTATAAATGTTAAGCAAGACGACTATAAAAGATTAAGATATAATGCAATATTAATTAATCAGTTGAGAATATAGTATGTCTAAGAAATCAAGATGTGAAGAAATAAGTGATGACTGAAATTATTACTAATTCTAAGTAAATTTTACATCAACAGTTACTGCCATAAAAGCTAATTATTATACTGAGAATAGGAATTAAGGTAAATATGTTAAGTTATTAGAATATAAAATCCTAAAGATAAAGTAAGCAAATATTTGAAAACTTATATAATTAATTGAGGTATATTCCACGACAGAATAATACCTTATAAATTGATAAATCAAAGAAATAAATAATATGTTAAGTTAAGATAAAAGAAATAAATTCTGAATAATTAAAAGAAATTTATTCTGAGAAATGAAATATTAAAAGTAAATAGTTGTATTTTTATATTTTCTAAATAAATAGAAAATTTTATTCTGAGGAATAATAATAATAATAATAATAATAATAATAATAATGTGATAAATACATACATTTTTACTGTTTTTAAAATAAACTATGTTGTGTTGTGATAAGGCTTTCGGGAAATGTCTTTTGCGACTAACCCGATAACCTAGCTTGATTTCTTGATATTCATATTGGTAGAGCCTAACCCTAATTGGGGGGGGGGGGTGTTGTTTAACTAGGTAGTCTACACCGGTGTTCTAAAATGCACATAAGAAAAAAGTTACCGCCCTAATTACTGTGGCCTTTGACCTATCTGTTGTGGTCTCTGATCTAAGATCTTCGACCTACCTATTCTAATATGCCATATAAGCCCCTTTTTCTGAAAAATGAAATATATATTATGCTTAAATATGGATTTTATTATTATTGTTATGATTTATACTGAGTCTTGAGTTAACCAAGGGTTAATTATTTATTATCCGAATTTTTATTCCTAAAATTACCTATAATATTTCTAAACTTGTGTATCTGCATTTCTGAATCTTAAATTAAAAACATAAGAAAGTAATGGTAATCTCATATGCATTTCCCTTAAGATAGGTAAACATAAAAGAACTAAAAGTAAATAAGAATATTAGTATTTGGAAGTTAAATATAGAATAAATTATTGCTATCGGGGTCTGAAAGTTAAATACAGAATTAATTATAGTAGAAATTAAATATTAAGTGAGAAATCAGCTAATGAATACCTTAAGCTAAACCTACATTTAAAGTATACACAAATTCTAAGAATATGAGTATTCTGAGGAATAATAAAAACAAATTCATAAACATGCTAGGAATTCTAAACAAATATCCAAAAGCACAAGAAACTTCTTAAACTGGTATAAGCTACTAATCACTTAAAGTGAAAATTAAAGAAAACATAATAAGTCTGAACACTAATTGAGTTGCGGCTCACTCATCACTCGTTATTGTTTTAGTGTTGTTTTACAGATAGAGCAACTCTGATAATGATGGCACAGTGGTATCCAAGAGTAGCAAAAAAAAAAAAAGAAGAAGAAGAAGAAGACAACTAGGGAAACCGTGCTAATATGTAATAAAAGGAAAAGAAAGATAAAATATATACATTAATAGATGGAAAATATATGTAACAAATGTAAAAGAAAAAAAGTCTTAGTGAAATTTCAATGGTTAAATCTATTTTAATCTAAGTTTTAATAGGTTTCGGCATATTAAACTGATTTGAACTCTAGGACTGTCGCACCTCCAAAATCAGAGTATGACAAAATTTTAAAAAAAAAAAAACTAAAACTAAAAATATAATATAAAAGTACACTATGCATAGTTAATTTTACTAATTCATAAATATATATTATAAGAATAATTTATCACTAACAATCTTCTATTTCTTTTTTTTTGTAACTTCAAATTATTTTGTATTACAATTAAGTCAATATTTATAGCACATACATATAAAATAAATCTTTTTTTTAGAGTAAACATGTAAAATAAATCTTTTTTAAATATTTGATGGAGCCAAAGAAAAAAAAAATTCATGGCCAATCTAAAAATATGCAGATATTTATTTCCTTGTTTAAGTGTGGTAGAAATATCATATCAAGGCACTATTTTGACATTTTGTCTAGTTCAGTGAATATTTTGTTTCCACGTATGTGTTTCGTTTTATTTTTGGCAGTTTATTGCCAATTTATTCAATTTTTTTATTTGTAATAAGCATTTATGTACCCTTACATATATATAATGTACCCTTTTAGAAGGTGATGGATAATTTTCAAAATTCAATAATATTTCTAAAGAGAAACTTTTCTCTTTTTCCATGTCTATTACTTCGGCATTCTTAGACTAAATAGGTTAATAGCAAATTTACTTTCTTGTTCTTAACTTTTGCTACGTCATTTGGTATTAGAATCAGGTTCATTCTTGGATGATTATGGCATCACGAAGATAACGACGACAATGTATAGAGGAGGTTTATGAACGTGATCATATTGCCTACCTTGAGTCGAGACTTGAAAGATGATGGAGGAACGGATGAGACAAATGATGAATTGGATAACAGAGCATATAATTCAACTCATGAGAGATTAGAACAAGGATATTCCGAAAGGCAACCACAAACTTGATCCTGTAGAAGATTCGAAAACTTATGAGGAACTCGAAGTTGTGAACTCTTTTCATTAAGCTAGAACTGCTAATCAAACGGCACGAGATGATTATTTGTAGAATTATTTTGAAGAACTAGAATCAGTTTTTGATAAATATAATGATGAGATAGAGAAATTTGAAGAATTACAACCAGTTTTTGATGACTTTTATGAGAGGATATAGGAAATTAATGTTTCAACAGCATATGTTGAGTTCTTGATGGTGCAAAAAATGATGACAACAACAATCAATGAGAAAGAGGCAGAGGAACATGTTGGTAGGAGTCCTACAAATAATAGAATAAACCAAATAAATGAGAACATATTTGATGAAATATGTGAAATTGAAAATTTAGGGATCAATTTAATATATTCTTTACTTAACCAACCATTAAGAAGTGATCCGATTTGGGAATCATTTTAATATTCCGTTAAAATCTAAAAGCTATTCAAAGAGTTCAAGGAGTTGGTTAATGATGACTAGCCTAACAATTTACCATCTCTAAGGAGTACTGAACATATCATTGGATTTAGTATTTCAGTTATTGATTCTTCAGCACTACAAAACTCGAGGTCTAGTTTTTTTTTCCAAGAAAAGGAGAATGATAGAGCTAAAGAAAAAGAAAATAAGAATCCTAGTCAATCGAAAAACATGCATATATTTATTTCCTTATTTAAGTTTGGTAGTAATATCACTTCAAGGCACCATTTTAGCATCTTGTCTAGTTTGGTGAATATTTTGTTTCCATAATTGCATTTTGTCCTATTTTTGGTAGTCTGTTGCCAATTTATTCAGTTTCTTTATTTGTAATAAGGTTTTATGTACTTCTAACTCTATATAATGCAACCTTTTAGAAGGTGATGGATAGTTTTTAGAATTCAATAATATTTATAAAGAGGATCTTGCTCTATTTCTGTGTCTATTACCTGGACATTCTTAAACTAAATAGGTCAATAGCTATTTTACCCTCTTATTCTTAACTTTTGCTACATCTGTTGGTATCAGAGCCAGGTTCATTCTTGGATATAACACCACGAAGATAATGACGACAACGTATAGAGGAGGTTTATGAATGTGATCACATTGCCTACCTTGAGCAGCGAATTGAACAGATGATGGAGGAAAGGGTGGGACAAATGATGGATTGGATAACATAGCGTATGATTCAACTCATGGAACATCAACATAAAGAGATTTCTAAAGGCAACCACAAACTTGATATAGCAGGAGATTTGGAAATTGATGAGGAACTCGAGGTTGTGAACTCTTTTCATGAAGCTAGAATTGTTGATTAAGCATCGCACACGAGATGACTATTTAGAGAATTATTTTGAAGAAATAGAACACGTTTTTTTTATGAATATAATGATAAGATAGAGAGAGTTGAAGAATTACAACTAGTTTTTGATCACTATTGTGAGAGGATAGAGGAACTTAATGTTTCACCAACATATCTTAAGTTCTTGATGGTGCAAAAAATGATGACACCAACAATCAGTGAGAAAGGAGGCAAAGGAATTGGTTGGTAGGAGTTCTACAAACAATAGAATAAGCCAAATAGATGAGAACATATTTGATGAAATATGAGAAACTGAAAGTTTTGGAATTAGTTTAATATATTCTTTAATTAACCAACCATCAAGAAGTGATCTGATTTGGAAATCTTTTCAATATTCCACTAAAATCAAGAAACTATTTATAGAGTTCAATGAGTTGGTTAATGATGATTAGCTAAAAAATTTACCACTCTAAGGAGTACTAAACATATCATTGATTTAGTATTTCAATTATTGATTCTTCAACACTACAAAACTCGAGATTGACTTTTTTTTTTTAAGAAAGGGAGAATAATGGAGCTAAACAAAAAGAAAATAAGAATCCTAGTCAATCTAAAAATATGCATATATTTATTTCCTTATTTAAGTTTAGTACGAATATCATATCAAGGCAACATTTTAGTATTTTGTCTAGTTTGGTAAATATTTTGTTTTCATGTATGTGTTCTGTTCTGTTTTTGACAGTTTGTTGCCAATTTATTCAGTTTTATTATTTGCAATAACAGTTTATGTACCCCTAATTCTATATAATGTAACCTTTTAAAATGTGATAGATGATTTTTAGAATTCAATTATATTTCTAAAGAGAAACTTTTTTCTTTTCTTGTGTTTATTACCTGGGCATTCTTAAACTAAACAGATCAATAGCAAATTTACCCTCTTGCTTTTAATTTCTGCTACATCAATATACTACTCATAAAGATATCCAAATATACATACATAATATAAATTTCCTAATAAAAATAAATAATTGACAAAGAATATTATAAGTTTGACATATAATAAACATTTGAAATATATTTATATTTTGTATCACATAATTGATAAAGAATATGGTACGTCACACATCATACTAAGTCTTACTATGATATATATATATATATATACTTGTCACAATTTCACAATTTCTTAAATTAATTTTTTAAAAATTTATATTAAAAAAATAATTAATATAAATTTAATCAAATCAACTAATATATAATATTATATGTAACATATATAAACATATAACAACATAAATCAGTTACATATTGATATTTTTTTTTTCAAATAAACTAATATATGTTATTATGTGTAATGTATAGAAACATATAACAACATAAAAAAAATTGTATACTGATATTTTTTTTGAACTGAATTGATATATGTTATTATATGTCACATATATGAACATATAACAGTATATAATAGCTATACACTAATATATTTTTTTTCAACTCTACCGATACATGTTATATGTAATATATATATATATAATCATATATCAGTTGTATATTGATATTTCTTTTACAAATCAACTAATATATATTATGATATATAACATATTTGAACATATAACATTTTATATAAGTTCTATATTGATATTTTTTTTGCAATCAACTAATATATGTTATTATATCAACCAATGTATATGTTGTTATATGTAGTATATCAACATATATTACTATGTATATTGATATTTTTTTGCATATCAAATGATATATATTATTATATGTAATATATATATATAATAGCATATATTAGATTGTATATTGATATTTTATTGCAAATTAAATGATATATATTTATAGGTAACATATATTAATATATAATAGTATATATTAATTATATATTAATATTTTTTTTGAAAATCAACTAATATATGTTATTATATGTAATAAATATAAACATATAATAACATGTATTAGTTTATATATTGATATTTTATTACAAAGCAACTAATATATGTTGTTATATACAACATATATGAACACATAATAATATATATCAGTTGTATATTGATATTTATTTTGGTAATAAGCTAATATATATTATTATATGTAACACATATAAACATATAACAATATATATTAGTTTATATATTGATATTTTAATATAAATCAACTGATATAAATTGTTATATATGAACATATAACATCATAAATCAGAATATGGATATTTTTTTTTCAAATTCACTAATATATGTTATTATATATAACATATATTAACATATACTAGTTTATATGTTGATTTTTTATTCCAAATCAACTGATATATATATAGTTATAAATAGATATATATATATATATGCATGAAAACATGAATTATGTTATATATTAATTTTTTAAAAGAAATTTTTATGGCATATGTTAAAATTATTTTAAATATATAAATTAAATAAAATATATAAAAATGTGTGTATAAAATGTAATTTAAAATTAATTACCTTAAATTATGTTTTAATTTTATTAATTATTTGTTTTTTAATTATATAAAATTTTTAAAATATTAATCCAAAAACTTTTAATTTTTAGGTTATTTTTGTAAAATGCGTTTTCCTTTTATATAGCAGATTTTTTCTGTCAGAACTTTGGCATACATATAGTAATTCAATCAAAGAACCCATTATTAACTAATTTTAAGAACAACTTAGAGTGTATTCGTTTAGGCCGTGAGGTTTTTGTTTTTTGTTTTTCAAAAACCAAAAACGATTTTCAGTTTTTATTTTTTGGATTTTAAAAACTTGTTTTACATTTTGAAAGACAATATTATAATTTTTAGTTATATATAGACAAACATATAGGTGATAGTATTTAATAATAGATATTTTATTTTATTTTAAAAATAATTAATAATTATCATGTTTAAATAAAAAATTCATCAATAATAAATATGAAAAATTTATTCAACACAAAAAAGAAAAATAATGACATTAATTGCTAATTTTTCAAATATTATAATATAACCATAATCTGTGTGCTATTCCATCTCAAGTATTGCTCATTTGATGAAGTTGACTGGCATTGATATCAACAGTTTTATGGGCCTCTGAAGTTCCAACTTCACCATTTTGCTGATTATCTCTAAGAATAATATTTTCAATTGCATATTCTACAAATAAGGAGTCTATACACCCTTGCATTCTGATAAAGTTACGAACTACACAACATATAAGGGGTATATATTTTTGTCGCTTTATATCATATGAAGGCATATCTCTTAGTATTAGAAAATGTGCTTTCAAAACTCCAAAACAGCGTTCTATAATATTGCATAATGAGGAATGCATAAAATTGAATAATTCTTCAGGACCTCGTGGGTTTGATCCTTCTCTATAATCACATAAATGATAACGCTCCCCACGACATGGACTAAGAAATCCAGGCATATTAGTATAACCTGAATCAACCAAATAATATTTACCTCATGTAGGCATGGGAAATTTATTTTCTGGATTAGAAATATATTCTAAAAAGATTCTTGAATCATTTACTGTTCCTTCCTAACCAGTGATGACAAATACAAATTGCATGTCAAATAAGCAAGCACACATAATGTTCTGTGTCGGTACAATTTTCTTTCCACGATAAGAAATTTGTTGATTGACTGGAATATGTGCAGAGATATGTGTACCATCTATAGCTCTAATGCAATTCTATTATAGAACCAATAATTGATTAGCAGTAATGACTATGGCTATATCATATCACAAAGAACTCTTAAAAAATATTCATTACCTTGAAAAATGGATAATACTTTGGATTATTTTTTTTATCTCCAAAGGTGTTTCGTCAAATGATGGTGAAATAATCACATGTTTAGCAAAGTGAACAAACAACATATAGAATATTTTGAAAGTGTCTGGAGATTGTGTATGTTGAATGTTGAAAATGATCTCCGACAAATCTTTATCGATCATTCTGACAAATAATAATAAGAAAGATTGTTAGTTGTTCTTACAAAGATAGAAATTTGGAAGCTTTCAATGTTGTTCTCGCTTTTAATTCCTCATATAGACTAATAAAGAAATTTTTTTTCCATTCGAAATAAATCGAAACACATGGTTGGATGTCCATTTAATATTTCAACCACCCATTCATGGCCTTTCATTTTTGAAATTCTTTGCAGGCGACATTTATCTTTCCACATAAAGTTGTAAGTTTAATTTGCAAATATGACAAAAAATTGTTCGATTTCTTCATCAGAATCATAAAATATATTATCCAAATCCATGTCTAAACAAAACCTATCAAAATAAAAGAAAAAAGAAAACTATTTATGAAGAAGTGTATAATAAGTATCAAAATAATTTCAAATAAGTTCTTAATAAAATCCTTATAATTCAATCTTAAAATGTGTATAAACTATAATAGAAAATAAAAAAAATCCCAAAACAATTAGCAAAAATATTAAATTCAGATATTAAGCACCCAATCTTTCTTTCTTTCTTGGGACGGGGCCAAGAATATATCACGCCATAATTGATCATCATGTATAAGCTTAGCTGCGTTTGCAAAAGATAATCCATCTATCCCTTTAAGATCTTGTAATACTTGAAGACATTTAAAAATTATTTCTCGATCATTCTTTGATTGTACTCCAACATTTTCTCCACTGTTGTTGGTCCCAGAATTCATTTTTTTTTTTTAAGTTCCACTTTTTCCTTTGAACTTTCTCCAATTTATACTAAGGCTCGAGTCATTGCTTTTTGAAAATTTTCTCTTGTCTTTCTACAATTAGATCCTCCATCACTTATTTTTTTAATTTTTTTATTTTTATGCGTGTCTTCACAATCTTCATCAGAACTATCAATTTCTTTACTATTTTCTTCATCTTCTCTAATTTATGGGCTTTTAGTAGAAGGATGCGAATTAGCTCCTGTAGCGGTTGTATCACCATATATGATAAACAAGTTTTTGTAGTCATTACAACCATCTTTTCTAAATTTTCTTGCCATTGTATTCACCTATTAAAAAAAATATAATAGTTTATTTCAAGGATGCATCGTAATATTAATTAGATATTATGAACTATAATTAACAAATAAATTTATTGGTATCCTTGTATAATTTCAGCCATACATCCTCACTTGCAATGACTTGACTGGTCATTAAATTATATTCAATTCTTGTCTCTTTCAGTAAATTATTGAAATGTTTCCATCAGCTTCTGAGATTATTAAACTTATTTTTAAATTGAACTTGGCTATAGTTTTGTTTGGTTTTAATTTTCATAAATTCTCTAATTTTTGCCCAAGCACTCTTAGTTAGAGTCGTTGTCTTTCGATTTTTCTTATTTACTTCCTCCACCATTAAATTTATAAAATATTCTTTAGCTTGAGGAGACCAAATTGCTCTATCATATTCAACTCCAACTACCTCATTCTCATTTATATTTGATTCTTGATCTAAACTTTCCATCTAAATAAAATAAAAATATTAAAAAAATAAATTATTTAAAAAAAAACATTAATCACAACTTTTAATTGGAAAAAAAATAAAAATTTTCATGTTATGCTTATGTTTCTATCTCTAAACTGAAAATTGTAGAGGAATGGATCATATCAAATATAGTAAACACTCATATCTAAATAGTTGTAATTTAATTATATTACATTCCCCATATATATATATATATATATCACTATAACAAGTCTATGAGCTAAAGTTCAAAAAATATACATTAGTAAGTAATAAATGCACATAACCATAAGTGGTCAGTTAATGAAGCACCATATTGCATGACTATATAAAATTCAAGTCTTCTACAACTGTCTCTCAACTTAAAAGATTTGTAAAGAGAACAAAGCAAATTTTTTTAAACAAAAAGAATGAGTTACCACAAGCAATGTTGGCATCCTTCCTGCATTTTCTTTACCTTTCTTTTTTTTTCTAATATTTTTTTCTTTTCTTTATTTCTTTACTTAGAACCCTCTTATCTACTATTTTGAAACTTAAATCCTCATTAAACATGCATTAATACAACCAAATCTATTTACTATAGCAAGCACTAAACACTATAGCCAATATTAGCAAGAAACCTCATTGTCACAAGTGTGCAAAACCCAACAGTTATAAACAAGTTTCTGTCTTTCACTTAATTGTTATATCTTTATTGACCCAGTTCATTTATTTAATGGATATGCATAGAATTATAAGGGTCTACTGAGTTACAACACTTGGTGTTTAAGTTTCTATGTTTAAGATGTTTTTTATTTGAAAGAGATGGCTTTAGATGATTATTCACGATAATTAGACAATTGATACTAAACTTTTTTTTTGTTGATAAATTCAGTTTATTGCCAAAATGAAATTAAGAATTTGTACAAGCACCAACCTATACACAAAAAGCCTTAAAAAACAATCAGTCCACAATTTGCACTACAATCGAGCAACCTAGCTCTAAAATAAAAAAACATCTAGACCACTAGTAGAAGCAACAATTATATACAGAAGTGAAATAAACTATTTTTATTTTTATTTTTTTACATTAGTAGAAGTTTCTGATGATCTTATTGGCAAATATGTTAGGAAGCTTTCTAGTTGGGTCTTTAAGTTTGGGATTGTAGCCATTTTTAATTTGATTTTTTATATGCATATTTTTTGCTAAATGAGAATCTTACAATCACATCACATACTATATATTTAGTATATGATTTAATAGGTATATTCTAATGGGATTGCGAATCAATACTTTTTTGTTGATTATTTAATTGTATATTCATTGTGTCTTTTACTTTTATATAGGAGTATGGTCTTTTCTATAGTCGTACTTGTGGAGGAAGCAAAAGAAGGACAAATTATGAGATTATCTATAACTTTTCAAAAATAAGAAATCAAGCAAAAATAAGAATTCAATTTAATTCCATCAAGGCTTTTATTCTGTTCTTAGCTTCTTCTTTTTTTTATAAAATAAATTATTTTATTAATATAAAAAAATGAGAAAGCAAATTATGGAATGAAAACTACCCAAAAGAGTACCAAAATAGAGAAAGTAATTCTATTTTCTATATTATTATCATAACATACAACCACCAATTTATACAAGAATACTCACATAATTCTAGCCTAGGATTACGTATTTACATCCTTAATCTAGGTAACAGCTATAGACAAGGAAATCTGAACCATAAATACAAATTATCCTAATTAAATAATAATTACTAATACCCCTCCTCAAGGTGGTGCATGTATATCTGTCATGCCCAGCTTGTTCACAGATTCTTCAAAAACTTGCTTAGATACTCCTTTTGTTAAGGCATCTGCAAGCTATTGATTTGATCTCACAAATGGAAGTTCAATAACCTTACTCTCCAACTGTTCCTTTATAAAAAAAATCGATCAATCTCTATGTGTTTAGTCTGATCATGTTGAACAGGGTCGAATGCAATTTCAATTGCTGATTTATTATCACAAAATAGTTTCATAGGAGTTTGTAACTTGAATCCGATATCCTTCAATAATTTCTTGATCCAAAGAAGTTCACATATACCCAACGCCATGCCTCTAAATTCAGCCTAAGCACTGGACCTTGAGACCACGGATTGCTTCTTACTATGCCAGGTTACCAAATTTCCTCCAACAAACATAAAGTAACTAGAAGTGGACCTCTTGTCATCTACACAACCTGCCCAATCAGCATCAGTGTGGCCTTCTACACAGAGGTGACCATGATTTCTAAATAAAACACCTCTTCCTGGACATCCTTTCAAATACCGAAGAATTCTTCTCACAACAGCTAAATGGGATTCACGCGGATCATGCATGTATTGGCTTACAATATTAACAGCAAATGTTATATCAGGTCTTGTGTGTGCCAAATAAATTAGCTTACCAACAAGTCTTTGATACCTCTCTTTGTCTATTTTTGTATCACCATCAGTTCCCAAACATAATTTTAAATTTTGCTCAACTGGTGTGTCAACCGGACAGCGATCCATCATACCACTTTCTACTAGTAGGTCTAAGACATACTTCCTTTGTGACAAAAAAATCCCATCCTTGGACCTAGCCACTTCAATTCCCAAGAAGTACTTCAAATCCCCTAAATGTTTCATTTAAAATTCATTTGCCAGGTATTTTTGCACTCGATCGATTTCAACTTCATCATCTCCTGTTAAAATCATGTCATCCACATATATTATAAGAGCAGTAATAGAATTACCATTCCTTTTCAGAAACAGTGTATGATCGGCATTACTTTGACAGAAACCAAAATTCAGCACTGCCTTCGTGAATCTCCCAAACCATACTTGAGGAGATTGCTTAAGGCCGTAAAGGGCTTTGTTCAGCTTGCAAACCTTATTACTCCCTTCATACTTCTTCACACCTGGAGGCAATTCCATATACACATCTTCTTCCAACTCACCATGCAGGAAGGAGTTTTTTACATCGAATTGTAATAGGGGCCATTTCATGGTAGCAACTAAGGATAACAAAATTCTTACAGTATTGAATTTTGCAACTGGGGCAAATGTCTCCTGGCAGTCCATTCCATAGGACTGAGTAAAGCCCTTAGCGACTAACCTCGCCTTAAACCGTTCCACAGAACCATCGGCATTGTGCTTCACAACATAAACCCATTTACAACCCACAAGTTTTTTATCTTTGGGTAAATCACATAAGCTCCATGTGCCATTCTTTTCTAATGCTTGCATCTCCTCATCCATAGCTTTGGTCCACCTAGAGTCTTCCAATGCCTCCTGCACATTCTTAGGAATAGAGACAGAGGAAAGTTTTGATACAAGCATTGCATAAGACTTTGACAACCTATGAGTAGAGATGTAATTTGCAATTGGGTATTTAGATTTGGAAGAAATTTCTGGTTCATATTGTATGGGTGGCTTGCCTCTATTAATCCGATGGGGTAAAGAATAGCCAACATTAGGCTCTGGCTCAGGTTCAATTATCTCAACTGTTTCATATTCAGAAGTAATAGGTTCAGAATCAATAACCTGGTTTGGTGACGATAATTGTGGTTGAGCACCAGGAGGGAGAATACTATCAAGAGACTTGGCTTGATCAATGGATTCAATATTAATCATTTTTGCATTTTCACTTATTGGATTAACTAAACCTTGTCCCTCAGTAGTATTAAATTCAAGTTCAACACTAGATTCGGCTAGATTAGGAATCACAGTATCATAGCAATTAGAAATAGAATTAAACAACATAATATCAGCATCAACTTCATCAGATTCAGTCCCCTCCTGAAGTGGAGGCACAGTAGGTATATAAAAATAAAGTTGTTCATTAAAAATACAATCCCTAGAAATAAACATTCTCTTAGTCTCAGGATGGTAGGCTTTATATCCCTTAGTATGAGCACCATATCCTAAAAAAACACACTTTAAGGCTCTAGCATCAAATTTAGTTCTTAGATGTGAATGAACATGAACATAGCAGACACATCTGAAAACTTTAGGAGGTAAATGCACAATAGAAGGAAGTTCATATTTTTCAGAAAGTTTTCTCAAAGGAGTTTCAAAATTCAAAACTTTTGAAGGAGTTCTGTTTAACACATACACAACACTTAACATAGCTTCACCCCAAAAACAAATAGGCACATTACTACTAACTAACAAGGAGCGAGTAATATTAAGAATGTGTTGATTTTTTCTTTCGGCAGTCCCATTTTGCTGGGGTGAATAAGTACAAGTAGTTTGATGTATGATTCCTTTTTCGTTGAAAAATTGTTTTAAATCATTTGAAACATATTCCCCGCCATTGTTTGATCGTAAAACTTTAACAGTTTTATGAAACTGAGTTTGAAACATAGCAAAAAAATTTCGAATCACACAAGAAACCTCACTTTTTTGTTTCATTAAAAAAATCCATGTAACACGACTATAATCATCAATAAAACTAATGAACTATCGCATTCCATTATAAGTTTTCTTAGGTGCAGGACCCCACACATCAGTGTGAACAAGATCAAAAGGCAACATTGACACAGAATTGGATTTAGGAAAAATATTTCTTTTATTCTTAGCAAGAATACAAGACTCACAAACAAATTCAGATAAAGACAATCCATCAAATAAAGAGGGAAACAAATGTTTAAGATAACCAAAAGAAGGGTGACCTAATCTTTTATGCTAATGCAAAATACTAAGCCTATTCTGATCAACTTTATTTTTGCTAGAATAGAGAACAACAGAAGTAGAAGAACCAGGAGAGTCATCAAGATAGTATAATCTGCCCTTTTGCCTACCACTGCCAATTGTCTCCAAACTCGTGTTGTCCTGAAATAGACATATGGAAGAAGAGAATGAGGTTGTACAATTTAAGGCAGCTGTAATTTGGCTAACAGAAACTAAGTTACAATTCATGGTAGGAGCAAAAAGTACATTTTCAAGAGTCAAAGAATTAGAAATTGGAATATTACCAATTCCTCCTACCTTAAAGGTCTCACCATCAGCAGAAATTATAACTGTTTTTAAAACAGAGGCAGAAAAATTAATGAATTTATCTCTATCACAAGAAACGTGGTCAGATGCACAAGTATCTACAATCCAGTCCGTATTACTAAGAACAACAGAAGAAATTTTAGACTTAGATATACCTGATTTCGTAGCAAGGCCAACAACAACTTTCTCAACCTCCCTTTTATCATCATTTTTTTACAGAGTTATTCTTTCCTTCGTTCTTCATTCTGGCCTTAGGATGCCAGTCAGGAAATCCATGTAACCTGAAACACTTTTCAACAAAATGATTGTCAGCATGACAGTATGTACAGTATCGTTGCCCTTTGTCCTTTTTATTGATCATCTTCTTTGCAGCTAAAGCCATTACTTCTGCAGATCCTCCACCCATCATAGCCTCTTGTCTATTTGCCTCAGAACAAACAAGTGCATATGAACTTTGTAGACTAGGAAGAGGAGTAGTAGAAAGAATTCTCCCTCTAACTCCATCTAATCCTGCATCAAGACCAACCAGAAACATATAAACACGTTGAGCATTTACCATTTTTTTGTAAACCTCGTTATCAGCAGCGCACTGCATATGGCACATTTGAATTGCGTCGGATTCTTGCCATAGGCGTTGTAATTTTCCAAAAATTGCAATAACAGAACCTCCATTTTGGCGCAAACCGACGATTTCACAATGAAGCTTGTAAGCTCTGGAAGCATCTTCACTAGCTGAATACGTCTCCTTCACCACTTCCCAGATGTCCTTTGCCGTAGGCGAACGCAGAAACAAGGCTCTTATTTCTTTGGTCATTGAATCTAGCAACCATGACTTAACGAGGCAATTTTCATATTCCTAAGTCTCATACGCCTTAGAATTTTCATCAGCTGGGGCAAATTTCACACTAGTGACATATCCCCACCTCTTGCGTCCACGCAGTTTATTTTGTGCATTAATGGACCATTTGGTTTAATTGGATCCATCAAGTTTCTCAGGAGTTAAAGCAGAATTGAGATCATTCATCAAAGATGAAGATCCAATAGTAGCAGTAAGTGTTGATCCACTCTCATTGGAAGGCAGAACAGGGGTGTTTGACATAGTTTTAGGAAAAATAGGTTTTCAGTTTTAGAAAAGAAAATGAATGATAAAAGAGCCCAGCTCTGATACCATACCAAAATAGAGAAAGTAATTCTATTTTCTATATTATTATCATAACATACAACCACCAATTTATACAAGAATACTCACATAATTCTAGCCTAGGATTACGTATTTACATCCTTAATCTAGGTAACAACTATAGACAAGGAAATCTGAACCATAAATACAAATTACCCTAATTAAATAATAATTACTAATAAAGAGTAATAAATACCCCGATATGTGCCCAACCTATAGACATCCCAAAATATGGAAGGACAAGAGAGCCTCAAAATACAGATCAGAAAACAACCCAAGAATCTAAAAAAGAATTAGCTAAAAAAAATGCAAACACTCAAAATTCATGAAGAAGATGAAACCACGAAATTGTGGACCTGCTCGCAAGGAAAAGACCAATGCAACACCTCCCCAAATGGAATAACTTAAGTAGAAGCTAAATGATCTTGGGCGATAGAATTGGAAAAAAGACTAGGGCTCTATAAACAAATCTTAGCCTGACCATAAATGCAAAACATATCCCCAACAAGACACACCATAGAAGAGAGAGCGTTCACAACAACAAAAAGATCATAGCCTTGCAGCTAGTACTCCAGCCCGAGACTCATGGTGGCCTTGCACCCAAAAGGAGCATAGACTTTAACAATCATGGTGGCACCCGACAATTGCTTCTTGCTTGATGATGTCGCTCAATCCCTGACAAACCTTGTCTTTGTCAGAAGCCTGAAAAAGGCCTAACATAGAACCAACCTCCCAAGTTTTCTCTGTCTCAACTTCCACATAGTTCAGCTGAATGGTATTAGCAACCTCAGGTTCATTAGATGGCGGCAAATTTTCATGTTCCGACAGGATAGATGAGCTTAACAATTTGATGCCATTAATCCGGTTCATATTCTTAATGTTGGAGTCAGATATGAGATTTTCTAGAATACTAGTAGCTGAGGAATATCCAGACCTCTTACCTTTTTTGGTAGGTCTTCTGCAAGAAACCATAAGACTACCTTTCACTAGGGATTTGAATTTGGGTTTAGACTTCTTTCTCGATGGTTTTATATTGATAAGATCCAGATCATGATCATCTTCCTGAATATCATCTTCATGAACCTCAAAGCTTGCCGAATTGGTGGACTTATTATATAGTCTAGAAAACACCGAACCAACAAGGTTAGAGGGGTGGAAAGGAGATTTGGGATGAGAATGATTGAGGGCTGGTCCCTTGAGCGTGAAAACCGGGCTGATGATGTCAAGCTCCAAGGCTGAAGAATGCTCGTTATCCCTAGGAGTCCTATTAGCTTCGGGTGGAACAATGGAGAGATCCGGTGTTGAAGCTGCCATGTCCAAGTCAATGGGGCCCAAGGGAAGGATATCATATGAGCTGGGTGCATTTGCAATTTGAAATTCTGGTGCGACAGAAGCAGCAACTTTTAAGATAGTGGGAGATATAATGGGAGCAAGATTTGATGATGGTGCACATGTTTGGCATGGGGAAAGGTTTGGACAAACAACAATGTCATGGGTTTTAAAAAAAGGCTCCTTTGAAAAGATGGGGGAAGCGTGCTTGGAGGATATAATATTAAAATCTAAAGTGTGTTGGGAAAATCGCTATTTTTTCGCCCTTCGGACGTATTCAAGCAGGAACAAATGAGAAAATAAAATAATGACTGTGAAATTAAAGAGAATAAAACACAATGATTTAAAGTGAAAAACTCCCGAATGGGGAAAAACTACAGTCGTTGTCTAACGACAACCAAGAAAAATATTCACTATGCGGCAAATTGTTACAACCACAAATTATAAAATATTTTTCTAACCGACACCCACAAACCAACCCCCAAATATTTATACTCCAAGGAACTCCAAGAGATTGATTCTCTAATTCCTAATATAAACTACTTGGTGTTTAACCTATAACTCTCCTTAAGCTATATTTTGTGTTTGCTTGGTGTATCTACAAATGGAGAGAATGAGCCTATTTATAGGCTTCAAAATGCAAATAAATTGTCAAACTAAATTAGGTGAAAATTAGGCTAAATTAGGCACCTCCCATTTTCACCTCACATTTTTGACAATTTCTTCCTTGTTAGGCACCTTGGATTTTTTACTTTCTTTTTTCATTTTTATTTTTCAATTTTGGTGTGCTACCACCAACAATCTCCACCTTGAAAAATAAAAACACAACATTGTCTGTTACCGACAATCATAATTCTTAACGTCAAGAATTAACATACTCCACCATAAAAGAGAATCGCCACTTGGAATTATTTTGCCAACTCCAAGAATTTTCCATCGGCCATGTTGGATCCCGCTAATAGTTTATGGTGCAACCCTCTTGTTGACTTTTCCGAGAGTTCATTAGCCATCGACATCATTTTTCCACCACATGCTTTGCATCAACTGTCAACCAATGTCGCACGCATTTCTGTGGACCAGCTACCAATAATCCGTCCTCTTCCATGGCATCTCAACGGGTAGCAATCATGCCATGAGGATACACTTCTCTCAACTATAGAGAAAACTCATCATCTCCTTCGCCACAGGAGATCACATTGGCAGCAACAACGTTAGAGCTTCTAGCCGAATCAGCTCCACCGTTCGGGCAATCCTTCCTCACGTGTCCAGTTTGACCACACTCCCAGCAGACAACCTTCCTCTTTCCAGAGCCTTTATTCTTTTTCCTGATACCGACAGATAAAACTGAATTCTCATAAGATTTATTTTTCATTTCATTCAGTCTTCTCTCCTCAGTAATGAGCTTACTAACCACATCCGCATACACCACTTCCTTACTACCATATTTCAGAACAGGCTTCATGTGCTCATATGTTGAAGGAAGTGGCAGGATGAGCCGGAGAGCTTTATCTTCATCTTCGGTTTTCACCCCAAGAGTTTCCAATTTAGAGATGATACCGTTGAGGACACTCAGGTGATCGGACAGCTTCGTACCTTCCGCCATTTTCAACGTATGAAATTGCTCCTTCAAATATAACCTGTTGGATATATTTTTTCCCTGATACAATTCTTCCAGTTTCTCCCACAGCTTCTTTGTCGTGGACAATCCAAGCACATTAGCAAGAACATTTTTTACTAGACACATGCGAATTTGACTTGCCGCCTTGATATCCAGCTCCTCCCATTCTTCGTCACTAATCTTGGATTTTTTTGAGTCTCCACTACCACCGCCTTTTCCTGAATTTCTTCCGCTGACTGGTTTACCCTGCAAAACTTTATGTAGTCCAGACTGTATCAACACGTCTTTGACTTGCACTTGCCACAGTGCAAAATTCATTCTCCCATCAAATTTCTCAATCTCGCATCTCATTGCCGACATGCTTACTTTGTGCTTAATAAAGGACCAAAATTAAATATTACACCAGGTAAATTCCAAGGTAAGAGGAGGAGTCACAATGGTCTCACTTAAAATCCACTTGCCTTAGACTAAATTTGTGTCATTTGACAGAATTTACCTCGACATGTAATTATTTATCTCACCACCAATACTCAAGCACACCAAAGCAAAACGGCTCCACCTTTTCCAAAGCTCAACCAGCTCCAAAGGCTCCACCAGCTTAAAAAACAAAAATAATTTTTTAACAAAAATCTTTTCTGATGTGGAAGATCAGACCAAGCTGCAACCACAGAGCATACTAAGATTTTTGACAAAAATTATAACACCTAAGCTCTGATACCACTTGTTGGAAAAATCGCTATTTTTCCACCCTTCAGACCGTATTCAAGCAGGAACAAATGAGAAAATAAAATAATGACTGTGAAATTAAAGAGAATAAAACACAATGATTTAAAGTGGAAAACTCCCGAATGGGAAAAAACCACGGTCGTTGTCTAACGACAACCAAGAAAAATATTCACTATGCGGCAAATTGTTACAACCACAAATTACAAAATATTTTTTTAACCGACACCCACAAACCAACCCCCAAATATTTATACTCCAAAGAACTCCAAGATATTGATTCTCTAATTCTTAATATAAACTACTTGGTGTTTAACCTATAGCTCTCCTTAATCTATATTTTGTGTTTGCTTGGTATATCTACAAATGGAGAGAATGAGTCTATTTATAGGCTTCAAAATGCAAATAAATTGTCAAACTAAATTAGGTGAAAATTAGGCTAAATTAGGCACATCCCATTTTCACCTCACATTTTTGACAATTTCTTCCTTGTTAGGCACCTTGGATTTTTGACTTTCTTTTTTCATTTTTATTTTTCAATTTTGGTGCGCTACCACCAACAAAGTGCTCCCCAAGTGTTGAGAAGTCGAATTTGGAAGTGGGGACAGAGGGTTGGGGATTGCAGCAGTGGACTGAATGATGGCCGGAGACAGTAAAATTTGGTGATGAGAAAATCTGACCTTTAGACTGTTGTGGATCACCTGAGAGCATCAAGCTAATTGGACCAGAATCCTCGTAAATTTTAATACTGAAAACATTTTCATCATTCCTCACTTTAATTGTTCAGTTCTTGGCTATCTCATGAATTTGGCTTTGAATAGACACTGAAAGTAAAATCGAAGACCATTTACGAAATTAAAAAAGAAAAGCAGAGAACAAAAATTCCATAGACAAGAAAAGAATTGAAAAAAAATTGTATAGAAAAGAGAAAAAAAACTGACCTGGATGAAGGATGAAGGAGAGTACGGTGATAGCTGTGATGGAAAAAAAATTTATTTTCTGAAAGTTAAAACCCTCAAAACTATGAATTGTGGTTTCCATATATAGTGGGATAGAGTTTTTTAAATAATTAGGAGAATCCAAAACTTAGTCAGATTACTAAACGCGTTTTGTTTTTTTTTTTTTTACTAAAAAAAAGCTAAAACTAAAAAACCAAAACGATAACGAACGCACCCTTAAACAATGGGCTATGCCATGATCTTGAATAGAAAATCCATGATCTTGTAGGATTAAAAATAAGAAATTGAATAGAAACCCATGATCTTGAATAGAAGTTAGTGCTCTTCATGTGTCAGGACAGTCGAATTTATTATTCACTTTCACTGCAAATAATGATTCTTCACCACATACTCAACTATGGATAGATCTTGCGGAAGAATTTGTTCGGTATACTCGCATTGGAGAGCCTGTGGATGTGTGTGAAGGAATTGAAGGTACATTAATAGATGTCCTATGACAATTTATTTTGATTTTCCATTAAATTTGATGCAGTTTTTATACTCAACTAGATAAAACATTTCAGAACTGATGAGTCTTCTCTCCTTCTAAATGATTGTATCTTTGCAATTTTGTTCTGTTTCTTTCTGGTATGCTTTATACTGTAATTTATCCAGTTCGTTATTGTATTTTGATTTAGGACTATATGAATATTTCTTAAATTACAAGCATTCCTTGGTTTTTGTGAGGACTGTGAAGTGGACATTCATTTATATTTTGAAAAATCTGGAGTTATAATATGGATTCATATATATAAAGTTGGCTTCTACGTTCTTAATATGATGATATTAAGATTTCTCCAAAAATCCACCAAAATTTCCTCCATGATGCGTTTGTAATATGGATTCATGTATTTGCATATTTAATTTGCATATTAATGGCAACCAAAGCATCTAGGTCTGTGGTTGCTCATAATGCTGCTTTCGCTGCTTATTGTTGGCAACACATTTGAAATAGTTGATCCATCAAGGTACTTGATGGTGGGCTAGGAATGGTTAGAGCGGGCAATTAACCTGCTTTGAAGGAATCAGTTGTAGCTGTGCCCTTTGATTTTATCTTTTCTTGGATGAAGGTTCGCAACCATAATAGGAGGTTTTAATAGCTTATAGATCTTTTGGTTGTCTTTTGTTTAAAGACAATACTATTGTGGAATACAAATGGAAAAATGAATTATATGTTGCAGTTGTCTCAATGATATCAACTGTCTGCTTATGAAATTTTCGATTCAAGTTTTGGCCTATCCAAAAGACTACTTGATCATGGAAAATATACAAGTGCCAGGCCAATTTTAATGGCTCCAAAAACTGGTATAGATGATGGGTCCAGTTCAATTTTGATGTCACTTTTTCTTGTAACCATGCTCATATCACAGCTCCATGATGGTCATCAGAACCTCCACTAGTGGCTATAACAGCAAATGGTTAGGCTGCGCATGAGACTGGATCACAGCCACAAGGGAGGAATAAAGCCAGTGTCTCTAAGCATCCTGTTGATCACACCAGTATCTGGTATGAACTTTCAGGTATATTTTCAAATTTTTATGGACTTAATCGTATACACCAAAATTTTTATTTGCTTCACCTCAATGTAGGAAGTGTAGCAAGAAGTGATAGACTGACAATGGCACTGAAAGAAGACAGACTCATGGAGAAAGAAATTTGAATGCTATTAAACAGGCAGAGATACAAAGGATTAGCATGATGCAAATATCAAAAGCTGCATCTGGTAAAGAAAATTTCCCAACTGGTCCAATGTTGCACCCTAAAATCAAATTGTCTGATTTAGCATGCTGCTTTTTCAGTATCACTAATCTTAAATAAATTCTTTTGCTTACTATCTCTTTCTCTCTTTGACGGCACGCATTTGCATTTGTTCCTTATGTTTTATGGGAAAAATCTCAAGGTTACAGAGTAGCATAAAAATATAATAGACATTACATAAGTGTACATTTATCACAAAGAAGAAAAAAGGACAAGAAAAAATAGGAGGAAAAAGAAGGGCCACATTTCTGTTGGTTATTTGTTTTTTTTTTTTTTTTGATAGAAAATGTTCATTGTTTATTATTTATTATTAATACTACAGAGGGGATCACATGATCTTTGAACCCAACATTACAACAATTTAAAGACCCCGAAAGCCAACCTTTGTTCCTCCTATTGAGACAGTAGATACCATATTCAGACTAAGTTATCAAAACTCAATTTCACAAACAACATAAGAAAACATAATAAGCCAATAAGTTTGCCAATAAGGACCCAGCAGAAGAAGTCTGAAAGTGCTAATGACAAAGAGATGACCCAATGGAAGGTCATCTAAAGTAGCAAGAATACACTTCACTTCTAGCATATTCTGCACCTTTGTGGAGATCAAAATTTGCATTGCAGCGCATCAAGCTCAATCATACACTTCACTTCTAGCTTTGAGATTCAAAGATCAGCTATAGCAGAGAGCGTTAGACCCATCAAGGAAACCACTTCATCAGCTGAAAGAATTTATCAGAATTGCAGCCTCTGGCTTGAATCTGATAGCACGTAACACTCAGATGATTGGAGAGACGTCCATAACCTATTCTGTTGTCAGGCAATCATGTGAGTGAATCTTATAAACAGTCTTCACAAAATGGATGTCTGCTAGTGACAATTATGACTGCTGATTCATTAGCAGGACACTTCACTTATAAAGAGCTAGTGATGGAACTAATGAAACAATTCCACAAGACCATTTTCGGTGTTAGGGAAAGTAGATCCTAGAATCTAGATATAGCATTAGAAGTGCTCTAGTAGTGTTATGAATATTTTTATTATGCAATAAATTAGGATTTTCATTTGTGTAAGTGTTTCATATGTACTCAATATTAGCATGATATGCTCACATTGCCAGCGATTTTACAATTGCAACGATATGTACCCTGATCAACTAGAATAAGTCCAACATACACGAATTTCTATTATGTTATTTATGTTAACTTTGTTGGCATTAATTCTTGGTATATTGATATTAGCTCCATTTTTCTTGTTTGTTTATTTTTGTTGCTATCCAATGGAGAAGCATCTTGACGAGGAAACTCGAGGTTGCAATAGGTCAAAAACTAATGGGCATGGTGTTTCACAATGAATCCTAGTAATTGGGCCGATGCAGATGAGGACGATGATGATAGTGATATAGATGGAAATGAATTGTGCGTTCAATGAATGCCACCATTCTAGGAAGAACAGTAGCACAGAGTGATCTCTGTCTCAGTGTTATGTAAAGGCTACTTCAGCTTCCTCCTTTTCTTTTGTTAGGTTAGTGCTATGGTGCCCACTTTAAAAATATGGTAAGTTTACCATATTTTTTCATTTTGAAATTTGGACTTTTAGATTTGCATAATAAATGACAATCATTGATTTTATACTCTTTATTATGAAAATATATACATATGATTTTATACTTGCCAAAAGTCTAAAATTGATGGCTACTAGGGATGGACAAACTCGGTTCGGTTGGCCGAACCGAACCGATCAGACCAAACCGACCAAAAACCGATCATTGATATTAGTAACCAAAAACCGACCGAACAAAATTAGAAACCGCAAAAAAACCGAACTGAAAAAATTCGGTCGGTTCGGTTCGGTTTCGATTTAGACCAAAAAAATTGAACATGATTTATTCTGCTGCGAAAAAATTCGGTCGGTTTCGGTTTCGGTTGGTTTTGAAATAATGAAATTGTTCAATTCAAATCCAAACAAAACGAAATGCGCATGAAATAGAAGATGAGCGGTTTTCGGTCGGTTCGGCTTTCTGAGCAATGAAACCGCTGGCCGACCGAACATTTTCGGTTTGATGTAATTTAGAACCGAACACCGAACCGACCAGTCGGTTAACCGATTTTTCGGTCTATTTTTGGTCGGTTTCTAGGTCGGTTCGATTTTTACGGTTATTTGTCCACCCCTAATGGCTACAATTAAATGAGAGGGATTCCATGACAATTGTGCCCTTGAGAAAAATTTTAAGGACAACTAAAATGAGTGGCAATAATTGTAATATTGTGTCCAAAGTGGTCTAAATTTAAAATGAGCCCCAAGTGAGTTAAATGGCTAGCAACTTAGTTAATTTATTTGAAGAAAAGAAAATTTAGGTTGGATACGAACCAAAAAAATTTTTTTTGAGGGAAGAAGTTTGTATTTATTAACCATGGAAAATGAAGGAAGAATCCAATAAATATCGAGGTATATATATTTAAAATTTTATATAAATTTAGTAAAAATTGAGTTTATAAAATAATGTATTATTTGTTTTTAGTTGAAAAAGAATACATTTTGAACATGAAATATATATATAAATATTTTAGGATTATTCGTAGTATTTTAGTTGAAGAAAAATAAATGTAGTTAGCAGTTAAATATGCCACTATTGTGTTACATTGTTAATGTACAACTTTATGCAATGAATAATAAATATTTGCATTGTCATATCTTAATTAGTGGAAATAGTGTGAATTTTATAATAAAAATTCAATAGTAAGAAAAAAATTATTATAAAAATAGAAGCTATATATTATCTATAATTATGCAATTTAGATCATACAAACATTTAGTTTTATTAGGAAATTAAAAAAAAAAACTACATACTGTCAATAATTATGTAAATTATAGTAGTTAATATTTAATTTTTAAAACTATAAAATATCAAGAATTATGTAGTTTTGATCGACTTTAAAATTATAGTACTATAAAAACTATATAATTTTGAAGAAAAATCACATAAAAAATAAAATCTACAGAATATAAAGAATTATATAATTTTGACCGACTTGCATGTGGTTTAGAGTTTTGAAAATTAAATATTAACTACTATAATTTACATAATTCTTGACAGTATGCAGTTTTTTTTTTTTAAATTTCCTAATAAAACTATATGTTTGTATGATCTAAATTACATAATCATAGATAATATATAGCTTTTATTTTTATAATAATTTTTTTCTTACTACCGAATTTGTATTATAAAATTCACACCATTTTTACTAATTAAGATATGGCAATGCAAATATTTATTATTCATTGCATAAAGTTGTACATTAATAATGTAAAACAATAGTGACATATTTAACTGCTAACTACATTTATTTTTCTTCAACTAAAATGCTACGAATAATCCTAATATATATATATATATATATTTCATGCTCAAAATGTATACTTTTTCAACTAAAAACAAACAATACATTATTTTATATACTCAATTTTTACTAAATTTATATAAAATTTTAAATATAAATACCTCAGTATTTATTGGATTCTTCCTTCATTTTCCATGGTTAATAAACACAAACTTCATCCCTCAAAAAAAAAAAATTTGGTTCGTATCCAACCTAAATTTTCTTTTCTTCAAATAAATTAACTAAGTCGCTGGCCATTTAAGCCACTTGCCACTCATTTTAGTAGTCCTTAAAATTTTTCTCAATGGCACAATTGTCATGGAATCCCTCTCATTTAATTATAGCCATCAACTCATGGGTATTTTAAACTTTTGGCAAGTATTAAATCATATGCATATATTCTCATAATAAAGAGTATAAAATCAATGGTTGCCATTTATTATGTAAATCTAAAGGTCTAAATTTCAAAATAAAAAAATATGATAAACTTACCATGTTTTTAAAGTGGGCACCGTAGCACTAACCCTTTTGTTATAAGCATATGTGCATCTTCTTTTTTACATGCCTGAGCTTCACAATTTTTCTGCTTGATCAAATTCTTTATCTTTGAAAATTCCTTTTTGCACGAACAATGTCAGTAATCTTTCTTTCAAGGCCATCTCCAACGATGCACTAAATTTCTAATTTAGCGCATCTGTTGGCTCTAATGTAGCGCTATATTAAGCGCTAAAACGAAAAACTGTAGCTGCGCTATCTTGGTCTTTTTTTCTTTTCTTTTAAATATATATTATAGATTATATTTTTTAATATTATATGTTGGATTTTTATTTGATAAAATATATTACTCACACTAGTTAAAGTTTTTTTTTTAAAATTAATAGAAAAAATAAATCATTTTCTAATTTAATTTTAATTATATCTTAAAATTAAAAAAAAATATTTTTTAAAAAAATAATTTTAGTATTATTGAATTAAAAACTTATTAAAAAGATAAAATTAAATAATAAGTAAAAATTAAATATGTTTAAATTAGTTTTATTTTATTAATTACATTATATTAATTTAGTTCATAATTATTAAATTTTAAATATATACATAAGAATAATATATATATAATTTAAAATAAAGATGATGACATGATAAATAGTAAAACTTAAATATTACAAATTTAAAAATACAAAGACAATACATTTTAAAAAATAGAAAGTACAACATAGTGGCAATGATAAATAATAACACTTAAACATTGCAAATTTAAAATATATAAAGAAAATACATTTAAAAAAAACAAAAAAAAATACAACATAGACTTAATAAAATAAAACATAATAAACATTATTTAATACTCTTGGAAATCATCTTGGGAGCCACTTAAAAAATTGAAATACTGATTGAATCCACTGTTGGATGCTGCACCATGAAGTGCTTGGTGTTTACCTTCAAATCGTAACTCATATTGTTGAGATCTTTTTTGCATTATTCTTTGTTGTTCACTTCTAAAGAACTCACATATTTGTGGATCAACTATATTATTAAGATCTTTAAGAAGAATTTTGTTCTCCTCTTTAAATTCATTCATAGCCAATCTTCGCTCTTGAATATCGTAACTTCTTTCCCTATCTAATGCACCTTTTTTTAAAAAAAAATTTCAACAAGTTGTTGGTTTTTCTGTTTTATGGTTTCGATGAGTATTGAAACTTGGTCATCATTTTTTTTTTCAGTTTTGATTTTTGATGCCCATAGGACGTCTTGATGAACTCCCACCACTGTTGCTATCATTTATGCCAACAGAAAATGAAGACAAACCAGGACGTATTGGAGACTCATTATCATTATTTGATGGAGACGATGCAAAATTAGGATTGTTATTATGGAATCTCGATGCAGCATTGTCAACGCTTCAAAATTTCTCAATATCCTTTAGGATTGGCTATACATGCTCAAACTTGAATCATTTTTTAGTATCATGCATGAATAATGTTTTAGCACAACTTAACTGCAAAAGTTGATGTTAGTTTCAATTCTTAAAATGCAAAATCCTAAAATTGAAACTAAATACTCATAGTATCTTGTTGTTAAGCACCGCTGGGATTGAGATTTTCAATTTGTTGTACACATCCTCTAAATTTAGAAACCTCTTTAAACACCACTTGGATGCGATATTACAAAGATCTTTTCAACCTAGGTTGAGTGATGAGAATCTCTGGCTGTGGCTTGTTATACCCCTCCTCAACTCTAGACTAGAATTGGTCTCGTGATTGGTTGATTCCAAGAATTGGTCTCAACCTAGGATGTGCTTTGGTGTTTATAATGGATTTACAAAAGATAATGTAATACTTTATAAATTTAATCTAACGATTGAGATGCAGATGAAATCTAACTAATGGTTTAGATTTGATTTTGCAGATATCTTATCTTTTTGTATGGGAAGAAGTGTAGATAATGATAAGATTATGAAATATAAATCCAATGGCTGAGATGCAGATGAAATCCAACTAATGGTTCAGATTTGATTTCGTAGATATCTTATCTTTTTTGTGTGGGAAGAAGTGTAGATAATGATAAGATTGTGAAATATAAATCCAACGGTTGAGATATATATATATATATATATATGAAATCCAACTAATGGTTCAGATTTGATTCCGTAGATATCTTATCTTTTTGCATGGGAAGAAGTGTAGATAACGATAAGATTGTGAAATATATGTCCAACGGTTGAGATGCAGATAAAATCCAACTAATGGTTCAAATTTGATTTTGTTGATATCTTATCTTTTTGCATGGGAAGAAGTGTAGACAAATATAAGATTGTGAAATATAAATCCAACGGTTGGGATTTAGATAAAATCCAACTAATGGTTCATATTTGATTTTATAGATATCTTATCTTTTTATATGGGAAGAAGTATAGATAATGATAAGATTGTGAAATAAAAATCCAATGGTTGAGATGCTGATGAAATCCAACTAATAGTTCATATTTGATTTTATAAATTATCTTTTTGCATGGAAAGAAGAGTAGATAATGATAAGATTGTGAAATATAAATCCAACGGTTGAGATGCAGATGAAATCCAACTAATAGTTCAGATTTAATTTTAGAAACATCTTATCTTTTTTATATGGGAAGAAGTGTGGAAAATGATAAGATTGTGAAATATAAATCCAACGGTTGAGATGCAGATGAAATCCAGCTAATAGTTCAGAGTTGATTTTATTGATATCTTATCTTTTTATATGGGAAGAAGTGTAGATAATGATAAGATTATGAAATATAAATCCAACGGTTGGGATGTATATAAGAAAAGATATTCAATATAAATATGATGGTTGGGATGAAATAATTAGTGCAAAATCATCTTCTCTTAAAATAATCTACTTTACTCTTCATTGAAAATGAATTTCAATTTTGGATCTTCATCTTATTTGGAAAATTCTTCTTCTTTAAATTCAGACTCTGATATAGATGAAAATCAACACTTATTGGATGATGAAATGCTTTATGTAGAGCAATGCATGATCATTAATATGTACAATAACAACAAAAATATCCTTGCACAATATGTGCATCAATCAAACAACAACGTGCGCCATGGTGGATCAGTTTCTGGTCATATCGTGATCAATCGCGATAGGAAAAATGTCGATCGAAATCTTTTCAAGGATTAATTTTCTGATAATCCTCTATATAATGATCTCATGTTCCATCATCGATTTCGAATGGGTAGGAGTTTGTTCTTGCATATCTTCAATGTTGCAGTAGAACATGATAACTACATTGTGCACAAACAAATGCATTGAGTAAACTTAGATTATCAAGTTTGCAAAAAGTAACTGCAATATTTTGGATATTGGCATATGGAATGCCGCTAGACGAAACTGATGAATACATAAAAATTGGAGAATATACAACAATAGAAAGTATGAAGAGATTTTGTCGTGCAATTTTTGAAGTGTTTTCAATGGAATATCTAAGGACACTCAATGCAAATGATGTGGCGAGACTGCTCCATATTGAAAAATGTCATAGTTTTCCAGGGATGTTAGGAAGCCTTGATTGCACGCACTAGAGGTGGAAAAATTGTCCGTCTGCTTGGGCAGGACAATATGCAGGACTTTCTAGGTCTCCAATTATTATTTTCGAGGTTGTAGTTGACTATGACCTTTGGATATGGCGTGCATATTTTGGTATGCCAGGTTCGAACAATGATATCAATATGTTAGAGGCATCCTATCTTTTTTTTAATATTGCTAAAGGTATTGCTTCACCTGCTCATTATTGTATTCAAGGAAAAGAATATAACATGGGTTATTATTTAGTTGATGGTATATATCCAAAATGGTCTACTATTGTACAAAGTATTCATGATCCACATGGTCCAAAAAAGAAAATTATTTGCAATGAAACAAGAAACATGTAGAAAAGATGTGGAGCGTGCATTTGGAGCTTTGTTATCGCGGTTTCCAATTGTAGCTGGACCTATAAGATTTTGGCAAAAGAATTGTTTACACGATATAACGAGTGCATACATTATTATGTGCAACATGATAATTGAACATGAACGTGATGTTCATGCAAATATTGTCGATTGGATGGAAACACCAACTCCAGAAGTTAAGGTTACAGATAATGAAAATTATTGTTTCAAAGAATTTTTAGCGCAACATAAAAAAAATCAAGGATAAAGAGGCTTATTAAGTACTTCAAAATGCATTAATTGATCATTTGTGAGAGGAGTATGATAATTTAGAAAATTAATCTAAATACATGTATTTGTATTTCTACTTATTTTTAACATAAATAAAATATATACAATTTCTAAATAACATGGGTTATTTTAATTAGATATTAAATAAAATTTATTAAGTAATTATTTTAAATTAATTTTCACAAATTAAATTATTTTAAATTATTCATAATCTAGTATTTAAAGAAATACCATAACCAATTTAATAAAAAAAAGTAGAAGGAATATTCTATGTAATAAAGAGAATATACTTTATAGAGTAAAAAATAGAGTAAATGGGTTGGAGATGTAAATAGTAAAAACTATACTGTTTGCTTTATTATAGTGTTAAAGTTGCTATAAAATAAAGTTTGGGTTGGAGATGGTCTAAGTTGTTCATATTATTGAACAAGAATATATTTTTGGACACAACCTTTCATGTAATTAGTAACTAGGCAGTATAGCAGGTTGGCATGCTTTCAAATGATTAATTGCATGCATCCATTTGAATAAAATGATTTTTTTTAGTTCTTACTGCATATATCTTGATATCAAACATGCATGTTGAATGTATCTTGAATATATGCTTTGATTTTAAGCTCCTACATCCATGATACGAGTTCTCTTTTTAAAGATTATATCAAAGTATTTTGTTTTAAATAAATCAAATTATAAATGTTTGTGATGAAAGAAAGTCACTACTAAACAATCTAATATTATGCTGAAGTAGTGATTTGACTATTCAAATGATAAAATGTTTTTGGTAAATTTAGCTTGAGACATTTCGTTCTTGGAGATAGTCTAATACCAATCAAATATAGTAAAATTAAAATTTTATTTATCATTTAATTACATGCCTGACCATGATATGAGAGGATTAATCTATTATTGACATGGATAATAGTATAATAATGGAATGCTTTATTTAGTAGGAAAAAAATGCCACATAATCTAGCCTTGTGCAAATCAAAGCAGCATGGGAATTATTCTAATTAAAAGGTTGCAAGTTACAATTTTTTCCTGGTTGGATTACAATGAACATAAAAAATCCAATTGGAATTATAAAATAGAAAAATGAAAATTACATAAAATACTTTTTTTCTCAAATAATATCATTTTTACTGTTGTTTTCAGGGGCGGATGCAGGGGGTCCTGGGGGGGCAGTGAACTCCCCTCGCCGAACTTGCAAAGGTGGGGGTGTAGCCCCCCCCCCATTCTCTTCTCTGGTTTCTCTGCTACGCAAGGAAGAAGACGACCGATCCTTTATTTTTTTTCAATTGCCTCGGCTGAAATGACAACATTTCATTCAAGGCAATTATAATTTTTTTTTAAACCGTGGCTAAAATGATGACGTTTCAGCCAGGGTTTAAAAAAACTATAATTGCCTTGTCTGAAATTTCATCGTTTCAACCAAGGCAATTGAAAAAAAAAATAAAGAATTGGGCAGAGACAGAGGTGAGCAGAAGCAGAGAAAGAAAGAAGAGAAGAAAGGAGAGGGAGGAGAGCAGCTGACCAAGCAAGCCGCCGAACTTCAAGGGAGGAGAGATCGCAGTCTTCGCCGGAGTCCATCGACGACAAGAGGTAAGTTATCTTAATTTTTTTAAATTATTGCATATTTTTGGATTATTGGTAATTACTATTTAGGTTTAGATTTTTTTTTAAAAAGTACCAAACTAATTCTTGATTTGTTGTTGTTATATTGTATTGTTTAATTTATTGATTTTAATTTATTAGTTTAATTTTATTTGAATGTTTATTAAAAATTGAGATTTAAGGATTTGATTAGTATTTTTTTAAAAATTAGTTTTTATTTATTTTTTTTAAAGTTGTATTGTTTAATGTGTTGATTTTAATTTATTAGTTTGATTTTATTAGGTGAATAAATTTGAATATTTATTAAAAATTGGGGTTTAGGTATGTAATTTGTATATTTTTGAAATTAGTTTTTTTTAGTTTTTTTTAAGCTGTATTGTTTAATTTGTTGATTTTAATTTATTAGTTTGATTTTATTGGGTGAATAAATTTGAATATTTATTAAAAATTGGGGTTTAGGTATGTGATGTGTATATTTTTGAAATTAGTTTTTTATAGTTTTTTTAGCTGTATTGTTTAATTTATTAATTTTAATTTTTTAGTTTGATTTTATTGGGTGAATAAATTTGAATGTTTATTAAAAATTGGTGTTTAGGTATGTGATTTGTATATTTTTGAAATTAGTTTTTTTTTTTTTAGTTTTTTTAAGTTGTATTGTTTAATTTGTTGATTTTAATTTAGTAGTTTGATTTTGTTGGGTGAATAAATTTGAACATTTATTAAAAATTGAGGTTTTGGTATGTGATTTGTATATTTTGAAATTAGTTTTTTTTAAGCTATATTGTTTAATTAGTTGTTTTTAATTTATTAGTTTGATTTTATTGGGTGGATAAATTTGAATGTTTATTAAAAATTGGTGTTTAGGTATGTGATTTGTATATTTGAAATTATTTTTTTTAAGTTGTATTGTTTAATTTGCTGTTTTTAATTTATTAGTTTGATTTTATTGGGTGAATAAATTTGAATGTTTATTAAAAATTGGGTAATAATTTAGGATAATAATTTTGAAATTCTTGAAATAGATATAGATAAATTTTTTATCAAGGCTAAGAGAGTACGGGGTGAGTCATCAAATATTCCTATCCTAAACTAGACATTAAGTAGTCAAGCAAGTGGTGGAGGAAAAACTAGTGGTAGAAAAGGGAGTCAGAAGTTTACTTTTGAGGATATTATTGGTGATCCGGCATTGCGTAAACCAATTGATGATTATGATGTTGGGATTAGGGATGATGTTAGGAGACAATATTTAGCCAAAGGACCTTGTCAACCTTATGAACATAATTTTCCACAAAGAGAATTTGGAAAAATTAAAAGGAGTTTTAGAGATGTTTGATTCTCTAAATATGAGTGGCTAGAATATAGCATGTCAAAGGTTGCAACCTTTTATTTTTGGTGTTATCTTTTTAGCTCGAATAGAGGAGCTAAGCATGAGGATAATGTCTTCACAACCATTAGTGTCAATAATTGGAAAAAGGCATTAGAAAAATTTAATGAACATGTTGGCGGGCCAAATAGTGCACATAATAATGCAAGAGTGCAATATTTTAGCTTCAAAAATCAGAGATAAAGTGTGTCTCATATGTTATCTAATCTCAGCCAAGAGCAGGAGGCTTTTTACCAGACTCATTTGTCTGCTATTGTTAATGTTATTTGTTTTCTTCTATTACACAGATTGGCTTTTCGAGGACATGATGAGTCGAAAACATCACTGAACAGGGGTAATTTTCTTGGACTTCTTGATTGGTACAGTGAACGCAATATTGATGTGGGAAAAGTAGTTAATTCAAATGCTCCTGAAATAATCAATTCACTTCTCCATATATCCAAAAGCAAATAGTGAGTGCTTGTGCTTTGAAAATGACACGAGCCATTATTGAGAATATTGGAGATGACTTTTACTCTTTATTAATTGATGAGGCTCAAGATAGTTTAGTGAAGGAGCAAATGGTTGTGGTATTGAGATATGTTAATAAGATGAGACAAGTAGTTGAATGATTTATTGGAGTTGCACATGTGAGTGATACATCCGCTCTATCTTTGAAAAGTGCACTTGATGATTTCTTTGCGAAACATGGATTATCACTCAGTAGGTTAGAGGTCAAGGTTATTATGGGGCTTCTAATATGCGGAGCAAGGTATATACATTATTTCACTCATCAACTTCAATTGATGCTTGTTGCAGTAGCAGAAAGCAATAGATATGTGAGTATTTTTTTTATTATACTTCAATGATTGTGAATATGGTTAGAGCTTCATGTAAAAGGTGGGATGCTCTCCTTCAAAAACAACATGATGAAGTAGTTCAACGTTTGGAAAGTGGTGATACTCAAACTGGAAGAGGCTTGAATCCAGAAACAACTTTAGCTCGACCTGGTGCCACGCGTTGGGGTTCACATTATAAAATAATTATCCGTCTTCTCTCTATGTGGTCTACAGTGAAAGAAAATAGCAGATGATGATGCTAAAAGAAAAAATCAAGGGACAATTGTGAGTTTGGTTGATAAATGAAAAGTTATGAGTTTATTTTCATTACTTTTCTAACGAAGGAAGTTTTAGGAATAACAAATGATCTATCTTAAGTCTTACAAAGAAATGATCAAAACATTGGCAATGATGTACATTTGATTGCAACAACTTAAAGACAGTTGAAAAACTTTAGGGAGAATGGATGGGATGAATTATTGGAAGTTGTTAATGACTTTTGTATAAATCATGGTATGACCGTGCCTAATATGGAAGATATTATTCTAGGTCATCTGTGTTCTAAGCGTGCTGTTCTTCCTATTTCTTATTATCATCACTTTTGAGTTGAAATATTTTGTTAGGTACTCTTTTCCTTTCATGAATCATTTTTCTAATACTTAACTATTTATTATCCTATAATCTTATTCTCTTTCATTCATTACTAGGTTATTGATTTTATTGCACAAGAAATTGAGAGTCATTTTTGTGAATCAAGCACGATTTTACTTTTGTACATTGATTGTCTTTCTCTTAGAGACTCATTCTCCAACTTCAATCTATCTCGATTACTTCATTTTGCTGAACTATATCCACATAATTTCTCCAACACCGATCAAATGATACTTCGGGATCAACTTAAGACATTCATTGCTGATGTAAAATGGAATGAAGCTTTCTCTAATTTGCATGATATTGGGGCTCTTGCTCAGAAAATGGTTGAGATAGGATACAACACTGTGTTTCATTTGGTATATTTGCTTATTAAGATGGTGTTAGTCTTGCCAGTTAACTGCTACTATTGAGAGAGCTTTTTCAGCAATGAATATTATTAAAACAGATTTGCGCAACAAGATGGGAGATGATTTTTTGACTATGTAGAGAGAGATCTTTTTGTAAAAATTAAAAATAAAGCTATTATGCAGCGTTTTCAAAAAATATAAACTCGTAGAATGTAATTACCACCTCGTAGGCGTAGTCAATCTAGTAGTACAAATTAAATGTTGAACTATTATTATATTAAATGTTTAATTTTTATTTTAAATTCGTCTGCAATTTTTTTTCTTACAAATTTTGCCCCCTCCATATTCTTCTGGTTCATCCATTGGTTATTTTCTATACATTGGTTTTTATATTTATACTATTGTTTATTTGGTTATTTTCTTTATTCTTTATTCTCTTTCTTCACGGCTTTCTTAGAGTACTTCACAGAATTCCCTTTTTTCCCCCTCTTTTCCACTTCTCAACCATTCTAGTTGCAAGAGTGTATGAATTTACTATAACTAGTCATTAGCCCACACGATGCACGGATATGATTTTTTTATTCAATCATGAGTATAATTAATTTTTTGATACTAATAAAATTTTTGTCACTAAATTAAATTAATAAACTGAAAAACATTAAATAAAAACATATATGAACAAATAATTGAAAAGATCATTCGATTATATATTTTATAATAAACTTATCGCAAATTAGATATAATAAATTAGATTGTGAAAAAGATAATTACTTGTTATCATATAATATATGTAGAAATTCTAATAATATTAATAAATTATAAATTAAATATAATAGATTAGATTGTGAGAGAAATAATTACTTATTATTATATAATATATATATAAATTATAATAATATTAATAAACCATGTTGAATTAATTTGTCACTTGTCCATTATATATATAAATATATATATATCTTATTTGCCGTACTAAAAATGAGACTATTTGCATCACTATAGTAAAGCAGAATAAACCATTGCCGCAAAAAAAAAGAGAAAACATTTTCTTTCAATCGAATATAACATTTTCTTTCAGTGAGATATTAAAGGCCACTAGACAAAGACGGTTATAAATAAGCTGAGCTACTCGAGTTTTGTTTTAATGTTGGCTCTATAAAATTCATTCGAGCTTGAGCTCAAATTGCTCATTTGTTAAATAAACCAAACTTAAGCGGCTCATTAACTTATGAACCGCCTTATTTAAAAAGCTTGTGAGTTAGGTTAATGAATTTATTATGTTATATTAGAAACATACATAATTTAATTTATATATATATTAAATTATGTATCTAAATATATTAATTTTTTTAACTAATTTAATTTATATGATTTATTAATATATGTTATATGTGATGAATAAATTAAATAATATTAAATATTAAATAACTTAGTAATTTATAATAGAATATAAAATCATAATAATATAATATTTTATTTTTGTTAAGATATAATGATATTATTCATCCTTTATAAATGTGTTAATTTTAGTATCTCTATTTTGAAAAGGTAGAAAAAATAAATAAAAAATAAAAACTGAAATAAGGTCATTAAGTTCGTTAAACTCAATTAAATCAAGCTCGAGTTCAAATACAAATTTAAGATATATGATATATGAGCTGGATCGATATGAGCTCGAGCTTGGTTAAAATTTGGGCTCAAACTCAACTATTTTATGTTGTGCCGAGCTTAAACATTTCAAAATTCAGCTCGACTTGATTGCTGCTCTAGACAAAATGAAATAATGAATGCCGGGTAAGGTGAGATAGGAAGGTGAGGTTGGTTAATTAAATTATAACCTTTTGTTTTAGTAAATTTATTCAATTTTGGGCTGACTTTCATTTTAATCACAAAAATTAATTTAGAATAATTTCATTATAATTATATTTTAAAATTCATATATATACATATAGAGATAAAAGAGTTACTTCTGGATTGACATCTTTCTGCATAAGGAAATTTACAAAACAATCTTAAAATAAGTTTCATTCTTAAAATTTTTAAACCTTCAAAAAAAGTTTTTAAAAATACTAAAACCAATAAAATAAGATTTTTTTAAAACCACTCATCAGTAAAATAAGATTTTTTTTTAAAAAAAAATACACCATATCTCATTTCAAATAGTATTTTACTATAATTTTCATTTTTTTAAAAGAAAACTTTACTATTAAATAAATATATTCTAAAAAATAATAAAAATTAATATTTTAAAATATATTTTCAACCAATAAAATATATTAACTTTTTTATAATTGAAATTTAAATTTTAATTACGAATAATAAATAACACTCAAAAAATATAAAAAAGAAAAAAATATAAAAAAATATTAATAAAAATCATTAAGTTTAATTTAAATAAATTTTACATATTATACATATAAAAATTATAAAATATTAATTTTATTGTGTATATATTACATATATGTTATATGTATGTTATATATATAATGTAGATAATGTGTAGATGTTATATTTATATTATGTATTTATTGTGTATGTTGTGTATACAATGTATAGATATTATGTATATATAAAATTAAAAAAATAAAGTTAAAAAAATTAAATAAATTATGTATATATTGATAATATATATGTTTGATATATGTTATTTATACGTCATTGTTTACTGTGTATATTATATATATTGTGTATAGATTTTATTTTTTATGTGTATATTGAGAATATTAAAATAAAAAAATTATTTTTAAGTAAAATCACATTAATGAAAATAAAATAAAATAAATGAAAAAAAGAGAAAAAAAACATCGAAGATGCAAAAATATATATAAATATAAACAAAAGAAAATCGTAAGAACGAAAAAAGAAAATAATAGACTATATACAGTGAAAATGGAAATTAAATTTCCCTGTTTCATGTAAATTCCTCTTTTATATTTTGTTATTTTTATAATATAATAATATTATCTTTTTTTTTTCTTCTCAGAATGAAAAGTGTAACGAGTTTGAGAATGAAAGAAAAAGGACACCATCCTTCTTCCATAGACAATCAAGAAAAAGACAATTTCATTCAAGCAAAAACAATTTTCTTCTTTGTTTCCTATATTTAGCCTTAATTATTCAATTATATAGTTTAGATATTTTTGTGAATATGTCTTGCACTGTCCATTTAATTAGCCAGTTTATGGTCTTGTAAATATTCGGCCAGTATAGAATTTTTCACTATTTGTTTAGTCTATTTTCTTTCGAGCATTTCATTAGCTCAGACTCAAGATTCAAGATTTGAACTCGAAATCTTTGTTTAAACTAGAAAAATTTCTTATTAATTGTTCTACGCACTTAGTTGTTCATGTATAGATTTTTTGTTAATGAAAAATAATAATCTTTTAAGGTTGATTATGAGGAAAAACAATTGCAACTTATATCTTAACTTTAAAACTAACCCTAGTCAAATTTGCTTACTTCTATCTAATAAACAAATGAAATCTTCTCAAATTTAAAAATTTTTATGACTTTAGTACAATTCAGGAATTTAAAATTAAAAAAAATACTAAAACAAAAATCATCAAATATATTATTATAATATCCTAGTAAATTAGTCCAACTTCGTACCTTCCTGGCATAAATTGTATATCTCAGAGAGGTTGTATTTATTTGGGTTAGTAGTAATGGAATGATTTTATTATCTAAAATGAAGAACATTTCCCACCAAAGGATCAGTCCAATAATACCACTCACTGGTAAATAACGCAAGACTTCTTCGTGAATCTCCGCTATTTGAATATGGAACGTCTATCTTGGGTTTTTTGAGGCATCTTTCTTCATTTAACCAATCTCCATCATGTTGATACAGCGGAAGTAATAAAATAAATATGTTATTCCTGTTTAGTCTAAGAATGCTCAGGTAATAAAAACAAAATGAGAAAAAAAATTTTCAACTGAATTATTATTCAATTCTGAAAACTGTCATCCACTTCTTAAAACATTATATTATAAAGCTTTAGGGTTACAGAAAACCCTAATTCCAAATAAGAAAAGTTTTCAAAATGTAACAGATTGCCAAAATAAAAGAATTACAAGTATATAAAGATATTATTTAACGAGACAGATAAAATGTCTAAATGGTGTCTCGATCCAACGGTTCTAAATAAGGAAATAAAAATATGCCCTAAATTGCCGTAAAAGTAAAATGCGTTTTTGGAGGCCTAAATGATGAAATTTGGCCAAAAACTGACGAATATCATTGCAAAGTTGTGTCTTTGACTCGCTGGCCCATTTCCTTTGGGCTGGGCCCTTAGAACGCCCAGTTTGTAACATCAGCTTTTGTCAGTAATTATCAAATTGCCACTATATTAATTTTCGGCCAAACTGCTCCATAAAAGTCAAAACTCTTTGTTCCATATCATATGTTCAGCGTCATCATTATAATTGGAATCTCTCTTTGCACTCTCTACTATATCCAAAATTTCTTGATTATTGTCATATGATGAAGAAGCAGCCATATGATCATCCATTGCATCTGCCTTATTTTCTAATACCAGATGAGCACCACACTTCTTTACAATAGTATAAAATCCTCCTATCACAGACATCTTCAATTCATCTCCACCTTTTTATGCAAATGGAAGCCTACTAAAGGGTACGTAGCTTACCCAAGAATGATGGTAGTTATATTGACCTGTGAATATATTCAACCCCATTAATACTCTTATTTCTTATAGTAGCAAAAGGAGAAGTAGTTTGGTGACGAAGTCCATATTTAAAGGCTGAGTACACAGCCCAAATAAATAATCCCTTGATTTCACCATGTAAAATCCTTGGAGTGTAAAACGATAATGAAGATCCTTCTTCTTGATTGCTGAACCAATTCGGTATCTCACTACTAGGGAAGAAAATGGTCAAACGTTTACACTTGGTCAATACCTGCTATATTTATATAATTAATGGTAAGTTGCAATGAGAATCTTTTACATCACTAAAAAAATTATAAATTACATAATGTAAATATATATATATATATATGAAAAATACAAAGAATAAATGAGAACATAAAAATAAATAAAATATAAAAAGTGACGAATAGATATATAAAAAATAAGTAAATATTTGTAATATGAGAATCATAATCTTAAATTTTTCATATTAAATTTTTATTGTTAATATAAATCTGAAATAGTCAACCTATAAATTAACTGTTAAAATTGGAGAACCTTTTCTATATTCAGTAGCTCATATTCTTAAATTTCTTAAATGCGAGATTTCCTACACTTCTTGTAAAAATTTTGCATATATAAATACAAAATGTAGTTGAAATGATACAGAAATATAATAAATCATATTGCCCAACTTGTCAGGTAATTTCTCAAGTTTTGAGCAGTAGGAAATGTTTAAAGATTTAAGAGTTTTCAAGCAACAAATGCTTTCAGGAAGATTCTCTAGAGCCTTGCAGCCCTCCAGATTCAAGAAAACAAATCTGTCTAAATCTCCAATAGATTGATGGACCTCAACTAAACTTTTGCATCCTACAAGTTGTAATCTTTCTAAGCCATTGAGGCCCAAGAAGTTGGGAGTTTTAGTAAGGTACACACAATGGATGAGATCCAGAATTTACAGCTTGTTAAGAACATATTCAAGCAAGGGAAATTGATTACAAGTAAGGTACATAAGAAAAATAAGGGAAATTAATTGGTATAGACCAACAGTGTCATAGGCATTTTGGTGTCATTTTATATGGAGTAACTAGATAAAGAGAAAAGATTAAATTCATAATAACTAGATAAAGTGCTTACTTTAATCTCCTTCCAGACTTGTTTGATTTTGCTATATTGCATGTCTAGAACCACCTGGTTGTCTAGTTGTAAATCAGGGGGCAAAAATTGCAAAGGGCATTTACACCGGCAAAGCCATCTCAACTCTGTTAATATGTGTTGATAGGCTCCACTGAGATGACCTCCATTGATTTGGAGCAATCTTAGATACTTCATCTTTGCGAAGGATCTTGTACTAAAATATACATTGTTTGATGCTTTTACATCTAGCACAATACCCTCCACTGCTTCTGCTTCCTAAAACATCAATATAATTAATTAACTGGTTAGCAAACTATACAAGCAACTCAAGAAACATTTATCTTCTTAAATCAATTCTAGAGGCAACATTATATTAGATATTAGCAAACAATTAAAGAAGTAAATGGCTAAAAAGCTAATTGTCCTTAATAAACTTTCATATTTTATTTTTCATAAATTGAGTTTTCATGAAATATCCAAACTGAAAAACTTAAAAGTTCTAATGAGAACTGCAATACCACTAAATTAAAAAGTTAATTAATAAATTGAGCAAATACATTCATTGCATATATGATGATTCTACGTTTGCATAAAATTATCCTTTACAATACTATATATATTTTTACATAAATATCAGCACATAATACACCATCTCAAATGCAATTAATATGCATACTCATAATTATCTCCTCTAGCAAAAAGCAATATTAAGGACGACAATATGCATGAAGGGCATATCACGCATATGCTTGTCGCTTAATGCCTACCAGAATTAGTAAGGAGATGTAGTTATGACAAAGTTGAATTAGCTTAGGCAGTAAATACATTTTTTACCTCCTGCTTTTTTAGTACATTTTAAACATCCTCTTAGTGCATTTTTCAGGACGATTGGGTGATATTTGACGGATAATCTCCCTTCCCATATCTCGTAAGAGATCATGCATCTGAATTTATTTATAGAATCAATTGTATTACAGACCTTTGAATAAGAACGTCCACACCAATTTCAGGAAGAAACCACAACCATTTGGTATTTTCATTACATAATCTTTATCCATATCGATAAAAAAAACATGCAATATCAAGAAATATATCCTCTGTTTTATCATCGTCCAATGTATCAAAACTTATTCTAAGATTTTTCTGAATTTGATGGTGGGAAATTTTTCTTAATTTGTCCATAGCACTTCTCCATTCAAGTGTGCTTCATTTGCACAAATAAGAACCTAAAACTTCAAGAGCCAATGGAAATCCTCCAACATAATCTACCACACCATTTGAAAGCTCTACAAACTATACTATTGGATTGCTTTCCTTGAAGGCATGCCAACTAAATAGTTGAAGGGAGTCATCACAATTCAATTCTTTAATCTGATACTTATTATCGCCTTCAAGTTGAGTCAACAGATGTTCGTCTCTAGATGTAATGATCATTCTACTTCTTAAACCAAACTAGTTTCGCTCCCCTGCTAACACATTAAATTGTTTGGGTTGATCCAAATCATCAAGAACAAGAACTCTTTTGCACCAAAGTCGTTCTTTGATCAAATTGATTCCTCTATCCACATTAGTAATCTTAAAATTCTTCTTCAATTGAGGAACATGTTTGACATTCTCCAAAGTTCTGATAACGCCATCAAACATTTTGAGTCTAACAGTTCTGATCCCTATTGCCTTGTAAGTATAATTGTCACTCAAGGTTACACTGCCAGCATCACATGCTTTGTAACTGTGGAACCAATCTCTATAAGAAGTATAAAGTGATGAGCATGTCGAATTTAAAATCCATATGTCTGATTTTGAATCATTGTTTGTCTTCGAGGCTACTAAGAGATCTTCCTCTTCTGAAGTATCAGCAACTACACTGGCTGAACTTGAAGCTACTTCTTTCTTATCAGCCCCCTGATTCTTCAATAATGGACAATCTTTCTTCCCTTGTCCCTTCTAATAACACTTGAAACATTCTTCCTGTGACACTCTTGACTTTAATATTCCTCTTGACTTTCCTCTCTTTTGCTCTTTGTTCCTTTCCACTGCCCCTTCCACGTTTTGAACTTACTAACGAACCCTCAGCTTATGGATATGCCATCTCCAACTTTTGCATTAAAATATGAAACCTTAGACTGTCACCACTTCCTCGTAGTCTAATGTCTCCTTTCCATATAACAATGTCATATTGAATTGATTGAAAGATAGTGTCACACATAATAAATCACTAACCTTTTGATTGAGCTGGGCTATGTAATTTTCTAAGTCTCCACCTTCTTCCATTCTAAACCAGAATAGATCACACTTCATAAACAATTTATTGGTGATATGAACAAACTCTCCAGCTTTGTCCACAAACCTTTGGTTGTCTTCTCATCGATTATGTCATACACTACTTAATCCGCCAAACACACCCAGATTGTACTGATGGCGATTGACTCAATATCTTGCTAATCCTATTCATCTATGTTTGCCAGCTTCGTTCCCCTTAATGCCTTGTGAACCTTCATCTATGTTAATATATCATTCACTCTCATTTTCCATAGAGAGAAATTCCCTTTTCTATTGAACTTGTCAAACTTAGCATGTGTTTCAAACCTACTCATCTTAACTAAAAGCTCTAATACTAATTGTTAGAAAAATCTTGTGTTTTTAGAATGTGAAAATTAAGAATCAATCTATGAACAGAAAAATTAAGGAGAAGAATAAGAGAAATAATAACACAAGACACAAAGATTTACGTGATTCGGCAATTTTTCTACGTCTACGGAAGGTCTCTCACTTTATTTCTTAGAGAAAGAATACAATTGAGTGTTAGCTTGTAAATCTAACATACTTTCAGTCCCTAATCTTGTGCTTATTTGTTATTTTATTGTGTTTAAATATGAGCTTTAATCTAGTTTTTATTATTCTGATTAGGGACTGCTTGACTTGATAAAAAGGAAGCTTTTGGAGCATAATTAAAGGAGTTTTTGGGCATAGGAGCTGAAGCTGATATTTACTGGATTTGTAGCTAACAAAGAGTTACCCTTGGGTAAGACTAAGAGCAAAACGAAGTGATGCGGGCTGGAGATGTTTTGGCTACTGGCCCATTAGATTATTTGTCAAATTAGGCTCAAATTCTAGTTTAGGAAGGACACTTAAACACGTTTTTTTTGCGAAATCTTATCATACTATTATTTTGCCCTAATTTTAGGCTATAAATAAGTGTATTCTAGGGTTTAGGGGGATAAATTTTTACACCCACAGCTGAAATTCGTGATTAGGTTTTTATCTTCAACACTTTTATGATGTTTTTGACAGTCATGTGTGGCTAAACTCCTCTTTTCAGTCAAGAGTTAATTCGAGGTTGAAGTTTTTCATAATTGTGAGGTTTTATTGTACTTAATTGTTCTCTTTGATTTCTCTTGCATTCATACTTTTACCATAGCTTATTGGGAAAATATATCCTTAGTGATTTACTATTATTTGATCAAACAGGGCCCATTGTTCAATTAATAGGATTTTACATAGCTGATCAACTAGACTAAATCCGTAATTGTTTAGTCAAAACTGGTGCAAGTAGCGATTGGTATAATTTGATTGGGTAGAATATTTGGGTTATATCAAGTATTGTATGATCTAATCTAAATAAATCTCGCTAGTAGATTTGTTGGTTAGGGCAAGGTCTTTCTAGGGTTTATGGCAACCGATGGATTAAATCCTGTCGCTAGTATTAGGGTTGTTTATCGGTTAGGGGTTTACACAACGCTATGTCTTGTTTAACCTATTAAGAACGGAGAGATTGATCGAAGACGCTAGTTTAATGGTTATAACTTGTCTGTGTTTTGAAATTAAGAGATTATTTTTAGCCGATGATCAATTCATTTGAACTTCATACCGCGGATTATCTTTGACTGAGTTTGTTTTCCATTGATTTGAATTTTAAGTATTTTACTGTCTTAATCTCGTTTTTAATTATCAATATTAAAAATCCTCCATTCTCACTTTTATTTTTCAGTTTACAGTGTCAGTTCTGGTTAGCCTTGGGCAAGGCTAGTCCCTTAGGTTCGACCCTTCTCACCATATTTACAGATTCTTATTTGTTAGGAAGAGCAGGTTTTATTTTTGGTGGTTTTAACACCCATCAAATTTTGGTGCCGCTGCCGGGGACTAGTTTACATTACTGTTATTGCTTCTTTGAATGACCAGATCAGAAAATTTGCAATTAAAATTTGATCCTGAGATAGAAAAGACAGCCATACATTGAGGAAGGAAACCAGGCTACGAAAAAGGGCTGCAGCTACTTCTACAGCTGATCCAGAAATTATAATTACCGATTTAGTTGAATCTTCAACAAATTTTATCCTGAATTAGAAGAAACCTCAACGGAATCTGAAAGAGAGGAACAGATGGCTGATAATCGGACTGTTAGAGAGCTGCAGGCAGCCCTGTGGAGCAGCAGCCTTTGTGCATAACTTACCCGAATTTGGAGGTGCCGTTTGAGTTGAAATCCAGTTTAATCACCAGCTCCTTACCTTCCATGGGATGAAAAAATGAAAACCCACACCACCACTTGAAAGAATTCCATGGTGTGTGCTCAAGCATGAAGCCACAAGGTGTGGCGGAAGAACAAGTCAAGTTAAGAGCCTTCCCATTTTCATCAAAGGATGCCGCTAAGGAGTGGCTGCTTAATTTACCACCGGGATCTATAACAACATGGCACGACATGGTTCGTGCTTTCTTGGATAAATATTTTCCAGCCTGTAGAGCAGCCATCATTCGTAGGGAGATTTGTGGGATTAAACAAAGGGTTGGAGAAAGTCTCTATGATTATTGGGAGAGATTTAAAAGGTTGTGTGCAGCCTGCCCACAACATGGGATGTCCGAACAATCGTTAATTCAGTATTTCTATGAAGGAATGATAGACATGGAAAGGAAGATGGTTGATGCAGCAAGTGGAGGAGCTCTTGTTAACAAAACTCCAGCTCAAGCTAGAGAAATTATATCAACCATGGCTGCCAATTCACAGCAGTTTGGACAGACAGAAGAATCTTCAAAGAAGTTTTATTAGGTAAGTGACTCTTCCATTGAGGATAAACTTGCTGAACTAACCTCTATGTTTAAAACTTTTACAGCAGGATTTAATGCACGCGCGAAATTGTATGGGGTGTGTGTTTCTCCCGACCACCCAATGAATATGTATCCCGATGTACAAGCGGAGCAAGAGCAAGTTAACACTATGGGAGGTTTTTCTGGACAGTCCCGAAGACCAATGGATCCATACTCCAACACGTACAATGATGGTTGGAAGAATCACCCCAATTTTAGCTATGGAAATAAGCAACAAAATTTCCAGCAAGCTAGACCAGCTCCACAACAATCCTCTACTTCTAGTGGATCTTTGGAGGATGCTATTAAGACTCTTGTCACATTTCAGCAACAATCAGCGAAGGACATGCTGGAACTTCAGTGACAAACAGTTAATTTTCAGCAAGAGACAAGAAAAGGGATGCAAAATATGGAGAATCAAATCAGCCAGTTAGCCTCTTCTTTGAGCAAATTGGAGACGCAAGGAAAACTTCCTTCTCAAACTGTTGTAAATCCTAGAGAGAATGCAAGTGCCATCACTTTATGAAGTGGTAAAGAGCTGGACATACCAGCCCCAAAGAAGGATAGCGGTGGAACAAAAGGGAAGATGAAAAAGAAATGGAAATTCAAAAAAATGAGACTCCTAAGCAGGCTGAAGTGCAGCAGCCCCAGTCATTCACAGTCCAGCCTCCTTTCCCAGAGAGATTAGCAAAGAAGAAAAAAGAAAAAGAGGACAAAGACATTTTGGAGACTTTTCGCAAAGTAGAGGTAAATATTCCATTACTTGATGCCATAAAACAAATACCTCACTATGCAATGTTTCTTAAGGAGCTTTATACCAATAAAAGGAAGCTAGCTAGTGTAGAAAAAGTGGAGATGCTAGAGAATTGTTTAGCCATGATCCAGCGGAAGCTTCCCTAAAAATGTAAAGATCGAGGTATGTTTGTTGTTCCTTGTAAAATTGGCAATGTAGGGATTAAGAGAGCAATGTGTGATTTAGGGGCCTCCATAAATGTTATGCCATTGTCCATTTATTTTGCTTTCAAGGGCAGCCCATTAAAAGAAACACGTATCATAATACAATTGGCGGATAGGTCTATTGTGTACCCCGTGGGGTTGCTGGAAGATGTTTTGGTTCAAGTAGGTGAGTTAATCTTTCCCGCTGATTTCTATGTGCTTAATATGGAGGACGATAAATCCTCTACTACAGCTGATTTGCTACTCGGAAGACCTTTCCTTCGTACCGCAAGAACAAAAATTGATGCTTATGAAGGGACATTATCCATGGAGTTTGATGGTGAGATAGTTAAATTTAATGTTTATGAGGCCATAAAATATCCTTGTGATGTGTCTACTATTTGTGGTATTGATGTCATTGATTCCTTAGCTCAAGAAGTGTTTGAATTAAGTGCCTCTAACGAAATTGATTTAGTGCTTCGCAGGAATATAAATTCTGACAGCTTTAAAGAGTTTGAGGAGATCTCCCTAATTAACAAGAAATTGCAGGAAATTGTGTGTGGAATGGATACAAATTAGCCACTGGATAATAATTCCAGTAGAATTAATTTGTCTAGCACTCATGAGAAACTTTTACCCTCTGTTTTGCAGGCCCCCAAATTGGAGCTTAAACCGCTGCCCAGTCACTTAAAGTATGTGTTTTTAGGAGATGGAGATACGTTACCTATAATTATTTCCAAAAAGCTTAGCAAAACTGAAGAAGAAAGGGCGATTCAAGAAATTGGAAAGTATAAAGAAGCTATCGCGTGGACAATAGCTGATATCAAGGGATTAAGCCCATCAACTTGCATGCATAGGATTCTGTTGGAAAAAGGCAGCAAGCCTAGTAGAGAAGCTCAAAGGCGTCTAAATACGCCTATGATGGAGGTAGTAAAGAAGGAGATATTGAAGCTGCTGGATGCCGGAATCATATACCCGATTTCGGACAGTAAATGGGTTAGTCCAATGCAAGTAGTACCGAAAAAGACAGGAATTACTGTTATAGAGAATGATCAGGGAGAGCTAGTGCCTACGAGAGTCCAGAATGGGTGGAGAGTTTGCATAGACTATAGGAAATTAAATTCAGCAACGAGAAAAGACCATTTTCCCCTTCCTTTTATTGACCAAATGCTGGAAAGATTAGCTGGACGTTCTCATTATTGTTGTCTTGATGGTTTTTCAGGTTTCTTTCAAATACCGGTGGCACCCGAAGACCCAGAAAAGATGACTTTCACTTGCCCTTTTGGTACATTCGCTTATCGCCGGATGTCGTTCGGGCTTTGCAATGCACCAGCCACGTTCCAAAGGTGTATGGTTAGTATATTTTCAGATTTTGTAGAGGAAATTATAGAGGTATTCATGGACGACTTTACCGTCTATGGTAATAGTTTTGATGAATGCTTAACTAACCTTACAAAAGTCTTAAAGAGGTGTATAGAGTCAAACCTAGTGTTAAATTATGAGAAATGCCATTTTATGGTAGACCAAGGTTTGATTCTAGGACACATTGTCTCGTCTAGAGGCATTGAGATTGACAAAGCTAAAATTGATGTGATAAAAACCTTACCTTACCCCACAAGTGTGCGGGAGATTCGTTCTTTTCTTAGCCATGCAGGTTTTTACAGGCGCTTTATCAAGGATTTTTCAAAGATAGCTCAACCACTTTATAAGCTTTTGCAAAAAGATGTGCCTTTCGAGTTCAATAAGGAGTGTAGAGAAGCATTTGATATGCTGAAAGAGAAGCTGATTTCTGCACCGATAGTTCAGCCACCTAATTGGAACTATCCTTTTGAGATCATGTGCGATGCAAGCAACTACGCTGTAGGTGCTGTCCTTGGGCAGCGGATTGAGAAGAATCCTCATGTCATATACTACGCATCAAGGACTTTGGATAATGCCCAATACAATTACTCCACCACGGAGAAAGAGCTTTTGGCGATTGTGTTTGCTTTAGAGAAGTTCAGGTCATACTTGTTGGGAACTAAGGTGATAGTTTTTTCTGACCATGCAGCCTTGAGATATTTGATAAAGAAGAAGGAGTCAAAGCCTCGCTTTATTCGTTGGATCCTTTTACTTCAAGAGTTCAAAATGGAAATAAGGGATAAAAAGGGTTCCGAAAATCTGTTGGCTGATCACCTCAGCCGACTGTTGCTAAATGAGGAACCTTCACCACTAGACGATGATTTTCCAGATGAGCAACTTCTTGGCTTACAAAAAATTACTCCATGGTACGATGATATAGTGAATTATTTGGTTGCAGGTACTTTACCAGATAATTTGACCAGAGGTGAGAAGGAAAAGATCAAGAGGGATGCTAAATACTATGTATGGGATGACCCTTACTTATGGAAGTTTTACTCTGACCAGATTATTCGAAGATGTGTGATGGAAGTGGAAAGTCCATCTATACTGAAATTCTGCCATTCTGCAGCATGTGGAGGACACTTCGGTCCTCAAAGGACCGCTCAAAAAATTTTGAAGTGCGGCCTATTTTGGCCAACGATGTTCAAGGACTCGTACATTTTCTGTAAATCCTGTGAGAGTTGTCAAAAAACGGGTAGCTTAGGTCGCAGAGATCAAATGCCTCTTACTTCTATTTTGGTGTGTGAGATATTCGATGTATGGGGCATTGACTTCATGGGGCCATTTCCATCATCTTTTGGAAACACATACATATTGCTGGTAGTAGATTATGTTTCCAAATGGGTGGAAGCTAGAGCCACTCGGACTGATGATGCTAAGACGGTGGTGAATTTTGTGAAGAGCCACATTTTTTCGAGATTTGGGATTCCAAGAGCGATTATTAGTGATCGAGGCACTCACTTTTGCAATAAGGTTATGGAGAATCTTTTGAGTAAATATGGTGTTACACATCGTATCTCCACCGCCTACCATCCGCAAACAAGTGGACAAGCTGAAATTTCAAACAGAGAAGTGAAGTCAATACTCGAAAAAACTGTAAATCCCAACAGGAAGGATTGGAGTTCTAAATTAGAGGATGCTTTATGGGCTTACAGAACAGCGTATAAGACTCCGATAGGAATGTCGCCTTATCGCTTAGTTTATGGCAAACCTTGTCATTTGCCGGTTGAAATAGAGCATCGAGCATTTTGGGCAATTACGCATTGTAATATGAAGCTGGAAGTGGCTGGAGAGAAAAGGAAATTGCAATTACAAGAATTGGAAGAAATTCAAAATGAAGCTTATGAGAATGCAAGGATTTATAAAGAGAAGACCAAGGCTTTTCATGATGGCATGATATCTAGGAAGAACTTTGTAGTTGGTCAAAAAGTTTTACTTTTTTGTTCCAGATTAAAATTATTTCCTGGTAAATTAAGGTCTAGATGGATGGGCCCTTTTATTGTTACTAATGTTTATTCTCATGGTGCAGTGGAGATACAAAGTCTTGAAACCAATAAAATCTTAAAGGTCAATGGGCATCGACTAAAACCATTCTACGAAGGTTTCGAGACTCATCAGACAGAGAATATAGAGCTTGAGGAACCAAACGAGTCCGTCTAGTGACTCGGCAATGTCTAGCCTGGGACGTTAAACAAGGGCGCTTACTGGGAGGCAACCCAGTTTGGCTTGCCCAAGCCTAATTATATTGCTTATTTATTATTTTAGTTCGTTTTATTTTGAATAGTGTCGTCTTCTACCTTGGTACTCAATTTTGCTATGTCTAATGCCTGAGTAAGATTAAGTTAAAATGGTCTCTCATAGTGAATATATTGTTGCAGGTAGTTAAAATAAATAGACCCTTTTCTTTTAAATATAATTACCTTGTTATGCTGAAATATAAACTCAACTGAAGGTAAATTTTTTTTTTTTTTACAGCAGGGACTTATAAAGCCTAAGTTTCACTCTGTTGTTCAAGCAATTCACTGTCTCCTTCACATTCAAGGGTTCCCGATAGCAACCACCAACCAGCCCCCTTTTCCCTTTCAATTTTTGAAACTCCAGCAACTCTCTCTCTTCCCCCTTCAGCAGCCCCAACAAACCCGAAATCCAGCCACTCCTCCTCCAACCAAAACTCAAGCCACTCTCCCATTCAAATTGATTTTTTTTCTTTTCTCTCTCTCTCTCTCTCTCTCTCTCTCTCTCTCTCTATTCGAAATCCAGCAGCCCCTCAACCGAAATCCTCTTTCCTCTCAAAACTCGAAACTCCAGCATCTCAAGCCCTCACTTTCGGCAGCCACCAAATCCTCCCCAACCGAAAAATCCTCCAAACCACTTTCCCCAACCGAAAGTCCCAAAATCCGAACAACCCATTTAATTCAATTTAGGTTTTTCAATTTTTCATTTTGGGGGTTTTCTTCTAAGTGTGGGGATTTTCGATTAGGTGAACAATTCCATTGGAGCATCGATTTTTTTTCTCCTCTCCCTTTAACAAATTGAGTTCCGTAAGTTTCACACGTTAACTTTCCCTCTCTGATATCGAAACAGCAATTGAGGTTAGTATTTAATCATTGATTTTATTTCGAAACAGCAATTCCAGGTTAGTTTCTGAATTTCTCTCAAATTGATTTATTTCTTGTGTTTGTGTTGTCTATGGTGAAAATTGAATATAATTTGAGAAAGTGACTAATTATTGGCTGAATTGTTCCTTTTCGTTAAATTCTAGTCTCACATTGTGAGTGTAATTTTGCTTTGCGATAGAGCCGATTACAAAGTGGGTTTTCAAATTGTGGTTCTTGGTTCTAAATTTTTGTTGTTAGGGTAGTCCAGTTAGAAATTTTCAGTACTTCTTTATTAAGGTTGTGCTGATTGATTCTCCAATCAGGTGAGTATCCTTCTAATTACTCTTTGATACTGATGTAGATAATGAATTTGAGAACTGATTCAGGTTGAGTATATGTTCAGTTCAAGTTGAATTTTAGTAAGACTAATGGGATGTTATCTAAAGTGTTGAAGAATTTTAACTTTGAGAAGCCAAGTTAGTAATTTTATTTTTCTTTAGGTTGGTACTGAGCAGAATTTTGGTTACAATTGCCTTTGTAATATGCCGATTTGAAAAAAAAAAGAAATTAGAGAAACTAACTGGCACGAGTTGTTTTTGAGGACTGGACATCCTTTTCATTTGAGTTTGTGCTGCTTTAATTACTGGATATTGCCATCATATTTGTTAAACTGGATTTATTTGGTTGGAATTCTATTTGTGGCTTTCTTGCAGGAAGAACCCTCACTGCAAACAGTAAATGGCTCGAACAAAAATCACTCCTAATCCACCACCCATGAAGCTTACTTATAAACAATCACGACAACCCAAAAACACCAAGGGAAAGCAGAAACAACCATCTGCAGCTGCCACACCACCACAATCACCTCAATCTGAACCAAACTCCACTTCAATGCCACCACAGCCTGACATTACCATGACTTCTTCACCACATCAAACACGTGAACCAATAACTGAAGAAGACCATGCAGCAGACGAAGCTTCTTTTCGACCATACAGCAGGCGAATGAAAAGAGCAGCAGTCAAACTGCCACCGCCGGTAGGATTTAAGAGGATAACCCGGTTCCAAGCAAGGAGAGGGCAAGAGGAGTCCTCACTCTCCACTATTAAAGATGAGGACTCATCCTCAGCAGAGGTGTCAGCTTCTGAACAAGCGCAGCAGCCCCAAGAGGACACCGTGAACAACCAATCAGACGAAACTACTGAAGAAGAAAATGAAGAAGCACAACCAATTAAAGAACCAGCTGTTAAGAAGCAAAGAAGAGCAAGAATTGGAAAAGGGAAAAGCATCTACCCACTAGCTACAAAGGCACTTCACGGAAATCTCAAGTTCACAAATCGTGAACACAAAAAAGGTATGCTTTCTACCAAAGTTGTCCTATTATTCCTGCCAAATCTATCCATGAGGCAACTTTGAGAACTCTGGATCTGTATGCTACATATGAAGTTTTAATTGCACGTATTGGTTGGCACGCATACTTTTCATTGAATTTTCCTTCGTACACTGAGCTAACTAGGGAGTTCTATGCTACATTTAAATTTGAACATGACATAAGAAATTTCAGCATCTCAACTCCATTCACCATTCATTTTAGGTTGTTAGGCCGCATGTTTCATTATTCGGTTGATGACCTAAACATAGCTTTAGGACTTGTTACTACAGAAAGTGTCCTGAGTCCTGACTATGTAAATGCATTATGCGATTTTCCTGATGATTTCATACCAGAAGATACATTTAGGACACTTACTGGACTTCCATATGTGCAATTTGAACCTAGCAAGTCCAAGGCTAATTTGATGCACAGTGTTGTCCTGCGTTACATACATAGGTTCCTAGCTTGTTCTTTCTTTGGCCGTAATAATGACACCACCATCCTTAGCAAGAGTGAATTATTCTTTTTGTGGTGCATGGTAGAAGGAAAGAAGGTCAACTTAGGCTATTGGTTAGCGACCCAATTTCAAAGGAATATAAACAATGGACGACAAATGAGTCTAGGCTTTATTGTTACGAAGATTGCATTACATGAAAAACTCATTACCCTGGAAAATAATCTTCATCTTGCTTGTGACATGGTTCCTCTAGATTTGCATTTTTTGGATTCTATGTTTTTACTACGCCACGAGGAAGGTGGTGCTGTGTTTTTTATGCCTGCAGGAGAATTAGCTCCACGTGCACCAAAAGCTGCAAGAAGGACTGTAGCAGCTACCAACACTGCAGCCCCATCCACATCAGCACCTTCCGCACCTCCGTCATGCATCAAGACATAGAAGCTCGGCTACAGCTTCTTGAATGGCAAGGTGCGGCCACACAAGCAATAGCGCAACAAAATAATGAAATGATAAGACTAATAATGCAGCGGCTGGGGTACCTCCTCCGTATCAGGGCAGTATCTTAAACTAACTTTGATATTTGACATTTTCTGCTTTGATTCCACATTGACGACAATGTGAGGAGAAAGTGTGGGGAGAAGGATGATATAGGGAGTGTTTGTGTGGTCTTGATTTGCTATGGATGCTTGAACTTTTCTATGGCACTGCAGGTGAAATTCTGTTATTATTTTGCAAAAGTTTTTTGAATTTTTTGAGCTTTGTGTTGCTATATAGCTGCTGCCATATTTTGGGTTTAAATGTTATGCTCTTGTGATCAATTATTTTTGTGTCTTTAGACATGATTGAGAACTCTTAGGATTCCTAGAGAGGAGAACTTTACTTGTCATTCAGTTGAACACATGTGAGAACCTTGAATGACAAGACTAGTGAGCGAGAATTCTAACTTGAGATTAACCATCACTGCACTTATGAACTTTGATTGCAAGCTGTTACACTTCGAATTCTAAAAATCTGTTTTTCAAAATTTAGTTTCTATTGATAAGTGTTTTTGAGAGCAATTTCCGAAGCCAAAATTTAGGATAGCTTCCAAACACTAGAACTTTTTTCTACGCTTCCTTGAGGCGAAATCCTAGGCGAGTCTTAACTTTAGAGATGATCTAGGCATTCTTTTGGTCGATTCATCATTCCTTTTGTGTTTTTCCCACCTTTACATTACCGTTCTTTTCACCCCTTCTAGCCCACGAAGTATGCTAAATGCGTACTCTAAATTCTTTTCATAGCCCACAATATAACCATATACACTAAAAAGCCCTTTGCCTACCACCCTTGGATGAGAAAATAGTCTTTTTAGTCATTGTTAAGCATGCACGTGTAGGTTATTAAGAATTGGCACAAATGCATTTTTATTTAATGTCATTGATTTGAGTCTAGTTTGTGGGAATAAATGGTCCTTGTGACTTGTGTTTTTTAATTTTTATTGGGTTTGAAATGGTTGTAAATAGTTATGTGATGTTTCATTTTTTTTTTTTAAAAGGTAGAAACAGAATGTGAAAAAAAAAGAAGAAAAAAAAGGAAAAAAATCAGAAAAAGAAAAAGAAAGTTGTGTATTCAATTTTAGTTTTAGTTTTTCTATTTTAAGTCACATTTGTCGCCATTAGTTGGGTCGTGCGTCGTTCTTTTGAAATTTAATGTAAAGACTTATTTTCTTGTTATTCTTAGCCTTACATTATTCTATATTTTGTAACTATCACCCAACCTAACCCATGTAAAGACCTAATGATCTTTGGTTGAGACTTGACCTACATTAGTGGAGAGGGAATTTAGAGGGGAGCTTATGGTTGTTCATTAATTCTGTTTTAATGAAGCTATGAAAGTGTTTTTAATGCTTGTTAATTACTCAATAAAACACTTGTTGATTCAAACTTCAAATGTGTGCGTGCGTGTTTTGAGAATTCTTAGTGTAACCTTTTTCAATTAAAGTTCATAATGATGGAATGATATTGACGGTTGAGTTCTCAATTACAATGTTGAATTGTTTGGGTTTTTGCATATGTTAGACTGAATTTCAAGGTGAAGTTTGTGGTCTCCTATATAGATTTGATTTTGAGTTTTAAATCATGCTTGAGGACAAGCATTGGGATAAGTGTGGGGAGATTTGTTAGCTTGTAAATCTAACATATTTTCAATCCCTAATCTTATGCTTATTTGTTATTTTATTATATTTAAATGTGAGCTTTAATCTAGTTTTTATTATTCTGATTAGGGACTGCTGGACTTGATAAAAAGGAAGCTTATGGAGCATAATTAAAGGAGTTTTTGGGCATAGGAGCTGAAGCTGATATTTACTGGACGATTTGTAGCTAACAAAGAGTTACCTTTGGCCAAGACTAAGAGCAAAACGAAGTGATGCGGGCTGGAGATGTTTTGGCAACTGGCCCATTAGATTATTTGTCAAATTAGGCTCAAATTCTAGTTTAGGAAGGACACTTAAACACGTTTTTGTTGGGCAATCTTATCATACTATTATTTTACCCTAATTTTAGGCTATAAATAAGTGTATTCTAGGGTTTAGGGGGATAGATTTTTACACCCACAGCTGAAATTCGTGATTAGGTTTTTATCTTCAGCACTTTTATGATGTTTTTAACAGTCATGTGTGGCTAAACTCCTCTTTTCAGTCAAGGGTTAATTCAAGGTTGAAGTTTTTCATAATTGTGAGGTTTTATTGTACTTAATTGTTCTCTTTGATTTCTCTTGCATTCATACTTTTACCATAGCTTATTGGGAAAATATATCCTTAGTGATTTACTATTATTTGATCAAACAGGGCCCGTTGTTCAATTAATAGGATTTTACATAGCTAATCAACTACACTAAATCCGTAATTGTTTAGTCAAAACTGGTGCTAGTAGCGATTGGTATAATTTGATTGGGTAGAATCTTTTGGGTTATATCAAGTAATTGTATGATCTAATCTAAATAAATCTCGCTAGTAGATTTGTTGGTTAGGGCAAGATCTTTCTAGGGTTCATGGCAACCGATGGATTAAATCCTGTCGCTAGTATTAGGGTTGTTTATCGGTTAGGGGTTTTACATAGCGCTATGTCTTGTTTAACCTATTAAGAACGGGGAGATTGAACGGAGACGCTAGTTCAATGGTTATAACTTGTCTGTGATTTGAAATTAAAGAGATTATTTTTAGCCGATGATCAATTCATGTGAACTTCATACCGCGGATTATCTTTGACTGAGTTTGTTTTCCATTGATTTGAATTTTAATTATTTTACTGTATTAATCTCGTTTTTAATTATCAATATTAAAAATCCTCCATCCTCACTTTTATTTTTCAGTTTACAGTGTCAATTTTAGTTAGCCTTGGGCAAGACTAGTCCCTTAGGTTCGACCCTTCTCACCCTATTTACAGATTCTTATTTGTTAGGAAGAGCATGTTTTTATTTTTTGTGGTTTCGACACCCATCACTGAGTTTTTTTTTTCACACTATGTTGTCGATCATCTAAGGTGTTATATATATATAGTATTTCCTTTACCCTAGATATACAAGAAAATCATTTTCCTATTCTAACCTCTTTTTAATTTCTATTCAAACTGTATTATAAAATTGACAATTCTCCTCTTTGTTGGAACTCCTAATACAAAATTGATTTAGTTTATGAGCCATTATTTAACAAATTGGACTTCGGAAGCCTAAGATATGATCCAATTACTCTCAATGATTCGGACGGAAATTATACTCCAACATTTCAAGACTAATTTTGACTTAATATTTGGAGGACCAAAAAATCTTGGATTTTAATAAATCAGACCTCTTTGGAAAGCTTGAGATGTCTACAAGCTTCATGAAGATAACTTTTTCAATCTAGAACTCTATCGTCACCGAAATCTTTATTGAAGCTTTAAATGTCCAATCTGTCTAAAATTTATGTTTGCAAAAATCCTATAAAAATTAATTCAAACTAAGATTTACAAAAAAAAATAATGAAATAAGAACACATAAATAAGCTTAAAATAAATTAATTCAACTCAATTTCATGCAAAAACTGACAGAAAAATATGTGTTCAATATGCACTTATCATATACTATATATAAAATTTAAATATTTAAATTTAATTAAATTTTACACATAAAATATTTATTAAATTAAAATTAGGTCGTTTTGACATGAAATAATTCCATAGTTTAGTGGGATTTTTTATTTATTTAATTTTATATATTTAATAATTTCAAGTATTTTTTATTATTTATTCTTAAGTACTTAACACATATGTAATTTAAAATAAAAATACAATACAATTTTGATTTTGCATAAATTCTTTTAAATTTTATGCTATTTATTAATATTTAATAATAAATGGACAATAAAAATTTAAAGTCTCACAATTAAAATTTCAAGGCTAACCCTGCCTAAAAGGTACATACTTGGAAGATATGGAGTGGATAAATTTGGATGACTCGAATGATTGTGTTCTATTTGTGGGTCCAAATAGTTATAGATTTGCTCTTGTTATTTTTGTTCTTTTTTTTCCTAGTATGGACATTCTCAATTTAAATAAAAAAAGAGAAAAGCAAGTTGTCTAATTGGACAGCTTGCTCCACCAAATTTGCAATTGCAATTACAAATTGCAAAGCCGCGTATTGTATGCAATTGGGAAGGCCCCCCTTTCCTTTCCTACCTCATTTTTAACAATTAATTCAAAGAAAAAAATTTTAGAGAGAGAGAGTATACAAATATTGAGAAAGAGAGAAAAATATTTGTGAGAAATATTTTTGTGAGTAATAAAATAGTGAGGTTTTATTTTGAGTGTTTAAAAAATACTTACCATTATTTTAGAGTTAATCTCAATTGTGAGTATCGTGTTTCTAGAATAATTTTTTTAGAAAAGTCTCTCTCTTGTAATCCTACTATTTATTAGTGGATGAAATTATTCAGAGTTTATCCCATGGACGTAGCCCAAATAAAAGGGGTGAAATTCGGTGTGCTATTGTTGTCTCATTTTTATAGCTATCATCATGTGTAGTTGTTTTGTTATATTATACTATTAATTATCCTAGTAAAATTCTGTCTAAGGAGACTAAGTTTTAAATGGGACCGTCTGTGAGCCCTATAGCATTTCCTGAGAATTTTTGTGATATTTATTTTTAGTATAATATTTCATATACTATTTACTTATATAATAGTAAATAATATATGTGTTATTAACACCCGTTGCGTAACAAAGTGGTATCAGAGTAAGGTTCATTATTGTCTGTGCAATTTAAAATGGAGAAGTCTAACAGTATGTTTAAATTGACTTCTTCAAATTATTCTATTTGAAAGCCTAGGATGAAAGATCTGCTGATCTGCAAGGATCTTTATGATCCTATTGAAGGTGACAAGGGCAAACCAGCAAATAAATTTGATTAGGATTGAAAGAAAATGAATAAGAAAACTGTGGGTACGATTAGGCCATGGATAGATAATAGTATCTATCATCATGTGGCTCGAAAGAAAAACGCCAAGACTTTATAGAATAAACTTGCCAACTTGTATGAAAGAAAATCTCTGCAAAATAAGACTTTTCTTATTAGAAAACTTGTTCATATGAGATTTAAAGATGGGAGCAGTATGGCTGAGCATTTCAGCGATTTTAAAGATATTGTAAATCGCTTAACCAATCTAGAAGTTGTGTTATCTGATGAACTGTAGGCTTATTTACTTCTTGGTACTTTGTCCGATAGTTGGGAGACTTTGGTAGTTGCCTTAAATAATTCAACTCCTAAAGGCAAACTGTCCATTGATGCAGTTTGTGAAAGTTTATCAAATGAAGAAAAAAGGAGAAGAGATCAAGGCTCTTCTACTCACTCTGAAGTATTAGTTACTGAAAGGCATGGTAGAAACAGAACTAGACAGTCTCAAAATATAGACAAGTGGTCTAACCATGACAAGTCAAGGGGTAGATCCAGGTCGAGGAAAGGTATCACTTGCTATTACTGTGGCATAACATGTGAAAAGATTTTGTAGACAATTGAAAAAGGAGCAGGCAAGAGATAAAAATGAAGGAAAAGAATATGCAGCTTCAATTGCACTTGATGGTGACGTTGTCATTTCTACTGGTGATGATTGTTTACATCTTGATAGCCATGAAATATTTTAGGTTGTTGATTCTAGAGCTTCATACTACGTATCTACTAAACGTGAATTTTTCACATCATATACTAATGGTGATTTTGGCTATGTCAGAATGGAAAATGAAACTTCAACCAATGTTATTATCATGGGTACGGTATGTTTAAATACTAACACCGGGTGTAAACTATGGCTCAATAATGTCAAGCATATTTCTGAGATAATGCTCAATCTTATTTCTTGTTGATGAACTTTGCAAAAGTTCCTTTGGTACAAAGAATTGCAAAATTACCAAAGGGATTCTTGTGTTGGCTAAAGGTAGCAGATAAAACACTTTATACTTTGTGCAAGCTAAGATATGCAAAGGAGAGGTGAATGCAGTAGCAGATACTTCTTCAGATTCATGGCATAAAAAGGCTTAGTCACCTAAGTAAGAAATGAATTGGTGTTCTCACTAAGAAGAAATTTCTACCTTTGACAGGTATACATTTAGAATCATGCACTGATTGTTTTGTCGGAAAACAACATAAGGTTGTATTTCAGAGATCTTACTCTTCTAGAAGATCAAATGTTTTGGATTTGGTTCACACTGATGTTTGTTTCATGAGTGATAAATCTCTTGGCGGTGCGTTATATTTTGTGACCTTTATTGATGATCACTCAAGAAAGGTGTGGGCTTTTGCTTTGAAATCTAAAGATCAAGTGCTAGATGTATTCAAACATTTTAATGCTAGTGTTGAAAGAGAAATGGAAAGGCAGTTAAAATGTGTTCGTACAGATAATGGTAGAGAATACAGGGGTCCATTTGAGATATATTGCAAGGAGCATGGCATTCGCTTGGAAAGATAATTCCAAAAACACCTTAGCAAAATGGAGTTGCTGAGAGAATGAATAGAACCATCATAGAAAGAATCCGATGTATGCTTTCTCATGCTAAACTCCCTAAGTCCTTTTAGGGTGAAGCAATGAGAACTGCAGTCAACCTGATTAACCTTTCTCCTTCAGTTCCTCTTAATGAAGATATTCCGAAAAGAGTATGAAAAAGGAAAGATGTTTCATATGATCATCTACGAGTTTTTGGATGCAAGACATCTGTTCACATTCCAAAAGATGAGAGATCTAAGCTTGACTCCAAGGCTAAAGAATGCATATACTTAGGTTATGCCCATAAAGAGTTTGGTTACAGGCTTTGGGATCCTATTAATAAGATAATCATCAAAAGCAGAGATGTAGTGTTCTTTGAAGATTAAACCATTGAAGATCTTGAAAAGCCTAAACCAATTAAAGAAAGGCTTCTAGATCTTACAACAGAGTCATCTAGTTCTGAGCAGAATGTTGCAGATGAACAAAATGTTAATAATGATGGGAAGCCTATTCCTGAAAAAACTAATGAGGCTGTTAATGAGCATGATGATCAGCCTGCTCCAGCACTACCAATTCAAGTCCAATTAAAAAGATCCACCAGAAATAGAGCGCCTTCTCATAAATACTCTCCTCACGAGTATGTGATGCTCACTGACAGGGGAGAACCTGAAAGCTATGAAGAGGCAATGGCATGCAATAAAAAAATGAGTGGTTGAATGCTATGAAAGATGAGATGAATTCCTTACATGAGAACCACACTTACAAGTTGGTGAAGCTGCCCAAAGGAAAGAAAGCATTGAAGAATAAATGGGTTTTCAGAGTGAAGACTGAAAACAACACTTCACATCCAAGGTATAAGGCTAGGTTGGTTGCGAAGAAGAAGGGAATTAACTTTGAAGAAAGTTTCTCACCAGTAGTCAAAATGTCTTCTATCAGAGTTATTCTTAGTTTAGCTGCCAATTTGAATTTGGAGATAGAACAACTTGATGTGAAGACAACTTTCCTCCATGGTGACTTAAAGGAGAAAATTTCTATGGAGCAACCAAAAGTAAAGTTAAGGGAAAGGAGAATCTTATTTGTGGACTGAAGAAAAGCTTGTATGGACTTAAGCAAGCACCAAAACAGTGGTACAAGAAATTTGAGTCATTCATGATAGATCAAGGGTATGGAAAGACAACTGTTGATCACTGCATATTTGTGATGGTGACTTTATCATCCTATTGCTTTATGTGGATGATATGTTAATAGTTGGCCATGATGCTGAAAAGATAAGTTCTTTAAAGAAACAGCTTAGCAAGTCCTTTTCAATGAAGGATTTGGGATCTGCCAAGCAAATTCTTGGGATGAAGTTTACTCGAGATAGGAAGAGAAGAAAACTGTGGCTATCCCAAGAAAGATACATTGAGTAAGTTCTTGATAAATTCAACATGGGGAAAGCAAAACCAGTTTGCTCTCCACTTGCATGTCATTTCAAGTTGAGTTCCAAACAATGTCCTTCAAGTAAGAATGAAAAATAAGAAATGAAGAAAGTGCCTTATGCTTATGCAGTTGGTAGCTTGATATATGTTATGGTTTGCACAAGGCCGGATATTGCTCATGCTATTGGAGTTGTAAGCAAATTTCTTTCTAATCCTGGAAAGGAATATTGGCTAGCGGTGAAATGGATACTTAGGTATCTTAGAGGCACCTTTAAAATTTGTTTATGTTTTGGTGATGGGAGACCTGTGTTGGATGGATACACAGATGCAGACATGGCTGGCGATGTTGACTCCAGAAAATCAACTTCTGGGTACTTGATTACTTTTGCAGGGGGAGTAGTTTCTTGGCAATCAAAGTTACAAAATGCATTGCCTTATCCACTATTGAGGCTGAATATATTGCAATTACTAAAGCAAGCAAGGAGCTGTTATGGATGAAAAAGTTTTTGCAAAAGTTGAACTTTAAGCAAGAGATGTATGTGTTGTACTGTGACAGTCAGAGCGCTATTCATCTCAGTAAGAACTCTACTTTTCACTCACGATCAAAGCATATTGATGTGAGATATCATTGGATTCGGGATGTACTAGAGATGAATCAATTTTGACTTCAAAAGATTCAAATAAATGATAATGGTTCTAATATGATGACTAATGCTCTACGCACGGAGAAGCTAATTACTTGTAGAGAGATTGCCGGTCTAGAAGTCCCACCCACTTGAGTGTGAGGGGGAGATTTATAGTGGTGTCCCACTTAAGTGAGGCCCACAAGTTTAAAATTAAAAAAAAAAAGGAAACAACTACCTGTCCAATTGGACAGCTTGCTCCACCAAATTTTCAATTGCAATTGCAAATTGCAACTGCAATTTGCAATTGCAAAGCCGCATATTTACGCTATTGGGAAGGCCTATAAATGGCCTTCCCTTCCCTCCCTCATTTCTAACAATTAATTCAAAGAAAAAAAATTATAGAGAGAGAGAGAATATAAAAATATGGAGAAAGAGAGAAAAGTATTTGTTAGAAATATTTTTATGAGTGATAAAATAGTGAGGTTTTATTTTGGGTATTTGAAAAATACTTACCACTATTTTAGAGTTAATCTCAATTGTGAGTGTCGTGTTTCTAGAATGTTTTTTTTAGAAAAGTCTCTCTCTTGTAATTTTACTATTTATTAGTGAAAGAAATTATCCGGAATTTGTCTTGTGGACGTAGTCCAAATTAAAATGAGTGATCCATATTAAATTCGGCGTGCTATTATTGTCTCATTTTTATAGTTATTATTAAGTGTAGTTGTTTTATTATATTGTGCTATTAATTATCCTAGTGAAATTTTGTCTAAAAAGACTGGATTTTAAGTGAGACCGTCTGTGATCCATCCAGTCTTATCTGAAAATTTTTGTGGTATTTATTTTTAGTACAATTTTTTATATACTATTTACTTATATAATAATAAATATTTTGTGTTATTAACACCCGTTGCGTAATAGTTCATGCAATTAGCATTTATCTAATATGAAAAAACCAAAAGAATAAGTTTCAAAAAGAAAGCCATAAGAATAATTGATTGAAATTGAAGGAACAATAACAATTTCTTATTAAATCAAGAAAAACCATGCATAAAGCATTACTTAAAGCAGATTAAAACCGTGTAAAACTTATCTATGTACTTATCAATTCATATGAGTTATATTTAATTTAACATCAATAAACGATTGATCCAATGAAAATTACCAGTAACCAGCAAAGTTTCTAATTATGCTGGTTGGATCAATTAAATAAAGATTTCATAACAAGTTTAGATCAATGAATTTCTACTGGCTTTAGTTACAAGTTTACGATTGATCCTTTGATGTTTCAATAGTTTCCCTTAAAAAAAATTTCATAAATTAACATTCTATAAATTTCTTGATCAGTTTTTGTACTTTTTTGATTGTTCTGTTTTTGTTTCCTCATAAACAAGAAATACTGCTTGGTTCTTCTTTGTTCTAATATGGAAATTCTTATTTTTGCCTCTTTGCTCATCGATTCTGATATTTCTTGCTTGTTCTTTTCTATTTTTGAATGCCTGTTTTTTAATAAATTTCTTAAGGCTTTTAAAAACACAAAAAAAAAATATCTAACAGAAGGATTTTGAACTTATTTGGATTTGGATTTTTAAGAAACCATATGATTTCTGAGAACCGTGTAACCAGGCCAAAAGACTGTAAATTAATTTACATCTGGTTACATGCTTCTCATAAATCAAATGGTCTATAAAATTTAAAATCCATATATAGTATTCAGTACAATAATGTACCAGATTATTATAAAATTTCGTCTCTAATCATTATTTTTTTTATTGGTAATACGATTTCCCGAGAGATTGCTAATAGAAAAAATCAGTTGCCAATAATTTTGCCCAAAAATACAATATCCTTTCTCAAATATTCTTATTTGTGTTTCTATTATAAACCTTAAGGAATTTATTCAGAGTTGAAATTATGAAACAATTTACGATAAGAATTAGAACACAGATTGATCAAAGAAACCTATCAAAAACTATATATCAGGAACTACCAAGTATTCAAGAAATAGAAACGAACAAACAAGAATGTAGAGGAAGTTAAAACAAAAATGAAACCATATCAGAATTTAGAATCAAATATCAATTTGCTTTTGTGGATGAGTTCTCGATAATTTGAGTTTTTGTTTTCCTTCTTCTATTCTCAAATTTCACTTTTGTTTAATGGACCTTTAATTTTCAATATTATGTTCCATTCAATGGAAAACTAAAATTAATTAAATAAATAAAATTGCTTTTAAACAACGATTATAGCTTTAAATTATTCACTTTTTTAAATTAGGTTTTTATTGGATAAATATTGGTCGATTTGTGTATATCGATTTTAAAACTGCAAGTGTAGGACTCGTAATAAGTAATATAGTGAAGGTAACAGTCGATCCCACAGGGAATGATCAATTTGATTAACTAAAATTCAATTGAACTATTATCTGAAAATTAGCAAATTGCAGCAGTTTAATTTTACCTGATTAATCTAAATCTATCTAAGTCAAATACTCTAAATTAAGTGTTCAAATAATCAATGGCAAAAGGTGTAGGATTAGGTTTCATTGAAGTTTTTACTATGGGTCTAATTAATGAAGTATTAAGTTCTAATTCTTAAATCTTAGATATCCAGTATCACTCAATTCATCCACTTCTCTCTTAAGCAGGGAGAATATAATTGGACAATGATTAAATTACTATTCTTATGTCAAATAATCAAAGTCCAATTCAATTTAATCAAGATATTAATTCTGGATTCCTAGGTAATTAATTTATCTCTAAACTTAATCATTCAAGGTTGATGATTCTATATCAAAAATTACATTCACCTTTCGCATTTTATATGATTCTTTAAACTTAACAATTGGTGGCCAAATAATTGTTAATCAATTAAATCAAAATCATCAAATTAAGGATAAAAGAAAATCAATATATGTAGATTAATAGATTATAATCAATTTCATAGTTCAAACATCCAAATTCACCTAATCCCACAAAGGGATTAATTACTCATCATTAAATTAAACTTTGATAAAATCAAAATTAAGAAACAAAACACAAAGTTCATCATTCTAATATTCAAAATAAGAAAATAACAAAACATTAAATAAAAATGTAAACTTGAAACGAGGTTGATGAAGAATTCAGCAGAGACAACCAAGTCTTCCTCTAGCGTAATTTCCTTCTTCCTTTAATCTTCAATTGAGCTAAAATTAATTTACTCGAGACAAAATATGAAGAAAATATAGTCTAACACTCTAGAATGGCTCCCTCTCTATATTGTTCACGTCCCACTTGAGTATCAAGCCAATCTTTCTTTCAAATCAGAATCCTACTCTTACTCAACCTCTGTTTTAAAATTTGAATTCAAAATTCCCCCTCAATTTTCTATCAGATATGATTATTATCTCCAATTTACCTCTTCAGAAATATTGTAGCCCCAGAAGACTAGATGGTTTTAGGCCTTTGAATCACCTGATTCGAACTTTAGACGGTCAGGTTATGGCTCAATTACTATCAGTGGCTCGGACTAAAATTCTGTTTCTAAAATTCAAGCCCAAATTCGACTTTAAAGTTGGAGGCCCAAACGAATTCGGAATTTAAAGAACTAGAACTCTATGAAATTCTTGAGATGTCCTCTATTAATTTCATAAAGACCACTTTTCCAATTTTGCACTTTAAGACCACCAAAATTTTACTTGAAGATTTAAAGGTCAAATTATACCTAAAAATTTCAGTTTATACACACTTTTTAAAAATTAATTTAAACTAAGCTTAATTTTAAAATAATGAAATAAAAGCATATAAATAAGTTTAGAATAGATTAATTCAAGTCAACTGCGTGCTAAATATGATAAAAAAAAATATAGGTTAATTTGCACCTATCAATAAATTGAAAAATAAAATTAATGTACAATAGATTAAAAAAATATATATTCAAGTCAATTTTTTTTTTAATTTTTAATTTTAATTTGTATATTTTTATTTTTGGTCACTAATTTTAATTCAAATTATTAACTTTTTTTTTACTATGAACTTTTTGCTACGGGTGACTTGCCATAGCATGCTTCTATGTTATATAGCTCCTTGAACTCGATACCATGCTCTATATCATTATGAGAGCTCGGGTTGTACAATTAGCGGCGAGCACAGTGCGAGTAGGTCACTTGTGGAGCTCGATGTCGGGGTCTTGGTAACTAGGAGGTAGTATCAACAACAACTGGGCATTTCTTGTGATGTTTTTCTGAATTTTCGTTATCTTCGACAAGCTAGTATATATGAATTAATCTATTTGGATTTCAACATCTAAATGGCTATATTGTCCTTTAGCAAACAGTTGAAACATCAATGGACTTGGTTTACAAAATTGAGAAATTATATAAGGTAGCCGTGACTTCAACTAGATATCCTATTTGTAATGACAATCTAATTAAATAATATAATATTTTATATTTTATAATTGGAGAAATTAAAGGATTCGCCTAAAGAAAAAAAAAAAGTATATCCAATTAATTCGTATGCAATTAAGATGACTAGTTAAAATCAGTTGTATCATATAATTCTCGACAAAATTTCGTCTTCTCACTTTCATAATTAATTTAATCCATCAAAATTAGCAAGTATTTGTCAATTAAGGTTGAAATTGCATTCCTGAAAGAGCACAAGCCATCCGATCTCTCTCATTGATTTCAGTAAAATATTGCCAGCAGAGGAGCATTAAAGTAATGAATTCTGAGTTTTGCTGTAGCTGGTGCAAGGAGATGATTAAGCTTTATAGAACAATATAAAGAACAAAATATGATTAATTTGATCATATATACAATGATTAACCCTCACCAATTTGAACATATTTTATAAAACAATACATGCAATATATATAATGTCAAGAAAGTTCAACAACATTACAATCAACAAGCATTTAATATTTATGAAAAACAAGTGCATAACATTATAAGATAGCAGCAGCTGATTTAATTTCCCACTTCATCATTTCTGTGAATGATTCATCAATCTTTATCCCATCGCCAGATCCTTGGTGTTGTAGCACTTAGCACTTTGGGAAATTGATTACTCAATCCAACATTTAAATTTATCCGCTCAATTAGCCAATCTGAACAAAATTTACATCACCACAGCACATTATAGTAACACAAGCAGCAGCAGCTGCAACAGCTGATTTTCCCTTTATTACTAAATATTCCAATATAATTTACCACTACTCATTTTTCCTCCAGATTGCTGGTCCATCGACCTCAGCAGTTGGGAAATTGATTAAATGAGGACAATGCACAACCTCTACATAGCGCAGTAAAGGCATTTGCTCCATCAATTTGCTCCAGTCCTCATTTAAGCGTGGCAAAAACTTCAAAGACAAACCCTCAAGGTTCCAATCGGTTTCAGTACTAGTGCAAAGGATGGTGTTGAGTGGTGCATCCTCTATGCAAAGGTATGCCAAAGTAGGGAGAGTCTCAGGAGTAACCCATTTTGGCAATGTTTCAAGATGGTAATGTCTGAGATACAACTCCTCAAGTCCTATTGGAGCTGACATATGATCCAACAACTCTTTCACCTTTTCTTCTGATGTTCTAATGTTAAAATGAATAGCTAGAACCTTGAGTTTATGAAGCTTTGATAGAACATCCCATTCCTTTTCTGTTATTTCAATATCATCGCACAAAATCATTTGGAGTACTCTTAACTCACGTAGCTCTCCAACCTCAAGAAGCGAACAACTTCCTCTATTAGCCTTACCCACAAGTTTCAATCCAGACAATTCTTGAAGCTGACACAGTCTCCCTAGTCCACGAGGCAGATAAGGAAGCCAATCACAAGAGCCTAAGTCCAACACTTTCAACTTCTTCAGATATATGATTGAAGGGCTCACTTTGGACAAACGGATGCATCCTCTCAAAACTAAGAGCTGGAGATTTCGGAGTTTACGAATTGAGCATGGAACTTCTTTGAGGCCTTCAGCTCCACTCAGATTTAGATATGCAAGGCGTTCAAGGGAACTAATCCAACTTAAAAGTTTCTTTAAAGCAATTTCTGTTGGTGGTAGCACACCAAAATTGAAAAATAAAAATAAAGAAAGTCAAAAATGCAAGGTGCCTAACAATGAAGAAATTGTCAAAAATGTGAGGTGAAAATGGGAGGTGCCTAATTTAGCCTAATTTTCACCTAATTTAGTTTGACAATTTATTTGCATTTGAAGCCTATAAATAGGCTCATTCTCTCCATTTGTAAATACACCAAGCAAACACAAAATATAGCTTAAGAAGAGCTATAGGTTAAATACCAAATAGTTTATATTAGGAATTAGAGAATCAATCTCTTGGAGTTCCTTGGAGTATAAATATTTGAGGGTTGTTTTGTGGGTGTCGGTTAGAAAAATATTTTGTATTTGTGGTTGTAACAATTTTCCACATAGTAAATATTTTTCTTGGTTGTCGTTAGGCAACGGTCGTGGTTTTTCTCCATTTGGGAGTTTTCCACGTTAAATCATTGTGTTTTATTCTCTTTAATTTCACAGTCATTATTTTATTTTCTCATTTGTTCCTGCTTGAATACGGTCCGAAGGGCGGGAAAATAGCGATTTTCCCAACAAGTGGTATCAGAGCTTAGGTGTTATAATTTTTATCAAAAATCTTAGTATGCTCTGTGGTTGCAGCTTGGTCTGATCTTCCACATCAGAAAAGATTTTTGTTAAAAATTATTTTGTTTTTAAGCAGATGGAGCCTTTGGAGCTGGTGGAGCTTTGGAAAAGGTGGTGGTGAGATAAATAATTACATGTCGAGGTAAATTCTGTCAAACGACACGAATTTAGTCTAAGGCAAGTGGATTTTAAGTGAGACCTTTGTGACTCCTCCTCTTACCTGGGAATTTACCTGGTGTAATATTTATTTCTGGTCCTTTATTAAGCACAAAGTAAGCATGTCGGCAATGAGATGCGAGATTGAGAAATTTGATGGGAGAATGAATTTTGCACTGTGGCAAGTGCAAGTCAAAGACGTGTTGATACAGTCTGGACTACATAAGGTTTTGCAGGGTAAACCAGTCAGCGGAAGAAATTCAGAAAAAGGCGGTGGCAGTGGAGACTCAGAAAAATCCAAGATTAGTGACGAAGAATGGGAGGAGCTGGATATCAAGGCGGCAAGTCAAATTCGCATGTGTCTAGCAAAAAAAATGTTTTTGCTAATGTGCTTGGATTGTCCACGACAAAGGAGCTGTGGGAGAAACTGGAAGAATTGTATCAGGGAAAAAATATATCCAATAGGTTATATTTGAAAGAGCAATTTCATACGTTGAAAATGGCGGAAGGTACAAAGCTGTCCGATCATCTGAGTGTCCTCAATGGTATTATCTCTGAATTAGAAACTCTTGGAGTGAAAACCGAAGATGAAGATAAAGCTCACCGGCTCATCCTGTCACTTCCTTCAACATATGAGCACATGAAGCCTGTTCTGAAATATGGTAGTAAGGAAGTGGTGTATGCGGATGTGGTTAGTAAGCTCATTACTGAGGAGAGAAGACTGAATGAAATGGAAAATAAATCTTATGAGAATTCAGCTTTATCTGTCAGTATCAGGAAAAAGAATAAAGGCTCCGGAAAGAGGAAGGTTATCTGCTGGGGGTGTGGTCAAACTGGACACGTGAGGAAGGATTGCCCGAACGGTGGAGCTGATTTGGCTAGAAGCTCTAACGTTGTTGCTGCCAATGTGATCTCCTGTGGCGAAGGAGATGATGAGTTTTCTCTGTAGTTGAGAGAAATGTGTCCTCATGGCATGATTGCTACCCGTTGAGATGCCATGGAAGAGGACGGAATATTGGTAGCTGGTCCACAGAAATGCGTGCTACATTGGTTGACAGTTGATGCAAAGCATGTGGTGGAAAAATGATGTCGATGGCTAATGAACTCTCGGAAAAGTCAACAGGAGGGTTGCACCATAAACTATTAGCGGGATCCGACATGGCCGATGAAAAATTCTTGGAGTTGGCGAAATAATTCCAAGTGTCGATACTCTTTTATGGTGGAGTATGTTAATTCTTGACGTTAAGAATTATAATTGTCGGTAACAGACAATGTTGTGTTTTTATTTTTCAAGGTGGAGATTGTTGGTGGTAGCACACCAAAATTGAAAAATAAAAATAAAGAAAGTCAAAAATGCAAGGTGCCTAACAATGAAGAAATTGTCAAAAATGTGAGGTGAAAATGGGAGGTGCCTAATTTAGCCTAATTTTCACCTAATTTAGTTTGACAATTTATTTGCATTTGAAGCCTTTAAATAGGCTCATTCTCTCCATTTGTAAATACACCAAGCAAACACAAAATATAGCTTAAGAAGAGCTATAGGTTAAATACCAAATAGTTTATATTAGGAATTAGAGAATCAATCTCTTGGAGTTCCTTGGAGTATAAATATTTGAGGGTTGTTTTGTGGGTGTCGGTTAGAAAAATATTTTGTATTTGTGGTTGTAACAATTTTCCACATAGTAAATATTTTTCTTGGTTGTCGTTAGGCAACGGTCGTGGTTTTTCTCCATTTGGGAGTTTTCCACGTTAAATCATTGTGTTTTATTCTCTTTAATTTCTCAATTGTTATTTTATTTTCTCATTTATTCCTGCTTAAAGACGGTCCGAGGGGCGGGAAAATAGCGATTTTCCCAACAATTTCGTCTAAGTTGGTGTAAGACAAATCCAGGGTCCTGAGCGAACTCAAAATGATGTTGTAGGAAGCAATTTGAATACCTCTTGACATCACCAACAATGCTCTGAGATTTGGAGTGGTATTCAATGATTCTGCACGCATTTCTGTCGTGAAACCCAACCATCGAGAATCTTGAGTTAATTTTTGTCTGCCTCTGTCGTCAAAGCTGCAAAATTTCTCATCTTGAGCAATTGTAAGTACCAAATGTCGCATCAGATCATGCATTCTGCAGACGATAACTCTTCCATCATATCCTCGCCTATCTACAACTTCTACTAGGCTCCTATTGATGAGTTCCGATAGATACTCAATACCCAACTCTATTGCAGTTTTTGAGTAGTATGTCTTTGGTACAACACCCTCTGCCACCCACCAGTAGATTAACTTTTCAGCTTCTATCTCAATGTCTTCAGGATAAATGGAGAAACAGAGCAGACATAGCTTTAAATGAGGTGAGAGTGCCTTGTAACTCAATTCTAGAGAAGTCATTACGACAGCATTCACATTTGTGACTTTTGGCTCCGAAAGACATTCCAAAATTCTCTTCCACTCACTTAGATAAGTTTTAGATCTCAATAATGCTCCTATTGTTTTGATTGCCAATGGAAGTCCTCCGCATTCGACCAGAATTCGCTTGCCAATGGCTTCGAAACCTTCATCATTTGCCATCTTGCTCATAGGAAAAGCATGTTTGGAGAACAAAGACCAGCTTTCATCTTCATTTAGAAGACAAGTCTCATGAATATGGTTATGGTCAACTCCAAAAGCAAATGCAACGTCTTTGTTTCTGGTGGTGATGATAATGCAACTTCTTGTTGATGATGATTCAGATAATTGGGATAAAAAATTCATCCACCATTTAAGGCCGTTCTCCCAGATATCATCAAAAATAAGGAGACATTTCTTTTTTCTTAATAGTGAAATAATTTTGGGTAACTCATTATGAACTGTGCCATTATCCATTTCTGATTTTTCCCCTGATTGTTGTAAGATGCTCCTTAAGATCTTCTCAACTTTAAAACTTGAAGAAACTGAAACCCATATTCTTTTCTCGAAACGATTATGTACCTCAAAATCATTAAAAATGAGTTGGGCAACGGTGGTTTTTCCCGAACCTCCCATCCCCACAATCCCAATCTTTTGAAGCTTATAGTCTTTGCCAAGAATCCATTCTTTTATCTTTCCAACAGTACTTTCGAGTCCAATTATTTCATGGGATGGATCATAATCCCATTTCAGGAACCGCTTTATGCTATCATCTTCATAGCTTTTGCTGCTTACACTACTTTCTATTTTCAAATGGTTGCCCAAAATAATCTCCACTTCCTTCATCTTTTTGTTAAGAACCTTTATTTTCTTGGCTATTTCAAGGCGGAACAAAAAACCCATCACTGAAAGTTTGTAGAAGAATCCATTTTTTTGATATTCTTCTCTGATTAGGCAGTCTGTCAATATATCATCTGCTTCATACATCAAGTTTCTGAAAGTAGCCAAGATGGTCCCATTGCGATCAAGATCTTCTACTAGTGTGGACTTTATAGTATGAAGCCTGGCCAGCATGACCTCTAACTGCCTTCGCAAGTCACTAGATTTAGCTTCAGCATCGATGACTCTGGTAAGTTGCGTTGTAATACTTGGAATCAGAGCATCTGCTGCTATCTCCATAACTTTGGGCTTGTTTGACCTGCCAAATAAATATTCAACATTCGTTGGTGTCAGGGAAAAATTGCAGCGGAACAAAAATATTTATGAGCAATAAACGAATACAACAAAAAATAAGAATGAAAATAAAGAGAAAATCGAGGTTCGGTGTAAATGTAAGATCTAATGACGTAGAATCGACATAATTCCTATTTAGTTTTTGCTTAATCATGATTTATGTTCTACCATTGTGAAAAGGATTTTGGATAAATTTTGTGCAATAAAGATATAATATTAAACATTGAAGTTGATTAATCTCATATGAGCCAACAGTGGGAGAATGTAAGATTTATGATCCAATAATGTGGCCCATGTAGTTAACTTAATTAATTAGGTTTAATAAAATCCAAATCCTAATAGTATAAGGAGATATAAATTTTTAATTATAAGGAGATATAAATTCCTAATTCTAATGGAACAAGGAGTGATGGACACCACTATAAAATAAGAGTTAAACTTGGTCTTCTCTTTATACCAAAAATTTTAAATTCTCTCCTTCAAGAGAATTATTAAAGATTTAAGAATCAAAAGAGAAAAATCAAATTTCTTCAAAAATTCATCATGGAATATGGTATGCTTCTCCATCAACAATTTAATTATGAAAATCATATAGTTCTAAGATTATGGGAATTAAGAGTTATGCATATTAAGTTTGACATTGTAAAATTGTGTAAACTTAAATTTTAGTTTATAGTAAAGTCTACGTCTCTTCTGGTAAAGATAGATCAAAATCTACTAATAAATTAAAAGTAGTACAAATTTAGAGAAACAATACTCACAGCCCTAATACTCATCGGCCCAAACCCAATTACACTCAAATCACTCACTCAACTGAGGAGGTTACAAAATATTTTTCATAGCCTCGCACTACTGGAACTCACTCTGCTACACATTCATCGAATAAGTGGCATTTCCCTGTATATATATAAACAATTTTTTTTTTCAAGTTTACACATTTCGCAGGATTCCAATTTGGAAATGGCGAGAGAACACCATGTTGAGCATCCCCAACCCTTCACTATAAACCATCCCATCCTGGAAACCCTCACACTCCTCAATCCATCAATCCCAACCTTCGTATTAACCCAAACCTCAAACAACTATCCTTTCAAAAAGACATCTTTGGCGCAAATAAGAGCAGAAACAATATCTTGGGCACTGAATGGAGAAAAAATTTCATATCCCTGTTTGTTGACCATCTCCTATTGGACACGACCTCAAAGGATCTACTCTTACTCTTCAACAAGTACGTATAGTCTATGATAACTTTGTGCCCAAGAAATTAAGGAGTAACACTGGAGTTCGTTATGGCTTGGCTAGATTCAAGACCGAGACTGAAGCAACAAGGGCCATCGATGGTGTCAACGGCTCCTTCAAAAGTCACAGAATTTGGGTGAAACTTGCTGACAAACACCAAGCGCCCTTGCCTAATAAACCTTCTAACCCCAACCCTGTCCGGGCTCCCATTGGCTCCTATGCTGATATAGTTAAAAAAGGCAGTTTCGGTAGGATTAACTATGCTTATGGCCTCAAAGAGGTACCTGCTCTTTCATTCTCTACTACAAATTGTGATAACTCCTGGCTGAAAACCTCTATTGTGGGAGAAGTGATCCAAGCTGAACACCTCATACGATTACAAGATTTCTTTGACAAAAATCAATGCTCTGCATGCAAGATTATCCCAATGAGCGAACTGTCAGTACTCATTGTCTTTGATAACACGGATAATATGGAGGAATTCCTAAGCTCAGACCAGGCTTGAATTCTTGATAAACTCAACTCTATAAGAAGATGGAATAAGTCGTCGCTACAAAAAGGCTTGCATGGATTCCTTTGGAGCAAGTTCCCATTCATGCCTGGGACACAAACTTCTTCTCTATGGTGACTAAAAGATGGGGTTCATTTATCACCGTGGATGAGGAATCCCTTAACAAGGAAAGACTTGATTGCGCTAGATGCCTTATCGCTACTGACAAGAGCAGTATTGATGAAGCAATCCCAGTCAAGATAGATGAAGATCTATTCCACATCAAGATTTTCGAAGCAAAGGGAGCCTCGATTAATCTATCTAATCTTCACTTCCAGGCTAATCCTGTAGACAGTCCGAGAAACATACCGATCAGCGCTTTGCTCGGATTCCGTCAAGATCCAGCAGGTCTGACACCCAGAAAACAAGTTGAGGATGAAGCGGCTGCCCCCAGAAAATTGCTTCTGAATATTCCTTCTAACTTGAAGGTATCTGCCCCCATTACCCATCCAAATTTTGATAAAAATAATAATATTGCCTCGCCACCCCTAGTGGTTATCCCCCAACTTGTGCATTAGAATTTTATAATGGTGGAGAATCGAGAATCATACTCGGCCATGCCAAACAACTATGAAAACAAAGCACTTCAAAGCCCATTTGAAGCCTCTCCTGCCCACAGCTCATGGGCCCAATCCTCCTCAAGATCTGGTGCTGCTGATAGACTCATTCTTAAGCCCGTTGCGCCTAACCCATCTGATGCAGCCCAGACTTTATTTAACTATACAGATCTGGAAGATGCCATTCTATACTCTTATAGGAAAAAGAACCCCAAACCCAAAGCTAGAAAAGCGCTTAAAGGAGGCCCAAATCTGTCCAAAAAATTGTTTGGGAATCGCAGGGAACCCCATCCATCAGAGCCCATCCTCGACAACTCAATCGCAGACTCCAACATCAAAAACATGAACAATCTCGTCTGTAACAAGGACGCTGCCTCTTCCACAAAATCTAGCACAAATAGAAGTGGAGGATGGCCTAAGTCTGATAAAATGAACTTAGCACAAAATCTAGAAGTGGAGGGCGAGGGACCAAATAGATTGATTGAAATCAGACACGAAACGGATGCAAGGTGGGAAGTAGGATCTATGCTAGGTCTATTTAACGAAGCAGACAAAAAAGAAATCTGCAAGGGGCTTGATATAATTATCAATGAAGATGAGTCAGAAGGTGTGGATAAAAAATTGCAAATGAAGATGCTCTTTCGGAATATCAGAGGCTTAAGATCTAAAGTCAAGAAAAGTGCAGTCAGGAATTGGGTAGCAAAAAAGAACATAGACTTCTTAGCACTCGTGGAAATGAAGTTGTCTGCATTTAATCCTTCCCTCAACAGGAGTATCTGGGCTTCGATAGACATCGATTGGGTCTCTGGTGATGTGGTTAACGCTTCGGGTGGAATTTATGCCTCTTGGAGCAAATGCTCTTTCAACTGTGAAGCTTCATACTCGGGTACAAACTGGATGGCTTTGAAAGGTAGATGGATTAATCGTCACTTTTTATGCTCTATTGTCATTGTGTATGGACCTAGCACTGAAACTGATAGGAACCTCTTATGGGACGAAATTAGATCATTCAGACAATCTCTTGAGTATCCTTGGGTTTAGGCAATTTCAGTGAAGTACTAAATCCAAAAGATAGATGTTCTGGTGCGATTTCTAGAATAGGGGCTGATTTTTTTGCTAAATTTGTAGATGTATGTGAGCTCCACGACATTCCTCTGCTAGGCAGGAAATACACATGGTCTAATAGTATACCTGCTAGTCGTATTAATCGTGCTTTTGTAAATCAAGAGTGGTTCTTAAATTTTCCGAGCCTTAAACTCAGGGGGTTAAGAAAAGGGATCTCAAATCACTGCCCGCTTCTGCTGGAATCAGTTCTACAATCTTGCTGGTTTATGCAGCAATTCATGGTTTTTTAGAAATATTTGCAGGTTGGTGGGTACAACTTCAGGCTTCTACCAGCCTGAACCTTATCCAAAAATTAGAAGCCCTCAAAAGGCTTTTAATCCATTGGAACCGAGATGACTTTGGCTTTTAATCCATTGGAACGTCTCCACAAGAACCTGTTCTGATAAGAAAAAGTAGACTACTCTGGACAAAGTTATGGGCCAAACACAAACAAAGCGAAGTATGCTGGAAGCAAATGTCAAGAACACAATGGCTCAATGATGGAGATCGTAACACGTTTCTTTAACATGACTGCCACTCTTAGAAGGAAAAATAATTTTATCTCTTTTTTGAAGGTAAACAATAAGAATGTAACAGGGGTGGATGAAATCAGGTGCGAAGTGGTTAAATTTTTCTCCAATCTGTTCAAAGAACCCTCTACATCGCGCCCTACTATCAACAACTTGCATTTAACCAAACTCGATCCTGCATTGGCTCAAGATATTGAGAAGCCTTTCTCAGCAGATGAAGTCCACAAAGCTTTGCTCTCTTGCGAAGGCAATAAGGCACCGGGGCCTGATGGTTTTAACCTGCTATTCTATCAGAAATTTTGGCAATTGTTCAGTCACGACTTCATGCTTCTTGGCCATGAGTTTTACAGAATTGGCACCCTACCAGCAAAAATCAAAGAGACATTCATTACTTTAATTCCTAAAGTAGAGAACGCAGATGGCCTCTAGCAATTTCGGCCTATAAGCCTAGTACATGGAATCTACAAGATCTTGGCTAAACTCTTAACTCTTCGGTTCAAGCCTATTATGCCGAACATTATCAGTGGTAGCCGATCAACTTTCATTTAGGGCAGGAACATCCTTGACAGTATTTTGGTGCAAATGAGATTATTGATGATTGCAAGAAGCACAAAACCAAAGCCTCCCTCGTTAAGCTAGACTTCGAGAAAGCCTTTGATTCAGTTTCATGGAGTTGCATTGCCCATATCTTATCAGACATGGTTTTTGGTGAAAAATGGAAACGATGGATAATGGGCTGCTTAAATGGAACAAGAGTGGCAATTCTAGTCAACGGGTTAGCAACATCTCTGATCTCTGTGGAAAAAGGTATTCGTCAAGGATGCCTTTGTCCCCAATCCTTTTTGTCTTGGCGGCTGAAGGCCCCTCCTCTCTAATCAACAAAGCAATTTCTCTTGGCCTCTTAGAAGGAATCACCACCTCTGGTTCTCCCCACCCTATCTCTTTTCTCCAGTTTGCAGATGACACCGTGATCTTCTGCCATCACAAATTAAATATCTCACAAACCTGAAGAGGATACTGTGGTGCTTTTAATACATCTCGGGGCTTAAGGTAAATTTTTAGAAGAGTTTTTTGGTTGGCATAAATTCTGATCAAGCATAGTGTAAGCAAGCAGCCGCAACTCTTAAATGCAAGCTGGCCTTCCTACCTTTAAAATAGTGGGTCCTGCCGCTGGGAGCGAACCCAAGAAAAGTTGCTACTTGGGACCTGATCATATCCAAAAATTAAAACAAAAACTCGCCTCATAGAAAGCTCGCTATCTGTCTATTACTGGGAGACTTAACCTTATAAAATCCATGCTCAACAACCTGCCCTTATACTACATGTTACTATTCAGACTTCTCACTACTATTGCTAAGGATATTGAGAAAATTCAGAGAGTTCTTTTGGAGTGGCATAGATAGCAAAAGAAAGATACACAACTTAAACTGGGAGTCATCCATGAAAGCTAAACAGTTTAGAGGTCTTGGGATTGGTTCTACTCTTGCCAAAAACAAAGCTCTACTCTTCAAGTGGCTATGGAAGCTCTCTGATGGTACAAACTCCGTATGGAAGACAATTATTAATGGCAAATACGGACTTAGCAGCTCGGTTTTTCCATGTGACCATAAAGGCACTTCAACCATCTGGGGTGATATCATCAAAGAAACTATTGGTAATGAAGATTGTAGAGCCATCATCAACAGAGGTACTGTCTTTTGGCTTGGTAATGGATGTCGTGCCAAATTATGGAAGGATTAGTGGATTGGTATTTCTACTCTTCAAGACACCTTTCCAAGACTTTTTACTCTTTCTACTTCTAAGGACTGCACAATCAATGAGGCTGGGGTTTGGGTAGACGGATCTTGGAATTAGCAGCTTATTTGATTAGGAAAATGATTGTCTTATGAACTTGCTTAAGGTGATTAAAAATGCAAAACTGAAGCCAAATATTAAAGACAAGCTAATTTGGTGTTTCAATACTAATGGGGTATATCTTGCTGAACAAATCTCTCTACCCTAAGAAACCTCACCTTCCTTCCCATGGGCAAGTATATGGAAATCACAAGCACCCCCCAAGGTGATCATTTTTGCTTGGTTAGCGCTACACAGCAAATTAAACGTCATAAGCAATATGTCATAATCGGATTTTTTTTATCCAGCCTTGAACATTTGCCCACTATGTCGAGGTGCAACAGAAGATATTGACCACCTACAACTAAACTGCCCTGTTTCCTGGTCTATCTAGGGTAGGATAATGGCATAGTGGCACCATGATTGGTGCTGCCCAAATCTTTGAATCAACTGTTCAGGCATTTTCGCTAAAAAGGTATGACCCTCACTCTTCTTTTCTACCATTTGGTCCATATGGGTAGAAAGAAATAATATTGTGTTTAACAACAGCCCCTTAAACACTAGTAAGCTTTTTGATGTCATTTTAGTGAGATTAGCTTTATGGACATCCGCTTCCAACCCTTCTTTTCCCTATTCTGTGAAGCAATTCTTCCAAAGCTCTGATTGTATAAAATGTTGGGAAAAATTAGAAGAAACAGAATTCCTATTCCTTGGGAAAACCCGGATGGAGACTCACTAAAATGGAAGTCGATGGTTCAGCTATTGGAAAATCAGGCCACGCAGGTATTGGTGGTGTACTTAGAAACTCTTTAGGACACTTATTGCTATATTCTCAAAATATGTGGGAATAGTGGATTCAAATGAAGCCAAACTTAGAGCCATCCGCAATGCTCTTAGGATGCCCCTATCCAACCCAAACAAGAGAGGCATACATATCACCAGTGAATCAGATTCGAAAAATGCAGTCACATGGGCTAACACTTCTGTGAACGATCTGCCATGGAAGCTGAGAGACATCAAATGTGAAATTGATACTTTTATTGCCTCTCTTGGATCTGTCTCCTTTCAGCATGCTCTTCGCAAAGCAAATTATGTGGCTGACTTATTGGCTAAATCAGAAGTGACAAGGGACTAAAGTTTGGAGGCTTGGCTGGAGTAATTCGCAGTAGAGTCTGACAGCAGAAAGGTGACTTCAGAATTTTTGGATAAGCGCCCTCCATGATCTGATCAAAGCAATCTTGTTGCCTGCAATTTGCGCAACTATCCCTTTCAGTTCCTAAATCAGAGTCAATTCGTCCCCCCATAAGAGGCCCTATCCACTATGCTACTTCAGCATCAACATTTTCTAACCCATTGCAATCCTTGCTGACATACCAGGCTGCGACTGAGATCCCTTTTGTCCCTGGATATTGTGATGAGGAAACAACTGATTCAATGCGATGATGATGCCTTTGTCTCTGCTGCAGATCTGAGGATATGCTGATTTCACATCAAGTGTTGGCTCTCTTTATGCTGCAACTTAACTAATCTTCTGCTCTCTATAAGCTAGACTTTAACTCAGCTTATCTATCCCATGTAACCCTCTGTATCTAATTGATTGCTTCTCTTGTGCTAAGTTTTTGGAGTCTTAGTTGGGTTATAGACCTCTAGAATTGACTGTATTGGGCAAGCCATTGATTTGGATTCTGTTTTTTTCTCCAACTTATGTTTTCCCATATTTATTAATAATAAAATTTTACTTATTTTATCAATATATATATATATATATATATATATATAGGCACAACAAGTAAAGTTGGCAAACAAAGGGCATAAGCTTCACTATGAATATCTCATGATTTAATTGTCAATCTTCTCTAAGGTGGAAAAATATTGTTCTGTTACACTTGCGAAGAGGTAGTCAGAACTCTTTTTATTTGTTTAGTTTGTGTTTTTAAGTTCAAATTTTGGAAGTCAAAGTTTGTTGTAGCATATGAAACTCGATCGTTTAGTGATTATTTTGGATAGTGGGAATTTATTCCTGAGAGTCGTGGCTTTTGAAACTGCAAATAGCTTTTCCTCAATTTTTATCAGTATATATAGTAAGGAGTATTATTATTTGTAGACAAACACATATGGAACATTATTTCGACCTTATTAAATGTTGGACAAGTCCTCTTAGTTTTATGTATAATAAACCCAATATGTGCTGCACATAACACGTTTTGTAAATTGATTTGTAACTTCTTTGCAGTCTGTGTGTAATAAATCCAATAAACACTAAGTATAACTTGTTTATATGCTAACATGTAATTTCTTTGAATCAATATAATATTTTGGAGTATAACTTCGATTCTTTTTTACGATTAAAAATTTTAACTACAGAAATATACTTTTTTAACATACCATAGGAATATCATCAGTATATTATTGGTTTATTATTAGTATATTTTGTAGTATATGTTCTGTTATTTGTTGTATTGTTTTTTTTTTTTTTGTATTTATAAGAACTTTTGGATGGTTTTTTTTTTTTACTTTGTCTTATATGCAAATGAAATTCAATACATTCAATTATACATTTTGTGTACAATACACACAATATATACTAAACATAAGCTTATTATAACTTTTTGGTATTTGATGTTATTTGATATATGTTGTTTAATATTCTATTTTAAAAGTGTGTATTGGTCTATTCTTTGTATATTTTTGCATAATAATCTCAATATATACTAAGTATTGTATAATAAACCCAATATATATTAAACCCAATTTGTTGTAGCTTTTGGTATTCGATGTTATTAATAAAAAAAATGAAAAACTTAAGCTAATTAATAAATACTTGATAATATTTTTATTTGGTGTATGATAAATTCATAATAATCTATTAATAAACTTTATATATACTATATAGAGCTATTAATAGAAAATGTAATTGATGTTATATTTGAGTTATTGTTCATTTATATTTTGTTTTGCAATATAATTTCAAACTTGTATCATTGAAATATTGAAGAAATAAAAAAATGAAAACATATCAATTATGTTGTTTGTGTATAATAAACTTAATATATATTAAGTATAAACTCAATATATACTTTTGGTATTTAATATTATTTGAAAAAAAAAATCTAATATATTTAATAAAATTTTTTCAAGCTGATGAATATGCAGCATTCAGGATTTTTTTATGGTAGATATGTAAAAACCCTTTATATTTAGAATATTAAACATTTATTATATATATAAGCTAAGAAAAATAAAAGAAATTTAGCTTGTCAAGTCATATATATAAAGAAAAAACAAAAAATAAAAATATATTTATCGGAATTTATTAAAAAAAAAGTATATTTTTGTGGTTTTATTTAAAAAAATTGAGAATTCAAAAGAAAAAAAAAATTATAAAGATAAGAAATGATTATTCACATTAAATACTATTGGCATTTATTAACAAAAAAAAAATGAACATAACATATTTTTATGGGTTTATACAAATTGGAAATCTAAAGGGTAAAAAATTTAGAAAGACAAAAAGGAACTAGGTATTATTTATTTCCATTTAATTCATGAATTATATGCTATATTATATATCCCTTCAAATTTTTATAATCTAACACATCATTATATATACGAAACTTTGTATCATAAAGAAATATAGTTATATAGAAAAACATTACTAAATATAAAAAAGATGCAATTATGATAAAATAGACACTTGACACTTATTATCAATTATAATATTTTCAAAAGCAAAATTATTTTATTCGTTAAATTAATTTAAAAAAAGGGTGAATTGTAATGATATCTATTTTTAACTTCTATTTATTTTTAAATCAATTTATATCTTAAGTTTTGAAAATTGATATCAGAGTACTGTTAAAATAGTTATGAATAAACACAATAAACAAATTAGAGTATGTGCGTATAAGATTAAAAAATATTTTTTTCTTTATTTATTTAAGACTGAAAGATCACAAGTATTATAATTAACTGATATTTTAATATTTTGAGAGAATAATAACTCAATTAGTTATTTGATAGTATAATATATATATACACACACATATAAGATCACCAAAGTTCAATTTTACTTTCAATTATAGCCTCTATATGATTACTAAATATGATGTTATATCTTCTATATATAGATTGAAATGAAATTTCTGGCTATTTATTGTTAAAAAAATAAACAAAAAATAGATAAATATAGAGAGAGATTTCTTGATCTAATAGATTACTATAGATATTTTGTACTATTTTCATGGAAACGAAAGGTATTGTTGATCATATATATGCTCTATATGATCTCATGATAAAAGAAAACTAATAACAGAACATCCCATATCAAATTGAAGAGGAAAGAAAAAAAATTATTATAAAAAAAAAATGCAAAAATCACCTTTAGTAGCCTGCAAACTGAAGATGTATACTTGTGAAGAGTGAGTGAAAAATGAATGCTGATGAACAAATAATGGAGTCTGTATGTGAGAATTAACTGAGGTGTTAAATTAATGCTAGCTAAGGTGACTTTATTAATTGGACCCTTTTAATAAGAAATAATAAATATTTTAATTTTTATTAGAATAAATTTTTTTATTGGTTAATAAATTTTAATAAAAATAAAATTATAATTTATTGTTATTTAAGGAATTATAATGTGACACCCGTTAACATATTAATTGATATAAAGTTCAAGCTACTTTTCTAGTCATGGGCAGATACAGCATGGGGGGCTCCACTCAAAGGTTATGCTTTGTTGACGCAAGCAGTCAAGCAAATAATTGAGCGAGTACTTTATATGCCCAAAGTTTATCCACATATTGCTGTTTTTTTATCCACCACTCAAGATACCACTTTATCCGTACGATTTGAATAAATAAATTTATAAAATTTTGAAAAACTAATTTTAAAAAGGGTTAATTACTTGAAAAAAAGCACTTCAACTGTAATTTTTTTAAATGTTACCTTAAATTTACAAAATATCTATACAATTAAAAAATATATGTATAATTATTTAATTAAATTAATTTTATATTATTAATGTGATAATTAATTTTATTATATTTATATTAGAATTAACTTAATAATATTTATAATTTTTTATTTTTATCTAAAATCTACTCATATCATTTTATATGTTATATCATTTTATATGTTCATTATGGATAATGTATGAGAGGCAATTTCTAATAAAAAAAATTTTATTATATATTTTTTATCTGCATAATATTAATTACAGTCATTTTAAAGAGTAAATTTTTAATAATTTCCATTTCATTAATTATAAATTATTTATTATAATATCTCTGTTAATAAATAAATTTATAATAAATATTTTCTAATCAATATGAAGAAACTTATTGAATAATCATTCTCTAAAGTGATTATAATTATCATTTCTCTTTCTTTATATTTATAACACGTTGTCAACACGAAATTCTACTAATTTATTTATTTTAAGTTTTTAAATTCAAAAAAAGAGAAAAAAATTCTTCTTTTAAAATTCATGCGTATTAATTTAGAAGATCAAAAACCACAAGACTCAATAATTCAATTAGCAACATAGATTCAGGTATGCTTTCACCTATTTAATTTATATTTTTTGATGATTTAACATGTTTAATCTTGATTTAATTGAGGTTTAAAATTTTTATCAATAAATAGCGTCAGAGTCGCTCATATTGAATCATTAAAAAAAATTTAAGGCTATAAAATATATTTTTGTTTCATATTTTACAATATATAATTTATTTATTTTTATATGAGGATGCAATTTTTAGTGTCTTTGGAATCGTTGAATTCATTACTGTGTATACATATTTTCATTGAGCAATACACTTTAAAAATAAGAATCCATTACAACTTTGGTAGTCTTCGATTTGCGAGTGTTGTTAGTGTTACGCTCTTAAGAAATTTGACAATTGGGTTTCAGTTTTCTTTGAACAATATATATTAATTATATCGAAGAAATATAATGTTCAGTATTGAAGTTCGTGCAATTATGTTTGCATGGTTTACTAATTATTTATGAAAACGGTATATATATACATATAAATTGCATATGTATTTTTAGTGTTATCGCTTTGACCATTGAAGTTTTATTTTGAATTTGACACTCAATATGGAATAACATATCTATACATCCTTCTTTGATTTGTATAAGTACTTATATGTATCCATTTAACAACCATATGTCTTTGTTAATGGCATTCATTTTCATGTATATATATTATGCAATGTGGTTATTGATTATATATATATACAACATATTGATTCAAAATTATATATGTGTATATTGTAAATAATATATTGATTATATTAACTGTATTTATATACTATTAAATAAGAAACAAATAAATTTTAAATTTTACTTGTGAAATTTAAATTTAAATATGCGTTTAGTTATTTTTGTGTTTATTCCTATATATCTAATAACTTAATATAGTATATGAAAATAAAAGATATATAAAATTATGAGTAATATTTATGTATTGAAGTGAAGTTGGTAAATAAATTGATATTTGTTATGATTTGATATGATTATTTATAATTTTAGAGTTATGATATTTAAACTTTAATTATAATTTTTAGTTCTTATTTGTTTGATAGCATTGTAATATATTTTTTTATAATTTTTATTTAAATTAGATAAACTTAAATTTATTATCCTTGATATTTCTTAAAGAAATTATTTATTATGAGTATTTGATAATGATATCCACCTCGATATTGTGAATCTTAAAGATATCATGAAAATGAAATCAAGCATCCTCGCAGAATCGCTTAGAAGTAATGACTTTTCTTTTGATTAGTTAAACGCGAAATTAAAAATTTATTATCTTATTATTGAGGATTTATTACAGTCTTTTTGAAGAATATTAAATATTTTATACCTCAAATGTGCTCCTGCAGTAGTAATATTGAGAGTATATATTTACTAATATTATAAACCAATTTCTTATTTACCTATAGTTAAACAAAATTTTTAGTTTTTGATAAAAAGTCTTCAAACTCGTCAAACTATTTTAATATCATTCCATGAAGTGAATGTAATATTTTTTAAGATCATGGACAAGATCTTGATAAAAAGGGTTATGGTGAAATTTTTTTCCTACTAATTTTGAAATCAAAAGCGCTAAAAGAATGTATATTGACACAACTCTCATAAATTTTCATGATCATAAAATATTTGTTATAGTTAACATTAACAGAAATTAATGTTGATATGATATTTGGTTCTACAAATGTGGTTGAAGACTTTACCTTATACTATAAATTTGAGGAAAATGATATTTTGATGATGTATTATATTCAAGTATATCTCGAAAAAATCTACTAAATTTTAAAGAATACGTCACAATGGATATCTTATTAAAACCAAGTGTAAGAGATATTGAATTTTTATGTATTAACTCTATGAATTTGAACCAAAAGTTTATTTTTTAAAAAATTTAAATTTCTTAACTGGATTATACTTTATAAAAAATGAAGATAGCTGGGTTATACTATATGCATCGAAAGTGCACAGATCCCAAAATTTTTATACTTTGGCATGATCATCTTGGTCATTCAATTTCAAAAATTATGCGACATATTATTTAGAATACAAATAAATATCCATTGAAAAATTAAAAAATTATTTTGTCTGGTAATTACTTTTGTGCTTCTTATGCTCAAGGTAAATTAATTGTAAGACCTTCACCATCTAAATTATATTTAAAGTCCTTTGAATTTCTACAAAAATACATGAGAATATTTGTGGTCATATCCATCAATCTTGTGGACCATTTAGATACTTTGTGATTTTAATTGGTGCGTCAACGTGATGATCATATGTTTATTTTTTGTTAACTCATAATATTATTTTTACTAAATTGTTTGCTCATATTATAAAATTAAGGTTAATATTTCTTGATTATCACGTCAAGATAATTTATCAGGATAATGCATATGAGTTTACTTAAAAAGTATTTTTTGATTATATTATCATTGAACATTTTATTACATATGTTCATACTAAATATAGTTTAGTTGAATCATTATTTATTAAGATTTTACGATCAATTATTATTTTTATACTTATGAAATCAAAACGTTCTATATCCGCTAGGATACATATTTGAATATATGTTATTATTTATGTTGCATCGTTAATTTGTATTTGACTATATGTACATCACAAGTTTTTCATTTTACAACTTGTATTTATCTGACATAATATATCTTATCCAAAATTTGTGATATTAAAATTTATTGTTGAAGTGTATATGTTCTTATTGCATCCCCTAAATAAATAAAATAGATTATCAATATTATCTTGATATCTATGTAGATTTTGATTGTCTACATTAGATATCATGGACCTTTAATAATAAATTTTCTAGAATAAGATTTTTAGTAAGTTGATTTTTCTACTATTAGGGTAAGATAAAAATAAAGGGCTAAAAGCACAAGAGATTAGTTGAAATACACCAACTTTGTCAAATTTTGATACACATACAAATCAATGTGAATTGAAAGTTCAAAAACTAATTCATTTACATAATATTCGAAATTAGTTACCAGATGTCTTTACAGATATGCAAAAGGTGTCTAAATTACATGTTCCAACTGCTAATACTCCTGCTTGATTTATTATCCCTATAGGACATCTTGTTAGTATGACAACCAATAAATTTAATATACGCCTTAAGTGTGATGGACCACTTGGTTCAAAATATTATTCTTTGAAAGAAGAGAAAATGAATAATTTCAAAATGACACTCTTAAAGGGGTCAAAAGCAATATAAATTAACAACCACATATTTCTAGAGAAGTAACCTTAAAAGTGATTTTAGTACCAAAAATTTTGAGATCTCATTAAATTCTAGAAATATGTGAGAAATGGATGAAATTATTGTTGATAATATATTTGCATATGTTGCTGCTAAAATTATTGAAATATGCTTAAGTCTAAAAATATTTAAAATTGTCAACATTAAAGTGATTGACCAAAATGAAAAAAAGTAATCTAGGCCGAGCTAAATTCATTTGCTAAACATATAATATTTGGACTAGTAACCCAGACACAAGAAGATGACCCATGGGATATTGTATATAAAAGAAATGAATCAAATGAGATTATAAAAAAAAATACATTTCCTATATTATACAATTTCTCTCAAAATTAGTTTGTCAGACCTGGATGGGCTTGATATATATTATGAGAACTTACTCATATGACTCGTAAGAGAAATTAGTTAAATAAAATTATGAGATATAAGACACAACTTGTGGCAGAAGTATTCTTACAAAGATCTAGTAAAGATTATGATGAGACATATTCCCATATCTGGAAGCTATTTTCTTTAGATATTAGATATATTTTAGTAGCCTAAAAGGCTCAAAATATGTTTGATGAATGTTATGATAGTTTACTCATATGGTTCATTAGATACTGAGATCTAATGGAATTCTTGGAAGAACAAATTTTTTTTTTTTTGGATTTCAAGTTGAGTATCTATCAAATAGAATTCTTATTCATCAAGCATTATATTTCAAACTTGAAACAATTTTATATGGATAAATCTTATTCATTATGCACTATAATAGTTGTTTGTTCTCTTGATATAAAAAGAGATCATTTTGCCCATGAGAAGATAATGAAGAGATTAGTGATCCTGAAGTACCACATCTTAGTACAATAGGAACGGTTATATATCTTGCTAATAACACAAAACCATATATTGCTTTTGTGGTTAACATGCTTGTAAAGTTTATTTTTGCACCAATTAGAAGGTATTAGAATGGAGTAAAACATGTTTTACACTATCTACGTGACACATCTGATATGAATTTGATTTTTTAAAAGAAATAAAGTCTAAATTGATAATATATGCTGATGTTGGATATTTTTATAATCCTCACAAAAGCTTGGCCCCAAACAGGTTATGTCTTTACATGTGATTATACTGTTATTTCATAGCGATTTGTGAAGCAAACAATCTCTGCTACTTTATCGAATCTTTTAGAGATATTAGCAATTCGTGAAGCTAGTCATGAGTGTGTATGGTTGAGAACCATAATCAAACATATTAGAGAAGAATATGAATTACCTATGGAAAACGAAAAACCAACAATATTGCATAAAGATAGAGTAAACAATCTTAGATTAAACTTTGCTTCTAGAGATAGGGTAAACACTTAAGAGGTTGATACAAAGGTTACTCAAATCTTAATGAGTTGTCTTAATTTGCTTATGATCATGAGAGTAGACACAATGTTAAGTTCATTATTAAGTTTAGTACTTGAAAGAGACTAAGCCTTAATTTAGGAGAACCCAATTAATAATCAAGAGTAGATTAAAATTGAGTGAAGACCTTAGAAAATCTATAGTTAATCAATAAGAATAGGTATAACCCTAATGCCAAAAATAGTATATTTAATTTCAAAATTCAGTTTAACTTTAATTTTAGTTAACTTAGTTTTTAATTCAGATCAATTCACCATCCAAATAATAGTTGGTTTAATTATTTAGTACTTAGATACACTTCCTTGTGGGAATGTGTAGACCCTTAATTTTGACCCTAAGCTAGTCGATCCCAATTAAAAAAGGTCAAGCTAAATTCGATCTTATTTTAAAAGACTAAAGATTCGATTTAGGTCAGTCCAATTTTTAAAAGACCTAAAATAAGCCGGTTGGATTTTAAATGCTAAAATATGTCTAATACAAATACAAAACGAGTCGATCCAAGCCCAATATAATTTTTGCAATGTCGAATTTGCCCCTGCCACAGACTTGGAAAATTGGGCGAATTGGGGTATCCCAATTCACCACAGGCATGGCTGTAATAAATTGGTACGCCCAATTCGCCACAAGGGCCTGCTGCAGCCTGGCCACGGTGAATTGGGGCTCCCAATTCACCGCAGGCCCTGACTAATTCGACGCAGGCCTGAATTGGCAGCCAACTCGCCACAACTCATAATGTTACTTTTGAACTTTGGGCTTGTTTGCATCCAGATTCAATTTGAATCAGTTTCAAATCTTAATTATAATTCGATTATCTTTGGGAGTCTTGGGAGATTTAACGTAATGTATTTTTTCTATAAATACATGGTTTAAAAGCACAGAGAGTGGAGAGGAATCGACAGTAACTATAATCAATCAGCTAGCATCAACAATCAGCAAGAGTCAATCAACGATAGGCAATGTTCATCAACAATCAACACACTAAAGGCAGTAAAGCACTACCTTTAATCTTGGCTCAGCCAAAATTAGCAATTGGTGTGGGCAGTAGCTTGGAATCAACAATTAATTTGGTGGAGCCTTCAACACAGGTTTTGTTTCTTAAACTTAATTTGCTTAAACATACAATAGCCATATCTTCTTTTCTTTTAAACATTTTGATTGTTTGTTTTAATTATAATTTAGTAGTTTACATTACTAAACCCTAATTATATATTTTACAAAACCAAAAAAAGATCTATTTGTTCATCCAATAGCTTAAATTTTGATTTAAATCACTGACTTAATTATCAAAACCCTAATCTGTTTCCCTAACCCTTAGCTGCCTTCCTTAATTGTCAAACCATAATCTGTTTTCTAATTTGCAAAATCCTAAACTATTTTTCTGAAATAATTAATTAAAAAACCCTAATCTCTTTTAAAATCTTTATTCAGTAACCCTACTTACCAATACCCTAACCTAATTCCAGTATCCAAATTCCAGTAAGCCTAATTCCGAAAACCTAATCCAAAATACAAAACCTAACTTCCAAACCTTATTTCTCTAGTACCCTAAACCCTAATCCAAATGCCCAATTGCCCATAAATCCAAACCTTACTTCTAAACCTTAATTCAAAACTCCAATTTTCTAATGTCCAGAACCTTAGCTTTCAAATCCCAAAACCATAAATTCATCCAGAAGCTATAACCCTAGTTCCTTCAAACCAAAAATTAATATCTCAAGATCTAAACTCCAAATCCTCAATCTTCAAACCAAAACCCTAAGTTTTAAAGCTCAAAACCTAATTTTGTCTATTTAATGGTTTAACCCTTGTTTTTTTATCATTTAATTTATTATATATTTTTATGTTAGATGATTCATTATATTTTATTTGTAATGGATGTTTGATTTTTAATTATCATGCTTAGATGGTTTAAATTGTTTATTTATTTTTTTTTGGATTCTATAATTGTAAAAGTTACTTTTTTATTATGTGGGTACCTCAAGTTTTATTATGTATTTTAGTTTTAGTTTTGGGATTATTGTAAGGGATACGTTTTCATCTATGGTGGATGTCCCATTTTATTTATTTATCTTATTTTGTTTTAAACATTGGACATGGTTGTAAGGGCATATTTCCATCTCATATCGGTGCCCATTTATCACTTTGTTTGGACTTGTTTTGATTTTAATACAATGATGATTTATTTTATAATCACATGTAGTATTGGATGATTTTATAAAATTTAAAAATTTAATAATATATAGACCTAAAAAGGAGGTCGATTTTAATTAACCGGGCGCTGTGGGGGTGCTGGGTCATTCTCACCTTCCCTACGTGTACTCAACTTTTCAAACCCATCAGGGGGTTGAAGATTCTTTAGGAATCGAATCATATATCCCTTTCTTTTTGCCTGCTCGTCCGGGTGGCGACTTCATTTTCTTCGAATTTAGACCCGTGTTATCTAAGGCTCTGAGCCTAACAGTGTCGAAGTTGTAAGAACTATTCCATATGGGAGAGAAGGACAAAAATCTCCACTCACAGAACGATACTCTACTTACAAATTTATTACTTAATTATGACATGTGCACTTGCAGATAGTTAGGCTAGGCCCTAACAAAAGAGGAGGAAGAGGAAGAAGAAAAAAAAAAGAAAAAGAAGAGGGAAAGGAGAAAGAAGAAAGAAGAAAGAAAGAAAAAGGGAAAAGAAGAAAGAAAGAAGAAGGATAAAGAAAGAAAGAAGGAAGAAAGAAGAAGGAGAAAGAAAGGAAGAAGGAAGAAGAAAGAAATAGTGAAAAAATTAAGTGAACAATAAAGTTTTAAAATAAATATTTTGATTTTAGCTGCAAAAATAGCAACGAAACTAAAATTCATCGCTAAAAAGCCATGCAATAAGTCTACCAAATTTTAAAAATTCATTATTAATGACAAAATTAGTGATAAAACTTAATGTCATCGCTAAAAGTCCGCACAAAAATCCCTCCCAATTTTAAAATTTTATTATTAGCGACGAAACTAGCGACAGAATTTAGTTTCGTCACTAAAGGCCCGCATAAGAATCCCGCCTAAAATTTTACAATATTTAACATTAGCGATGGACAATATTCGTTGCTATTTTTTAAAAGTTAAATTATTTTAATTTCTATTGCTAATATTTTTTTTATTTTAAATTAAGTATTTTTCTTTAGCGATAGATATAATTTTATTATCTTAAAATTCAATATTTTAATTTATTAGCAAAAGTTATTGGCCGTCGCTAAATTTTGGCAACGGTTTTTACCGATGGATATATAATATCGTCGCTAAATTCTTGGTGCCAACACTTGGCATTAGATTTAATTACAAAATTATATACAGATTTCTCTAGGTTGTCAACAATAACGACAAATTTAGCTATGAATTTTTTATCTCTAAGTCCGTCGCCAATTTGTTGCTAATCCATCGATAATAATTTTTTGTCTCAAATTAGCAATAAATTTTTGTCGATTGCTAATTTTCATTGTGAATTAGCATTTTTCTTGTAGTGATCTCGATCTCTTTGACATGCAGATTCGCTTGCTATAGTGTTAGGAAAAGAGTATCTATGCTGAGTTCGAGGATTGGGTTTTGGCCCATCTCCTTCTCAAGTCTTAGACAACACCAGTCATACATCTAGTGAGACATTATCCTCACAATCATCAATTGTCATTACTCAGCTGTAAGAATGAATGCACAAGTTGGAGTCTCAATTGGAAATAGAAACAGTTATGTGGCGAGAGCTTCAACGAGTATTAACTTATCTCTTACAAAAGGCAAATGGGGATGTACCTGCAGAGTCTATAAAATTTCTAGAATGGTATGTTCTATGCATATATATTTTTTTGAATTATTCTATTTAATAATTATCTATAAGTTAATTACTTATTAAATATTTGAACTTTAAAGTAATAATTTTGATTCTTTGTATTTAGGCACATGATGAACAAAGTAGACAAGACTTATCAGCAGTTGCAAGGCCGTTATTATCTGCTAGCCAAAACAATCATGAAGATGCTAATCACCTTGGTACCCATTAGTATTATCCATTACTTTACTTGGCTGGATATGAGATATGGTATCTTGAAATTTTCTATTTATGTTGAGAATGGAATTGTGTATTGATTGTTGTTTGGGAAGTTAACTACTTCGAGATAATCTTTTAATGTTGTTTTTTTTTGTTGAAAACTTAATTTAAATGTTTTATTGTTTTGAATACAATACTATTGAAATTTGTTTTTATTATGAAAGTTTATTGACAAATGTTATTTGAGACAGGTTTATAAATATGGATATAGGTTGAAAATTATCATAATTATTAATATTGGAAAATAATTAAACTTCACAATGGTTATAAACAATCACAAAAAGTAATAATTTTAAATTAAAAAATAAATTTTCTGACTGTCGCAAAATTAGTAATGTAAAAGATAAAATAAATTTCACGACGGCCATGAGCCATCGCAAAAAAGTAACTATATCTATTATATAAAAATATTCATAGTGACGATTTAGTAATTGTCGCTATTATTTTCAAAATAGAATTTAAATTGATTTTGGTGAGAATCGTACCATATGAAATTTAGCAATCACCGCAAATATCATTTAGCAATAGTTATACTAGCGGTTGGCTAAAACTGTTACTAAATAACCTAGCAATGCCTTTGATAGCAGTGGTTTTTAAACCGTCAGAAGAGGTATTTAGCGACGGTTAAAATCGTTGCTAAATACTTTTTTGTAACCGTCACTAAATCTTTAATTTTTTGCAGTGAATTAATAATAATCCATGTTCATAGAGAAGCAAATAGACTAGTGGATAGAGCAGTAGTAGAAGCAGAATCCTTTCCACTGGGTGTGCATGAGTCGCCAACAACCAGCCTGTTAAGTATTCTTAGAGAAGATTTGTTAGGTGTCAGTTTGCCCAAGGCAATTGGTATGTAGTTTCTCTATAAACTACCTCTACTACCAAACAAGAAAATACATACAAGAAACCTATTTGATACATAACGAGAAAAGAAAAGGACATTTATCAATCAAATATGGACCATTATTTCTTTAAAGAGAAAGCTTATTTCTTTAACATAAAGAATAAAATAATTAGAGTGCCAAAGAAACACGAACTAATATAAATACAAGAATAATAAAACAAAAAAACAAAATAAAACTAAAACATAAACATAAACATAAACATAAAAAGAATACATATATATATATATAAACAAAAAAATCAATCCAGCTGAAATAGTTTTAAGTTATATTAAGAACAAGATCTAGCCGAAGAAAAAAAAAATTAAAAATAAAACAAACCAGATCTAGGCCAAAGGAAAATGAATAACACAACAAAACTCATAGATCTATAAAATTCTAGAACCATGAATCACTCAACGACAGTGCAAATCCATAGATCTTTAGTAATACTAAAAAAAATCTAAAATCATTGTAATCCTTAAATCATAAACTACCTTATAACCAATGGCAATAGATTTTAAAAAATGATTTTTGAAAATCAAAAGAAAAAGAACTGAATAAAAAATGAAAATTGATTAAGGTGGGAGGAAAATGAAAGATTGGAGAATAAGTAAATAGAATAAATGCAATAGAGAAGAAAAGATGAGATGGAAGAATTAGTAAGTGTAAGACAAATCATAAAAATCTGATAAAAGAGTAAAAAAAATATCACTTAGTTCTGTAGAAGATAAAAATATCCTTTTTAAAAAATTAAAAAAAGGGAAAAATTGATAAAAGTTGGTAAAGAATGTAATTTCCCCAAGACGGTTTTCTTCAAAATTGACTTTAATCAACCAAGCTTAAGAAAAAACTAAACAATTTAGAAGCAAATCTTAGGATGACTAAGAAGGTACTTAGATTAATTTATAAGTCGGTCAAACTGACTTATAAGCTCTAATTTTAAACTAATGCATTTGTTTAGACAAAGAATGCTATGAGAAAGCCACTCCAAACCAGGAAGCTCCTTTCTCCAAATATCAAAACCTAAGACATCTAAGGTAACTCAATCCATTTCTCAAGTCACTTGGCTTCTAAGAAGGTCTGATCAAAGAGTAGGTTCTCGTTCATTCATTAGATGTGGTTCTCTTCTCTTTAACTAGTAACTTTTGGAGTCCAATCCACAAAAACCTTCTTTCTCTGTTAGAAAATTAAGGTCATAATATGAGTCACTTAAACTCTCATTCAGGGAGGCAATATTACAAAATATTCAAGGAATTGTTGTAGGGCTTGAGCTTCTCTTCCTTCAATTCCTAGTCATTACTTGCTTGTTGACAACTAACATGGAATCACCATAAAGTTCTACGTCCTTTGTTGTCATTATAGGCAATGCTTATGGTTTAAAGATACAAACTTCATATGTCATCATTGTAAGCCAGCGATTTTAGTCTCGACATCTAGTGATTGCAACTATTTATAGTCAAGTCCTTAGAGAATATGAGTCTAAACTCAAAGGGAGGAGTTGCAGCCTGAGAAGATTGAGAAAAACAAATAAAGGGGTACTAACTTGATTAGATTTTTGTCAAATATTTTCATTAACAAGATTATTCTATTAGCTGAATTATATTGTATATACCTGGTTTAGTAATTAAGTTATTTCAATTTATTTATTATACGAGTATTTTTTTTGGAGTTATTTAATTGCATCCATGATTGCTTATTTAATTACATTATTTTAGGTTTATTATTTGGCTATTAGATTATATTTTATTGCATCATTTATTTCTTTATTTCTTTACATTATTTTCTATTTTAATTTTATTATTTAATTACATTATATAAACACAATTATAACAATTTAGTAGTTAAGGGTGCGTTCAAGATGGTTTTTAATATTTTCTTGGTTTAGCTTTTTTTAAAGAAAAAAAAGTGTTCTGTAATATTATTGAGTTTTAGATTTTTTTTAATTAGGTAAAAAATAGTTTTGGATAAATATGAAATCTATAAAATATGGTTTTTAATATTTTGGTTTTGAGAAAAAATAAGTACCAATAAAAATTTTCTCTCTACAATTTTTTATTTTGTGCATCTATTTTTTGCACTTTTTATTTTTATTTTTAATTTTTTTTGTAAAGTTAATTATAAAATGAGAGGTTTATTTTTTGAAAATTTTCTTTTTAATAATTTTATTTTATTTTATTAATAATATCTAATTAATATTATGATGTATCATTAAAATAAATAATATGATGTTTTAATAGATAAATAAAAAATGTGTTTGTATATGTATAGGAAAAAAATTATGATATAACTTTTAAAAATATAAAATAAGTTTTTAAAAAATATAAAATATATTTTTTTAAAAATACAAAATGAAAACTGAAAATTGTTTTTGATTTTTAAAAAAAAAACTAAAAACTTACCATATAAACAAACAGGGCCTAAATTATTTCAATTTATTATTTACATGGTTTTTTTTAAAAGTTATTTATATGGGTTGTTCTTTAAAGTTATCACAATTTGCAAGTCACGTTTTTCTCAGAGAAATTACGCCCAGCACGTCTTCTTTCGGGGTTGTTTTCATTTTTACTGTTGACAAACATTTTTTTTTTAAAAGTTTTGCGAGGCACCCTTTTTTTTGCAATTCTACTTTTAAGACATTGTTTTCTATTTTTTTTTCTTTTTTTCTTTTTTCATTTTTTCCTATTTGGTTTTATTTATATTTTTTATTCAAAAATAAATTTTTTGATGTCATAATATTAATATAAACATAAAAAAAAAATATAACATATACACAACATGTATAAAATACACACATAATAAATAATAACATATACATCTACTAAATATCTACTGAACATCAACCAAACATCTATCACATCTATTAAATATTTATTAAACATCTAGCAAACATCTATATGATATTTTTATTTTTAATTTTTTAATTTTATATTCACACAACATCCACACAATATCTACATAAAACACATTTAACATACTCAAACAAATACATAATATAGTCATAATATCTACTAAATATTTACACAATATCTACATAACGAAATTAGTTTTTTTAAAATCTTTTTTAAGTGTTTAAAAATAAATTTAATGATTTTTATAAATATATTTTTATATATATTTTTCTTTATTTATTTATTTTTTATGAGTGTTATTTATTTTTTGTATCAAAATTAAAAATTTTCATTATAGAAATTAATAAATTTTATATGTTGAAAATATAATTTTAAATATTAATTTTTATTATTTTATTAGAATATTTTTATTTAATAATAAAGTTTGAAAGAAAAAAAATGAAAATTAAAGTAAAATATTAGTTGTAAAGATAAGATGTATTTTTTTAAAAAATATATATTGTTTTATTAAAAACACAAATTTTATTTCAAAAATACTAAAAAAATAAAAATATTTATACTTTTAGGAAAAGTTTTAAAAATAAATATCCATTTTTCTTAACTTATAAATAAAATTTCTCTCTTCATCCCTTTCTGTCTATGATTTAATACCTATCTATATATGATGTAATCATATTGAAGGAGTAATAAACAAAATTTGCACAGAGGATGGTGAAAAAAATTAATTATCTATCATTTAATCATAATTTTCTAATATTGATAATAATATCTTTGAAATTTTAATAAAATTAATTATATATTCGTAAAAATATAATTACATGAAAATTCCTCTTCTTTTTATCTAAAAGTTGTTATTTGTGACACATAGTAGAGAGATAAAGAACTTTTCTTATGTTGAATTTCTATCACATTTGAAATTTACATGAACTACATAGCGTATCCGAATTTGATCAACGTCATCAACTATGCACTTATTTGTTGAATACACAGCTTGCAAGAAAAAGAAAACTTTTTTAAATTAGCATGACAGTAATAAATATTAATAGAAATTAGCTAGTAATAGTATATACTGGAAAAAAGTTTAGAATTAATCATACTAGTATTTATGTTAAAATCTCTTTAGTTACCTCGAAATTAGTTTGCTTCATGGGCTTTCCTAGTGGAACAATTACACCATCTTCAAGAACTTGACCTTCTGAAGGATCAGGCACAATAATCCCATCTAATTTGTTACTGTAAAATGATAATTTTAATTGGGTTTCAACTTTCAATGAAGAGGGGATCGATATATAGGAACTAGTACCATATTTTTAGATTTAACTTTTCCATGTACATGAACGCACAAACATAGCATCTGAAATTCTTCTTATAATAAAGCTTTTGTGACAAAAGGAGAAGTTTCATTTAAGATCATCTATAATTATCTAGCTAATAATTTATCAATATATTATACAAATAAAGTTTTGTAACTAAATATATTCTAAAGTGTCTTAAAATGTGTACACACAATGTCTTGTGTGTCCTTCCCATGTTCAAAAAATAAAATAAAAAATAAAAAATAAGACATATACAAAGTTATTTCTGACACAGATATTTTGGAGTGTCAGTGGTTCACAAAAACAATCCTATTCCAAGAATTGGAAGGAATGCACATTCATTCTCAATTCTTAAACCAAAAAACCTGACCTTGAGCTTGACAAAGAAATTCAAAATACCTTGTGATAAAATGTTTGTCCAATTTGCAAATGGAGAACCATGCTAGAAAAGCATTTTATTTTTTGTATTAGCGAATTGCATAAATTTTTTCAGAACTAGTTAGATTAGACCCCATAAAAAACAACAAGAAGGAAACAATACAATTGAAAATATCACATTTTTCTAATACATTGATCTTATAGTCTTACATCTCCGCGAAGATGTTATCCATAATCGTTTAAGATGGAAAAACATAATGCATATGGCTGAACCCAATTAAAAGCTTAGTGGCGTTCATGATTTGTTTATTGGTTTCAACTTTTTTTTAAAAGAAAAAAAAAACAAAAATATATTTCATAATATCACTAGGTTTTAGATTTTTTTTTGGATAAATATGAAATCCACAAAACAAGTTTTTTAGGGTTTTGATTTTGAGAAGAGATTTATATCAATATTTTTTTTCTCTTTGCTATTTTTTTTTATTTTCTACTTATATTTTTTGCTCTTTTTTTTTTGTAAATCTAATTATAAAACTGGAGGTTTGTCTTTTTTTTTTAAAATTATTTTATTTATTTTAATAATATTTTTATTTTATTTTATAATAATTATCTATAATATTTGATTAATATTATGATATATCATTAGAATAAACAATATAATTTTTCTAATAGGTTAAAAAAATGTGTATTTGTGTATGTATGATAAAAAAATTATGATATAGTTTTTAAAAATATAAAAAAGTTTTTGAAAAATACAAAAAAAACTAAAGATAATTTTTTATTTTTAAAAAACAAAAAACAAAAAAAAGTACAACATAAACGAACAAGACCTTAGTTAAGTTGAGTTTAGTTGTACTGAATATATATATGTGTGTGTGTGTTAAGAATAGTTTAGTTGTATTGAATATATGTGTGTGTGTGTGTGTGTGTGTTTGTGTATGTATGTATATATGCTATATATTAAGATGAACATAACCTTCCAAGCTCAAACCAAGCATGCCTTAGTCTTGTGCGGCAACTTGGGATTCCTACCAAGGTCAGCTAACAACACACAATGATAGCCAAGTGTGGCAGCAATGGAGCTTTAATTATGCAAACATCAAGTAAATCAAAGTCACAAGCCAATTACAAGAAAATCTCCCAACCTTTGTATTGTTTCCACAAGAATACAATGAATGTTACAATGGACTCATGCAAAACTATATTTCTATAATTGCCTATCAAATTTGCTATATTTATAGGCAGTTATAAGGGATAGGGGCAGTTATTGGTAGGTTCTTGCCTACATGGGTGCAGTTGACAGCCCCAACTACCTAGGCCAATCATATATGCCAATATTTGCCTATAGAAGTTACTACTACACCAAGACATGCATAACTGCCTGCTTTAGATATGTCCAGATGCCACATAAGCCTTAGCCACAATAACTACTTGCAACTGTCCTTGCCAACACAGTAGTAGTTGGCCTTCCCATTAGCTAATCATGCCTATCCATTGTATTGCCAGTTGGCTCATGCCAATACAGGCAAATTGTGCATCGTGCACCCTGTCTCACATGGGACAATGGGGAGTCGACAGAAGGTATAAATATTTAATTTAATTTTTGTCAGCTTATGTTTAATTATTAATTTTTTCATGTGTATAAGGAGTCGTCACTAATTAATTATAAGGTTTGCGTTTTTAGATTTAGGGGGTTGATTACGTGCATGGAAGAGAAAACACCATACAACGCCCAAAATTAGTACTATAATTATTGTAATATTTTATTATCTATATTTTTTATTTGTAATAGAATTTATATTCATCGCCTAAATATAAATCTTAATTATATATTTTTTATTATATCCACTGTCTAAAAATAAATATTTTTAAATTTTATTATTTTTAATGATTTTATTACCCTTGTGGGTATATATTTATTTATTACTTGATAACTTAATTCTTATATTTACTACATGAATAGAATAATTGTATGCTATTAAAGGACTTAATATTTTTTTAAATTTATTATTATATATATTTTTTTAGAATTATGTCTACTCCTTGGACATGATTGTTCTAGCTTTAATATTTTTTGTTTATATTTTATAATTCATTAATATATATATATATATATATATTAAAAGGTATTTTAATTAAAGTGGACTTAAATTCGAAACTTGATTTCAAATGCCTACGTATTCGTTTGACGGAATCAAAGTCCTCATAGTTCAATATTTTTTTATTGTGTTATTAATATTACTAATTTTTATATAATTACTTTTATAAATTACTCTTGATTTATTTTTTATTTATTAATTTTAATAATTATATTAACTTCCTGAATATTTTACTGTGTATATCCACTTATATATAAAAATTTTTGGTTTATTCATAAATTATTATACCCACAACTTGGGTACAATATTTTTTATCATGTTTTTATTACTAATTAATAAGAATTAAAAAAATTTGACGACAGCTAAACACAAAAAAAAAGAAAAAAAAAGAGACAGGTGAATTTGTCAACACCTTAATCATATCGATATCGTGAATTTTATTATTATTATTATTTAATTAATTAAAAATATCAAAAGTTGGAAAATAATATATATATAAATTAAAGAGAGCCCATGTTTAATTTCTCCTCTTTTTTTGACCAAAAAAAAAAGAGGAAAAGTCTCACTTTATAAAAAAATAATAAATAAAAAAAATCATTAAATGGTATTTGAATGGCAGCTGTAGCTATGATGCTACAATTGCCGCTTCATCTTCTTTTTTTTATGCAGCTTAATACAAACATTGTCCCCTGTATTTGTGCGTTTTTATCACTTTGCCCCCTCAACTCTTTGAGTAACCACTTTGCCCCCTGTATTTGAATTTTCCTTTATACACTTGCCCCCTATATGCTGAAGTAATAGAGCAGATTTAACCTAGCTCTTGAATTTTTTTTTTCACTTCACCACTTTAGATTAAATTAAAATTATCGAAGCCTCCCACCCTACCAAATCCAAAAATTGTATTTCTTAATATTCTTCATCTTAACTAATTTCTTACAAAATCTCTCAATTCAAAACCCTAGATTCCCATCATTCTCCCATGGAAGCAAATTCACGCAATGAAGATATGTCAATGTCAGAAGTGAACTCTTCTCAAAGTAATTTGGCTGTTCCTGATTGTTATTATGGACAATATGCTGCTCTGAAGATGCCGATGACTGAATTGAACCCTGTAAGAAGATTCTTTGGTTGCAAGAGATATAGGGTAGGGTCCTTTGAATTTCTTCTTTAATTAATTTCTATTTTGGTTTTGATTGTGATTAATTTCATGTTTTGGATCTAATTTATTGGGTCGAAGGAATGCAAGCATGCCGTTGCTTTGTTTGGTACAAGCCTTCAGTTCCTGATAATGTGAATAAGGGTATGCTTCGGTTGATGATAAAGATTAAAGAAGTTGAAAGGCAAAGAGATGAAGCCAAGGCTAATGCGAGAAACTTGAAGTTGCTTATTCTGTGCTTGTTGGTGATGATTATTGCTATGAAGGTTTTTTAGGTTTTTTTAGGTTTAAGGTTTAGGTTATGTAGGTTATTTAGTTAAATGCATTAGGTGAATTTAGGGGACTGGGTATGATTTTATGTTTTAATTTTGTGGGAATTTCATGGTTGTATTTCCAGTTAGAATTTTATGAGTTGTGGTATGATTTTGTAGGTGCACCAGTGACAATGGTGCAACTTGAAATTGTGTACTCTAGCACCCTTAAATTTATATAATGAAATTTAACTGTTTGGCTGTTAATTTTCCCAAAACTTAGAATGAGTTATAATTTTCTTTTGTTGGTTCAATTTGTTAGGTTAATGTTGTTCTTATCGTTAACAAATATAGTTGTTAAGTTAATGATAGAACATGCAGGAGTGTAATATTCTAATCTGCAATAGGATGCCAAATTGGTAGGCGGGAATCATTGTACTAGTATTAACAATATGTAGTTGTTAATAACTACAAATGCATTAATACGGTATATATGAAGTTGTTAACAACCTATTGTAGCGAGATCTTTAGAAATGTAAATAAAATGCAAGTGTAAAACCTTAATTTTTGACCCAGTCTAGTCCAATATTTTTTAAAACATTCCAAAATAATTTTTATGGTATTTTAATTAAATAATATTTATTTTAATATTCATTACTTACAATATTTGTTTTTAATAAAAATAAAAAAGGTATCAGTAAAAAAATAAAAAAAATAAATAAAAATCAACGATGAAAAATTTTTATCGCCGAAGATGAATTGGCTGGCCCGCACCCGCAGCTCGCACGCAATTCTCGCAGATTCTTGTAGCATTGCCTTCCCGTAGCCTGCAGTAATTTTTGCCAGGGCAGTTTTTTTCGAAACCCAATTCTATTTGGTTTTTATTTATTTTCCTAAATTGTTTTTATTTCCTTAGACAATTAGAAGTAGGTTTTTTATTTTTTCTATAAATATCATATTAAAACACAGAAAAAAAGAGGAGGAAATTCTGGAACTGAAATTTTTAACTGGACTTGGGACTCTTGAATTCTTTCGGCCAAAAGAAAACCTTGAAGAAGCAAGAGGTAGTGAGGAAGCAACACCAATCCATCAAAGGCAGCCTACACTACTTTATTATTGTTCAACCAAAATTCAAAGATTGTGGTGAAACCAACAACGGATGTTTGAATCTTTATTTGTTTGCTTATATTCACAGTAACTTCATTATACAATTTGATAAATTGTTCAGCATGCATATTTTTATTACTTGATCAATGGTTATGCTTATTATCCAAACTTTATTTAAAACTCTAGGAAAAGTTTTTCCAAAACCCTAATGCCTTAATGCCCGTAACACATATTTTTGAAATCACAAACCCTAATTACACTTTTCTAAAAACTATAATAATCTGTTTTCTCAAAAACCCTAATCAAATCAAATTTTCAAAATCTTCACAATAGCCTCCTCTTTCAAAATTAAATATGATAGTGATAGTTTTCTTAGAAATCCTAATTCTAATTTAAATTAAGCCCTAACTTATTTAGTTAAAACCTTAATCAATTATTATTTATTATCATCATAGTAGCCTATTCCATTAAATCACTATAGTATTAGATTATTCAAATAATGTTTTAAACGTCCAGTAGTTATATTACATATAAGTATTTATCAAAAATCCATATTAAAATAGTCTTAGAGTTTTATAATAATCATGTTTTGACAAAAACCCTAAATCCTTTTTCCCGAACCCTAATTCTTTAAAACACTAATTCTAAATGCCAAAACCTTAATTCTTTAAAACTAAAATTTAGAAATCATAAAAACAACATCTAGTATCCCCAGTAGCCTAAAGCCATAAATAAAACCAAAACCTCAAAAACTTTAAATCCTAGAACCCTAATTTCTTAAATCCTAAACCTTAAACCTTAGCTTTATTTATTTAATGGATTGAATTCTAATTTTATTTATTTATTTGATTATGTGATTTGTTATATGTTAATGATGAATGGTTTATTTTATTTTATGAATGGTTTGCTTTTATTTATAATTAGATAATCGAATATTCTTTTATTTGCCTTAGTATTAAAATTGTAAGAGGTATGTTTTCAGTTTGTGGGTACCTCATTAGTTAAATATTATATAATTTAAATTATTTTAAAGTTTTTGGACCAATGTAAAGGACACGTTTCACCTTTCGGTGGGTGTCCCATTTAGTTTTATACATGGGCGATGTAAGGACATGTTTCCATCCTCGGATGGGTGTCCATTTATTTATTTTGTTTGGACATTGCTTTGATTTTAATATAATGATGCTTTATTTTAATTGTTGCATGTAGTATGGATAATATTGTTATACTTAAGAATTTTATAATATTAAGACCTACAAAGGAGGCCGGTTTCAATGAACTGGGCGTTGTGGGGGTGCTGGGTCATTTCTCACCTTCCCCACATGTACCTAACTTTTCGAACCCATTAGGGGGTTGAAAATTCTATAGGAATCGAGTCATCCACCCCTTTCTTTTTTTCGGCCCATCTGAGTGGCGACTCCATTTTCTCTAGGCTTAGGCCCTTGCTCTTTAAGGCCCCAAGCCTAAACAGTGTCGAAGTCATAAGAACCATTCCACTAGGAGTGGGGGGCGAAAATCCCCGATCACAGTGGCGACTCCATTGGGGATAAGAGAAGTCGATTCCATTGGTCTTTATATTATTCTATTCTTTCTTATCATGATATTATCCATTGCATCATTTAGATTGCATCGTGTGTGTGAGTTAGGACGTTCGTGTTACCCGTGTTGTGTTATGTAAGAGATACCATACTTTCACTCAAGGTATGGAGATCGAGCATGACATAACCACTCATAGCCTTGCACCTTTTGGTATATACTTGCTATGGGAACCTAAGCCTTCTAACCCAAAGACTAAAGCTCATGTAATTGGCCTAGTTACTTTCCTTAGGTTTTACCCCAAATGCTTGTTGTTTGACTATGGTTAATTTATCTTGGCTTAAATCATAGCTTATTTGATTTGTTCTTTTTCTAATATGGCCTAAGTACATTGTAAGCTCAAAATAAATTTTTCTTTAAAGTCCAAAAGACCAAAGTTATTTTTAAAACTTTTCAAGATGGTCTTTGGACATAAAACTTTTTTAAAAATAAATTAAAAATTCTTTTCTCATTACCCAAATACAAAGCCCAAAATTCATTTTTTCTAAAATCTTTTTACAATGGGCTTAGGAAAAAAAATTATTTTTATAACCTTTAAAAGAGCTTGCAAATTATTTAGGTCAATTATGAAATACCAAAAATCAATTGTGAGCCTAGCTTATACTAAGAATTATTAATCATGGACTTGTTTTTGGCATGAATCATTAGTTACTTTTTTTAAGTGAGAAATCTATTTATAATAAACCTCTTAATTTAGTTTTAATCTAATATAGCATAAAAGCTACTTTAATTGGTTGAATGGATTAAAACCTAATTAATGGGAATTATCATGAATTGATTTCCATTTTTAAAACATAACTATTGGTTGAAACGTTCGAGGAAAATATTCAAAAACAAGATACCCCATGTTGGTATTTTGTTAACTATATACCTAGGAAAAGACTCACCATCCGTGTGTGGATGTTATAAGGTGGGAAGGAACGTCCTATTTATCCTTGTTTGTTTATTGTTTGTGCATTCATGCATACATGCATACATACATTTGTATCTCATATCATTAATCCTTTCTGGCTCACAGCCTTAGATTATGACAGTTTAAAAGCTTACGACAATCCGACCTATGCCGGAGACGAAGAATCTAGCAACGACTCAATCACTTTTTCACCAAAAGCAATGGAGCCCAAACAAATTCAAAGAATGGTAGACGAAGCCCTCAATGATAAAATGGAAGAACTAAAGGGTGAGATCATGAAGAATCAAATGACTACAATGTTTAGGAATAATGCCGAAGTATCTGCAAGCACTAAGAAAGATAAGGGGAAGGCTAAAGTTGGTGAAGTGGCTTTTGATGATGATAAGGTGATCATTGATGATGATGACGATTAGGCTCAATACTTCAAAGATCCTCAAGACAAAAAGGAGCTGAAGGTTGTTGAGAAGATAACTATTGAAAAGAACGAGACATCTGATGTTGAGAAGATGATTACTGATTTGGAAAAGAAATTTGAGAAGAAGCTGAAAACTGAAGAGATGTCCGAGATTGACAAACTATTTAAATAGAATGAGGAGGTCCCTTATAAGTTTAAGATGCCTTCCTTTGCTAGATACAATGGTACTAGAAATCCTCATCTCCATGTGAAGCAGTACATCATTGCCATGCAATCTGCCCGAGCCACTAAGGCTTAAGGTCTAAAATATTTCATGCTCTCATTGGACCCTGTTGTCCAAAATTGGTTCATCACCTCAGAGGAAAGTACTCAAAAAGATTGGAACATGTTGTATAAGGCTTTCATTCAGTAATATGGGTACAATGTCGCGTTGGAAGTTACCTTAATGGAAGTTGAGTCCATTAGACAAAGGCCAAATGAGAATTTTGTGGACTATGTGAAAAGGTGGAGGAATAAGGCTGCTTTGCTCAAGAAGAGGCTCGATGAATCTAATCAAATAAGGATGATTGTGAGAGGGGTGTTGCCTAGTCTTCGTGAAAGGATGTCTCATACACTCATCTAGGATTTCAATGATCTTCTCCAAGCTGGTCTACAAATTGAAGAGTGGGAAAGGGAGAAGAACCATTTTTATGCAAAATGAAATTATCAGCCTAGCAATCAAAGTACATAAAAGGAAGCTAATGTCAATACAACTGGCCAAGAAAATAGAAGGCAGTTTTCAAATTTGGGGAAGCCTTTATCTTTTGTTTTCAACAAGCTACAAAAGGAGGGACTATTACAACCATTGGCCCCTTGACCTTTGCCAAATCCTTTACCCCTAAAATTTGATACTAAGGCTTTTTGTCAATTTCATTAGACTCAAGGACATGAGACCGATAGATGTACTCGATTGAAGTATGAGATCCAAGATCTAATCGACAGTGGTAAGCTGCCTGAGCCGGACAAGCCTAATACCAAGAGCAATCCTTTGCCAAAATTTGGAAGAGTATCTCCACCAACAACCTTCATGGTAGGAAAAGGATTTAAGAAAGATTTTGTCTTATCCTCTTTTTAAGATGAGAATATTGAAGATGTGAAAGGAGAAGAAGCTTAACTCAACAAACTTCCTTTGGCTTGTTTTTTTTTTTGTTTTATTTTCTTTGTTTGGTGTTTTATGGAACAATTATTAAGATTGTTTGAATAAATTACTTTCATCAAAATTTTTATTGGTCTTTGTTCTTTTTGGTGCTCAACCAATGAGGAATCTAGCTTGATAATTCATGAAATGATATATTTATGCATCATGACTTGAATGACTTTACTAGGTGAGGAAATTTTTCTATGGTATTGAGTTGTGTATGGTTACTTAGAGAGGGCTCCTGCATAATGACCTTTGTCTAGGTCCTAGTCAGTCTTAGAACATGCTTTGACAAACTTTCGAGATGAAATTGAACTCTGCTTATTTAAGGGAGAGATGATCTAGGCATTGTTTGGTTAGCCAACAACTAGTATCCACCCAATTAAATATCAATCCCTAGTTGTCCCTTTGAGCCTTCATAAAATTTTAGCTTTCTTTTCAATGACTTACAAACCCCAATAACCTACCCTGAGATGTTGTTACACTTTTGACAAGTCTTATGATGACTAAGGTGAAGAGGCAAGAAGATCAAAGAATAGAATTCATAGCCAAAACCGTAAGGATAGTTGATGTTCTCAAAACCATAAGGGTAGTTGAAGTTCACCTAATATCTCTAATCTATCAAGATAAAATCAGAGTAACAAATGATTTATCCCCGTTAAAGAAGATTTATGTCACTCCACTCATCCATTATTAGAAACCCAAGTTGGTACAAATAAGACGACTCTTTTAGAGCTAGAACCAAAAAAAAAAGAAAAAGAAAAGAAAAAGAAAAGAAAAAAAGAAAGAAAAGAAAAGGAAAAAAAAAGAAGAAAAGAAGAAAAAAATGAAAAGAAAATAAAACCCAAAATGGTTTAGAAAGCAACCAAGTTCTCTTTTACCTAAAGCAGCAAAAGACTTCTATAAGGACAATTTGACTTGAATTGGTCCAACTCAACCACAGATTCAATCAAAATTGGAGAAAAAGGAGAAAATTCATCCAATTCTTGAAAGTCCTGTACTTGACAGTCCTACAGGGGAGAAGGACAAAATGATAAAATGGTTAAAGAAAAGAAGGAGTAAGGAAAAGAAAGAGAAAGAAAAGGGAAAAGAAGAAAAGAAATGAATTTGGGTACCAAACTTTTTGCAAGGGCAAAGACTGTCCCGATCAAGATCTAGATTAATGCCAAGAAGATGGGAGAACATTCAAAGTTCTATCTTTTTATGCTTCCAACTATCTAAAGTTCCAAGAAAAGTTTATAGTGTGAAGGCTTATCCATAGTGTCACATCAGCTCTAATATCAAAATGGCTTTCACTTAAACTCATGTCCTTTATAGACCCTGTTTCAAGCCTATCAAAGACCTATTGATCTCTCTTGATAGGTAGAGTCTATTAGTAGAGATAGTTTGGATAAGCATGCATATGAGATAGACAATATTCAAACTCAAATGAGATCTTTGACCAAGTGATCTGTATGTGCCTATCTGAAGTGCAACAATTCTTGCTTAAACATAAATGATTTTTGAGTTTAGTACGGTAATTAGGGTTGTCATGTTATAGATATGTTAATTTGAAAAATCAAGTCCTGAGGTAAATTGACATTAATTTGGCAAAGCCAACATTTGATTTCAAAATCAAAATTCAAAATTGAAAATTTAAAAAAAAAATCAAGTTAAGGGGAGTATGTTGAACTATCGAACCTCGAAGGACACATTTGGCAAAGGAAATGATTAGTGGCAAGGTTATGAAGAAGCTACTAAATCATAATTTGAAATGGATGTATCTCTGCTGCTTGGGGCCTCCATTATTCATGTTTTCAATATCTCAAAGATAAAAGCCATAAATGTGAAGCACCCTGTCATTCTAAAGCAAGACTTGAATGGGCATTTGGAAGGAGTCAATGAGAATACTTCTGCTGATCACCTTGGTCTGTGAGTCGATGGAATCACTGTAAGTGTTATTCATGCATATCATGCATACATGAGCATATCACATTGCATTTTCTTGTATTGTATTATCTATTCTTTGTCAAAGTGAACACAGACTCTCTATGAAGCAAAGATGAAGCAGGTATAGAATCAGGGGGCATAGAAGACCCATTGCTCGAGGAAACTCCAGTCATTTTGCAAAAGAAAGGAAGAAATGCATGCTTGTTCGAAGAACTAGATAACCTACAAACATCAACCAAAGCCCGCATAGAAAAATCATGGGGGACAAGGAGAAGATATGAAGGCTAGCTAAAAAATGGCTGAAATTTGTTTTGCAAAAGTGCAAAGGAAGAATAAAAAAAGAATGGAAAAAGAAGAAAATTAGAACTCTCAAAAGAATGAAGATGCAAAAGAAAAAAGATCAGTCCAGCTAGAAGAGTTGAAGCCAATATAAGACAAAGGATGAAGACCCGATTTCCAAGGATGAAGATCCATTTTCAAAGTTGAAGATTTGATTCCAAGGATGAAATCCAATTTCAAAGGGTGAAGACCTGAAGTCCAAAGGATGAAGATCCATTTTCAAGGGTGAAGACCTGATGCCAAGGATGAAGATCCAGCTTAAAGGATGAAGATCCAATTTCAAGGGTGAAGACCCGACTTCCAAAGGATGAAGATCCATTTTCAAGGGTGAAGATCTGATCTCCTTGGATGAAGATCCATTTTTAAGGGTGACGACCCGATATCTAAGGATGAAGATCCAGCTTAAAAGATGAAGATTCACTTTCAAGGGTGAAGACCCGATTTCCAAGGATGAAGATCCATTTTCAAAGGTGAAGACCTGATTCCAAGGATGAAGATCCAATTTCAAAGGGTGAAGACCCGAAGTCCAAAGGATGAAGATCTATTTTCAAGGGTGAAGACCCGATGCCAAGGATGAAGATCCAAGGTCTAAGGATGAAGATCCATTTTGAGGGTGAAGACCCACAATCCATTAAAGAATGGAACAACCAAAATTCTCAACTGATAAAAGGTCAGTCTTTGGTCCAGAACCCAAATTATTTTTAAGTCCAGAACTTACCTCGGATCCAGAATTCAAATTAAGTCCAGAACTTACCTTGGGTCCATAACCCAAATTAAGTTCAGAACTTACCTCGGATTTAGAACCCAAATTAAGTCCAGAACTTACCTTGGGTCCAAAATCTAAATTATTTTTAAGTCCAGAACTTACCTCAGGTCCAGAACACAAATTAAGTCTAGAATTTACCTCGGGTCCAAAACCCAAATTAAGTCCAAAACTTATCTTGGGTCCAAAACCCAAATTATTTTTAAGTCCAAAACTTACCCTGGGTGCAGAACCTAAATTATTTTTGAGTCCAGAGCTCAAACTAACCTTGGATGTGGAGTCCAGTATGGCTCTAAATCCAGTAAAAAATTACATTGCTTTTCGCTCTCTTTTGTTGTAATCTCAGATCGCTCAAGCAGGAGGCAAACTATAGACCCTTAATTTTTAACCCAGTCCAGTCCAATATTTTTTAAAACAATCCAAAATAATTTTTGTGGTATTTTAATTAAATAATATTTATTTTAATATTCATTGCTTACAATATTTATTTTTAATAAACATAAAAAAGATAACAGTAAAAAAAGATAAAAAAAATAAATAAAAATCAACGACGGAAGGATCGGCAACGAAAAATTTTCATCGCCAAAGATGATTGGCTGGCCCGCGCTTGCAGCTCACATGCAATTCTCGGAGATTCAAATAGCTAGCCCACCCGTAGCCCGCAACAATTTTTGCCAGCGCAGTTTTTTCCAAAACCCAATTCTATTTGGTTTTTATTTCTTTTCCTAAATGGTTTTTATTTCCTTAGACAATTAGAAGTAAGTTTTTTATTTTTTCTATAAATACCACATTAAAACACAGAAAAAAAGAGGAGGAAATTCTGGAACTAAAATTTTTAACCGGACTTGGGACTCTTGAATTCTTTCGGCCAAAAGAAAACCTTAAAGAAGCAAGAGGTAGTGAGGAAGCAACACCAATCCATCAAAGGCAGCCTACACTGTCTTTATTATTGTTCAACCAGAATTCAAAGATTACGGTGGAGCCAACAACGGAGGTTTCAATCTTTATTTCTTTGCTTATATTCACAGTAACTTCATTATACAATTTGATAAATTGTTCATCATGCATATTTTTATTACTTGATCAATGGTTATGCTTATTATCCAAACTTTATTTTAAAACACTAGGAAAAGTTTTTCCAAAACCTTAATGCCTTAATGCCCGTAACACAAATTTTTAAAATCACAAACCCTAATTGCACTTTTCTAAAAACTATAATAATCTATTTTCTCAAAAACCCTAATCAAATCTATTTTTCAAAATCTTCACAGTAGCCTTCTCTTTCAAAATTGAATATGATAGTGATAGATTTCTTAGAAACCCTAATTCTAATTTAAATTAAACCCTAACTTATTTAGTTAAAGCCTTAATCAATTATTATTTATTATCGTCACGGTAGCCTATTCCATTAAATTACTATAGTATTAGATTATTCAAATAACATTTTAAACTTTCAGTAGTTATATTACATATAAGTATTTATCAAAAATCCATGTTAAAATAGTCTTAGAGTTTTATAATAATCATGTTATGACAAAAACCCTAAATCCTTTTTCCCGAACCCTAATTCTTTAAAACACTAATTCTAAATGCCAAAACCTTAATTCTTTAAAACTAAAATTTAGAAATCATAAAAACAACATCTAGTACCCCCAATAGCCTAAAGCCATAAATAAAACCAAAAACTCAAAAACTTTAAATCCCAGAACCCTAATTTCTTAAATCCTAAACCTTAAACCTTAACTTTATTTATTTAATGGATTGAATTCTAATTTTATTTATTTATTTATTTATTTGATTATTTGATTTGTTATATGTTAATGATGAATGGTTTATTTTATTTTATGAATGGTTTGCTTTTATTTATAATTAGATAATCGAATATTCTTTTATTTGCCTTAGTATTAAAATTGTAAGAGGTATGTTTCCTCTTTGTGGGTACCTCATTAGTTAAATATTATGTAATTTAAATTATTTTAAAGTTTTTGGACTAATGTAAAGGACACATTTTCACCTTTCGGTGGGTGTCCTATTTAGCTTTAGACATGGGCGATGTAAGGACATGTTTCCATCCTCGGATGGGTGTCCATTTATTTGTTTTGTTTGGACATTGCTTTGATTTTAATATAATAATGCTTTATTTTAATTGTTGCATGTAATGTGGATAATATTGTTATACTTAAGAATTTTATAATATTAAGACCTGCAAAGGAGGCCGGTTCCAATGAACCGGGAGTTGTGGGGTTTCTGGGTCGTTTTCACCTTTTTCACACGTACCCAACTTTTCGAACCTATTAAGGGGTTAGGGATTTCTTAGAAATCAAGTCATCCACCCCTTTCTTTTTTTTGGCCCATCCTGGTGGCGACTCTATTTTCTCTGGGCTTAGGCCCGTGTTCTCTAAGGCTCCGAGCCTAAACAGTGCCGAAGTCGCAAGAACCATTCTACCGGGAGTGGGGGGAGAAAATCCCTCTCACAGCAAGTGTACCGAAAACTTGTATAAGCAATCTATAAATGAAGAAGCAGCAAAATTGAAGGACTGTAATATGGCCACAATCACTGACACTTTAAAGCTAACTCACAACTTGTACTAACACAAAAGCATAAGATGCATTGATAACAATAAGTCATTATTCACAACCAAACATCAAAGTTGATTACATCAAAAACCATTTCTAATTGATTAGTAACTTATAAACAAGATTAATAGTTTTATATATATTGCCAAACATCAAAATAACACAAAAATATATATATTTTTAACTCTAAGGCATGGTTGCTTTCCCCTTTTATCCTGCTTCTTTTGCAAATCTTCTTGAATGATGCCTAGTATTCACCATTTCTTGTTGAAGTTGTCATGTAGTCAATTCTTTTTTTCATTTGAATTTCAGGCCATGGGGGGGTGAACCCAATATCCCCAGTAACTTTAGCAGACCTCTTAAGGGAGCTAGTGTTAATTATTCTCCTAGTAGGCATGCCAGCCTGAGAAATGAAAGAAAAATACTATTTAACCCACATTCAAGCATATATGAAGGAAAACAAATGAAATAACTTACATTTTCTATAGTAACTCCGGTGTTAGAATTAATGTGGATGCCATAACCTCTTAATGGCTTCTTGTGATGTTGGGCTTGCTGAGTTCCACCTTGGTTCTTCCTTTTCTATCCTCCTCCACTAGTTAAATTAATTGTAGGATTTGTCACATTTAATTTGCCAGTGTTTGCACTTGATTGAGATGCAGTGTTTAAACCATGGTTTGGACCATTTGATGAATGTGAAGCTTGATGATATGGAGTATAGCCATATGCTTGCATTAATCAGTGTAAACTCTGTAATCAATTATATTTTTAGAAATAAAAAAAATTAATAACACGATACAATTGATTATGAGTTAACCTTAGTAGGACATCCTTTCTTGTTGTGATTTTGTTTACCACATAGTGAACGAGTCATTTTAGCCCCGGTGCGTGGAAACTTTCCAATCTTCTTAGGCTCATCTCTTGACTTCCTCCTATTTTTTTAGGTCTACCAGGGAGACTCTTGATCTCAGGGGGCATGATCTCAGGGTATTCCTTATCTTTCCATAACTTCATTCTAGGCATTGGTTGTATATAATGAGTATATGTCTTCAAAAGGTGCATCACACACACAACATGTGCAGATGGAAGAACTCTTAACTGCCAGGCTCTACAAGTGCATACCTCCTTCCTCAAGTCAATAGTGTGTCCATACTCTCCTTCACTTACCTCAAATCCAGTGTCTCCATTCCATAATATACTATGGTTCATTAATCTTTCCTAGGCAGTTTTAAGTCTTGACATTGCCATAGAGGCAATGTCAGTGATCCAAGTCCCATAAAAATCTCTCATTATTCTAGTCCTTGTCATCACCTTAGTCCTAATCTCCTCAAGCATAGATATTATAGACTTATGTCTAGAGGCCAAGATTCATGCATTGAATGTCTCACACATATTGTTATCACATGAATCATTCTTAGTTCTAGTCCCAAAGTATATCCTAGCCCATGTTTCTTTGTTGTAATATAGCAAAACCTCAAAAATTCCATTTCCTAGTTTACTCGAAGACTTCAAATTATCTTTAAATTGAACTTTAAAAGTTGACTTAGCACAAGCCCAAAATCTCTTCCTTCTCTCTCTACCTCTCCATTTTTTGCCCAATTACTCATAATATGCCTAGCACACATCCTATGTTCAACCTCACGTAGCAGCATCTTAATATCAGGTAACAATCCCTATCAACCAAAAATAAATAGTTAAATACATATGAAATTTAAAGATAAATAATTGAACAATTAGGCAACAAACAACAACAGTAATTATAACTCACCTTTTGCAAATCAGTTATGATTACAGCACCTTCACCATCTCCAAGTTCCAAATCTTCTTTTAAAATTCTTAAAAACTAGGTCCAAGTTTCTTTGCACTCTGCCTTCACAACAGCCCAAGCAATTGGGTACATTTGGCCATTCCCATCCTTTGCTACTGCACTTAACAGCTGGCCCTTGCATATCCCTTTAAGAAAACAACCATCTAGCCCAAAGACTCTCCTACATCCTTGAAGAAAACCTTACTTCATTGCATGGAAGCATACACAGAATTTATCAAGCAAATTTCTCCCTATTTCTCTCTCTTTTTCAATTTTCAAAACACAAGTGCTACCTAGATTTGAATCTAGGAGCTCATCAACATACCATTATATCTTACTATATTCTTCTTTGTAATCTCCTATGTGTTCACTCATTACTCTCAACTTAGCCCTTCTACAAACTGTTTTGCCTACTTTCACTTTGAACTCTTTTTTATAAATATCTTGCAATTCCCATAACTTAATACTTGGTTGGGAAATGATCCTGTCCTTCAACACCCTTGATAAGAACCTAGATGTACATAACTTGTTTTTATTCTTTCTGTAACACTTATGCACAAGGTTGTATGTTTTCATTCTGAAATCACTAGTGTTTCCTTCTACACTTCCAAATACCACTCAATTACAGCCTGGTTCTTTACACTTGGCCCTAACTCTATGAAAATCATTTGGTCTAATTTTTAGTTGTACCCCTTTTGCAATTGCATAATTGCATAATGCTTCTCCGAATTGTTTGGCATTCTCAAACACCATTCCAATTTCCCACAATGGAACTTTACAGTTTGGGTCGTACTTAACTCTCTTGTTAGCAACTCTTCTTGACAGTTCTTCTTCTTCATTGTCATTTTCATCATAGCTTTTTACACTCCCTTCATCAAAACTATCAATAAAATCTTCATCTCCACCCACTTTTCCTTTAAATATATCAACCTTAGATCTGCCATCATGGAATCCCACATCATTCCCAGCTTCCCCTAAATCAATTTCTCTTCCAGCTTGTGGTTCCCTATCATTCTTCCTTCTTAGTCTGTAACCCCTACCTTCAGCCCTTGCAGATCTCAATTCTTCATTATCCTCACTACTTTCTTTAGAATTCTCATTATGTATCTCAAATTCAGGATCTGTATCACTCTCTAGCCCACTTGAACTCTCATTATGTAACTCTTCTTCAGTATCTTTTGGCTCACCTTCAACAATTTCAGCATCTACACAATCATTTGTTCCAATAAACTCAGACTCTATAAACTTAGCTTCTACAAACTCATCTTCTTCAGCGGGATCATTAAAAACCTCTTCGTGCACATGTGCATCGACAGTTACAGACTCACACCTACCTGGTTGTGTCTCATTGGCTTTGTCTAGGTTAACTATATTATTACCCTCACTTGAACCTATATTAACACCCTCTTGCCCTTCTGCAGCACATGGTGGGACCACACTAAAATTCCCATCTTGTAGATACAGCCTACTTGTCTCTACAACCTCAGCTCTACTAACAGGATTATAAACATATAAGTCAATAACTTCACCATTTTTGATAGCTAATGCACAGTTATATAATTCAGTATCAATAGCAACAAGGTGAAATGCATACTACGGGCTGGCTTATAATAAATCATCTCAGCTAAATCATATCCCAGTTGCTTAATATCATCCATCAATTCAGGGATTGATAGATGATCTGGATCATAATCAGCATACTTAACCTTACCTCCCTCATATTTCTGTCTATCCCTACTATCTACCTGGAATTCTCCATCATAGTTCCATTTCACAGTAACAACTCTATCAACCATTTTGAAAACTCTAAAATCGAATCTAACAAGAAGATAAATCACCTCACAGTGCGGCTCTTGTGTTTTCCTTCTTGAACGACTGAGCGATTTTGAGCAAATGAGCGATTATTTCTTCGAACAATAGATTTGATTTGAACACCCGTAATGATTTTTATAATCGATTTCCAAATCAAGAATGAAAGATTAAATAAAATAGTAAATCAGTTTGGGCAAGTATTTGCAATAGTCAATCGAGGAAGAAAGGATTATTTTTTGGGGAATTTTAAATTTGGGGAAAAATTTTGAGAATGAACATGAACATGAGAAATCGACTGTCTGTCGTGTACTGTTTGGGTATCTTATGTGCATACTTTTGGTTGCGTGGCATCCAAGTGTATGCGCTGTCAGAGAGTCTAATTTACACGCGCGACTTCATATATGTTGTTGTTAAATGAGGGGGCAAGTGTATAAAGAAAAATTTGAGTACAGGGGCAAAGTGGTTACTTAAAGAGTTGAGGGGGGCAAAGTAACAAAAACACAAAGTACAGAGGGCAATGTATATAAATTAAAACTCTTAAACTCACTGTTTTATGCTCATAAAAAAGGACAATTGCTAACCCTAATCCTCTCTCATATATGAACTTCCTTTTCTTTCTTTTTCTTCATCCACTTTTATTTTTGTAGTCTATTTTTCATTCTTCTTCTCCTTCCCTCATTCTTTTTTTATGCACAGATAAAGAACAATAATCCCCTTCTATTTCACATGTACTCAAAATTCATGGCTTAAATCCATACCTCAACAATCACTTTAAATGTTTGATTTCATTGTTCATCAATCAATGATGTTTCCAAGTTTTGATTTTTTTAAACTCTTTTTCACTGGTTGTATCTCTTGTTAAGATTATTATTATTATGGGTCAGTGATTATATTTTCTTGAGAATCTAAGACACCTATCTTTTTTGTGTTAAATTTGCCTATGTTTTGGTTTTTAATCCTTTTTTTTTAACAAAATTCAAATAAACATAAAAAATTATTCCTTTTCTTACTAAAATTTTGGATTTTCCCACTTGAGAGTAGCATATTTTTTAGTTTGATTCTTTTTTTTATGTTGTTTTATTTTTAAAAAAATGGAAACCATGCTTTCCTTTTGGGTTCATCTCTTCATAGAAATTAATTATTATTATTATATCTTTTAATTTTTTTTATTTTTCTTTTATTGTTCGAATTTTTTTTTTTTACATAACATCATTTTTTTTTGTATTTCTCTATTTTAGGCAAAGTAAACTTCTAAATCATACTGTATATTTTTTACAAGCTTATATACATGTATGTATGTATGCATGCATGCATGTATATGTTACCATATGATGTTGGTTTGTGTAGTATAAATATAAGTATATATTTTTGTGTGTAGGTCAAACGTTGGTTTGTGTGGGTGAATGTATATTTACACATTTGTGTTTGTATATATATTATATTTGGCAATATATCTATATTTTTGGTGTCAAATGTGAATATTAGTGGATGTTGTAGATAATTAGGATTTAAGAGCTTGCATTTTGTGTTTATTATGCCATTTAGATATAGTCACTTCCTGTTTAAATTTTAAAAAAAAAATAAAATCATATGCATGTCCAAAATTACAGAAAAAAATCAATACTAAAAAATAAAATAAAAAGAAAAATAAAATAAGGTCAATAGTATATTTACTTGATTGTGTGACTCTTTATAATTGTTAAACTCTTCTTGCTTTATGCTTTAGATTTGTAGCCTTTGATCATTAAATACATTTCCTGTATTTAATAGATTTTGAGTTTCCTTACAACATCCTCTACCAAGAAATTATCTCTAGAATTTTTCTTTTTTAAACTTTTGCCTTTATGTTTTCTTAGTCTCTCAATTCTTATTTCTGTATTTTTGCCTCCCTTCCCCCTTTTTTCTGTGTGTTTTTCTCCTTTTACACTGAAGGAATTTCCTATTAGACTATTTTTTTTCACTTCTTTAGGAATTATGGCAGAAAATATTACAAAAAAGTAGGAATTGTTGTTTTTCCTTGTTTTAAGTTTTTTATTGTCTTTATGTATTTGGTGTAGAATAATAGATAATATTATAATTTTTTTAACAATAATTTGTTAATTTATTTGTTAATTACTTTTTCTACTTTATTATTTTTTTTAAAAGGATTACTGCAGTTGCCCCCTTTTGCGTACTTTAATTAATTAAAATTGTACAAAAGGTTGGTAATATATTACTTTCAAAAATTTAAATAAATAAAAAAAATTATAACTTGAGACTTAATCTTGGTAACACTTATGGTTAAAAAAGGATAAATGATCTAAGACTTGATCGACATCAAGGATTTTTTTTTAAAAAAAGGAAGGCTTAAGGGTTGATCGTAGGAGTGCCTGATGCTCGACATCAAGATTGTTTTCAAAAAGTAAAAGGAAAGCCTAAGGAGTACTTATTGCTTAATACTAATAACTTTTAGAAGAAAAAAAAAACCTAAGACTTAATTATAGGAGTATCTAATGCTCAATATTAGGGATTTTTTTAGGAAATTAAAAGAAATATAAGGCTTGACCTTATAAATACCTAAAGCTGGACTTTATGAATGTTTAAAAAAATGAAAAAAAGAACCCAAGACTTGATCCTAGGTATATCCCATGTTTGATAATAGGAGCTTTTTTTAAAAGAAAAAAAATAAAGAAAAATTCAGAGGTTGACTCTGAGATCACATGAAAAGAGATTATTATATGCAGACTCTTTTGATTGATTATGGGAATTTGAAAACCTTTTTTTTTTAAAAAATGCTTAAAACTTGTATGCCATTTTGCTTGCTTGTATCTAAATGCTTAGACAAAATGTTAATTTACTTTTAAAATCATCATTTTGTATTAAGAATTCTTCTTTTTGAAAGAAAAATATAACATAAGAACTATAACAATCCCAGAATATGGAACAAATCCGGTACTTAACTTCAGTTACGTGATTCTTAAAATGTCTACTTAGATTTTGTTCAAGCAACAACTATACATCATAGAAGAACATTGTCTGTCATTGCCTCTATAAGTATTTTGTTAGCAATTCTTTCATCTATCAATACGTGCCTTTTAATTTCAAGTTTATAATTTAATGTCTCACATACGGATCTGCTAAGCTTAGTTTTGCCATCTTTTAGCATTGTGTCACCTTTTCAAATACTTCAAGAATAGTTTTCAATAAAATATATGCCTTGAAGCATGGGTTAGGTAAGAATATTGGTTTATCAAGTCTCTTGATAGTTGTTTTATTAAATTTTATGGTCACTTATTTTCAAAAGGTGAAAATGTGTAAGGAAAAAGAAAAATTTATTAAGGAAAGCTAATGAATCATACAATCCTAACAATCATGAGTCTGAATTGCATTTAAATAATCCCTATCTATGCTTCTCACATCTTCTTTTCTTCTCCTCCTTGCAGCGTTTGTTGAATGATTTGTGTGTGTATCAATTCTAACCTCAAGTGCATATATTGTAACAAGTAGTAAAGTAAATGTAAAGATCGTTCTCACAAAGAATGAGTAATTTGATTAACCAAAATTCAAGTTGACTATTATCTAAAAACTAATTAATTAATTTTATATTTTTAAAAATTAAATAGTTAATACTTAATTTAAAATTCAAAAATTGAATTCAAAATAAAATCAAACTAAGATAATTATCTATTAATTCAACTTAAAATTAAAATTCAAAATTTTAAATTCAAATAATTAAGATAAACAAGCAGGATTAGGTTTCATTATAATTATTTCAAATGGGCAAAAGTAACTTTTCTATCTAATTCAAATCTTTCTTGAATCAAAGTTATCAATCCCTTAAATTTTAATCTTCCTCTTTCTCAAGCAAGAAAATTAATAATTTATGGAATTTATAAGTTCTATTTTCATGAACAATAAACTACAACAATCTATCTAGCTCAAAAAAATTAAGTTGTCTTTAAATTATTCTTTTATCTCTAAATAGAATTTTCTAAAGTTGTTGATTTTCATAATTTAAAATCATACCTAGTTTTTTACTCAACATATGATTTCAATATAACAAGTAATTGGTGGCCAGTCAATCATAAGCACTAAGACTAAATCAATAAAACTTCAATTCAAGAAATAAATAAGTAATTAAATTAATCAATGCCCATCATTCATAATCCTAAATCCACCTAATCCCACTAAGGAGATTAGTTGTTCGTAGCTAATTTGAAGATAAAAACATTAGAAATAAAGAAATATCTCATAAAATCTATAATGATAAAACTGAAATAATGAATTAACAAAGAAATCAAAGAGTTAAAAAATTAAAAATCTAAACAGTATTGAATGTTCAAACTAGAATAAAGAATCTTGTAGAGATGATGGAGTCCTCCTCTAGCACAAACTTCTTCTTCCTTTGATCTTCAATGGTGGATTAAACTAATCAACTAAAGAAAAATGAAAAGAGTAGAAGAAATTTTTTTTTCTTTGGTTGCTATAAACTCTTGATGGCTACTGTTCATATTGTTGTTCACCTTACTCAAACAAACTCCTACTCCTACTCAACTTATGCAGAAGTTCAAATTTGAATTTTGCAGCCAATTTTCTATCAGATAGAAGCCTTATCTCGTATTACTCCTTCAAAAGTTGTAGCTATTGAAAATTATATGAAATTAGGTTTTTGAATCCCCTCATTTGGACTTTGGACGCTCAAGTTATGGCCCAATTTCTCTCAGTAGCTCAGACTGAAATTCTGCTTATGTATTTTAAGCCCAATTTTGACTTTATAGTTGAAGGCCTAAACAAACTCGGATTTTGACAAACTAGACCTCTATGAGATGTCCTCTATCAACTTCATGAAGACAACTTTTCCAATTTTGCATTCTATCATCATTGCAATCTTCATTGAAATGTTAAAGGTCTAATCTGCCTAAAATCTCTGCTTATAAGAGTCCTACAACAAATTAATTAAAACTAAGATTTGCTCAATAATAATGCAATCAGAACACATAATTAAGCTTAGAATAAGTAAATTCAACTTAATTTCATAAAAAAATAGGTAGAAAAATGTATATTCATTATACACTTATCAAATTCTCCCACACTTGAACTTTTGCTTGTCCTCAAGCAAATTAACTATCATTAAATCAATTCCCAATAATCAACCAAACATAATTAACCAAAGAAAAATAAAAATCACTTATCATCAACTTAAAACAGTAAACTTCAAAGAATCATAATCTTAAATAACTTCACAAACTAAGCACACTTCTATATTAGGGTGATTAACAAAAAAATTTATATCAAACCATACTCATAAGAAATTTATCATAACTTCATTAATTCAAGAATATATCAAACATCACTAAGTAACCAACTCTACACAATAATTGAGGATTAATAAGGACTATGTATTTATCATTATCATTAAATATATATTCAATGGGTGCATTTTATGCTCCATCCCATTATTATTGTTATTTTCTTTTTTTTTTCTCTTTTCTTTTTTTATATATATGTATATGGTGGATGCATTTTATGCTCCATTCCATCTTAATTATCTAAAACAAGTATGTTTTAAGCTCCATCTCACAAAAATTTTAATATATTAATTACGCATAATTCTCATCTCATATCCCTATATAATTAAACAATTTACTACCTTAGTTATAAATACTAATTTAAGAATCTATTACATTATAATGAACTCAAAAGACTATGATAAAAACAATTTTAATTATTTTTTAAAAATAAGTGCTCTTAATTTGTAAAATTTTTTAAGGCCATAACCTCATTCATTCCATACATTAAATTAAAAATAAGCAAAAAGTATTTTAATCTAGCTAAAGAGTTAAATATCATGTTGAAATATAAAATAACAATAATTAACACACTCAATACTAAGAAAGAACAAGTAGGGATCAAAATTAACCCAATAAATTGCAAAATAGGAGTAGAACATATTCTAGTATTTATTAAAAAAAGCTAAAATTTAAGTCTAATTCAAATTAAAATAAAAAGACAAAAAATTAAATAAAAGTAAAAATAAAGGACAATCTAATCAAATATTATATAAATGAAACTAATAATAATAAGAGTTCATTAGAATCTTCCAAGCATCTCCCTCTTCCTTCTTAATAGTTTCTGCATTGAACTGTACTTTCTTAGGGATCTTCGAAGGTCTTCCTCTCTTATTCTTTTCCAATTTTGAAGGCCTACATCTCTTCCTTTGATTGGTGCTGGTTTAGGTTCATCATCATCACTTGAAGTATCATCTAAAACTATTAAGTTAAGATGAGATCCAACTTTTTCACAAGCTTTCTCTAATTTTATCTCTCCATTATTTCATCAAAATCCATAGTGCATTCATTAGGATCAGGATAAGCACGCCTAAAAGCATAGAAGGTAGTGAGTTGTTCAGGCGTTTCTATAAGTGGATTCACATAAGGTTTTTCTAGATCCCAAATGTCGTCTCCATGTTTTCCAACCCCAAGTGTATAAATTTTCTTTATTATTTGTCTTTATCTATTCTAAGGCTTTGCTAATAATGAATTAGAATTGCTAGGAACTCAACCTTATATAGAGAAGAAATAAATACTAATCCTAAAACCTTTTAACTAAAGGAATTCTACTTAAAGTCTTATTATTAAAGTTGATTAATTAAAAACAAACTCTTAGTTTACTAGGATTAGGACTTCAATTCAAAGTAAAAGATATAATTTCAATCCTAGATAAACTAAAAAACTAACTAAAATTTAATTAAAACCTAATAATATATAATAATTTTTTATTATTTATTTTTTTTCAAAAAAATTGGAAATTTTTTTCTTTTTTTAATTTTGAATTATTTTTAATTTTTAATTTTTAAAATTTTTTAAAATTTATTATTTTTTTTATAAAGAAGATAAAAATATAAAGGAGAAAAAATTCATAAAAACAAAAACAAATACAATTACAAGAAGTAAAATTCACAAAACACAAATTAAACAAAATAGCAAAATAAATTAAACTAACTACTCTCCTCCTATACTTAAGATTTTCATTGTCCTCAACAAAAAATATGCAACCACAAACAATAACACAACAAATAACAGGAAAAAAAAATATAATAGGAAAAAGATAAAGGATGAAAGCTTCCCTGAATTATGGTGAAGATGGAGGTGATGGAGTCGGAGAAGGAACAGACAACCTCAAAAGTTCAATATACTTCATTAGCTTGTAATTATGATAAGTCCGGCTCCTCTCCATGTTGATAATTCTTTGAATCGTGGATCCTAATTGATCTCCATATTGCCTCTGCTGCTCCTCCATAATATTCAACTGCGAGCTCATTTGCTTGTTTATGTCGTCCATTTTTTCGTACCGCTTTAAATACTATCGCCATCCTTGATCATCACGATCATCATTGTCACCTTCTTCCTCATCAATTTCCTCTTCCTCATTTTCCTCATCTTCATTTGTTGGCTAGTCACTAGGTGGAGCACTGCTAGAACCTCCTTACACTAACTTCTTGAAACACCTTCTCGTTGTAGGATCCTTCAATTTACTGCTTGCATCCAAAATCTCTGCACGACATAATTTGTCAAATGAATATGATTCTCGCCTAATGCACTCCATTGAGGTATTGTTCGGATCAGAAATATTAAAATAAATTGTCAATCCAGTAACAATATGACCTAATGCAATGGTGCTCTTGGGATGTTGAGCAATAAACATCAGACTTTAAAAAATATGATATGTTGTAGACACTTTATTATTCTTATAGACACAATAAAACATAAACAATTCTTTAAATGACACTTTATTACTCTCTTTTTTACCAAACACAAAATGACACATAAATTTATGTGATAACAATAAACTATGATCACGAATCAACCCATTAGGTGCACTTCTAATGTTGAACGAATCAAACCCAGTTAAAGTTTTCCAGAATTTATCAATGTTAAATTCTTTAGAATGAGTACAAGCACCTCCTTTAGGAAAACCTAAAGCTTTAAACATAACAACATGATCAATTGCATAATCCACACCAAACATTCTACACTCTAAATTCTTATCTTTAGATTTTGACATTTTAAGGGTTGTAAAGAATTAAAGAGTGAGTTCTTTATAAGTGACATATCTATTTTGTGCCAATTTCTCCCAACCTAATCTACCAAAAAATTGTTTTATTCTATCATCAATACCCAAATGCTAAAAAATACCATAGCTAAAAAATCTACAAGAAGTAATATTTCTCACACATAGAGAGAGAAATTTCTTACCTTCTTCTTGATTATAAATGGGAAAAGGAGCATCAAAATGGGAAGATATATCTACATCATCCCTTGAAGAACTTGAAACCTTCTCCTTGCCTTTCCTTGATGTTGATTTCTTTGCAATACTTTTTAACCTTGAAGCCATTGTTGGAAGATTTGAGTAGTGGGTAAAGTAGATTTAGTGAGGATTTGATAGATTAAGGAAGAAATTGAGTGGATTATGGAAGGATTTGAGTGGATTTGGAAGGTTTAGAGTTACATATATGGGGAGAGAGGTTGGGGGTGTGAGAAAGAGAAGAAGAAGAAGAAGAAAAGATAAGGGAGGAGAGAGAAGGGCTAATAGGGTTTTATTAACATTTTTTTTTATAATTTCTGTCTCATCGCAATCACGACAGGCATGAGAAAGGCAATAGCGCGATAGTGCTGCTCTCACACGAGAGGAGTAATCTCCTCTATCACGTCGCGATCGGGACAAAGGCTTGTAATAATTTTTTTTTCAAGTTATCCATCATGATCACGACTGTAGCTAGCCACGAGAGCGAGCTTACTCTGCTCAGCCACTCTCGAGGGTTGCTGCCGTTGTCTCTATCATGATCGCGCGGTCCAGTGCGATTGCTATAGGCTCTATGATGATTTTTTTAATAACAAATACAATTCAAACTTACCTTTTCTTACCCTATCTTCCCCACCATCATTCTTGCTTGATAATAAGAATAAAAATAAAAACATTAAAGAATATAGAATTAAAACACCAACCTGCAAAAACTAACAAACTAAATTAATAACTCCAATAATATGTAAAATAACTATCAAATGAACCTAAACTACTAAAAACACAAAGATTAAACGGAAATTAAAGAGATAGAAAATTGGGTTGCCTCCCAAAAGTGCTTGTTTAAAGTCTTAAGCTTGACTTTTTCTTGAGGCTCAAACATTAAAGTAAAAAACTAAAGCCTTATTAATTGGTTCACCAGTTACATATGGCTTTAATCTCTATCCATTAATTGTAATAATTTGATGTGAGCTATTTTAAATGTCCACCACTCCTGAAGGATGAACTTTAACTATCTTAAATGGCCCTGACCATCTAGACTTAAGTTTTTCATGAAAAGTTTAAGTCTAAAAATGAACAATAACACATATTGGCCTTCATGAAAATTACGCTTCCAGATATGCTTGCATGCCATGCCTTAGTTTGCTCTTTATTTAACTTAACATTCTCATATGATCTAAGGCGCAGTTTCTTAAGTTGACTTAATTGAGTAACCTCTTTTCACCTATTGTTTTCATATCAAAATTTAATTGTCTAATTGCCCAATAAGCTCTATTTTCTAACTCTGCTGGAAGATGACAAGCCTTACCAAAAACCAACCAATATGGAGACATTCTAAGGGTGTCTTAAAAGCAGTCCGATAAGCCAATAAAGCATCATCAAATTTTAGTGGCCAATCTTTCCTATAACTCCCCATAGTCTTCTCTAATAGCCATTTAATTTCTCTATTAGAAATCTCTACCTAACCACTCATTTATGGATGATAAGGTGTAGCTATCCTATGATGAACTCCATACTTCCTAAGAAAAGTTTCAAAAGCCTTGTTACAAAAGTGTGAACATCCATCACTAATAATAGCTCTTGGTACACCAAACCTAGAGAAAATGAATTTTTTAGGAAAACGAATCACTACCTTAGAATCACTAGTTGGACTAGCAATTGGTTCCACCCATTTTAAGACATAGTCAATAGCTACAAGAATATATTGGTTGCTTAGAGAAGTATTAAATGGCCCCATAAAATCAATTCCCCAAACATTAAATAATTTAACTTCCAATATAGGGTTCAAAGGCATATCATATCTTCTTGAGACATTTCCTACCCTTTAGCAATAATCACATCCCTTAATAAAATTATGCGCATCATGATACATCATTATCCAAAAGAATCCCGATTGCCATACCCTAGCTATAGTCTTAGAGGAACTAGCATGTCCTCCGCACTCTCTCGAATGACAAAACTTGAGTATAGATTGAAACTCTTCTTCTAGAACACATCTATGGATTAACCCATCGCTATAATGTTTGAATAATAGAGGGTCCTCCCACATGTAATCCTTTAATTTAGAGAAAAATTTCTTCTTTTGGTTAGCATTAAAATCACAAGGCAAAATTTTACTTACATGATAATTAACAATATCCGCATACCAAAGAGAATTTCCCTTCAATGAATAAAGTTGCTCATTTGGAAAAGTCTCATTAATTGGGATCTCCTCCTTGGCCAATGTCTCCAATTCTGGTTTAGACAGATGGTCTGCAACAATATTCTCTAGCCCTTTCTTGTCTCTAATCTCTACATTAAACTCTTAAATCAAAAGTACCCAATGAATTAGGCATTGTTTTACCTCCTTTTTGGTCCTAAGATACCTAATTACAGCATGGTTTATGTACACAATTACTTTTGACCCAATAATGTAAGATCAAAATTTATTCAAAGAATAAACTACAACAAGCATCTCCTTTTAAGTAGTAGCATAATTTACTTGCGCATCATCAAGTAAACTGCTGGCATAGTAAATGGCATAGCACCTTTTGTCCTTTCTTTGGCAAAGAACGGCTCCTATTGAAAACTCACTAGTGTCATTCATGATCTCAAAAGGTAATGTCCAATCAGGAGGTGCAATAACCGGAGCCATGGTCAATGCCTTCTTTAACCTATCAAAAGCAATAAGATAATAATTAGAAAAATAAAAATCAACATCTTTACTTATTGAATCACATAAAAGCTTTGAAATTTTAGAAAAATCTTTAATAAAAACTCTATAAAATCTAACATGTCCAAGAAAACTCTGGATTCCTTTGATGTTTGTAGGTGGAGGAAACTTCTCAATCACTTCAACTTTTGCTTTGTCCACCTCAATCCCAGCTTATGAAACTTTATGCCCAAGGATTATCCCCTCTTCAACCATAAAATGGCATTTCTCCCAGTTAAGTACTAAATTTGTTTCTTTGCACCTTTGAAGCACCTTAACAAAATTTTGTAAGCAAATTTCAAAAGAAGTTCCATCCATAAAAATTTCCATAAATTTTTCTGCAAAGTCATTAAAAATTGCCATCATTCAACGTTGAAACGTAGCAGGTGCATTAAATAACCCAAAGGGCATCCTTCTATAAGTAAACGTACCAAATGGAAAAGTAAAGGTTGTCTTATCTTGATCTTCTGGAGCTATAGATATCTGAAATACCTTGAATATCCATCTAACAAACAAAAGAAAGAATTACCGGCCAAGCGCTCCAACATTTGATCAATAAAAGGTTACGAGTGGCTTTATTTAATTTTCTATAATCAATGCACACTTGTCATCCCGTAACTGTCCTAGATGGAATCACTCATCTTTTTCATTTTTTTATAACAGTCATCCCTCCTTTCTTTGGTACTACATATATCGGACTAACTCAAGGGCTATCTAAAATTGGATAAATAATCCCTGCATCTAATAACTTAGTAATTTCAGCCTTAACCACCTTCTTCATATTAGGATTTAACCTTCTTTGTACATCCACAACATGTTTACAATTATCCTCCATCAAAATCCTATGCATACATAAAGATGGGCTAATACCCTTGATATCTGAAATAGTCTAACCTATAGCCTTCTTAATATGCCTAATCACACATAATGTTTGTTCTAATTGGTCCTCAAATAATTTAGCACTTATATTTATTGGGAGGCTATCATTGGGCCCTAAAAAGACATATTTCAAATGAGAAGGAAATGGTTTCAACTCAAGTACTGGGGGTTTCTCAATTGAAGGGGGTGGTAAAGGTGTCGACTTTCCTATCTGTTCAAATCCCTTAAAAGCTATGGGTGGTGTCATTTACAAGGTATAAGCGCATGCTGCAATCTCTTGATTGCCATCTTCTTGAGTTACACTATGGATCAAAAAGCCTTTAAAGGGTCTTCTCTAAACTCTTTTTCATAGGCTTCTTGAACTAACTCATCAATAATATCAACTCTAAAACATTCATCCTTGAAACTTGATACTTTCATCGACTCGCTAAGATTGAATTCTACTTTCTCATCTCCTACTTGCAGAGTTAATTTTTCACCCTTAACATCTATCATTGCCCCTATAGTAGCCAAAAATGGTCTCCCTAAAATTAGAAGAATTTCAATATCCTCTTCCATTTCAAGAACAACACAATCAACAGGCATAAAAAATTTATCAACTTTAACCAAAATGTTTTCAATAATTCCCAAAGGGAATTTCACTGAACGATCCGCTAATTGAAGTGTCATCTTTGTGGCCTTCAAGTCAGTAAATCCAAGCTTCCTACAAATAGAATTTGGCATTAAACTTATGCTAGCACCCAAAGCACGTAAAGCTTTATTAAAACTAACATCACCAATAGTGCAAGGTATAAAAAAACTCCCTGAATCCTTCAATTTGGATGGAAGTTTATTTAGGACCACTGCACTGCGCTCTTCAGTAAGCGCAACTCTTGAATTTTTCTTCAATAGATCTCTTGTTAGAAAGAATATCCTTCAAAAATTTAACATATGAGGGCATTTGAGCAAGAGCATTTGCAAAAGGTATATTGATTTTTAGTTGCTTGAACACTTTAAGAAACTTCTCATACTATTTCTCCACTTTTTTCTTCTAAAGCCTTTTGAGGAAATGGTATAGGTGGCACATAAGGCTTTACTTCATCCTTTGAGGGAGTGCATCTCCTTTCTACGTTTCCTTCCCAGTCTCTTTATTTTGTTCATTTTCTTTAATTTTTTCATCTTCTCTTTTTTATTCAACCTTCTTTGGAACTTCACCTTGTAACTGCTTCCCACTTCTAAGAGTAATTGCTTTGCAAAGCTCCCTGGGATTTATTTCTATTTTACTAGGCAAAGCCCTTTGACTTCTTGAATTAGAAGAAATAGCTATTTGTCCAATTTGCACTTTAAGGTTCCTAGTTTGACTTGCAATTTGATCCATCCTAACTTCCAACTGGTCATATTACTTGTCTAATTTGTCAAACCTCTTACCATAAACAGAAATAAATTTTTCTAAAGCAGTATCATATCCCATCTTATTGTCTTGATAATTAGCTTGACCTTGACCCCTATTAGGAAATGGTGGTTGGTACATCCCTTTTTGGTTAAATTGGTTCCCTTGATTTCCTTAGTTGCCTTGATTTTGACCTTAAGACGAATTTGGGTGGTTTCTCCAACTAGGATTGTATGTGTTTCCATAAGGCATTTGTTGAGCTCTATTTTGATTGCCCACAAAATACACTTGTTCTTGAGCTAGACATTCAAAAGATTGGTGGTTTCCACCATACCCTTCACAACCTGCAGTGGTAAGATTAACATATTCTAACTTCCTAGCTAAGGCATCAAACTCAGCTAAAAGTAGTGAAATTCCACCTACTTCATGTACACCAACAACATTTTTAGGTAAAGACCTCTCACTAGACCAATGGTAATTATTCACTGCCATGGATTCAAGCAATTCGAATGCTTCAGTTGTATTGTTATTCATAAGTGCTCCTCCTGAAGCGGCATCAATTGTACTCCTGAATGGCCCTATTATCCCATTATAAAATATTTGAATAATAAGTGATTCTGGAATCCCTTGGTGAGGGCACTTCCGTTAAAGGTCTTTAAATCTTTCCCATGCTTCATAAAGTGATTTAACATCAAACTGCATAAAACTAGTTATATCATTTCTAAAATTTACAATTTTTCTAGGAGGAAATATTTTGCCAAAAATCCTCTAGAAAGATCATCCCAAGTGGTGAAATTTCTAGCAGATTGTCCTTGCAACCAAGCTTTTGCCTTGTCCTTCAATGAGAAAGGAAAAAGTTGTAGCCTAATTGCATCATCACTGACTCCATTCATCTTGATTGTGTGATAAATTTTTAGAAAATTTGCCAAATGAGCAATAGCATCTCTTGGTCTAACCCATAGAAAAGCTGTTGTTAAGCCATGTTGATGAGAGCTGGTTTTCAGCTCAAAATTGTTAGCATTTACTGCAGAGCGAGTAAGGCTTGATCTTATCTGAGCATTAGGCATGACATGTTCTCTTAGAGATAGATTTCTTGGTTGAATTTGATCTTGTAGGGCATCCATATTTACTTCTTCGTCACTAGCTTCTCTTACTTCAACCCAACTTTCTTCTAGAGACTCTTGTGCCCAAATTTGTTTCCTTTCTTCTCTTTCTAAGCAAAGTCTCTCCTTTCTTGCTCTGTTATTCTCTCTGCATTGTTTTTCAATTTCAGGATTAAATTCTTCTAATATAGCTTATTTATTACTGCACATATAATTCCTGCAGAAAAATAAAATAAAATAATTAAAATAAAATTTTAAATTGATAGTCTCATCGAACTTACTGCTATCAAATTAATTTCTTCTTCCTCAGCAAGTAGTAAAGTGAATGGAAAGATCATTCCCATAGAGAAGGAGTATTTTGACTAACCAAAATTTAAGTTAACTATTATTTGAAAACTAATTAATTAATTTTGTATTTTTAAAAATTAAATACTTAGTCCTTAATTTAAAATTCAAAATGAAATCAAACTAAGATAATTATCCATTAATTCAGACTTCAAATTAAAATTAAAATTTTTAAATTCAAATAATTGAGATAAACAAGTAGGATTAGGTTTCATTAGAATTATTTCAAATGGGCAAAAATAACTTTTCTAACTAATTCAAATATTTCTTGCATCAAAGTTACTAATTCCTTAAATTTTAATCTTCCTCTTTCTCAAAAAAGAAAATTAATGATTGATGGAATTTATAAATTCTATTTTCATGAACGATAAACTATAACCTATATAGCTCAAAGGAATTTAGTTGGCCTTTAAATTATTCTTTGATCTCTAAATAGAATTTTCTAAAGTTGCTGATTTTCATAATCTAAAATCATACCTAGCTTTCACTCAACATATGATTTCAATATAACAAGTAATTGGTGCCCGTCAATCACCAGCATTAAGATCAAATCAACAAAACTTCAATTCAAGAAATAAATAAGTAATTAAATTAATTAATGCCTATCATCTATAATCATAAATCCACGTAATACTACTAAGGAGATTAGTTGTTCACAGCTAATTTAAAGATAAAAACATTAGAAATAAAGAAATATCTCATAAAATCCATAATACTAAAATTGAACTATAGAATTAAGAAAAGAAATTAAAGGGTTAAAAATTGAAATTCTAAACTGTATTGTATGTTCAAACTAGAATGATGAATCTTGTAGAGATGATGGAGTTATCTTCTAGCACAAACTTCTTTTTCCTTTGATCTTTCATGGTGGATTAAACTAATCAACTAAATAAAAATGAAAAGAGTATCAGAAGTTTTTTTTTTCTCTGGCTGCTGTAATCTCTTGATGGTTACTGTTCATATTACTATTCACCTTACTCAAACAAACTCCTACTCAACTTCTTTAGAAATTTGAATTTAAATTTCTAGTCAATTTTCTATCAGATAGAAGCCTTATTTCAAATTTGCTGCTATAGTAAAGTTGTAGCTCTTGAGAAGTAGAAGAATTTAGGCTTTTGAATCACCTAATTTGGACTTCGAACACCCAAGTTATGGCCCAATTACTCTCAGTATCTCAAACTAAAATTCTGCTTTTGTATTTTAAGCCTAATTTTGACTTTATAGTTGGAGGCCCAAATGAACTAGGATTTTGATGAGCCAGACCTCTCTGAAAAGCTTGAGATGTCCTCTATCAACTTTTCTAATTTTTCACTTTATCATTATTGAAATCTTCATTGAAACTCCGAAGGTCTAATTTGCCTAAAATCTTTGCTTATAAGAGTTCTATAAAAAATTAATTAAAACTAAGCTTTACTCAATAATAATGCAATTAGAGCACATAATTAAGCTTAGAAAAAGTAAATTCAACTTAATTTCATATAAAAACTGATAGAAAAATATATATTCATTTTGCACTTATCAACCTTAGGCGTAATACCATTTCACAGCATCTGAGTTCACCGGATTCGACAAATCTTCTCTATCCATAGTAGTTAAAATGAGAGCTTCTCCAGAGAATATTTTCTTTATGATGTATGGACCTTTATATTTGTGAGTCTATTTTCTCCAAGGGTCTTGATGCCTAAGAATAATCTTTTTGACCACCAACTCTCCTTCTTGAAACTCTCTTACCTTAATCTTCTTTGCATGGGCCTTGATAAGTCATTTCTAATATAATTGACCATGACACAAGGCTGACAATCTTATTTCTTCAATGAAGTTTAACTGCTCATAATGACTCTACACTCATTCAGCATTATTGAGCCCAGCTTCTATAATAATTCTGAGGAGAGGAATCTCAACTTCAATGGGCAATACTGCCTCCATGCCATATAGTAAAGAAAATGGTGTTACTCCAGTAGATGTTCTAATTATGGTTCTATAACCATGAAGAGCATAAGGAAGCATTTCATACCAATCTTTGTATGTTATTGCCATTTTCTGATATTTTTATTAGCTATTTCAACTGCACCATTCATCTTTGGAAGGTATATGGAGGAATTATGGTGCTTAATTTTAAATTTTAAGCACATCTCCACCATATCCTTATTTTTGAAATTCTTTGCATTGTCAGTGATAATACGCTGGGGAAGATCATATCGACATATGATATTCTGCTTATGGAATTTCAAGACCACATTCTTTGTCACATTGGCATAAGAGATTGCCTCTACCAATTTGGTAAAATAATCAATTGCTAGAATGAATCGTTGTCCATTAGAAGTTTAGGTTCTATTAGGCTAATCACATCTAATCCCCATATTAAAAAAGGCCATGGGGAAACCATTACTTCGATTTTCAATTTTTCCTTTTTTCATGCCTTACTTAATCCTTTCCCCTAGCTAGAACAAATCTGAAAAGTTGGTGGTTATGTTAGCTAGCAATATGTTATAGAATGGTTGTCCCATTATGCCTAAGAAATTAGATATCATCTCCTTATCCATGAAAGGGGGACTAACTTGTGCTGCTTTGTCTCTCTGTATTTGTGCATTGTCCTTAAAAGTTATGCTGTTTTTCTTTTCCATAGCTCTTACATCATCCTTGGTAGGTGCCGTATCCATGTTATGTTTGCATTGTTTCATGAAAGCATTTGCTAAATCTTTCCATCTTCGAATGTATATTCGATCTAAACTCATGTACCGCCTCATTGTTGGTCCTGTAAGACTTTCTTGAAAAATATAAATCATTAATTTCTCATTACTGATGTATGCTGCCATTATACTATAAAACATTGATAGATGACTTTGAGGATAAAATAATCCATCATATTTTTTGAAGGCTGGAATCTTGAACTTCAGTGGCATGGTCACATCAAGTAGCAGGCACAATTGTTTTGCGTCAGTGGTTCTATACACATTAACCCCTTCAATCTCCTTTAAATGCTCTTTTATCCATTCTATCTTTTCCAAAATAGATTCAAGTCTAGCTCTTTTGAAACTACTTTGCACCTTTGGTCATCCAAATATAGGATTATTTTGGGTTCTTCAAGATAAACAGGAGGTCGTGGATTTATTTGAGCTTCTCTTACTTGCCCTCCTTATGGCATTCCTTGAAAAAGTTGAGAAGTACCCACATTTTCTGTTGGATGAATATTATTACTTGGTCCCTCTTTTGCTGGCTTATATTGTGGGATAAAACCTGGTGGATATGCAGGATCCCCTATGACACCTGTAAAAGGACGGGCTATCAAGGTTCCTGATCCTGAGGCGTTAGGCATGATTTCTATAGTGTTCTTGCCTTTAAGTAATTTCACGAGTTGTGCTAATTGATTTTTCATTTCTAAAACTTCTTCCAAATCCTTTATCTAGTCGATATCTCGCCTCATTTCTTCTTGGGCTTGGTTTTCTATAAGTCTAGTCTTTCAATGAGTGTTGTAACGGTGAGTTAAATTAGATTTAATTTTCGAAAGCCGGTCTATGTTGACGTTTCTAATGTGGTATATTTATTTTGCATTAGAAAATATTTTTATTTACCAATTTTCATTTGAATCAGAATGCAACAATTATGCAAACTCATTTTTTTTTATTTTTAATAGGTAATAAAATAAAATAAAAATAACAAAAATAACTGATCATTCTTCAACATATTACAATATATATATATATATTGCTTCTCAAATTACAAAAGGAATCAAATCTTGTTAACTCTTTTTGACCTTCATCTGAATCTTCCGCAATAGGAAAGCTCTTATAAATCTTTTCTAACAAATTGTACATCTCCTATCCATATGGTTACACTGGCATATAAAATATCTTCATACGGTTCACCTCTCGGGCCATGGAACTTGCTTGTTGAGCTAGTTCTTTCAATTTTTCAGTGAGATGATCAGCCTGGGTACACACTCTAATAAATTATCTTGATAAAAGACAAAGTCTTCCTTATATGCTCTCAGGCATATGGCTAAATCATTTTTCTCAATCAAAATTTGATCTATAGAAGTAATCAATTGATCTATGTGGTCTTGATATGCTTGAATTTTCCATACTAAATTTTAGACATTAGTTCGTTGCTAGCATGATTCCTCAATTAGAGCTTATATCTTACTCTTCATGCTTTCTTCCTTTTCTTTATACCCATATAACAGTTGTTGGAGTATAAAGATTTCTTCTTTTAACTTATTATTTGTTTACTCTATTTCAAAAGCTCTCTTTTTGACTTCTAAGATTGTTATCTTCCTTTTCATCGTGTTGGACTCTTGCATATGGACTTTTGCTATTTATTATTTAAGTTTTTCATTTTCCCTATAAAGCTCAAAAGTTCTCTTTTTAGCCTCTGTAGTGTCTCGAATCCAGTAGGCTATGGCTCTATCATCTGTGGAAGATATTTTTTCTATGACAACTTTATCAATAAGAATATGCTCATTTGATGTGGAAGGTTCATTGTGCATTCTTACTATTGTACGGACGAACCCTTTTCCTCTTTTCTGGTGCCATTCTAAGTAATCCTGAGTCACTGAGTCTTTATAAGCTCTAGATCTTATCTTCCTCACAATCTGCCATACATCCAGGACTTTACCAATCTTGGAAGATGTCTTCTCATCTCCATAATCAAAGTCTATGTGATCTAACCCTATTGTTTGAGGAATAAATTGTGAAGATCCCAACTATCTTCTCACCATTACCAGTGCATATGCTCCCCCATATTCCTATTAAAGACACCCATGGAAAGTTGCCGCAACTGAATATTAATGATTGTCTTCCCTTCCAAAAGGGTAACCAAGATATATCTTCTTCTTTTATCTATTATAGAAATCTTAACTATTGCTTTTTAGTCGGGGCTGTCTTAGGCCATTTTACCGACCCAAATTTTGCCAAATGATTTTTTGTAGCATTATATCCTAATTCATACTCAATGGTAGGAAACTAAAATTGAGGAGGGCACTTGAAATGTGTTAGAGCCCATATACTTAACAAAATGGCACAACCCGTGAATCACCCACTTCCTTGCTTCCTGTAATGGTTCAAAGACCTCATTGTTTATGCTAATATACTAATCATTGGATTTTTTTTTTCTTATTACACTGGTAAAGAGGGTGATCATTTTAGGATCTATGAAGTTTAATTCTTTTAGAAATAGGACCATTCTATAAACGAGTAAAGCCAAAAACCAAAATTCTTCCTTTCGATCTATATTATTTTTCACGAATCCTAGTAAGGGTTCCACCCGAATGACCTTGGATTGTGGACTTTTCCATCCTTCTACCACACTTGCATGAACATCAATGATCTTGGCTAATTGTCTTCTACTTATTCCCTATTATTATGTGTATACGACTTAATATCTTTCTTTTCTAATATGTTGTTAGTGATCCGATACTCTTCTATTGTAGGCATTAAGTATAAATGTCCAAATGTGAAACAATAGTAGCATAGGTACCAGTAATTTAGCATGGCTTTTAGCATAGGCAAGAATACCAGAGTGTACATAAGGTAATCAATCCATCCAAATTGCTCATTAAATTGGATCTTTTGTTGTGGTCTCATACTGTCCCAAATTTCTTTTAAAGCCCTTAAATCATTTTGTTGAAAGTTTACTTCTCCTAAAGTTGAAAGTTGGACTATGACTTCTGTAGGACCATAATCCCCTTCTATTTTTTGTGCCAAATTTGATTCTTTCATGGCCTGTACTTCAAATATATCTAAAACAACCCTATTATGGTGATTCATTTTGGATGGTCACAAGAGTGCATAAATATTCCTTTTGCAATAAAAAAAATAAAACATGCTTATTAGTCATTTGATAAATCATTATATCGATATACAAATCTATTTGTGATAAATGTTAAAATGCTATTTCATACAAAGCTACAATGTTATATGATCATAATGCCATGTGATGTAAAAATTATATAAAGTTTATTAAAAAGACACTTTATCATTGATCACGAGGAAGGTTTCTAAGACAAAGAAAAAATGCACCTTGACTTGAAAAATAGCGACACATAGAGAAGCTTGAATATAAATTTCTTTGTTTATTGATCCTAAACGAGTTTGGAAGAGGTCACAGTATATTTGTCTAAAGATGTGAATGATTGAGTTCCATTCCTAACGGTATAGATCCACCTTATTTCACTGAATTTTTGAGGTTCCCAGACTGTGGGTAATCCCACTATCGCCCACAATTTGGACTAGCAGGTTCTCCCAGCCAAAACATGGCGAAAAGATAGTTTGAATGATGATTTTTTGGAGGCCCTACCGGGTTTCCCTCGAAGGCAATCCAACTTCATCCTCATACTAAGCCTATTAGGATAATAGGTCACTTTTTGTCCTGGGAAGATGGCATCTTGAACTTGTACGGGACTTCTTCATCTAGCTCAAACAATTTGTCGATCTCGGACACCTCTTCAGTTTTCAATTTCTTCTCAAATTTCTTTTCTAAATCAGCAATCATCTTTTCAACATCGGATGTCTCGGTCTTTTCAATAGTTGCTTCCTCAGCAACCCTCAGTTCTTTCTTCTTCTCTTGAACCTCTTGGTAGTATTGAGCCCAATCATCATCATCATCAATGACTAACTTTTCATCATCAAAAGCTACTTCATTAATTTTAGTCTTCCCTTTGTCCTTTGGTTTCTTAGTGCTAGCAGATGCCTCGGCATGGTTTTCTAAGATTTCAGTCAATTGGTTCTTCATGGTCTCAGCTAGGGCCTCTTTGATTTCTTCCATCTTGGAATTGAGGGCCTCATCCACCATCCTTTGAATTTGTTTGGGCTCCATCATAATTAAGACCTGGGAAGACATTTGCAATGCATTTAACACTCAATACCACTACAATATTGAGGTAGATGTCACTAGAAGGGAGCTTGAGACTACCAAACAAAACAACAATGAACCCTTCTCCTCGTTCCTTACGAGGTGGAGGGCGAAGGCTGCCCAAATGATTAATCGCCCTTCAGAACAGGAGCAGATTGATATTATAATCAAGAATTTAAGGCCTACATATCAAGCTCAACTGCAAACCCAATACCTGCCTACTTTCAAATCGCTAATTGCGACTGCAACCAAGGTAGAAGACTTGATACAATTGGGTAAGATAGTAGATGAGGGAGCTACTTCGAAGTATAAGAAACAAGGCCAAGCTACTTCCTCAAGCAAGGTCAATGAAGTGGCCAATATTGCCCCTGCGAATCCTTTACGTGTGTAACACCCCTTCCCAACCTACATATGTAAGCTGAGTAGAAGCGCCACACTAACCTAATGTTGCTACCAATTTTACTTAGTCAAATTTTAGTTCCGATTTTTACAAAATTTTTGCCATAGTTTCGCCTAAAAATTGAGTCCCAAGTGTCGACAAAACCGGTTTTTTTCTTATTTTTAAAAACATTTTACACAAACCAATGCAAACAAAATCATTCTCAGTACACTCCCAATAAATCCCCCTTGTAACCTCAACTACAACCTGCAAAAAAGATTTACACTTCTAGTACAACATAAAATAAAGGTTTTGGGACAACCCCCATATTTAAATATTACACAGCGGAAGTTATAAAATATTTACATATTTACAAATTCATATACATCAAAACTCAAGTTTTACAACACATAAAATTTATACATGATTGGCAAGTCTGCTCTGATCTTTAAGCTCCCAAAATGGATTCTTCAAGGTCTACTCTCACTAGGTCTTGATGAACTCTCGGGTTCAACTCTATCCACTCTACTACCTGCGCGATTAAACACTATCGCTAAGCCAACGGCTTAGTAAGATAAAACATGCTAACGGTATGCTTTAATGAAATGCAATGCCACATATGTTATTGATAAGATCAACATCATAAATATAAAGTTAACCACACAATTATGCATTTCACAAATCATAGTCATATGAGCATACCACATTTCAACATCTTTTCACATTCAACATTAATCAATCATACTCCATAACCAACATCTCATTTCATTAAACTCATAACATTATTTAGGACATTCATATAACCTTGACACCTATGGGCCCAACAAGTATTTAATACGATATTCAGAGTTCAGAGTTACTGCTTTGGTTCATAGTCACAATAATCACGCCCGTAGGCAATGTATATACATGTATCTCTATCCATGGATAGTGTAACAGACCCAGTCTCTTGGATCATCAACTCAACACATATGAGGAGATCCTCAACCCGGCAAGACTGTTACAAATCATGTATCTCATAGTGTAACAGACCCAGTCTCTTGGACCATCAACTCAACACCTATGAGGAGGTCCTCAACCCGGCAAGACTGTTACCTTTCATCATTTCTTAGGCATGCCACCCAAATCCAGAACTCTGAAACTGAATAACATATTAAACAAACAATTCATTTCCATTCTCAATTCTCATCACATTTAGGCAAACATGCCTTCTTTCTTTCAATTACATCATCTTAGCCAATAACAATGGCTTCACATTTCATTTCATAATATAACATCTCATTATTCAAGTATATATATATATATATATATCTCATCCATGATCACATTATATCTCACATAGCATCATTCATAAATATCAACATTTCATTCCACATTACTCATGAAACACATTACCATTCACAATGCACAACATAACATTGTTCAATCTCAACAATGCAATTAGGGCAAAGAACAATTGATTATAACATTCATTGATTCAAGTGTGTTTAAAGTGTTTAGGGTTAGGTTTAAGGACCAACCTACCTTTGGAGAACCAAAGCAATGCAAGAAGAACAAAGAATTAAAACCCTAACCATAAATAGTACATTCTGGTTTTAAACTCCATTTTATCCTTATTTTGAAAAATTGTATAAAATAATCTACTTAACTAAAAATTCTAAAATTTTTACAGCATTTAGTTTTGTATCTTAAAATCATCCCTTTAAAATTTCAGATCAAACTGAACACAAAATCTTGGTCAAATAGTTCACCTAACCAGACTGCCCCAATTGCCCTGCATCCTGGCAGCAGTTCTGAACTTTGTGAATTCCATAAATCAAATTCAATCAACGTGGTTCCAAATTATTTTTCTCAAATACTAGACTCACTAAGAAACAACATATCCAAAATTCAATTGAATATTATTTTTCTACATTTTATTAAAAATCCCGAAATATAGCTGTCCCAGTTAAGGTACCTGCTGGAACAGGTCTAATGAAAATAATTTTTCTAAACTCATAACCATTCCAAAATCGAATCAACATATTTTTCAGTCATTCTAGACTCATAGAGGCACAACATATCAAAAATTCACTTCAAGAACATTTTTCTAAAATTAATTAAAAATCATACAAGTCACAGCCTTTACTAATCCTAAAACAGAAACAATTTCACTAAACACCAATCTTACTCTTCCATCACCAACACCAACCCAACTTCTCATCTATCAAGCAAAATCAATACTTACAATCATACCATAAGCAACTTAATCATACCACTTCAAAAGAATTGAAGAAATTAGAGAAAAGATCTTACCTTAGTTAAAAACTTCTTAAATCAACACTTGAACACTTAATCTTTCTTCAATTTAAGCTTGAAATCATCAAAACCATCACTTGTCTCTTTCTTTCTCTTTGGCTATGGAGGGCCGGCCATCAACAAGAAGAAGAAGAAGAAATGATGAAGAAAACACAAATCAAACCTTCTTTAAATATCCACCATGTGATTTTATCCAAGCAATTACCAAAGTGCCCTTATTCACATAATTATCTTTTTGTCTTATATGTGCCCAATTAAGTAATTTACCAATCTCAAATAAATATCTTCTCTTGCATTGACCAAGCCTTTTGACCACTTTATATGTCATATATATTAACATATACACAACATATAAATTTGTCTCTAAACCCTATTTCTTCCCAAAATACATATACATATACTTTCTCTTCTCAATTTATTTTCTCTTACAATTTAACACATATATTCAATCCAATATATAACAATAACAACAACAACAATATGCAAAACTTCTAGGGCATAAATGAGGATTTTACAATTCTCCCCCTCTAAAAAGAAAATTTCGTCCTCGAAATTACCTGATATCAACTCTGAAACAACTGCGGATACTGTTCTCGCACGGATTGTTCACTTTCCCAAGTTGCTTCTTCTTTTCCATGATTCTTCCAAAGAATCTTCACCAATGGCACTTTCTTGTTCCTCAATAATCTGTATCACCCTCTCTGACTGTCCATCCATCTGTGGATGAAAAGCAGTGCTGAAGTGCAGTCGAGAACCTAAAGCAATATGCAAACTCTTCCAAAATCTGGAAGTAAACCTGGGATCTCGATCAGACACTAAAGAAGTTGGAACACCATGCAGTTTCACAATCTCATGGATATACAGCTCAGCCAATCTCTCCAAAGAGTAATCCATTCGAACCGGAAGGAAATGAGCTGTTTTAGTCAATCTATCCACAATCACCCATATGGCATCATGCTTCTTTTGTGTCAATGGCAAACCAGACACAAAATCCATTGTCACTCTTTCCCACTTCCATTCTGGCACTGACAATGGTTGAAGCAACCCGGTTGGAACTTGATGCTCTGCTTTAACCTTCTGACAAGTGAGACATTTCGACACAAAATCTGCAATGTCTCTCTTCAAACCAATCCACCAATAATGCTGTCTCAAATCATGATACATCTTCGTATTACCCGGATGCATAGCAAACATTGACTGATGAGCTTCTTCTAAAATGACTCTTTTCAAATCAGCATCATCGGGTACACACAATCGGTTCTTAAACCAGAGACTCCCATCATCTTTCACAACAAAATCTCTAGTCTTCCCATTCTGACAATCTGAAATAATCTTCTGAATTTTCTTATCAGCCAATTGAGCCTCTTTGATCTGATCCAACAAAATCGGCTTCAATTGCAACTGTGCCAATAATGCACCATCAACACAAGGTACAAAACTGGCATGCAATGCTCTCAACTCAACAAGCAACGAGAGCGAGTAAACTATTAAACCAGCTAAAGACTTCCGACTCAAGGCACCAGCAACAACATTTGCTTTACCTGGATGATAGTCAATCAAGCAATCGTAGTCTTTAATCAATTCTAACCATCTCCTCTGACGAAGATTGAGTTCTTTCTGGACACCTAAATACTTCAAACTCTTGTGATCAGTGTAGATGAAACATTTCTCCCCAAACAGATAATGGCGCCAAATCTTCAATGCAAAAACAATGGCAGCCAATTCCAAATCATGGGTCGGATAGTTAAGCTCATGCGGTTTCAACTGTCGAGATGCATAAGCTATAACTTTACCTTCTTGCATCAATACACACCCCAAACCTCTATGTGAAGCATCACTGTAGATCACATATGGTTTGCCTTCAACAGGTAAAGTTAGAACAGGCGCTTGAGTCAACATTTCTCTCAACTGCTCAAAGCTAGCCTGACACTGATCCGTCCACACAAATCTCACTCCCTTACGAAGCAATCTGGTGAGTGGAGTAGCTATCAAAGAAAATCCTTTCACAAACCGCCGGTAATAGCCTGCCAAACCCAGAAAACTTCTAACCTCTGTCACTGATTTAGGTGGATTCCAATTCAATACAGCTTCAACTTTGCTCGGATCAACTTTAATGCCTTCTGCTGAAACAACATGTCCGAGAAAAGCTACCTGATCCAACCAGAACTCACACTTCGACAATTTAGCAAACAACTGCCTCTCTCTCAAAATCTGCAACACAATCCGCAGATGCATATCATGTTCCTCCTCATTCCGCGAATACACCAGTATATCATCAATGAAGACCACTACAAACTGATCCAAATAGGGCCTAAACACCCTATTCATCAAATCCATGAAAGCTGCAGGTGCATTCGTCAGACCAAAAGGCATAACTAAAAATTCATAATGCCCATACCTGGTCCGAAAAGCGGTCTTAGGAACATCTTCAGCTTTGACTCTCAACTGATGATACCCAGATCTCAAATCAATTTTGGAGAACACTGACGCTCCCTTCAACTGATCAAAGAGATCATCGATTCTAGGCAAAGGATATTTATTTTTAATAGTCACCTTGTTTCATTGCCTATAATCAATAAACAACCTCATAGTACCATCTTTCTTCTTCACAAATAGCACAGGAGCTCCCCAAGGAGAAACACTGGGGCGAATAAATCCTTTGTCCAACAACTCCTGTAATTGCACTTTCAACTCCCTCAATTCTGCTGGTGCCATTCTATAAGGAGTAATAGAGATAGGAGTGGTACCAGGCAACAATTCAATACCGAACTCCACCTCTCTCTCAGGAGGCAATCCTGGCAACTCCTCTGGAAACACATCTGGGAACTCTGCAACTGTGGCAATGCTATCAATGGGAGAACTTCTTACTCTAGTATCTACCACATGAGCAAGATAGGCTTCACATCCCTTTCTAATCAACCTCCTGGCTGCAACAGCTGAAACAAATAAGGAGGCTAGCTGTTCCTGCTCATTAGATACTATCACCTCTCTACCATCAACAGTTTTCAAAGAAACAATTTTCTTCTTACAATCTACCACAGCTCCATGTCGAGATAGCCAATCCATACCTAAGATCACATCATATTCCTTAAATGGCATCTCAATCAAATCCCCTAAGAACTCCTCACCCTGCACCACTACTGCACTATCTCTATGCACCTTACTCACAACCACACTATGCCCTAACGGATTTGTCACCAACACATCAAATCCTAGGGACTCAGCATGCAAATCAGAGACAGGCAAAACAGATACACTAACATATGAATGCGTGGAACCCGGATCAATCAAAGCAAGTACTGGAGTATTAAATAAAGAAAAAGTACCAGCTATGACTGCCGATGTATCTGGCTGCCTCTGCATAACATACATCCTCTGGGAAGATCCAACCTCCTCTGGTCTACCCTCCCTAGATGTAGCACCTCCTCTAGAACTGAATCCTGGTCTACCTCCCCGACTGGCACCTCTGCCTCCTCTGCCTCCCTTCACACTAGCTCGAGAAGCAGCAGAATCCACTGGCATCAGCTCCTGCCTCTCAGGACAGTCTCTCACAAAGTGGTCAGGTGATCCACACCTGAAGCATACAGCTGATCTACTGTACCTCCAACAAACGCCCCCATGTCTTCCACCACACTGGTCACACACAGGTAAGGTGGATCTCTGAATTCCAGGAGTAGGAGCACTCGCTACTGAAGCTGCAGGTCTAAATCTCTGCCTCTGGAACTGCACTGACCTACCCGCTGGTCTCTGGCTCCTACTACTCCGAGGAACAAAACTTCCTCTACCCCTCTTCGCAGAAGAAGACCCTGCCTCTAACTGGGGCCTTCTAACCCTAACCTCCTCCTCTGAAACAGCTGCAATAACTTGAGCTCGCTCTACACTTCGAGCTGCTGCCACAAGCTGTGAGAAATCCTGATATCTGGATCCAGCCACTAAGCACATGATCGAGGGTCTCAATCCCTCCTCAAATCGCCGACATCTATCAATCTCATCAGCAATGATACCCCCAGCATACTGACTCAGTCGAATAAACTCAACTTCATATTCAGTTACGGTCCGATGATCTTGCTTCAAATCTAGAAACTCTCTTTTCTTCCCATCTTTATACTCCCTAGGAGTATACTTCAACTCAAATTCCCTCAGAAAATCAGTGTAAGACAGTGTTGGAGGATCATCCATAGAATGGGGCACTGTCTTCCACCAGTCGTAGGCATCCTTCTGTAGCAAAGATCTTGCATAGTCAAACTTCTCCTCTGAAGTGGCTTGCAACTGCACAAATACCCTCTGAACTCTATCAAGCCACTGTTCTGCTACAGCCGGATCAACTGTACCAAAGAAATCCTCTGCTCCATATTTCCTTAGCTTATCATAGTGTCTTACTGGTACTGAAGGCTGAGGGGGTGGTGGCGGTGACTGTGGTTGCACAGGTGCTTGTCTCATAGCTTCCATCATAGGCCTAAACCAGGCTGGCGGAACCTCCTCCCCAGCTGGTCTACCCGACACCGAAGCAGGTGCCTCCTCAACACTATCAACCCTAGCTCCCTCAGCAGGAGCAATACTCTCGGCACTACCCTCAATCGACTGACGTGAGTGAGAATCCATCACAACCTAACACTGCAAACACAGCAGATTATATCTTATTAAAGATCAGAGACTGCCAATCTCAAACGTATATGTTATTCAAAACCACTTTTTAAGTAAAAATATTCTTTTTATTACATTTTACCTAGGTTGAGAATCTCAAACCTAGGCTCTGATACCAAAACAATTGTAACACCCCTTCCCAACCTACATATGTAAGCTGAGTAGAAGCGCCACACTAACCTAATGTTGCTACCAATTTTACTTAGTCAAATTTTAGTTCCGATTTTTACAAAATTTTTGCCATAGTTTCGCCTAAAAATTGAGTCCCAAGTGTCGACAAAACCGGTTTTTTTCTTATTTTTAAAAACATTTTACACAAACCAATGCAAACAAAATCATTCTCAGTACACTCCCAATAAATCCCCCTTGTAACCTCAACTACAACCTGCAAAAAGGATTTACACTTCTAGTACAACATAAAATAAAGGTTTTGGGACAACCCCCATATTTAAATATTACACAGCGGAAGTTATAAAATATTTACATATTTACAAATTCATATACATCAAAACTCAAGTTTTACAACACATAAAATTTATACATGATTGGCAAGTCTGCTCTGATCTTTAAGCTCCCAAAATGGATTCTTCAAGGTCTACTCTCACTAGGTCTTGATGAACTCTCGGGTTCAACTCTATCCACTCTACTACCTGCGCGATTAAACACTATCGCGCTAAGCCAACGGCTTAGTAAGATAAAACATGCTAACGGTATGCTTTAATGAAATGCAATGCCACATATGTTATTGATAAGATCAACATCATAAATATAAAGTTAACCACACAATTATGCATTTCACAAATCATAGTCATATGAGCATACCACATGTCAACATCTTTTCACATTCAACATTAATCAATCATACTCCATAACCAACATCTCATTTCATTAAACTCATAACATTATTTAGGACATTCATATAACCTTGACACCTATGGGCCCAACAAGTATTTAATACGATATTCAGAGTTCAGAGTTACTGCTTTGGTTCATAGTCACAATAATCACGCCCGTAGGCAATGTATATACATGTATCTCTATCCATGGATAGTGTAACAGACCCAGTCTCTTGGATCATCAACTCAACACATATGAGGAGATCCTCAACCCGGCAAGACTGTTACAAATCATGTATCTCATAGTGTAACAGACCCAGTCTCTTGGACCATCAACTCAACACCTATGAGGAGGTCCTCAACCCGGCAAGACTGTTACCTTTCATCATTTCTTAGGCATGCCACCCAAATCCAGAACTCTGAAACTGAATAACATATTAAACAAACAATTCATTTCCATTCTCAATTCTCATCACATTTAGGCAAACATGCCTTCTTTCTTTCAATTACATCATCTTAGCCAATAACAATGGCTTCACATTTCATTTCATAATATAACATCTCATTATTCAAGTATATATATATATATATCTCATCCATGATCACATTATATCTCACATAGCATCATTCATAAATATCAACATTTCATTCCACATTACTCATGAAACACATTACCATTCACAATGCACAACATAACATTGTTCAATCTCAACAATGCAATTAGGGCAAAGAACAATTGATTATAACATTCATTGATTCAAGTGTGTTTAAAGTGTTTAGGGTTAGGTTTAAGGACCAACCTACCTTTGGAGAACCAAAGCAATGCAAGAAGAACAAAGAATTAAAACCCTAACCATAAATAGTACATTCTGGTTTTAAACTCCATTTTATCCTTATTTTGAAAAATTGTATAAAATAATCTACTTAACTAAAAATTCTAAAATTTTTACAGAATTTAGTTTTGTATCTTAAAATCATCCCTTTAAAATTTCAGATCAAACTTAACACAAAATCTTGGTCAAATAGTTCACCTAACCAGACTGCCCCAATTGCCCTGCATCCTGGCAGCAGTTCTGAACTTTGTGAATTCCATAAATCAAATTCAATCAACGTGGTTCCAAATTATTTTTCTCAAATACTAGACTCACTAAGAAACAACATATCCAAAATTCAATTGAATATGATTTTTCGACATTTTATTAAAAATCCCGAAATATAGCTGTCCCAGTTAAGGTACCTGCTGGAACAGGTCTAATGAAAATAATTTTTCTAAACTCATAACCATTCCAAAATCGAATCAACATATTTTTCAGTCATTCTAGACTCATAGAGGCACAACATATCAAAAATTCACTTCAAGAACATTTTTCTAAAATTAATTAAAAATCATACAAGTCACAGCCTTTACTAATCCTAAAACAGAAACAATTTCACTAAACACCAATCTTACTCTTCCATCACCAACACCAACCCAACTTCTCATCTATCAAGCAAAATCAATACTTACAATCATACCATAAGCAACTTAATCATACCACTTCAAAAGAATTGAAGAAATTAGAGAAAAGATCTTACCTTAGTTAAAAACTTCTTAAATCAACACTTGAACACTTAATCTTTCTTCAATTTAAGCTTGAAATCATCAAAACCATCACTTGTCTCTTTCTTTCTCTTTGGCTATGGAGGGCCGGCCATCAACAAGAAGAAGAAGAAGAAATGATGAAGAAAACACAAATCAAACCTTCTTTAAATATCCACCATGTGATTTTATCCAAGCAATTACCAAAGTGCCCTTATTCACATAATTATCTTTTTGTCTTATATGTGCCCAATTAAGTAATTTACCAATCTCAAATAAATATCTTCTCTTGCATTGACCAAGCCTTTTGACCACTTTATATGTCATATATATTAACATATACACAACATATAAATTTGTCTCTAAACCCTATTTCTTCCCAAAATACATATACATATACTTTCTCTTCTCAATTTCTTTTCTCTTACAATTTAACACATATATTCAATCCAATATATAACAATAACAACAACAACAATATGCAAAACTTCTAGGGCATAAATGAGGATATTACAACGTGTGGGCAATCTTGGGCAGAGAAATCAGCCAAGAAGGCAATATACCGACCTTGGGATGCCCCTTCATCTAGTGTTTAAAAAGGCTGTGGAAGGAAAGTACTTGAAGCCTTTGGACCCAAGGCCTCCTCCAAACCCATTACCCTCCAATTATAGGGCCAATGAGTACTGTGAATACCATCAAGGAAATGGGCATAGAACAGATGCTTGCTAGACTCTGAAAAATCGCATCCAAGATCTGGTGGATAGTGGTGACATCATTCCTCTCAGGAGTCAACCAAACATTAATACTAACCCTTTGCCTAATCATTCCATCCACGCCATCACTGTGGAAGAAGAGTTGTTTGATCCTTTCAAACTTCTCTTGGAAATGAATGAAGTATGTGTGCTGGATCTGAATGACCTCACTGAAGAGGTCGATGCTTTGACAAGAAGTGGAAGGCAATATCAGCCACTTGACTTGGGGAAAGCCCCTAAGACCCCGAATCACCCATATAAGAAGACGCCAGAACCAAAGGAAGACCCTGTCCTCACTCAACTTAAACAAACTCAAGCTAAGGTGTCAATTTGGGAGCTCCTTGCTTCCTCATTCGTACACCGTCAGGCTCTCGGTAAAGCTTTAAGTCAACTTGATACATCAGTAGACACAAGCCCAGAAGCTTTGGTGGCCACTTTGACCCAATCAACCAAGGCATTGTGTATCAGGTTTTCTGATGTAGATTTACCAGAAGATGGCATGAAACACAATGATGCTCTATACATCACCATACAAACTGGGGGAAAGACTGTGCCCATGGTTCTCATTGATAATGGGTCAGCCTTAAATGTATGTCCCTTGAAAGTAGAAAGCTGTCTGGGATTGGAGGCTACAGATCTCACACCTTTTGATCAAATTGTTAGAGCATATGATAACACTCGAAGAGAAATTTTGGGTGTTGCTACTCTGGAAGTTGCTATTGGACCGGTGAAAATGGGAGTGCCGTTCTAGGTCATTGATGTACCCACGAGCTTTAATCTCCTCCTTGGAAGGCCGTGGATTCATCAGAATAATGCTATACCATCTTCATTACATCAAAAATTTAAGTTCCCTTTTGAAGGAAAAATCATCACTATTAAAGGAGACACATGTGAAATCAACAAGAAAACCACAGATCAGTCTCTCTTTGAGGTTGTTCCTGGTGAAACTGCTATGGCCTTGACTGGGTTCCATTATGACACTGTTCAATGCATTGAAGGAGAAAGGCTCAAAGGGCCATTTATCCTATATGACTTTGGGGAGGTCCAAGTCAATTGCCTGGTGGGAATGATGCTAAGAGTAGGTCTGCTACCCGGGATGGAAATGATAAGGTCTGGGAAAAAATCATCCATAGTGCGGCCATGGGAAGAGCCTGAGAATAAGGGAACTTTTGGCTTGGGGGTACAAACCCACAGACGAGGAGACTGAAGAGTTTGGGCATGGAAAGAAGAAAAAGAAGATTTGGGGGGCAAAAAGCCTCAAAATGCGCCCTTACTTTAGAACTCTGAATGGTCACTTTTGCAAACCTGGGAAAATAGTTCCTTACTGTGGTTTTCAGGAACCATTCTATTCTCCTATGACTGGAAAGAGATTACCGGGTTTTGAGATGTTCACTGATGTTTTTTCCATAAAGGAAGAAGAGCCAGAACCTATAACTGACCCACAAGTGGAAGATTTCATGCAGCCTAGTCTCTTTGATGAGGTTGCTATGATAACCAATTTTGAAGACAAAAGGGACTTCACGAAGCTGATCAAGACAACAGATGGACCACTGATGAACTGGTATGCCGAGGAGGGACAAGTGGCTATAGTCAAACCTAGTCCTGTGTCACACCCCAAACCTGAATCTTGTACTGAGTCAAATATTGAGTCAAACACCGAGTCAGAGTCTAGTTCTGAGTCTTCCTTAGCTTCAGGAATAGAAAACCCTGATGTCGAATGTAATGTAACTCTGGAGGATGACTCCGCCGTTATTAATGAAACTGTTCAAGTTCTTGGTTACCCTGTGTCTTTTTCTTTCCAAGTATTATCTAGCAAAAATGAAATAAATGAAATAAAAGAAATGAATGAAAAGATAATAATTGGCAAAGAAAATGAATATACATACATTGCATATGATTGTGTGAATAAGGAACAGGTTGTTGAATGCATCAGAAGATATGTCGACTGCTTCATGTGGAAGACAAGTGATGTCACGGGAATAGACCCAGCAATAGCAGTTCATAAGATTCCGCTATACCCCGATGCAAAGCCGGTTAAGCAGAAGTTGAGAAGAATGAAGCCAGAATGGTCTTTGAAGATTAAAGATGAGATTGCCAAGCAACTGGATAATAAGTTCATAGAACCAATTGTCTATCCTTCCTGGTTAGCAAACATTGTGCCAGTCCCGAAGAAAGATGGAAAGGTCAGGATGTGTGTTGACTATAGAGATTTGAATAAGGCCTGTCCCAAGGACGATTTCCCGCTACCACACATCGATTTGCTAATAGACAGGATGGTTGGGCATATGATGGTTTCCATGACTGACCTTGCGGTTGGGTACAATCAGGTCATGGTGCATCCACCGGACAAAGAAAAGACAGCTTTCATTACAGAATGGGGCACTTTCTGCTACAGGGTTATGCCTTTTGGATTGATAAATGCAGGGGCTACCTACCAAAGGATGGCGACAACAGTCTTTCATGACATGATTCACAAAGAAGTAGAAGTGTATGTTGACGATATGATTGTCAAGTCAAAATCTCCAGAAGAGCACGTTGGAGCACTTGAGAAGTTCTTCCTTAGACTTCGCAAGTACAATTTGAAGCTTAATCCTGCAAAGTGCCTATTTGGAGCAACATCAAGCTTATTTTTGGGATATTTGGTCAGCAAGAAAGGAATAGAAGTTGATCCAGCAAAGTCAAAGGCTATTCTGAAAATGCCTCCACCAAGAACAGAAAAGGAGATTCGAGGCTTGCTAGGTAGATTACAGTATATCAGTCGATTCATATCGCAGTTGGCAGAGACTTGTGGTCATATCTTTAAGCTACTAAGGAAAGGTGCTTCACAAGAATGGAATGAAGACTGCCAGAAGGCCTTTGACAAGATCAAAGAATACTTGTTAAGTCCACCAATTCTGCAACCTCCCAGAATGGGAAAACCTCTGCTCTTGTATTTGTCTATAACAGATGAAGCCATGGGTGCAATGCTAGCTCAAGAGGCCGAAGGTACAAAGGTAGAAAATGCAATTTACTACCTCAGCAAAAGGATGCTGGACTATGAGTTAAAGTATAATAGGATTGAGAAGTTGTGTTTAGCGTTGTATTGGACCTGCACAAAGTTACAACACTACTTGTCTTCTTACATTACTTGTGTCATCGCAGAACAGAGTCCCTTGAAATTCCTTATGGAGAGGCCTGTTTTGGACAGCAAAATGGCAAAGTGGGTGTCAACATTGGCAGCTTTTGACTTAAAATTCATTCAGAGGAGAGCTGTGAAAGGTGGGGCAATAGCTGACCAGTTAGCAGAATTACCCGTAAAAGACGAGATGCGAGAAATGAATTTCCCAGACGAAGACCTCTTGAATGTGGAAAGGAGTGTTTGGGAGATGTATTTTGATGGGGCATCCAATTATCATGGAAATGGAATTGGGGTTGTGTTCAAAACTCCTTGTGGAGAATACATTCCATTTGCAGTTAAACTTGACTTTAGCTGCACAAACAATGAAGCAGAATATGAAGCTTGCATCAATGGGCTTGAAGCCGCCCTGGGATTGGGGATTAAGAACCTAAAGGTCTATGGTGATTCTATTTTAATAGTATCACAAGCTTTAAGGAAATGGAAGATAAGAGAAGAGCGTTTGGTTCCTTACCTACAACGCCTTGATCATTTGGCACAATAATTCGATGATCTGTCCTTCGAATATCTCCCCAGAGCAAAGAATCAGTTTGCTGATGCCCTGGCTACTTTAGCTTCCATGGTCAATATCAAGGAGGGGAAAGCCATTCGTCCATTGAAAGTTCAACTTCAGAAGCAACCTACCCACGTAATGCGTTTGGCCGATGGTAAACCATGGTTTTGGGATATCAAGAGTTATCTCAAGGATGGAAGTTATCCGGAGGGATCATCAAGGGTTGATCAGAGAGCGATAAGGCAGCTAGCCATAGGTTACATTCTTAATGGAGATATCCTCTACAAAAGAAGTTGGAATGGAATGCACCTAAGGTGTGTGAATGAAGCAGAGGCTAAGCGGATAATGAAAATGGTGCATGGTGGCTAATCAGGACCGCATATGTATGGGATCGCCTTGGCTCGAAAAATAGCCAATTTAGGATATTATTGGTCCACCATGAATACAGACTGTGTGGCATTTGTGCAAGAATGCCATCAGTGCCAGATATTTGCTAAGCTGCAGAAACAACCTCCTGTTGCTCTGAATCCAATCACCTCTCCATGGCCCTTCGCTACTTAGGGAATAGATATAATTGGCAAAATACATCCAAAAGCCTCGAATGGACATCAGTATCTTGGTAGCGGTGGATTACTTCACGAAGTGGGTTGAAACAGCTTCCTATGGAGAATTAGACGCCAAAAAGGCAACACAGTTTGTCCGAACCAACATCCTTTGTCGGTACGGAACACCATTCGAGATTATCACTGATAATGGAACTCATTTCCAAGTAGAATTTGCTAAACTCTTGAAGGATAAGAATGTCCAGCATCATAAATCCTCTCCTTATAGACCTCAAACAAATGGAGCTGTAGAAGCAGCAAATAAGTCTATAAAGGTGATCATACAGAAAATGATCAAGGAACATAGAGGTTGGCATGAGAAGTTACCACTGGCCTTGTGGGGATATAGAACATCAATTAGAACTCCTACTGGGGCAACCCCATATTCACTGGTGTACGGAATGGAAGCGGTACTCCCCATTGAACTGGAAGTTCAATCGGTAAGGATAATGCAAGAAAGTCAGATAAATGAAGCTGAATGGATTAGCAATTATCATCATCAGTTGTTGGGTTTGGATGAAAAAAGACTTCAAGCTCTACATCATATTCAAGGGTATCAGAGGCGAATGGCCAGACATTTCAACAAAAAGGTCAAAGATCGAAAGTTGGAAGAAGGTTATTTGGTTCTGAAAGATATCAGAACACCTGTTACAGATCCTCATGGGAAGTTTCATCCTCTTTGGGCTGGACCCTACGTTGTAAAGAAAATACTTTCCGGCGGAGCCGTCATCTTGTCTGATTTGGATGGTCTGGAGTTCACAAACCCATGCAATCTAGATCAATTAAAGAAATATTATGTATAATCATGCATTGTAAGGAACTACATTAGACTTGATTCTCGGAAACTAATTCGGGATATGTAGGTAGCTCTCCTTGAGCACGGTCTAAATTTTAATGAAAACCATTGATTCATTTTTCTTTTGCCAACATAAAAAAAAAGAAGAAGAAAGAAAAGAAAGAAAAATCCTGCTAAGTCGAAAACCCACAAAGGGCGGCTTAGGCAATAGTGGGGCCCGCTAAGTCGAAAACCCGCAAAGGGCGGCTTAGGCAAGAATGGGTAAGAGCTCGCTAAGTTGAAAATCCGAAAGGACGGCTTAGGCAAAAATTAGAGCAAGTAAATAAAGTAGATAATGCTTGGAAAGCAAATAAAAGAGTCATTCATTCCAAAAAAGAATCGTTCATTCCAAAAAGAGTCATTCATTCCAAAAAAAATCATTCATTACAAAAAGAGTCAAACCATAAGTCCAAAATGTCAAATGAACCAAAAAAAAAAGTAGACAATAGAGTCAACCCTAGGGCCTAAATCCTACACCTCCTACGTGGGGCAGAGTCTTCGGTATCTTCCTTAGCTCCGGAGCTCTCTGCAACATCTATCTTCCCCTCGTTAAGAGGAACCACCTCCTCTCCCTCCAGCTCCTGCAGTAATGCATGCCTCCTTGGCTTTTCAATTGGCCAAACTTTGGCTATAAATCAAGTCCTATACTTTGGAGTAGGCTCAACAAGGGAAGGTTCTGCAAAAGGTCTGATCATCTAATGGTTCCTAACCCAAGTTTGAAGAGCAGCTTGAGTAACTCCGGGCGTAATAGGGGCAGCAACAGTAAGCCCAACAGGAAGAGGAACCCTCTGATCAATCCCCATCTGCCTAATCATGGGGCAAAGCTTTAAATCTCCAAAGCCAGGGTCACGGTTGAAAAGAAACCCAGCTAACAGGCAGAAAATAAAAGCTTGCATCCTATGCTTCAGTTGAATCTCATCTTCAAAATTAGCAGTCAGGAATGCATCAATCAAAGGAAGCAACATCACCTTATTCCCATCCACAATCATAGCTTGAGCTTGAGGCCTTGTAAAGTTGAAAAGCCTCTGAAAAGACCCCACATAGCCAACTTGAACCTCATGCCTTACAAGAGGGGCATTTGGGTCACATCCAATAATTGAGCAGAATTCCTCAAAAAGAGGACACATCTCCTCCATCCGGGCACCAAATCTGAAAACGTGAGCTTGGGGATCCCAAAATCTGATACAAGCATGCAAGAAATCCCAATCTACAGCTACGCCTCTAAGAGTAGCAACAGTTTTCAATCCATATCTTCCCATATTGATCCTTTCAACATTATGGAGGCTCTTGGTCCATTCATGCATCACATGGTTAAAAAGAGGGTTCATTGTTGAGGGTCCATATTGCACCTTGCTCAAAATTCTCGTTTCTGACGACCACTGGGCCCCATAAATCATTTTTATGGACCCCAGTGGGGGGCAATTGTGAATACTCAAATTTTGAGGCTCGGAAAGCCAATTTGCTCAGACTGCAGACGACCGAGCCGGACCAGAGGTCCATGGTAAAGTTCACCGAAAGTATGTCTTCATGGTACTTGAAATGTCCGGAGCGACGCAAGGATTATGGATATGGTCCCGGAATAATTTTTGGAGGTCCGTAGCTCCCGAAAAATTAGTTTGAGCGAAAATCGCGCGACCCGATGTGCTATCTTGGCGGCTGAACCGCCGCATACAGTGGTCCAACCGCGCACAGTGCACGGCTGTCCAACCGCTGTGCACGTCAGTTCAACCGCCGTACCGACGGTCCAACTCCGGGACCGGCGGTCCGACCGCCGTCCAGTCCGATTTTTGCCTATAAAAGGCCTCCGATTTTTAGAAAAAGGGTTTGGCTTTTGGTTCGGCTTTTTGCTGGATTTTTTCGAGTTTTTTCGGGCGGACGAATTCTTCATCTTCCATACGCTTAAGAACTTCTTTTGGACTTTTCTTTGCATAAATCTAACCTTGTGCTGCAAGAATTAATCCGCAATAAAAAATCATAATCCAAGGTCCAAGAAAACGAGAGCTGGAACTTCGAAGTGGGAAAATCCTAAGCAAGGTAATATCCTAGTTCATCCTTTGTCAATTCAAGCATGTCATAAACATTCCATCTTCTTCTTAATTTCTTTTTTTTGGTCAAAGACCTAATCCTTTTAGGTCTAAGGCCTAGTTAAGTAATCAATCAATCTTTCGGCATTAAGCCCTGAACCAATCAATCTTTTTGGTCAAAGACCTAATCCTTTTAGGTCTAAGGCCTAATTAAGTAATCAATCAATTTTTGGCATGAAGCCCACCACAGTTAAAATTAATCCTTTGGTACGGAGCCTAAATCGCATTCTTTTTGGTACCAAGTGCCCAAATTTCATCAAAATTAGCACTAAGTGCTCGAAATCTCACAATTTTGGCAAAAAACCCGACAATGCACGAAGCATACACACACACATGCATAAATGCATAATTGCCTTTAAATAGGCTTTTCCGAACTACATGGGCTTTGATCTCTCATAAAAAATGAGAGTATGTAGGCACATTTGGGATTCACCCCAAATAGCAAGTCCACAATCTACTAACAATATGTTTGTCTTCCTTTCTGTGTTCCTCTTAGGTTCATTTCTTCGTTGGCAAATTAATCAAATACATGACATAGTCCCCGAATCCTCCTTGGGTTCGTAAATTAGAAACCTTTACATTGGATGCATTATTGGAGTCAAACAAGGGTTTTCTTAGTTTTTCCCTTTGAACAGAAAAAATTGAGTGGCGACTCCTAACAACAAGTGAACGTTCATCTGAATCCTTTTCTGGTGGAAACCGAGGTTCACAGGTGGGAAAAGGATTGGAAGAAGATTTTGTTTTATCATCCTTTTAAGATGGAAATATTGAAGATGCGAAGGGAAAAGAAGCCTAACTCAATAAACTTTCCTTAGCTTGAATGTTGCTTTTCAATCTTACTTTCTTTAATATTTTGGAACTATTGTGTTTTTCAAATTTAAAGTTGCTTGAATAAATTACTTTCATCAAAATTTTTGTTGGCCTTTGTTCATTTTGGTGCTCAACCAATGAGAAATTTAGCTTGGTGTTTATAAATTAATGTGGCTAGGCATCAGGACTCGAATGACTTTACTAGAGGAGGGAATTGCTCTATAGCATCGAATTGTGTATGCTTACTTAGAGAGGGCTCCTGCATAATTATCTTTGTCTAGGTCTTAGTCAGTCTTAGAACATGCTTTGACAAACTTTCAAGGTGAAATTGAACTCTGCTTATTTAAGGGAGAGATGATCTAGGCATTGTTTGATTAGCCAACAACTAGTATCCACCCAATTAAATATTAATCCCTAGTTGTCCCTTTGAGCTTTCATAAAGTTTTAGCTTTATTTTCATTGGCATATAACCTCAACAACCTACCTTGAGCTGTTGTGATACTTTTGACAAGTCTTATGATCACTAAGATGAAGAGGCAAGAAGATCAAAGAAAGCAATGATTAGTCAAGATCTTAAGGATAGTTGAAGCTCTCAAGACCATGAAGATAGTTGATTTTTCAAGACCATAAGGATAGTTGATGTTCTCAAAACCTTAAGGGTAGTTGAAGTTCCCTTAATGTCTCCAATATATCAAGACAACATCAACATTAGAGTAACAAATGATTTATCCCTGTTAAGGAAGATTTATGTTACCCCACTCATCCATTATTGGAAGCCCAAGTTGGTACAAACAAGACAACTATGTTTGAGCTAGAACCAAAAAAGGGGAAAAAAAGAAAGAAAAAAGAGAATAGAAAAAGAAAAGAAAGAAAAAAGAGAATAGAAAAAGAAAAAAGAAGATAAAACTTGAAAAGGCGGTTCAGAAAGCCAACTGAGTTCTCTTTTACCTAAAGCAGCAAAAGGCTTCCATAAGGATGGTTTGACTTGAATTGGTCCAACCCAACCAAAGATTCAATCAAAATTGGAGAAAAAGGAGAAAGACCATTCAATGCTTAAAAGCTCTATACTTGATAGTTCTACAAGAAAGAAGGACAAAATGCTCAAAGAAAGGGAAGAGTAAGGAAAACAAAGAGAAAGAAAAGGGAAGAGTAAGAGAAATAAAGAAAAGGGAGAAGAAGAAAAGAAATGAATTTGGGAACCAAACTTTTTGCAAGGGCAAAAACTATCCTAGTCAATATCCAGATTACCAAGAAGATATAGAAGGAATTTGGAGTCTATCAAGATTGCCTCCAAGCCGCTTAAAATTCAAACAAGAAATTTATAGTGTGACGGTTTGTCCATTGTGTCACACCAGCTCCTATCTCAAAATGGCCTTCATTTAACCAATGTCCCTTATAGACCCCATTTCAAGCCTATCAAAGACCTGTTGATCTCCCTTGGTAGGTAGAGTCTATTAGTGGAGATAGTTTGGATAAGCATGCATATGAGATAGACAATATTTAAACTCAAATGAGACCTTTGGCCAAGTAATGTGTATGTGCCTATCTGAAGTGCAACAATTCTTGCTTAAATAGAAATAATTCCCGAGTTTAGCACGGTAACTAGGGTTGTCATGTTAATTTGGAAAATCAAGTCCTGAGGTACATTGACATTAATTTGGCAAAGCCAACATTTGTTTTCAAAATCAAAATTCAAAAAAAAATTCAAAAAAAAAGTGTTTTGTCATACAAAGCCTTCGAGCTAAGGGAAGTCTGTTGAAATGATTATTGGCAAGGTCATGAAGAAACTACCAATTGACAAGCTAAAACATAGTTTGAAATGGATGCATCCCTGACTCTGCTGCTCAGGGTCTCCACCACTCATGTTTTCAACATCTTGAAGATGAAAACCACAAATGCAAATGCTTTCGAGCATTCCAATGCAAGACTTGAACAAGCATCAAAACGGAGTCAATGAGAACACTTCTGCTGCTCACCTCAGTCTGTGAGTCAATAAAACCACTGTAAGTATCATTCATGCATATCATGCATACATGAGCATGTCACATCACACTTTCTTGTCTTGTGTTGTCTATTCCTTGTCAAAATGAACAGCAAGCAATCAAAAGAAGATATCAAATTAGGGGGGCATAGAAATCCCATTGCTTGAGAAAGCTCCAGTAATCTTGCAAAGAGAAGAAATGCATGCTTATGCGAAGAACAAGACGGCAAAAACATCAATCAAAGCTTGCATGGATAAAATCTTTGGTTTGAGCCTACACAGGGGGGCAAAGTTTCTCCTTTTCAATTTTTTGGATTTATATACCAAATATTTTTAAACTCACTTACAAATATTTTACCACACAGGGGGGCAAGGAGAGGACATAAGGTCCAATTAAAAATAGCTAAATCTTTGCAAAAAGGAAGAACAAAAGAATGGAACAATTAGAACTCTCAAAAGAATGAAGATGCAAAAGATGAAAGATCAATCGAGCTAAAAGAGCTAAAGCCAGGGTAAAGACCCGATCTCCAAGAATGAAGACCCAATTTTCAAGGGTAAAGACCCAATCTCAAAGGATGAAGATCCATTTGCAAGGGTGAAGACCCGATCTCAAAGGATGAAGATCCACTTTTCAAGGGTGAAGACCTGATCTCAAAGGATGCAGATCCATTTTCAAGGGTGAAGACCCGATCTCAAATGATGAAGATCCATTTTCAAGGGTGAAGACCCAATCTCAAAGGATGAAGATCCATTTTTAAGGGTGAAGACCCGATCTCAAAGGATGAAGATCCATTTTCAAGGGTAAAGACCCGATGTCAAAAGATGAAGATTCAGTTTCAAGGATGAAGATCCATTTGCAAGGGTGAAGACCCAATCTCCAAGGATGAAGATGCATTCTGAGGGTGAAGAATCTCAACTGATAAAATGTTAGTCAAATTCATTCTCGGGTCCAAGTACCCATTTTCAGGTCCAAGTACCCAAATCAAATCTAATCTCGGGTCCAAGTACCCAAATTAAATCAAAATCAATTCAAATCTCAAGTCAAAGTATCCAGTTTAGGATCGAGTATCCAAATCCAGTTTAGGATCGAGTATCCAAATCAAGTTAGGATCGAGTATTCCAATCCAATTTTGGATCGAGTATCCAAATCCAGTTGGGATCGAGTATCCCAATCCAATTTTGGATCGAGTATCCAAATCCAGTTGGGATCGAGTATCCCAATCAAGTTTAGGATTGAGTATCCAAATCCAAATCAAGTTAGGATCGAGTATCCAAATCCAGTTTAGGATCGAGTATCCCAATCCAATTTAGGATCGAGTATCCAAATCCAAATCAAGTTAGGATCGAGTATCCAAATCCAGTTTAGGATCGAGTATCCAAATCCGTTTTAAGATCGAGTATTCAAATCCAGTTAGGATCGAGTATCCCAATCAAGTTTAGGATCGAGTATCTGAATCCAAGTTAGGATCGAGTATCCAAATCAAGTTAGGATTGAGTATCCCAATCCAATTTAGGATCGAGTATCCAAATCCAGTTTAGGATCGAGTATCCAAATCTGATTTAAGATAGAGTATCCAAATCCAGTTAGGATCGAGTATCCCAATCAAGTTTAGGATCGAGTATTCGAATCCAGTTAGGATCGAGTATCCCAATCAAATTTAGGATCGAGTATCCCAATCCAATTTCGGATTGAGTATCCAAATCAAGTTAGGATCGAGTATCCCAACCCAATTTAGGATCAAGTATCCAAATCCACTTTAGGATCGAGTATCCAAATCCGATTTAAGATCGAGTATCCAAATCCAGTTAGGATCGAGTATCCCAATCAAGTTTAGGATCGAGTATCTGAATCCAAGTTAGGATCGAGTATCCAAATCAAGTTAGGATCGAGTATCCCAATCCAGTTTAGGATCGAGTATCCAAATCCAGCTTAGGATTGAGTATCCCAATCCAGTTTAGGATCGAGTATCCAAAGCCAGTTTAGGATCGAGTATCCAAATCCAGTTAGGATCGAGTGTTCGAATCCAGTTAGGATCGAGTATCCAAACCCAATTTATGATCGAGTATCCAAATCCAGTTTAGGATCGAGTATCCAAATCCAGATAGGATCGAGTATTCAAGTCTGGTTTAGGATCGAGTGTCCAAATCTCTCGGGTCCAGAACCCAAAATCTCAAAAATTAAGTCTTATTACTTTTCACTCTCTTTCACTAAGGTTTCAGATCATTCAAGCAGGGGGCAAACTGTAGACCCTTAATTTTTTACCCAATCCGGTCCAATATGTTTTGTTTAGTCTAAAATGATTTTTGTTGTCTAATTGGTCCAAAATAATTTTAATTAAATAATTTTTGTTTTAGTATCTAATTTTTATTAATTAAAAATAAAAATAAACAAATAAAAAATAAAAATAAAAATAAAATCGGAGTCGAAAAAAAAATTGGCAGCAAAAAGTGGTCGCGCGGGCCCGTCGGCCCAGCAGTAGCTCACCCACAGGCCTGCGGGCAAGTTATTTTGCCCGCAGGAAATTCCTGCGGGCGAAATAACTTCCCATTGGAATTTCCTGCGGGCTGGCATGCCCACTGGCCCCAACCACGGGCTCGCTACCACAGTTTTCGCCGGCGCAAAATTTTTCGACCCAAATTTTTGAAACCTAATCCAATTAGGTTTTAATTTCTTTTTTTTTTATCAATATTACTTATCTTAATTAATTAGGAAGAAATAACCTTAAACCACTATAAAAAGGACCAAAGGCATAGAAAAAAAAGAGGGGGCCGAGAGTGAACAAATTCAAAGGGAGTTTGGAAAGTTTGAAACCAAATCAAGGAAGGAAAAGAAGAAATTCAATTTAAATCTTTTCTGGACAGCAGCATCATGAAAGAGGGATTCCAAAGGCAAAAAGGCTTGTCTTTGGAGCTAATTCATCCAACAAGAAGAATTGTTTTTGGAGCAACTTACAAAAGAAGGTATGAAATTCTAAATTCTAATTTTTTACACAGTAGCTAAACTAGGGTTTTTTGTGTTTTTCAAAAGTTAAAATCTTAGAACTTTAATTTAGTTTTCCAAAGTTAAAACACTAAAACGTGACCTTCTTTTCTAAAAAGACTTAAAATTGTTATTTTTTCTTCTTAAAGGCCTTAAAACACTAATTGAACATATTTTTCAACAAAACCAAAATCAAATTCTGTTTCTTTTAAGATTTTAAAGTAGGTTCTATTTCATTCAAAAAGCCTTAAAGAACATCTTTTCTACTTATAAAATCTTCAATTCATGTGTTTAAATTCATAAAACTTCATAAAATATCAAATTGATTTCTAAAACCCTAAAAATTCTTCATTACCCGTGACCTAAATTCTAAAACCCTAAAATTCAAAATTCAACTTTTAAACCTAAAATAATGAACCCTAATCCTTTTAAAACCTTAAACCCTAATTTTTATGAACCCTAATTCTTTTAAAACATTAAAAAACATAAAAACATAAAAACTCAAAAATTACACAGTAGCTTAAAATTCAATTACCAAAAATCACAAATTAAAGTATTTTAAGGTATTTAAAACCCTAGTTTCATGATTTCATCATTCAAACCTTAATTTGGTTAATCAAAATGTCTTACCAACCTTTTAAAACATAAAACCCTAATCTATTTTAATTCCATAAAAAGTCACAGTAGCTATAATTGAACTTTTATTTGCTTTATTCAATTCCATATTTATTTATACCTTGATTTATCTCTTATGCTTTAATCTATTTAATTTCAATACTTGATTTATTTAATTTATCATGGATGGATGTTTATTTTATTGATATTTAAATACTTTTGATGAATGATTTATTTATTATGGATGATTATTTACTTTTATCAATCAATTTAGACTTCCAAAAGTTGTAAGAGGTATGTTTCCACTTGGTGGGTGCCTCATTAGTTAAACATCATGTAATTTAGTTTTCTTTTCTATTTTAGAACCTTTGTAAAGGGCATGTTTCTACCTTTTGGTGGGTTTCCTATCTAGGCATGTGATGTAAGGATATGTTTCCATCCTTGGATGGGTGTCCATTTATTTGTTTTGTTTTGTTTGGACATTGCTTTGATTTTAATATAATGATGCTTTCTTTTTATTGTGTGTAGTATGGATAATATTATTATATTTAAGAATTTTATAATATTAAGACCTGTAAAGGAGGCCGGTTCTAATGAACCGGGCGTTGTGGGCGTGATAGGCCATTTCTCACCTTTCCCACACGTACCCAACTTTCCGAACCCATTAAGGGGTTGGGTATTCCTTAGGAATCGAGTCATCCACCCCTTTCTTTTTCTCAGTTCGTCCCGGTGGCGACTCCATTTTCTCCGGACTTAGGTCCATGTTCTCTAAGGCCCCGAGCCTAAACAGTACCGAAGTCGCAAGAACCATTCCACAGAGAGTGGGGGAGAAAATCCCCGCTTACACATGGATTGGTTGTCTAAGCATGGGGCTATGGTAGATTGTCAGGAGAAGCGTGTTACCCTGAGAATCGGTGATGGTAGAAATGTGATGGTATCTAGTGAGCAGAGACAATTTGCATCCATGTTTGTTTCAGCTGTTGCAGCTAGGAAGTTGATTCGAAAAGGGTGTGATGCTTATCTTGCTCATGTTGTGGATACCAGAGCAGTGGGTTCCCAACTTGATAGTATACCCACAGTTGCTGAATTCCCATATGTGTTTCCCGATGAGTTGCCAGGGTTACCCCCTGAGAGAGAGGTTGAGTTTGGTATCGATTTGTTGCCTGGTACCACTCCTATCTCTATTACTCCCTATCGAATGGCACCGGCTGAGTTGAGAGAATTGAAGGGGCAGTTGCAGGAGTTGTTAGATAAAGGGTTTGTTCACTCTAGTGTTTCTCCGTGGGGAGCACCTGTTTTGTTTGTAAAGAAGAAGGATGGTACCTTAAGACTGTGCATTGATTATAGGCAGTTGAATAAAGTGACTATTAAGAATAAGTATCCTTTGCCTTGGATAGATGATCTTTTTGATCAGTTGAAGGGAGCAACGGTGTTTTCCAAGATTGATTTGTGATCAGGGTACCATCAGTTGAGGGTCAAAGCTGAAGATGTTTCTAAGACAGCTTTCCGCACAAGGTATGGGCATTATGAGTTTTTGGTGATGACTTTTTTAGATTGACGAATGCACCAGTAGCTTTCATGGATTTGATGAATAGGGTGTTTAGACCCTATTTGGATCAGTTTGTTGTAGTCTTTATTGATGATGTTTTGGTGTATTCGCGTAATAAAGAGGAGCATGACCAGCATTTGTGGATTGTGTTGCAGACTTTGAGAGAGAAGCAATTGTATGCTAAGCTTTCTAAGTGTGAGTTTTGGCTTGATCAAGTGACTTTTCTAGGTCATGTAGTTTCAGCAGATGGTATAAGAGTTGATCCGAGTAAAGTTGAGGCCATTTTGAATTGGAGTCCACCGAAGTCTGTGACTGAAGTTAGAAGTTTTCTGGGTTTGGCAAGCTATTATCGACACTTTGTGAAGGGTTTTTCTTTGATAGCTACTCCACTCACCAGATTACTTTGGAAGGGAGTTAGATTCGTGTGGACAGATCAGTGTCAGGCTAGCTTTGAGCAGTTGAAAGAGATGTTGACTCAAGCTCCTAATCTTACCTTGCCTGTGGAAGATAAACCATATGTGATTTACAGTAATGCTTCACATAATGGTTTAGGATGTGTTCTAATGCAGGAGGGTAGATTCATAGCTTATGCTTCTCGGTAGTTAAAGTCGCATGAGTTGAATTACCCGACGCATGATTTGGAGTTCGCAGCCATAGTGTTTGCTTTGAAGATTTGGCAACACTACTTATATGGGGAGAAGTGTTTCATTTATACGGATCACAAGAGTTTGAAATATTTGGGGGTTCAGAGAGAGCTAAATCTTTGGAAGAGATGGTGGTTAGAGTTGATTAAAGACTATGACTGTTTGATTGATTATCATCCTGGTAAGGTGAATGGTGTAGCAGATGCCTTGAGTCGGAAGTCTTTGGCAGGTTTGACTGCTTATTCGCTCTCGTTGCTTATTGAGTTGAGAGCGCTGCATGCTAGTTTTGAGCCTTGTAATGATGGTGCTTTGTTAGCTCAGTTGCAATTGAGACTGGTGTTGTTGGATCAAATTAAAGAGGCTCAGTTGGCTGATGAGAAAATTCAAAAAGATGTATCAGATTACCAAAATGGGGAGAGCCGAAATTTTCTTATGAGAGACGATGGTGGCCTTTGGTTCAAAGATAGATTGTGTGTTCCTGATGATGTAAGACTGAGAAAGATTATTTTAGAGGAAGCACATCAGTCGACTTTTGCTATGCACCCTGGGAATACCAAGATGTATCATGATTTGAAGCAACATTATTGGTGGTTAGGTATGAAGAGAGACATAGCAGAATTTGTATCTAAATGTCTCACTTGTCAGAGAGTGAAGGCAGAGCATCAAGTTCCAATAGGGTTGCTTCAACCTTTATTAGTGCCAGAGTGGAAATGGGAGCAAGTAGCAATGGATTTTGTGACTGGTTTGCCGTTGACTCAGAAGAAGCATGATGCCATTGAGTGATTGTTGATCAGTTGACAAAGACAGCTCATTTTCTTCCAGTCCGGATGGACTATTCTCTGGATAAGTTAGTTGAGCTGTATATTAGTGAGATAGTGAGATTCCATGGAGTCCCAATTTCTTTAGTGTCTGATCGAGATCCCCAGTTCACTTCAAGGTTTTGGAAGAGTTTACATGCTGCTTTGGGTTCTCGATTACACTTTAGCACTGCTTTCCATCCGCAGACAGATGGCCAGTCAGAGAGAGTGATACAAATTTTGGAGGATATGTTGAGAAGCTGTGTCATTGATTTCTCTGGAAGTTGGGACAGATTTTTGCCATTGATGGAATTTGCTTACAACAACAGTCATCAATCTAGTATTAGAATTGCACCATTTGAGGCATTGTATGGTAGAAGATGTAGAACGCCTCTATGTTGGAATGAAGTTGGAGAAGGCAAATTGGTTGGTCCCGATTTGATTAAGGAAACGGAAGAAAAAGTGAAGATAATTTGGGATCAGTTAAAAGTAGCTTCAGATCGGCAGAAATCATATTCAGATTTGAAGAGGAGAGACATAGAGTTTAATGTTGGAGATAAAGTTTTTCTGAAAGTGTCTCCTTGGAAGAGAATTTTGAGATTTGGCCGCAAAGGGAAGCTGAGTCCTTGTTTTATTGGACCTTATGAGGTATTGGAGAGAGTTGGACCAGTTGCTTATCGACTTGCTTTGCAGCCTGAGTTGGATAGAATTTACAATGTCTTCCATGTCTCTATGCTACGGAGGTACAGGTCAGACCCATCTCATGTTTTATCAGTTGAATCTATTGAGGTGAGTCTGGATCTAACTTTTGAAGAAGAACCAATGGCTATTTTGGCACATGAAGTGAAAGAGTTGAGAAATAAGAAAGTGCCACTTATGAAGGTTCTTTGTAAGAATCATGTAAAGGAAGAGGCAACTTGGGAGAGTGAGCAGGTGATGCGAGACCACTATCCCCAACTATTTCAGATTTGAGATCAGGTAATTTCGAGAATGAAATTTATTTTTAGAGGGGAAGAATTGTAATATCCCAAACTATACCCTAAAATTTTTGGAATGATTATTGTTGAAATTGGCTTAAATAATTTTAAAGTGTGTGTAGAGGATTAAGAGAAAAGAGAAGTGTATATGTTATATATATTGAGATATTGAGATATATATAACATATACAAGTCAATTATTTAGCTGGTCAAATGAGATTTAAGGAATATTTGATAAATGGAAATTATTAAGTGGAAGATGATATTTATATTATTTTATTATTAAAATTGCTTGGTTGAGATTTAAAGAAAGCTTTAGTGGTTAAGAGAAGAGTTGAGTGGGTTGACTTTCATTTTCTTGTTCTTTTCTCTTCTCTTTGGACGGCCATCACCATAGCAAGAGGGAAAGAGAGAGTTTGCTCTTCCTAACTCAAGATTTGAAGGTGTTTCAAGTGATCAAGTTGGAATTCTTAGGAGTTCTCATCACTTTTGGTAAGTTTCCATCTTGATTCTTTGGTTTTCTTTTGAGTTTGTGTTTTGAGCTTGGTGTATGGTTGTTGTTGATATGTGTATGTTTGATTGTGGAGTATTTGAGAGTGTTTGGTCTTATTGGTGTTGATTTTGGGATTGGTTTGAAGGAAAGGTTAAGTTTGGTGATGGAAAGCAAGTGTTGTGTTTTGTGTATGTGTTGAGTTGTGATGATGGTTGTGATTTGTGTTTGATGTATGTATTGAGTTGTTTTGGTGTTTTTGCAAGTTTATTATGGTTTATTGATGTGTTTGGTTAAGTTTGTTTGGAGTGGAAGATGGTAAAAGAAAGAGGTTTGTTGGATGCAGTGTTGTTGGTGTCGGAATCAGAATTTTTGGCCTAACACGCCCATGAGCACGGCCAAGTCTTTAGGCGTGTCAATGGCTCTGTTTTCTGGATGGGTGACATGACCAGTGACACGCCCATGTCATTGAGTGTGTCATAGCTACCGTGATGTTGGTGGATTGACATGACCAGTGACATGCCCATGTCACTGAGCGTGTCATAGCCACTGTGTTAAGGGAGGATTGACATGGCCAGTGACACGCCCATGTCACTGAGTGTAATATCCTCATTTATGCCCTAGAAGTTTTGCATGTTGTTGTTGTTGTTGTTGTTGTTGTTGTATTATTGGTTTAAATTGAGAAAAGAAAAGTATAAGTGTTTTGGGAAAGAATTTAGGGTTTAGAGACAAGTTTATATGTTGTGTATATTGTGATATATATAACATATACATTGGTCAAAAGAGTTGGTCAAGGCAAGAGGAGATATTTTTTTTAGGGCATGTGAAATTACCAAAATGGGCAAGAGATAACAAAGAGAATTAAGATATGTATGAGGGCATTATAGTAATTTTCCTTTGGATGGGTATTTAATGAAGTTTGACTTAGTGATTCTTCATCATCTTTTCTTCTTTCTTTCAAGAGGTGGCCGGCTCTCCATTAGCAAAAGGGAAGGAGAAGTGTTCTTGATACTAAGATCAAATTGAAGAAGGAATTGAGAGCTTTGGTGAAAGAATTGTGGAATTTCTTCATCTAAGGTAAGTATTCTTTTGTTTCCTTTACTTATTTTGTAGTAGTGTTGAAGTTATGATTTGGGTGATTTGTGTTTAAGTGTAATATTAATGTGTTATGAGGTGATTCTTATGATGAATATGTGTTTAGAACATTGTTTATGTTCATTTGAAACATGTGGTATGATGTATATTGAGTTTAAATGCAATTGGGAAAGTGTTGGCTTTGGTTAGGGTTTTGGTTATGGGTGACACGGCCAAAAAGTTATGGGAAACACGGCCAAGACATGAAATTTTGAAGGTGTTGGATTGATTTTTGGGAGACACGGCCGTGTCCCCAAGCCATGTTTGCTACTGCCAAAGTTTGGTTGAGAGACACGGCCACAAGCTTGGCCGTGTCCCTTGCCCATGTTGCTTACTGTCCAATTGGGTTGAGTGACACGGCCACAAGCTTGGCCGTGTCCCTCATGTGTGCTGCCCGTGTCTCTCATATGGGTTAGGTAAGTTTTGTTTTCCTTGACCTAGTTGCAATGTTTTGGTTCTTCAAAGGTAGGTTGGTTTCAAAACCTAAACTTAAACACTCTAAACATACTTTAAACTATGAATGAGCTAATCAAATGCATATGAAAGATCCTAAAGCTATGAATCATATAAATTGTTCTTTGCCCTAATTGCATTGTTGAGATTTAAACAAGGTTATGTTATGCATTGTGAAAGGTAATGTGTTTTATGAGTAATGTACCTTGAAATGTTATATCAAAGATGTGATATCAATGATGCTTTATGCATAATATGAATTGAAATGTGAAATGTGATACAAAGCCATTGTTATTGGCTATGATGATGATATTGAGAGAAAGAAGGCATGTATGCCTAAATGTTGATGATAATTGGAAATGGAAATGATAATTGAATAATAAATGAATTGTGTGGCTAATGTGTTATTCTATTTTCAGAGTTTGTTGTTGGTGGCATGCCTAGTAAGTGTAACAATCTCTTGAAGTTAGGTTGGATTGAATCCTTGAAGCCTAATTGAGATGTTACCACCCTTGAAGCTAGGTTGGGTTGGTTCTTGAAGCCAAGTTGGGTTGAAGCTTAGCATGCTTTGCTCCCCTTGAAGCTTGGTTGAACCTAATCCTTGAAGCCTAGTTGGGTATATGATATTGATAAATGTGATGATAGAACCAAAACATTAACTCTGAAAATTGAATGGCATATTAGTGTGCCTTGGGCCCATGCTTGTCTATGGTTAATGTGAGTCATGAATGATGCTTGCCTTAGCTTATTGTTGATGATGAATGATTAAATGAATATAAATGAGGTCTATGATAAGATGTGAAGTATGATATGCCTATGTATATATATATATGTTGAGTTATAAAATGGAAAGCTATGTATCAACTTGGCATATATGATGTTATATGCATAATATGGATTGAGAATTGGTACTGCATTGCATTAAAGCATAACATTAGCATGATTATCTTACTAAGCCGTTGGCTTAGCGCGATAGTGTTTAATCGCGCAGGTAATAGAGTTGATAGAGTTGATCCCGAAAGCTCTTCGAAACCGACCGAGGGTAGACAGTGAAGAGTTGATTTTGGAGACTTAAAGATCAAAGAAAACTTGCCAATCATGTATAACTCTTTTATATTTTGTAAAGTATTGATTAAATGTACATATATGTATATTTGTAAATATGGAATTAAGTGTTTTCAAATATGTAAATATTTTATGACTTCCGCTGTGTAATAACTATATGAATGTATATATATATATATCTAATGTGTTTTATTTTAAAAGTAAATGATCTACTTTTCTATAATATATAATGATAATAGTATTGTATCTATTTAAATGTTTTGAATGTTGAAGAAAATCGTAGCATCCCTATGTTTGGTGCACTTATGCTACATTGTTGTGGTTGTAGTGTGTGTGCATTGGATGTGGGGGTGTTACACTGAGCGTGTCAAAGCTTCTATATTGTGGGTTTAGGGCACAGTCAGGGACACGCCCGTGTTGTTGAGTGTGTCATGTGTAGAGTTTGCCTAGTTGGTTCTTATCCATATTATCTCATGTGTATCTCTAAGTGAGTGTGTATCATCACCTTTGGATTAGGTTTTGAGGAGATTGAGTTGCCCTAATCCAAGTGTTGAAGGATTCTTGGAAGAGGAAGTGGTTAGATTGGTGTGAGTTGCTCTTGAGGTAAGTACAAACCCTATATGATTGCATACATTTATATGACTTTGGAACTTAACACATTTGGTTGTAAATGTGATAAGTAATCTATTATATTGTTGATACAATTGATTAATGCTATGAATTGCATAATGTGAAAGATATAATGATCATTCAAAATGTATGTACAATGCAATTGGTTATGTATACCCTAATGATGAGATGTGAAGTCATTGTTGTTGGCTATAATAATGCAAATGAAATAATTGGGGCATGGTTGCCTAGATGATTATGAGAAAATGAGAATAGAATTGATAATGAAATAATGAAAGAATTGTGTGCCTAGTATGTTATTCAATTTTTAGAGTTTTGTTGTTGGTGGCATGCCTAAAAGTAACAATCCCTTGAAGCTGGGTTAGGCTTGGTCCTTGAAGCCGCGTTGGGTAGAAGTTTAGCATGCTTAACTCCCCTTGAAGCTTGGTTGGGCCTAGTTCTTGAAGCCTAGTTGGGATGTTACATATGAGATGTTTCTCATTGTGATAATAAATCGCCTAAAGGCTTGATAAATGTGATTATTGAACCAAAACATTAACTCTGGAAGTTGAATGGCATATTAGTTTCTTTTGGCTCATGCTTGTCTTTGCTTAAATGTGAATCATGAATGATGAAACAAATGAATAATATAACTTAATGTAAGGTTTTGAAATATGATATTCTTGTGGATTGTTTATAATATTTGAAAGTATGACATTTGCATTACATTAAAGCATATTGTTATCATGGTTTGTACCACTAAGCTGTTGGCTTAGCGCGATTGTGGTTCATCGCTCAGGTGACAGGGTAGATCCGGTTGAACCGGAGAGTTCAGCTAGACCGAGTCGAGTCTAGACTTGTGAAGTGTTGATTGTGGACTTCAAGATCAGAGACGAGCTGCCAAGCATGTATAAACTCTATATATATTTTGTAAATATTGATTTTGATGTATATATATGTGTATACCGCTACATTTTTCGCTGCATAATAAATAAATATTTTACCTATTATGTTTTATAATACAACTTAAATGTTTTAAGTTTCTTATATTGAAATTATGAAAGATTGGTTTGGTTTAAAATAGACCGTAACATTCCTGTATCCGGTATACATATATTACAAATGTGGTTGTATGTAGTGTGCATATATGAGGTATAGGGGTGTTACAAGAGTATTTTGAACAAGTGGTGTTTTTAGCTTGGAGTGCTCTTGAAGGAGGTTAGTACATACATTGACATTGAATGTAGTTGGATATATTGATTTTTAAGCATTGTGCATTTCATTATTTGAGCATGATATACTACTTGACTAATATGAATGTGTGTGTGTGTGGCATTATTTGAAGTAACAATGCTTGATTTGCATTTATGATGGCATGATAGGCCATTGAAAAATGGCTAAATGTAGTGTTTGTGTAAAGTGTTAAAAATGCAAGATGTGTATGGAAACATGAAAGTGAGCTACATTGGCTTAAAATGTGATGATGATGTGGTTTATAAGTCAAAAATATGAAAGAGAATGAGAAAGGTGAAATAAAAAAAAAGAGAAATGTGAATTTTGAGAAAAATGTATCTACGTGTTACCTTATATAAAGTCTAGTTCTGGATTATTATTGTTGGATTTTTTTTACGTCGTCGGATGAGACACGCCGGTGCCATATACTCATTACGCCTTTGTATAAGACACACTGGTGTCATAGACTCATTACACCTTTGGGTGAGACACGCTCATGTTACAGATGATTGAGATAGCCTACTACAATATTTCTAGAACTAGACCAATATATAAAGATTTTAGGGCCAGTGTGTGTGGATGATTACTATGTTAACTAAATTTTAATACGTGTTGGGTGTCATTTGAATTATAGTGCATTATTGACATTATGTATGAAATATCATTTTCTTTATACCAAAGTATGTACTACTAGGCAAAATGCTTAGCGCGAATGGATTTCATCGTGCAGGTGATAGAGCAAATTCAGAGAGTACTACTAGACCACCCTAGGTCTAGACTACATTTGGTCGTTGTGAAGGTTTTTGAGCTACATGGACCAGTGCCATCTGCATTTCATGTATAAATTTTAAACTTTTGAAATTTGCTTAAGTATGTACAGTATATATATATAACCTTGTATATGATGTAAATTATAAAGATTTCCCTTGGCGTTAAGTGTTGGAAGTTCTTTTTAAAAAAAGGGGACTTATATTTATAAATATATTGATAGATGTGTTTTGGTGACATGTTGGTGGTTTGAGCCATTGGGCTATTTTGGAGAAATTTATGTATTGAATGGATTTCATCGCGCAGGTGATAGAGCAAATCTGAAGGATCCACAGAGTGCTGCTAGACCACCCTAGGTCTAGGCTATAATTGGTCGTTGTGAAGGTTTTTGAGCTACACGGACCAGTGCCATTTGCATTTCATGTATAAATTTTAAACTTTTAAAATTTGCTTAAGTATGTACATTGTATATATAACCATGTATATGATGTAAATTATAAATATTTCCTTTGGTGTTAAGTGTTGGAAGTTCTTTTTTAAAAAAATGAGACTTATATTTATAAATGGGCTATTTTGGAGAAATGTATATATTGAATAAATAATTGGGAGTGTATTTTAAATGCAGGTTATGAAATTTGAAATTTGTGAATATTTGAAATACAGATAAAACCCTGACAAATTTGTTTCAGAGATTTTCTTTTAAAATACATCTTTTTAATATTTAAATCACCGATGAATACTTTTATTTATTTATTAAAATACATTTTAAATGTTTAAAATAATTATTTTTGAATTATAGAAACTTTTGAAATGACTGTACTATGACATTCTTGTATTCTATATGTGTATTTTACATATACTAAGTCTGTATATTATACGTATATGGGGTATAAGGGCGTTACACTTGATAACCATTTTGGCATATTAGTTGACCATAGCTTTCTAGGAGTTATTAAATCACATCCCTAGGTACCACACCTAACTGCATCAGACATTATCCTTCTAATACAAAAGACCTAACCATAGCCTTCAATAGTGACTCCTTCCAACTCAATCCCAAAATCGGGCAAAAGCCTCTTCGGTCTAAATCAACTATACTATAACTTTTCGATTCAATCCCAGAGTTAAACTTAAGCCTTTCCCAAGTAGGCCTGACTAAACCACTTAAAGCTAAGGCAACTTTTTCCAAGACACGCCAAGTTTCTTGTAACCTACAATCCTTCCCATCATGAGTCCTCCAAATCATCCATGACCAACCCATAATTTTTCATAAACCTAGAGTCAAGATGGACCTAACCAAACAAACTCGATTACAACACCAAGCCAGATGAGTCAGGCCAAATTAGATCATTCCACCAAAACACAACCTCCTTTAGTTGACCATATCACAATCTTTCTTAAGCCGACCAGATTGCACCCTTTTACCATTAGGACAAAGCCAGTCATAACATCTTAACATAAACCAAGGCTGAGCTTGCAACATCTGAATCATCCCTTATGTACAAACTGGCCATAACAGCTAGCCTGTCAATAGCTTCTTAACCTCACCATATCTTGTAACCAGACCTTCACCTTTAATTCAAGCATGGCATTTGATCTACCATCAACCCTGCATTCAATCCAAAAACTATATCATGCTAGCCCTATTAACCCCAACCAAAGCTAAAGATCGATTAAAATCATACACGCATCGAATTGCCATTAATAGAAGTTGGTGCATCTCCCTCGTCTCCAGTTAGCTTTAGGTTTAATGGACCTTGAAAACCTGAATTACAAGAATTTCAACATGCATCTCATCTTGCAAATATTTTAACATGCATCTCATCTTACAAGCATTTCAACATTCATCTCATCATACAAAGACATATGACATAACACCGTCCGTAGCACTAAACCCTCACAAAGCTCGAGCATCAAAGTTTAATAACAAAGACAAACACCCTTTCAGTTTGGTCTAGGATTGAGTTCCAAGTGATCCTTTCAGTTTGGCGTAGGATTAAGTTCCAAGCCATCCTTTTGGCTCAGGATTAAGTTCTAAGCCATACTTTCAACACAGGGTTAAGTTTGGAGCCATCCTTTTAGCGTAGGATTATGTTCTAAGCCATCATTTCGACGTAGGATGAAGTTCCAAGCCATTATTTTAGCATAGGACCTAGTTCCAAGACACCTTTTCAGTGCATGACCTAGCTCTAAGCCATCCTTTTGGCACATGACTAAGTTCCAAGCCAACCCCTCAAGCTAGCCTATCAACGCAGGGTAGAGTTCCAAACTAATATTCAGTGCAAGATGTAGCCCAAAGCCCATATCAATATAAAGCATGACCATGCTTGTCCAAGCCAATACTACACCGTGTTTATTCTGCTTGAAGATGTCAAATGATTTCATCCATCTATTCTTGCCCAAGCTTCATCTTGGGTTCATAACATTGTGGCTACTTTTAAAATAAAAGTAACCATGATTGAGGCAGTTGTGAACCCTTAATTTTTGCACCCTAGATGAATCCCATGTGATTACAAATCCAATACAATTGGATTCGAGCGAATTGAGCGTCAGATGCTATTAAACAAGCCCCTAAAAGTTTTCTACACAAAATGGACCTTTTTTTACTATTCAATCCATTATGATTCCAATGCACTAAGAATCGCATTAATCAAATATTGGATGGGCCCGAAATGAGATCTAGAATCTGGAAGTTAAGTGCACAAATTGAGGTCACTGATTAGCCAAGCGATCACCAATTGGCCATGCGGTCATCGTTGGATGGTACTGTTGCCTTAGAGTCATTTAGTGTCTACAGGACCATCCAGTGACTTTCAAGCCATCCAGCAACCTCTGAGCCATTCGGTGACCTCTTGGCAGCCATTCGATGACCTCTTGGCAGACATTTGGTGACCTCATTTTCACCATTTTTCATCACTCACCATCACTTCCTCTCATCCATTGGGAGCATTAAACACCTTTTTTAGGGATTTTTTCAATCTTTTTATTCCTTTGCTAAATTCATTTTAAAAGACAATTTGATCCATCCTTTGGATTTATTATCAAGGTTATCAAGCATTTCTCAAATGTTTTCATCTTCTCAAGTGTTCCTCCCTTCCCCAAGCTTAATCACATCAAACTAAGATCATCAACTCTTCCATTTTTCACCTCTTGGCAGCCATTCGATGACCTCTTGGCAGACATTCGGTAACCTCATTTTCACCATTTTTCATCACTCACCATCACTTCCTCTCATCCATTGGGAGCATTAAACACCTTTTTTTAGGGATTTTTTCAATCTTTTTATTCCTTTACTAAATTCATTTTAAAAGACAATTTGATCCATCCTTTGGATTTATTATCAAGGTTATCAAGCATTTCTCAAATGTTTTCATCTTCTCAAGTGTTCCTCCCTTCCCCAAGCTTAATCACATCAAACTAAGATCATCAACTCTTCCATCAAGATCTTTTAATTCAAGGTCACACAAATCATCTCATCAAGATTTCACTCATGTTGTTTCATCAAATCAACATCACTAAGTCTTTCACCAAGATATGTCAACTTTCATATCAAACCAACATCAAGTTTTAATCAAGTTCATGCAAAATTGAAACTTTGGTTCAGAAGGAAAGCCTTATAAGCTCCAACCCTGCAAAAACCATGCTCAAGGTAAAATGTCAAACCCATCCTTTTTGAATTATTGTCATTAATTTATTTTGGATTTATCAAATTATTTTCAAAATTATCAAATCATCATCAAACCATAAAATGAATTTTATGTAAAATCAAATAATCAATCATTCATATAATCAATCAATCTTTTATAAACCTAAAACTGACCCTTTTTCTCTATAAAATCATTTTCCAATTATAAAACTGACTTGGTTTGACTCCAAAATCATTTTTAAACATAAAACTAACATTGTTTGCCTTCAAAATCATTTTCAAACCTAAAACTAACTTGGTTTGCCTTTAAAATCATTTTCAAACCTAAAATAGACCTGTTTGCATCAAAATATTTTCAAACCTAAAACTGAATTGGTTTGAGTTAGCCTTAGGTCCTTATCCTTAGGTTCACCCAGACCTTAGCACTAGGTCACCGCCCCTCTCCCCCCCTCTCTTTTTATACTCTTGCAAGTAGACTGAACTGTATGAGGCTCTGATTCCTATACCAAAATAATGCGCAAGCTTGCTTGGAATCTAAGTCCAAGCATTGAGTCGACAACCCTGACAGTCGTGGTCCATCCCATTTATCATGTTGTGCATTGTAATGTTGTATTTTATTGTTTCTTTAAATACCTATTTTTGGAGAATGTGTGCCCATCCTAGTACTCATAAGGGAAAGATTTGGAATCCCCTTTATGTTGATTTTGAAATGTAATTTTATTCCTTTGAGTACTATTTTTACCTTATATATGTGGATGGATGGATTTCATGATCATGCATAATATAATTGCTCATGCATAATATAACTACTCATGCATATTCTTTAACTGTCATCATGAAACCTTGTTTGTAAATCTCAATTTATATTAAGGCTATACTTATTTGCTTAAAGTGAAAAATCTAGTAGTGGACCCATCCTTTGGAATCGACTAGTGTCTTTTTCTTAAAATAGAGTCATAAGGGGTTTTCCTTTTAATTTTTCTCTAAAATCAAATTCAAAGAGACGACTCTTTTAAACCAATGTTTACAGGCGAGGAGAGACTGAACGCGGTAGTTTTGCACGAACTAACTCCAAATAAGTTTTCTGACTCCACAACAGATTGGACAAAGGTGCTCGAGGAGGTCTCACAGTCAATAACTTAAAATTCACAGATTCTTGAATATTCATTGTCCAATTGGTTCATTAATAATCCAAATCGGTATTCAAGTTTCAATTTATTTGAATACTCACCTAAATTCCTTGGATGGTGAAGACAAAAAAAATTGGAATTTAGAGCTATGGTTCTTTTCATTGAAGACCTAGGTTTCTTGGAGAAAATCAAAATAAAAGGTAGTGGAGTGGCTATTAATGGTGACCGAGATACTGAATTTTTCTCCAATGAGGCTGATTTTGATGATGATGATGATTTCATTGACAAGAGAGAAGAAAGCATATATTTTTTTCTTTCTTGATGGAAAGGGGAATTAATTTCTTTGATTTTTTAGTAGAAAGAAAATTTAAAGTTGAAAGCTTGGATTTCTTGGGGTTTTAGGTGGAGGGAAGCTTTAACTTGGAAATGGTGGTTTGAATTTTGGTGAAGTTTTATTTTTTGGTAGAAATTGTGTTTCTTGATTTGGTTCTTAATGGAAGGGGTTTTGGGAGGTGAGGATCTTTGGTTTGAAGAGGAAAAGGAAGACGTGGCTAGGTCTTTAGTGGATTTCATTTTGATGGAGTTTAGGTTGGAAAAAGAAGATTAGTGTGGATTTATGGGTGATGTTAGCAAAAAGGATGGCACAAATAAACTATATTTTGATCTTTAGCACTCAAATTGAAAAGTAATTTAACTTTGATTTTAAGTGTCTTTATTTTAGGAATAATAGCCTCAGATTTGTTAGAACATGGCATTTGTAGTGACCATTCCCAGGCAAGGCGCGACCGCCTCATGAGTTAAGAAAAAGAAAAAGGATCACAGTGGAGTTCACGGTGACAGGCATGACCTGATTGTTGGCCACTACACAGGGAGGTCCAACCATCCCTAAGAAGGGGCGACCACACCTAAAGATGAAAATTTCTCAAAACTTGCAATAGAGAATGCGATCATTGGCCTGATGAAAAGAATGGGAGCTAGACAGTCTTCAGCGACCCCATATATAGAAGGTGCAACTACACCTCAACCTTAACGCAAAATTCAAAAAGTTGATAGTAAAGTTCAAGGTCTTAAGTGCGACCTGAAGCTTGACACGAGAGCCCTTGTTCAACCGTTATTCATACAAGAGGCGAACACACCTTTTAATTTTTGGCAAATTGTATTTCCATTAATAACACCTTGACAAGTGGCATAATGGTTTCGAGGGAAAATTCAAAATGTATAAAGTGCGACCGCACCAAGCCCAGGAGCGACCGCTTGTGTCACAAAGTTTGGCATGCAGTGTTTCATGCCTACCTATCAGAGCCATGAGTACTAGCCGTTAAAACTAGCCAATACACATAAATTTAAGACTTGCGACTGTCCAATATAGGGGACGACCACTAAGCCTGGAAACGTGGCCGCACTAACAAGGTAGGCAACCATGCAACTTCCCTAACAACATTTAATGCAAGAGATTTAGTTGATGAAAAGCTTGTTCTTCTTCTATTAAACTCCAAAGAAAGTTTTTGATGAGGATAGCTATAAATACACTACCAACCACCATTTTAAGAGACTTTTGAGCATTTATTATCCAACCTCTTACAATTTTATTTCTCATTTTTCCTTGTATTAAATTTTCTCATTTGTTACTTAATAAGTGTTATTGGGTGTTAGTATTAAATACCAAGTGTTAGAATTGGTCTAATAATGAACTATGAAAAATACTCTTATTTAGGTTGCGAGGATACACATACTTTTGTACAAGTTTGGTGTGATCTTGTAAAAATACCTAGTTAGGGTTTAACTTTTGAAAATCCAAGTCTAGTGGAATATTCAACTTATTGTTGAGGAGTAGATGTAGGTTTGGTTTGATCCGAACTACTATAAATATTGTATTTTTAATCTTTTAACCCTATCCTATTGTTTATGTTTAAAATTTTTAATTTGCCCTAAATTTCCAAATCAACCATTTCACCTCCATATTGGTTGTCAAGTGGCCAACATGTGATTTTGGTGGTGAAAGAGGAGAGAGATAGATTTCCAATACTACTTGGAGATTTGAATGAAATTTGAAGAATGTGGATTTTAAATTAAATGGTTATTAATATCAAGCATGAAATTTAAAGAAGTAGGTGATTTTGAGTTAAATGGGTATTAGAAATCATGCTGTGACTTAGAAAGAGGAAAAGGAGATGAAGGGACAATAAATTGAAAAAGGATTAGAATTTTGGAAAAAAAAAGAATTTACTATAGGAATAGTTAAGGATGAAGCTTTGAAATTGATTGAAAGAGAATAAAAAATGTGTAGTAGAGAGTTGTCAATAATTCTTTAAAATCTATGATAAAATATGGTGCCTTTTCTCTTGCTACTTTTCACTTACACGTTTTTTTTTCATTATTTTTTTTAAAAAAATCATTCCTCTTTTAATAAATACGATAAATAACAACTTGTGGTTGGTATTTTATTGGTTTTTTCCTACTGTTTTTTAATAAAGCTATACTCCTTCATGGGTTTCAAATATTTTCAAAATTTATTGAATACCTATCTTTCAAATCTATTGATTGGATTGAATTTTGTTGTATCTAGCATTAAATTTTTTGAAAGGTTTAGTGTAACATCCTTATACACTAAATACATATACCCACATATACATAAAATACACATTTAAGATACAAAGGTACTACAGTAATCATATATAAAACCCTCATTAAAATACTAAGATTAATTTATATATTTATAAAAGAAATTCTCTGGGAAAATTTTGCCAAAGTTTTATTTGTAATTTTAACATTTTCCAAAATCAACAAACACACGCAACCTGCACAAAATTTCACTCCAAAACATGTAGTTTTACAAATCCAACAATTTCTCCTATTATCATCACACACTTCATCCCTAAAATCATGTTTTTATTAAATGCATTCATATGTTTTTTTTAATACAACAATGCCCAACATATACATATATACATACTTAATACCCCAAAACATGTACTTATAATGAGATTTTATTATACAAATTAAATAAAAAAGACTATAGTTTTCAAAACTATATATGTATGCAGCACCAACAGTGTTGGTCACGTGGTAGACTCAACTTCAAATCTCATACTCTAACTAATCTACTCTAATTTATAGATCTCTCACCTGTGCGATACATTTCAACCGCACTAAGCAATTTGCTTAGTAGTACATATTCTAATAATAATAACAATTAAAATAAAGTACGTAATTTCATAATATGAAATGCACTATTTTAACAGATACTCTTTATACATAATGTCCAATAACGTATCACCTTCACAATGTTGGCCTTAAATATATTTTGAGGGCATCAACCACGTTATGCATCACACAGTGTACCATATATATTTACTTAACGATATTCATGGTTTCCTAAACTATGAAACATAACATATCTATAACTCACACATACACATACGCTCACACACACTAGGCCTAGCATCTCAGTTAAAATGACCCAAAGGTCCAACACCGGGAATAAAGTGTCACACATATCACCCGTAGGCCTTCCCCTATCGACACTAGAGGCAAGTGTCAAACATCACCCAAAAGCTGCCTCCTCTCGACATCAAGGGCAAAGTGTCAATATGTCACCCAAAGGCCACCTTCTTTCGACACTGGAGACAAAGTGTCTATCATCGCCTGAAGGCTGTCTCCTCAGCACCTATGTCCTTGATACTAAGGTGTCTTGCCTGAAGGCACAATAATCCACATGACATACTATTACACATTGCCTACTTAAAAATATTTCCATATAATATATCATATTATGTAACACTTATATACTTTAAACATTTTATGTGTAAACATTAATTTTATATTTGAAAAATGCCCAATGTGACAACCATCACATAACTATGCCACATTGCATAGGTTATGTCAATATCCGCATTTTAAAGTAACTATATACATAATGCCAACCCAATACACACACTTTATAGTATATCATATTTTCTTATTCCCATTTCCCTTTCTCTTTCCCATCACATTCATCCCTATTAATTCCTAATATTGACATTAGCTACTCCACTTGGCTTATCTTTTCATAACTTATGCATTTCATACATAATGTCAAAAGAACACTAAGTTCCTCCAAGTGTACTGAAATTAATAATGCCTTACAAGTAGATTTATTTAGAAAGGATACCAAGATATGTACATGCCTTACTTGGTCTCAAAAATCACCTAGTTCCACTTGTAACCACCGAACACTAAATATTTTCTTTAGGGATATCTTGACCAAAACACAAATAACCAAACTATAATTAATATTATTCATTAAATTCCTTTTCATGCCAAATTCCCATAAAACTTCCATTATTCATTTAAATTCACTTCTACCAAATTCTTTATAAAACCCTATTGTCACCCTTAACTACTTTGTTCAAACCTTAACATATCAAATTCATTTCCGTCATTTTACTATAAAATCATTACTCATATACCAAAATATTATCAAAACAACTCAATTTAACAATTATAAACATTCCTTATAAAAACCCTAATTTCACATATTATAACCATAAACACCAACTTTGCCAAAATCCACTCATATCACATTTCCAACAACAAAATCATAACATTTACATTATAATTACTCTAATTCATCTCATTCCAATAATTAAAAAATCACCCATGTTGAAAACCCTATTGAAACATATTCTTCATATAACTCTAAATTCATCCAAACTCATCCATATCAAAGTTCTAACCATAAAATCATTACATGTATATTAAATCAACATTTAATTATTCCATTTCAACAATTATAATCATTCATACCAAAACCCTAATTTGTCCCTAACCTCTCCATAACCCTAAATTTACCAACTTTGTCCATTTTAATCAACCAACCAATAATTCATCACATACTCATCATTTTACATCAATTACTATCAATTTTAGCAATTTAAAATCACTTTCTCTCTCTAACTATTTTAAACATAATCTTAACACTCAAAGTAACAAGCTTAAGAAGAATTACTTACTTGATTTTTCTTGATTTCTCTTCAAAATCCACTTGAAACCTTTGAATTCTTATGTAATTTGATGTATTTAGAGACAAAACTCACACTCTCTCTACCTAGATGAAAATCTCGGCCATGGCATGGGAAAGAAGAAGAAGATGACTAATTTTTATTTCTTTCTTTTTTTTATCAACCATATATTTATATAATTATTTTTACTTTTAATTACAACCATGTATTTCTTTCTTCTTTTGACTCTTTTTTCTTTTTAATATTTATCTATTTCTTCCAATCTTCATCCATAAATACACATGTACATGTCTTTTATATTTTAGGTATATGTATATGCCATTTAGATTTTATATATACTATATATAACTAATGTATATATAATGTATACTTTATGTGTACAACAGGTGTATATCTTGTATATATTAGATATATAATATGTATTCAACATATATAATAAGTATACATTAGGTATATATTTTGTATATATTTAGTATTTTTTTTGTATACATTAAGCACATATCCACATACACCTTAACCAACAATTTAATTCATCACCAAATACTTATTTAATTTAACTAAAACCACGGATATTACATTCAGTTTCTCAGTTCATTTTTTCATCTTGGTTTATTTGTTTCTTTATTAATAATTCTTCTTTATTTACCATTTTATTTCACTAGTTATTTCTTAGATATTGTTTTTGTTTGGGTTCTTGAAAGCCGAAGATGATAATGGACTCCAAACCATACAATTTGGCTTTACAAGCCAAATGTATATGGGGAGCATTGTTTGCACCAGAAATAAAATTTATGAAACCTTATATGCAGTAACAATTAAAATCACTAGAGTGGAGTTAGTGGAGCAGTTACTAGAACGTGATTAGAGATATGGAGAAAGTGAAGTAATTGGTGAAATTGGAGACTATTAACTGTCATTCTTTAACGCCTGTAAAAGGGGATCGCAATCCACAAGAAGAAAAGAATCATCAAACAATGACAAAATCCAGAGAAATCAACAACTCAAATCACAAAAAATCTTTTTCTTGTCATTACCAATTTCAGCTCATATTTTCAATCCCTTGTTCAATTTTAGTCTTCCCTTTTGTCAGCCATTATTAGTAAATATTAGTACATTATCCATTCGCTACTTCCCTTTTGTCAGTAGTTATTAGTAAATACACATTGTTCATATACTTTTTCAGCCAGTAATTTGCAAATACATTATAGTTTCCAATTGTTTATGTGAAATTCAAGCAAATTGCATTAAAGAAGCTTGAGAATTTATTTCTTTTCGGTTCTTTAGAGAAATTAACACAGTCATTTATTAGAGTAGTCAATAGCATAATCGGTTGAGGAACCAACTCCTTTGGCACACCAACAATTTTAATTAAAGGCCTAGTTTGTATATTTACTGCAACTAATAATATAAAAGTACACTATACATAATTAATTTTACTAATTCATAATTATATATAAGAATAATTTATTACTAATAGTTTCTATTTCTTCTTTTTTATGTATTTTCAAATTATTTTTTAATACAATTAAGTCAATAGTCATAGCACATACATATAGAATAAATCCTTTTTGGTGTTACAATCTATCTCAATGTCTTTAGGATAAATGGAGAAATAGAGCAGACATAGCTTTAAATGAGGTGAGAGTGCCTTGTAACTCATTTCTAGAGAAGTCATTACGACAACATTCACATTTGTGACTTTTGGCTATGAAAGATATTCCAAAATTCTTTTCCACTCACTTAGATAAGTTTTAGACCTCAATAATACTCCTATTATTTTGATTGCCAATGGAAGTCCTCTGCATTCGACCAAAAATCGCTTGCTAATGGCTTCAAAACGTTCATCATTTGCCATCATGCTCTTAGGAAAAGCATTTTTGGAGAATAAATACCAGTTTTCAGCTTTATTTAGAAGATGAGGCTCATGAATATGGTCATCTCCAAAAGCAAATGTAACATTTTTGTTTATGGTAGTGATGACAATGCAACTTCTCGTTGATGATCCTAATAAATGGGATAAAAATTGCATCCACCATTTAAGGCCATTCTCCTAAATATCATAAAAAATAAGGAGACATATATGTTGTGAAAATTAGATTAATTTTCCACTAGTAATAAATATAGTGTGTGAATAATTGCAGAAATTAATTATACCAGAAATATTCACAGGAAAGATAGGTGAGTCACAATGGACACGCTTAAATACCAACTCTTTCCTTATAATTTTCCTAGACATATAATTAATAGCACAAAATACCACCAAAACTATACCTAAAAATAACTATTAAAAAAAATAAAGAGAACACCAAAATTTAACAAGGTTCAGCTAATTTTGCCTACGTCTTCAGACACTACCAAAATAATTTTATACTATCAAAGAAGAAATACAAATGAGAGAGAAGAATAAAATTAAGCTTTATAGAATTAAAGACTTAATTTTGGGATGGGTACTAACTAAGGAGGAGGGTCCTTTTATAGTCATAAGACCCCTCCCCATATCCTTAATTTTCCAATGTGGGATAGCAACAAATAAAATTAGTCAATAAGTAACAAAACTCCACCTTGACTCTTTTTATGTATACAATCTGCAAATCTTCTCTCAAAAGAAGCTATTCTTAGTAGTGCCTCCAATTGCTCATCTTCAATTTTGTTAAAATATCGATTAAGTCCAAACAATGGTTGAAGTTAACAGTTGTCACCATCTTTGTTAGCATATCTGCGGGATTATCAGTTGTCCAAATTTTTTGAAGTAATATTTTACCTGGTCTGAATTTTCTGAAGTACTATTTCACCTTTCTCTAGAATCTCACATACAAAGTGATACCGAATATTGATGTGCTTCGTCCTTGCATGATAAACTTGGTTCTTTGCTAAATGAATAGCACTTTGACTATTACAGTGCACTTTGATGTGCTGTCTAATTCCCAGTTCACCAAGCAACCCTTGAAGCTAAATTGCTTCATTAATAGACTTAGATATTGCCATGTACTCTGCTTCCTTACTAGACAAGGCAACTATTGACTGTAACATAGACTTTCAACTAACCAGCCCCTTAACAAGTGTAAACACATAACCAGTAGTTGATCGATGTTTATCCAAATCACCAATATAGTCAGAATCACAGTATCTAACTACATATTGACCATCTTTCTCATCCCATTCAAATATCAATCCAACATCTACAGTGTTTAGAATATACCGTAGAATCCATTTCACAGCTTGCCCATGCTCCTTATCAGGATCATCCATATACCTGCTCACAACTCCAACTGCGTGTGAAATGTCTGGCCTTATACACACCATATCATATATCAAGCTACCAACATCATTTGCATATGGAACCTTTGACATATACTATAACACCCCTACATCCTGTACACGCACACTACAAAACACCACAATGTAATATACGTACACTGAATATAGGGATGCTATTTTTCTTTAACATGTAGATCATTTTAAGTAGCAAGACATTATTTCTCATTATACATTATAGAAAATAAAGTAATTAACTTGTAATATAAAACAAAATAGATATATATATGTTTACTTAATACGCAGCGGAATTTATAAAATATTTACATATATAAATACGTTCTAATCCATATTTACAATTATACATATATTTACATTAGAATCAATACTTCACAAAATATAAAGAAGTTATACATGATTGGCAGCTTTTCTTTGATCTTTAAGTCCCAAAAATAAAATCTTCAATGCCTAGACTCACTCGGTCTCGAGGAACTCTCGGGTTCAACTCTGTCACCTGCGCGATCAACCACTATCGCGCTAAGCCAACGGCTTAGTAGTACAAAGTATACTAACATTATGCTTTAATGCAATGCAATGTCACACATTTTAATAATAAAGACAACATCATAGGTGGAAGGCTAACATCACACCTTTATATTTCATAAACCATACACATGTAAACATATCACATTTCAAAGTCCTTCCATAGACCTCATTATTCAATTATTTTACCATTAATGAATCACATTTAAACAAAGACAAGCATGGGCCCAAAAGACACTAATATGCCATTCAATTTTCAGAGTTAATGTTTTGGTTCAATTATCACATTCATCATTATTATATCCCAACTAGGCTTCAAGGATTAAGTCCAACCAAGCTTCAAGGGGAACAAAGCATGCTAAGTATCAACCCAACTTGGCTTTAAGAACCAACCCAACCTAGCTTCAAGGGTTGTAACATCTCAATTAGGCTTCAAGGACTAGACCCAACCAAGCTTCAAGGGGAGTAAAACAAGTTAAACTTCAACCCAACTTGGCTTCAAGGATCAATTCCAACCTAACTTCAAGAGATTGTTACTAATAGGCATGCCACCAATAAGCAAAACTCTGAAAATGGAATAACACATTAGACACACAATTCATTTATTATTTCATTATCAATTCCATTCTCAATTCTCATTATCAATTAGGCAAACATGCCTCATTAAAGTCATTATAGCCAATCACAATGGCTTATATTCCATCACATCTCAATCCACATATTAGCAATTCATCTTTCAAACACAATCATTTACATCATCATATCCTTCACATTATTCATATAGCATCATTGATATAAACATAACAAAGTACATTATTCATATGAATCAACAATGTAGTAATGCAATATTTGTACTTACCTCAATAACAATTCACACAACTCTACACACTTCCTTTTCCAAGATTCTTTTACTTCTTAGATCAATGACAAATCACTTTCTTCAAGACCTAATCCAAAAATAATAACATACACTTGCTTAGGGATACACATGAGATAATCAATTCAAGAGTTAACTAGGGCAAACTCTAAACATGACACGCTCAACCACACGGCGTGTCCTTGACCGTGCCTTAACTCCACAACACAGAATCTTTTACACGCTTGGAACCACGGGCGTGTCACTGGGCGTGTAATACATTCTGCCTCTCAGAAACATCAACACGTCCAACAACGTGAGCGTGCTCATGGCCGTGTCAATTCTCAAATCTCACAGTAGCTATGACACGCTCAAGAACACGGGCGTGTTACTGGTCGTGTAAAACCTACTGCCACCAACACAATTGACACGCCTAAGAATCTGGATGTGCTCATGGGCGTGTCAGGCCAAAAACCCAGATTCGGGCCAAAACCACAAAACACCCAACAAAACACTTCTTTTCACCAACATCCTCTTCAAACAAACTTAACAAAACATACCCAAAAACCATCTTAAACTCACAAAAACACCAAAACAACTCCACACCTACATCAAACACAAATCACAAATATCATCACAAACCCCAAAATACAAATACAACACTATCTCTTCCAACCAACTTACTCTTTCCTTCAATCCATCCTTAAAATCCATAATCAATTAAATCAAACACTCTAAAACATATCAAAATCAAACAACACACCCTTAAATAATCTATCAAACTCAAACACCACTTCAAATAAGCAAAGAAATCAAAAGAGGACTTACCAAAGTAATGAAACTTCTTGAATCACCAACTTGATCACTTAGATCTTCCTTCAATTTGAGCTTAGAACATTAAAATCCTCTCTTGCTTTCTCTTGTCTTTGGATGAGCCGGCCACCAAGGAAGAAGAAAAGAAAATGAATGAGACAAAAGAAGCAAAGTCAAATTTTGCATCTCTTTAAATCTCCACCAAGCATTTCTAAAAAGACAATTACCCAAATACCCTCTTCTCATATGTTTTAACTTCCTTTCACTTACATACCCTTATTAGTAATTTCATAATCAACAAAATAAATATCTTCTTCCCTTGACTCTCTATTTTGACCAACATATATGTTATATATCTTGCCATATACACAACATATACATTCTCTCTATACATTCTTTTCCTTTCCAAAACACAAATACATTTGATTCAAATCAAACAACAATTATATCAAAACTTCTAGGGCACACTTTGGGATATTACAATTCTCCCCCTCTAAAAAAAAAAATTCGTCCTCGAAATTACCTGCCATCAATTTCGAAACAACTGAGGATACTGATCTCGCATTGTTTGTTCACTTTCCCAAGTTGCCTCTTCCTTTGCGTGATTCTTCCACAAAATCTTCACAAGTGGCACTTTCTTATTTCTCAATTCTTTCACTTCACGTGCCAAAACAGCAATTGGTTCTTCTTCAAATGTCAGATCTGGACTCACTTCGATAGATTCAATTGGCAAAACATGAGATGGATCCGATCTATACCTCCTCAACATAGAAACATGGAATACATTATGGATCCTATCCAATTCAGGTGGCAAAGCAAGCCGATAAGCAACTGGTCCAATTCTTTCCAATACCTCATAAGGTCCAATGAAATGAGAACTCAGCTTCCCTCTTCGACCAAATCTCAAAATATTTTTCCAATGAGACTTTCAAAAATACTTTATCTCCAACATGAAACTCTATGTCTCTCCTCTTCAAATCTGAATAAGACTTTTGTCGGTCTAAAGCTGCTTTCAACCTATCTCGAATCATTTTCACTTTCTCTTTAGTTTCTTTAACCAAATCAGGACCAATTAACTTCCCTTCTCCAGTTTCACTCCAACATAAAGGTGTCCTACATCTTCTACCATACAATGCCTCAAATGGTGCCATCCCAATGCTGGATTGATAACTGTTATTGTATGCAAATTCCACAAGTGGTAAAAATCTGTCCCAACTTCCAGAGAAATCAATGACACAGCTTCTCAACATATCCTCGATAATCTGTATCACTCTCTCTGACTGCCCATCTGTCTGCGGATGAAAAGCAGTGCTAAAATGCAATAGAGAACCCAAAGCACCATGTAAACTCTTCCAAAACCTTGAAGTAAACCGGGGATCTCGATCAGACACTAAAGAAATTGGGACACCATGCAACTTCACAATCTCATGGATATACAGCTCAGCTAACCTCTCCAGAGAATAATCCATCCGAACCGAAAGAAAATGAGCCGTCTTAGTCAACCTATCAACAATCACCCAAATAGCATGATGCTTCTTTTGTGTCAATGGTAAACCAGACACAAAATCCATTGTCACTCTTTCCCATTTCCATTCAGGCACTGATAAAGGTTGAAGTAATCCTGTTGGAACTTGATGCTCAACTTTTACCTTCTGACATGTGAGACATTTGGATACAAACTCCGCTATGTCTCGTTTCATACCAGACCACCAGTAAAACTGTTTCAAATCATAATACATCTTTGTATTGCCCGGATGCATAGCAAATACTAACTGATGTGCTTCTTCTAAAATAACCCTTCTCAAATTAGTATCATCAGGTACACACAATCTGTTCTTAAACCAAAGACTCCCATCATTTCTCACAATAAAATCTCGACTCTTTCCATTTTGGCAATCTGAAACAATCTTTTGAATCTTCTCAACAGCCAATTGAGCCTCTTTAATCTGATCCAACAATACTGGTTTCAATTGCAACTGTGCCAACAATGCACCATCATCACAAGATACAAAACTAGCATGCAACGCTCTCAACTCAACAAGCAATGAGAGCGAATAAACAGTCAAACCTGCTAAAGACTTCCGACTCAAGGCATCAGCAACAACATTTGCCTTACCAAGATGATAATCAATCAAACAGTCGTAGTCTTTAATCAATTCCAACCATCTCCTCTATCGAAGATTGAGCTCTCTTTGGACACCCAAATATTTTAAACTTTTATGGTCTGTATAGATAAAACACTTCTCCCCATACAAATAGTGTCGCCAAATCTTCAATGCAAACACAATGGCTGCTAACTCTAAATCATGGGTCGGATAATTGAGCTCATGCAGTTTCAACTGCCGAGAAGCATAAGCTATAACTTTACCTTCTTGCATCAGAACACAACCCAAACCACTATGTGATGCATCACTGTAAATCACATATGGTTTATCTTCCACAGGTAAAGTAAGAACAGGCGCTTGAGTCAACATCTCTCTTAACTGTTCAAAGCTAGCTTGACACTGATCTGTCCACACAAATCTAACTCCCTTTCGAAGTAATATGGTAAGTGGAGTAGCTATCAAAGAAAATCCTTTCACAAATCGTCGGTAATAGCCTGCCAAACCCAGAAAACTTCTAACTTCAGTCACAGACTTTGGTGGACTCCAATTCAAAATAGCTTCAACTTTACTCGGATCAACTCTAATACCCTCTGCTGAAACTATATGACTGAGAAAAGTTACTTGGTCAAGCCAAAACTCACACTTCGACAGTTTAGCAAACAATTGCTTCTCTCTCAAAATTTGCAGAACAATCCGTAGATGCTTGTCATGCTCCTCCTCATTCCGCGAATACACCAAAATATCATCTATAAAAACTACCACAAACTGATCCAAATAGGGCCTAAACACCCTATTCATCAAATCCATAAAAGCTGCAGGTGCATTCGTCAAACCAAAAGGCATAACTAGAAACTCATAATGCCCATACCTTGTGCGAAAGGCTGTCTTAGAAACATCTTCAGCTCTAACTCTCAACTGATGGTACCTTGATCTCAAATCAATCTTGGAAAACACTGATGCACCCTTCAATTGATCAAAGAGATCATCAATTCTAGGCAAAGGATATTTATTTTTAATAGTCACCTTGTTCAATTGCCTATAATCGATGCACAATATCATAGTACCATCCTTCTTCTTTACAAACAAAACAGGAGCTCCCCACGGTGAAACACTAGGGCGAACAAACCCTTTATCTAACAACTCCTGCAACTGCACCTTCAGTTCTCTTAGTTCAGCAGGTGCCATTCTATAAGGAGTAATAGAGATAGGAGTGGTACCAAGCAATAATTCAATACCAAACTCCACCTCTCTCTCAGGATGCAACCCTAGCAACTCCTCTTGAAACACATCTGGAAACTCTGCAACTGTAGGTATACTATCAAGTTGAGAACTCACTACTCTAGTATCCAAAATATGAGCAAGATAAGCATCACACCCTTTTCTAATCAACCTCCTAGTTGCAACAGCTGAAACAAACAAGGATGCTAGCTGTCCCTGCTCACTAGATACTATCACCATTCCACCATCACCAGTTCTCAAAGTAACACATTTCTTTTGACAGTCTACCACAGCTCCATGTCTAGATAACCAGTCCATGCCTAGGATCAAATCATATTCCTTAAAAGGCATTTCAATCAAATCTCCACGAAACTCCTCACCTTGCACCACTACTGCACTGTCTCGGTGCACTTTGCTAACAATCACACTATGCCCTAAAGGATTTGTCACCAATACATCAAATCCTAGGGATTCAGCATGCAATTCAGACACAGGCAAAACAGATGCACTAATATATGAATGAGTAGATCCTGGATCAATCAAAGCAAGTACTGAAATACCAAATAAAGAAAAAGTACCAGCTATGACTGCTGAAGCATTTGGCTGCCTCTGCATCACATATACCCTCTGAGAAGATCCGGCCCCCTCTGATCTACTATCCCTGAATGTAGAGCCTCCCCTCTGACTGAACCCAGATCTACCTCCTCTGCTGAAACTTCTGCCCCCTTGACCACCTCTCACACTAGGTCGAGAAACTGCAGAATCTACCGACATCTGCTCCTGCCTCTCAGGACACTCTCTAACAAAATGATCAGGAGATCCACATCTGAAACATACCCCTGCTACACCTGTCTCCAACAAGTACCACCATGTGGCCTACCACAATGAATACATATTGGTAGAGTGGATCTCTGAATCACTGGTATCGGAGCACTAGCCACTGAAACTGTAGGTCTCGATCTCTGCCTCTGAAACTGTACTGACCTACCAGCTGGCCTCTGACTCCTACTAACCTGAGGAACAAAACTTCCTTTACCTCTCTTCACAGATGAAGACCTTACCTCAAACTAGGGTCTCCTAACCCTGGTCTCCTCCTCCTCAGTAGCAGCTGCTGCAATACCCTGAGCTCTCTCCACACTCCTAGCTGCTGCAACAAGCTGGAAAAAATCATGATATCTAGATCCAGCCACAAGACACATAATAGAGGGCCTCAATCCCTCCTCAAATCTCCTACATCTATCAATCTCATCAGATATAATACCCCCAGCATAATGGCTCAACCGGATGAACTCAACCTCATATTCTGTTACTGTTCGGTTGTCTTGCTTCAAACTCAAAAACTCCATCTTCTTCACATCTTTATACTACCTCGGAGTATACTTCAATTCAAACTCTCTTAGAAAATCAGTATAGGACAATGTAGGTGGATCATCCATAGCATGGGGCACTGTCTTCCACCAATCATATGCATCATTCTGCAACAATGATCTTGCATAATCAAATTTTTCTTCTGGAGTGGCTTGCAACTGAATGAATATTCTTTGTACTTTATCTAATCACTGCTCAGCTACAGCTGGATCAATAGTACCCAAAAAATCTTCTGCTCCATACTTCCTTAATTTATCATAATGTCTCACTGGTACCAAAGGCTGTGGGGGTGGTGGCTGTGGTTACACTGGTGCTTGCCTCAATATCTCTACCACATGCCTAAGCCAAACTGGCGGAATCTCCTCACCAGCTGGTCTTCCCGATACAGAAGCAGGTACCTCTCCAGCACTATCCACTCTAACTCCGTCCCTAACCTCATCCGGAGCTACACTCTCAGCACTACCCTCTAATGGTTGACGTAAGTGAGAATCCATCACAACCTATATCTGCAAACACAGCAGAATACATCTCAATAAAGATCAGAGACTGCCAATGCCAAACATGTATGTTATTCAAAAACTAACTTTTAAAGTCAAAATATTCTTTTTCTTACATTTTACCTAGGTTGTGAATCTCAAACCTAGGCTCTGATACCAAAACAATTGTAACACCTCTACATCCTGTACACGCACACTACAAAACACCACAATGTAATATACGTACACTGAATATAGGGATGCTACGATTTTCTTTAACATGTAGATCATTTTAAGTAGCAAGACATTCTTTCTCATTATACATTATAGAAAATAAAGTAATTAACTTGTAATATAAAACAAAATAGATATATATATATATATGTTTACTTAATACGCAGCGGAATTTATAAAATATTTACATATATAAATACATTCTAATCCATATTTACAATTATACATATATTTACATTAGAATCAATACTTTACAAAATATAAAGAAGTTATACATGATTGGCAGCTTTTCTCTGATCTTTAAGTCCCAAAAATAAATTCTTCAATGCCTAGACTCACTCGGTCTCGAGGAACTCTCGGGTTCAACCCTGTCACCTGCGCGATCAACCACTATCGCGCTAAGCCAACGGCTTAGTAGTACAAAGTATACTAACATTATGCTTTAATGCAATGCAATGTCACACATTTTAATAATAAAGACAACATCATAGGTGGAAGGCTAACATCACACCTTTATATTTCATAAACCATACACATGTAAACATATCACATTTCAAAGTCCTTCCATAGACCACATTATTCAATTATTTTACCATTAATGAATCACATTTAAACAAAGACAAGCATGGGCCCAAAAGACACTAATATGCCATTCAATTTTCAGAGTTAATGTTTTGGTTCAATTATCACATTCATCATTATTATAATCCCAACCAGGCTTCAAGGATTAAGTCCAACCAAGCTTCAAGGGGAACAAAGCATGCTAAGTATCAACCCAACTTGGCTTCAAGAACCAACCCAACCTAGCTTCAAGTATTATAACATCTCAATTAGGCTTCAAGGACTATACCCAACCAAGCTTCAAGGGGAGTAAAACATGTTAAACTTCAACCCAACTTGGCTTCAAGGATCAATTCCAACCTAACTTCAAGAGATTGTTACTAATAGGCATGCCACCAATCAACAAAACTCTGAAAATGGAATAACACATTAGACACACAATTCATTTATTATTTCATTATCAATTCCATTCTCAATTCTCATTATCAATTAGGCAAACATGCCTCATTAAAGTCATTATAGACAATCACAATGGCTTATATTCCATCACATCTCAATCCACATATTAACAATTCATCTTTCAAACACAATCATTTACATCATCATATCCTTCACATTATTCATATAGCATCATTGATATAAACATAACAAAGTACATTATTCATATGAATCAACAATGTAGTAATGCAATATTTGTACTTACCTCAATAACAATTCACACAACTCTACACACTTCCTTTTCCAAGATTCTTTTACTTCTTAGATCAATGACAAATCACTTTCTTCAAGACCTAATCCAAAAATAATAACATACACTTGCTTAGGGATACACATGAGATAATCAATTCAAGAGTTAACTAGGGCAAACTCTAAACATGACACGCTCAACCACACGGGCGTGTCCCTGACCGTGCCTTAACTCCACAACACAGAAGCTTTTACACGCTTGGAACCACGGGCATGTCACTGGGCGTGTAATACATTCTGCCTCTCAGAAACATCAACACGTCCAACAACGTGAGCGTGCTCATGGCCGTGTCAATTCTCAAATCTCACAGTAGCTATGACACGCTCAAGAACACGAGCGTGTTACTGGTCGTGTAAAACCTACTGCCACCAACACAATTGACACGCCTAAGAATCTGGACGTGCTCATGGGCGTGTCAGGCCAAAAACCCAGATTCCGGCCAAAACCACAAAACACCCAACAAAACACTTCTTTTCACCAACATCCTCTTCAAACAAACTTAACAAAACATACCCGAAAACCATCTTAAACTCACAAAAACACCAAAACAACTCCACACCTACATCAAACACAAATCACAAATATCATCACAAACCCCAAAATACAAATACAACACTATCTCTTCCAACCAACTTACTCTTTCCTTCAATCCATCCTTAAAATCCATAATCAATTAAATCAAACACTCTAAAACATATCAAAATCAAACAACACACCCTTAAATAATCTATCAAACTCAAACACCACTTCAAATAAGCAAAGAAATCAAAAGAGGACTTACCAAAGTATTGAAACTTCTTGAATAACCAACTTGATCACTTAGATCTTCCTTCAATTTGAGCTTAGAACATTAAAATCCTCTCTTGCTTTCTCTTGTCTTTGGATGAGCCGGCCACCAAGGAAGAAGAAAAGAAAATGAATGAGACAAAAGAAGCAAAGTCAAATTTTGCATCTCTTTAAATCTCCACCAAGCATTTCTAAAAAGACAATTACCCAAATACCCTCTTTTCATATGTTTTAACTTCCTTTCACTTACATACCCTTATTAGTAATTTCATAATCAACAAAATAAATATCTTCTTCCCTTGACTCTCTATTTTGACCAACATATATGTTATATATCTTGCCATATACACAACATATACATTCTCTCTATACATTCTTTTCCTTTCCAAAACACAAATACATTTTATCCAAATCAAACAACAATTATATCAAAACTTCTAGGGCACACTTTGGGATATTACATATACTCTAATTCTGCTTCAATTTTAGGAGATGAAAATGTGCTGAGCTTCATATGAGGTGCAAGCGGTGTACTCACAGGTTTTGACTTTTCATTGAGGCCAAAATGATGTAGTACCTTATTCATATACTGTTTCTGATTCAATCAAAGCTTTCCGCTCTTCCTATCTCTGCATATCTCCATCCTTAAAATTTCTTGCCTTCACCCAAGTCTTTCATTTCAAACTCGCAATTCAGTTAAGCCTTCAACTTCTCAATTTCTTCTAAATTCTTTCAAGCTATCAACATATCATCAATATATAAGAGAAGATATATGAAAGATCCAACTTGTAGCTTGCACAAATACATACAATGATCGTATTTGTTTCTTGTGTACTTTTGCCTTATCATAAATTTTCAAATTTCTTGTACCACTGGCTTGAAGATTGTTTCAATCTGTACAATGATTTTTCCAATTTGCATAACTATTTTTCTTCTCCGGTAACCTTGAACCCTTTTTGGCTAAGTCATATAGATTTTCTCTTCTAAGTCACCATGTAGAAATGTAATTTTTACATCAATTTGAATGAGTTCCAAATTCAATTATGCTACCAAGGTCAATAAAATTCTAATGGATGAATGTTTTACAGCTAGAGAAAATACTTCATTATAATTAATTTCCTCCATCTGAGCATAGCCTTTAGCTACTAACCTTGCCTTGTAGCGAATATCGTTCTTGTTAGGAAATCCTTCTTTCTTTATATATAACCATTTGCATCCAATTGCCTTCTTTTCCTTTGGTAGATTAGCTAGCTTCCATGTCTGATTTTTTTCTAAGGAATTGTATTTCATCATCCATGGCTTTCCTCCACTTCTTCTTTTCTAAACTTTGGACAACTTCACTATAAGTGTTAGGAATGCCATTATTTGTAATTAGAGATGCATAAGCTACCATATTATCAAATTGAATAGGTTTGCGAATCTCTCGTCATGGTCTATTTATTGCAATTGATTATTATTGTTGTGGAGGTTATTGGGTTGGAACCTATTCTTCATCCGACTCCACCTCTATTGCAGGAGTATCTACATTTGTTTTATCATTTATTGTTGGGTCAACAATTCTTCTTTCAAACTCCACCTGCTACAGAGTACCATTTGTCACCTTTTTTAATACGGTAGACTTATCAAAGGTGACATCTCTGCTAAAGATTATTTTCTTTGTTTCTAGACACAAAAGGCGAAATCCTTTCACACCGGTGGTGATCCCCATAAAGAGCGCTTTCTTTGCCCTTGGATTTAATTTTGATTCCTTAACATAATAGTATGCAGTAGAACCAAACACACATAAGGAATCTTAATCAGTAGTAAGTTTTTTAGAGCACATATCCAAAGGTGTTTTACCACCAATAGCAGCTGATGGTAAGCGATTAATGAGATATCATGCATAAGTCATAGCCTCAGCCCAAAATTGTCTGTCCAATCCAGCATTGGACAACATACACCAAACTTTCTCCACCAATATCTAGTTCATGCATTTTGTTACCCCATTATGTTGTGGTGTATCTCTAAGTGTGAAGTGTCTAACAATGCCTTCTTTTTGGCAAAATTTCAAAAATGGATCACTTTTATACTCTCTACAATTATCTATGCAGAGACATTTAATTTTTCTGCCCGTCTAAGTTTCCACCATCTTTTTCCATATGAGAAAAGCTCTCAAAACTTTATCCTTCATTTTCATAGTATACACAAATACTCTCCGAGAGAAGTCATCAATAAAAGTTACAAAATAGTGCTTTCCTCCCATTGAAGCTATCTTGGAAGGACCCCATACCTATGAGTGAGCATAGTCTAAAATACCCTTGGTATCATGGATTGCAGTACCAAACTTCACTTTAGTCTATTTGCCTTTCACACAACGTTCACAGAAATATAACTTCTGGGGTTGCACTTCTTTCAGTAATCCTCGATTTGATAAAAGTTTCAAGGATTTATCGCCAGCATACCCCAAATGCATATGCCATATTCTGGTTGCTCCCAACTTCTGATCATTACTAGAAGTTGTTGCTGCTATCCGAATAATTGCATTACTCTGATAGTAATACAATGCATCAAATACAATTTTCATCATTCCATCTGTTGTATTTACAATGAAGCCCTTTGATTCTAGGACTCCCATAGAGATGAGATTCTTCTTCAAACTTGGTACATATCAGACATTTGTCTAAATCCTGATTGATCCATCATGATCCCTTAATCTTATTCAAACAATCCCTTTAATCATACATGGATCGACGTTTATTGTGTAAATAGTTGCACCTTCTAGTTCTCTAAAGTAGAAGAAAAAAATTCCAATTGGGACACATATGATGGGTACAACTTGAATCAAATAGCCATACACTAGAAGAGGTTGTTGATGACACAACAGTTAATGAAAGGTCTAAGTCTTCATCATCACACTTAGCCACATTTGAATTCACGATAGCTTTCCCTTTATTAGATTTGCTTTTATTTCTTAGCTTAAGACAATCTATCTTCCAATGCTCTTTCTCCAGTCAAAAGTCACATTCATCTTTATTTGGTCTAGAATTTAATCTTCCCCTCTTTTCTCTCCTCTTGCTTTAAGAGCAACCTCTCACTATCAATCCTTCTGCTGCTCCACTTAAACTTTCTTTCTTCTCTTTCTTTCGCAGTTCATAACTATATAATGCAGTAGTTACTTCAGAGAGAGTCACTTTAGCCTTCCCATGGAGTAGAGTTATTTCAAGAAACTCAAAATCCTCCAAAAGGAATTCTAACAACATCAAAGCCAAATCTTCATCTTCGAAAGTAACTTTCAAATTCACCAAATCAACTACCAGTTGATTAAAATTGGTGACATTCTCATTCATAGTGGTACCATGAACATAAGTGAAGTGAAACAATCTCTTCATCATGTGAAGCTTGTTCTGACTGCTTTTCTTAAAAAAAATTTCCTCCAAAATGTTCCACAATTTACTTACAAAAAATTCTTAGAGAAATCATACTTTTGTTCTCTAGAAAGGCACGATCAAATTGTACCATATACCACATGATTGATGGATTTCCAATTTTTTTCATCAATGTCTCCTGATTTCTCTTCTTCAATGGCAATATTTAGACCTTGCTAGAAGAGAGCGTCTAGAGCCTCGCTTTGCCACATGCCAAAATGGCTTGTACCATAAAAAATCTCCACTGCAAATCTAGCATTTGACACAGCAGTCCTTGACCAAATTGATGAAGTGAATGATATCTTCTTTGTAGCAGATGATTTGCCTATGACGTCTGACATCTCTACTTCAAAAAATTATTTAATAGCTAACAAATACATAATATAAATAATCCAAGAAAATTGTTTTTGATGTGAAAGATTATACTAGGCTGCAACCACTGAGCACACTCAGAAAACCTTGGCTCTGATACCAATTATTGTGGAAATTAGATTAATTTTTCACCAATAATATGTATAGTGTGTGAATAATTGCACAAATTAATTATACCAGAAATATTCCAAGGAAAAAGAGGTAGGTCAAAATAGACATGCTTAAATACCAAGTCTGTCCTTAGATAGAATTTTCCTAGACACATAATTAATAGCACAAAATACCACCACAATTTGGATTTAATTGGTTTCGAGACAGATTAAAAGCTTCCTAATTAAGATCAGACTTCGTTTGACTGACACATTAGCAGATTACGGTTTGAGATTAAACTGTCATTTGTCTATAAATAGACAACTAAAAGCATAGAGATGGGGGAGGATGATTATTAATAGCAATAATTAAAAAGATAACAAGCAGCAGCAACCACAAAAATAAAGAAAAAGATACAGAAGCAAAAGAAACCAGGCAGGCAACAACTTAACTCTTGGATTATAAAAGGCACAAGCCAATAAACTGATTGATCCAAACTTTAGCAACTTAAAGCTTGGTTCAACATATTAAATTGGTGGAGTCTACAACAACACAAGTTTTATTTCTTTAAACACAATCTAATTATATTTTTATTAGTTATTTTCATCCTTTAAGAGCACCTAACAATTAGAAATAATTACATGCAATAGCAAGGAGTTTATCCAGTAGCATGAAGTTATTAATTTAATTCTAGTAACAATATATTGAAGTTGTTTAGTCCAGTAGCAAATAAAGTTTGATTGTGATTTAGTACAAAACTTTAATAACTTGATTTAATTCAATCTCTTTGGATCCAAACCCTAAGCTTATGTTTGAAACCCTAATTCAGTATTTTACCCTATCTCATATGTAAACCCTAATTATCATGTTTTAACTCTAAGACCCTAGCTTTATTTCCAAAATCGTAACTTTCATTTATAAAATCTAATCATGTTTACCAAAACTATAAAACTCTATTTTAGCATTCTAAACTTTATGAAATCCTAATTCATATATTAAAACCCTAGTTTTACATATTTATTGCTCAATGTAAGATTAAAACCTAGGTTTGACTATTTAATTTATCATTATATATTTATGATGGATGATTTATTTTATTTGGTTTATAATGGATGATTTGCTTTTAATTATTGTAAATATTTGAATGGTTTAATTGTATTTGGTTAATTTTTTTAATTTGATTATTCTTATTCCAAAGATGTCAAAGACATGTTTTCATAATATGTGGGTGTCTTATTTGTTTAGATTGTAATTTATTTAAAGACTTTGGGATAATTGTAAGGGATACGTTTCCACCTTTTAGTGGGTATCCTATTTATTTTCTTTGTAAATGTTTAAGGATTGTAAGGGTATGTTTTCATCTAAGGATGGGTACCTATGTTGCTTTGTGATGTACTGTTTTATCTTATTTTAATAAATGAACTCATTTTATTAATAATTGCATGTAGTATGGATAATATTATAATACTTAAGAATTCAATAATATTTAGACCTGAAAAGGTGGCTGGTTCTAATGAACCAGGTGCTATGGGGGTGCTGGGCCATTTCACATTTCTCAATGCGTACCCAACTTTTTAAACCCAATAGGGCATTGGAAATTCCTTAGGAATCGAGTCATCTACCCCTTTTTTTTTCCCGACCTGTCCGGGTGGAAACTCTATTTTCTCTGAATTTAGGCCCGTGTTCTCTAACACTCTGAGCCTAACAGTGCCGAAGTTACAAGAACCATTTCACATGGGAGTGGAGGCAAAAATTATTTTATTCTCCACTGGGGATAAGAGAAGTTGATTCCATTGGTCTTTATATTATTTTATTCTTTCTTATTATGATATTATCCATTGCATCATTTAGATTGCTTTGTGTATGTGTGAGTTAGGATGTCCGTGTAACCTGTGTTATGTTATGTAAGGGATACCATACTTTCACTCAATGTATGGAGATCGAGCATGGCATAACCACTCATAGCCTTGTACCTTTTGGTATATACTTGCTATGGGAGCCTACACTTTTCAACCCAAAGACTAAAGCTCATGTAATTGGTATATCTTAGGTTTTTACCTAAATGCTTGTTGTTTGGCTATGATTGATATATCTTGGTTTGAACCATGGCCTATTTGGTTTGTTCTTTTTCTAATATGACCTAATTATATTGTAAGCTCAAAATAGTTTTATTCCTTTAAGCCCAAAAGACCAAAATTATATTCAAAACTTTTAAAATGGTCTCTGGATATAAAACTTTTCTAAAATGGGTCAAAAATTCTTTTCTATCTAATGCCCAAGTACAAAGACCAAGATTCATTTTTAAACAAACCTTTTTATAATTGGCTTTAAAACAAAACTATTTTTCACTTCATTCAAATTACAACTTTTCTTAACCTTTTTCTTAAATGGGCTTACATCTATTTAGGCTAATTATGGAATACTAAAAATTAATTATGGGCCTAATTTATACCAAGGCATATTAATCATGGGCTTTTTTATGGTATAAACCATTAGTTTCTTTTCCAACAAATAAATCTTTTTATGATAAACTCTTTAATTTAGTTTTAATCCATAACACTACAAAAATATTAGGCATTTGCGACGGATATCTGCGACGGACTTGTTTCCCTCGCAAATTTGCTACGGATCTGCGATGGATTTGCGACGGAAGGACAAGTTAGATGAATTTTGAGAAACTGGTCGCAAATTGGTTGCAAATCCGTAGTAAATCTGCGACGAAAATCATTCCGTCGCAAAAGTTGGCGCGGATACTTGGCGGGAGAGAGACCCGCGTATATTTTTTTGCGAAAATTTTTTTCGTCGCAGATTGGTTGTAGAAAACACTAAAAAAAGCAATTTGCAACGGAAATCTGCTACCGTCTATTGCCGTCACAAATTTCACTACAAAAATATTCGGCATTTGCGACGGAAATCTGCAACGGATAATTTTCGTCGCAAATTTGCGACGGATCTGCAACGCATTTGCGACAGAATAACAAGTTGAAGGAATTTTGAGAAAGCCGTCGCAAATCGGTTGCAAATCCGTAATAAATCTGTGACGGATTATTGTTCGTCACAAAGTTTCGTTGCTAAAGTTGGCGGGGATTAATCCCGCCGAGGATTTTTGCGGAAAATTTTTACCGTCTCAGATTGGTCACAGATTCGTTGCAAATTTGCTACCCATTTGCTACGGATTTGCGACGAAAATAAAATTTGACTATATATATATGTATCCGTCTCAAAGTGGTGGCAAATCTGTAGCAAATTTGCGACAGAAAATAGCCGTCGCAAATTTTCGTCTTAAAACTGAAAGGAAATTTTTAGCGGGAGCCCAAAAAAGAAATTATAATTATTTGAAATAAGTTAGAAGACTTATTTTATATAAAAAAAATACTAATTTTTATTTTTTACATAATTTCGTTATAGGCATTTTATTTTATCTCATTTCCCTGCATTTATCATATAGTATGAATGATATATTTGAGTATCTGTTTAATTATTTTAAAGCATATTTTGATTTCAACAAATCAATTTATTTGTATAGCTTCATTTAAATATTTTATATATTACACTGATATTAATTTAATAATTTATAATCACAAATTAAATTTTAGTTACTATCACTAATATAAAATTTTAAATTAGTATTTATTTTTTTTTGTGTAATTCATTATCTTAAAGTGGAGTATGATAGAATCATATTCGTAATTCAAATTTAAGATATTTTATTAAATTAAAATGGTATTTTTATTAAGTGATCTACGTATTTAGTGGTTATAATAAATACTTATAGTTATTAAGCAATAAACAGTACTAATAGTACTAATAATATAATGAATTGTGTTTTATAAATTAAAATAGTAAAATTAATAGCATAACCTATTAATAGTATAAAATTATATTTTATTATACTAATTTACTGTCTAATATTTATCATCATATAAATAATTAAAATATTTTTTAATTTAACTTCAAACTAAAATAAATATAAATATAGATAATTCTTATTTTTTTAAGAAACTATATTGTATAACACAATTTTTATTTTTTTTAAAAAAAATTATTTTTTTATATGCACTTGATATACTAAATATATAATCTATGTCTATTTAAAAATAAAGTATATTTTTAATATATTAAATATATATTTCAAAAAATGATATTTTTAAAATTAACAAAGAAAATTGAATTTTTTTGCTTTAAAAATGAATATTTTTATTTTTTTTGGGGTATTTTCGAAGGACATATGTATCAAATGTTGTACTGCCCTAACCCAATCTCAGAATCCTCACTGCCTCCTATTTGCGCCGCTCCCTCTCTTCTCATCTCTGCAGTAACCAACCATCTTCATCTCCACCCACCATCGCAGCATCGCCATCTTCATCTCAACCTCCTCTCGCCTTCACAGAGAGGTCACCGCCGTCATCGCCACCTCCATCTTTACTGGATTTTAATAACTGAGTTTTTTATTTAAATTTATGAGTAAATTCTGTGTCGGCTAATTTTTGTTTTGCTAGGCATTTATCTGTGGATAAAAATCGATACATGTACGTTCGTTTATTTCCAGAGCAATCTCGAACTTCCAAAGAGCAGCCTCCTATTGCCAGATTTATGCTTCGTATCTCTAGTGCTGGCGCTAATCGCAGGCCTTATATTTCTCCTAGTACGAGTTTTTTTCTCTGTTTTCTTGTTAATTGCTGTTCTGTTTCTAATTTCCAGCTATTTATAGTCTTGTCTGGTAAATTGAGATGAGAATATGCTAAAGATTTTGTACGAGTTCCTTACTTGGTCTCTGTTAACTGCAGTGATGAATAATTAAGCTTTTGATGTAATTGAGCGAATCTGTTTGTTCTGACAGGTTGTGATGAAATGAATTATGGTCTCTAGAATTCACCCAAAAGCATTAAAAAAAAAATTCCATCCAGGATGTGATTCTGAGAGATTTTAGCATGAGATTAGGATCTTGCTTAGTCCTTTCATATGGAAGCATTTTGATTTACAGGAGGGTTTCGTTCTTTTAGTTGGTTGGGATATAAAGGATGCCTATTGCATATTTACTTCTACATAGCGATAATCAGTGGGTCTCTAGCTGTTTTTGGTCGCAGTTCTTTTACTTTCCTAAACATATTACTGGAGTTTTTCCATTGTTGATTGGATCTGTGCTGTCTGTACTTTTCCTCTTCTTCTTGATGAAAACTGAGTCCTGGCTCTTACCTGTTTCTGCATTAATAATTAAATCTCTTTTAATTGATACATGAAATTTTGATGCCATCACTGGATATATTCTTTTGGCAACCATGTTATTTTCATGGCATGGCACCATGGAATGTAGAGAGACATAATATCAAGTGTTGCTACATGCATTGCCAGTGTAACAATAATGAACTAAGAAAGGATCCTTATACTTATGTGCTTTCTGGTTCTGATAAATCTCCCGTATTTTTATTTTGTAAAGCTTTTACTTGTTGATACGGGTGAAGCACAGTTATGAATACATTCCTCTAATATCATCTTGCAGTTCATGAGAGATTGCTTCGGACAGCTGATGACTTTGTGTGGCCTGTTGATTCCACTTTTCACGGTTGCTTCACCATTGATGTTGAGTTTCTAGACCTCAAGATCCGTGCATTGAATGTGAGTTCCTATATATTTTCTCTTCTGATATGATATGAGGTTGGCCTGCATGAATATACTTAGTTTTTATTTTTCCTATTTCTGTGGGGTGGAGGAAGGGAATAGGAGGAGACAAGGAGGGGAGGAATTATTATCTTCTCAGTTGTTTCCTTTAGGTAAACTGGGTGGTGCATCTTTTTAGATGTTCAAATTCTCTCTCTCTCTCTCTCTCTCTCTCTCTCTGTATGTGTATGTGTGTGTGTGTATATATATATAAGGTGAGAGTGAAAAAATTGAAAGTCACATCTTGATGATTGTTTTGGAACTCTTTATAATCTTAAGTCACTCTTTGTTTTGCTGCTTTTAGCCTTTAGGAAGACTTTTCGTAGTCTAAGTAGAGTTAATGCTGGTATGCAGTTCTTTTATTCTAGCACTCCCATACATCCTTCTTAATAATTGAATTCAGGTGGCAGCAAAACAAAGATTTTTCTTGCTAAAATTTCCTTAAGGTAATGATGATGACTGGACATTTGTGTCCATATCCTGTAGGAGTATGTTCTTGAAATGTTCTTAATTTTCTTAATCATTCAAATAATTAATTTAATCTAAATAATCAAATAATTTATTTATTTTAATTATTTTTTAAAAAATTATATTCATTATTTTAGGTGTTAATATTTTGTCACTTTTTATTGGGCTTGATTATTGATTTTTTATTCTTTTAGTACATTTTTGACGATTCGGTCAAGACAATAAGTATGGACTGGGGATGGATGTATGAAACGTATGCTGGGGGACGTTTGAATAGAGTATTTCAAGAAAAACTACAAGAGCATTAAATAAATGACAAACATATCAAACTAGTTTTGATGTGAGTTATATTTATTTTTAATTGATCAAATATTCTGCAGAGTTGTCCCTTTAATTTGTTTGTGAATGATGGAAATATTGCCCATTGTCTGTTTGAGTGGCTTAGCTACTTAGTTCTTTAACTCCTCTTATCTGTAAACAAATTGTTCTTTGCATTGCAATTCAATTGGCAGTTTTCGAACTTTTAGCCTTCAGTTTTTTTGAGTTTCAACTTGCATTTGGAACCTCATCTTGGTTGTGCTGCTAGTACAATTATTAAAAAGAACTAGTTGAATTATTCGATTTTTGTGTTTATGAGGTGATCATAATCATTGGAACTGAGACCCATAAATAGGTTATGTCATAATCTGGTTAATACTTTTTTTGTTAAATGTTATTAAATTGCCTATTTATGAATATTGCTTGTGAATTGTGTGTATTGGCTACTGGATTCTTTTGACTCTAACGTTGTTTTGATTTTCATTTTTAGGAAAGCTTTCAGAAATTGAAAGCATCACAATCTACAGAAGAGGCAAATGGAGAGGAAGTTCAATCTTGTACTAAGGATGATGATGATTTATTTGTTGAAGCGGCAGGAGGAACAAAGAAGGCCAGATTATATGGGTTGGGGATGTAACACCTCCACACCCGGTACAAGCACACTACTACACCACAATGTAGCATACGTGCACCGAACATAGAGATGCTACTGCTTTCCTTAACATTTAAAACTTTTTAGAAGATACTATAATCTTTATCTTATCCATTATAGAAAATAGGTCATTAACTTGTAATATAAAACAAACTAGATATACAGATACATTTAATTAGTACACAGCGGAAGTTATAAAATATTTACATTATATGAAAACATTTAAATTCATATTTACAAATATACATATATTTATATTCTAAACAATATTTTACAAAACATAAAGAAATTATACATGATTGGCAGCTTTCTCTGATCTTTAAGTTCCAAATAAACTCTTCAATTTCTACTCTCACTCGGTCTCGAGGAGCTCTCAGGTTCAACTCTGTTGCCTGCGCAATTAAACAGTATCGCGCTAAGCCAAGGGCTTAGTAAGACAAATCATGCCAATATTATGTTTAATGCAATGCAATGCCACACAAATTATCAATAAAGGCCACTTCATAAGTGAAAAGCTAACATCACACCTTTGCATCTCACCAATCATAATCATATAGGCACACCACATTTCAACATTTTTCCATAACCTTATTAGTCAACCATTTTACCATTCATGACTCACATTAAGCAAAGACAAGCATGGGCCCAAAACACACTAATATACCATTCAATTTTCAGAGTTAATGCTTTGGTTTTGTTATCACATTTATCAATATCATCAACCCAACTAGGCTTCAAGGATTAGGTTCAACCAAGCTTCAAGGGGAGCAAAGCATGCTAAGCATCAACCCAACTTGGCTTCAAGAACCAACCCAACCTAGCTTCAAGGGTGGTAACATCTCAATTAAGCTTCAAGGATTCAACCCAACCTAACTTCAAGAGATTGTTACACTTATTAGGCATGCCACCAACAACAAACTCTGAAAATGGAATAGCACATTAGCCACACAATTCATTTATTATTCAATTATCATTTCCATTCTCAATTCTTATCATCATTTAGGCAAACATGCCTTATTCCTTTCAATTGAATCATCATAGCCAACCACAATGGCTTTACAACTCAATTCACAATATATCACTCTTCATTATTCAAATACACATTTATAACAACAATTATATTTGACATCAATGAAGTCAACATGGCATTGAACATTCTTTAAGCAAACATACCTCAATCATATCATTTCCATTGTTATAACTCATAACATTAATTCCATATTAAGGTAAATCATCATCAATAATCACATTATATTCCACATAGCATCATTCATAATATCAACATCTCATTCCACATTATACACAACATATCATTATTCATATGCATCATCAATATGAGCAAATGTAGATTAAATCCCAACATTATATGATTGTATGCAATTATGTACTTTGTACTTACCTCAATCACAATTCAAATAACTCTAAACACTTCCCTTATCCAAGATTCTTCACTTTCCAAAATTAGGGCAAATCACCTTCTTTCAAAACCTAATCCAAGGAATGATACAATCCATCAATTCCAATACAATTTACCACTTAATAACTTCTTACTAAACCCTTAAATCTCAAAATTACACTTCAACATCATACATTAGAGACCACGGTGGTGGCCACCACAACCCCCACGGGCATGGGGTACAAAACGGTTCTGCCCTTTTTTTCTTCACTCCACCACGGCCATGGCTACAATTGGCTATGGATGGCCACGGCCATGGCACCCCAAGACCACGGGCGTGGCATCCAGAAGGCTACTGCCTTCGGCCAACTTCTCACTTCCAAAGCCTACAACTCCACCAAACACCAACAACAAGCAAGGCTATGAAAATAAACAAGCAAACTCAAATTAAACTTCATATAACACTTCAAAACCCTAAAACCAATTCAACTTCAACACTTCTAAAATCAACAACAATCCAACTTCTTAACTTAAAACCAATTTAAACACTTGAAAACACATCACAAACACATCTCATCATCAAATCAACAAACCCTAATTCATTTCAAACACCACTTCAAAAGAATAGAAGAAATCAAGGAAAAGATCTTACCTCAAATGAAGAAATTTCACAAATCTTTAACCAAATCCTTTGATTCCTCTTCAAGTTGCTTCTAGCATCAAGAACACCTCTCTCACTCTCTCCTTTCTTGAATGGCCGGCCAAGAATGCAAAGAAAAGACAAAATGAAGACAAGTCAACCTCTTCTTCTTCTTTAAATCTCCACCATGCAATCCAACAAGGAGAAATTACTTAATTGCCCTTAACCATTAAACTAATCTTTTGTCTCTTATATGCCCAAATAAGTAATTTCACATGCCACATAAAAATATCCTCTTGCTTTGACCAACCCTTTTGACTTAGGTATATGTTAATTATATCATCATATAAACAACATATAAACTTGTCTCTAAACCCTCTTTCTTACCCAAAACAAATATACATAAGCATTCTCTTCTCAATTCCTTTTCTTATCACTTAATATATACATTCAATCACATTTTAAATCAACAACAACAACAACAACAACAACAACAACAAAATCAAACTTCTAGGGCATACATGAGGATATTACAATTCTCCCCCTCTAAAAAGAAATTTCGTCCTCGAAATTACCTGATATCAAGGTTGAAACAACTGAGGATATTGCTCTCGCATCGATTATTCACTTTCCCAAGTTGCTTCTTCCTTTGTATGGTTCTTCCATAGAACCTTCACCAATGGCACTCTCTTGTTCCTCAATTCTTTCACTTCACGTGCCAAAATAGCAACTGGTTCTTCCTCAAATGTCAAATCTGAGCTCACTTCGATAGACTCAATTGGCAACACGTGAGATGGATCCGATCTGTATCTTCTCAACATAGAAACATGAAATACATTATGAATACGATCCAACTCAGGTGGCAAAGCGAGTCGATAAGCAACTGGCCCAATCCTTTCTAGAACTTCATACGGTCCAATGAAACGAGGACTTAATTTCCCTTTTTGACCGAACCTCAAGATTTTCTTCCAAGGAGATACTTTCAAAAATACCTTATCTCCAATATCAAACTCTATGTCTCTTCTTTTCAGATCTGCATAAGACTTCTGTCGGTCTGAAGCTGCTTTTAACCTATCCCGAATCAACTTCACTTTCTCTTCAGTTTCTTTAACCAAATCAGGCCCAATTAACTTACCTTCACCAATTTCATTCCAACATAGAGGTGTTCTACACCGTCTACCATACAATGCTTCAAATGGTGCCATACCAATGCTAGATTGGTGACTGTTGTTGTAAGCAAACTCCACAAGAGGTAGAAATCTGTCCCAACTTCCAGAGAAATCAATGACACAGCTTCTCAACATGTCCTCAATAATCTGTATCACCCTCTCTGACTGTCCATCCGACTGTGGATGAAAAGCAGTGCTGAAGTGCAGTCGAGAACCCAAAGCTCCATGCAAACTCTTCCAAAACCTAGAAGTAAACCGGGAATCTCGATCAGACACTATAGAAGTTGGAACACCATGCAACTTTACAATCTCATGGATATACATCTCAGCTAATCTCTCCAAAGAGTAATCCATTCGAACCGAAAGAAAATGAGCTGTCTTAGTCAATCTATCCACAATCACCCAAATAGCATCATGTTTCCTTTGTGTCATTGGCAAACCAGACACAAAATCCATTGTTACTTTTTCCCACTTCCATTCTGGCACTGACAAAGGTTGAAGCAACCCGGTTGGAACTTGATGCTCTGCTTTTACCTTCTGACAGGTAAGACATTTCAATACAAACTCCGCTATATCTCTCTTCATACCAGACCACCAGTAATGTTGCTTCAAATCATGATACATCTTGGTATTGCCCGGATGCATAGCAAACACTGACTGATGTGCTTCTTCCAAAATGATCCTTTTCAAATCAGCATCATCGGATACACACAATCTGTTCTTAAACTAGAGACTTCCATCACTCTTCACAATAAAATCTCTACCCTTTCCACTCTGACAATCCGAAACAATCTTCTGTATCTTCTTATCGGCCAACTGAGCTTCTTTGATCTGATCTAACAAAACCGGCTTCAATTGCAACTGTGCCAATAATGCACCATCAACACAAGGTACAAAACTGGCATGCAATGCTCTCAACTCAACAAGCAACGAGAGCGAGTAAACTGTTAAACCAGCTAAAGACTTCCGACTCAAGGCATCAGCAACAACATTTGCTTTACCTGGATGATAATCAATCAAGCAGTCGTAGTCTTTAATCAATTCTAACCATCTCCTCTGACGAAGATTGAGTTCTTTCTGGACACCCAAATACTTCAAACTCTTGTGATCAGTGTAGATAAAACATTTCTCCCCAAACAGATAGTGGCGCCAAATCTTCAAGGCAAATACAATGGCAGCCAATTCCAAATCATGGGTCGGATAGTTAAGCTCATGCGGTTTCAACTGTCGAGATGCATAAGCTATAACTTTACCTTCCTGCATCAGCACACACCCCAAACCACTGTGTGAAGCATCACTGTAAATCACATATGGTTTGCCTTCTACAGGTAAAGTAAGAACATGCGCTTGAGTCAACATTTCTCTCAACTGCTCAAAGCTAGTCTGACACTGATCCGTCCACACAAATCTCACTCCCTTACGAAGCAATCTGGTGAGTGGAGTAGCTATCAAAGAAAACCCTTTCACAAACCGTCGGTAATAGCCTGCCAAACCCAGAAAACTTCTAACCTCTGTCACCGACTTGGGTGGACTCCAATTCAATATAGCTTCAACTTTGCTCGGATCAACTCTAATGCCTTCTGCTGAAACTATATGACCATGAAAAGCGACTTGATCCAACCAGAACTCACACTTCGACAATTTGGCAAACAACTGCTTCTCTCTCAAAATCTGCAACACAATCCGCAGATGCATATCATGTTCCTCTTCATTCCGCGAATACACCAGAATGTCATCGATGAAGACCACTACAAACTGATCCAGATAGGGCCTGAACACCCTATTCATCAAATCCATAAAAGCTGCAGGTGCATTCGTTAGACCAAAAGGCATAACTAAAAACTCATAATGCCCATACCTGGTCCGAAAAGCGGTCTTAGAAACATCCTCAGCTTTAACTCTCAATTGATGGTACCCAGATCTCAAATCAATTTTAGAAAACACAGCTGCACCCTTCAATTGATCAAAGAGATCATCGATTCTAGGCAAAGGATATTTATTTTTAATAGTTACCTTATTCAATTGCCTATAATCGATACACAACCTCATAGTACCATCTTTCTTTTTCACAAATAGCACAGGAGCTCCCCAAGGAGAAACACTGGGGCGAATAAATCCTTTGTCCAACAACTCCTGTAATTGCACTTTCAATTCCCTCAATTCTGCTGGTGCCATTCTATAAGGAGTAATAGAGATAGGAGTGGTACCAGGCAACAATTTAATACCGAACTCCACCTCTCTCTCAGGAGGCAACCCTGGCAACTCCTCTGGAAACACATCCGGGAACTCAGCAACTGTGGCAATGCTATCAATAGGGGAACCCTTCACTCTAGTATCCACCACATGAGCAAGATAGGCTTCACACCCCTTTCTAATCAATCTCCTAGCTGCAACAGCTGAAACAAATAAGGAGGCTAGTTGTTCCTGCTCATTAGATACTATCACCTCTCTACCATCAACAGTTCTCAAAGAAACAATTTTCTTTTTACAATCCACCACAGCTCCATGTCGAGATAGCCAATCCATACCTAAGATCACATCATATTCCTTAAATGGCATCTCAATCAAATCTCCAAGGAACTCCTCACCCTGCACCCTCACTGCACTATCTCGGTGCACTTTATTAACAATCACACTATGCCCTAACGGATTTGTCACCAATACACCAAATCCTAGGGACTCAGCATGCATATCAGACACAGGCAAAACAGATGCACTAATATATGAATGCGTGGAACCCGGATCAATCAAAGCAAGTACTGGAGTATTAAATAAAGAAAAAGTACCAGCTATGACTGCAGATGCATCAGGCTGCCTCTGCATAACATACATCCTCTGGGAAGAACCAACCTCCTCTGGTCCACTCTCCCTGGAGGTAGCACCTCCTCTAGAACTATACCCCGGTCTACCTCCTCGGCTAACACCTCTGCCTCCTCGGCCTCCCCTCGCACTAGGTCGAGAAGCTGTTGTATCAACTGACATCTGCTCTTGCCTCTCAGGGCAATCTCTCACAAAGTGATCAGGTGACCCACACCTGAAACATACCCCTGCAACACCAGCCTTCCAACAAGGACCACCATGCGGCCTACCACAATGGATGCAGATGGGTAAGGTGGATCTCTGAACCATAGGGGTCGGAGCACTCGCCACTGAAGCTGCAGGTCTAAATCTCTGCCTCTGTAACTGCACTGACCTACCCGCTGGTCTCTGGCTCCTACTACTCCGAGGAACAAAACTTCCTCTACCCCTCTTCGCAGAAGAAGACCCTACCTCGAACTGGGGCCTTCTAACCCTAACCTCTTCTTCTGAAGCAACCGCAATACCCTGAGCTCGCTCTACACTTCGAGCTGCTGCCACAAGCTGTGAGAAATCCTGATATCTGGATCCAGCCACTAAGCACATGATCGAGGGCCTCAATCCCTCCTCAAATCGCCGACATCTATCAATCTCATCAGCAATGATACCCCCAGCATACTGACTCAGTCGAATAAACTAAACTTCATACTCAGTAACAGTCTTGCTATCTTGCTTCAGGTTCAAAAACTCCATCTTTTTCATGTCCTTATACTCCCTAGGAGTATACTTCAACTCAAATTCCCTCAGAAAATCAGTGTAAGACAGTGTTGGAGGATCATCCATAGAATGGGGCACCGTCTTCCACCAATCGTAGGCATCCTTCTGCAGCAAAGATCTTGCATAGTCAATTTTTTCCTCTGAGGTGGCTTGCAACTGAACAAATACCCTCTGTACTCTGTCAAGCCACTGTTCTGCTACAGCTGGATCAACTGTACCAAAGAAATCCTCCGCTCCATATTTCCTTAGCTTATCATAGTGCCTCACTGGTACTGAAGGCTGAGGGGGTGGTGGTTGTGGTTGCACAGGTGCTTGTCTCATAACTTCCATCATATGTCTAAACCAGGCTGGCGGAACATCCTCTCCAGCTGGTCTACCCGACACCGAAGCAGGTGCCTCCTCAACACTATCAACTCTAGCTCCCTCAGCAGGAGCAATACTCTCGGCACTACCCTCAATCGACTGACGTGAGTGAGAATCCATCACAACCTAAGTCTGCAAACACAACATACTACATCTTATTAAAGATCAGAGGTTGCCAATCCCAAACATATATGTTATTCAAAAACCACTTTTTTAAAATCAAAATAGTCTTTTTATCACATTTTACCTAGGTTGAGAATCTCAAACCTAGGCTCTGATACCAAAACAATTGTAACACCTCCACACCCGGTACAAGCACACTACTACACCACAATGTAGCATACGTGCACCGAACATAGAGATGCTACTGCTTTCCTTAACATTTAAAACTTTTTAGAAGATACTATAATCTTTATCTTATCCATTATAGAAAATAGGTCATTAACTTGTAATATAAAACAAACTAGATATACAGATACATTTAATTAGTACACAGCGGAAGTTATAAAATATTTACATTATATGAAAACATTTAAATTCATATTTACAAATATACATATATTTATATTCTAAACAATATTTTACAAAACATAAAGAAATTATACATGATTGGCAGCTTTCTCTGATCTTTAAGTTCCAAATAAACTCTTCAATTTCTACTCTCCCTCGGTCTCGAGGAGCTCTCAAGTTCAACTCTGTTACCTGCGCGATTAAGCAGTATCGCGCTAAGCCAAGGGCTTAGTAAGACAAATCATGCCAATATTATGTTTAATGCAATGCAATGCCACACAAATTAACAATAAAGGCCACTTCATAAGTGAAAAGCTAACATCACACCTTTGCATCTCACCAATCATAATCATATAGGCACACCACATTTCAACATTTTTCCATAACCTTATTAGTCAACCATTTTACCATTCATGACTCACATTAAGCAAAGACAAGCATGGGCCTAAAACACACTAATATACCATTCAATTTTCAGAGTTAATGCTTTGGTTTTGTTATCACATTTATCAATATCATCAACCCAACTAGGCTTCAAGGATTAGGTTCAACCAAGCTTCAAGGGGAGCAAATCATGCTAAGCATCAACCCAACTTGGCTTCAAGAACCAACCCAACCTAGCTTCAAGGGTGGTAACATCTCAATTAGGCTTCAAGGATTCAATCCAACCTAACTTCAAGAGATTGTTACACTTATTAGGCATGCCACCAACAACAAACTCTGAAAATGGAATAGCACATTAGCCACACAATTCATTTATTATTCAATTATCATTTCCATTCTCAATTCTTATCATCATTTAGGCAAACATGCCTTATTCCTTTCAATTGAATCATCATAGCCAACCACAATGGCTTTACAACTCAATTCACAATATATCACTCTTCATTATTCAAATACACATTTATAACAACAATTATATTTGACATCAATGAAGTCAACATGGCATTGAACATTCTTTAAGCAAACATACCTCAATCATATCATTTCCATTGTTATAACTCATAACATTAATTCCATATTAAGGTAAATCATCATCAATAATCACATTATATTCCACATAGCATCATTCATAATATCAACATCTCATTCCACATTATACACAACATATCATTATTCATATGCATCATCAATATGAGCAAATGTAGATTAAATCCCAACATTATATGATTGTATGCAATTATGTACTTTGTACTTACCTCAATCACAATTCAAATAACTCTAAACACTTCCCTTATCCAAGATTCTTCACTTTCCAAAATTAGGGCAAATCACCTTCTTTCAAAACCTAATCCAAGGAATGATACAATCCATCAATTCCAATACAATTTACCACTTAATAACTTCTTACTAAACCCTTAAATCTCAAAATTACACTTCAACATCATACATTAGAGACCACGGTGGTGGCCACCACAACCCCCACGGGTGTGGGGTACAAAACGGTTCTGCCCTTTTTTTCTTCACTCCACCACGGCCATGGCTACAATTGGCTATGGATGGCCACGGCCATGGCACCCCAAGACCACGGGCGTGGCATCCAGAAGGCTACTGCCTTCGGCCAACTTCTCACTTCCAAAGCCTACAACTCCACCAAACACCAACAACAAGCAAGGCTATGAAAATAAACAAGCAAACTCAAATTAAACTTCATATAACACTTCAAAACCCTAAAACCAATTCAACTTCAACACTTCTAAAATCAACAACAATCCAACTTCTTAACTTAAAACCAATTTAAACACTTGAAAACACATCACAAACACATCTCATCATCAAATCAACAAACCCTAATTCATTTCAAACACCACTTCAAAAGAATAGAAGAAATCAAGGAAAAGATCTTACCTCAAATGAAGAAATTTCACAAATCTTTAACCAAATCCTTTGATTCCTCTTCAAGTTGCTTCTAGCATCAAGAACACCTCTCTCACTCTCTCCTTTCTTGAATGGTCGGCCAAGAATGCAAAGAAAAGACAAAATGAAGACAAGTCAACCTCTTCTTCTTCTTTAAATCTCCACCATGCAATCCAACAAGGAGAAATTACTTAATTGCCCTTAACCATTAAACTAATCTTTTGTCTCTTATATGCCCAAATAAGTAATTTCACATGCCACATAAAAATATCCTCTTGCTTTGACCAACCCTTTTGACTTAGGTATATGTTAATTATATCATCATATAAACAACATATAAACTTGTCTCTAAACCCTCTTTCTTACCCAAAACAAATATACATAAGCATTCTCTTCTCAATTCCTTTTCTTATCACTTAATATATACATTCAATCACATTTTAAATCAACAACAACAACAACAACAACAAAATCAAACTTCTAGGGCATACATGAAGATATTACAGGGGAATTTAGCGATTTCTCACATCTTTAAGGGCAGTGGAAGTACATCTCAACAAGTGAATGAGAATATGTTAATTGAGATACGTGATGAGATAAGCAATAAAGTCAGTCATATAGAGAGCAAATTAGAAACCAAGATTGCAGATATGACTCGATTTTTGGTTGAGAACCAGACTTGGATTCAGAATATGTTACTAGGACGGCCAACTGAACCTCCTAGATGGGCTCCAACAGAACCAACCCCACCAGCAGAAGATCAAGTAACAGAAAAACATCCAGATGATGACTAGTGTATGCCTTCGGCTTAGTTTTTACTTTTGAAAGTGTTCATACTTTAATACTTTGAAATGTTTAAAACTTATATATTGTAATGACTTTTGAATTATGTTAGTTTAACTAACTATTGCATTTTATATCAATGAAAATTGGTGTAAATTTAGATTTATGTAATTAAATTGTAAATATTATTACTATAGGTGTGTATTTTATATATAAAATCCATATAATGACACAAAAATTGTAAATCCATTGCATCTGCGACGGAATTTGTGACGGAAAACACCACGACATATATATACTCTAGAACATCTGCGACGGCCTTTGTGATGGATTTGCGATGAGTTTTGTGACAAAATCTGTGACGAAAAATCTGCAACGACAATCTGCGACAGAATACTATGACCTTGAAAATGGCGGGAAGATAAATTTGCTACAAATTAGCGACAATTTCTGCGATGGTTACTGTTTGCCCGCGAAAATTTGAGTGGCAAATTTGCAACCGCCTAGTGGTAGCAAATCGGTCGCAATCTGCGATGGCCTGTCGCAAAATTGAAAATTGCGACGCCTTTTTTATTAACGGATCGTATCCGTCGCAGATCGGTCGCAAATCTTGATCTGCGACGGATTCTGTTCGTTGCATATAGCCTTTTTTTGTAGTGTAATATAACATAAATGCTATTTTTCGGTTGACCCATTGGATTAAGGCTAAATTGGTGGGAGTTATCATGGACTGAGTTCTTATTTGAAAATACAACTATTGGATAATCCATCTGAGTGGATATTTCAAAAATAAAACATCCCACGTTGATGTTATGTTGACCACATGCCTAGGAAAAGAAACTCGCCACTCGTGTGTTGATGATATAAGGTTGGAAGGGACATCCTAACTTTACTTGTTTATTTGCTTCATATGCATATATGCATTTGCATTACATTTGTATTAATCCTTTCTGGCTCACAGACCTGGAATATGATAGTTCAAGGGCTTACAACAACCTCACCTACGACTCAGAATCCAGTGAGAATTCAACCAGTTTCACATCGAAAGCAACGGAACTTGAGCAAATTCAGAAGATGGTAAATGACGCCCTCAACTCCAAGATAGAAGAATTAAAGGGTGCATTGGCTGAGACCATGAGGAGTCAACTGCTTTCACTGTTGGAGGATAATAATGTTGGCATCTACTAGTAACAAGAAGCCAAAAGATAAAGGAAAGGCAAGGTAGTCAAAGTGGCCTCTAATGAAGACAAGGAAGAAATGGATGATGATGATTACGAACAGTACTTCTAAGATCAGTAAGAGGATAAGAAAGAAAAGAAGACTACAAAAAAGAAGGCTGAATCCGCCAATGTCGAGAAGATGATTGCTGATTTGGAGAAAAAATTTGAAAAGAAACTAAAAATTGAAGAGGTGTCGAAGGTGGACAAATTATTTAAAGATGATGAAGCAGTTCCTTACAAATTCAAAATGCCTACTTTTGCTAAGTATAGTGGTACAAGAAATCATAACTTACAGGTCAAGCAGTACATCACTGCCATGCAGTCCGCTTGAGCTACTAAAGCCAAAACTCTAAGCTATTTTATGCTTTCTTTGGACCCTGTTGTGCAGAATTGGTTTAATACTTTGGAAGAAAGTACCCAAAAAGATTGGGATATACTGTACAAAGCCCTTCACCCAGTAGTATGGGAAGTTACCCTGATGGAGGTAGAGTTAATTAGGCAAAAATAGAATGAAAATTTTGTTAATTACGTGAAGAGATGGAGGAATAAGGCTGCACTGCTTAAGAAGAGGCTAAATAAGTTTGATCATATTAGGATGATAGTAAGAGGTATGTTGCCTAATCTTCTTAAATGGATGTCTCATACTCTCATAAAGGATTTTAAAGATCTTTTCCAAGCTGGCTTACAGATAGAAGAATGAGAATGAGAGAAAAGTCATTTTTCTGGAAGAAAAAATGAGAGGGGGAATTATCAGTCTGGTGGTCAGAGTACACATAATGCAGTAGATGTCAATACACCTTGTCAAGCAAAAATAAGACAATTTTTAGATCTGGGGAAACCTTTGTCTTGGGTTTTCATCAAGCAGCAGAAGAAAGAGTTGTTACAGTCGTTGGCTCCTCGATCACTATACATTCCTCTGCCATCAAACTTTGATGCCAAGGCTTTCTGTCAATTCCATCAAATGCAAGGGCATGAGACAGATACATGTGCTCGATTAAGGCATGAAATTTAAGATCTTATCAACAATGGTAAGCTACGCGAGCCTGATAAGCCCAACACCAATAGCAATTCTTTGACTAAATTTAGAAGAGTTCCACCACCAGTAATCTTCATGATAGAGGGAGGATTGAAGGAAAGTCCTATCTTATCGACTTTTCAAGATGGAGAAACTGTTAAAGAGGAGGTGCTGTTAAGCAAGCTTAAACCAACTACGGATGAGGAGGTGATGACCATTGCTCTTGATATGTCCAAGTAGATGAAGCATCCTCGACTCTAACTCAACAAACTTCCCTTGGCTTATTTGGTTTTTGTTTAATTTTCTTTCTTTGGTGTTTTCTAGAACAATTATACTTTTTAAATTAAGATTATTTGAATAAATTACTTTCTTTAAATTTTTATTAGTCTTTGTTCATTTTGATGCTCAACCAATGACGAGTCTAACTTGATATTCATGAATTAGTATATCTATGCATTATAATTCGAATGACTTTACTAGGTGAGGAAAATTTTCTGTTGCATTGAGCTGTGTATGCTTACTTAGAGAGGGATCCTGAATGATTACCTTTGTCTAGGTCCTAGTCAATCTTAGAATATGCTTTGATAAATTTTTGAGGCAAAATTAAACTCTGCTTATTTAAGGAAGAGATGATCTAGGCATTGTTTGGTTAGCTAATAACTATTATCCGCCCTATCAATATCAATTCCTAGTTTGTTCCTTTGAGCCTTCATGAAATTTTTAGCTTGCTCTTATTGGCTTGTAAACCCCAATAACCTACCCTGAGCTGTTGTGATACTTATGGAAAATCTGATAAAGGGGAAAAAAGATCAAAGAAATGGATGTACAACCAAGTCTATGGGGATAGTTGAAGGTCACCGAATATCAAAGAATGACATCGAGGCAACAAAGGATTCATCTTCACTAAAGTAGACTCATCATACCCCATTCATAGCTAGAAGCATAAAATGGTACAAATAAGATAACTCTATTAGAACTAGGGCAAAATAAAAAAAAAACAAAACAAAAAAAATAGAAAAGGAAAAAAAAAGGAAAAGAAAAGAAAAAGGAGAAAAAGGGAAAAGAAAATAAAACCCAAAAAGGCAGTTCAAAAAGCTAATCGAGTTCTTTTTTACCTAAAGCACCAAAAGACTTCCGCTTAGTTTATAAGGATAGACTAACTTGAATAGTCCAACCTAGCCAAAGATTCAAATAAAATCAAAGAATTAGGGAAAAGACCATCTTTCTTTTTTATCCAATGTAGCTCCAAGTCAGCAATATTGAAAATCTTAGACTTGATATTCCAAAAGGAAAAAGGACGTAAAGAAAAAGGAAGAAAAATGATGGTCTAAAGATCAAGATAGTATTGATTAGATCCAGATTTCTGCCAAGAAGATGGAAAGACATTCAAGCTTTGTATTTTCATGAAGTCGAAAGATAAAAGTGATGCCTAGAAGGTGAAAATGGAACCTCTAACAACATATAGTTCCAGTAGAAAGTTTGTTGTGTGAAGGTTTTGTCCATAATGTTACATCAGCTTCAATCTAAAAATGGCCTTCGCTTAACCCATGTCCCTTATAGACCCCATTTCAAGTCTATTAAAGACATGTTGATCTCTCTTGTTAGGTAGAGTCTATTAATGGAGATAGTTTGAATAAGCATGCATATGAGATAGACAATATTTAAACTTAATGAGACCTTTGGCCAAGTAATGTGTATGTGCCTATCTGAAGTACAACATTTCTTGCATAAATAGAAATGATTCTCGAGTTTAGTATGGTAACTAGGGTTGTCATGTTATAGATATGTTAATTTGAAAAATCAAGTCATGAGGAACAATGAAACTGATTTGAAAAATCCAAAATATAATTTTAAGATTTAAAATAAATGTTTTTGTCATACAAAGCCTCTGAGTTAAGGAAAATATATTGCATTGTCAAACCTCAAAGGATATATTGGGCAAAAGTGGGATCACTTGCATGGTCATGTCATGAAGAAGTTGGCAACTAAATGTAATGAAATGGATATCTCTCGTGTCTCTAACAATGTTGTTTGGCCCTTACTACTTATGATTTCATCTTGCAAGATAAAAGCCATAGATGTGAAGGCTTCTGCTATTTTAATGCAATACCTGAACAAGTGCTTTGGTTTATTACCTCGGTCTGTGAGTCAATAGAACTATTGTGAGTATTATTTATGTATATCATGCATACATAAGCATATGACACTGCATTTTTTGTCTTATGTTATCTATTCTTTATCAAAGTAAACAACAATACTCTATGAAGAAAATATGAAGCAAATATAGAATTAAGAGGCATGGAAGGCCCATTGCTTGAGATAAATCTAGTCACTTTACAAAAATGGAGATGCGTGCTTATGCAAATAACCAGACAAAATGCAAACATCAATCAAAGCTTATATGAGAACAAAAATCATTGGTTTGAGCCTACACAGGGGGCAAAGTTTCTCCTTTCAATTTTTGAGTTTATGCATATACAAAATATTTTTAGACTCAGTTTCTATATTTTGCCATGTAGGGCAAAGAGAAGATATAAGGACTAGCTAAAAAATAGCTAAATTTTTTGCAAAATAGCTAAATTTTTTTGCAAAAGGAAGAACAAAAAGAACATAATAAAAAGAAAGTAAGAACTCCCAAAATGAATAAAGATGCAAAAGATAAAAGATCAGTCTCGGTAGAAGAGATAAAGTTAATATAGGAAAAATGTCCAAGGATAAAGATCCATTTTCAAGAGTGAAGACTCGATGTGCAAAGATGAAGGTCCAATTTAAAGGGTGAAGACTCACAATCCATTGAAGAATGGAACAACCAGCTAGAAGAAAGCTAAAACTCCCAAATGAAAGAAAGTTGGTAGAATCTATTGAAGAATGGAATAACCAGCTAGAAAAAAGCTAAAACTCTTTTGAGGAAGCAAGATAAATCTCCCTGATCATGTTAATAGCCCAGCCTTGAAATGACAAGGCTTGATGACTACATGTATGTCCTCAGTTGGAAATCTTTGTATACTCCAATATTTTGGCACTATTTACATCCTTTTGCATATGTGATGCAATCTTCTAATATCGATAGCCAGAAATAGCCATGCCTTTGAATAAGCCACCTCATCTTTACACCAACTTATTGAGCATCACAAACTCCTTTATGTACTATTTTCATCACCTCTAGTGCTTCAAGTTGTGCCAAGCATTTGAGCAACATACCATCTTGCCCCCATTTTGTGCAATTCACCACTCATCAACACATAATTAATGCCTACATTTTAACTCGATCGATGGTTTTTGTGCTTGGACATTCAAAATATCTTATGATCTCCTGCCTCTATTCATCTGCTACACCAACATATAAAGCAAAAGGATTCCACTTGAATCCCCCTTTCAACAAGTGATGGATGGTTTCTTCTCTAAACCAAAATTATCTTCTGAGTGAAACCTTCTTTTATTCTCAACCCTGAAGCCAACTGAGCTAATTCATTAGCTTCCCCGTTTTCCACTTTTTGGACATGTAGGAAAGTTGCCTCTTCAAATCCATTGACCAATTGAGTGGTCGTAGTGTAATAAGGTGCTAATGACAACCTGTTGCATTTGTATTCTTTAGCCAATAGTTTTAAAACTGATTATGAACCTCCAATTATCATTACTTTCCTGGCTTTTAAATCATGCAGTTCCTCCAACCGAATCATTAATGCTTCATATTTAGCTTGATTGTTGGTGCACTTGAACTCAAGCTAAATGGTCTTAACTCCATCAAAGGTTTAAATCTTGATTCTTGTACCAACAGTAGGACATGTGCTTAACCAGCAAACTTCAACATCCATGTATCTTTCTCCATAGAGAATATGGGCAAAGTCTCTTCCTTCATAGTCTTTTAGAGAGGTGGGTTGGTAAAAAATCTACAACAGTCTGCCCTTTTATAGACTTTTTTGTAAAATAAATTAAGAAAAACTCGGCCATTATAATTTCCCATTTACATATCCTCCTTGTGATCAGTGGCCCATTCAACAAATACTTAATTAAGGCTATTCCTGACACCACATACACATGATTCTTGATGATATAATGGCAAAGCTTAGTGCAAGCAAAATATAAGGCTAAACATGATTTCTCCTCATGTGAATACTTGACCTTTGTTGGGAATAAGCAAGTGACTTAGATAATAAATAGCTTGCTCATGTCCTTATGAATTATCCTATGCCAACAAATGCCCTATGGGTTCTTCAGTGGCAGAGATGTACAACTTTAGAGGGATTCCTCTTTGGGGGGCATTAACACTGAAGGATTTGCCAAGTATTCTCTTAGTTTTTCAAAAACTTCCTAATGTTGTGGTTCCTATAAAAAGTCTGTTAGCCAAACTCTTAGCATGATTACTCTATTTTTGATCTTAGGAAATCAAATTGAATAGCACTAACACGTCTATCAAGTTATACTTTACAGGAAAATAAACTTTGAATAAATCTTGAAAAGTATGATCGAACCATACAAAGACTGACCAGACCTTTTATACAAACATGAGCAAAATTTAGACAGAAAGGTTCACGGTGGAAAGTACTCTCATTTTCTTAAAGTACCAAAGAAGTCACACTGGACCCTTAAGAAGTCCGACCGTACCATTGGTTGTGAAATATGAAAATTCTAAAGTATGTTTCACAGTCCAAAGTACTCCCATTTTCTCAAAGTACCAAGAAGTCCTATCAGACCATGGAAAATTTTGACTAGACTTGTGAAGCAGAATTTGTCCAAAACATCTAGTAGAGTTCACGACCAAGGGTACGCCTAGAAATTAAATGTACCACAAAAAGTACGGCCGGATCTAATGCAAATCCGAGTGGACTATTTAAATATTCTTCAAATCAGATGCCATTATGTCTCCACTCAGTTAGTGGATGACACGTAGACCAACAGTTGAAGGAGCATTAGTCAGATTCTCAAATAGTATGATCGAACCTTTATTAATTCGACCGGCCTTGTTGAAGTATGAGCAGACTAGGGCTAGTCCGATCATAAAAATGCTCTGGACAATTATTTAGTGGAAGACAAGAATAAAAAATGTTGGCTCCTACCCCAAATGGCTAGTTAAAGACTTGAAGGCTATAAATACCTCAAGAAACTTCATTTTTAAAAAACATTATGATTGTAATTGCAAAAACTAAACAACTTTCATTTCCTTGCATCAAAACTTCTTTTGTATTGATTTAGTGTTGGGTGTGAGCATTAAACACAATCATAAGTTTGAGTGTGAGCTTAGAAACACTTAGGTTGTGAGAGTAAGCCTGAAAAAACTCTTGTAAAAACTGTGATGATTGATCTCAAACCATTTTTGTAGTTTGGTGTGAGCTAGTGAAAACACCAAGTTAGAGTTAAACTTGTAAAAACTCAAGTCTAGTGCCTTAACAAGTTGTTAAGGAAGTGGATACAGGATTGAGGTAAATCCGAACCACTATAACTCTTTATGTTCTTTCCTCTCTACTCAACTTAATCTTCATATACATCTTTTTCATCTCTTGCCTTTTATATTTTTAATTTACAATCAATCTTCATATCAACCAATTCACTCCCCCCTCCCCCTCTTAGTTGCTAGCTTGGGACAACAATTTGTATGAGAGCTATTTAATTTCTTCAAACTTAATTGTGAAATTTGATCCAAAATGGAAACCATTCCACCTACAAACAACTTAACACATGGATACCTAAATTCATCCCTTAGACCATATTTCGTTGGAACGGATTACTCTTATTGGAAACACAAGATGTTCTTGTTCTTAGATAGTGATGATGAAGAAGAATTGGCTATGCTATCCAAAAGGATAAGTGATTGGAAGAGAAAGAGAAGATTACAAGCTAAAAAAGGTACATTTCCTAAATCTTTCTTCAAAGATAAAGATAAAAAGAATGAAGTGAAATGCTATGAATGTTGCAAATCCAGTCACATCAAGTTGGATTGCTTCAAATTGAAAAGCAAGAAGAAGTGGGATAAGGAAAAGAAGAAATCACTCAAAGCTACATGGGATGATGATTCCTTAAGTGAAGATGAAGAGGAAGAAGAGGAAGTAATTGCAAATATATGTCTCATGGCTATTAAAGATGATAATAACTCCAAAGAGGTAAGTACTTCATCCTTAAACTTACTTGCATATGATAATGATGTTGATGATGCTTCAGATGAGAATGGCTTGATTGAGCATATGAACCTTAGAATAGAAAAGTATTTCTCTAAGATCAAATTTTATAAGGATAAATGTTCTAAGTTAGAAAAGGATTTTGTATCTTTGAAAAACTCTACACTTGAATTGAAGACCTCAAATGAAAAATTATTGAAATCAATTGATGAAATGACTAAAAACTCACATAGCTTAGAGAAGGTGATCAAGGAAAATAAAATACTAAAATATGAAATAAATGAGTTAAAAGAATTGATTTTAAAATTTCATAAGGGAAAAGAAGCTTTAGATACATTAATCAATAGTCAAAGACCACCCTCCTTGAAATATGGTTTAGGGTTCATTGGCTCATCTAGCACCTCATCTAAGGCACAAACATTTGTTAGAGCTTCTGTAATACAAACATCTAGTGTTGATATTGTGAAGAACACTAATGCATAACCTAAGCCTAAAACTCCTAAAAGGATTATCTTAGGTTCACAAGGCTTTAAAACTAATGTTCCAAGATCAAATCATGCATTCATGTATAAAAGGCATGTACATAAATGCAAAAATGCACAAAAATAATCTCATTCAACATACACTTGCAATTATGTGGATAGTTCATTAAATTTCAATAGGAAAGTGCATAAGTATAGAACATTATTTCAATGCACTTATCGCATGAAATTTGGACACAAGAACACATTTTGCTACACTAGGAAGGGTCATCTCAAGTTAGAGGACCCCTCTACTACTATCCCCCAAGGACCCAATTTTATTTGGGTACCTAAAAAAGATGAACATTGTCATTTTGTAAGTATGCCTAAAATCCACTATCAATGAAAATGTTTGGCTTGTGGATAGTGGATGCTTAAGGCATATGACGGGTAATGCAAAGCTTTTTACAACACTCACTTACACGCATGGAGGTAATGTAACTTTTGGTAATAATGCTAAAGGTAAAAGCATTGATATTGGTTCCATTGGCATGCTTGGTAAGAATATGATTGATAATGTTTGGCTTGTTGATGAATTGAAACATAATTTGCTTAGTATAAGTCCATTATGTGATAAAGGATATGATGTAAGTTTTGACTCTAAAGGATGCAAAGTTATCAATTCAAATGGTAAACTTGTATCTAAAGGAGATAAAATTAGCATCACATATAAAATTGACATGCATTCCAGTAATGCTTTAGAATGCTTGATTACCATTAGTAATGATGCTTGGATATGGCATAAAAGACTAGGACGTGCTAGTATGGATCACTTATGATGCATTAGTAAAGAAGAACTAGTTGATGGTCTCCCTAAAGTAAAATTTAACAAAGATAGGACTTGTGAATCTTGTCAATTTGGTAAGCAACATAAAAGTTCATTCAATTCTAAAAATATTGAAAGCACTTCTAGACCATTAGAACTTATTCACTTAGACTTGTTTGGACCAAATAGATTTGCTAACTTATGTGGTAAGTTATATGCATTTGTACTTGTTGGTGATTACTCAAGGTTTGCATGGGTTAATTTCTTAGCTCAAAAGGATGAAGCCTTTTAAAATATTTGCAAAAAGAGTTCAAAATGAAAAAAATCTATATAATCACATCTATTAGAAGTGATCATGGCAAAGAATTTGAAAATGAGCATTTTGAAAACTTTTGCAATGAGTTTGGTATTTCACATAACTTTTCGGCTCCTAGAACACAACAACAAAATGGTGTGGTTGAAAGGAAAAATAAAATATTGATTGAAATGGCTAGGACAATGCTCAATGAGTATGATTTACCATCTTACTTTTGGGAAGAAGCCGTTAATACCACATGTTATATTTCAAATCGTGTTTACAAAAGGCCTTTGATAAACAAAACTTCTTATGAGCTATAGAATGGGAGAATACCCAAAATTTCATACCTTAGAGTATTTGGATGCAAATGCTTTATATTCAATACCAAGGACAATCATGGAAAATTCTCATCCAAATCGGATAAAGGCTTATTTCTAGGATATTCATCATCTAGCAAAGCATATAAAGTATTTAATAAGAGAACACTAGTAGTTGAAGAATCAATGTATGTTGTTTTTTATGAATCCTCTAAACTTGATCAAATGAAAGGTAGTATTCTTGATTATTTTTTAGGTACATTTGAACAACAAGAAACAATCAATGCTCCGAGGAACAATCTTGATAAACAAGAGGAAGAGTCTCAAGAGCTACCTAAAGATTAGCATTACAAGAAGGATCATCCAAAAGAGCAAATCATTGATGACACCTCAAAGGGAGTAACTACTACTTAGATTCTAATGCAGCTTTTGTTTCTCAAATTGAGCCAAGGCCCATTGAGAAGGCTCTTAGTGATGAATGTTGGGTAATTGCTTTGCAAGATGAACTTAACCAATTTGAGAGAAATAATGTGTGGGAACTTGTTCCTAGACCTAAAAACCATCCAATTATAGGATGTAAATGGGTATATAGGAATAAGCTTGATGAAAATGGTTTCACTACTTAAAACAAAGCTAGATTGGTAGCCAAAGGCTATAACCAAGAGGAAAGCATTGACTATGATGAGACATTTGCCCCCGTAGCTAGATTAGTAGCTATAAGAATATTACTTGCATTTGCATGTCATATGAATTTTAAACTTTTTCAAATGGATGTTAAAATTGCATTTCTAAATGGGTTTATAAATTAGGATGTTTATGAAGAATAACCTCCCAGTTTTAAAGATTATAAATTTTCAAATCATGTTTTTAAACTTACCAAAGGACTATATGGATTGAAACAAGCTCCAAGAGCTTGGTATGATAGACTTAGTGCATATTTTCTTGAAAATGGATTTTCAAAAGGTAAAGTTGACACAACTCTTTTTGTTAAAAAGAAAATGCATAACATTTTGATTGTGCAAATTTATGTTGACGACATTATATTTGGTGCTATTAATGAATCTTTGTGCAAGGAGTTTGCTTCATGTATGACTAGGGAATTTGAAATGAGCATGATGGGTGAACTCAAATTCTTCCTTGGACTATAAATCAAACAATGCAAGGATGGGATCTTCATCAACCAATCTAAGTACACAGAGGACATCTTAAAGAAGTTTGGAATGGATGGTTGCAAATCAAGTAAAACTCCTATGAGCACATCCTTGAAACTTGACAAAGACGAAAGCGGTAAGGTAGTAGATGAGAAGAAATATCAAGGAATTATCAGATCACTACTTTATTTAACCGTTTCTAGACTGGATATAATGTATAGTGTATATTTGTGTGCTAGATTTCAATCTTTTCCTAGGGAATTACATTTAAATGCAACTAAAAGAATTTTGAAATACTTGAGTGGTACATTGCATTTAGGTCTATGGTATCCTAAAAATGCATCATTTGACATTTTAGGTTTTTTTGATGTAGATTTTATCGGTAGCCTATTAGATAGGAAAAGCACCACCAGAGCATGTCATTTTCTTGGTGAATGCTTAGTTTCTTGGTTTAGCAAGAAACAAGTGTCGGTTGCTTTATCTATAATGGAAGTCGAATATGTTGCTGCATGTTTTTGTTACACATAAGTTCTTTGGATGAAACAACAATTGCTTGAATAGGGAAAGCCATTTGATCACATTTCTATTAAATGTGATAACACTAGTGCCATTAATCTATCTAAAAAACCAATCCAACACTCTAGGTCAAAACATATAGACATTAGACATCATTTCTTAAGAGACAATGTTCAAAACCAAAATGTTGTCTTAGAATTCATTGAAACTCAAAACCAACTTGCTGATATCTTTATAAAACCCTTAAATGAAGAAAGGTTAAACTTCATAAAGCAACATTTAGGGATGATAGATGGAAACACCTTAATGTAAGAACTGGAATTGCTTAAGAAACTTATTTTACATGGTCTAAATCTCCAATTTATATCTATTTTTTATCCTATGTTGAAGCCTCTAATTAAAACACACAATTTTCCTAAAAGTCTTCATTTTTTTTTCCTTTGTCAAAAGGGGAGAAGTAAAATTGAAATTGAACAATAAGTTTGAAATTAATTGCCTTAAAAGATCACTTGAACATAAAGCACTTATTAAGGGGGATCAAATCACCTTAACAAACCTAATTTCTCTTAAAGACATTTTGAATTAAATTTAAGTGCCAAAGTCAAAAAGGGGGAGATTGTTAGCCAAATTCTTGGCATGATTAATCTATTTTTTATCTTAGAAAATCAAATTGAATAGCACTAACACTTGTATCATGTTACACTTTGTAGGAAAATAAACTTTGAAGAAATCTTGAAAAGTATAATCAGACCACACAAAGATCGACCAGACTTTTTATACAAATATGAGCAAAATTTTCACATAAAGGTTCACAGTGGAAAGTACTCTCATTTTTTTAGAATACTAAAGAAGTTCGCCTAGACCCTCAAGAAGTCCAACTGCACCATTCGTTGTGAAATGTGGAAATTCTCATAGTACATTTTACGGTCCAAAGTACTCCCATTTTCTCAGAGTACTAGAGAAGTCCTATCGATCCATGGAGAATTTTGACTGGACTTGTGAAGCAGAATTTTTCCAAAACATTCAGTAGAGCTCACGACCAAGGGTACGCATAGAAATTGAACATACGGTCGGACCAGATTCAATCTCGACCAGACTATATAAATATTCTTCAAATCAAAAGTCATTATGTCTCCAATCAGTTAGTGGATAACACGTGGACCAACCATTGAAGGAGCATTAGTTAGATTCTCAAAAGGTATGATCAAACCTTTATTAATCTGACCAGCCTTGTTGAAGTATAACCGAACTAAGACTAGTTTGACCATGAAAATGCTTTGGACAATTATTTAGTGGAAAACAAGAATAAAACATGTTGGCTCCTATCCCAAATGGCTAGTTAAATACTTGAAGGCTATAAATACCTTAAGAAACTTCATTTAAAAAAACATTGTGATTGTAATTGCCAAAACTAAACAACTTTCATTTCCTTGCATCAAAACTTCTTTTGTATTGATTGAGCGTTGGATATGAGCATTAAACACCATCATAAATTTGAATATGAGCTTACAAACACTTAGGTTGTGAGAGTAAGCCTGGAAAAACTCTTGTAAGGGTTGTGAGGATTGATCTCAAACTATTGTTGTAGTTTGGTGTGAGCTAGTGAAAACACCAAGTTAGAGTTAAGCTTGTAAAAACTCAAGTCTGGTGGAACCTTAACAAGATATTAAGGAAGTGGATGTAGGATTGAGGTAAATCTGAACCACTATAACTCTTTGCTTTCTTTCCTCTCTAATCAACTTATTCTTCATCTATATCTTCTTCATCTTTTTCCATTTAAATTTTTAATTTACCATCACTCTTTATATCAACCAATTCACCCACCCCCCCTCCTTTGGTTGTGAGCTTGGGACAACAAAGTCTTATGTTACTTTCAACTTGAATAGCTTAGAAAAGACTTTGGTTTTTCACCAAATTGGAGATAAATCTCTACAGGTAATTAATCTAGCCAAGAAACCTCTATAGCTCTTTTTTTTCAAAGGAGGTTGTGCTTCTATGACTACCTTTGTTTAGTTCTTATCAACTTCCACACCTCTTTGATGCACCAAGGATCCAAAGAATTACTTGCTTGTACACAAAAAAGCATATTTCAATAGGTTCAACTTGAGATTATATGTTTTCATCCCTTTGAAACTCCGTCTCAAGTGCTAAATGTAATATATTTCTTTCTTTGATTTTACCACTATATCGTTAATATAAACTTCCAAGATACTTCCAATCATCTCATGAAAAATTGCATTCATGGTCCTGTGGTAGGTAGCTCTCGTGTTCTTCAGACTTAATGGCATTACCAACTAGTCAAAAGTACCAATTGAACCAGGACATTTTAAGTGGTCTTGGAGACATCTTCTTTAGCAATCATGATCTGATTGTAGCCAGAATATCTGTAATATCCTATAAAAAATAAAAACATAAAAACATAACAAATAAATAAATAAAATATTTAAGGAAAATAAAAAAGAAGAAATAATGGAAAAAGAGAGAGAGTTTGAAAAAAAGAGAAAAGGGAGAGAAAAAGAGAAAAAAGGGGGGAGAGAGAGTGAATAGTGGGAGGTTCAATTTTCTTTTCCAATCTATTGCCATCCGACCATCATTTTTTGATACTTCCGGCACCATTGGAAAGCCCATTGACCCATGAGTCCAACACTACCAAAATCATTGTTGTTCGATGTTGAAATCTCCTTCATTCTTCGTCCAAAGCCAATCAGAGGTATACCACTACAATGAGCTTTTTGATCAATTCTTGGCCTTTTTTGACCTACTTTTCCAACAAAATAGATATTTTTGGAACCCTCTCCTCTTAAGTGTAACATCCTCTGACAATTCTTATATAAAAACTATCAGAGAATGTTATACGATATACTGTCCCCGCTCCAATCAATTCATAGAAAACTCTCTTCATAAATAAAAATTTTCAAATAATAATACAATCTGTATATCACAACACTTATAGGTCCAACATTTAGACCAATTTCCAATATCTCTAATAATCCAAATAGAAATTATACATCAGATAAACATCATAAGTTCATCAAATCAAATAAATAAACAATACATTTCTTTCATGATAATCATTCACTAGAATCTCAAACTTCATTCTCTAAATACATATATCCTTTTATGTTTACAAATTTATATAATCTCTCAAATATTCAAACTAAAGTATATATATACATTTTATAACACAAGATCTTCATCTGTCCAATAGGGAATTTCCTGAGATTTTCAATGTCACTTCTTAACTTGATCCGATTTCCTGATACCTGTGTGTCAGAAAACAATTCTAACACACTAAGCAAAGCTTAGTGGTGCTTGTATGCACATATTTTAGCACTTAATATTAACGAAATATACTTATGAAAATATAGTAATAACACTTAGTTTTAAGAAGTATTTCAATATATGAACTAATTTCAGTAACAAATCAACATACCATGCTGACTACACAAAATAATGGTTGTACCTTTATAAAAGTTATCATGTAATACAATACTTTCGGTATTGTAACTTATCTCATTAAGAATCATTTTATTTAAGACTTGCTTTCTCATTTGATAACATTGTGCACAATACGCTTATTTTGTTTTTCAATAAGTCTTCCTTTTCAAGTTCACATATAGGATCATTTCATTCAATCTATACTTTTCAGCACTTAATTTTTGTACTATACTTTGGAGCACTTTGTATCTCACATCATTATATACACTTTTAATCATTTGATTAATTCAATACATTGAGCATAACATTTCCATTTAGTGCATTAGAACGTTCACTTGTAAACATTAATATATATATTAACAATCACTTGTACATTGTAACACAGTAATTCAATTTCAAGTAATTGAATTCTATTATTATTTTACATTTCTTTCGTTAGTCACAACTATCACGTTCACATGTATTTTCAATTAAATATCTTCATTTATTATGCCCATACATACTAAATTTAGATCATAGGTTTGGATAACATGTTAGTGTAGCAATCTGAATGCCATCTCTCAAGAATTTATAATGGCAATCATGCCCACTATCACTAATAACACAATGTGTCCATTAATGGCACGAGATGCCCACTATCACTGTGGCTATCTTTCCTCTGGTTAGCCATTCAATCCAAAGATAGATATAAATTTAGTATGATTTGGGCCATTCATTAATTTTGATGAACACTACATTGTTTATATCATTTCATTGGTACTATACACTTATCAACATTTGGTAGGATATATATGTGTGTCACTTATCTAACGTTTATCACTCATTTTCATACGTTTAACACATCAACACAAAAGTATGGACTATACACATATTAGTTTCATGTCATTGATTAACACTAACTTGTTTATATCATTTCATTAGTACATTACTCTTATCAACATTTAGTATGATATATATTTGTCACTTATCTAAAGTTTTTCACTCTTGTTCATACGTTTAACACATACACATGAATTCTCAGCACAAAAGTATGAAACATCAACATATTATCCTCATACTATGCCCTTATATTACAAAATACAAGCCAAAAATATTATTTAGGTGCCCCACGGCCGTGGCATCTCAACCCCACGCCCGTGGGATCCCAAATGAATCTGTAAAATAAGTTTGAAACCCCCACGGTCATAGCCTTTAAGGGCCACGGTCATGGCATTTAGAACTGCTCTATTTTATCGAAACTTTTAAAGAAACAGTCTCGCTTTTAATCCCACAGTCGTGGCCCTCATTTGCCATGACCGTGGCATTGATTTTGGGTCTGTTTTCGAAGTAATTCTTCTTCCAACAATTTCAACTTTAATGCCACGCCTATGGCACCTATAAGCCACGCCCGTAGCATCCCAAACACATGTATTTTGCACTTTTAACTTCATTAAACACACACATATTGAAGATATAAGAAAATAATGTATCAAACTCAATATTTTGACATAAACAGAATTCATATCAAATATGTTACTACAACTTCACTTAATCAAACTTTCATCCATTTCATATGGATAAAAACAACATCAAACCCTTCAATTCTCATAAAGGTTGAGTTAAGATTCAAACCTAACATATAAAGATTATTTTTCACTCAACAATCCATTTAATCAATATAAAGAATAGATTAGTAAAACTCATACAAATTCATAGCACATACCTCTTCAAACTCTTCTTTCTCTTTCTTTTTCTCTCTTTCCTTTTGATTACTTATTGATAATCTTGCCTTTTCTAGCTTATTCTTCTAACAATCTATACATATATTTAATTTATTCTTAATCCTTGATGGATTTGATGAAAGGAAGAAGAAATAAGTGAAGATGGTGATGATGGCGTGGAAGATGGAGAGGAAATCAGAAATTTCCACACACATACACATATACATATATATATATATATAATATTTTTAATCTAGTGAGGGAATGCTCATAATAAATATGGTGCACCCTCATTCTTAGCCGTTGATTTTAAATCAAGTTTTAATCTCGTAAAATAGTAAAAATAATATTTTCAGTGAAGTTTTAAGATATACAATTTACTATTCTTTACGTATAGCATTTATCCACAATACTTTTGTCACTATACACTATCATTTTTTTAATATGAGTTAAAACGTCCCTGTTTAACATCTTGACCATTACATTAAGCTTCATTTTAGTATATCATTTGAAAATTTTAGATCACTTTTAGTTTTGCTTGAAACTAGGCTTCGCAATACTATTTTGGTGAGAAAAAATAAAAAAAAATAAATATAAATAATATGTATAATAAATAATAGTTAAAAAATTAAAATTTTGTTGTTTAGGATATATATTAATTAAAACTAATTAATTAATTAAATTATAATATATGGAATTAATTTATATACATATATATTTAGATTAAAATATATATAATTTATGATTTACATTATGATATAAAATTTATGATTGGCATTAAATTTTTATTTACCAAAATATACAAATTTATTTAATTGATTTTAAATATATATATATATATATGTGTGTGTGTGTGTGTGTGTGTGCGCGCGCGCATATGTATAAAGCTTTTGACAGGGTGTCATGGGATTTTTTACAGGCAGTGCTTAATAAGTTTGGTTTTTCAGGGCTTGTTATTCAGCTGATTATCAGGAACATTACTTCTAATCGCCTTTCTGTTCTGGTTAATGGGGTGTGCTATGGGTTTTTTCAACCAACTCGGGGAGTTAAGCAGGGTGATCCGTTGTCTCCACTTTTGTTTATCTTGGCTTCTGAAGCATTCTCTTGGGGTCTTACTGCTTTGATTTATCAAGGGAAAATTACTCCATACAAAACTAATAGGCACTATCCTGTTGTTTCTCATCTTGCTTTTGCAGATGATCTGTTAGTTTTTATAAATGGGGATGCGAGGTCAATTAAAAATTTCTCTCGGTTCTTGACTTCTTACTAGATTACCTCGGGAAAACTTGTGAATTTTGACAAAAGTGCTTTTTATTGCTCAGACAAGGCTAGTAATGCTACCATTAAGAAGTATGAGGACCTGCTTTCTATTAAAAGAAGCTCTTTGCCTTTCACCTATCTTGGTGCGCCAATTTACCATGGCATAAACCGTGCTTCTCACTGCAAGGATCTTCTTAAAAAAATTGATGTTAAACTTCAAGGTTGGTTGAAGAAATTTCTTACTCCAGGTGGTCGTCTTGTTCTCATTCGTCATGTCCTGAGTTCAATTCCCCTTCATACGATGGGAGCCATGCTCTTGCCTAAATCCATAATTGCAATTATTGAAAGGCGATTTGCAAAGTTTTTCTGGAGTGGCAATTCAGCTGAACTAAAGCATCATTGGGTTAGATACACTGGATTTTTATTCCCTACTTCGGAAGGGGGTTTGGGAATTCGTTCCACAGCAGCTATTCAAGATGCGTACTCCATTAAACAATTATGGATTTATTTGTCGAAGGATTCCTTGTGGGCTACTTTCATGCATCGAAAATATCATCGACAGGGCAACATGAGCTACATCCAAACGGATTCATGTGCCTGGAAGCATATTTGCCATACATATTCGGCTTATGCGGACAACTTTGAGGTAACTGATAATTCTGTTGTTTGGAAAGAGAGTGGTAATGGACAGTTTACTTTCTCTTCGGCCTATAATCTGGTTCGTCCAAAGAGAAGCACAACTATATCACGGCAAACTTTGTGGGATTCTGTAGTTCCATTGAAGCTTTCAGTCCTATCTTGGAAAATTCTTCATAATGCACTACCACTACCAGGTATGTTACAGCGTTTGGGTATCTCCCTTGCATCTATCTGCCCCTTTTGTTTGGCGGCCTCAGCTTCTGTTGACCATATTTTTTATAGCTGCGTTCCTATAAGGAAGATCTGGAAATATTATGCTACTTCACTCCTTCCTCTTCGGCATGGAGGTTCAGAGACTCTATCTTTAGGGCAAGAACTCTCAATCTGGTGGCTTAATGCAGGTAAGTCAGTTAAGGGAAGGCTTTGTAAACTGGTTCCCCAGGTTATTCTCTATAATACATGGAATGCTTATTGTCGTTGTGTTTGGGGCTCTGAGAAATTCTTTCCCCACAGTGTTGAACTACAAATTTACAAGTTCATTTTCAGTTGGGGAGTAGCTCATGCGGGAGATCGTTTCGCCGCCCCTCTTTCGTGTTTTACAAATCATTTGCCTTCTGTTTTTGGGCGTCGGAAGTCACGTCCTAAGTTGGTTGCATGGAGTAAGCCCCCTAATCATTATTTTAAACTAAATGTTGATGCCTCATTTTCTTTGCATATTGTTTCCGGAGGCACTGTCCTTCGTGACTCAGAAAGCTATGTTATCGCTGCTGGAGCTTTCTTAATCAAGGCGAGGAACGTTTTGGAGGCTGAATTGACAGCCTTGGTTCATGCGCTTGAATGGGTGAATGCAGCTGGCTATGCTTCTGTTCAGGTGGAGGTAGATTCTTTGGAGCTAGTTCAGTTGATGTCTTCGGTCTCTGATGTGTCACCGCAATTTAAGAGAGCAAGGGCTCTTTTGTCTTCAAATTTTCACTCAATTTCTCATGTTCATAGGGAGGCAAATCAAGTTGCACATTTTTGAGCCTATTACAGTAGATTGAATGGTGTTTCTAGGTGGTTTTTATCTTTTAACTCTTTGCCAAATTACATTAAAGTGGTTGTTTTGACTGATAGTATGGGTCTTCCATACATTAGATTTAATTAATAATATCTGCGGTGGTTCCGTCCACCTTTACCAAAAAAAAAAAGAAATTGATTAACAAATTGAGATTATTATTTATGAATAAATTGAGTTGATGGTTAAATATTAAATAAGTAAATTGATTATATGATTTTAAATAATTAATTAACATAGTTAATGCATTGCGTTAAATTTTATAAAGCTAATACTTTTGTGATTATAATAATCAAATTATTATTATTATTTAATTTTAAACTTAATATAGATTATTATATTTGAATTTCAGGTAATTAAGTAATTATTTTATAATAAGAATTAATCAAATAATATTAATATATAAGTAAATAATATTTTTAATATTTTTAATTTCTAATATTATTTGTTTTATTATAAATGATATTGGAAACTAAGGCAAAGTATTGTAAAGTAAACAAATTGTATATTACTATTACTATTATCAATATTTTAAACATATAACAAAATAAGAAGATTTAAGTAATTAATATTAATATTATTTTAATAAATTCCTCATTATGTTATATTATTATTATTATAAATATATTTTTGGAAACTAAGTTAAATAAGATTTAAATATATATATATATATGTATGTATGTATTATTATTATTTTTAAATAGAAGACAAATGTGAAAATGTATTTTCTTAAAATACCAAAGATTGGATAAATAATATTAAAGTTCAATTAAATAAATTTATTATTAATATTATCTTTATTATCATTATTAAAATTATTAAAACAAATAAATTAAATAATGTATCATTATATTTTAAATAATTACCATTGCTTAGTTAATAAAATTCGATGAGTTGTTGTTGTATATGTTGATGGATTGGTTGTGATAATACTCATTAGAATATTTTGAAATTTTGGGAAGAGATCGATTTACGTCGAAATTCTACCGAAATTCCATTAGAACTTTAGGAATCATTCCTTACGTATTCCATTCATTTCATAGTAGTTTAATGATTATAGGTAATACCTTAGTTAATAGTTAATATTATATATGTCTTATGTGTGGATCCAATTGACAAGGCAGATCATAGAAGTGGTCCAGTTGGCTAGATAATTTGAGCTATTGATTAAGGTGAGTGGATAATTATATAATATCAAAATTTTATTAAATTATATATATTTTTGTTTTGTTAAAATTGTTTTATGATAAAAATCAATTTATAAAGAAATTTGAAAGGAGAAACTCTTATTTATGAACATATTATAAATGGGAACAAATAATGGTACATTGGTGTTTGAATTATGGTATAATAATTGATTATTGATACAGCCGAATAAATGCTTCAAATACACTCATTATTTGTTTTCTAATAGAGGCACCTGTGATGACGAGGTGTTAGATGAATTGACGAATTTTGTTCATGATACTGTCTTTGGGATAGCGCTTGGTATATATATAGCCTTTGGGGTGTATATCAGATGGTCGCCTTCTGGGGGCAGCTCTGCATATATATATATGACTATGATTATTTATTATTGGGCTGTTAGCGTAATATTACGCCTATGATGTTAGGATTTGCCCTTAGGCTGCAAATAAATATATATTTGTTAGTGCCTAAGGTGTTATGTTATCCATAGACTATATATTTTAAGTGTATGAAGATGTATGTTAAATTTTATAATGAATTTATTTAGCAACATTATGATAAGTAAGAATGATATTTATGCAGTTGTAAGAATTTTATATTAGTAAGTATATGAAAAAAACCTTGTTTGTTCACCTTTTGTTATATAATTATCTTCTCACTGAGTAGTTGTACTCACCCCATTCATTTTTAACATTTTTAGATTCAATTGGAGAATAGTTTAGTATAATTCCTCTACTTTACTTTCCATCTGAATATAGAAAGTGGTTGGGCCAATATAAAAGTCTTGTAGTTAGATTTCATTGAGATGGTTGTGTGCATTTTGATGATTAATGATATGGATGTATTTATGAGATAAGAATGATAATTTTCAATAATATAAAGATGATGTAGATATTATATACCCTTAGTTATGTGTATTTCAGTGTGACGAAATATTCAAGATATAAATGGATATTTTATAGCAGATTTATTATTAAAGAAATTCTTAAGTTATAAGGAAGGCTTTGTCTAAGCACAGGTTAAGCCTACCCTAACTCGAGAAGTCGAGGTGTGACAATATCCATCCATGAATGATAACAATTCATCTCTGGTTCTAGAATCTATAAGCATGTTAGCCACAGGCATTACATATACATATTTTGGAGTAGGAGGGTTGAGATCCCTAAAATCCACATATACCCTTAGCTTTATATTCTTTTTAACCACTAGAACAATATTGTGCATCCAACAAGAATATCTAGCTGGCCTAATAAATTTTGCCCTCAGGAGTTTCTCTATTTCTTTCTTAACCTTCACTTTCACGTCTTTAGACATTCTCCTGGGTGGTTGTTGATATGGTCTGCATCAAGGCTTATAGGCAGGTGGTGTTCTACCATCCTCTTGTTTAACTCAAGCATGTCTTCATAGCTCTAAGTAAAGCAATATTTAAATTCCCTCAATAAGTCTATGAGTTTCTCTTTTAACTCTTCTTTTAGTAAGGAGTTGATGTAAGTTACCTTAGATTCCTCCTCCGAACCCAAATTAACTTTTTTTTTAATGGATCTAGGGTATTTGGCTGAACAATTTCAAATTTGCTTGGTTCCTACTCTAGGTCATCCATCTAAATTTCCTCAATATCCGACTCTTGTTCTTATTCAAATATCATCTCAGCTTCACGAGTCTCTAACTCCTCTAGTTCTTCACACATCTACTGCATATAGCAATTCCATATGGTGGCTAAAGCTACTGCCTTACCTTCAAGGGTTCTTCTAATCATCTATCTCCTCAATGATAAGATATCTTGCTTTCCTAAAAGCCATTATTATAGTAGGTTTGAGGATAACTTTTGACTAATCAAGGATTTACTTCTGTTCTTGATATGACATATAAACTTCTCTTGGGTTTCCATTTTTCTTTTTTCTCTTTGAAACAAATGGGTCCAAAGCCTTTGTCATAATACCTAGCCTTTATATAGTCTGAAGAAGTCGAGAAAGGCCTATCTTCAACCCAAATTGTTTCTACTTCACTCCCTGTCCAACATAGAAGAACTTGGTTAAGGAATGATAGGACACAAGAATTGACATGAATATAATCCCTTCCTAATAAGGCATTATAACTTGGTGATGAATTCACCATAAAAATGTAGCCATTGACGTTAGGCTTCTTACAGATATCTGGATTAGTAGGGTCCCTATGGCCAGAGTGACTTGCCATGTGAAAGCAGATATAGTGACATCTATAGCTATCAAGTCTTCCTTATATTTCCCAAGAATTCTCAACATTTTATAGGGCATAATGTTGACAGTAGAGTCATTTTCCACCTATACTATGGAAATCATCTGACCATTTAAATCTACTTTCACATATTATGACTTGATATGCTTCATCATCCCAATAAAAGGTTTTCAAACACTACTCTTTTAGCTTTATTCGGTCTAGTGGCTTCAATAGTAATACCTCCATAAGAATCATCCTCCAAAGTCAACTGTGGAGCTAGCCCTCAAGCTGGTTCCACCTCTATCATAGCTTCTTGGGGTTTTCTTTGTGGCATAAAGTCTAAAGGGAGCAACAACTCAATTTTCAATCAATACAATGAAATATGGCTCTTTCCCATTAAGAATCCTCCCCTAAGGATTTTCTTGTCTTCAAATAGATTGGATTCCTCATCTTCCATAGCTTGCCTTCCAAATTTTGAATCGGATTTGGGGGTGTCCTCTGTTGTAGGTCTAAACTCTTCTTTTGAAAGATGTTTCTCGTAACTTTCCTCTTCTCATCTTTTCTCTTTAGGTTTCTTTCTTCTTTCTATAGCTTTTTTTCCTTAGCAATCATCTCTCTTGGGTTCTTGTTAGAAGTTGTGAAAACTTTTTGTGTTAAACCCTGTGAGACTAATTTCTTATCATAATGAATCTATCCTCTGTGTGGGCTTACTCCACTCGCTTAAAATGCATCTCTTTTATGTTTTTCCTTCAAACAAATAATTTTCGAGGCAAATGTTTATTTAGAATCCAAGCTTTCTACCCTCTACATTTAGCTTTAATCCCTAACTCCTTCTTGTTTCTCTCCTATTTATTTACATCATGAGTGACTTTAAGTCAAATGTTGTATCATTCACTGGGGAAATCAATGGAAATGGATCTATATCCACTAGCATGGCCACTTTGTTTTGAGGGAGTTTTAATATTCCATCGCTTGTGCCTGAGGAATGGCAACCATTTGCCTTTGTTGTGTGATGGCATGCCAGAGGATTGTAGGGTTCTCAACCATTGATGACTACTCTAAATTCTAATCAAACAAAAGTTTTAAGTTCTATACAAAACCTAAAATAAAACAAAGTGCTTAAGCGCCCCTGTACAGTTCCCTTGAATCTTATAAAGATGGTTAGCAACAAAAGAGGAAATAAACTAATTGAGGAATAAATTGTGTCTTAATATAAATAAGCAACCATATGAATTTAAATTAAAATGGGCAAATCAAATCCTTAGCAATGGCTATGTGAGAATTAAACCAACTATACACTATGAGAAAGCTAATGTAAACAGTGAGTAACAAAACTGAAATATAAACTACTTATTAAGGAATTGCATAAATGTTGATAATCAAACTAAATATGCTATCCAAAAAGTGAAACAAATGCTATCTTCACAAAGAAAAATACTAATAAACGAACTTGAATGATCAAAAACTATGTAATTAGAATAGCAGAAACTACTTAAACTAAAGAACTGAATATATTGTATGCCTTATAATTGACGAGATTAGATAAATGTGCAGTAAAATAAAATAATGAAACTAACAACTTTAAGGAACTAAGTTAGAGCTAATGTAGAACTTAAAGAATCTAATATTACGTACTTCAAAGATAGTTGTTTGTTATGTAAATATTGTTTACTCAACCTAATTGCTTATAACAAACTTAAGGCATACAATACAAATAAAAAATACTTATAGGGGATACTAGACAAAGGAGTTGAATAAAAGAACTTATGAAACTATAGCAAGCAAATTGAAAATTACGAGAGACAATGAAACTACTTAGAACCCATAGAATTTGGAAAACAATGATTGAAACTAAACTAAAGCTACTGACTACTTGACTGAATTTGAAGAAAAATTGCTTTTTAATTTGTTTTTTGTGTTTTTTTTATTTGATTGGTTCTCCTCCTAGATTTTGAATTCTTCCTTTTATATCTAATTTTGTTCCAATTTTGTTGGATTATGGCTTGTTCTCTACTCCATGATCTTCACATATTCCACTTTTTTATCCTCCAAACTTGTGTCATAAGAGATGGGCTGTCTTTGGGTGATGGCCTTCAAATGTGCTAGATTGGTAATTGCCCAGGTTCTTTGACATTTTTAGTTGGTGCTTCTCCAACTATCTTCCTTACATGGAGTTCCTCATTAGACTAGTTCCTTAGACTTCTTACTCAAGCCAAGTTTCCTTCAAGAGTCATTCATCAAACTTCTTTTTTCCTAACTCCTCACATCCAGGACCAGATTTGGCTTTCTTGGTGCAAACAATTGCCCCCGCATACTTTTAGTTCTTGAAGAACCATAGATATGTATGTACAAACCTCTATCTCAACCATGGCACCCCTTCGTCCCAAAGTCCAGTTTAGTTAGTTCAAGAAGCATTTCTAGAAAGAAGACAAACAACACACTGAGGTTGTACTTAAGGAAGCTTTCAGTTGCAAATTTCCTAATGCTTCTAATTTTCAAATGTTTCCTCCCATTGGTGAAGCTTATCAAATTGTATTCTTTCCCCCCACTTTCACGCTTCCATCTATTAGTCCATTCTCGTTTGCTGTGAATCCTTTTCAAGTTTTAAATTCTTCAAATCCTAATCTGTCATCCAGTATGAATTTGAATTTTGAAGCCCCCCTTATGTAATCCTTATATGTCTGAAGTGGCTAAACCTATAATGTTTGAAAATTTTATTCATTGACTTTTTGAATCATGCCAAAATGGGGTTATCTATAATGTAGAGAGTGACTCGGGTATTCATAATAGATGAAAAATAGGGTTAGTTTAGTCTTAAAAAGTTAAAAATTAAATTCAGATATGGATTTAATCAGTATTTCTGCAAAAAAAAAAAATCTTTATGTGGTAAAAACTTATAAAAATGCCCTTTTAACCCTAGAATTGAATTTTAATTGAGATTAGGATGTGAAATATGGATAATAGAGTTTTAAAATAATTAAAAATTATTTTTACAATTTTTATAGAATTAAAAGTTGGATTTAAAAATAAATTAAGAAAGTAGGTTCACCAAAGTTACGGTGATCATGCCTTATATAAATAAAATCCTAATAATATATATATATATATATAATAAATATCAATTTTTCTTCAATTTATGGTGATGATTTTAGGGTTTTGAAATGAGAAGTAGAAGAAAAATTGAGGAATAGAGAGGAAGAACTACTTTGAAAATAGGTTTGTGCTTGTGTATTAATAGTTTGCTATTATTTAATTTTTTTTAATGCTTATGGAAGCTAAATGAACCATATTAATTGAACTAATTGCGAAGTGTCTATTATCCATATTTTTAGACTAACTAGAAAGGTTTGAAAATTATGAAATTTTATTTGAGAGTTTATCTATGTGTTAGCAGATTGTGTATAAAATTTCATAAGTTTTAAAGATGATTTATTGTAAAATTAAAATAGAAGAACACAAGTTGTCATGACTATGCCAATAGAGCTAGAATTTTAAGGTTTAAGAAACTCAATTGGAAACTATAGTAAAATAACCCAAAAAAATTTGAAATTTTACAAATAAGATCATAGACATGTTTAAGATATATGGTTAAAATTTCATAAAATTTAATAAAGGTGTAATTATAAAAATAAAATTAAAAAATGAAACTACCAGAATAGTGGCCGTAAAACCAAAATATGTAATGTTAAGTAAACATAATTTAAAAACAACATAAATGAGCATATAAAATTCTAAAAATTTAGATAAACGTTACTATATATGTTAGAAAAAATGTGCTAAATTTTTATAAAGTTTTGATACTCAAATAAAATTGAAAAATGGGTAATACCAGTAAAGTTATTGTAAAAACAAAATATGTAAATTTGGGAAACAAAATTTTTAAACATAATAAAGTAGCTCTAAAAAAATATGAAACTTTAAATATATATATATATATATGTGTGTGTGTGTGTGTGCCTAAGACTTATGTTTAAATCTGTACAATTTTTAATGGAGATTTAGTAATAAAAAAGTTTAAGGTTTTAAAATTAAAATGATTGTTTAAAAAATGTTATATGTTTGAAATACAATGTGTTTAAGTCTAATTTAATAAGTATTAAAGTGCCTATCATATTGATGAAAAATCTAGTTATCAGATTGAATGGCTAGCTAAAAAGGGTGGACATCCATAGCGTTATTGGGCACTTTGTGCCATTATGTGACACTTTGTGTTTCTGGTGGTAATGGACACTCGTGCAATTAGTGGATACGTTGTGTTATTTGTGATAATGAGTCTTTGATGCCATCAGTGGGCCATTGGCCATATTCTCTACAGTAGTCATTTACTTGCCATTAGTGGCTCATTATCCGAATATAGGATTTTAAAGTCAGTATATGAGGGCAAAAGAATAAAATGAGATTTAATGAAAATGAACATTTTATAATGTAAGTATCTGCAAACTTGGGTGAAAAATATGAAAGTATTACAAAACTTTATCTTTGTTAATAATGTTTTAATCACTAGCTATAAAATGAATATACTTTTATTGTAGTTAATAATATTTTAACAACTAACTACAAAGTGATTATTATCTTTTAAAGTTAATTTGAATTTTAAAGCTTATTATGAATTGGATAAGTAATTTGAATTCAATTAATTAAATTAATTATTAATTTACTTTATGATTAAAGTGGAAATTTTATTTTCATTTGCTATTATAAATATTTTGTTTATGTTATAATTTTGGCAAATTATGAGTATGCAAGCACCACTAGTGTAATATCCTAAAGTATACCCTAAAAGTGTTGGGGTTACTGTTGTATTTGGATTCAATGTGTGTATTGAAGGAAAGAGAAAAGAAGAAGAAAGTCAAAAGGAATTGTGTGTGGTGGAGATTTAATGGTATAATTGTTATTATTGTTATTATTATTGTTATTGTTATTATTATTATTATTATTATTGTTATTATTATTATTATTATATATATATATAAGATAAGAACGAAGGAAGGAAGGATGGAGAACCTTCCTTCTTCCTCTTCTTCTGTTTCTTCTTCGTGGACAAGAGAGCACGAGAGAGAGAGAGAGAGATTGATCTTCATCAAATTTCTTAAGGATTTTAAGAGTATTGAAGATGGAGATGAAGATTTGGCAAGCTATACAAGTAAGTACACATTTCTTGAATGAATTTTATTGATTATACATATATATAAGTATATACCTTCTTGTGTGGTTTTCTTTTGGATTGAGGTTATGTTGGGTATGATTGGTGTGTAAAATGATGATAACAAGAGATTGAAGTATGTAAATGTGTGGAATTGATATCTAAGTGATGATGAGTTGAGAAAATTGTGAGGAAAATGATGAAATGTTGAATTAGAGTTTGGTTTAGATGAATTTCGAAGTGTTTGGTCTTTGAATTATTGAAGGACACGGCCAAGTTATGGGAGACACGGCCAAGTTAGGGCAAAATTGGTCGTGTTGGATGAGTTTTGGAGAGACACGGCCACTGGCTTGGCCGTGTCCCTTGCCTGTGTTTGCTACTGTCTGATTTGTGTTGAGAGACACGGCCGTGTCCCTTGCCCGTGTTTGGTACTGGATTGTTGTGTTGAGAGACACGGCCACTGGCTTGGCCGTGTCCATTGCCCGTGTTTGCTACTGCTTGAATTGGTGTTGAGTGACACGGCCACAAGCTTGGCCGTGTCCCTTGGGCGTGTTGGCTACTGGATATTTATATTGGGAGACACGGCCACAAGCTTGGCCGTGTCCCTTGAGGGTGTTTGCAATTGTGTTTGTTATTTGGTCTTCAAACATTGTTGGATCTTCAAATGTCTTTTGTACCTAAACACACTTAAAACAATAATGATTCAACCAAATGTATATGGAAGATTCTAAGTCCTTGAATAAGGTAAATGGTTATGTATGAATATATCAATGATAATATAGGAAATGTGGAAGATATATTGATCAATATGATTTGATGATAGTTTTAATACTATATGAACCATGTGATGTCTTATGCATTGTGAACCTTGTGAATTGTAATGTGGTATGTGAATAATGTAAATTGTGATGTTATATCAATGATGCTATATATATATATAATGTGAAGGATATGATGAAGTAATTGATTATGTATAATTGAATAATGAAATCATACAACATGATTTGAGACATGATATGATGATTTAAATGAGACATGAAGCCATTGTGATTGGCTATGATGATACTAATGAGATGATTGAGGCATGGTTGCCTATTATGATTGTGAAATATGAAGCCATGAGTGTTGGCTATAATGATGAGAATGAAATGAATTGAGAAAGAAATGTATAAAGTTATAAATGGAATGATGTTGTGTCTAATATGTTGATTCAAGTTTCAGAGTTCTGCATTTGGCGACATGCCTATGAATTATAGTAACAGTCTTGCCGGGTTGAGGATCTCTTCAATTTGAATTGAATTGAGGTCCAAGAGACTGGGTCTGTTACGTTATGGAAATTGTGAATATGAGATATATGAATGGTAACAGTCTTGCCGGGTTGAGGATCTCCTCAAGCATGTTGAGTTGATGGTCCAAGAGACTGGGTCTGTTACACTATCCATGGATAGAGGTATATATATGATGCCTAAGGGCTTGATGATTATGATTAGAGACCAAAGCAGTAACTCTGAACTTTGAATAACATATTAGTGTCTTTTGGGCCCGAGTCTGTCTTTGTTTTCAATGTGATATGCAAATGATGAAATATATGAGCAATGAGATCTATGCTTGTCTTTGTGTAATGTGAGTCATGAATTGTAACATGATTGATAAATGAGATCTATGAATGCTTTTGATGGAAATGTATTTCATGATTAATGAATTGTGAATAAAATGATGTTATGATGTAATAAGTGTATTGATATATTGAAAGTGAATATGGCTTGAGGAGTTTTGTTGAGATATGAGCTTATGAAAATGTTGTGTGATATGTAAAGTGTATGTGAATGTGGAATTTGTGATAATTGTTTCCATGGAAGTTTGGATATGCCAAATAAGGGTGATTTGTTGAAATGATGTTTATGCATATGTATATGAGATAAAAATGGTAGATATTATGTTGTGAATAATTTATATAAATATGTGTATAATTTCTGAGATTAGTAGGAATATATGAAGAATGTTTTGAGAAACGAAAAATGGGATAAGCGAATAATAGAACATAATGCTAAAAACATGAGGTATGAATATTTTGTAAAGTATATTTTAATGTTTATTTGTCTTACTAAGCTTTCAAGCTTAGTGCGGTTATGTAATCGTGCAGGTATTTATGTGGATGATCTGGATGCCTAGTTGCTATGCCACGAGAAGGGTAAGAGTGTCTCGAGACCAACTAGAAGGTGATGCATACATGTATGATTTTAATTATGTTTTATTTTTTATAACAATAATGATTCTTATAAATGTTTCTTAAATTAATATAATATTGCTTGACCTTGGATAAAGATTTTTAAATAGAAACTAGAAGTGACATTCTTATACTTTATATACGCATTGTATGTATACTAAGTATATGTATAGTGCTTATATAGAGTATGGGGTGTTACAACTAGGCAATTACTTAGCATGTTAGATTTATTTTTGACACGCTGATCTGACGAGAAGATTAGATCCAGAAGAGTGAAACTTTAGAGCTTCCAATCAACTGCATCAGAGAAAGTGTTTTATGAAAATCTATGTACAATATATTTTGTTCAGTTCACATAGCAATATTTGAATTTTAAGTGACAATTGTATAATTATGGGTAGTTAGAAATTTTATATACATTTTGCATGAGTTATATATTATAAGTTTGCTTGAAGTATGACTTTATAATATATTATGATAAATATGGAAAATGTCTAATATGAAAATACATTAGTAAAAGTATAGATGATTGAAATAGATTATGGATGATTGTTGGAGAGTTATTGATATTGGAGTTGAGAGTGAATGTGAAGAATATTGGAAGTGTTTTTCTTCTCTAGGTTGTGTTTTGATTGGAGAAGATTTGGTAGTGTCAAAATTATAGGGTAGACTTTGTCGATATTTTTATTGATATTAGATTTAATTTTTATTTAAAATTAAATGTATAAGTATAAAGGAATTGTATGACATCCATTGTTAATTCTTAATAGGATTGTCTAGGGGTGTTACATTTAGTGGTATCAGCGGCCGGTTTAGGCTATTGAGGTAAGGAGTTAGGGGAAAAAGTGAAATACAACTGTCAGTGCCATGTGAACTATAAAATTAAATAAGTATTCCGATGCAGTTGATCTTTAAATGCTTACAAGTATAGGATGGCCTCTAAATCTCATTAAGCAATGAAGGAAGAAACTACATCCTCACGCAGTCAGGCAAGTGTGGGGAACTATAGAAGATTTGCTTGGCTTAGTTGGATATTATAGAAGATTTGTGTGGGGATTCTCTAAGATAGGACTTCCTCTGACTAAATTGCTTAGAAAGGAAACTAAATTTAAGTGGGATAATCAATGTCAAGCAAATCCAGATAAAGATTATGTGATCAATAGTGATGCTTCTCATCAGGGACTTAGTTGTGTATTGATGAAGGAAGGCAAAGTAATTGTATATGCTTCTAGGAAATTCAAATCACACTAATTAAATTATCTCACACATGATTTAGAGCTTGCAGCCATTGTATTTGCTCTAAAAATTTGGCGGTAGTCCTTGTATGGTGAAAGATCTTATATTTATACTGATCATAAAAGCTTGAAATATCTGCCCACCCAAAAAAAGCTTAAGGCAAAGAAGATGGATGGAATTAATCAAAGATTATGACTGTATCATTGATTACCATCCTGAAAAAGCTAATGTGGTGGCTGATGCTCTAAGTCGAAAGACTTTGGCAGGTAATAAGTTTATATGTTATAAATAAAACATAATATATATGTTATATAACTAAAAATAATATAATATGTTATGTTGATAGAATTGAAAATTGAACAAACCCTTAAGCAAAAAGTCATAGAGGCCTAGCAAAGGAACCAAAAGTTGCTAGAAGTGATGGAACAAGTATGCAAAGGTGAAAAAATCAAATTATGTTATTTTCAAAGATGGTAGTTTATACTTCAAGAATCGACTTTATGTTCCCGATGTAAAGGAGTTAAAGGAGAGCATACTTAGAGACGCTTACAATACCAACTATAATGTGCATCCAAGAAGCAACAAGATGTATTAAGATCTACAACCTTTCTATTGGTAGCCTGGTATGAAGCAAGACATTACTGAGTATGTAACTAGATGCTTAGTATGTTAGTAGGTCAAAGCAGAACACCAAGTACTATCAGGTATTTTGCAACCTATCACAATACCAGAGTGGAAATGGGATAGAGTCACCATGAATTTTGTGACTGGACTTTCGAACACCCTAAAGAAGCATGATGCAATTTGGGTGATTGTTGACATGTTAACCAAGTTAGCTCATTTTCTTCCAATTAGAACTGATTATTCATTAGATAGACTTGCAGAACTGTATGCAAATGAGATATTTAGGCTTCTTGGAGTGTCGAGTCTATCATATCAAATAGAGACCCACACTTTAATTTAAAATTTTAGGAGAGTTTCCAGAAAGCATTAGGTACTCGACTCTAGTTCAGCACTACATTCCATCCATAGACTGATGATACAAGTACTTGAAGATATGCTTAGAAGTTGTGTTATTGAATTTGAACGTAGTTGGAATAGACATCTACCGTTGGTAGAATTTGCTTATAATAACAGTTACTAGACAAGTATTGGTATAGCATCATATGAAGCATTGTATGGAAGTAAATGTAGAACTCCACTCTATTGGATAGAATTAAGTAAAAGTAAGTTTGTAGGACCTGATTTCATCAGACAAAGTGAAGCTCTTAAAGGATCGGCTGAAAGCAGTGGATTGACAAAAGTCCTATACAGATTTGAAAAGTAAGGACATCGAATAAAACAGGGGGGATAAAGTATTCTTTAAACTGTCACCATGGAAGAAAGTTCTCTGCTTTGACAAGAAAGGAAAACTAAGTCATAGGTTTATTAGACCATACGAGATCCTTGAACGTGTAGGTTCGGTAGCCTATTGACTAGACTTGCCTCCAGAACTAGCCAAGATACATATTGTATTCCATGTATCGATGCTTGGACCCCTCACATGTGATACGAGTAGAATCCATTGACATATAGCCAAATCTAAGTTATGAAGAAGTACCGGTGGCAATTTTAGCTTAAGAAATCAAAGAATTACGGAACAAAAGCATTCCTCTAGTAAAAGTATTATGGAGGAACCACTCGACTGACGAAGCCATGTGGGAAAGTGAAGAGATAATAAGGCAATAATACCCTCAACTATTTCAAACATCTTAAAAAGGTAAATTTTGAGGACAAAATTTCTTAAGAGGGAGAGAGTTGTAATGCTTGAAATTCTTAAACATTGACTTTTTGAATCATGTCAATATAGGGTTATGTATAATGTAGAGAGTGACTCGGGTATTCATAATTGATAAAAAAATATGGTTGTTTCAGTCTTAAAAAGTTAAAAATTAAATTCAGATTTGAATTTAATCGGTATTTCTGCAAAAGAATCTTCAAGTGGTAAAAACTTACAAAATGCCCTTTTAACCCTAGAATTGAATTTTAATTGAGATTAGGATGTGAAATATGGATAATAGAGCTTTAAAATAATTAAAAAATAATTTTTACAATTTTTATAGAATTAAAAGTTGGATTTAGAAATAAATTAAGAAAGTGGGTGCACCGAAGTTATAGTGAGCATGCCTTATTTAAATAAAACCCTAATAATATATATATAAATAAATAAATAAATATTAAAATTTCTTCTTCTTCTCATTTCAAAACTGACCTAGTCATCCACCATAGCCAAAATGTTCATTTCTTCTTCATCTTCCATCAAACGTAAGTAGAAAATTAAGGAAAATTCATATCTAACACAAAATTTTAGTAGAATTCATTAGAAGAAGTGAAAAACCCTAAAATCATCACCATAAAATCAAGAAAAATTGGGGAATAGAGAGGAAGAGCTACTTTGAAAAAAGGTTTGTGCTTGTGTATTAATAGTTTGCTATTATTTAATTTTCTTTTGATTTTTAATGCTTATGGAAGCTAGATGAATCATTTTAATTGAATTAATTGTGAAGTGTCTATTATCCATATTTTTAGACTAACCTAGAAGGGTTTAAAAATTATAAAATTTTATTTTAGATTTTACTATGTGTTATTAGATTGTGTATAAAATTTCATAATTTTTAAAAATAATTTGTTGTAAAATTAAAATAGAAGAACAAAAGTTGTCATGACTATGCCAGAAGAGCTAGAATTTGAAGGTTTGAGAAACTCAATTGGAAATCATAGTAAAATAACCCAAAAAATTTTGAAATTTTACATATATGATCATATATATGTTTAAGATATATGTTAAAATTTCATAAATTTTAATAAAGGTTTAATTATAAAAATAAAATTAAAAAGTGAAACTGCCATAATAGTGGCTGTAAAACCAGAATCTGTAATATTAAGTAAACATACTTTAAAAATAAGGTAAATGAGCATATAAAATTCTGAAAATTTAGATAAACGTTATTATATATGTTTGTGTTATATGGTAAAAATTTCATGAATTTTTTTAAAGTTTTGACACCCAAATAAATTTGGAAAATGGTTACTACCAGTAAAGTTATTGTAAAAATAGAATATATAAATTTGGGAAACAATATTTTTAAACATATGAAACTTTAAATATATGCATATGTATGTGCCTACGACTTATGTTTAAATATGTACAATTTTTAATGGAGATTTAGTACTAAGAAGTTTAAGGTTTTAAAATTAAAATGATTGTTTAAAATATGTTATATGTTTGAAATACAATGTGTTAAAGTTTAATTTAATAAGTATTAAAGTGCCCATCATAATGATGAAAAACCTAGTTATCGGATTGAATGGCTTCCCGGAAGGAATGGACATCCATATTGTTATTGGGCACTTTGTGCAATTATTGGAGAGTTTGTGTTTCTGGTGGTAATGGGCACTCATGCCATTAGTGGATACTTTGTGTTATTTGTGATAATGAATGTTTGATGCCATCAGTGGGCCTTTGGACATATTCTCTACAATGGTCATTTACTTCCCATTAGTGACCCATTATCTGAATCTAGGATTTTAAAGTCAGTATATGAGGGCAAAAGAATAAAATTAGATTTAATGAAAATGAACATTTTATCATGTAAGTATCTGCAAAATTGTGTGAAAAATATGAATGTATTACGGAACTTTTATCTTTGTTAATAATGTTTTAATCACTAGCTATCAAATGAATATTCTTTTATCATAGTTAATAATATTTTAACAACTAACTGCAAAGTGATTATTCTCTTTTAAAGTTAATTTGAATTTTGAAGCTTATTATGAATTGGGTAAGTAATTTGAATTCAATTAATTAAATTAATTATTAATTTAATCTATGATTAAAGTGGAAATTAATTATTTTGTGTATGTTATAATTTTGCAAATTATGTGTATGCAAGCACCACTAGGCAATTGTTTAATTTGTTAGATTTATTTTTGATGCGTAGATCAGACGAGAAGATTAGATCCAGAATAGTTAAACTTTAGAGCTTCCAATCAACTGCATCAGAGAAGGTGTTTTATGAAGATCTATGTATAATATATTTTGTTCAGTTCACATAGCAGTATTTGAATTTTAAGTGAATGTTGTACAATTATTGGTAGGTAGAAATTTTATACACTTTGTTGTATGAGTTATAAATTATAAGTTTGCTTGAAGTATGACTTTATAATATATTATGATAAATTTAGAACATGTCTAATATAAAAATACATTAGTAAAAGTACAGTTGTTTGAAATAGATTATGGATGATTGTTGGAGAGTTATTGGTATTGGAATTGAGATTAAATGTGAAGAATATTAGGAGTATTTTTCTTCTGCAGGTTGTATTTTGATTGGAGAAGGTTTGGCAGTGTCAAAATTATAGGGGAGACTCTATCAAAATTTTCTTTGATATTAGATTTTGTTTTTATTTAAAATTAAATGTATAAATATAGGCATTGTATGACATCCCTTGATAATTCTTAACAGGATTGTCTAGGGGTGTTACAAAACCCAAGACTGCTCCCTCAACCAATCACTTAATTGATTTCCACGTTGGCCCAAATCTGAACACATTTCTCTCTTCCAAACCGAGTCTATTAATTTTATCAAAGGACTCCTCAATACTCTACGCCATTGCTTCCTTGCTCCATAAATAATATCCCAAACTCTTCATTCTTCTGTCTAGCAACTCAAACCCTAAGCTCTCCTAAGCATAATTTCTCTATTCTAGCTTGTCCTTTCCATAAAAAATCTTCTCCTCTCATGATTCTGATGGCCTCCTCCTCATCTGCATGATTGAGCCCAGCTGAGCTAATGATGCTTTAGGTAATTTCATTATCTCACTTTTCCTACTTGGTCATTCCTTACCCCTAAATGGTGCCTTTCCTTAAGTCTTGCAAGGTGATTCCATGAATGATTTCCCTGCGTCACCACTCCCTGGATCACAACGCTTCAAGTAATACTCAAGTTTTCCTTTTCTCTATTTGATGAACTCTTTTTTCTATGTTAACTTGCTCTTATTTTATGCATTGATCTGGACATCTTTTCGATTGAGAATTCACTTTCAAATGTTCACTTCACCATCGAGCCTTTTTCAGAGCCTCGTGCCACTATGCCTACCTTAGAAGCACCTCCCTCCTTCAAGTATTTAGAGCAACCGGGCTCATTTACTAAGGTTTGGCTAAAAGGCAATATAGATTATATAGGTAGAGCACACACCCCCATTTTTCTTTACTTTGGAGAAAACTGGGTATTCTCCAATTAATTCAATAGAGTCAGAAAGCAATGACCTATCAAAGCAATTTGCTAAGCACTGCTTTCCACTTTTGGTCTCCTCTTACCAACACCTTCATTTCCTCTTTTGGCTATATGTTAATAACATTGCTGGACGTGTTTTATCTCGCTAGCCTTTTTGTTATCAGTGAATAAGCTACATTTTTTATCGATCTTAAGAATCTGGACTTATTGGTGGTGAAGACTTCATCAATAGAGCAAGCCTCTTTTAGCTAGGTTGTTAAGATTAGGTGTTTCCTCAAGCCCACCTTCTACTAAAGAGCATGTCAAGTTCCTCTAGGTTCTCATTTACAAGTACCTCCTCTGCCCTACCATTGGCAAACCAATGATAGAGTATCTCGACCTAGCTCGAGCCACGATTACTGGTCGAGTGTTTGCTTTAAGCATTATTTTCCTCAAGCTTGTCTATTCTACCATGCGAAGATGCCAATCCTCAGGTAAAATCCATGGTTGTTTATGACTAGTGCAACTTTGGCTATTCATTTGTTTCCTAGAGATTAGGTCCTCCATGCCTTCCTAATGATTAACCTCGTTCCTTGGCTCATACCTAATGGACTGCGATTTCCAACTAGCCCCTCCAATTTTGTTCGACTAGTTTTTAGCCACTTAAAAGCATTCTCCCAGGTTTTTGTGGCCTTTTCATGTCTTGGACTCAATACCCTTCTGGTTGAAGAACTTCGAGTCTCTTTACTTTGAAGAGATCTAACTCCATCTATTTTATATTTTTACTTCTCCACAACTTTTGTTTGTTGGTGATTCCTCATTCCTTAAGAGCCAATTTGCCATTAATTCCTTTAGAGGAGCTTGCAATTTGGGGTGACCCCTAGTGTCCCTACCATGGGTTTTTATGATCATGTTGCCTCCCAACCCATGGCCATTTGATGTTGTAAAGGAAGCTATGTGAAGTCAATCTCACATGCAATCTTATGTTTCCCCAGTGACTGTTGATGGAGCATCCAGTTTTTAATTCTAGTGGAAACACTTATATCATAACATAGCTCCTTCCATTTGTAAGTCTCTTTCGTTTATCATCCTTTTGGGTTCCATTTGATGTAGTTAATTGTTCCCTTACATAGGATACGTTTCCTTGTCTTCTTCACCAAAAAATAGTAAGTGTATGCAGTCAAGACTCCTACGCCTATCCCTAAGAAAGCTCGATCAATTGTCAAGAAAAGGAAATATTCTTCAAGCTTGCTTGCCATAAGGAAGTCTACCCGGGTACCACTAAAGTCCAAATTCACCAACATTGTTGATGATCCTATTTTAGTCAAAGAAGCCCAAACTAGAGTTGGCTCAAGTACATTTCTTTACTCTTCCATTTATATTTTTATTCCTTGGCACTAAATGGTCTTTTCATAAACCACTCCTCAAGCAACCTATCTCCCTAAAGTCATCCCATTTCATATTTTTATTCATCCACTCTTGTTGCCTCCTAGAAAATTGCCTCGGATGTTCTCACAATATTTAAGGAGGGAGACTTATCTGATGGGAAATCCTCTACCAAGAGTAGAGCTAATTCTAAAGAAAGAGAGTTTGTAAGATGAGCATCTACTAGGGAACTCATGATCTATGGATGCTGATATAGAGACTAGTGAGGCATAATTTAAGGAAACAATCATGGATGTAACTACTCATTCTAAACCCCAGGTAAGAATTAGTTACTAGTCTTGTTTTCTTTAATTCATGACCTGACTTTTGCATTGCAAGCATTGGTGTGGACTTTTAAGGTAGAAACCATGAATTTGCTAGACTTATCTTTCTTGGAGCAACTTACCGACCTAGTTCCTCAAGTGCCTATCACTGTGAACCAAGTGGAGATTGAGGTCACCAAAGCTCATGTGAAGCAATTGCTGAGTCTAGATGCCACTCTACTTAGTAACCTACAAAGGAACTCTATCCTATCCTTATGGTCATATCTTCAGGCCACTTGCATTGATATTTTAAAGTGTAAAGCTCTGTCACAATAAATGGCCATTCTCACCAAGTTGTTCTCTGATATGAAGAAATCATCCTCAATTGAGCATGACTTATCTAGTAAGATTAAGGACCTCAAGCAAAATATAAGGAAGCCTTTTCATTCTTCTTTTGTAAGCTTAACTACTGTATCCCAAAAGTGCTCTAAATTTGATGCCATTTTAAACAAATTTTAGTAATCCCTCAAGACCCTTGAGAATCTAAAGGCAAAGCAAAAGGACTTGCTAGTAGAAGGCCGACACTTGAATGCTAAACTGACTTCTCAGAGGAACCGATTAGATGGTTTAAAGCATCTAATTAAGGCTGAGAAGGATCAAATAGCTGGCTAGGTCTAGGAATTGAGCAATGCTAGGAGTATTGACTTATAATTCCGCTCAACTTGGAAATAAATTAAAGACTTTGGCTTTTGAATCCTTTTGAATTCATTTTTGAATCTGAACAATTTATTTTTTGTTTCTGTTTGGTATTCTAGATAGTTTTAAACTTTTTCCTTGAATTGGCTCTATTTTTGTGATATGGATGGAATTTTTTCTTATGTTAATGAATGTCTAAAATGATAATCTTTAGAAAAATATGAGTCGGCCAAATGGCTATGGCTTTGTTTTATTACATGCTCCTCATCTTTATAGGAGAAGTGGCCTCAAGGCATACTTATATGGCCATTATTTTAGTCTCAACCTATTAGTTTCCCTTGAGCTCCCACATCATGGGAAAATATGTCTTTAAGTACTTCTCATTGATGAATCACTTGTGAGGCTCTCCTTTGAGGCTTGATAAGCAGTATGAGTTATTTTTTAAAACCTTGAACACCTTGAATGGTCCCTTCCAGTTTGGGGACCATTTTCCTTGTTCTCTGTCCTTTGTACCCAGAGGTAATATTACTTTCCAAACTATCTCCTCTTCCTCAAAACTTTTCTTCTTCACTCTCCTATCATATGCTTTGGCAACTTTTCTTTTTCTTTAGGCAATCAACTGATTCAATGCCTGTAGCCTCTCTTCGTCAACATCTTCAAGTTCATGGCCATTTCCTCTGAGTATTCTTTAGGAGTTAACCCGTTCTAACTTGTAATCCTCAAAGATGGAATGACTATCTCAAGGGGTAATATTTCATCAGGATAATAGGTAAAATCAAATGGTGAAGTCTCTGTTGCACTTCTCTTTGAAGTTTGGTATGGCCATAATGCTTTTGAGAGAAACTAGTGCCATTCCCTGTGGTTGTCCTCAAGCATCTTTTTGAGATTTCCAATTAAGATTTTGGTGTTGACTTTGTGCTATTGCAATGCTACCACAAGTGCACGGGTCACGCAATTAATAAAGTAGTGAGTAAGATATCGTTCCACTAGGGACAAGGCCAATTACTAGTGTAAATTTCAATTGATGTTTAGCAATCAATAATTCTTGTGATGATTAAAATAAAAACAACAAATTTCCTAATAAATTAAATTAAGGAAAGATTGAGTATTATGAAAAAAGAATTGATGATAAAGACACTATTCAGATATTGAAACCCCCTAGCTATAAAGAGTATTTGTGAATATTAATTCAATTAAATCAAATAATAGAGCTAAATTAGCATTTCTCTAAATTAGATCAAAACCTCTCTCGAGTGAATTAATCCCTAATCCCTAAGTAGAATGCTAGGAATCTCTTCTCAAGCATAATTAAATAGATCATGCAATAGGAACCAGGAATTATAAACCAAAGGATATTGTAAGTCTATCTTTAGCACTCCAATCAACCCTCAACTCCAATGAGAATTATGTTCATATCAAGCTTTCTCAAGTCAATAATATGAAAATTGCAACCAATCAATAAGCATGTTATTATCAATTGGAAATAAATAATTAAGAATCATAGGAATAGACAACCCAATTGAATGATTTAATCAAATAAAAACTATTCAATCCATACAATAAAGCTAGGGTTCATTAATATCTAGATAGAAATAATTTAGCTCATATTCATAACTAGAAAACCAGAACAAAAGAAATAAGCAAAAGAATTCAAACAATCCATGATGAATGATTTGTGTTTCTTCATTTCAATCCTTGATTCTTAAATTAGATCTTGTCTAAATTGGATCTTCACCTCTAACCTCAATTGCTAAACTCTCTCTTTCTTAAAGAAGCCACCTCTAAGTGATAAAAACTAGATCCCGAATTCGCACTTCAATTTAGATTTTATAATATAGAGATTTAGCTTGACACGGCCGTGTCTCTGGACATGTCAATAATATTTTTTTCAGCATTGATGACATGGGCAATGACATGGCCAAGCTACTAGACATGTCATAGCTACTATACTACAGAATTATGGACACGGGCAGTGACATGTGCATGTCATTGGGCGTGTCAAAGTTTTGTAAGGTGGGAGAACGACATGGTCATTGACACAGGCGTGTTACTTGAAAATTTTTCCCAAAGTAGCTCTTTTTCTTGTCTTTCATTCGTGATTTCGGCCTAAATGACCATAAGGCATCAAAGTGTAAAAGATTATAGAATTCAACCCTAACAAGCACTTGAACAAACAAATTAAAGTCAATTTGACAATAAATATACCAAGGAATAGGGGCAAAAATATAATCAATTATATACTTATTAAATTTCTCCACACCTGAGTTTTTGCTTGTCCTCAAGCAAACTAAATCACTATAATAAGCAGGAATGAAAGACCCCTCTATATCCAAAAAAGAAAGAAAAGTTTTACAATACTCGAATCAGAAAACCCAACATTCTCAACCAAAAACCAATTCTCAAATATGACAGCTAAATTAAGAAGTTTCAAAACAAAAATTTTACAGATCTAGAATTTAAAAATCCAGAGTTAAAAGACTGAGCATAAAATTCCAATAACTCAAAAGTTTTGACAAAGTAAGAAAGTGTAAATTTTCTCTTAAGTTCTTTGACTTGCTTGAACCATTTGCTTGAAGGTAAATATTTGTGATGCCGACCCCCGGTTACTCAGTTAGAATCACCATTCAAATGGCTACTAGCACTATTCATAATTCTGACTCCTTCGTTTCAATTAAAGAGTTAAAATCAGCGGAATATGGACAAATTTTCAAAGCTCCTTATGCAAATATCTCTCTTTTTTTTATTATTTATATATATTATTTATTTGTATTTATTTTTTTTAAGAATGCTCAAGTGGTCAGGATCTTAAGATACTAAATATATCCTACTAAGTTCGACTCAAGTATCTAAAGAATTCAAGTATCTAGTATACTAAGGTTTCAAACTTCAAGTGTGTAATTCTCATCAATCAACTTTCTAATTATGACTATTACATTCGGTCCTTAGCAATTGTTTAAGAAAGCCGAGTCAGCCTCAACAAGATATTATCATTATGTAAATTAAAAATTAATTTAATATAAAGATGAACCATTTGAATTCATACTATTATTGCAATCTAGTTTACTTGAATCCAAAAAATAAGTTAAAAAAATTGGATGAGACTAATGAATTAAATGATATTAATGAAATTAATAACAATAAAACTCAATCTAAGAAGGTACCTCTTCTCTCCCCAACACTTAAGATGCACATTATCCCCAATGTGTGTAAAATAAGAAAAACAACAAAAGAGAGACATAACTACACTGTCATGTCTATAAATCGATAAATATGAATTTGGTCCCAAAAGTGTTGCGATGTCGAATTAGCTACAGAACAAAGACTGGCATTGCAAAATTGTGAAGATTCATGTATATATAAGAAGTTAGAAAGAAATAAATACAGAAATAAAATAAAATAAAATAAAATAATGGGCTAGTCATCCATGGATGCAACATCCTCACTGCTGGCACTGGTATCATCACCGGTATCGTCATTCGAAACATCTACTCATAACACTGAGGGCTGATATGGTGGAGGAGGTGGGTGCGAAGGGTTGAACCCCTGAGACCTCCAAAACTTAAGCATGGACTGCTCCAGCCATTGCCTTCTCAATATCTCGTGATCCAATTGTGCTTGAAAGGACGAGTAGTGTTGCTCCATGGAACACTGGATATGGTCCTGCTGAATCAATAATTTATTCTAATTCAACTATATATTTCTTATTTTACCTTCTATCATGCATATCTGCTACTCAAAATTAATGGGTTTCCTCTCATCATCTCACTCAATATCAACAGAATGACGCCAGTCTCTAAAGGTAGGGCCTAGAGTAAAGGATGGGCCAGTTGAGGAAGAAGGTCTCGCAGTGGTGGACGGACTAGGGAAGTCTGTCGGTGGAGGTGGTGGTATGTCAGAAGTGGGAGTAGGAGGAACTGGCTCAGAATCCTTAGGTGGTGCCTGCAACTCTACCACCTTCTCCCGGTTCAATCATTTTAAAGTGTCCATGCATAAAAGTTTGGGGAGCCCATCCAGAGTCATCGGGAGGCATCCATCCAACACACCCAAACTGCAAGCCAGTCTTATGACATATATGCCACCATGTAAGTTATCCGATGCCCCTTTCTTGGACTACTTGTAGAAGAAATGCATGGTAGCATGAGCTATGTTGCATCAGATTTTCTGAACTATGCAATTCAAGAAAAATAACTCCCTCATACTACTAAGTCGAGCCGCAATAGTGTGAACCAACAGATATTATACCACTCGGCAAGGAAAGGATTTAAAATTTAAGGCTTTGGATACCTTAGGCTCATACTTGGCTGCATTCGAAGCTAATGTGCTCTAAACCTTGAGAGGAATAACATCGTACTCCGCAAAGTCTACCTCGGAGTTAAGATACTCAATAGTCTGCATCTCCTCCACATTAAATAAACCTAAATGAGTGACAAGTTCATTGATCTTAATGTGGAATCACTGCCCTCCCAACCAAAACTTCATTGTCGGCTTGATAATTGAGATCTTGTTCTTGTTAAACTGGAAAGTGCAGTAGAATTTTAGTGTTAATTCTCTATATGAAGGCTCATTGATGAAAAAGATTTGTTCCCATCTCGATTGGTTTATCAATTCCTGGATCTTGGCCGTGATATTAGTTTGTTCCATAGCACCCTAATCCAGAACTCTAGGAGATGACTAGTCCTTATTCCTTAATAATTCAAACTGCTTCCTTTCTAGTGAATTTGAGAACCGAATGCACTTATGGCTGGCCATAAATTTAGAGATTGGATGTCTAGTGGGTTGGCTTGAGCTGCCTTCCCCTCTAGCTCTTTTGGTGGGTAACTTCGAAGCTAGTTTACGAGGACCCATGATCTGCATAATAAACAAGACCATTAAAAAAAACAGCAGCAATACGAAAAACATGGGATAGTGTTACTGAAATACCGACATTATAACATCATAGCATTCAACATACTCTAACAAAAAGAATGCCAATTATGCCAAATCAACAACAACAATAGAATCCACAAAAAGAAACTAAATTGATGCATCCAACAATCATGAAATACCAAATGTAGCACTTTAGTTCTATTCTCTAAAGCCCAGCAAGTTAAAACAAAGAAATTGCTAAAGGGGTGCATGAATAACTTATGAATAATGTATAAACCTACTTAACATAGACCTAGCCTATGAATTCCCAAAAATATTACAAGTAAAGCACAATAATTCTTTAAGAGCTGGGGTTAAACCCCAGAATCCCTGAGAATCTCTAATAAAATCACAAGAAATCCTGAAGGAATTTCAAAGGAAACAAAACAAAATTGCAAGAGAAGGTGCGTACCTAATATGGGTGGAGAATGTGACCAAATAAAAGGAAAAGGCACATAAATCCTCTCCAAGCCATGGAATGGGAGTTGAAATCCCCTCTAGGATGAGTGGGTGTGTGATTTCGAGTGTGAGAGTATAAAAATTTTGAGAGAAAATCGACAAAGAGGGAGAGAGAAAAGAGGAAATTATGTTTAATTCAAAATCGGGTATTTCTTAAAAATACATGGACACGCCCATGAACACAGTCGTGTCTATGGGCATGGCATAACTACGGGGATTTAAATAACAAGACACATCTAGTGACATGGACATGTCATTAAGCGTGTTGATGCTACTGGGACTCCTTAAATTTTAGTTAAAATTCCCGTGTCCATGGACGTGTTTTAGCCACTGGAATACAATTTAAATGACACATCCCATGATACGGGCGTGTCACTGGGTGTGTTGTAGCTACTGAAGTGCAATCTAAATAACACATCCAGTGACACAAGCGTGTTGTAGCTACTGTCTCAAGAAATGAATGACACCCCCAGTTTGACATGAGCATGTCCAAAAACAAGCTTAAGTTGCCCCTCACAATACTCAGTCAAATTTCCAACAAAAGAACATTTTCCTCTACACATTCAAATGAACTTATAATAACACACCTCCAATCAATGAGAGAAGAAATAAAAAATCAAACAAACAAACTAAAAACATGAAAATTAAAGAAACATATATTAAAACAAATAAAATGGTGGGTTGTCTCCCACCCAACACTTCTTCAATGCCGTGTTAGATGGATGTTCAGAAGTAGTTTATCCCTAGTCTTGGAGGTATAAAACATCCTTCAACTCATTCAATTCTCCCCCTAAGTATAATTTGAGCCTTTGGCCATTCACCTTAAAATCTCCTTTTTTCGGATGAGTAATTTCAATCGTTCCATAGGGAAAAACTTCCTTGAACATGAAAGGACTATACCATTGAGATTTTAACTTACCTGGAAAAAGTCAAAGCCTCGAATTATACAATAATATCTGATCTCTGGCTTGAAACTCTTTCCATTCCTTAATGCGAGCATCATGCCATCTCTTAGTTCGCTCCATATACATCCTCGCATTATTGTAAGCTTGTAATCTCCATTCATCCAGCTCATTGACTTGTAATTTCCTCTTTTCACCTGTATTAGCCAGATCAAGGTTAATCTATTTTATAGCCCAATAAGCATTATGTTCAATTTCTATAGGTAAATGGCAAGCCTTTCTATATACTAGCCTAAATGGAGTAGTACCCAAATGAGTTTTGAATGTTGTCCTAAAGGCCCATAGAGCATTGTCTAATTTTTTAGACCAATCCTTTCAGGATCACTCTACAGTTTTCTCTGAATTCTTTTTATCTCCCTATTTGTGTTCTCTACCTGGCCACTAGTTTGAGGGTGTTAAGGAGTAGAAAACCTATATGTAATGCCTAGCCTTTTAAAAACTTTCTCAAGCTGAGCGTTACAAAAATGAGTACCCCTATCACTTATAATCGCTTTTGGCGTACCAAATCAAGAAAATAATTTTTTTTAAAAACCTCATCACTACCCTAGCATCATTCATTGCTAAAGCTTGGGCCTCAGGCCATTTAGAGACATAACCTATATCTACGAGAATATATTTGTTACCAAAGAAACTAGGAAATGGTCCCATAAAGTCGATGCCCCATACATCAAAGACTTTACAAACTAGAATTCCATTATGGGGCATCTCATCATGAAATGAGATATTTCCAGTTCTTTGGCAACAATCGCAACATTTCACAAAGTCATAGCTATCCCTAAATAAAGTTGGCCAATAAAATCCTAATTCTAATACCTTTTGAGCAATTCTATTGGCTTCCATATGACCACCAGCTGGTCCGGTGTGCCGGTGTGGCAATGACAAAGAATATTCATTATTTTGAGCCATGCCATGCAATGCTAGATCATGTGGTCCTTACATAACTTAAACAAAAAGGGATCCCCACAAAAGTAATATTTTAAATAAAAAAAGAATTTATTCTTTTCTTAATAAGTTAGATCCTGAGGGAGTTCCCTAACAACTAAGTAATTAGCAAAATATGGAAACCAAGGCATTTCAAAGTTTGAACTACTTACCTTACTTACCATGGCATACAGCTACTCATCGGGGAAATGATCATTAATGCCTCCTTCTTCAAACCTCTCCAAGGTTAGGTTCTCCAAGCGAGAAAGGTGATCTGCTACAAGATTTTCAGCTCCTTTTTTATCTTGAATCTTTATGCCAAATTCCTACAATAACAAAATCCATCGAATTAGCCTAAGCTTTGCATCAGTTTTTGCAAATAAATGCCACAAAGTCAAATGGTCCATATAAACGATCACTTTTGACAAGATCAGGTATGATCTAAACTTGTCAAAGGTAAAAACCACAGCTAGTAATTTTTTCTCTGTAGTTGTGTACATGGCCTGAGTTGTATTTAGAGTCTTGCTTGCATAATAGATGGTCTAAAATACTTCTCCCTACATTGACCCAAGACTGCCCCCGCTGTGAAATCACTCGCATCACATATCAATTCAAAAGGTAAATTCCAATTGGGAGCTACCATGATTGGAGCATGGATCATTTTTTTCTTAAGAGTTATGAAAGCTCTTAGACACTCCTCATCAAATGCAAAATCAACATCCTTCTCAAGGAGTCTTGTTAGAGGGCGAGGTATCTTAGAAAAATCTTGTATGAACCTCCGATAGAAGCCCGCATGTCCTAAAAACTTCTAATGGCCTTGACTGGTGTGGGTGGCGGAAATTTCTCAATGGTTTCCACCTTAGCCTAGTCTACCTCAATACCCTTGCTTGAAATCTTATGCCCCAACATGATTCCCTCTTGAACCATGAAATGAAATTTTTCCCAATGAAGCACAAGGTTCGTTTCCTTGCACCTTGCCAACACCCTCTTAATGTTTTCCAAACATCCTTTGAATGAGCTACCATAAACTGAGAAATCATTCATGAACACCTTCATAATATCCTCAATCAACTCATCAAAGATTGCCACCATGCACAGTTGAAAAGTTGCAGGGGCATTACATAATCTGAATGGCATTCTTCAAAATGCGAATGTCCCATATGGACAGGTGAATATAGTTTTCTCTTGGTCTTCCAGGGCAATAGGAATTTGAAAGTAGCCTGAAAGACCGTCCAAAAAAGAGTAGTATTCATTCCCAGATAACCTCTCCAACATTTGATCAATGAAGGCCAATAGGAAATGGTCCTTCCTAGTTGCATCATTCAACTTTCGGTAGTTGATGCAAACCCTCCAGTCGGTAATCGTTCTTGTTGGAATTAGCTCATTATTTTCATTGGGAACCATCATCATTGCTTCTTTCTTTGGTATTACTTGAACTGGGCTTACCCACGAGCTATCCAAAATCGAATATATAATTCCCGCATCAAGTAGTTTGATCACTTCAACTTTCACTACATCCTTCATCTTTAGGTTTAGTCTTCGCTATGGTTGCACCACCGGCTTGATTTCATTCTCCATCAGTATCTTGTGAGTGCAATAGGATGGACTGATACCCTTGATGTTTGCTATCTTCCAAGCTATGACTTTTTTATGCTTTTGTAACAACTTGATGAGCTTCACCTTTTACTTAGAAGATAGGTGGGAACTCAGAATTATGGGTAATTTATTTTCCTCTGCCAGGAATCCATACTCAAGGTGATCTCGAAAGGTCTTGAGTTGCAAGTTGGGTGGATTGATCACAGATGGTTTTAGCTTCTTTTCTTTCGGCATCTCAATGGTTTCGTATGCCCGACACTTGAATGATTTGCTTGCTTCAAGATAAGCAAGCTGCTCCATTGCTTCTTGATCCTCAACATAATCCTGCATTAAACACAACTCAAGGGACTCCTTGGAAATAGTGTTAGTAACAAAATTTACGGTTTCATGCTCAATAATATCATTGCATGAATCCGCCTCATCTAGTGTAAGTGGGTGCTTCATAGCATAATGTATATGAAAAATAACCTTCTCTCTTCCCACTCTCAAAGTCAACATGCCATCATGGACATCAATAAGGGCATGAGTTGTATTTAAAAATGGCCTACCAAGGATAAGCGAAATATTCGCGTCCTCATCTATATTAATGACAACAAATCATTGGGAAAAATGAAATCCCCAACTTTTACCAACACATCCTCTATAATACTACGTGGGTGGATTACTGATTTATCAGCAAGTTGAATGGTCATAAGTGTTGGTTTAGGTTCTCCGACACCTAACTCTTTAAACATCTTGTAGGGCATAACACTTATGCTAGCCCCCAAATCAGCCAATACACTTTTAACTTCAAGATTACCTATCAAATATGGAATAGTAAAACTACTAGGATCTTTTAATTTCTTAGGTAACCTCTTTTGCAAAATTGCCGAACTCTTTTTTGAAAACTGCACCAAAGATACTTCTTCAGGTTTCCTTTTATTAGAAAGGAGATCTTTCAAAAATTTAGCATATTTGGGCATTTGCGAAAAGCTTCGGCAAATGGAATATTAATGTGCAATTGTTTAAAGAGTTCAAGAAACTTACCAAACTGAACATCCATCTTGTCCTTGTTCAACCTTGCTGGATATGGCACTCGAGGTCGGTATTGTTTCACTATTGGGCTGGGCTCTTATGGTTGGTTCTCTTTCTTATTTTTCTATTGCAGCCTTCTCTCCCGAAGTGATAGTAGGATCATCTTCTTTTTCTTTTTCTTGTTCCTCAGCCTCTTCCTCAATCACTTCTTCTCTTTCCTCAGCCACACCACCATTAATTTCCTTTCCACTCTTCAGAATGATTGCCTTTAGCTGCTACTTCGGGTTTGCCTCAGTATTGCTAGGTAAACTCCCTTGTGGTTTTTCACTGAGTAACTTGGCAATTTGCCCCACTTGGTTTTCCAAATTGTGAATAGAGGCTTGCTGATTTCTAAGGGTGGTTTTAGTTGATTGAAATCTATTTTTGAAGCTGCTATGAACTTCTCCAAAATGTCCTTTAAATTGCTCTTTCTTTGAGGAGTAGCTTGTTGGTGTTAATGCTGCTGAAATCTAGGGGGAGGTCTTGAATTGTTCGGATTATTTTAGAAGAAATTAGGATGATTTATCTACCTCAGATTATATGTGTTGCTGTAGGGGTTGTTTTGTTGTTGCCTTGGCATATTCCCAACAAAATCCACCTGCTCCTATCTAGCAAACATATTGCTGCTTTGGCAATCTTGACTTTTATGTCCACCCCCACACCGTTCACAAGATATAACCTACATTAATTTCCCTAAAGATGAGGCTAATGAATCAATCTTTTTGTTCATTGTCTCTAATTGTGCTGTCAAAGCCACCATAGGATCCAATTGATGTAAACCAGTGACTATCGGTTTTCCTTGTTCTCTTAGCTTGCCACTTATAATTGGCAAGGGCCATATCTTCAATCAAATCTCTTGCTTGTTCAGGTGTCTTGTTATTTATGGTACCCCCAGTTGTTGCATTAATGGATTTCTTACTTCCATAGTTCAATCCATTGTAGAAAGTTTGAATATGAAGCCATAGTGGAAGCCCATGACGAGGACACCTTCTCAATACATCTTTAAACCTCTCCCAAGCATCATAAAGGGTCTCACCATCTTTCTGAAGGAAGGATGAGATATCATTCCTCAACTAGGTGGTCATGGAAGGTGGGAAGTATTTTTCTAAGAATTTCTCTACCAACTGACCCCATTGGTGAAAGTGCCTGGGGGAAAAGATTTAAGCCATTTCTTTGGTTGGTGTCTAAGTGAAAATGGGAACAACCTCAGCCTAATTACATCATCTGAGATATTATTTATCTTGAATGTGTCACATATCTCCAGAAAATTCTCAAGATATGCATTAGGATCTTCATCTGGGAACCCATCAAACTGGCAAGTCTGCTGCACCATTTGAATTACATTCGGCTTTATCTCAAAGTTGTTTGTAGCAACTATCAGCCTCCGTAGGCTAGAATCAGCCCCATTGAGAGTGGGCTTAGCATAGTCCTGCATTGTTCTTGGCTTATTCCTGCCATTGATTCAAGTTCTTCTTCTGAGCTTGAGTCTTCCAGGTTTTTTTATGTTTCTGCCACAACTATTTCCCTTCCTTCCTTTCGCTTTCTCCTAAATGTTTTCTCTAGCTCTTGATCTAATTCAAGTAAATGGGAAGAGCTAGCTCGGGTAATAAACAGAAAAAAGTACTTAAAATGATAGTCAATAAGCAAGAACCAATGTTAAAAACAAATAAATTAAAAGTTAAATCAATAATCTTAATTATATTACTAATATTGAAAATTGTTGTCCCCGGCAACAGTGTCAAAAACTTGGTGTTGACTTTGTGCTATTGCAATGCTACCGCAAGTGTATAGGTCACGCAAGTAATAAAGTAGTGAGTAAGATATCATTCCACTAGGGACAAGGCCAATTACTAGTGCAAATTTCAATTGTTGCTTAGTAATCCAATAATTCTTGTGATGAATAAAATAAAAATAACAAATTTCCTAATAAATTAAATTAAGAAAAGTTTGAGAATTGTGCAAAAAGAATTGATGATAAAGACACTATCCAGATATTGAATCTCCCTAGTTATAAAGAGTATTTATGAATATTAATTCAATTAAATCAAATAATAGAACTAAATTGGCATTCCTCTAAATTAGACCAAAACCTCTCTCGAGTGAATTAATCCCTAACCACTAAGTCGAATGTTAGGAATCTCTTCTCAAGCATAATTAAATAGATCATGCAATAGGAACCAGGAAATATAAACCAAAGGATTTTCTAAGTCTATCTCTAGTACTCCAATCAACCCTCAACTCTAATGAGAATTTTGTTCATATCAAGCTTTCTCAAGTCAATAATATGAAAATTGCAACCAATCAATAAGTATGCTATTATTAATTAGAAATAAACAATTAAGAATCATAGGAATAAGGTAACTCAATTAAATGATTTAATCTAATAAAAACTATTCAATCCATACAATAAAGCTAGGGTTCATCAATATCTAGATAGAAATAATTTAGCTCATGTTCATAACCAGAAAACCATAACAAAAGAAATAAGTAAAAGAATTCAAACAATGCATGATGAATGGTTTGTGTTTCTTCACTTCAATCCTTGATTCTTAATTTAGATCTTGTTTAAATTGGATCTTCACCTCGAACCTCAGTTGCCAAACTCTCTCTTTTTAAAGAAACTTCCTCTAAGTGATAAAAACTAAATCCCTAATTTGCACTTCAGTTCAGATTTTATAATTTAGAGATTTATCCTGACACGATCGTGTCTCTTGAAGTGTCAATGATAATTTTTTTAGCGTTGATGACATGGGCAACGACACAGCCAAGCTGCTGGACGTGTCGTAGCTACTGTACTGCAGAATTATGGACATGGGCAGTGACATGAGTGTGTCATATGGTATGTCAAAGCTTCTGTAAGGTGGGATAATGACACGGTCATTGACACGGGCATGTCACTTTAAAATTTTACCCAAAGTAGCTCTTTTCCTCATCTTTCATTCGTGATTCCGGCCTAAATGACCATAAGGCCTCAAAGTGCAAAAGATTCCTGAATTCAACCCTAACAAGCACTTGAACAAATAAATTAAACTCAATTTGACAACAAATATACCAAGGAATATGGGCAAAAATATCATCAATTATATACTTATCAAATTTTATTAGAAGCCTCCGCTTGCTCATTGGCTTGCACATAATATGGTGAGGATTTGAGGAGTTGGATGTTGTATTCCTTATCGAACTCTTTTATGTCTTCCCCAGTGAATATTGTCCCTTGGTCAGTAGTAATGGATTGAGGAATTTTGAACCTATCAATAATGTGCTTCTTTATGAATTTGATCACATCACTCTGTTTGGCTTTCCCTAGTGGTACATCTTTTACCCATTTGGTGAAATAATTGGTAGCAATGATGAGGAAGCTATGTGCTTTAAGTTAGGTCGATTGACCAACTTCTGAATGGCCAAGAACTGACTAGGGGGGTGAAGTTCCTCAGCTGGGACATGTTGAATGGAACTACACCTTTGACATAGCTGACAACCCTTAGTGTAAGTGATACAGTCTTTTAGGATCAATGGTCAATAATAGCCATGTCTTCTCAATAACCACCTCAACTTAACCCATGCTTGATGTGTATGCCTTCATGGAACTATTGCATGATTTTCATAACTTAGGGAAAAGAAAAGCACCTGAGTAGTAATCTGACCGTTCTTTTTCTATAGAGATCTCCTTTCCATAATACATAGTTTATAGCCTAGAGCTTGGTTCTCTAAGAAATCTTGCAACCTAGGTTAGCATGGTACTTCCTAATTTCCTCTTGCCAATCTCCCACTAATCTTGTGTCTGTGTTGAGGATGCTCAGCTGAATAACCCTTTTAACTAAAGATCTGTGTTCCCCCTTTTGAATCCAGATGAATTTCTATGTAAGTTCCTTGAACATTTTGATTCCTGAAGCCATTTGCGACAGTTTTTCAGCTTTTCAATTATCTTCTTGAGGAATATGCATGAAGAAAACCTTTTCCAATTCATCTAGCAGTTGTACTGCAACCATATAATATGGTGTTAAGGCAACATTGGAGCATCTGTATTCTCCAAATAATTGCCTTAATACCAACATGAGTCTCCTACAATCATTACTACCTTAAAGCCTAATTCCTGAAGAATCTCCAAGCCGATGATGAGCACCTCATACTCTGCTTGATTGTTGGTGCAGTGAAATCTAGTTTGAAGGAAAGGGCAGTCTTCGAGCCTAATGGAGAAATGATCACAAAATCAATTCGAACCATAAAACTTGAGGATCCAATGTGCCATTTTTATGGAATTGATAGGAAGCCCAGATTCCTCAACTTAAGTATCCAAAGATGGATTGATAGCTAGAAAGTTTGCAACTACCTACCCTTTAACTGACTTTTAAAGGATATAAACTAGTGAGAATTTTGTTAATGCGATAGCCTATTTCCTATTAAGCCAGTGATCAAAGGCTAATTTAACATGTACTTAATTAAGTTTGTTAAAGAAATGATGTATACTCTCCCTCTGATGATGTAATGCCTTAGCTTAGTGCAAGTAAAGAACAATGCCATACATACCTTTTTTTTTTTTATTAAAGAGTACCCAGTCTAGCTATAGAACTCGGCTAAGATAGTTTAATTCTTGTCTGTGGCCTACATCATTATGTTATGTCAATAAACAACCTATTAATTCCTCAGCCATCAGGGAATCATCCATCTTTGGAATCAATAGGTTATTTTTTGGCACAAAATAATCATCCATCTCAGTAGAACTCCTTCACAAGGTGGCATCAATATCGGTGGCTTGGAGAAGTATTCCTTAACTTTGTTAAAAGCCTCCTGGTGTTGTTGTTCCCATACAAATTTCTCTGCAGTATTTAATTTTAGTAAATTTGAAAAGATTTTCATTTTCTCTACCAAATTGGAGATGATGCACCTCAAGTAGTTGACCAGCCCCAGAAATCTTTGAAGCTCCTTCTTGTTCTGAGGAGGTTGTGCTTCAGGAATAGCCTTGACTGTTTTTTTTTTTTTTTGTCAACTTTGATTCCCTTCTAGTGCACCATAAATCCTAAGAAATTATCTACCTTAACTCAAAAGTTACATTTCTAAGGAATCATCTTCAACTTATGGTGCCTCATCCTCTCAAAGCATTTCCTTAAGTGGTGTAAATGCTCATGCACCAATTTGGACTTAACCATAATGTCGTCAATGTAGATTGTAACATCCCTTCTTTTTGAAAATTAAATAAAATAAATTAAAATTAAATTAGATAAATTAAATAAATGATTTAAATGAAAAATGAAAGGATTTTAAGTGATAAAGTGGAATGTATATTTGAAATATATTTGAAGTAAACATGGCATATACAAGGCATATATATACCTAAGATATACATTACATATATGTTATGTATAATTATTTGTAGGGAAAGCTAATAGAAATGATTACAATAATAATAAAGAGAAGTGGAAGTCAAAAGATGGAAGAAGATGATTGGTGGGTTGTTATTAATTAATTAACATATATTATATATATATATAGATAAGGATGGAATTAAAGGAAGAAGTACTTCTTTTTCCTTCTTCTTCTTCTTTGAACGTGAGTTGAGAGAGAGTAAGGGGTGCTTTTTTTCTTCTTCCATACATCAAGGATTGAGAGAATTTCAAGGATTCAAGTGAAGTTTTAGAAGTTTCTTCATCAATTGGTAAGTTTCTTAATCAATTTTGCAAGTTCTTTGGAATTCTATGGAAGAATGTGATATGTGGATTTCCATATTTTATACTAGCATGTTTTAATTGCTTAATACGGGTATATATAAAGTTATTTTAAGTAGTTAATCATAATTTTAAGTTTGGACTAAAGAAATGGTTGAATTTAAGTTGAGTTTGGAAGTGGTTGTGTTGAAATGGTTGAGTGTACAAAATGCAGAAATTTTGCCTGACACGGCTAGTGACAGCCATGTCGTTGGGCGTGTCAACGGTGCTGAGTTTTAACTTTAATGACATGGCCAGTGAAAAGACCATATCTCTAAGTGTGTCGTAGCTGCTGTGATGCTAGATAATTGACATGGCCAGTGGCACAACCGTGTCGTTGGGCTTGTCAAAGCTTATGTAAGAGCGGGCATATGACACGGTCATTAACACGCCTGTGTTGTTGGGCATGTCACTTGAGGATATTGTCTAAAATAACTCTTTTCTTTGTCTTTCATTTGTAATTTCTATTTAAATGGTTTGATGTTGAGAATGTCTTAGAATGTGATGTTAAATGGTTGTTTATGATCCCATTTGGTATAGGCATTGAGAAGAAGTAGTTTACCCAACCTTAGTGATGAAGGGCAACTTAGAAGAAAAGGTTGGAGGGAGTTTTGAAGCTTGTTTTGGAGTGCTTTCTAAAGTAATTATAAACTTTTGATAAATTTAATATGTTGGCATTAAATACACATTTTAGATGGAAAATGTGTTAAGCTACTTGACAAATGAACATTGTTGTGTGTCATGTAAATTATTATGTATGCATTATATGCATTATGAAAAGCCATTATTAATGGCTAGATTGAATAAAATGTGAATTATGTGAAAATGTAAAAATGAACCAAAGTGTTCGGGTAATGTGATTTTGTTATGAAATATCCTACATTATGATTAAATGATGAAATGTGATAAATTCAGAAATTGATGATGGAAAATAGAAAATAATTGTGTGCCTAGTATGTTATTCAATTTCTGGAGTTCTATGTTTGGCGGCATTCCTATGAGGTTATCCTCATTATTTTCCTTTGGGGCTAGATGCTTGGCGTCACTGTGATATGATATGCCTTCGGGGCTAGCTTTTGAGCATTACTTGATTTGCCTTCAGGGCTAGACACTTAGTGTTATTATGGACCAAAACAGTAACTCTGGGACTTTGAACAATGTATTAGTTGTTTGGGCCTATGCTTGTGTATGTGTTTATTTGAATTATTGAATGATGAAAGAGTATGTTTAAAAGTGAGCTTGGATGACACATTGTGACATAGCATGTAAGAATTTTGCATCGCATTGTTTTAAAGTTTTATTATTATCAAAGTTTGTATCGCTAGACATTTAGCTTAGTGCGATTGTAACTTATTGCATAGGTGACAGGGGTGATCCGGTAGAGCCAGAGAGTTCTACTAGACCTGGTCAGGTCTAGGCATGTGTTTGTTGAACTTAAAGTGTTTTGCTACATAAAGATCAGAGCCATTTTGTCAGCATGTATATATTTTATATTATAGTACATTTTAATATCATGTATATTATATTATATTTTTGGAGTGTATCTATTATAAATTATAATTGAGTAATTGAGTAATGTGAGGTTTTTATGTGTTTTGATATATATATGTATATGTATATGTATAAATATTTTGAGAAAATATGAAAACTTTTATTTAAACCGAGTTGTGACATTTTTATACCTTATACTTGTATTTTATATATACTGGGTGTGTGTATTATAAGTATATGGGGTGTAAGGGTATTATATTTATTTTGATGCAGGATTGAAGATGATATTAGAGGAAGTACATCAGTCAGTTTATGCTATGCACCCTAGTAGTACCAAAATGTATCAAGATTTGAAACAACATTACTGGTGGTCAGGTATGAAGAGGGACATAGCAGAGGTTGTGTCTAGATGTCTCACATGCCAGAGAGTGAAGGCTGAGTACCAAGTTCCTTCAGGGTTGCTTCAGCCATTATTAGTACCAGAGTGGAAATGGGAGCAAGTGACGATGGCTTTTATGATTGGACTGCTTTTGACCCAGAAGAAGCATAATGCAATCTGGGTGATAGTTGATCTGGATGATGAAGACAACTCATTTTCTTCCAGTTCGGATAGATTACACACTTGAGAGGTTGGTTGAGTTGTATATTAGTGAGATAGTGAGGTTATATGGAGTCCCAGTTTCTTTGGTGTCAAATCGAGATCCCTAGTTTACATCGATATTTTGGAGGAGTTTGCAGGATGCATTGGGTTCTCGGTTGCATTTTAGTACTGCTTTCCATTCTCAGATAGATGGGCAATCATAGAGAATGATACAGATTCTAGAGGATATGTTGAAGATTTGTATCATTGATTTCACCGGGAGCTAGGACAGATTCTTGCCACTAATTGAATTTGCATATAACAACAGCCATCACTCTAGTATGGGGATTACACCTTATGAGGCCTTAATTGAATTTGCATATAACAACAGCCATCACTCTAGTATGGGGATTACACCTTATGAGGCCTTGTATGGCAGGAGATGCATGACACCTTTGTGTTGGGTTGAGGTTAGAGAAGGTAAACTATTTGGTCTTGATTTGATTTAGGAAACAAAAGAGAAAGTAAAATTGATTCGGGGTCGTCTGAAAGCAGCTTCAGACCAACAGAAATCCTATACATATTTGAAGAGAAAGGATATAGAGTTCAATGTAGGAGATAAAGTGTTCTTGGAGGTGTTTTCGTGGAAGAAGATTTTGAGATTCAGTCACAAAGGAAAGTTGAGTCCTAGTTTCATAGGACCATATGAGATTCTGGAGAGAGTTGGTCCAGTGGCTTACAGATTGGCTCTACCGCCTGAGTTAGATCGGATACAATATGTCTTCCATGTCTCTATGCTTCGGAGGTATAGGTCAGGCCCATCTCATATCTTATCAGTAGAATCTATTGAGGTGAGTCCATATCTGACTTACGAAGAAGAACCAGTGGCAATTTTTACACGAGATGTAAAAAAGTTGAGGAATAAGAAAGTGCCACTTGTGAAAGTTCTTTGGAGGAATCATGCCACTGAGGAGGCGACATGGGAGAGTAAGTAATCGATGCAGATTCAGTATCCCCTGTTGTTCCAGAGTTGATAGCAGGTAATTTTGCGGATGAAATTTTCTTTAGGGGGAAAGAATTGTAACATCCATAATTTTTGGAAATTAAATAAAATATATTAAAATTAAATTAGATAAATTAAATAAATGGTTTAAATGGAAAATGAAAGGATTTTAAGTGATAAAGTAGAATATATATTTAAAGTAAATATGACATATACAAGACATATACACATACCTAAGATATGCATTACATATATGTTATGTATAATTATTTGTATGAAAAGTTAATAGTGATGATTAAAATAATAATAAAGAGAAGTGAAAGTCAAAAGATGGAAGAAGATGATTGGTGGGTTGTTATTAATTAATTAACATATTATAAATATAAATAAGGATGAAATTAAAGGAAGAGGTGCTTCTTTTTCCTTCTTCTTCTTCTTTGAACGTGAGTTGAGAGAGAGAGTAAGAGGAGCTATCTTTCTTCTTCCATACACCAATGATTGAGAGAATTTCAAGGATTCAAGTAGAGTTTTAGAAGTTTCTTCATCAATTGGTAAGTTTCTTTATCAATTTTGCAACTTCTTTGGAATTCTGTGGAAGAATGTGATATGTGGATTTTGGGATTTTCTATTAGCATGTTTAATTTCTTAATATGGTATGTATGAAGTTATTTTGAGTAGTTAATAATGATTTTAAGGTTGGACTGAAGAAATGGTTGAATTTAAGTTGAGTTTGGAAGTGGTTGTGTTGAAATGATTGAGTGTACAAAATGCAGGAATTTTGCCTGACACGGCCATGTCGTTGGGCATGTCAACGGTGTTGAGTTTCAACATTGATGACACAGCCAGTGGCACGCCCATGTCGTTGGGCGTGTCAAAGCTTCTGTAAGAGTGGACATATGATACGGTCATTAACATGCCTGTGTTGTTGGGCGTGTCACTTAAGGATATTGTCTAAAATAACTCTTTTCTTTCTCTTTCATTTGTAATTTCTATTTAAATGATTTGATGTTGAGAATGCCTTAGAATGTGATATTAAATGGTTGTATAATCACATTTGGTATAGTCATTGAGAAGAAGTAGTTTGCCCAACCCTAGTGTTGAAGGGCAACTTAGAATAGAAGGTTGAAAGGAGTTATGAAGCTTGTTTTGGAGTGATTTCTAAAGTAAGTACAAACTTTTGATAAATTTGATATGTTGGCATTAAATTGGGCTTAACACATTTTAGATGGAAAATATGTTAAACTACTTGATACATGAACATTGTGTTGTGACATGCAAATTGTTATGTATGCATTATATGCATTATAAAAAGCCATTATTAATGGCTAGATTGAATAAAATGTGAATTGTGTGCAAAATGTGAAAATGACCCAAAGTGTTTGAGTAATGTGATTTTATTATGAAATATCCTACATTATGATGAAATGATGAAATGTGATAAATTGAATTGAATTGATATTGATATGAATAAGGAAAATGGAAAAATGAGAAAGAAATTGATGATGGAAAATAGTAAATAATTGTTTACCTAGTATGTTATTCAATTTTCAGAGTTCTGTGTTTGGTGGCATGCCTATGAGGTTATCCTCATTATTTGCCTTCGGGGCTAGATGCTTGGTGTCACTGTGATATGATATGCCTTCGGGGCTAGCTTTTGAGCATTACTTGATTTGCCTTCGAGGCTAAACACTTGGTGTCATTATGGATCAAAACAGTAACTATGGGACTATGAATAATGTATTAGTTGTTCGGGCCCATGCTTGTGTATGTGTTTCTTTGAATTATTGAATGATGAAAGAGTATGTTTAAAAGTGAGCTTGGATGCCACATTGTGGCATAGCATGTAAGCATTTTGCATCGGCATTGTTTTAAAATTTTATTATTATCAAAGTTTGTACTGCTAGGCTTTTAACTTAGCATGATTGTAACTTATCACGCAGGTGACAGGGGTGATCCGGTAGAGCCAGAGAGTTCTACTAGACCTGGTCAGGTCTAGGCTTGCATTTGTTGAACTTGAAGTGTTTTGTTACATCAAGATCAGAGCCATTTTCCTAGCCTGTATATATTTTATATTATAGTACATTTTAATATCATGTATATTATATTATGTTTTTATTGTGTATATATTATAAATTATAATTGAATAATTGAGTAATGTGAGGTTTTTATGTGTTTTGATATATATATATATATATGTATATGTATAAATGTTTTGAGGAAATATGAAAATTTTTATTTAAACCGAGTTGTGATATTTTTATATCTTATACGCATATTTTACATATACTGGATATGTGTATTATACGTATATGGGATATAAGGGTGTAACATAGACCTTGAGGAACTTGCCAATCACATCATGGAAGATGGAGTTTGTATCTTGTTGGTATGTCACCCCTGCATTTTTTAGACCAAATGGCATAATTAGCCATTCAAAAGTTCTAATTGCTCCTAGACACCTAAATGCCATCTTGGAAATGTCTTCCTCAACTATCATTATTTGATTGTAACAAAAAAAACCATCCACAAAGGATAATAGTTCATTTTTTGTTGTATAATCAATCAGCATATCCACAATAGGCATCATATATACATCATTAGGGGTAACTGCATTTAGGTCTTTGAAGTCCATACAAACTCATAATTTGTCATTCTTTTTTATTACTAGAACAATGTTCCAAAGCCACTCTGCATATCTTGTAGGCTTGATGAATTTTTCTTTTAGCAATTTTTTGACCTCCTTTTTAACTTTGAGCTTAACTTCTTTAGACATTCACCGTGGAGCTTACTTGTATGGTTGGTGACCAGGAATGATTGGTAATTGGTGCTCTACTAGCTTCTTATCTAACCCAGTCATTTCCTTATAGCTCTAAGTGAAATGGTCCTTGAACTCCTTGGGAAGTTTAATTATCCTGTCTTTAAGTCTATTGATGAGAAGTGAGCTAATCTAAGTGATCCTCGGCTTTTGCTTAGTGCCAAGGTTAACTTCCTCCAATGGGTCATGCAATTTGTGTTTGTCATCCTCAAGACTTTCTGTAGTAGACTCTTACTTGTTCAACTATACCTCCTCATGTTCCTCAACAGGATTCTTCTCAAAAATAAATTCATCCTCGTGTACCTCTTAGTTCTCAAACTCTTCAATCATCTACTATACATGGTACCTCCACAATGCGGCTACAGTTATCACTTCAACCCTTGTAGAATTAGTCATCAATCTCTTTAATAAGGGGTAGTCATCTAACTTCACGGGTGCAATTACGATTGACTTCAATATTGCTTTTATACTACTTCTTGATGTAATCAGAAGTTTCCATGAAGGTATACTTGGGTTCTCCATTCCATTTTTTACCTTGAAACTTGATTGGTCCTAAGCCATCATAATATCGTGCCTTAATGTTTTCTTACTGTTCCGTGAATGGTTTATTCTCGCCCCATATTATTTTTACTTGATCACCTTGCCAGTATAAAAGAAATAGGTGCAACAAAGATGGGACACAATAGTTAGCATGAATCTAATCTCTCCACAGTAATACATTGTAATTAGCAGAGGAGTTGACCACGAAGAACACATCCATTAATGCAATTCTACCTACAGAAATTTTCATAGACAAGATGCGTGAAGTGAGCATGATTTCACTGATAAAAGTTGCAACTGATAAATCTAATGTGATGAGGTCATCCTCAATTTTTTCCCAAAGGCCTTATCATCCTTAAGGGCATGATATTAACAGCCATTGTCAACTAAAACCCTTAATACTAATCTACCGTTGAGGCCTGCTTTAACATAGGGCGACCTAATATGCTTAGTCATTTTGTCTGTCAGCTTCTCCAGGACCACTCTCCAGTTGAGAAGCTTGAATGGTCACTCTAGCATATGTTGGCTCGTCTTCCTCAATCTTTGCCCCCCTCCCCCCAAGCCCTCTTTGCTTCGACAAAGTCTTCTGATGAAGCTTTATCTTTAAATGATAGGGGCATGTTTATCTCTATTGCTGGACAATTGAAAGGAATAAAGAACTACCCAATAAAGAAACCTTACCTTTGACTAGAATAAGTAGTATCTTCCTCGAATAATTAAGCCTCATCTTTTTTTGCTTTTTGTTATGCTTGAGGAATAACTACCTTTGACCTTTGCTAATGTGATGCGATGTCGTGACAAAAAAAATTATAAGTTCCTTAACCATTTTGAGTGTGCTATCCTAACTTCTAATCAAACAAAAGTGTTAAGTTCTTGAAAGGACCTAAAAAAGAACACAGCTCCTCAAATTCCCTGCTATGGTTCTCTTGAATCTTGTTAAAATGATTAGTAATGAAAGAAAAAAAATGACTACTTAAGGGATATGTATCGAGTTTGAAGAAGAATCTCATCTTTGTGGGAGTTCTAGAATCAAAGTGCTTCATTGTAGAGTAATAAAAATCATCTCAGGTGCACTGGTGATAATAAAAGGAATCGGGAAGAATAATAACTTGTATTACTATCAGGGTAATGCAATTATTGAGACAGCAACAGCAGCTTCCAGTAATAATCAAGAGTTAGAAGCAACCAGATTATGGCATATGCACTTGGGGCATGCTGGCGATAAATCCTTAAAACTTTTATCAAATCAAGGATTACTGAAAGAAGTGCAACCGCAAAAGTTAGATTTCTGTGAACATTATGTTAAAGGCAAACAGACTAAAGTAAAGTTTAGTACTGTAATCCATGATACCAAGTGCATTTTAGACTATGTTCACTCAGATGTATGAGGTCCTTCCAAGACAGCTTCAATGGGAGGAAAGCATTATTTTGTAACTTTTACTAATGACTTCTCTCAGAGAGTATGGGTATATACTATGAAGAAAAAGGATGAAGTGTTGAGAGCTTTTCTCATACGGAAAAAGATGGTGAAAACTCAGATGAGCAGAAAAATAAAATGTCTTCACATAGAAAATGGTGCAGAGTATAAAAGTGACCCATTTTTAAAATTCTGCCAAGATGAAGGCATTGTTAGACACTTCATAGTTCGAAATACATCACAACAGAATGGGGTGGCAGAACGCATGAATCAGACATTGGTGGAGAAAGTTTGGTGTATGTTGTCCAAAGCTAGATTAGACAGACAATTTTGGACTAAGGCTGTGACATATACTTGCCATCTCATTAATCGCTTATCATCAGTTGCTATTGGTGGTAAAATACTTTTGGAGATAGGTCTAGAAAACCATCTACTAATTATGATTCCTTACTTGTATTAGTTCAACTGTATACTACTATGTTAAGGAATCAAAGTTAAATCCAAGGCAAAGAAAGCGCTCTTTATGGAGATCATCACTGGTGTGAAAGGATTTCACCTTTGGTGTCCAGAAATAAAGAAAATAATATTTAGGAGAGATGTTACCTTTGATGAGTCTACCATATTGAAAAAGGTGACAAATGAAATTGTTCAAAAAATAGATGGTACTCCGCAGTAGGTGGAGTTTGAAAGAAGAATTATTGACCCAACAACAAATAAAACAGATGAAGATACTCCTATGGTAGAGGTGGAGTTAGATGAAGAAGAGGTTCCAACCTAAGTACCTCCGCAACAATAAGAATCTATTGCAATAAATAGGCCACGACGAGAGATTCACAAACCTACTTGATTTGATGATATGGTGGCTTATGCATCTCTAATTGTAAATGATGGCATTCCTAACACTTATAGTGAAGCTGTCCAAAGTTCAAAAAAGGAGAGATGGAGGAAATCCATGAATGATGAAATGCAGTCCCTTGGAAAGAATCAGACATGGAAGCTAGCTAATCTACCAAAGGAAAAGAAAGTAATTGGATGCAAATGGGTGTATACAAAGAAAGAAGGATATCCTGACAAGAACGATGTTCACTACAAGGCAAGATTAGTAGCTAAAGGCTATGCTCAGATGAAGGGAATTGATTATAATGAAGTATTTTCTCAAGTTGTAAAGCATTCCTCCATTAGAATTTTATTGGCCTTAGTAGCACAATTGGATTTAGAACTCATTCAACTCAATGTAAAAAATGCATTTCTGCATAGTGACTTAGAAGAGAAAATCTATATGACTTAGCCAGAAGGGTCGAGATTGCTATAGAAGAAAATTGGGTATACAAATTGGAAAAATTGTTATACGAATTGAAATAATCACCAAGGCAGTGGTACAAGCAAATTGACAATTTTATGATGAGACAAAAGTACACAAGAAGCAAATACGATCACTCTGTGTATTTTCGCAAACTACAAGATGGATCTTTCATATATCTTCTCCTGTATGTTGATGATATACTGATAGCTTCAAAAAATCTAGAAGAAGTTGAGAAGTTGAAGGCTCAATTGAATCAAGAGTTTGAAATGAAAGACTTAGGTGAAGCCAAAAAATTTTTAGGCATGGAGATATGCAGAGATCGAAAGAGAGGGAAGCTTTGTTTGAATTAGAAACAATATCTAAAGAAGGTACTACAATATTTGGCTTAAATGAAAAGTCAAAACCTGTGAGTACGCCGCTTGCACCTCATATGAAGCTCAGCACATCTTCATCTCCTAAAAATGAAGCGGAACATGAGTACATGCCAAAAGTTCCATATGTAAATGTTGTTGGTACCTTGATGTATGTTGCGGTGTATACAAGGCCCGACATTTCACAAGTAGTTGGAGTTATGAGCAGGTACATGCATGATCCTAGTAAGGAGCACTGGCAAGCTGTGAAATAGATTCTACGATTTATTCTGAATACCATAGATGTTGAGATTATATTTGAGCGGAATGAGAAAGATGGTCAATATGTAGTTGGATACTGTGATTCTGACTATGAGGGTGATTTGGATAAATGTCGATCAACTACTAGTTATATATTTACACTTGCTAAAGGGCTGGTTTGTTGAAAGTCTACGTTACAGTCAATAGTTGCCTTGTCTACTATGGAAGCAGAGTACATGGCAGAATTAGCGGCTATTAAAGAAGCAATTTAGCTTCAAGGGTAGCTTGGTGAACTGGAAATTAGACAAAAACACATCAAAGTGCACTGTGATAGTCAAAGTGCTATTCATTTAGCAAAAAACCAAGTTTATCATGTAAGGACGAAACACATCAATATTCGGTATCACTTTGTACGTGAGATTCTGGAGAAAGGTGAAATATTACTTCAAAAAATTCAGACCACTGATAATCCTGCAGATATATTGAAAAAAGTGGTAACAGTTGTCAAGTTCAACCATTGTTTAGACTTGATCAATGTTTTGAGAAATTAAAGATGAGCGCTTCACAGTGCATTTTGAAGATACTACTGAAAATAGTTTTTTTTAGAGAAGATTTGTAGATTATAAATAGAAAAATAGCTAAGATATAAAAATTTTATTTTGGCTATTTATCTATCATGGAAATTTACTAACCATTTTTTGGGTCAAAAATAGAGGTGCTTAACTTAGGAATAAAAGTCAAAAATTGAGGTGCCTAACTTAGGTAAAAGAGGTGCCTAATTTCACCAACCCAATTTTTGAAGCCTATATAAATCCTTTAGCTCTCATTTGGAAGAGATCCTAAAAATTTAAGTCTTCTCTCTTTCTTTTGTAATTCACCTTTGATATTAGTAAAATTATTTTGGTGGTGTCCGAGGACGTAGGCAAAATTGGTCGAATCTCGTTAAATTATGGTGTTCTCTTTATTATTTATTTAATAGCTATTTTGAGGTATAGTTATAGTGATATTTTGTGCTATTACTTATATGTCTATAAAAATTCTATCTAATGAAAGACTTGGTATTTAAGCGTGTCCATTGTAACCCACCTCTCTTTTTTGAAAATATTTCTGGTATAATTAATTGGTGCAATTATTCACACACTATACATATTATTGGTGAAAATTAATCCAATTTCCATAACAGTTAGTATTCGAGCCAAGATTTTCTGAGTATGCTCTGTGGTTGCAGCCTCGTCTAATCTTCCATATCAGAAAAGAGTTTCTTAGATTATTTGTATTCCACATTTGTTAGCTATTAAATAATTTATAAAACATAAATGGCAAACGACTCGGGTAAATTACTTACTACAAAGGAGACAGCATCCATTTTGTCAATTTGGTCAAGGACGGTTGTGTCAAAAGCTAGATGATTAGGTCACATTTGATAAAACCATATTTTGTATAAAATTATATGCTTATTCTAACTTTATTTTTGTTATTTCCAATTGGATTTGATAAGTTTTTTTTAATAAGTTTGAATAAATCTCAAAGTGAAGCTAGTTTTGCAAAATATGTATTTTTGGCTGCATTTGGCCTAAATTTGAAAGTTAAGAAGAAAGAGACTTGAATGCTAAAAAAAGATAAAGAAATTAGGGCTAAAACAGAAGAAAATCCAACTCCGTGCATGTGGGAATAATTTTCCACACATCTAGACTCCATCTCGGGACTATATGAAGAAAGAAAAAGAAAAACTAATAAGTCCAGAAGCCAACTCAAGTCCACGGTTGTGGCATTTAAAGCCACACCCGTGGAATCCATTCACCTTCTGCTTGAAGAAGAGATTTTGGAGAAATAGATGTGGTGCAGTTAAACACAGTCATAGGATCCAACTGCCACGGTAGTGGGGTTTCTTAAGCGGCTGAAATTTTGATTTTTAAGCAAATTTGTGTACATTTTGGATTCTTATTCAAATAAGAAGCACCGAGAATGTGCCCTAGATCCTTTCATATTTATACTAGAAGATCTCCCAAGCATCTACATAAAGGCTAAGCCTCCTTTGAAGATCCTCATCCAATATTCATTCCAATTTTCTTTCTAGTTCTTAAGATTTCTTTAGAGAGAGAAGAAGGCTTGGTCTAAAGAAGAAATTCAAAGAGTTCCATTAAATCCAAAGGAGTTCTCAAGTTTGATTTTCCTTATTTCTTTTAGTTTTGATGTCTTCTACTACCTTAGCTCTTTTATGCTTGTTTTTTTAATTATGTGTAACTAAAACCTTAATTAGGGTTAGAATAGTCAATTGGCTATATGTGGAGAATTTAATGATTATCTGATTCAATATAATTTTATCTTTAATTCTTTTTTAATGATAATAATTTTTTAAATTTGATTTGAGATGTTGTATGATGGAGCGAGAGTAGAAGCACAACATTAGTTCAAGAAAATAACAATCTTAAATAGTTTTTACTTAGAGATATGAATAACACTTAAGTGGTTGTTTAAATTATTTTCACAAATCTTAATGAATTGAATTAATTATTGTGATACCGAGAGTAGATATAGGAATTAATCGCAATATTAGCTTTTGATCTTAAGAGAGACTAAAACTTAAATTAGGATAATTCAACAAATAATCAAAGGAAAAATAAAATTTGATTAAAACCCTAGAAATTCTATAGATAACCAATTGGAAAGATGTAACCCTATCTTTTAATTATAAGAGTGATAGTGAGCAAAATTTGCTAATATTTATATGGATATTTCAGTATGATATTATGTGATTTTACTGAATTTGAGGCATTTTTGCATAGGTTATAACTTAAAGAGAAAATAAGAAGAAAATGGAGAAAATATGCTAAAAAGAGCTGGAAAGATCCTCAGGTGTAACCCTTGGGCAACGCTTATGCCCAAGGTGGTCTGATGCTGGAAAATTACATAGGCCGGCTGAGAAACCTGATTCATTTAGGACACTTGAGATATGATTTTGTAGTAGATTTCTAGGGATATTAGGATTTAGTTATTACCTTATTCAGCAGACATTAATTAGAAATTTTAAGGGTTGTTAATTATTTTTATTTTTATCTTCCTAATTAGGGTAGGAAACTAGATGGGTATTTAAGCCAATCTATTTGGTAGCCCTACGCTCTTCTCCCTTCTTCTCCTCTGTCCACTGTTCACATTTTCCAGTAGCCATTGAAATATTTTTGAGTTTTTTTTCTAAAGAACATGTGTAACTAAACTATATTCAGTTGAAAGGGTAATTAAGGTTTTCAATTCGTCAAGATTTATGAGATCTAATCAATTCTTTACTTGCTTTCTTTAATTTCAATATTTATGTTTCCTCTGTAGCTTATTACTATTATTATTTTTCTAGTTAAATAATAGAGCCCACTGCTTAATTAGCCGAATAATATATTGTCATTCAAAACTAAGAATCCGTAATTGTTCTTTAGCTTTTGATACTTGTGGCAATTAGGTATAATACTAAAAGGGTGCATAGTCTAATTTAAATAAATTCTGCAGTAGAATTTGTTGATTAGAATTAGATCCTTCTAATTCTTAAAGTTGTTAGTGGGTTAAATTCTAAAGAGCATTCCTGTAGGATTATTCAATAACAAGGGTTAGTTATAGAGCATCTCTTAACTAATTTATCAACTAAGGATTGATTAATGCAAGCGTCTCGATTAACTATAACTAGTTTACTAAAAAATTAAAAAAAATTATTTTTGTATCAATGATCATATCTAATAATTGAAACCAAGATTATCCCCTCTAATTGAAATCATCAATATTGTTTTTTTCAAATTTAATATGATGTTATTTATTTATTTAGTTTCAATTTTAGTTCCCAATTTATTTTTAATTTTCAATTATAAACTCTCCCATTTATTTTAATTAAGTTCTACTTTAGATTTTTAAAGGAAATTAATTTAAGTATTCAATTCCTTGAGGATCTGACACCCTATTCACTGCTATTGTAGTTTTACTTTATCCAAGAATAGGTTTTTATTTTTGGTGAATTCGACACCCATCAAATTTTGGCACCATTGCCGGGGAATTTGATTTTAACTTATCTTATTTCTTTTCATGACTAGGTTGATCGTGAAGAAGAAATCTTATATGATCCAGAGATTGAAAAGACCACTAAGAGACAGAGAAAGAAGACGAAACAACAAAAACAAGCTGCTACAACTTTGTCAATTGCAGCTGATCAAGCAATAGATTCAGATTCAGATTTAGATTCCCCATCTTCTTCTACTGAATTTGAAGAACAAGAATCGATGGCTGAAGAACAATGAACATTGAGGTAATTAGCAGTCCCTCCAGTCGACCAACAACCCTCTACATCGCTTACCCAGCCCTGAATGCTTCTTTTTGAGTTGATGTCGGATTTAATTCATTTATTACCAAAGTTTCATGGGTTGGAAAGTGAAGATCCCTATAAGCATTTAAAGGAGTTTCATATTGTTTGTTCAAGCATGAGACCACAAGGAGTAACCGAAGAACAAGTTAAATTACAAGTCTTCCCTTTTTCCTTGGACAACTGAGCCAAAGATTGGCTTTTTGACTTACCATCTGAATCAATAACCACATGAACTGACATGGTGACAACCTTCTTAGATAACTTCTTTCCTGCTTCAAGGGCTACAAATATAAGAAGAGAAATATGTCGTGTCAAGCAAAAAGATTCTGAGAACATTCATGAGTATTGGGAGAGATTTAGACGATCGTGTGCAAGTTGCCCACAATATGGAATTTCAAAGTAAGCTCTCCTCCAATATTTTTATGAAGGGTTGTTATCCACTGAAAGAAGCATGTTGGATGCTAGTAGCGGAGGTGTCATAGTCAATAAAACTCTTCAAGCTGCTAGGGATCTCATCACCATCATGGCAGCCATTTCTCAATAGTTTGGGAGCAAAAAAGAAACCCTAACAAGGGTTAAAGATGTAAGTATCTCTTTGCTTCAGTCTAAAATTAATCAACTAAAAAATTTGGTGCAAAACATGGCTATAGGGAACTCGCAACTGGCAAAAGTTTATGGAATTTATGCAACTTCAGGTCATCCAACTGATATGTGCCCCACATTCCAAGAAGATGAGCAACAACAGGTGAACACTATTGGTGGATTTCTCAATCAACCGCATAGGAGATATGGCCCATATGCAAATGCTTACAATCCAAACTTTAGTTATGGAGCAAAAGCACCAAGTCCCAAATAATTTCAGCAAAGAGCACCTCCACCATAGCCTCCACAACCACAAAAATCAGGTATGTCTCCTGACAATATATTTAAAGATTTCGTGACTAACACCCAACAATTCCAATAGGAAACTCACTCAAATATTTAGAATTTGGAAAGTCGGATGAGCCTGTGAGCTTCGTCAGTTAGCAAGCTGGAGTCTTGAGGGAAGTGTCCTTCTCAAACAATAGTCAACTCGAAGCAAAATGCAAGCGCTATAACTTTAAGAAGCGGAAAGGAGCTACTGGACAAAAACCACCAAATACTTACCCTTAGGCAGGGCTTAGACAAAAGGGTAGAATTTGATATATTTGATCAAAGAGAGGAACCACCTGTTGTAGTCAATGCTGATTAGCCCGTACCCCTGGTAATACCACCTCATTTTCCACAAAGACTTGCCAAATCTAAAAAGGAGAAGGACAAGAAAGAAAATTTGGAGACTTTTTGCAAAGTCGAGGTCAATATACCTTTGTCAGATGCCATCAAGAAAGTGCCTGGGCATGCAAAATTCATATAAGAGCTATGCACCAATAAAAAGAAGCTCAATGGCAACAAAAAGGTGAGAGTAGGAGAGAACATATCGATTGTGATAAAAAAAAAGTTAACTCCAAAGTTCAAAGATCAAGGTATGTTTGCAATTTCTTGTAAAATAGGTAATTTAGGCATAAAGAAGGCCATGTGTGATTTAAGAGCTTCCAATAATGTTATGCCATTATCTATTTACTCCTCCTTAAAAGCTAGTCCTTTAAAAGAAACTGGTCTAATCATTCAATTACCTGATAGGTATGTAGTTTACCATGAAGGAGTGTTAGAAGATGTTTTAGTTTAGGTTAATGGGTTGATTTTTCCAGCAGACTTTTATGTTCTTGATATGGATGAGAATAAGTATTCTAATTACTCTGATATTTTATTAGGAAGACCTTTTCTTAGTAAAGCTAGAACAAAAATTGACGTTCATGATGGTACATTAAATATGGAGTTTGATGGGAAAATTATAAAATTTAATGTTTATCATGATATGAAGTACCCTAGTGATGTATCATGTGTGTATGGATTGGATGTCATAGATTCTTTAAGTCAAGAAATTTTTGAGCTTAATGTTTTTGATAATTTAAACATTGTTCTTTGCAAAAGTCTTGATGCAGGTAGCTTAAAAAATCTAGATGACAAGTTTGTTGTAGGTGCAGATCTTCTGGAGGTAGTGTATGAATTGGGAGCCCTCAAAAATGTGAAGGAAAATGCACCCAGATCTGACTTACCAGTATCCAATTCTAAAATTCTACTTCTGTAGTGCAGGCGCCAAGTGTGGAGTTGAAGTCGCTACATGAACATTTGAAATATGCATTTTTAGGAGAAGGAGAAAGTTTACCAGTGATAATTTCCAATAAACTCAGTAGGGAAGAGGTTTGATTCATGCACTTAAGGAGTACAAGGAAGCCATTAGGTGGACAATTGCGGATATAAAAGGAATTTTACCTTCAACTTGCATGCATAAAATTCTTATGGAGGAGAATAGTAAGCCAAAAAGAGAAGCAAAATGAAGATTGAACCTATCAATGATGGAGGTAGTCAAGAAAGAAATTTTAAAGCTTCTTGATGTAGGCGTGATTTATCCCATTTTAGATAGCAAGTGGGTAAGCCACGTTCAAGTAGTACCTAAGAAGATAGGCTTGACAGTAGTGAAGAATGCAGATGATGAATTGGTCCCAACTCGAGTTCAGAATTAGTGGGGAGTTTGAATCGACTACAGGAAGCTAAATGCAGCCACAAGAAAGGACCATTTCCCTCTCCTATTCATTGACTAGATGCTGGAATGTCTTGCAGGTAAGACCCATTATTGTTAACTTGATGGCTATTCAGGTTTTTATCAAATTCCAGTAGCACTAGATGATCAAGAGAAAACTACCTTCACTTGCCCATTTGGAACCTTTGCCTACCGATGAATGCCATTTGGCCTTTGTAATGCACCAGCCACATTTCAAAGGCGTATAGTAAGTATATTTTCTAAATATATGGAGAACATTATAGAGGTTTTCATGGATGATTTTAACGTGTATGGAAACTTCGATGGTGAGTGTTTAACTAACCTAACTAAAATTCTTGAAAGATGCTTAGAGTCAAACCTTTTGTTAAATTTTGAAAAGTATCATTTTATGGTTGATCAAGGATTAATTTTAGGGCATATTGTGTCAGAACGAGGAATTGAAGTAGATAAGGCAAAGGTTGATGTGATAAAATCTTTATCTTACCCTGCAAGTATGTGGGAAGCTAGATCTTTCCTTGGTCATGCAGGTTTCTACAGACAGTTCATCAAAGACTTCTAAAAAATTGCTCATCCTTTGTTCCAACTGCTACAAAAATAAGTGGAGTTTAATTTTGATGATTCTTGTAAGAGGGCGTTTGATACACTCAAAGGAATGTTGATTTCTGCCCCAATTATCCAGCCACCAGATTGAAGTTTGCCCTTTGAAATAATGTATGATGCTAGCATTCACACTGTGGAAGCAGTGCTTGAGTAAAGAATTGAAATGGAACCACATGTTATTTACTATGCGTCAAGGACCCTTGATGAGGCCCAATCAAATTACTCCACCATGGAAAAAGAGCTTTTAGCTATAGTTTTTGCTTTAGAAAAAACCACACTCTTATCTTCTTGGTACTAAAGTTATCATTTGTTCTGATCATGCAGCTTTAAAGTATCTACTAAAGAAGAAAGATGCTAAGCAAAGACTTATTCAGTGGATACTCTTGCTACAAGAGTTTGATATGGAGATTAGAGATAAGAAGGGGTCAGAAAATTTAGTAGCAGAACATCTTAGTCGACTATTGGTAGACGAGGGATCATTTCAAATTAAGGATGAATTTTCAGATGAACACCTTTTTTCTGTCCAACAGTCAATGCCCTGGTACACTGATATTGTAAATTTTCTCTCCTCTAACATTTTTCTAGATGATCTATCATGAGTTGAGAGGGATAAAATAAAAAAGGAAGCTAGATACTATGTATGGGATGATCAATATCTATGGAAGTACTACTCTGATCAAATAATTTGGAGATGTGTTTATGAAAGTGAGATTCCTTCCATTTTAAATTTTGATCATTCATATGTGTGTCAAGGACACTTTGGTCCTAAGCAAACAACTCGTAAAAAATTAGAGTGTCGTTTGTTTTGGCCTTCCCTATTTCGTGATTCTCATATGCATTGCAATTCTTGTGAGAGTTGTCAAAGGACTAGTACTTTAAGTCATAGGAATAGGATGCCTCTTATGCCAATTTTAATTTGTGAATTTTTTGATGTATGGGGCATTGATTTTATGGGTTCATTTCCTTCTTTTGGGAATTGTTATATTTTACTTGCTGTTTATTATGTTTTGAAATAGGTAGAAGTTAAAGCTACTCGAACTAACAATGCTAAGGTTGTTATAGATTTTGTCAGATCACCTATTTTTGTCAGGTTTGGGATTCCAAGAGTGCTTATTAGTAATAGAGGGACACGCTTCTATAACAAGGTAATGGAAGCTCTCCTTTTGAAATATAATGTTGTTCATCGCACTTCGACAGCTTACCATCCGCAGACAAATGGCCAAGCTGAATTATCAAATCTTGAGGTTAAAAGACTGTGAACCCCAATAGGAAGGATTGGAGCTTACACTTAGATGATGCATTGTGGGCCTATAGAACTGCTTATAAGGCATCAATCGATATGTCTCCATATCGGTTAGTGTTTGGTAAACCTTGTCATTTATCTTTTGAGTTAGAACACAGAGCATAATGAGCTATCAAACATTGTAATTTAAAGTTAGAAGCAGCAGGAGAATAGAGGAAGTTACAACTCCAAGAGTTGGAAGAAATTATAAATGAGGTTATGAAAATTCAAAAATTTACAAGACAAAAATAAAAGCTTTCCATGATCAGATGATCTCCAGGAAGCAGTTCGTGGAGGGACAGAAAGTATTACTTTACGACTCATGACTTAAATTGTTTCCTAGTAAGTTATGAACTAGGTGGATGGGCCCTTTTGTCATCACCAACTTATTACCTCATAGAGCAGTAGAAATTAGGAGTGTAGACACTGGTAAAATCTTCAAAGTTAACGGGCATCGCTTGAAACCATTTTATGAGGGAATTCATGCATCTATAGTGGAAGCAATGCGACTACAGTCCCCCTTGAAAGACACTTGAATGGAGACTAATGTCTAGCTAAAGACTTTAAATGAAGGCGCTAATGGGAGGCAACCCATGTTCCTTTTCTATTTTACGTAGTTCTTTCTTTTCTCCTTTATTACAACAACATTTTCATTAATTTATTTAGTTTTAGTTATAAAAAAAAGAGAGAGAGAGAAAGCTTAGAGATATTTGAATTTTCTTTATCTCATAATTTTATTTGTTTTATTTAGTTAGTTTTGATTTAATTAACTTCCATTTTCACTTATTAGATTCGTTTTAGTTTTGCATTGGTTTTGTTCTTCTTTACCTTTTTACATACAATAAATAAATAAATAAATCTAGTATTGTTCATCTTCTTCTTCTTCCTTGGACAACGTCTAATATTTTATTTTGTTTACTTCTCAGGTTTGTAATGAAACTAAGAAGCATGTGGCTTAGTTTTAATTACTGAGGATAGTGGCCTTAACAGATAAGAGAGGAAACAAAAATTTTTTTTAAAAAAAAGCGAAAGAATGAAACATTTAAGGGGAAAAACAAGTATTTGCGCACCATCACTTAAACAACACTTTCTCTTTACCCTTCTTTTCCTTTTCATTTGCCACACGCCTCTCTCTCTCTCTCTCTCCATCGACCCATACCAACCACCCCTCGACCCTTCCCCCATCCGTTTAGCATATTAACCGAGCCACGCTTCAGCTCGAATGACTAAGACTAAACGAGCCACCCACCAACAACACCGATTGCATCGTCATAAGTCCCTATTGCGCCACTGCACACCAAGCTCCAACTTCAATCAGCTTGACTACCGATCGATTGAGCGAGCCAACAGTCCCGATCGATCATTCCCTTCACCAAGATAGCTCTGGCATTCAAACCACGCCCACTACTTAGCCACCCCCATCATGCGTGCTGAACCCAGCCACCACCACCACTGAGCAAGCATCCACCAAGCCACCTTAAGCACAGTTAGGCTCAGGGCCTTAGAGAACATGAGCCTAAGCCTGAAGAAAATAGAGTCGCCACCCAGATGGTCCAGAAAAAAGAAAGGGGTAGATGACTCAATTCCTAAGGAATCCCTAACCCCTTATTGGGTTCAAAAAGTTGGGTACGCATGAGGGAGGTGAGAAGTGACCTAGCACCCCCATAGCGTCCGGTTCATTAGAATCAGCCTCCTTTTTTTTTTAGGTAAATGTGGACAGTACCACCACGTATGTTATTAATAATATCAAAAAGAGTGGAAAACCATACAAAATTTAACACAAAGCCCTTATAGAAAAAATGGGCAAAAAGCAATTATTTGAACCGGATATATGGCAATCCCATATTATCCGAATTAATAATACACTTAAGGAAATTAGGCAAAGAATCAAAGGACAAGAAAACAGAAGATCGCATACGCATTCTACAATCCATGGCAAGGTAGTTGGCAGCTTGGTTGCCTTCAAGAAAAGTATGTGAGATAGTAGACTTGGTGCTGTCAATAAAATGCTTAATTTTAACAGCCATAGACGACGCAAGAGGACCTTGAACAGCTGCAATTTGTTGAAGAACCCAGGCTGAATCAGTTTCAATTTCCAATGGCAAGAAATGATTTTGAATACACCACTGCACACCAATAAAAACCGCCTGAAGTTCTGCATTATTTGGGCTGGAATGCTACAAGAAAAAATTAATTGCCGAAACAAAAGATCCGCTGTTGTCCCTCATAATAGCCCCACCAGCTGCCTTGTGAATCGTCACCGACGCATCAACGTTCAACTTAAACTAGGAAGCTGATGGCTTACACCAAAAAACCAAGGAATGTCTCAACTTACCTTTACCATAATTATCGGGCAGGAGCTCCTGAAACAATTGTAAAGGCTTGGAAAATTTTGACGATGAGTAGGCTATACCCCAACTAAAAATTGCGGCGCGAACGACTTGAATAATACTAGGAAAATAAATATCTTCGCCTCCCCAAGTAAGCTTACAATAAGATAACCATATATGATAGAGAATCACCTGGGGAATGAGAGCCGTGATTTTGCCAGCTGAGGAGTTAGGAGAGAATTGAGTCCACCACATCATGAATTCCTACTTAATAGAACTTTGAAAAGAAGCATTAAATTGAAAGGAGTTCTTGAAATATAGCCAGATGCCTTTTACCTCATCACATAAATAAAACATGTGAGCAGATGAAGCAGGACCCGAAAGACAAAAAGGACAATAAGTAGCCATTTGAATACCCATCTTTTGGAGACGTTCAGGTAAAGGTAAAGCATTATGCCAAAAACGCCACACTAAAATAGAATACCGTTTGGGAATTGAAGGACTCCAGGACATACGAAATGAAAGCAATTCACTCCTCCTGTTCCGCACAACATCATAAACATCAGCCAAGACAAAGGTTTTGGGCCACTCACCATCCTCTTGCCGTTGAAAAATTGAAGAAGCTACAGGCGATATAGCACAAATTCTCTTCCATATGGAAGAGTCAGTTTGTAAGAATTTCATTTGACCATTTCTGCCATATTTCGTTCTCAGAATCTTTGCCCAAAGAGATGCTCCAGTTTGATATGTCCACCAAAGCTTAACAGAATAAGCTTTCTGCAAAGTATCAATAGATCGAATACCCATACCTCCTTCAAAAGTAGGGTAACAGAATTTATCAAACTTGGCCCAATGATAACGCCTGTCAACACCTGCATGCCAAAAAAAGGAAACAAATTTTTGTTCTAAAGCATATATAATCTTCTTAGGCAATTGCATAGCTCCTAAGGTATGAATTGGAATGGAGCTCAAAACATGCTTTATAAGCAGAATACGTCCACTACTGGACAACATCTTCTTAGTCCAACCATTAAGCTTAGTATCCACTTTTTGCAACAAGTACTGGCAGTAAGATGAACGATTTATCCCACGATAAATGGGAGCCCCCAAATACATGAAAGGAAGCGAATGCCTTTTGATATCAAGAATCTGAGTCATCTTCTCTATGAAACCATGGCTAGCTTTGTTAGAGCAAAAGAAAGAACACTTCCCAAAATTAATTGCCTGACCCGAACCTAGCTGATACGCATTGAGAAAGGTCCGAAATTGCTTGACACTTTTAACATCACCATTCAGAAAAATTAGTAAGTCATCTGCAAAGGCAAGATGAGATACTACTTGACATCCTCTGGCAGTCTTATAAGGCATAATTTTTCCATCAGCAATGAACTTGTTGAGCCCTCGGGAAAAACATTCCACTGCTAAAATGAATAAATAAGGTGACAGTGGATCACCTTGCTTAACACCCCGACTAGGAGTGAAAAAACCGAAGTTAATTCCATTTACCATAACTGATAACCGAGTAGCTTTAAGTTTAGACATAATCAAACCGACAATCTTAGAGGAAAGACCAAACTTGAGAAGAACAGACTCTAGGAAACGCCAGGAAACTCTGTCAAAGGCTGTAGCCATGTCAAGTTTGATTGCAAGGTTATGGCCCCTTGTTTCCTTATCCAAATCATGAACCAGTTCATTACCTAAAAGGATTTGCTCATGAATAGAACGACCCTTGAAACCAGCCTGCTCCTAAGAGACAATAACAGAGAGTATCGGAGCCATTCTATTAGCAATAATCCGAGTACAAACCTTGCTTATGAAAGTAGCAAGACAAATTGGGCGGAATTGACTGAACTCTAAAGCATTCTGAACTTTAGGCAAAAGGATAATTTGAGCAGCACTGAAAGATTGAGGAATAGGCAACCCAAGGAAAAATTCCTTCACCGCGCTACAAACATCCCAAGCTATAATATCCCAACAATGTCTGAAGAACATACAGTCAAAACCATCCGGCCCCGGAGCACTATGAGGATCAAGTTGCCAAACTGCCTCTTTTATTTCAACATCATTTGGGATTTGGTCAAGAATGGTATTTTGAGCATCCGTAACAAGCCTGGGAATTACCTCAATGAGAGATTCAAAGGAACCATATCCATCCTCTTTGAAAAGATTCTCGAAAAAAGACACAGCTTCAGCACCAATAGCCGCTTGATCGGAAATCCACTCACCTGCAGAATTTTTAATGGTGGAAACCCGATGAAGCTTCCTTGAAATTTTAACATATTGATGAAAAAACTTGGTATTATTTTCCCCCTCAGATAGCCATTTAATTCGCGCCTTTTGCTTCCAAAAAGACTCTTGCAATTTGTATTTCTGAAGGAGAACAGCCTGCTTCCTTTGCCAATCAGTTCGGTTTAAAGTAGATGGATCAGTGAGAAAAAGTTGTTCTGCCTCCTCTGCCTCACGCTCAGCTGTCTCAGTACCTTGAAAAATATTACCAAAAGTTCTGGCATTCCAGTCCCTAATAGAACTCTTAAGAAGTTTAAGCTTCATAAATAATCCTTTCATACCTCCACCGAAAAAAGTAGATTCCCAGCTAGCCCGAACCATTGGCAAGAAAGAATCGTGAGATGTCCACATGTGCAAAAATTTAAAACTTTTAGGGGCCTGCAAATTAGAATTCAAACAATTCAATAACAGTGGTGAGTGATCCGATGAGGATTTGGCCAAATGACGAACGCTGATATCTGTAAAAAGATCAAAAAAAGATGCAGTTGCCATGATACGATCCAAGCATTCCCAAACCCTGCCTGAAGACCGAACACCAGTCCAGGTAAATTCACTGCCTTTAAAGGGAATATCAATGAGACCACAATCATCCGAACAACTAACAAAATCCTGAATACTGCCCAAACAAATTTCAGCATTACCCTTATACTCTGATGGCGCTTTAATGACATTGAAATCACCCCCTACCATCCAAGGACCAGTAATGGAATCAGAGAGTCTATTCAAATTATCCCAAAGAAGTTGACGTGCTGATCTGGAATGATTTCCATAGATTGCAGAATACGTAAACTCTAAAGAAAGTGAGTGAAACTGAACCAAGCATGAGAAAACTTGAGGATTATCACGAAAAGCCGAAAGGTGCACATACTGGTCCTTCCAAAGGAACCAAATCTTATTGTCTAAAGAGCATTCAACATTATTGAAACCAAGCTTCAAAGCCAGATATAAACTTCTAGTGTTACTGACCATGGGTTCAATAAGAACAAGAAGGAAGATTTTGTAATCACGACAAAGCGTAAATAATCTAGAGAAAGAAGAATTAACACCCCGCAAATTCCATTGAAGAACATTCATTATTGAGATGCAGAAGAAGAAGTTAAAGAATGTTTACCTTGTTTTACAGCTTTCAAAGCTTGCATTTGCTTATGCTTACCAACTTTTTTACGCTGGACCACAGTAAAGCCATGATCAGAATCGCCTCCTCTTGAAGTGTCTAAAACCAGCTGTAACTTTTTATTAAGAATGCGTTTTGACACGCGCAATTCCTCTGTTGGCAAAGCTACTGTTGGTAAGTCACTATCTGAATTATGCTGATCAGGATCCTCTTCCTCTACAGGAGCATGCTCTGGTTCTGAATTATATGACACAGTGTTAGCATTAGAATTAACCAGTTTATCTTCAGGTGCAATTTCAACATTCCTAGAATGGTCATGTAAAATAGGGGATACAATCAAATTATCAGGACCATAGGTAGGCTGTTGTTTAGAAGCAGGAGCTGAATCCTTATCATTTTGATTAGAACCAGCTTCTTTTTTGTCCAGAGAAACCTGATTAGAAGCAGGATCGGAGTTACCATCAACAAAATCGGCTCTCCCTGTAATAGGAGCAACACCAGCAGAATCATTACCAGTCACCAAATCATTACCTGAATCAACATCATGAATCGAAACATTGTCCTTATTAACAGGGGAAACAACAGATTCATTAACCTTTATCTCATCAGATTTAGATTTGGGAACCCAACCCTCCTCAAGATTCTTTTTTCCAGAAATCTCAGGATCAGATGAAGATGGCAGATTAACCAAAAATTGACAACTAGATAAATCGTGACCCATCTTATGACAATGAGAACAAAAAGTAGGCAATCCTTCATATGAAACCAATTGAAAGAAACATATACCATCATCATCAATCCAAATTTTGGAGGGAAGCTCTTTTGATAAATCTAATTCAACGCAGACTCGAGCAACAGAAGGCCGAGTGAGGGTAGCCGTGGCAGCATCAACTTTGAGGGGAGGGCCTATCAATTTAGCAATGGAAAAAAGTGCTACTTTCTCGAAAAGATGTATGGGCAAACCGTCAAAAGATATCCATGAAGGAATTATGGAACTATCTTTATCGGAACAAAAATCCCTTGACCATTTGGAAACCCGCATGGCAAACCCATTAAAGTACCAGACTTGTTTGAGCCAACATCTATGAAAATCACATTCCAAATCAAATTTTATCAAAACATGATTATGATCAAGCAAACCCAGATTGAAAGGACCATTGAAACCAATCTGATCCAGTTGTTTCTTCAAAGACTTCATTGATGGACGGCCAGATTAGAAGGATCCAACGACAGCAAATCGAAAAGGTTGTGCTAAAAATTCCGATTCCTCCTTAGAAAAGGAGATTGCAGGTACTCCTTTAAACATACATGGCTGTTTGGCTATCAACGAAGGAGCACGCGCAAAAACTGGAGCAAAAGATCTATCAACCTGTTTCTGATCATTACGCACAATCTTAGCAAAAGAACGAGACAAAGGAGCGACGGGCTCCGGCGGAGCCGCCGCTTGAAAATTACCAGCCGTGTTTCACAAGAAAACGATACCCTCTCCAGTATTCACAGTTACCACATGAGGAGTGAAGTCCCCTCCTACTGTGTTTGCAAACAAAACCAAAGCATACAAAAGTTTCTGCAGGACTTTTATCGAACACTTGGTGTGAGTAGAAACCAGGAACTGTGAAGACTCAGGTTCTCAAGAATCCAATTCTTCAGACAGTTGCTGAGAAATTAGGCAAGTCTTCTGCTCAAGTGGCTCTTCGATGGGGACTGCAGATGGGTCACAGATGGGTCACAGTGTCCTGCTTAAGTGGCTCTTCGATTTGCTTCAATCTGGTTACTATTCAACTATTGGCTAGAATTGGGCAACAAAAGCAGAGAAGATCGAATCCCAGAATGTAAAAATGAAGTGGAGAAGAAAACCTGAGAAATCCCTAACTTGATGACAAATGAATTGAACCCCAGCAACGCAGCGATATAACTACCGATCTAAGGTTGTATAAGAATTATGGCTTTGTTGTTTTGTATAGTACTTCTCCACCGAATCAGCCTCCTTTTCAGATCTAAATATTATTGAATTCTTAAATATTATAATATTATTCATACTACACACAATTTAAAAGAAATGAACATTCATCATCTTATTAAGATAAATAATAAAACAAGCACCCATCAAAGAATTAAAACATGCCTTTACAATGTCCAATATCCAACATACAAATAAAACCAAAATAGGACACCCACCGGTAGTGAAAACATGTCCCTTACATTTAATCTTCAAAAATAATATAAAAGAAATAAATTAAATAAACAAGGCATCCACAAAGTGAAAACATGCCTTTTGATAATTTTAGAATCAAAATAAATAAATAACCAAATAAATTGAAATATTTAAGTATGATAATTAAAATTAAATCATCCATATTGAACAAAATAAAATAAACTATCCATCATAAGCCAAATAAAATAAATCATACATTCATAAGAGTATGTAATAAATTAAATAATCAAGACTAGGGTTTAAAATATTAAATATATGTTACTAGGGGTTCACATCTTAAATTAGGGCTTATAAGATGAAAATTAAGATTTTGGGATTGTATCTTGGAAAATTGGGGTTTTAGGTTGAAAATTAGGATTTTGAGGCTACTGGATAAAATGGTTTTGGGTTACTAGATTAAGGTTAGGAAACTTCGGAAAATAAGGTTACTCGATAAAGGTTTTGAGGTTTTAATGATTTGCAGAATTAGAGTGTAGGCTAGGCTTTAAGAAATTTAGGGTTTCTGGGGCTAGGGTTTAGGAAATTAGGGTTTGAATTCTTGATAAAGTTTTGGATTTTTAATTTTTGGATATTGGATATTAGAGTTTAGGTCTTGAAAAACTATTTATGGTTTTTTCCTCCTCCCTTCTTGTTATTTTCCTCTTATATTTATAGAAGAATATATTAGATTAAAACCTTATGACCGAGCATTTAACTTCCTATTTTGAAAGGTTTCCTGAGGCATATCGAATTAGACTATTTTTAATTCGAGACAAACCATGAGCATGTCGGATTCAAACCAATTTAATTTGAGGTAAACCAAATCATGTCGAACCAAAACAAACCTAATCCGACATGGAATCAAAGTCCATATCGAATTGGAAATCCTAATTCGACATGGACAAGCTCCATATCGAATTAGGATCCCTCTAATTCGATATGGAGTCCCCTGATTGGTCCCATATCGAATTGGGGCACCCAATTCTAGATGGGGACACCCCATATCGAATTAGGGGCTTCGCAATTCAATATGGGGTGTCCCATGTCGAATTTGGATGGCCAATCCGACATGGGTACACTCATACCGAATTTGAAGTCCAATACAAGGCCCACATTGAATTAAATCCAACCAAATCTTTAAATCAAACCTATTTAGGATTTTAAGGTTTAGCTAGCTTATTTTATGCCTCACTAAATTATTCCAATCTAATCAAAGGCTTTAAAATAGGTTTAAGCCATTAAGAATGGACCGAACTTAACTAGGTCTTCTTTAATTAGGATCGTATTAGCTAGGGCTAAAATCAAGGGTCTACATTTGCCCCCTGCTTGAATGATCTAGAATTTATTCAGAAAGTGAAAAGCAATATGATTTTAAGCTGATTTTGGATAAGGATTAGATTCTAGACCCGGGGATCTAGTTTGGATTTTGGACTCGAGACTGTTTTAGGTTCTGGACCCGAGACTTAGATTGGTTAGGTTCTAGACCCAGGTTGGTTGGGTTCTAGACCCAAAACTGGATTGGTTGGGTTTTGAACCCGAGATTGGTTAGGTTCTGGATCCAAAATTGGATTGATTGGGTTTTAGACCTAAGGTTGGTTGGGTTCTGGACTTGAAATTGGATTGGTGGATTTTGGACACAAGGGTGGTTGGGTTTTAGACCCGAAACTGAATTGGTTAGGTTATGGACCCGAGGTTGGTTGGGTTTTAACCCCAAAACTGAATTGGTTGGGTTTTGTGCCCAAGGTTGGTTAGGTTTTGGACCCAAACTAAATTGGTTAGATTTTAGACCCGAGGTTGGTTAAATTCTGAATCAGAAACTGGTTGAGTTTTGGACCCGAAACGGAATTTAATTTGGATACTTGGATCCTAAACTGAATTTGATTGGGGTACTTGGATCCAAATTGAATTTGATTTGAGTACTTAAACCCGAGACTGAATTTGATTTGGGTACGTGGACCCAAAACTGAATTTGATTTATGTACTTTTATCCTAGATTGAATTTGATTTGGGTACTTGGACCCGAGATTGGTTTGGTTCTGGACCCGAGATTAGATTTGAGCACTTCTAGCTTGGACCATCCCTTTGTCGTTTGAGAATTCTGGCTTTCTTCTAGTCAACTAAATTTAGCTCTTCTAGTTTACTAACCTTCTGCCAGTTGAGAGTTCTAGTTGTCTTCTAGCCAATCAATTTCATCTCTTCTAGCTGACTGACCTTCTATCAAATGAGAGTTCAGGCTTTCTTCTAGCCGGTTATTTCATTCTTCAATGATTGTGAGTCCTCACCCTTCAAATTGATCTTCATCCTTGGACATCGGGTCTTCACCTTTCAAAATGGATCTTCATCCTTAGACACTGAGTCTTCACCCTTCAAATTAAATCTTCATCCTTTAGACATCGAGTCTTCACCCTTCAAAATAGATCTTCATCCTTGGATATCGAGTCTTCACCCTTTAAATTGGATCTTCATCCTTTAGACATCGAGTATTCACCCTTTAAAATGGATCTTCATCCTTAGACATCGGGTCGTCACCCTTCAAATTGGATCTTCATCCTTTAGACATCAGGCCTTCACCCTTCAAAATGGATCTTCATCCTTGGAAATTGGGTCTTAATCCTTCAAAATGGATCCTCATTCTTAGACATCGGGTCTTCATCCTTGGACATTTGTCCTATATTGGCTTGAGCTCTTCTAGTTGAATTGATCTTTTATCTTTTGTGTCTTCATTCTTTTGGGTTTTTTTCTTGTTTTGTTCTTTTTGATCTTCCTTTTGCAAAAAATTTAGCTATTTTTAGCTGGCCCTTATATCCTCTCTTTGCCCCCTACATGGTAAAATATTGAAAGAGAATCTAAAAATATTTTGTACACTCATTAACTCAAAAAATTGAAAGGAGAAACTATGCCCCCTGTGTAGGCTTAAAATAATAATTTTTTTTCCATGCAGGCTTTGATTAATGTTTGTGTATTGTCTTATTCCTTGTACAAGCATGTATCTTGTCTTTCTTTTACAATAGCCCTTTCATTCCTCCTGATTCCATATCTGCTTTTGATTGTTTACTTCACAAGGTGTTTGGTGTTCATTTTGACAAAGAATAGGTAACGTAAGACAATAAAATGTGATGTGATATGCTCATGTATGCATGCATGATACGCATGGATGATACTTACGGTAGTTGCTTTGTTGCTCTATGTCAATTCCAGTGTTGCCAGCTTGCTAATGGTTTTTTCTCCTCCCTTCTTGTTATTTTCCTCATGTATTTATAGAAGAATATATTAGGTTAAAACCTTGTAACCGAGCATTTAACTTCCTTTTTTGAAAGGTTTCCTGAGGCATATCGAATCATACTAATTTTAATTTGAGACAAATCGTGATCATGTCGAATTCAAACCAATTTAATTCGAGGTAAACCAAGATCATGTCAAAACAAAACAAACCTAATCCGACATGGAATCAAAGTCCATATCAAATTGGCAATCCTAATTCGACATGGACAAGCTCCATATCGAATTAGGATCCCCCTAATTCGATATAGAGTCCCCCTGATTGGTCTCATATAGTAATGAGGTCCTAATTCTACATAGGGACACCCCATATCAAATTGGGGAAGTCCTAATTTGACATGGGGCTCTGCCCCAATTCGACATGGTGGCTTCCCAATTTGATATGGGGTGTCCCCATGTCGAATTGGGATGCCCCAATTTGACATGGGTACACCCATACCAAATTTGAAGTCCAATACAAGGGCCACATCGAATTAAATCCAACCAAACCTTCAAATCTGCCCTATATAGGGTTTTAAAGGTTTAACTAGCTTATTTTAGGCCTCATTGAATTATACCAATCTAATTAAAGGCTTTAAAACAGGTTTAAGCCATCAAGAATGGACCAAACTTGATTAGGCCTTCTTTAATTAGGATCGGACTAGCTAGGGCCAAAATTAAGGGTCTACAGGCCACCACTGCTCTCTATTCAGAACGAGTCAACCTTTGAGGTTGATGTGATTTAAAAAAAAACAAAAAGAGGGACAGTCCCCATAGAATCAATTCACAATAAGGACCGAGGCAGGTGCGAGGAGGGACGCACCTTCTTCTAGCTCTTAGCCAAAATGCCTTCGGCTAATTATTGAGCATTATGACGATGAATCTCATCACCACAACAGGGCTTCACAGGACCCATTTGAACCATCCACTACAAAACCAAGGAGTCGATCATGTGTCAAGAAAGGGAGGTTTATGGGAGAGACTTCAGCAGCAGTTCACAATCCACATATAGAATTTGACAATCCTAGTGAGAAGTAGAGGTATGAACAAATCAGTGAGTTTTTCATCATTCCAGGTAAATGTGTTTATTTCCCAACATTAGGTTCTTTGTGTATTATGCCTGATAGTGTTGATTTGCTTAGAGGCATTGGTTGGAAATTATTTCTCTTAATGAATAATCCCATTTATGTTGATTTGGTCAAAGAATTTTATGCCACTTTCCATTTTGATAAAACTGACTAGTTTGATTTAAGTACCCCTGATATGGTTAAATTTCGTTTAATAGGACAACGATTTAGTTTTTTTTTTTAAATGGATTCAGTAGAAATTTGGGGTTTACTATTAATGCCATTGTTTGTGATTTTTCTTATGATTTCACCGCTGCTACTATGTATTCTTATTTTTGTGAAAACCTTCCTACACCATATGATCCTAGTAAATTAAGGGATATATATTTTATGGATCCTAGCTTAAAATATGTGCATTGACTTTTGGCATATGCGTTTTTAGGTAGAAAAGATGCCTCTGGTTTAGTGTCTAAAACTAAATTATTTTTCTTATGGTGCATGGATAAGAAAAGAAAGATGAATTTGGATTTTTTGTTGGCAAGTCAATTTTCTAATGTTATTTCTTCTAAGAGACCATTGATTTTAGGCACTGTTATTACTTAACTTGCTGTTAATATGCATTTTATTGATGTTGAAAATACCGATTTGCACTTGACTTATATGCCGACTCCTTTGACTCTTGATACTTTGGATGACATGGGGCTGTTGCAGAAAGAGAATGGTGTTTTTTCTTTGATTCTTGCAGGTCCTATTATGCCTCGCTATCAACGGTTCTTCAGCAACGCTTCACGGGCCATAACCTCTGCAACTGCACCCCCACCTTTCTCGTCGAATGATGCGCTACAGCGAGCCATTTTAGAAAAGCTTAATCACATAAAGACATGTCTAGACTATATAGAGGACAATGGCATAAAATTCTTAATTAGTATAAAATCTTTTAAGGACTTTTTACTCCGCGATGTTCTTGTTTAATCAACTTAATTAGTTGAGAGCATATAGTTAGACTCATTTAATATGTCTTGAGCTATTGTGCTTGAAAAAAAAATGTTGAGAAGTGAGAAAATAAATAAAAGATCCCAAAAAGTTCAAAAAATGAACAACTTACTCCACTAGTCAAAAGACTATGACTAGAGCTAGTAGCCACTTAATTTCGTAACCAGTTGAGTAACCGAGTGTCGGTATCACAAATGTTTGCCCTCGCATCAAAAGACTGGTGACGTGTTAGGCAAGCATAAAGGTGCTCAAAAATAATAATAATAATATTCTTGACATTAATATGTGCATATGACTTGATGGATTAAATGTCGCCTTCTATATATAACTAACTTTCCACTTTGTAATTAATTATCATCAAAATGGAGCAAAATTCTTGACATTTTATATTGATAATTCTATTAATTGAGTTGTTCATACTTGTGAATTAGCGAGAAGCTTGTTCTACAAATTTTTAATCTTTAGTTGTCATTCTATTTGAGGTTGTTTAAAATGTTATAGTTTGAATTGAAAATGGATGAATATGAGGTAGTGCTTTTGAATTGTAAAGTGCTTGAGGGCAAGCACAATTCAATTGTAGGGGAATTTAATAGTGAGCAGAATTTGCTAACATTTGCATGGATAATTCAGTATGATATTATGTGATTTTACTGAATTTGAGGCATTTTTGCATAGGTTATAGCTTAAAGAGGAAACAAGAAAAAATTAAGAAAATATGCTGAAAAGAGCCTCGGGTATAACCCTTAGGCAAGACTTGTGCCCAAGGGAGTCTGATGCTGAAAAATTACATGGGCCAGTTAGGAAACCCGATTCGTTTAGGACACTTGACATATGATTTTGGAGCAGATTTCTAGGGATATTAGAATTTAATTATTTCCTTATTTAGTAGATATTAATTAGAAATTTTAAGGGTTGTTGATTATTTTTATTTTATTAGTATTTTTATTTTTATCTTCCTAATTAGGGTAGGAAACTAGATGGGCATTTAAGCCAATATATTTGGCAGCCCTAGGCTCCTCTCCCTTCTTCTCCTCTGTAATATCCTCATTTATGCCCTAGAAGTTTTGCATATTGTTGTTGTTGTTATGGTTATAAATTGGATTGAATGTATATTATGTGTTAAGAAAAGAAGTTGGGAGGAGAATGCTTGTGTATATGTGTTTTGGAAAGAAAATTAGGGTTTAGAGAGAATGGTATATGTTGTGTATATGATGATATATATAACATATAAATGGGTCAAAGGAAGAGTCAAAGGAAGAGAGATATTTTTGTGTTAAGTGTGTAATTACATATAAGGGCTTATATGAGACAAAAGGTTAGTTATATGGTTGAGGGCAATTTGGTAATTGCTTGAATTGAATCACATGGTGGATATTTAAAGAAGGTTTGACTTTGTTTCTTCATCATTTTCTTCTTTCTTTCATGAAGTGGCCGGCTCCTCCATAGACAAAGGGAAGCAAGAGGTGAAGAGAGGTTCTTGATGAGTTGAGTTCAAAATTGAAGGAAGATTAAGTGTTCAAGTGTTGATTCAAGAAGTTTTTAACTAAGGTAAGATCTTCCCTTTGATTTCTTTCATTCTTTTGAAGTGGTATGGGAAGTTAATTAGGGTTTGATGATTTGATGATGAGATGTGTTTATGATTTGTTCTCAAGTGTTAAATTGGTTTTAAGTTATAGTTTAAATAGGTGTTGTTGTTGGAAGTGGTAAATGTTGATTTTGAAAGGTGGAGAAGGATGGTGATTTTAGTGTTTTGAGATGGGTTGTGTTTAAATGTAATATTAATGGGTTGTAAAGTGATTCTTGTGATGAATATATGTTTAGAACATTGATTGTATTCATTTGAAATATATTATATGGAGTGTATTGTGTTTGGGTGCAATTGAAAAAGTGTTGGATTTGGTTAAGGTTATGTGCATGGGTGACACGGCCAGAAGCAATGAAGAGACACGGCCGTGTCATTTATTTGTGTTGGCTACTGCCTCTTTTATTTTTAGAGACACGGCTGTGTCCTTCAAGTGGGCTGGGCGTGTCCCTCAAATGAGTTGAATATTGTTTGATTTCTTTGTTCTTTTTTGCATGGTTTGGATTCTTCAAAGGTAGTTTGGTCTCTAAACCTAAACATAAACATTTTAAACATACTTAAACCAAGGAATGACTTAATCAAACACATGTGGATGATCCTAAAGCTATGAATAATATAAATTGTTCTTGCATTGTTGAGATTGAACAATGTTATGTTATGCATTGTGAATGGTAATGTGTTTCATGAGTAATGTGGAATGAAATGTTGATATTTATGAATGATGCTATGTGAGATATAATGTGATCATGGATGAGATAAATATACACTTGAATAATGAAGTGTTATATTGTGAAATGAAATGTGAAGCCATTGTTATTGGCTAAGGTGATTCAATGGAGATAAATGAGGCATGTTTGCCTAAATGATAATGAGAATTGAGAATGAAATCTAAATGAATTGTGTGGCTAATGTGTTATTCCATTTTCAGAGTTTGTTGTTGGTGGCATGCCTAATAAGTGTAACAATCTCTTGAAGTTAGGTTGGATTGAATCCTTGAAGCCTAATTGAGATGTTACCACCCTTGAAGCTAGGTTGGGTTAGTTCTTGAAGCCAAGTTGGGTTGAAGCTTAGCATGCTTTGCTCCCCTTGAAGCTTGGTTGAACTTAATCCTTGAAGCCTAGTTGGGTATATGATATTGATAATGTGATCATAAAACCAAAGCATTAACTCTGAAAATTGAATTGCATATTAGTGTGTCTTGGGCCCATGCTTGTCTTTGTTTAGTGTTGTTCATGGATTGTTTAATGATTAGCTAATGAAGTATAAGAAAAGATGTTGAAATGTGATATGCATATATATATATGTTGAATTATGAAATGTAAAGGTATAATATTAGCTTTGCATCTAAGTGGTTACATGTATAATATGGATTGAGAATTGACATTGTATTGTATTAAAGCATATCAATAGCATGTTTTATCTTACTAAGCCCTTGGCTTAGCGCGATAGTGTTTAATCGCGCAGGTAATAGAGTTGATAGAGTTGAACCCGAGAGTTCATCAAGACCAAGTGAGAGTAGACCTTGAAGAATCCATTTTGGGAGCTTAAAGATCAGAGCAAACTTGCCAATCATGTATACTTCTTTATATTTTGTAAAGAAATGTTTAATATGTAAATATGTAAATATTTTATAACTTTCCGCTGTGTAATATTTAAATGTATATATATATATATAACTAATATGTTTTGTTTTATAAGTAAATGATCTACTTTTCTATAATGTATAATGATAAGGGTATTGTACCAAGTTTTAAAGTGTTTTGAATGTTAAGAGAACCATAGCATCCCTATGTTTGGTGCACTTATGCTACATTGTTGTGGTTGTAGTGTGTGTGCATTGGATATGGGGGTGTTACATCCTCGGTCCACTGTTCATGTTTTTCCAGCAGCCATTGAAATATTTTTGAGTTTCTTTTCTAAAGAATATGAGTAACTAAACTATATTTAATTGAAGGGGTAATCAAGGTTTTCAATTCGTCAAGATTTGTTAGATCTAATCAATTCTTTACTTGCTTTCTTTAATTTTAGTATTTATATTTTCTCTGTAGCTTATTACTATTATTATTTTGCTAGTTAAACAATAGGGTACATTGCTTGATTAGCTGAATAATATATCGCCATTCAAAACTAAGAATCCATAATTATTCTTTAGCTTTTGATATTTATGGCAGTTAGGCATATTACTAAAAGGGTGCATAATCTAATTTAAATAAATTCCACAGTATAACTTATAGATTAGAATTAGGTACTTTTAATTTTTAAAGTTGCTAGTGGGTTAAATTCTAAAGGGTGTGCCTGTAGAATTATTCAATAACAAAGGTTAGTTATATAGCGTCTCTTAACTAATTTATCAACTAAGGAAGAACTGGCTAATGCGAGCGTCTCGGTTAGCTTTAACTAGTTTACTAAAAAATTAAAGAAAACTATTTTTGTATTAATGATCATATCTAAAAATTGAAACCAAGATTATTCCCTTTGGTTAAAATCATCAATATTGTTATTTATTTATTTAGTTTCAATTTCAGTTCTCAATTTATTTTTAATTTTCAATTATAAACTCTCCAATTTATTTTTATTAAGTTCTACTTTAGGTTTTTAAAGAAAATTAATTTAAGTATTTAATTCCATGAGGATTCGATATCTTATTCACTGCTATTGTAATTTTATTTTATCCAATAAAAGATTTTTATTTTTGGTGAATTTGACACCCATCAAAGAGTTAATTAATTTATTTAGTTTAAGTATATTTAATTTAATTTTCTCAATTTAAAAAAATCAATTTTTTAAAAAATAAATTATTTTATGGTTTGATATTTAGAATTCACCTTCCAGAATAATATTTTACTCACTTTATATTATTTTTTTACCATATTCTAATTAAGCTAGTTACAGCGCAATAACAATGCAAATGTAAGTGATCAAATCATAATTGGAATTTATTAAAATTTGAGCCCCAAAAAGATAAATTTATTTATAGCGCCACTATGTCCACTTTTATAAAATGTAGTGGTCCTACATAATTATTCATAGCCTGCCATTGAGCTGAAAAGTGATATTAACTCCAAAGCCACTTTAATGCGTCAACAAAGCCACTTCTGTATGATATGAACCTCTGCTCTGTTATGCTTTAGATTAATCGATCAATTATGACTCATAAGTCAAGTCAAGGATAAGCTTTAACCTCTACATATGTAAGGTAAATTTGCTCATCCATCCCTCGATTGATTGCTCCCTCTTGGCCAGGTGAGATTTATACTTTAATATATAGTTTCATTTCAATTTTTTGCAATAAGAATTTGTATGTGCATAATCTCATCTCTCTGTATATTATGATCTATTGCTAACAATTTTGATTTTTGAGTTCTTTTAATCATTATTATATATATATGCAGATCTTAATTTCATATGATATATAGATCCATGATAAAATTATCATAGTTTTGTTGTGAGATATGTTCCATCATTATTACATGTGTGCATGACTGCATGTGTTCTTACTGAAAAAAAAAATACATGATATAGAGATAATATTATTCTGGAGTTTCTTAATTTGAAGCCTGAAAATAGTTCATAATTTGTCTATTATATATATAGTATTCATTAGAGATAAATGAAAGATATATAGAACTTTCTTTTGCAGAGAAGCAGAGAATGGCAAGTCCAGATGCTATAGCTTCAATTCTGTTGGATCGGCTGATTGATGCCATTTCTAACGAAATTAAACGAGTAGAACATTTTGAAAAGGAGTTTAATATGATGCGCAGTCGATTTGTTAATATCAAGAACTTGCTTAATGACAATGATAGATACAATGAGCCAAGAGTTCAAGATACCTTGCCTACATTCAGAGATTTGATGTATGAAGCAGATGATGTATTAACAGATTGCCAAATTAGACACAAATATCAGCAAAATCATGAACTCTGCAACTTTTTTCCTTATTGGGATATATTTTTCCAGCTCAAAACAAGTAGGAGAATAGAGGATATTAATAAGAATATGGAGAACGAGTTCAAGCTTTTGAATGAGTATGTGGGTGTAAAAATGCTGAGCCCCAACAAAACTGATCATGACCCAGATGAGTTTATATGGACTTATGATACTGGTGATGATATAATTGGAATTGATGATGATGTAGAGAAGATAAAAGGGTGGATTTTTTCCCAAGAATGTAAACATCAAAAAATTGGGATTGTGGGGATGGGGGGATTGGGAAAAACCACCATTGCCAAGATTATTTTTAATGACAGTCAAGTCAAGCTTCGTTTCTACAAGAAGATATGGGTGTCGGTTTCAAGAATGTTTCAAGTAGAAGAGATTTTGAGGAGCATTTTGCAACAACTTGGAGAAAATTTTGATGAACAACCAACAAAAGGTGGGCATAAAACTGATCAGATGTTAGATAATATTATGTCACAGTTGAAAGAACAATCTTGTCTTATCATTCTTGATGATATGTGGAACAATGAACAGTTGCAATGGTGGGAGAGATTTGTCTCTTGTTCATCAGATTCAGATTGTGAATGTTGCTTTGTTATTACAACCAGAGATGAAGATGTTGCATCTAGTGTTATCAAAGTTGGATGGGTTCATTGTCCCAAATTCCTAGACGATGCAGATGGGTGGACATTGTTCAGCAAGAAGGCATTTTGTATGATCAAGGCAGGTTCTGAAAAGCTTGAACCTCTGGGGAGATCAATTGTGGCTAAATGTAAGGGACTTCCACTAGTTATAAAGACAATAAGAGGCTTACTGGGATCGACTAATAGTTTTGGCGAGTGGGAAAAAATTGGGAAAAGTTTCTGTGAAGCCAACATTACTAAATTAGACGCAGTAATGAATTCTCTGCAGCAGAGCTACAAGGAACTCCCACCCCACCTAAAGCAATGTTCTTTAAGTTTTGCTATTTTCCCTGAAAATGTTGAGATAGAAGCTGAAAAGTTAATCCATTGGTGGATTGGAGAGGGTCTCATCCAAGGCACAGATAAGATGTCTGCAACAGAAATAGGTTTCGATTACCTGTCTAAGCTTGTCAGCCGATGCCTTGTTGAGGTTGTGGAGAGGAGAGGCTACCATGGAAGAGTCTACAAATGCAAAATGCATTATCTCGTGAGAGATTTGACCATCCTGATGGCTCAAGATGAGAAACTTTGCTGTTTTGACAATGGATGCGAGCAAAAGTTGGATAAAGATTCTCGGTGGGTTGGCTTCACAAGCGAAATCGCAGCAAAATCATTGAACCAAAGTCCAAAGCTCCGCGCATTGTTGCTGATGCCTGAACATCCAGCTCCCTTTGACAGGAATTTGGGTTCACTTGGTTCACTCAGGGCATTGGACTTGTCTAACAATGAGCTTAACAATACTGCTTTATGCAATCTCCTGAGTTGGATTAGTACTCTCAAACGTCTCGCATATTTAAATCTAACTGGATCCCAAGGCCTCAAGGAAGTACCAGATTCGATTTGCAAGCTTCGAAACCTCCAAGTGTTCATATTAAGTAGATGCATTAACCTGTCAAAAATAAGCCCTTCAATCACTCAACTGAAGAACTTGATAGTCTTGGACTTGGGGTGTTGTGACAAGCTCTCGAACCTGCCTCGTGGACTTGGTAGGCTCTCCCAGCTTCAAGAATTGTCTGGATTAAGGTTCGGTCATCGAACAAAGAAAGGAAGCTGTGTACTGGGTGATCTTGGACAACTATGCGAGTTAAGAGTATTGCAAATGCATTTAAGTAAAGATAGTGAAATGATAGAAGAAGAAAGGGATGTTCTATCAAAGCTCAATAAACTCAAGGTTCTAGCCATCACTTTCGATGACAATGAACATTCACAAGGAGCAAGTATGCTAGAGATGCTAGACCCACTTTCCCCTCCTCCAGAACTTGAGCAGATCTATCTTAAACACTACTATCATGAGAGCTTGCCCAATTGGGTTAGCACTGAGAAGCTTTGTAAGCTGAAATATCTTTGCGTTGATGAGAAATGTCTGGTTGATACCTGCACAAGTAGTGGCGAGACCACATGGAACCTCGAGGCTCTGCATTTGAATTACTTGGAACAAGAAAATTAATGAGCCAAGACATGAATTTATTTATTCATGGCAAAGAAAATTGAGCAGAAATTCCTCATCTCCACCACAACCAAAAAAGGCTTTTTTGTATAAATATGCTTTATTGTTGCATGAACTTCAATGCTTGTTGGTTGTAACTGAGATTTTTTTTGGGCTTTGTTCATTATGAAATTGTTATATTATATATGTATGCGTGTGGATGAATTACCAATTCCAATATTCAAACTTCTCTTTTTTCCCTCTCTCTGTGTTCTTGTTTTCTCACTCTCCAATCATCAAAATAACCTAGCTTATTACACCAATTACCTCCGTAGTCCACACCATCACTAAGGTTTCGCACGCAACATTATAACATAATGTGGTAAAGAGATTTCCTTGCATGTGATAGGTTTTTATGCAATGTAAAAACAAAGACAAACAAGATCACATTTAAGCCTTAAACATCCTTGATGAGGACTAAATATGGTTGGACCAAAAAACCTTTAATGCTACTGATTAATTTACCAGGTTGAAAAAACTTTACCAAATATATCAATTTTTTTTTTATCAAATAAGATTAAATGCTAAAAAACTATAATGAGTTTATATATAAAAAAGAAGAAGAAGCTATAATGAGTTTATGTTTAGTATATATTGGTTTTATTGTATACAAACTATAAAACTAATGGGTTTTTTTTTTTCTATTTTTTCAATAATTAAAGTATATAGGTTTCAGATTTTATTATAGAATAAAATATTGTTAAACAATATTTTTATAAAATTATATTTTATTATAATCATAAATACAATTTTTATTTTTCATTCATTTAATTAATCTTGAAATTTATATTTTTTACAATAGTATTTTTAGAACATTTTATTAATAAATTAATATACTATATGTATTTATGTATTAGGCTTCTTTGCAATATATTTATACTATTAAGGAATATGAAAATAACCAAATCAAAATTAGTTTCTTTTTCACTTCTCTATAATTTAAAAAATGTATAAATAATTAAATTGTCTTAGATTTTTATTTTTCATAACTTTAAATAATGATTGAAGAGAAAAAAATATATATAAACTCAAACTTTTTTTAATGCAATAATATTTTATTGTTAAATATCATAACTTAAAGTTCTTACAATGTAATTGAGAGTAAGATCCCAGTACCGAAAACATATATTTGGAACGGTTGCTCAAACCATATCATGAGCTACCAGGTTAGCAAGTCTATTAGCTCAAAATATTTTTTATGAGTGTTTATATTTTTTATTGCATGAGTTGAATAAAATCTTGGTTTATCTTAAAAAAATACAAATAAAAATAAAAATAAACTATTTTTCATTTATTGAAAAAAAAATTAAAATCATAACATAGTAAAATATTTATCTCCTCTGACAATTAAATATTGATTTTATTTTATAAGTTATTGAAATAATTTTATGAAAAAAATAATATTTTATATAATTTAATAAGATAATAAAAAATAATTAAGAGATAAAAATAAATATGATGAACACCGAAAATAAATTTTAAATGGTATCATTGGCATATAAATATAAATATATACACACATTTATATATTGGTTATGGTGAATGGAGTCAGCTGTGGGTTTTTCAATCCTAAGTGTGGTGTCAAGCAATGAGACCCTCTCTCTCTGTATTTGTTCATTATAGCGGCGGAATGTTTCTCAAGAGGGCTAAACAAACTAATTGGGGAGGGAAAAATAACTCCATATAAGACTGCTAGAGGATATGAGGTGATGTCTCATCTTGCTTTCGCTGATGATCTGCTCATATTTTTGAATGGTGATGTTAAAAGTGCTAAGCAATTCAGAGCCTTTCTCACAACATATCAACAAGGATCCGGTCAATCCATCAACTTTGGGAAGTGTTCTTTCTATTGTTCAAAAAAAGCTAGCCATGGTTTTATAAACAAGATAGCACAGATTCTTGACATCAAGTGGCATTCACTTCCCTTCATGTACTTAGGGGCCCCTATATATCAAGGCATCAACCGTTCCATTTACTGTCAATATCTTTTACAAAAAGTGGATACAAAACTTCATGGTTGGATGAAAAAGTTACTGTCAACTGGTGGCCGTCTTCTGCTCATTAAACATGTCTTGAGTTCAATTCCAATTCATACATTGGGGGCTATGCAACTGCCGAAACAAATTATTGATGCTTTGGAACGAAAATTTGTTTCTTTTTTCTAGCATTCAGGTGTTGAACGGCGCTATCATTGGGCCAGGTTCGAAAAATTCTGCTACCCCACTTTTGAAGGTGGTATGGGAGTCCGATCGCATATATCTTTGCAAAAAGCCTACTCAATAAAGCTTTGGTTGAACTATCAAAAGGGAGATACTCCTTGGGCAAGGATTATGAGAAAAAAAATATGGTAGAGCTAGTCATATGAAATTTTTGCAAACTGACTCCCCTACATGGAAGAGAATTTGCAAGATCTCGACCACTGCTTCTTCTCTTTTTACGTAGCAAGAGAATGGAGATTGGGTTAGTAACAAGACAAGCTCCAAGTCCTTTGTCTTGGCAAAAATTTATGATGCTGTGAGAGAAAGGAAAAGCGAGCTACTATCGTACAGGATGACTTGGAATTCATTAATTCCCATCAAGTATTCAATACTTGCGTGGAGATTATGGCACAATGCCCTGCCGTTGCCGGAAAGACTTCAAATGATGGGGATTCAAATGGCCACCTGCTATCCATTTTGCTTATCTGTTGCAGCTACTACATCTCACATGTTCTACCTCTGTGCTGAAACCATGAAAATCTGGCAGTTTTTAAAACAATCTTTGCAATGCAATGCCTCGGTCCAGCGCATAATTAAACAAGAATTCATGTTGTGGTGGTCCCAATTATCTCCTAACTCGCTGGTAGGCAAAGTCATGGCCTTCATTCCTCAGGTAATTCTCTATCACATATGGCTAGCCTTTTGTAAAATTACATGGGGTGGCGAGGAGGTATATAGTCCAAGCATTATCAGGTCCATCCTCACCTCAATTTTTAATTGGGGAGTAGCTCATTCCTCTGCCAAATTTGCAAAGTCCATGGCTTTATTTCAAGAATTCTTGCCAAAATAATTTGGCAAAAGATGCAAATTAAAGCCAACTCTCGTATATTGGAGTAAACCAGTTGCACCAAGATTCAAGCTTAATGTCGACGCTTCGGTGACTGTGAATATAGCGACCGGTGGAGCTATTATCAGGGATTGCAATGGATGCTTTATAGCAGGTCTCGGTTTTTTCTTACGGACTTCTAATCCCAACAAAGCTGAATTGCAAGCTGCTTTTGAATGAATCCAATGGTGTATTCAGAAACATTACTTGCTGCTGGAAATAGAGACTGACTCAACATGGGTTCATTATCAAATCACATCCCCCCGGATTTCTACATCAACAACAATGGCCAGCCACATTAAAAGGTTCATTGACAGTTCAAACTCGGCTATACTACATACATTCAGGGAGGTAATCAAGCCGCAAATTTCCTTACCATAGACTGTAGAATGAGTATGAAGCCTGCTGTTTATTTGTCTTTTAATTCTTTGCCAAATTTTCTTAAGTGCATTGTAAACTCGGATAATATGGGTTCTCCATATATCCATTACAAATCGTTTATCTATAAAAATTACAGCTTCGAAAAAAAAACGTACTTAATTAGCACGTCCACAGACATTATGCAGATGCTCCAATGTTCACCACACGAAGTGGACAGTCTTCATATTACAATCTCAAGATTGAAAAAATTTTTAAAGTAACCTTTCAACGACAATACAAGTATCTGCTGCTTTCTATCTTTGAAAAAAAAAACACACATTTATATATAAGGACATGAATTTATATTTTCTATTGAAATTATTAATTGTATTTATATTTATATATTATGATAATTATTAATTATAAATGGCACTATAATTAATTTGATTAGTCTAACTTATAATATAATATTCATTACGTGAAGTTTGTTTGTATTTCAAATATTTCGTTAATTATAAAATTAAAATCTTTATTGCGATGACCATATAACTTATTGACTAATTGATAGTGGATAAATTTTGCTTATATTTTATAAGGATAATTAAGATTTTGTTGGATGATTGTACTGATTTTGACTTGTTTTTACATGAGTTATAACTAAAGAAGGAACAAAAGCCAAATTGAAGATAGTTGCAAAAAGTTGCTGGAAAAGAGCTGAAAAAAGCCTCAAGTATAACTCTTGGGCAAGGTTTGTGGCCAAGGGGGTCTAATACTTGAAGACTACATGGGTCAGCTGTGAATCCTGATTTGCATGGGACACTTGAGATACAATTTTTGAGTAGATTTCTAGAGATATTAGGATTTATTTATTTTCTTACTAAATAGACATTAATTAAAATTTTAATACCTAATTAATTATTATTTATTTGTATTTTATTTTATTTTTATTTTCCTAATTAGAGTAGGAAACTTGTGGGCATTAAAGCCAACCTTTTGGCAGCCCTAAAATCTTCAAAGCATATGTAATTAAAATATATTTCCAGCAGCCATTGAAATATATTTTAGTTTTTCTTCAAAGCATATGTAACTAAACTCTATTTAATTGAAGGGGATATCAAGGTTTTCAATTCTTCAAGATTTGTTAGATCTAATCAATTCTTTACTTGCTTTCTTTAATTTTAGTATTTATATTTTCTCTGTAGCTTATTACTATTATTATTTTGTTAGTTAAATAATAGGGCCCATTACTTGATTAGATGAATAATATATCGTCATTCAAAATTAAGAATCCGTAATTATTCTTAGATTTTGATACTTGTGGCAATTAGGCGTAGTACTAAGAGGGTGCATAATCTAATTTAAATAAATTTTGTGGTAGAATTTATTAATTTTGTGGTAGAATTTATTAATTAAAATTAGATTCTTCTAAATCTTAAAGTTGTTAGCTGGTTAAATCCTAAAAGACATCCCCGTAGGGTTATTCAATAACAATGGTTAGTTATAGAGCGTCTCTTAACTAATTTATCAACTAACGAATGATTGGCTAATGTGAGAATCTCAGTTAGCTAGAACTAGTTTACTAAAAAATTAAAAAAAAATTATTTTCGTATTAGTTATACGATATAAGAATTGAAATCAAGATTATTCCCTTTGACTGAAATCATCAACATTGTTAGTTTTCAAATTTAATTTGCTATTGTTCATTTATTTAGTTTTAATTTCGGTTCTGAATTTATTTTAATCTTCAATCATAAAACTCCCATTTAATTTTATTTAGCTTTTACTTTAGGTTTTCAAGAGAAATTAATTTAAATAATTAATTTCCTGAGTATTCAACCCTATTCACCGCTTTTACAATTTTTATTTTGTCCAAGAATATATTTTTATTTTTGGTGGATTCGACACCCAAAAAAATTTGGCGCCGTTGCCGGGAAATTTGATTTTAATTTATTTTATTTCTTTTGATGACTAGGTCTGATCGCGTGGATGAACTATTATACGATCCAGAGATTGAAAAGACAGCTAAAAGACTGAGGAAGAAGACTAAACAACAAAAGCACTGCTGCAACTTCATCATCTGTAGCTAATCACGCAGTACCCATAGATTCAAATTCAGACTCCTCATCTTCTTCTAGCAAAATTGAAGAACAAGAATAAAAGGGTGACAAACAATGGACTTTGAGGGAATTGGCAGCCCTCCAATCAACCAGCAGCCTCTTTGCATCACTTATCCAACTCTAAATGCTTCTTTCGAGTTAAAATCTGGTCTAATTCATTTGTTACCTAAGTTTCATGGGCTGGAAAGTGAAGATCCCCATAAGCATTTAAAAGAGTTCATATTGATTGTTTAAGCATTAGACCACAAGGAGTAACCGAAGAATAAGTTAAATTGCGAGCCTTCCCTTTTTTCTTGGACAACCGAACCAAAGATTAAATTTTTGACTTACCATCCGAATCAATAACCACATGGACTCACATGGTGATAACCTTCTTAGATAATTTCTTTCCTGCTTCAAGGGCTGCAAATATAAGGAGAGAAATATGTGGTGTCAAGCAAAAAGATTCGGAGAACCTTCATGAGTATTGGGAGAGATTTAACTGATTATGCGCAAGCTGCCCACAACATGGAATTTCAAAGTAAGACTCCTCCAATATTTCTATGAATGGTTGTTGCCCACAGAAAGGAGCATGTTGGATGCTGCTAGCGGAGGTACCATAGTCAATAAAACTCCTCAAGCCGCTAGAGACCACATCACCATCATAGCAGCCACCTCCTAACAGTTTGGGAGCAAAAAGGAAACCCTAAAGAGGGTTAATGAGGTAAGTATCTCTTCACTAGAGTCCAAAATAAATCAACTAACAAATTTGGTGCAAAATATGGCTGTAGGAAATGTGCAACCAGTAAAAGTTTGTGGAATTTGTGCACATTCAGGTCATTTAGCTGATATATGTCCCACACTCTAAGAAGACGAGCAATAATAATTCAATGTTATAGGAGGATTTCCTAATCAACCACAACGGAGATATGACCCCTATGCAAACACTTATAATCCAAGGTTGAGGGACCATCCAAACTTTAGTTATGGAGCAAGAGCACCAAATTTACAACAATTCCTGCAGAGAGCACAACCACTACAACCTCCATTGCCTCAAAAATTAGGTATGTCTCATGACGATATGTTCAAAGATTTCATGACTAACACTCGGCAATTTCAACAGGAAACTCGCTCGAGTATTCAGAATTTGAAAAGTCAGAAGAGCCAATTAGCTATGTCAGTTAGCAAGCTGGAGTCTTAAGGAAAACTTCCTTCTCAAATAGTAGTCAATCCGAAGCAAAATGCAAGCGCTATAACTCTGAGAAGCGGAAAGGAGTCGCTGGACAAAAATCATCAAAAACTTACCCCTAGGTAGGGCTTAAACAAGAGGGCAAAATCTGAATAATTGTTCAAAGAGAGGAACCACCTGCCATAGCCAACTCTGATCAGCCCACACCCTTGACAATACCACCCCTTTCCCACAAGACTTGCTAAATCTAAGAAGGAAAAGGAGGTGAAAGAAATTTTGGAGACTTTTCGTAAAGTCAAGGTCAATATACCTTTGTTAGATTCTATCAAGCAAGTGCCTCGATATGCAAAGTTCCTGAAAAAGTTATGCACCAATAAAAAGAAACTTAGTGGTAATGAAAAGGTAAGGGTAGAAGAGAACATGTCTACTGTGATCAAGGTATGTTTGCAATTTCTTGTAAAATAGGTGATTTAGGCATAAAGAGGGCCAAATGTGATTTAGGAGCTTTTATAAATGTCATGTCATTATCTATTTACTCCTCTTTAAAAGCTAGTCCTTTAAAATAAATTGGTGTAATTATTCAACTAGTTGATAGGTCTATGGTTTACCCTAAAGGAGTATTAGAAGATGTTTTAGTTTAGGTTAATGGGTTAATTTTTCCAGTAAATTTTTATATCCTTGATATGGAGGAGGATAAGTCTTCTAATTACTCTAATATTTTATTAGGAAGGTCATTTCTTAGCACAACTAGAATAAAAATTGATGTCCATGATGGTACATTAACCATGGAGTTTGTTGGGGAAATTATAAAATTTAATGTTTATAATGCTATGAAGTACCCTAGTGTTGTATCATGTGTGTATGGATTGGATGTTATAGATTTTTTAAGTTAAGAAATTTTTTAGCTTAATGTTTTTGATAATTTAAACACTTTTCTTTGCAAAAATTTTGATGCAGATAGCCTAAAGAATCTAGATGACCAGTTTATTGTAGGTGAAAATCTTCAAGAGGTGGTGTACAAATTGGAAGCCCTCAAAATTATGAAGGAAAATGCGCCTAGATCTCAGTTACCAACATCCCACACTAAAATTTTACGCTCTGTCATGCAGACACCATATATGAAATTGAAGTCGCTGCCCAAACATTTTAAATATGCATTTTTAGGAGAAGGAGAAAGCCTATCAGTTATAATTTCCAAAAACTTAGCAGGGAAAAGGAAGAAGATCTGATTTGCTTGCTCAAAGAATACAAAGAAGCCATTGGATGGACAATTGCTAACATTAAGGGTATTTCGCCTTTAACTTGGATGCATAAAATTCTTATGGAAGAAGATATCAAGCCAAAAAGAGAAGCACAAAGGAGACTGAACCCACCAATGATGGAGGTTATGAAAAAAGAAATTTTAAAGTTTCTTGATGCAGGTGTGATTTATCCCATTTTAGATAGCAAGTGGGTAAGTCTAGTTCAAGTAGTACATAAGAAGACAGGCTTGACAATAGTAAAGAATGCAAATGATGAGTTGGTCTCTACTCGAGTTCAAAATGGTTGGAGAGTTTACATCGACTATAGGAAGCTAAACGCAGCCATAAGAAAGGACCATTTCCCTCTCTCATTCATTGACAAGATGCTAGAACATCTTGTAGGTAAGACCCACTACTATTGTCTTAATGGCTATTTAGGTTTTTATCAGATTCTAGTAGCACTAGAAGATCAAGAGAAAACTACCTTCACTTTCCCATTTGGAACCGTTGCCTACTGAAGAATGCCATATAGACTTTGTAATGCCCCAGCCACATTTCAAAGGTGTATGGTAAGTATATTTTCTGAATATATTGAGAATATTATAGAGGTTTTATGGATGATTTCACCGTGTATAAAAATTCTTTCGGTGAGTGCTTGGCTAACCTGATGAAAATTCTTGAAAGATGTTTAGAGTTAAACCTTATGTTGAATTATGAAAAGTGTTATTTTATGGTTGATCAAGGATTGATTTTAGGGCATATCATGTCAGAAAGAGGAATTGAAGTTGATAAGGCAAAGGTTGATGTAATTAAATATTTATCTTACCCTGCTAGTATGCGGGAATTTTGATTTTTTCTTGGACATGCAGGTTTCTATGGGCGTTTCATCAAAGATTTTTCAAAGATCGCTCAACCGATGTGCTAGCTGCTATAAAAAAGAAGTAGAGTTTAATTTTGATGATTCTTGTAATAGAGCGTTTGATACACTCAAATAAATGCTTATTTTTGCCCCAATTATACGGCCACCAAATTGGAGTTTGCCATTTGAAATAATGTGTGACGTTAGCAATCATGCTATGGGGGTAGTGCTCGGGCAAAGAATTGAAAGGGAACCTCATGTTATTTACTATGCATCAAAGACCCTTGATGAGGCCCAATCAAACTACTCCACTATGGAAAAAGAACTTTTAGCTATAGTTTTTGCTTTAGAAAAATTTTATTCTGATCGTCTTGGTGCTAATTATTCTGATCATGCAGCCAAGAATTATCTAGTGGATACTCTTACTATAAGAGTTTGATTTGGAGATTAGAGACAAGAAGAGATCATAAAATTTAGTAGTTGACTATCTCAGTTGATTATTGATAGACGAAAGACCACTTCCAATTAAGGATGAATTTTTGGATGAACACCTCTTTTCTATCCAACCATCGACGCCCTAGTACACTGATTTTATCAATTTTCTTTCTTCTAACATTTTTTCTGATGATATATCAAGAGTTGAGAAGGATAAAATCAAGAGGGAAGCTAGATACTATGTCTGGGATGATCCTTATATGTGGAAGTATTGTTCTGATCAAATAATTAGGAGATGTGTCAATAAAAGTGAGATTCCTTCTATTTTAAATTTTGCTCATTCATATACATGTGGAGGATATTTTGGCCCTAAAAGAACAGCTCGTTCAATTTTAGAATGTGGTTTGTTTTGGCCTTCTCTATTTTATGATTCTTATGTATACTGCAAGTCTTGTGAGAATTGTCAAAAAACTGGTACTTTGAGTCATAGAAGTTAGATGCCTCTTACGACTACTTTAATTTGTGAAATTTTTTATGTATGGGGTATTGATTTTGTGGGTCCATTTTCTTCTTCTTTCTAAATTCTTATATCTTGCTTGCTGTTGATTATGTTTCTACATTGGTAAAAGTTAAGGCTACCCGAACTAACAATGCTAAGGTGGTTATATTTTTTGTCAAATCACACATTTTTGTTAGGTTTGGAATTCCAAGAGTTCTCATCAATAATAGAGGGATGCATTTTTGCAACAAGGTGATGGAAGCTCTTCTTCAGAAATGCAATGTTATTCATCACACTTCAACAGCTTACCATCTGCAGATAAATGGCCAAGCTGAAATATCTAACCTTGAAGTTAAGTCAATCCTTAAAAAGATTGTAAATCCCAATAGTAAAGATTGGAGTGTGCATTTGGATGATGCATTGTGGACTTACAGAACTGGTTATAAGACACCAATCGGTATGTCCCCATATAGGTTGGTGTTCGGTAAACCTTGCCATTTACCTATTGGGTTAGAAAACAGAGCATATTGGGCTATCAAACCGTGCAATATGAAGTTGGAAGAAGCAAGTGAACAATGAAAGTTATAGCTGCAAGAGTTGGAAGAAATTAGAAATGAGGCCTACGAAAATTCAAAAATATATAAGGCAAAGACTAAAGCTTTCCATGATTAGATTATTTCCAGAAAACAATTCATAGTTGGAAAAAAAAATGTTACTCTATAATTCAAAGCTTAAATTGTTTCCTGGTAAGTTGAGGACTAGGTGGATGGGACCTTTTGTTATTACTAATTTATTTTCTCATTGAGTAGTTGATATTAAGAGTTTGGATACTGGCAAAATCTTCAAATTCAACGGGCACCGTTTGAAGCCATTCTATGAGGGAATTCATACATATGATATGGGGGCAATGTAGCTACAATGCCCCCTTGGAAGCCACTTGAATAGAAAAATCATGTTTAGCCAAAGACTCTAAAAAGGCACTAATAGGAGGCAACCCATTTTCTTTTCTTTTCTTTCATTTTCTCTTTGCTTTATTTTATTTCTTTCTCTTTATTTATTTTGTTTTATTTTTTTATTTCATTTCCCCTCATAATATTCTTTTTAATTTATTTTTTCTTTTTAAATTTTTAGTTTCCCTTTAATTTTGATTTATTCTGTTCAAAAAAATGATAATAATAAAATAAAATAAAATATTTAACTCTACATGTTACTGTTCATCTTCTCTTTGCTTGAGCAATGCCTAACATTTTGCTTTGTTTACTTTTCAGGTCTGTAATGGAACTAAGAATAAGGGAGCTTATTTTTTATTATTGAGGACATTGGCCTTAACAGATAAGAGGGAGAGAAACATTTCAAGAAGAGGATAAATGAAATAACTAAAAGGGCAAAATGGGCATTTGGGTTATACAACTACTTAAAACCTAATAACACATTTTCCTTATTTCCCTCTCTTTTCTTTTTAGCCACTGGCCACCTCCCTCTTCACCTTTTTCGTGCCACACCTACACTGCCAACTCCTCTCCCGTCACTCTCTTTCTCTCCAACCGAGCGAGTACCTAGTCGCTTCATCGTAGCCATCGTCGCACAATCCCACACTGAGCAACTGGCTCCTCAAGCGAACAACCCAAGCAACTCTCATGTTATTCCCTGAGTGATAGTAAGCCCCTCTCATGTTGTACACAATCCAAGCAACTTGCACCACACACCCGAGCGAGCTCATCACCATCGTTGAGCCCGATTAACCTAGCCACAGACAGCCTCCTCGATCCCATCAGTCCTTCTCCATCATGCACTCCATCATTCAAGAGAGAGGGCCTCATTCATCAAGCCATTACCCTCTTGCTATCCTCTCTTCTCGGTACCTAGTTTTCCTTTCTAAAAAAGGGTAAATAGAACCATCCCCTCCCTTTATCATCGACCATGAGCACTAAGGCTGGTGCGAGACGGGGCACACCATCTTCCAGAATTTCACCAAAACACCATCAATTGATTAACGGCATTCTGATGAAGAATCTGACCACCAACAGCCAACTGCTAGCCATAACAGGGCACCACAGGATCCATTTGAACCACCTACTACTAAACTGAGAAGCTGCTCATATGTCAAGAAGGGTAGGTTTATGAGAGACACTTTAGCAACAGCCCACCATCTAAATTTAGAATTTGAAAATCCTAGTGAGCAGCAAATGTATGAACAAATTAGTATGTTCTCTATCCTTCCAGGTAAATTTGTTCATTTCCAAACTTTAGGCCCTTTGAATATAATGTCTAATTGTGCTAAATTACTTAGAGGTATAGGTTAGGATTTATTTCTCTAAATGGATAACCCCATTTATACAAAATTGGTCAACGAATCTTATGCTACCTTCCACTTTGACAAAAATGACCAATTTGATTTGAGTACCCCTGATATGGTTAAATTTCACTTAATGGGACAACGATTTAATTTATCTTTAAATGAATTCAATAGAAATTTGGGGTTTAAAGTTAATACCACTGTTTGTGATTTTTTTGATGATTTCTCCGTTGTTGTTGTGTATTTTGATTTTTATGAAAACTTTCCTGTATTATATGATTCTAGTAAATCAAGGGATATATATTTTAAAGATCCAAGCTTAAAATATGTGCATTGACTTTTAGCATATACATTTTCAGGTAGAAAAGTTGCCCCTGGCCTATTGTCTGAAACTAAATTATTTTTCTTGTGGTACATGAATAAAGTGAATTTGGGTTTTTGGTTAGCGAGTCAATTTTCCAATATTATTTCCTCCAACAGACCATCGATTTTAATCATTGTTATCACTTAATTGGTTGTTAATGCATATTTAATTGATATTGAAAATACTGATTTGCACTTGACTTGTATGCCAACCCCTTTGACTCTTAATACTTTGGATGACATGGGGCTATTGCAAAAAGAGATTGGTGTCATTTCTTTTATTCCTACAAGTCCTATTATGCCACATGATCAAGGGGTCTTCCACAAAGCTTCACGAGCCACAACCTCTGTAACTGCACCCCCTTCTTCCTCATCGAGTAAGGCGTTGCTGCAAGCCATTTTGGAAAAGCTTGATTGCATAGAGTCATGTCTAGATGGCATAGAAGACAGCCATAAACAAGCTGCAAATCAGATCATAGAGATCGACCAAAGCATTGCTTTCTTATTAACGGGCTTAGACCTCTAATATCCTCGCCATCACTGGCCGAGTACCAGCAGCTTGCTCTTCCTTACCATTATCAGGGGAGTCCTCTGTCTACCATTTATTTTTGTTTCCTATTTTTCTATATTAAGGACACTGTAGATTCTAAGTGTGGGGGAGATTTGCTATGGTTTGAACCTGTTTTTAGCTAGAGTGTTGCTGAATTGATTAGCTTGTTCACTGTTTTTAATAGACAAATTTTGTTTCTCAAACTGTCGCACCTGGTCCACTGTTTTTATTTAAATTCAGATGTTGTTTTTCATTTTTAAGAAATATTTTGCTAAATCACTTTGTTTTTCTTGAATTTTGTTGCTACCTCTTTGCATTTTGTGGTTTCTTTGCCAAAAGCCCATTTCACATGTTAATTGATTTGAATAAAACATTTTGAATCTCAAATGGTTTTGGCAGCCTTAAGATTGATTATTCTAGCTTGATTCTTTATTATTCACTTGATTATGAACTATTTTAATCAATATCTATTATTAGTATAAAATATTTTAAGGACTTTTGCTCTGTGATGTTCTTGTTTAATCAACTTAATTGTTGGGAGCATATGGTTAGGCTCATTTCATATGTCTTGAGTTATTGTGCTTGAAATGAGAAAGTATGTTGAGAATTAATTCAAAAAAAGGAGCCCAAAAAGTTTAAAAAATGAATAATTTACTCCGCTAGTTAAAAGATTATGAGTAGAGCTAGTAGCCATTTGATTTTGTGACCAATTCAGTAACCGGGTGCCAGCATCATAAATGTTTGCCCTCGCATCAAAAGTTTGGTGATGTGTCAAGCAAGTGTAAGGTGTTCAAAAGAAATAATAATAAGGTTCTTGACACTAACTTTTATATGCCTCGACGGATTAAGTGATGCCTGATATATGTAACTAGCTTTCCACTTGGTAATTAATTGTCATCAAAAGAAAGGCAAAATTCTTGACATTTTATGTTGATAATTCTGTTGATTAAGTTATTCATGCTTGTGAATTAATGAGAAGCATGTTCTATGAATTCTCAATGTTTTAGTTGACATTCTATTTGAGGTTATTTAAATGTTATAGTTTGAATTGAGAATTGATGAATGTGGGGTATTGCTTTTAAATTATAAAGTGCTTGAAGGCCAATATAGTTCAAGTGTGGGCGAATTTGATAGTGGATAAACTTTGCTTATATTTTGTAAGGATAATTAAGTTTTTGTTGGATGATTATACTGATTTTGACCTATTTTTACATAGGTTATAAACTAAAGAAGGAATAAAAGCCAAATTGAAGAAAGTTACAAGAAGTTAATGGAAAGAGCCTCGGGTGTAACCATTGGGCAAGGCTTATGGCCAAGGGGGTCTGATACTTGAATACTACATGGGCTAGCTACGAATCCTGATTTGCTTGGGACACTTAAGATACGATTTTTTAGAAGATTTTCAGAGATATTAGGATCTATTTATTTCCTTATTAAATAGACATTAATTAGAAATTTTAATAGCTAATTAATTATTATTTATTTGTATTTTATTTTATTTTTATTTTTCTAATTAGAGTAGGAAACTTGTGGGTATTAAAGCCAACCTTTTGCAAGCCCTAAAATTTTCTTCTTCCTCTTCTCCTCTGTCTATTGTTCACGTTTTCCAGTAGCCATTGAAACATATTTTGGTTTTTCTTTAAAGCATGTGTAAATAAACTCTATTTAGTTGAAGGGGTAATCAATGTTTTTAATTCTCCAGGATTTGTGAGTTCTAATCAATTCTTTACTTTCCTTTCTTTAAATTTAGTATTTATGTTTCCTCTGTAGCTTATTACTATTGTTATTTTACTAGTTAATCAATAGGGCTCATTGCTTGATTAGATGAATAATATATCGTCATTCAAAACTAAGAATCTGTAATTGTTCTTTAGCTTTTGATACTTGTGGCAATTAGGCATAGTATTAATAGGGTGCATAATCTAACTTAAATAAATATTGCGATAGAATTTGTTGATTAGAATTAGGTCCTTCTAAATCTTAAAGTTGTTAGCGGGTTAAATTCTAAAAGGCGTCCCTATAGGGTTATTCAATAATAAGGGTTAATTATAGAGCGTTTCTTAACTAATTTATCAACTAAGGAGGAATTGGCTAATGCGAGCATCTCGGTTAGCTAGAATTAGTGTACTGAAAATTAAAAAAAAAATTTGTATCAGTTTTCATATCTAAGAATTGAAACCAAGATTATTCCCTTTGACTGAAATCATCAACATTATTATTTTCCAAATTTAATTTGCTATTGTCTATTTATTTAGTTTTAATTTCAATTCCAAATTTGATTTTCTATTGTCTATTTATTTAGCTTTTCCTTTAGGTTTTCAAGAGAATTTAATTTAAATAATGAATTTTCTGATGATTCGACCATATTCACTGCTTTTACTATTTTTATTTTGTCTAATAGTAGATTTTTATTTTTAGTGGATTCGATATCAATCACTAATCTATCAATTTATATTGGCGCCCAATTGCACTTCATATAATGGTATGATTATATATGATCGTGACACTCACTTCTTGCATATTTTATTTACTCTTTAATTTTATTCATAACAGTTATAATATATTTTAAATGTTTTATCTATATAACTAAATAACTAAGATTATCTTATAAAATAAAATAAAATATATATATCCCCAAAACGAAGCACGAGCATCATTCTACTACTAATAATAAACAAATAATATATTGATTATAAACTGATAAATAAATCTTAGTCAATAAATTTACTAAACAACTTATGTTTTTCATTTACATAAGACAAAGTAAAAAAACACATTAATCTTCCAAAAGTTCTTACAAATACAAAACAAAAAAACAACAACAACCAAACTTATACTAGAAACTATACAAATCATTACAAAAAAAATTTGGCTATTAGCAATGGTTTTTTTAGCGGTGGTTAACCAAAACTGTCGTTATGTTTTTATTATTATGATGGTTAAAATAAATTTATTTAGCAATTGATTGTATTATATTGTGATGGATTTAACCATTGCAATTTATAAATATAATTTAATGATGTAAATTTGTTATTCATGACGGTTATAATTATTGCTACGTGCTTGATAAAGTGATGTCATTTTGATTTTATATTTTTCCCTTGTTATACAGTTTGCTTTGTCTATCTTTGATTCTCTCAATTTCTTTTCCTCCTTTTCAATTTCATGTTTTCAATTTCTGTTGCATCATCTTCACTTTGTTTTGTCAACAATCACCAAATTAGTTTCTTTGAATTTCACTGCTCTTCTCTACTGCATTGTCTTCAATTTGTTTTGTCATATTTGTGATTGCTTTTAGAGAATCTCTGGTTTTTGCCTATTGAAATTATGCAAAATCTTATCAAGGGTTTTGGTTTGGATGGGTTTACATAGAATTATTTTCTTATGGTTTAGGGTTTTGTTTAATCTATGTGAAATGTTGATAGATATGATTATATTGGCATGCCCTTCCCTTGTTTTTGAAAAATATATAATATAGACTATTGTGCTTTCTTGGTTTCTTTCTGCATTATGGGACATTTCCTTCATCTACTGAAGGAACTGTATGTTCATGGGCAGAACTAGAGGGGGGGCTCGGGGGTCAATGGACCCCCTTCCCTTCACCCACCTACATATATAAGATTAATTATATTAAATTATATATATTCCTTTAAAATTAGCATTTAAATAATTATTTTATAAATTTAAAATTAATTTTTAATTTATTATTTTAATAATATTATTGAGTATTATAAAAATTTATAATTATTGTTTAATTTAAAGTCTAATTTATAGGTTCTAATTTATTATATGATTATTAGGTTAATTATACATTGAAAATTAATCGTGAATTGGGATTTGAAATTTTGATGATTAAATTAATTATTTTAAAATTTGATTATAAATTGAGATTTGGAGTTTTAATGATTAGATTAATTATTTTGAAATTTGATTATAAATTGGAATATGAGAGTTTTGATTTTACAAAAAAATATTCTATCACATAAATTTATTAAAACATAATTAATTTTTTTTGGACCAATAAAAAAATAATTAGTTTATATATTTTCTTCAAGATATCTCAAAAAATATATAAATATTATTTTAAAAATGGCATATAATATGTAATTTTTAAAGCAATATTTAAATATTAAAATAAAAATAATAAAATTTCAATATTTAAATATTTAATAAGAAAAAAATTAAATATTAATACCAACTATTTGCATTAATTTTTTAATATGAAAATAAAATTGAATATAAATCTGTCTGTAATTTTTTTTCTTAGAAATTTTGCCTCACTTCATCTAAATCTTAGTTTCGCCACTGTATGCGTTAATCTTAGTAATAAATGGAAGCAAGTGGCAGATATTTAGGAATTGTCATATTTTTACAGAGATATCTTTGTATCCAATTCCCATAAGCAAACAAAGATTGAATCTCAAATTTAAGATGATAGCTTTTTTTAGTATTCATGATGTTAAGCAAATGTTTTTATTTGATTTACCTTCAGTCATCCATATATAATATCTTATTTTTCTTCTGATTAAGTTTCAGTCATCCATGTATAATATATTGTTTTTCTTCTGATTCAGCTTCAGTCATTGGTATGTAATATATTGTTTTTCTTAAAATGGATGAGCATATTATGCACTGGTTCTAGATCATTACTTTAATTTCAGTTATTGTGGATACTCGAATTTTGAGGCTCGGAAGGCCGATTTTCTCAGACTACAAAAGACCGAGCTGGACCGGAGGTCCACGGTAGAGTTCACCGAAAGTATATCATCATGGTACTTGAAATGTCCGGAGTGATGCAAGGATCACAGATATGGTCTCAGAATAATTTTTGGAAGTCTGTAGCTCCCAGAAAATCGGTTTGAACGAAAAAGTGCGAATTTTGGTGCCGTTTTGGGGATGAACCGCCGGGACCGGCAGTCCAACCGCTGACCACGGCGGTCCGACCGCCGCCCGTTTCCTATCCGGTTTTTTCGGCAAGCCACGCGGTCCGATCGCTGACTACGGCTGTCCAATCGCCGGTCCGACCGCCGTCCAGTGTGTTTTTTTGCCTATAAAATGCCTTTGAATTCTCAGAAAAAGGGGTTGGCTTTTGGCATCCCGAGACCTCTTGCTCTTCATTTTCACAGGCTTAAAAACTTCTAACCTGGTGTTACAGGGAACAAGGATCATATTCTAAGAAATCAAGATCTGGAACTTCGAAGTGGGAAAACCCTAAGCAAGGTAATATCCCAATTCATTTTTTCTCAATTCAAGCATATCTTAAGCATTCCACCTTCTTTTTAATTTCTTTTCGGTCAAAGACCTAATCCTTTTAGGTCTAAGGCCTAATTAACTAATTAATCAACATTTCGTCATGAAGCCATGAATCAATCAACTTTTTGGCACAGAGCCTAAATTGCATTCTTTTTGGTACCAAGTACCCAAATTTAATCAGATTTAGCACCAAGTGCTTAAAATCACACAATTTCGGCAAAAAGCCCGACAATGCACAAAGCATACACACACACATGCATAATGCATCATTGCCTTTAAATAGGCTTTTCCGAACTACATGGGCTTTGATCTCTCATAAAAACGAGAGTATGTAGGCATATTTGGGATTCACCCCAAATAGCAAGTCTACAATTTACTAACAATCTGTTTGTTTTCTTTCCTTCATCCCTTTTAAGGTTTATTTCTTTTATTGGCAAGTTAGTCGAATGCATGACATAGTCCCCGAATCCTCCTTGGGTTCGCAGATTAGAAACCTTTACATTGGACGCGTTATTGGAGTCAAACAAGGGTTTTCTTAGTTTTTCCCTTCGAACAAAATAAACTGAGTGGCGACTCCTAACAACAAGTGAACGTTCATCCGAATCTTTTTCGGGTGGAAACGGAGGTTCACAGTTTGGCGACTCCACTGGGGATCATAAAAATGATTTATGGAATTCTAGTGGACTACTATTGCCTATTTGATTAATTTGACACTAGGGACCATGAAAATGATTCATGGGACCCTAGTAGACTACTATTGTTTATTTGATTAACTTGCCCTTCTTTAGGGTATTTTTATTTATTTTGCAGGGTACCTTAGCAATATACATCCTTTCCTTAAGGATATTGGATTCAAAATTGACAAAAGGAATCTTTTTCCTTTAATGGACCCTTGTTTGATTAATTGTGCATTTATTTTGTCATTCAGAGAATCTTTTTCTCTTGTATTATATGGGGGAATCCTTTTCTTCCATTGCATAAAAATTGTTTTCAAAGGAATTTCTTCTCTTTCTGTTCAAAATTTTGAGTCTGGATAGCAAGTAGCGCTGACCGGCAGGTCTCCTTGATTATGCCGGCGGACAGCCAAAGCGTCCTCCCTATTGTCGCAAACCATTCCAATCTTTTTGGAGTGGCCCATGAGTAATCGTACTGTTGGACCCACGCGAAACTCCTTGTTTCACATGTGGTTAGGTATATCTTACTCAAGACTCAAGGGTCCCTATTATAAGCTAATTCTCTATTTTTCACGAACAATAGAACCTTCCCTTAGGTTGTATGTACCCAATGATAGTGCCACATTCCATTAAAATGAATTATGATGTGATGAGGTGCATTCATGCAACATGACAACATTATTTTGGGGGAAAATCTTTTGGGAAAAACTTTTGATGTATATAACTGGACCAAGAGTTTTTCCTATCCTACACACTACCCTGATCTCTTGCCCTTGACCTTTTCAGGTATCCACTATCCGTGTGCCTTCACCCACACAAGCTACACCAACTCCAACTGTGCAATCACCCACAAGTCCTACTACCCCAACTTCGCCAACTACTCCAATTATTGAAATGGCTACTATTGAACAGATTAAGGCCCTGCTAGATGGACAAGTTAAGGAAATTGAAGCTAGGATGCAAGAAAGAATTGATGAGGCTTTGGCTGCCCAAAGGATAGCCATCTTGGCTGAATTGGGAGGGACATCAAAGACAGCTACTACTTTTAAAAATTTAGGGAAAGAACCTATTGTGGGGCAAACTAGTACCCCCATGACTGCTCAGAACAATACCCCTGTCATCAATTTGGAGGATCCACCCTCTAAGAATGAAACTGATTAACTGAAAAAGAAACTTGAATTGCTTGAAAGGTCAATCACTGCCATGAAAACTCGTAAAGAGGTGGTAGACATGGATTCCTAATCCTTGTTTCCCCAAGCTAGATTGCCTCCAAAATTCAAGATGCCTGGGATGGACAGATTTGATGGGACCACTTGCCCTAAAACTATTTGAAGATGTATGTGGGGGCCTTGAGCCCTTGGGGTTTAAATGACGAGCTCTTTGCTCAACTCTTTCAACAATCCTTGACTGGGGCTGCCCTTAAGTGGTTTGTGAGCCTGGATCGTGCCAAGATTAAGACCTGGGAAGACATCTGCAATGCATTTAACACTCAATACCACTACAATATTGAGGTAGATGTCACTAGAAGGGAGCTTGAGACCACTAAACAAAATAACAATGAACCCTTCTCCTCGTTCCTTACGAGGTGGAGGGTGAAGGCTGCCCAAATGATCAATCGCCCTTCAGAACAGGAACAGATTGATATTATAATCAGAAATTTAAGGCCTACATATCAAGCTCAACTGCAAACCCAATACCTACCTACTTTCAAATCGCTCATTGCGACTGCAACTAAGGTAGAAGACTTGATACAGTTGGGTAAAATAGTAGATGAGGGAACTACTTCAAAGTATAAAAAACAGGGCCAAACTGCTTCCTCAAGCAAGGTCAATGAAGTGGCCAATATTGCCCCTGCGAATCCTTTACGCGTGGGCAATCTTGGGCAGAGAAATCAGCCAAGAAGGCAATATACCGACCTTGGGGTGCCCCTTCATCTGGTGTTTAAAAAGGCTGTGGAAGGGAAGTATTTGAAGCCTTTGGACCTAAGGCCTCCTCCAAACCCATTACCCTCCAATTATAAGGCCAATGAGTATTGTGAATACCACCAAGGAAAAGGGCATAGAACAGATGCTTGCTAGACTCTAAAAAATCGCATCCAGGATTTGGTGGATAGGGGTGACATCATTCCTCTCAGGAGTCAACTGAACATTAATACTAACCCTTTGCCTAATCATTCCATCCATGCCATCACTGTGGAAGAAGAGCTGTTTGATCCTTTCAAACTTCTTTTAGAAATGAATGAAGTGTGTGTGTTGGATTTGAATGACTTTGCTGAAGAGGTCGACGCTTTGACAAGAAGCGGAAAGAAATATCAGCCACTCGACTTGGGAAAAGCCCCTTCAAATCACCCCCATAAGAAGACACCAGAGCCAAAAGAAGACCCTGTCCTCTCTCAACTTAAGCAAACTCAAGCTAGGGTGTCAATTTGGGAGCTCCTTGCTTCCTCATTCCCACACCGTCAGGCTCTCAGTGAAGCTTTAAGTCAACTTGATACATCAGTGGACACAAGCCCAGAGGCTTTGGTGGCCACTTTGACTCAATCAACCAAGGCATTGAGTATCCAATTTTCTGATACAGATCTACCAGAAGATGGCAGTAAACACAATGATGCTCTATACATCACCATACAAACTAGGGGAAAGACTGTTCCTATGGTCCTCATTGATAATGGGTCAGCCTTAAATGTATGTCCCTTGAAGGTAGCAAGCTGTCTGGGGTTGGAGGCTACAGATCTTATACCTTCTGATCAAATTGTTAGAGCATATGATAACACTCGAAGAGAAATTTTGGGTGTTGCCACTCTGGAAATTGCTATTGGGCCGGTGGAAATGAGAGTGCCCTTCCAAGTCATTGATGTACCCGCGAGCTTTAATCTCCTCCTTGGAAGGCCGTGGATCCATCAGAATAATGTTGTCCCTTCTTCATTACATCAAAAACTTAAGTTCCCCTTTGAAGGAAAAATCATCACTATCAAAGGTGACACCTATGAAATCAACAAGATAACCATGGATCAGTCTCTCTTTCAGGTTGTTCCTGGTGAAACCGCCATGACCTTGACTGTTTTCCATTATGATACAGTCCAATGCATTGAAGGAGAAAAACCCAAAGGGCCATTTATCTTATATGATTTTGGGGAGGTCCAAATCAATTGCCTGGTGGGAATGATGTTAAGGGTAGGTCTGCTGCCCGGAATGGAAATGATAAAGTCTGGAAGGAAAACACCCGTAGTGCGGCCATGGGAAGAACCTGAGAATAAGGGAACTTTTGGCTTGGGGTACAAACCCACAGATGAGGAGATAGAAGAGTTTGAGAATGGAAGGAAGAAAAAGAAGAATTGGGGGGCAAGAAGCCTCAAAATGCGCCCTTACTTTAGAACTTTGAATGGTCACTTCTGCAAACCTGGGAAAACAGTTCCTTACTGTGGTTTCCAGGAGCCATTCTATTCTCCTATGACTGGGAAGCAGTTACCGGGTTTTGAGATATTCACTGATGTTTTAGTGTTGAAGGAAGAAGAGCCAGAACCTATAGCTGACCCACAAGTGGAAGATTTCATGCGGCCTAGTCTCTTTGATGAGGTTGCTATGATAACCAATTTTGAAGACAAAAGGGACTTCACAAAGCTAATCAAGACCACAGATGGACCGCTGATGAACTGGTATGCCGAGGAGGGACAAGCAGCTACAGTCAAACCTAGTCATGTGTCATACCCCGAGCCTGAGTCTTGTACTAAGTCAAATTCTGTGTCAAACACCAAGTCAGAGTCTAATTCTGAGTCTTCTGTAGTTTCAGATTTAGAGAACCCCAATGTCAAATCTAATGTAATCTTGGAGAATGACTCCGCCATTATCAATGAAACTCTTCAAATTCTTAGTTACCCTGTATCTTTTGCTTTCCAAGTATTATCTAGCAAAAATGAAATAAAAGAAATAAAAGAAATAAATGAAAAGATAATGATTGGCAAAGAAAATGAACATACATACATTGCATATGATTGTGTGAATAAAGAATAGGTTGTTGAGTGCATCAGAAGATATGTCGACTGCTTCATGTGGAAGGCAAGTGATGTCACGGGAATAGACCCAGCCATAGCAGTTCATAAGATTCCACTATACCCAGATGCGAAGCCGGTTAAGCAAAAGTTGAGAAGAATGAAGCCTGAATGGTCTTTGAAAATTAAAGAGGAGGTTGTCAAGCAACTGGACAATAAGTTCATAGAACCAATTGCCTACCCTTCCTGGTTAGCAAACATCGTGCCAGTCCCGAAGAAAGATGGAAATGTCAGGATGTGTTGACTATAGACATTTGAATAAGGCCTGTCCCAAGGACGATTTTCCACTACCACACATCGATTTGCTGATAGACAGGATGGCTGGCATACGATGGTTTCCATGACTGACCTCGCGGTTGGGTACAATCAGATCCTAGTGCACCCACCAGACAAAGAGAAGACAGCTTTCATTACAGAATGGGGCACTTTCTGCTACAGGGTTATGCCTTTTGGGTTGATAAATGCAGGGGCTACCTACCAAAGGATGGCGACAACAGTCTTTCATGACATGATTCACAAAGAAGTAGAAGTGTATGTTGATGATATGATTGTTAAGTCAAAGTCTCCAGAAGTACACGTTGAAGCACTTGAGAAGTTCTTCCTTAGACTTCGCAAGTACAATTTGAAGCTTAATCCTACAAAGTGCCTATTTGGAGCAACATCAGGCTTATTTTTGGGGTATTTGGTCAGCAAGAGAGGAATATAAGTTGATCCAGCAAAGTCAAAGGCTATTCTGAAAATGCCTCCGCCAAGAACAGAAAAAGAGATTCGAGGCTTGCTAGGTAGATTACAGTATATCAGTCGATTCATATCGCAATTGGCAGAGACTTGTGGTCCAATTTTTAAGCTACTAAGGAAAGGTGCTTCACAAGAATGGAATGAAGACTGCCAAAAGGCCTTCGACAAGATCAAAGAATACTTGTTAAGTCCGCCAATTCTACAACCTCCCAGAATGGGAAAACCTCTGCTTTTGTATCTGTCTGTAGCAGATGAAGCCATGGGTGCAATGCTAGCTCAAGAAGCCGAAAGTACAAAGGTGGAAAATGCAATTTACTACCTCAGCAAAAGGATGCTGGACTATGAGTTAAAGTATAACAAGATTGAGAAGTTGTGTTTAGCTTTGTATTGGACTTGTACGAAGTTACAACACTACTTGTCTTCTTACACTACTTATGTCATCGCAGAACAGAGTCCCTTGAAATTCCTTATGGAGAAGCCTGTTTTGGACAGCAAAATGGCTAAGTGGGTGTCAACATTGGCAGCCTTTGACTTAAAATTCATTCAAAGGAAAGCTGTGAAAGGTGGCGCAATAGCTGACCAATTAGCAGAATTACCCATAAAAGACGAGATGCGAGAAATGGGTTTCCCCGATGAAGACCTCTTGAATGTGGAAAGAAGTGTTTGGGAGATGTATTTTGATGGGGCATCCAATTATCATGGAAATGGAATTGGGATTGTGTTCAAAACTCCTTGTGGAGAATACATTCCACTTTCAGTTAAGCTTGACTTTAGCTGCACAAACAATGAAGCAGAATATGAAGCTTGCATCAATGGGCTTGAAACCGCCCTGGAATTAGGGATTAAGAACCTAAAGGTCTACGGTGATTCTATTTTGATAGTATCACAAGCTTTAAGGAAATGGAAGATAAGAGAAGAGCGTTTGGTTCCTTACCTACAACGCCTTGATCATTTGGCACAACAATTCGATGATCTGTCCTTCGAATATCTCCCAAGAACAAAGAATCAGTTCGCTGATACCCTGGCTACTTTAGCTTCCATGATCAATATTAAGGAGGGGAAAGCCATTCGTCCATTGAAAGTTCAGCTTCAGAAACGACCCGCCCATGTAATGCATTTGACCGATGGTAAACCATGGTTTTGGGATATCAAAAGTTATCTCAAGGGTGGAAGTTATCCGGAGGGATCATCAAAGGTTGATCAGAAGGCCATAAGGCAGCTAGCCACAGGTTACATTCTTAATGGGGATATCCTCTACAAGAGGAGTTGGAATGGAATGCACCTAAGGTGTGTGAATGAAGCAGAGGCTAAGCAGATAATGGAAATGGTACATGGTGGCGAATCAGGACCACACATGTATGGGATCGCCTTGGCTCGAAAAATTGCCAATCTAGGATATTATTGGTCCACCATGAATGCAGACTGCGTGGCATTTGTGCAAGAATGCCATCAGTGTCAGATATTTGCTAAGTTGCAGAAGCAACCTCCCGTTGCTCTGAATCCAATCACCTCTCCATGGCCCTTTGCTACTTGGGGAATAGATATAATTGGCAAAATACATCCAAAAGCCTCGAATGGACATCAGTTTATCTTGGTAGCGGTGGATTACTTCACGAAGTGGGTTGAAGCAGCTTCCTATGCAGAATTAAACGCCAAAAACGCAGCACAGTTTTTCCGAGCCAACATCCTTTGTCGGTACAGAATGCCATTTGAGATTATCACTGATAATGGAACTCATTTCCAAGCAGAATTTGTTAAGCTCTTGAAGGATAAGAATGTCCAGCATCATAAGTCCTCTCCTTATAGACCTCAAACAAATGGAGCTGTAGAAGCAGCGAACAAGTCTATAAAGGTGATCATACAAAAAATGATCAAGGAACATAGGCGTTGGCATGAGAAGTTATCGCTGGCTTTGTGGGGATATAAAACATCAATTAGAACTCCTACTGGGGCAACCCCGTATTCCGTGGTGTACGGAATGGAAGCAGTACTCCCCATTGAACTGGAGGTTCAATCGGCGAGGATAATTCAAGAAAGTCAAATAAATGAAGCTGAATGGATCAGCAATTATCATCATCAGTTGTTGGGTTTGGATGAAAAAAGACTTCAAGCTCTACATCGGATTCAAGGGTATCAGAGGCGAATGGCCAGACATTTCAACAAAAAGGTCAAAGATCGAAAGTTGGAAGAAGGTTGTTTGGTTCTGAAAGAGATCAGAACACCTGTTACAGATCCTCGTGAGAAGTTTTGTCCTCATTGGGCGGGACCCTACATTTTAAAGAAAATACTTTCCGGCGGAGCCGTCATCTTGTCTGATTTGGATGGTCTGGAGTTCATAAACCCATGCAATCTGGATCAGTTAAAGAAATATTATGTATAATCATGCATTGTAAGGAACTACATTAGACCTGATTCTCGCAAACTAATTCGAGATATGTAGGCAGCTCTCCTTGAGCACGGTCTAAATTTTAATAAAAATCATTGATTCATTTTTCTTTTGCCAACATAAAAAAAAGAAAAGAAAAATCCCGCTAAGTCGAAAACCCGCAAAGGGCGGCTTAGGCAAGAATGGGTAAGAGCTCGCTAAGTTGAAAATCCGAAAGGACGCTTAGGCAAAAATTAGAGCAAATAAATAAAGTAGATAATGCTTGGAAAGTAAACAAAAAAAATCATTCATTAAGAATCATTCATTACAAAGAGGGATCATTTGTTACAGAAAGAGTCATTCAGTAAGAGTCAAGTCATAACCCCAAAATGTCAAAAGAACCAAAAAGGTAAAAAAAAAAAAGTAGACAATAGAGTCAACCCTAGGGCCTAGGTCCTACGCCTCCTACGTGGAGCAGAGTCTTCGGTATCTTCCTTAGTTCCGGAACTCTCTGCAACATCTATCTTCTCCTCACTAAGAGGAACCACCTCCTCTCCCTCCAGCTCCTGCAGCAAGGCATACCTCCTGGGTTTTTCAACAGGCCAAACTTCAGCTATAAACCAGGTCCTATACTCTGGAGTAGGCTGAACAAGGGAAGGCTCAGCAAAAGGTCTGATCATCTGATGGTCTCTGACCCAAGTCTGTAGAACAACTCGAGTAACTCCGGGGGTAATAGGGGAAGCAATGGTAAGCCCAACAGGAAGGGGAACCCTCTGATCAATCCCCATCTGTCTGAGTACCCGAGAAGCACTATACCATGTGCTATGAGTGAAACCAAGGAGATAGACATGGTTGTGCATTGCATTTGACTCCATGAAGCAAGGAATTCTATACCAAGGGACAAACCATAGCAATTCTTCTGGTCCAAGCTCAAACAACCAGATAGCCCACTTAGCCATGGAGGGGAAAGAAATATGGATTCTCCTGGTGCGGTACTGAGAAGGGTTATAAGCCAAGGCGTTGGGAGCAGCAACCACTCGGAGATGGTCTCTCAGCCAAACCTGAGAAAATAGATCCTTTCTATTTACAAACAAAAAAGAGAGATAATGAAATTAGAAGGAACAAAAGGTATAACAAAATTACCTGAAGAATGATCGGAGTGACAGTCCAGTTCTCAAACCGGAGCGCAGTTCTGTCCAGGCTCTGAATGGTCTCAGCCAGAATCATTCCGCCAATGCAATTAAGCTCTTCCATCTGCCTCACCATGGGGCAAAGCCTCAAATCCCCAAAGCCAGGATCACGGTTGAAAAGAAACCCGGCGAACAGGCAGAAAACAAAGGCTCACATTCTGTGTTTCAGTTGAACCTCATCTTCAAAGTTGGCGGTCAGGAATTCATCAATCAAAGGAAGTAGCATCGCCTTACTCCCCTCCATGATCATAGCTTGAGCTTGAGGCCTTGTAAAGTTGAAAAGCCTCTGGAAAGACCCCACATAGCCGATTTGAACCTCATGCCTTACAAGAGGGGCATTTGGATCACATCCGATAATTGAGCAGAATTCCTCAAAAAGAGGACACATTTCCTCCATTCGAGCACCAAATCTGAAAACGTGAGCTTGAGGATCCCAAAATTTGATGCAAGCATGCAAAAAATCCCAATCCACATCTACACCCCTAAGGGTAGCAAAAGCCTTCAGCCCGTACCTTCCCATGTTGATCCTTTCAACGTTATGGAGGCTCTTGGTCCAGTTATGCATCACGTGGTTAAAAAGAGGATTCATCGTTGAGGGAAATAAAAAAAAGTCCTGCAGTTCTGTTTCTGGCCCGAAAATGTACTTAAAATTCTATTTTTTTCCGTATACATATACTGCCCCGACCGCCGCCGCACAACTTCGATTCTCGTTTTTTATTTTATTTTATTTTATTTTTATCTTATTTTTATTTTATGAAATTCTTGTGTTTTGACCATGTTTAGATTATTTTAGGTACTATTTTTGGGGTTATTTCAGGGATTTGTTCTTGAAAATAGATTTCTAAAACAAAAAAAAATCATACATACATATCTGTTGTTAATAACAAATTAGTGCAAGTTTTGTACTTAAGTTCAAATGACAGCTAAAAAAAACATGGAAAGTACATAGTACAGAAGGAGAATAATTCAAATACATCGAACGTAGTTCAAGACAAGTATGAAAAATCAGCGCTAGGCTCTCCGTCTTTGCGGCCTGTTCTGCCTCTCATAAGCGGTATCAGTCCAAGCACCTGTCAGCTCATCCGAGAAAGCAGTAATCAGTGCCGCCATTTCAGCAACTAGGCCCTTAGGTACCTGTAAAAAAGACAATCACAATCAATTTCAAGAGAATTTTATGAATCCTTTTCATGAAAAATTCTAAAGGAATATACCTGAGTGATGTGAACAAGGCTCCAATAGGGTGCCATCTCCGCACTAATTGGACGGGTCACCCAACCATCAGGTGCATGATAACGAACAGCATATGGCAGCCTCAAGTCGACTAAAGCAGGGTCCAATTGACCGGTAGCCGCAAGGACGGATGAGGGAGGCCTCAAGTATGATGAACTGCTGCTTGCTCCAGTACGTGATGGTCCAGCCCTGAAAGTGGAAGCCCCAGCCCTAGAGGAAGAAGGTCTGTCAGCTCGCCAGCTCAAAGAAGGATCCTCTCCCGGGGTGCTGGAAGTGGGGGCCGAAGAGTGGGAGGACCGATAAGGTGCACAGAATCAAACCGTGCCCCAATGCGTGGCATTAGTTGCTGAAGACAGTAGAAATCATAATCTTCCTCTTCCGGGGCAAGGGCCGATTCGAAGGGATAGCCCTCATACTGAGACGCTGAAATAGGCAGAGGCGTCAGAGATAGCATGTCTTCAGGGGGGTCCGAGGGAGATGTACGGAAGCCAGTAATCTGGAAAGTCACTCTCTCAGCGAGATAGTACCGTCGATACTCTGGATAGGGAAGTATGAATCGACGGTGAGTCAGGAACTGGGATCGCTGAAAGCTGTGATCTTGAGCAATCCACTCTGCCAGCCGGCTAGATATCGTTGTAAATGCTACCTGTAAAAATTTATCATGTTAGTGAATCATTTTCTCTAATACAACAAATAAGGATGAGAAAAATTTTTTACCGAATTCATGGAGCAGCTGTCGAAGAACGATCTCAGCTCTCTGATAGGAAGCTTCCTCTTTGGTACTACTATCCTCTCTTTATACCACCTCCAAGCAATGGGAGAAAGAGGATCTACAGGGGCAGGTGGCTCATGAAGAAAGGGGGCGACATCAGGAAAGTACTCGTAAGCCCAAGTCTGTAAAAAAAAAAATATATCAGAGTCGGTATATGCAAGGTGAAGGAAATTTTCTTTACATTACCTCCCAGAAGTAGTACAGGCCACATGGAGTAATGCGGGTATAGCAGAGGTCTGACATGTCGTCATACAATTTACACAGCATCATGCTAGCCCAATCATATGTCCGAAGTCGTGTCAGGTCGGTTAGACTCTTCAACACATTGAGATTCACTGCGTCCTTCCTGTTTGCTAAGAAGGAGCTAGCAAACAGGAGTATCAGGGTGAACCTGGCCACCTGATCAGCAGTAAGATCGCCTACCTCATAGCCAGTATAGATGGCTGGCGCCTGCTCTACTAGCCACCTTCGCTGAATGCAGCGGGGTGCCTGATGTCGAGGATAGTCAACCCCGATCAAAGTGATCATGTCGGCTGAAGAAATGTCATGCCGCCAGTCACTATAATACTCTACCATCTCAACGCCGAAGGGAATCCCAGAAATGACGGAAAAGTCGGTAGGTGTCATCGTCATCTCCCCCCAAGCAAAATGGAAGGTATCAGTAGTGGGCCACCATCACTCAGCCAGTGTGCAGATCAACTCCCTGTGGATATCTCTGCCCGCATCTATAGTCCTCAAATGGTGGAGGAAAGCAGGTCTGATGAGATCCCCCACCGGATGCCCGGCCTCAAAAATATAAGCTGGAATAGTGCTCATGGGTCTCTCGGCGGTGGATATCCTAATCGCAGTGTCCTAAAAAAAATCATTATTGTGGATAATTTGGGGGGCAACTTCAGGAAAATTTAAGTTCTATCCCCAGCCGGGTGTGACTTCCTAGAAGATTATTTCTAAGTTCTTTACTAGAAATAATTATTGATGGCAGAACATGGTAAAACCCGGTATTACTCTTAATTCATCACTAGTACGTGTAAAGGAAGGATTCTTAAAATTTGTTTCTAAGTTCTTTACTAGAAAATAAATAAATTTCCTATGCATGCATACTAAATGAATGAAGAGGAGGGTACTTACCTCATAGCAGCCGGTCCGGGAGCTGTGCTTTTCCTCCTCAAGTAGAAGATTGCAGGGAGGGAGTGGGATCTCGAAGTCTTCAAAGCCAGTGAAATCCATCGTTAAAAGAAAATGTTTGAAGGAAGGAGAAGAAATGAATGCAAATGAAAATTGAATGAAAATGAGCATTTTTATAAAGAAAAGGTGAAAACGCGGGTCTTTCTGCACCTCGCTCAAAATTCTCATTTCTAACGACCACTGAGCCCCATAAATCATTTTTATGGACCCCAGTGGGGGGCAATTGTGGATACTCAAATTTTGAGGCTCAGAAGGCCAATTTTTTCAGACTGCAAAAGACCGAGCTGGACCGGAGGTCCACGGTAGAGTTCACCGAAAGTATATCATCATGGTACTTGAAATGTCCGGAGTGACGCAAGGATCACAGATACGGTCTCAGAATAATTTTTGGAAGTCTGTAGCTCCCAGAAAATTGGTTTGAACGAAAAAGTTCGAATTTTGGTGCCGTTTTGGGGATGAACCGCCGGGACCGGCGGTCCGACCGCCGCCCGTTTCCTTTTCGGTTTTTTCGGCAAGCCACGCGGTCCGATCACTGACCACGGCGGTCCGACCGCCGTCCAGTCTATTTTTTTTGCCTATAAAATGCCTTTGAATTCTCAGAAAAAGGGGTTGGCTTTTGGCATCCCGAGACCTCGTGCTCTTCATTTTCACAGGCTTAAAAACTTCTAACCTGGTGTTACAGGGAACAAGGATCATATTCTAAGAAATCAAGATCTGGAACTTCGAAGTGGGAAAACCTTAAGCAAGGTAATATCCCAATTCATTTTTTCTCAATTCAAGCATATCTTAAGCATTCCACCTTCTTTTTAATTTCTTTTTGGTCAAAGACCTAATCCTTTTAGGTCTAAGGCCTAATTAACTAATTAATCAACATTTCGTCATGAAGCCATGAATCAATCAACTTTTTAGCACAGAGCCTAAATTGCATTCTTTTTGGTACCAAGTACCCAAATTTAATCAGATTTAGCACCAAGTGCTTAAAATCACACAATTTCGGCAAAAAGCCCGACAATGCACGAAGCATACACACACACATGCATAATGCATCATTGCCTTTAAATATGCTTTTCCAAACTACATGGGCTTTGATCTCTCATAAAAACGAGAGTATGTAGGCATATTTGGGATTCACCCCAAATAGCAAGTCCACAATTTACTAACAATCTGTTTTTTTTTCTTTCCTTCTTCCCTTTTAAGGTTTATTTCTTTTATTGTCAAGTTAGTCGAATGCATGACATAGTCCCCGAATCCTCCTTGGGTTCACAGATTAGAAACCTTTACATTGGACGCGTTATTGGAGTCAAACAAGGGTTTTCTTAGTTTTTCCCTTCGAACAAAATAAACTGAGTGGCGACTCCTAACAACAAGTGAACGTTCATCCGAATCTTTTTCGGGTGGAAACGGAGGTTCACAGTTATTTATTTATGTTGGTCTTGGGTAGTCTTCTACTTCATTAAAAATTGAAATTAGAAACTTTCACTTGTTCTTCTCCTTTCTTTAGCCTTGATATGGACAGATGATGCAACTAATCCTTCTTTTGTAGTTCAGCTAAAGATCCTATGACCTCAGACTTGAGATCAATGTAAAGAGATAGGAATTAGAAATTAATGAATAGAATGTATAAAATATATTATATTATAAAATTGTATATTGTGGACAACATCCTAACTGTGATTAAGAAGTTTATTCACCATGCATAGTTGTACAAATTATAAAAAAAAATGAACATGTGACACTCGTAACTCTAAACCCATGGGTTGGCAGCTAAAGGAATTAGTATAAGTATTTTAAATACTTTCATTTTTTCATTGAATTGTACTAATCTATGCAAACATAATTTACATTCAAATTTGGATGGTTGCTTTTTATTTGTATAGGAGAAAATTCAACAAATTAAGTCTGAAGATGCTTCATCTTAATTTCTTTCACATGAAAATGCTCTTGCTAAAGTGTTAGGAAAAGAGCATCCAGGCTGAGTTTGAGGATAAGATCTCCTTCTCAAGTCTTAGGCAGCACAAGTCATACTTCTGGTAGGATATTATCCTCACAATCATCAATTGTCACTACTCATATGCAAGAATGAATGCATAAGTTGGAGTCTTAAGTGGAAGCAGAAACAATTATATAGTGAGAGCTTCAAGGAATATTAACTTATCTCTTACAATAGGTTATTTGAATGGAGATGGGCCTACTGAGTTTACAAATCTATTTTCTAGAATGGTATATTCTTTGCATATCTATTATTTGAATTATTATATTTAATTTTTATCTATAAGTTGATTACTTATTAAATTTGAAATTTAAAGTAATAATTTTGATTTTCTATATTTAGGCACATGATGAAGGGAGTAGACAAGACTCACCAACAGTTGCAAGACCATCATCATCTACTATCCAAAATAATCATGAAGATGCTAATCGACTTGGTACCCCTTAGTATTATCCATTACTTGGATGGATAAAATATTTGGTATCTTAACAATTTTCTATTTATGTTGAGACTTGAATTGTGTATTGATTGTTATTTGGGGAGTTAATTACCTTAATATAATCTTTTAATGTTGTTTTTTTATGTTGAAAACTTAATTTAAATGTTTTCTTATTTTGAATACAATACTATTGAAATTTGTTTTTATTATGAAATTTTATTGAGAAATGTTATTTGACACATGTTTATAAATATGGATATATGTTGAAAATCATCATAATTATTAAAATTGGAAAACAATCAAATTTCGTGATGATTATAAACTATCACAAAAAGTAACAATTTTAAATTATAAAATAAATTTCGCGATCGTTATGGACCGTCACAAAAGTAGTAATGTAAAAAATAAAATAAATTTCGCAATGGCCATGAATCGTCGCAAAAAAATAACTATAAATATTATGTAAAAAATCATGGTTGTTCAATAACCACCTAAAAAATATTCATTAAAAAGATATGGATTGCTTAGTAGCTTTCACTGTTATTTTCAAAATAAAATTTAAATTGACTTTGGCAATTATTGTACCATTTGAAATTTAGCAATGGTTGCTGAACCATTGCAAAATATCATTTAGCTATGGTTATACTAGCTTTTAGCTAAAACTGTTGTTAAGTAACCTAACAACAATTTTATTAGCGGTGATTTTTAAACCATCAGAAGAGGTATTTAGCGACGGTTAAAACCATTGCTAAATACCTTTTGTAACTGTCACTAAATCTCCAGTTTTTTGTCATAAATGATAATCCATGTTCATAGAGAAGCAAATAGACTAGTGGATAGAGCAACAACAGAAATAGAATCCTTTCCGATGACTAGCATGTTATGCATTCTTGGAGAAGATTTGTTTGGTGTCAGTTTGCCCAGGGCAATTGGTATTTAGTTTCTCTATAAACTACCTCTACTACCAAAAAAAATTGCATACATGAAACCTATCTGATACCTAAAAGAAAAGGACATTTATCAATCAAATATGGACCATTATTTCTTTAAAGAGAAAGGTTATTTCTTTAAGATAAAGAATAAAATAATTAGAGTGTGAAACAAGCACAACCTAATATAAATATAAGAATAATAAAACAGAAAAACTAAAACATAAACAAAATATGTATATATATATCTACAAACAAAAAAATCAATCCAACTGAAGATGTTTTAAGTTTTATCAAAAACAAGATCTAATCAAAGAAAAAAAATAAAAATAAAATAAACAAAATTTAGCCCAAAGGAAAATGAGCAGCACAACAAAACTCATAGATCTATATAATTTTAAAACCATGAATCACTCAACGACAATGCAAATTTATAGATCTTGCTTTAGTAATACTAAAAAAAGGATGAAATCATTGTAATCCTTAAATCACAAACCACCTATTAACCAATGGTTGCAATAGATTTGAAAATAAATTAAAAAAATAATTTATGAAAATCAAAAGAAAAAGAACTGAATCAAAAATGGAAATTGATTGATGTGGAAGATAAATGAAAGATTGGAGAATAAGTCAATAGAATAAATGCAATAGAGAAAAAAGTAAAAAATAAATAAAGGAAAAGATGAGCAAAATAATGCGATCACCACAACCATAAAAAAAGAAAAGATGAGATGAGATGGAAAATTCAATAATTATATGATAAATCATAAAAATCTGATAAAATAGTTTAAAAATATTACTTAATTCTATAAAATATAAAAATATCCTTTTAAAAAATCGATAAAAGGTTGGTAAAGAATGTAATTTCCCCAAAATTGTTTGCTTCAAAATGGACTTTAATCAACCAAGCTTATGACAAAACTAGACAATCTAGAAGCAAGTCTTAAGATGATTACGAGGGTATTTAGCTTAACTTATAAGCTGGCCAAACCGACTTATAAACTTTAAATTTAAATCGATACATTTGTTTAGATAATTTTATAAGCTTATAAGCTAGCACATAAGCTACAAAAAATAAGCCGAGGGAGACTAGCTTACTGTTTTAATGCTTATAAGCATTTAACTTATAAACTAGTTTGACCAAATAATTTATTACAATATCCCTATTTATTTCAATGGATGCATTTAATAATATAATTTTATATCTCTTTTAGACATTTTAATAATAAATATGTTTATAAACTATTTTTACCAAACATATTAAAAGTGTTTATTAACCACTTATAAGCGCTCAAAATAAATACGTAACTATTTGAAATTTTAAATGTTTATAAGCCTATTGTGCTTATAAGCTAGACCAAACACCCTTTGAACAATCAAGCCAAATAATTTACAACAAATAGGCCCAAAGCCTCTTAACACCAACCACCTTACATCTCATTTTCTCTCTCTCAATCTATCATATTTACCTTGCCTCATCAATTTATAGTTTATAAAGGAAGTCTCCATAAAGAATTCTTTATAATATATGTTGTCTGACATGCAATCTTGATCATTTTCAAGGAACATGATTTTATCAATTTAACACAAGATTTCATAGCCTCTAAAATAGAAGCACCACAATGTTGCAATTCTGTGTAAATACTACTTGTAGGCATTCAACGTAAGACTTCTATAAAAGCTCCAAGTTCTCCAACACAACGAAGGATTCTAACTATAAGAAAGCCCCTCCAAATGAGGATGCTCCTTTTTCCAAATAACAAAACCTAAGATATCTGAGGTAACTCAATCCATTTCTCGAGTCACTTGGCTTCTAAGAAGGTCTAATCAAAGAGTAGGTTCTCGGTCATTCATTAGATGCTGTTCTCTTCTCCTTAACTAGTAACTTTCGCAGGCCAATCCACAAAAACCTTCTTTCTCTATTAGAAAATTAAGGACATAATACAAGTCGCTCAAACCTCATCTAGGGAGGCAATATTACAACATATACAAGAAATTGTCGTACGGCTTAAGCTTCTCTTCCTTCAGTTCCTAGTCATTACTTGCTTGTTGACTACTGACATGGAATCACTATAAAGTTCTACATCATTTACTGTCATTATGGGCATTGCTTCTAGTTCAAAGATACAAACTTCATATCTCGTCATTGTAAGCCAATGATTTTGACCTCAACACCTGGTGATTGTGACTATTTATGGTCAAGTCCTTAGAGAACATGGGTTTAAACCCAGAAAAAAAAAAAAAAAAAAGAGTTGCCACTTAATAAGGCCTGGAAAAAAAATAAAGGGGCAATAACTTGATTAGATTATTTGTCAAATGTTTTCATCAACTATATTATTTTATTAGTTGAATTATATTTTATATACTTAATTCAATAATTAAGTTATTTCAGTTTTATTTATTATATGAGCATTTTTAAAAGTTATTTAATTGTATCCATGATTGTTTATTTGATTACATTATTTTAGGTTCATTATTTGGCAGTTAGATTATATTTTATTGCATCATTTATTTCTTTATTTATTTACACTATTTTCTATTTTAATTTTATTAATTAATTACATTATGTATACACAATTGTAATAATTTAGTAGTTAAGGGTGTGTTCGGGATGATTTTTATTTCTTGATTTAGCTTTTTCTAAAAGAAAAATAAAAACACATTTGAAATTAACACTGAATTTTAGATTTTTTTTAATTAGATGAGAAATAGTTTTTGATAAAAATGAAATCTACAAAATATAGTTTCTAGCGTTTTAGTTTTGAGAATAGATAAATAACAATAATTTTTTTTCTATCTAATATTTTTTTTTTGGATATATTTTTTTGTTCTTCTTTTTTTTTTTTTGCAAATTTAATTATAAAATGGGAGGTTTATTTTTTAAAATTTTATTTTTGATTATTTTATTTTAATAATTATTTGTAATATCTAATTAATATTATGATGCACCATTAAAATAAATAATATAATTTTTTAATAAGTAAATAATAAAACAAATATATCTATAATATATACACAATATAAATAAAATATACTTATAATAAATAATAACATATACATAGCATACACTACACATTTATCAAACATCAATCACATCTACTAAATATTTACCAAATATTCAGCAAATATCTATATGATGTTTTTAATATTTTTTTTAACTTTACTTTTTTAATTTTATATTTATACAATATACACACAATATCTATATAAAATACATATAACACACACAAACAAATACATAATATAGTCACAATATCTACCAAATATCTATAACATCTGTCAAATATATAAAACATCTACCAAACATCTACACAACATTTACATAACAAAATTAATATTTATTTTTAACTGTTTTACTTATATAATATGTAAATTTTGTTTAGAAATAAATTCAATAATTTTATTAATATATTTTTATATATTTTGCTTATTTATTTATTTTTTATGAGTATTATTTATTTTCATAATCAAAATTAAAATTTTTCTTCATAAAAATTAATAAATTTTATATGCTAAAAATATAATTTAAAATATTTATTTTTATTATTTTATTAGAATATTTTTATTTAATAGTGAAGTTTGAAAAAAAAAGATAAAAATTAAAGTAAATTATTGATTGAGTGAGAGAAGATGTATTTTAGAAAAAAAAAATTATTTTAGTAAGAAGTGAGGTATTTTTGAAATTTTGCCCCAACATTTTCTAAAAGTATAAATATTTTATTTTTTATATTATTTTTGAAATAAAATTTTTTTAGGTAGCTTTATGAATATCCCTTTTTTTTAACTTATAAACAAAATTTCTCTCTCTACATCCCTTCCCATCTATGATTTAACACCTATCTATCTATGATTTAATCATATTGAAGGAGTAATAAATAAAATTCACATAGAGGATGGTGAATAAAAAATAATTATCTATCATTTAATCATAGTTAACTAATTTTGATAATAATATCTTTGAAATTTTAATAAAATTAATTTTATATTAATAAAAATATAATTACATGAAAAATCCTCTTCTTTTTATCTAAAAGTTGTTATTTGTAACAAACATCAATGCAAAACTAGCCCATAAATTTAGCTCAAGCAGAGAGATAAAGAACTTATCTTATGTTCAATTCCTCTCACATTTGAAATTTACATGAACTACATAGTGTATTCAAATCTGATCAACATTATTAACTATGTACTCATTTGTTGAATACACAGCCTCCAAGAAAAAGAAGACTATTGTAAATTAGCATGACAGTAATAATATTAATAGAAATTAGCTAGTAATAGTATATACTGGAAAAAAGTTTAGAAATAATCATACTAGTATTTAGATTAAAATCTCTTTAGTTGTAGCATCTCTTGTTTTAATATACCCTAAAATTAAATAATATAAAGGGACAATTAAATATGTTAAAAGTGATCTACATAATATATATATATATGTATATATAATACACACACATAAAAATATAAACTTTTTGAAACCATATATATATACACGTAAGTTAAAATGAAGAAAGAAAATATGTAAATATACATATATATGCATGTTTCAAAGTGAGAAAAAGAAAAGAAAAGAAAAATGTGTGGTGGAAATTTTAAGAAATAATAATAATAATAATAATAATAATAATAATAATAATAATAATAATAATAATAATAATAAGGATGAAAGGAAAAGAGAAAAAAAAACTCTTATTTTTCTTCTTCTTCTTTCATCATCTTCTTCTTCTCATCTTGAAAAAGAAAGAAAGAAAGAAAGAAAGAAAGAAAGAAAGAAAACTCTTATTTTTGCTACTCAAATTTTTACCAAAAATCTAAAGGATTCAAGTGGATTTTGAAGGATAATCAAAATTTCAAGTAATAATTTCTCTTTTAAGCTTGTTTTTATGGTTTTTAGATTATGTAAGTTTATGGTTAGAAAGAAGTTGGCTTATATTGAGAAAGAAGATGGTTATGAAGTTGATATAATGTATTTATGTTGAATTTGTAATTAATTGGTTAAAGTGAACTTGAATCATGAAGTTAGGGTTTATGCAGCTTTTGGATTTAGAGTTTTTGACGGGGTTTCGTTTAGATTAATGTAATTAAGAGTTATTTTGAGTAATTTAAGTATGTATATGTGTGTAATTGAAGAATTAAACTTTAATTGGTTTAGGAGTGTTTTGGGCCAATTTGGTTCAAGTGGTGGAGTTTAAGATTCTTTGGAATTGAAGCTTAGAAAGTGAAATTGGATTGATTTTGGAGCTAACTGAGGTTTGTATATACTTTGGAAATATTTAATTGATATGGTTATGTTTTGGCATAAGCTACCTTGAAATTTTTAAAAGTTAATGTTTAATTTTGTTATGAAGTTACTTTTGAATTCTATAAATTTTTAACAAAAATGAAATTTGAGTATTGATTTGAATTTTAAAACTCTTATATTATAGTGGATTGTAATATTTTAAAAAGTTCATTAGTATAATAGAAATTATGGACAATGTGAATGTGACTATGGAAATGTAGTTTTATGATGGATTAAGGTATTTCAAAAAGTCATTAGATTTTTAGTTATTTATTTGAATTTTAAGTTTGAACTTTAATATTAAATTACTTATCTTTTGGAGTATGGAAATTTTATATATTAATTATGTGAGTTCTGATGAACTGTGAAAAATATGAAATATGATGATTTGAAATGAAGATATGGAAAATTGATGTAATGCTATTGTGATTTGTTGCCCTGCACATGTTCTTATTTTAGGATATTGAATTTGGAGTCATCGAGTTTGATACACACCTTAAGGTAAGATACACTAGTATCACATATATTTTTATGCCTTCGGGCAAGAAACACTAGTATCATGATATTTTGGTGTCAAGGAGATGTTATTTATATGCCTTTGGGTGAGATGTACTAGTATCATACGACACTCAGTGTCCGATGTCGGGAACTTCGGATTGTAATGGGCTAATTCAATGTTTCTAGGACTTGAATGTTGTGTAGGAGCTTGTTTGAGTATGATGTATTCTAACCATAATATGTTTTAAGATTTATGAAATATTAAATTATTAGCATGTATTACATCTAATTGAAGGTGAATGTGTTTTATATCATAAACAAGATCTTTGTTTTATTTATATTTTATTATCAAAGTATGTACCACTAAGCTATATAGCTTAGCGTGATTAAATTTTATCGCGCAGGTGACAGAGTCACAGAGAGGAAGCCCTAACATATTTGAGAAGGACTAGGGTTTGAGGTTGATTATGAAGTTAGAGTTGCTTGCCATAAGACTATTTTGAGCTCAAACTCGGCTTGGGTCTCGGATCGATAACAGCTTATTCAGGCTTAAGCTCAAAGTGCTCATTTGTTAAATGAGCCAAGCTCAACTTGATAAATACTTGGCGCATTAGCTCACGAGCTGGCTCATTTAAAAAGCTTGTGAGTTAAGCTCATTAAACTTATTTAAATCAAGCTCGAGTTCAAGCTCAAGATACACGATAAGCTTGGGCTCGATTTGAGTTTGAGTTCAATTTTGACTATTTTATAACAAGCCAAGCTTAAGCTTTCCAAAGCTCAGCTCAGCTTAGCTTAACATGGCTCTATTATAGCCGTGTTGCATAACATGTATAGTTTTTGTATCCAACGCAATTTGGTTTAGTACATTATAATCATTTTATGTATATTTGTTTAACCAATCAAGATTTTGTAAATATTATGTGTATATCAATGTTGTATATTATTTTTATTTGTTAATTATTGGACGTGAGCTAGAGTAGTTGTGGATTTTTCGAAATTGAATTTTAGAAGTGCTTTTTCCTACAAGTTGTGAATTTTGAAAATTCGATTTTATGAATTTATAAATGAAACTCCAGCAAAATTTTCGCATAAATTTTTATGTAACTTAATCAAAACAATCAAAAGAAGTTGCAACTTGACAAGTTTTTCAAATTCATTTTTATTCTATTAGTTATTGGTGAAATGGAAATGGATGTCTAAATTTTGATTTTTTTTTATTTAATAAAAAATCATATGAAACATGTATATAGACAAGGTTGCCAATAAATTACGGACACATCGACATGATATTTTTTTTAAAATAGGAATATAACACGAGTGGGATAATAAAGATTTTGTGAAAAAAAGAGAAGTTTCATTTAAGATCGTCTATAATTATCAAGCTAGTAATTTATAAATATATATGCATATGAAGTTTTGTAACTAAATATATTCTAAAGTGTCTTAAAAAGTGTACACACTGTTTCTTGTGTGTCCTTCCTATGTTCAAAAAATAAAAAAATAAAACATGTACAAAGTCATTTTTGACACATATATTTTACTCTATTTGGAGTGTCGATAGTTCACAAAAACAATCCTATTCCAAGAATTGGAATTCTCAATTTTCAAACCAAAAAGCCTGACCTTACACTTGACAAAGAAATTCAAAATACCTTGTGATAAAATGTTAGTCCAATTTGCAAGTGGAGAACCATGCCACAAAAGCATTCTATTTTTCATATTAGAGGATTGTAAACAATTTTTCAGAACTAGTTAGATTAGACACCATAAAAAACAAGAAGAAGGAAACAATACGATTGAAAATGTCACATTTGTCTAATACATTGATCTCGTGGTCTGACATCTCTATAAGAATATATTCCATAATCATTTAAGAAGGATAAAGATAATTCATATGGATAAACCCAATTAAAAGCTTAGTGGCGTTTGACATTTATTTCTTAGTTTCAGCTTTTTTTAAAAGAAAAAAACAAAAATGTATTCGATAATATCATTGGGTTTTATAATTTTTTGGACAAATATGGAAACTAGAAAACATGATTTTAAGAGTTTTGATTTTGAGAAGAGATTTATAATAAAATATTTTTTCTCTTTACTATTTTTTTATTTTCTGCTTATATTTTTTTGCTCTTTTTTTTTTGCAAATCTAATTATAAAACAAGAGGCTTGTCTTTTTTTTTTAAAAATATTTTCTTTATTTTAATAATATTTTTATTATATTTTAATAATTATTATACACAATATCTAATTAATATCATGATATATTATTAGAATAAACAATATAAATTTTCTAATATGTTAATAAAATGTGTATTTGTGCATGTATGAAAAAAAAATCGGATATAGTTTTTAAAAAATACAAAACAAAAACTAAAAATAAATTTTGATTTAAAAAAAAACATATAAAATAAATGAACAGGACCTTAATTAAGTTGAGTTTAGATGCATTGAATATATATATATATATATATATGTTAAGATGAACATAACCTTCCAGGCTCAAACCAAGAGTGCTCCAATCCTGCACAGCAGCCTGGGATTCCCACCAAGTTTAGCCAACAACACACAATGATAGCCAAGTGTGGCAACAATGGAGGTTTAATTATGCAAGCATCAAGTAAATCAAAGTCACAATCCCATTATAAGAAAATCTCCCAACCTTTGTGTTATTTCCACAAGAATAAAATGAATATTACAATGGAGTCATGCAAAACTGTCTAGCTATAATTGTCTATCAAATATGCCATATTTATAGGCAGTTACATGGAACAGGGGAAGTTATTGGCAATTTCCTACCTACATAGGTGTAGTTGATAGCCCCAACTGCCTAGGCTAACCATATGCCAGCATTTGCCTATAGAAGTTACTACTACACCAAGACATCTGCTACTACCTACTTCAGATATGCCTGGATGCCACATAAGCCTTAGCCAAATAACTACCCGCAACTATCCTTATCAACACAGTAACAATTGGCCTTCCCATCAGCTAATCACGCTTGCCCATTATCTTGTCTGCTGGCTTATGCCAACACTGGCCAATTATGCATCATGCACACCACTGATTTCTACCTAAGTATCCTAGTTGCCTTGAGCTAGGTAACCACCAATATACCTAACATGCACAATGCCAAAATGCATGCCTAGCCAACATGATAGTTTGCTATTGCCACTGTCCAACACACCAACTTTTTAGCAACAACTTGCCAATTTGCTTGCTAATGAGCTAAGGGGCTAACAAACCACACCCACTAGAAGAATTCGACGTCCTCATCTAAATGTCTTAGAAGTATTTCTTCATTTTCTTCTTAAATTGCCACAAGGTTGTATCCTTCTCCCAAGTAGCATTAGCTTCTGGTTTGCCTTTCTATAGCATAAGAAATTTTATTCGTCAATTCTTCTTACTTTGCCCAAAAGCTCAATGATCTAGAATTCTTTCCTCAATGATCCATAATTCTTTCCACCTCATTATCAAATTATTTTTACACCACAGACGGAGCACATTTAGCCTTATTCCTTTTCAGTTCAACTGTATCTTTATGAAATTTCTTCAAAAAGCTCACATGGAATGTAGGGTGAACCTTGAGCCTACTAGGCATCTTCAACTTGTATGCAACATTTCCAACCCTTTTGATTACTTTGAAATGGCCATCATATTTTGGAATTAACCCTCGATGCATACATTTACTACTTATCTTTTTCCAAATTTGAGGAGTCAACTTTAGCAATACTTTGTCTCCTTCATTGAACTCCACTGGTCTGAGCCTTTGATCAACATACTTTTTCATTCTTTTGCTCACTTTTCTAAAACTATTTTTTGTCTTTTTATAAAGTCATATTTATTTCTTACATGCCAGTAGGTTGCTAGACATTTTCCACTAGTTTTATGTTGTGAGTGGGGTAGCTGGTTGATGCCTAACACCAACTTAAATGTACTCATCTCTATAGTAGAAGATCGGTACAAGTTATAACAAAACTATGAACTATCCTGCAGTTCCTACCAATTATTCTGGCTTGCATAAACATAATGTCTCAAGTATTCCTCAAGCAGATGATTGATCCTTTCTGTTTGCTCATCTGTTTATGGGTGATTGGCAGTGGAAAACTTCAATTGTGTTCTCATCATGTTGAACACTGAAGTCCAAAATCTACTTGTAAACCTTGCATCCCTATCACTCACAATATCACTAGGCATACCAAAATACTCAACAACATATTTATAGAATAATTCAACAATAACATCCAAAGGATAAGTAGTAGGAGCATCAATGAAAATAACATACTTAGAGAATCTGTTAACAACAACAAGGACGGAAGCCATACCATCAACTTTGGGGAAGCCCCCAATGAAATCCATTGAAACTGAAACTCAAGGTTTTTCTGGGATGGGCAGTGGCTACAAAAATTTAGCTACCTTCTTCCTCTCCATTTTGTCATGGTAGCACACCAAGTAAGTCCTACCATAGACTTTAATGTCATTTTCCATTTTTGGCCAGTAAAGGAATGGGACAACAACAACGATATCCCTTTGTTATCGGGATGGCCTACCCCATTGAGGATCTTGTGATTTCTTTCCTCAAACTAATAATAGCTAGCACTAAGAATCTGCCTTCTTTACACATAAGCATATCATCTTCAAGCTCTAATCCTTAACTTTCTCTACCAATTTTATATAAGAAGCATTTGTGGTAGCAAGGGCCTTTATTTCATCCACCATGTCTAATTCCACCCTAGTCACAACATACATGGTAGCAAACACATTTCTCCAACTAAAAGCATCTGCAACCTATTTGTGCCTACTAGGCTTATATTCCCAAGTGAAGTCATATTTTACCAAGAATTATTGCCAACAAGCCTACTTGGAAGACAACTTCTTCTAATTTTTGAAGAATGTATTAGCCACATTGTTAGTTTGAACTATGAATTTTGTTCTCCTCAAGTACACCGTCCGAGTCAACAAGCAATGCACCATAGCAACCATCTCTTTCTCATGGGAAAAATACTTCTGTTCCACAACATTCAACTTCCTACTTTCAAATGCAAATTGGATTCCCTTCTTAGATCAAGACTCCACCAATCGCTTTGTCTGAGACATCAGTATGCACTTTGAAGGGCAACTCAAAGTTTAGCAGCTGCAACAATGGTTCCTAGGCAATGAAAGCGTGCAAATTTTCAAAAGCTTCTTCACATCGGTCTGTCCATGCCCAATTCTCACTTTTCTTTAGCAAATTTGTGAGAGCATATTCCATTTTTAAGTAGCCAACAATGAATTTGAGGAAGTATTTTGCAAAATTGAAGAAGGATCTCAATTCTGACATAGTCTTAGGGGCTGGCCAGTCTAAAAGCACTTGTACTTTCTTAGGGTCCATTCTCTCTTGGTAATTGCTGACTAAGTGACCCAAGAACATTACTTCCTTTTTAGCAAATTCACTTTTCTCCATCTTAACGTATAACTTATTCATTGCATTGGTGATTACTGACCAAGTGATTCGATTTAGGTATTTTGTCCTTATGTTGACAAATTCTTTAAGTATGTTATTTCCAATGCTGCTCCTATTGCTTATCCTTCAAATGTTATTGTTGAATTATTTTATAAACATGTTGTCAAGTATTTTGGTGTGCCTAATATTGTGAGTGATAGGGATGCAAGGTTTACAGGCAGATTTTGGACTTCATTGTTCAACATGATGGCAACATAGTTGAAGTTTTCCACTACCAATGACCCGCAAAAGGATGCACAAACAAAAATGATCAATCGTCTTCTTGAGGAATACTTGAGACATTATGTTTCGGCAAGCCAGAAAAATTGGTTGGAACTACTGGATACTGTATAGTTTTGTTATAACTTGCACAGATCTTCTGAGTCCATTTGAGTTGGTGTTAGGACATCAACCAGCTACCCGCTTGAGGTGGCACAACAGAAAACTAGTAGGAAATGTCCAGCAGCCTATCGACATGCAAGAAATAAGCAGGAACTTTATAAAGAGGCACAAGATAGGTTGAGGAAAGCGAGCAAAAGAATGAAATAGTTTATTGATCAAAGGCGCGGACTAGTGGAGTTCAACGAGGGAGACAAAGTATAGATAAAGATAACTCCTCAAATTCAGAAAAAGATAAGCAGCAAATATGTGCATAGAGGGTTAATTCCAAAATATGATGGCCCTTTCAAAGTAACTAAATTAAAGGGTTGAAATTTTTGCATACAAGTTGAAGATGCCCAATAAGCTCATGGTTCTCCCCACATTCCATGTGAGCTTTTTGAAGAAGTTCCATGAATCTACAGTTGAACTGAAAAGGAGTAAGGCCAAGCATGCTCCCCCTGTGGTGCAAAGATAGTTTGACGATGTGTAGAAAGAATTCTGTATTATCGAACTTTTGGGCAAAGTAAGAAGAATCAACGGACAAAATTTCTTATGCTATGGAAAGGCAAACCAGAATTTGATGCTACTTGGGGGAAGTATACAACCCTATGGCAATTTGAGAAGCAAGTGTAGGAATACTTGCAAGGCATTTTGACAAGGACATCGAATTCTTCTAGGGGGGGGGGGGTGATTTGTCAGCCCCTTAACTCATTGGCAAGCAAATTGGCATGTTGCTGCTAACAAGTTGGTGTGCTAGACTGTGGCAGTAGAAAACTAGCATGTTGGCTGAGCATGTATTTTTGTAGTACGCATGCTAGGCGGATTGGACAACTAGGATACTTGGATAGAAATTAGTGGCATACAAGATGCACAATTGGCCAGTGTTGACTTGGGCCAACTAGCAATACAGTAGACAAGCAAGATTGGCTCATGGGAAGGCCAATTAATATTATGTTGGCAAGGACAGTTGTGGGCAGTTATTTTGGCTAAGGCTTATGTGGCATCCAAATATATCTAAAGCATGCATTTGTGGATGTCTTGGTGTAGTAGTAACTTATGTAGAAAAATGTTGGCATATGATTGGCTGAGGCAGTTAGGGTTGTCAACTGCACCCATGTAGGTAGGAAACTTCAAATAAATGCCCTTATCCCTTGTAACTACCTATAAATATGGCAGATCTGATAGGCAATTATAGATAGATAGTTTTGCATGAGTCCATTGTAACAGTTCTTGTATTCTTGTAGAAATAATACAAAGGATAGGCAATTATAGATAGATAGTTTTGCATGAGTCCGTTGTAACACTCCTTGTATTCTTGTAGAAATAATACAAAGGATGGGAGATTTTCCTATAATTGGTTTGTTGCTTTGATTTACTTGATACTTGCATAATTAAACCTTCATTACTGCCACACTTGGCAAGCATTGTGTGTTTGGATGAACTTGGTGGGAATTCCAAGCTCAAGCCAAGCGTACCTTAGTCATGCGTGTATGTATATAGGTATAGTATTCTCACTTTCATGAACCTTTGGCTCTCACCTTCCCTTGAACCCTTAAATATGTTCACAATGTCAATAACATATTCTGATTTAGATCTTGTTGTGAGTATATTTTTCAATTTACAGAGAGATTGAAGGATTGAGTGATTATTGAAAGTCTAATAATAATTTTCTAATTTTAATAAATTGTAATGAAGATGTATAATTAATTCACCATAGAGAATTCACTAGAACCAACTTCAAGTGGCACTAATTCACAATCAAGAGATTTATAAAAGAAGTAAAGCAGGTCTTCCTGAAACCAAACAAAGAATAGAAACATAATCATGAGATTGTTCAATAATTATAATAAGAATTTTAAGTAGAAAATTGGAAGCCATATGAACATCCCCACTAGTAATAGTAAGAATTTAACAGGACAAGAACTAATGCAGTATTATTAATACCTGGAGATAGACATTATCCTCGACCACTTTAATTTTAGCAAGAGCTTTCTTCACATTGCAACATTTTTTTTTAAATAACATTGCAACTTAAACCTATAACATTATACAATTAATGAATTACAAAGCAAGATATTTGAATATATATATATATATAAAGAAAAATAAATAAAATCAAAGCAGGGAACGCATGCCAACATTCCAAATATGTTGGCATATTCTTAGTGAACTCAGCATCTTATGAATCCAAAATATATTAAAATTAAAAGATCAAAACACCCATCAAAACTTAAATTAAGATTTGGAGTACATTAAAATCGGCAATATCTCAGAAAAGTTGATAAATTTGGGTATTAAAAAAAAAAAAGCTGACCTGATGTCTCATCAATTGGCATGGGAGAATTAAAAATAATAACAGAGAAGAAATTGACAATTGAAGGATCAAGCATAGGTTTGATTTTCTTGATTCTAATGATTGATAACTTCTACATAGAAATACTTTGTTTCATTTCTCAAAAGCTCTCATCCAATTTTCCGATGTGGGAATGGATAAAAATAATGATGGCTGTTGTCACTTATGAGAATAATTATTTTGTACTTTTCATACAAACTAATTATGAGAAGGGTTTATGTTATATTATCACTTAATTTTTTTTTTATCTTTAATGTTTACCAGTTATAATTTTATTTTCATTTTGCTTGAAAAGAAATTAGAGTTATAATAGTTAAAACCAAATTTAATTTTATTACAAAAGAAAGATTAAAATTAATTGATACATAAAAATAAAATAAATTGTTATTTTTAAACCGCAAAAATACTTTTTATTTCTTCCCTAAATTTGTTTGAATTACATTTACTTTGAAATTAATATTTTTGAAACATTGTAAAATGAGCAAGTATTAGAATTAGAATCAGTCTACCCATTGATTATTACTGGAGTTATGTTCCCATATTTAATGCAAAGAGCCTCAAATTTGATGGGATTTGGAGATGTGAGATCATAGGATATCTTTATAATATAGACAGTTATTTGTTGAGATTTATTTAAAAATACCCAAAAAATAAGATATTTTCAAAAATATCTTTTTTTTTCCTCTTTGAAAAATATCCGCTTTTCAACTCCCACAGTTTCCCAAATAAATGGAAAAGCATGTCCAAAACACTCTGTCAATTTCTGTTGCTAGTTTTCCTTTGCAAATTACAAATTACATGTGCCAATTGCATTTACTTAATTCATGACTTTATGCTTGAAGAGATTGGCACATATACTAAATATAACTAATTTAAAACATTCACAATCAATTTTTTTCTTATATATGTCATTTTTTATTAAATTTAATTAATATTTTATTTTAATACTTTTAAATATCAATATAATGAAAATATATAAATAAAATTTATTACATATACACAGAACAATTAGGTATTTTAATTGAAATGACAAACAATTGGATAAGAAGTATGCTGATGTCTATTCAAAAATATATCCTAAATTTGTTTTGTCATTGTAACCAGGGAATTTATTTGGAACAATTGTTCTATTATATAATTTTTCAAGTCTAAGTGATGAAAATGATTATTTAGAAAAAAAAAATATCTAAACGTTGTTATGTTTAACAGAAAAAAAAAAAAAAGGAATTCACAAAAGGGAATCAATCCAGCTGTGAATATCTATTTTCGGATTTTCTTCATAATTGCCTTATGCAACAAAAGAGGATTTCAAGATCAAAGAAAAGAAAAGAAAAAACATAACAAAACACTAAAAAAAATAATGATTCCTTTTAAATAAGGAAACTAAAAAGAGTTGATCCTAATTCCTGGTTAAATTATGAAGCACAAATAGCATAGTATGAAACACGCTTTTTTTTTTCCTTCAATAATAAATAATAATCAATACTATAAGCAATCAATAATTAATTTGGATACATGGCAATTATTTTTTCTCGTTAGATCAAAACCTCCAAGAAATTAAAAATTCATTATTAGGATAATTTTGTTCTATATATAGAATTATAGTCAGGAAAAAAAGATTGGAAATTTTATTTTAAATAAACCTAATTTTATTGCTAAAAATTTTATGTTAAAATATGGAAGCTTTTTTGGTTTTTTAATTTATAATTTTCTGGTTTATTTTTATCTTTTCTAATTCAATTCAATTGTAAGTTAGTATTATTTAGCTAACGGCTAAGATGTAGCCTGGTGACTAAAAGCGTACGTTGCTCCTGTTTAAATTACGAATTCGCGTTTAGATTTTCTGCTCTCCACATATAATTAATAAAAAAAATTAGCATTATTTAGCTGGTTTAGTTTGATATTCAATATTTAAAAAAATTAAGAATGTGTGCATCAATAAATTTTGGTTTAACAAAATTAATTTTTTTTTGAAATTGAGAAGTATTGAATTCTTGAACCGTAATTTCTTTTTGTTGATTATTCAAATTAAACATTTAGAAAAAATATATATTTATTGTTAGCTAAGTTGTAACTCAGAGCATTTTCAAAAAAAAAAAAAGTTGTAACTCAGAGTACAATTCATAAATATTATATATTGATGCATAGGGAGAAGGTACAAAAATATCTTAAAATTTATGTGAAGGCAAGTATTGATCCTTAATTTTTTTTTTACTCATTTATATTTAAAAGTTTGTACAAATATATGGATTAATCCTTAAAGTTTTACAAAGCTAATAAATTAACTCATCTTTTAATAGAAAGATATATGTCATTAACTATATGTTTAGTTTTCTGTTAAAATATGTAGATATATCTCTTAAATTTGTGCAAAAGTACAGATTTATATTTTTTTTTTGTTCAATTATATACTAAAATGATATTTGTAAACATATTTAAGAACATCTTTTAATAGAAAGATATATGTCAGTAAGTATATGTTTAGTTTTCTGTTGAAATATACAAATATATCTCTTAAATTTGTGCAAAAGTAAGAATTTATATTTTTTTTGTTCAATTATGTACTAAAAAAATATTTGCAAATATATTTAAGAACATTTTTAAATATTCATTTGTTAAAAATTTTGCATTTAATTTTCAATTTTAAAATTGAAAATTGATAATTTAAAATTTAAAATAATTTCAATCGTTTAATTATAGGATATATTTTAAAAGCTAATTAAAACGTGATATTTTTAAAATGAAAAAATTCAATTCAAAATTATCAACAAATTTTAAAAAATGGATATATTCAAAATATTTTTATTTTTTATATTTTTAATAAATTTTTTTGAATATATTCTCTTAATAATATAACACATCTGATGCAATATATATATATTAATAATTTTAAAGATTCATTATAATAAATATTAAATAATAATTTTATCAAAATATTATTTAGTATAAAACTGTTTTCAATATATTTGATTTATTTATAAATAGGTAAAAGTATCATTTTAGTATATAATTGGATAAAAAAAATTCAGCGTCAATTTTTACTTTCACATAAATTTAAAGAATATATTTACACTTTTCAATGGAAAAAAAAAATACAATTAACAGCAGTTAGTTTTTCGTTAAAAATTTAGCTAATTTATTATATTTTTAAAATTTTAAGAGTTAATCTATATACCCACATAAATTTTAAGTGAATAAATAAGAAATAAATTTTAAGGGGCCAATCATATTTGGTCCAGACTTAAAAGGACATATATCTATCCTATTGCAAACAACTCGCCAAAGTAAATTAAATATATCTAAAGTTCAACGGACTAACTAAGTTCGTATATATACATATATATATATACATATATATATATATATATGTATATATATATAATAGGAAAAATAAGGGGGAACATGTGGGTCAAAAGGTAAGGTATTTATGAACTAATTTAATGGAGAATGACTTTACCATCATCTTCATTTCATGATTAATCCTCATCTTACTCCAACAAACACTACTCTTAGCCTCAATCCATTAACTAGAGCTCTAGCTGCAGCAGGTGGTATACCAACCAAAACTTTGCTTTCTTTCTTAAATTAATATTCTTAATTTAATTTTTTTTAAAGGCTTATTTTCTCATTCTATCCATATTAACCTTTCTTTATAAAGCATGCCACCCAACAATACCCAACTCAATCAGTGGAATTATTAAAGGTCTACTTAATGTCATCACTATAACTATAGATCAAATTAACAATATACAAATATCCCCACATGTAGCTGCCTTTAGTTTCTTGCATGCTCAATATTGAATTTTTGATATAAATTTAAAAGTGTCAACATCACTAATTGTTAAGGTTGATATCTCCAACCATATTAATTTCTATTGAATTTATATTTCTAAAATTTTTATTAATCATAATTTTTATAAAATATTTTTATATTTTAAAATAATAAATTTAACGCTTATTAATATATTTTAATTTTGCATACTAATAGTATAAATTAATAAGAAAAAATTATAAAAAAAAAAAAAGAAAAACATCAAAATTTATAAATTTTCATAACCAGCAAATTGATTTCTAAATTTTTATAACTAGCAAATTAAATAAAGAGTAAATTGAGATAGGTATTTCGTAGATAATATAATTATAGTTCTACATATATAAATTCTTTGATATAATTATATATTTGCTATATATACATAAAGATAAAAAACTTAATAAACTTAAATATAAAAAATTAATAAATTTAATGATAGAAATTTATAAATCTTAAAATAAAAAATAAAAAATAAGATTGAGAAATGAGAGAGGTTTTATATTATTTAAAAACTATGCAAAGAAAAAGTGACATAAGATGAGAGAATTTTGATTGAAGAAAAAATTTTACAATCATGCATTATATTAAAAAAGGACAAAAAATAATATAAAATAGGAAATAAAAAATAGTTATTTGAAATATTATATTTTTGTTAATAATAGTCATTTAGTTGAGTCAACTTACAACAATTGTAATATATATATATATATGGTTAAAGAAATTTCAATGGGGCTTAAGCTTCACTGTCCCATCTTGAGTCCGCCGTTGCTCAAATTTATATTAAATAATTTAACATATAATATTAGAGCTTAAATCCTTAATTGCGTATTAAAATATATTTCAAAGTTTAATTGCTTAAAATTATCGCTAGTGCATACTGAAATACAGTATGGTAGTAAGTGTATATTCTTTTCGGAGAATAAAGTAAATATCGATTCCCCCTCCCTATATATAAATACTAAAAAAAATGACAATCACTATCGTAATAAGATCAAATTAAACATATACAAAATGTCCCCCCATTTGCCTGCCTTTAGTTTCTTGCATTCTCTATCAACCATTACCAACCTAATTAATCTCTTTAAACTCAAGACAATCATGTTTTTAAATCTACCCCACTTGCCAATTGTGCATAAATGATTAATTTTTGCTCAAAAATTTTCCCTTCATTAATTCTTGGAAATAATGAAATCCTCTAGCGAGTTATACAAGAAGCAGCAAAAAAAGCTTCAACAAAAAGGATAATGTAAAGCATTTTGCTGCAATTGCAGGCTTAGTGTTTCTTCTTCAGAAGAAGCAATAACTACAGAAAGCTCAGCTAATTCATCAGACAGATATGCATCCATTTCAAGCTTAGCTCATGCAATGGTTCAACAAAGATTAGATCAAATTATTCGAGAAATTAGGCAAGATCAAGATCATCATCAAGCAACATGACATCATAACAATTATAATAAAGAGAAGAGAAGGGTTCAAAATGAAGGATTTATAAATGGTAGCCATGGAGAACAGTTCTTATGATCCAAGAGAAGATTTTAAAGAATCTATGATTGAGATGATAATGGCAAATAGATTCAAGTCATCGTAACACGTACAACTTAAAAAAATATGTTTCTTTTCAAATAAGGAAACTAAGAAAAAGTGTTTATCATAATTATTAAAGTAAAAAGAAGATAGGGTTAGACGAAAATTAGGATTTCAATATCAATGGAAAGAGAAGAAAAAATATATAAAAAATTTTGAGAAAGTATATAATAATTGTGATTCCAATTAAATTTCTTAATTGAAATGGTAAATAAGTTGAATCATGATACATAATGTATACTTTTTCACAAGTCACGACATATGTATAAATTTAAATTTCCTCCAATCATCCAATAAGTAAATTTTGTATATTTTTTTTATAAAAAGAATAATATATTATGATGTAATTAGTTTATCATTCCAACTAAAATGATTACTTAGAATCAAAATTATATTATGTAATTTCTCAAAAAAAAAAAAGAACCAATTCAATTCAATTCATCCTAAATTATGAATCATAAGTAGCAAACACATGAAACATGCTTATGACTTTTCCCAATATTGTTTCCTTCAGTAGTAATTAATAATTAATAATTAATATTATAAGCAATGACATATATATAAATTCACATGGACCTCCATCATCAGAATAATTATTTTTCTCAAAATCATTCTATTAAATCCAAATTCATTATTGGGATAATTAATTGTATTTTTTAAAATAAATATCATTTTATTTTTAAAATATTTAAGTTAAAAGATGGCAGGTTTTTCAATTTATATATTTTCTTATTCACTTTTATTTATTTTTTCTCCATGAATTCGACTTTAAACTAGTACAATTTACCTGTTTTCTGTTTTATTTTTATAATTAAAAAATAAGAACTTATGTATTAAAAAAATTTCATTTAATAATATTAAAATCATTTTTAGGGTTCAAAATATTGAGTGTTTACTCATCAAAGTTAAATAATAATAACAATAATAATAATTATTGTGAACAATATCTTGCCAGATAAAACATATATATTATCACATATTTTAGCGGCAATTGTATATTTTTTAAACAATAAGATTAGGGTAAATTATTCTCTTTCTCTTTACATATATATAATTAATGGCCTAGCTAACTAAGTTGATATATAAATATAAAGGGAAAAAAGAAGGGGAACATGTGGGTCCAAAATAAGGCATTTATGAACTAATTTAATGGATAATTACTTTAGCATCATCTTCATTTCATGATTAACACACCAGCACCACCACTCTCAATTAGCCTCAATCCTTTATCTAGCATATGATATACCAACCAAACCTTTGCTTTCTTTCTTAAATTAGTATTCTTAATTTTATTTTTTAAAGGCTTATTAATTGGACCCTTTCTTATACTATCCAAATTAACCTTCCTTTGAAAAGCATGCCACCTAACAATACCCAACCCAATCAATGGAATTAGTAAAGGTCTACTTACTTAATGTCATCACTATGTAGCTATAAGATCAAATTAACTATATACAAATGTCTCCGCATTTTCCTGCCTTTAGTTCATTCCTATCTCTATGTTTGGGGCCAACTTAAAAAACTAATTATTAAAGATAGACACTTTCAAATTTATATTAAAATTTTTAATACGGTATTAGAAGTACTCTTATTCATTAAAATGTAAAACTATGTTCCTAAGTCTACTTGTTTAATGTTATCAAACTATAGCGTACATCAAAGTACAATCTAGTAAAAAATATATTTTTTTTTTTTTGAAAAATAGATTTATAATCAATTCTTTCTCCCCATATATAAATACTCAAAAAAAAAATGCCAATCACTATAGCTATAAGATCAAATTAAAAATATATAAAGTCCCCCCATTTGTCTGGCTTTAGTTTCTTGCATTCTCTATCAACCATTACCAACCTAATTATCTCTTAAACTCAAAACATAATTATCATGTTTTAAATCTACCCCACTTGCCAATTGTGCATAAATGATTAATTTTTGCAAAAAAAAATTTCCCTTCATTAATTCTTGGAAATAATGAAATCCTCTAGAGAGTTATACAAGAAGCCGCAAAAAAAGCTTCAACAAAGAGGATCATGCAAAGCATTTTGCTGCAATTGCAGGCTTAGTGTTTCTTCTTCAGAAGAAGCAATAACTGCAGAAAGCTCAGCTAATTCATCAGACAGATATGCTTCCATTTCAAGCTTAGCTCATGCAATGGTTCAACAAAGATTAGATCAAATGATTAGAGAAAGGCAAGATCAAGATCTTCATCAAGCAACAAGACACCATAATTACAATTATAATAAAGAGAAGAGAAGGGTTAAAAATGAAGGATTTATCAGTAAGTTTGTAGTAATGGTAGCCATGGAGAAGAGTTCTTATGCTCCAAGAGAAGATTTTAAAGAGTCTATGATTGAGATGGTAATGGCAAATAGATTAGAAAAGCCAAAGGATCTTCGTAGTCTCTTGAATTATTATTTGTCCATGAATTCTCAAGAATTTCATGGAATTATTCTTGAAGTTTTTCATGAGGTTTGTTCTAATTTATTTTTATATTGTAAATGCCATTGATCAATTAATATTCGTTTATATTAATATGAAGAATATTATTATTATTATTATTATTATTATTATTATTATTATTATTATTATTATTATTTTGATTAATGAGCATATATATGGCACGGGAAATTCAATAAGCATATTATATATCCATATTAGAATATATTTCATTTGTTAACTATATAATACGTTGTCATACATAATTATTTAGAAAAAAAATTATGTTACATAATTATTTAGAAAAAAAAATTATGTTATTGGTGTCTAATTTTTTCAATATTTTTTATTTTGGTATCTTAATAATGTTAATTTTGATGAATATTTGCAAATGAATTATTCTTTTTATAATCAACAAATAAATAATAAATATTTTTCAAAATAATTCATTGGCAAGTATTCGTTAAAATTGAGATACTAAATTGATAAAAATAAAGATTGAAAATATTAAAAAGTTTAGATTCTAATAATGTAATTTTTTTCTATTATTTATTATGAAATTTTTATTTTTTTTTCACTTATAAGAGAATTTTAGTTATGATATTTTGCATGAATTTTTTATATATAAATCATCCGCTCGAAGTTGAATCGGTAAAACTACAAGTGTCTTAAAGTTAACACAACTGCATTCAGAAAATTGAACTTGTTACCTATATTTATGCTAATACAGTTTTTTACTAATTGATGTATACGTTCGGTGATATATTTTTGCATGAATTTATTAATTGCTTAATTAAATTATTATTTGCTCAATTAAGGTAACCTTTCACACCCTTGTTTTCATGATTTATGGATTAACAAGGAACACTATAGTTGCCATAATCATGTTAATCACTAACCTGTTTTTGGCTAATTCTTCAGTACCCAAATGGTCCTGGCACCGTCTATCAGAAGTGATGCTTACCGTAGGATGAGATTCATGAAATCTCAACCATTAATATATAGAAAGTCTTTTAAAATTTAATATTTTCTCCGTCTTAAATTAATATATTCATTTCTTTTTTTATAAAAATTTAAAAAATTATTTATTTTTACTGAAAATATAAATTTATATATAATTTTTCTATTATATTTTTATTTTAATATAATATATACTCAATAAATAATATTAAATAAAAGTGTTATAGAGATTTAATATGCTAACTAACTTAATAAATAGAGTAAATGAGTTATAATTTGTGACATATAGAAAAATAAAGTGAGTATATCAATTTGGGACGGAAAAAATATATATAGACATTTATATAACTACCTAAAAAATAACTTTTATATCAAAAATATTACAAAAGCTTAAAATATTTATATTTTTATAAAAATTTAAAGCAAAATTTTAAAAATACATCATTCTTCACTAAAATAAATTTTTTTTCAAGAAATCCTCTTCTTTTCTTTAATTTTTATTTTTTTAAACTTCACTATTAAATAAAAAATATTATAATAAAATAATAAAAATTAATATTTTAAATTATTTTTCATCATATAAAAATCATAATTTTTTATAAAGGAAAAAATTTAATTTTAATTATAAAAATATAACACCCAAAAAAATAATTAAAAGTAAAATGTACAAAAATATATTGATAAAAATTATTAATTTTATTTTTAAACAAATTTTATATATTATACAATGAAAAAATAAAAAATATATACATAATTTTGTTATGTAAATATTTTGTGCATGTTCTATAGATATTATAGATATATTATAAATGATATATATATATATATTATATATTTATTATCTAAATTATATATATTTAATACAGGTATTCGAATAAATATGTTATAATCGATTAGAATACGTGAACGGGGCATAATATTTATTCGCTATGGATTTTATACCTTAATTTTTAAAGATTTATTTTACTTGGTCTTTTTTATTATTTTAAAAATATTTTATTTTTTAACTTCAAATTTTTATATTTATTATCTTATAAAATAATTATTAGAAATTAGCTGCAGGCACAATAACAAATACAATATATATTTTTATAATAGATAATAATAATCAGATATTTGTTTAAATATAAAATATTAAAAAAATACATTTTTTATATTTTTTTAACAAAAATGAAAAATAATTAATAACCATAATAGTGATAGAAATACAGTTACTCTAAAGATAATAATAATAATAATAATAATAATAATAATAATAATAATAATAATAATAATAATAATATGATAAAACTAATAGAGTAGGTATAATAAGTCGAGATAATAAATGTAATAATAGTATTATCATTGTGTTTATAGTGGTCGAGTATTTGCATTGTAATATATCAATATAAATCTCAACAATTTTCTATTTTTCTTTTTTCTACAATATAGAAAATGTACTCTTTTCATTTTATAGTAGATATATAGTTTAAGTTTTCAGCAAATTAAGAAAACTATTAAATTAACTCATGAAAAAAAATTCCTTTCTTTATTTTGATGAGGAAAAAAAAAAGACAATTAATGTAAATCTTTAATAGAAAAATAAAAGAAAGTAAAAAAATTAAAAAAAATTAACAATGAATAGTTTATTCAAATATATAAAACAAGAATTATTTTAAAGAAAAAAAATCTCTAGAAAAGAGAGAAGTTATTATCAAATGGAAGAATTAAGTAGCACAGTATAATTTGTTTTAAAAGGAAAGTGTTTGAACACTTGTATTGGACTGATTTGTTCTTTTAATGAGTGGTTTTAAATGGAAGAATTGCTAAATGGGTTCTTACTAAATTTGATAGTTATCATTCTTTTGCGTTGCAAATTCCAACATTATTGGCCTCTGTTTCACTTAAAGTCGCTTTATTTCGAATTTGAAACTTAAACCTAACTTCATAAGTTTGACAAAATTTCAATTTAGTAACTATGTTTCATAATTATTAAATATTCTAAGTTTAATGTTATAATTTCATAAACAATAATTGTATAATAGTTGGGTAAGTTACACATCGAGATACAGTCTAGCACAAATACACATTTTAATGAAATTATTTGATTTTTAAGGAACCTAAATACTTGGGGGAAAAATCACAGGCCATTTAAGAAAATTTTAAATTACAAGGTAATTTTTTTTTTCTACTTTCCCCTAAAAAGTATGATAAGGAGAGAGAGAAAAAGACATTCATAAAGAAAAATGAGTTTACATTCATAACAAATTAACAGCCAATTGGCAACAAAGCTATTGCTAAGCAACGGAAAGAGAGACCCTATCACTATTCATTCTTCTGACCTCTTTTTCTTTCTTTTCTTTTTATAAGAAAAAGAAAAAAAAATCTATTTACTTATAGACGTCCCTATTAACTACCAAAATCAAAATATTCTTTTGCCTCCTCCATTAAAATCTCTCATTCTGAATCACTTTCCATGCTTCCCATTGCCTTCAATCCTCTGGGTCTCTGCAGCAAACAATTGCCAAATTAATTTTTACCTATTTAAAAGACTATATTTTGATTAGACCTTATAATTCTAGTGAATTCACTTTCTTTGGGTCCTGAAAACCAAGATTCTGGTAAATAAAGTAAATTGGCACTCAAATGAGAAATTTTGAGGACCAAGTTGTGGCTTGGAGGCCAGGAGCATTCTTGCACCCACTTAGATCTCCGGTTCGAGTGTTAGGTCTCTCCCTCACATGTACTGAATAAAAAATAATTTAACATTTTGAAGGGGAAAAATCAATATGACAACAGAAGAAAAACAAAGAACAAGGCAGCACCTTTTTGGACGCCTTCTTCTCCCTCACTTCATACCTTTCTTGACATAAATCTGTTAACCAAGCACCTGGACTGACCGACTGCAAATACACAAAGGAATCAAGAACTATGGATATCAAGAAATCTTTCAAAAGTTACTTGCTATTGTGTATATTGAGGGGTCTTACCAGTATTGTTTTTTGTATTAGCTTTGCTCTTTTCTTAGGCCTTTGAGGAGGCTTGCACCCTTTCATAGCCATGAAATCCTCTTCCTTCTCTTTGCTAGACAATGTAGTAAACAGTCTAGGCCAAACTGACACCTTATCTTCCTTCAGATTATACAACAAAAGCTTGCCATTATCATCTAATCCAAATGACCCCCTAGTTGTGTAGTAGCGATCTTCCTTCTCTGGTGACGATACTGATGACTTCCTATTGTTCATTGACAAATCAGAATTCCTATAACCACACAACCCAGAAACAATCAGTACTTTTGGCATATGTTTCAAGGTACTCTAGAAAATGGGACATCTAGAATCCAAGTATAGAATGTGATCAAGAATAAAATTGATATAATTCAAACAGTTTTATCATTTCAATTTTTCTGATACAAAACTTGATTCTTATCAACAAAAGCATCCTAAAATGATAATGACCCATTTCTTAAGCATACAAACACATACAAATAAAGTATTCATTTCTTAAGCATACCCAAGATTTTAACTTCTTCCAGAGCTCCATTACTTAACAATACAACACGAGCAATAAAGAAGCATAGAAAGCGATCAAGAATAAAATTGCTATAATTCAAACAGTTTTATCATTTCAATTTTCCGATACAAAACTTGATTTCTCATTAACAAAAACATCCTAAAATGATAATGACCCACTTCTTAAGCATGCAAACACATAAAAACAAAGTGTTTATTTCTCAAGCATAGTGAAGATTTTTTAACTTCTTCCAGAGCTGCATCAGTTAAAAATACAACACTAGCAATAAACAAGCATAGCTAAATTCATTCCATAACAAATAATTCTCAACAAAAATTAACTCGAGCATTCTCATGGTTATAAGGAATTTTCTTACTTGATGACATGAGAAGGAGATTCTTTCTCAAAAGTGACCATGCGAGATGTGAATTTCTTCTTTGACAAAGAACCAGTTGGTTCAGATTTGTTGGCAAAGTTTTGATCTTTTTTCACTTTCACACATCTAAGCCTCTTTTTGGTTCCCCATTGTAACCCAAATTCTGTCTCTGTAACTCTTTTACTCTTCTTTTCGTTCTCCATTCTCTCTCGCTATGCATCAAAATTCACAAGAAAGTGTGAGAAAATTTTCATAAATCATAACAAAAATAATAAAACAGACAAAAATTCCCATTATGAGCTGAGTGGTAGACCAATTCTACCATAACTAAAGGGGTGAGGAAGAAAAACAAAGAACACTTTCTTGCGTATTCTTGATAAACCAGCGTTTATATATGGATGTAGGAGGATCTGTTTGGGAAGTAAGAAGCCCCTTCGACATAATAAAAGGAGGATCTCTTTGGGAAGTAAGAAGCCCATCTGACATAATAAAAAGAGAAGAAAAAAGCTCCAAAAGTTGGAATTTCCATCGCAAATCAAAATGTAGTAAAATTAGTAATTAATAAATGAAATAGGAACCGGTGGAAAAGGGAAAGTGTGAGAAAAAGAAAAAAGAGGAGCCGCCTAATATTTTGTAGGAAAATAGAAGAAAGTAAAGGAAAATGAGTGACTCACCTCAAGATCTGCAGACTACAATCAGTAAAACAGAATCTACCAAAAAGATCTCTATTCAGCCAGCATTTAAAGCATTGACGAAATCAATTAACAAATCTATTAGACCATACAGCAGAACAAATAAATGCTTTGTTTGATTGCTGAGAAACTGATGAGAAAAGAAGAAACAAAAATTTGGAAATCTTCCAAAACTAAATTCCCATTACAGTTTCTCAGCAATCAAACGTACCACTATAATTGCACGTATTTAGAGAGAGGGAGAGAGAGAGAGAGTCCATTACCTTATGCAGTGGCAGCAGAAGCAGCAGCAAAGGCAAAAACTTCTAATGGTTTTGAGTGTTTTGTTTGGTTGCACAGAAAGGGATAATTTTCTCGGGAAAAATCAATAAATGAATGATGAATTGGGTTAGATTAATGGGTTTGCTTCAGATTTTCAATTTGATTGCTAATAAATCCAAAAATCGGCGCTTTCTCTGTAGTCTTCACCAAGCCTCTCTTAGTTCTCTGCTTCAGAGTTCTCAGCCTATACTTTTAATTTCTTTATTTTATTTTTTTATATTTATTCCTTTTTTACACAATTTTTTATATTTAATATTATTCGACAATTTAATGATGACCGTCTGACGTGAAGTTAACGGTCAGATGTGTTTCCCTCCAATTGGGTTGCTTTGTTACTTGAAGATAAGAGGATTAGGTCTTATATAAGTCGCGTGATTCCGCTCTTGTCTCCATTGCAAAATACTTTTCCCATTTGTTTTCACGCAAAGGAAATTGGACAAGAGAGTTCTTATAATATAGTTTTGAAATAAAAGGCATGATTTTTCCAATAATATGGGGAATTTCATTTCATACTGATTTTTTCTTGTAAAATGAGATTATCTCAATATGACAAATTTTTAAGGAGGGTGAGTAGAATTTTATAAAAATTAATGCAAGTAATTCATTCTAAAGTAATATATATATTCTTTTTAATTATAGAAATTATACAAAAATTTAAAATGAAAGTTTCTGATACACCAGATCAAATTAAGTTATAAGTACAAAGCATACTTAAATAAAATAAATTTTAAAATACAACAAATAAATAACTTACATAAGAGTTTTTAAATGAAAGGGAATACAGAAATTGAAGAAGATTTTTAATGAAAAGAAAGGAAAATGAAGATCTAAACTAGAGCTTGGAGTTCTTCAGAGCTTTTGGAGGTGAGAGGGTTCTGAAAGTCTCCTTAAGCTTCAGAAATAGCTTCTTTTTATAGACAGAGGGCTTTTAGCTTTACACTGTTCTTTTTACATGCTGGTACTGTGAATGAATAGTAATCAGTCATTACTATTTATTTTTACTGTATCTTCACGCTTCTGAAACTGTAGATAAATAGTCCTTACTAGGGGGGGTACTATTTACTTTACTGTGGAGAATTGTAAATGAACAGTTCTTTTGACTTTATTGTTGGTTTCTTCTGGTAAATAATGTAGATGAATAATATTTTATCAGTGGCACCGATTTTATTAACTTTTTACTCTCTTTTTTTAATTTTTACTGAAGGAATAATGTTCCTTCTGCCTTTAATTTTCTAACGTGCTTGTGTCAGAATCATATTTTTTATTTTGATTTTTCTTTTCTTTTCTTTTTTCTTTTTCTTTCTTTTTTTTCTTTTTTTTTCTTTTTTCCTTTTTATCTTTATTGCAGACAAAATGTCATAACAATCGTCTTCATTACTGGGGGCAATAGTCTGAGTCAGATATTTTCTCAGTGAAAGATGATGTCATGGATGATGAAGAAGATAGTCAGAAGAGGAAGGTAATTTTCTTCTTCTGGACTGGACTTTAGATTTTTTAGAATGGATTTTATTGGATAATCCAGCAGAGGTAGTCTTATTGGACTTTATGGGCTCAGAGGTTAAAGAAAGAGATTCAACCATCTATTGCATCAAGGCTTTATAATCTTCTGCAGTCTTTGTAGCTGCTAAAAGGGCTATATTTTGAGCTCTTTGGGCTAAAAAAAATAGATAGCTTTGGGTCAAAGCCACTATAGTTTCTCTTTAAAAGCCACTGCTTTACTACGTGCTCATAGGTAGAATTGCAAAAGACATTCCACCATTTGATTTAGTTCTTCTTAATACTATGAGTATATTGGTACTTGATTGTATTATAGTATCAAAATATCACTGGTATACCCAAGGTAATAGAAGATCATACAAAAGAGAAGAAGATGAGAAAATTTCTTCTCATATGGGCTTGGGTTGAAATGGGCTTTAAAGTACTGAAAAGCTAGCAGTACGTCTTATGATAATACTCTATCCTCATTACCATAATAATACCACCAGTCAACAAATCACATGGGTATATTATCGGTTTTAATGTTAGTATCCAAATATATGAGTCGGGAATGTGTTTGGCAAGGATTTTGGAGAAACAAGGCTTTGGTCCAGGCTTCCATAGAATCTCAATAATTATAAGAAGGGCATATAAAATTTTGAGAAAGAGTTTTAAATTGCACAGGAATATGCAAAGGTTTTCCCGATTCAAAAGGATGGAGAATTTTCTTTATTTTAAAAGAGGAATAAGCTATGACAATCTTATCATTCTAGTTATAATTGTGTTTTAAATAAATAGAACCAGAATTATTTAGAATATTTAAATAATATTCTTGAGATTTTGATAAATATTTTGATTTAAAAAATAATTTTTTAGGATATACAGATTCAATAATTTTTAATAAATTTTGCTGAGCATGTTCATTTTTTATTATTAATTCTATACTAAAAAAATGTTTTAGTAAACCATTCAGGTTTAGGATGCTTTAATAAAAAAATTTGAAGAAACTATTTGAGTTGAAGGGTTTGAAACTTCCAACACAGTTTTAGAAACATTTTGAGATAAGATTTTAGATTTTGAAGATTCTTCTATCTCTTATTTTAAATATGGGATAAGAACATCATTACTTGGAACCCTTGGAGGGGGTTCATGACCCATCTTTAAAACGCGCTTTAACAACTTATGGAGAATGAGCCAATTGAGAGACCTATTTTTTCATCTGAAATTTACTTTATTCTTCAACCACTTTGGCCCAAGGTTTTATGGCTTTAGGAACAGTTTTAAGAATATTATCTGAGTAATCAAATAATGCTTTAGGAGAATCAGGCTTTAGGGTTTCTTCACTTTGTTTTTCTTATTTTTCTTCCCCATTTTGTCTGTGAAGAAATTTACAGGTTAGAAAGTTTGGTATACTATTATTTTCTCCTTTTACAAATTTAATATCAAAATAAAAAAATACTTAAAATGGCCTGCCATCTAGCAAATATTTATTTTGAGACAATATTTTTAACATCCTTTTGTAAAACTTCTTTAGCACTTTTACAATAAATACGAAGTAAAAACTTTTGATTTAATAAATCAGATTAAAATTTTAAAATACATAACACAATACTCAAAATTTCTTTTTTAATAGTAGAATAATTTAATTGGGTTGGACTTTAATATCCTGAATAAAATTGGATTATGATTTCTCTACCCTATTTTATTTGTTTTAGTATTCCACCGTATCCTATATCTAAAGCATCAGTCTCAACTATCTTTAGAGCTAATGGGTCAGCTATATGTAGGCAAGGAATAGTTTTAATTAGGGTTTTAATTTATTTATTATACTAGTATAGACTTTAGTCTATGGGTCAGGATTTTTCTAAGCCTATCATGTAGTGGTTTTATAATTCTATTCAGGTTTGGATAGAATTCTATAAAATAATTTAAACATTCTAAAAATCTCTATAGTTTGACTTTATTAAGGATTTGATCAGGAAACTTATCTCCAAAAGCTAAATTTCTTTCTAAAGATTCTAAAATTCTCTGTTCTATATAATGTTATAAGAATCTAATCTTAGTATGAAATAGAGACAATTTAGTTTTATTTAATACTAATCCATTCTTCTTTACCACCATAAAAAATGTTTTTAGGTATTTAAAATATTCATCTAAAGTTGTAGAATGTATTAATACATCATCTATGTATACAATACAAAATTTAGTGTATAGGTTAAATATATCTTTCATTACTTTCTAAAATTTAGAGGGTGCATTCTTTAAACCAAAAGGCATAACATTCAATTCATATTGTTCAAATAGAACATTGAATACAGTTTATACCTGTCTTTAGGATTAATCTAAATTTGCCAAAAATTAGATTTCATATCAAATTTACTAAAATGTTTGCTTGATATAACCTACTTAATAAATCTTTTTTTGTTGGGAATAGGATAGCTAATTCATTTTAAAGCTTTATTTAATGGTTTGTAATTTATTACTAATCTAGGGGCTCATCTTTCTATTTCAGAGGCCTTATTGACATAAAATGTTGCATAAGACCATGAACTTCTAGATTTAGTAATTAATTTTTTATTTTTTAAATAAGTTATTTCTTTTTTACAGAATTTGGTCATATCAGGTGCCATTTGAATGGGTCAGGCTTTAGTTAAAATAGACTTTTCATCAAAGCCTATCTCATAAGGTTAATCAATCATATACTGCTTTATATTCCAAAATGCATTTGGAATATCAGCATATAATTTTTTTTTTTCAATTTGAAGCTTTAATTTATTAATTTTATTTTGTGTAACTCTAGTTTTTAATTGTTTATTTATTTTTTGTAAATGAAAATTATTTTTTAAATTATAAAGCTGTTTAGACTTTGCTTTTATTAGTGAATTTATTTGTAGTTCATAAATTGAATTAGCTTTAAGAAAATTTAGATTTTTCTTTTTAGGTTTTTCTATAAATGAAAAAATAATTTTTTTGTTTTTTATTTTAAAACTTATACTATCATCGTTTACAACATATGGTGTAATTAGATTCGTAAATGGAATTTCTAAGATCATCATATGATCATTTCATTAGTTAGAATAAATATATTTTTTAGTTCTAAATTTTTATCAATTATTGAAGCTTCTCTTTTACCAACAATATTTAATTTTGATTTATTTGCAGTTGACAATTTTTCGTTTGTTTCTCATCAAAATCTTTTAGAAACTAAGTAAGATTTAATACAGTTCAAATATGCTCTTGTATCAAATAAAGCTATAGTTTCTATATTATAATTATCTAAAAATTTTAATTTTATTTTTATTAAATATTTTCTTAATGTAATTTTCTGTAACATAAAAATTATATTATCAGGAATTTTATCTTTACTTAATATACTAATTTCATTATTAATTTCTTTTTTATTTATTTGCTCAGTATTTTCTTCACCCTCTTCTTCTTCTTCTTCTTCTTCTTCTTCTTCTTTTTTAAAAAGAAGAAGAAGAAGAAGAAGAAGAAGAAGAAGAAGAAAAAGAAAAAGAAGTAGAATTTAATAAAAAATTTTATTAATTCAAAGTCATTTTGCTGTTTAATTTTTAATTCTTTTAGTTCTATTTTTATTTATTTAATTTTTTTGCAAATCATTTATTGTTGGTTTATTTTTTATTTTTTTATTTTTATTTAAAATTAAAGTTAAGTCATATATTTGTTTACTTGTACTAAGTAATACTGAATGTTTAGATTTTTTATTAGAATCTTCTAATAATTTATTTAAAAATTTTTCTTGAATTTTTGGATCATTTATATGTTTTATTACTTCCAAAATAGACTCTTGTTCTTTAGTTAAAATTTTCTATTACTAGGTTTCTAAACCTATATCATCTATCTGATTTATTTATTTAGAATTTGAATAATCTTCAGAATCTGAATATTCTAAATATAATTAATGAATTTTATTTAATAGATAATCTTCTAGATTTAATTCTTGCAGTTTTTTTTATTAAACTTATAAAATTTATAAGTATGTCTTTTTTTACCACAGTTATAACATTCTAAATATTTATATGATTTAATTATATATCTTTCTTTTTAATGAATTTTCTATTACTAGGTTTCCTAGATTTATAAGATTTCTGTTTCTCATAGTAATCTTCTTTATTATATTTTCTTTTATAATTCTTTTTATATAGGTTTTTTATACCTTATAAAAAACTAGTCATTACAGTCTTTATAATTTTGAGTTATACTATAATCAAATTATTTACAAAATTAACCTAATTCTTGTTTAGTTTTTCTCATTTTAAATTTTAATTAATTTAAAGTTTAATATTTTGATAGAGTTTTAATCTTTCTTTCTGAACTACACTAATCAATTGACCATAAGTCAAATTGTAATAAGGAATAGGATTTTTATATTTCTGTTTTATATGATTTCTAACATTTCCTCCTAAGAAGAAGGGCAATCCTACCAAGAATTTTTTCTTTTAGAAAGTCTTGTTAGAATCTTCTCTAAGCATAATTCTAGTTAGAAAGGTTGTTTTATAAAACTTTAAATCTCTAAGTTTTTTACATCTGAGGTTACTTAGTAATTCAAAATTTTTATCTCTTAAATAAGTAGGATCTCCTATAAAATGAAGAAATATAATCAGTATTATTGTTGCCACTGCATCCTGAATAGTATCACCATATTCATTTAATATAGGGGTTCCATCCTCATAAATTTTTATAGCATTTAATATTTCTAAATATTATTCTTCAGTGAGATGATTATCTCACCAATCTTTTAATTGGCCTGTGAAGCCAGCTATAATTAGTTCTGCTATAGTTCTATCTGATGTATCAGTTTGGGTTTTATAAACATTGGCAGCCATTACCATCTATTATAGAAGACTCAGAATATTATATTATGAGAGGCTATCAATGTTTCATTCATATACTGAAGAAGCATTATATTTATATTGTGATAGGGTGTTAGGTCTATCTATAATTTCTAAGTCTGGGACAGACATTCTAGGTACTATAGATTGATGGCGTGTTATACGATTTATTTATGGATTTATGTCTTTACTAAAAGATTCAAGGTCTTCAGTTTCAGGTTGAGAATCCTCAACTGAATCTGTCTCTTAATCTTGAGTTACTATACTAATAGTTTTAGAAGTGTTACATTGAGATGTTTCTTGAACAACATGTTTTGACATAGAAGTTGAATCAATTTTACTTAATTGATATTTAATAGCTTTTACAAAGTTAGAATCCTTATATTTGACTTCTTGTTGACCTATTTTAGAAACCTCAAAAGGTTTAAAAATATGAGTTTTTAATTTTTTATCTGAAACAAGTTTTATTATTTCTTTATCTCTAATAGAAATTTCTATCATATTTAACTGTTGTCCTATACTATGTAGATGTATATTACTAAAATTATTTTGTTCTAATATTTTTCTATTCGGATCATCATCTACTACTATTTTAAATGGTATAATTTTTATTTCATTTTCTCCATATATAAATACACTAGCAGTTTTAAGTGGATGTTCACTTTGTATAACATTATCTTTTACTTTCCATTATGTTTCTTTATTTCTAATAGTTATAGGGTTTATAAGTTTATGGGATAGATTTATGGGTGTATCATATAAATTTATGGGTTTATTCTTAGTGAAATTTTCTGCTTTAATTTTTCCTTTATAAATTCTTTTAAATCAATCAAAGAATTTTATATTAACTTTATACTATTTTATAAAATTAATATATTTAATTTTTAAGAGTTAAAATAATTTACTTTACTAATTACTTCTTTTAACTTATCTATATTTTTAATTGAGGTTAACTCTTTATCTAATTTATCTTTATTGATTATAAATTCTTTATTAATTACATTTAATTCTTTATCTATGTTTTCTATATTTTTTGTTGCAAAAGAAGTTGTATGTGACATTGGCGGAGAAGGAAACTGCTTTCTATGTTGTTCTTAGTTATAATTAGGGTTTGGTTTTATAGGGTTCATATTTTCTGTAACACCCCGATACCATATATAAGTACTATACATATACTTGGTATACATACGGTAAGTATATAAAGTATAAGGATGTCACTTCGTTATTTTTTTAAAAAAAAACTGTAAAAGAATTCCAAAACATAATACATTAATTTAATTAACATTTACCAAATCATTATCTTTATCAAAAACTTCATTTATACATATAATTACTTTCTCGACATAAATACATCAATATAAAAGTTATACATATATGCATTACCCTCTAGTTGGTCTCGACAAACTTTTACTCTTCTTATGGCATAACGAAAGACTTCATATCTTCCACCTATTTACCTGCGCGAATACACACCCGCGCTAAGCCCGAGAGCTTAGTAGTCCAAATATAAAATTATAAACATATAGTATAGAAGTATTAACATATGATGATATATCAATTCAATGTATAATTAGTTCTTTTCTTTTTACTTGTATCTTTCATAGATCCTAACTAATCTCATATATGATGTACATATATACATAATATTATCACCAACCCCAATCCATCACAAATACTCCAAATCAATATATTAATACACCCACATTATATATATCATACCAATCCTTATTGCAATACACACATTACATATCATACCAATCATTATTGCAATACACACATTACATATCATACCAATCATTAATCACATTTCCAATGAAGACAACCATTATTATCAACCACAATTCATTTACATATCACACTTCATAACATTATCTTATTCACAATTCACCAATCATGATTCATTATTAATACTCACAATCAATATTTCAATACTTGTATTTCACATTAGCAACAAAGACAGACTCGGGCCCAAAACACTAATATGTTATTCAGAGTTCACAGTTCTGCATTGGTCCATAATCACAATGATCAAGCCCGTAGGCAATATATCTCATGTCTCTATCCATGGATAGCGTAACAGACCCAGTCTCTTGGATCATCAACTCGGCTAAACTCGAGGAGATCCTCAACCCGGCTAGACTGTTACTACAATTCACATTTAACATTTTATCAAGTAACAGACCCAGTCTCTTGGATCTCAATTCATCTCAATGCAAAGAGATCCTCAACCCGGCAAGACTGTTACCTTTCATGTATTTCGCATCAATAATTTACATAGTGTAACAGACCCAGTCTCTTGGACCTCAGTTCACTCAAATTGAAGAGATCCTCAACCCGGCAAGACTGTTACATTTTCACATTCTTTAGGCGTGCCGCCAAATCCAGAACTCTGAAAATTGAATCAACATATTAGACGCAAAATCTTTTATTTTCATTTCATTCTCAATTGAATTATCATAGCCAATAGCAATGGCTTAACATCTCATTTGAATCACTATAGCCGATCACAATGGCTTCACAACATATCATATCTCAATCCATATGATACATATAACATTATTGATATAACATTTCAAAATATATTATTCATATAATACATTGCCATTCACAATGCATATAACATAACATTTCATCATTTCTCAAAACACACTAACACCATTCATTATTAGAACATTTATCATAACAAATTGCACATACCTTAAGAATGATCCTCATTTCTTTCTACCTTTCCATTTCATATTTCATCCTTTATATTTATATATATAAAATGATTTACATTCTTCATTTACATTCATAATATAATAGCTTATTTGACACTTTCATCCCAATGTGTAAATGTTCAAAGACATATAAGGATATACAATCAAATATGATTTATGCTTACCTTGTTAATGATCTTCACATCCTTCACATCATTATCATCACCTTAGTCCAATTATATTAACAATATAGTAAACCACTTAACACATTTGCAAACAAATGTGTTAAGCCTCAAATCATGTAAGTAAATACAATCATATGTATTGGTACTTACCTCAAGAACTACTCCCATCAATCTATACATTTCCTTTTTCCAAGAATTCTCCACCTTTAGGTTAATGCAACACAATCTCTTCAAAACCTAATCCAAAGATCATTATTCATAGGTTTAGAATCATCTACATACATTTGATTAGGGCATTCTTTGTTTTAAACATGTTTAAAGTGTTTATGTTTAGGTTTAGGTACCATAATACCTTTGAAGAATCAAAGCCATGCTAAAAGAACAAAGAATAAAAACAATAATCATTACATTTGAGGGACACGGGCAGCCCACTTGAGGGACACGGCCAAGCTTGTGGCCGTGTCTCTCAACCACAATTGGCAGTAAGCAACACGGGCAAGGGACACGGCCAAGCTTGTGGCCGTGTCTCCCAAAACAAATTGGCAGTGGCAGACACTGGCATGGGACACGGCCGTGTCTCTCAAAAATCAACCCAACACGCCCAAAATTTCCATGTCTTGGCCGTGTTACTCAAAACATACCCTAACCAAAAACCAACACTCTTCCAATTTCATTTACACACCCTTTTCACACAAAAACCTCATTCAAATGGATACAATCAATAACATAAACACATATCTTACATAATCAATTAAACCACACATTAACAATACAATTGAACATATACCATCTCAAAATCTTAAAACCAACATTCTTCTCCATCTTTCAAAATCAACATCCACCACTTCCAACAACAAAATCTCTTTAAAATCTTAACTTAAAACCAATTTTAACACTTAAAAACACAACACAAAACACATCTCATCATCAAACCAACAAACCCTAATTATCTTCAAAAGAATGAAAGGAATCAAAGAAAAGATCTTACCTTAGATGAAGTAATTACACAAATCTTTGATTCTCCCTTAAATTTTGAGCTTAGCATCTCAAGAACCTCTCTTAGCTCTTTCTTTCTCTTTGTCTATGGAGGAGCCGGCCACACATGAAGAGAAGAGGAAAAGATGAAGAAGCAAAGTCAAATTTTTCTTTTAATCTCCACCAAGAGTTCAATTCAAGCAATTACCAAAACACCCTTTAATCATTTAACTAACCACTTGTCTCTTATATGCCCATACATGTAATTTCACATATCCCACAAAAATATCCTCTTGCATTGACTCTCCCTTTGACCAATTTATATGATACATATATCATCATATAAACAACATATACATTTCTCTCTAAACCCTCTTTTCTTTCCCAAAACACATATACATAAACCTTCTCTTCCCATTTCTTTTCTCTTCACATAACATATACATTCAATCCAACTTACAACAACAACATACTCCAAACTTCTAAGGCATACATGAGGATATTACATTTTCTGTAGGATTATGAAAAAGACATGGTATAATTGTGTTGTAATCTATACCTTTTAATTTACTACTGGTCTCAGGTATATCTGATGTAGATGCCTAGGCTTTACAATTGTTTGTAAAAAAGGTTTAGGTTCCTTTTTGTTATATGAAGCATATATTACAGAAAATAATTGTAAAGCTCTTCCTATATCTAATGTTGAAGCAGAGGAAGAATAATCAGAATATTTGCTGCTTATACTATATCTATTAAATTTTAGTTTAACTTCACCATCCTCATATTGCTCAATTTTACTAAGTTCTATATTGGGTTTTACTAGTTTTTCAGGTTCTGGAAGAGGAACAACATTTTTCAAAATCCATTCATCTGAAAGATTGATGTCTTTCTATTGAATAGTTTTAGGAATTACTGTATTAGTTTTAATAAGGTCTGTTTGAAGAAATCTAGTTTCTTCTGTTTTAGGTTTTATTATGTATTTTGTTGCAAATGTTAAAACCATGGCTTTATAATATATTTTGTACATCAATGCCACAGGAATAGATCCTTTTAACATTTTATAATTATGAGTTTTAATTTCTAATATAACATTTTTTAATATATTAGGGTCATTTAGAGATATTGTAATATCAGGAAGACAATCAAAGGAAATATGATCACTACTTAAACTAGTCTCTATAGTTCTTAAGAGCGAATCATTTGTAACACCCTTACACCCTATATATGTATAATATACTCATATTCAATATATGTAAAATACGCATATACGGTATAAAAATATCACAACATTGTTTAATAAAAAAAATTTCTTATTCCTCATTTCTCAAAATATTTATACATATATACATCAAAATATATAAAGCTTCACATTACTCATTTATACAAAACCTTCTTGATAATTTACAGTATATATATTTAAACTCCAAAAACATAATATCAAAAAGTACTATAACATAAAATATATACATGCTGGCAAAATGACTCTGTTCTTGATGTAGGAACATGCTCCAGTCTCAACCAACACAAGCCTAGACCCTATCTGGTCTAGTAGAAGTCTCTGGCTCTACCGGATCACCTCTGTCACCTGCGCAATGAGTTACAATCGCGCTAAGCTAAAGGCCTAGTGGTAGAAAATTTGATAATAACAAAACTCAAAAACAATGCCAATGCATAATGTTCATATGTTATGCCATCATATGGCATTCAATATCTCTTTTGGATATATGCTATCATCACTTAATAATTCACACATGAGCCCAAACAAATTAATGCACCATTCAAATCTCAGAGTTACTGTTTTGGTCCATAATAACACTATGTGTCTAGTACCGAAGGCAAATCAAGTAACGCTCAAAAGCTAGCCCCGAAGGCAAATTAGATCACAGTGATGCCAAACGTCTAGCCCTGAAGGCAAATCATATTACAGTGACACCAAGCATTTAGCCCTGAAGGCAAATATAGGAATGCTGCCAAACATAGAACTCTAAAAATTGAATAACGTACAAGGCATACAATTAATTCATATTTTTCATTTGAAGTTCTGTTCTCATTTTTCCATTTTTCTCATCCATATCAATATCATTTCAATTGAACATTTCATAATAAAATCACATTATCCAAACACTTTGGGTTATTTTCATATTTTGCACATACTTCATATTTCATTTAATCTTGCCATTAATAATGGCTTTTCATAATGCATATAATGCAAACATAGCAATATACATGTCTTAGCACCATATTCATGAATACTCAATATATCAAGTAACTTAACACATTTTTCATCCAAAATATGTTAGGCCAAATGTAATGCAATCACATTTTATTTATCGAGAGTTTGTATATACCTTAGAAAACACTCCAAAATAAGCTTCAAAACTCGCTCCAACCCCTCTCTTCCAAGTTGCCCTTCAACACTAGGGTTGGGCAAACTACTTCCTTTCAATGTCTATACTGAATGTGATCATAAATAACCATTTAATATTACATTCTAAGGCATTCTCAATATCAAAAAAATTTAAATTAGGAGTTACAAATGAAAGACAAGGACAAGAGTTATTTAGGCAATATCCTCAAGTAACACATCTAATAACATGAGCGTGTTAATGACCGTGTATTAACCCACTCTCACAAAAGCTTTGACACGTCCAATGACATGGGCATGTCACTGCCCGTGTCATTCATTCTGCCTTATAGAAAGTTTAACACGCTCAACAACATAGGTATGTTCGTGGCTGTGTCAATTATTTTACCTTACAAAATCTAAGACACGCTCAGGGACATGGCCGTATTAATGGTCGTGTCATTAATGTTGAGCTCAGCATCGTTGACATGCCCAACGACATGGCCATGTCAGGCAAAATCTGCATTTCATACACTTAACCATTTCAACCCAACCACTTCCAATCTCAACTTAAATTCAATCATGTCTTCAATCCAACCTTAAAATTATCATTAGCTACTCACAACAACTTCATACATACCCAAATAAGCCATTAAAACATGCTAATAAATAATTCCAAGATCCAAATATCATGTTCTTCCATAGAATTCTAAAGAACTTGCAAAATTGATAAAGTAACTTACCAATATATGAATAATCCTCAAAATTTTCACTTGAATCCTTGAAATCCCTTGTAAAATTGGTGTATGGAAGAAGAAAGCTCCTTACTCTCCCTCTCTCTCTAGTTCACGGCAAAGAAGAAGGAAGAAAAGAAAAGACTCTTCTCTTTTCTTTCATCCTTATATAATAATAATAATAATAATAATAATAATAATAATAATAATAATATCACTATGCACTTAATTATAAAATATATATATGTAATGTATATCTTAAATATATGTATTTATATCTTATATATATCATATTTACTTCAAATATATATATTTTTCAAATATTCTTTCTACTAAATCATTTAATATCCTTTCATTTTTTATTTAAATTATTTATTTAATTTATCCAATTTAACTTTAGTTTATTTTATTCAATTTTCCAAAAATTAGGGGTGTTACAATTCTCCCCCTTAAGAAAATTTCGTCTGCGAAATTATCTGCTATCAACTCTGAAACAACTGGGGTTACTGACTCCGCAACAACTGCTTACTCTCCCATATCGCCTCCTCAGTGGCATGATTCCTCCAAAGGACTTTCACAAGTGGTACTTTCTTATTCCTTAACTCTTTCATTTCTCATTTTAATATTGTCACTGGTTATTCTTTGTAAGTCAGATTCGAACTCACCTCACTAGACTCCACTGGCAAAATATGAGTTAGGTCTGACATGTACCTTCGAAGCATAGAGACATAAAAAATATTATGTATCCAGTCTAACGCAGGTAGAAAAGCCAATCTATAAGCCACTGGACCAACTCTCTCCAGAATCTTATATGGTCCTATGAACTGAGGACTCAACTTTCCTTTGCGACCGAATCTCAAAATCTTCTTCCACGGAGACACCTTCAGAAAAACTTTATCTCCCACATTAAACTCTATATCTTTCCTCTACAAATCTGTATAGGATTTCGATTGATCTGAAGCAGCTTTCAAATGACTCCACATCAATTTTACTTTCTCTTCTGTTTCCTTAATCAACTCAGGACCAACCAGTTCGCCTTCTCTAACCTCATCCCAATACAAAGGTGTTCTGCATCTTCTGCCATACAAGGCCTCATAAGGTGCCATTCCAACATTGGACTGATGACTATTGTTATATGCAAACTCAATCAATGGCAAAAATCTGTCCCAACTCCCTGTGAAATCAATGACACAACTCCTCAACATATTCTCTAAAATATGTATCACTCTCTCTTACTGCCCATATGTCTAACGATGGAAAGTAGTACTAAAATGCAATCGAGAACCCAATGCATCCTGCAAATTTCTCCAAAATCTGGATGTAAACCGGGGATCTCGATCCGATACTAAAGAAATTGGAACTCTATGCAACCTCACTATCTCCCTAATATACAACTCAACCAACCTCTCAAGTGAGTAATCCATTCGACCTGGAAGAAAATGAGTTGTCTTCGTCATTCGATCAACAATCACCCAAATTGTATCATGCTTCTTCTGGGTCAAAGGCAATTCAGTCACAAAATCTATCATTACTTGCTCCCATTTTTACTTTGGTACTGATAATGGCTGAAGCAATCCGGAAGGAACTTGGTGCTCAACTTTCACTCTCTGACAAGTGAGACACCTGGAAACAAATTCTGCTATGTCCCTTTTCATACCTGACCACCAATAATACTATTTTAAATCTTAGTACTACCATAGTGCATAGCATAAACTGACTGATGTGCTTCCTCTAATATCATCCTCTTCAATCTTACATCATCAAGAATGCACAATCTATCTTTATATCATAGACTGACATTATCTCTCACATGGAAGTCTCAACTCTCCCCCTTTTGGCAATTTGACACAATCTTCTGGATCTTCTCATCTTCCAACTGGGCTTTCCTAACCTGATCCAACAACACTGGCCTCAATTGCAATTGAGCCATTAATGCACTATCATCACACGACTCAAATCTGCCATGCAACGCTCTCAACTCAACAAGTAACAAGAGCGAATAAGCAGTCAAACCTTCAAAGGACTTTTGAATCAAGGCATCAGCAACAACATTTTGCCTTGCCAGGATGATAATCAATCAAATAGTCATAGTCTTTAATCAACTCTAACCATTATCTTTGTCTAAGATTTAGCTCTTTCTGAATACCTAAAATGAAATACTTTTCCCCATACAAGTAATGCCGTCAAATATTTAATGCAAAAACTATGGCTGCTAACTCCAAATCATGAGTTAGGTAATTCAATTTATATGACTTCTACTATCGAGATGCATAAGCAATGACTCTACCCTGCTGCATTAGAACATAGCCTAAACCACTATATGAAGCATCACTGTATATCACATACGGTTTACCTTCCACAGGCAGGGTAAGAACAGGAGCCTACGTCAACATCTCCCTTAGCTGTTGACACTTATCTGTCCATACAAATTTAACTCCTTTCCAAAGTAATCTGGTGAGTGGTATAGCTATCATAGAAAAAGCCTTCACAAATCGATGATAATAGCCTACCAAACCCAGAAAACTTCTAACCTTCATCACAGTCTTAGGTGGACTCCAATTCAAAATAGCCTCAACTTTACTCGGATCAACTGTAATACCCTTTGCTGATACCACATGACCGAGAAAAGTTACCTGATCGAGCTAGAATTCACACTTAGACAACATAGCATGCAACTGCTTCTCTTTTAAAATATACAATACAATCTGCAGATGCCTGTCATGATCCTTCTCATTATGCGAATATACCAAAATATCACCAATAAAAACCACCACAAACTGATCTAAGTATGGTCTAAACACCATGTTCAACAAATCCATAAATACTACTGGTACATTTGTCAATTCAAAGAGCATCACTAGAAACTCATAATGCCCATACCTCATGCGGAAAGTTGTTTTAGATACATCTACATCTCTAACTCTCAATTGATGGTACCCTGATCTCAAATCAATATTAGAGAATACTGCTGCTCCCTTCAATTGATTAAAGAGATCATCTATCCGAGGTAATGGATATTTATTCTTAATGGTCACCTTATTCAATTGTCTATAATCAATACATAATCTCAAAGTGCCATCCTTCTTCTTCACAAACAAAATAGGTGCTCCCCACGGAGACACACTAGGATGAATAAATCCTTTATCAAGCAACTCTTGCAACTACACCTTCAACTCTTTCAATTCTGCAGGTGCCATTCGATAAGGGGTAATAGAAATAGGAGAAGTACTAGGCAACATATCAATACAAACTCTACCTCTCTCTCAGGAGGCACTTTTGGCAATTCATCAAGAAAAACATCTGGAAACTCAGCAACTATAGGTATACTATCAAGCTGGGATCCCACTACTCTAGTATCTATAACATGAGCAAGATATGCCTCGTATCCCTTCCAAATCATCCTCCTAGCTGATACAACTGTAATAAACATAGATGAAAGACGTCTCTACTCACTAGATACCACTACATAACTACCATCACGTGTTCTCAGGGTAACACATTTCTGCTGACAGTCTACCATAGCCCCATGTCTGGATAACCAATCCATGTCTAGAATCAAATCATACTCCCTAAAAGGCATCTCAATTAGGTCATCGAGAAATTCCTCATCCTGAACAACAACTGGATTATCTCGGTGCACCTTGCTAACCACAACACTATGCCCTAAAGAATTTGTAACAAAAACATCAAATCCTAGGGACTCAGAATGCAAATCACTCACAGGTGATATGGATGCACTAATGTATGAATGAGTCATCCCAGGGTCTATCAATGCAAGTACTGAAGTATCAAATAAAATAAAAGTACTAGTTATAACAACTGAAGCATACGGCTGCCTCTGTATCATATAAACCCGCTGTGATTGTCCTGCATCCTCTGGTCTACTTTCTACTATAGAACCTCCTCTCTGACTAGACCCTGATCGGCCACCTTTACTAAAATCTCTGCCACCATGACCCCTTCTGACGCTAGGTCTAGAAACTGTTGTATCTGTCTATCTATCATCTGGTGGCTCTGGATAATTTCTAATAAAATGATCTGGTGATTCACATCTATAATACACTACTGGTGCTCCTATCCTCCACCAGACACCTCCATATGCCCTACCAAAATGAACACGGGTAGGTGGAACAGACCTTTGAGTCACTGGGGTAGGAGCACTAGCTACTGAGGCTGTAAGTCCCTGGTGTCCTCAACCTGGTGTCTCCTAGTTATGCTCTCCTCAACTCTGGTTGCTGCTGCAAGTCCCTGTGCTCCCTCTATACTCCTGGCAGCTGCAACCAACTGAGAGAAATTCTGATACCTAGAACCTGCCACAAAACACATGATAGAGGGTCACAACCCCTCCTCAAACCTTCGACATCTATGAAGGTCATCTGATATAATCCCTCCAGCATACTGACTCAACCTGATAAACTCAATCTCATACTCAGTCACTGTCCTGATGTCCTATCTCAAACTCAAGAACTCCATGTTCTTAGCATCCTTATACTCCCTCGGAGTATACTTCTTTTAGAATTTCCGCAAAAAATCAACATAGGTCAAAATTGGTGGATCATCTGTACCATGGAAAACCGTCTTCCACCATTCATAGGCTTCCCCCTACAGAAGTGATCTAGCATAATTAAACTTCTCCTTTGGACTAGCCTACAGCTGAATAAATATTCTCTGGACTCTGTCTAACCACTGCCCTACTACAGCAGAGTCTGTAGTGCCAACAAAGTCTGTGGCTCTAAATTTCCTCAGCTTATCGTACTTTCGCTTCGGCAACTGCTACTGCAGATGCGGATGTGGTGGAAGCTGCCGCTGCTGAACTGGAGTCTGCCTCAACAACTCTACCATATGTCGTACCTAGCCTGATAGAATCTCCTTAGCTGCTGGTTCAACAGGCACAGAAGCAGACGCCTCACCAGTAGACTCAACACCAACTCTAACTCTATCTTCATCAAGAGCTACACTCTTTGTACTACTCTTTGCAGGTTGATGCGTCCGAGATGCTATAACTACCTATTTCTGCAAGTTCAACAAAAATTGTCACATCAAAAATCAGAAAATGCCAGTGCCAAAGTATGTATCACAATTGAAAATCATATTTAAAATCTCCATTTTCCCTCTCTAACTTTCCACCTAGGTCGAGAATCTCAAACCTAGGCTCTGATATAAAAATAAATATAACACCCTTATACCCTATATACATATAATCCACTCACATCTAGTATATATAAAATACGCATGTACGGTATAAAAATCTCATAACCCTATTTAATAAAAAAAAATTCTTATTCCTATTTCTCAAAACATTTATACATATATACATCAAAATATATAAAGCTTCACATTACTCATTTATACAAAACCTTTTTGATAATTTACAGTATATATATTTGAACTCCAAAAACATAATATCAAAAGTACTATAACATAAAATATATACATGCTGGCAAAATGGCTCTATTCTTGATGTAGCAATATGCTCCAGTCTTAACCAACACAAGCCTAGACCCGATCTGGTCTAGTAGAACTCTCCGGCTCTATCGGATCACCCCTGCCACCTCCACAATGAGTTACAATCGCGCTAAGTCAAAGGCCTAGTGGTACAAACTTTGATAATAATAAAACTCAAAAATAATGCCAATGCATAATGTTCATATGTTATGCCATCATATGACATTCAAGATCACTTTTGGATATATGCTTTCATCACTTAATAATTCACACAAAGACATATACAAGCATGGGCCTAAATAAACTAATATATCATTCAAATCTCAGAGTTACTATTTTGGCCTATAATGGCACCATGTGTCTAGCCCCAAAGGTAAATCAAGTAATGCTCAAAAGCTAGCCCTGAAGGCAAATCATATCACAGTGACACCAAGCGTCTAGCACCGAAGGCAAATCATATTATAGTGACACCAAGCGTCTAGCCCCGAAGGCAAATATAAGCATGCCGCCAAACACAAAACTCTAAAAATTGAATAACGTACTAGGCATATAATTAATTTATTTTTCATTCGAAGTTCCATTCTCATTTTTCCATTTTTCTCATCCATATCAATGTCATTTCAATTCAACATTTCATAACAAAACCACATTACCAAAACACTTTGGATCATTTTCATATTTTGCACATAGTTCACATTTCATTCAATTTAGCCATTAACAATGGCTTTTCATAATGCATATAATACAAACATAGCAATATACATGTCTTAGCACCATGTTCATGAATACTTAATATATCAAGTAATTTAACACATTTTTCATCCAAAATGTGTTAGGCCAAATGTAATGCAATCACATTCCATTTATCGAGTACATACCTTAGGGAACACTCTAAAACAAGCCTCAAAACTACCTCCAACCTTTTCTTCCAAGATGCCCTTCAACACTAGGGTTGGGAAAACTACTTCAATTCAATTCCTATACCAATTGTGATCATAAACAACCATTTAATATCACATTCTAAGACATTCTCAACATCAAACCATTTAAATTAGGAGTTACAAATTTAAGACAAGGACAAGAGTTATTTAGGCAATATCCTAAAGTAACACGTCCAACAACACGGGCATGTTAATGACCGTATCATTAACCCACTCTTATAGAAGCTTTGACATGTCCAATGACATGGGCCTGTCACTGCCCGTGTCATTCATTTTACCTCATAGAAAGTTTGACAGGCTCAACAACAAGGACGTGTTCATGGCCGTATCAATTATTTTTTCTTACAGAAGATACGATACATTCAAGGACATAGGCAAAATTAGTGAAACAATCCTGCTACATCTTGTTTAAACAATCCAGATTCCATTAGAAAAGCTCATGCTTATCCGAATCCAACTGAGTTTTAGTAGAACTAGGACATTTTAAACAAAACAAATTGAATTAGGCCCTATCTTAAGGCTCATGGTGAATTCGCCATGAGCATAGCCAATTCGTCTTGACTTCTTGGGCTGTTTCAATAATTTGGCTTCTTTAAATTAGACCAGACTCAGTTTAGACTTTTTAATTGGGGCTAAATTTGATTTGGGCTTTTTAATTGGGATTGAATTTGATTTGGGCTTTTCCTTTCTTTCTTTTTTTTTAATTTGGAACTGAATTTATTTAAGGAAAAAAATAAGGGTCTACAATCTTGCCCCTCGCTTGAATGATCTTAAATTCATTTAGAGAGTGAAAAGCAATCTGCGCTTGATGAATTTAAACCGATATCGGATGCTTTAACAAATTCGGGCTGGTTTGGATGCTTTAAATAAATTCAAAGTCTTCTAATGGATGCTTCAATAAATTCGAATTGGTTCAGGTGCTTTAAATAAACCCGAGTTGATCTGGAAAATCCAATATCTTCTAACGGATGCTTTAATAAATTTGAATTAATTCAGTGCTTTAAATAAACCTGAGCTGACCTGGAAAATCTAGAATCTTTTAACAGATGCTTTAATATATCTAAATTTGTTTGGGTGCTTTAAATTTACCCGAGCTAATCTAGAAAATCAAGAATCTTCTAATAGATGCTTTAATAAATTTGAATTGGTTTAGGTGCTTTAAATAAATTCTCAATATTTGTAAAAAATTAATTCCAAAAGTAAGTAAAACATTTAGCTATTTTTAACTATATATTGTGCGGGGTATCTCCTTATATGCCCTTTCCCCTTCCGTGAAAAAATATTTTTAGACATGCATATAAATATCATTTCATTGTTGGCTTATGAGTGACTGCAAATACAATGTTCCAGCTAAGCCTGAAAAGCCCTTATGCCTTATTATTCAGATGCATTATGGAGTCAATAATGTATATGGGGCCAAAAGCGAAAAGAGTAATAGTTCATCTGATCCAGTATAGTATCTGTCATTTTTCCCACGTTTTACTTTATTCATTTCTTTTGTTCCTTTTTCTTTTCTTTTCTTTTACTTTTTATTTTGCTTCATCATGACTTGGGCGATTACTCTTCTCTATTTAAATTCCAGTATTTGCTATTTTGCGTCACAATTTCACTCTTATTTAGAACCTCTCAATTCATTGCTTTATTTCTTCATTTTAAACAACCCATTCCTTATTTCTTGCAAATGGAGAGGAGTCATCACACTTCTAGAACTGAGACCCATTCCAACACCAAGCTGCTAGAATATATTCGGGCTCATGAACATGAGAGGATTTCTCTTTTAGCTGGGATACAGCTATATCACAGCGAAGGCGAAAGGACTCAAGTAAGCATTACTTTGTTGCAATGTAATTACTTAATAGTACAAAACTTATTAATAATATTTATTGATAAATGTTAAATAAATAAATATTTATGCATGAAAATTCTATATAAAAGAAAAAATTAAAATGCCATAAAATAAATTTCTCGGACCTATTTATTTACTTTGTATAAAAACTCAAGAAAGAACTGTATATATTTATTGCTATTAGCAAAAATTTATGAAAGAATAGAAAAATCTAATATAAAGTACCAAAATATATGTAGAAAAAGAGTCTAGTTAGCATAATTTTATGAGCAGAAAATAAAATATTAGATTAAGGTAAAGAGAGAAATTAAAACATTTAAAATAAAATACTAAAATTTATGTACAAAGAGTTTAATTATAGAAAATTATTAAAATAAATTTTGAGGGCCTATTTACTTACCTCGCAGTGACTTACCTGCTTTGTGACAGCATGATAGCTACGTTTGTGACCGGGGGTCCATTTAAAAAGCTCGTCGGTGGTATAATAAAACACCTCCTCTAGTTAAGCGGATGATGAGAGAGTGTGGATTCAAAGATTTTGTTCTGTAATTACCAATAGAAGGATTTCAAATTGACAAAAGTGTGATCCAGGCCCTTGCAGAACAGTGGATGGACACCACTCACACTTTCCACTTGCCAGTGGGGGAGATGACAATTGGCTCGGTTAACTTCTCTACTATAATGGGCATTCGATATCACGGGATCCTAGTTTCTTTTACAGACAACCTTCTAACACACAACGAAATTCATTGTTTGATAAGTATGAGGCCCTTATTAAAGGAACTATTCAAGATAAAATATGAATCAATTTAGGAATATTGGATGAATTACACCCAATCGATACATGGTAAAAGAGCCAAACAATACACCAGAAGATTCTTGTTATATTTACTGAGATCTACCATTCTATATAGTATTGAGTCTACTATACATTTGTTAATGCTATAGCCCTTGCCGTTCTAGACCTTGTACCACTCTATGACTGGGGGAGGCTGACCTTTCTTGCCTTTACCAGGGGGTTTGACAAGCTTTGTCAGAACAAAATATCATTTATCGACTTCATGGTCATTGCTGAGGTATTATGAACCCTTACTACCTTCAATTCAATGAATAAACTTCCATAATCTTGACCTTGAATGCCTTTCCATGTTTCGGCATACGAGCACTGCCTTATAAGAGTACTTAATGTTATTGGATGGCAGGTCAGGTACCCGAGGCTAAAGTTTTGGCTATCAAGACAAACCCTAGGACATGGCATTCACCAAGTGCATTCTCACTGCTATCACTTGAACTGCTTAACCTAGGATAAGATAAAAAGAAAATAAGTATTATTATTAAAATTTATAAAAATTAAACTTACCACTTTTGCAATTCTGCAAGTGGACATTGTTTGGTGGAGGGCTAACGAGCGGTCCAACTTGACACCATTTATGAACGCGACACTGCCTTTGTAAAATTTCCATCGAATCATTGTCGGGCCAGTTTTCAGTGGCTGGTTCCTTGGCAAGCGGGTGTACAACTAGTTCCTTGGTCTTGACCAACAAAGGGTACTTGCGACATTTAAGAATACACATTGAACAGTATGTCCATGCCAAAAATTCTTGGAGACGTGCTCGGAATGGGCATGATGTAGAACTTTTTTACTTTCATCGGCTAAATCATTTGTCCGATTTATCCAAGAGCAGCTTTTGGATAAGTTTCTCATGTTTGTGCTCAAGGGATTTCTAAAGAACAACAAAGGGAAGAAGAAGAATATGAAGAAGAATAAGAAGAAGAAGGTCTTCGTCCCCTTCTCATGGTGATGCCAGAGCCTGTCCTTTTCAGGTATATGCGAATATATTATCCACAACTGCTTCCTCTTTATTTGTCTAACTCTTTATAAATATTGCAGGCTACTGGTTATTTTGATGATGAAATCGGAACATCCCATTCAGCTTCAGTTCAACCACAAATTTCTCCATTTGCTTCCCTTACAGCACCACCATCTTATGCTTTTGCGTCGTTTTATCCTCATGGCTTCGATTTAAATTACATAGTCTATAACTAGTCTATAACCATGTTTCATATTTGTTTATGCTTTATGTATGCATGAAAATGCATGTACTTGCATTTTTTTTCCTTTTCTGGCTCACAGAGAATGATTGAAGAACAAAACAGGAAGCTGTAGGAATGTTTGAATGTTACTCGCCAAAATGCAGCTCATTTTGAGAACTTGTTCCATTAGTTGGAGCAAACATTTTGGGACTATCGATTCGAGGGCTATAGAGATCCCAATGCTGCTTCTTCATTAAGGGGACCCCGAATAGATGACAGAGAGAATCCTCTTACCCCTTCAGGCGATGATCTTTTTTAGAGTACTATTTGATTACAGACTCGGTGATCTTGTAATTTAATTACCTTGTATTGGACATGTACTGTATAAAACTATGGTATTATTTAAAAATTAATTTTTTCACTTTTGACTTTTGATTTTTTTTTGAATTTTCTTTTTCCTTTTGCTTTTCTGACACTTTTTTTAAATAAACAAAACCCATGACGAATTCGTTCAAACCCAAGATGATTCGTCATAGGTTAATATTTTCCTTTTCCCAACCTAACACTTTTTTGTAATCCTTCCTCCTTTCCAAATAGGTCTTAAGATATTTTCTATTTAAGCCCCTTTCCTTCGCTCCTTTTGAATACATAATCAACTCATATTCTACAAATCAATAATTTCACTTTAACAAACCTCAACATGATCAAAGCAAATTTAAAGAAGATAAAGAATTTATTTAAAAGCATCTAAGCTATTCGCTTGAATCAATCATCTTGGTCTCAAATTAATGCTTTAAAGTGCTTTCAAAATATCAAATTGAACTAACCCTTCTTGTATGCCATGGATTCTTTTTGGAATGTAGAATCAAGGACTTTTAAAATTGGTAATTTTGAGTCGTGTCCCATGATTGAGGAATTTAAAGTCATTCTTGGATATCTAAGTAATCGTTAGACAGCCTTGCCCATATTATCCTCAAAATCCCATAAAAAAATGCAAGTGCTATTTCAAATTTCAAAGCTAGAAGTTCTTAAGTTAACCGAAGGAAAGAAAATTTTACTTGGCCTTTTGATTGATTTTTGCATATCCTGCTTGGCTTCCACAAAAGCATGGGGCTGTATGTTCTGCTTATGTTTGCTTGGTTAATTCTTGCTTATTTCTTCTGATGGTGATATCGACTCACGGATGCTGGACATTGTGGACCAAATGGAAGGCAAATTTTCACTTGTTTCTTTCATTTTAGCTAAAACATTGGTTAGGCTAGATCAATTTAAAACTAGTTATTCGAGAAGGCTGATTAAAAGTTCTTTGTTGCTTCAAGCAATTACCTGAGCTGACCTTTTAGGTTTTCAATTCAGGTTGCTATTTATTTATTACTCTAATTTTTACCTAGCCCGTCCTTGTGGATTTTCAGAAATAGCGAGCTATTTTTTTACATAGTCTGCCCTTACGGGTTTTTGAAACTAATGGACCACCCTAATTTTTGCCTAGGCCGCCCTTGTGACTTTTCAACTTAGCGAGCCTCCCCCTCCCACCCCTCTTTTTTTATCTTCTTCTTTCCTTCAGATCTAGTTGTAGGAATGCTTTTACTTGTTTGACACCCCAGTAATAAATCATGCAAGATACTTACCACGACACCATTATGCAAGAAAACTTCTCCGGCCTGCTTCTTCATATGTTGAATGGGTTGAGTGGATTAGTTCAAGAGTTGTTATTAACATTCGTTGGTTGGTGCCTTGGTGGAAAATCAACCTTATTACCACCCAGACATATTTAATGTATGTTCCACTTGTTGCTCTTCGCCGAGGTACTTTTTATGATCCTCGCCATCTTGGTCACCAGTATGGAGCTCAATCTCAGGATTCTAACTTTACAGCAGACCTTGACATGCCTTTGCTTACTGAAGCTTTCTTAGATCACCTCAGGTAGGGCTGGCCTGTACGTTACACTTATCGGCTTCCATAAATTATGAAATTTTCAGTCTTCCAATAAAATAATATTAGGATGAAAGATATTTTCTTCTGTTCAATTCATCATCACTTTTTGTGATCATGCAATTTATTTTAACCTTTAGGTCAATATTCAAAATGGTGTACGTAGAATAATTTTATTATTAACTCTGTTTCATTAAATGGGAACAACAATAAACATATAGCAAGCATATATAAAATTACTCCTGTCATTAACCAGCCCTTTTTGGTTTTCTAATTATCATTTTTCTCTCATTTTTTAGCCCTAATTATTACCTAGCCTAACCTTTCAGATTTTTTGAACTAGCGAGCATCTTTAATTTTTGCTTATGCTGCCCTTTTGGGTTTTCAACCTAGTAAGCTACTTTAGATTTTGTTTTCACTTTTATTGCTTCAAATATATAACTTCTTTAGCCTGTCAATATTCATTGGTTCATTGAACTCGTTTCCATCCATGTCAGACATCTTGACTGCACCTTTCTTCATTATTTCTTTTACAACATAAGGCCCTTCCCAACTTGGTCTGAATTTTCCTCTTAGATCTGAGACATTAGCTTTGCATTGTTTTAGCACTAGATCACCAACCTTAAGTCTTGTAACTTGGACTCTTTTATTATAAGCCTAAGCTATCTTTCTTTGGTAAAGTTGGTGATGATACAGTACTTTCAGCCTCCTTTCTTCCAATAAAGCTAGCTGTGTGTATCTACTTAGTACCCATTTTGTCTTTGGCAACTTAACTTCTAAGACTACTCTTAGGGATTTGATCTCAATTTCAATAGGTAGTACTGCTTCCATCCCATAAAAAAAATGGCGTCATTCTAGTCAGAGTCCAAACACTTGTCCTATACCCCTCTATAATGCAAAAGGAGTATTTCTAACTAGTCCTTGTATGTCTTGGTCATCATGGAGAGAATCTGCTTAATCGTCTTGTTGGGTGCTTCCACTACACCATTCGCTTTTGCTCTGGATGGGGAGGATCGATTATGATGGATCCGGTACTTGACAAATAAATCTTTAACAACCACTTGGAACTGCACCCCATTATTTGATACTATACTATGTGGAACCCCATATTTGCATATGAGATTTCTCTCAAAAAATTGAGCCATTTGCCTTACTCCCAGCTTATTGAAAGATTCGGCTTCAACCCATTTTTAAAAGTACTTAACTGCTACTTGTTAGCGAAGATTTTTGCCCCCACTACCATGTGTAATGGTTCTTACAAATTCGGCACTGTTAGGCTCAGGGCCTTAGAGAATACGGGTATAAACCTGGAGAAAATAAAATTGCCACTCGGACGGGTAAGAAAAAAGAAAGGGGTGGATGACTCAATTCCTAAGGAATTCCCTAATAGGTTTGAAAAGTTGGGTATGCATGGGGAAGGTGAGAAATGAACCAACACCCCCATAGCGCCCGATTTATTAGAACCGGCCTCCTTTTCAGGTCTTAATATTATTAAATTCTTAACTTATTAAAATATCATCCATAATACATGCAATGGAAATAAAGAAATATTTATTAAAATCAAGGAAAGTCTAAACTAATAAAATGGGCACCCGTACAAAACCAAAACATGCCCTTACAATGATGTCCAATGTCCAAAGTACAAGTAAATAAAAATAGGACACCCACCAATTGGTGAAAACATGCCCCTTATAATTATCCCGAAGTATTTAAATAAATTAAACTATAGAAAATTAAACAAATAAGGCACTCACGAGTGAAAATATGACTTTTACAAGTCTATTTAAAAATACATACAAATCTAAGAAAATGAATATAGCAAGGAAAAAATAATACGACATATATGAAAAATAATTTAAAAATTAAAAATAAAATAAACAAACACATCTTAATATTATTCCATTAAGAAAATATAGTGCGCGGCGACACAAGTCACGCCTACGGCGGTGCCGCTAGCCTATTAGTGGGCGCAGTGCCCCTTGTGAGGGATCAGGGGAAATACCTCCGAAAGGTAAATAATTTACAAGATATGATTTTGATGGAGAATTAGGGTTCCTATTTAAACTAGGGTTTTATATTTATGCAAATTAGGATTTTTTCTAAATTAGGATTTTTGGGATAAAATTGTAGTTTTAGGGTTTTGAGGTGTTAGGATTATGATTAAGCAGATTGGGATTTAGATATTTAGGATTTTGGATGATTATATTAGATATTGGAAATCAAATCTTAAGTTATTGTGAAATTGAAACAAATATACATAAAATAAGCTACTGGATGAAACTAACAGATTAGGTTTTGGTTTTTATAGATATATAACTAGGGTTCTAATAATTAAACTACTGGACATTAAAATAAATAGAGTTTAAAAAAGAACAAGACATGCATTCGTTGGTTCCTCCAATATCAAAATGTTGAATCCAATATATGCTATTGCCTGATCAACCTTGATCTTGGATGAACTGAAGCAAACTTGGGACAAATGGTTCTTGCCTCCTTGGTTGCTATATTTTTCAATCATCTTATGATTTTTGTTGCTTAATACTGTCTCTTTGTGTTTTCTTATTTTGTGTTGCTAATTCTTTTTAAATATGTATTTATAGAAGAATGTGTTAGGTTAAACCTTATTTTTCACTTCTTGTTTAGAAAGGTTTCTTGAGGCATATAGAATTCCCTTTAGAGAAACCGAGAGCATGTTGGATTAAAACCCATTTAATTTGAGGCAAACCAAGACCATCTCGAACTAAAATCATCCTAATTAGACAAGAAATCAAAGACAATATCAAATTGGCAATTCTAATTCGACATGGGAAGCTCCATATCGAATTAGGATTGCCCTAATTCAGTATGGAGTCTCCTGGTTGGCTCCATATCAAACTAGGGTCCCAATTTGATATAAGGGAAGCCCCATATCGAAATGGGGAGGCCTTAATTCAGTATGGGGTGTCCTATGTTGAATTGGGATGCCCCAATTCGACAAGGGCACACCCATACTGAATGTAAAGTCCAATATAAGGCTGATATAGAATTATATCCAACCAAACCTTCAAATCTGACCTATTTAGGGCTTTAAAGGTTTAACTAACTTATTTAAGGCCTCAAAAATTTTTACTAATCTAATTGAAGGCTTTAAAATAGGTTTAAGCCATTAAGAATGGATCAAACTTGACTAGGCCTTCTTTAATTAGGATTGAACTAGCTAGGGCTAAAATCAAGGGTCTACAGTTTTTCCCCTACTTAATCAATCTTGAATTTATTCAGAGAGTGAAAAGCAACATGACTTTGAACTAATTTTGTATAAGAATCGGGTTCAGGACCCCTAAATTGAATTTGGGGTTCTCAACTCAAGACTAGATCTAGGTTCTCAACCTGAGCTAGGACTTGGGTTCTCGATATAAAACTGGATTTGGGTTCTCAACCCGAGACTGGATTTGGATTCTCGACCATAAACTGGATTTGGGTTCTCGATCCTAAACTGGATTTGGGTTCTCGATCCTAAATTTGATTTGGATTCTCGACTCGAGACTGAATTTGATTTGGCTACTCGACCCGATACTGGATTGGTTGGATTCTGGACCAGAGGTTGGTTGGGTTTTGGACCCGTGGTTGGTTGTATTCTGGATCCAAAACTGAATAAATTGGGTTCTAGACCCTAGATTGGTTTTGATTTGGGTACTTGACCTGATACTGAATTTTGGATTCTCGACCCAATATTGGATTTGATTTGGGTACTCGAGCTGAGACTTAAGCTCTTCTAGCTTGATCATCCCTTTATTGTTTAAAAATTATGGCTTTTCTTCTAGCCATTTGTTTCATTCTTCAATGGATTTGTGGGTCTTCACCATTCAAAATGGATCTTTATCTTTAGACTTCGAGTCTTCACCCTTCAAATTAGATCTTTATTCTTTGGACATCGGGTCTTCACCCTTCAAAATGGATCTTTATCCTTGGACTTCGTGTCTTTACCATTCAAATTGGATCTTCATCCTTTGTACATCGGGTCTTTACCCTTTAAAATGGATCTTTATCCTTAGACATTTGTCTTATATTAGCTTCAACTCTTCTAGCTGGACTAATCTTTTATCTTTTACATCTTCATTCTTTTTGGGGTTCTTACTTTTTTTCTTGTCTTATTCTTTTTTGTTCCATTCTTAAATGGATTCTTGACTTTTGCAAAAAATTCGGTTATTTTTTAGCTAGCCCTTATATCCTCTCTTTGCCCCCTGCATGGCAAAATATTGAAAGTGAGTCTAAAAATATTTTATACACGCATAAACTTAAATTGAAAGGAGAAACTTTGCCCCCTATGTAGGCTCAAACCACTTATCTCTTTTCCATGTAAGCTTTGATTGTCGTTCGCATTTTGTATGGTTCTTTACACCAGCACACATCTCCATTTTATAAAGTGACTAGATCTTCCTCAAGCAATGGACCTTCCATGCCCCCCTAATTTCATATTCGCTTCATGTTTGCTTCATAGAGTATCTGTTGTTTATTTTGACAAAGAATAGTCAATGCAAGATGAAAAATACAGTGTTATATGCTCGTGTATGCATGATATGCTTGAATAATACTTACAATGGTTCCATTGACTCATAGACTAAGGTGATCAGCTGAAGTGTTCTCATTAGTTCCTTTTAGATGCTTGTTCAGGTCTTGCATTGTAATGGAAAAAGGCTTCACATTTATGGATTTTATCTTCAAGATGTTGAAAACATAAGTGGTGGGGGCCCAAGCAGCAGAGATACATCCATTTCAAATTATGATTCAGCATGCCAGTTGGTAACTTCTTCATAATCTTGCAAATAATCCTTTATTTTGCCCAATATGTCCTTCGATGTTCTGCGGTGCAACATGCTTCTCTTAACTTGAAGGTTTATGCAACAAGGAAATAGTTTTTTTAAAATCAAATGTTGACTTTGTTAAATCAATGTCATTTTACCTCAGGACTCGATTTTCCAAATTAACATAACAACACTAGTTACTGTACAAAACTTGGGAATCATTTTCATTTAAGCAAGAACTATTGCATTTCAGATAGGCACATATACATTACTTGGCTAAGGGTCTTTTTGAGTTTAAATATTATCTATCTCATATGCATGCTTATTCAAGCTATCTCCACAAATAGACTCTAAATGCCAAGAGAGATCAACAGGTCTTTAATAGACTTGAAATAGGGTCTATAAGGGACATGGGTTAAGCAGAGGCTATTTTTAAACTAGAGTTGATGTGATACTGCTTACAAATCTTCACACAATAAACATCTTGTTAGAACCATATACTGTTAGAGGTTCCATTTTCACATTCTGGGCATCATTTGTTAACATCCGTTATTTTGGAGAAATTAAATAAGTATTTGGAGATATAAATGGTATATACTCAATATAAATATCTAGATTATATATAACATATACATATGGTATATTAATTGTATATGTTGGATTAATACATTACATACTTAATATTTAATTCACATATAAGGTACATTTGATGTGTATATAGGATACACATTACTTGTGCATATGTGTAATATCACAAATTTTTGAAAAGTTCTAATTTTTGGAAATTTGATAAAATAAATTATAATTTAAATGGATAAATTAAATTAATGATTTTAAATGAAAAATGAAGGGGTTTTAAATGAAAAAGTGGAACATATATATGATATATATGTAAAATATACATAACATATAAAAGTCAACACTTTTTAAAAGAAAAGTCAAAGTAAAAGGGTATTTTGGTAATTAAATCTTAGAAATTCAAAGTTAATAAAATAATTCAAAAATAAATTATTTTTGAATGGAAGAGGAAATTTATGACTTTTAATTTATTAAATAAATAAATAAATAAATAATTATTAAATTGTTTTAATATATATATATATATATGGTTTAAAATAAAAGATGAAAAGAAAAAGAAAATTAAAAGTCTTCATCTTATTTCTTCTTCTTCTCCAAGCCATATTCTCCATGGCCAAAGAGGGAGATTTTTAGTTTCTTCCATCATCAAATTCTTCAAGCTTTCAAGGGAATAAGAGTAATTTTGGTAATTTTCTAACAAGTAAGCTTTATTTCCAAAATTATGAAGTTCTTTAAAGCTTATGAATATGTATTAATTGATTTTTTGAAAGAGCATGTTATAATTGCTGGAATGGGTATGGAAGATGTTCTTTTGATGAGTAAATAATGATTTTAAGGTTGGATTAAAGAAATGGTTGAGTTTGGGTAAGATTGGTGAAAAGAGAGAATTTAGGGTTTCGGAACATTTGAGTTTTTGAAATCATGATTTTTTAATTGTGCAAATTGATTCCAAATGAGTTATTTTGATGCATAAACAAGTATTTTAAAGTCAAATATTGGATTTAGCTGTGTTTGGTTAGAGTTTGAAGAGGGTAGTATTGATTTAGGGTTTTGAAAAAGTGAATTTTTCAAAGAATGATTAATTGTTTGATTTTAATGCTTAAATCATGTTATTTAAGGATTATAAGTGGTGGAAATAAGATTGAAATGATAATTGGATTGAGTTGGAATGAGATCCTTCAATGGTGAAGGTTATGTCATTTTAGGGTTTTGAGCATAAGCATGTGGTTAATTAATGTAATTGGTTTAAACATGCTAAAATATGTTTCTAATGATATTAATAAACTTAAAACACTAATTTAAATGGCTTGATATGGTTTTTCAAAGTTAAAGTGAGGTGAAGCTTAATTTTGGGATTTGGTTTAGAGTGATGTTTAAATATGGTTAAATATTGGAAATGCCATTAAATGTGATACTAAATGATTATTTGCTATCACATTTGGTTTAGGCATTGAGGGAGGTTGATTTGCTTCATCCAAGTGGTGAAGGGCAAGTTGGAAAGATTGGATTGAAGGTTGTTTTTAGCTTGCATTGGGTTGCTAGTGGAGGTATGTACAAACTTTGAATATATTGTTTATATTTGCATGACATTTGGGCTTAACACATTTTGGTTGGAAAATGTGTTAAGTTACTTAGTTCATTGATTGACTATGAATAATGTGCTATGACATTTGTAATGTCATATGTGTGTTAAATGCATTGTGAAAAGCCATTGATAATGGCTAAATTGTATAGAATGTGAAATATGTATATTATGTGAAAATACCCAAAGTTATTGGGTAATGTATTGTGAATGCAAAAATGAGATATGTGGAATAATGAAATGAATTGATATTGATAAAAATGAGAAAAGTGAGAAAAGTGAAAAAAATGAGAAAGATGTGAAAAATGAGAAAAATGAGAAAAAAAGTGAAAATAAGGTAATGTGCCTAGATTGAATATGTGACAATCCGAAAGAGATTAATAATGAGAAAAATGAATAAATGAAAAAAAATGAGAAAAAGATGATATAATAAGGCAATGTGCCTAGTTTGATCATGAGAAAATGAGAAAAGTTTTGATAAAGGAATTATGAAAGAATTTGATAATGAGAAATATGAATAAATTGTGTGCCTAGTATGTTATTCAATTTTCAGAGTTCTTGGTTTGGCGGTATGCCTATGATTGCCTACGGGCTAAACGCTGGAATGGTGAAAAGACTGGGTCAAAAGCCAGACCAGCTGATAAATATGATATTTTTGGTGTGAAAAGACTGGGTCATAAGCCTCAAAAATTGTAGCAGTCTAGCCGGGTTGAGGACCAAGACACTGGAGCCTAAGGGTCTAGCCGGATTGAGGTCCAAGAGACTGGGGTTGTTACATTATCCATGGATATATTGCCTACGGGGCTAGACACACATGGTATCATTATGGATCAAAGCAGTAACTCTGAAATTTGAATGGCATATTAGATCCTTTTTGGGGCTCATGCTTGTCTTTGTTTTAATGTGAATTATGAATTGTGATACAATTGAGCAATATAATATTATGAGTTGTGATTATGAAATATTTAAAAAATATAAGAAAGTAGAATGATTTGACATCTATATGCATTGTGCATTGGCATTGCATTGAGTTTTAATGTTATTATCAAAGTTTATACTATTAGACTTTGGCTTAGCGCGATTATAATTCGTCGCGCAAGTGTCATGGATGATTTGGTAGAGCCGGAGAGTTCTACTAGACCTGGTCGGGTCTAGGTTTGTATTTGTTGAGCTTGAAGAGTTGTTTTTGGGTACATCAAGATCAGAGCCAGTTGCCAACATGTAGATATTTGATATTACAATGTATTTTGATATTATATATGTCATGATATGTTTTTTTTGAAGTAGATAATGTAAATTGTAAAGAATGTTTTGAATAATTTGTTCAAATGAAATTTTATATGTATTGTTAATTTATATATCTATATATAAGTATTTTGAGAAAATGTGAAGAAATTGAGAAGTATTGGTGAAATGGTGAATTGATTTTTATTGGGAGTGTTTGCTTTATGCAGGTTGTGTTTTGCTGAATTTTGGGAATGTCCAAATTACAAACAAAACTCTGGTGAATTTTTTCCAGAGATTTTTATATAAAATATTTATTTTGGATTCTTATAACAAGCAAAGAATATTTATATACTATTTATTTTGTATATTAGTATTTGAAATCTTTAAACAGAAATGTAAAATTTTTATTAAATCGGTCTGTGATATTTTTATACCGTATATGCATATTTTACATATGTTGAAAATATATTTTGTACGTATATAGGGTATAAGGGTGTTACATTTATTTTGTTGTCAGAGCTTAAGTTTGAAGTTCTTGACCTAGGTAGGTTGTTAGAGAGAGAAAATTAAAATTTAAGAAAAATGATTTTCAATTATTATGCATGCATTGGCACTGGCAATTTATATGATCCCTGATGTGGTAATGTCCATTTGATATAATGGATATGAGTTGAGATGGCGTCTGGGTTGCATAGATTAGAGTGGCGCAGTGGAAGCATCATTCTAGAGTTTATGGATTAAGAATTTTTGAAACTTTTATTTGAAATTTAAAATTCATAGCTGATTCAATTGATGAATGAGTGAAATTAGAAAAACAATCTAGGAAATGATTTAAGATATAAAAATAAAAAGTTTAAGAAATGAGTATGATAGTTACAGAAAATTTTATAGGTGTACTGCAAAGTGATATTTTTTGAATTTTTGGACAAATCTGGAAATGTTGGATGAGTTTGAACATTTAATAGAAATTTTTTCTATATGTTAGAATCCAATGTATAAAATTTTGTAAATTTTAAAGATGGATCTCTAATTAAGAAAAATAGAAGAACACAGATTGTTGGAGAAATTCCAGCAACTCAAAATCTGTAGAAATTGAGAAAAAATAAATTTAGAAACTATGGTAAAACAATCCAGAAAAATCTAAAAATTTACACACAATATTATATGTATTCCTATAACATATGGTTAAAATTTCATTAATTTTTATTAAGGTTTGATACCTGAAACAAATGGACAGCCGGGTGCTGCCAGAGAAATTATTAAAGAGACAGATTCTCTGATTTTGGAAGATTTAATTTTTAAATATATTAAATCAGCTTGGAAAAATCTAAAACTTTAAATATAAGTCCATATATGTGTCAAGTGCACATGGATAAAATTTTACAAGCTTTTAGAAATAATTGGCAAGGAATATAAAAATTGAAATTGAGATTGACATGAAATTGAGGAAGTCATGCAGTTTTGTGTAAGTAAGTAATAAATTAATTTTATGAGACAAATGAATGAAGAAAATTATAAAAATTTATATGCATGTGGGTATAAGTATAGAAGGAATATGGAGTTTTTAATAATTTGCAACAAAGAGTTCATAATTAAAATCAAAGAGCGAAATCATATATGATAGCGAATTATTTATTATGGAATAATGATGCATGATTTAGGGTTGAGTGTGTAAAATTAAAGTATCTAAATGGATGATGTTAATTAGTGTAATGAAATGAATTAGTGTTGTTTAAATGTAAATGTTATGATTTTAAGATTGGAAATGTGACATGGATGAGATTTGATGAGGTTCATGTTGTTGGTTGCAATATATGAAATTTGAATTTTTGAAATGGGTTTCCATAATTGTGAAAATGATGTGTTTTGATGTTATATTAATATGAAAATAAAGTTTATAAAGTTAGCTTTTGAAAATGAGATTAATAGAATGAAGTTTAAGTAGTAAGTTGGAAATTTAGAGTTATAAGAGAATTTTGATGAAGATTGTTTAGATGTTGATAGTTTAATGTTTAATAAGCATGGGAGTAATTTTGAATGAGTAGTATTATTTATGAAAATATCATGTAACGTGTAATGTGGTTGATAATATAGAAATTTGTTATGAAATAAAAGGGAAATGATTAAGTAAGTAAAAATGAGTTACTTTAGGTAGTTGAATTGGAAATGATGAAAAGGGATATGAAGGGTATGATAAATGCATAAAAAAAAATATGAGAGAGATGTCACATTGGAAATGTGACTAAGATTTATGTGAGGTGTTAAAATATATATATATATATATAATAAGAAATTTTTTTAAGAGATGGGCGATTAAATAAGGAAGATGTTAATTATGTTGTGGTTAGAGTGTATATATATGTTGAATTGATTAATAACCTAAGTAATGTCAAAAGAATGAGAATGATATTGCATGTATTAATAGACCTAAGAGAGAGATTAGGTCTTGACCTGCGTAGAGTTAGGTCATGTGATGAATTGAGATTGAGAATGAACCTGAACAGAGCTGGACGGTAAAATTGTTATTTTAACAACTGAACTTGATGATTGTATAATGTTTTGGGCCTAAAGTATATACCTATAAATAAGAGAATCTAAGGAAAAGGAAAGTATAATGAAGAAAGTATGGAAATGGAATATATATATATATATATATGAATGAAAATTTTTACAAGAGATAGATTAGAAATGGAGTAATAAATGGAAATTGTGTAAATTAGCATATGGACGAATGTGTATATGTAAGAGATGTTAATGATAATATTGTTGAAACATGAGTTAGGCTAATGATGATCAAGTGAACGAGAGTAAATTGCTTTGAAACAGAGCTGGAACGTGTTAACTTTTTGTGTAGCAAAAGATTAGAAAATGGATATGTGATTTTTGTGATACAAACTTAATATTGTGATTGGAAATGTTTGAAGAAGAATGATAGAAAGGCAATATTTATTTATAAGCCACAGACGTGACCATTATTATGGCATGACTATTGGATAGTTATGGTGAGATTGATGGCTATGCTTCAAGAAACATGATCAAGCCTTATGGTTTGCGTAGTTGGATCTTATAATTTTATGTTAGAAATTTGTTTATAATTATAGAAAGTGTGGAAACATAAGAGAATTGTGAAAATATGATGAGCTTTAAGTGATGTGTAAGAAAAGTGATTTGTGTAAATAGGATAATTATAAGAAATGTGAGAAAATGGTAAATGAAAGAAATTATGAAATGTGAGTAAGAGTTATAATGAATGTGTTTGAAAGTAGTATAAAATGAATAAGTTGATGAAAATGATGTGTAAAGTAAATGAGACTAGGGAAAGTGAATATTATCTGTAATGATGAATTCGAAGAGAAATAAAATTTGAGAACAAATTTGACCTAATAGAATTAAGTCATGAATTGAAAACAGGTTGATAAATTTAAAATAGACAGTATAATGATGTGTTAGGGAATGGTAAAAAGGAAATTAAAAATGAACCTAAGGGGGAGAATAGAAATTATGTAATTTGGTAAAATAATGATTTGGATGTTTTATTACCATACTGGATAATTTCGAGGACGAAATTATTTAAGGGGAAGAAAATTGTAATATCCGTTATTTTGGAGAAATTAAATAAGTATTTGGAGATATAAATTGTATATACTCAATATATATATATATATCTAGAGTATATATAACATATACATATGGTATATTAATTGTATATGTTTGATTAATACATTACATACTTAATATTTAATATACATATAAGGTACATTTGATGTATATATAGGATGCACATTACTTGTGCATATGTGTAATATTCCAAATTTTTTAAAAGTTCTAATTTTTAAAAATTTGATAAAATAAATTATAATTTAAATGAATAAATTAAATTAATGGTTTTAAATGAAAAATGAAGGGGTTTTAAATGAAAAAGTGGAACATATATGTGATATATATGTAAAATATACATAACATATAAAAGTCAACACTTTTTAAAAGAAAAGTCAAAGTAAAAGGGTATTTTGGTAATTAAATCTTAGAAATTCAAAATTAATAAAATAATTCAAAAATAAATTATTTTTGAATGGAAGAGGAAATTTATGACTTTTAATTTATTAAATAAATAAATAATTAATTAATTAATTATTAAATTATTTTAATATATATATATATATATGGTTTAGAATAAAAGATGAAAAGAAAAAGAAAATTAAAATTCTTCATCTTCTTTCTTCTTCTTCTCCAAGCCATATTCTCCATGGCCAAAGAGGGAGATTTTTAGCTTCTTCAATCATCAAATTCTTCAAGCTTTCAAGGGAATAAGAGTAGTTTTGGTAATTTTCTAACAAGTAAGCTTTATTTCCAAAATTATGAAGTTCTCTAAAGCTTATGAATATGTATTAATTGATTTTTTGAAAGAGCATGTGATAATTGTTGGAATGGGTATGGAAGATGTTCTTTTGATGAGTAAATAATGATTTTAAGGTTGGATTAAAGAAATGGTTGAGTTTGGGTAAGATTGGTGAAAAGAGAGAATTTAGGGTTTCGGAACATTTGAGTTTTTGAAATCATGATTTTTTTAATTATGCAAATTTATTCCAAATGAGTTATTTTGATGCATAAATAAGTATTTTAAAGTCAAATATTAGATTTAGCTGTGTTTGGTTAGAGTTTGAAGAGGGTAGTATTGATTTAGAGTTTTGGAAAAGTGAATTTTTCAAAGAATGATTAATTGTTTGATTTTAATGCTTAAATCATGTTATTTAAGGATATATGTGGTGGAAATAAGATTGAAATGATAATTGGATTGAGTTGGAATGGAGATCTTTCAATGGTGAAGGTTATGTCATTTTAGGATTTTGAGCATAAGCATGTGGTTAATTAATGTAATTGGTTTAAACATGCTAAAACATGTTTCTAATGATATTAATAAACTTAAAACACTAATTTAAATGGCTTGATATGGTTTTTCAAAGTTAAAGTGAAGTGAAGCTTAATTTTGGAATTTAGTTTAGAGTGATGTTTAATTATGGTTAAATATTGGAAATGCCATTAAATGTGATACTAAATGATTATTTGCTATCACATTTGGTTTAGGTATTGAGGGAGGTTGATTTGCTTCATCCAAGTGGTGAAGGGCAAGTTGGAAAGATTGGATTGAAGGTTGTTTCTAGCTTGCTTTGGGTTGCTAGTGGAGGTATGTATAAACTTTGAATATATTGTTTATACTTGCATGACATTTGGGCTTAACAATTTTTGGTTGAAAAATGTGTTAAGTTACTTAGTTCATTGATTGAGTATGAATAATGTGCTATGACATTTGTAATGTCATATATGTATTAAATGCATTGTGAAAAGCCATTGATAATGGCTAAATTGTGTAGAATGTGAAATATGTATATTATGTGAAAATACCCAAAGTAATTGGGTAATGCGTTGTGAATGCAAAAATGAGATATATGGAATAATGAAATGAATTGATATTGATAAAAATGAGAAAATGAGAAAAATGTGAAAAATGAGAAAAATGAGAAAAAAAAATGTGAAAATAAGGCAATGTGCCTAGATTGAATATGTGACAATGAGAAAGAGATTAATAATGAGAAAAATGAATAAATGAAAAAAAAAGAGAAAAAGATGATATAATAAGGCAATGTGCCTAGTTTGATCATGAGAAAATGAGAAAAGTTTTGATAAAGAAATTATGAAAGAATTTGATAATGAGAAATATGAATTGTGAATTATGAATTGTGATACAATTGAGCAATATAATGTTATGAGTAGTGATTATGAAATATTTGAAAAATATAAGAAAGTAGAATGATGTGACATCTATATGCATTGTGCATTGGCATTGCATTGAGTTTTAATGTTATTATCAAAGTTTATACTATTAGACTTCGGCTTAGCGCGATTATAATTCGTCGCGCAAGTGTCATGGATGATTTGGTAGAGCCGGAGAGTTCTACTAGACCTGGTCGGGTCTAGGTTTGTATTTGTTGAGCTTGAAGAGTTGTGAGATTTACATATTGTGTATTTATGAAATACGTGATAGTAACATTATTTGGTGATTAAAGCCAAGGTATAGATTATATATATAGAAGTGTTAAAGAGTTACTTAATACTAATTGATTGCAAATGGAAAGAAATGAAGTGATAATGTAAAAAGAAAAGAATGTAGTGAGATGTGAAGGTAGTGAACCCTTCTAGTGAAATGATGTATGGTAGAACAAGTTAGCAATATATACATATATGTGTGTGTGTGTGAATGTGTGTGTAATATCCCAAAGTATACCCTAAAAGTTTTGGAATAATTATTGTTGTATTTGGATTTAATGTATATGCTTAATGGAAAGAGAAAAGAAGTAAAGAGAGAGAGTGTATATGTTGTATATATAGATATATATATATATATCATATACAAGTCAAAGTAAAGAAAGTCAAAAGAAGATTAATGAATTAATTAATTAATGGAAAATGGAAATTAAGTTAGTGGAAGAGAAAATTTTAAAATATTATTTTAATTTAATATTGCTTGGTGGAGGTTAAAAGAGAAAGAGTTGACTTGGTTTTTGCCATTCATTTTGTTCCTTGTTTTCTTTTCTCTTTGGGTTGGTCGGCCATCAAAGAAGCAAGAGAGGAAGAGAATTTTTTATTTTCTAATATCAAAATTGAAGGATGTTTTAAGTGATCAAGTTGGAAATCTAAGAAGTTTCATCATTTTTGGTAAGTTTCCACTTTATTCCCTTGTTTTATTTTAAGTTGTATTTGAGTTTGATGGTTGATTGTTGATAGTTTGAGTATGTTTGATTGTGGTGTGTTTAGGAGTGTTTGGTTCAATTGATTTTGGAATTTGGGGTTGGATTGAAGGAAAGAGTAAGTTTGTTGAAAGAGAAAGTGTTGTGGTTGTATTTTGGGTTTGTGGTGATGATTATGATTTGTGTTTAATGTATGTTTTGAGTTGTTTTGGTATTTTTGTAAGTTTGTTATGATTTTTGGGTGTGTTTAGTTAAGTTAGTTTGGAGTGGATAATGGTGGTGGTAAGAGGTTTGTTGGATGTGTTATTGATGTTGCCAGAATTTGCATTTTTGGCCTGACACGCCCATGAGCACGGCCAGGTATTTAAGTGTGTCAATGGTTCTGTGTTCTTGGATGGGTGACACGAGCAGTGACACACCCATGTCACTGAGCGTGTCATAGCTACTGTGTTGGTGAAGGATTGACACGGCCATGAACACGCCCGTGTTGTTGGACGTGTTAATGTTTCTGTGAGACAGAATGTATTACACGTTCAGTGACACGCCCGTGGTTCTGAGCGTGTCAAAGCTTCTGTGTTGTGAGTTTAGGGCACGGTTAGGGATACGCCCGTGTTATTGAGCGTGTCATGTGTAGAGTTTGCCCTAGTTGGTTCTTAGCCTTATTATCTCATGTGTATCTCTAAGTGAGTGTGTATGATCACCTTTGGTTTAAGTTTTGAAGAAAGTTGAGTTGCCCTAATCCTTGTGTTGAGATTCTTGGAAGAGGAGTTTGGTGTAGTGTGAGTTGCTCTTGAGGTAAGTACAAACCCTACATTATTGCATATATTTACATGACATTGGGACTTAACACATTTGGTTGTAAATGTGTTGAGTAATCTATTACATTGTTGATACATTTGAATAATGCTATGAATTGTATAATGTGAAAGATATGATGATCATTCAAAATGTATGTGCAATGCAATTGGTTATGATGAATTACTTTAATGTGAATTGAGATATGATGAGATGTGATGCCATTGTGGTTGGCTATAATGATTCAAATGAAATAAGTGGGCCATTGTTGTTGGCTATAATGATGCAAATGAGATAATTGAGGCATGGTTGCCTAAATGATTATGAGGAAATGAGAATGGAATTGATAATGAAATTATGAATGAATTGTGTGTCTAATGTTTTATTCCATTTTCAGAGTTTTGTTGTTGGTGGCATGCCTAATAGTAACAATCTCTTGAAGCTGGGTTGAGCTTGATCCTTGAAGCCAAGTTGGGTTGAAGTTTAGCATGTTTAACTCCCCTTAAAGCTTGATTGGGTCTTGTTCTTGAAGCCTAGTTGAGATGTTACAACCCTTGAAGCTAGGTTGGGTTTGGTTCTTGAAGCCAAGTTGGGTTGATACTTAGCATGCTTTGTTCCCCTTGAAGCTTGGTTGAGCCTAATCCTTGAAGCCTAGTTGGGATAATGATAATTGTGATAATTGAACCAAAACATTAACTCTGAAAGTTGAATGGCATATTAGTGTCTTTTGGGCCCATGCTTGTCTTTGTTTTAATGTGAATCATAAATGGTGAAACAATTGAATAAGATAATGAAATGTAGTGTTATGAAAAATATAAATATATCATTTATGAATATTGTATTTATTGTTGAAATGTGTGACATTGGCATTGCATTAAAGCATATTATTATTGTGGTTTGTACCACTAAGCCTATGGCTTAGCGCGATTGTGGTTCATCTCACAGGTGACAGGGTAGAACCGGAGAGTTCAGCTAGACCGAGTCGAGTCTAGACTCTGAAGTGTTGATTGTGGGCTTAAAGATCAGAGACCAACTGCCAAACATGTATAAATTTTATGTTTTGTAAACATGTATTTTTATGTATTTATATATGTAAATACCACTACATTTTCCGCTGTGTAATAAATAAACATTTTATCTATTGTACTTTATAATATAATTTGAATGTTTTAATCTTTCTTATAATGTTGTTAAATTGAAAGATTGGTTTGTGTATTATAAACCGTAGCACTCCTGTATTCGGTATACGTATATTACAGGTGTAGTAGTATGTAGTGTGCATATATGGAGTATAGGGGTGTTACAATTGTTTTGGTATCAGAGCCTAGGTTTGAGATTCTCAACCTAGGTAAATTGTAAGAAAAAAAATTTTTGATTTTTAAAATATTGTTTTTAAATAAGATACATGTTTTGGTATTGGCAGTCTCTGATCTTTGATGAGGTATATTCTGCTGTGTTTGCAGATATAGGAAGTGATGGCGTCTCAGTCAAGTCAGTCCATAGAAGGCAGTGCTGAGAGTGTAGCTCCTGAAGAGGGTAGAGATGGAGCTAGTGTTGAGAGAGCTGGAGAGGCACCTATTCCTGTGCCAGAGAGATCAGCTGCTGATGAGGTTCCGCCGGTTTGGTTACGGCATGTGGTAGAATTGTTGAGGCAAGCTCCAGTGCAGCCGCCACCTCCACCACAGCCACAAGTACCGATGAGGCATTACGATAAACTGAGGAAATTTGGGGCTGAAGATTTCTTTGGTACTACAGATCTTGCTGTAGCTGAGCAGTGGTTGGATAGAGTGCAGAGGGTATTTATTCAGTTGCAAGCCATTTCTGAAGAGAAATTTGATTATGCTAGATCCCTTCTGCAGAAAGATGCTTATGATTGGTGGAAGACGGTTCCACATGCTATGGATGATCCACCTACGTTGTCTTATAGTGATTTTCTGAGGGAGTTTGAGCCGAAATATACTCCGAGGGAGTATAAGGATGTCAAGAAGATGGAATTTTTGAATCTGAGACAAGAGAATCGGACAGTGACAGAGTATGAAATTGAGTATATCCGATTGAGTCATTATGCAGGTGGAATTATTTCAGATGAGATTGATTGGTGCAGGAGATTTGAGGAGGGATTGAGGCCCTCTATTATGTGTATTGTTGCTGGTTCTCGGTACCAAGACTTTTCTCAATTGGTTGCAGCAGCTAGAAGTGTTGAGAGAGCACAGAGTATTGCAGCAGCTGTTACCGAGGAGGAAACCAGAGTTAGGAGATCCCAGTTTGAGGCAGGGTCTTCGTCTATGAAGAGAGGCCGAGGAAGTTTTGTTCCGAGAGTTAGTAGGAGCCAGAGGCAGTCAGGTAGATCAGTTCAGTATCAGAGGCAGAGATTGAGACCTACAGTTTCTGTAGCTAGTGCTCCGACTCCAGTAGTTCAGAGTTCTACTCCACCTGCATGTGTTCATTGTGGTAGGACACATGGGGGTGTTTGTTGGAAGACGGGTGGATTAGGAGTATGTTTTAGATGTGGGTCACCAGCTCACTTCATCAAAGATTGCCCTGAGCTACAGGAGGATAGACAGACTGATATTGCAGCTTCTCGACCTAGTGTCAGCAGAGTTGGTCGAGGGGGCAGAGGTTTCAGTAGAGGCGGTCGCCCTGGAATTAGTCAGAAAGGAGGTTCTACATCCAGAGGCAGTAGGGCAGATGAGGTTGGGTCTTCTCAGCTAGTGTATGCGATGCAAAGGCAGCCGGATGTTTCAGCAGTTATTACGGGTATATTTTCTTTATTTGGCATTTCAGTTCTTGCTTTGATTGATCCAGGATATACTCATTCATACATAAGTGCATCTATCTTGCCTGTGTCTGAATTGCATTCAGAGTCCTTAGATTTGATGTCTTGGTGACAAATCCTTTAGGACATAGTGTTGTGGTGAGTAAGGTGCATCGTGATAGTTCAGTTGTGGTGTAAGGTGAGGAGTTTTTGGGTGATTTGATTGAAATGCCTTTTAAGGAGTATGATTTGATCTTAGGCATGGATTGGTTGTCTAAGCATGGAGTTGTGGTAGACTGTCAAAAGAAGTGTGTTACCTTGAGAACCGGTGATGGTAGAAGTGTGATGGTATCTAGTGAGCAGAGACAACTTGCATCCTTGGTTGTTTCAGCTGTTGCAGCTAGAAAGTTGATTAGAAAAGGGTGTGATGCTTATCTTGCTTATGTTGTGGATACCAAAGTAGTGGGTTCTCAACTTGATAGTATAACCACAGTTGCGGAATTTCCAAATGTTTTTCCGGAGGAGTTGCCAGGGTTACCCCCTGAGAGAGAGGTTGAGCTTGGTATCGATTTGTTGCCTGGTACAACTCCCATCTCTATTACTCCTTATCGAATGGCACCTGCTGAGTTGAGAGAGTTGAAGGTGTAGTTGAAGGAGTTGTTGGATAAAGGGTTTGTTCGCCCTAGTGTTTCTCCGTGGGGAGCTCCTATTTTGTTTATGAAGAAGAAGGATGGTACTTTGAGGTTGTGCATCGATTATAGGCAATTGAATAAGGTGACTGTTAAGAATAAGTATCCTTTGCCTCGGATTGATGATCTCTTTGATCAATTGAAGGGAGCAGCAGTGTTTTCCAAGATTGATTTGAGGTCAGGGTACCATCAATTGAGAGTTAGAGAGGAAGATGTTCCTAAGACAGCTTTCTGCACAAGGTATGGGCATTATGAGTTCTTGGTGATGCCTTTTGGGTTGACGAATGCACCTGCAGCATTTATGGATTTGATGAATAGGGTGTTTAGGCCCTATCTAGATCAGTTTGTGGTGGTTTTCATTGATGATATTTTGGTGTATTCGCGTAATGAAGAGGAACATGACAAGCAGCTGCGGTTTGTATTACAGACCTTGAGAGAGAAGCAAATGTATGCTAAGCTGTCGAAGTGTGAGTTTTGGCTTGATCAAGTGACTTTTCTTGGTCATATAGTTTCAGCAGATGGTATTAGGGTTGATCCGAGTAAAGTTGAGGCTATTTTGAATTGGAATCCACCGAAGTCAGTGACTGAAGTTAGAAGTTTTCTAGGTTTGGCAGGCTATTATCGATGCTTTGTGAAAGGTTTTTCTTTGATAGCTACTCCACTCACCAGATTACTTCGAAAGGGAGTTAGATTTGTATGGACAGATCAGTGTCAAGCTAGCTTTGAGCAGTTGAAGGAGATGTTGACTCAAGCTCCTGTTCTTACTTTGCCTATGGAAGATAAACCATATGTGATTTACAGTGATGCTTCACATAATGGTTTAGGATGTGTTTTGATGCAAGAAGGTAGAGTCATAGCTTATGCTTCTCGGCAGTTGAAGCCGTATGAGCTTAATTATCCGACGCATGATTTGGAGTTAGCAGCCATAGTGTTTGCTTTGAAGATTTGGCAACATTATTTGTATGGAGAGAAGTGTTTTATCTATACAGATCATAAGAGTTTGAAATATTTGGGTGTTCAGAGGGAGCTGAATCTTCGGCAAAGACGATGGTTAGAGTTGATTAAAGACTATGACTGTTTGATTGATTATCATCCTGGTAAGGCAAATGTTGTTGCAGATGCCTTGAGTCGGAAGTCTTTGGCAGGTTTGACTGTTTATTCGCTCTTGTTGCTTGTTGAGTTGAGAGCGTTGCATGCTAGTTTTGAATTATGTGATGATGGAGCCTTGTTAGCTCAATTGCATTTGAGACCGGTGTTGTTGGATCAGATTAAAGAGGCTCAATTGGTTGATGAGAAAATTCAGAAGATTGTTTCGGTTTGCCAGAAAGGAGAGAACCGAGATTTTTATATGAGAAAAGATGGTAGCCTTTGGTTCAAAGATAGATTGTGTGTTCCTGATGATGCTAGTTTAAGAAAGATTATTTTGGAGGAAGCGCATCAATCAATTTTTGTTATGCACCCTGGGAGTACTAAAATGTATCATGATTTGAAGCAGCATTACTGGTGGTCAGGTATGAAGAGAGATATAACGGAGTTTGTATCCAAATGTTTCACTTGTCAGAGGGTGAAAGCTGAGCATCAAGTTCCAACAGGGTTGCTTCAACCTTTGTCAGTGCCTGAATGGAAATGGGAGCGTGTGACAATGGATTTTGTATCTGGTTTGCTGTTGACTCAGAAGAAGCATGATGCTATTTGGGTGATTATTGATCGATTGACAAAGACAGCTCATTTTCTTCCAGTTCGGATGGACTATTCCCTTGAGAAGTTGGTCGGGCTGTATATCAGTGAGATAGTGAGATTGCATGGAGTTCCAATTTCTTTAGTGTCTGATCGAGATCCTCGGTTTACTTCAAGGTTTTGGAAAAGTTTACATGGTGCTTTGGGTTCTCGATTGCACTTTAGCACTGCTTTTCATCCGCAAACAGATGGGCAGTCAGAGAGAGTGATACAGATTTTAGAGGACATATTGAGAAGCTGTGTTATTGATTTCTCTGGAAGTTAGGATAGATGTTTTCCATTAATGGAATTTGCTTACAACAATAGTTATCAGTCTAGTATTAGAATGGCACCATTTGAGGCTTTGTATGGTAGAAGATGCAGGACGCCTCTATGTTGGAATGAAGTTGGAGAAGGTAAATTGGTTGGTCCTGATTTGATTAAAGAAACAGAAGAGCAAGTGAAGATAATTCGGGATCGGTTGAAAGCAGCTTTAGAATGGCAGAAATCTTATTCAGATTTGAAGAGGAGAGACATAGAGTTCAATGTTGGAGATAAAGTATTTCTGAAAGTGTCTCCTTGGAAGAAGATTTTGAGATTTGGCCAAAAAGGGAAGTTAAGTCCTCATTTTATTGGACCTTATGAGGTATTGGAGAGAGTGGGACCAGTTGCTTATCGAATCGCTTTGCCGCCTGAGTTGGATAGAATTCACAATGTCTTCCATGTTTCTATGCTGCGGAAGTACAGATCAGATCCATCTCATGTTTTGTCCGTTGAATCAATTGAAGAGAGTCCGGATCTGACTTTCGAAGAAGAACCAGTTGCTATTTTGGCACATGAAGTGAAAGAATTGAGAAATAAGAAAGTGCCACTTGTAAAGGTTCTTTGGAAGAATCATGGTAAGGAAGAGTCAACTTGGGAGAATGAGCAAGCGATGCGAGATCAGTATCCTCAATTGTTTCAGACCTGAGATCAGGTAATTTCGAGGATGAAATTTCTTTTTAGAGGGGGAGAATTGTAATATCCCAAAGTATACCCTAAAAGTTTTGGAATAATTATTGTTGTATTTGGATTTAATGTATATGCTTAATGGAAAGAGAAAAGAAGTAAAGAGAGAGAGTGTATATATTGTATATATAGATATATATATATATAACATATACAAATCAAAGTAATGAAAGTCAAAAGAAGATTAATGAATTAATTAATTAGTGGAAAATGGAAATTAAGTTAGTGGAAGAGAAAATTTTAAAATATTATTTCAATTTAATATTGCTTGGTGGAGGTTAAAAGAAAAAGAGTTGACTTGGTTTTTGCCATTCATTTTGTTCCTTGTTTTCTTTTCTCTTTGGGTTGGCCAGCCATCAAAGAAGCAAGAGAGGAAGAGAATTTTTGAATTTCTAAGATCAAAATTGAAGGATGTTTTAAGTGATCAAGTTGGAAATCTAAGAAGTTTCATCATTTTTGGTAAGTTTCCACTTGATTCCCTTGTTTTATTTTAAGTTGTATTTGAGTTTGATGGTTGATTGTTGATAGTTTGAGTATGTTTGATTGTGGTGTGTTTAGGAGTGTTTGGTTCAATTGATTTTGGATTTTGGGGTTGGATTGAAGGAAAGAGTAAGTTTGTTGAAAGAGAAAGTGTTGTGGTTGTGTTTTGGGTTTGTGGTGATGATTATGATTTGTGTTTGATGTATGTTTTGAGTTGTTTTGGTATTTTTGCAAGTTTGTTATGGTTTTTGGGTGTGTTTAGTTAAGTTAGTTTGGAGTGGATGATGGTGGAGGTAAGAGGTTTGTTAGATGTGTTATTGATATTGCCGGAATTTGCATTTTTGGCCTGACAAGCCCATGAACACGGCCAGGTCTTTAGGCGTGTCAATGGTTCTGTGTTCTTGGATGGGTGACACGAGCAGTGACACGCCCATGTCACTGAGCGTGTCATAGCTACTGTGTTGGTGAAGGATTGACACGGCCATGAACACGCCCTTATTGTTGGACGTGTTAATGTTTCTGTGAGACAGAATGTATTACATAATTCAGTGACACGTCCATGGTTCTGAGGGTGTCAAAGCTTCTGTGTTGTGAGTTTAGGGCACGGTCAGGGACACGCCCGTGTTGTTGAGCGTGTCATGTGTAGAGTTTGCCCTAGTTGGTTCTTAGCCTTATTATCTCATGTGTATCTCTAAGTGAGTGTGTATGATCACCTTTGGTTTAAGTTTTGAAGAAAGTTGAGTTGCCCTAATCCTTGTGTTGAGGATTCTTGGAAGAGGAGTTTGGTGTAGTGTGAGTTGCTCTTGAGGTAAGTACAAACCCTACATTATTGCATATATTTACATGACATTGGGACTTAACACATTTGGTTGTAATTGTGTTGAGTAATCTATTACATTGTTGATACATTTGATTAATGCTATGAATTGTATAATGTGAAAGATATGATGATCATTCAAAATGTATGTGCAATGCAATTGGTTATGGAGAATTACTTTAATGTGAATTGAGATATGATGAGATGTGATGCCATTGTGGTTGGCTATAATGATTCAAATGAAATAAGTGGCGCATTGTTGTTGGCTATAATGATGCAAATGAGATAATTGAGGCATGGTTGCCTAAATGATTATGAGGAAATGAGAATGGAATTGATAATGAAATTATGAATGAATTGTGTGTCTAATGTGTTATTCCATTTTCAGAGTTTTGTTGTTGGTGGCATGCCTAATAGTAACAATCTCTTGAAGCTGGGTTGGGCTTGATCCTTGAAGCCAAGTTGGGTTGAAGTTTAGCATGCTTTACTCCCCTTGAAGCTTGGTTGGGTCTAGTCCTTGAAGCCTAGTTGAGATGTTACAACCCTTGACGCTAGGTTGGGTTTGGTTCTTGAAGCGAAGTTGGGTTGATACTTAGCATGCTTTGTTCCCCTTGAAGCTTGGTTGAGCCTAATCCTTGAAGCCTAGTTGGGATAATGATAATTGTGATAATTGAACCAAAACATTAACTCTGAAAGTTGAATGGCATAATAGTGTCTTTTGGGCCCATGCTTGTCTTTGTTTTAATGTGAATCATAAATGGTGAAACAATTGAATAAAATAATGAAATGTAGTGTTATGAAAAATATAAATATATCATTTATGAATATTGTCTTTATTATTGAAATGTGTGACATTGGCATTGCATTGAATCATATTGTTATTGTGGTTTGTACCACTAAGCTTATGGCTTAGCGCGATTGTGGTTCATCACGCAGGTGACAGGGTAGAACTGGAGAGTTCAGCTAGACCGAGTCGAGTCTAGACTCTGAAGTGTTGATTGTGGGCTTAAAGATCAGAGACCAACTGCCAAACATGTATAAATTTTATGTTTTGTAAACATGTATTTTGATGTATTTATATATGTAAATACCACTACATTTTTCGCTGTGTAATAAATAAATGTTTTATCTATTGTACTTTATAATATAATTTGAATGTTTTAATCTTTCTTATAATGTTGTTAAATTAAAAGATTGGTTTGTGTATTATAAACCGTAGCACTCCTGTATTCGGTATACGTATATTACAGGTGTAGTAGTATGTAGTGTGCGTATATGGAGTATAGGGGTGTTACAGTGTGTATGAGACATAGAGAATAAAGTATAAATGTACATATACTCTTAAAGTGAAAGAATAGTGATAAATTCTTAATATGTTAAGAAAAGAATGAAACAAGTAAAGAGTGGAAATCTTTGTAGATTTCATTATTACAGTGGACACATGGAAATGATTTGAAAAGATAAAGATTGATGAATAAATAAAATCAATCGAACTAATAAAAAACAAGTATAATGTGTATATGTGTTGTGTTTGAAATGATTGTTTATCTCTTATACACTTACAATAAGAAACAAACATTGCAAAGAGAAAGTGTTATATTCCATTCAAAGAGAAAGTGTTATATTTCAAAGTATTATAATTGACAATACTTTGTACCATTAAAAGAAATGATACTGATGTTAAAATTAGTTTATGGATTAGCTAAAAGGTAAATATTTAAAGTGATAGTGGGCATTTTATGCCATATTGACAGTGGGCACTTTGTGCCATAGAGAACATTTATGTGCCATAGAGAAAGTGGGCACTTTGTGCCATAGAGGACATTTTTTTATATATATGTCCCAGTGATATTGGCATCTATGCCATCAGTGGACGCTTTGCATCATAGCGAACCTTTGGTTCCTTTCTCTCAGTGGTCACTCCGTGACATCATATACAGTGGGCATTCATGCCATAGTAGGCCTTTGGCCATATTGATACAGTGAGCATTTACTTGCCATCAGTGACCCACTACCGGAACTAGGATTTAATGTTCAATTTATAAGAGAAAGAATTAGATATATATATATATATAACAGTAGAATGTAATGATACAAATTATAGAAAAAAAAATGAGGAATAAAGGCAATTCTAAAATTGAACTTGAAAAGTGTAAGTGTGTAGAGCTGAATTTTCTACAGTTCTATAATATGATTATTCTGAAAGTGTTACGTTGCTTGAGATCAGACATAAAGAAATGTTATATAAGTTAATAAAATCATTTATTTTATGTGACATGTGAAATTATTTTAAAATGAAATAGCTTATTGCCATAGCATGTAAATTTCGAGGACGAAATTTTTTTAGTGGGGGAGAATTGTAATGGTCAAGATGTTAAACAGGAACGTTTTAACTAATAATGAAAAATTGATAGTGTATAGTGACAAAAGTATTGCAGATAAATGCTAAATGTAAAGAATAGTACATTGTATATCTTAAACCTTTACTGAAAAGAGTATTTTTACTGTTTTACGAGATTAAAACTCGATTTAAAATCAACGGTTAAGAATGAGGGTACACCATAGTTATTATGAGCATTCCCTCACTAGATTAAAAATATTATATATATATATATGTGTGTGTGTGTGTATATGTGTAAGTGTGTGGAAATTTCTGATTTCCTTCTTCTCTCCATGCCATCATCACCATCTTCACTTCTTTCTTCTTCCTTCTTTCCATGATTTGAATTAAAACTTAAGATTAAGTTGGAAAAGTGGTGATTATCAACAAGGTATGTGCTTTTGATTTATACTTTACAAAAATATGACTTTTTATGAGTGTAAATGATTACTTGAATGATTGAGTTATGTATAATGATATATTTATGAGAAGTGAAGGGTTTGATCACGTTTTTATCCATATGAAATGGTTAAAAGTTTAATTAAGTGAAGGTATTTGATATGAATTCTTTTTATGTCAAAATATTGAGTTTGATACATTATTATCTTAGATCTTCAATATGTTTGTGTTTAATGAAGTTAAAAGTGCAGAATACATGAGTTTACTCTGAAACAGACCCAAAATGAATGCCACGGTCTTGGAAAATGTGTGCCACGGTCGTGGCAAAGGAGGGCCATGACCGTGGGATTGAAAGTGTGACTGTGCCTTCAGATTGCTACACTAACATGTTATCCAAACCTATGATCTAAGTTTAGTATGTATGGGCATAATAATTGAAAATATATGTGAACATGATAGTTGTGACTAATGAAAGAAAAGTAAAATAATAATATAAGTCAATTACTTGAAATTGAAGTATTGTGTTCCAGTGTAAAAGTGATTGTTAATATATATATTAATGCTTACACGTGAAAGTTCTAATGAACGTAATGGAAATGTTATGCTCAATGTATTGAATGAATCAAATGATTGAAAGTGTATATAATGCTGTGAGATACAAAGTGCTCCAAGGTATATAAAATAATTGAAAATGTATATAATGCGGTGAGATACAAAGTGCTCCAAAGTATATCAAATGATTGAAAGTGTATATCATGATGTGAGATACAAAGTGCTCTAAAGTATAGTACTAGATGTAAGTGCTGAAAAGTATAGGGAATAAGAACCATGCACCACTAGCTCCCTTTGGAAACACTTATAATACTTGATGGCTTAACCATCTAAACCTATCTTAGGGTGGTAATCAAGGAAACCAAAAGGGAACATATCAACCACCATTTTAGAATAGAAACTAAGATCAAGTGCATCATCAATAGAATAAACCAGTATATGAATCATCCATGGAGAAATTTATTAGTGTATCAACTGAGAGGTCTGAAAAGCTTAAAAAGCAATATGACAGGTTGGAAGTATGTATAGAACAAATTGCTAGTCAGACTATAAACCTTGAGATATAGATTGGGCAGATGGAATGTTCCTATAACTTTAGAAATCAAAGAGCTCTCCTAAGTAAAACAAAGATCAATCCGAGGGAGAGCTGTAAGGCCATCACTTTGAGAAGTGGAAAATAGTTGGAGGATATAACTCCAAAGAAAATTGAACTTGACCAGGGGAATGATGAGAAGGCTAAAAAACCAATAGAGGGGGTAATTGTACAAACATAAGAAGGAAGGGAAGAGGTTCCTAAGAAGAAAGTCCCCTATACCTTTTCCTCAATGACTACAAAAACAAAAGCAACAATAATATGAGAAGTTTTTAGAAGTCTTCAAGCAGCTCTAGATAACACATCCTTTTCATTAATGCCCTTGCTCAAATGCCCACTTATGTTAAATTTTTGAAGGAGTTGATTTCCAACAAAAGAACCATCAAAGATAATGCAATGATTGCACTTAATTCAAAACAAAATTTCATCAAAATTAAAAAATCCAAAGCGCTTTTCTATTTCTTGCACTATAGGTCATTTTGACTTTAAGAAATCTTTATATAATTTAGGTGTTAGCATGAGTCTAATGTCTAATTCAATTTGCAAGAAGCTTGGATTTACTTATCTAAAACTACAAATATGAATCTTTTATTAGTTGACCAATCGATAAAGCATCCTTTGGGGATCTTAGAAAATATGCTAGTAAAGGTGGACAAGTTCTACATACTTGCAGAATTTGTAATCCTAGAGATGAAGGAAGATGTAGAGATCCCTTTGATCCTTAGGAGACCATTGCTTACAATAGTAGGAGCCATGATTGATGTTAGAGGAGGAAAGTTAACCTTGCAAGTAGGAGATGATAGGGTGAAGTTTAACCTAACTGAATCAATGAAGACACCCAAATTTACAGATAATTATTTTAGTTTGGATATCATTTAGGAGAAGGTATAAGAGGTGTTTGAGAAGGAACTTCAAGAAGATCCTCTTGAAGCTTGTTTGGTTCAAAGTGCAACTCCATAAGATAACTAAGAGGTGGTAGCCTATGCCTATGCCTTACAAATGGTTCCTCTAATTTCTTTCAAGGGTTTTGAAGAAATAAGTAAGTCAACTCCTCTACCTTCCCCTTCCATTAACAATTTCTTATTCTCGAGTTAAAATAATTACCTACACACCTTAGGTAGGTGTTTCTTGTTCCTAATGATAAATTTCCCATTATTGTTAGTGCTAACTTATCTGAAAATCAATTGCAACAAATTTTAGAGATAATTAGCAAACAATAAATGGCTATAGGGTGGACCATTATAGATATCAAGGGAATAAGACCCTCAATTTGTATGCATAGGATCTTAATGGAAGAGAATTGTAAACCTATGGTGGATCGGCAAAGGATCTTAAATCCCAATATGAAAGAGGTTATAAAGGCTAAAGTAACCAAATTGTTAGATGCAGGTATTATCTAGCCCATATCGGATAGCTCTTAGATCAGCCTAAAGGAGGGATAATAGAGGTAAAAAATGAAAATAAAAAGTTGATATCATCTAGAACTATTATAGGCTAGAGAGTGTGCATTGAATATAAAAAACCCAATAGTACCACTCGAATGGATCATTTTTGCCTTCCCTTCATTCACCAAATGTTGGAAAGATTGGCCAGTAAAGCCTTCTTTTGCTTGCTAGATGGGTATTTAGGATGCTTTCAAATGCCCATTGCTCTAGAGGATAAAAAAAGGCCAACATTCACTTGTCCTTATGGGACTTTTGCATATAAAAGGATGCAATTTGGCTTGTGCAATGCTCTAATAACCTTTCAACATTGCATGATAGCCATTTTTACTGTAACCATGTCCTCAATTGGGAGAAATGTTACTTCAAGGCTAAAAAAGGAATAATTCTAGGGTACATGGTCTCTCAAGCTAGCATAGAAGTAGATAAAGAAAAAATGGAGCTTATTGAGAAATTTCCACCACTAACCAATGTCAAAGAAATTGAAAGTTTACTCAGCATGCCTATTTTTATAGGAAATTCATCAAGATTTGTTTAATAAAGATGTCCTTTTTGAATTTTCTAATGAGTGTTTGGTTATCTTTGACAGGTTAAAGAAGGCCTTAACATTAGCTTCTGTCATTGCTACACCTGGTTGGACTCTCTCATTTGAGATTATATGTGTGAACCCTTAATTGTTTACCATAATATTGAAATTCATTTTGTTATAGTTCCAACATATCAAAAATCACTTAAATTGAATGTCGGACAGTCCCAAACGAGTCTTCAAAAAATTTTTGTACAAATTTAGACATGAAGGGGCCGGTCATAGGCCTGCCTTGCTGCAACCCCTGCTACCACTAGGTAGAAAAAGTGACATGAATGGCACTTTTTCTATCGTGCGCCTCAATTTTCATGTTGTGGCTCCCTAATCTGACTTTTTTCATTTTTATTCTGAATTCAGCCTTCTAAAAATCTATAAGTATGCCTCTTTCACCTTTCACTGCTCAACTAAGTAATATCTAGTATTTCATCTTTTCTCTACTTTTCTTCTTTAAACATAAATGATTCAAATTTCCTTAATGTAAATTACCAAAACTCACTTCTTTAGTGAGTTTGGGTACTTGTTCCATGCTCAAGGGCTCATTTTCTTTAAACTGCCTTGAGTTAGTTGCTTCCTTTGAAATCTTTTACCCAAACGAATGTGAAACTCCAATTTGATCATAAACTAAAACCAGCAACACCAAGGGCACCCAAAAAGGTAGACCTTAACTTTTAATCTTTTGATCTTTAGATTAAATTTTGAATGGATGAATAGACCATTTAAACTTCAAAGACCATCCTTTAGGATTTAAAATTGGACTAATAATATGGACTTCAAAGGCCTTCATTTGGGCTTTGGACTTAAATCTAAATAAAAAAAATTAGACTTAAATTTAAACAATTAAACCTAAAATCTAGAATTAGACTTTAGGTTTAAACAGTTAAACCTTAAAACAAATCATACTTAAGTTTACCTATTTAAACCTAAAATTTAGAATCACACTTAGGTTTAAATAGTTAAACCTAAAATTTGAAATCAAACTTAGGTTTAAACAATTAAACCTAAAAAAGTCAACCCAAACTGAGGTTTAACAATTAAACCTAAAAATTGGACTTAGACTTAGGCTAACCTAGGTTAGACTAAAAAACCCAAATTTGAAGTCAAAACCCACCATTGCAAAAATGGTTAGAATTGCATAGGCTTTGCTTCCTATTCAAACGGGATACACGGGACTATTTGGAATTTCAGTCCAAGTACCACGCCTACTTAATCATAAAATTCTTCTTTTCTTACTCTCAAAATCTCTTTCTTTAACTATGCATTTCTTTATATCATTTCTTTTGGAGAATGTAATGTATGCCCATCCTAGAGTCCATAAGGCTAGAGTTGGGATCCCCTATTTTGTCTTTTAAGCTGTAAATTAATCTTAAGTTTACACTTTACCTTTATTTTTGCATTTAATTATTTATGGATGAATGTTGCCATATTGTTTATATATCATACTTGTCATTTCATTGTTATAAATATCATTATCATGAAATCATATTCTGTAAGTTTTTAGTTAATTTTAGGGCAAATTACTTTTACTTAAAATAAGCCAAAACCTAGCCTCCAAATCCATCCTTTGGTTCAAGGCTAGTGATTTTTATCCTTGGGATATGATTAGAGTCAATTTTGGGTTTTTCTTAAATTTTTCCCTTTTTCTTCAAAAATAAATTTAAGTGGCGACTCTGAAAATCATTTTGCTTGAATTAAGTGTATCCTACAAATGAAAGAGTGACCTTGACACTTTCGTATAGGATTTAGCCTAAGTGAGCATTTTGACTCCAATTATTTTAGCAAGTAGGATTGGTACTTGGGCAATACCTCACAATGTGAGATGCAAGTGAGTTTGCTATTGGAGTTGTCCTTTGCCAAAGAAAAGATAAGAAAAGCTATGATGTCTAGTAAGCAAGTAGATTGTTGGATAAAACTCAAGTCAATTATGCCACCATGGAGAAAGAAATGCTCATCATTGTCTATGCCCTTGATAAATTTAGATCATATATCATCAGGTCTAAAGTGATAGTGTACATGAATCATGTTAATATACATTTTTTAATGAGCAAGAAAGATGCAAAGCAGAGATTGATCTGATATGTTCTATTGCTTTAAGAGTTCAATGTGGAGATAAAAGAAAAGACAGGGGAAAACATGGTGGCCGACTATCTTTCTCATTTGGAGTTAGGCTCGAGAGATAAATAGGAGATCCCCCATCAACAAGACATTTTTTAAAGAACATTTATATTATGTGGTTGGTTAAATGCCTTGATATGTTGACACTATCAACTTCATAGTTTGTTCCTCCCCAACTTCTCTTTCAATCAAAAGAAGTTCTTTTCTGAAGCTAAACACTACATGTGGGAGGAACCATTACTTTCTAAGCACTGCAGTGACGGGATGATTCGTAGATATGTGCCTAAAGAAGAATTTCATGATATTCTCAAGTTTTGCCACTTTAGAGAATGTGGAGGACATGCAAGTACATCAAAGGCCATTTGGCAATCGAGTTTCTTTTGGCCCACAATGTATAAAGATGCACATGAATTTGTGAAGAGATGTGATCAGTGCCAAAGGATGGAGAATATCTCAAGAAAGCATGGCATGCCCCTTTAATCAATTTTGGAAGTTGAACTTTTTGATGTATAGGCCATTGACTTCATTGGTCCTTTCCCTTTTTCTTTTGATAACCAGTACATCCTTGTAGTGGTAGATTGTAACACCTGTATTTTATTTAAATAAAATTAAATAATTAATATGGAGGGTAATTAGAATGATGGAAGAGGGATATATATAGTGTATATCTAATGTATACACACGATATACATAATATACATTAGATACCTAATATATACATGATATATACCTTGTCACTAAAAAGCAAAAGTTAGGAACAAAGTCAAAGGTTAAAAGTAAAAAAGTTAAATATATAATTATTATAAAAAAAACTAAAATTAAAATCAATTATGGATAGGAAGAAAAAGAAAAATATATAACATTTTAATAATTAAATATTTTATAATTATATATATTTATGAGGGGAAATTTTGGAATTTGGATAATATAAAAGTCTTTTTCTTCTTCCTCCATATCACTTTGGTCGAATTTTTAATAGAGAGCAAGGGAGAGGATTTTTTTCTTCAACTATATCTAATTTTACAAGATTTTCTAAGAATTCAAGGTGGTTTTGAAGAATCTTGAAGCATTAGGTAAGAATTCTTTGGTTTTAAGAAGTTTTTCTTTAAATATATGAATATGTGGATTTTGATGAAGGAACTTATAATTGTTTTAAAGGGTTGTTTTGAGGTAGTTTTGATGCGGATGATATGAGTTTATGGTTGAGTGGTGGAAATGATTAAGTTATGGTGAAGTTTGAAGAAGGTAGTGAAGGATTAGGGTTTTAAATGGGGGTTTGGCTAGAAATTATGTAATTAGTGATTATTTGAGTAAAATGAGTAAAAAAAATGTGATTCTAATGAAATAATTTAACTCATTATTTGGTTTAGGTGTGTGTAGATCCAATTTACCCAAGAGAGGGAGGTTAGGGTTTGGTGGAAGTAAAGGTTGGAGAGTGAATTGGAGTTGATTTTGGAATGTTTAAAGGTTAGTACATACTTTGATAACTTGTGTTTTAATTATATTTTATTTGGTATAATACATTATTTTTTTTAAGAATTTGTTATTTCACTTTGAAATGGGTTTTTCATATAGTATATGCATTGTTACTAATAAAATGTGTTTAATGTATGGTGTTTAGAATTTTAAATTATTGTAAAATGGCATATGATAATGTAAAGTACAAAGTAATGAAAATGTGAAGTATGCATTGGAAATGTGGGAAAAGAGTCACACTGTAAATGTGCCTAAGTAATATGATAAATGTGATTGGAAATTGTAGAAATTGTGGAAAATGAGTAAATGTGATGAAAATGAGTAAAATATGATAAATGCTTGATGTATGTTTGCCTTATACAATAACTTTGTTCCAAAGAATTGCATTTGGTACTATTAATTTGGCATGCCAATGATATATCATGACATTTTTATACGCCTTCAGGTGAGAGACACATGTATTGGACACTACAGTATCGATAGGAGGTGGCCTTTGGACAGTTTTGTATGGCACTTGACCTCCAATGTTGATAGGAGAATCACCTTCGAGCGGTATGATATGATACTCAGATCCTCGATCTCGATAAGGGATGTGTCTTTGAGCGGTATGATATGACACTTAGATCCCCAGTGTCGCGATGGCCAAAATAAAGTTTCTGAAACTTGAATATTGTATAGGGGTGCTTTTGGGTCAATGTATGTGGATGATTGTGGCATATTAGTGAATTGTATAACTAATGTGTTACATTAGAAGCATAATGCATTTCTAAGCATTTTATGCTTTTTAAATAATTAATGTTATCAAGGTATGTACCACTAAGCTAGTAGCTTAGCGTGATTGATTTCATCGCGTAGGTGACAAGTGTATACCCTTAATTTTTGACTAAGTCCGGTCTAATATATTTTAATTAGTCCAAAATAATTTTTGTATTATCTTAATTAAATAATATTTGCTTTAGTATTTAGTTTTTATAATTAATAAAGAATAAAAAATAATAATAATAAACAAATAAATAAAAATAAAAATCTGCGATGAAAAATCGACGACGAAAAATTTCATCGCTGAAAGGGGGTCAGACGAAATGGCCCGTAAGCAATTTCGCCCCCGTAGCCCGCAAATTCCCAAGACAGATTTTTTTCGCCGACGAAATTTTTCGGCAGTAGTTTTTTTTCGCCAGCGAAATTTTTTCGACGCAATTTTTTCCGAAACCAACTTCAATTTGGTTTCGGTTTCCTTTTCTTAATTAATATTAGATTCTATAAACAATTAAGATTAGTCATCAAAATTTTCTATAAATAGGACTAAAAACAACACAAAAAAGGGGGAATTGAGAGAGGACTTTTGGAGAAAAACTTTGAGGGATCATACTCGAATTCTTTTTGAACTCAGAACTTTGGGGAACTTTTGATTAGGTGGTCGAAACTCAGCAAACCGAAGCAATAAGCAAGCAATCTATAATTCATCAAAGACAGCAAGCTTGCCTTTGTTCTTGTTCATCTAAGAAACAATTTTTGGTGGAACCAACAAACGAAGGTATGAATTTCTTTATTTATTTTTCTTTACAGTAGCTTCATCACACAAGATTGAAAATTGTTGTTTCTGTTTCTTCAAAATCTTAAAACCCTAATTTACGTTCTAACTTTTCAAAACCTTAAATCGTTTCATTAATTTACCAAAACCCTAATCTGCTTTCCAATTTTCCAAAACCCTAAATTGAATCCTTTTCTTTCCAAAAACCCTAAAAAATATCTTTTCTATTTCTATAAACCTTAAATCATTTCGTTTATTTTCATAAAGCTTCATAAAACTATAAATTGTTTTTCCAAATTCTAAAATCAAATACATTCTCTGAAACACTAAAAACCCTAATTCAACTTTAAAACCAAGACAGTAACCTCAAACTAACTAACATTAAACCCTAGTTTTCTTAAACCCTAACTCCCTTAAAACCTTAAACCCTAATTTTTCTAAACCCTAATCCTTTAAACCTTAAAGCCTTATAAACCTAAATGTTAAAATTCAAAAACAGTAAGCCTAAAAACAACAATTCAGTAGCTAATAATCATAAACCTAATGTTTTAAAGTGTCCAAACCCTAATTTCATGATTTCACTCCTCAAACACTAATTTGGTTAATCAAAGAACTTTATCAACATCTTAAATTATAAAACTTTAATCCATTTCAATTCCTTTAAAACTTACAGTAGCTTAAACCCATAAATTCCAAAACCCTAAACATATTAAATAAAGAATCTTAAATAGAAACAGTGGCCCTAATTTGAATCTTTACTTGCTTTATTTAATTTTATATTTGATTGTGTAGTTCATTATATACTTTGATTTATTTTATATGCTTTGATTTATTTAAGTTCAATGCTTGGTTTATTTAAATCATCATGGATGAATGTTTATATTTTGATTGATGTTTAATATCTTTGGTGAATGATTTATTTATGATAAATGGTTATTTACCTTTATCGATTTATTTTTTATTTTTGAGTGTTTTAAGAGGTATGTTTCCACTTTGTGGGTACCTCATTAGTTAAATACCATGTAATTTAAATTGCTTTTATATTTTAGACCAATGTAAAGGACATGTTTCTACCTTTCGGTGGATGTCCTATTTAGGCATGGGATGTAAGCACATGTTTCCATCCTCGGATGAGTGTCCATTTATTTGCTTTGATTGGACATTATTTTGATTTTTAATTTATCGATGTTTTATTTTAATTGTTGTGTGTAATATGGATAATATTGTTATATTTAAGAATTTTATAATATTAAGACCTGTAAAGGAGGCCGGTTCAATGAACCGAGCGTTGTGGGGGTGTTGGGCCATTTCTCACCTTCCCCACACGTACTCAACTTTCCGAACCCATTAGGGGATTAGGGATTCCTTAGGAATCGAGTCATCCACCCCTTTTTTCCCTGCCTGTCCGGGTGGCGACTCCATTTTCTCTGGACTTAGGTCCGTGTTCTCTAAGGCCCCGAGCCTAAACAGTGCTGAAGTTGCAAGAATCTAGGAAGCCCTGATAGGCCTAAGAGAGAGCCTAAGACCTGAGAATGATTCTAAAAGTTAGAGATTTTGCCATAAGACCATTTTCTTGGTACTAGATCGCATAGCATGTAAAAAAAACTTTTTGTTCAAATTTCCTATATTTATGTACATTACATCGTTTTATAAATTGGTTTGCACGGTTGTGGTTTTGCAAAGTATTAATAATGTGAACTAAGTACATTATATATGTATTAGAATTATTTTGGAGCAAATGATAAATTTGTGAAATATTTGATGTTGATGGAAGAAATGATGGATTTTGAGAACTATATATATATTATGAGTGTAATTTCTTTTATAGTTTGTGTTTTACTGACTTGAGATTTGTCCAATTTAGAGATAAAACTCTGGCAAATTTTTTCTCGAGATATTTTTTTTACATATTATGTTGGTATTAACTATATATATATGTATTTACCTATTAGATTTATAAATTAAAAATTAATTTATTTTTTATAACGAATATGAGAATTTTTCTATAGTTAAATATTATAGCATTCTTGTATTCTATATATGTATTATATATATAAGAGGTGTATGTATTATATATATATGGTATAAGAGTGTTATATAGATTACGTCTTAAAGTGGGTAGAAATAGTTACAAGTTCAACAAATGATTCCAAAGTTGTGATCCGGTTCATAAAGAAAAATATTTTCTCTCAATTTTAAGTTTTATGGGCTATTATTAGTGATGAAGGATCGCATTTTTGCAATCGTATGTTTGAAGTACTTCTAAAAAATTATGGGGTACATCACAAGATAGCCACTTCTTATCATCCACAAACAAGCGGTTAAGTGGAAATACCCAATCATGACCATAAGTGGATCTTAGAGAAGATAGTGAATAACTCTTAAAAGGATTAGGCACTTAAGTTGGATAATGCATTATGGGCATATTATACTGCATTTAAGACTCTAATTGGAATGTTCCCATATATATTAGTATTTGGGAAGGCTTGTCATTTTCTTGTAGAGTTGAAGCATTATGGTGTATCCCTATGGGGCAGTTGAGGTCCAAAACAATTCCAATGAGACATTTAAAGTGAATGGCCAATGCTTGAAGCCTTATTTAGTTAGGGAACCAGTGGAAAAGGCATTGGTTTGCTATCTTCAGGACTAAAACTTCAAAAGCATCATAGTCGAGCTAAATACATTAAATAAGCACTCATGGGAGGTAACCTAAGCATTTTCTCTCAATGTTTTTCCTATTTATTTTTATTTTTCCTCATGAGTTTGTTGAAATATGAACTAAAGAATTGATTTTATCATTGTTTGCAAGGTCTTTACGAATGAGTAGCTTGAGGGATAGTAGTGAAATGATGAGCACGTCTATGCAAGACCATGCTAATAATTGGAGAACTGACAAGTTTTGTGGAATTCACCACAAAAGCATAAAATAAACATGAAAGTGCAAGGGAACATCAACACACTCATGCCTCATAATCAGCCTCAAGACATCTATAGTATTCAGACTCACTCAAAGGCAGAGATAGAAAAATTAACACGGGCATGCATATCAGAATCGATACTCTTGTGTCTATGCACTAACCTCTGAAAGCATAGAGAAGTAGGAATCACTTTGGTTCAAAAGCAGAAAAATATGCACAAGTGTGTTGAATAGAATTAGCACACCCATGCCTAGAAATGTTTAAGACACCCAGTAGAGTCTGATTTGAATTGAAGAACATGGGCATGTCGTGCAAATTATGCATGTCCATGTCTAAGTCACCTTTAAAAAGGCTTTCTCATTCTTCTTACAAAACCCTAGCTACCATTTGAATTTTTTGCATTTTCCCTTGTCTTTGACATTCTCTCTCCCTCTCTCACACCTATCTTCACAAAAGCCTTCATTCTTTCATCATTTTCTTCCTCAAAACCACCAAAATTGATTTTTCCCCCACTTTACGCACCTTTTCACCATCTTTTTCTTCTATTTAATGCAAACTTTTACCGTTCCCCTCTAAGATGAGTCCAATAACTAAATCCCTTGCGAAGAATCAAACTCCTTCAAAAAGAAAAGATGAATCTTCATCCATGAGAGCATCTCCACCGGTAGCAAGCAAGAAGGCACCTCCTCCTTGAAAGACACAATTTATCTTGCCTAATTCATCATCGTCTTCTTTTTCCTCATCCGGGTCACTATCACCTCCTTGCAGGCAAAGGGGACCCGTACCACCCCAAGGGTTCGAACAGTGCATTTACCTCAATAAATCAATTCCCTGATATTGTCTTTCAAAATCAAGAGCAAACGACCAGGTATACAGTTCTTTCTGCCTATAAGGTTGTGCCATCTTGCTATATTGATACTCCTACATTAAGGAAATTACGTTGACATGATAAGAAGATGGAGTTATTTATTAAGATTAATTTGCATATATTAATTTGCATAACTTTATGTTGTTAGACCCTCTAACTTATTCTGAATTAGTTTATGAATTTTTGAGCTACTTCTCCTATAGGCCACATGATAAGTTCTATCGAGATTCAAAGTCTATTAGTTTTAGGTTGCCAATCATAATTTTACATTTGACATTGATCAGCTAAATGAGGTTATAAAAAATATGATGATTATGTTGATTAAAAGGTTTGGAATGAATTGAGAGGGAAAGGTGAATATACTTCCAGGGTCTCTAAGGCATCTGAATTCACTAACTCGATTCATCGATATATTCACCAACTTTTAGGTCACTCATTTTTTGGACATAGGGATAGCACGAGTGTTTTAAACATATTTGAATTATATTTGTTTTTTTGTATGCTTTATGGCTATACTTATAATGTAGACCTTTGGTTTGCGAAGAAATTGAACTTAGTTGCTAAGCAATCCAAGGGAAATATTTTGGTTGGTGGGTATGTAACCCAAATTGCTTGAGCCTTGGATATTGATATTCTCCTTTGACGCAAGTTACAGGTTCAATGAGAATGGATATGTAGAGTTTAATTTCAATGAACTTGGTGGAAGTGAAGTAAAATAAGTATATCATTGTGCAAAAACAAGGTGTCTGAAGAGAAATCAAAAGACAAGATTCATCTGCCGACCTACCACAGCAAACTTGAACAACACCTTCATCCTCAAAGCTTTAGGCAGCCGCCAATCAACCCTCCTTGCAACAAGTTATAGAGAGACTTAACACTCTTCAGCTCAACATGTATGGCTGCCTTGATGCCTTGGAGATATCAATGAATGATCGATTTCAGGTGGCTGACACTCGAATTGCTAGAATGGAAGCCAACGAAGTGGGGTTAGCTAATCACTTGCGACAAATGGATGTGTGTGTGATAGCTTTCTATGCACATATGGGTTTCACTAACTAACCTCCTTCTCCTCCAGCAGCAAACATGTGACTCTTCCTAGTCATTGAGGATAATGTCCGATTTGAGTTTGTGGAGGTTACATAGTGAATTAAGTGTTTTATTTTTCTCTTTACATATAATTTCTTTTCTACACTTTTATTTTATTTTTAAGAACTTTTATTTTACTTGTATTTTTGTTATTGCACTTTATTGCCAAAGTTGTGTATTGAAATGACTAATGCTTATCTTACGCATTATGCTAGTTTTAAGGAAGAATGTGCAAAAATACCCCTAAAGTTTGTACGAATATACGAATTAACCCTTCATGTTTTTTTTTGCTCATTTATACACTTAAAATTTTAAAAAACGGACAAATTAGCTCCTTTTTCAATGAAAAGCTAAGTGTTGTTAACATTGCATTTAGTTTTTTGGTTGAAAGGTGCAAATATGCTCCTTAAGTTTACGTAAAAGTACGGATTGATGCTCAATATTTTTTTTACTCAATTATGTACTAAAATGATATTTTTAGCTATTTATAAATTAATCAAATACATTTAAGAGCATTTTATAGTAAATAAGATCTTCTAATGAACTTTTAAAATCAATAATTCACATTATATATATACATATTGTATCAGCTGTTGTAAATAATGTGAATTAATAATTTTAAAGGTTCATTAAAAGTACTAAATAATAATTTTAATCAAAATATTATAATGTTTAAAATTTTAAATAGTAAACTTTTTAATTAATATTGATAATTGAGAGTAAATAGTGATAAAAATGACTTGGATAAATGATGTAAATAGTGGATTATAAAATTAACAGAAGAAATTATTTTTTTTACGATTTTAGGGGACTAAAAATCAAATTAGAATCAAAGGATAAGAAAGAGGATACACCATAGTTAAAATGAGATTGGCCACACTAGATTGAACTTATTATATATAAACATGTGTGTGTAGAAGTTTCTTTTCTCTTCTTTAACCTTCATCCACGCCAATCACCACCACTTCTACCATCTTTCTCATTTTCTTCATCTTCCTTTCTTCAAACCAAATAAAAATCAAGAGTATATCATATATAATTATATGTTTTAGAAGAATAAGTTAGAAAATGTAAGATTATCAACAAGTGATCAAAGAAAAAGAGGAAAAAGAGAGAAGAATAATGATTTTGAAAGATGCATGTGCTTATGTATTTTTAATTTGTAAATATTTGAATTTCTATGAATTTTAATGTTTGATTTGGTTGATTGAGTCATCTAAAATGAATTATTATTGAAAAGTATTGGTTAATTGAATTGATGAGTGAAAATGAGTTAAAGGAACTTATAAGTGATGAGTATGATTCTTAATTCAATCATTATAAGAAATGAGTGGTTTGATATTGTTTTTAGCCATGAGTGATGGTTAAAGATTTATTAATCGATGTTTGAGTGAAGTATTTGATATAGACTCTTTTTATGTCAAAAAATTAGTTTTTGATTCATTTTTATCATAGATCTTAAATATATTGTGTTTAAGTGGTTGAGTGTGTGAAATACATAATTTTTGCCTAACAGGGCCAATGACACGGCCATGTCACTGGGCATGTCGACGATGCTATTTTTCAACGTTGATGACACAGCAAGTGACATGGCCATGTCTCTGGGAATATCGTAGCTACTGTAATGCATGATTAATGATACAGGCAGTGACACACCCATGTCCTTGGCATGTCAGAGCTTATGCAACATGGGCAAACGACATGGTCATTGACACACCCATGTCATTGGGAGTGTCACTTGAAGAATTTGCCCAAATAGGTCTTTTTCTTATCTTTCCTCTGTAATTCCAGCCTAAATGACTATAAGGCCTCAAAGTGTAAAAGATTTTTGAGATCAACCCTAATAAGCAGTGTAATAAATTTTAAATATATGATAAATATGTGTAATACCAAGTGTTGATCAAAGAATTGTTCTATTGAAGTGATATACATAATTCAATGTTAATTAAAAGTAATGAATCCCCAAAGCATACTGATTTTAGATCTAGCTTGGGATTGAATGGCTAGTCAGAGGGAGGATATCCATAGTGATGTGGGCACATCGTGCCATTAACGGATGCATTATGTCATCAATGACAATGGGCATATTTGCCATTATACATTCTTGAGATTTAGTATCAAAATTGCTACAGTGACCCATTATCCAAGCCTATGATCAGAGTTCAATGTGTATGGGCATATTTAATGAAGTTATCTATATTGAAAATAATGTGCTATATAGTTGTCATTAAATTAATCGATTTAATCATGTTTGTATTTTAAGTTTCAATGAATTTATTAATTTCTTTATTTAATGTTCTAAAAGTGATACTTTCCATTGTTTCTAAATTATTTTATGCATAGTTCTCTTTCCTTTAAATTTTCTTGCATATTGTAAATACATAAGCACCACTAAGCTTTTCTTAGCATGTTAGAATTATTTTCTGATTTGCAAATCAAACAGGAAGAATTGAGACTGCAGAGTGATAGGTATACATTTTAAATCAACTGCATCATAAAGGTTCAAAGAGCAATATTATAAATATTGTATTCTATATAGTTCACATGGCAATACTTTATAATTTTGTATGACAGTTGTATAATTTTGAGAGTAGTAAGAGAATTATAATAATGTTTACAATGTAAGTTAACAATAGGAGTTATTTGTAAATTAAACAGATATATGTTTGTAATATAGGCATGATCGCGGTATTTCTTTTGAAAGTTTAATAACTGCATTAATGTATAGAAGCATTTTGATTTTTTTACTATATTACATATATAGGCAAGTGTGAGTATTTAGGTATACCACTTTTGTAGTTAAGTGCATAGACTATGTAGGAGGTTTTACATTTGGTGGTATCAGAGCAGGTTTAGGTGGTCCTAAGTTTGTGGGTTAAAAGAAAAGAGAAGTACAACCATCATTGCTATGTGAATTATATAATTGAATAAATGTTTGATGCAATTAATTTTCAATGTTTAAAGGTATAAGATGGCCTCTGAATCCCATCAAGGTGCAGAGGAACGAGCTGCATCCTCACACAGTCAAGCAAGTGTGGGGAATCAGTAGCCATCGAAACCTTCTGCGGAATAAATTCCCTAGATCCCTAATTTTTGAGAAATATGCAGAAAGTTCTCAGGCAAATCGTAAGAGTTGCTCCTCCTATACAGCCTCCACCACCAGTGCCCAAAGATCTCCATTAGAGAGAATTAGTAAATTGGGAGCAGAAGATTTTAAAGCTTATGATATTGATAAGTCTTCAGTAGTAGAGTATTGGATGGAGAGGATTGTGAGAGTTTTTTTATTTTATGCATTGCACTGATGAGGAAAGATTGGAGTGTGTAGTTTCATTGTTACAGGAACAAACTTATGCCTGGTGGGATACAAAGCAGAAAGGTGTATCTACGGGTAGACTCACTTGGGCCATTTCCAAGATGAATTTAAAAAGAAATATATTAGTGAGACTAATTTAGAGGAGAAGCGTTGGGAGTTTTTGTATCTTAAGTAAAGGTAGTCATCTGTGTCTGAATATGAGAGGCAGTTTATTTGTCTCAGTAAATATTTTCCAGAGTTAGTTTCATCTGAGGAAGAGAAGTGTAAGCAGTTTGAACAGGGTTTGAACAGTCAGATTCGGGTGTATTTAGTTACTATAAGGATTAAAGAGTTTTTCACTCTGGTTAATGCTGCAGTTGCTGCATAAAATGAGATTAAACAAGAGCAGGGAAGAAGACAATAATTAAAGAAGGGATTTTCTAGTGAACAACAGCAAGGTGGCCAGAAAAGATAGAGAAATATTCAAGCTCAAACTCAGGGGTCTAGTAGAGAAAGTGGAGCTAGTTTTCAGAGGTCTAGAGGTGGTAGATTTGGAGTTGATATAGGCTCACCTTCAAGGGCTGTTACTACACCTTGTCAATATTGTGGTAAGGGTCGTGCAAGAGAAGATTGTTGGTATCAAAAAGGGACTTGTTTGAAATGTGGTTCTTAAGAGCATAAAATTAGAGATTGTCCAATGATAAAAGAACTAGAAGTTGTTGAAGGACAAAGTTTTGTACAGAGGTCTCAGTCAAGCCGTAGGATAGGTAGATGTGGTCAGAAATAGTGGATAGACCTCAAACTCGAGGTACTGCTCCAGCTAGGGCTTATGCCACTAAAGCAGTGGAGGACCAGGATGCTCCTGATGTCGTGGTTTGTAAATTTTCTTTACTTGGTCTTGATGCATATGCATTATTAGATCTTGGTTCTACACATTCTTATATATGTACAACTATAGCTTCAGGAAAGAAAATGTGTGTTGATAAACATGATTATGAGATAGAAGTTACTAACCCCTTAGGCTATAGTGTAAAGGTGAACAAAGTATATCAAAATTATCCAATTAGAGTTCATGATGTAGAACTTCCTGCTGATTTGATTGAACCTCCATTCCATGATTTTGATGTAATCATGGGAATAGATTGGTTGTCTTGACATCAAGCAGTTATGGACTATTGTAGTAAAGTTGTGACTTTTAAGATTTTGAATTATGGTGAAATTGTAGTTCTAGGAGAAAGATAATTTTACCCTTCTAGTTTGATTTCTGCAGCTAAAGCTAGAAGGTTGATTAGGAAGAGGTGTGAAGCTTACCTTGCTTATGTTAATGATATACGACATTCAAACAAGGCTTTGGGAGACATACCTACAGTGAGTGAGTTTTTGAATATTTTTTCGGAGGAATTACCTGAAGTACCACCAGAGAGGGAGGTAGAATTTGTTATTGATGTAGTTTCAAATACGGCACCAATTTCTATTCCACCTTATAGAAAGGCACCTCTGGAGTTAAAAGAGTTAAAAGTGCAACTTCAGAAATTACTTGATAAAGGCTTTATTAGACCTAGTGTATCACCCTGGGGTGCACTAGTTTTATTTGTGAAGAAGACGGATGGTACCTTATGATTGTGTATAGATTATTGGTAGTTGAATAAAGTGACTATTAAGAATAAGTACCCATTACCTAGGATTGATAACTTGTTTGATCAGTTGAAGGGGGTGGATATTTTCTCTAAGATTGATCTTAAATCATGTTATTATTAGATGAAAGTTAAAGAAGTAGATATTCCAAAGATAGCTTTCAGAACTCGATATGGACATTATAAATTTTTTGTTATGCCCTTTGCTTTAACTAATGCTCCAACAACTTTTATGGACTTGATGAATTGAGTCTTCAAACCCTATTTAGACCAGTTTGTAGCTATTTTCATTGATGACATGTTGGTTTATTCCAAAAATAAAGAGGAGCATGATAAGCATTTGAGAATTGTACTACAGACACTAAGGGAGAATCAATTGTATGTTAAACTATCAAAATGTGATTTTTGGTTGACAAAAGTGGCATTTCTAGGTCATGTAGTATCAGCTAATGGTATTCGTGTTGATTATAGTAAATTTGAGCCTATTTTGAATTGGCAACCACCAAAGAATATAATAAAAGTCCAGAGCTTCCTTGGGTTAGATGGTTACTATAGAAGATTTGTACAAGGGTTTTCAAAGATAGCACTTTCTTTAACTAAGCTCCTTGAAAATGAAACTAAATTTGAGTGGAATGCCCAGTGTCAAGCTAGTTTTGAACAATTGAAGGCTATATTGACTGAAGTGCCTGTATTGACACAACTAACTCCAGGTAAAGACTATGTGATTTATAGTGATGCTTCTCATCAGGGACTCGGTTGTGTATTGATGCAAGAGGGTAAGGTAATTTCTTATACTTCTAGGCAATTAAAATCTCATGAATTGAATTACCCTACACATGATTTGCAGTTAGCCGCTATTGTATTTGCTCTTAAGATATGGCAACATTACTTGTATGGTGAAAGGTGTTATATTTTCACTGACCATGAAAGTTTGAAATACTTGCCAACGCAAAAAGAACTAAACTTAAGGTAAAGGAGGTGGATGGAATTGATTAAAGATTATGATTGTATCATCGACTATTATCCTGGAAAAGCTAACATGGTAGTCGATGATTTAAGTCGAAAGACTTTAGCAGGTATGTTGTATATAGAATATTATAATACTATATGTATATATAAATTAAATAAACTAAATGATATAATGTATTATGTTAGTAGAATTGAGGGTTGAACCAACTATAAAGCAAAAAGTAATAAGAGCTTAGAAATAAAATCAAAAGTTATTAGAAATGTTGAAACAAGTGCATGAAGGTGAAAAGCCAAATTATGTTGTGTTAGAAGATAGTGGATTGTATTATAGAGGTCAATTGTGTGTACCTGATGTGAAAGAATTAAAAGAGTGTATACTTGATGAAGCTCAAACTACTAAGTATATTATACATCCCGGAAGCAATAAGATGTACCAGAATTTAAAGTCTCATTATTGGTGGTCTGGTATAAAGAGAGTATTACTGAATATATGACTTGGTGATTAGTATGTCAACAAGTCAAAGCAGAATATCAAGTTCCATCGGGTCTTTTGCAACCTATATCAATACAAGAATGGAACTGGGATAGAATCACCATGGATTTTGTGATTGGTCTTCCGAACACCCAAAAGAAGCATGATACAATTTGGGTAATTATTGATCGATTAACCAAATCAGCTCATTTCCTTCCCATTCGAGTTGAATATTCAATGGATAGACTTGTTGATTTGTATATTAATGAGATAGTCAGGCTTCATGGAGTGCCAATGTCTATTATTTTAGATCAAGACCCTCACTTTACTTCAAGATTTTGAAAAAGTTTTTAGAAACCATTGGGTACTCAACTTCATTTTAGTACTGCTTTTCATCCACAGACCGATGGTTAATCAAAAAGGGTGATACAAGTACTTAAAGATATGCTTAGAAGTTATGTAATTGATTTTGAAGGTAGCTGGGATAGATATCTGCCTTTAGTAGAATTTGCCTATAACAACAGTTATCAAACAAGTATTGTGATGACACCATATGAAGCACTCTGTGGAAGGAAGTGTAGAACTCCATAGTGTTGGGTGGAATTGAATGAGAGCAAACTTGTGGGAACTGATCTCATAAGGCAAACTAAAGACAAAGTGAAGCTTATAAAGGATCGATTACAAATAGCAACGGATAGAAAAAAAAAAATCATATACAGATTTGCAACGATGTGACGTTGAATATAGTGTGGGAGATAAGGTATTTTTAAAAGTATCACCATGAAAGAAGGTTCTTCGCTTTAGGAAGAAAGGTAAACTAAGTCCTAGGTTTATTGGACCATATGAAATACTTGAACGTATAGGTCTAGGAACTTATCGACTAGCTTTGCCTCCAGAACTGGCTAAGATTCATAATGTATTCCATGTGTCGATGCTTAGATGATATTGATCAAATCCTTCACATGTTATTCAAGCAGAGTCCATTGAAATTCAGCCAGATTCGAATTATGAAGAAGAACCAGTGGCTATCTTAGCTCATGAAGTAAAGGAGTTGCGTAATAAGCACATTTCGTTAGTGAAAGTGTTGTGGAGAAATCATTCAATAGAGGAAGTCACTTGGAAAAGTGAAGAGACAATGAGACAGAAATACCCTCAATTATTTCAAGCATCCATAATAGGTAAATTTTGAGTACAAAATTTCTTTAGTGGGGAGAATTATAATGTTTAAAATTTTAAATAGTGAACTTTTTAATTAATATTGATAATTGATAGTGAATAGTGATAAAGTGACTTCGATAAATGATGTAAATAGTATATCATAAAATTTACAGAAGAAATTATTTTTTAAAGTTTTACGGGACTAAAAATCGAATTATAATCAAAGGATAAGAAAGAGGGTGCACCATAGTTAAAATGAGATTGGCCACACTAGATTGAACTTATTATATATAAACATGTGTGTGTGCAAAAGTTTATTTTCTCTTCTTTCACCTTCATCCACGCCAATCACCACCACTTCTACCATCTTTCTCATTTTCTTCATCTTTCTTTCTTCAAATCAAATAAAAATCAAGAGTATATCATATATAATTATAAGTTTTAGAAGAATAAGTTCGAAAAGGTGAGATTATCAATAAGTGATCAAAGAAAAAGAGGGAAAAGAGAGAAGAAGAAGGATTTAGAAAGATGTATGTGATTATGTATTTTTAATTTGCAAATATTTAAATTTCTATAAATTTTAATGTTTGAATTGGCTAATTGAGTCATCTAAAATGAATTATTACTAAAAGTATTGGTAAAATGGATTGATGAGTGAAAATGAGTTAAAGGAACTTATAAGTGATGAGTATGATTCTTAATTCAATCATTATAAGAAATGAGTGGTTTGATGTTATTTTTAGCCATGAGTGATGGTTAAAGATTTATTAATTGATATTTGAGTAAATTATTTGATATAAACTCTTTTTATGTCAAAAAATTAGTTTTTGATTCATTTTTATCATAGATCTTAAATATATTGTGTTTAAGTGGTTGAGTGTGCGAAATAAATAATTTTTGCCTGGCATGGCCATGTCACTGAGCATGTCGACGATGCTTTTTTCAACGTTGATGCCAAGGCCAGTGACATGGCCATGTCTCTTTGCATGTCGTAGCTACTGTAATGCAAGATTAATGACACGGGCAGTGACACTCCCATGTCATTGGACATGTCAAAGCTTTTGTAAGATGGGCAAATGATATGGTCATTGACACACCCATGTCATTGGGCATGTCACTTGAAGAATTTGCCCAAAATAGCTCTTTTCCTTGTCTTTCATCTGTGATTCTGGCCTAAATGACTATAAGATCTCAAAGTGTAAAAGATTTTTCATATCAACCCTAATAAGCAGTGTAATAAATTTTAAATATATGATAAATATGTGTAATACCAAGTGTTGATCAAAGAATTGTTCCATTGAAGTGATATACATAATTCAATATTAATTAAAACTAATGAATTGCCCAAAGTGAGTGTCTGTATACTCATTCAATAAAATCTGTATACTCCAGCTTAGTTAGTGTCTAAAAAGAAGGAGATCAAAGAAAAAGCTACAAAGAAAAGCAACCAAAGAAAAGTATCCATTGAATATACCATGAATTTGTCTTGAAGGATTTGCGTTTGGTGAACAAAATTAAATTTTAGCTTTATAATAGCCAATACCCTTTGAGCCCATTACAAACCTTAAAAGCCCTCTTGATCTTCCTTGAATTGATAGGACAAATAGAAAAAATCTAATAAGTGTGCATATGAGACAATCGAGATTCTAGTAAAAACATAGGATTCTTAATAAGAAGTGGGGAGTATGTGTCTATCCGAACTGCAACTGTAATATCTCACCGACACTATGTAATTAGTCTGTGTTAAACCTTAATGGTGATTAAAGCCCTAAAAGAAATTAAAATAAAGAACAAGCCAAAATTTGCATTAAGGGTAATAAATTAGAATTTGAAATAAGGGATTTGAAATTTAAGGGAAAATGTATATATATAAAAATATATACATAATAATAGTGAATAGTAATTAACAAATTCAATAATAATAATAATATTGAAACTAATAATAGGAAGAGTAACGTAGTCAATTGAGACAAAATCAATTGGTAACAAATTAAAAAGATAAAAATTATAAAAAGTGATTTGGTCAAGGGTTAAATTAATACAAGCATGTGGAGGTCAAAGTTAAAAATTGAGAGAGGGTTTGCTAGAATAAGGTATAGAAGAAATTACATCATATACTATATTTTTATTTTTATTTTCAGTTTTATTATCTTTAATTTTTTTTTCCGCTTTTTCACTTTTATTTTTTCAATTTTAACCTTTGTCATATTTGTTTTTTTTATATAAAAATATGTTGCCGTTGTTGGACTTATGTTGAATGTGATGTATTTGTTCTCTGGAAAATAAGTATTTGTGGACTTATGTTATTAATGAAACTTTTTTTCTTTTTGTTTTTTTTTTATTTTCAAATTTTTATATATGTAAATATTTTTTATTTTTAATATAATTATATTATTATAGAAATATAATATATTATTATTATAGAGTTTACTATTATTATTTTTTTATTATTATAGAATATATTGTTATTATAGAGTATATTATTATTTTATTTAATTTTTTTTTAGAAATAGTTTATTTAAATTATTTAAATAAATTTCTTTTAAAATATATTTAAAAATAAATTTATAAAATTTTTTATTATTCTTATTGATCATTTTATTAATTTAATTATTATGTTTTGATTTTGTTTTTGGATTTCACTATAATGATTGAAAATTTTTTTGTTCTTCTAATATAACATACTCCACATGTTTGATAAAATATTTTAAAGAAATAATTTTTTTTACAATTTTTCAGTTTCCATTATATGTCGGTATATATTGATATATGTTTGTATATATTGGTATATATTGATAAATGAGGGTATATGTTATATATTTTTAGTAGTATGTGATGGTATATTTGATATAGCTTGGTATATATTTGTATATGTTGATTTTCAAAAGAATAAGAGTATAAAGTGATATATACTTAGTTATATGCCGGTATATGTTACATATAACAATATATACATGTTAAATTTCAAAAGAATTAAAGTATAAAAGTGATGTATGTTTAGCTTATATGTTAGTATATGTTGCAAAAGAATAATAGAACATGTTACATATATATGGATATATGTTATATATACTTTAACTAAAGAATAATAGCATATGTGAGTATATATCGTTATATGTTACATATATTTATAGGTATATATGAGTATATGTTACATATACTTTAATTAAACAATGGTATATATAAATATATATATATAGGTATATTCTACATGTACTTTAACTGAAGAATGATATATGTGGGTATATATTATATACACTTTAACTGAAGAATGGTATATGTGGATATATATTACATATATTTAACTAAAGAATGATTTTTGTAGGTATATGTGGGTATATATTATATACTTTAACTAAATAATGGTATATGTAGATATGTACAGGTATATGTTACATATATGATAAATGCATATTGTATACACAATTAGGATAATATTTGTATTAGTTTTCATTAGTTTTCTTTAGTTTTTGTTAGTTTTGTCTTATTTTTCATTTGGTTTTGGTTATTTTGGTTATTTATTCTTATTTTATGTTTTTTAGATGAATTTTGAAAAATACAACAAGAATCGAGTGAAAGCACAAAAATGGTGCAGATGCACATGAGCAAACACATGGGCATGCAGATGGTCATGCATGTAGCTGGCAGAGTTTTTCTAATGCAAATTTTTGAAGGGCATAAAGGTGCATGGGCAAACGCATGATCATACACTCGCTCATGCACGAAAATTACCTCAAATATTGGGATTTTAGTTTTCTTAATTCACTAGAATTTCTTTTTATTTCTTTCCTATTTTATTTAGAACTCTAAAAAAATAAGAAGTTTTCTTATTGTAACCTAGAGAAAGTAGGAAAAGGGGAGTTTTAAAAGAAGAGAAACACATTTTGAAAGAGTGGGTTTTTTTTTACGCAAATTTAGAGTTGGTTTTCATTCAAAATGGTAGAGTTCTTTTTTTTCTTTCTCCTTGAAGATAAAATCTCTATTGGATGAGAGGTTCAAGCTCAAGCCAAAGACAACTATCAAGAGTTTGCTTATTCTCATCATGTTTATTTTTAATTTCAACTTTATTTTTAGATTTTATTATGGAGTAATTACTTTTTGTTAGGAGAAACATGAACCATAAGCTTTGAATGGATATTGATTTGGGTTAATTAAATTTGAGTTGATTTATACAAATTTCTTATTCCTAATGCTTGTATGTAATATTTCATTGATTGAATTCCTTGATGATGTGTCGGATAGAGAAGTTAGGATTTTTATTCAATAGGATTCAAATGCTTGATTTATATAGGTGATTTTGTATAACAATTTGATTAAGGATTTGTTCAAATAGATAATCTAATATTAGTATGTGACACCATTCGTATTCCTAAATAAGATCGAATAACCGGATTTGATCACATACAAATTAATGTTGAAGAGTCTGAATAAGAGTTTGATGTTAATTTGAAAAGCTATATCTTTGAACAAGATTAGCTAAATATAACTTGCCAATCTTAACTCAATTTTTTAATCAATTTTGATATCTATGCAAGTTTAGGGGGATTGTGAACTCTAACATATTTTATTGATTTATTTATTTTTAATTCACTACATATATTAAATTTTCAACAAGCTAATTTACTTTTAAATTTTTATTCAATTCTTATTTATTTAAATATTGTTCTCAAATAATAGTAACACAGTATAATAATTGACTGTTAAAATTTGATTTTCATGTGATAATATTCGGATTCACAAATTATATTACTGATATGACTACTTGCTAGAGTTAACTAGGATGCATAAATATACTTTAACTGAAGAATGGTATTTGTAGGTGAATGTGGATATATATTACATATATTTTAACTAAAAAATGGTATATGTGGATATATGTAGGCATACGTTGCATATACCTTAACTGAAGAATAGTTTTTGTAGATTTATGTGAGTTACATATGCTTTAACTAAAGAATGATATATGTGGATATATGTCGGTATATGCTACATATACTTTAACTGAAGAATAATAATATATATGAGTATATGTCAGCATATAATTATTTTTATTTTTTTTTATTTATATTTGGATATATGTTACATATAACTAGATATATGTAGGTATATGTTGCAAAAGAATAATAATATATGTTACATTTATGTGAATATATGTAGGTATATATTGGTATATGTTGGTATATATCAACATATGTTACATATAATTTAACTAAAGATTAACAGTATATGTGTGCATATGTTGATATATATTACATATAAAATGGTATTTTTTTATAATTTGTAGGCTTTGTATGTTTTGAAAGTCCAAATCTAACTTATTTTTGAAAAATAAAACTCTTGTGTAAAAGTATTTTTATAGATTTTTTATAGTATTTTTGAAAGCAAACTTTTTTTTGAAATTATTTTTGCAATTTCTCAAAAAAATTATTTAGGCAGTCTCAAGATGAGCCCAAACAGATCTAGATGTATGGCCACCATTGGCCCCATTATATAAAATATGGAAAAACATTATTGTAAACTCGTTATAATAATTAAGCTAAAAAAAACTCTTTATTATAACAAATAATATAATATGGAAAACCTAGTATAAATAAACCCATTATTAATATAAAAAAAAACTTTTTATTTGCATTTTGTAACATTTTGCTAGAAATTTTATTGGATTTATTTTATTGGAAGTTTTGCCAAAATTTAGATAATTTTGGTTAATTTAGAATGTGATTTAAATATTAACTATAATAATTATGTTTATGATTAACTATGCATCAGTGCTAAAAAAAAATTTTAATCTTGAAATAATTCTAATTCTAATTATACTATATGTTGGTATAGAAAATATGTATAAATATATTGGAATTTTAATATTTAAATTGCAGCCCAAAATTGTCAAACTCAGATATATTGCAATTTTAATATTTAAAATGCAACACAAGATGCATGGTCAAACTCAAATATATATTATTTTGTGATTTCTACGTACACAAATGCCACACCCCGTTTTTTTGTAAATATAAAATTGAAGTGCCGTAAATGTGAAAATATTTTTTTTGTGTAGTATATTTGAAAACTGAATTTGTTTTTGAGTTAATTATGTAAAAAGCCCTGAGGTATAAGAGTTTTAACCCAAAGAATGTGACACCTAGTAATGTTTTAATACACAAACCTATCCTATTAATTTTGTTAGGATGGTAACTGCATGGGGTAATTGAAAACATTAACTTACAACCTTCTTATACAATGGTCAAATTGTGGCAATTGGAAGTTGGAAATTCCGCCACAATGAAAGGCAACTGTCACCGAGAGTCAAGGGCCTGCTTAGTGGCCATTAAAGTGTCAAAAACTTAGTGATACCATCAGTCAAAAACCAACTTATGGAGTATAAGTTGAGCTGAGAATTTCTTCCCTTCATTATAGCTAGACCGAGAGACAGAAAACTAAAGAACCTGCCCAGCAAACACTAAACTCCATAGCACCTGCGTTGCTAGTTAAAAACTGAGATTTGTAGGAAAATTTAGCAGCCAAAAGTGGCAAAGAGATAAGGTAGATTTTGAGTTCTTTTGTACTGAGACAATACACTGTTTTAGACAAGTTTGCAGGAGTTGAGAATTTTGGAAATTTTCGACAAGCACTGGAGGAAGGAAAGAAAGCTAAGCTAAGTCGGTGAGTACTCTAAACCAAGCTTTAAATATCCATTGAATCCTTAAATCATGTTGTGTAGGCTGTAAGTACAAGAAATATATAAATCAGTAGCTATGACATGTATAAGCTGAAAATCTTAAAATAAATGAGTTGAAAATTTATAAACATTGATACTAAAAATTTAAAAAGAGTTGTATTTAAACATTTATGCAGTAGAATTTAAGTAAAACCTTGATTAGAAATCAAGAAAAGAAAATTTAAAGAAGTGAACATGTTTCCTGCAAACTTAAGACTTTCTAAATTAAACTAACAATTCGAATGAACCAAGTGAAGCAATTTGTATTTTAAAGTTCTATACAGTATTGGAAGAAGGAGGGTTGAAGTGGATGCATAACTAACCAAATCATGGAATAGAGGTCCAATGCTTTTGAAAAATTTTTATTTCATTAAAAAATAAGAAAAAAATGGGCATCACAGCTATACATTTAGCATATTGCTTGTGGACAAGAAACTCTTGAGTTTGGGGGAGTTTATTGTATCCATTTTCATCTATAATATCAAAAAAAAATATTAACTCTGTGTTTTCTCCATTTTATAGAGCTTAATTGTGTAAAATCTTTTTCTTTATAGTTAGCTTGGAAAAATATCAAGAATATGTGAAAATGAGTAGAAGGAATAAAGATCCAGTAGGAAAAATTAGTAGCACATGCATGTTCATGTCCAAGGGCACGAGAGAAGAAGCAGACTGTTCGAAGAACTAAAGGAAGTCAAGAAGCAGAAGTAACAACACGGGCGTGCAGAACTCCCATGGGCATGCTCGTGCATAATATTTCTCTTTTGTCTAAAAAAGAAGGAAATGGATGTAGAGAGTCATAATTTGGCACAGCCATGTAAGCATAATTATGCAAGCCGTGCATATTAGCACGCTGGAAGTCGTAAAATTTCAAAGGAAATCTCCATGAAATCCTAATGTGATCTTAAGGAGAGGCTATACATACTATAAAAGGGACGTAGTCAACTTCGGGGAGCATCTTGATATCTTTGGACCTTAATGAGAAGAAGGAAGTGACAATTAGGGAAAGGAGAGATCTCAACTTGGTTTTCAAGCTCCATTCAATCCTAAAGTCCATATTTCAGATTTTGTTTTAGAGGATAATTCTTCTTGTTGAAAGTTTTAGTTTCTTTTCTTTCAATTCTTTGATTAGTTATTGATGAATTCTTTTATTGATTCCTTTAGAATAATTTCTTTCTTGTTTGATTATAATATGAGTAACTAAATCTCTTACTGTGATTAGGTGGATTTAGTTGACTTATTCTATAAGGATTTAATAAAGTTCTTTTAAATTATTTTTTTGTTAATTGATTTATTATTCTTGTGCTTAAGGCTAGTAATCAACTAGCCATTGATTACTTGATATCTTGTATTGTGCAAACAATGAGAGTTGAGGCACAATATAGAAGTTATAAATAATAACCTTAAAGAGTTGAACTTAGAGATAAGAATACTTTCTAGGGAATAGCTAAAAAGCCTTCTATTGATATTATTGAGTTTTATTTACTTCTAATCTCACAAAGGTGGGGAATTAGGTTAGGCACGATTATTAAGTCTTATTACTAGAGAAAGAGTTGGACTAAAATTTAAAGGGAGTTTAATCATTAATCAACTAGATTGAACTAATTGAATGAAATAAGATTCATGGGATAATCAACTTGATGAAACCTAATCCTATACTTTTATTAATCATTAGTACTAGAATTTAATTGTTATTGTCAAAAGGGAGAAGGTACAAGAAAGCCCTCTAAGTTTCCACATGTGCACAAATACAAGCTTAATTTTTATTTTGGCTCGAATAGACTCAGAAGGATAGAAAAAGCTGTCATTTGGGCCCTATTTTAATCGGAAGACTAACACTCCGATGAAGACATCATCTACAACATTAAAAACCTTTAAAATAATAATTTTTTAAGAATAATTTATTAATTACCCACCTAACAAATTTCTTAAAAACTAAGTACTAGGATCAAATTTTGTCGACGATGGAGCGACGCTGCTATGCATATCAAAACCAGGAATGAGCTTGCGACAATCAATATTGGTAGTGATGATCTTCTCCTCATGCACGACTAAAATCCTTTAGTTCATGATGATATTCCCAAGTCTTGAATGTTGTTTGCTGTGGTGATGGTGAGAGTCCACTAGCTTGAGCTTTAGCACCGATGATGATGGCGTGGATGTTATTGTAATATAAGTTTACCCAATTGTCCAAAGCTCCATCAAATTGAATTTTTAAGTTGAAGTTTGTGTGTGTTTGTATGTATGTTTAATTTTTTATGCTTTGAAGATTTTGAATTTTTTTATTATTTAAAAATTTACATTTTTAAAAAAAATTTAAAGTTTTATTATTTAAATATAAAAAATAATCTATTTTTTACTTTAACAAAAATTTAAAATTCTATTAATATTAAGTAGGACAAATACTAAATTTATTTTGAATTAATATTTTAAGTTGCTTGTTTAATTAAAACTTAATTTAGAGGGAAGGAGATTTGCTAGGTGGGTAATTAATAAAATATTCTTAAAATTTATTATTTTAAGGGGTTTTTAACAATGCATATAACGGCTTCAATGGGGGTATATTACTTACTCACATTATATTACTTGATTAGGCACTGTGCACTTATAGTAATTAGGCATAGTCTTAACAGTTGGTGTTATAATTTTTCCCTTTTTTAGAATCAAATATAGTAGGCTTATATCTTAATGTAATTTTATATTTTCTAGATTTGATGTAGTGGGCTTCCTCATATAATTATCTTTTTTATATAATTCTTTTGGGATTGTATTGGACATATGATTCTACTTTGGTGGATGCCTTTATTTTATTTTGTATTCATGACATAAATGAATATTTTAATTCTTTATGAATAAAGTATATTTCAATTGGCCTCCTTTTGCATTCTCTTCTTACGCTTGTTTAAAGCATAATACTTCCAAAAACAACAACAACAACAACAACAAAAACAAAGCCTTAATCTCAAGTCAATTGGAGTCGGCTATATGGATTCTTCTTTTTCACTCAATATGATTTAAGGTTATCTCTTTTGATAGATGTAACATCATAAGATCATTTTAAACCACCTTTGACCAAGTCAGTTTAGGCTTACCTCTGCTTTTCTTAGTTATATCTACTCTAACTTGTTCGGTTTTTCTAACTGGCGCATCGCTAGGTCTTCGTTTTACATGGCCAAACCACCTCAATCTATACTCTCTTATCTTATCCTCAATAGGTGCTACCCCCACTTTTTCTCTAATGCACTCATTGCGGATTCTATCCATCTTAGTATGACCACACATCCATCTTATCATTCTCTTTTCCGCAACATGCATTTTACTCATGTGTTGTCATTTTACTGCCCAGCACTCACTACCATACATCATAGCAGGCCGTATTACAGTGCGGTAAAATTTTTCTTTTAATTTAATTCGCATCTTTCGATCACATAGAACTCCTATATCACCCCTCCACTTCATCCAACAGCTTTAATCATATGATTTACATCTTCTTCACAACCCCCATCTTCTTGAAGAATTGAGCCAAGGTATCTAAAATAAGTACTATAAGGCACTGTTATTCCATCTAAAATAATTTTGCCTCTTTCTCTATTCTCGCTATTAAATCTACAATGCATATACTCAGTCTTAGTCTTACTTAGCTTAAAACCCTTAGATTCTAAAGTGTTTCTCCATAACTCTAACTTTTGATTTACCCCTGCTTGAGTCTCATCTATTAATACAATATCATCTGCAAATATCATACACCAAGGTATGTCATCATGTATATGTCTTGTTAGCTCATCCATGACCAAGGCGAAAAGATAAGGGCTCAAAGCTGAACCCTAGTGTAATCCAATAGAAACGAAAAAATTCTTAGTACCTCCTCCCACGGTGCGGACACTGGTAGTAGCTCTCTCATACATAATGCTTAAATTTGAAAAGGAGACCGACTTTAATGGACCGAATGCATAAGAATCCTAGAGCGACTTTTATCTTCCTCATGCATATCTAAAATTTTAAATTTTGTAAAGGATTAAAGATTCCTTAGAAATTGAAAAGCTACCCCCTTCTTTTACAATATTTTCAGATAGTAACTCTATTTTTTTTAGGCTTAGGCTTGTGATCCCTTCGATTATGAATCCAACGGTATGAAGGTTGTAAGCAACATTCCATTTGGAGTTTTGGGATGTGAAAGTCCTAATGAGCTCTCAATTAGACATATTCCTAAATTTAAAAAAAAAAAGTCCTATTAAACGTGCCAGAATGCTATTAATCTTATTTAGATCTAGTCATATTAATTAGGGCTAATTCTTTATTAAAGGAGCCCTTTGTTTCAATACTTGCCAATATTGGGTTTATAGGGTTCTTTATGATAAAATAACCTAATCTAAGGTGTATTGAAGTCAAGCATGGTTTGTTGTCAATTGTCAATTAAAATATATATGAGGAAAAATTAACCTAACTTTCAAGTATATAGGCATCTGACGCTGTCAACTTCCATTCACAGAGAATGATACATATGCTTCAAGAAATTGTCAATCAAAGGTTGGATATTTAAGTCATAGTTGTCAATCTACGCATGATCACACAATTTTTGAAGCAGAAAATTTTTTCGTTGAATGGGTGATAAAAATAAACAAAGCGATTATTAGACTATTTTTTGGGATTCATAAGAATATTTTTGTAATTGCAAGCTTAAAAATCTAATTATTCATAGACTTATTAGAATTACACTCTAAATAGGGCTTATTATATGCAACTAGACCTATATGAAATAGAGGAAATTATATGGTTTACCACTATTTTATTTTTCACTTTTCATTCTTACTATTGTTGGTTTTTTACCTTAATTTTTTTCAGTTATATTTTTAGTTCGAGTTTTTTTTTTTTTTCATTTTTATACTTATGTTTACTTTTTCCGTCACAGTGTTTATATTTTTACACATATCTTTAAGTTTTTCTCTCTCATTTTAATAATCTATTTCTACATTTTATTTTCTCCTTATTCATTTTTCTTCTAAAATTCCATTGCTTTTTTATCTTATATTCTTCCGTTGTGATTTTGTTTTATTTCTTTCATTTTCTTTCTTTTTAAGATTTTTGTGGTTTTGTTTCAAATAGAAATAGATCGTTCCATTTCTAAATCATCCTATTTTTGGTCTTCAATACCGTCTTGAATTAGAAACCGAATTTACTTTTGGTTTTAAAATAAAAACAGAATTGTTGTTTCAAGTCCATTTCAAATTAGAAACGGAATTTTTTCCACTTTAAATTGATTAGAATCAAGGTTTTTAAAAACGGAATTTTTCCGTATCAAATTCGTTTGAATATTAGTTTAGAAACAGATTTTTTTTTTAATTTAGAAACGAAGTTTTTAGTTTCTAAACTGTTATTATTTTATAGTGATTAAAAATATATAAAGATTGAAAAATAATATTTATGCAATATCTACATCGAATATATATAGCATCTATATGTTAATTAAAAGCATTAAATAGTTAAAATACAATATATACATAATATTAATAAAATATTTACACTATAATTAAGATCATATATATTATATTTAAGAATATATAAAGGCTATAATTCAGCATATACACAATATTTACACTATACTTAAAAACATTAAAAGACTAGAATATAATATTTACGCAATATTTATACTACAATTAACAACATATAAAGGGTGTGACATTTACATGATATCTATACTATACTTAAGAATATATAAAGGATGAGATACAATTTATATGTATTATTTGTTCAATATCTATACGTCAATTAGAAAATATAAAGGTTATAACTCAATATTTATGTAAGATCTATGCTGAAATTCAATATATATATATATATATAATATCTATGCAACATTTATATAATATTTACACAATATACATATTATATATATATTATATAATTTTACACCTTATTCGGTTATTTTTTTTATCTTATATTTTAGATTTTAACACATACTCAATATTTAAAACATATTAAAAATATTTTTAAACTTTATATACTTTAAGTTTTTATATTTAATATATACACAATTTCTATACTTTTTTGTTGTTGATTTATTTAACAAGCAAAATATATAAAAATATATTAGTATAAATTATTAAATTTTTTTAAAACATTTTACATATTATATACATAAAAAATAAAAAATAAAACACATTAATTTCTTTATGCATATGTCATGTAGATATTATATATATTTAATAGATTTTGTAGATATTTGGTAGATGTTATGTATATGTTATATTTTTATTTTTGTATGTTGTATGTATTTATAGATGTTGTGTGTATAATGCAAGAATATAAAATCAAAAAATTAGTTAAAAAATATTTAAAAAATTTTATAGATGTTTAATAGATATTTGGTAAATTTTTAGGAGATATTTGATAAATGTTTGGTAGATGTTAAATGGATGTTTAATGTATGTTATATATATATTATTATTTGTTGTTTGTATATTTTTATATATATTATATATATAAGCTGGGGTAGCTCAGCTGGTCACCTGTTGTTACTCTCAATTGAAAGGGCAGGGGTTCGATCCCCATAAAAATGTATTTCGGAGGTCGAGCTTTTGAAAAAAAAAATATATATTATATGTATATTGATAATATAATATCAAAAAAATTATTTACAAATAAATGAATGTAAAAGTAAAGAAAATAAAAAATAAAAAAAATCTTTAAAAAGCAATTTTGAAAAAAAAAAAAAAAAAGCAGGTGCACATGTAGTTTTGGAAAGAAAAAAGTCATTGGCCGTATATGTGAAAAGAAGGAAACCAAAGAGATGGATACCGTAATTTTCTAAAAAGAAATGTTTTTTTAGTTAGCTTTTTTTAGAAATTTACACTGTACATGATAAAATTTAATTTTTTTTCTCTCACCGTCCATACAATATTTATATAATATTTAATAATTTTTATAATATTTAATATGCAGAACTTAAATAACAAAAATATAACATATACACAACATCTATAACACATTTATAATATCTATAATGCATCTACAATATATGTACAATACATCTACTACACATCAACATAACGAAATTATATATTTTTTTATATGTATAATATGTAAATTTTGTTTAAAAATAAATTTAATAATTTTTATTAATATATTTTTATATATTTTACTTTTTTATTTTTTGTGAGTGCTATTTAATTTTTATAATTAAAATTAAAATTTTGTTTTCATAAAAAAATTATAATTTTTATATGATGAAAAATAATTTAAAATTATTATAATATTTTTATTTAATAGTAAAGTCAGAAAAAAAAAGATGAAAATTGAAGTAAAATATTAATTATAGAGAGAAAAGAGGTATTTTTTTTAAAAAAATTATTTTAGTAAAAAATGAGGTATTTTTAAAATTTTATTCAACTTTTTATAAAAGTGTAAATACTTTTAACTTTTATAATTTTTTTGAAATGAAAGTTATTTTTTTAGATGATTATGTAAATGTTACTATTTTTTTATGAAAAAAAAATTGGGCTCTTTATAAAAATATCAAAATAAAAATTTTAAATTTATCATATTTTTAAAAACATTTTTAGATTTATTAGAATTTATAATTTTTTATAAAAATATTATATTTAAATAATTTATTATATATTTATTACGAGTTTGTGAATTTATATAGTTTATTATGAATATATTATAAAATGATTAAAATATTTTTAAATTTTATAAAAAATGGTTGATGTGTAATTTTCACAAAAGAAGTGAGCCCACGTTAACAATATATCCACTATCTCAATTACCATGAAATCTTGTTTCCTTCTTAGATATGTCGAAGGCTAGTTGAGAAATTAGGTTTAGCTTGTTCCATTAAACATCATTATTTCAATTTAAGCTATTACAAATTCTACTTTTGTTGACCTAAAAAAAACAGCCTTCCCTCCCATAAAAAAGATTCTTTTAAAAAAAAATTATAAAGCAATTATGTGAATACTTTCAACATTACTTCTCTTTTTGCCAAAAAAAAAAAATTAAAAGTACTCTAAAAATTAAATTATTTTTAAAAATATCTATTTTTTCTTTTTCAAAAATATTCATTATTTAACTTTTAATTTCAAAATTACACATTTTCAAAAATATATTTTTAATATATATTTAGTATATTAATAATATATTCTATTTTTAAAGATATATATTAGTTACATATTTGATATATTAAAAGGTTATACTAAAAAAAATAGAGTATTTTTTAAAAATAATAAAATTAGTGGTAGTTAGTATAATTTTCTAAAAAAAAGAGAAATTTACATGACTACTCTAAAAACTAACTTTTATTATAAAAATACTATAAAAATTAAAAATATTTACACTTTTATAGAAAGTTTATGTAAAATTTTAAAAATATATCATTTATTAATAAAGAAAAGTTTTTTTTTTAAATACTTCTTCCCTAACTACAATCAATATTTTACTTCAAAATTTTATTTTTTTAAAATTTTAATATTAAAATAAAAAAATTCTAATAAAATAATAAAAATTAATATTTTAAATTATTTTTAATCATATAAAAATCATAATTTTTTATAAAAAAAAAGGGGAAAATTTTAATTTGAATTATAAAAAATTAAAACGCTCAAAAAAAATAAAAATAAAATAAGACATACAAAAACATATTAATAAAAATTATTAAATTTATTTTTAAATAAATTTTACATATTATACATATAAAAAAATATAAAATTTCATTATGTATATTTTATGTAGATATATTGTAGATATATCACAGATGTGTTATAGATATTGTGCGCATATTATATTTTTATTATTAAAATTGTATATATTTTAAGTATAAATTATTGAATATTGTGTGAATTTTATATAAATATTGTGTGAATATTTTGAGAATAAAAAATTAAATAAATTAAATTAAATAAATATTAAAAATATTATGTATATTATTGTAGATTTATTGATGATATATTGTTAATGTGTTTTAGATATATTGTAGATGTTGTAGATGTATTTTATATTATTGATGGTATGGTACGTATATGTTATGTATATATTATATATATTTATTTTTTTATATGTATCTTAAAAATATGATAAAAAAATTCATAAAAATATAAATAAAATTAAATACAAAAAAAATTAAATAAAAGATTACAAAAAGAAAAAAAAACTGTGAAAAACGTAAATATATAAATAAATTTTGCGTGTTGTATACAGTGAAAAAATGACAAAGTTTGAGCGTGTACGATATAAATTTCTAAAAAAAATATATATATATCTTTTGGACCTTTCACTTTTGTTCTAAAGCAAAAGAAAAGAGTCTCACCAACGTTACGCTTGTTGTGCTTTTTCTGAACAACCATCAAAGTTGGTTAAGAAAAGCAATCCACACCATTGCCCTAAAATAAGGCAATACTCACAATCACTCACATATTCAATATTTCTTTTATTTATTCATATATATATATATATATTTAGAAGATATTAGTCCCTCCATTTTTTTATTCCTTATCATATACATTTAATATTCAATTATTTTATACATCTTTATAAAATTAATTCAATTTATATACAATTGTTTTTTTATAAAAGCTATATAATATTTTTTTAATTCTTATATAATTATCTAAAATGATAAATAAAAGAAAACGAAAAAAGTAACATATTCCAAATTATTAAATACTAATTAATTTTCATTTAATAATTTAAAACAGAGCAAATATTCACTTTTTTATTTTTGTAATTTTTTTTCTTTTATTAATATTTTGGGAATTTTTAAATATATATATATAACTATAAACTTTTGTACATTTATTCCCTTAATTTTTATTTTTAATTATATTTATTCTTTTAGTTTTTTTTTAATTTTTACCCTTTTGACTTTAATAATTTTTGTACTGACTGTATAACTATATAATTTTTTTTAAATTTTAGGACCGTCTAATTATAAAATTTTTTAATTTTATCTATAAATTTTATTTTTTATTTTACATTTTTCCTCCAAAATATTATTTTTTATTTTTAAAATTCCTGGATGGGCCACTATCATTAATGTAAACAAAAGAGATTTACAAATCTACCTTAAAAATAAGTTTCTTTAAAAAAATACTATACCTTTAAAAAATTTTAAAAAATACTAAAATCAATATTTTCTTTTTTTAAAATACCTCTTTTCTTACTACAAACAATATTTTACTTTAATTTTTATTTTTTAAATTTTACTATTAAATAAATATATTATAATAAAATAATATAAAACTATATTTTAAATTATATTTTCAACTAATATTGTATATTAATTCTTTATTAAGAAAAATTTTTAATTTTGATAACAAATAAGAAATAATACTCATAAAAATAACATAAAATGACTAAAAATATAAAAATATATTAATAAATTTATTAAATTTATTTTTAAATAAATTTTATATATTATATGCTTTAAAAAATTTTGAAAAAAAATATTAATTTTATTGTGTATATATTATGCAGATGTATAATGATATTATAGATGTTTTATAGATGGTATGTCTATTTATGTATTTATCCTTTATGTTATATATATGTTGTGTGTAAGTTATATATATATAATTAAAAAAATAAAGTTATAAATATTAAATAAACTGTGTAAATATTATGTAGATGTTGCGTGTATATTTGCTATATATTATGTATATGTCTATTTTTATTGTGTGTGTATTTTATATATACTGTGTGTATATTTATATTTTTATGAGAATATTAAGAATATGACAATAAAAAAATATTTATGAATAAAAAATATAAAAAAATTCAAAAATCAAAAATCAAAAAATAAAACTGAAAAAAATCCAAAAACACCATTATTTAGGTAAAAATGAAATAAAAAAGGCAAAAGCGGTAAGAATGATTAAAAAAATAGAGAGAGACCATATATTTGAAAAGTGCGAAAGAACATAAACAGTGTAATTTCCTCTAAATAAAATAAAATCTCAACCAATCATTTTTGCTATTGAAAGTTACAAAGTAGGTGGCTCTAGAAATCCAACCAAATTCCCATGCCTTGTGCCCAAGAGGCATATATGGTTTTGGCCACAATAAGTCATGGCTCTCCTTTGAATTCAACCATCCTCTTTTCTGTTTTTTTTTTCCTATCTTTTTATCCCATTCATTAAAGGGATATTAACCCTAAAAATTTAATAAGAATAAAATAAATTACACCCATCATCTCTTACAAATTTACTAAGACATGCTTTTCATTATCAATTTGTGACATTAAGCTGATGTGAGTTTAATTTTGAGAAACTACAATGATATAAATTAAAAATGAAAATAACAACGTATAGTAGTGTATTTGTGAGACAGTGCAAGTTATTTAATGAAAATATAATCAATATAATATAAAGTCAATTCACTTATTAAAAAAGAGAATCAATTAACTTGTTATTTTTTTTTGCCAATAATTATTTTTATTTTAGTACATCATAAAATGCAAAAATCAAACAGTTATGTGTCCCCTTTCATGGCTTGAGATTTATGAGTTTTTTCAAAGATGATATGAACAAAGGAAAAGAAGTTGGTTGATTTTGATTTGTTTCAATAAAAAAAAAACTTTGTTACTATCACATCACTATACAATCGGCAATAATTGCCAAATGCAATAATTTCTATTTGCTTTTGAAGCAATACATCTTTAAAGCATTGGTACTTAGTCACTTTCACTATTAGTCATAATTATTGGTTAATCTTTTTAAAGAATTTGGTAGCTTTGTTTTGACTTCTTATAACGCTTTGAATATGAATGCTCTAAAGATTTCAAAAGATTATTTGATTAGTTAGCATTTTTATATTATTAATTCCTCCTTAATTAAACTATCATTTTTTGCTATTTTTCTATGCATTTCAAGCCAATTTAGTATGAAGTTGACATTAAAACAAAATGTTGCTAATAACAGTTTCTTTTTCATTTTAAAAAATAAATTTTAATTGAAAGTAATTTATTTGGATTAAACTTAATCAATAAGAAATCATCAAAGAATTAATTTTATTAACCAACATTATATTCTTCCAACATTCTCTTCTTTTTTTCAAACAGCAAACAAGATAAATACAAATAATAAATTATATATATTTTTAATGTTGATCTGTAATTCTTCGTTTGACCATTAATTTTAATTAATAATCAAACTCATACCTTAACTGAAAATTGAACTTTATCTTTCATAATCAAAATATTTTAAATTAACCAACGAGTATTAGTCCAGATGGATGAGGATCCGGATTTCCTTAAGCAATATCCTTGTTCGATTTTTTGTCCTAGTGTTGTGTATGGAAAAAACGTCATTGGGAGGGTTACTTTAGCCTCTACATTACCCGAAATAGAATTAGTTCTAGACCGTTATACGGATAGGGATACCTGTGGTTTACCCCCAAAAAAATATTTTAAATTAAAATAATAGTCATACAAAATTTGTAAAAATAAATAAATAAATAAACTCATATGCTAATTAATGAACTATTGAATTAGACTTTATCAAAATTAAATTTGCAAAAATAAATAAATAAAATAAACTTATATATTGAACCTTGATATAAGAAAACTAATCAATGATTTAACTTATGATTTCACTCCTTAAAGGGCTTTTGGATTTCACTCTTCTTCTGGCAGTAGTAATTTATTGTGCATAGTTATACTTTTTTTTTTTGCATATGAAAGGAGGTACTACCTCAAATATTACATTACAATTTCACGATTATAAGAAACACCAATTAAATCATGCTGCAACAATCGTTTATTTTCATTTGAAGGATCATCCAAATTGTGAAGGCCTAAAAAAAAGTCCAAGACATCTGTAGCCATCCAATCAGTTATGTAGTTTGCTTCTTTATAGGCATAGTTGATTGCTACATGCCAGTCCATCTTTAATAAGTCTTGTATGCTCTTAATAGGGAAGCATTTGCATTATACAGAGAAGTTTTTTCCAGAATAAATTTTATAACATGCTTGCTATTAGCTTCCACTTCTAGTTTACAAATCCCTTTATTCCAAGCTAACAAGAGGCCTTGGTAAATGTCTCATAATTCTGCATTTGTAATAGAATATGTCCTGACATTCATTACAAATCCAATGACCTAAGCTCCACTGTGATCCCTAATTAAACCACCTACACTCACATTTTGTCTATTATTTCTGAGAGATCCATTAGAGTTCAATTTTCACTGACTCGTTGGGGGAGGGAACCAACCTATCATTTGGTTGATCTTGAAACTGGAGGGGGGGAAGGGGAGGGGGTGTACGTTAAAAGACTTCTCAATTGCATGAGCTATCATGTAGAACTCATGCACTCGACTATGTATATCCAATATGATGACATGCAAGCTTGGGGGGAGGGGGAGTGTACATTAAAGGACTTCTCAATTGCATGAGCTATGTAGAACTCATGCACTCGACTATGTATATCCAATATGATGACATGCAAGCTTGTTTCTTTTTTCTCCAATATAGCCAAGTTTCTATCATTCTAGATTCTCTAGCATGTCATACCAAAATAAAATAACCATATGTGATAAACATTTGCCACATTATGAAATAATATTATTTTTAATCCACTCATGGATATTATCTGACAAAAGGATCGGCCCAAGCCAATAGGGAGGATAGAACGCCATACCATTTTAGATTAAGGGCAGTCACGAACCGCATGTAGGGCATCTTCATAAACGTGTCCACATCTAGTACATCTGGAAGATGCTGATAGGTGGTGTCGTCTTCTTTCTTTGTTGGTTAGGATCTTGTTTTTCATAAGGAGCCAAAGAGAAATTTTAATGCGATAAGGGCCCACCCAATTCCAAACAAAATTCCACTAACTATTATGGTCATTCCATTGGTCTTCCATAATTAGCTCATAAGATAGTGAAATCTCCATTGTTTCAATGAATCCAAAAAGGCATGTCTGAAGTGTCATTTCTTGGAGGAAGAACAACAACAATATTGATAGAAAATTGGAAAGTAGGAATGGTGCGAAGTTTTGCCACTTCCAATTTCCATTTTCATCCATATACTTCAAAAACTTGCAGTTTATCTAGTTGGTTGGGATATGGTGAATGGCAAGGTCTTACAGTCTTATATCCTCGCCTATCCACTTATCTTGCCAAAACCTTATAGACTCACCATTGTTCATGCTCCAATGGATGCTTTAAAGGGTTACTTCCCATAAGTGGCTTATGTTTTTCTATAGATGTGATCCACAAGCTTTATAAATGGATTTGGGAATTATATTTTATGCCATTTTGTACTTTTTGCATGACTCTAACCCATAGCTTATTTATATTGATGAGACAGTTCCAAATTAGCTTAAGAATGAAAGCTTCATTCATTATAGAGATTTTTCTAACATTGAGGCCACCTTTTTCTCTTAGATTGCAGATTTCTTCTCAACTAACTAAACTGATCCTTCTTCTATCAATATTTGATCCCCATATAAAGCTTTGAAAACTTTGTATGATCTTGTTCCAAATCGAATTGGGGATGAAGGCTATCTGTATTGCAAAAGAAGGGAATGTAGTTAAAACATGATTCATTAGTGTTGTCCTTTCTACCATTGAGATTCTTGAGGCATCCTAACATGTTAACTATCTTGAGACTTTGTCTAGAAGGTACTTGTATGTCTGCTTATTAACTCTCCCATGTATGAAGGACATTCCTAGATATTTTCCTAGATTTTCAATAATTGTAACCCCTAAACGATTGCCAATGTGAGTAGCCCTCAGTTTTGGAGTGCTTTTTTATAAGAAGCCCTGGGTCTTAGCTAAATTTATGGATTGACCTGAGCTCTAACAAAATAAGTCAAGTACCTTCTTGATGTTGGATGCTTGATCAATTGTTGCCTCTTCAAATAGTAATATATCATTTGCAAAAAATAGGTGAGCAATAGGTGTCCCAGTCTTGCTTAAGCAAATGGGTTTCCAGGAGCCATTTTCCATAAAACTACAGATACCTTGGATTAACCTTTCCAACAGATAACAAAGATGTGAGGAGAGGTAGGTCACCTTGGCAAACTCCTCGTGTAGGTTTGAATGAGTTTGACGCCTCTCCATTCTAGAGGATTCTCATAGAAGCTGAGTGAATACCATCTAAGATCATATCACTAATATATTTGGGCAACCTAATGTCATCCAAAGTATCCTAAACAAATCCCAATTGCACTTTGTCATAAGCTTTTTCCAAATCTATTTTAATTACCATATACTGCTTCTTCCCTTTCCTATTATTTATGGAGTGGATGATCTCTTTTGCCATGATAATGTTGTTAGTAATATATCTCTTTGGAATAAAGCTTGCTTGGCATGGATTAATCAATTTAGGTATTAATATTTTTAGCCTCTCTATGATGATTTTTGTTATTATCTTGCAAAGGACATCACATAGGCTGATCGGCCTAAATGTGTATTCAGGATTTTCAATTTTTGGAACAAGAGTGCTGAGCATTTGATTTATCTCCGAGGGAAACTTTCTATCAAAAACTCCTTTTATGAAATTGCATATGGAACACCCATAATCAACCATTTCTTCTGGTAAAAGACAACTGGAATTCCATCGATACCTAGTGAGTTTAATGACCTCATTTTAAATAGGGCTTCTCGAATTTCCTCATCACTAATTTCCTTGCCCAACAAGGAAAGGTCCTTTAAGTTTAGGAGAGGAAAATGCCTCTTATAGAGTAAGAGGGATAACTAGCAAAGTCATAAGAATACAGTGAGCAAAAGTAATCAACAACCCATTTCTACAATTGTTCACCATCAGTACACCACTTACCATCTTGGCCTTTTAGCATTTCAATTTGAGCCTTTCTTTTCTTTTAAGCTACACTCTTGTGAAATAAGAATGAATTATTATCCCAAAATTGAAGCCATCCAACTCTAGAATTTTAAACCCAAAGAAGTTCTTCTTAAACTAAAACTTCCTCTAAAATTTCCTTCAACTCAATTTATATCTTCTCCAGTTTGGTTGAAGTATAACATGCCAAAGCTTTCTGGATACTAGTAAGATGGTTCAAGATATTTTTCTTCTTTTGAAAAATATTTCCAAATACTTGGCTGCTCCATATCTTTGCCTCTATAGAGAAGTTTTGGATGGAATTTAGACAATGGTCATTTGTTCCCTAAGCCTCAAGAAGCATATAATCAAAGTCCTTATGAAGGAGACAAGGTGTTTAAAATCTGAAAGTGTTGGTATTCCCATGGTTGGAGGTTATGTTGTGCTTAAGTAAGACTAGACAGTGATCCGAGGTTGCACAAGGGAGATTGAAGACCAAATAATTATTGAATTTATCCACCTAAGCCTAGTTCCCAATGGTATGGTTAAGTCTTTCTTTCAAAACTCCACAGTACCATATGAACGTTTGACCTTGAAAATCTATATCAGTCATCTTATTATCATTGATCCACTAGATAAACAATTTGCAAGGGTTGTTTCTTCCTGATTTGGTACTGTATTTCTTAAAGTTAAGAAGTGTGCATTAAAGTCTCCCATCAGAAGCCATGGAGCTAATTGATTTTGTGGTAGTTGATATAATTCCTTCCAAAGAATTTTGAGAACACTAGAAGTTGGGTTGGCATAGATGGTAGTGAAAAACCTCGAGATGTTGAGGTGCTTACAGATAGAAACATGAATATATTGGGGATGGACTTCAAGAATTTTGAGGCTGATGTCTTCTTCCCACATGAGCCAAATACCACTAAAATATCCTCTAGCTTCAACATGAAGTGAGTTTTTAAAGCCAGATTTTCACACAAAAGCATATGCCTTCAAATCATTAATTCTTGGCTCCACCAAAGAGAATATTTTAGGCTTATATATTCATTTAATAGTTCAAAAAGCCCTTCCAAAACTATCAAATGTTGAGCCCTAACAATTTCAAATAATAATGGGACAATCCACTAAAAAAGTGAGTAAAGAAATCAACTAACCTTAGAGCCTTTGAAAGCTAGCTCTCCATACTCTCCTCTTGTTTCTTCTTTAAAGACATGTTATTCATATCATCCACAGTCACATCCATGTGATGATTGATAGGTTCTGCTAAGGTTGGATTGTGGATAGGGCCATTATCTTTGTTTTTACTTTCAACAGGGTCTAAAGTCTCTTTATCCCTCTCTATCTGAACACAAATCTCTTCAGTGATATCACAATCACTAATCTAGATTACTACATGGGATGAGTGATCTAGAGATGTGGTATTGGGAACTTAAAAAAAATAACTCTTTGGAAGGCTACAGAATGCATGTCTCCTATTTAAGAATTTTCCTGGTTTTTCTCGGGTTGGGTAATGGGAAGAGTTTAGATGGGAGGGTCGAAAGCAGTCATTGAGGTTCCAGGGTCATGTACATTTGCATGGATCTGTATGGTCCTATTCACATTGGTATGGTTAACTTTAATAGCTTTAGAGTTATTTCCTTTAACATGAATACCCTTGGTCGACTTCTTTTTCTGTTTTTTACTAGTTTTAGAATCCATTCCTTTATTATTGTTTTTATTAGAGGCAAAGATGATGGTGTCATTATAGGTTTCCTTATTTGGGCTTGCACTTGCACTTTCTAAGGGTGTCTCCATAATTTTTGCCATAAGATTAAAAAGGATTCTATATCATGAATATGCCTCATTGCCCTTGCTATTTTTTACTAGATCTGTCTCAGAACCATCTTTGGCCTTATTTGTATTTTTCTTTCCATATTGAGAAATAAGCATCCAAGGCCCATAGGCTGGTTGGAAACATTATTTTTTGCTTATGGCATCGCCTGGTCTTCTTCCATGTGCTCACTAGCGTTATTGGCTTATGGACATGTAGTGACTAAGCGATCATATCTTTCACATTCTAAACAAACTCTTGGGAGGCCCTGATACTCCATTATCTAGACGAGTCCATCAATTTGGAAGTTTAAAACTAGAGGTTATAATCTACACATACTACCATTCTACTATAAATCTAGCAAACCTTCCTCTTGTTTTGGATTTTGTGTTATAATCTACACATACTACCATTTAATAAGCTCCCATATGATATGGAGCACTCTTTTATGATACAAATGCATGGGCATACCAGGAAGTCTCACCGATGACACCACTGAATTAATCTGGGTAGTTTCACAATCAAAATCAACATACCAAGAGCGAATAGTGAGATATTGTCCCATAATTATCCAAGGCCCTCTTATTATCACCCATTCCTTATCTATTTCAGTATTAAATTGAACTAGGAAGAAATTATTTTCTAGGTCTATAACATTGAACCCCCGAATATCATTCCATAGGGTTTGGAGTTTAGTTCATAGAGTTTTATATTTGATGGTTCTTCTTAAGAGTTTAACTATGACCATTGTATTCCAAGGTTTGCAGAGTCTGCTCTTACCATCTGGTGAGAATGTGATAGTTAGCATATCCTTATCAAACAAAAGCATCACATCTTCATCAGTCAAGTCACAACCTTACTCTTCAAAATAATTAGGGGTATGTCTTGAAACGTTCTCCATCACCTTGTCTCTAAAGGAGATCTTGTTCTCTGTGGGAATGTCTTGTATAATGACATTCCTTAATATGGCTTTCTTTTTTCCATGTTCTATCATCTTTAGCCATCAATAGTGAAGTCTCTGGTTTGGAAGTAGACATCGGCTAGGGTTTTCCTCTTTTCTACCTTAAGAAAGTATAATTCCATAGTCATACTATTTAAGCATAATATGGTTGTGCCATTTGATTCTTCATTGGACATTCAACTCTTAGCTTTATGGGAGCGGAGATTTTCACCCCCCCCCACTCCCTGTGGAATGGTTCTTGCGACTTCGGCACTGTTAGGCTCGGGGCCATAGAGAACATGGGCCTAAGTCCAGAGAAAATGGAGTCGCCACCCGGACTGGCCGAAAAAAAGAAAGGGGTGGATGACTCGATTCCTAAGGAATCCCCAACTCCCTAATGGATTTGAAAAGTTGGGTACGTGTGGGGAATGTGAGAAATGACCCAGCACTCCCACAACGCCCGGTTCATTGGAACCGACCTCCTTGTTAGATCTTATTATTATAAAATTCTTAAATATAATGATATTATCCATACTACATGCAATCATAAGAATAAACAAATACTTAATTAAAATCACAACAATGTCTAAACAAAACAAACAAATAGGCACCCATCCATGGATGAAAACGTACCTTTATAATTGTTCAATGTCCAAAACTAAATAGAACACCCACCGAAAGGTGGAAACGTGTCATTTACATTAATCTCAAAATATAGAAGTAATTTAAATTATATGAAGGTTAGATAATGAGGTACTCAATCATGGAAACATACCTCTTACATTATTAATAGACAAATAATAATAAAGAAAATATCAATCCATGATAAACAAATCAAATATTGAAAATAAACTGATCATCAAGACATATAATAAACTACATAATTAAATCTAGAACTAAATAAAATAATAAGTGTATAAGTCCAGAGCTTACATTTTAAATTAGGGTTTTAGAATTAATATAAATATTATTTAGAATATTTAGGTTACTGTGAAGGTTTTTTGTAAAAATAAAAATTGATTAGGGTTTTGTAATTCTAAGAAAATAATAAGGTTTAGGTTAATTAAATTAGGGTTAATATCATGCAATTAGGATTTTGAGATTTTGAATGAATTTAGGTTGGGACTTTTATTAAAACAAAATTAAAGTTTTTGAAATTAAAATACCTACTGTAATAATATTTAACAAAATTAAATGAAGGTACTGTGGTATATTAATTAAATCCACTTAAAAGAGGTTAGGCTAACATATTACTGAATGGATTAAAATTCAAATATATAATCTATTATGAATTAATTTAAGTAAAGAAAGAACATATTCAATACTTGAAATAATCAAAGCATGTTATATTAATTTAATTAAGAACGCACCTTCATCACTGGTTCCTCCACAATTTATGGAATAAAGTTCTGGCAGAACAATTCACCAAGACAACACTGATTTGTTGCCTTGATTATGGATCCTCTATTTTGTTTTTGTTGCTTTTCCCTTGCTCAAGCTCATTGAAATTCGAAGTCCTTGATTCCTTGTTGCTAACAATTTCCGGAGTTCAAAAGTTCACAATTTCAAAGCTAAAAATTGCCAAAGATTAAAAGTCTAAAAGTCTTCTCTGTATCTTTTTATTTTTGGTGTTTCTGCCCGAAGAAAAGAAAAAGTCCTAGTAATTGCTCTCCAAAAAAGACCCTCATGGCCGAATAAAAACCTCCCTTTTGTAATTCTTTTAATGTGGTATTTATAAAAAAAATATATAATACTAATTGGTTAAGGAAATTAAATTATTTAAGGAAATAAAATTGTTTAGAAAATAAAATTTTAAAACCGAGTAAAATACTGATTCGTCAAAAATTAGGCACGAGCCCTAGCTGGTGAGGAATGGGCTGTAGGGGCCCAATTTTGCTGGGCGAACTGGCTGCTAGGGCTAGAATTGCATTGGCAAAAATTATTGCTGGGCGAGAATTACACTAGTAAAAATTATTGCGGAGTAGCAATTCGCCGTAGGCCAATTGCTGCCTGCCGCGCGTCACTAGCTGATTCGTCCGATTTTTTATTTTTTACTTTTTATTTTATTTTTTATTAAAAATAAATATTATTATATTATTAAAAATAAATAATAAATAAAATAAATATTATATTATATTATTGAAATAAATATTAAAATAAACAGTAAATATTAAAATAAATATATAATAGATATTTAAATAAATAATAAATACTACAAAAATTATTTCGAACTGTTTTAAAATCTTTGGACTAGACTTGGTCAAAAATTAAGGGGTCTACACTTTATTTTTTCATGTTTTCTTTTTCAAAATTCATCTATTCAAACCCAAGCCCTAATTTTATTATTCCTCCTTTATTTTTGCATTGTTTTTGCAAAAAATAAATTAGTCTTGAAAATACATAAAAACTCAAAATCAAAAGAAAGAATAACTCAAAATCATTCTAAAAATTATGAAAATAATGCATATAATAAGGTAGAGAATGAATAATCAACATAATAGGTTTATCTTCTTCATCATATTTATGATCCATATTTTCCGAATCCATAACAATAGAAAGAAATTCATCATATAATTTAGAGATGCATCTTTAAATATATTGTTAAGACTACCTTATGAATCAAATGAAATGAAATAAATGTGAAAAATTTTCACATCTAAAAATATAAACAAATGTTTAATCTAATATAGAAATAGCTCTCCAACCTTAATAGCTAATTTTTAGAGTTGGCTTTTCCAAATCTATATTAAAAATAATTCAAACAAATTAATATTGAAAACGAAGAATTTCACAAATATTAATTATGTGCAAAAGATGACTTACCACCAACTTCTTTGCTAGGGTTTTTGTCATGTGTAATGACTCAAGCTAGGATTGTAGGTCCTTTGCAGTGTTTTCAATAATATTCTCGTGCAAAATCTCATTTATAGCATAATTAATGGCTGCTAGAACTTTCTCATCATATTCTTGCTTTTAATCTTCAATCATTATAGTAAATAGATTGTCCTTCCTTAATAAGGCCTTTTTGTAAGCTATTTTGTGTCAAGATTACATGCATCTTGACTTGCCACAAAACAAAACTAATATTGCAATCAGACTTTTCAATATTAAATTTTGTCATAGTAATAATTAATCCAAATGAATTTAACTTGGATTATAATATCACTTACTAGAATCGATTTAAATTTTAATTTGAAATATATAAAATAGAGAAAAGAATAAATTATACATCGTTCAACATGAGTTTATGTCCATGGATTAGGAAAAGGAACAAAACTCAAATTCTTAAACCCAAATTCATCCGATTTTATAATCACCCTCAAAATAAAATTGAATTATAACACACTTAATTAACTCTATTTAATATACACTAATTGACTTCTAAAAGCACATTGATAACAAGTAAAATCTATTCATATTTAAGGTATTATTTAGCCTTGTTATTAAATGATTACATTAATTTTTGAAGTACTTTTACAGATAAAATACTTGAAAGGAGGGCAGAGAGTTAAGTGAAGAAATATGAGTTGAAGCATGGAAAAAAGCTAGAAGTTGCTGACAAGAGCCTCAGGCATAACCCTTAGATAAGGGTAGTATCAATATCAAACCTGACACGTTGAGCGGTTAAGTTGACAGCTGTCATTTCTTAATTCTTAAAGTTACAAATTTTGGATAAATATTAAGGAATATTTCTGATATTATATTTCCCTAATAGATAAAAATTATTTAGGAACATTAACTATTTTTTTTATCTTTATTCTTACTAATTAGATTTAGTTTAGGAATATTTTAGGATTAGGAGATATATATGCTAAGGGCTTGAGTAACCCTAGCCATCAATTGTTTTAGGTTTTGGATGCTATATATTTTAAATTTACAGTGATTTTTTTATTCAAATAAGGAGCAACTAAATCCTTAATTGGTTGAAGGGTAATTGAATTTCATATTCGCAAAATATGAGATCTAAATAACTTATCTTTTCACTTCTTTAATCTTCAGTATTTATATATTCTCTGTAACTTAATTTAATTGTTGTTTTGTTAGTTTTGTTAATTAATCGATATGGCCCATTACTTTATTAGTTAAATAACATAAAGCTATTCAAAATTCTTAAATCCGTAATTATTCTTAATATTTTGATTTTAGTAACAACTAAGAGTATCCTAAGATAATATATAATCTAATTAAATAAATAACATGGTTGAATTTATTGGTTAGAATCAGGTCTTTCTATTTCTTAATGTTGTAAATAATTAGATTTTAAGGACATTTTGATAGGATAGGTTATTGGCAATAGTTAATTAAAAAACGTTTCCTAGTTAATTTACAACTAAGGAAAGATTGGTATTGAGAGCTTGTCTAATACTATAACTCGTTTATTGAAAAATTAAAAAGAACGATCTTTGAATCTATGATCAATTTAAGAATTGAACTGAAATTAACTCTTCAACTAAATTTATTTTTATTTTTATTTTCTCTAATTTATTTTTGTTGTAATTTAATTTTAATTTTAAGTTTTAGTTTAATTTTGATTCTTATTTTCAAACCCCCTTATTTAATTTTGTTTTAGTTTTCCTTTTTGGTTTTCAAAAGAAATTTAATTAAGTAATTAACTCTATGTGGATTCGACTCTATTCACTGCTACTATAATTTAATTTATTCAGAGAATAGGAATTTAATTTTGTTGGTTTCAACACCCATCAAATTTTGACGTCGTTGCCAGGGACTTGATATTAATTTGTTTTATTTCTTTTGATAACTATATCTTTTATGATTACCACTTTGCATCAATTTGGATATAAGAGAGAAATTTCAAACGAGGTAAATATGTCTTCTCTTGAATTTAAAATTTCTGAACTAAATACTTGGGTACAAAATATGGCTGTAGGTAATAGGCAGCAAGCTGCAGTCTATGGAATTTGCATATATATGGTATATCCTACATTTTAAAAAAAATGATCAACCACAATGGAATTATAATTCATACTTTAATTCTTATAATTCAATACGGAGAGATCATCCGCACTTCATCCATGGAGAAAATCTACTAAATTTTTAATAATTTTAGCCATGGCCAGCGTAGCAGCAACAGCCGCCACCACTAACTCTAGGATGTCTCTTGATGAAATGTTTAAATCATTCACGACTAATAATCAACAATTTCAACATGAGACAAAAGCAAGCATTCAAAATTTAGAGAGCTAAATTAACAAATTAGCAACATCTATAAGTAAGTTGGAGTCTCAAGGCTTAGGAAAAGAGACGTAATATAAAGTTGTTATTTAAGATGAGGAGCAAATTATCAATCCTGATTCTGACCAGCCCAATCCATTGGTGATTCAATCTCCTTTCCCATAAAGGTTATCCAATTTCAAGAAGAAAATGGAGGAGGAAGAAATTTTAGAAATTCTTCTCAAGGCTGAGGTAAATTTTCCTTGAGATTATTAAAAAATTACCTCGACGTGTTAAGTTTCTAAAAGAACTATTCACCAACAAAGAGAAGCTCAATGGCAATGAAAAGGTAAGTATGAGAGAAAGTATTTTCGCTATAATTCAATGAAAATTATCTCCCTAGTGCAAGGATGAAGGTATGTTTTCTATTCCTTGTAAAATAGGTAATTTAGGTATAAAAAGAGTTATATGTGATTTAGGAACATCAATAAATATTATGTCATTATCTATTTATTCATCTTTATGTGTCGGTCTTTTAAAATAAGCTTTTTTCATGATTTAGTTAGTTGATAGGTCGATTGTTTACCCTGAAGGAGTTTTAGAGGATATCTTAGTTCAAGTAAATGGATTAATTTTTCTTGTTTATTTTTTATGTACTTGATATAGAAGACGGTAAATCTTCTAACTCTTCCAAAATTTTGTTAGGAAGATTTTTTCTTAGGACAACTAAGACAAAAGTAGATATGCATTATAGTACACTCACTATAGAATTTTATGAAAAAATTGTTAAATTTAATATTTATAAGGATATGAAATGCCATAGTGATATGGTGTAGATGTTATAAATAAAGAAAATTTTAAATTGAGCAATAAAAAAGAGTTGAATGTTATGCTTTGCGAGAATCTGAATAATGACAACTTAAAGAATTTAGAGGTGGATTTTGTTGTAAATAAAGAATTGTAGGATTTAGTGTGTGAAAAAGAGGCTCTCAAACCTTTGGAAAATAATACCTTAATTCTTGAATTACCTGCCTCTCACATAAAACATTTACCTTTTGTTGTGCATGCATCAAAATATGAAGTAACAGACTCTAGTGAAGCAATCAAAAAGAATCTTGTGTGCCAAATACAGAAAAGATTAATTTGGCATATTTACTAGAGCACAATGACAATATCTAGCCAAAGACTTTAAACAAAGGCGCTTGTTGGGAGGCAATCCAATTTTTTCTTCTTTTTTGTTTACTTTTAGCCTTCTTTTCTTTTTAGTGTTTTATTTTGATTTTGATTTATGTTGTTTTGCATTTGCTTTGATTTGTTTTAATTTGTTTTGTTTTGTTTTACTTTATTTTCTTTTTGTTTTGATTTATTAGATTTTAAGTACCTTTATTTTTATTTTTGTTATTTTGGCTATGCATTAATGTTTGTTTTATGTGATTTGTTTCATTTTCTTTTATCTTGTCTCACTTTATTTTTATTTTTGTTTTTAATTATTTTATTTTTTACTATTCATCATCTTCTTCCTTAGGAATCGCAGTTCCAATCTCTTTTCAGATTTGAAAGTGTATAAAAATGGAGATGGTAACTCAGTGAATTTTCTTCCTTTGGCTAAAAGAGTGAAAGACCAAGTGTTGCCCATTACTTAGAATAAGGGCTAGCCATTTTACTTAAATACTCTTATTAATATAAAAGCCCTAAGTCATCTACTTTTCTTTTCTTTTTTCTTTTTTCTGCACCCACCTACCCATTCTCTTTCTCAAAAACCTAATCTTGCCTCTTTTAAAACTGAACCCTGCAACCACCTCACCACCACTCCACTTTGCCACACCATCATGAGAAAGAAGCCCACTGCTCATCGTTTAGCATCGTTAATCGGTCGATTAATAAAAAAACAAAGGCATTCTACTAGTATACTGATGACAATTCCAAGCTTGAACAAATCAAGTTCCTTCTCTTCTAAAAATCAAGAAGAACATCCCCCTCACCTTTTAAATGAAAGCTCTAGTGATGAATCCACTCAAAATGCCATGAGTGTGGATTTTTCAAGACAAAATTCAAAAACTTAACACCTAGCACTTAAGATATCAAAGAATCACTACCCACCATAGGTCTAATTGGAAACTTGGAATTCAGTACACTTGCAAAGCAAAATCAGTACGAAAAAAAAAATTGCATTATCAATCATTCCAGGTTAGTGTTGATTTCCCTACTTCTTTAAATCTTTGTAACTGATATGATTAAATTGGTTAGGGAAATAATTTGGGAATCTTATTTTGTGATGGATTGTCCTACACTTGTAGAATTAATTATGAGTTTTACACTATTTTTGAATTTTTTTTTAAAGTGTCAATTTTGATTTACAAACTCCTGACTTAATTAAATTCTATTTAATGGATAAATGGTTTACTGATTGAATTTAATGAAGCATTGGGTTTTCTGACTGACTAAGATTGATTGTTGTGATTTTTGAAGTATTTAAATATGCTATGTTTATAGCAACTTATGTGGAAAAAATATCTGATCAATATGACCCTAATAAGTCTAAGGACCTGTACTTTAAAGAAATTTTTTTAAAAATATTCATAAGTTTTTAAGCTTACTGTATTTCAGGTAGGAAAAAATGCAGTATATATCGTTTCTAAAGTTGAATATATATATATATATATGGTGCATTAGTCAAGAAAAAAAAAGTTAATCTAGAATTTTGGTTAGCAATTCTATTTGTGAATGTTATTTCTTTCAAGAGGCCATTAATCCTAGGTTTCATTATAACTAATTCATTTGTGCTTAAGTAGTTAATAATCATAATTTGCATTTATCTTGTACTCTTGAATCTCTGAATTTGAAATTTTGGATGAGATGGGTTTGTTATGCAAGGAGAATGGTGTTTTTCACTTAAATCTACCAGGTCCAATTGTGCCAATAGATCAAAAAGTTTTTAGAAAAGCAAAAAAAGTGTCGCATAAGTTGTTACACACTCTACAAACGTTGGTCTTTCTTCTTCTGCAATATAGATACAATTGCAATAGCTACAAGAAAGAATAGAGCAATTGGAAGCTAACGACACTCAAGTAACAATCCAAGTCATAATGATAGAACAATTGATGATGAGTATAGCAAAAGATTTAAGAGTTTGACTTTCCCAGCAAACATTGACATGCTTTCAGGTACACCCTTCCTCTAAAGAATTTCAAGGGTGCTCTTTGTTCTTAATTTTTTCTTTTATTTTTATTCTTACATTGAGGACAATGCAAGATTTAAGTGTAGGGGAGGGGTTTTTAATAATGGGGTCCTAATATTTTGAATGTTTTTTAGTATATGATTCTTCTAATGAAAGTTTGGTGAAAATTTTTAAAGTTTTTGGGAATTTCTTAAACTTTGCTATTGATCTTCTTGTTGCTTTATGATTTTTAACCCAAAATCTCATTTTGTCTTTGAAATAATTTGAATGCGATGTTTTGAACTTCTAATTGCTATGGCAATCCTAAAGTGATAATTCTAGGTTGATTTTCATCATTTTACCTATTATAAGTAATCATGATTAATATATATTATTTGTCTAAAATGCTTGAAGATTTTTGCCCCAGATATACCTATTTAAGCAATTTAACTAGTTCGAAGCACATAGATAGTCGCTTAGTTTGTCTTGATTTACTTTTGAAATTTAAATTGTGATATGTGTTTAGAACCAAATAAATAAATAAATAAAAAGAGCCTAAAAGTTTTTTTAAAAAAACATCTTACTCCACTAGTCAAAAGGCCATGAGGATAGCTAGTAGCCACTTGAAGTTGTAACTAATTGAGTAACTGAGTACCGGCATCATAAATATTTGCCCTCGAGTAAAAAAATTGGTGATATTTCAGGCAAACAGTAAAAGGTACTAAAAAATAAATAAATGAATAAATTATATTCTTGACTTAAATCTTTTTATAGTTAATCTTGATAAAATTAAGTATAGTCTTCTATGTATGACTAACTTCCACATTGTAATTAACTTGTCATCAAAGTTAGATAAGAATCTTGGCATTTTATATTTATAATATTTGTCAATCAGGTTGCTCATTTTTGTGAAGTGATGAAAAGCTTACTCTATGAGTTTTTGGTTTTTGATTGCCATTCTATTTGAGTTATTGAGTTGTGATTGATGAATGTGGGGATTGGTGGTTTGAAATTGTGAAGTGCTTGAGGGCAAGCACAGTTTAAGTGTGTGGAAATGTGATAACAAGTAAAATCTATTCATATTTATGGTATTATTTAGGCTTGTTATTAAATGATTCTATTGATTTTTGAAGTATTTTTGCAGATAAAATAGCTAATAGGATGTAGAGAGTTAAGTGGAGAAATATGAACTAAAGCATGAAAAAGAGCTAGAAATTGCTGATAAGAGCCTTGGGCACAACCCTTGAACAAGAGTAGCATCAGTAGCAGACATGACACTTGGAGGGGTTAAGTCGGTAGCTGGCATTTCTTAATTTTTAAAGTTATGAATTTTGGATAAATATTAAGAAATATTTCTGATATTGTATTTCCTTAATAGATAAAAATTATTTAGGAACATTAACTATCATTATTATTTTTTATTTTTGTATTTATTCTTCCTAATTATATTTATTTTATGAATCTTTTAGGATTAGGAGATATATATGCTAAGGGCTTGAATAACTCTAGCCATTAGTTCTTCTAGGTTTTGGTTGCTAGATATTTTAATTTACAGAGGTTTTCTTTATTCAAACAAGGAGGAGCTAAATATTTACTTAGTTGAAGGGTAATTGAAATTCATATTTGAAAATTATGAGATCTAAACAACTTATTTTTTCTCTGCTTTAATTTTCAATATTTATATATTCTCTATAGCTTAATTTAATTATTGTTTTACTAAATAATAAATAGGATACATTGCTTTATTAGTTAAATAACATAAAGCTATTTAAAATTTTTGAATCCGTAATAATTCTTGATATTTTGATTTTAGTAGCAACTAAGAGTATTTCAAGAGAATATATAATCTAATTAAATAAATTATGTTGTTAGGTTTATTGGCTAAAATCAGGTCTTTCTATTTCTTAAGACTGTCAATAAGTAGATTCTACAGATATTCCTGTATAATAGGTTATTAGTAAGAGTTAATTAAAAAATATTTTCTAGTTTATTTATGAATAAGAAAATATTGATATTGAGAGTTTGTCCAATACTACAACTAGTTTATTGAATAATTAAAAAGAATGATATTTGAGTTTTTAATCAATTTAAGAATTGAACTGAAATTATCTCTTCAATTAAATTTATTTTTTATTTATATTTTTTCTAATTTATTTTTGTTGTAATTTAATTTTTATTTTAATTTTCAGTTTTAGTTTTAGTTTAATTTTGAATCTTATTTTTTAAACCCCTTTATTTAATTTAATTTTATTTTAGTTTTTCTTTTTAGTTTTCAAAAGAAATTTAATTAAGTAGTTAATTAACTATGAATTCGACCATATTTATCACTATTATAATTTATTTTTTTTAGAGAATAAAAATTTAATTTTAGTAATTTCACACCATCATATATAAATAGTACACATATATAGTGAAATACAAAGGTCAAAATCCAAATCTAGAAAAGATCTTGGCCCGGCCACTAATACAAATCTATAAAAGATTTTTCAAAAACTATCTGTTGCCATTTCTTTTTACTGTTAGGATTATTTCAACTAATTAAAATTCAAGGCAAATAATAATAATAATAATAATAATAATAATAATAATAATAATAATAATAATAATTGCTGAAATGAATGAATCAAAATTTTCTCTAATTTATTTAAACTTTGAAGTAAGAAAAAGAATAGAAAGATGAAAGAAAGACAAAATTATATGTTCTTAGAAGTTGATGTGAAGCAAAAGGAAGGAAATTTTATTTTTTATTCCTCAATTTTTTTTTTATTCTAAATTATACTAGAAGCCAAGCAAAATACAACAGTGCCATTTTAAAAAAAGAAACCATCCCAATAATTTAATTTTCATATTATTAAGTACCAATGATTAAGTCCACACAAACCATGTTTCCAAGCACATGTTAGGTTTGAATTAACAATTCAATTCAACCACCAAACCTTTACAATGTTATTAACAAAACAACTCATTCTTTTAATAAACTGAAATCCATCCAATTCTTTTAGTTTTTTAAACAAACTTTAAAATAATAATAATCATTCCCAAAAAGTATCATAATGTAATTCGAGATTTTGGCTTAGTGTTAGAGATGAAAATTAAGATATTGAAAATTCATAGTTTTGATTTTTAAATTTATTTTAAACATATGTTAAATTGTATTATTTAATAAAATTAGTGGTTTTTCATACTTTGATACATTTAATTCTAAGTGTAACATAGAGAATAATCATAAATTAATGAAAAGGAAAAAAAACAAGAGTTTTTAATATGTTCTTTAAATTGAAAGTAATTGTAATTATATCATGTTAACAAACCCAACAAATCTTTTTTTTCTTTCCAAAATTCAATCATTAAAACTCATTAATTGTTAATTATTTTATTTTCACTTTTCATTCATTTTCTTTAATATTAAGAAATAAGAAATTAATCTTAAATCTATTGTCTAAAAAAAATATATTTATTGGTAGAATTTATTTTAGTGTGATATTTTTTCAATCATTTGACTTATTGAATCAGAATAATTTAAATAACTAAATATAATTATAATTTAAATCAATAATAAAATTATACGGCAAAATCTAATTTAACAATTTTTAAAGCTATTTAAAAATTATAAAATTATATTTCATTTGTCCTAATTTGATAGACATATTTATTATTTTAATAAGTTATTGATGTGATAAATTTTGATTGTATTTAATATTATTTATTAAATATATTTTATAATAAAAAATATAATAGAAAAATATATGTAAATTAAATAAATTTATAAAATTATATATATATATATATAAAGTAAAAACTCCAAAACAGTAGGTAAGATATATACAGTGAAAAAGAAGAAGCCCCACTTATAGCATATGGCCAGCTGTATGGCAGCCATTATCACTGCCACCCTGTCTTTGAGCGCTCTCCCAACCTTCACTTTCTGTTCTTCTTTCTTAATTAATCCTTAATTACTTTATTAATTACTTAATTAATTACTCTCTTTATAAATGTATATAAATATATACCCACTAGCCATCATATTCATGAAGCCACAATCACTTGTCTCTACCATTACTCTATTCATTTCATCTACAAATTAACAAGAAACCCCATTTCAAAAGAGGAATTGTGGAGTCTAATTTTCTCCTTTTTTTTTTCTTTCTCAAATCACTGAGGGAAAAAGGGTTTTTGATTCAAGAAAATGGAGGCAAGGAAGATGGATATTTATGTAATTTTGATGGTAGTTATGATGGGTTTGTTGTCAACCATGGAAATGGCAGAAGCAGCAGATGCACCAGCTCCAAGCCCTGCTTCTGATGCCAATGTCTTCATCCCCACATTCTTTGCTTCTTTGGTTGCTCTTGTTTTTGGGTTCTTCTTTTGAACCATTTTATTATATCTCTACTAATTTATGATTATTATTATTATATAATATGTAGATGAGTAATTTTGCTACCCATTTCTCTCTAGAAACTCTTTTCTATAAGGAAAAAAAAAGTTCTAATTTTATTCTCTTTTTTAATCCATTTTTTATGGAGTTGGGAGAGAAAAAAATTAAGGAAGAGGGAAATAGAAAAGAAATGGGTAGGGAATTTAGTATTTGATTTTGGGATTTTTTTAAATTTTTAATAATTATTATTGTGTGTGATATATTGATGTATTATAATTTGGTGGGATTTGTATTATATGTAATTATTTATTTATGAATCATTTTTGTATAATTTTTACACAGGGATTTATGTGTGGTTTTAGAGAATTAGGCTAAATAATATTATTATTAATAAAAAAAATTTGGTTTGATTTGGAAGCGGAGGATTTTGATCCATTCACGTAGTATGTAAACTTATTTAATTATATATATATAATTGTTTTTTAAAAGCTCAATCTTCACGAATCATTTTTGGAGAATCGAACCTGATCACGGAGTAACATCATGTGACTACTGAGAAATCGTTTATATATATATTTCACTTGTATTTTGTGACTTATTCTAGCAATAAGTCTTCTTGCATTTTTTCATTATTTGTTCAATGTTATAATACATTCTCTCTATTCCTCCTCCTCTTCTCCTTCTTCAATGCTCATTTTATTTATTTTTTTTCTAATATAAATTTAGAAAACAAAATTCAATTATAAATTTATTATCTAAAAAATTATATATTTATAGTTATATTATAATTTGATATATTATTTTTGTTTATTTATTTATTATTTTATATTTAGCTAAATTTTAAGCAATATAAATATGTTTTATGTGAAGGGTGGTGGTGATGAGTTGTAATTTGGCAGATTCTAAAGAGAAGGTATGCGAATGCAATGATTTAGGACACTGATAATAGGGGGCTTCAATTTTACATAATACAGCTCTAATTTTAGTAAAACGGTTCAATAATAACATATTTTTTACATTTTATTATTGAAAAAAAATAAAGAATTCATCTAAATAAATTTTAGAATATATTTTTAAAAAAATATATCACTATACATAATTATCTAATTATTTTATAATATCAACTAAAAATTCTAATTAGAATCGCTATTATACCAAATAATTTTTCAGAAGCTCACATGTTCTTGCTTCTTTTAATTTCGATCCATTCAACTTCTAATTTTCTTTTCTTTTATGAATTGCCTGTTTGTAATTAGATTAAATTTTATTTTATTTTTATAATTTGAAATTTAAAATTCAATTCATGAATATGTCTAAAAAATAATTCCTAATTATCATCCTACCATATCTTAAAAAATAAACTATGAATTTTTAATAATTTATTCAAGTTTGGTGCTAAGGCAAACTGAAGCATTGGATACCTCCCCTAATTCTTTAATTGAAATACATATTACATTATATGTTATTCTTTGTTTTTTAAATTTTTTAAATTTTATGTATTTTAATATACTAAATACATATTTTATTAAAAGTAAATTGAAATATTTTAGTTCACTAATTACATGTTATATTAAAAGTAATAAATTGAAATATAAGTGTCTATTTTTTTGCATATTAAATGTATATTTTTAAAAGTAAGATATTTTTGAATTAGAAAAAATTAAAAGGTGAACATTTTTGAAAAAATATATATATTTTTTAGAATATTTTCATAAATATTCCCAGATAATTTTGGCATGTATAAATGAGTTTTAATTGGGTCAACCTGGCTTGAAACCATTGACTATAGTTTGAAGATGAAGCATAGAGGCAATAAATAATTATTAAATAAGATTTTAGTATTATTGTGAATGTAATTGATGGTGGAGAATTATTCCTTATTTATTATATTTGTTCTAAAGTCTCATGGACTACTAATTGACACCCTTCAAGGCTAATAGCTATCTTCTATCTTGATTTGTCATGAAATTGAAAGACTATAATTATTGGACTTTCAACCTAAGTATGAAAAATATCTATTTTATAATTTTACAAGTCACACCACCTAAAATCTCAACTTTTTTTTAAGATAATAGAGAATGCATAATAACTTCTAAAATCCCGTTTAGTATAAATAAAAATGATAAGTTTTTTTTTTTTTTTGAAGCAATATATATATATACAGTAATATAAGTTATCCATAAATAAGGAACACATAGTAAATATTTTTATGCATAAAAACTTTTTTTTTATCACTGAGAAGATATAAAAAAGTGAATTAGTACAATAATTTTTAATGCTATAATAGGGATTATATTAGGTCATGCTGAGTATTAATATAATGGTCATGCCTAGTGCAATACTATAAATTTGATTAATGATAATCTCTTTAAAAAATCTTAATTATTTTACTGTTTTCTAATTGCTCGAGATCATTGTATTACTGTTTATCATTCCCTATGTAACTGTTCATTGTTTTTAATGAATTTATTTTTATGGATATTTTGGATTTCACGTTGATTTATTTTTTAGATATTATAATTATTTTTATGGATTTTACATAGATGCTTTATAGATACTAATATGATAATAATTTTTTTATAACATTTTTTTATATAACTTAATAAAAACATATTCAGATTAGTATCAGATGCATCATGTCCATGTTCGAATTCAGATTTACAAAATGGCTAAACTTGACACATTAATTCAGGTTAATTTTTAGGGGGTAGCCAGCGTCCACACCCTACTTAAAGTTATATTAACATAGTCTATCCGTTTCTTAAAACAATTGAAAATATTAAATACACTAATTTTCTGCACTCAATAGATTCATTCCAATTTCCAAGTAGCCTATCATTTGAACATCTAAGAAGGCAACAATGTTAAAACAACAAAATAAATAAAATAACTTCATCTTCATATTCAATTATTCTCCTGTGACTTAAATTATTAAAGTCCGCACATCAAATAAAACAAATACATTTAAGCATGAGAAGTTCTTTAAAAACACACATAAAAAGAACGGCTATTTATTGAAGAATTATCCTCTAAACAAACACCTAATGGAATTATTATTCTTAGAGTGGGGAAGGAGAAAGACAAAGCAGCATCTGAACCCTATATCAAAAACGAGAGACAATCGATTCCGAGAGAGACAGTCGACCCGGTAACCAGAACCAGAAGAGATAATAGACTCGGCCACTGGATCACTAGCATAATGGCTGCACCTATCTATAAACTCTCAAAAACTTGTCAGCAAAAGAATAAAAATACAACATTGAACTGTAAGAAAAAAGGTCTCGCCTACAAGGGTTAATGGTGCCTAGCATTAACAATCTACTAATCATAATGATTAGAGCTGTAAAAAACTGTTCTAATTCATTTACATTTTCGACATCTGCTATCGCAACTATATCTGTTAGATCTAACTATTTATTCCCAGACTTTCATTTCTTTCTGGGAAATCAAAATCGAGCCTACTGTTACATTCACAAACTACATGTTATGCTTTTATTGTACACCAAAGCATTGAGACATACCTCAACATAACAGTCCCTAGAGCTTCATTGAGGTTTTGTTTTTTTTTTTTTTCATCAAATTTGTCGGGAAACAGACTGACCTTTCAATTCCCACTTTACATCTGTGAATTATCAGGCTGCGAAGAGAGTTCTTTATCGGCAAAATGAAGCAACCTTCTAAGCCTTAAAACCATGTCACAATGAAACGGTAAAGCAGTTCGTCGCTCCAAATATGCTGGGCTCACAGTCATCCATGACAAGGCATGAAGCTCTGCTGATAAAGATTCGAGTATCAAGTGGATCTCAATTTCAAAGTCTTTAACTTCCGAGCTTATTCTTCCTTGCTTCATAATCCCTCTAGAAATTTTTTCTTGGGTAATGTTATTACCCCCATAATAATCAATGAGACTCACAGAAAGAACTGAAGGCCATTCTTCCCTTGAATTGCTCCTATAGTCTTTCCTCATGGAAGGGACAGCTTTTGAAACCACAAAGCCAGTTGCAAGAAGAATCGCAGAGCCTTTACTATGAAGGAGATGTGCAAGTGGAGGTGATTCAGCAGTGAGACATGTGGGGAGCTGAAGAGAGGTTGGAGGGAGAAAGTGCAAGCTGGGTGATGGAATTACAATGTAAGATGCAGATGTAGAACCAAGAGACTTCACAGGAGTGAAACCTTCCAGATAGCTGGATGCTCCAACACCACTGCCACCCTGAGCTCCTCCTGCATAACATTTGGAGTTAATTCTTGATGCGGTCACCAGTTTCAATATCCAACTAGAAGTAATGAAAATAATGTTCCATAAAAGCCTCTACTGTATACAGGATGCATACTCCTATGGGTATATTACTGCCAAAAGAAACCTACCCTCAAAAGTCCACTAATAAAATATTTCAACCAGCATATTAATGGACAAGATTCTGAAAGCATGTGATGGGCAACTATACCTAGTAATTTTATTACAGATATGGCAACAAATTGTAAATTCCTGGTATCTTAGTTTCTGAATCAATTCATTGTCACAATAAAATGAAGCAGTATATTAAGTCACATGATAAGACTTCTCTATGCCCAACCATGCAATAGAAGATTAGATGAATAGAGCAGCACAAACCCCTTTCCTCCCCCCTTGCAGCTTTGGCACATACAAAATTATGGGCCTAGATGCCTTTTAATTGGCTATTAAACTGGTCAGCATCACAAATTTATATGCGGATTAAATTCCAATACAAAATTTCAATCCAATAAACGTGTATATATGCTTCATACATATTAGATAGTCTGAATCCTTCGCAATCTCAGTCAATTGGCATGGCGGCAGGTCACAAGTTTAAAACAAAAGAAAGAGACAGACAGAAGGAAAGAAAGAAAATGAGTAGGCAATAACTAAGAATTCTTATGAGGTGACTCATGAGCTGGAGACATAAGCCAATGCTAGATGAAGATTTAATCTTAATTTAGCCAAGAATGAACAATGAACGGCAATGAAAGTGAAGGGATCACATAAACTATAAAAAAGGGGAGAGATTAACTTACCAGGAGATTGTGAATCTGCCTGATAAACCAGGTGTAAAGAATGGTCAATTGAAATTGCTACAAAACTAATGCTCTGTACCCACTGAAGCATCCCCCTTGAGTTGTCAACACCAGTGTGTCCAACTATAAGCTGTTTTCTTCCAGAAGATTGTCCCAAACCCCCCTTCATAAAGCCAGAACCTTTGGAGTGAGGACTGTACAGTGGACTAGGTGAAGAAGGAAGAGTTCTCTCTTGTATTAAGCTCATTTCTTGTTGCTGCAAGGTAGCCCCATTACTGCTTCCAGGCATCCCATCAGGCATTGATCGCCGAAGTTGCAGTGGCCATTTCTTCATCTCAGAACCCCCAACTGAATAAATTGCTTTCTGCCATTCTGTTAATAACAGAAAGGAGCAAAATTACGGAGGTAATCAGGAAATGTCTTAAATTAACAGGCTAATATAATCAATAGTAAACAGCTGGATGATGAATCTTTCATAGCACATCAGAAAACTCTAAAAGCAAAAAATCTAAAACAAATACAATCGCCAAAGCAATTACATATTTTCTCTAACTGAAATAAAATTAGACATCACTAATAATTAAGAGTGATTGCATAGATAACATAGTAGTAGTGTAGTAATCAACCAGCTGATCCATATCCACATAACTAACCCAAACTAGCTAGGGTTGAAGGCTCTGTTGAGTTGCATAGAGTTGAGCTATATTTTCACTCAAAAAATCCATTTATTTTTTGGCCAGAATGTAAAATCCCAAACCTAATAAGCTGACTGAACTGAATTATATAATATCCGTTAGGGGATTTTACATAAACATGCACACAAAAGAAATAATAATTTTGTATATATAAATAGATTGTATACTTCTATAAATAAAAAATAATAAAAGCACATAGAAGTAATAAAAGCACAATTATTGAAATGAGAATTCAGGCAATAATTAATTATAAGACTCCACAATTAATGTTGAGATGTGAGAATTCTTTCCTGTTGCTAGGTTAGCTGCAAAGCCCTGGTGTTCCTTTTTTTTTTTTTTTTTTTTGCAAAATCATATTCCTTTTTCTCTATGTAATTGTTATACAACTATGAAACTTTTAGTTACAAAGCCAGTGACTGCCTTCAGAAGCTGGAAATCCAGCATACCGTACAAAATCGGTACAAAGTCAAACAGTAAGCAATGGTTTTCTGGCAGCCACACATAAATTTGTTTTCACCAGACACTCAATCTGAGCAATAAAGTAACCAACTTCGACATTCATTTTAGGATGCAAGAAACCCCATACCTAGGTACTCAAGCTCAAAGAAATTTCCAATGCGCGTAATCACAAAATCTCTAGGCTTTGCAGCACCAATATCAGGAGAGGAGCAAGCCTGAAGTATCTGACAACCTTGCTGGAGAACTTGCACAAAAAGGCATTGCAAGCCTTTTGTGTCCTGTCGACTGCTAATTCCACCAAAAGGGAATATATGGCTGTCAAGCAATTCTCCTCTTGCATCTGTCCAGATGCACACTAGCCAGCGCCAATCCTCAGTCCATCCATAGCAACAATGTAGGCTTGGAAGTGTCTTTTGACAACTACCTCCAAAGCCATTTGGCTCTAAGCCATCGAGTTGAGAGCTTGATCCAGTATCTGCACTCCCTGCTGAAATGGCACTTTGCATGAAGCCTCCGCTATTATCATCAGATAACATCTTTGAAGATTCAGCAGTTAAATTACCAAAAACTGCAGGTGCAGCTGCATGTTCCAGAGAACCAGGTTCTGAAAGAATAAAAAGTGGCTCAAACAAGTAGTGTATTTCATCCTGAAGAAAATAATCTCCGTTTCTATTTGGATCACAGTTCAATCCTGCAGTTCTTGTTGTCTGCCATGAGTTATCCCAAGTACCAGGTCTCATGCTAGCATCAATTTCACCCTCTCTTGAAAGTGAAGGTCCTCCAAGTCGAGGACCAACACAATCCTTCCACATTGCTGGAATAGAAGTCATCTGTGGCATGATAGAATGAGATCTACTAGACAATGTTGATGACTGAATATCATTTGATGATCCCTTTGAAATTCGCCGAGCCTTGTTGTATACAGTGAAAGCCGTCTCCTTAAGAATTACAAGTTCATTGAGAGCAGGACTTGTAACCCTAAAGATGGCATCAACTGTCACAATTTGCAACACCAATTTAGGAACATTAAACCCTGAAAGTACCAGGGCATTTGATGGTGATGCTTCATCCACAACTGCCGAACAACTTAAAGCCTTGCCAACTTGACTCAGCAAAAGTGGCCTCCTGTCTCTGTCTGATGTGAGAAATGTTGATCCAACAGCAACAGAAGATTCAATCACAGTTTGTAGAACTGCAACAGGTTCAGGAAAGGGGCATACCACATAGATAACCTGAGTGGAGAAACCAATATAATATAGGTACATTGAGTCAGTTGTCCAATAATAACAAGAGGGCTGTAACATGCTCAACACAAGATGCACCAACTAAATGAACCGCTTCAATTCAATAAACTAACTGAATCAGTTGCTAATTAACATCTCGTTGAGACGAGATGTTTTTCAACATCTTGTTGGCAAGAAACTAACTGAATCAGTTCATCAACATCTTGTTGCAAGAAACTGTCTTAGAATTCAATTAAATTTCATTAGTAAAACAATTCAATTGATTTTTTTTTACAATTGAATTGATACTTTAAAAGTGAGATTCACTTTAATTTTATTGTTTTAAAATAAAAAATAAATAATAATAATGTACTGCATATATCTAGTATCTCAAATTCATAGTTCTGGTTTTGATGGTGGACTCTACTACTACAAGGATTCTTGCAAAAAATTGACATTTTCCACTATTTGTAATTCAATAAAACTCCTCATTTTTTAAAACAAAAGAGTTGGATTTTAACTAGTCAAAGTGATTCCAAACACAACCAAGGACAATAAATTTATTTCTTAATTGAGCTAGAGCACAATATAGAATATGTACATGGAGTGAAGTAGAACTAAGCTTGAGATTAGTTAGTTGAGCAATATGGATTCTTGAGCTTCAAAATGTTTAGATAAAAAATGAACCTTCAGATTACTGAAACTACATAAAACAAGCATTTTCTGATGAAGGTTTCCAACCATAAAAACACATCACAAGGAAAATCAAAAGATGCTGGTGCCTTCCATCATTTATGGAGAATAATTGCAATTCTAACAAGCTTACTCCCATAATAAACAAAAGAGAATAGTTATTGAGAGATGCAATTCAATGTGCAATAACTGATGAAGGACAATAAGAACCTGCCACTTACCATACAAGGACCACTATTTCCTTCTTTTGGATTTGTTGATAAGCAAGGCCCAATTTTCAAAGCTTTAATTGCCTTTGAAAGAGACTTAAGATAGCTTGTCAAGTCCCAGCCATTGGAGAGAGAGAGAAAATAATCACTAATTGAACCCACAAGGGACGTATTACTGCTTTCTATCTTCATTGATTGAGGGCAATCAAGCAGCACAAAACCAGTAGAAGAGAATTTCCCTGTGTCTATCTCCATTTGGTTTCCCAGACTCTGAGGTTGATGAGTTCCCAATTTGCACATTTCATAAACTGAAAGAGAAAAACTCTTCATAAGACCCAACAATACTTGAAGCAAGATATCATGGAGACAGAAACGATGCAAACAAATTCATGGGAAAAAGACATGTTTTAATGTATTAAATTTTCCATTGTAATTCACTTCAGGAAAAGATAGATCAAAATATTCATCTAGCAAATAAAGCTATCTGTTGATTAAGATCACCAGGAAAAAATTAAATCAGAAAATTACTCTACTTCCTGAAAGACTAAACATTACACTTACTACAGAACATCCCTAAGGACAAGACAATCAAATGCCACTCACCAGTTCCAAGCTGTTGGAAAAAATCAGCAGCAGAAGAAGTAAGGGGATCAATGTCTGGACATATAACACAATAAGTAATCTGCAACAATTAATGAACACAAAGTTACAGTATCACTGACAATCAGAGAGACATTCAAAACTCCTAAGCAATAAATAAACCATAGACACAAATTATAAACAATGCAACAGATTTAACGAATCTTACAGGCTTTGGTGAAGCATATGGTTCAAAAGGAGCCTTCTCCCAGAGTTGTAAAGAGCTTGCTGAGGTCTTAAGCCAATCATCTTGATACCTATTAAGTACACAATTTATTTGCATTTATCATAAATACAATGATCACCAAAAACTAGGGAAATAAGAGGGATTCATCTGCTGTGTCCTATTTTTCATTCACATGTTATAAATTGTATGGATGAAATCTATGCCCTCTGCAAAGAGATTAGCATTAACAAATGCAATCAGCTTGACATTCTGAAGAAGGCAAGCTAAAATAAATGAGAGGCTCAATCATCAACTGTTGATATGAAAATTGCCATAATCAGGATTAAGGATTACTACCCGACAAGTATTGCAGGGAAAGGAAGCACAAAAAGTGTTGGCCTTCGGGAGGATGGTAGCTGGTCAGACTCGATTTCTTGGCTTAATCTTCTTTGGCCAGTGTCATCTGCTTTAGGTCCATCCATCACACTGGACACTGCAATAATTGCAAGACTGTAGGTTACCTAAAAATTCCAGAACCCAATAAATAATAATCATTATACCTTTCAGGCAAGAAGACGCACCAGCAGAAGACTGGGCTGGGCTCATTGGTTCAACAGATAAACAAACAGTGCTTGAAGAATCTTTGCAGTCACTTAACGTAGATTCAGCAAAAGATCCATCAAATGCATTACCTCCATCACTTGACTGGCTGCGGCCTCTACACCAATCAGTGATGGATAATGGACCATCCAAATTCCCAAATGCAGATTTTAAGGCTGTTTTAATTTCAGACTGAAGCAAGCTAATCACAGAGGAGGCATTAATCTGCACCCAAAAAAACAGCAAAAAGCAGAAAAAAGAGGGGTATTGTGTCATTGTTTGAAGAGGATTCAGGCATGGAACATCTGTTCATCGTATTATCCCAAAAAGACATGTACAAGGGAACAGCTTACATCAGAAGAAAGTGGATCTACTAATGGCACGCCAGCAATATCCAGGGAATGGCATGAAGCCAAGGTCCCCCCACAGCCAGCATGGACCATGGAAGGCCCACAAGAAAATCCGCACCTCCAATGCTCCTGTAATGCAAGCCATCCATAAGGACCATCCCCACAATCTGCATCAAGTGCAACATCAACGAAAGAAGTGGCTTGCTGGACAAGTAATGCCATGCCATCAATTAGCTCCTGTAGTGGTTGCCTATGCTTATATGAAAGCATCCTTTCCTCATTCAATGAATAGATGGGTAAGGATGGACTAACTTCAAAACTTGGTGAATTACTAGGTTTGGCTACTTTAGGAACTGCAACAGAGCGCCAAACACCAACAGGTGCATTGAGGTGACTATCCAGCACTCCTCCATCAATATCACCAGCTATTCTAACTGGTATAGATTCTTTCTTCTTCACCTCATACCTGCTAGATATATTGTCTGTCATGGTACTTCCATCACCAGGAATTTCACTCAAAACTGTGCTACTGCTTAACCTACTCAAGCTTATAGGTGCAGGGTTACAGGAAGACAAAAGTATGTGTCGTACCCTGCACATAGAAGCTTGGAACTTAAGACACTCAATTTCAGTTGCCAACACAGTCTTCATAGAAAGTAGGAAGTTTTCTGACCCTACTGTAGCTCCATTCATTTTCCCTTGGACAGTTTTGGCAGCATTTGTAGAATTGAAAGTAGACAAAGAAGGCACCATTCCTTCACCTGTAGCAAGGGTCCCATTGTGTGTGATTGATTTTCTGTCACGATGGTCTTTCCCACTCTCCACATGAGTGTAATATTTCTTTGTGTCCTTACTTGCAGTACCCAATTTTGGATTCGCAGGCATGCTAGTTTTCTCATCTGATCCATCAAAGCAAGGAGAAGAGGGTGGAGTTGCACCATATGTGTAATTGTTTGGACTTGAATTCGAACTCTCAACTTTGCGAGACTCTGGACAATATGGGCTTCTGAAAATTGATGTTGAGGATTCACTTGTCCGGGTTTCAACCGCCCCATATTCCGGAGCAAATGACATCAAAGCTTCAGCTTTGATTAAATGATCAAACTCCCCCGTGGAAGAGGGAGGGGTATGGCTTGATGTTAGAGCCTCTAGTGTAATTTCTTGATTTTTGCTGATGCACTCATCTATGGATGTTGTGGGAGGTGGGTTAAAGCTCTCAAAGGATGAAAACCCTACAGGCAGAAGCATATGATCAGCATCCACTACCCCAATAGGACTGCTAACAACTTCTCCACAATCTGGAGCTGAAAACATTAGGGCCTGTGACTCTGCTGTTCCAGGGGGCTTCACAAAAGAAAATGAAAAAAAAAGACCATGATTAGATTAAACAAAAGTTTAAGAGTTTCAGCTTTTTGTGTTCTTTTATACATGCACATCCATATATATATATATATATATATATATATCACAAATGCACACATATCTTGTCCATAAAAGGAAGTAAGTAGATCGGGCAATAAAGTTCAGCAATGGAGAGGATTATATGAGCAAATTTAGATCACTTGCTCCCTGCTTCTTCGCATAGGCTTTAACTTCTTAGAAGAGCTGCAGCATGATTATTGTGAACCAAAAGAGTGAATGAAATGCATTACTGCATGCAAAATGGAAAGTCCTCTTTTAGATAGTCATCGTGGAGGTAGATTTGAACTTTGGATTTTTCAACGACCAGACAGGAGGTTTTCCCTCCTTTGTGGGTGTTCAGACAAAAGAAAGCATTAAATAAGCTGGGACCTAGAAAGAAAGGTTTAGGGTTAACAACACAACAAAGATTCAAGTTATTAATTGTGGTTGTTGAATGCAAAACGTCATCAACATGCGGCAAAACAAGAATAACAGACCTTGGAGATCTAGGTAATGGACTGAACCATAGAGAGAAATTAGATTCTGGGACAGGAATAAGATAATAGGAACCACTATCACTTGTCCTACTCCAGACCATAAACATCAACCTTCCAGAGCTAGTTATTAGGTCGATCAATAACTTGATTCAGAGTTGATCACCGTGCTATTAAGTATGAGTCAAGGAAAATAAATATAGTACCATTATGAAGCACACTAAAAAAATTTTCTGGAGAAAGGTGTTTGTTAAAAATACTTTTTTATCACTTATCCCTAAAAAGGCGCATATAAACCAGCAGCAAGGACTACTGTTGCCTACATGATAGCAAACAAAAAAAAAGAAAAAAAAAACTCAAATTACAACTAAAGATAGTTATAGCCAAGGTTAATTGAAATAGAACTTCCCAATATTCAGTACCTTCTAATGGTTTTGACATCAAGGTTGATTGATAAGTGAGTACCAACATGCAGACTTGCAATCTTTCCAGGTGATGTCTTTTCAATGACAAATATTACAACATTACACTATAATTGCTTTCACAGGTTAACAGCAAGAGAAAAACGATAGCATTTGCAAAATAAAAGAAATTACCTCTCCGAAAGGCAATGCGTCATTCTCAAAGAAGTCATCAAAATCACCGAATTCAGATAGAAGAGCCTGGATATTAATCCCCATGCCTCTATCATCATCCCAATCTAAATGAGATCCAATCTGGTCATTAGCAACTCCCGTGATGGCTGAATTGTTAACTTCAAGAGAACCAAAATCAGAGTTGTAAGTGTCTTGCATAGTAGTATTTTTTACTGTACCCATTTGACCAAAGGACTCTGTCGTCCCTGAACGAGGAAGCTTAGAACCCTGCAAAGGATAACTGTTAACGCTTTTCTGATCCACAAAATTTCTTGAATAAAATAATTAAAAAAAACATGGGGCAAATAAGTAACTCCAGCACACAAATTCAGGTGCCGTTCATCAACCCTATAAATAAGTCTAATTACCTGTCAGTTACAGGCAATCAACTCCACCTAATACAAACAATCATGAGACTTGCTTCTATATGAAAAAAAAAATTGCATCCTCATGAATCAACAAATGTATGCATTATTATTCAAGAACATAAGATAAATAGTAAAGGCAGACTTTTAGAGTACTTCTGTTGATTGGTTATGTTATATAGTAGAGACAAAGCTACAACAGGGACAATGTGGGCAAGTAGACTTTTAAATTTTATAGTTAATTCTTTTTTTAACAATCATTAGGTTCTCCCCAATAAATTAATTTTTTTTTACTTAAAACACTTCGCAATTTTATTTTATCCACACACTTAAAGATTTATTATTCAATGACTATTTTTTGATATATACTTTATCATATTTGATTAATTAACTCAAAAATAACTACTAATGTGTTAATTGTTGTCACATGAATTAGTGTATAGCCATTAGACTAAATGTATAATGTAAACGTTTAAATTAAATAAAAACAAACCATTAAACATATATAGTTCATTAATCTAGTTTTATTTGGAATATGACCTAAAAAGGGAAGCCCGGTGCACGAATGCTCCCGCAATGAGCGGGTCCGGGGAAGGGTCAGACCCATTGGGTCTTTGTACGCGGCCTTCCCTTGCTAATTGCAAGAGGTCGTTTCCACGACTCGAACCCGTGACCTCAGGTCACACGGCGACAGCACTTACCGCTGCGCCAAGGCTCCCCTTCGAATATGACCTAAATATTAAAAAAATTAATAAGATGATTAAATTTTTGTGTATGTATTAAGTTTAACTAAATGTTTTAAGATTCAATGTTCACCTTCTCAAAGACATCTACGGTTAAAATCACAACCTCAATTATCTGATCTAACAACTGATTCAAGATCTCACCGAAGTTCAATATTGTAAACATGATGAATCATTTGGGTCAAACTGGATTGACAATTTGTGCAGTTCATTGAGTTTTAATATTGATGGCAAGAGAATCAGTACCAAAATACATGAATATAGAGATAATAGAAGTTGTAATATGCAATAGAAAAACACGCAATACCGATTTGGGGCCATCAATTTCCAGCTGATCATTAGAAGATAAACCAGATTGTCTACATGATAATGAATCTGCATCTGCCTCGAGGTCCACAGCTTCTGTGGCCATTTTGTGATCACTATCACTAGAGCTGCTACTTATTGAGCCAATACTGCTACTATTACTATTGCTACTACTATTATGGCCATGTTGTATGCTTGTTCCATATGATTCAATCCAAGATCCTTCCATACTATCTATATCACCACCACTGGAGAAACAAGAACAAAATAATAGAAAAAAAAATTAGAAATCAACAAATTGCTGGCAGCATTAAAGAACATGTAATCACAACCAACAAAAAAACAAAGAGAAAAGAGGGAAAACAGATTTCTAATAATGGCATAATCATGTAATGTTCAATTTAAGTGTCACAGAAACACAATACAATCATGTCAATATTCGGTTTAAACCTGTATCACATTTCTATTTTGACACAAAACAATGAAGCAACTAAGGATGTCTTGGTGCATGTAAATGCCTGATAATTAATATCATATACTGCTAAATAGATCTGGTCCACCTGCAAGGGTTCTTTATTCCAGAACTTGGTAAGGTAAACTATCATTCAGATCTTAATATTATGAACCAAGGGAAAAATTACTTCACTTTTATGAATAGGATACACCCATTCACAGTAACTGATCTATTCACAATAGTTTCCATCTCATCTCTCTTAAGCAACATTTTGAAGGAAACAAGACTTCTGAAAATACCCACCCCATCCTGATATAACCCATAATGCCTGCTCCAAATATAAGCCTATAACAAATCAGTAACTCTTCTTTACTCATAATATATGATACACATAAGTTCAAACTTACTCTCATATGGTTTCTCTCTCTATTTCCCTTTCTTCTTTTCACACTTCTGTACATGCTCGTGTCGAAATAATCTTAGCAGTCATCTTTTATTTGTTGATATTTTATTTATAATATGTTGAAGTAATGCAGAGCCATTCAAATAAGGAAGCACACAATGAAGCAGATTAAGGGTCTGTTTGGCATATACATACATATATAACCTATAATTGTGGATGTAAATACAGAGCCATTCAAATAATGAAGCACACCAGAAAGCAAATTAAGGGTCTGTTTGGCATTGTGTTTTTGTTGTTGAGAAAAGAACTTTATTGAAATCATTGATTAGAGATCATTAAAATTTGTTTTCTCATATAAATTTCACTTTTTGTAATCATAAAAGTTTGAAACCAGTTAAATAGCACCCCCAAAATTGTTTTTCTTAACATCTGAAATGGTGTTTTTCTGGAAAAGTACCTTCTACCTCAATGCCAAACAGACTAATTCGTTCTATCAAAAGGATGAAATTTTGAAAGCAAAATTTCCTTAATCAATACATCAAAATTATGTCCTTTTTTTCCCTTATATGAAAACTGGAAACCATTCAATAAAGAAGAAAAAGAAGAAAAGCTAACCAATGCATAAAGAAAGATGAACCAGGCAATGATGGCCCAATCCAATTTTGGAGCCAAAATCTGCAAGAACACAATCAGTATTAGTTTAAGTCACATCATCAACCATGAAATTATTCTAAGACACTATACCCAGAAATGAAATGCAGAAAACCCCTTTTGAGCCACATTGACAATTCATCAACAAGATGTTTACTGGTGAGTCATGCAGGTTAATGCATGAACATGCACACACAATAAGTAGTGCAATGAAAATAAAGATAATGTCAAGAACAATGTCACCGGGGTCTGCCAGAAAAGATGATCACCAATCTCCTTCGCAAACTTTCTAATGTATTTTCTATGTATAAATATCAATAGGTAAAACCCACAAGTTCATAGGAAGTGGGAAAGTTGAGATTATTCCATCACTTCAACTAGAAGACCTGATTCAAACCAGATATAGTTAGCACAGAATTCAAGTATACCTTTTCAGAGAAGATCTAGCAAAAGATGTTTGCAGGACTGGAACAACCACAGCCTCAGCTGGATAGATAAACGTCTTCCCATGCACTGATATTTGATCAGGTGATCCCTTATGATCACCTCTTCCCACAACAGGAGATTCCACAACATGATTCTTGGGCAAGTTCCTGACTGAATTTGAGCTTGATCTCAATCCCTTCTCACTGTTCGATCTAGGACAACCAAGTGTCACTTCAACAAAGCAATTTTGCCCCCTCAGCAAGCAGCCAGGCCCTTGAGAATCATGGTAAGGCAGACCTATAAATCCATTTGATTTCCTATCTTTACCAGAACCACTGAAGAGAAAAGTGACAGATGGGGCAAGAATATTAGCTCAAAGAACCATCATTATCTAGCATGAGTACCACATGCAAACATCCAGAAACTGGTTAAGTGTCAATATAAAAAACAAGTTCTCATTATGCAATCAACCTGAAATATACTTGTTTCACGAGATCGTTTGGACAGCATCCTGTAAGCCAGCCACGCATCCCATGAGGAGAAACAATCACTGCACGACATAAAATAAGAAAGTGAGGAAATCCATCTCCCAAGGCAATGAGAAGTAGAACAGGGGGCCATCAATCACCCTTGCCACCTCCTTAGTAGGCAGCAATCATGTATTGCATAATGAGAACTGTTGAGTTTCCTGGGTGAATGTTCTTTAAATTCATAAAAGGAGCTCTATTTTTTTTCTTTAGTTATTGGGCTTGACCATTAAACTGACCTACGTCATTTTAGTGGGTTGAACCAACAACATTATGAACTCTTTTTGATACTTGTTTTTTCCCATGTGGAACTAGGTCCTTTTTCTCCTATAAAAACTAAATGTATAGAAGTTGTTGATAAGTTTGCAGGTTGAGCAGGCAATGATAATGACACTCGTAGAAGCCTAGCATAAAAAACAACCCAACTTGGTCAATTGCTGGGTCAGCTACAACTTCTTTTGTCAAAATCTAAAATTCCTCAAAACTGATTTTTTTAATATAGAACGTTTCGGAAATATTTTCTCACAACAATGGTAATAATGCCCATAGTGTGTGGACAATGCCTAAAATACTTGGTTATTGGCCCACAAATTGCTGACTGGTTATATCATAAAACATCTTTTGAAATTCATCTCCTCCAACAAATGACTAACATGCATTACCTCTCAAATGGTGTATGGCCAATATCAACATTTGAGTATTGTGTATCTGAATGACATGAATAAATGCCATAATTCCAAAAGCCTAGGTAGATATTCTATTAAGATGATGACCAAATAATTTTGCATTTAAAGTAGTAGCAAGAACCACAAAAGAACAAATATTAACCCAAACCCTAGTGAGGGGCCTCCTCAAAATAACCTCAAATACCAAAGGCGTTTCATTTGAATTTGCATTGCACTGACAAACTACATACCCAAAAGGCAAAAAGGTACTGCCAGCCGGAGTCCAGATAACAGTTTGTTTCTTAGTTCTCTAAAGCTTTTTATTGGGATCTTTTGCTCTCTCTTTAAGGTAGTTAAAGTCATGTTAATGTAACTTGATTAAACACACTTGTCCTTGCAAGTAGAGCAACCTTTTTTAATTAAAATAACAAAACCAAATACAAATAAAGCTTCTCAATTATTTATTAAGTATCACTAAGAAGATATATAGCAGTTGTACCATTTTGAAGAAAAAAAAAGGCATATCCCTCCTCCCCCTTCCCCAATCCCCTGATCCTAATCTCTAGGAGGAAATGAACAAAATGAAATAGAATGATACTCTTGCACACAAAAATATGCAAGCCTAAATCATAAAAGTGTATATCATTTATAATGCATCTGAGCAAATTATAAATAACTGCATGTCAAATTCCGTATATAAAGTACACCAACCTGGAATTCTGTAACCAGAACGGTTAGTAGAATGCTTTGACACTCTTTCAATGTCACCACTAGACAGTGCCCGGATATGCCTACAAATGAATGAGACAGATCAATAAAAATGTAACAAGCATTATGCCACAGAACAAATCAGTAATACAGGTTCACATAACAAATAAAAGTATGAATTCCACTTGCTTTGCAGATATTATAACATGCACAAAGATTGCCTCTTCATTGGCAGCAAAGATGAATTCAACTGTAGGCTTTTTCCTGCAAAAATACCAAATGGAAATTTGCTATTAGAAATCTTAATCTGATCCCTCAAAACGTAAAAGAAGGAATAGAATAATAGAGGAGCATAACTAGCTTATAAGAAACAAAATATGGGAGCAAGAAAGAGAGAAAAGAGAGGTTATAAACTTTGTGACAAGAGGCTTTTACAACCTTTTCTCAGACAGTCAAAATTATTAGCCACATATATATATATATACAATAGATCAACTCATTTCTTTCAAATTTCAGATCATCGATAATAAGTCAAGTGTCAATATTTACTTTTATTTCAATTATACAAATGAATTAAAACAACAATTCAGAGAGGTCTAGAAACACGAAAAAGGAAAACTCAATTGCTGGAAACCAAGATTCCAGGCTGTCTTCAGGAGTATAAGATCTCACAAGAGGCAATTGTCACCAACTAAATGTAATAACTTAAAGAAGTGATCTGTATAAAACTTGCACACCTTAAAAGCCTGAGTTGAATCATTAAAAAGCATCTTTACACAAAATGAGAGCCAGATTTTCAAGAGGGAAAATATGGGTGTGCTCGCATGTCAACTTAACTACCAAATCAGAATACGCTTTACCTCCAGCTCCCCACTCTTTTCACTTTATTTATGTATTTTGTGTCTCTTCTCTACTATAATCATTGGTTCTTTGCCAGAAAATATAAAGTTGCAGTTGTTTCTGCCCATTAGTCATTGCTTCACACAGTTTGAATTGTGCATATCAGATGTTATACAGTTGTATCTACAGTCAGAAGCGATACGAAAAAATAGGGGTACCAAATTGAAAATATGGTATATATCCTCAATTTCCATCATGAACCAACCATTACATATCAGCGTGGCCAATATTTAAAACCTTAGTACTTCCTACTTGGTAGCTCAAATTCCAATAAGCCCCCAGGCGTGCAGCACAACCTAAAAGGTGCCATCTGTTTAGTTACTCTATGAGAGAAACACAAAACTACCAGCACATAACATGAGATTTAACTAGGGATTGGGTAGAGTATGCATATCAAGAATAAAGCAAAAGCAGTAGCGCCAACACCATTAAATTATTGGCATCATTGTCATAATTAAATCAAATCAACTGATTAACTTCTACTTAACAATTTATATAAGCACGTTTATCTACAATTAATTGCACCTAACCTGAAGAGCCCTTCACTTTGAGATGGGTGATACTTTGAAAATACATCTCCATATCTCATGTAAGACAGTCCAACAAGTGCTCTGCAAATTTCAATGTAGAAATTTTCAGCAAAAGGTCGTGATGGTTGATGTTTGGTGCTTAGAGCCTAGGGATGAAAGAAAGTTTACTTCTCTATACAATTCCTTAAAGACTGAGAGAGAGCTGCAGCAACTTCTTCAGTCCCCCCAGGAGCCACCCAAACTCCAGATGCAACAACTTAAAATAAATGCACAAAAAATAAAATATCACTAAAATGACATCAGACAAAAAATAACAAACACCATAAAAGACATGACAAAAGATAGAGAGGGAGAGGAGGGGGTGGGCACTAAAGAACAGAATAAACATTCATTGCATACCAGATCAACGACAAATAAGGTAACTGAGAGCAACATACAGAAAGACTGGAGAAAGATTGTAACAAAAACTTGATAACAAATTTTACCTCTTAACCTAGACACTGCAGCTTGAGCACTCTCAACAACAGAAGAGTGACGCCCAGGAAGGAAAAGCCAGAGTTTGATTTTCTCATCTGTGAAGCAGTATTAAACAAGAAATCATCAGAATTCAGATGCACCATAATCTTTGCATCATAAGTTCCATTGCTCTTACTCCCTTTCTAAATGCATTTAATGATCACATAGCTGGCTGATGACCAGCGTTTATAATTCTTACCAGGATTGTGCAAACCTTGAGATGGATCCCAAGGTCCCACAAAAGAATTGGTCCATGTACTAAGAAATCCATCTTTCTGCAACTGTAAATGAGACCAAAGCACGAGCCATGTTGCAGCATCTTTCTGCTCTAATTTTACACTGTCCAATCTAAAAAAAAAGTATAATTTTATCAGTGATTATAAGCGTGCAATGGCAATTATTTTTTTTAGATTCATTTTAACTCTAATAGAAGGTAGAAATAGTAAAAACACTGATGATTTACCTCTTGTCTGGTAGAGCGCTCAAATCAGATTCGTTAGGGAGAAACTGGAACCATGATACATGATGAAGACCTCCCTGTAGAAATAGATAACAAAATAAGAATGAGATAGGGATGGAAGTAAAGAGGGGCTAGTCAATAACAAATTACTCAATGATGGTATGCATAATTGAGGTTAAACAAGCATAAAATTATATGCATAAAAATTGAGGTTAAACAAGCATAAAATTCCATCTATGTTACCAGTACAACTATTACAGTCTGAAATACCGATGAAACTCAAATAGCAATAGAGTTCCAACTTCCAAATAAGCATCCTCTAATTTGTACACAAAACCCTGTTATCAAAATGGCACACCTATTGCCCCCGATTACGCTGATCGAAAGCCATAAATAGCAGCTCCAAATGTATCAGCCAATTAGTGCAAAATAGTTTTGTTTAAGAGTCAAGTAGTCAACATATTGCAACAACCAAAATCAAATAATAATTATGCAGTTAAGGTTCTTCATAGTGTCAAATTAAGCAAAATTCAAATCATATTAACTGATATAAATATGTAAGAAACCATCTCTATTCAATTTCAGCAATCTTTCAACCTATAGCCTAACATTCCCCCAGTCATCTATCTTCATATTAACTATCCATAAGGCATTCAAGCACAAAAATTCAGTTTAACTACCATAAGCATATTAAACACCATAATCATTCTTCAAACAAAGGAAAACAAAAAAGCCATCTGCGAAACAACAATAGCCAAGCAATTTTTCAACAAAACAAAACAATATAACTCAGAAATTAAAAGTAAAAAAAATTAAAATTATGAGAAAGAAGTTGGTGGATTGAAGTTCCAAAAAAACATACAATTCTAAAAACATTTGTCCACATCACTTTAATCTGCTGAGAAAGAGCTCCTCGGTGCTCCCAGACCCTTCTACTACAAAAACTTCTCCTCAAAGCATACCTACACCTGCAGATGAAACTGAAGAGCTGTCACCGTGGAAAGCATCAATTAAACTGGCCTTCAATAAAGCTGAAAAGAGAGGAAGGGCCAGAAGGGAGAGAAACTGAAGTTCAAATACAAAACAAAACAAAAACGGCAGAAGTCACAAACCTGAAATCACGTCAACGAAGGTAGATCGCCGGTCGCAATCCCGTCAGACAATCTCAATGGAAGTCCGGCGAAAGAGGAGAGCTACGAAGGAGAATCGAGAAGAGAGAGAGAGAACTGTAAAAGGGAAAGTAACAGAAGATAAAAATAAATTAATTAATTAAAATACTATAGATCTGAAATACGTTGTCGGGCAAATACGTCGTTGGACTATGTTTCTCATGAACCTATGTTGGACTAGCAATACCGACCCAAAAAAAAATGTTGGACTAGCAAATTTATTTATTTCAATTTTTAAATTTGAATGTTTATCAAAGGCATGTTTTTTTTTTTTTGAAAGAAATAGTTCTGAAAATTCAATTTTGTTAATTAAAAATTAAAGTAATTCAAATAAATAAAAATTATGTCTTTGCGTGAAGAAATTAGTTAATTTAACTATGAATTCATTCATATTTAAATTATATAAATACATTTTAGTTTTTAAATTTTAAATAGTATTTGTTGTCATCAAATAAATAAAAGTAATTAGGAGAATAAAATATCTTAATTAATTGAATATGATATTTATATATGTATATAATGTTTGTAATTATGTTTGTATAAAAATTTAATTTAATTGTATTGATGGAATTGAATTGAGGCTAGATTTTAATATTTGGAATTTTTAATATTTGAAATGCTTTTAAAATTTTGGTTAAGGTTTTCAAACATAAAACATTTTCTAAATTTTAACAAACTCATTATAATTTAAAAAAAAAATTTTCCCTTGTACCAAGAAAAGGCTGAATTAATGTAATGATAAGCTTTTTAAAAATAAAAAAATAAAATATAAAAAAATTAGGAAAGAGCACAAAAATTTAGAAAATCCTACTAAAATATACCATTCTTTAAAGACTTAATATTTGTTTAGATTTACTTTTCCTTAAATGGATTTAAAAAGACTAAAATACATTTTTACCTAATAAAGTAAAAGCAAGTTTAAAGTTGGTGCATCTTTCATATCTGAACTGCGAAGAAAAGAAAACCAACACACGTTTATCTCTCTGCCTCTTTCATTTTGTTGTCTCTTCATCTGCAAAACATGAATCTGCTGCCTTTAGATCGATAAAAGAAAGTTGTATCATAATATTTCTCATTGTACCTAGTAGATTTTTATTTATTTTATCTATTTGAATCTCTTAAATAAATGTTCAATCTTAGATTGTCGTAACTGTGAAATTATAAATTTTTGAGGTGAGAATATGGTTCATATTGTTGTGTTTATCTAATTTTATCATATCTGACCAGTGCACCTTCATTTCTTCTTCGAGGTGATTTTGGTATTCATAACTGGCAGCCAGAAAAGTTTGGCTTTCAATGTTATATAGTTGACGAGTTTTTATGGAAAATAATATTGTATAATAATGGACTATGTTAGGGTATCCTAGTGGACAGTTATGGGCAGTTAGGAATAGTTATGTACATCGATTTTTAATCTAAATCTACATGCACTTATTATGCTCTAACTACCTTTAACTTGTCCTAACCATAATCAATTTGCTTTTATTTGCATTAAAAAATTATCCATTACACTTTCTCTGACATTATGCAAACTTTGGTCTGCAATTGAAAGTCGTCTCATTCATTTTAATTTTTTAGGGAAAAAAGTGTGCAGATTCTGCCCTAACTATCCCTAACTTGTCCTAATCATAATCAGTTTGCTCCCAATTGGCTTCAAAAATTATCCATGACACTTCTCCTAACAACCTGCACACTTTAGTCAGCAATTAAAAGTTGTCTCATTCATTTTAATTTTTTAGGAAAAAAGTGCATAGATTATGCCTTAACTACCTTTAACTTGCCCTAACCATAATCAATTTACTTTTATATGTCTTCAAATATTATACATTACACTTCCTCTGACATCATGCATACATTGGTCTGTAATTGAAAGTTGTCTCATTTATTTTAATTTTTCAAAAAAAAAGTGCACAAATTCTGCCCTAACTACCCCTAACTTGCTCTAACCATAATTAGTTCGCTCCATCTGGCTTCAAAAATTATCCATGATACTTCCCCTGATAACCTACACACTTTGGTTGGCAATTGAAAGTTGCCTCGGTCATTTTGATTTTTTTGAAAAAAAAAAGTGCACAGATTATACCCTAACTACCCCTAACTTGCCCTAACATTAATCAATTTGCTTTTATCTGCCTTCAAAAATTCTACATTACACTTTCTCTGACATCATGCATACTTTGGTCTGTAATTGAAAGCAGTCTCATTTATTTTAATTTTTTAGGGAAAAAAGTGCACATATTATGCCTCTAACTTACCCTAACCATAATCAGTTTGCTCACAGCTGCCTTCAAAAATTATACATTACACTTCCCATGATAACCTGCACACTTTGGTTTGCAATTAAAAGTCGTCTCGTTCATTTTAATTTTTTGATAAAAAAATGCATAGATTTTGCCCTAAAATATCTCTAACTTGCGCTAACTATAATCAGTTTACTCCCAGCTGGCTTAAAAAATTATCCATGACACTTCTTCTGACAACCTACACACTTTAGTTAGCAATTGAAAGTTGTCTCATTCATTTTGATTTTTTAGGAAAAAAGTGCACATATTATGCCCTAACTACCCCTAATTTTCCCTAACCATAATTATTTTTGCATATATATGCCTTCAAAAATTTTACATTACACTTCCTCTGACATCATGCACACTTTGGTCTGGAATTGAAAGTCATCTCATTCATTTTGATTTTTCGAGGAATAAAGTACACAGATTATGCTCTAACTACCCCTAGATTGCTCTAACTATAATCAGTTTGCTCCCAGCTAACTTCAAAAATTATGCATAACACTTCCCTTAATAACCTACACACTTTGGTTGGCAATTGAAAATCGTCTCATTCATTTTAATTTTTTAGGAAAAAAAGTGCACAGATTATACCCTAACTACCCCTAACTTGCCCTAACCATAATCAGTTTGCTGCAAGCTACCTTCAAAAATTATCCTTACTCCTAACTTGCCATATCCATCCACCATTTGAATTTTGTCGAATGTTATGATGAATTGGAAAGTTTCTAATGTGATTTGTTTTTGTTCTTTTTTTCAGGGTTTTGAATGAAATTTAAAGTTTTGTTATGTCTCGGAATAATGTAGCTATCTCCATCCGCTACGGTAGAACATTCGATGTTAACAAATCAAAATATGTTGGGGGGTCTACTGAATTCATTGTATGGACGAAAGAGCCTGATTTCAATAAACTGAAGAAAGATATAACAAATGTGATTAATAGAGACAGTACTTCGAAGATGGGGTTTAACTTTTTTACCGGATATGACAAAGCACCACTTTATGATATTGTAAATGATAGGACATTTAGTGTGCTCCTTGCATTTGCCATCGAAAATAGATTGAAGTATCCATTATTTGTTAATATTAAAGAAGGCTCCTTTAAATCAGGACATGGCAGCAATGACTCATCCGATTTGAAAAAAAAAATTATGGATAGAGAGATGCATTGTCTTGATTCAATTTCTGAAGATCAATATCATAATGAATGCATAAATGAAGATTCAATATTGTCTCCGATGGTAGAAGGCATTCTTAAAGGCCCTGAATATGTTGGCCATGAGGGTGATTCCAGTTTGAATAATGTGCCTGTTGATGCTCATGACATACGACATTCACTTACAGTCGAGAATGTCAATATGGTTGTTGTAGAACGTACGACTGAACTTCTTGCAACTCATAATGCTAGTGTGGATCCTTCCACTGAGGTGCATGTATATTATAATGATGGCACATACTAAAGTAATGACACTGTCGATACATATTCAAGCATTGATTTTGATTTAAATCTGTTGGATAAAAGTTTAATTACAGATTCTATTGCCAAAGGTAAAATATTGAGAATAAAGAGAGATTTGACTGCAACGTTGTCAATTATAGCAATGAGGCAGCATTTTAAATACAAAGTTTTCATGTCTAATCCATATTTCATAGTTATCTGTTATACTGATATATCATGTAAATGGATATTGAGGGCAAAAAGTTTAGCTAAAGGGGATAAGGCATGATGTTGGATGGTAACAAAAAATGTGGCAGATCACTCATGTCCGATTGATTTTAATCAAATTAGATACAGACAAGCTACTAGCTGGGTTGTTGCCGAGTATGTTAAAAAAAGATTGATAAATCCCGGCAGAGTCTTAAAGCCTAGAGATGTGATCGATGATATGCGCAAGGAATTTGGAGTGTATAGACCCTTAATTTTTTGGCCCATTCCAGTCTGATATTTTTAAATAGTTTAAAATTATTTTTATGGTATTTAAATTAAATAATATTTATTTAATAATATTTATTACTTATAATATTTATTTTTTAATAAAAATAAAAAATAATAATAATAAAGGAAATAAATAAATAAAATCTACGACAAAAGAATCGGTGACAAAAAAATTTCGTCGCTGGCTACGAATTGGCTGGCCGCGCCCAACGCATGCAGTATTTTTTTCGCCAGTGCACTTTCGCACGTCCGGCCCGTTCGCGATTTTGCCAAAATCCTATTCTACTTAGTTTTTAATTTTATTTCCTAAAAGACTTTTATTTCTTTAGCCAATTAGTATTATGATTTTATTTTTTTTATAAATACCATATTAAAACACACAGAAAATGGACTTTGATCTTTTAAAAAGGAGGAAAATTTTTTAGGACTTTTGGGGCTCGGAACTATTGAAATTCTTTTGGCAATTAATTCATAATCTCAAGCTTGAAAGATCAAGAGGTTGCAAACAATATACAACCCATCAAAGATAGCCCACACTGTCATTGATATTGTTCAACCAGAATTCAAGTTGTGGTGGAACCAACAACGGAGGTTTGATTTTCTATTGATTTATTTATGTTCACAGTAGCTTCATTATTCAAATTGATCAAAATTTTAAACATACAATAGATGATTTTTTTTTGATCAATTATTCTGTTTACCATCTAAACTCTATTTAAAACCCTAAAACGTATTTTTTCAAAACTCTAAAAATCTTAATACCCGTAAAACTAACTTTTGAAATATAAAACCCTAATTGCAAAAATCTATTTTTCTTAAAACCCTAACCAAATCTATTTTTCTAAGATTTACAGTAGCTTGTTTCTTTCAATTTCGAAACCCTATATTCTAAATCTTAAACCCTAAAATCTTAATTTTCAACACCAAAACCTACAACCCTAAAAGCCAATTTTCAAAATTTATCGGGGCGCGGCCCCCGATCCGCAAGGGGCGCTACCCCCTTGACCCTGCCTGCTAACCGGCTAGCGGGACCTCCGTATGGGCTCGTCAGAGAAGTCAATATTTATTTGTGTATTATAAGTCTTTATGTTTAACTTCCTTTTTTATGATTATTTAAAATACAGTAACTTTATTCAAAATACAAACCTAAACCCTAATTTATTCAAACCATAAATGTTAATTAATTCTATTTTCCAAATCATCACAGTAGCTTGTTTCTTTCAAATATCTAAAGATTTTATTTTATTTTCATAAGCTTCAATCTTATTTACATAAACCCTAATTGTTAAACATAAAACCCAAGAAACCCTAATTGGATGAATGTTTATTATATGTTTTGATGATTGATTTATTTAATTTCGATATTTGATTTGTTTGTCATGAATGGATGTTTACTTTTATTGATTTGATTTGATTTTAAAATTGTAAGAGGTATGTTTTCATATGTTGGGTACCTCATGTATTAAGCATCATATAATTTAAATTGCTTTTATATTTTGGACCAATATAAAGGACATATTTTCACCTTTCGGTAGGTATCCTATTTAGTTTTAGACATGAACGATGTAAAGACATGTTTTTATCCTCGGATGGGTGTCCATTTATTTATTTTGTTTGGATATTACTTTGATTTTAATATAATGATGCTTTATTTTAATTGTTGCGTGTAGTATGGATAATATTGTTATATTTAAAAATTTTATAATATTAAGACCTGCAAAGGAGGCCGGTTCCAATGAACCGGGCGTTGTGGAGGTGCTGGGCCATTTCTCACTTTCCCCACACGTATCTAACTTTTTGAATCCGCTAAGGGGTTAGAGATTCCTTAGGAATCGAGTCATCCACCACTTTCTTTTTCCCAACCCATCCGGGGTGGCGACTCCATTTTCTCCGGGCCTAGGCCCGTATTCTCTAAGGCCCCGAGCCTAAACAGTGTCGAAGTCGCAAAAACCATTCCACTGGAAGAGGGGGCGAAAATCCCCTCTCACACAGTGGAGGTCAGTTATTCTATTTCATGGAGGGGTCAATAGCATGCTTACAAGAATGTTAGTTTTGGTAGTCCTAAATAATCTTTCTCTATTTTGCCTGGATACTTACACATGATTACTAAAATAAATCCAGGTTCGGTTGTCCATGTTCGCCGTGGTGATGATTTTCGATTTCTTTATCTCTTTTTTGCATTTGATGCTTCAATTCAGGGTTTCAAGTATTGTAGACCTGTAATATCCATCAACGGAATGCATCTGAAAGGAAAATATCGCGGAGTGCTTCTTACCGCCATCAGTCATGGTGCCAACCATTAAATTTTCCCGTTGGCCTTTAGTATCATAGACTTTGATAATGATGCATCATGTACATGGCTCTTTAAAAGGTTGAAGGTGACCTTTGGTGAAAGAGAGGGTTATGTCATTATTTTCAACAGACATCTCAGCATTCAGAAGGCAGAATTGAACATTTTTCCAAATGTATTTCATGGGATCTGTATGTATCACTTTCTTAACAACCTGAAATGCAAGTTTTGACATATAACAAAGGATCTTGAAAAGCACTATTATAAAATGGTGAAAGTATATAAGATTCACGATTTCACTATACTCTTTAGCTCATTCAGTATTGTTGTACCTGGTGCGAAAGATTATTTTGAAGGGGTTGGTCTTAATAGATGGACAAGGTCTCATATGAATGAAAGGAGATACAATATTATGACCACTAACATATCAGAATTTGTAAATGCTGCACTTGTCCATGCATGAGAGCTTCCCATAACTGCATTTGTTAGCGATGTGGGAAAGATATTACAAAGATGGTTTTTCGAACAACGAAGTAAGGCATAAGCATGCAATACAATGATGGCAACCAATGTGGAGAAAAAGCTCAGGAAGAGAATGATATATGCCTCGAAATTGAGTGTAAATGTTTTGTTAAAACTTGTTTGTTAGTGCTATATTGTGATTCCATTAATAATATATTTTACTTTTACCTTGCTTTCTAGGTGCAACCTACTAGTAACATGAGATATGATGTGTTCGACATTGATAAGAACTTTGTTGTGGACATGTCGTGCAGAACTTATTGTTGTAGAAAGTTTTAATTAGACCAGATTCCATGCGTCTATGCTTTTACGATTGTGAAAAATGGTGAATTCAATGCATGCGATTTGTGTTCCCTTTACTACTCACGAGTTTCATGGTACGAGGCATATACAGGAGTAATAAATCCAGTACTCCACATAACATATTGGAATTTACCGGACAATGTCACGAAGATGACTCTTCTACCTCCGGATATTCGCACCTCAACTGGCAAACATAAAAAACGTAGAATTCCTTCTTCAGGTGAGGATAAAACACATCCTAAGTGTAGTCGTTACTGCGAGCGAGGTCATAACAGACTCACATGTCATAATCCAATACCACTTCATTATGCTTATCAGTAAGCAAGTACTCAGACAACTCAGACATAAAACATTATTCATTATGCATCTTTATTAATAATTATCAATTACAATAGTATTGGTTTGAAATTTGAAAACTCCATCATTTGTTGTGTAATATTGGTTCATACAAACTATACAATGATGATTATTGGCCAATGTTTTGCTATGTAAAAACTCATTATTCCATGAAGAATGTATGTACTATAAGATTATGTTACACAACATTTTAGTTGCAAAAACATGTTGTTAAGGCAAGTTAGGGGGAGTTAGGGCATTTCTAATTTACGCATACATTCATACTATTAATTTACTGTAATTGTCAAAAAAAAATTATTAGTTGTCTATTAAGCATGGATGTAATGTAAGCTAAGTGAACACATGATTCAGATTGCAGAAACATGCAAGTTGGGTGGAATTAGGGCAAGTTAGGGATAGTTAGGTCATATCATTTCAACATTTTCAATACAAAAAAATAATGAAAAATTAAACCATATTGCATATTAAGCCTCAAGTGTTCAGATTGAGTTAGGAAGTGCATGAGAATATTTCAGATTATAGAAACATGCAAGTTGGGTGGAGTTAGGGTAAGTTAGGGGTAGTTAGGGCATATCAGCTCACCCTTTTCAATATTAAAAAATCATAAAAAATTAAACCACATTCAGTATTAAGTCTCAGGTGTTCAGATTGAGTTAGGAAGTGCATGAGATTATTTCAGATTGTAGAAACATGTAAGTTGGGTAGAGTTAGGGCAAGTTAGGGGTAGTTAGAGCATATCAGTTTAACTTTTTTAATATAAAAAATCATGAAAAATTAAACCACATTGCATATTAAGCCTCAAGTATTCAGATTGAGTTAGGAAGTGCATGAGATTATTTCAGATTGCATAAACATGCAAGTTGGGTGGAGTTAGGGCAAGTTAGGGGTAGTTAGGGCATATCAGTTCACCATTTTCAATACAAAAAATCATAAAAAATTAAACCACATTGCATATTAAGCCTCAAGTGTTCATATTGAGTTAGGAAGTGCATGAGATTATTTCAGATTGCAGAAACATGCAAGTTGGATGGAGTTAAGGCAAGTTAGGGGTAGTTAGAGCATATCAGTTCACTCTTTTCAATATAAAAAAAATAAGAGGAGTTAAGACAATGTGCCTGCTGATGCTCATGGTAAAAATCATTTACATTTAAATATAATATCTTTAAAAACTATTCATTTTACACATGAAAAAGACACTGGAAATTCTTACCAACTTGTCCTAAACATTCATAATAACAATACATTATATACATCAAACCATTAAAATGTTCAAGCATCGTCATCACTATGATATAATCCAGCATATTTTTGCTCTGCATGGTACCATAAACAGCATGTGGTGGTGTATTTAATTTGCTTCATATCTTCCTTATTACATGACCATACGTCATAGTTATAGGACATCAAGAAGTCTATGAACTTTGTAATAAATATTCTACAATCTGACCTGTTAATGAAATAGAAGTTTCATGTTAATATCATATAAAATACATCAGCTATGTCAAATAAATAATGGGGTAAGTGTCTTACCTGCTCTGCTGAGGACATTTGGACTTTTCATATTTGACATCAAGCTTGCAGCATTGATAACTCTTAAGTTCAGGATGGAAATTGAAGAAACCAACATGTTCGAGTGCATTGGGAAGCATTTCTGAAATTGGAGTAACACAATTCATTCTTTCCTTCACATACCTTGTCCTGAACATTGAATCATATATAGTACTTGTCCAATTAATCAAGCAGATCTCCAGCATCAACAAATGGAGGTTTTTGTGATTAACTGGCAAAAAAATCTTGTCAACCTCCCATGAGGGTTTTTCATAACTAATATCACCTCTTAAAAATCTTTTTATACACAACTGTGGCATCCGGATTAATGCATCTTCCTTCAACCTTGTGTACTCTAAATATTTCCAAATGAAAGTTTGGTTAATTTTACAACCCCCACAAGTTAATCGCTGATCAAACCTGCTCGAAAGAAAATGTTGCTTTTCCCTCACATAATATAGGATTATATCAATATCATACAACACAGTTGTTGTAATTAAAAATGTGAATAACATAGTGTAGTGCTGTATAAATTGATGAATTTAAATTCAATAATGCTATTTATATTGATGATTTATAACTCTTTATGCTGATAGTATAAACTTACTCATTTTTCAACCATGAATTATAGTTCCTCATGCGCGAAAAGAATCTAAATACTTCACATTATGTACTGTAAAGTCATACACGATTGCATCCGGCAGTAATTGTTCCTGGGTTTTATCACTATGAATGCACAACATAGCCAAATAATTACAATCATAACAAATCCAAAACAACCGTTTGCGTAACTCACTCTTCTGTAATGTAAAGTTGTATAAAATCACCATTCAATACTTACTATTTAAATTTATTGAAATTCAGGTTCCATTACTCATTGAATGTAGATTCTTTTTCAAAAGTTGGTCTCTGGAGTGGATTCAGAGGAAGAACAGTTGAATGCTCATCATCAGGACCCACTTTTCTTTCATGAAATTGTGATTTATTATCCTTATGTCTCTGCATCTCATTCTTCCCATCTGGCGTCCAATCCCCACCAATGTATCTAGGATTTGGAATTATCTTTCTTTTATTTGCTATAGCATCATACGCATGTTGTGACACAATCATGAGATATGGACTCCCTTCACGTGGTTCATTGATATTTGTTTCAAAGTCAGACACATTCTTGTTACAATAATGCCAAATTGAATTGGACATCCATTATAATAAGATAAAAATAACATTTATTCCTAAATACAAAAATGGGTTAGAATATACACCTTTGCAGTAGAGTCTAAAATGTAAATTTTTTTTTCTTCCAAGTTCTATTCAAGCAATGAGATTTTACTATTCTTTTGCATAATCAATTCATGAAGCTCCCAATTTTGTGAACATACCAAGGTGTACAGCTCTTTATTTTTTTCCACCAAGTCCTGGATTTGAGTTTCTTTGTCCACTGATGATGTAAGAAGTTCTTTATTTTGAATTTCCAAATTATACAAACATCTCTCAAAATCTGCAACAAGTGTTGTCTTCTCCCTCTCAAGCTTAGAAATTTGTTTCAGAATTTTTGGCACATCCGAATAATTAAATTCAGATTTGGAACATTTATCTTCTTTTGTGTGCCTTGGTTGAGAGGGGCAGTGTAAGATGTTCCATGACCACCCTTTCTCTGCTGAGAGATAAAATAAAGAAAGCATGATATAGCTTTTCTTCTCTGGACATTTGCTGAAATGGAACAACTTGCATCTCCTGCATACAAAACCTTTAAATGAGAATGACATCCAAAAATTGAACAACAATAATCAGTAATAAAATATTATATAGATGAGATCATTTGGTTTACCGCTTCAGGTATTTTTGCATCGATTTTTTCATACGAGTATTTTGACTCCATTCTCCAATTCATTATCATAGGAATCTGATTACCAATTCTTTTAACCCCAACCTTATATAAAGATGGCAATATCTCCATTGTAAAAATATTAATGCAATAAAAAAATCTAGAGATTCCACCATCTTTTTTCAGATTCTTCATGCTCAAAATGGCATCCTTCACATTAGAGCTTATAAACTTCCAACTCAATTTACCCCTGGCAATGCTGTTAAATGCATCAACATCATCAACAAGTGATAGAATCCGGGAATCAACTTTTGATTTGCTAGCCTTGCACAAAACCATTAGGTTAATCAAACATGCGACCCCCTAACTTAACTTGAAGGTTCATGTCGTTGCAGCTTTCAAATGCCTTTTGTAGCTCCTTGCGGGTCATATTTCCATATTCGTTCACAAGAGGACTGAAGGTCGCATCCATATTCTCATTGCCATTACACTTCAATCCATAAATTAGATAAAATTCACCTGCTCCAATGGTCAAAACATCATTGCCGATCTTAAACGAAAGCTCATCACCCTTTAGATTGTGCACTTGGTGAAGGAACATGTAGTTAATTAAACCAGGCCAATGAACAATATTTTGCTCATCCACATTCAGCAAGTGGCCAATATTATATTTCAAAAAAGCATCAAGCTGGAGAAATTTAAGGCAAAAAAAGGCATTAAACAACTAATTCACAATAGAAAACATTGTTAACATGTATGTTAAATATATTACAATTACCTTCTCCTTGTTATGGCCAAACGTGTTTTTAATGACACGTATAATTTTCAATCCAGACCCAACTGTGTTAACCTGGTGGTACCTCCATTCTGATGGATAAATTATATAGTCTGCACTAGTTTTGTCAACATTGATAAATTATATAGTCTGCACTAGTTTTGTCAACATTTTCTCCTTCTTTTACATTTCCTTCATCACTATAAAACTCAAATACTATTTTCCTTTTCTTTGACTCATTGGATTTAGACACTTTCCTCCGTTTGAACACATAATGATGGCCAAATGATGGCCAAATGAGGGCATTTGGCCAAGACTGAGCAGTTTTTTATCTGGCACTACTAGAGTTCCCTTATTAGTAAAAGATGATGTAGAATCTAATATCATTTCACTTTAAATAAAATGTAAAAGAATTTGTTTTGTCCAATAAAATGTGCATGGATAATTAGGCAGGATTAGCAAAAAACCCTATATATATACTTCGGATATTAAAACATGCAATATGATGGGAGTTAGGAAAAGTTAGGGGGAGTTAGGGCATATCAGTCCCTCTTTTCAATACAAAAAATTATGAAAAATTAAAACACATTGCATATTTACACTCAAGTATGCAGATATGACTTAGGAAGTGCAGGAGAGTATTTTAGACGAAGAAACATTCAAATCGATGGGAGTTAGGGCAAGTTAGGGAGATTTAGGGCAGATCAGTTAACCCTTTTCAATACAAAAAACATGAAAAAATAAAACATATTGTATATTCACACTCAGGTATGGATATGCCAATTAGGAAGTGCATGGGAGTATTTCATAATGCAGAAACAAGAAAATTGAGTGGAGTTAGGGCAAGTTAGAGGGAGTTAGGGCATATCAGTTCACCCTTTCAATATATAAAATCATGAAAAATTAAAACACATTGCATATTCAGACTCAGGTGTGCAGATGCGACTAAGGAAGTGCATGCGAGTATTTCAGATGATAGAAACATAAAAATATATAGGAGTTAGGGTAAGTTAGGGGGAGTTAAGGCATATCAGTTTACCCTTTTCGATACAAAAGACATGAAAAAATAAAAAAATATTGTATATTCAAACCCAGGTGTGGAGATGCCAATTAGGAAGTGCAAGAGAGTATTTCATATTATAGAAATAAGAAACTTGAGTGGAGTTAGGAAAAGTTATAGGGAATTATGACATATCAGTTTCCTCCTTTTCAATACAAAAAAATCATGAAAAATTAAAACACATTGCATATTAAGCCTCAGGTGTGCATATTGAGTTATGAAGTGTATGATATTATTTCTGATTGTAGAAACATGCAACTTGATTGGAGTTAGGGCAGGTTAGGGGGAGTTAGGACATATTTGTTTACCCTTTTATATACACAAAAATCATAAAAAATTAAAACACATTGAATATTTCAACTCGGGTGTACAGAGTGAGTTAGGAAGTTCATTAGAGCATTTCAGAATGCAGAAACATGAAACTTGATTGAAGTTAGGAAAAGTTAGAGGGAGTTATGACATATCAATTCACCCTTTCAATACAAAAAATCAGGAAAAAAAATAAAACACATTGCCTATTCAGAATCATGTATGCAGATGTGAATTAGGGAATGTATGAGAGTATTTCAGATTGTAGAAACAAATTTGTTTATTGGAGTTAGGAAAAATTAGAGGGAGTTAGGGATATCAGTTTACACTTTTTACTACAAAAATTGAAAAAAATAAAACACATTGCATATTCTCAATCAGGTTTGCAGATCGACTAAGAAACTTAAATTGATTAATTAAGTTAGCAGAAACATGCAATTTAATGTGAGTTAGGACAAGTTAGGGATAGTTATAGCAGTTAACAGTAAAACCATAACTATCCCTAACTTCCTCTAACTCAATATAGCGTCACTTAGATAAATGATACACCATGAGAATAACCAACAAACATCAGATCCATTATTTTTTTTTATTTTCAAATTTAAAAAACCCTAGAATACATACTTACTGTGAGTACTTTGAAAAAAGGATGAAACTTTGCGAAATAACGGTGGTCGAATAAAGCTTCATATAATGTCGATGAGAAACTGACCAAGAGAACGATAGTGAGACAATGAGTGAAAGCCGGTGAGAGAGAGAGAGATTGATGTTGACATACCGACATGTGGAAGGAATAGAGTTGGTTTCGCAATTTTGAAATGTAAGATGATGATTCAGTTAAGGCGCAATTTGTTTTACAAGGGTATTTTAGTCTTTTTTTAAGTCCATTTAAGGAGAAAGGGGTCTAAAAAATATTAAGTCTTTAAGGAAGGGTATATTTTAGGTGAATTTCGAAAAATTTATAATGATTTGATTTAAGTAATCCATATGTCTATTTCTCAACCTCAATTGAATCTCATTATAATAGAGTTTCAAATCTCACTCAAATTTTTTTTTAACCATAAATCTCACTCAAATTGAATCCCACTATAATTGTAACATCCGTGATTTTGGAGAAATTAAATAAGTATTTGGAGATATAAAATTGTATATACTCAATATATATATCCAGAGTATATATAATATATACATATGGTATATTAATTGTATATGTTGGATTAATACATTACATACTTAATATTTAATACTCATATAAGGTATATTTGATATGTATATAAGATACACATTACTTGTGCATACGTGTGATATCCCAAATTTTTGAAAAGTTCTAATTTTTAGAAATTTAATGAAATAAATTATAATTTAAATGGATAAATTAAATTAATTATTTTAAATGAAAAATGAAGGGGTTCTAAATGAAAAAGTGGAACATATATGTGATATATATGTAAAATATACATAATATATAAAAGTCAACACTTTTTAAAAGAAAAGTCAAAGTAAAAGGGTATTTTGGTAATTAAATCTTAGAAATTTAAAATTAATAAAATAATTCAAAAATAAATAATTTTGAATGGAAGATAATATTTTGGGGTTTTAATTAATTAAATAAATCAATAGTGAATTAATTAAAAATATATCATATAATAATATATATAAGGTTGAAAATGTAAGTGGGAGGAAGGAGAAAATCACTTTTTTTTCATCTTCTTCTTCTTCTTTCCTTCAAGGACGACTTTCATGGCTTCAAGAGAGGAATTTGCTTCTTCCAAACTCATTTAATTGAAATATTTACAAAGTTTCAAGTGGATTTTTACGGTTTTCCTTTTTAATTAGTAAGTTTACTCACTTTTTTTTTGGATTTCCGTGAAAGTTTGAATATGTGTGTGTCTGAGTTTTTGAAGTTCTAAGATTTAATTATCTATTTAGATATGGATGAAGTTATTTTAAGTGATTAACAATGATTTTAAAGTTAGATTTAAGAAATGGTTGAATTCAAGTTTAGTTTTGTGAAGAGAGAGAATTTAAGGTTATGGAACATTTGAGTTTTTGAAATCATGAGTTTTAATTGTGTAAATTGGTTCCAAATGTGTTGTTTTGAAGCACAAACAAGGATTTTAAAATCAAATGATGGATTTAGTTAAGTTTGGATAGAGTTTGAAGATAGTAGTATTGATTTAGGGTTTTGGGAAAGTGAATTTTCAAAGAATGATTAATTGTTTGATTTTAATGCTTAAATCATGTTATTTAATAATATAAATAGTGGAAATAAGATTGAAATGATAATTGGATTGAGTTGGAATGGAGATCCTTCAATGGTGAAGGTTATACCATTTTAGGATTTTGAGCATAAGCATGTGGTTAATTAATGTAATTGGTTTAAACATGCTAAAACATATTTCTAATGATATTAATAAACTTAAAACACTAATTTAGATGGCTTGATATGATTTTTCAAAGTTAAAATGAGGTGAAGCTTAATTTTGGAATTTGGTTTAGAGTGATGTTTAATTATGGTTTGATGTTGAGAATACCTTAGAATGTGATATTAAATGATTATGTATGATCACATTTGGTATAGGCATTGAGGGAGGTTGATTTGCTTCATCCAAGTGGTGAAGGGCAAGTTGGAAGGATAGGATTGGAGGTTGTATTAAGCTTGCTTTGGGTTGCTAGTGGAGGTATGTACAAAATTTGAATATATTGTTTATATTTGCATGACATTTGGGCTTAACACATTTTGGTTGAAAAATGTGTTAAGTTACTTGGTTCGTTGATTGAGTATGAATAATGTGCTATGACATTTGTAATGTCATATATGTGTTAAATGCATTGTGAAAAGTCATTGATAATGGCTAAATTGTGTAGAATGTGAAATATGTATATTATGTAAAAATACCCAAAGTAATTGGGTAATGTGTTGTGAATGTAAAAATAAAATATGTGGAATAATGAAATGAATTGATATTGATAAAAATGAGAAAAATGAGAAAGATGTGAAAAATGAGAAAAATGAGAAAAAAAATGTGAAAACAAGGCAATGTGCCTAGATTGAATATGTGACAATGAGAAAGAGATTAATAATGAGAGAAATGAATAAATGAAAAAAAAGTGAGAAAAAGATGATATAATAAGGCAATGTGCCTAGTTTGATCATGAGAAAATGAGAAAATTTTGATAAAGGAATTATGAAAGAATTTGATAATGAGAAATATGAATAAATTGTGTGCCTAGTATATTATTCAATTTTCAGAGTTCTGGGTTTGGCGGCATGCCTATGATTACCTACGGGCTAAACGCTGGAATGGTAAAAAGACTGGGTCGTAAGTCAGGCCAGCTGATAAATATGATGTTTTTGAGGTGAAAAGATTGGGTCGTAAGACTCAAAAATTATAGCAGTCTAGTAGGGTTGAGGACCAAGATACTGGGGCCTAAGAGTCTAGCCGGGTTGAGGTCCAAGAGACTGGGGCTGTTACATTATCCATGAATATATTGCCTACGGGGCTAGACACATGGTGTCATTATGGACCAAAGCAGTAACTCTGAAATTTGAATAGCATATTATATCCTTTTTGGGCCCATGCTTGTCTTTGCTTTAATGTGAATTATGAATTGTGATATAATTGAGCAATATAATGCTATGAGTTGTGATTATGAAATATTTGAAAAAATATAAGAAAGTAGAATGATGTGACATCTATATGCATTGTGCATTGGCATTGCATTGAGTTTTATTGTTATTATCAAAGTTTGTACCACTAGACTTCGGCTTAGCATGATTGTAATTCGTCGCGCAAGTGTCATGGATGATTTGGTAGAGCCGGATAGTTCTACTAGACCTGGTCGGGTCTAGATTTGTATTTATTGAGCTTGAAGAGTTATTTTTGGGTACATCAAGATCAGAGCCAGTTGCTAGCATGTAGATATTTGATATTATAATATATTTTGATATTATATATGTTATGATATATTTTTGAAGTATATAATGTAAATTGTAAAGAATGATTTGAATAATTTGTTTAAGATGGGATCTTATATGTGATGTTGATATATATACCTATATATAAGTATTTTGAGAAAATATGGAGAAATTGAGAAGTATTGGTGAAATGGTGAATTGATTTTATTTGGAGTGTTTGTTTTATACAGGTTGTGTTTGTTGAATTTTGGAAACGTCCAAATTACAAACAAAACTCAGGCGAATTTTTCCCAGAGATTTTCATATAAAATGTTATTTTGGGTTACTATAGCAAGTAAAGAATATTTATATATTATTTAATTTTATATATTTAGTATTTGAAATTTTAAAACAGAAATGTGAAAATTTTTATTAAATCGGTCTGTGACATTTTTATACCGTATATGCGTATTTTACATATGCTGAAAATATGTATTGTAAGTATATATGGTATAAGGGTGTTACAATAATACAGTGGAGTTATGAAAGAGAATCGAGAAGCTAGAGAGCTGTCAATGGAAAAGTAATAAAAGATAAAATAAATAAATAAATAAAAATATAAACGTGAAGTATGTTATTGGACTATGTTTCTCATGAACCTATATTGGAATAGGAAATATTTATTTATTTAAATATTGTATTTTTATTTGTTCCAATTTTTAAATTTGAATATTTATTAAAAGGGAATTCATAAAAGATATATATATTTTCAGATTTCATCCATTTTAAATATGATCCTTTTGAATATTTTACCCTTTCAATTAAAAAATCTTAAACTTTTCATTCATGTTTTTCTTTCTTTCTCTTTCTTTTTTATTTTGCTCCATTATTATTCTCTTTTTTAGCTCTTACTCTCTTTCTCGTCATGTAAACCGTAGATCTGTTATTATTGCTCTATTATCTTGCTCTTTTTCTCACTTTTTAACTGTGGTCATTACATTTATAGACAACAAATTTTCAGTTCCAATTATCATTTTTGAAGAAACATAAGAATTTTCGCAATATTAGTGAATTCTAATTTTTTTTGTTGTTGTATATGCAGATGCAATATGTTTGGTATCTTAAAATAATAGTATTTTGTAGAAAAGGAAAGTTTTTTTTTAATATAGTTCTTTATGAAATATTTTCATTTATTATATACTATTTAGGAATTTTTTTCAATGGGTTCAATACGATTTTGATTTACTTAAGGCATGATTATGGGTGTGTTTAAGTTATATACATAGTCATATTCATAACATACATCTTCTTGTTTAATTAATATGTGTTTAATATGAGATTCATGTAAACAGAATATTATAGTATCCTACATAGACATTATTGTGTTAAAAATACATGTGCTTAAGTGATATACACGGTTATATTTGTAATAGACATATGGTCATATTTAATTAATGTGTGCTTAATATGAGATTCATATAAACGAAACACTACAGTGTTTTAAGTAGATTGGTCAAGTTGAACATATAGGTGTTATATATGGTTGCGCCTAGGTGACATGCACGATCATATCCATAACACATATAATCATATTTAATTAATGTGTTTAATATGAGATCCATATAAATGAAACACCATAGTTTTTTCCTAGACATAGTTATGCTGAATATAAAGGTGTTATATATGTATGTGCTTAGGTGATACACATAGCTCTATATATTCATAATACACCTTATCGTATTTAATCAGTATGTATTTTATATGAAATCTATATAAATAAAATACATCTATATTTTACATAAACATGATTGTGTATCATATACCTGTAATATATGGATGTCATTCACACATATAGTGTATTGAATCAATATGTTTATGATACTAATGTATTGAATTATACGAGACCCATACAAATATTTTATAATTAATATATTATTTTTCTTTTTTGCAAAAATTATGAAAACAAAAGCTGCAAATACTCCATCCAGGAGTTGTACCCTAATAGTTATATCTCTAAAAGGAAGTAATTCATAAACACAGAAAATTACTAATTTACATCACTAATTAGGAGCATCCAATTCAATTCATATTCATATAGTAATTCATGGTCAATCTATGTTTGTGTAACAAATTGACAATCAAACGAAAAACAACCAAACTATTATTCTATGAACACAAAAAATTAACATAAAATAACATAAAATTAATATCCAAAATAATAATATCCATAATTTACCAAAGACTTTAAAAAGACACAAAAATGAAAATTTTGCAGTCATTATTCCTTTTCACTTCCATTTATAGGATGCCTCTAATTGAATCCAATAATTGAAATACAACATCATCACTCCAACGAAGACGGAGAGTCTCTTGAACCTTTTTTTACATCCCTTCTCAAATCATACATTGAAAGTGTCATTCCTTTTAAAATGAACCACCATCAATACTCTCAAGGATAAACCTTCATTAACAAAAAAAAATAATAATTACAGAATATTTGTATGGATCTCATATAAAACACATTAATTCACAATGCTAATATGATTTCAAATAAAACATATATTAATTTAACACACCAATATGTGTAAATGACATTTATATATTACATGTATATGATACACGACCATATATATATATAAGATAGTTGTGTTTTATTCATATGTCTCTCCAATTAAACACATACTAATTAAATACAACCATGTGCATTACAGATATGACAGTGTATATCCCCAAGAGAGTTCGTTATGCTAAAATTAAACCTACTGCGAGTACATAGTATCGCAATCAAGTAATATAGTGATAAATAAGTAACGTTCCCATGAGGAAGGACTAATTTCAAGTATCAAACCACTAAATTATTTATTATTCGAAAATCCAATTAGTGTTAATTCATAAAACTAAAATTTCTAAACTGAAATTAAAATTTAACTTAATTTCTATAATTAAGAGCTCAAGGTTAGATTTTTCAATTGATTACCTATAGTCTTTCTAAGATATTAACTCAATTTTATTTTCTTAGATTATTTGTTGAATCTTCCTAACTTAAGTTTTAGTTTTGCTCAAGTTTTAAAACTAAAATTGAGATTAACTTCAATAACAACTTATTAAGTTTTGTGAAGATCTTAAAGTAATATGCTAAATATTTATTTTATCTCTAAAAAAAATTACTTAAGATTATTATGTTTATAAATTAATATTATACTTTCACTTTCGCTTAATCATATAATATCTTAGATCAAATAATTATTGTCTAGATAATTGCAAGCATTAAGCATAAAGATAATTAAACAATCAAAGAGAATATTATTGAATCAAATTAAGCATAAAGTTTACTAGAAGACAATCAATCAAATAATCTAACTTTGAATTAGGATTTTAGTTACTCATGATTGAAATAAACAAATAACAAAAATTTAATGAGTAATTAAGTTTAAACATTAAAAGTAAATTAAATTGAGAGGAAAGGAAAGGTAGAAAAAAGAGATAAATAGCTAAATAAGACTTAGATCGAATGAAGCTTTTGAACTTTATTTGAATCTCTTTAAAACTAAGTCTCATTCTCCTTCTTCTCCTTGTAAAACCTTTAAAAGAGCCCAAAGATATTGAGAATATAGCTAAAGGCTTGCTTATATAGGGGTTTTGAGTACTTCTAATTTGATAATGAATAGAATTAGGGCAAAATTTTAGAAAAAAAAACACAACTTCAGCAGTTATAGAATTCGCATGGGCGTGCATTTGATATCTATGAGTATGAATAATGATCCTTGAGTTGATTCCTCGAAATTTTTCCTTCAGGCAATGTGGGTTCAGAATGTACAACTATGTATTTTATTCATAAGATCGTGGACATCAAAATGCTTTTAGACCTCATCTGATTTTGATTCTTTTTTTTTCTAATTGGAAAGTGTTGCTTTGAAAGCCAAGTCCATAGGAAATAATTTGTACAGCCTTGGATATAACTTTTTCTTCTGTTTTGAGCCACTTTGCCTTCCTTTTGTTTTGCATCTCTTCTTTCTTCATCTTTTTATCGCATTTTAGCAAAATTGCATTCCAAACTCACATTTTATAAAGTCAAGCTTCAAATAATGATTATTCTAGCTTATACACCAAAAACTCATCAAATTCAATTGATTAACACATAAAAATATAACTAGAATAAACATTAATCTATTTGCAAATATGACTTTCCCCAAACTTAAATTATTGCTTGTTCTCAAGTAACAAGAAAAATCATCTTTCCCAACAGGCCTCATTATATATTTAGTATCCTCAAGAATTGATATTCAAAAAATTAGACAATTAAGATTTTAGAATTCAATTCTAAACTAAGTTTTGAAATTGTACTTACTTTAATTTTCCATCATTCATTCAAAAATTGTAGCCAACTACAACCAATTGTTGCACTTTAGATAGGCATATATCCACTGCACTTCATTCAAGATTTAATAGAATGTAGAAAAAATGTTTATCTCATATGTATGTTTGTTCAAACTTTTCCTACTAATAGGCATTACTAATTCAGGAAAAATCAATAAGTCTTTATTAGACTTGTAATGAGATCTTAATGGGTTGAGACTAAGTGATGTTAAACACTTTCTAAACATGCATGTTTAAATACCTTTGAAATAATTCCAACCGTAGATTTATTTTCCTTTTTCTTTCTTCAATATTTTGCTTGCCCTTCTTTATGTTTCTTCACTCTTTACATGAAAGTCATTTTCTCCCTTTTTTTGGAGCTTTGGACATAGGAGTTTTATTTTATTTATATATGAATGCTCTTTTCTTCTTTTATATATTTATATATTTTTAAAATTTTCCCTAAACTTATTTCTTTTGAAGTATTGATTTTAATTTTAGAGGGCAACTTATAACATAGGGTACTTCTATTTTTCTTCTTCGATTTTCTGCAAGGGAAAAAAATTCAAAGGGACAAACCCTAGTTTTATGTAATAATTATGATTACTTTATACTAAGAATAGCACGCTAAAATTTTTTAATTTGGCTCAACGAAGATGAGTAAGGATAATTGTTCAAAAAGGTGGATATAAGAATTTGGTTCAACAAACATTACCTAAATTATATATTTTTTTCTACTTAGTGAAGTTTAATTTCACTTCAAAAGTTTATTTAAACATGTTCTACACTTAGGCAAAAGATAATCTAAAATAAATGGCAAAAAATAATTTAAAATAAATGATAAAAGAGTTAGAACTCTCTCTAAGTAAACATACATAAGTTATCACTTTTAACTATAACCAAGAACTCATTCAGGTCAACATCCATAAAATACAAAACATCAAAAAATCCTTGTTTGAAACTCCATAATTTTAAATAATAAATTTAAGTATATCAAACAATTATCATCATAGAATCATGTGTAAATATTGGTCTGCCATGATATTAATTATTCAAGTGCTCAATTTTAAATAAGAAAAATTTAGAAATCATCCACCATGCTTAAAAAGTATTCAATGAGTATTAAAATTAAAACATTCAAAATAAAGATAAAATATCTAAAATATTCAAAGCATTCATGAAAATAAAATTCAAAAGAAAATAAAATACTTCACTAAATTTTTGGGATTAAACTCTCTCAAACTTAAAACTTTCTAGTACTATCTTCAGTGGCCTAAACATCTGGTGGTGGCTGGGATGGTGGATGCCCATGTTTTGGAGTTTGATTCTTACCCCTATTCACTTTATAAGACAAATTTATCCAAGAGCTCATATCAATCCAAATTTAGCTAAAAATCAAAAGTAAAAGAAAAATACAAAAACTCAAAATAAAATTGGAACAAAAAATAAAATTAGGTTGCCTCATAATGAGCACTAGTTTAGAGTCTTTAGCTTAACTTTAATTATGTTCCTCAAGGTGCAAGGTAATAAATTACTTCCTAGCCCAAAATGTTGCTTGCTAAAAACATTTTAAAGTTGATATTTTCCAAGCTCCTTATACCATTCGATTAGTGCTTGTGGAATTATATCTAGGTCAGTGACAGAAATAGCTACTTAATTACTTCCTTCTTTTGATGTGAAGCTTTGAATTAAGCAAGCCTTAAGTGGAAAACCATTCTTCTTATCTTCTTGAACTAATTCATAATTGATTCCACTCGAAAACACTCTTTTGTGAAATAAGGATCCTTATTAATTTTATTATATTAAATTCAATCCGATCATCCTCATCTTCAAAATGAGCTTGCCACCTTTCATGTCAATCATAGCTCCCACAGTAACTAAGAAAGGTCTTTTTTAGAATTAGTGAAATTTTTATATCTTCATCCATGTCAAAGATCACAAAGTCAACTAGGATGTAAAATTAATCTACTTTTACGTTGTATCCATTTTCTTCCTTCTTATATGACATTAAATGTTTATTATTTCTTTTTGTTTTCTATAGTTTGAAAGCTTAATAGTGTAAAATCTATTCCTTTGTAGTCTGTACAAGAAAAAGATCATAGTTAAGTGAAAACGATCAGAAAAATTGAAGATTCAACAGAAAAGAGGAAGCATGGTGTAAACCCCTAGTTTTTCATTTAAAGGAAAACCCTCAATTTTGCTTCTAAATGAAAAACCACATGATAATTAATCTAACATAATTTGAATCACATGAATCAGTTGTCGGATGGCCCTAAATGGCCATTTAAAGTTTGCTGCACAAACTGGGCTTGTTGTGGCTGTGAACTCTTAATTTTTCACTTCCATATTAAAATTTGATCTGTTATAGATCCAAGCAACAAAAATCACTCAAATCAAATATCAGATGGGCCTAAATGGGGCCTCAAGAAGATTCAGTGCAAAATTGGGCCCATTGCAGTGCGCTGTAGAACCGAAGCTTGTGGCTACTATAGGCCTATTACACGGTAACCACAGGTAGCCCTACAGCAACTAGTGCTATTGTACAAGCCCATTTTTCTATTACAAATGACCCTTTTGCTGCTGCAATTGACCATTTTGCAACATTGATGCCCTAGATTCCTTTTCATCCAATTTTTTCATCTAAAAACACTATAATGTTCCACACGCTAACCAATCAGCAAATATAATTGTTATTGACTCTCTCTCTCCCTCTCTATTTCTTCTTTAAAAGAAAATATTTAAGTTTTCTTAGCAAGAGCTGCCTAAAGTTAGCTTCCTCAGCTAGCTTGGGTGTTTAGTTTATTATTGGGTGCTTGTTTTCTTTAAACAGCCCAAACCAATTGCTTCTTTAGCAACTGGTTTTCATTAAACAACCCCTAATCAATTATGGAATTAAGGTTTGACTATATGGTCAAGCCTCCAGCTCTCAAGGCATAAAGAAATGTATAAACTATAAACCATAAACCTTAACTTTTCGTTACTTTAAGTTTTATGATTTAATCAAGGACCATTCTTTAGACATTGATCTTTTAAAAGTGGAATTCAAAAATTAATTTTGGCTTCATGGATTAAACCCTTATTCTTATTTAAAATTGCATTAGACTTAAGAGATTCAAATCGATCCTTTTTCTCTAAAATTGTGAAATCATTTTTTCTTTTCAAAATTATGTTTAAAAGTAAACCTAAAACCAAAATTTCTAACTTTTCTCAAAATTAGGTTTAAAAGTAAACATATTTCTCCCAATTCAATTTCAAACTTCGGTTTAAAAGTATTGTGAGCGGAGATTTTCGTTCTCACTCTTAACAGAATGGTTCTTGCGACTTCGATACTGTTAGGCTCTGAGCTTTAGAGAATACGGACCTAAATATGATAAATGACTTGATTCCTAATGAATCCCTAACCGCTACTGGGTTTAAAAAGTTAGATATGTATAGGGAATGTGAGACGTAACTCAACACTCCCATAACGCCCAGTTTATTGAAACCGGTCTTCTTTTCAGGTCTAAATATTATTAAATCTTTATCTTATTATAACATTATTCATACTACAAGCATTGTTGAAATAAACAATATCATATTATAAATCAAACAAATCAAATAAAATGGGCACCGATACAAGATGAAATCATATCTTTACAATATCCAAAGTTTATAATACAAATAAAACATAACACCCATAAGAGAGTGGAAAAGCGTCCATTTACAATTATCCCAAAAATAGATTAAAATAAAAAATTTAAATAACAAGGTACCCACAAAGTGAAAACATGCCTTTTACAAGTACTTTAAAATGACGAACAAACACAACTTAACCATTCATAACAAACGATAATAAATAAATAATCAGAACACGTAACTAATCATCACTCAAATAACCATAAATTTAGAGTGTAATTAAATGAATGTAGGGTAAGCAGCAAAAGTGGATTTTGAATTGCAACTTAGGGTTTTGTTAAATGAAATTAGGGTTTTAGCATACAATTAGGGTTTTGGATTGCAAATTAGGGTTTAACATGCAAAATTAGAATTTTAATCCTAAAACTAGGGTTCAACATACAAAATTAGGGTTTAATCCTAAAACTAGAGTTTAATATACAAATTAGGATTTTAATCCTAAAAGTAAGGTTTAACATGCAAAATTAATGTTTAATCCTAAAACTAAGATTTAATATGCAAAATTAGGGTTTAGTCCTAAAACTAGAGTTTAATATGCAAAATTAGGGTTTTACATACAAAACTATAATTTAATCATAAAACTAAGGTTTTAATGGATGGGATTAGGGTTTGAAAAGCACAATTAGGGTTTTAATCATACAATACATCAAACAAGATTAAGGCAGCAACAAATCATACTCAAGATACAAAGTTAACAAATAAAAAGAATGATAAAATTGAATAGATATAGGTGTTATAATTAGTTACAGTCGTTGTTGGCTCCTCCAAAATAATTTTGTTGAAATAAGCCTTGGCACAATCCCTCTATAAAGATTAATGTTCAAATCTGCCTCAAAACTATACGATTGGTTTAGATCAACAGGTTTTGGCTAAGATAAATAATCCGAAGATTACCTACCGCTTTCATAAACTTAGTTATTGTCTCTGAATTGCTTTTTGTCTCTCTTTTGGTTTTTGATTGCTTATTGTTTCTGCCTTTTTCTTTGCTAAGGGTTGCCCTTTGATTGCTAATTATGGCTCCTCTTTAATGGTTATTGTTAATTGCCTTTTATAGGCAACATTAGGGCAGTACTCCTGCCTCATCTCAGTTAAAAAATCCCAATTATCTTAGAAAAGGATTTGTTTATCCGAATCAATCTCAGTTTAAGTTGAGTTTAAGTAGAATTAAGACTCTGACTTAAGGCTCATGAAGAATTGGCCACAACAAAGAAGCTTTGACATGCTCAGTGACATGGGCGTGTCACTGCACGTGTCAATTCTCCTCCAACACAGAAGCTATGACACGCTCAGTGACATGGGCATGTCACTGGACGTGTCAATCCTCCAACAACACAGTAGCTGTGACACGCTCGGTGAAATGGGCATGTCACTGGACGTGTAATTCCTACTACTACACAGAAGCTGTGACATGCTCAGTGACATGGCCATGCACTGGTCGTGTTACCCACACTGAAAATAGAACCATCGACACGCCCATAGATATGGCTGTGTTAATGGGCGTGTCAGGCTAAAATCCTAAAATCGACACCAAAAATGCCACATCCAACAAACATCTTTCTTTTACCCCTTTCCACTCCAAACAAACTTAACCAAAACCATCAATATACCATAATAAACTTGCATAAGATCAAAACAACTCAATTACATGCATCAAAACACAATCACAACCATATTTCACAACTCAAAGTCACACAATCTACAACTCTTGTTTTCTTCACCAAACTTAACCCTTTTCTCTTTAATCCAACCCTAAAATCAAAGTTAACTAGACAAAACAACCTCAAACACACCAAAATTAACCATACACACAACTACACCAACCATCCACCAAACTCATAAACACAAACTCAAAAGAAAATAAAGAAACAAGTTGGAAACTTACCAAAAGTGAAGAAAATCCTTAAAACTCACACTTGATCTCTTGAAACCCTTCAATTTCTTGAGTTAGCAAGCAACAAAACTTCCTTTCCCTTTGCTAATGGTGGTAGCTGGCTATCAAAGAGAAGAAAGAAGAAGATGAAGATGAGCTTACCAACTCCACTTCACTTTTAGCCATATAAATCCCCTCTTTAATCTCAACCAAGTAAAATATATATTATAATAATATAATCTCAAAATATCAGCCTCCACCATCACTTAATTTCTATTTTAATAAACAAAATATCATTTGACCATAAATAAAATGTTGACTTGTATATGTTGTATATATCTTCATATATACAACATATACACACTTTCCTTTTTCATATCTTTTCACTTAATCATATATGCACTTTAAAATCATTTAATTCAATTTCAACAATTAGCGTTTCTAAAATTTTAGGGTATCATATGTGATATTACAATTCTCCCCCTCTATAAATAAATTTCGTCCTCGAAATTACCTGTTCTCAAGTCTGGAACAGCTGGGGATACTAATTTCGCATCACTTGCTCACTCTCCCAAGTTGCCTCTTCCTTAGCATGATTCTTCCAAAGAACCTTCACAAGTGGCACTTTCTTATTTCTCAACTCTTTCACTTCATATGCCAAAATAGCCACTGGTTCTTCTTCATAAGTCAGATCCGGACTCACCTTAGTAGATTCCACTGACAAAATATGAGATGGGTCTGACCTATACCTCCGTAGCATAGAGACATGGAAGACATTTTGAATTCTATCCAATTCAAGTGGCAAAGCTAAACGATAGGCAACTGGTCCAACTCTTTCCAGTATCTCATAAGGTCCAATGAAACGACGACTCAATTTCCCTTTGCGGCCAAATCTCAAAATTTTCTTCCAAGGATACACTTTCAAAGATACTTTATCTCCAACACTAAACTCTATGTCTCTCCTATTCAAATCTGAATAGGATTTCTGTTGGTCTAAAGTTGCTTTCAACCGATCCCAAATTATCTTCACTTTCTCTTCTGTTTCTGTAATCAAATCGGGACCAACTAACTTACCTTCTCCAACCTCATCCCAACATAGAGGTGTCCTACATCTTCTACCATACAATGCCTCATAAGGTGCCATTCCAATACTAAATTGATGACTATTGTTATAGGAAAATTCAATCAATGGTAAGAATTTGTCCCAACTCTTAGAGAAATCAATGACATAGCTCCTCAACATGTCCTCCAAAATCTGTATCACTCTCTTGGACTGCCCATCTGTCTGAGGATGGAAAGCAGTGCTAAAATACAACTGAGAACCCAAAGCATCATGCGAACTTTTCTAAAACCTTGAAGTAAATTGGGGATCTTGATCCGACACCAAAGAAATTGGGACTCCATGCAATCTTACTATCTTACTAATATACAACTCAGCTAACTTCTCAAGAGAATAGTCCATCCGAACTGGAAGAAAATGAGCTGTCTTCGTCAATCGATCAACAGTCACCCAGATGGCATCATGCTTCTTCTGAGTCAAGGGCAAACCAGTTACAAAATCCATTGTCACTCGCTTCTATTTCCATTTTGGCACTGATAAAGGTTGGAGCAACCCCGAAGGAACTTGGTGCTCAGCCTTCACCCTCTGACAAGTAAGACATCTGGATACAAACTCCGCTATATCCCTCTTCATACCTGACCACCAGTAATATTGCTTCAAATCATGATACATCTTAGTACTTCAGGGTGCATAGCAAAAGCCGACTGATGTGCTTCCTCCAAAATTATCTTTTTCAATTCTACTTCATCAGGAACACACAATCTATCTTTGTACCAAAAGCTGCCATCATTCCTCACCTGAAAATCTCTACTCTCTCCTTTTTGACAATCCAAAATAATTTTCTGGATTTTCTCATCTGCCAACTGAGCCTCTCTAATATGCTCCAACATTACTGGTCTTAACTGCAGCTGAGCCAACAAAGCACCATCATCATATGATTCAAAACTAGCACGCAACACTCTCAATTCAACAAGCAACGAGAGCGAATAAGCAGTCAAACCTGCCAAAGACTTCCGACTCAAGGCATCAGTAATAACATTTGCCTTACTAGGATGATAATCAATCAAACAATCGTAGTCTTTAATCAACTCTAACCATCGTCTCTGCCGAAGATTCAGCTCCCTCTGGACATCCAAATATTTCAAACTCTTGTGATCTGTATAAATGAAACACATCTCCCCATAAAGGTAATGTTGCCAAATCTTCAAAGTAAAAACTATGGCTGCCAACTCCAAATCATGCGTCAAATAATTCAGCTCATGCGGTTTCAACTGCCGAGAAGCATAAGCTATGACTCTACCCTCTTACATCAAAACACAACCTAAACCATTATGTGAAGCATCACTGTAAATCAAATATGGTTTACCTTCCAAAGGCAGGGTAAGAACAGGAGCTTGAGTCAACATCTCCTTCAACTGCTTAAAGCTTTCTTGACACTGATTTGTCCACACAAATCTAACTCCCTTCCGAAGTAATCTGGTGAGTGGAGTAGGTATCATAGAAAAACCATTCACAAATCGTCGATAATAGCCTGCCAAACCCAGAAAACTTCTAACTTCAGTCACTGTCTTCGGTGGACTCCAATTCAAAATAGCTTCAACTTTACTCAGATAAACTCTAATACCATCTGCTGAAACCACATGACCGAGAAAAGTCACTTGATAAAGCTAAAACTCATATTTAGACAGCTTAGCATACAACTGCTTCTCTCTTAAAGTCTGCAACACAATCCACAAATGCTTGTCATGGTCCTCTTCATTATGCGAATACACTAAAATATCATCAATAAAGACCATCACAAACTGATCTAGATAGGGTTTAAACACCCTATTCATCAAATCCATAAAAGCTGCTGGTGCATTCGTCAATCCAAAAGGCATAACCAAAAACTCATAATGCCCATACCTTGTGTGGAAAGCTGTCTTAGATACATCTTCCTCTTGGACTCTCAACTGATGGTACCCTGATCTCAAATCAATCTTAGAGAAAACTGCTGCTCCCTTCAACTAATCAAAGAGATCATCTATCCTAGGCAAAGGATACTTGTTCTTTATGGTCATTTTATTCCACTGTCGGTAATCAATACACAATCTTAAGGTACCATCCTTCTTCTTTACAAACAAAACGGGCGCTCCCCACGGAGACACACTAGGGCGAACAATCCTTTTATCCAACAACTCCTGCAACTGCACCTTCAACTCTCTCAATTCAGCAAGTTCCATGCGATAAGGAGTAATAGATATGGGAGTGGTACCAAGCAACAAATCGATGCCAAACTCCACCTCTCTCTCAGGAGGTATCCCTGGCAACTCCTCAGGAAAAATATCTGAAAATTCAGCAATTGTGGGTATACTATTAAGTTGAGAACCCACTACTCTGGTATCTATCACATGAGCAAGATAAGCCTTACATTCCTTCCGAATCAACCTCCTAGCTGCAACAGCTGAAACAAACATAGATGTAAGATATCTCTGCTCACTAGATACCATCACACTTCTACCATTACTGGTTCTCAGGGTAACACACTTCTTCTGACAGTCTACTACATTCCCATGCTTGGATAACTAATCCATGCCCAAAATTAAATCATACTTCTTAAAAGACATTTCAATCAAATCACCAAGAAACTCCTCATCCTGTACCATAACTAAACTATCACGATGCACCCTGCTAACTACCACACTATGCCATAAAGAATTTGTCACCAAAACATCAAATCCTAGGGACTCTGAATCCAATTCAGTCACAGGCAAGATAGATGCACTCATATATGAATGCGTGGATCCAGGATCTATTAGAGCAAGAACTAAAATACCAAATAAAAAAATATACCCGCAATGACGGCTGAAGCATCCGGCTGCCTCTACATCACATACACTCGCTGTGATGGCCCTACCTCATCTGGTCTACTGCCTCCAGATGTAGAGCCTCCTCTCTCACTAATCCCAGGTCGACTACCTCTACTAAAACCTCTGCCCCCTCGACCTCCCCTAACATTGGGTAGAGAAGCTAAAGTATCAGTCTGTCTATCTTCCGGTAGCTCAGGGCAATCTCGGAGGAAATGATCCGGTGACCCACATCTATAACAAAATCCTGGTCCACCTGTCTTCCAATAAGCACCCCCATGTGCCCTACCACAATGAACACATGTATAAGTAACGGGCCTCTAAACCACTGGGGCGGTGCACTAGCCACAGAAACTGTAGGTCTCGATCTCTGCCTTTGATGCTGTACTGACCTACCAGGATGCCTCTGGTCCCTAATGAACCTCAAAAAATAGCCTCCTCTTCCTCTCTTCACAGACAAAGACCCTGCCTCACTTAGGGGTCTCCTAGCTCTAGTCTCCCCCTCAGTAGCAGCTGCTGCAATACCCTGTGCTCTCTCAACAGTTCTGACAGCTGCAACCAACTGAGAAAAATTTTGGTGCTGGGAGCCTGCAACAATACACATAATAGAGGGTCTCAACCCCTCCTCAAATTTTCGACAACGGTCTATCTCATCTGAAATAATCCCACCAGCATAATGACTTAACCGGATATACTCAATCTCATACTCTGTCACTGTCCGGTTATCCTATCTCAAACTCAAGAACTCCATCTTCTTCGCATCTTTATACTCCCTCGGAGTATACTTCTGCTCAAACTCCCGCAGAAAATCACCATAAGTCAAGGTTGGCGGATCATCCAATGTATGTCGTCTTCCACCAATCATATGCATCTCTCTGCAGAAGGGATCTAGCATAATCAAACTTTTTCTTAGGAGTAGCTTGCAGCTGGATGAATACCCTCTGAACTCTATCTAACCACTGCTCAGCTACTGCAGGATCTGTAGTACCAAAGAAATCCTCAGCTCCAATGTAATATCCCAATGTATACCCTAGAAGTTTTGATATTGTTGTTTATATAAAGTATATGTATATGTTAATTTGAAAGAGAAAAGAATTTAAAAGAAGGTGTATATGTTGTGTATATGGGAATATATATAACATATACACAAGTCAAATGGATGGTCAAAGGAAGAAGATATTTAATTTGTTAAGTGTGAAATTACTAAAAAGGGTATGTTAATGAAAGGAAGTTAAATTATATTGAAGAGGGTATTTAGGTAATTTTCTTTTGAAATTGCTTGGTGGAGGTTTAAAGAGAAGAGAAATTTGACTTTTCTTTATTTTTCTTTTCTTCTCTTCTCCATGGTTGGCCGGCCACTCAAAGCAAAAGAGAACAAGAGTGAGTTTTGTGTTCAAGCTCAAAATTGAAGAAGTTTTCAAGTGATTAAGTGGAAATTCAAGAAGTTTCATTATTTTGGTAAGTTCTCTTTCTTGTTTTCTCTTGTTAATTGAAGTTGTGTAAAAGTTTGATTGTTGATTTTTGGAAGTAGGGTTGTGTTGATTGTTATATGTTGGAATATGTTTGATTTAATTGATTATGGTGTTGGTTTTGGTTTGAAGATGATAAGTTAAGGGGATGTTGATATTGAAAGAATAAGAGTGATGTTGGTTTTAGGGTTTTGAAGTGGTAAGTGATAAATTGTATTGGAATTCATGTATTGTATCATTTTGGATTAGGTTTTGGAAGAAGGTGATTTGCCCTATTTTGAGAAGTGAAGAATTTTTGGAAAAAGGAAGTGTATAGAGTTGTATAAGTGGTGCTTAAGGTAAGTACAAGCTATATTGTTGCATACATGCATATGATGTTTAAACTTAACACACACTTATTTGTAAATGTATTAAGGAATCAAATGTATTGTTAATGTATATTAGTAATGTGAATATTGAGATGAATATGTAAAATAAGTGTTAATGACATTGATTATATCCATTTGAATAATGCTATGTGTGCACAATGTGATCTAATTCAATCAAAGGAGATTTGGCCTTGTTTGAAATCTTTAACCTATGAGAGACACGGCCAAAACTATAGGAGACACGGCCAAGTTAAGGGAGACTTGGCCGTGTTGGATCAATTTGGAGAGACACGGCCACTGGCTTGGCCGTGTCCCTTGCCCGTGTCGTCTACTGCCTGATTTCATCATTTATTTTTTTCTTTGGATTTAAGTGCGACACGGCCAAGCTGAAGCAACTTGGCCGTGTTGGAGCTTGTGTTGAGAGACACGGCCACAAGCTTGGCCGTGTCCCTTGAGTGTGTTAGCTACTATTATTTGTCCTTTGCTTTTCTTGCATTGTTTTAATCTTCTAAGGGTCTTTTTGCACCTAAACATAAAAATAAACACACTTAAAGCAAAAATGACCTAAACAAATGTATGTAGAAGATTCTAAATCTATGAATAATGTAAATTGTTATATATATATCAATGATGAAATATGAAATGTGGAAGATATGATGATCATTGAAAAAGTATGTGCAATGCCATTGATTATGTACACTTGAGTGATGAATTGATTAATGTGATTTGAGATATAATGAGATGTAAAACCAATGTGCTTGGTGATAATGATACAAATGAATTATAATTGAGGCATGGTGCCTAATTGATTATGAGAAATGAATTGAGAAAGAAATGTACAATGATGTAAAGATTGTGTGCCTAATATGTTGTTCAACTTTCAGAGTTCTGAATTTGGCGGCATGCCTATGAATTGTTTTAGTAACAGTCTAGCCGGGTTGAGGATCTCCTTGGGTTATCCGAGTTGAGGTCCAAGAGACTGGGTCTGTTACTTGATAAATGTGAAATGTGAATTTAGTAACAGTCTAGCCGGGTTGAGGATCTCCTTGGTTTATCCAGGTTGATGGTCCAAGAGACTGGGTCTGTTACCAGTAACAGTCTAGCCGGGTTGAGGATCTCCTCGAGTTTAGCCGAGTAGATGGTCCAAGAGACTGGGTCTGTTACACTATCCATGGATAGAGATATGAGATATATTGCCTACGGGCTTGATCGTTGTGATTATAGACCAAAGCAGTAACTCTGAACTTTGAATAACATATTATTTTCTTTTTGGGCCCATGCTTGTCTTTGTTTCTATGTGATTTATATATGATGATATCTATGCTTGTTTGAATTCAATATGGCTTAAAATTGATAAATCAATAGATTAATACAATGAAAGGAAATGTCATGTAATATGAGATTCTTGAGTATCATTTGTATATTGAAAAGTGTGACATTGGCATTTCATTATAGCATGATATCAGTGTAGTTTGTACCACTAAGCCGTTGGCTTAGTGCGATTATGATTTATCATGCAGGTAACAGGGAAGAACCGAAGAGTTCCTCTAGGCCGAGTAGAAGCTAGATCTTGAGGTGAACCTAGTGAAGCTTAAAGATCGAAGACATACTGCCAAACATGTATATACTTTATGTTTTTGTAAAACTTGAGTTTTGATGTATAAGTATTTGTAAACATTTGTTGTATTTTCCGCTGCTTTTAAATAAACATTTTATCTTTTGTCTTTTATTATTTCTTTTAAATGATTTAAGTTTGTTTATGCTTTTAAAAAGGGATGAGTCATTTGTTAAGTATACCGTGGCATTTCTATATTCAGTATACGTATATTACGATCGTATTAGCATGCTGTGTACGTATACAGGGTATAGGGGTGTTACATTTATTTTGGTATCAGAGCCTAGGTTTGAGATTCTCAACCTAGGTTACTTGTAAGAAAAAGAATATTTTGATTTTTAAAGTGGGTTTTTGAGTAAAATACATGTTTTGGTATAGCAGTCTTTGATCTTTAATGAAGTATATTTTGCTTTGTTTGCATATATAGGTAGTAATGGAGTCCCATTCACGTCAGACTGTAGAAGGAAGTGTTGAGAGTGTAGCTCCAGGAGAGAGTAGAGATGGAGTTAGGATTGAGAGAGTTAGTGAGGCACCTGTTTCTGTGCCAGAGAGATCAGCTGCAGGGGAGGCTCCACCAGGTTGGTTAAGGCATATGGTGGAGTTATTTAGGCAAGCTCCAGTGCAGCCACCACCACCAAACCAGCCTCAAGTGCCAGTAAGACATTATGACAAGTTGAGAAAATATGGGGCTGAAGATTTCTTAGGCACTACCGATCCTGCAGTGGCTGAGCAGTGGTTGGATAAGGTACAGAGAATATTCATTCAGTTGCAAGCCACTTCGGATGAGAAGTTTGACTATGCCAGATCCCTCTTACAGAAAGATGCCTATGATCGGTGGAAGACAGTCCCGCATGCAATGGATGATCCACCTACATTATCATATGGGGATTTTCTGAGGGAGTTTGAACAGAAATATACTCCGAAGGAGTATAAAGATCTTAAGAAGATGGAATTTCTGAGTTTAAGGCAAGACAACCGGACGGTGACAGAGTACGAGATTGAGTACATCAGGTTGAGTCGTTATGCTGGGGGAATCATTTCTGATGAAATAGATCGATGCCGAAGATTTGAGGAGGGATTGAGGCCCTCCATTATGTGGATTGTGGCTGGTTCTAGATACCAGGATTTCTCTTAGCTTGTTGCAGCAGCTAGGAGTGTGGAGAGAGCTCAGAGTATAGCCGCAGCTGCTACTGAGGAGGAGACTAGAGTGAGAAGACCCCAGTTTGAGGCAGGGTCTTCATCTGTGAAGAGGGGTAGAGGAAGTTTTGTTCCGAGGATCAGTAGGAGTCAGAGACAGCCGGGTAGGTCAGTGCAGTATCCGAGACAGAGACCGAGACCTACAACTTCTGTTGCCAGTGCTCTGACTCCTAGGATTCAGAGATCTACTCCACCTACATGTGAGATTTGTGGCAGAAATCATATGGGTGTTTGCTGGATGAGTGGCAGATCAGCTGTGTGCTTCAGGTGTGGATCGCATGATCATTTTATTAGGGAGTGTCCTGAGATGCAGGAGCAGAGACAGGCTGAGTCTGCAGCCTCTCGACCCAGTGTTAGCAGAGGTGGTCGAGGAGGCAGAGGTTTCAGTAGGGGTGGTTGATCCGGGTATAGTCAGAGAGGAGGATCATCATCCGGAGGCAGTAGGCCAGAGGAGGCCGGATCTTTTCAGAGGGTGTATGTGATGCAGAGGTAGCCAAATGCTTCAGCAGTGATAGCGGGTATATTTTCTTTATTTAGCATTTCAGTACTTTCTTTAACTGATCCAGGATCTACTCATTCATACATTAGTGCATCCATATTGCCTGTGTCTGAATTTCATTCTAAGTCCTTAGGATTTGATGTATTGGTGACAAATCCTTTAGGACATAGTGTGGTTGTTAGCAGGGTGCACCGAAATAGTGCTGTTGTGGTACAAGGTGAGGAGTTTCCTGGAGATTTAATTGAAATGCCTTTTAAAGAATATGATTTAATTTTAGGCATGGATTGGCTGTCTAAGCATGGAGCTGTAGTAGATTGCCAAAAGAAGTGTGTCACCTTGAGAACCAGTGATGGTAGGAGTGTGATAGTATCTAGTGAGCAGAGACAACTTGCATCCTTGTTTATATCAGCTGTATCAGCTAGAAGATTGATTAGAAAAGGGTGTGATGCTTATCTTGCTCATGTTGTGGATACTAGAGTAGGGGTTTCTCAACTTGATGATATAATCACAGTTGCAGATTTTCCGGATGTGTTTCCTGAGGAGTTGCCAGGGTTACCCCCTGAGAGAGAGGTTGAGTTTGGTAATGATTTGTTGCCTGGTACCACTCTCATCTCTATCACTCCTTATCGAATGGCACCAGCTGAATTGAGAGAGTTGAAGGTGCAGTTACAGGAGTTGTTAGATAAAGAGTTTATTCGCCCCAGTGTTTCTCCTTGGGGAGCTCCTGTGGTTTTTGTGAAAAAGAAGGATGGTACTATGAGACTATGCATTGATTATAGGCAATTGTATGCTAAGCTGTCAAAGTATGAGTTTTGGCTTGACCAAGTTACTTTTCTAGGGCATATAGTTTCAGCGGATGGCATTCGAGTTGATCCAAGTAAAGTTGAAGCTATTTTGAATTAGAGTTCACCAAAGTCTGTAACCGAAGTTAGGAGTTTTCTGGGTTTGGCAGGCTTTTACCGACGGTTTGTGAAAGGTTCTTCTTTGATAGGTACTCCACTCACCAGATTGATTCGGAAGGGAGTTAGATTTGTATGGAGGGATCAGTGTCAAGCTAGCTTTGAGCAGTTGAAAGAGATGTTGACTCAAGCACATGTTCTTACTTTACCCATTGAAGATAAACCATATGTGATTTATAGTGATGCTTCACATAATGGTTTAGGATGTGTCTTGATGCAAGAGGGTAAAGTTATAGCTTATGCTTCTCGGCAGTTGAAGCCGCACGAACTTAACTATCCGACTCACGATTTAGAATTGGCAGCTATAGTGTTTGCTTTAAAGATCTGGTGACATTACTTATGTAATATCCTAAAGTATACCCTAAAAGTGTTGGGGTTATTATTGTACTTGGATTCAATGTGTGTATTGAAGGAAAGAGAAAAGAAGAAGAAAGTAAAAAGGAATTGTGTGTGGTGGAAATTTAATGGTATTAATGTTGTTATTATTATTATTATTATTATTATTATTATTGTTATTATTATTATTATTATTATTATTATTAATATATATATATATATGGAGAAGAACGAAGGAAGAATGGAGAAACTTCTTTCTTCCTCTTCTTCTGTTTCTTCTTCTTGGACGAGAGAGAGAGAGAGCACGAGGGAGAGAGAGAGATGTGATCTTCATCAAAAGTTCTTAAGGATTTTAAGAGTATTGAAGATGGAGATAAAGATTTGGCAAGCTATACAAGTAAGTACACATTTCTTGAATGGATTTTATTGATTATACATATATATATATAGGTATATATCTTCTTGTTTTGATTTCTTTTGGATTTGAGTTATGTTTGGTTTGATTGGGGTGTAAGTGGATGATAACAAGAGATTGAAGTATATAAATGTGTGAAATTAACATCTAAGTGATGATGAGTTAAGATAATTGTAAGGAAAATGAAGAAATGTTGATTTGGGGTTTGGTTGGATAAATTTTCGATTGTTTGGTTTTTAAATTATTGTAGGACACGGCCAAGTCATGAGAGACACGCCAAGTTGGGGCAAATTTGAGTGTGTTGGATGAATTTTGGAGAGACACGGCCACTGACACGGCCGTGTCCCTTGCCCGTGTTCGCTACTGTCTGAATTGTGTTGAGAGACACGGCCGTGTCCCTTGCCCGTGTCTGGTACTGGATTGTTGTGTTGAGAGACACGGCCACTGGCTTGGCCGTGTCCATTGCCCGTGTTTGCTACTGCTTGAATTGGTGTTGAGTGACACGGCCACGAACACGGCCGTGTCCTTTGGGCGTGTTTGCTTCTGGATGTTTGAATTGAGAGACACGGCCACAGGCTTGGCCGTGTCCTTGAGGGTGTTTGTTATTGTGATGTTATTTGGTCTTCATACATTGGTGGATCTTCAATGTCTTTTGTACCTAAACACACTTAACACAATAATGATCCAACCAAATGTATATGGAAGATATAATGATCCTTGAAAAAGTATATGCAATGTTATTGATTATGTATACTTGAGTGATGAATTGAATTGATCAATATGATTTGATGATAATGTTGATAGTATATGAATTATGTTATGTTGATTGCATTGTCAATCTTATGAATTGTATTGTGCTATATATAGATTGATGATGCATATGAATAATGACATGTTGTGTATAATGTGGAATATCATGAGATCATTGGTGATGAATTATCTTCATGTTATGATTGAGGCTTGTTTGCCTAATTGATGATATAAATGTGCATTTGATTAATGAAGTGTTATATAATGAAATATTATAATATAATGTGAAGTCATTGTTATTGACTATGATGATTAAAATATGATGTGAAGCCATTGTGATTGGCTTTAATGATTCAAATGAGATATTAAGCCATTGTGATTGGCTAAGATGATGCAATTGAAAGAAATAAGGCATGTTTGCCTAAATGATGATGATAATTGAGTAATAAATGAATTGTGTGACTAATGTGTTATTCCATTTTCAGAGTTTGTTGTTGGTGGCATGCCTATTGGTAACAATCTCTTGAAGTTAGGTTGGATTTGATCCTTGAAGCCAAGTTGGGTTGAAGTTTAACATGTTTTACTCCCCTTGAAGCTTGGTTGGGTCTAATCCTTGAAGCCTAATTGAGATGTTACAACCCTTGAAGCTAGGTTGGATTAGTTCTTGAAGCCAAGTTGGGTTGATACTTAGCATGCTTTGTTCCCCTTGAAGCTTGGTTGAACTTAATCCTTGAAGCCTAGTTGGGATAATGATAAATGTGATAATTAAACCAAAGCATTACTCTGAAAATTGAATGGCATATTAGTGTGTTTTGGGCCCATGCTTGTCTTTATGGAATGTGAGACATGAATGGTAATATGATTGATGTATGAGATATATGGAAACAATGTGGAAATAAATGATTAATGAGATCTATGAATGCTTTTGATGGAAATGTGTTTCATGATTAATGAATTGTGAATAAAATGATATTATGAAGTATGAGTTTGTAATATGTGTATTGATATGTTGAAAGTGAATATGACTTGAGGAGTTTTGTTGGGATATGAGGTTATGGAATTGTTGTATGATGTGTAACATGGTTGTGAATGTGGAATTTGTGAGAATTGTTCTTATAAAGGTTTAAATGGTGTTTTGTTGTAATAATGTATATATATATATGTGTATATGAAATAGAAAGGGGAAGTATTGTGTTGTGAATATGCTATATAATGATATATTTAATTTATGAGAATAGTGGCAATATATAAAGAATGTTTGAGAAAGGAAAAACGGGATAAGCGAACAATAGAACATAATGCTAAAAACATAAGGTATGATTATTTTTGTAAAGTATATTTTAATGTTTATTTATCTTACTAAGCTTTCAAGCTTAGCGCGGTTGTGTAATCGCGCAGGTATTATGCGGATGATCTGGAAGCTTGACTGCTATGCCACGAGAAGGGTAAGAGTGTCTCGAGACCAACTAGAAGGTGATGCATACATGTATGATTTTAGTTATGATTCACTTTTTGATAAGAATTATGATATTTATAAATATTTCTTAAAATTAACATAATGTTGTTTAAATTCGGATAAAGATTTTTAAATAGAAACTAAAAGTGACATTCTTATACTATATAACGCATTGTATGTATATCAGGTATATGTACAGTGCTTATATGGAGTATAGGGGTGTTACAGTTATTTTGGTATCAGAGCCTAGGTTCGAGATTCTCGGCCTAAGTGAAATTTAAAAGAAAAATTTTTGAAGAGTTTAAATGAGAATTGAAAAGAAGATTTTTGAAATGTAATTGGTAAGACATGCATATGCATTCACATCTAGGTTGGTCTCGAACGTGGCATTGAGTGAATTGTGAATTGTGATGTGTTTGAGTTACATGAGATGAGATAACTGATAGTGTGTAAATGAGGCTTCATATGAAAGCAAATCTAGAAATGTTGATAATTGAGAGATGAGTGTGATATAAGGAAATGATATGGAAAGTATAAGTAAAAAGTTTGAGTATTGGTATGTATTTGGCATAAAAAGAAATGGCTAGAAGAATAAAGTTGGAAATGAGTTAGAAACAACAAATTAAGATTAAAGTATGTGATCTTTCCTCTATTGTTTGAATCTCTTTCTAATAAACTTTATGGTTGGATTTATATAAAGAGGAAATATTATTGGATGGATAACATGAAAAGATATATTATGTAAATGCAAAGAGTATAGTGAACTATTGAATGAGTTAATTGGCATAGATTAAGTGTGATAATGTAAGGTGTTGATATGTAAAGTTAAGGTTATGTTTAAAAGAAAAAGAGATGACGTTGGTTAAGTACAAATATACATTGGTGTTGTTTGTATTGTTATTTTAATGCAAACATGGTGATTTCAATATTAGAAATGAGATGTGCTTGAATATTGTGAAAGCTCATGCTAATGGTGGAGACATGAGATATTTAGTAGATTTTCTTTGGAATGAACTTAATAATTGGGGAATATATATGTTTTGATGTTATTTTGTGGTATATACATATAAGATGTTTTAAAGTTGATATTAAGAGAATGAGATGAATAAATTGAAGTTTAAGTAAATTAGTAAGTTGGAAATTTATAGTTTTAATGGAATGTGGATAAAGATCAATAAAATATTGATAGTTTAATGTATTTCATACATGAGATATATGAAATGGATATTAGTGCTCATGAAAGTATTATGACTTGGGAGATGTGATTGATAGTAGGAAAATTTGGTTTGAGATAAAAGGAAAAAGAATTGAGCAAAAAGAAAACGAGTTATTTTAAGTAAATTGATTGGAAAGGATGAAAATGATTAGGAAAGATATGTTAAAGATATTTATAAACAAGTGTGAGAGAGATATCACATTGGAAATGTGATTAAACTCCTTGTGAAATAAGGTTATAAGTAGAGTGTACATATTTATTGAAGTTAGGAATAACTTAAGTTATGATAAACAAATGAGAATGATAATAGTCAAGGAAATTTAATAAATTCCATAATTATGTGTTTATATAAAGAGGATTTGTGAAATGAACTTTTCGATATGAATGTGACCTATGAAGGTGTATATAATATGTTTATTATCTTATACCATTACATGTTTAATGGTATTAGAAGTGAGAATGGATCTGGGTAATATTGAACAGTGAAATTGTTATAGCAATAACTAAATGAGGCTATCATAAGATGTGTTGGAGCTCAAAGTATTTGTGTGTGAAAGTGTTTTATGTATAAATGTATAATAAGAAATGGTAAGGAAGAATTATGTACTTGAAATTTTTAAAAGAGATTGGATTGGAAATGGAGTAATGAATGATACTTGTGTAAGATTTGTATCTAATTGAAGGTTGGGAGTAGAAAATGTTAAGGATAATATTATCGAACATGAGTTGGGTTAATGATGATCAGATAATCAAAAGCAAACTGTTTTGAGATGGAATTAAAAGGTGTTAATTCTTGGTGTAATAAAAGTTTGGAGAATAAATATATAATTTATGTGATACCAGTTAGTATTATAATTGTAAAGGTTGGAAATTGAATAATAAAAGAACAATATTGATTTACAACCCCTAAGTGTGATTGTTAATATATCATTGTCATATGATTTAGTTAGTGTGATTAGTGATTAGTTTTATTATCTTCAGATTTAGAACTGAGATGGATAACTATGTTTTCAGAAACATGGTTAAAAGATATGATTGGTGAACTTATATCTTATAATTTCGATATTAAAAATTTAATTGTAACTATGAGAAGTAAAGCAAGGGAAGAGAATTGTGATAATGTTTTAAGCTATGAATTGTGTGATAGAACAATAATTATATAAATATAGTAATATTAGGTGAAGTGAAGAAATAATAATAAAAAAAAAAAGAAGAAATTGTAATCATGACTGAAAGTTATATAGGATACATTTACAGTGTAAAGTGATTATGTGAATGAACTTAAAATGTATGGGAGTATGAATAATGTAAATTAATATGTATATATCAATAATGTTGGAAATGATATGATTGAATAAGGAGATGTTCAATATAGTTGATATATGTGTATATTATTTTGATATGATAAGAAACCATGATTGTTGACAATGATGTTGGAAATAAATTATAATTGAGGTATAACGCCTAATGGATTATGTAAATGAATTGTGAAAAGATAAATGAACGGACTTATTTGCCTCCTGTGAAACCATGCGGACCCAATGTGTTGGGCAGCCGAATTAGGATTACCGATCTGGTTGGGGGAAAAAGTTCATTTATGAAGATATAGTTGTTGGCTATATTGATAAATTTTGAATGAGTATGAGAGATGATGCTATAATTATTGAACAATGAAATGTATATGTATAAGCATGATTTTTATTGAGTGAATATATGAATTTGGAAAGATTAGAATTTGAATATAAATTTGACCTAATGAAATTAGGTTATATTATTATATATATATTGTGAAATCCAATGATAAATTTCAATAGGTTAATTGTTGATTTGAATCCAATAAGATTGAAATGTTAGTATATTGTGATAAACAGATCTATTGGTCTAAATTTCGCTATAGTTGCGAGTCAATGTTGAGATTTAATACGTACAGTTGTACCGGAAGTGTAAAATTTAATGGTAATGTGTATGATGTAATATTCTGGCTTATGAATAAACATAAATAAATTGAATTATATCATTTGTACATGATGAGAAGAAAGGAAATATTGTTTATCTGTTAAGTGAGTTTAAAGGTATTGTATTAAGAATTATATTAAGTGTGAAGCAAGCTAAAGAAAGTAAGGATATTATTCTTCATTGAGGTTTGGTAAACGTTTATTTTGAAAGTGATTGTAAGAATGGAATAAACAATGCTAAGATATGAATTAATGATTTTTGAGGTTAAAGTTAAGAAAATATTTTTAAGGAAACAAAGTGATAATCTGACTCTAGTACAAAGATAAAATGTATTGGAGATGTTATGAGTTATCTAAATTGCTTTGTTGAGTAAGTAATAAGATGTAAAGATATATATATATATATATACCTAAACAACGATGAATTATGAATTTCAAAGAAGATGATTATCTCTAAGGGGGAGAGTAGAAGATATGAGATTTGATAAAACTATATTGTAAGAAATGATTATCTTCATATAAAAATTACGATGGTTAATTGTTCTATATGGGTTGTTATTATATTGGATAATTTCGAGGACGAAATTATTTAAGGGGGAGAGAATTGTAATATCCTAAAGTATACCCTAAAAGTGTTGGGGTTATTATTGTACTTGGATTCAATGTGTGTATTGAAGGAAAGAGAAAAGAAGAAGAAAGTAAAAAGGAATTGTGTGTGGTGGAAATTTAATGGTATTAATGTTGTTGTTGTTATTATTATTATTATTATTATTATTATTATTGTTATTATTATTATTATTATTATTAATATATATATATATGGAGAAGAACGAAGGAAGAATGGAGAAACTTCTTTCTTCCTCTTCTTCTGTTTCTTCTTCTTGGACGAGAGAGAGAGAGAGCACGAGGAGAGAGAGAGATGTGATCTTCATCAAAAGTTCTTAAGGATTTTAAGAGTATTGAAGATGGAGATAAAGATTTGGCAAGCTATACAAGTAAGTACACATTTCTTGAATGGATTTTATTGATTATACATATATATATATAGGTATATATCTTCTTGTTTTGATTTCTTTTGGATTTGAGTTATGTTTGGTTTGATTGGGGTGTAAGTGGATGATAACAAGAGATTGAAGTATATAAATGTGTGAAATTAACATCTAAGTGATGATGAGTTAAGATAATTGTAAGGAAAATGAAGAAATGTTGATTTGGGGTTTGGTTGGATAAATTTTCGATTGTTTGGTTTTTAAATTATTGTAGGACACGGCCAAGTCATGAGAGACACGGCCAAGTTGGGGCAAATTTGAGTGTGTTGGATGAATTTTGGAGAGACACGGCCACTGACACGGCCGTGTCCCTTGCCCGTGTTCGCTACTGTCTGAATTGTGTTGAGAGACACGGCCGTGTCCCTTGCCCGTGTCTGGTACTGGATTGTTGTGTTGAGAGACACGGCCACTGGCTTGGCCGTGTCCATTGCCCGTGTTTGCTACTGCTTGAATTGGTGTTGAGTGACACGGCCACGAACACGGCCGTGTCCTTTGGGCGTGTTTGCTTCTGGATGTTTGAATTGAGAGACACGGCCACAGGCTTGGCCGTGTCCTTGAGGGTGTTTGTTATTGTGATGTTATTTGGTCTTCATACATTGGTGGATCTTCAATGTCTTTTGTACCTAAACACACTTAACACAATAATGATCCAACCAAATGTATATGGAAGATATAATGATCCTTGAAAAAGTATATGCAATGTTATTGATTATGTATACTTGAGTGATGAATTGAATTGATCAATATGATTTGATGATAATGTTGATAGTATATGAATTATGTTATGTTGATTGCATTGTCAATCTTATGAATTGTATTGTGCTATATATAGATTGATGATGCATATGAATAATGACATGTTGTGTATAATGTGGAATATCATGAGATCATTGGTGATGAATTATCTTCATGTTATGATTGAGGCTTGTTTGCCTAATTGATGATATAAATGTGCATTTGATTAATGAAGTGTTATATAATGAAATATTATAATATAATGTGAAGTCATTGTTATTGACTATGATGATTAAAATATGATGTGAAGCCATTGTGATTGGCTTTAATGATTCAAATGAGATATTAAGCCATTGTGATTGGCTAAGATGATGCAATTGAAAGAAATAAGGCATGTTTGCCTAAATGATGATGATAATTGAGTAATAAATGAATTGTGTGACTAATGTGTTATTCCATTTTCAGAGTTTGTTGTTGGTGGCATGCCTATTGGTAACAATCTCTTGAAGTTAGGTTGGATTTGATCCTTGAAGCCAAGTTGGGTTGAAGTTTAACATGTTTTACTCCCCTTGAAGCTTGGTTGGGTCTAATCCTTGAAGCCTAATTGAGATGTTACAACCCTTGAAGCTAGGTTGGATTAGTTCTTGAAGCCAAGTTGGGTTGATACTTAGCATGCTTTGTTCCCCTTGAAGCTTGGTTGAACTTAATCCTTGAAGCCTAGTTGGGATAATGATAAATGTGATAATTAAACCAAAGCATTACTCTGAAAATTGAATGGCATATTAGTGTGTTTTGGGCCCATGCTTGTCTTTATGGAATGTGAGACATGAATGGTAATATGATTTGATGTATGAGATATATGGAAACAATGTGGAAATAAATGATTAATGAGATCTATGAATGCTTTTGATGGAAATGTGTTTCATGATTAATGAATTGTGAATAAAATGATATTATGAAGTATGAGTTTGTAATATGTGTATTGATATGTTGAAAGTGAATATGACTTGAGGAGTTTTGTTGGGATATGAGGTTATGGAATTGTTGTATGATGTGTAACATGGTTGTGAATGTGGAATTTGTGAGAATTGTTCTTATAAAGGTTTAAATGGTGTTTTGTTGTAATAATGTATATATATATATGTGTATATGAAATAGAAAGGGGAAGTATTGTGTTGTGAATATGCTATATATGATATATTTAATTTATGAGAATAGTGGCAATATATAAAGAATGTTTGAGAAGGAAAAACGGGATAAGCGAACATAGAACATAATGCTAAAAACATAAGGTATGATTATTTTTGTAAAGTATATTTTAATGTTTATTTATCTTACTAAGCTTTCAAGCTTAGCGCGGTTGTGTAATCGCGCAGGTATTATGCGGATGATCTGGAAGCTTGACTGCTATGCCACGAGAAGGGTAAGAGTGTCTCGAGACCAACTAGAAGGTGATGCATACATGTATGATTTTAGTTATGATTCACTTTTTGATAAGAATTATGATATTTATAAATATTTCTTAAAATTAACATAATGTTGTTTAAATTCGGATAAAGATTTTTAAATAGAAACTAAAAGTGACATTCTTATACTATATATACGCATTGTATGTATATCAGGTATATGTACAGTGCTTATATGGAGTATAGGGGTGTTACAACTTATATGGGGAGAAATGTTTTATCTTTACGGATCACAAAAGTTTGAAATATTTGGGTGTTTAAAAGGAGTTGAATCTTCGGCAAAGGCGATGGTTAGAGTTGATTAAAGATTACGACTGCTTAATTGATTACCATCCTGGTAAGACGAATGTAGTTGCTGATGCCTTGAGTCGGAAGTCTTTAGCAGGTTTGGCTGCGTATTCGCTCTCGTTGCTTGTTGAGTTGAGAGTGTTACATGCTAATTTTTGAAGCATGTGATGATGAGGCATTGCTAGCTCAGTTACAGTTGAGACCAGCATTGTTGGATCAGTTAAAAGAAGCTCAATTGGCGGATGAGAAAATTCAGAAGATTGTGTCAGATTGCCAAAATAGGGAGAGCCGAGATTTCTATGTGAAGAGTGATGGTAGTCTTTGGTTCAAGGATAGGTTGTGTGTACCTGATGATGATAGTTTGAGAAAGATCATTTTAGAGGAAGCACACCAATCAGTTTTTGCTATGCATCCGGGTAGTACAAAGATGTACCATGATTTGAGATAGCATTACTGGTGGTCTGGTATGAAGAGAGACATAGCGGAATTTGTGTCTAAATGTCTCACCTGTCAGAGGGTAAAAGCTGAGCATCAAGTTCCAACAGGGTTGCTTCAACCTTTAACGGTGCCTGAATGGAAATGAGAGAGAGTGACAATGGATTTTGTATAGGGGTTGCCATTGACTCAGAAGAAGTATGATGCTATTTGGGTGATTGTTGATTGGTTGATAAAGACAGCTCATTTCCTTCCTGTTAGAATGGACTATTCTCTTGAAAGGTTGGCTGAACTGTATATTAATGAAATAGTGAGGTTGCATGGAGTCCCAAATTCTTTAGTGTCTGATCGAGATCCCCGGTTTACTTCGAGGTTTTGGAAGAGTTTACATGGTGCTTTGGGTTCTCGATTGCATTTTAGTACTGCTTTTCATCCTCAGACAGATGGGCAGTCAGAGAGAGTGATACAAATTATTGAGGATATGTTGAGAAGTTGTGTCATTGATTTCTCTGGAAGTTGGGACAAATTTTTACCACTAGTGGAATTTACTTACAACAACAGTCACCAATCCAGTATTGGTATGGCACCATTTGAAGCATTATATGGTAGAAGATGCAGAACTCCTTTATGTTGGAATGAAATTGGAGAGGGCAAGTTAATTGGTCCTGATTTGGTTAAAGAAACAGAAGAGAAAGTACGGGATCGGTTGAAAGCGGCTTCAGACCGACAGAAATCTTACTCAGATTTGAAAAGGAGAGACATAGAATTTGATATTGGAGATAAAGTATTTTTGGAAGTGTCTCCTTGGAGGAAGATCTTGAGATTTAGTCGGAAAGGGAAGCTGAGTCCTCGTTTCATTGGACCGTATGAAATTTTGGAAAGAGTTGGGCCAGTTGCTTATCGTCTTGCTTTGCCACCTGAGTTGGATAGGATTCATAATTTATTCCATATTTCTATGTTGAGGAGGTATAGATCGGATCCATCTCTTATCTTGCCAGTTGAATTCATTGAAGTGAGTTCGGATTTGACATTTGAAGAAGAACCAGTTGCTATTTTGGCATATGAAGTGAAAGAGTTGAGGAATAAGAAAGTGCCATCAGTGAAAGTTCTGTGGAAGAATCATGGTAGAGAAGAGGCAACTTGGAAAAGTGAGCAAGCAATGCGAGATCAATATCCTCAATTGTTTCAGACCTGATATCAGGTAATTTCGAGAACGAAATTTCTTTTTAGAGGGGGAGAATTGTAATATCCCAATGTATACCCTAGAAGTTTTGATATTGTTGTTTATATAAAGTATATGTATATGTTAATTTGAAAGAGAAAAGAATTTAAAAGAAGGTGTATATGTTGTGTATATGGGAATATATATAACATATACACAAGTCAAATGGATGGTCAAAGGAAGAAGATATTTAATTTGTTAAGTGTGAAATTACTAAAAAGGGTATGTTAATGAAAGGAAGTTAAATTATATTGAAGAGGGTATTTAGGTAATTTTCTTTTGAAATTGCTTGGTGGAGGTTTAAAGAGAAGAGAAATTTGACTTTTCTTTATTTTTCTTTTCTTCTCTTCTCCATGGTTGGCCGGCCACTCAAAGCAAAAGAGAGCAAGAGTGAGTTTTGTGTTCAAGCTCAAAATTGAAGAAGTTTTCAAGTGATTAAGTGGAAATTCAAGAAGTTTCATTATTTTGGTAAGTTCTCTTTCTTGTTTTCTCTTGTTAATTGAAGTTGTGTAAAAGTTTGATTGTTGATTTTTGGAAGTAGGGTTGTGTTGATTGTTATATGTTGGAATATGTTTGATTTAATTGATTATGGTGTTGGTTTTGGTTTGAAGATGATAAGTTAAGGGGATGTTGATATTGAAAGAATAAGAGTGATGTTGGTTTTAGGGTTTTGAAGTGGTAAGTGATAAATTGTATTGGAATTCATGTATTGTATCATTTTGGATTAGGTTTTGGAAGAAGGTGATTTGCCCTATTTTGAGAAGTGAAGAATTTTTGGAAAAAGGAAGTGTATAGAGTTGTATAAGTGGTGCTTAAGGTAAGTACAAGCTATATTGTTGCATACATGCATATGATGTTTAAACTTAACACACACTTATTTGTAAATGTATTAAGGAATCAAATGTATTGTTAATGTATATTAGTAATGTGAATATTGAGATGAATATGTAAAATAAGTGTTAATGACATTGATTATATCCATTTGAATAATGCTATGTGTGCACAATGTGATCTAATTCAATCAAAGGAGATTTGGCCTTGTTTGAAATCTTTAACCTATGAGAGACACGGCCAAAACTATAGGAGACACAGCCAAGTTAAGGGAGACTTGGCCGTGTTGGATCAATTTGGAGAGACACGGCCACTGGCTTGGCCGTGTCCCTTGCCCGTGTCGTCTACTGCCTGATTTCATCATTTATTTTTTTCTTTGGATTTAAGTGCGACACGGCCAAGTTGAAGCAACTTGGCCGTGTTGGAGCTTGTGTTGAGAGACACGGCCACAAGCTTGGCCGTGTCCCTTGAGTGTGTTAGCTACTATTATTTGTCCTTTGCTTTTTCTTGCATTGTTTTAATCTTCTAAGGGTCTTTTTGCACCTAAACATAAAAATAAACACACTTAAAGCAAAAATGACCTAAACAAATGTATGTAGAAGATTCTAAATCTATGAATAATGTAATTTGTTATGTATATGTCAATGATGAAATATGAAATGTGGAAGATATGATGATCATTGAAAAAGTATGTGCAATGCCATTGATTATGTACACTTGAGTGATGAATTGATTAATGTGATTTGAGATATAATGAGATGTAAAACCAATGTGCTTGGTGATAATGATACAAATGAATTATAATTGAGGCATGGTGCCTAATTGATTATGAGAAATGAATTGAGAAAGAAATGTACAATGATGTAAAGATTGTGTGCCTAATATGTTGTTCAACTTTCAGAGTTCTGAATTTGGCGGCATGCCTATGAATTGTTTTAGTAACAGTCTAGCCGGGTTGAGGATCTCCTTGGGTTATCCGAGTTGAGGTCCAAGAGACTGGGTCTGTTACTTGATAAATGTGAAATGTGAATTTAGTAACAGTCTAGCCGGGTTGAGGATCTCCTTGGTTTATCCAGGTTGATGGTCCAAGAGACTGGGTCTGTTACCAGTAACAGTCTAGCCGGGTTGAGGATCTCCTCGAGTTTAGCCGAGTAGATGGTCCAAGAGACTGGGTCTGTTACACTATCCATGGATAGAGATATGAGATATATTGCCTACGGGCTTGATCGTTGTGATTATAGACCAAAGCAGTAACTCTGAACTTTGAATAACATATTATTTTCTTTTTGGGCCCATGCTTGTCTTTGTTTCTATGTGATTTATATATGATGATATCTATGCTTGTTTGAATTCAATATGGCTTAAAATTGATAAATCAATAGATTAATACAATGAAAGGAAATGTCATGTAATATGAGATTCTTGAGTATCATTTGTATATTGAAAAGTGTGACATTGGCATTTCATTATAGCATGATATCAGTGTAGTTTGTACCACTAAGCCGTTGGCTTAGTGCGATTATGATTTATCATGCAGGTAACAGGGAAGAACCGAAGAGTTCCTCTAGGCCGAGTAGAAGCTAGATCTTGAGGTGAACCTAGTGAAGCTTAAAGATCGAAGACATACTGCCAAACATGTATATACTTTATGTTTTTGTAAAACTTGAGTTTTGATGTATAAGTATTTGTAAACATTTGTTGTATTTTCCGCTGCTTTTAAATAAATATTTTATCTTTTGTCTTTTATTATTTCTTTTAAATGATTTAAGTTTGTTTATGCTTTTAAAAAGGGATGAGTCATTTGTTAAGTATACCGTGGCATTTCTATATTCAGTATACGTATATTACGATCGTATTAGCATGATGTGTACGTATACAGGGTATAGGGGTGTTACATCCAAACTTCCTCAATTTATCATACTGCCTTATTGATACTTGCGGCTGCGGTTGTGGTGGTGGCTGCTGCACTGGAGCTTGCCTTAACAACTCTACCATATGCCATAACCAAACCGGCGGAATCTCATCAACTGCTGGTCTCTCTGGCACAGGAGCAGGTGCCTCTCCAGCTATCTCAACTCTAGCTTCATCTCTACCCTCAATAGGAGCTACACTCTCAGCACTGCCCTCTATGGACTGATGTGATTGAGACACCATCACTACCTTTATCTGCAAATACAGCAGAAAATTACCTCATCAAATATCAGAAACTGCCAGTGCCAATGCATGTATCTTATTTAAAAACCATATTTTAAAATCTAAATTTTCTTTTTCTTACAATTCACATAGGTTGAGAACCTCAAACCTAGACTCTGATACCAAAACAAATGTAACACCCTTATACCCCATATACATACACCACATACACCCACATATGTAATAGACGTATACCAGATACAAGAATGTCACAGTCTATTTAAAAAAAACTAATCTTTAAACTTAACATCAAATTATCATTTCTACAATTTGAGTAAACTTAAAATATTTAACTTATATTATAGAAAATAGTAGATGAAACATCCCTTGTTAAAATACATATACATATATCTTCATTACCCCAAAAGTTTACCCAAAAATTTTGTTTAATAAGCAGCGGAATATGTATATGTATACATCAAAATCAATATTTACAAAAATATAGAGTTTATACATACTGGCAGTTCGTCTCTGATCTTGAAGTCCAAAATCAACTCTTCACAAGAAATCTCAAGCCTAGACTCAACTCGGTCTAGCTGAACTCTCCGGCTCAACCAGATCTACCCCGTCACCTGAGCGATAAATCACAATCGCGCTAAGCCAAAAGCTTAGTGGTACAAACCTTGATAATAATATGATTCAAATGAAATGCCAATGTCAAACTTTCAAGAATTAGAAGCAATTTACAAGGATATCATATTTCATAACATTAAATCTCATTATATTGTTCAATTATACTATCATTCATAATTCACATTAAAGCAAAGACAAGCATGGACCCAAAAGAAACTAATATGCCATTCAAATTCCAGAGTTACTGCCTTGGTCCAATAATCACATTTATCTAGCCCGAAGGAGAATCATTATCACAATGAGGATTACTTCATATGTAACATCCCAACTAGGCTTCAAGGACTAGGCCCAACCCAGCTTCAAGGGGAGCACAACATCACCCAACTAGGTTTCAAGGACCAAGCCCAACCCAGCTTCAAGGGATTGTTACTTTTAGGCATGCCACCAACAATAAAATTCTGAAAATTGAATAACATACTAGGCACACTATTCTTTCATTATTTCATTATCAAATCCTTTTTCATTTTTTCATGATCATTATAAGCACAATGCCTCATATATCCCATTTATATTAATATAGCCATCACCAATGGCTTCACATATCATCATTAGTGTATACATAGCAAATTACATTATTCAAACATTTTGAATCCTCAACATATATTTCACATAATGCAAAATATAGCACCATCCTCATACATCAACAATATAATAGGTAACTTAACACATTTTCCAACCAAATGTGTTAAGTCCCAAAGTTATGTAAATGTATGCAATCATGTAAGATTTGTACTTACCTCTAAGAGCAACAAACACCAATTCTAATCTCCACTTCCAAGAATCCTTCAACACTTGAATTAAAGTAGCTCAAATCTCCTCAAAACCTAATCCAAGTATGATTATACATACTCACTTAGTGATACACATAAGAAAATAAGAATAAAAACTATCTAGGGCAAACTCTACACATGACACGCTTAACAACACGGGCGTGTCCCTGGCTGTGCCCTAAACCCACAACACAGAAGCTTTGACACACTCAGTGACATGGGCATGTCACAGCACATGTCAATTCTCCTCCAACACAGAAGCTATGACACGCTCAGTGACATGGGCGTGTCACTGGACGTGTCAATCCTCCAACAACACTGTAGTTGTGACACGCTCAATGACATGGGCGTGTCACTGGACATGTCAATCCTACTACTACACAGAAGCCGTGACACGCTCAGTGACATGGGCGTGTCATTGGTCGTGTCACCCATACTGAAAATAGAACCATCGACATGCCCAAAGATATGGCCGTATTAATGGGCGTGTCAGGCCAAAATCCTAAAATCGACACCAAAAACGCCACATCCATCAAACATCTTTCTTTTACCATTTTCCACTCCAAACAAACTTAACCAAAACTATCAAAATACCATAATAAACTTGCATAAGATCAAAACAACTCAATTACATGGATCAAAACACAAACACAACCATATTTCACAACTCAAAGTTACACAATCCACAAATCTTATTTTCTTCACCAAACTTAACCCTTTTCTCTTCAATCCAACCCCAAAATCAAAGTTAACTAGACAAAACAACCTCAAACACACCAAAATCAACTATACACACAACTACACCAACCATCCACCAAACTCAAAAACACAATCTCAAAAGAAAACAAAGAAACAAGTTGGAAACTTACCAAAAGTGAAGAAAATTCTTAAAACTCCAACTTGATCTCTTGAAATCCTTCAATTTCTTGAGTTAGCAAGCAACAAAACCTCATTTCCCATTGCTAATGGTGGTAGTTGGCTATCAAAGAGAAGAAAGAAGAAGATGAAGATGAGCTTTCCAACTCCACTTCACTTTTAGCCATATAAATCCCCTCTTTAATCTCAACCAAGTAAATATATATTATAATAATATAATCTCAAAATATCAACCTCCACCATCACTTAATTTCTATTTTAATAAACAAAATATCATTTGACCATAAATAAAATGTTGACTTGTATATGTTGTATATATCTTCATATATACAACATATACACATTTTCCTTTTTCTTCTCTTTTCACTTAATCATATATACACTTTAAAATCATTTAATTCAATTTCAACAATTAGCGTTTCCAAAATTTTAGGGTATCATATAGGATATTACACTTTTAATTGGGACTAAATTAGATTTGGGCTTTTTAAGTAGAATTATATTTGATTCAGGGCCAAAATTAAAGGTCTACAAGAAAACTTAAAATTATTTTCAAAATTAGGCCTATCAAATTGAACTTGAAATCAACTTAGATTTAGGCTTAAAGTAAACCTAAAATTAATTCAGACTTAAGTTTAAAGTGAACGTAAAATTCACTTAGACTTAGGCTTAAAAGTAAACTCAAAATTAATTCAAACATAGGTTTAAAAGTAAACTTTAAATTAATTCAGACTTAGGTTTAAAAGTAAACCTAAAAATCGACTTAGGTTTCAAATTAACTTAAAATTATTTCAGACTTAGGTTTAAAAGTAAACCTAAAAATCAACTTAGACTTGGGTTTTTTTTTAAAAAAAAAAACTTAAAATCCATCTAGACCTGGGTTTAAAAGTAAACCTAAAAATCAACTTAGACTTAGGATTATCAAGTTGAACCTAAAATCAACTTAGACTTAGGTTTAAAGTAAACATAAAATCACTTAGCCTTAGGTTTAAAGTAAAACTAAAATTCATCTAGACTCAGGTTTAAAAGTAAATCTAAATCAACTTAGATTTAGGTTTATAAAAGTAAACCTAAAATCAATTTAGACTTAGGATTAAAAAGTTAAACTTAGATATTAGGTTCGTCTAAGTTAGACTAGGAAAACTAAAATTAATAAGTTCAAAGCCTACCATTGTAAAATGGTTAGAATTGTATGAACTTTGATTCCTAATTAGACGGGATATAGAGGCCTATTTAGAATTTCACTTCTAGTACTAAGTCCACTTAATCATAAGATCATCCTCTTCTTTCCTTCAATTCTTTCTTATCTCTTTCTTTATTTATGTACTTTGTTATTTACTTAATTGTTTTGGGGAATGTATGTCCATTCTAGAATTTACATGGCTAAAGTTGAAATCTCCTGTTTTTTTAAGTTTTTAAGTTGTAAATTTAATTTCAAGTTTGCACCTTATGTTTGCTTTATCCTTTATCTTTTACTTGTTTATGAATGTTATTAATTGTTGCTCATGCATTTTACTTGTCATTTCACATTTATAATTATCATTTATCATTAAATAATATTTTATAAATTTTTATTTAATTATTGGCTAAACTATTTTTACTTAACTTAAACCAATACCTAGCCCCTAATCCATCATTTGGTTTCAGGCTAGTGACTTTTATTCTTGTGATACAAGTAAAGTCAACTTTTAGGGTTTCTTTTTCTTAAATTTCTCTTTTTCAATAGGGAAATAAATTTAAATAGTGACTTAAAATCAATTTTGCCTAAACCGAGAGTATGTTACGTGAGAAAGAGTGACTTCAATACTTTCATATGGGACTTAGCCCAAATGAATATTTCAGCTCCATTTAGTGAGCCGGACTTGGTTCTCAAGCGAGGTATCACACTATATTATATAGAAAAATAGCAGACTATCTAAAGTAAGAAGGAAGATATAGAGCAGAAGCAACATCATGGGTACATAGATTTTGCATGGGCACACTCGTGCGAATTATTCCTTGTTTATCTAAAGGAAAGAAAATGGTATAGATTTTGCATGGGCACACTAGTGCATGATGTTAGTATTCCCTCCCAAACAAAGTGTGTTAAGAGAAAAGTCCCCCCCTAAGAATAAGTCAGATGTATGGGAGCACTTTACTAGACTTTCCTTGGATAAAACAAAGGGAGAATATGAGGCTGCATGTACTTATTGCAGGGGTAACTTATGCCACTGATCCAATAAAACATGACACTAATACTTTAAAAAGACATTTATTGAGATGCTCCAAGTATCCATACAGTGAAAAAAAAAGTCTATTTTATCTTACACACAGAACGTCAGTGGGGTGGAGAGCAGTGTCATGGGTTGAAAAAACATTAATTGCACATAAATATAGCTTGGAGGATTATAGATGTGCCTTGGCTAAATTTATCATATGTGATAAGATGCCATTTAGAGTTGTAGATGGGTTTGGCTTTCGTACGTTATTGAACTAATTAGAGCCCAAATTTCATATCCCATCAATGATATTAGTTGCTAGGGATTGTTACAAATTGTATCTTTCTGAGTGTATGCAGTTGAAAACCTTCTTTAAGAACTCAAAATCCCATGTGTCCCTCACTACTGATACATGGACTTCAGTTCAAAATCTAAATTATATGTGTTGGCTGCTCATTTTATTGATGGAAATTAGATGTTATAAAAAAGAATTTTGAATTTTTGCTCAATTGAAAATCATAAGGGTGACACCATTGGAAAAACAATTGAGAAGTGTTTGTCTGCTTGGCATATTGATAAGGTGTTTACCTTAATTGTGGATAATGCCAATTCAAATGATACTACCATTTCATATATGAAAAGGAGACTGATTAGTTGGAATAAGGATGTATGTAATGGAGAATACATGCATATGAGGTGTTGTGCTCTTATTTTAAATTTAGTTGTAACTGATGCATTAAAGGAACTGCATAACTCTATCATTTCAATTCGTGCTGCCATTAGGTATGTTAGATCATCAAATGCACATTTGAAGAAATTTAAAGAATTTGTTAAGATGGAAAAGGTTCAAAGTAAGAGCCTTTTGTATTTGGACGTTTCTACTAGGTGGAATTCCACTTATAAAATGTTAGATCATGCTTTGAAATTTGAGAAAGTGTTTGAAAGGATGTTGGAGCAAGATGGAGACTATTAATCTTATTTCAGTAAAGATATTAAAAAGTTTCCTCCAGATTTTATGGAATGGGAAAATGCTAGAGCATTTGTTCATTTTTTGAAAGTATTTTATGATGCTACTTTGAAATTTTCTGGTAGTTGTATGTGACATCCAATGCTTGCTTTAGGGGTATTTTTTCCATACAAAGTATGTTAAATGATATTTACAAATCTAAAGATATTTATATAGTAGACATGGCAAAAAATGCAAGAAAAGTATGATAAATATTGGAGATATGTTCAAAAATCAAATCCTTTAATATGAGTGGTTGTGGTGTTGGATCCTCGATACAAACTTGAATATGCCGAGTATAATTATGAGCTAACATATAGGAAAGCAATGAGTAATACTATGGTGCAGAAGGTTAGAACTGCTTTGGATCAATTATATAGTTTTATTCCATTGGTGTCACTAAGAATGGGGAGAATTATGAGCAAACTTCAAAGAATATTGGAGATGATGAAGCAGATAAACCTTTAAGGATGGGTAATTACCATCTGAAATGGAAGTAAAATAAAAAAGGCCAAGATTACTTCAGAAACTAAAGCTGAAATTGATAAATATTTGGCTGAAGATTTAGAAGATGGTATGACTTTTTTTTTGATATATTGCATTGGTAGAAGATGAATGCACACAGATACAAAGTTCTTTCTGTAATATCCCAAAGTATACCCCAAAAGTTTTGGAATTATTGTTGTATTTGGATTTAATGTATATGTTTAATGGAAAGAGAAAAGAAGTAAAAAGAGAGTGTATATGTTGTATATATAGATATATATATATAACATATACAAGTCAAAGAAATGGAAGTCAAAAGAAGATAAGTTAATTAAAAGGAAATATTATAAGAGATAGATGTATATGAAGGATGATAAGTATATATTGTAATTGTAAAACGTGGGAAATATAAAAGCAATATATAAGACATATACATATATCAACATATGCATCACATATACATGATGTATATATTGGTGTAGGAAAAGTAAGTGTATATAATTAATTAATAATAATAATAATAATAATGATAATAATGACAAGAGAAAAAGAAGAAAAAGAAAGTCAAAGGGAAGGATAAATTGTGGTGGAGGATTTTTGGGATATTTTATTATATTATTATTATATATATATATAAGATAAGTTTGAATAAAGAAAGAAGATTTTATTTCTTCTTCTTCTTCTTCTTCTTGTTCTTGAACGTGGAAAGAGAGAGAGAGAGAGAGAGAGAGAGAGAGAGAGAGAGATGTGATTTTATTTACATACACATCAAATTCTTAAGGGCTTTAAGAGAATTGAAGGTGGATATTGAAGATTTGGCAAAGAATTCAAGTGTTCATTTTTTTGTGTTGATTTCTATTGATTGTGTTTATATTTGAATTGGTTAGTGTGTGAAGATGATGATAATGAAAGATTGAAGTATATATGTTGAATTAGTATTTAGATGATGATAATATGGTTATTTGTGAGGATGATGAAGGATTGTAGAAATTATTTAGTAAGGGTTTAATATAAAGGAGTTGGGGAATTGAATAATTGATATATGGATGATGTATATAATGATTATTATTATGATATGTTGAAGTTATATAAGTGTTAGATTAATTGGTAATTGATGTATGTTATGAGTTTGATCAATTATTATTTTGGATTTTCTATATGTTTGTGTTTATTGAAGTTAAAAACACAGAATACATGAGTTTGGTCCGAAAGAAAGGCAAAATGAATGCCACGGTCGTGGCAAATGAGTGCCACGGTCGGGGCAAGTGAGGGACACGACCGTGTGGGGGTTTAGAGAAAAGTGGGCAGATTCGTTTTCTAACCCACGGCCGTGGGGTTGTGAGGCCACGACCGTGGGGACTTAGATAATGGTTTTGGTTTGTAATTTGTGATCTATGAGTCTAGTATGAGATTAATAGGTGAATAATTGTATTGGAATTCATGTTTATTTGTAAAAAAGTGTGTATTATTCCTTTTGGATTAGGTTGTGAAGAGGTTGAGTTGCCCTAATCCATATAGTGAAGAATTCTTGGAAGAGGAAGTGTATAGATTGATGTGAGTTGCTCTTGAGGTAAGTACAAACTTACATGGATGCATTCTTTTACATGATTTTGAGACTTAACACATTTGGTTATAAATGTGTTAAGTAATCTACTATATTGTTATTACTATTTGATTAATGTTATGATTTGTATAATGTGAAAGATATGATGATCATTCAAAAGGTATGTGCAATGCAATTGGTTATGATAAATACTTTAATGATGAATTGCTTTAATGTGAATTGAGAAATGATGAGATGTGATGCCATTGTGGTTGGCTATAATGATTCAAATGAAATAAATGGGGCATGTTTGCCTAGATGATGATGAATTCAAAATATATGTCCAATGCAATTGGTTATGTATACTCTATTGATGAGATGTGAAGCCATTGTTGTTGGCTATAATGATGCAAATGAGATGATTGAGGCATGGATGCCTAAATGATGATAAGAAAATGTGAATGAAATTGATAATGAAATAATGAATGAATTGTGTGTCTAATATGTTATTCCATTTTCAGAGTTTTGTTGTTGGTGGCATGCCTAATAGTAACAATCTCTTGAAGCTAGGTTGGGCTTGATCCTTGAAGCCAAATTGGGTTGAAGTTGAGCCTGCTTTACTCCCCTTGAAGTTTGGTTGGGTCTAGTCCTTGAAGCCTAGTTGAGATGTTACAAACCCTTGAAGCTAGGTTGGGTTTGGTTCTTGAAGCCAAGTTGGGTTGATACTTAGCATGCTTTGTTCCCCTTGAAGCTTGGTTGGGCCTAATCCTTGAAGCCTAGTTGGGATAATGATAATGATAAATGTGATAATTGAACCAAAACATTAACTCTGAAAGTTGAATGGCATATTAGTGTCTTTTGGGCCCATGCTTGTCTTTGTTTCAATGTGATTTATGAATGGTGAAACAATTGAATAAAGTAATGGAATGTAATGTTATGAAGTATGTTATGATTACAATACATAAGTAAATTATTGAAAAGAAATATGGCCTGAGAAGCTATGTTGAAAGATGAGATTCTGAAAGTATAATATGACATGTAATATGTATATGGATGTGGACATTGTGAGTATTATTTTATGAATGTTCTAATAAGTTATGAAATTGTGGGTTGTGTTAATAATATATGTGCATATGTATATAATTATGAGATTAGTAGAAATATATGAAAAGTGTAATTGGAATGGGAAAAACATGATAAGAAATTAATGATACATGAAGTTAATATATGAGTATGATTTTCTGTATGGTATGTTTATAATATTTATTTGTACTACTAAGCTTTCGAGCTTAGCGTGGTTATGTAAATCGCGCATGCGAGTAGGTGGTTGATCTGAAGTCAAATCGTTATGCCACGAGAAGGGTAAGAGTATTTTGAGACCAACTAGAAGGTGGTGCATACATGTACAATTTAATTATGTTGTATTTTGATAAAAATGTATTCATATGTATAAATGAATTTTGGCAAAAACAAGATCATTATATATATGTAATATCATCAAAAGTATAATGAGTTTGTAAATGTTCTTTAAATAAAATGTATTATGGTTTGGAACTAGAGTGAAGGTTTTTAATCTGAAATGAAAAGTGACATTCTTATACTTTATATACGTATTGCATGTATACAAGGTATATGTATAGTACTTATATAGAGTATGGGGGTGTTACAATTATTTTGGTATCAGAGCTTAGGTTTGAGATTCTCGGCCTAAGTAGATTTAAAATGAAAAGAGGAAAATTTAAAAAAAAAGTGAAATTGTGATACATGCATATGCATTAACACCTAGGTTGGTCTCGGATGTGGCATTATGTGATTTGTAGTATATCTGAATTATATGAGATGGATGATAGTGTGTGAATGAGGTTTTACATGAAAGTAAAGCTAGAGAAAGAAATGATATAGGAAAATTTGTACAAGTTTAATTGATAAATTAAAGAATTGAAGTTTACTTAAGTAAAGTAAATTTTGAAATTTATGATTATGGAAGTATGCTTGTGAAAAAGGTCATAAAGAAATGAATAGGAGAATAATGTTGGAAATGAGTTAAAAAAAAATTTAAGTAATTACTCATTTCTCTAAAGTTTGGATCTCTTTCTAATAAAGCTTATGTTTGGATTGCTAGAGAGAGGAAATATTGTTTGAATGTTAAAATGGATAGATATGTTATTAAATTGAAGAAAGTATGGTCGAATATTGAGTGAGTTGATTGGTATAGACAAAGTGTGACAATTTAAGGTTTTGGGTACGTAAAGTTTAGGTTTTTAAAAAGGGATGGTGTTGGTTAAAGTAAGGAGATATAATGGTATTGTTTGCATTGTTGTTTTGATACAAACATTGTGATTTTAATATTAGAAATGTAAAATGTTTAAGTGTTAATAAAGCTCATATTAATGGTGGTAATATGTAAAAGTTGAATTTTTGAAATAAGCTTTAATAATTATGAAAATGATATGTTTTGATGTTACATTATGGTATATATATAATGCTTTTAAAGTTAATATTAAGAAAATTAGATTTATAAATTGAAGTTTAGGTAAAGTAGTAAGTTGAGAGTTAGAGTTTTAATGGAATTATAATGAGGATTATTTAGATATCGATAGTTTAATGTATATTAAGCATATAAGCTAATTTGAATGAATATTATTGCACAAGAAAGTACTATGAATTGGGTAATGTGATTGATAATATGAAAATTTGTTTTGTAATAAAGGGAAAATGAATAAGCAAGTGAAAATGAGTTACTTTAAGTAATTTGACTGGAAATGATGAAAATGGATATGAAGGGTATACTAAATGCTTTTAAAAACAAATGTGAGAGAGATGTCACATTAGAAATGTGACTAGGAAGTATGTGAAGTGTTATTATGGTTAGAATGTATATATTTGTTGTGTTGATGAATAATTTAAGTTATGTTAAAAGAATGAGAATGATAATGTTCAAAGAAAAGTAATAAACATTAAATTTGTATAGATTGTATGCAAAAGAGAAATTAAATAAAATTGCATGATTATGTGTATACATGTATAGGATATGTGAGATGAGTTTTTTGATATGAATGTAATTGTATTATGTAAGAAATGTGGAAAGTAAGTCACATTATGAATGTGACCTATGAATGTGTAGGTGGTATAACTACTGGTCTAGTGGTATTGAGAATGATATTGCATGTGTTAGTGAACCTAAGAGAGATTAGGTCTTGACCGGCACAGAGCTAGACTATGTGATGAAATTGAGAGTGGGAATGGACTCGAGTAATACTGGACAGTGAAATTGTTATGGTAATCACTGAACTTGATGATCATATACTATTTTAAGTCCCAAAGTATTTACATGTGGAAAGGTTCTATGTATATGTATATAATAAGAGATTATAAGGAAAAAGGGGAAGTATAATGTATAAATTTTTTTAGAAGAGATAGATTAGAAATGGAGTAACAAATGAAATTTTGTAAGATTTGCATATGATCGAATATGTATACGTAAGAAATGTTAATAGTAATATTGTTGAAACATGAATTAGGCTAATGATGATCATATAATCGAGTGCAAATTGGTTTGAAACAGAGTTGAAATGTGTTAACTCTTGGTGTAGCAAAAGTTTAGAGAATGAATATGTAACCCCTGTTCCGTTGATTTTCACTCTTGAATTGAAACAAATGAGTTGGAATCATGAATAGTGCTAGTAGCCATTTAAACGGTGGTTCTGGTTGAATAACCGGGGGTCGACATCACAAAGGTTTACCTTCGCATCAAAAGGTTAGTATCGGTTCAAACAAGTCGGGCTCCTTAAATAATAAAAATGTATATATATATATATATAAAGAGGGTTAAAGAACTTAAGAGAAAATTTATACTTTCGTACTTTATTCATGACTTTTCAGTTTCTGGAATTTTATGCTCAATTTTTTAACTCTGGATCTTTAAGTTTTAGGTCTGTGAAATTTTTATTAGTCAATCCTTTTATTAGTATTATTAGTTTATTTTATTTTATTTTTTTTACAACTCAATGGTCAGGAGCTTAAGATATTAAAGATATCATACTAAGTCCAACTCAAGTATCTAAGGAATTACAACATGCTAAAAATTGTAACTAAGGTTTTAAACTTCAGATGTGTCCAATTCCCATCAATCCACTACCTAATTATAGCTATTACAGTCAATCCTCAGCAATTGATCAAGATAGCCAAGTCAACCTCGACAAGAAATTGTCATTTAGAAAATCAAAAATTAATTTAATATATAAAGAGGAACCATTTCAATTCACACTATTATAACAATCTAGCTTACTCGAATCCAAAAACAAGTTGCAGAACTAATTGGGACAGATGAATCAAATGGCAAGAATGAAATAATAAAAGCTCAATCAAGAAAGTATACCTCTCCCCCACACTTAAGACGCACATTGTCCCCAATGTGTTATAAAACAAGAAATAAGTCATTAAATGAGATGAAAGGTGGGCTAGTCAGACATCGGTGCATCACTGGAATCATCACCACTGGTCTCCCCACCGCTAGTATTATCGCTGGCATTATCATCGGATACATCGACTGGAGGAGCAGGTAACTGGTATGGTGGAGGTGGTGGCTGCGAAGGGTTAAACCCTTGATACCTCCAGAACTCTAACATGGATTATTTCAGCCATTGCCTTCTCAAGATCTTGTGATCCGGCTGGGCTTGAAAGGAAGTAGTCTGTTGATGCATGAACTGCTGCATGTGGTTATGCTAAGTTAAGATTTTATTCTGATTCAGCTCAATAGTCCCTAACTTACCTTCGATCCTACAAATTTGTCGCTCAAAATAAGTGAACTTCCTGTCATCATCTCACTCAACATTAACTGATTGGGGCCAATCTCAGAATGTAGGGGTCGGGGTGAAGGACAGTCTAGCAGTAGAAGAAGGTGCAGCATTGGAAGAAGGCCCAGCAGCAATGGATGAAGACCCAGCAGCAGTGGATGATCCCGGAAAATCTATCGGTGGGGGCGGTGGTATGTCTGAAGGAGGAGCAGAAGGGACTGGCTCAGAATCCATAGGAGGTGCCTGCAGCCCGGCTACCTTCTCCCGTTTAGTCTCTTCAATGTGTCCATATCCAATAGTTTGGAAAAACCATCCACCGTCATAGGTAGGCATCCATCTCACACACCCAAGTGACGAGCTAGTCGTGTGATATACATGCCACCATGCAAAGTACCCGATGCTCCCTTTTTGGACTGCTCATAAAAGAAGTGTGTGATGGCGTGTGCAACATTGCACCGGGTCTTCTGCATCATGCAGTTTGAGAAAAATAGATCCTTCAAGCTCACCACCTCTATGCTGCTTAGCCGAGCTATAAGAGTGTGAACTAACAGATTGTGCATCATTCGGCAAGGGAAGGACTTAAAGTTGGATACCTCAGATACCTTGGGCTAGTATTTATCTGTAGTGGGTGCAAAGGTCCTCCAAACCTGAGAGGGAACAACTTCATACTCGACGAAATCCACCTCAAAATTAAGATAGTCCGAAGTCTGTACCTCCTCTACAGTGTATAACCCTAGATGCACACCAAGGTCATTAATGCTCATATGGAATCTACCCCCCCCCCCCCCCCAATATGAATTGTATGGTGTAGACCCCTAATTTTTTACCCAGTCCGGTCCAATATATTTTATATAGTCCAAAATAATTTTTGTGTTATTTTAATTAAATAATATTTTAGTATTTATTTTTAAATTTTTAAAAAATAAAAAATAAAAAATAATAATAAATAAATAAATAAAAATAAAAATCGGCGACGAAAAAATTCGTCGCTGAAAGTAATTGGCCAAGGCCAACTTCGGCCATTTTGCCCGCAGAAAATTCCTGCGGGCGAAATTGGCTGGCCGCGTGCAAAACTCACAATTTTTTGCAAATTTCCTCGCAGCCCCCAGTAGTTTTTTCGCCAGCAAAATTTTCCAACGTACTTTTTTTCGAAACCAAACTCTATTTGGTTTTGGTTTCTTATTCTAATTAATCTTAGTTTCCTTAAACAATTAGAATCAATCTTATAAATTTTCCTATAAATAACACTAAAAAATACAGAAAAACGGGATCGGACTGGAACTAAGAACTTTGGGGGAAGACTTTTGGACGAGAACTTCTAGGGACTAGAATTTGGGACTTCAAATTGGAGAGGAGAAACAAGCAAGAAATCAACAATTTATCAAAGGTAGCCACACTGCCTTTGTCTCCGTTTATCCAGAAGTTAATTTTAGTGGAACTAACTACGCAGGTTTGATCCTTAATCATAAACTACTCATAGCTTTATTTCTTTGATTCATAATAATATACACATAAAACTTTGATCTTTAAATATATAGTAACTTGATCTTCGTTTCAAAAACCTTAAAAAGTATTCTTATGTTTCCAAAAGCCTTAAAAACCCTAAAAGTATTCTTCTGTTTCCAAAAACCTTAAGAACCCTAAAAATCATCCTTTTGTTTCCCTAAAACCTCAAAAAACCCTAAATTTATTTATTATATATCCAAAAAACCTTAATTCATTTCTTTTGTTTCCAAAAACCTTAAATTGTTTTCCCTATTTCCAAAGACTTTAAAAAAAACCCTAAACTGTTTTCCTGTAACTTTTTTCCAAAATTCCCAAATATTTTCTTAAATCTCCAAACTCTAACCTACTTTACAGTTTCTAAAATCATAATTATTTTATAAAACTCTAAACTATTTTCTTCAACTCCAAAAACAAAACAGTAAACCCCTAAACCAATTAATCTAAACCCTAAGTTTTCCTAAACCCTAATTCTCTTAAAACTAATACATAAACCCTAGTTTTCCTAAACCCTAATCCTTCAAGCCTTAAAGCCTTATAAACCTAAACATTCAAACTCAATACAGTAAATCCAAAACAACAATCCAGTAACCAAGAATTACAAACCTAATGTTTTAATATCCTAAAACCCTAATTTCATAATGTTACCCCTCAAATCCTAATTTGATCAATTAAAGAACCTTACTAATTTCTTAAATTATAAAATCCTAATCCATTTCAATTCTCTTAAAACTTATAGTAGCCTAAACAAATAACAATAATAATATCTTAAGATTTCAAAAACCTAAAATATTAATTAAAGAACTTTAAATAGAAACAGTAAACCTCAATTTGTATCTTTACTTGCTTTATTTTTAGATTTGATTATGTAATATATTATATGCTTTGATGGTTGATTTATTTAATTTCAATGTTTGATTTATTTAATTTATCATGGATGGATGTTATCTTTATTGTTATTATTTGCTTATTTTAGTATTAAAAGTGTAAGAGGTATGTTTCCACTTTGCGGGTACCTCATTAGTTAAATATCATATAATTTAAATTGCTTTTATATTTTAGACCAATGTGAAGGATATGTTTCTACCTTTCGGTGGGTGTCCTATTTAGTTTAGACATGAACAATGTAAGAACATATTTCCATCCTCGGATGCGTGCCCATTTATTTGTTTTGCTTGGACATTGCTTTGATTTTAATATAATAATACTTTATTTTAATTGTTGCATGTAATATGGATAATGTTGTTATATTTAAGAATTTTATAATATTAAGACCTGTAAAGGAGGCTGGTTCCAATGAACCGGGCATTATGGGGATGCTGGGCTATTTCTCACTTTCCCCACACGTACCCAACTTTTTGAACCCATTAGGGGGTTGGGAATTCATTAGGAATCGAGTCATCCACCCCTTTCTTTTTCCCAGCTCGTCCGAGTGGCGACTCTATTTTCTCCAGACCTAGTTCCGTGTCTCTAAGGCCCCGAGCCTAAATAGTGCCGAAGTCGCAAGAACCATTCTATTGAGAGTGGGGGAAAAAATCCCCGCTCACATATGGTTGGCTCAGTAATTGAAACATTGGTCTTGTGGAACTGAAAGGTGTAGTAGAATTCCAGTGTCAACTCTTTGTAAGCAGGCTCATTGATGGAGAACAGTTGTTCCCATCCTGGTTGGTTGATCAGTTCCCAAATATCGGCTGCAATGCTAACTAGCTCCATAGCTTCCCAATCCAAAACACGAGGTGGGGACCAATCCTTGTTGCCGGAATGCGAGAATCAAAGGCATTTGTGGTTTGCCATGAACTTGGAGGTTGATCGTGTAGCGGGTTGGCTTGAACTGCCTTCCCCTCATGCTCATTTTGCAGGGAGCTTGGAGGATGGTTGTTTGTGAGGGCCCATTGTCTGCAAAACAAACAAGAATTCTTTAATAACAATAAAGATGACACTATATGAAACACCGACAAAAGACTAGCATAAGGTTACCGAAATACCGGCATTATAACGATAAAGCACAACATATATTCCAACAAAATGAATGCCAGCAGCCAATTTAAAACAAGTTTAACCAACATATATCAACAAAAACTTAACCAACATATACCAACAAAAATTGATCTAAGCCAATATGAGCGATGAACCAATTCTAACAGAGGCAATTATATAGATTCAAAAATGAAACCTTGTATCCATAGCCCAACAAAACAAAGCAAACAGTTGATAAATGCATGCTTAAACAACAATAAATAAATCCTAAATATTGGAACAACAAAATAAAGCAAAATAAATCAAACGCTGAATAAACCAAAGTAGATCTCTCAAAAGTCGGATTAAATCTCAAAATGCTAAGGAAAACATGAGATAATACAAGGAATCCATAAGAAATAACGAAAGAAATCCAATAAAATCACAAAAGTGAGAGTTCATACCTGAAAAATGCAGTGAAGAACGTGTGGAATCAAACGAAGAGTGAGTGGATCAGTGAAAAAATGCAAAACGGGAGTTAAAATCCCTTCTAGAGTGAGTAGGTGTGCAAGTGCGGCGGTGGAAGTGCAAAGAATTTGAGAGAAAATGAGAGATGAGGGAGAAAGGAAGGGTTTTTTTGGCTTTTAAATAGAGTTCGGGCGGTTATTAAATTGGTCGACACGCCCATGTTACTGGGCGTGTCATATGTGCTGGGATACAGTGTATATGACACGCCCAATGACACGCATGTGTCCGTGGACATCACAAATACTGGATGAATGAGTAAACGACAAGCCCAATGACACACATTTGTCAATGGGCGTGTCATAGGTACTATGACACCAATAAAAAGACACGCCCAATGGTCTGGGCGTGTTCTTTGGGCGTGCTAGCCCTCTCTTTTTTTTTTGGGGGCACGACCAGTGACATGTGGGTATCACTGAAAGTGCCATAGCTACTGTGTGTAAATTAAAACGACACGCTCAGTGACGGGCGTGTTAATGTTACTGCCCTTGGAAATGATTATGCTCAAGTTTCCTTTTTCCTCTACTTATCCAACTTCATTCAAAACAACACACCATAACTAATGATAAAAGGATTTAAAAATTGAAGACACAAACTAAAAACATAAAAATTAAAGAACGAATAAAATGGTGGGTTGTCTCCCACCCAGTACTTCTTTAACGTCGTATTAGTTGGACATTCAGGGGCAATTTTGCCTAGTCTTAGAGGTGTAAAACCTCCTCCAAGTCATGTATTTCTCCCCCCAAGTATAATTTGAGTCTGTGCCCATTCACCTTAAAATCTCCTTTTTCTAGATGAGTTATTTCAACCACTCCATAGGGAAAAACTTTCTTAACTGTAAAAGGACAAAACCATCGAGATTTTAACTTACCTGAAAAGAGTCGAAGCCTCGAATCATACAATAATATCTAATCTCCCTCTTGAAACTCTTTTCGCTCCTTAATGCGAGCATCATGTCATCTCTTAGTACGCTCCTTATACATCCTTGCATTGTCATAGGCTTGCAATCTCCACTCATCCAGCTCGTTTACCTGTAATTTTCTCCTTTCACCTGCACTAGCTAGATCAAGGTTAATCTGTTTTATAGCCCAATAAGCATTATTTTCAATTTTTGCAGGCAAATGACAAGCTTTTCCATATACCAGCCTAAATGGGGTAGTGCCCGAAGGAGTTTTGAAAGCAGTCCTGAAAGTCCATAGAGCAACCAATCCTTTCGGGATCGCTCTACAGTTTTTTCTAGAATTCTTTTTATCTCCCTGTTCGTGTTCTCAACTTGGCCACTAGTTTGGGGATGGTAAGGAGTAGCAAACCTATATGTAACACCTAATCTTTTGAAAACTTTCTCGAGCTGAACATTATAAAAGTGAGTACACCTATCACTTATGATTGCTTTCGGTGTACCAAATAGAGAGAACAACTTTTTCAAAAACTTCATCACTACCCTCGCATCATTGGTTGCCAAGGCTTGGGCTTCAGGCCATTTAGAGACATAGTATATAGCTACAAGAATATATTTGTTACCAAAGAAATTTGGAAACGGTCCCATAAAGTCGATACCCCATACATCAAAGACTTCACAAATAAGAATTCCATTTTGAGGAATCTCATTAAGAGATGAAATGTTTCCAGTCCTTTGGCAATGATCACAATAGTTCACAAATTCATAGCTATCCCTAAACAAAGTGGGCCAATAAAATTATGATTATAGTACCTTTTGAGCATTCCTATTGGCTCCCATATGACCACCAGCTGGTCCAGCGTGGCATTGACGAAGAATGTTCATCATTTCGGGCCATGCCACACACCGTCAGATCATGTGATCCTTACATAATCTAAACAAAAAGGGATCCCTCCAAAAATAATATTTTAAATCGGAAAATAATTTCTTCTTTTCTTGATAAGTTAAGTCCTTATGGAGTTCCCTAATAGCTAAATAATTAGCAAAATCTGCAAACCAATGCGTTTCAAAATTTAAACTACTTACCTCACTTACCATGGCGTACAGCTGCTCATCGGGAAAATGATCATCAATGTCCCCTTCTTCAAATCTCTCTAAGGTTGGATTCTCCAAGCGAGAAAGGTTATCTACTGCCAGATTTTCACCTTCCTTCTTGTCTTGAATCATCAACTCAAATTCCTGCAATAACAAGACCAAACAAATTAGTCTAGGCTTTGCATTAATTTTCTTAAATGAATACCTCAAAGCCGAGTGGTCTGTATAAACAATCACTTTTGACAAGATCGGATATGATATAAACTTGTCAAAAGCAAAAACCATAGCTAGAAGCTCTTTCTCTGTAGTTATGTAATTAGCTTGAGCTGTATTCAAAGTCTTGCTTGCATAGTAGATAGGTTGGAAATACTTCTCTTTGCGTTGACCCAAGATCGCTCCTATTACAAAATCACTCGCATCGCACATTAGTTCAAATGGTAAATTTCAATCGGGAGCTACCATAATTGAAGCATGGGTCAATTTCTCCTTAAGAGTTGTGAAAGCTCTTAAACATTCCTCATCAAAAACAAAATCCACATCCTTCTCAAGGAGTCTTGTTAGTGGGCGGGCTATCTTAGAAAAATCTCGTATGAACCTCCGATAAAAGCCCGCATGTCCTAAAAAGCTTCTAATGGCCTTTACATATGTGGGTGGTGGTAGCTTCTCGATGATGTCTACCTTAGCTCGGTCCACTTCAATACCCTTGCTTGAAATTTTATGTCCCAACACGATTCCCTCTTGAACCATGAATTGACACTTTTCCCAATTAAGCACTAGGTTTGTTTCCTCACATCTAATCAAGACTCTTTCAAGGTTTTTCAAACATCTTTCAAATGAGCTGCCATAAATCGAGAAATCATCCATAAATACCTCCATAATATCCTCAATAAGCTCATCAAAGATTTCCACCATGCACCATTGAAAAGTCACAGGTGCATTGCACAATCCGAATGACATTTTTCTATATGCGAATGTCCCATATGGGCAGATGAATGTAGTTTTCTCTTAGTCTTTTGGGGCAATAGGAATTTGGAAGTAGCCTGAAAGACCATCCAAAAAGCAGTAATACTCATTCTCGGATAACCTCTCCAACATCTGATCAATGAAGGGCAAAGAAAAATGGTCCTTCCTAGTTACATCATTCAACTTTCGGTAGTCGATGCAAACCCTTCAATCGGTAACTGTACTTGTTGGAATCAGCTCATCATTTTTATTAGGGACCACCGTCATCCCTCCTTTCTTTGGTACTACCTGAACTGGGCTCACCCAAGAGCTATCCGAAATCGAATATATAATCCCTGCATCAAGTAGTTTTATCACTTCAGCCTTCACTACATCTTTCATCTTTGGGTTTAGTCTTCGTTATGGTTGCACTACTGGCTTGAATTCATCCTCCATCAGTATCTTATGAGTGCAATAGAATGGACTGATACCCTTGATGTCTGCTATCTTCCAAGCTATCACTTTCTTATGCTTCTGTAACAACTGGATGAGCTTTACCTTCTGCTCAGAAGATAGGTGAAAACTCAGAATTATTGGCAATTTCTTTTTCTCCACCAGAAATCCATACTCAAGGTGATCTGGAAGGGTCTTAAGTTCCAAGTTGGCTGGATCAATCACCGATAGTTTTGGCTTTTCTTCCTTTGGCATCTCAATAGTTTCATATGCCCAACATTTGAATGATTTTCTTGCTTCAAGAAAAGCAAGCTGCTCCATTGCTTCTTGATCCTCAACATTTTCCTACAATAAATATAACTCAAGGGGATCCTTGGAAACAATGTTAGTAACATAATTTATGGTTTCATGCTCAGTAATATCATTACATGAATCTACCTCATCAAGTGTAAGTGAGTGTTTCATAGCATCATGTATTTTAAAAATAAATTTTCACTACCCACTCTCAAAGTTAATGTGCCATTATGAACATCGATAAGGGCACGGGCTGTATTTAAAAATGGCCTACCAAGAATAAGTAAAACATCTGCATCCTCATCGATATCGATGACAACAAAATCATTGGGGAAAATGAAATCTCCGACTTTTACCAACACATCCTCTATAATGCCACGAGGGAGGACTACTGACTTATCAGCAAGTTGGATGGTCATGAGTGTTGGTTTAGGTTCTCCAATGCCTAACTCTTTAAATATCTTATAGGGCATAACACTTATGCTAGCCCCCAAATTAGCCAATTCACTTTTAACCTTAAGGTTACCTATCAAACATGGAATGGTAAAACTACCAGGATCTTTTAACTTCTTAGGTAACCTCTTTTGCAAAATTGTCGAACTCTTTTCGGACAAATGCACCAAAGATACTTCCTCAAGTTTCCTTTTGTTAGAAAGGAGATCTTTCAAAAATTTAGCATATTTAGGCATTTGCGACAAAGCTTCAGCAAATGGAATATTAATGCGCAATTGTTTAAAAAGTTCAAGGAACTTACCGAAGTGAGCATCAATCTTGTCCTTTTTCAACCTTGCTGGATATGGTACTCGAGGTCAATATTCCTTTACTATTAGGCTAGGTTCTTGTGGCTGGTTCTCTTTCTCACTTTCTACTGTAGCTTTCTCTCCCAAAGTGACAGTAGGATCATCTTCTTTTTCTTTTTCTTGTGCTTCAGCCCCTTTCTCTGCCACTTCTTCTCTTTTCTCAACCACATTGCCTTTGATTTCTTTTCCACTCCTTAGTGTAATTGCCTTAAGCTGCTCTTTAGGATTTGCCTCAGTGTTGCTAGGTAAACTCCCTTATGGTCTCTCACTACGTAGCTTGGCAATTTGCCCCACTTGATTCTCTAAATTATGAATAAAGGCTTGCTCATTTCTAAGGGTGGTTTCAGTTAATTGAAACCTGGTTTCTGAAGCTGCTATAAACTTCTCCATCATGACCTCTAAATTGCTCTTTCTTGGAGAGGCAGCTTGTTGATGTTGAGGCTGTTGAAATCCAGGGGGAGGTCTTGGATTATTCTGATTATTTCATGAGAAATTAAGATGATTTCTCCACTCCGGATTGTACATGTTGCTGTAGGGGTTATTCTGCTGTTGTCTTGGCATATTTCCAACATAATCTACTTGCTCTTGCCTAGCAAACATATTGCCACTTTGGCAATCTTAACTTTAATGTCCACCCCCACACCATTCACAAGACATCACCTGCATTACTTTCCCCGAAGAAGAGGCCAAAGAATCAATCTTTTTATTCAATGCTTCCATTTGGGCTGTCAAAGCCACCATAGGATCTAATTCGTGTGAACCCATGGCTCTCAGCTTTCCTTGCTCTCTTGGGGCTTGCCACTGATAATTGGTGATAGCCATGTCTTCAATCAAATCCCTTGCTTGCTCAGGTGTCTTGTTGTTTATGGTACCCCCAGGTGCTGCATTAATGGATTGCTTACTTACATAATTCAATCCATTGTAAAACATTTAAATCTGAAGCCATAGTGGAAGTCCATGATGAGGACACCTTCTCAATAAATAAATCTTTAAATCTTTCTCAGGCATCATAAAGGGTCTCACCATCTTGCTGCAGAAAAGATGAGATATCATTCCTCAACTTAGCAGTCTTGGATGGTGAGAAGTATTTTTCTAGGAATTTCTCTTCCAACTGACCCCGTGTGGTGAAAGTTCCTGGAGAAAAAGATTTCAGCCACTTCTTTGGTCGATCTCTAAGGGAAAATGGGAACAACCTCAGCCTAATTACATCATCTGAGACATTATTTATCTTGAATATGTCACATATCTCCAGAAAATTCTCAATATGTGTATTAGGATCTTCATTAGGAAACCCATCAAACTGGCAAGTCTGCTGCACCATTTGAATTACATTTGCCTTTATTTCAAAGTTGTTCACAGCAACTGTCGGCCTCCGGATACTAAAATCAGCCCCATTGAGATTGGGCTTAGCAAACTCCTGCATTGTTCTTGGTCCAGCTCCTTCCATCACTTTAAACACTTCTTCTTGTTCTATTTCCAGATTTATTTTTGTTTTTGCATCTTCCAGAACTACCTCCCCTTCTTCCTTTCGCTTTCTCCTCAATATTCTCTCTAGCTCTGGGTCTAATTCAAGCAGTTGGGAGGAGCTAGCTCATAGTCAACAAGCAAGAACCAATGTTAACAACAAATGAAAATAAAAACTAAATCAACAATCTTGATTATATTACTAATATTGAAAACTGTTGTCCCCGGCAACGGCACCAAAAACTTGGTAGTGCGAACTTATGCTATTGCAATACCACAAGTGCACGGGTTGCTCAAGTAATAAAGTAGTGAGTGAGTTGTCGTTCCACTAGGGACAAGGCCAAGTACTAGTGCAAAATTTAACTGTTGTTTAGCAAATTAATAGTTTTGTAAAGTTTATAATTAAAGAAAATTAACTTAATAACTTAAAGTAAAGAGAGATTAAGTGTTGTGCAAAAAGGATTAATGATGAAAATACTATCTAGATATTGAATTCCCCTAGCCATAAAAATATTTATGAAAATCAATTCAATTAAATCAAATAATAGAGCTGAATTGGCATTCCTCTAGATTAGACTAAAACCTTTCTCAAGTGAATTAATCCCTAATCACTAAGTAAAATGCTGGAATCTCTTCTCAAACATAATTAAATAGATCTTGCAGTAAGACCAAGGAATCATAAACCAAAGGATCTTATAAGTCTATCTCTAGCACTCCAATCAATCCTCAATTCTTATGAGTATTCTATTCATATCAAGCTTTCTCAAGTTAGTAATATGAAAATTGCAACCAATCAATAAGCATGCTATTATCAATTGGAAATAAATCATTAAGCATTATAAGAATAAAACAACTCAATCAAATGATTTAATTAAATAAAACTATTCAATCCATACAATAAAGCTAGGGTTCATCAATATCTAGATAGAGAATGAATTAATTCATGTTCAAAACCAAAAAATCAGAACAAGAGAAATAAGTAAAAGAATCCAAACAATCCATGGTGAATGATTTGTGTTTCTTCACTTGAATCCTTGAATCTTGGTTTAGATATTGTGTAGAATGTGTCTTCACCTTCAATCTTAGCTACAAAACTCTCTTTCCCTCTCTAGAGGTCAGCTCCAGGTTGTAAAGAATAAAAAATCAGATCCCTAATTATCGCTTTAGCTCAACTTTTATAGTGCAGATGTGTTAGCCTGACACGCCCAGTGACACACCCATGTCACTGAGCGTGTAACACCCCCACACCCAATATATGCACACCGCATACCCACAGAACATGCGATATATGCATACCAAATATAATGGTGCTACAGTTCATTTTAAACAAACCAATCTTTAAAACTTTATCATTAAATCCTTGTAAATCAATCTAGGTAAACTTAAAACATTTAACATATATTATAAGTAGTAATAGATAAAACATTCCTTCGTTAAAATACATATATATATATGACATTAGTACCTAAAAGTTTATCCAAAACAGTCTGTTCAAAATATTTGTTAAATAAGCAGCGGAAAATACATATGTATATATATCAAAATCATTGTTTACAAAATTATAGAATTTATATATGCTGGCAGTTCGTCTCTGATCTTGATGTCCATAACTCAACACTGCTCTCACAAACTCAAGCTTAGACTCAGCTCGGTCTAGACGAGCTCTCCGGCACAACTGGATCTACCCTGTCACCTGCGCTATGAACCACAATCGCGCAAAGCAGAAAGCTTAGTGGTACAAACTTTGATTCAATATAGATCAATGCAATGCTCAAACACAATACATGTGAATATATCAACTCATTACATTATATCTCAACATATTAATCATTTGCATCACATTTCATAATTCACATTAAAACAAAGATAGACATGGGCCCAAAAAAATCTAATATGCTATTCAAAGTTCAGAGTTACTGCTTTGGTCCATATTGATACCTTGTGTCTAGCCCCGTAGGCAATATATATATATATCCATGGATAATGTAACAGACCCAGTCTCTTGGATCTCAACTTGGCTAGACCTTTAGGCCCCAGTATCTTAGTCCTCAACCCGGCTAGACTGTTACAGTTTTTGAGGCTTACGACCCGGTCATTTCACCCCAAAAACATCACATTTGTTAGCTAGGCTCGGCTTACGACCCGGTCTTTTCACCTGCCCAGCAATTCATAGGCATGCCGCCAAACCTAGAACTCTAAAAATTGAATAACATACTAGGCACACAATTAATTCATTTATCTCATTATCAATCTCTTTCACAATTCATTTCTCAATTCATTTCTCATAATCAAACTAGGCTCATTGCCTTAATATATCATCTTTTCTCATTTTTTTCATTCTTCTATTTTAACTCAATATCGATTGGTTACATTATGTTTTCATATATCTCATCATGTTATTCCACATTTCCTTTCATTTCTAACACATTACTCAATTACTTTGATACAACAACATAATTCACATTATATATATCATACCATATAATTCATTCATCAACGATGTATCAAGTAACTTAACACATTTCTCAACTAAATGTGTTAAGTCTCAATGTCATGTAAATGTATGCAATCATTCAAAGTTTGTACTTACCTTTAAAAGCAAAAATACCACTCTATCAACTCCTCTTCCAAGATAACTCTCAACACTTGAATTAAGGTAGCTCAAATCTCTTCAAAACCTAATCCAAAGGTGATCATACACACTCACTTAGTGATACACATAAGAAAATAAGGAAGAGAACTATCTAGGGCAAACTCTACACTTGACACGCTCAACAACACGGGCGTGTCCCTAATCGTGCCCTAAACCCACAACACATAAGCTTTGACACACTCAGTGACATGGGCGTGTCACTGCACGTGTCAATTCTCCTCCAACATAGAAGCTATGACACGCTCAGTGACATGGACGTGTCACTGGACGTGTCAATCAACCAACAACACAGTAGCTATGACACGCTCAGTGACATGGGCGTGTCACTGGCCGTGTCAATGCTACTACAACACAGAAGCTATGACACGCTCAGTGACATGGGCGTATCACTGCTCGTGTCAACAACCCAGAAAATAGAACCAACGACACGCCCAAAGACATGGCCGTGTTAATGGGCGTGTCAGGCCAAAAACTCTGAAATCGACACAAAAGTGCCACAACCAACAATCATCTTTCTAAACCCTTATAAACACCACACAAAATCAACCAAATCCATCAACATACCATATAATACTTGAGTAAACCTTAAAACAACTTAATTACAACCATATTTACAACTCAAAAATCACACAATCCTCACACTTGCCTCTTTCACCAAACTTAACCCTTTTCTCTCTTCAATCCAACCCCAAAAATCAAAGTTAACAAAATAACACAACCCCAAAAATACCAATCACCAAACTCATAAATACAACTCAAAAGAAAATAAAGAAACAAGTTGGAAACTTACAAAAAATGAAGAAAATCCTTAAAACTCCAACTTGATCTCTTGAAACCCTTTAATCTCTTGAGCTTGGAAGCAACAAAATCTCTCCCTCTTGAAGATGGTGGTGATGGTCGGCCAAGAAGAAAGAAGAAGATGAAAATGAAAGAAAAAGAAAGAAAGGAAGGAAGTCAACCTCTTAAACCAAACACTCTCTCCTCAAATCACTCAACACCAAGCAATTAAACAATATAATAATCAACTCACTTACATCATCTTTCACTAACTCTTATAAATTCCATTTAAATAACTAAAATATCTTTTGACCAAAATAAACCCATTGACTTGTATATATATTGTATATATCCTCATATATACAACATATACACATCTCCTCTTATTCCATTAGTCATATATATACTTTAAATTATTTAATCCAATTCTCACAAATAAGCATTCCAAAATTTTAAGGCATCATTTGGGATATTACTGGGCGTGCCATTGCTACTGGGGATTCTGGATAAAAGGCACGCTTGGTGACACACCCATGTCACTGGGCGTGTCAATGCTTCTGTATGCAGTATCAAAGGCACGTCCATTGACACGCCCATGTCCCTGGGCATGTCACTTGAAGAATTTTGCTTTTTTTCTCGACTTTCATCCGTAATTCCCTCTGAAATGACCATAAGCCTCAAAATACAAAGAATTCCTGAAATTAATCCTAAAAAGCACTTGAACAAACAAATTAAACTTAATTGGATAATAATCATATTAAGAGATAGGGGCAAAATATCATCAATTATGCACTTATCACTTCTCTCCATCCATCTTAAGCTTATATACCCATTTGTTCTTTAAGGCTTTTTTACCTTCTGGAAGGTCAATAACCTCATAAGTATTGTTCTTCTTAAAGAACTCATCTCCTCCTGCATTGCTTTCATCCACTGAGCCTTCTCTTTATAATTTAAAACTTCCTGAAAGCTTTCTGGCTCCTCCTCTTCAGTAACTGTTATATACTCAGAACTAGAATATCTGGCAGATGGATGATGTGCTCTAGTTGACCTTCTGACTTGAGGTCCTTCTACATTATGAGGAGGAAGGAGCTGCTCTCCTTGCTCAACATCAATTAGTGATGGCATATTATCAATCCCATGTTCTTCAAGCAACTCTCCCTCATCTGTGGCATTTCTGATTAAAGGAGAAATTAGTACAGGAAGAGGAATTTCTTCACCACTTATAGTCTTCTCTGATATTTCAAAGTCCAACAAAGTCTTATGTTCATGGAAGATTGCATCTCTAGACCTGATGACTTTCTTCTTCACTGGATCCCATTACTTATATCCAAATTCTGCATCTCCATAACCTAGAAAAATGCATGGAACAACTCTATCATCAAGTTTCTATCTTTGTTCGTTAGGCACATATACAAAGGCCTTGCATCCAAATACCTTCAAGTGAGAGTAAGTAACATCTTTTCTAGACCATACTTTCTCAGCTATATCAAAATCCAAAGGAGCTGATGGAGAGCGATTCATCAAGTAGTAGGCGGTGTAGAGTGCTTCACCTTAAAATGGCTTAGGAAGTTTAGCCATTTTTAGCATGCTTCTGACTTTCTCTAAGATGGTTCTGTTTGTCCTTTCAGCTACACTATTATGTTGTGGAGTACCAGAAATAGTCTTCTCATGTCTAATTTCATTCTCTAAGCAATAATTCTTAAACTCTTTTGAAGTGTATTCACCTCCATTGTTACTGTGAAGATACTTTAGGGATATTCCTTTCTCTCTTTCCACTATTGCATGAAACTGCTTAAACTGTTGAAGAACCTGGTCTTTTATTTTCAGAACAAACACCCAAACCTTTCGTGAAGTATCATCAATAAAGGTAACAAAATATCTATTACCTCCTAATGATTCCACATCAATGGGACCACATATATCAAATTAAAAGAAACTCTATGTTATTTACCCTATAAACAATTATCACAAGGATTTAGACTCATACCTTTGGCAGAGGGAATGAGAGACTTCTTTGCTAAAATTTACAACCCTTTCTCACTCATATGAGCTAGTATTTTATGCCACAAGTCTAGTAAAGCATCATCTTCAACTGCATTCAAAGAACCTTTGATCGTCTTTACTTGAGTCTTGTAGAGTGTATAGCATAATCTACCTCTAGCAGCAATAATTGAGCCTTTGATGAGTTTTCACTTTTTATCACCAAATATGCTGTAATAACCATCTAGATCCAGGACATGAATAGAAATTAAGTAAATCTGACATATGTCACACATTCTTTAGAGTCAATGTGCAATCAACATATGTTTGAACACAAACATCACCAATACCCACCATAACTGCATAGTTGGTGTTACCCATCTTTACTTTGCCAAAATTACCTGCTTTGTACATAGTAAAGACATATTTCCTTGGTGTAGGGATGCTACAGAATCAACAACCGATTCCATATCAGAATTAACAACATTATTATGCTCCTTAACAAAGGAGAGTACAACCATCTCTTCATTATCATAAAGTACAGTTGCTGTGTTATTCTGATCATCCACCTTCTTTTGATTTTTCTCATTATTTTGTTTCTTTTTTCAAGCTTTGCAATTTCTTTTCATGTGCCCTTCCTTGCCGCAGTAATAACAACTGAATTTTTCTTTTAATTGTGACCTACCTCTGGATTTATAACACCCCTTAGGACCTATGCTTTTACTTCTACCCCTACTCTATGTAGTTATAATAAGAGCCTGTGAAGTATCAATGCCTATACCTTTTCTTCTAGTCTCCTCATTATAGATTGTCTTTTACCAAGGATAAAAACATAACGCTACTTGGAGAAGAGTTATTAAGAGACACCACCAAGGTCTCCCAATTGTCTAACAAAAAACTCAAGAGCAATAATGTCTGCAATTCATCATCTAGGGCTTTCTTCATAGTGTTCAACTGATTTACTAATTCTTAAAACTCAATCAAGTATTCTGCAATTGACTGTCCATCCCTTAGCTTCAAATTCACAAACTTTCTGATAATAAAAGCTTTATTTTGAACACTTTTTATCTCGTATATAGTTTTTAACTTTTTCCATAATTCTTGCACATTAACTTTTTGCTTATATGATGGTAGACATTATTATCTACTCATTGTCGAATAGTACTAATAGTATTTTTATGCATTTCTCCCAATCATCATCTAATTTTCCACTTGGCTTAGTATATCCTAATTTTATAGGATCATACAGGTTCTTACAATAGAAAAGATCCCCCATCTTTGACTTTCAAATTGAATAATTTGAAGCCGATAATTTAATCATGGTACTTGCGAATTTCTCCATTCTAATTCACACAATTAATTTCACACCTAAAGAACCTGACTCTGATACCATTTGTTGGGTTCTCATCCAACAATAATTAATTAATTGTGTAAATTAATATTAATCTCAAACCAAGTAATATCATTGTACAATAATAGAATAATATCAAGAAAATAACAACCACAAAAGAAAGAGACACAAGATATAACGTGAAAAACCCTCCAGTGTAGAGGAAAAAATCACGGAACAAGCTTCGAAATAAAATTCACTATCAAAGAAATCAAGTACACAATATTCTCGAGTAATCCACTTGAGATCACCAATAATAGAGAAAATATATAAATACCTCTCTAGCAAATCTCAATCCTTCTTGAATGATCGCACTAAGAAAACTAGATAATAGCCCTCCAAAATTGATCTATAAATCTACTTAAAAACTTTGATAAAAATAATTAAATTTAAAGCTACAAAAGGAAGAATGAACTTAGCTTTAAATTTTTCTTCTCTCGTTAGTTGCGCAAGGTGAAAAATGAAAATACCTAAAAATAATTTCCGTTGCTTTGTTTTTATACTAATCAGTGGACACAAAACCAATTAAAAATTGGTTTCAATTCCTTCTTTCCTTTTCCTTGTCAACACTGGACACACCACACTTATTTTTTTTTGGTACATTTACAAAACTACCTTAAAAATAAATTTGATTTTTTAAAAATACTATCACTTTTTAAAATTTTCAAAAATACTATATTTGTATTTTTGTTTTACAAAAATATGATAATAAAACATGTTGTTTGTGTGTTTGTTGTTGTTTGGCCATCGTTTTTGGCCATTATAATCGCGCACTAGTGTTATTTTTCCATAGACATTAAGGCAAGTCTCATTATATTATCTTTCATGCCTTGGAGATTTAGACTCATTCATTTCCCTCTAAAGATTAAGATTATTTATCTGTAATTCCATTTTGATGCACAAAAAAAAAGTTAAAAAATTGTTTTTTTAATTAATACTATAAAAATAATTTGATATTTATATTTTATAATCTTAATTTATTTTTATATAAATTAACTATCATAAATTAATTAATATATTGTCATATTAAAACATATATCAAAATTTAATACATTCTTACATTTTCATATATGAAAAATAAATTTTATTTATATTTATTTTCCCTAAAATAAAACTTTATTATAATATTATAAATCAATTAATAAAAATTAATAAAAAATATATAATTTCTGATAAAATAAAAAATATTTAAACTAAAATAAATTTCAAGATTTTTCATATACATATATAACATATTTTATTATTCTTTTGTAATATATATCCACGTATATCTAGTTATATATAATATATACTAGCACATATTGTTATTATTTTCAGTATATTTAATTATGTGTAACATATATCGACATATAAATACATATATAAAATAATTATATACCAACATATATCTACACATATACATATATACCAGCATATCCACATATATTATTATTTTTTAGTCAAAGTATATGTAATATATACTGACATATACCAACATATATGTAACATATATATAGTTATATGTAACATAACATATATCGATATATGCGTAATATATACTCATATATACCTATAAATATCATTTTTAATTAAAATATACATAACATATCTACATATATGCTTATATATTATTCTTTAGTCAAAGTATATGTAACAGAACCTATATATATTCGTATATACTATTCTTTAGTTAAGGTATATATAACATATGCTCACATATACCAACAAATATCATTCTTCAGTTAAAGTATATATAACATATGTCTATATATATATATATCTACATATATTTTTTTTAGTTAAAATATATGTAACATATATTCACATATACCTACAAATATTATTATTCGATTAAAGTATATGTAATATATACTTATATATATCAATATCTATTATTCTTTAGTTAAAATATATATAACATATATCCACATATATCTACAAACATGGGCCGGGGGGGGGGGGGGGGGGGTCCCTTCCCTTCCACCACATATATATATATATATAATATATAATATCTATATAAATATAGTAGTATATATATACATTAACACATATATAATACTTAATATCTCAAGTTCTTAATATGTCAACTATTAAAATTCATAGAATATGCTATTACTATGACAATAGAATAAGCAATTTTTTTGTTTTATTTTTGCTTTATGATTTTTATTTAATCTTTTTATATTTATTTATTTAAACTGTAAATTTAATTAAAAAATCTGACTTACATTTTAATTTATTTAAAATGATTTGTGTTGTGATTGGATTGAATAATGAATTAATTCAGTGTTTTAGATTTTAGGTTATATTAATTATAAATTATAAATTAAAATGTTGAATGTAAAATAAAATTTTAATATAAATTATGATTAGCTTAACGAAATTTAAACTATAAATTGTGATTAGGTTAATAATATTAGAACTATTAATTTATAATTACTTGTCGGTAATTTTTTCTGTGTAAATTTTGCCATCTTCGATGAATTTTTGGTTCCGCCACTGTCTATAAGTACCATTTATAATTAAAGTATATGTAACATATATCTACATATATTTGCATATACTATTATTTAGTTAAAGTATATATAATATATACTCACATATACCAACAAATATCATTATTTTAATTAAAGTACGTGTAACATATGCCTATATATATCCACATATACTATTTTTAGTCAAAGTATATGTAGCATATACTCACATATACCTATAAATATCATTCTTCAGTTAAAATATATGTAACATATACCTACATATATTTGCATATACTATTATTTAGTTAAAGTATGTATAATATATACTCACATATACCAACAAATATCATTATTTAGTTAAAATATATGTAACATATGCCTATATATATCCACATATGCTATTTTTTAGTTAAAATATATGTAACATATACTCATATATACCTACAATTACCATTCTTCAGTTAAAGTATATGTAACATATATCTACATATATCTACATATAACATTATTTAGTCAAGAGTATATGTAACATATACCTATATATATACCAACAAATTCCATTCTTCAGTTAAAGTATATATAATATATGCCTACATATATCCGCATATACCATTTTTTAATTAATTAAAGTACATATAACATATATCCATATATACCCACAAATACTATTATTCAGTTAAAGTATATGTAATATACACCAACATATATTCACATATATCATTCTTTAATTAAAGTATATGTAACATATACCTATATATACATATAAATATCGTTCTTTTTGATAACATGTACCAACATATATTGTTTTTCTTTTTGATATATCTAGTTATATATAACATATATCCATATATAAATAAATATACAAAATAGTTATATACCGGTATATATCTCCATATATCTGCATATACCGACATATACTCATATATATTGTTATATTTTAGTTAAAATATATGTAACATATACTTACATATACAAACATATACCTATATATATGTAACATATATTATTATTCTTTTGCAATATATACCCATATATATCTAGTTATATGTAACATATACTAACATATATCTATATATATATGTAACATATATATATATATCTAATTATATGTAACACATATTGATATATATCTACATATACTGACATATATTGTTATTCTTTAGTTAAAATATATGTAACATATATCAACATATACTCATATATATGTAACATATATTGTTATTTTTTTGTAATATATACCTACATATATCTAGTTATATATAACATATATCCATACATATCTAATTATATGCAACATATATCAACATATACTGAGTTATACCTACATATATTGATATATACCTATTACAAAACAAAGACACATTAAAACACCAATGTTACAACTTTAGAATTCATTGAACGTGTACTCACATTCCTTGTCCCCTCAAGCTATTAGATTTCTCTATTAGTTTCTTCTTCTCTATCAATGGGATGCTCTCATACTCAATCCAAAGAATTTAGATGCACAAGCTTTATAATTAAGAATTTATTAGGAGATAAACACAATAACCAAGATTACTTTGAGCAAAAAAAAGTCAAATTGTACAAGAATACAAAAAATTTAATGAACTTTTCTTATAGATTCATATATTTAATAAATAAAAAGTATATATATATAATTAAGAATCTGACAAAAATAAATATAACTTTTGAATATCTATTTTAACAGTACATTTTTTAAATTTCTTTTTTTTGTAAAATAAAAAATAAAAAATATATTAAAATAATAATTGCAAGCCAAAATTACAAAAATTAGTATATTAAAGATACGTGTAACTGTCATTGTAAAAAGAAAGTAAAAAAAGTAGGCTCATCAATCCGCATCATCATCGTCGATCAACACACAAGTAAAGAGAGAATGAATAACAACCATATTTTTGAAAGATTAAAAAAAATAAAAAAAAAGCTAAAATTGAAAAGAAGAAAAGTTAGAAGTGAAAAATAAAAGAATTGATAGTAAAAATAAAAATAAAAATATATACCATGTAATTTTCTCTTTTTTTTTTCTTTTTCAAATTAATAGGCTCGAATTTTATAAGTAACAACAAGTTCCGCCAACTCTAAAATCAAGCAAGGTGGCTGAAAAAAGTATAAATGAAAAACAATCAGGGTACTTGTAAATTACTAGATTTTAAATTGTATAAATTGCAAATAAATGCACAAATATTTTTTTTTATTTTGCCATCTGCCGCTAAACAATGGTTCATAATTTGCCTAGGACGTTTTGTCTTTAGTTTCAATGCCTTAATTCAAATAGATAACGACTTGAAAGAGACAGAAAAACAGAGGAGTCGGAGAAGAACAACACCACCAGTGAAAAAGGGGGAAAAATTACCGTAAGTTTGAAAATTAAAGTATAAAAAAAAGTAAAAATGAAAATATAAAAAGGTGAAAATGAAAATAGAAAAGCTAAAAAATGAAAAAAAAATAAATTAAGACCATTAAAATTGAAAATAAAAATTAAAAAATAGTCTCCTCTAAAAAAATAAAAAAAATAGCGTACGATGTAATTTCCCTTAGAATAATTGTAGGATTCGGACCCGAATTCACTCGGCGGCGACGGCAGCGAGTTCGTACTTTTCTTCCTTAAACAGCACACTATAAAAGCGATTAGCTCTGCAACTAAAATGGTTAATAAAAATAAAAATAAAAAAGAAAAGAAAAGAAAAGAAAAGGAAAGAAAAGAAAATGCTAGCTCTGCAACTAAGCAAGAGACTCTCTCGATCGCTCTCTTCCATTTCTCCTTCTTCATCTTCTTTACATAGAACCCTAACGACACTAGTACAATCTTCTTCGCATTCGCTTTCAGGCTTGCAATATTCGTCGGATCGTCAAATCACGATCACCGGCACCGGCACTCTCGATGCCTGCCCATGGTCTGCTATTCAATACCGTGGCGCGAAAGCGACGGCTATTGATGTGTGTCCTCTCTTTCTCTCTGTCTCTTCAATTCGTTTTCTATTTTTGAAATTTGGGTTGTTTCTAGTTGGTGATTTTTGGAATTGAAATGCAGTTAAAGCCTGGTAATGTGATTGAAAGAAAAGGTAAGTTTTGTGATTTTTGTGGATTTTGTTTTAATTTGCGTGTTATCCATACTATGTGACTGATGAACAGTTTCTTCCACAATTTTATTGTGCAGGAAAAATTTACGAGGTATTTTTTGGTAGTTAATTATGTTTCAGAAATGGTGAATTTTGTTTCGAAGTTTCATTTTTTTTCTTTTACAATTATATGATCTGATGAAGTTGTGATTTGTTAGGTTGTGGAAGCAGAGCATAGGCAGCGTGGAAGAGGAGGAGCAGCGATGCAGGTTTAATTTCTTTGAAAGTTCTGCTCCGAATTTATGGTTATTCTGAATTCAAAGTATAAGTTTTTTTTTTTAAAAACTTTTGATGCCACTTCTTAAATGCCATGAATGTAAAAAATAAACAGGCTTGGCTTAAGCTTTGAAGAATGATCGTCTCCTAATGATTCTGCATGAGATAGTTCTGTTTTTGTATAATTACAGTACTACTGTGATTGTGAACGTTATTGCTGCATGTCAATGAGGTTGGGATGAAGAGAAAGAAATTAATCGGTTATGTGATAAAGATGAACACAACTTGCTTACTGCGACAGAATGTTTGTTAAGCCTAATATTAATTCAGTAAAATCTGGTTACTCGGTTCCTGGTGTGCATTCTGTAAATTGGATCAGGTTTACCCTTCTTACATATTAAGGCATGTTGGCAAAGCACCAAATGTGCAACCTATTGGTGAAGATTCAATTGCTTATGTAGAAATACTTATGTTCTTTTAAATGATTGACATTGTCTTGAAGAACTGTTTTATTCATGTGCCTTTTGCTGTAGGTTGAGCTTCGCAACATGGATACTGGAAACAAAGAAAGCTTGCGGTTTGGTCCAGAGGATGCTGTCGAAAGTATATTTCCTAACTCTTAATTATTGCCTGCTACTGTACAAAGAAATCTAAATCATTGTCCATAGCATGTTAAACTTATTATCTGGTTGTATGTGCTATGGTGGCTGTATATAAGGAGTCATAGAAAGGAATATACGATTATCATTTACACTATTTGACCTAGTTGTTGGATGAAAATTTAATGTTATCAGGAATATGGCCCCTTGTTATTCTGAATGAGGATTATATGGACCTTAGCTATGAAATTGCTTCTGGTTGTCTTCTTGTCCTTCAACAGCTGTATATTTTTCTGGTGGTTGTATTCTTAATTGTCTATTTGTTTTGCTAAGTAAATAGTTAATAACAAGAGAAATGAAGTGAGGGAGGGTGCATCAAACTGAGGTATGGTAATGCATTTCTTCCCATTCTGAGATTTAAAGTTCTAGTAGATTTTATAGTGTTGATCTTTATTTTTAGGCTGGCATTTTGCTTTCCCAATTGTCTACATTTTTCACAACTTCGTTGGTAGTCCAAGTCAGGTCTCATTTTGATTTCAAAGATTTTTGGTGTAATAGTTCATGCTATTGATGTTTAACAGCTTAGGGTAGTAAGTACAAAATGTCCATGGATACTGCTTACAGAGCTTTATATTAATTCAACCTTAGAACATATATCCTTGATGTTTTCTCCTTTCTTTTTTGATGCATATGAATAGGTGGATTATTGTATATGTCAGTTGTAGAGAGAACTTGATGCAGCCAAAGAAAAAGAAGAGAAGATTTGCAGTCAATCGAAAGTATGTAGATATGTCAATGATAGAGATTAGAACGTGCAACAATGATAAAATAAGAGAGAAGCAGATTTGCAGTAATGGGTGAATTCTCATATATTAATGGAGGAATGTTCAATCAAGAAGATAACAAAACGACTGTAAAAAAACAGCCCCCAGGTCTAAGCCCGTGCAGGAATTCTGCTCAATACCAAAAAGATGAAAGATACCCATTACATGTTTTCTCATAATCATATATAGAAAAAGTTCCTAACAAACTTTGCTGAGGTGGCTAAACAATTCTCTGCTGTCCTCTGCTCCCCTCGTCTGCTGCTGGTTTGTTTCTTCTGGAATAAACCAAAAACGGTTTCTCTTTTGCCGAAGACGTGGCATTCCTATTAGTCAAGGTTCCTAATTAATCTAGGATTATTAGTCATACTTCTAGTCAATAAAGGATTTAAAGTTAAATTTGGATTTAATATAAGTCTTAGTTTCCTTGTTAATTTATAATTCCTATTTAGTAAATAGGAATATCTTATTAATGATTTTCCTTCGATTAGGGCGAAAGTGAGAAGGTGACTATGGTTTAAACAAGAAAATAATTAGGGTTTGAAGGAAACCTCTTATGTTAAATCTGAATTGAAGATAACAAAATAATAGGAATAATACATGAAGTAAATAATGTTGTCGTAGTAGATATTATAAAGTAAATAATGTTGTCATAGTAGATATTAGGGCGAAAGTGAGAAGGCGACTGTGGTTGGAACAAGAAAATAATTAGGGTTTGAAGGAAACCTCTAATATTAAATCAAAATTGAAGATAATAAAATAATAGGAATAATACATAAAGTAAATAATATTGTCCTATTTATAGTAGATAGGACAAATCCTAATTCTTAAAGGAAAATCTCTAATAAAATATTCCTATTTACTAAATAGGAATTCTAAATTAACAAGGAAACTAAGACTTATATTAAATCCAAATTTAACTTAAATACTCGAAGTATGACTAATAATTCTAGATTAATTAGGAACTTTGACATATCTACATATTTTGGATCGACTTTGGCTGTATCAGAACTACTGGTTGAATGTTCCAATTTGCAACCGGAATCTTTCCTTCTTATATGATCCGATGAGTATCCCTCGCTCCCTTAGACCCTCTTCACTGAAGGGAATACAAAATATAGGAAAATCTGGTTAATTTATTACTTGTAACAATTCATTGCATTTTTTTAAAACCCTAAGTTCTCATACCCAAAATAGCTTAGTTCAATTAAAAACCAAATTTACCCATAGAGGTTGCAACCTTACACGGAGAACTAAAATAGAAAATTGCTAAGTAGTTCTACTATAGTATGAATTAAGCTATTATGAATACATCCCTTCTAAAACATAAAATTACTTGTTTTCTACTGCTAAAAGATGGAGAATAATTGTGGAGAGTCTTGTATTTCCAAGAGAGGTTAGGATCACAATTTTGACTTGGGCTACCCTATGGATACAAGTATTAACTGCATCTACCTTGCTATCTTATTAACCAACAAAGTGAAGCTGAATTCTATCAAATATTTTGGTAGTTGCCTAATTCACTCAATCCCCAACTGTACCATGCCTGGGACGTGCGACCTGGATCATGATGTTGTGTGATATGAGTCCCAAAAAATTGGGGATCCCCTTTTTGTTTGAAGAAGAAAAAAGATAATATGAACTTTTGACTTTGAAAACAGGAAGGGAAAGTTAGCAGTACAAAAGAAGGAAAGAGTGAGAGAGTTGTGATGTGCAGAAAATTTTTCCCTTGTTTTTGTCATTGATATTGGAGAAACACTTTTTTTCTCTTTTCAAACCTAAGACAATCTTTTTCTATCTTTGAACCTAACTCCAATTTTAAATTTTGTTTTTCTCTGCCATAATGCATAGGAATTTGGGCCTTCTCTACCATGCTATGCCTACTGTACCCCCCTTGTACCATAAATTAAGGTATTTTGTTCCCACTTCCAAACCTCTATCATGACTCAGTATGTATCATGTTCCAGGTAACTATGTTTTGTTGTCATGTTGGGTTGTTTGAGCCTATTCTCGTCCTTTTGTTACTCATTATTTTTCTATATGGTTTACACAATTCTTTTGGAACATTTCTACTAATTTGATTCACATGTTATTTGATTGGGTTGCCTATCAGATGTATTATAGTCAATCTCAGCTATTTGATTTCTTCCTTTTCAAATACAAATGATTTGGAGTTATCCAAATTGAATCTATGAATAATGTTTTAATGCCCTTCATTCTCCTCTAAGCAGTTACTGTTATTTTCAAGTTAGATTGATCCCATATAATTTCTGCAGAGGTATTTGTTGAGGAGAGGTCTTTCACATGTTTATATGCAGAAAATGGAACAGCATACCTTATGGAGTGAGTTCTGTTGCTCATCTTGTAGGATATACTCTCCCTTCAAAGTATTGACTATTTAGTCAAACACCTGTTATAAATTTACTAAATGTTTTATCTGTCACAACGCTTATCAGCCTTAAAAGATTTGAGCAACTTGAAGTGCCAACGATGTTGTTTGGTGATGCTGCTGCATATCTAAAAGGTGGGTTCGCTTCATGAATGGATGTGTTAGGATGCAATTTATTTCTCCTTCCTTTTCAGTTTCTTGTTATTTTTGCCTCCTTTTTATGTCTCTTAGGATGTTTGTAATATCCCAACATATATGTAACACCCCTATACCCCGTATACGTACACAACATGCTTATACGATCGTAATATACGTATACTGAATATAGAAATGCCACGTTATAATTAACAAATGACACATCCCTTTTTTAAAAACATAACCAAATTTAAATCATTTAAATTAAATTATAAAAGACAAAAGATAAAATGTTCATTTAAAAGCAGCGGAAATATAACAAATATTTTCAAATACAAATACATTAAGATCCAAATTTACAAGACATGAAATATATACATGATTGGCAGCTCTTCTCTGATCTTTAAGTCCAAACTCAACTCTTCAGTGTCTAGACTCACTTGGTCTCGAAGAACTCTCGGGTTCAACCCTGTTACCTGCGCGATGAACCACAATCGCGCTGAGCTAACAGCTCAGTGGTACAACTTATACTAACATTATGCTTTAATGCGATGCAAATGCCACAATTTTTACATTTCATAAACCATACCTAAGCATATCACATTTCATAATTGTACATTAGATCTTATTATTCAATTGTTTCTCCATTCATAAATCACATTTACACAAACACAAGCATGGGCCCAAAAAGAAAACTAATATGTTATTCAAAGTTCAGAGTTACTGCTTTGGTCCATAGTGACACCTTGTGTCTAGCCCCGTAGGCAATATATATATATATCCATGGATAATCAACTAGATTGAAGCTTACGACCCAGTCATTTCACTCAATCTAGTTTCAATAATTTGTTTTTGAGGTTTACGACCCAGTCATTTCATCCCAAAAACATCACATTTCACTTTTATCAACTGGAATCGGCTTACGACCCGGTCATTTCACCTATCCAGTTATTCATAGGCATGCCGCCAAAACCAGAACTCTGAAAATTGAATAAACATATTAGGCACACAATGATTTCATTTATCTCTTTATCCATTTCTTTCTCAATTCATTTCTCATTTTATATTCCACAATCAACTAGGCAACCATGCCTTAATTATCTCATTTTCAACATCATAGCCAACAACCATGGCCCATATCTCATATTATTTCAATTCACATTATATCCCACATTGTACATAACATAACACTATTCATATGCATCATTAATATCATCAAATGTATGTTCAATCTCAATTGTATGAGTAAAGTTGAAGCTGTTATGAATTGGAGTCCACCAAAGTCTGTAACTGAAGTTAGAAGTTTTCTGGGTTTGGCAGGCTATTATCGACGCTTTGTGAAAGGATTTTCTTTGATAGCTACTCCACTTACCAGATTACTTCGAAAGGGAGTTAGATTTGTGTGGACAGATCAATGTCAGGCTAGCTTTGAACAGTTGAGAGAGATGTTGACTCAAGCACCTGTTCTTATTTTGCCTGTGGAAGATAAACCATATGTGATTTACAGTGATGCTTCACATTGTGGTTTGGGTTGTGTCTTCATGCAAGAAGGTAAAGTGATAGCTTATGCTTCTCGACAGTTGAAACCGCATGAGCTTAATTATCTGACCCATGATTTGGAGTTAGCAGCCATAGTGTTTGCTTTGAAGATTTGGCGACACTACTTGTATGGGGAGAAGTGTTTTATTTATACTGATCATAAAAGTTTAAAATATTTGGGGGTTTAGAGAGAGCTTAATCTTCGACAGAGGAGATGGTTGGAATTGATTAAAGATTACGACTGTTTGATTGATTATCATCCTGGTAAGGCAAATGTTGTTGCTGATGCCTTGAGTCGGAAATCTTTAGCAGGTTTGACTGTTTATCCGCTCTCGTTGCTTGTTGAGTTGAGAGCGTTGCATGCTAGTTTTGTACCTTGTGATGATGGTGCATTGTTGGCACAATTGCAGTTGAGGCCGGTATTGTTGGATCAGATTAAAGAGGCTCAGTTGGTTGATGAGAAAGTTCAGAAGATTGTTTCAAATTGCCAGAATGGAGAGAGTCGAGATTTTCTGGTAAAAAGTGATGGGAGCCTTTGGTTTAAGAACAGATTGTGTGTACCTGATGATGCTAATTTGAGAAGGATTATTTTGGAAGAAGCACACCAGTCAGTTTTTGCTATGCATCCGGGCAATATGAAGATGTATCATGATTTGAGACAGCATTACTGGTGGTCAGGTATGAATAGAGACATAGCGGAGTTTGTGTCCAAATGTCTCACATGTCAGTGGGTAAAAGCTGAGCATCAAGTTCCAACAGGGTTACTTCAACCATTATCAGTGCCTGAATGGAAATGGGAAAGAGTTACAATGGATTTTGTGTCTGGTTTGCCATTGACTCAGAGGAAACATGATGCTATTTGGGTAATTGTTGATAGGTTGACAAAGACAGCTCATTTTCTTCCGGTTCAGATGGATTATTCTCTCGAGAGGTTGGCTGAGCTGTATATTCAAGAGATTGTGAAGTTGCATGGAGTCCCAATTTCTTTAGTGTCTGATCGAGATCCCCGGTTTACTTCAAGATTTTGGAAGAGTTTACATGGTGCTTTGGGTTCTCGATTACACTTTAGTACTGCTTTTCATCCGCAGACAGATGGACAGTCAGAGAGAGTGATACAGATTTTAGAGGATATGTTAAGAAGCTGTGTCATTGATTTCTCTGGAAGTTGGGACAGATTTTTGCCACTTGTGGAATTTGCTTACAATAACAGTCATCAGTCCAGCATTGGAATGACACCATTTGAGGCATTGTATGGGAGACGGTGTAGAACGCCTCTATGTTGGAATGAACTTGGAGAAGGCAAGTTAATTGGTCCTGATTTGGTTAAAGAAACTGAGGAGAAAGTGAAAGTGATTCGAGATAGGTTGAAAGCAGCTTCAGATCGACAAAAATCTTATTCAGATATGAAGAGGAGAGACATAGAGTATAATGTGGGAGATAAAGTATTTTTGAAAGTGTCTCCTTGGAAAAAGATATTGAGATTTGGTCGAAGAGGGAAGTTGAGTCCGCGTTTCATTGGACCGTATGAGGTTTTAGAAAGAATTGGACCAGTTGCTTATCGGCTTGCTTTGCCACCTGATTTGGATAGAATCCATAATGTCTTCCATATTTCTATGTTGAGGAGATACAGATCGGATCCATCTCATGTGTTATCAGTTGAATCTATTGAGGTGAGTCCGGATCTGACATTTGAGGAAGAACCAGTTGCTATTTTGGTATATGGGATGAAAGAGTTGAGACATAAGAAAGTGCCAATTGTGAAGATTCTTTGGAAGAATCACGGTAGAGAAGAGTCAACTTGGGAGAATGAACAAGCGATGCAAGATCAATATCCTCAGTTGTTTCAAACTTGATATCAGGTAATTTCGAGGACGGAATTTCTTTTTAGAGGGGGAGAATTGTAATATCCCAAAATATACCCTAGAAGTTTGGTATAATTATTGTTGTAATTGATTTTAGTGTATTTGTGTTTTATTGGGAAGAGAAAGGAAGTAAAGAGAGAGTTTATATGTTGTACATATGTAAATATATATAACATATACATAAGTCAAAGAGGAAGTCAAAGGAAGAGATTTATTATTTGATTAATTGTGTTTAAGGGATTATTTAATTATTTGTTTTTGGGTTAGAGTAAGTGGAAGAAGATATTTGTAGATCATTGATCTTAAAATCATGAGCTAGGAGGTTTTTCGATTAGGCCAATTCTTCTTTATCATCTCTCGTCGCCACGATATCATCAACATAAATTATGAGTAGTCTTACCTTTAAAGTGTTTTTGGTAAATAAGGTATGATCAACATTACTGTCTTGATACTCAAACGAGACCGTAACTTTGTTGAATCTATCAAGCCCTGCTTTAGGAGACTTCTTTAACCCATACTGAGCTTTTTTTTTTTTAAATTTGCACATCTTTTCTTGTGTTTCTTCATTTTTAAAACCTAGATGACTTTCCATGTACACATCATCCTCTAGATATCCATGAAGTTTTTTTTTACATCAAACTGCTACAAGTTTTTACAAAGATTAGCTACACAAGCCAACAATATTCTTATTATATTCATCTCAGTGACTGGAGCAAATGTTTCTTGATAGTCCGCTTTAGAAGTTTGATTGAATCCTTTAGCCACCAATATGACTTTGTATTTTTCAATTGAACCATTAGCTTTATGTTTCATAGTAAATACTAACTGTCAAATTAGATATAGGATGTTCGGTACAAGACCTGACTTTTTTCCTGTCAGCTATTGCTTCCATTTGAGATTGAAGATTTTGAGATAAATCTGAACTTCTTATTCTTAATCTCTTGAATTTACAATAGGTTTTGAATTGGTATTTATAGACTAATCCTATTGCTATTAGAAATATACAGAAAATAGAAAAAAAAAAGAATAAAGACAAATATAGTGGCTTAAATACAACCATAAAACCAGGATATTCCAACATTATGACTTAACTAAAGCCATAAATTAAGGATATATTCCAACACTCCCCCTCAAGCTAGAGCATAGATATCATAGGCTCTTAGGTTGTGACAAATGTATTCAATCTGAGGTCCTCTTAAAGCTTTAGTGAAAATATCAGCCAATTGATCATTTGAACTGACAAAATTGGTAACAATGCAGCCAGATTCAATCTTTTGCCTGACAAAATGACGGTCTACTTTTATAGGTTTTGTCCTTTCATGAAAAACTGGATTTGAAGCAATATGAAGTGTTGCTTGATTATCACATATTAATTGTATTGGACTCATATTTTCATGTCTTAATTCTCGAAGCAATTGTTGTAACCAAATAAGTTCACAGGTGACTAAAGCCATGGCTCGATATTCTGCTCTGCACTTGATCTTGCTATAACATCTTGCTTTTTACTTTTCCATGATATAAGATTCCCACCAAAAAATACACAATACCTTGAGGTTGATCGTCTATCTGAGAGAGAACCTGTTCAATCAGCATTTGAATATCCCACAATTTGTGTATGTCCTCTATTTTCATACAACAAACCTTGTCCTGGTGTTCCCTTGATATTTCAAAAAATGCGTATTTTTGCGTTCCAATGACTATTACACGGAGTTTGAAGGAACTGACTTACTTCACTTACTGCAAAGGAGATGCTGGGTGCGTGATACTAAGATAATTGAGTTTTTCAACCAACCTCTGATACTGACCAGGGTCTTTTAGTGGCTCCCCCTGTCCAGGAACAAGTTTAACATTTGAATCCATTGGGTTTTCCACAGGTTTACAATCCAACATCCCAATGTCTTCTAAAATATCTAAGGCATATTTTTTCTGTGAGATAGCAATGCCTGTAGATGATTGGGCTACCTCAATACCCAGAAAATATTTCAACTTTCCCAAGTCTTTAGTTTGAAAATGACCGAGAAGATGTTGTTTGAGTTGAGCAATTCCTTCATTATCATCACCTGTTATTGCAATATCATCCACATATACCGCCAAATAAATACACTTGCCATGAGCTGTGTGATGATAAAATACTGAATGATCTGCTTCACTTCTACGCATCGTAAATTCTTGAACCACAGAATTAAACAGTCCAAACCATGCGCGTGGAGATTGTTTCAGACCATAAAGAGACTTCTTTAATCGACTAACTAACTCATACTCCCCCTGAACAATAAAGCCGGGCGGTTGCTCCATATAAACTTCTTCTGCTAGGTTGCCATGTAGAAAGGCATTTTTAATGTTCAGCCGGTAAATAGGCCAGTGATTTATGGCAGCAAGAGAAATAAGAAGACGGACAGAGGCAATCTTTGCAACAAGAGAGAAAGTGTCACCATAATCAAGGCCAGAAATCTGAGTTTATCCTTTGGCAATCAAGCGGGCTTTTAAGCGATCAACCTTTCCGTCAAAATCAACTTTGACAGTATAAACCCAACGACAACCAACCACAGATTGCCCGGATGGTAATGAAACAAGCTCCCAAGTATCATTATCATGAAGAGCAGTCATCTCTTCAACCATTGCTTGTTGCCAACCTGGATGAGCCTGTGCTTCATCAATAGATTTTGGAATAGATATAGTAGACAAAGTAGAGACAAAAGTATAGTATGAAGGAGAAAGACGGTGATAACTCGGGAAATTATAAATTGGATGAGGATTACGAGAAGAACGAATATCTTTCCGAAGAGCAATAGGTAGAGTTGGTTCTTCTGTTAGAGGCAAGACCGACGTAGGAGAAGTTGTTGCCAGAGGAGATGAGTGTATGGCATATATACCTGCAAGAGAAACATCAAGTGTGGGAGGAGGTCGCCTAGAGTAAATTTGTAATGGTTTATGAAAGGATTGGTCATCTGAAATAGGAAGAGTGGGAGCTGGTAGAGCCTCAACAACACCTGTCTGATTGGTGGAAAAATATGAGGATGCTTCTAAGGTGACATCTGCTGAAACATAATATTTATTAGTTATAGGATCATAACATTTGTAGCCTTTATGGAGGCGAGAATATCCTAAGAAGACACACTTAATAGACTTGGGTTGGAGTTTATCTTTACAAGAGGTATGATTATGAACAAAATAAGTACACCCAAACACACGAGGAGAGAGACGATAAGATTGTTTATTGGGAAACAAAATAGAATGAAGACTCTGATTTTGCAGTACTGAAGAGGGCATCCAATTAATTAAGTAAACATACAGTTAGGACTGCATCTCCCTAAAAACGAAGTGGCACTTTATGATGGATAAGCATTGTGCGGGTGATTTCAATGAGATGTCGATTCTTTCTTTCAGTAATGCCATTTTGCCGAGGGGAATATGCACAAGAAGATTGATGAATGGTTCCTTGTTGTTAACACAGCAGAGAAGGAAGAGTTCTCTATATTTTGGGTAAAAGGTTACATGAATTTATATATACAAGTAGAGACTCTAAAGTGGGGAACAAGTCCTATATTTACTCCTAAAAACACTCCTAATATTAAGGATCCTTGCTTTATTCTGTACCAAAATATATCTAACACTCCCCCTCAAGTTAGAGCATATATGTCGAGCATGCCTAACTTGTTACAAAAGTAGCTAACCCGAGACCCATTTAAAGCTTTTGTAAAGATGTCACCAAGTTGTTCTCCCGTCTTGACATATTCTGTAGAGATGATGCCTTGTTGTATCTTTTCTCGGATAAAGTGAGTCGATCTCAATATGTTTGGTTCGTTCATGAAACACTGGGTTAGAAGCAATATGAATAGCCGCCTTGTTATCACACCACAACTTTGCTGAGGATGTTTTGAAACCTATTTCCTCTAGGAGCTGACGAATCCAAATAACTTCACAAGTAGATTGTGCCATAGCACGGTACTCGGATTCAGCGCTGGAGCGAGACACCACATTTTGTTTCTTGCTTTTCCAAGATACTAGGTTTCCTCCCACAAACACACAATATCCTGTAGTTGACCTTCTATCAACTTTCGAACCTGCCCAATCTGCATCAGAGAAACACTCAACATCCAAATGACCATGATTGCTGTAGAGAATGCCTCTCCCAGGAGCACTCTTCAAGTACCACAAAATCTGTCCCAACGTTTCCCAATGTGCAATAGTTGGAGCAGACATGAATTGACTCATGATACTAACTGAGTAAGCAATGTCTGGTCGTGTTACAGTAAGATAGTTCAATTTGCCAATCAGCCGCCTATACATATCAGGGTCAGAAAATAATTCCCCATTAGTTGTTAGCTGGACATTAGGTGTCATTGGAGCACTACATGGTTTTGCACCTAATTTACCAGTGTCTTCCAGAAGGTCAAGAACATACTTTCTTTGAGATAAGAATATACCCCGCTTACACCTAGATACTTCAATGCCCAGAAAGTACTTCAAGAGACCCAAATCCTTTGTTTGGAATTGGGATTGGAGAAATAGTTTAAGTGATGAAATACCAGCTGAGTCACTCCCCGTAATGACAATATCATCAACATAAACTACAAGTAGAATTACTCCAGCACTCGACTTTTTGAAAAATACTGAGTGATCACACATACTCTTTGTCATGCCAAATGTTTGTACTACTTCGCAGAACCTCCCAAACCAAGCCCGAGGACTTTGTTTTAAACCATATAGAGATTTGCGAAGCCTACATACTTTACCATTCTCCCCCTGAGCAACAAAGCCAGGCGGTTGCTCTAAATAGACCTCTTCTTGAAGATCACCATGAAGAAAAGCATTTTTAACATCAAGCTGGTGCAAGGGCCAATCATGACGGGCTGCTAACGAGATAAACAAACGAACAGAAGATAATTTTGCCACAGGAGAGAATGTATCAGAATAATCAATACCATACACTTGAGCATAACCCTTTGCAACTAAGCGAGCCTTAAGACGAGCCACAGAACCGTCTGGTTTAACTTTAACAGAGAAAATCCACTTACACCCAATAGCCTTCTTCCCTGCAGAAAGGGTTACAAGATCCCAAGTACCATTTGCTTCCAAGGCGGCCATTTCCTTTGCCATTGCTGCTTGCCAACCAGGATGAGATAAAGCTTGGGTAACAGTTTTGGGGGTAGACACTGAATCCAGATTACTCACAAAACACCGAGACAAGGAAGACAAATGGTCATAACTCACAAATGAGGAAATGGGATGAGTACATGAACGTTTACCTTTTCTAATAGCAACAGGAAGGTCAAGATCAGACTGTGGAAGAACTGAAGGAGCTTCCAATGAGGCGACAGGTGGAGGATGTGAGTCAGTAATGGCCAATCTTCTGGAGTACACCTGGTCAAAACGAGGGCGAGAGGGAGTTGGTATAGGAATAGGAACCGGTTCATTATTAGTGGACTCTGGAATATGAGTAGGATCGGTAGTGGAATCAGGACTCCTATGAATAACATAAATTAAAAGATCATCTTCCTCCCCCTGACTGGCATATGTAGATGGTGAGGGAAAAAAATGGAGTTTTCTCAAAGAAGGTAACATCTACAGAGACAATATATCGGTTCAATTCGGGAGAAAAACAACGGTACCCCTTTTGTTGTCGAGAATACCCAAGAAAGACACACTGAAGAGATTTGGGATCCAATTTGGTAACATGTGGACGGACATCACGCACAAAGCAAGTGCACCCGAAGATACGAGGAGTAATAGGAAACAACGCTCTGGAGGGAAACAAGACACTGTATGGAGTTATACCCTTGAGAATAGCGGAAGGCATTCGGTTGATCAAAAAACAAGCCGTAGAAACGGCATCAGCCCAAAAACGTTTAGGTACCTTCATTTGAAAAAGGAGTGCACGAGAAACTTCAAGGAGATGTCTATTTTTCCTTTCGGCGACCCCATTTTGAGAGGGTGTATCAACACAAGAAGTTTGATGAACAATACCGTTCTGAGACATATAGGACTGAAATGAACTAGACATGTATTCTTTTGCGTTATCACTGTGCAGGATACGAATAGTCCTATTACATTGAGTTTAATTTCAGCACAAAAGGAGCAAAAAATCGAAAACAACTCAGAACGATTTTTCATTAAAAATAACCAAGTACACCGAGAGTGATCATCCACAAAAGTAACAAAGTACTTAAAACCAGCTTGGGAAGTGACTGGACAAGGACCCCAAACATCAGAATGTACTCTCTCAAAAGGGAACTCAGCCCGTTTAATCACTCGAGGAATTAAATGTGAACGATGATGTTTCGCAAACTGACATGACTCAATCTAAACTAGACAAAGATTGAAATTGTGGATACAACTTTTTTAAGGAAGACAACGAGGGGTGACCAAGGCGACAATGAACTTCTGAAGGAGACAGGGAACCATCACACACCAACGAAGTGGAAATTTGATCATCAAGAGGATAAAGGCCATTCGACTTGTGTCCTCTACCAATATTCCGCCTCGTCAAAAGATCTTGAAACACAATATTGACAGGAAAAAATGTAACACAACAATTTAATGTTTCAGTAATTGTGCTAACCGACAACAAATTAAATGAAAACTTAGGTATACACAAGACTTTTGACAACGGAAGAGATGGAGTTGGGTTGGCAGTACCAATACCAGTAGCACAAGTTTTAGATCCATCGACTAAAGTAACATAACGATGAATATCAGGTTTCTTTAACGAAGATAAGAGACTTGGGTTACCTGTCGTGTGGTCTGTGCAACCAGAATCAATGACCCAACCTGGTGTGCTAGAGATACCTAATTTAGCAGCAGCAGCAACTGAAGAGTCCACAGGCTTGGAAGCGCGATATTTAGAGAGCTCAGCAAATTCTGCTGCAGATATTGTCACAGTATCTGAAGAGCTGGATGCACATTCTTGACTAGCCATATTGGCTCGAGACTGCTTGTTTAACAGCTTCTTACAGAAACGTTTAGTATGGCCTGGTTCATGACAGTAGTAACATATAACATTTGAGTCCCGATGACCAGTACTCCCACGATTATTCCCCCCTTTACCCTGATTTCCATACTGTCCTGAATCTCGACTCACGAGAGCAGTAGGAGCGGATGTCATTGGATTTGAACCTTCACTTCGGAGCACTCGAGAAAATGTTTCCCTCAAATTAGGAACTTCACTACCAGAGAGAATTTGGGACTTAGCCGTTTCAAATGCTGGAGATAGACCTGCAAGAAAACACATGACACCCATCTGCTCTCGTTGACTCTGTTGGACCTTAATGTCTGGACTAAAGGGCATTAAGACATTAAGGTCCTCAATAATCCTTTTTACCTCCCCAAAATACACTGTAAGAGGCTTGTCCCTTTGCTCAGCTCGATATAATGCCACACAAGTATCATACATACGGTTCAAATTTCCTTTACCCGAGTACAAAAATTCGAGATACTCCATTAAGTCTTTGACAAACTCACAATGACCAATCAAACCAACCACATCACGGCCAATACAGTTTTGTATTTGCAAAAATAATTGTGCATCTTCTCTTACCCAAAGTTTTCTAGCATCACCTTGTGGTGGATCATCCGTCAGGTGGTCATCCTTATCTACACTTCTCAAATAAATTTTAATAGTCTTATGCCATTCTAGGAAATTGTTTTCATTCAACTGGTGTTCTGTGATCTTATTAACTACTGGAAGCACATCAATAGTTTTCTTATCATCCATGACGAAATGCACCGTAAGTTAAATGCAACAACAAATCCAAAATAATACCCAAAGAGTATCACAAAAACAATTCCACAAGACCAGAACTTCAACAAATCCAACGTTAATCAGCAGCTAAAAATGCAGAAAAAACAGAAGACTAGGAACCTGATTACTGTTCACAGGTCTGAAATCACCCGAATGCCAGAACCGACCACCGGGATGGGCAGCTGGGTCCACTGCGACGCCGGAAAACAAAAAGCCGTTCGCCGGAAATACAGCCACGCGCTCCCACGCGCCGGCGCGTGAAACTGCCGGAAATGGTTCTTTTGGCGTGTGACCACCACTCGCCGGTAGGATGGCCGCCGGACTTCGGGTACCGGCCGATACGACCCCTGTGCTACTTCTGAAGGTGGAGGTGAGAACTAAAAATGGTCCTAGGTGTATGACCTAGACCACAAACCAAACTGCCCCCAAAGAGGAACCCTAAATTTTCCAGCCCCTCACTGGAGGAAGCTCACACACAGAGAACAACCTAAGGAGGCTCTGATACCATGTTAACACAGCAGAGAAGGAAGAGTTCTCTATATTTTGGGTAAAAGGTTACATGAATTTATATATACAAGTAGAGACTCTAAAGTGGGGAACAAGTCTTATATTTACTCCTAAAAACACTCCTAATATTAAGGATCCTTGCTTTATTCTGTACCAAAATATATCTAACACTTGTGAAGCCATAAATTCTTGAAAAGGAAGAGATAAATATTCTCGTGCATTATCACTCCGTAGAAATTTGAGGGAGACATCAAATTGATTTTTAATTTCAGCACAAAAATTCTTAAAAATAGTAAATAGTTCAGATATATTTTTCATTAAAAACAACCAAGTATAACGAGAATAGTCATCAATGAAAGTGATAAAATAATGAAAACCATAAATAGTACCAACATGACTTGGACTTCATATATCTGAATGAACAACACTAAATATAGATGAGGCTCTATTATTTAAAGACCTTGGAAAAGAACTATGAGTATGTTTTCTAAGTTGACATGATTCACGCTCAAGAGGAGAAAGTGTGGGAGCACCAGGAACCAATTTCTGAAGTTTGGAGAGGCTAGGATGACCAAGACGATTATGAAGTAGGTCAACAGAAACGGCAGAAGGGCAGTGGATGTTGTAGGACAAGAGAGAAGATACAAGCCATTGGACTCATGACCTTCTCCAATTGTCTTCCTCGTGCAGTGGTCTTGCACAAAAACAAAATTAGATTCAAAGATTACTCTACAATTAAGTTGTTTTGATAATTTACTAATGGAAATCAAATTATATGGACATACAGGGGCATATAAGATTGATACTAAAGGCATAGAAGAGAGAGGTTCACTTTCTTCTGCTCCTTTAACCATTGTTTGTGACCTATTAGCCAAGGTAACTGCTGAAAATTGGGAATTAATTGTAGTAAGAGAGGAGAAAAGATTTCGATTACCAAAGATGTGATCAGAAGCACCGGAGTCTAAAATTCAAGACCCAGTGGGTAAAGATTGTGTGAGACAAGCAAAAGAAGTATCCGGTTGAGCAACAGAACTTGTTGGAGAAGATGACTGCTGTTTCCATACTTGATATTGTAAGTATTCATCATAATCAATCACAGTTAATGTAACTGAGTTAGATTTCGATGCTTGAGTTGTGGGTAGAGGAAGAATACCATCTTCTTGAGACTGGATTATATTAGCAATTGGACGATTACTCTGATTAGGTTTGAGAGGTCGTCCATGAAGAGCCCAACAACGGTCACGTGTATGACCCCCCTTATCACAATAGGAGCAATGGAATTTGGAGCCTTTTCCTTTCTCTTTTCGACTATCTCCCTGCTGACTATTCTTCTGTAAAACTAACATAGAAGTTTCAGTTTCAGTATTGTTGGAGGAGATGCGAAGTAAACGAGCAAAGACTTCATCTAATTTAGGGATGATTGGGCTTGCAAGAATCTGATCTCTTAAAAAAAAGGGCAGCCCGGTGCATGAATACTCCCGCATTGAGCGGGGTCCGGGGAAGGGTCGGACCCATTGGGTCTTTATACGCGGTCTTTCCTTGCAATTAATTGCAAGAGGCCGTTTTCACGACTCGAACTCGTGACCTGAGGTCACACGGCGACAACACTTACCGTTGCGCCAAGGCTCCCCTTCAAGAATTTGATCTCTTACAGTAGCCAAATCTGCTCGAAGTCCTATGAGAGCTAATACCATAAAAAATTTATCTCGTTGATTCTCATGCTCAGTGGTATTTGAAGAAAAAGGCATGAGAGAGTTAAATTCATCCTTCAAAGTTTCAACTTGACCTAAATAGCTGGGCATATCTTGAAAATTTTATTGTAAATGAACAATGTCATAGACAACCTTATAAATACGTTGAATATCATTAGTATACAATGTTTTAGCCTTAGTCCATACTTTAAAACAAGTTTTACAGGACTGAAATAGAGTAAGCAACTTTGGTTCAAGAGAATGCCATAGTAGACTACATAGTTGTGCATCAATTTTAGTCCATGTTGTCCTATCTTTTTCATCATCAGTTGCATTTTTAATTAAGTGATCACTATAACCTTGACCCATATACCAAAGTTCAACCGATGCAGCCCATGAAACATAATTATCACTACCTTGCAATTTTACAGTAGTAATGGCAGGAGAACTGGAAATAGAAGAGAACAGAGGTTTGATCAAACTTGATGTATCTGAACTAGAAGCCATTTTAAAGAACCGGAAGAAAACCAGAACTGAGAGGCAATTTGAAGCTGCTGCCAAAAGAGGGTCAATTTTGAAAGAGGTCAGAAATTTGAATGGAGGCCACACATAAACTCGGAATGAAGAGGCGAGGCTGCTGGTGAAGTTTTGTTGAAAAAGGACGCCGAAAACTTGCTCACGCGCCTGCACGTGCTACTCTGGCCAAAACTTCTATCGGCGTGTATGGTCCCACGCGCTACACTCCGGCGAAGAGATTTTACAGCCGGGCTCATCGGCATCCTGCGCACCTGATATGGGTGGTGGTGAGAGAAAAGAAACGCCGGAAAGGGACGGTGAACCTTCACAGTGACGGTGAAGGATAAAGAAGAGAAAAAAAAAGGAAAGAAGAAGAAGAAGAAGAAGAAGAAAAGAAACAGAAAATCAATAGCAATCAAGCTCTGATACCATGAAGATTTTGAGATAAATCTGAACTTCTTATTCTCAATCTCTTGAATTTACAATAGGTTTTGAATTAGTATTTATAGACTAATCCTATTGCTATTAGAAATATACAGAAAATAGAAAAAAAGAATAAAAACAAATATAGTGGCTTAAATACAGCCATAAAACCAGGATATCCCAACATTATGGCTTAAATAAAGCCATAAATTAAGGATATATTCCAACAGAGATCACAAAAATTTTCTTTCCAATCTTGTGGAATAGACATAAAGGAGACAAATGAGACAAAGACTCTATAAGAGAGAGATAGTGAGTCCTATGAATCAAAATTAGCATGCTTGGTACAAGACTTGACTCCTTTCCAATGAGCAAGAGGCTTATCCAAATCATTAACTGAATCAAAAAATAAAGATGACTCACTGGAAGGATTTTCAAGATATGTAAATGATTCTTGACATGGTATAGACTGCATGATGGCTTTCTCTGTTTTGTTTTTTTCTTAAATCTCTTCAAATCTGGCCTATTCAAATGTCTAACATTCTCTCATCGTGTAGAACTCTCCTCCCCTTGAATAGGACTCTCCTCTTGGATGGGACTCTCCGCTTGAATAGGATTATCAAGAGTTATCAAACTAGGTATCTCCTCTCTCATTCTCCTCTTAAGAAGGAGAATGGGGTGATTGAAGTAAGACTTAGATTCTTTGAAAGTAATATCCATACTTACAAAGTATTTCCTAAATGGAGAGCGATACCACTTTTATTCCTTTTGAGATAGACAATAACTGACAAACACATTTAAAAGCCCTAGATTTCTACTTCCCAGCATATCTAGTATTGGACGATATACACTATTAAATACTTGTGGAGGGATAGTATAAATTTTTTTTCCTTGCATAGCCTTTAGACTTCTAAAATTGAGAGTTCTAAGAAGCATTGTGTTGATAAGCAGTTGGCAAAATTCAATCTCTCCAATACAGTTTTGGGAGGTTCATGGTGAACATGAGTGATCGAGCAACTTCTAATATGTTCCTATTTTTCCCTCTACAACACCATATTTTCGACACTAATGTTGGTATGGCTAAGATGTATTAACCCATTGAACTCTTGATAAGCACGAAACCCACCATCTATGTACTTTGTGCTATTATTTGTTCTCAGGATTTTAACCTTAACATCCAATTATGCACAAATTGTTTTGTAAAAGGATTGAAAGCAAGGTAACATAACTTTTTGCTTTCACTAATAAATCCAAGTTAATCTAGTACAACAATTAATAAATGTAGCAAACCACATATGACCCGATAATGAAGTGTTTTGAGTGGGCTCTCCGACGACAGAAGGAGTGGTCATAATAGGAATCATACTTTTATTATTACTCAAAAGGTAAGAAATCCTTATATGCTTAGCCAATTCACAAGCATCACAAAACAAAGTGTCAAACTAAGTCCTTTAAACAAATTGGAATATATTTCTTGGACAAAAATGATGGATGTCCTAACCGTCTTATGCCACTATATTATCTCTTGGTTGACGTCCTTATGTCCGCCAAAAGGGCTTTTGATTAGTACCAATAATAGAATTTTGACTTCCATTCAAAATACATAAGCCATCATGTAGTCTACTACTGCCAATTATCTTATTTGTTTGTAGATTCCGAGACACATTAATTTGGAAAAACTCAAATTTTCAATTACGAGCTTTTATAATGGAATTGATAGATAAAACAAGGCGCATGAAGAATTGAGGATAATTTAATATTAGGAGTACAATCAACAGAACCTTATCCAAATACATGAATAAAATATCCATATGCTTTTTGGACATTGTTTCCTTCTGGACATGGAATATAAGTTAAAAATCCTCTAGAAGAGTCTGTCATGTGTCTATTTGCTCCAGAGTCTATAATCTTTGAACAAATATTAAGGTTAGCAAGAAAGAAATTACCTGTTTTCCCAAAGTTGGAAGTACCCATAATTGAAGGTGAGTTAAGTTGTAATAAGAGTCACCTTAGTTTTTGAATCTTCTCATTAGATAAAATCTCACTAGTAGTTGTCTCATCACTTGGTCCCGTTGCCTTAATTAAATTTGCTTGGGCCTTTGTTAAGCTTCCCCCTTTTCCTCCAAAACCTTTATTTGGTTGACCATGCAACTTCCATCAAGTCTCCTTTGTGTTCCTTTGTTTTCCATGATAGTCATAATGTTAAGGATCTTTTAGTAGTATGAGCATTGGCTTTAGGTTGTTCATGAGAAGGTATAGTAGCCAATTTTGCTTTCTCAACTAGCGCCGTATATAGCATAACACCTCTTTTGCTTTCTTCTTGCTGCGCATATGGATATGTTTGCAGTAAAGAAGGTAAATGCTCTTTACTGAGTACTTGGGTTCTTATTTGATCATATTCATACTCCATATTCAGACCAACAAGAAAATCATAGATGTGTTCCTTTTCTAGCAAACCTTTGAAACTGGACTGCATCCCGTAGCCTGAAAATTTTGATAGTAATTAAGTTTCTGCCATAAACCACTTAGCTTGAAAAATATTATGAGATAGTCATTCATCCTGTTTCATGCCATGAACTTTATTTCAAAGCTTGTACGTTTATGTGTTATTGCCCATCCAAGAATAAGTTTGAGAAATGGCTTTCCTTATTTTTTCAGCTATATCAAGTAATAAACATATTCGAACAATAATGGGTTGCATGAAATTGATAAGCAATGACATGAGAATTTTCTGAGTCCTGCTGGTTATAGATGGAATCAGTTGTATCAAGCTTCATTTTTACCCCTTCAATATATCCCTGCAATCCTTTAGCCTTGATGAACAAGGCAGGACTTTTCCATGCAAGGTAATTGAGTCCATCGAGGCTTTATAGGACTGATGTGTAATGTGGGCTTATCTGAAGTTTGGTGAGTTGTTTTCCTATAGTCTGCCATTATAAATAATTAGTTCCAAGGAAAAATGAGAGACCCAACAATCAAGAAGTCGAACTTAGAAAAATGCAGCAACAGAGGAAAAACGGAGAACCAAGAGAAGAGCACTAGAAACATACGAATGCAGGAAGGAGAACTAAGGGAAACTTGAGAACCAAGGAAAAAATAGGCTGCAGTGGTCAGCAGCAAATGAGAAGATTGCCAAGAGAACTTGTGAATCACAAATTCTATAAGTCTTCATTGAAGTTGCAAATGGCTGGATGGACGGAAGAAGAATTGGCGAGAAAGGGTTGTCAAAAAGTTAGTCAAGCTCTTCACATAATGATGTGAACAGTACCTTCAGTTGGTCGGTGCATACCACTGGGGGCATGCTTCTGGCAACATGTTGATCTTGACGCGACCTTTCTTCTTGTAGGTGCGGTGGCCACATATAGGTACCGTATATGTGCCTATTGTTTTTCACCCTAAAAAACACTCCTTACTGTCATTTCTAAAATGACAGTGCTCGGAAAAAAAAAATGAGGAAATTCCTTCTGATTATGGCACTTGCTCTTATATTGTGAAGGTATTTAGGGGAGAAATTTTTTCTCTGTCTCAACACTTTCAAGTCATATACAAATACATAAGAATTATGGCGTAACTAGTATAATAGCCACCCTATAAACTGTATAATAACTTCAGTATCAAGGAAGCTACAATCTTGTCAACATGAACTGCTTAATTGAATTCAACATCTAATCTCCTCTCTAAGTTTGTGGTCATACCGATGGTTTACAGACCGTAAATTGCCTTTGCACTTGCAACTCTCTGTTATTATTAACATGCACCAATCAAAAGCCTCAACCTTGGAGGAAATCTTTTAGATGTGATTGTTCTCTAGGAAGCAACATAAAGACAGACTACAAACAAGAAAGCCAAAAAAAGATTTACATGAAAGTTCCCTGAAGTCATTTTTGATTTGTACTTTCCTACAACAAACACTTTACATTTCTTATGAATTTCATCACATTGAGCATCATCCATTTCTTTATGCTTAAAGATTAATTTATAACTTTTTGGTCAACAGATGAAATGGTTGTTAAATTGCAGTTATATAATGGAAGACCTTTGTCTGGGTCAATTCCAAAACAGGTTACATGCATTATAAAGGAGGCACAACCTCAAATGAAAGGGGTTACACCTTCATCTAGGTATTGTGCTTTATCCCTCTAGTTGTATATATATAATATATATATTTTCATTTTGCTATCTTTCTCTTTTTGGCATGCTTTTGAGTTGGAATGCTGATTTTGTCCAAATTATCGTGCAAATTTATAATGATGCATACTAAATTGTTGATGTTTGTTGCTTGTTGCAATTTGTAATATATTAAATAGTTCATTTGTTTGTGTATTCTATATTAACTGTTAAAAAAATAGATTTACGCTTAACTTAATTCCAAAAGCTAGCTCATGAGGTGAGAATACACCATTATTATATTTAGTTGATGTAGGATATTTAATATATCCCTCTCACGCTTAGGGATGAACTCATGCGGAAAATTTGGAGAGTAAAGTTTGTAAGATTGGACATCTGCAGGCAGCCCAACATTGGAAAATTAGATCAATGGCTTTGATACCATATTAAGAAAGTGGACTTGGGCCTAACTCTAGTATAAAAGTTAGCTCATGAAATGATAGTACAAATCATTATAAGAAGTATACGACTGTTATATTAGGCGATGTGGGATATATCTAGTCGTGCAAATTTCACGCCTCAGATTTCCCGCATGCATTCGATCCTGGGCATGAGGGGGTGTGTTAAGTATCTCATATCGCCTGAATATAACAATGATATGCTTTTTATAATGGTTTAGATAATTCTTACCTTATGAGCTATCTTTTGAAATTGAGTTAGACCAAAGTCCATTTTCTTAACATTAACAATAAGATTACATATGTATTTATATATAAATGTTTTATAGTCGGATGTCTATAATAGGAAGATATCCTACTTGTCATATTATTGTTCTACTTCCCATAATACTTCCCTCAAGTTGGAGAACAAATATTAATAATGCCTAACTTGTTGCAGATATAGTCAATCCGAGCTTCATTTACAGGTTTTGTAAAGATATCCCTTACTGTTCTCCGGTCTTGACGTTCTATTGAAATGACATTTTGTTAAATCTTTTCTTGAATGAAATGACAGTCAACCTCGATGTGTTCAGTTCTTTTATGAAAAGTAGGATTAGAGGCAATACAAAAAGCAACTTGATTACTATACTATATTTTAGCTGCCAATAAGTGCTCAATACCAACTTCATCTAATACTTGGTGTATCCACATTACTTCGCACACTAATTGCCGTCGCTCTGTATTCTGATTAAGCATTGGAGTAAGTGACTATACCCTGCTTCTGGCTCCATGATACCAAGTTTCTTCTAGTAAATACATTGTAATCTATAGTAGATGCCTCTTAACCTTCAAACCGGCCTAATATGCATTTGAAAGCATTGAATGTTTGAATGCCTACGATACTGTACAAGACCATGTCTAGGCACTCTCTTCAAGTAATACAAAATCTGTTCAAAGGCTTTCCATGGGCAAGATAATATAAACTAACTCACTACACTAACAGAGTATGCAAAACCAGGATGAGTTATTGTGAAGTAGTTCAATTTCCCATCTCTTGTACCTTTGTGGTCCTTCAAATAGTTCACCCTTAGCTGTAATTTGGAGAGTTTAAGAGTCATTGGAACATTGTGATGGGTGTCAAAACCACTAAAAATAAAATTTCTATTCTCTACTCAACTCAACTCAACTCAACAAAGCCTTAATCCCAAGTCAATTGAGGTCGGCTATATGAATTCTTTTTTTTCACTCAATACGATTTAGGGTTATATCTTCTGATAGATGTAACATCATAAGATCATTTTGGATAAAATTCTTATTCTCTAAATAAAATAAATTGTAACAGTGGTGAATAGGGTCAAATCTACAGAGAATTGATTACTTATTTAAATTTCTTTTGAAAACCAAAAAGATAATTAAAACAAAATTAAATAAAGGGGGGTGTTGTAAATATGAACTGAAATTAAAACTAAAGTAAAAATTTAAAAATTTAAAATTAATTTACAGTAAATAAAGTATGAAAAACTCAAAAGAAAAGATGATTCTTCCTAATTTTCAATAAACCAGTTCTAGCCAACTGAGACGCTCGCATTGACCAATCTTTTCTTAGGTGATAAATTAGTTAAGAGACGCTCTATAACTAACTCTTGTTATTGAATAACTCTATAGTGACGTCCTTTAGGATTTAATTCACCAACAATTTTAAGAATTAAAAGGACCTTATTCTAACCAACAAACTTAACCGCATGGTTCATCTAAGTTAGATTATATATTTTCTTAGTGTTAACATCTAATTGCCACTAGTTATCAAAATAACAAGAATAATTACAGATTCATGTATTTTGATTGGTGATATATTGTTAAACTAATTGAACAACGAATTCTTTTTTGAACAAAAAACAAAACAATAATGTTAATAAGCTACAGAAAATATATAAATACTGAAAATTAAAAGAAGATGAGAGATAAATTGTTTAGATCTCACAAATTTTGGCGAATTGAAACCTCAATTAACTTCAACCAAATAAAATTATTTGCACATAATTAAAACAAAAAAACTCAAAATAAAATAAAAGAAATCTACAAAAACAATGGACAAAAGTTATGGAGCAAAGTTCCCAACTAAAGTCATCTAGGGCTGTTGCCCCTTTGGCTATTTAAATCCCTTACTTCTAAAAGTTTCATATTCTAACTTTAATTAGGAAAATAAAAATACAAATAATAGAAATTAATAGCTATTAAAATTCCTAAATATTATCTACTTAATATAGAAATAAATAAATCAGAATATCTCTGGAAATCTATTCAAAATTCATAGTTATGTGTCCCAAATAGATAGGGGTTTCAGCTGTCAGCTGTTTCCTTCTTAAGATCAGATCTGCTTTGGGCACAAGCCTTGCCCAAGGCATTTTCCAGCTACTTTCAGCATCTTTTCTCCAACTTGGCTCTTTTTCTCTTCTTAAGCTATAATCTATGAAAAAATGCCTTAAAATAAGTAAAATCACATAATACTAGACTGAATTATCTATGCAAATGTTAGCAAATTCTGCTCACTATCACACTGTGAGGCTTGACGCATAATTTTCCAGTTTCTGTCAACAAATTCAGAACATATTTCTTCTAATGATAAGAAATGCCCTTCTTACATTCATCTAGTTAGGGGTGAGCAAAATTGTCCAAACTTGACCGACCCGACCGCAAGACCATGTCAGTTTAAACTGATTGAGTTGATCGGTTTTGACTTGTATTTTACTATTAAATCCGACCGAATCCGATAAAAATCAACCGAATATGACCGAACCGATCCATGATGGTCGTTTTCAAAGATAAATTTTTTCGATCGATTAATAGTGGTCGGGTTGGCCGACCGCTAAAACCCGATCAACCCGACCATTGCACATTTCTTTGATGCCCAAGAAATGCTTTAACTACCCAAATATTTTGTTTGAATCTGAGTTCACAAGAAGGATTTAAGTGATGAGATCCTTATAGTATTAGTTATTGTAATTATATTATCATCAACATACATTACCAACAAGATCAATCCATCCTTAGAATGTTTGTAAAACATAGAGTGATCACATTTACTCTTTGCTTATACCAAATTATTGAACTACTTCACTAAATCTATCAAACTTGGTCCGGGGAATTTATTTCAAAACATATAAGATTTTCCAAATTGACAAGCTTTGCTTGACTCTTCTTGAGCAACAAAATTAGGTTGTTGCTCCTTATACGCCTTCTCTTAAAGATCACAGTGAAGAAAAATATTTTTGATGTCTAGTTGGTGTAAAGGCTAATTATGAGTAGTAACTAAAGATATGAATTACCTAATAGAGGCAAGCTTGGCCACATAAGAGAAGGTATTAGAGTAATCAACCCCCATAAGTTTAAGCATAATCTTTAGCAACAAGCTAAGCTTTGAGGCGAGCAACAAAACTATCTGGATTATAGTTATTCGAGACATGGTACGACTCGGGTCATGGTACGGGTATTAGTACATAATACGCCACTTATTTTAAAATGAGGTACGTTGGGAGTAGACTTAGTTGGTACGCTAGTTTAGATCGTGGTACGTGAATTAATTATATTCTGGTCATTAAGCTTTTAGTTATATAAAATTTTATGCTTAGTAATTATTTGATGGGAATGAGATAAGATTTATAGCTGTATTTATTTTTACAGCTATAACTCACACATCACAAAAAGAAAAAAAAAGGTCTCCTCTTCTTCTCCCCTCTTCCTCCTCCTCCTTTTCCTTCTTTTTCTTTTCTTCTTCTTCTATTGCCATGGGAGAGAAATTTAAACAGGAACTCCACTTTTGACGTACTGGAACGTGTACCAACTCGTTTGGGATCGCCGAAGTAGTGTGAATTGGAACGCGTGTCCCACTTTGCGATACTATGGGGGTTTGAGCTAATTAGGTAATTATGATCTGGATTTACCTTCATTATAAATATCCATTTGCAGCCAATAGCTTTTTATGCTGGGGCAGAGGTAGAGTCACTAGTTTCCACATACTATTAGCATCTAAAGCCTATCTTATCTTCCATTGCAACACGCCAACCAGGACTATATAGAGCTTTTATAACATTGTGAGGAACAATACTAACTCTAGAGCAGTAATTAAACAACGAGGAGAAGACAAATGGTCATAATAAACAAATGAAGAGAATAAGGTAAGTACAAGTGCATTTACCTTTATGACGAGCAATGGGAAGATCTAAGTAGGATCAGTGTTAGGGATGTATGGATTTGTCGACAAAATAGCTATTGGTGGGCTTGAGCCATGAGATGCCAACTTCCTAGAATACTCATGAGTAGCCAGCTGCCTAGAATAGTATTAGTCATGAACAATAGGAGAGTAGGCAACAATTGTATGGAACAAGAGGAGATGGTGGATTGGACATTTGGGTGATAGTGTAAACTAAAAGTTCATCCTCTTCCCCTTAACTTCAATAAAGAGACGAAGGTGGAAAGAAAGGGTAGACTCAAAGAAGGCAACATCTGTTCAGACAAGATGATGATTGAGAGTAGAAGAAAAAACCAATACCCTTTTTGAAGTTCAGAATAATTGAGAAAAACACATCTGAGAGACTTTGGATCCAATTTAGTTACACGCGGACAAATATCTTGCACAAAACAAGTATTACCAAATATAGGTTAGGAGGAAACAAAGAGTTAGACAAAAAATAACATAAAGAATATCACCTTTAAGAACAAAGGAAGACATACGATTAATCAAAGAATAAGTAGTGGATACTACATCAGCCTGAAATTGCTTAGGAACTTTCATTTGGAAAAGAGGTTTGGGCTACCTTAAGATGATGCCTATCCAATTGCTCTTAAAATATCTTTTTTTATCAATATTTTATTTTGAGCTTTACATTTTGAGTGAGAAATTCAGATAAAACTCTCTTGGATTTTAGGGTTTCAATTTCAATATTCTCAATATTAGTAGTTTGATTCTTCTATCAACATTTGTGAATTTTTACCATATTCTTTTTGAATATCCAACTGATGAGAGTATAAATATTACAGTTATTTATAATAATAAAACCATATGCAGATTCGGTTAATTCCACAGTTCATTTTGTTCTCTTCCCCACCTTGTGGTTTTTCTACTGAGCATGCATCAGGATATTTAATTGCATTACCGATATCAACATCTGAAATAAAAAGAAAATATTGCAATCAATTTAATGCACTGGTGTGTTCCACCTATGGAATCATTTGCATGCCTTCTGCCCTAGCTTCGTTATTAATACTATTTTTTCATGCAGGTATAAAAAGGCTCTGCTGGACAACGATCTCACTATTCAAGTAAGAAATTGTCATGTCGTCTATTGTATCTTTGGTCATTGCATTAGACAATTGGAAATTTGAAATTGTTGTGGCAACCTCTTAAATGAGTTTGATATGTATATCTAAACTACTTTTCACTTTATTCTTGAAATCTTATGTCTTGAGCTTCATGTCAAATGTGTTAGATTGTATTATCCAAACTGTGATCATGTTTTATAACATTCAATCACCTTTTGGACTCTCTCTTTCTCTCTCTCATTCATTCGTCCTGTGGTTTAACATGGTCCAGTTTTCCTTTCTTCTGCATTACTTCCACTTGATTGAGATCTAAACAGTTTGGATACAAGTCTTGTATTCTGAGGGAAAAAAAAAAACGAAGAAACACAAAGCCCAACTTTTGTGATGCTGCATGTGACTTTTTTAAACAAATTTAGGTGATAGCAAAACGATTGTATAAAACAAACTTTCATTCGTCTGTTTCATGTATATTGATTTATCCTGATTTTAGACTTGTTTGACACCTTGTTTTTTAAATCCCTGATGTCAATTCTTTTTCAGGGTTTCACTACATTTGAATTTGTGAGTTAGAATCAAGAGAGTGAATTAGCAATATGGTTACCACTATCATCGATACCGTGAATTAGAAATGTGATCCACTGCTTCTGAAAACAAGAAAAAAACACTTCCTATAATTATGGGATAAAACATAGGCAAGGGTAGTGTAGGAAAAACAAATTTTGTTATTAGGATATGGACATAGTGCTTCCTTTTTTCCTTTTTACTTGTTCAAGGACTTATTGAGTCCTTTATTTTCAGTTCAACGAACTATAAAATAATTGTATATAAATAGGAATCTGCAATCAAGCTTAATATATGAACAAATAATGGAAAAATAAAATGAACTATGTAGACTACAAATGTTGGGAAGTGGCTGTAATGTGAAAAGTTTTATGAAATGTGAATTAACATAATGTTAAATTTTGGTGCTAGTTGAAGTATAAAGTTACACCGACTTTTCTCATGTGAACAGGTGTGATGTTCTTAATTTGTTTTTTTGCGCAACTTTTGGTAGGGAAAATATGTCGCTTTTACAATCTGATACAAAATTTTAGTGGCTTCCAAATTTATATATTTTCTGAAATACACAGGTACCTGCTTTTCTAGACATTGGGGATGAAATAATTGTCAATACTATCGATAACTCCTACGTTAGCAGGTGAATGGTGTATCATTTTTTAACTTGAGGACACTGTTACTAGTTTCTTTGTATAATTTTATCCAGCATTTATTAGTGCTAATGGCACTGTAAATGATAATAATCCAAAAAAGAAAAAAAAAGAAAAAGAGAAGAAATACCTTTAAAACATTATTTCATTGTTCTGCTGATAGAGTAACTTTTTGCTCTTACAGGTCCAACAAATAATGGTATCCTGCTGCTTCATCCTTGGTCAAAGGTGAGAGTTACTATATCTTTTGATGAATTGGAGGGTGGCACTAGCACTAGCAGACCACTTTTTTGTTTGAACAATAGAAGTTTTGAATTGGTCTTTGGTGACAATCGATTATATTCTGGTAGAGGGACCATTTCGTTTTTCATTTTTGTAGATTGTTCCTGTCTATTGCTCTTTCCTTGCTCCTATTTCGCCTGTAGTAATGAATCGAGCATGGAACAGGATTCCAGTTTTGATTTGTTGCGGCTGAATATTGTTTTGGTATTTTTACAAGTATACATATAGATAGAAATAGAAGAATATTGATCAGATTAAAATTTAACAAAAATGATTTTTTCATCTCTCTCTTCTGCTCTCCTTTTGTTCTCCTCCATCTACAATGACACTTCCCTATCAAAATAAATAAGTTGAAATTATGAAATAAAATGTAGTTAAATTAAATATATATGGATATATAGAGACTTGGATCTATTGTTTTAATTTTGTGATTGCATATTTGTCACTGGCTTTGTAAATATTGGCACCTGCATGTTTCCCCCCCTCTTTTGCTTTAATATTTTCTTATAAAAAATTTTACACACGAATCTCGTGTATTCAAAATTTAATGCTCATCTGAACACTAACCAAAAATTTAATGCTCATTTGAACAGAGCATATTAAAAATCTCTACTGGAAAAGTTTTAAATTTAAGATATTTTTAGAAGAAAATGCCGTTAGGGGTGTAAATAAGCAAGTTATTCAAACTCTTTCAGCTCGATAAACTTTAATTCAAGATGTGAGTTTAAGCGGCTCGTTTATTACATATGTTATATTCTTAAGTGGAAATGGAATAGCTGCATTCAGATTCTGTTTTGAAAAAAATCATTTGCAATAATTGTATTTTTTAGCATAAAAATAATTGAATTGAATTCTTGTGTAATTTTTCCAAACATTGGATACATGGATGATGAATTCAGCTTTTTTTTTAATTATTTAAGATTCATTGGGTTCGACCTTTTTCTAGACTCAATGCATTGAGCTGCCCTTTTTTTAGTTAAACTTTGATGAATTCAGCTATTTTAATTATTTAAAACCTAATGGGTCCGACTCTTTTTCGGATTTTGCATATCGCGGGAGTATTAGTGTACCGGTCTGTTTTTTTAGTTAAGCTTTGGGATATTATGATACTGTGTAATTTGATAATAAATCAAGTCTCAGTTTGATCATTTCTTTTTAATTTCAAAATAACTGAATTTTTTAAATTCTATTTTCAAATATGGAAATTGATAAAATAAAATTCATTTGAATTGAATTTTTGCAAAATTTGAGTTTCCGAAGACAAATGATTTTGAATTGATACAAAATATTTCTTGATGTTGTTGATGAGGAACTTTGATATATCAGTTGAAAATATGAAGATTGTGAAGCCTTGGAGTTTTGAGTTTGCATAGCTTCAATTTCTTTTTCTTCTAAATTTTTTTGTCAATCGCCAAAAGAGATTATATTAATTTTACGAAAAATATTTTATACAACTCAAAAATCAAACAATAAAAGAATAAGAAATTCTTTGAACAAAAAAAAAAAAAAACAGCTAAGACAAAATTAAAATATGGAAGAAAAACCAATTACACTTAACCAATTATTTCCAACTTGTTAGTCTTTCTCTCATTAGCAAAATAAAAGAGAATTTATTCCTAATTGAATGAAAAACCATATCTTCTGAAGTAGCTCTATTGTCAAATAATTTTAAATTTCTTTGCTTGCTATATAAAATAGATCGAGGCTATGAAGGCCACTCTCCTGAATTTTGAAGAAGAGTTTTAAACCATCTTGCTTGCTTCAGTTATGAGATTTTCCCAAGCACTTGCAACTGTGAACCTGCCATTAGCTATCCATTTTCACACAATCTCATCCTGCTTGTTAAAGAATCTCCATATTTGTTCAGTAGAGATTGATACTCGATTAAGCAACCTCCATCTTCCAATGCTGCCTGAGATGAGTAACTTTGGTAGTCAACACTTCATTTTTCCTAATGTACACATCTAGAAAATTGTCGACTAAGGGTATCCCATAAATTCTCAATCATGCCAGAAGTGAAACTCTTTGTTGTCTCCTAAATTATAGAGAATACAATTTTTTGTTTTATCTCTCAATTTAAACAAAGGTCTCCCCATGAGCAAGACACATCATGTTGTTATGCCTCATATAGCTAAGCCTCTTGAGTTTATTAGCTGAAATCTAAGTGGCCCAAAGCAGGGTTTCACCCCAAGCAAGTTTGATGAAATGGTTCTTACGATTTCTTTACCATTTAGGTTCGAAATCTTTAGAGAACATGGGAAATAAGGAAGGGGGTGAACAAATTGATTTCTAGGGATTGCCCAACCCTTATTGGGTTTAGAAATTTGAATACATATGGAAAAGATGACAAATGGTCCAACACCTGCAATTTATCGTATTCATTAGAACTGATATTTTTTTTTTCAGATTTTAGTATTACTTTGTTTTTAATTATTAAAGTCCTATCCATAAGCATGCACTTGTCAATATCTTTGAGAAAGAAATTGTTCTATAATAATGAATCTTTCATTGATTCTTCCATAAAATTGAATAGAAAGATAAAGTGAGAAGGAAGAGTGAGAAAGAGAAGGAAGAAGTGTTAATATTTTTTCTTTCTTTTTTTTTTTCCGATGAAAAGCATATTTATTATTAATATTATTGAGAGAGGAAGAACATGAGTTGAAGAGGCAATCTACCCAAGCCAATAGGCTTACCCCATACACCCAAACTAAAAACTCAACAGCTCATGTAAAAAATCTCAGAATAAAAATTTGTACAACAGAAGTGTTAATAGTGAGCAAAAACCATTACAGGCACATTACAGAAGAAAATTCTATCAGATCAAGATTTAATCCACCTGTGTGAAGGAAACAATGGAGTAGCAAGCCAATTGTTAAGGTAATAAAGAACCTGTAGCAATTGTGTGGAGTATTATAGAAGCTTAGATTCTGAACTGGGCTTCCAGGGCTGCATCAGTGATCTTCAAGGATGTAATTCTCTAATGGGTCTTCTCCTGCCTATAAATCCCTAGACTGCAGCAATGGTTTTGCTATCAGTCTTCAAACAGATGCGAAATTGTAGGTTGGCTCTGCATCACTGCTATAACCAGCAACTCCAAGCTCGTAGAGCTACTCTTAGAGTTACAACAGGCACCTCGAGTGACACTCAAAAGCTGCCTTGCAATTAATCCCGGCTTAGTGCTGGAAAACTCAGCAGCTCCTATATTTGTATTGCTCCAACGAAGCCTCCAAGCTTTAAATAGTCTTCATGGAAATCCAGCAGCTCCTATATTTGTAGCTGCAACATCTCAAGGGAGCCTCAAAAACTACTCCAGCCAAGCCTCCAAGCTTGTTACCCTTGTTACGCCATATTTTGCCAATGAGTCAGCCACAAAGTTTGCTTCGCGAAGAGCATGCTTAAAAGAGACTGATCCAATAGAAGCAACAAAAGTTTCGATTTCGCATTTTTTGTCTCTAAACACCCATGGCACATTGTTTACAGAAGCATTAGCCCATGTCACAACATTTCTTGAATCTGATTCAATAATAATTTGTTTGCCTCTCAACTCAGGTTTGGATAGGGTCATCTTAAGAGCATTATGGATGGCTCTAAGCTCGGCTTCATTTGAATCTAATATCCCTACATATATTGAGAATATAGCAACAAAGTGTCCTGTAGAGTTTCTTAAAACACCACCAATACCTCTACGGCCTGGTTTTGCGATAGTAGAGCCATCTTCATTCCACTTCAGGGAGTCTCCATCTGGGTGTTCCCATGGTTTAGGAGTTCTGCTGCTGCTAATTTTTCCCAGCATTTGATGCATTCCGAGCTTTGAAAGAATTGCTCAACAGAGTAAGGGAAGGAGGGGTTAGCAGCAGATGTCCACAAAGCTAGTGTCACTAAAATGATTTATAAATGTTTAAGGTGACATTATTACAGATGATGTTATTCCTTTCTAACCATATGGACCATATAGTAGAGAAGAAAAATGAAAACCATACCCTTCTAGCAAAAGTGCCACTAGCGAAAGATCCCCATTGAACTAACAATTGATTCACTGAATTTGGACAACACCATACATGACGCCACCACACCATAATCTTGCACCAAATAGTCCAAGAAATAGGGCAAGTTTGGAGCAAGTAGTCCACATCTTCTGCTGCTCCTTGACATAGCAGACATATGTTCAAGGCTAGATCAAGAAGCCTGATTCTGACCAGATTGCTTCTGACATTTAATCGGCCGTATAGCGCCAACCAAGCAAAGATCATTACCTTGGGAGGGGCTTGAGCATGGATTTTATAAGAGCGAGTCTCCTAGCAATAGAAAAATAACAATGATTATTTATTGATACAGCTAAATAAATACTCTAAATATACTCATTATATATTTTCTAATAGAGGCGCATGTGATGACAGGGTGTTAAAGGAATTAACAGATTATGATTATGATACTGTCTTTGGGACAACGCTTGGTATACATATAGTCTTTAAGACGTATATCATATGGTTGCCCTGACTATGATTATTTGCTCTTGGTATTGCTATGCATCATCATTGCGTCCAAGATGTCCTGTTTTACTTTTAAGCTGCTAGTAAATACATATTTATTTGTGTCTAAGGTCTTATGCTATCTATAGACTATATATTTTGAGTGTATTAATATATTTGTTTTATTTTATGAAGAAAGTTATGAATTGAATTAACAACATTATGGTAAGCAAAAATGATATTTATGCAGCTTATTAATCTTATATCAATAAGAATATATATATATATATATATATAAAACCTTGTTTGTTCCTCCTTTGTTATATTATTATGTTTTTACTGAGTAGTTGGACTCACCCATTTATTATATAAACATTTCAGATACTGTTGGAGAATAATTTTGTAGAACACTTCTCGTTCTCATACCATCAGCGTATAGAAGAGGTTGGGTCAATATATTAGTATTTATCATTTAGATTTGTTAAGGATTGTTTACATTATTAAAATGAACAATATTAAGATGTATTTAAGAGTAAAAGTATTATTGCTTAATTTAACTTATCATACATCTATAGCTAGGTGTATGTGAAGAATATTAAATATTTGGATTTATGAATTATTATTATACAAAAAGTTTTATCTTATGATTTTGTTAAATAATTAGAAGAGATATGATCAGAATATAAGTTCAGTCCACCTCTAATATTAGAAAATGGAGTGTGACAAGCTAAGTACATAGTAGTATGTGCCACTACAAATCAGACAATTTGGATAAGGAGAATTTTATTTGAAATGGGTGCAATTCAAGAGCAATCAACCAAGATATTTTGTGATAGCAAGTCAACAATAGCTATTATAAAGAATCCAGTTCAGCATAGAAAGACTAAAAATATCAAGTCGAATATCATTTCATTTGAGAAGCTGAAATTGAAGGAAAAATCATTCTAGTCCATTGTAACTCAAAAGAATAACTAGCCGATATATTCACCAAAGCACTTTCAAAAGTGAAGTTTGAATTCCTAAGAAATAACCTTTGTGTTCAAGGGAATTTCTTGATGAGGGAGTGTTAAAGAATAAAAAATTTCTTTTATTCAATCTTTTATAATTACTATTATTAACTTAACTAAAATATAAAAGGTATAAAACTTAAATGGTTTATATATATGTAGAAATCGTTAATAGTTGTAATTTATTCCTTACTTGTATAAATTGCTTTGTTTCTAATGTCTCCTTTTACCTACCACTAAATCAAAGTCACTAATTTCACATTACTTTGCCTTAAAAAAACAGAAATGAAAAAGTTGGATGAATTAGAAAAATAAAAAAGTACAGCATGAGCTAATATCACTGTAAATCACTTACATTATACGGATTAATGTCCATATGTCTTAAAGTTGGATATTTTATAGCTAAGTGATTTTATAGCATATTTACCGTAAAAGCTAATTTCAATTGTAAATTGACTTGACATACAAATCACCATGAATTAGAAGGGCTGTCTATAGGTCTTTAAAGTTAGATGGACAAATTGTAAAAAAGAAAATGAACAGTAAAAACAAATTACTTTACTTAAACGACGTCGATTCTTTACACTTTTTCTAAATTTCCAAGCATCTCGGATAAACCCCAAAAATAATTTCCCCAATTCTTTCTTTTCCTGCCTCCAGCCCATCTGGTACTTGCCGTCTGCAGCCGCACTCTTCCTTTCTCACTCATTCGGCGCCGCCCCTTCCGACTGAACCCGCCGCTGCCGCCGCCCATCAATTGCCTTTCTCTTTTTCCTCTTGTCAACCTTCTCTCTCATTCTAATTTTCTCTATAATGCTTCTCCAACAAACCTTGCCAAGAACTGTGTTCAATTGCGCTGCTTCAGATTATAGCTTCTTAAAGATTTGTTGTTTCTCCCCAGGACCCGCAGCAACCAAAGCTCTCAGCTTTGCTATGGACAAAGAGAAACCTCAATCCCCTTATTCTTCTTCTTCATTGTTGCTAAAGCAATGTCAACAACGCTTCAATCCAGTGCTCGCTTCACTTAAATCTCACGACACTTCTCACAGGTAATAACATTAGCATATACAGCATTTAATTATTTGTATTGTCCTGAAGCAGTTTAAGTAAATTTCGTTAGTTGTGAGTTGCAGGAATGATGAATTGCCTGTCCATGGAGTATCTGATATGATTGTTGGTGTTTTGGGTGGTGGCCAATTGGGTCGTATGCTATGCCAAGCAGCTTCAAAAATGGCCATTAAAGTAATTGTTTTGGACCCACTTGTGAATTGTCCTGCTAGTTCCATTGCTTATGATCACATGGTTGGGAGCTTTGATGATAGCGCTACAGTTGAGGAGTTTGCAAAAAGGTTAATTTATAGATTCTCAATATATTTCTACCTCGTTATTATTTTTGTTTGTGTTTGCAAGCTCTCCATTTTGGGAGTTCTGAAATCTCTGTCATGTCCCTTACTTTTTCATTGTGTTTTTTCTTTAATTTGTTGGAGACTATATATATATATATTAATGCTTTTATTGGTTGTTAGATGTGGAGTATTGACTGTTGAGATTGAACATGTGGATGTTGCTACACTAGAGAAGCTTGAGGAGCAAGGAGTTGATTGCCAACCAAAAGCCTCTACTATTCGAATTATCCAAGTATGTATCTTTTCATCTTGACGGATACCATCTTTGCAAACTATGATCTTCTAGTAATCATGAGCCATTTACAATACTTACTGAAGCATTTAGATTTAACCTTGTGCTAAGGCTAATGGTTTTGTTGGTATTATTGATTCTTTATTTAGCAAAACCTTGGTTCTTTTTGTAAGCTTCGCTATTTAAGACAATCATTTATTATGCGTGCTACCGTAATAATTTTTTGATGGTTGGGTTTTGTATATTGAGCCTTGCCCCATTTTTATTTTTGCAAAACAGTAACCTTTAGGCATGTTATGTGGGCACATTCTGGTTAAGTGGTCCAGGAGTATGAATGCTTGCATAGACCTTCTTAGGCATCTGGTTGACCTAAGGATAGGCTTTCCTTGATAGTCGTGTTACCTCCTTAAAATCCTAGTTCCTTTATTATGCAATCCAATGTTTGATGAGTACATGCAGTTACAGATTTGTACTTTAAATTACAAGACACTCCTTTTGGTCTTATTTTGCCAAAGAAATACCTTCTTAATTTTAACAAGTTCTATTTGTTAAAATTGAACTGGGAAAACTTAATTCTATTTTCTGTTTTCTGGATGTTCCTGCAGTGGATTCCCTTTAGATGTGTATTAGATTCAGTTGGCTATCTGTTAGAAGTATTTGTTGTTCTCTTGCTACTAACAATGTAAACATTAAGCCATTGGTCTGTTTGCCTATCTTTGCTGGACCGTAACGTGGATTTTTGTCTCCGGTGAAACTTCAATTTTGGGCCTTTACTTGGATCTTACAGGATAAATATCTCCAAAAGGTTCATTTTTCTCGGCATGGGATTCCACTTCCTGAGTTTATGCAGGTTGGTAATGATAGCTATTCATAAATATATCTCAGAATGGTGTTACTCGGAGTGATTGCATTTTTCATCACCATTTGGTTGAAAAATATTCGAATGCATCGATGCTGAAATATGTCTGACAGATAGATGATTTAGAAGGTGGCAAAAGAGCAGGTGCTTTATTTGGCTATCCTCTAATGATTAAGAGCAAAAGGTTAGCTTATGATGGGCGTGGAAATGCAGTTGCTAAGAGTGAGGAAGAGCTTTCTTCTGCTGTAACTGGTAAGGTGCCCTGTTCAGTAGTGAAAATGTAAATATCGAAAGCATTGGATGCCATGTAATCTGTTCTCTTACTTGAGTGTTGAGCCATGCAATGTTATATGTTCTGTTTATGGCTGTTATTAGTTGGTGGAAGTTCTTTTGCAAGTTGGTTGCTATTTTGCATGTTAAGAATCCACCAATCCAAGAGCTGTGGTAGGAAAGAATAGTTCCCTTTGAATTTTCACTTGACAACATAACATGCAGGTAAACTGAGATATTGATGTTTGGATTGGATAGAAAAAGAATAGTTCCCTTTGAATTACGTTCGATGAAGCTAGCTTTTCCAGGATTTCCGTAAATAAGTTTGATGTCTGAATTAATTTTAGTCAAAGTCAATTTGCCTAGAACTCATTAAGTTTGTCTACCATTATTTAAAAAAGAAATGGTCCTAACATACTTTCTTATTATGCTTTTTCTGTGGAAATTGGCCGTGATGAATGCTTTACCTTTTTAACATTATTTAATGGAATTCAGTATTTGCTCTTTACCTAAAAAAATATGACTTTTTCTTTCCCAGCTCTTGGTGGTTTCGATCGTGGTTTATATGTTGAGAAATGGGCACCATTTGTAAAGGAACTAGCTGTCATTGTAGCAAGAGGAAAAGACAACTCCATCTTGTGCTATCCTGTTGTTGAAACTATTCACAAGTAACATATTCTGCGTTTGGTTGTACTGTTTGTTGCTATTTTGATTTTTTTTTTGCATTTAAGCATTAACAATGTGTGATTATGACAAACAAATTTGGTAGTGATATGCTAATAACTCTGCATCCATTGATAGCTGACTCGTTGAGTCTTGTAGGGAAAACATATGCCACATAGTCAAGGCGCCTGCTGATGTGCCATGGAAAATTAGGAAACTTGCTACTGATGTTGCACATAAAGCTGTTAGTTCACTAGAAGGTGCTGGCGTGTTTGCAGTGGAGTTGTTTTTGACAAGTGATGGTCAGGTGATCAAATATTTTTCTATTGGCTCTGCATACTGCTTTGTATTTTCTTCTTAGTGTGAAGGGCTTACTGCTCAACTAATCTATTAATTTTCTTCATGTTTTGACAGATTCTGCTGAATGAAGTAGCTCCTAGACCCCATAATAGTGGTCACCACACAATTGAGTCCTGCTACACCTCACAATTTGAACAACATCTGCTAGCTGTTGCAGGTCTTCCACTTGGTGATCCATCAATGAAGACTCCGGCCGCTATAATGTATAATTTATTGGGTGAAGATGAGGTACAGTTTTTTTTTTCTTTTCTTTTCCAGTTGTCTATTTTCTTTGTCCATATTAAAAAGTGAAGGATAAGAATAAAGAATCTTTTGCAGATTTTGTGAGAATTTTGGTACAGTTTGTGTTACTTCAGTCAAGTGGTTGGATTTTCTTTTGTTATACATGCACCCTTACCGTCGCGCGCGTGCGCACACACACACAGAGTTTGCGGTTATTTGCAAATCAATAAGTATCTGTGCTTTGTGGTATCAAAGCCGGTGGCTGCAACTGGTTTCAGTCCATATTTAAATGTAATGCCAATGCTTATGTTGTTAGGGAAAGCGTGGTTTCCACTTGGCTCATCAGCTGATTATCAGGGCATTAAATGTTCAAGGGGCTACTGTTCATTGGTATGATAAGTCAGGTTAGTTTTTACTCCTTCCCACTATTATGTTTCTCAATACCTGAACACCCAACACCCCCTGCCCCTCTCCTTCCCTTTCCGTCTCTCTCTCTCATCATGTGATATTGATTGTCCAGAAATGCGAAAGCAGCGAAAGATGGGCCATATCACTATTGTTGGACCTTCTATGTGCATTGTGGAAGTGAGACTAAATTCAGTGTTGAAGGAAGATGGTTCTGGGAACCATTCAGTAGGTAAGTTTTCAAGGTCACTCGGTAACTTGATCTCCCTGTTGCATTGCATGATCCTGGTGGAACAAGAAAAAAAGTAAGCTGATCTCTCATTTGAGTGGCTTTTCTTCACCTTGTCTTTGTGTAGATTTTCTAGAAGGTGCATACAGACTTTCCTAAATTGGACAAATCAATATAGCATTTGATGCAGTGTCCTTAGCAAGTTGAATTACTTTTTCTGCCCCATTTAGCGTATGGTCTTCTTCACCTTTTCTTGATGCAAACTTTCTAGAAGTTGCATTAGGAGAATGCATCCATTTGATGAGTTAAAATAACCACAAGTCAATGTCCTTTGCTTTGTTTGATTTTCAAACTGCTTAGAGAGAATTTTATTTTAGTTTGTGCTGCTTGCATTCTTGACTGCAAACATAATTTAACTAAACTGTGATATCAGTTGCATATATCTGAGAAATTATTGCCTTTCATTTGAATATTTCTGTAACAAATATAGTTGTAATTTTTATTATATTAAATTTGGTTGATTTGGTTCCGATGGCTTGCTTGAATGCAGTTACACCACGTGTTGGGATCATTATGGGCTCTGATTCAGATCTTCCTGTAATGAAGGATGCTGCAAAGGTTTTGAATATGTTTGGTGTGCCTTATGAGGTTAGCTTTTAAATAATTTACATTGTTTCATTCGAAATCAATAGGTACTGGATTATTTTTTGACTGTCCATTATCAATTATTACTGACCTTCATAGGTAAAAATAGTATCAGCGCATCGAACTCCTGAAATGATGTTCTCTTATGCATCATCTGCTTGTGATCGAGGGGTTCAAATCATCATTGCTGGTGCTGGTGGTGCAGCTCACCTGCCAGGCTAGTTACTGTACTGCATATAGATTTGTATTCCATCACCAGCTATCTTATTTGTCTTAAGTATCGATTTGACTTTCAGGAATGGTGGCTTCACTTACTCCTTTACCTGTTATTGGTGTCCCTGTGCGTACTTCCTCTTTGGATGGAATGGATTCGCTCTTGTCAATTGTGCAGGTATGCCTTAATCCCTGAGTTTAAATTGTAGCAAGCTCCTTGAACTCGATTTTTATTATCTTTTGAGCTGAAACCAAGACATCCTCTTAATTGCTATTGGGGACTTTTGTGGGATCTTTTTTGACATTATTTTCATAATTTTTCTGTGAAAAAAGACTTTCTAAACATCCCTCGTCTATTATGATGTAGATGCCAAGGGGTGTTCCTGTTGCAACTGTAGCTATAAACAATGCCACAAATGCAGGTTTGTTGGCTCTAAGGATGTTGGGAGTTAGCGATTCTGACTTATTGGCAAGGTGATCCTCTCTCTCTCTCTCTATTTATGTGTGTGTGCACATGTTTACATTCTTGTTGTCATAAATAATCTAAGATACGCGAGAAAAGTGCAACAAAATGATACGGCAATTGAAGTTCACACCCTATTCGTTGATGTTATGTGCGCAGAATGAGCCAGTATCAAGAAGACACAAGGGACGAGGTTCTAAAAAAGGCAGAGAGACTACAATCTGATGGCTGGGAATCTTATTTGAATCCTTGAATACAATTCCATTTCATCACTTATATTCTAATGATTATTTGAGCCAATCAACACAGAAGAATTTCATATTGACAAAAGGATGGAGTCAACATGTTCTGCGACGAACTTGATCGTCTATGGCAAGACTGGGAAGGGAAGCAAGGTAAGGAGTTTTGTAGCTGTATGAGATTTTTTTTTTCAATTGATTGATCATAAGTCAATTCAATGCATTCTCTTGATCTTGACAGTATATTTGGAGATCACTAAATCCTTTAATGATATGGTTCAGTTAGAAACCTGTACAACATAACAATACTAGGGCATTCTTTGGGATTTCTTTTTACCTGAGAAAGGAAAAAAAAACATTCTTTATTTTATGGAATAGCGAAAAATAAAAAAGAAATTAAATGATTAATAAATTTTTCTTATTTAGAAAATTTAAAAACAGCTTAGAGGCAATTGCTTAATTTTCGAGCTATATATTCAAAATTGATTTTCACTCATTAATACTCGAAAAAATAAAAACATATTAGTTAGGGGAAAATAGTTTTATGAAAAGTTATGGTCATAATAATTGGAACAAGGGAAAGAAAAAATTATAAATTTATTTAAAATTTTATTACTTGTTTAATTTTTTTAAATAAAAATATTTATTTTATAATTCTAATTTCTAAATGTGAATTAAAATTATTAAAAATCATTTGAAATTTTGATTCATTAAATGGCAAAATGATAATAATAAAAGGAATGCTGGTTATTTTGGAAAGGATGACAAAATAGTAATAAATGGTTATTTTGAAATTTCAATATTTATAATTTTAGTTCACTTGTATGTTATAATATGGTTATTTTAAAATTCACTATTCATAATTTTAGTTCACTTTAATGCATGTTGTTAGGGGTGTAATTCGGTCGGTATGGAATGGAATCGCCTCTATTCCAATTCCATTCTAAAATATTTCGGTATTTAGAATTTTATTCCATACCAATCCAAATATTATTCGGACTTAAAAATTTCGTTCCATACCATTCCATTAAAATTCGGTATGGTATTCGGTAATTCCAAAATTTTTCCATCAAAACTAAAATTAGAATAGATTTAAAATAAATCTGAAAATGGAAACATTATATAAATTTAAATTTCAAAGTAGCTAAATAAATTCATAAAATTATATCTTTCAAGTTAAATTACTAAATAAGTACTTAATAATATTCTTTTTAAAAACAAATGCACTTAATAATTTAAGAAAAGCTTTTCATCTCAAGTAATCCTTTGAACCTCTATATCTTTCCAAAAAATTTCTTCACCGCATCATGGTAGTCTTGACAAATCTGAATATTGAAAAAAAGAATAAATAAAAGGTTGTTAAAATTTGTATTAAATAAAATATTTAAATTAAAATTATGAAAATTATTATATGTACCTTATTCAAGTTGTTGAATATCTTCTTGTGATTCTTCATAATTGATTGGAAATGGAGAAACACGAAGCCAATCTTGTGCACATATAAGAGCCTCCACGACTTTAGGACTCAAAGAACTTCTAAAATTATCAAGTATATGACGTCCAGCACTAAAAGCAGCTTCAGAAGCAACAGTAGAAATAGGAATGACTAACACATCACGTGCCATCTCTGCAATTATTGGAAATCTAGAACCATTGTGCCTCCACCAAAGTAAAATATCAAATTCATTTACATCCTCAATGCAATCTTCTTTAAGATATCTATCTAACTCAGATTTGATATACCCTGTATTTTTCTCGCATTTATGCTTATTGTATTTTTCTTTCATTATTTGTCTTATTTTTTGAGAAGGTTGAAAACTATCCACCATATAATTAGAATGCAGATTTATTTCAGTAACTTGTGCCCCAACCTCATTTGTAGGTGAACCACCAGCACCCTTATACTCTTCAAACATGCAATTAATTGTCTCTCTCACTTTTTTAAGAATACTAGATGAGGTATAACAATCAAACAATTGATTAAGACCCCATTCTAATAAGCTCATTTTGAAGCGAGGATCAAGTACAACTGAAATAAAAATCATCATGTTCATTTTTTCAGGCTTTCCCCAATACTTGTAGTACTTATCTTTCATTTTTTCAGCCATAAAACTCATGTTCAAATCAGAGCTATTATTCAACTCATTCAAAAGAGCATCTACAGCAACCATCTCATGAAAAAAAATTATTAGATGTGACATATAAAGAGCCAGAAATACGCAAAGTCAACTCATAAAAATTTTCTAAGAAAGTCACCAACCTACCAACATTAACCCAATCATCATCAGAAGGCTTTCCACCCCCATCTCTATCTTTTAACTCACTTTCATAACGAGTATCCTCTAAGTCATACCTATCAAATGCCTTTTTAAACTTGTAAGCAGCATCCAACATCATATAGGTAGAATTCCATCTAGTAGAAACATCAAGACACAATAATTTTTTACTTTGAATTTTCTCCTCTAATGCACATTTTTTGAACTTTTCCAATCTAGATGGAGATTGTTTCATATATTTTACAGCTTGTCAAACACGGAGAATTGATTCTTTTGCTTGATTCAATCCATCCCCAACCACTAAATTAATTATATGAGCCACACATCTCATGTGAAGAAAATCACCTTTCAAGACACTACCACCCCAAGTATTAAGTCTAGTTCTCATATAATTGATTGTTGTATCATTCGAACTTGCATTATCAACTGTGATAGTAAAAACTTTTTCAATGCCCCAATCTAATAAGCATCTCTCAATTGTTTTTCCAATTTGCTCACCCTTATGACTAGTAATTGGACAAAAATTTATAATTCGCTTTTGTAATTTCCAATTGTAATCAATATAATGTGCTGTGAGACACATATAATTGATTTGTTGTATAGAAGTCCATGTATCAGTTGTGAGACATCCTCCTTTGGGGTAAGACTTTTTTAAGTTCTATCCTTGATTCACAATAAACTTGGTAGCAATCTTTAGCAACTGTTATTCGTGAAGGAACACGAAAAGAAGGATCCACAACACTAAAAAGATATTTAAAATCTTGTCCCTCAACACATTTAAAAGGAAGTTCATCCACAATTACCATGTATGATATAGCCTTTCTCAAAGCAATTGGGTCCAAGCATGCTTGAAACTTTAGATTACTCACACCATCATTTTCTTTTGTGACACAAGGAAAGTTAAGTTGGGTTTGCTTACGATCCTTAGGCCTAGCATATGGATATTTAGAACAATTGTCTAAATGTGCCAACAAACCGCTTGTGCCTAATAAGGAGGTGTTATATCCATATTGTAAATTACAATGTTTGCATTGAGCTACCATACCTTTTTTAGGATCATTTTTTCGAACAAAGTGGTTCCAAGCTATCGAGGGGCCATCTTTTTTCTTTTTGTAGTAATCTCTTTAGAAGGAGCATTTGCTTCATTAGTAGGTTGAGGGTTCGCACCTTCTCCGTCTATGAGAATTGGTTCGCTATTTTCAGTCATCTGATATTGAAAAATATATATACATATATATATTCAGTAATACTCACAAAATATTTAATAACATAAAAGAAAAAAAACTATTACCAGTAACGTAAAAACAGTTTTTATTACAATATCATAATGGTTGTTACAACTTTAGAGGAAAAGCATAATATAATCCTATATATATGGACTAATGATTCTAAATAATATACTATACATATATAAACTGACGCTAGCAATAAAAGTTGATGATTGTGTCAAGAACCCTAACCTATATAAATATATTCCCTAAGCCACCATTAGTTGTAAAGCAAATAAAATAATAATTACCATAGATTGTGCCAATAGGTAGGATGAAAAGCTAAGAAGAAAGAGTCAGTATTCTAACCTTTAGGATTTGTAGCAGACTAGCAGCTTTCCTGTGTTTTTTGTTTGTTATCGGTATTCACAAAGCAAAGCTGCCAAAGCAGGCAATGAATATATATTAAACGAATATATATTAAACCTAATAGGGTAGGGTTAATAAAATATTGTATAAAATTGAATTACATATTTTAATATTAATATTTAATGATTTTATTTAAATATGTATTATTAATTATATTATTAAAAATCTTATAATAAAATTTCGGTATATGGAATGGAATTTGGAATTTCATTATAACATTCCATTCCATATTCCATATTCCAAAATTTTAGAAAATACATTCCATTCCATATTCCACATTCCAAAATTCCAATCCAAATAACAATTTCGGTTTGGATTTCGGTTTAAATCGGTAATATTCCAAACCAAGTTACACCCCTACATGTTGTAATTTCTTATTCCCCCACTTTTGAAGAGAGAAGTAATGCAAGTTTAAAGAGAATTAATTTCTTAATATCCTTGCTTCAAAAGAAAAAAAAAATTCTTAATATCCTTATCCAAATTAATTAAATTTTCAATGGATAACTCTTAATTAATAGTCTAAATTGTTATTGTTGACTATATATATTTATGGAAATATTATTTCTATCGTATGAAAATTTAAGGCGCTTATTTTTAAAAATTTAAATAGGAATTAATTGGCTTCCCTGTAAATTTGATAATATTTTTTAAATTTATATTTGATCAATGAATAAGTTTGATAGCTCTTAATCCTACCATGAATTAAGTTTAATCCAATCAAAACTTTTTAATTAGCAATAAATCACTAGTAAATTTTTTTTTGAAAAATAATTGTTGATAGAAACAAAATTTTTTAGAATATTTTTTTTGTCAACTCATGCCTTACCATTGAGGTAAAATTGGCTTGGTATAACAAAACATTCGTCCGTCAATTTAATTTTTTTCCCTTTTTCAAGAGTTATGGCAAAAGACTATGTTGTGATATGGGTCCGGATTCGAACTACTATGCCAATATCAATAGGAAAGCATATATCTTGAAAATTAATGTCTTGCAACATTTTGTATGTTTGGAGATTTGTTTAATTCAAGCTAATTGTCCTTGTTTATACAAGACCTATGGATTTACCAAACTACAAGGAACGCAGCAAGTTACAATTGAAAAGTGTACGGTAGAGGATTCTAAACACAATCAGACGGATTCCAATAGCCAAGTCAATTCTCTATAATATCTTGAAGACAATTCCAACTTCAAGAAGACCATTTAGGCTAAGGTGTTAGTGGCCCATTTGGATTGCCTTTGTTCTTATCATTTGTATTTTGGGATTATATCTTGTATTTGCAATTTTATTAGTGTGTGGGAAATTATGTTGGAACTTGGATAATTGTCTATTGTAATTGGGCCTTTGTTGTATAATATCCCAAAGTGTATTTATAATAGCTTATTAGAGTTTAAGGATGGTTCTAAGCTTGTTGCCAAACACTCAAATTGGGGCATCTAACACTTAGGTCATATTTAAACAATCTCATTAACATTATCAAGGTGGAATGTTGAATTTGAGTGAAAATTTCAGAACTTCTTGTTCTTGAGAGAGTATTTTCTCTTGCTTTTTATTCTTATTGAATCAAACCCATCACAAAGAGTTAAAAATTTGAGTGAAGTAATACTAGGGTTCTTTTCTACACTTTTTGGATTTGGGTTGAGGTTCTTAAAAAAACTTAATTTAGCTTTCCAAGGTAGTGGATCCAAGCACAAAGGTATAGGATCTCAAGCCTCTTGTTCGTGTCAGTTTGGTATCGGAGCAAGGCTCTAAATCAAATTCCAATCTTTTCAATTATTATCTTAGTTTAATTTCAAAATTTGCTTGTTTGTCTTGTGTTTCCTTTTTGTTGTTCTTTGTTCTTATGTTGTCTTTGGTTAAAATAAAATCCTACAAAAAAAAATTATCTTGAGTGTCTTAATTGTGTAACTTGTTTGTGTATTTGTTTAATTCCAACTAAATCCTATAAATTGAGTTTTTTGTTGCTTTCATCCTTGTTTACTTCAAATTAGATCAAAAGATAAAAATGGGGTGTCTTAGCTATTCTTGTTGCATAATTATTGATGTCTTTGAATCATCCTTGTTAGTCCCATAATTACCCCACTTGTTCCAATTTTGTTTGATTTTGTCAAATTGAGTCATTTGATCCTTATTCCTACAAAAAGTGTGTGTGAAAAAAAATTTTCCAAAAAATTTCATACCTTAGAACCTTAGACCTTTGAACTTCCATAGAAATCCCTTATTACCCGGCTGCATATCCTTCCTCGCAATTGCATTCCTACAAAAAGTGTGTCTGAAAACAATATCACAGTCACCTGCTTCACCATGAACCGTATTATCTCTTGAAACCTTAGGCTGAAAATTTCTTGCAGTCGAACTCTTGAATGCGACACCCAACACAGACCTCACTGTAAAAATTGATATTTTCCCTAAGTATCTCGTAGTAGAGATCTCTACTAGCAAACCATTGCAAATTTCTACCATTTTTAAAATTTTAACACAACTTTGTTGTAGTATCTTTTCTCCTAACATGGTCGCTCAAATCTTGGCACAATTGTGCCTCTTATCACGATCATTATTGTGAGTTTTTAAAATTTATCAATATTTTCTAGTGGTTGTCCAAACCATATCTCAGCCGTTGAAACTCCCACGCAGTCGTTGCTTTAGCCATGAACCTTACTGAAGATGGGGTGATCCCTAAAAAAAAAGAGTATAGAAGTTTTTGCAATTGTGATCATTTGTTGAAAGTACCTTGAAATTTCTCCCCTTTTCCTTTGGTATTTCTGCCTAACTCTCTTATGGTTGACAAATTGTGATTTGTTTGATTCTATATAACTAGTCTTAGTAAGAGATTGAATGGTAAAATGAAGGAGTGAGAGTTCATAAAGAGAAAAGCCATTTGAGCGTAAATATGAGTGACCTTGAGTGAACATTACACTTGAGTAAAACACATGAGGGAGTGGAGTGAGGATTTTTATTTTTATTTCATTAACCTTTGTTTGCAACTCATAATTCATATCTTCAAGATGAGTGGTTGAGGAATACCCAAGGTGAAATTGATAGGTTTCAAGCCATTTCCAATACAATACAATATATGGATAGAATGTTTAATAAAGTACTTGATTGGATGGAAAGATTAGAAGCCTCGGTTTCTAGGGTTAACAAAATAACACCCCTAATATAAGAGCTAGGATGGTTAATAGAAGAGCCAATGAAGGAGAAGGGCCGGATGGTGGTGAATCTTTTGGGGATAATGAAGAAAAAATGGAAGTAAGGCCTAGTGGTAGGCAACATAACAATCATGGAAATGGTGGAGTGAAGTTGAAGATCCCTACATTCCATAATAGGGTGAATCCTGAAGCCTACCTTAATTAGGAGAAGAAGATAGAGTTAGTGTTTGATTGTCATGATTACATATAGTCTAAGAAGGTTAAGCTCGTCGTTGCCGCCTTTGAAGACCATGTCATTACTTGGTGGGATGACAACAAATAAAGAAGGAGGAGAAATAAGGAAAGACCCATAGAAGAGCGGGGTGATTTAAAGTAAAAAATGAGAAGGAGGTTTGTACCAAGCCATTACTATAGGGAGTTGTACAGTTGCCTATAAATCTCACCTAAGGGTCGAAGAATGTAGAAGAGTACTACAAGGAGATGGAGATTGTAACGATCCAAGCAAATGTGAAAGAAGATAATAAAGCTATCATGGCATGATTTCTCAATGGCCTTGATAGAGAAATTTATAATGTAGTTGAGTTACAATCTCATATGGAATTGGAGGAATTGCTTCATCTTGCATTGATGGTTGAGAAGCAATTGAAGAGGAAGAGTGGGTCAAGTAGATTTTCATCTTCATCAAATTTCAAGCCTATAGGGAAAAAGGACGATAAAACTACTTCTTCAATGTCTAAGGTAGAATCAAAAGAAGCACCTAAAGCATGAAGCACCTAAAGCATCTACTTCTAGCAATGAGAAAGATAAAATTGAACCTTCTTCTTCTTCTTCTAAATTAAAAAGTGTGAGCGGGAATTTTTACCCCCACTCTAATGTGGAATGGTTTTTGCGGCTTCGACACTGTTAGGCTAAGGGCCTTAGAGAACATGGGCCTAAACTCAGAGAAAATAGAGTCGTCACCCGGACGGGCTAAAAAAAAAAGAAAGGGGTGGATGATTTGATTCTTAAAGAATTCCCAACCCCTTATTGGGTTTGAAAAGTTGGGTACATGTGGGGAAGGTAAGAATAACTCAGCATCCCTACAGTACCCGATTCATTGAAATCGGCCTCCATTTTAGGTCTTAATATTATAAAATTCTTAATTATAATGATATTATCCATAATACATACAATCATAAGAATAAATAATCACTTTATTAAAATCACAATGAGTTCAAACAAAATAAATGAATAAACACCCATCCATGGATGACAACATGCATTTACAATTGTCCAATGTCCAAAAGAAAATAAATAAAAATAGGATACCCACCAATTGATAGAAACGTATCCCTTACATTAATCCAAAACTTAAATAAATTATATTACATGAGAACTAACAAATGAGGTACCCATAACATGGAAACATACCTCTTACAATTTCTTGAAACTAAAAATAAATTAATGAACGAACATTTAAGTATTCATTATAAAATCAAATATAAATAAATCATCAATCAACATGTACAATATTAAGGAATCATCCATTCAACACATATAATAAGTATGCATCCAAACTTAAATAAAACAATAGATATATAAATATACGGTTTACACTTTAATTAGAGTTTCTACAATAAAATTTGGATTTTGAGGATTTAGGTTTGAAAACTAAAATTTTAGCATTTAGATTTGAAAAATAGGGTTTTGATTTGAAAAACTAACATTATTTTTGGAAAGGATTAACCTACTGTGTAATTTAAAAATAGAATTTGGCTATTGGGAAAATTAAGCAAAGTATAAATTAGGATTTAAGGTTTGGATATTAAAGTTATGGATATTAGGGTTTTATAGTTTTAGGGTTTAAATGAATTAGGGTTTAGGAAATACATTTGCTATTGGTAAGAAGCTCTCAACTTATTTTTGCAATTGACTTTTTTGATAAATATTTATATGGAATGGAGCTACTAGATATTTTTAAATTAAATGATCATACATTGACAAACATCAATTGAACACATCTATGGTACTGGAACTAACAGGTTTTTGGGATTATTTTGTCTGAAGCACAAACAACATCACCTTAGAAGATATACCTTCATTGTTGATTCCACCAATAATTAAAGGTTGATCCAAAACTTTTGCTTGCACCTGGCCTTGCTTATTGGTTGAATGAAATCAAGACAGTAGTGAGCCACTGTCTTGATAAAATTATTTGTGTTTTATCCTCTTTCTTTGTCTGCTAGGATTTTTATTTTTATTGCTAATATCTGCTCCTTCCGTTCCAAAATAGTCCAGAAGTCCCAGCGTCTAAAAGTCCAAAAGTCCATTCTTTTATCTTTTAAGTCTGTATTTATAGGCAATTAATTAAATAAAAACCTAGTCATTATTGGTTAAGAAAATATTTAAAATGTTCCTAATTAAACTAGGCAAAATTGGCGAGGCTGGCACCCGAGCGCGAGTTGCTGGCACCCGAGCGCGAGTTGAGAGCACTGCGAGCACAAGCTTGAGAGGGCTGCGAGCACTGGCTGCTAGAGCTGCGAGGGATGCAGGCGAATTGGCATGCCAATTCATCCAACCCGACGCCTGCAGCTCGCCAATTCATCTATTATTTTATTATTTTTATTTTTATTAATATTATTAAAAATAATTATTATATTAAAATAAATATTTGTGATTTCTTTTTTTTCTTTTATATATATTATATTATTAAAATAAATAATAAATATTATATTATTAAAATTATTTTAGACTATTTTAAATGTTCAGATTTGACTTAATTGCCTTTTAATTAGTGTCAAATTGGACTTGATAAAAAAATAAGGGTCTACAGTTTACCCCCTGATTGAGCAATCTGGGATTATAGCAAAAGAGAGTGAAAAACAACATGATTTTTAACTTGGTTTAGAGTTAGACTGGACTTTGTACCCGAGATTGGGTTGAGTTCTGGACTAAAAAATAATCTGGATTCTGGAACCGAAGTGTATTCTGAACTCAATAATAATTTAGATTTTGGACCCGAGGTGAGTTATGAACTCAATAATAATTTAGGTTCTAGACCTGAGATGAGATCTGGATTCAAAAATAACTTAGGTTCTAGACCCGGAATGAGTTTTGGGATCTGAATCAGAGCTGGTTTGGGTGCTGGACCCGAATTGTTTTAGAATTCTGGACCCGGATTGAGTTTTGGACTCAAAAAAAGTAATTTGGATTCTATATCCGAAGCTGGATTGGTTGATTTGGGTACTTGGATCCAAGACTAAATTGGATTTGGGTACTTGGACCCGAGATTGAATTTAATTTGGGTATTTGGACCCGAGACTGGATACTTTGACCCAAGACTATATTTGATTTGGGTACTTTGACCCGAGACTGAATTTTGAATTCTCGACCCTAGACTGAATTTGGGTTCTTGATCTTAAATTGGATTTAGGTTCTTGACCTGAAACTAGATTTTGGGTTCTAGACCCGAAATTGGATTTGATTTGGGGATTTGATTTGGGTCTTGGACTCGAGACTGGATATTGGGTTTTCGACCCTAGACTGAATTTGATTGACCCTTATCAGTTGAGGGTTCTGGCTTTTTTCTAGCCAATTAATTTTAGCTCTTCTAGCTGATCGATCTTCCATCATGGCTTTCTTCTAGCCAATTAATTTTAGCTCTTCTAGCTGATCGATCTTCCATCATAGCTTTCTTCTAGCCACTTGCTCCATTCTTCAATGGATCAACTCCAGCTCTTCTAACTGGACTGATATTCTGTCATCTGGAAATTTTGGCTTTCTTCTAGTCGGTTGTTCTGTTCTTCAATGGATTGTGGGTCTTCACCCTCAAAATATATCTTCATCCTTGGACCTCGGATCTTCATCCTTGGACATTGAGTCTTCACCATTCAAAATGGATCTTCATCCTTTGAAGATCGGGTCTTCACCCTTTAAAATGGATCTTCATCCTTGGACCTTGGATCTTCATCCTTGGTCATTAAGTCTTTACGCTTCAAAATGGATCTTCATCCTTTGGAGATTGGGTCTTCACCCTTCAAAATGGATTTTCATCCTTGGACCTCAAATCTTCATTCTTGGATATTGAGTCTTCACCCTTCAAAATGGATCTTCATCCTTTGGAGATCGGGTCTTCACCCTTCAAAATAGATCTTCACCTTTAGACCTTGGATCTTCATCCTTGGACATTAAGTCTTCACCCTTCAAAATGGATCTTCATCCTTAGACCTTGGATCTTCATCTTTAGTCATCGGGTCTTCACTCTTCAAAATGAATCTTCATCCTTTGGAGATCGGGTCTTCACCCTTCAAAATGGATCTTTATCCTTTGGAGATAGGGTCTTTACCCTTCAAAAATAGATCTTTATCCTTGGACATTTGTCCTATATTGGCTTCAGCTCTTCTTGCTGTACTGATCTTTTGTCTTTTACATCTTTATTCTTTTGGGGTTCTTACTTTCTTCTTATTTTATTCTTTTTGTTCTTCCTTTTATAAAAAATTCAGCTATTTTTTAGTTGGCCCTTATGTCTTCTCCTTGCCCCCTGCATGACAAAATATTGAAAGTGAGTCTGAAAATATTTTATACATGTATAAACTCAAGAATTGAAAAGAGAAAGTTTTGCCCCCTGTGTAGGCTCAAACCAATGATTTTTTCCATGCAGACTCATATTGATGTTTGCATTATCTAATTCTTTGCACAAGCATGTATTTCTTCTTTTGCAAAATGACTGGATCTTTTTCAATCAATGGGCCTTCCATGCCCCCTGACTCCATATCCGCTTCATCTTTGCTTCATAGAGTATCTGTTGTTTACTTTGACAAAGAATAGACAATATAATACAACAAAATGCATTATGATATGCTCATGTATCCATGATATGCATGAATGATACTTACAGTGGTTCTATTGACTCACAGACCAAGGTCATTAGTTGAAGTATTCTCATTGGTTCCTTCCAGATACTCATTCAGGTCTTGTATTGGAATGACAGAAGGCTTCACTTTTATGGCTTTTATCTTCAAGATATTGAAAACATGAGTAGTGGAGGCCTAAGCAGCATAGTCAAAGGTACATCCATTTCAAACTATGATTCAACACGTCAGTTGATAACTTCTTCATAACCTTGCAAATAGTTATTTACTTTGCCCAATGTGTCCTTCAAAATTCAATGGCTCAACATATTTCCCTTAACTTGAAGGATTTGACAAAATACTTTTTTTTTAAATCTTAAAATCATATTTTGGCTTTGTCAAATCAGTGTCATTATACCTCGGGACTCGATTTTCCAAATTAACATATCTATAACATGACAACCCCAGTTATCGTACTAAACACAGGAATCATTTCTACGTGAGAAAGAACTGTTGCACTTCAGATAGACACATACACACTACTTTACTAAAGGTCTTATTGAGTTTGAATATTGTCTATCTCATATACATGCTTGTTCAAACTATCTCCACTAATAGACTCTACCTATCAAGAGAGATCAACATGTCTTTAATAGTCTTGAAACGGGGTCTATAAAGGACACAAGTTAAATAAAAGTTATATTTGAGCTAGGGCTGATGTGACACTGCAGATAAATCTTCACACTATAATCTTCTGTTGGAGCCATAGACAGTTGGGAGTAATCTTGCTAGACTTCAATTTACTTCTATCTCCTTAGAAGAAACATAGAACTGATTAAGATGGTCTTCATCTTTTCTTTTTGCTTTTGCATAAACTCAGGACCCCTTTTTTTCTTTTTTTTTTCTTTTTTGTTTTTTTCTTTCTCTTTTTATTTTTTGCTCTTCCTCTTTTTTCTGTATATTTTTTTGTATTTTTCCTTTTTTTTTTGTTATATTTTGGGTCCTAACTCCAAAAGAATTATCTTGCTTGCGCCATTCTATACTTTGACAATGGATGAGTGGAGTAGAATGAGTATACTTCAGTGAGGATAAATACTTTGTTGTCTTGACTTTATCTCAGTGATGACATAGACTGGAGATATTAAATCTAGTTCAGGTAATCTTTAGCTATCCTTGTAGTCTTGACTATGCATTCCTTTCTTTGATCTTCTTTCGCTTTTATTTTTTGGTGATCATAATACTTGTCAAAAGTGTAACAACAGCTCAGGGTGGGTCATTGGGTTTGCAAGCCAATTAAAAGTATGCTAAAATTTTATGAAGGCTCAAAGAGACAACTAGGGATTGATATTTAATTGGGTGGATTCTAGTCGTTGGCTTACCAAACAATGCCTAGATAATCTCTCTCTTAAATAAGCAGAGTTCAATTTCACCTTGAAAGTTTGTCAAAGCATGTTCTAAGATGGACTAGGACCTAGACACTCATAATTATGTAGAAGCCCTCTCTAAGTAAGCATACACAACTCAATACTATAGAACAACTCCATCACTTAGTAAAGTCACTCAAATCATTATGCACAAATACACTAATTTATGAACATCAAGCTAAATTAGTCATTGGTTGAGCACCAATATATCAAAAGCCAACAAAATTATAAATTCAATAAAAGTAATTTATTCAAGCAATTTTAATTTGGAAAACATAATTGTTCTAAGAAAACACCAAAGAAAGAAAATGAAACAAAAACCAAAGAAGCCAAGGGAAGTTTGTTGGGTTGGAATCGAAGTTGCTTCATTTATTTAGACATATGAAGGGTAAAGATTTTTTTTTTTCATTATAAAGGATTATTGCTTCATCATCCATAGTTAGTCAAAGCTTTCTTAGTAGCACATCCTCTTTAGCAGTTTCTCCATCCATATCATGATAAGATGACAAGATAAAACTCTACTCCAATCCTCCCTCCATCATTAAGGTTGCAAGCAGTGGCACCCCTCCAAATTTAGGCAGAGGATTATTCTTAGAGTTGGGCTTATCAGGCTCAGGTAGCTTTTTACTATCAATCAAATCTTGGATCTCGTGCCTTAATCAAACACATTTATCTGCCTCGTGCCTTTGCACTTGATAGAATTGGCAGAAGACCTTGGCATAAAAATTTGATGGCAGAGGCTTGTGTAGAGGCCGAGGTGCCAATGGTTGTAGCAAATTCATCTTCATTAGATTCTCTGACATCTTTGACAAAGGTTTTCCCAAGTCTGAAAATTTATGCTTCTTTGCTAGTTAAGTTGTTGTTTTTTTCTCAACACCTCCTCTTTCTCTTTGACTTTGCCCACTAGGGTGGTATCCACCCTTATTGCTCTACTTAGACAGCACATGGTTCGACCGGTCTTGTAGAATAGGGATTGACCCCTCATTTTTCATTTGATCTCTATCAGTGGATTTGTTCCTTGTTAATGTTGCATTTCCCTTCTTTTTTATGTCAATGGGAGATGCTCATTAGCATTGTTAATGATCTCCAGAATTTCAATCAACTAGGTCCTCATAATTTTAGCCAATTGATCTCGTAGTTCAGTCATCCTAGCTTTGACAACTTCATCGACTATGTTCTTTAGCTGGTTTACATCCATCCTCCCAATGAAGCACTTAAATCAAAATCAATATTGTAGGTGGTGTCGTTGTATGCTCTTAAATTGCCGTACTCTAGGTTTGTGAGCTAGAAAGGATCAATGCCATTTAATGCAATGCTTGTATGCATGTATACATGTATGCACAAGTAACAGACAAAGAAAGATAATTAGGACGTTCCTTCCAACCTTATATCTTCCAAACACAAATGGCGAGTCTTCTTTCCTAGGTATATGGTCAACAAAATACCAACATGAGATATCTTATTTTGGCAAAAAAATTTCCTCGAACGATTTAACCAATAGTTATATTTTCAAACTTATCCATGATAATTCTCATTAATTAAGTCTTAATCCATTGGGCCAACAGAAGAATAGCTTTTATGCTATATTGGATTAAAATAAAATTAATAGGTTTATCATAAATAGATTTTTCATTTGGAAAAATAACTAATGATCCATGCCAAAAATAAGCCCATGATTAATGATTCTTGGTATAAACTAAGCCCATAATTGATTTTGGTATTCCATAATTGACCTAAATAATTTGTAAGCTCATTTAAGAAAAGGTTTTAACAGATTTTTAAAAGCCCACTCAAAATGTTTGTTAAAAATGATTTTTGGACTTTGAACTTGGGTCATAAAGAAAAAGATTTTTGACCCATCTTAAAAGGCTTTATGTTGAAAGACAATCTTGAAAATTTTGAAAATTTGAGATTTGGTCTTTCGAACTTAAAGGAAAAAATTATTTTTGAGCTTACAATATAGATAGCTAATATTATAAAAAGAAAAAACCAAATAAGCGATGGTTTAAACCAGATAAATTAATCATAGTCAAACAACAAGCATTTGGGGCAAAAACCTAAAGAAAATAACTAGGCCAATTACATGAGCTTTAGTCTTTGGGTTGAAAGGCTTAGGTTCTCATAGCAAGTATATACCAAATGGTATAAGGCTATGTGTGGTTATGTCATGCTCGGTCTTCATACCTTGAATAAAAGTATGATATCCCTTACAGAACACAACATGGATAACATGGGCGTCCTAACTCACTCACACAATGCAATCTAAATGATGCAATGGATAATATCATAATAAGAAATAATAAAATAATATAAAGACCAATAGAATCAACTTCTCTTATCTCCAGTGGAGTCCCCACTGTGAGTAGATATTTTCGCCCCCACTCCCATGTGGAATGGTTCTTGCGACTTCGGCACTATTAGGCTAGGGCCTTAGAGAACACGGGCCTAAACCCAGAGAAAATGGAGTCATTAGCCGGATGGGCTGGAAAAAAGAAAGGGGTGGATGACTAGATTCCTAAGGAATCTCCAATCCCCTATTGGGTTTGGAAAGTTGAATACGGGTGGGAAAGATGAGAATGACCCATCACCTCCACAACGCCCAGTTCATTGAAACTGGTCTCCTTTTTAGGTCTTAATATTATAAAATTTTTTAATTATAATGATATTATCAATACTATATGTAATCATAAGAATAAATAATCACTTTATTAAAAATCACAACGAGTTCAAACAAAATAAATGAATAGGCACTCATCCATGAATGAAAATATGCATTTACAATTATCCAATGTCCAAAAGAAAACAAATACAATAAGATATCCACCAATTGGTAGAAATGTATCCCTTATATTAATCCAAAACTTAAATAAATTATATTACATAAGATCTAACAAATGAGATACCTATAACATGGAAACATTCCTCTTACAATGTCTTAAAACTAAAAATAAATTAATGAATTAATATTCAAGCATTCATTATAAAATGAAATAAAAATAAATCATCTATCAACATGTACAATATTAAGGAATCATCCATTCAACACATATAATAAGCATGCATCCAAACTTAAATAAAACAATAGATATATAAATATAGGGTTTACACTTTAATTAGAGTTTCTACAATAAAATTTGGATTTTGAGGATTTAGGTTTAAAAACTAAAATTTTAGGGTTTAGATTTGAAAAATAGGGTTTTGATTTGAAAAACTAACATTATTTTTGGAAAGGATTAAGCTACTGTGTAATTTAAAAATAGAATTTGGTTATTGGGAAAATTAAGCAAAGGATAAATTAGGATCTAAGGTTTGGATATTAAAGTTATAGATATTAGGGTTTTATAGTTTTGGGGTTTAAATGAATTAGGGTTTAGGAAATATATTTGCTACTGATAAGAAGCTCTCAACTTATTTTTACAATTGAATTTTTTGATAAATATTTATATGGAATGGAGCTACTAGATATTTTCAAATTAAATGATCATACATTGACAAACATCAATTGAACACATCTATGGTACTAGAACTAACAGGTTGTCGGGATTATTTTGTATGAATCACAAACATCACCTTCTTATGCTAAGTTTAAATGGATTTAATTTAGAAGACATATCTTCGTTGTTGATTCCACCAATAATTAAAGGTTGATCCAAAACTTTTGCTTGCACCTGACCTTGCTTTGTTGGTTGAATGAAATCAAGACAGTAGTAAGTCACTATCTTGATAAAATTATTTGTGTTTTATCCTCTTTCTTTGGCTGCTAGGGTTTTTATTTTTGTTGCTAATATATGTTCCTCCCATTCCAAAAACAGTCTAGAAGTCCCAGCGTCCAAAATTCCAAAAGTCCCTTCTTTCATCTTTTAAGTTTGTATTTATAGGCAATTAATTAAATAAAAACCAAGTCATTATTAGTTAAGGAAATATTTAAAAAGTTCCTAATTAAACTAGGTTTAGGCAAAATTGGAGAGGCTGGCACCCGAGGGCTGCGAGCACGGGCATGCGAGAGCTGCGGGTGAATTGGCAAGGCCAATTTGCCCAGCCCGAATCCTGTACCTCACCATTCGTCCATTTTTTATTATTTTATTTTTATTAATATTATAAAAATAAATATTATATTAAAATAAATATTTATAATTTCTTTTTTTATTCTTTTATATATATTATATTATTAAAAAATAATAAGTATTATATTATTAAAATTATTTTGGACTATTTTAAATGTTCAGACTTGACTTAATCGCCTTTTAATTAGTGTCAAATTGGACATGATAAAAAAATAAGGGTCTATGAAATGCTTTTAAATGTGGTGGTGTTGGGCATTATAGGAGGGATTATCCTAACCAAAGGACCATGTATTTGGTTGATGGAGTTTACTACTCTACTAGTGATGAGGAGGTTAGTAAAGAGAAAACACCTATTAAAGAGGAGGGTAGTGATGATGAAAAAGATTCCTTGGCAGTTGCTGAAAGTGGTAGAGCTTTAGTGATTAGGAGAACTTTAAGTATGCAAGTTCAACTCGATGAGTGTGACCAAAGAGAAAATCCTTTTCACACTAGATGCCTAGTTCAAGAAATGGTGTGTGATGTTATAATTGATGGAGGGAGTGTCACCAATGTCACTATCACTAACCTTGTAGAGAAGTTAGGATTGCCAACCCTTAAGAACCTACAACCTTATAATTGAAGTGGTTGAATGATTGTAGGGAAATTAGGGTCATTAAGCAAGTCCTAGTTGCTTTTAAGATTAGTAAATACAAGGATGAGTTGTTATTTGATGTTATACCTATGCAAGCGGGTCACCTTTTATAGGGAAGACCATGACAATGTGATCATAAAGTGATGCATAATGGGTACACAAATTACTATATTTAAAGAGAATGATGGGAAAAAAGATTACTCTTATACCCTCTAACAAAAAAAAAGTCTATGAGGATGAATTAAAAAGATTTCAAAGTGAGAGAGACAATAAAAATGAGGGAAAAAAGAGTAAGTGGAGAGGAGAGAAAAATAAAGAGTCCTCACAAAAGAATAAAAAGAGTGGTAAAATTAGTGAGGAAAAAAGGAAAAAGAAAGAGAAAGTAGAAAGCTCTAAAGAAAACAAAAAAAAAAGAATAAAAATAAAGAACTAGTTGTGAGTGAGAAAAGAAAGAGTTTTTATGCTAAAAAGAGTAATATAAGAGAGGATTTATATTCTCACCAAAGAATACTTGTATCATTGTACAAGAAAGTTTATTTTGGTTGACATTGACAAATCTTTGTCTAGTATTTTTTGTTTCTCTTTTGTAGGCATTTAAAGGTATAATTGGTGGAATATTCATTTGTGCAGTTGTAATAACCAATGAAAATGAGTTGAGCTCATTAGCAATATGCAATTGAACTCTTATGCTACTTTTGGAGGTAGAAGAAAATGTTGAACCTACACTTGCTACATCACCTAAAGTTCGCATGAAAGTTATGGTAGCAGAAAATGATGTGAATCAAAGAAAGAAGCTAAAGATTTGTGTCCATTTCAAGTGTGCAAAATTAAAGATGTCTTGAATTTTATTTTTGATGTTTTTTATAATAATGATGCTAATTTCTTACTGACATCTTCTTTAACAAATTTTGTGTTTCCCCATGACTTCTTTGTTAATGTTTTTGCAAAATTTCAAACTATTCATAAGAAATTTTGGATTTTTTAGATTCCTAATGTTAGTCGAGAACAAAGACAACAACATTGTGTAAAATTGACATTCTTTCTTCAACATTTAGAGGCTCGAGGATGAGTGTACCTCAACAAGGAAGTAACAGACTTAACCTTTGGTGTTTTCTACTTCTATGCTACCATGGAGCATGATTCGAAGATGAATTATCTTAAAGAAAGGGGGGGGGGGGGGGGGGGGGTATGTTGTGATATGGAGTTCGAACTCAAACTACTATGTTGTGTTAATAAGAAAGCCAATATCTTGAAGAATAATGCCTTGCAACATTTTCTATGTTTGAAGATTTTTTTGATTCAAGCAATAAGAAAGGGGGCAAGTTATAATTAAAAAGTGTATCAAGAAGGATTCCAACCACAATCAAATGGATTCCAATAGCCAAGTCAATTTTCTACAATATCTTAAAGACTATTCCAATACAAGAAGACCATTTGGATTACCTTTGTTATCATTTGCATTTTGGGATTGTATCTTGCATTTGCTATTTTAATAGTGTGCTGGAAATTATGTTGGAACTTGGATAATTGTCTCTTGTAATTGGGCCTTTGATGTCTAATAGTGCAAAGTGTGTTTAGAATAACTTATTAGAATTTAATGATGGTTCTAAGCTTGTTTCCAAACACTTAAATTAGGACATCCAACACTTGTGTCATATTTAAATAATCTTACGAACATTGTAAAGGTGGAATGTTGAATTTGATTGAATTTCAGAACTTCTTGTACTTGAGAAGGTATCTTTTCTTACTTTTGATTCTTATTGAATCAAACTCCTCACAAAAAGTTAATAACTTGAGTGAAGTAATACTAAAATTCTTTTCCACACTTGGTGGAATTGGGTTGAGGTTCTTAGAAGAACTTGATTTAGCTTTCCAAGGGAGTTTATCCAAGCACAAATGTGTAGGGTCTCAAGTCTTTACTTGTGGGTTCACATCAAACTATGACCTATATTTCCAACTCATTATATAAACTACATTTGATAAATATATTAATGTTACCAAAATATTAAACAAAATTAAGAATTAAATTGGAAATGTATTCATTTATATGACAAGAGATAGAAAAAGTAGGGCCAAGCATTGTCTGAGTCATTTAAAGATTAAGAAATCTTCAGGGTTAAGGAAACCAAAGACCTCAGAGTGAGGTAGGGTCTTTATCAGTGAAGAGAGGCCGAGGGGGATATTTTCAGAGGTTCAGTAGGAGCCAGGGGCATTTTGGCAGGTCAGTACAGCAGCAGAGACAGAGACAGAGACCTGCAGTTTCAGTGGCTAGTGCTCCGACCCCAGTGGCTCAGAGGTCTACTCCACCTACTTTTGTTCATTGTGGTAAAGCACACAGAGGTGTCTGCTGATGGAGAGGTGCTTTGGGAGTGTATTTAGATGTGGGCCATCAGACCATTTTATCAAAAATTATCCAGAGCCACCAGAGGATAGACAGGCAGATACTACAGCTTCTCGACCCAGTGTCAGAAGGGGTCGTGGTGGCAGAGGTTTTGGTCGAGGTGATCAATTTGGGACTATTCAGAGAGGAGGTTCTATAGTTGGAGGTAGTAGACCAGATGAGGCAGGGCCATCACAACGGGTTTATGTCATGCAGAGGCATCCGGTTGCTTCAGCTGTTATTGCTGGTACTTTTACTTTATTTGGTACTTCAGTTCTTACATTATTAGACCATAGGTCGACTCATTCTTACATCAGTGCATCCATCTTGCCTGTGAGTGATTTGCATTCTGAGTCCTTAGGATTTGATTTTTTGGTCACAAATCCTTTAGGGCATAGTGTTGTGGTGAGAAGGGTGCACCAAGATAGTCCAGTTGTTGTTCAAGATGAGGAGTTTCTCGGTGACCTGTTTGAGATGCCTTTCAGGGAGTATAATATGATTTTAGGCATGGATTGGTTATCCAAACATGGGGGTATGGTAGACTTTGAAAAGAAATATGTTACTTTGAGAACACATGATGGTAGGGATGTGATGGTATCTAGTGAGCAGAGGTATCTTTCATCCATGTTTATTTCAGCTGGAAGGATGATTCCGAAGGGATGTGAGGTTTATCTTTCTCATGTTGTAGATACTAGAGTAGTGGGGTCCCAACTTGACAGTATACCCACAGTTGTCAAGTTTCTAGATGTTTTCCTTGATGAGTTGCCAAGGGTACCTCTTGAGAGAGAAGTGGAGTTTGGTATTGATTTGTTGTCTGGTACCACTACTATCTCTATTACCCCTTATCGGATCACACCTGCTGAGTTGAGAGAGTTGAAGGTGCAGTTGTAGGAGTTATTAGATAGTCCGCCCTAACGTATCCCCATGGGGAGCACCTGTGTTGTTTATGAAGATGAATGATGGCACCTTGAGATTGTGTATTGATTATATACAATTGAATAAGGTGACCATTAAGAACAAGTATCCTTTTCCTCGTATAGATGATCTCTTTGATCAGTTGAAGGCAGTAGCAGCATTCTCTAAGATTGATATGAGATCAGGGTACCATCAGTTGAGAGTTGGAGATGTGGATGTACCCAAGACATCTTTTCGCACAAGATATGGGCATTATGAGTTTCTGGTGATACCCTTTGGATTGACGAATGCACCAGCAACTTTTATGGATTTGATTAACAGGGTGTTCAGACCATATTTAGATCAGTTTGTGGTGGTCTTCATTGATGACATTTTGGTGTATTTGCATAATAAGGAGGATCATGATAGGCATTTGTGGATTATATTACAGACTTTGAGAGAGAAGCAGTTGTATGCTAAGTTGTCTAAGTGTGAGTTATGGCTTGATCAGGTAACTTTTCTTAGTCATGTGGTTTCAGCAAAGGGTATTAGAGTTGATCCGAGTAAGGTTGAAGCTATCTTGAATTGGAGTCCACCGAAGACAGTGATAGAGGTTAGAAGTTTTCTGGGATTGGCAGGCTATTATCATCGGTATGTGAAGGGTTTTTCTATGATAACTACACCACTCACTAGATTACTTCGGAAAGGGGTTAGATTTGTGTGGACAGATCGATGTCAAGTGAGTTTTGCCACAATGCGTATAGCCTTTCTCACAATCACTTTGAGTTTTCAAATGGTTATTTCGATTTTGTTTCGCAGCAGTTTTAGTTGCCATGGCCATACTGGAATCCACATTATTATTTACCATGGTATTTATTTGTTGTTCTTCACTATGAACCATAGCAAATGAAGATTCAAGATTGGAAAAAGGATTTGTACAAAGAATATCACTTCGCACATGATCATAGATGTCATATAGGCTAGCCAAGAAAATATAGACACATCCTTCTTCAATTTCCTTTTGTCAAGCAAGTACAACATTAGCTTATGTGAATAAGTTTGGCTTCTGATAATCTAATTCTTGCCATATTTTGGGTAGATTAGCAAAATATGTAGAAACTGATTTACCCTCTTTTTTCATATGCATAGCTTGGCAAGAGAGATCATAAATAATTGGTCTATCAAGTCCGTCATAATAGGTTTGAGACACTGTGTCCTAAATCTGTTTCGCTGTAGGAAGTCAAACAAATAAACTCATCACATCGGGTTCCATGGCACCAACAAGCCAACCTTTAACAATAGCATTCTCCATACTCCATTTTTCATAAGAGGCATCATCAATAAAGGGTTCTTCGATTTTTCCTGTTAGTTATCCTAATTTACCGCGACTTGCGACAAAAGCCTCAACAATCGGTACCATTGAGTTTCACTCTATAAGGACTCGACATAAGTTCATGTGCAAGGTTTGGGTTTGGGTTTTTCAATGTGTCACTCATTTTCGTGGAAGGAAAACATAAAAAGAAGATTAAAGAACCACTCTGATACCCACTTAAAATGGGTAGAAAATAATATCTTATTACAGACCTCTTAAAGTTATTTATAAGATTGCAAGCAATAAAGATATTTAAAATCCCTAATTTACTTCCAATTCCCTAATTTTTAGCTAATTATTTGCTGATTTGATTCTTATATTTACAACTAACAATTTATAAGATTATAGCTAACTTCATATGTCACTCCAACATAACATAAACCAATATATATCTACATATACCTATATATATTGTTATTCTTTAGTTAATGTATATATAATATGTATCAATATATACCTACATATAATCACATATATTCATATATATGTAACTATAATGTTATTCTTTTGCAAATATATACCCACATATATTGTTATTCTTTAGTTATTTATATGTAACATATACACACGTGTACGTTGACATAATATGTTAAAATTAAGACAAAGCTAAAAAAATTGAAAAACAAGTATTGTATTGAACATGTAGAGTGTAAATAATAGAAGAATAAAAAAAAAATCTTCAATCCATATTTTTTATTATTTTTAAGATTTTAAAAGAGGCTTCTTAATGCTATAGAGTTATCGTGCCAAGTAAGCTATCTTTCATGCATGTTGTAATCTCTACTTATATACTGATGTCCAAGAATGGGGTTTGATTTGTTGCATCATTTATTTTATCTATAAAAGTGGGTTTTGAAATTTGAAAATTTGCAAGATTTTGCTTACAGTATGTTGAAATGGTGAACAAGCCTGATGGGGAGGAGGAATGGGAGCCTAGATTTGCTAGACATCAAAGCTTGCAAGAATGAGAAGAATCATTTTTGGTTCATGATCAAAAAATAAATTGTGGCTTAGTCAAAGGTCCTGAGGGATCCCCAAGTACAAGATTTGATTTGGCGAAGGATGATGCAAATTATATCAATTGATGCCACATTGTACTAATCTCTTATATCTTTGGAAATTCATATCGCTTGAGGTCACTTATTGGTAAAATGGTATGCATACTAATTTATTAGAAAAATTAAAGTATATAGAAAGTTTTGGCATATTCTTCGCAATAAGATTAGTTGTTACCACATCAATTGCATTACTAGATGTTGAAGGCCTATCGAGATGCAGAAGTTGATATCATCGATCGATTGCCTAACCGTTTGGACTGGTACTCTCCGGCGTTGCACTTGATTATCTCGAAACAAAAAGGTGTGATTTTTCTTTAAGCTTATTATTCTTATTCTTATTCTTATGAATTGGAATAAAGTAGTTCTCTTATTTGAGCTTAGTTTAACATAAAACTTACAACATATTATGATAAACCAATTTTCAAGGGATGGATTGATGGAATGATGGCCACCATAGTGTAAGAAAAAGAAAATTGAAGAAAAAGCATAAGAGGAAGAAGAAGAAAGAAAGAAGAAGGCAAACCTAGATACCATAAATTTGAAAAAAAAAACTTGCAATATACATAAAATTGAAAATTGAAAAGGTTGAAAGTGAAAAGAAAATAATATGCAGTAAAATTGAAAATAAAAGATAAAATATGATAAATGGTGTAATTTTCTCTTTAAAAAATGGACCTTACAACCAAATCTCATTCGTTTGGGCCCAAAACTAAGCTTATATTCTTTCCAATTTGGTAAAAAAATGATTTGATGCATATGAATCCCTAAACTTTTATTTAATGACAATAAGGTAAAATTTTGAAAATTTTTCAGTAATAAATCATCGGAATGATGTAAATTTTAGTCCTAATTAAAATGACATATCAATATTGGGTACCACTTACTCAAACTAAATAGGTAAAGAAATTCTAGAGCTTAATTCCCAAATAGGCTAGATCTTGGGGTCCTTGTTCAAGTCTCCATTTTAGACTAATGATGATGAGGCTAGCACAAATCAACGAAGAAAAGATGTTAGCCGGTCCATTTGCGAGCAAAAATTAACTAGTCTATTGATGTTAGGTCATATATTAGCTCTATGGTACTTGAGGGGCTGTATTGGGAAATATATCTCACGTTAAATGTTAAATGTATCCTACATCTAAAGATTAAAAGAAATATAATGAGCATATAAATAAAAAGGTAACTCAACCAAAATAAAATAGATTATTTTGTATTGTAAAAACCGACTTGTCATAATCTCAATCTACCTTATTTTTATCTAAATATATAAATGAGCCAATGTACATATATTAGCTTAATTTTCTCTGGACTAAAATTTTGGTGTTGTGTGACATTTAATGTTTACTTTTAATTAATTAATTAGTTAATTAATTATATTATATTATTCATTTGATTATTGTAATAGAGTTTTGATAAAGATGCAAATGGAAGAATCACAAAAGAGGAAGTCAGAGAGGTATACTAATTTAATTTTAAGCCATAAGGTGCAAAAAACTCAGAAGTTGACTCTTATGCTTTTTATAGTTCTTCATACAATTCATTAAATTTTAGTAGATAAAATTATGTGCTTCATATTAGAAGAAGATTTTGAGCTAATTAACATAGATTTTTTATATTTACGTTTAGTGCTTCTGCAAATAAACTCTCAAATATCCAAAAACAAGCAGAGGAATATTCAGCCTTGATTATAAAATTATCAAGTTAAATAAATGAAAAAATTAGTCTTTATATACTCATTCTTGTTTGTGAAAATTATGATTACATGCAATTGATTATTTGTGATTATTGTTTTAAAAATAGATAAGAGAACTTGGAGAGAAAGCCAAAAACCTAAGCAAAGGGTATAAAGTTAGTGGAGGGAGTAACTGTGATTATTGATGGGAAGGAACCGAGATAAGTTCTTCTCTACTTTAATGAATTTATGAGAAGTGACTAAGTAAAATTCAGCAAACAACCATAGTACAATCTATCCCAAATGCACAAAATCATTCACACATAGACATAACGATTTTTTAACATGGAAAACTCCTTCAATATGAGGGATAAAAATCACAGGACCTCTCTTGATCCAAGTAAAAAAGCTCCACTATCAAAATTAATGTTTACAATAACTACAAGCTACTACAACAACCCTCAAGTGAAGTATCAATACCGAATCAACCAAATAAAAAGAAATAAATAAGAGAATGGAGAAAAATCACCCAAAATAGCTACTGCTCGTGCCAATGGATGAGCTCTGGATGTTCAAATCCGATCTCTATCATCCAAATTGAATAACAATATATTCTAAATTTGCTCACCAAATTTCAGCCAAATTTGACCACAAATGACCGTTCGATTGTCGAAGAAAGGCAAACTAGTTGCTGCTGCAGAAATGTATATAAATAGTAAAATTCGAGATACAATGCTGGAAATCTAGCCGTCCAAAATGAATCTTCACCGTTCAGAATGAAGAATAATGACTCGTCTAACTGCTATCCAAATTTCAGCCTGATCGGAGAACGGATGATAATTCAATAACCAAAAAACAAAGACTGGTCTGGTTGACTCCTTTTGCAGAAAAATAAAACTCTCTTTCTTTTCTCTCCCTTTTCTCTCTTTCCTTTGGTGGCTGACACAAAATAATTCTCTCACACTCCACTTAGGGTTATATTAGTATTTATATATATGCTAAAACATTAGTAGCCTAATGGGCTAAAGAAAATGGGCTCAAACATAAGTTTTTCACATAGGAGGGAACCCAAAAACCCAACAATTCTCTCCCTTCCCGACTATGCGAAGGAGTTTGCCAAACCGGCAACCCTACAACAAACCTCAAGCTTCCTTCTTAGTAAACCCTTTGTGCATATATCAGAACCATTATCATCAGTATATATATTCTCAAGTTCAAGCTACTTAGAATCCAAAACATCATGAATCCAATGATACCTCATATCTATGTGTTTGGATCTACCATGAAAACTAGGATTCTTACTAAGATGAATAGCACTCTGAATGTCACAAAATAAGATATATCTCTTCTGTGTAAAACCAAGCTCATTCATAAACTTCTTCATCCAAAGTAATTCTTTACATACTTCAGTTGTTGTAATGAACTCAACTTCTGTAATAGACAATGCAATGCATTTCTGCAACCTAGATTGTCATGCCACAGCTCCCCCTACAAAAGTGATTAGATACCCAGAAGTAGACTTTCTTGAATCCATATCCCCTGCCAAATCAGAATCTGTATAACAACTGATAATAGGCTTCTCAGTCCCAAAACACAACTTCAAACTAGCAGTGCTATAGAGATATCTTAAAATCCACTTCACAGCATCTCAATGCTCTTTTCCTGGATTAGACAAAAATCTACTAACAGTAGCAACTGCATGAGCTATGTCTGGCCTAGTGCAAACCATAACATACATCAAGCTACCTACTATAAATGCATAAGGAACTTTCTGCATATATTCTTTCTCTTGCTTATTAGAAGGAGACTATTTGACACTCAATTTGAAAGACATAGCAAGAGGTGTACTTATAAGTTTAGCATTAGCCATATTAAATCGCTGTAGTACTTTTTCAATATATTTTTCTTGAGATAACCATAAATTCTTGCATTTCCTATCACGAATGATCCTCAATCCAAAAATCTGCTTTGCTGGCCCTACGTCCTTTATTGGAAAAGACTTGCCCAACTCTTTCTTCAAGCTATCAATTCTAGAAGAACTAGAAGCCATAATGAGCATATCATCAACATATAGCAAGAGGATGATAAATCACTATCAGAAAATCTTTGTACAAAAACACAATGATCAAAAGTAGTCTACTTGTAGCCTTGTTGAACCATAACTTACTCAAACTTCTTATACCATTGCCTAGGTGCTTGTTTCAGCCCATACAAACTCTTTCTCAGTTTATAAGCATAATTTTCTTTTCCTTTCACCATAAAACCTTTAGGTTGTTCCATGTAGATTTCCTCCTCTAAGTCACCATGAAAGAAGGCTATTTTAATATCCATTTGCTCAACCTCTAAATCAAGAGTAGCAACTAATCCCAAAATAACATGAATTGATGACATCTTGACCACTGGTGAGAAAATTTTCTCAAAGTCAACTCCTTTTCTTTGACTGAAGCCCTTAACAACTAATCTGGCTTTGTATCATGGAGATGAGGAATTCTCTTCTTGCTTGACATTATAGATCCACCTATTCTTCAAGGCTTTTCTATCTTTAGGAAGCTTCGCCAATTCAAAGGTGTGATTATCAGCTAAAGACTGCATTTCATCTTTCATAGCTGCAATCCATTTTGCATTTTGCTCACTCTCAATGGCTTCTTCATAGCATTTAGGTTCTTCATTATATGTTAAGAGTATGTACTCATTAGGTGAATACCTAGTAGAATGTGCTTGATCTCTGGTAGACCTCCTAAGTGGAACTTCAGGTTCCTCAACATATGTCTCTTGTTGATCATCAACTGCTTCATATTCAGGAGCACCAACCTCATCTGCATTTTGATTATCATTTTTCACATCACCATGATTCTGAACCTCAACTGCATCAGGCGTATGAGTTGTAGGAGATAAGTCTAAGTCAATCAAACTACCAGTATGAGGCTTCAATTTCTCTACCTTGTTAATATCTTTAATAGTCAGATCTTCTAAAAATACTACATTATGAATTCTGACAAGTTTCTTTTGAATTAGATCATAGCATTTGTAACCAAACTCATCTTGCCCATAGCCAATGAAGATACAATATCTAGTCTTGGCATCTAACTTAGACCTCTCATCTTTGGGAGCATGCACAAAGCATTTGCAACCAAATGCTCATAGGTGATCATAAGAAACATTCCTACCATACCAGAACCTATTTGGAACATAATTTTCCAATGCAATAGTTGGAGTTAGATTGATCACATATGCAACAGTGTATAAAGCTTCACCCCAAAAAATGTTAGCCAATTTGGCCTCTAAAAGCACACATCTGACTCTCTCCATCAATGTTCTATTCATCTTTTCTACCAAACCATTTAGCTGAGGAGTCTTAGCAGATGTCTTCTGATGTCTAATACCATGTTCTCTGCAATATGCATCAAAAGGCCCACAATACTCACCACCATTATCAGTGTGAATATATTTCAACTTCTTTCCAGTTTCTCTCTTAGCAGAAACTTAAAATTCTTTAAATGCACAAAGAACTTGATCTTTTGACTTTAATGTACGAACCCAAAGTCTTCTTGAATGATCATCAATAAAGGTCACAAAGTAAAGTGCACCACCAAATGACTTTTCCTTCAAAGAACCACATATATCTGAATATACCAGCTCAAGCAAATCACTTTTCCTGGAAGGAGAATGATGTTTGAAAGAAACCCTCTTTTGTTTCCTAGCCAAGCAATGAACACACCTGTCTAACCTTATGTCTTTCAATCCTGAAAGTAAATTCTTTTTAGCTAGACAAATGAGTCCCTTCTCACTAATATGACTCAGCCTCTTGTGCCATAATTTTGAAGAGCTATCACCTTCAACTGCATTAATAAGATCTGTAGAGATTGAAGCTTGCAACCAATATAAGCTTGAAGCCTTCTTTCCTTTACCCACAACTAAAGAACATTTGCTGATTTTACATTTTCCATCATCAAAAGTGCTACAATAACCATCATCATTAAGCTTACTAGTGGAGATCAAATGCAACCTAATGTCTAGGGCATGTCTAACATTCTTCAGCTCTAATTTTGATCCATTTTGGGTCTCTAAACAAACAGTTCTAATGCCTATCACCTTTGACACTCCACCATTACCCATCTTTAAAACTCCAAAATCACCCAGAGTATAAGATGTGAAGAACTCATTCCTTGATGTAAAATGAAAGCATGCACCACTATCAAGAACTCAAGTAGTGTCATCATAGGCTACATTGATCATATTCTCTTGATAAACTATAGCCAAATCATCATCTGAAGTAGTAGTGGCAACACGATCAGCATTATTATCATTGCCTCTCCTTTCTTGCTTTCCTTTGTCTGCCTTATTCTGTTTCTTCCACTTGAAATAATATTTCTTGATATGCCTTGGTTTACCACAGTAATGATATTTAAGGTTCTTATAACTTGATTTTGATTTACTCCTACTTTTGCCTCTATTCTGATATTGACTCCTACTTTTACTTCTCCCCCATTTTTAGTAACCAAGATTTCTAACTGTGAACTAGATGCCTCCTAATTTCTTCTTCTCATCTCTTCATTTAAAACACCAGTCTTTGCATATGACATGGTTACACCACTTTTAGGAGCAGAATTAGTTAAAGATTCATGAAAGTTTTTCCATGAGTCAAAAAGTGTATTCAACAACCAAAGTCCAATAACCTCTTCATCAAATTTGGCACTCATGCCAGATAATTGATCAAAGATACCTTGAAATTCATTCACATGATCAATTATATAGCTGTCTTCTCTATATTGCAAGAGTATAGCTTGTTTAAGCAAAAATAACTTATTGTTACTAGTCTTTGAAGCATACAAATTTTCAAGCTTTTTCCATAAGGTTTTGGAATTTGTTTCATTAGCAATATGATTCAACACATTATCTTCTACCCATTGCCTAATAAAACCACATACTTGTAAATGCTTAAATTCCCAATCTTCATTGGATTTAGACTCAGGTTTTTGAGAAGCAAATACAGAAAAATGCAATCTTTTCACAACAAGAAGGTCCTTCAATTTTCCTTTCCATTTCTAATAATTTGTGTCATCTAAACAAACCATTTTACTCACATTCACCTCCATCATTCAACAACAACAACAACAAAGCCTTAATCCCAAGTCAATTGGGGTTGGCTATATGGATTCTTCTTTTCCACTCAATACGATTTAAGGTTATCTCTTATGATAGATGTAACATCATAAGATCATTTTGGACCACCTTTGACCAAGTTAATTTAGGCCTACCTCTGCCTCTCTTAACTATATCTACTCTGACTTGTTCGGTTTTTCTAACCGGCGCATCACTAGGTCTTTGTTTCATATGGTCAAACCATCTCAATCTATGCTCCCTTATCTTATCCTCAATAGGTGCTACCCCCACTTTTTCTCTAATGCACTCATCACGGATTCTATCCATCCTAGTATGACCACACATCCATCTTATCTTTCTTATTTTTGTAACATGCATTTTACTCATATGTTGTCCTTTTATTGCCCAACACTCACTACCATACATCATCGCAGGCCGTATTATAGTGCGGTAAAATTTTTCTTTTAATTTAATTGGCATCTTTTGATTACATCGAACTCCTATAGCACCCCTCCACTTCATCCAACCAGCTTTAATCCTATGATTTACATCTTTTTCACAACCCCTATCTTCTTGAAGAATAGAGCCAAGGTATCTAAAATAAGTACTATGAGGTACTGATATTCCATCTAAAATAATTTTGCCTCTTTCTCTATTCTTGCTATTAAATCTACAATGTATATACTCAGTCTTAGTCCTACTTAGCTTAAAACCCTTAGATTCCAAAATGCTTCTCCATAACTCCAACTTTTGACTTACTTATGCTTGAGTCTCATCTATTAATACAATATCATCTGCAAACATCATACACCAAGGGGTGTCATCCTATATATGTCTTGTTAGCTTATGCATGACTAAGGCGAAAAGATAAGGGCTCAAAGCTAAACCTTAGTGTAATCCAATAGAAATGAAAAAATACTTAGTATCCCCTCCCACAATGCGGACACTGATGATAGCTCCCTCATACATATCCTTCGAGACTTAGATATATCGTATAGAGAAAGAAGCAGAGGTAAGTTCACCTCCATCATTCAAACAAGCAAAAAACACAATCAACCAATGAACTAGCTCTGATATCAATTTGATGGGAATGAACCGAGATAAGTTCTTTCCTACTTGAATGAATCTATGAGGAGTGACTAAGTAAAATTCAGCAAACAATCATTCCATAATTTGTCCTCAAATGCACAAAATCATTCACACATAGACATAATGATTTTTTTTAATGCGGAAAACTTCTTCAATGTGAAGGATAAAAACCACGGGACCTCTCTTGGTCCAAGTAAAAGAGCTCTACTATCAAAATTAATGTTTACAACAACTACAAGCTACTACAACAAACCTCAATTGAAATATCAACACCAAATCAACCAAATAACAAGAAATAAACAAGAAAGTGGAGAAAAATCACCCAAAATAGCAACTATTCATGCCAATGGATAAGCTCCAGTTGTTCAAATCCAATCTCCACTGTCCAGATTGAAGAAAAAAATATTCTAAATGTACTCACCAAATTTCAGCCAAATCTGATCACATATAACCATTCGATTGTTGGAGAAAAGCAAACTGGTCGCTGCTGCAAAAATGTACGTGAACAGTAAAATTCGAGCTACAAATGCTGAAAATTTAGCATCCAAACCTGATCTCCACCATTCAGAATAAATAACAATGAGTCCTCTAACTTCTAACCAAATTTCAGCCTAATCGGAGTATGGTTGATCATTCGATAGCCGGAAAATCTAGACTGGTCTAGTTGACTCCTTTTGCAGAAAAATAAAACTTTCTTTCTTTTCTCTCCCTTTTCTCTCTTTCTTTTGGTGGCTAACACAAAATAATTCTCTCACACTCCAGTTAGGGTTATATTAGTATGTATATATATGTTAAAACATTAATAGCCTAATGGGCTAAAGAAAATAGGCTCAAACATGAATTTTTCATATAAGAGGGAACCCAAAAACCCAACAATTATAATGATAGTTTTGATGGCAATCACATCAATGGCAATCAAAATTACAAATGTAAATAATAAATAATAACACATATAAAGATTTGTGAGAATCTATAAGATCATCAATCGGATTTTGATAAAATCAATTATTCCAATCATAAAGTTACAACAATTTTACACCATCTGATCATCAATCAGATTGTAAAAAACTAACTAATTAAATAGTTTACTTAGCTCTCAAGTTTCTTTAATCCATCTCTTTTCTGGAATTGGAATTCTCTATTTTCTCAGTTCCACTATCTATTCTTTTTTTCTTTGTTCTCAAATTTTGCAATTTTCTTTGTACTTTATTTTAGTTTTTTACTCCGTTTCACAATCAAAGAAGAAGAAGAACAAGAACAAGAACAAGAACAAGAACAAGAACAAGAACAAGAACAAAAAATGGGAGTTATGGAAGGTCTTGGAGGCTTGAAGCTCTTAGCAAAAGTCACATCATAAGTTGCTGTTAATGATACTTTCTTGAATAATTCTGATACTTTTGTCGATATTTTATGGATAAATACCAAAGAAGAAATGATCATGCATCAGAGACAACATAGTATCACTGGTTCAAAGATTTTGCAAGAAGAGTAGCCCTGGAAATTATCGTTAATTTGAATGCAAGCAAGAAGAATCCAAGTTGAAGAAGTGAAAATTGGAAAAGGTTTGAGAGGGTTTCAAGATTCAAACATGATTAAAAAAGATAAACCAATTTGGTCATTACAAGTCAAATCCCCACTATGTTTCAAGTTTGTTAAGGTTGTGCAAGGTTACTGAGATAAATCGATGACAATTTGAATTTAAACCATGGTTTTAAATCACGGAATCACTCACATAATCAGAATCGGTCATAATGAAATAGAATCGGGCTGAATCGATATGAAACAGCTTGGATCGGCTACTGCTCCCATGAATGCAATTGAAATTGCAGAATCAAACGAATCGAGTTACAAATCAGTGATACGGAATGAATCAGACAGTAATAAAATAAAAAATAATTATTTCTTACAATATATAAATTAATAATACATGTTAAAATTGATTCATAATAATAATAAAGATTGAATTATTATTAAAAATTATTTAAAAATAACAATATAAAAATAATTAAACACATGTTATGATTTTCTAAGTAATAACATTACTAAATTAGAAATAACAACAACAACAACAATAACAATAATATTAATAATTGTTCACTCGATGATTAAAAATAAAGAAAAACTAATCCAATTCAAAAATATGTACTATATAATAATTATTATTATCCACATAAAATTAAATTAAACAAACTAATTTACCACCAAAAGAATGTCGAGGAGGATCTTGATTATTTTATTTATCTTCATCATAATTTTGATTTTGGTTATTCTACCTTAAATGATATGAGTTTGGTTGTTGAAAAGCATAAGAGAACACATCAAAATAATTTGTTGAATTTGAAGTTGCATTATCTTGTGGGTCTGAAACATTTTGAGTTTCAACAAAATTGTCAATTGGATAGTTAGAGTGAAATGTGCTACTTTCAGAAGAGAATTCCTGTAAAATCTCCATTCCATCCTTGAGGGAGCTGATTCCAGTAATCACTTGACTAGTTATAATATGATGACAGATTATATGAGCCTAAAATAGATTCTATTTGATTGAAAGTAGCATCGTATGTTGAGCTACCATAACCTGTCTCCCCATACTTCAGCATAGAGGTATGTTTCAGTCCACTGGATTCATTATCATAGAGTTGATATTTTTTAAATCCGGCTAGAGGAGAAATTGGGTTAGGGGAATGAGAATGAACTACTATGTTTGTCATATTTATCACCATTTCTGGATCGATAATCTTCATATAATTTTCTTAATCCACTATAGCTATGATAAGCAGTTCCACCTAAATTACCACCTTGATCAACACTATCACTATCACTGCCATTGTCATTGTCATTGTCTTCATCACTGTCATTGTCTTCCTCTTCCTTATTCTCATTGTCTTCCTCTTCCTCCTTGTCATTGTTTTCCTCTTCCTTACTGTCATTATCTTCTTCTTCGTATCTGCCAATATTACTGTTGTTGCTTCTTTTTTTATAATGGCATTCATCAGTCTTATAGTTAAAAGGGGGTGAAACCCTACCCGATACCTTGGCAGAAGTAAGATTGACTTCTTGTCCCTCATCATCTTCATCATTAAGCCAATCAAGATCATCATCATCAAAAACTAGAGCTTCTATTTTCTTCAACCATGGAGACAATGAATAATTACTAGAATAAAGTAAGTGTGGTTGGATTAGAAATTGGCTTTTTTCTACCGCATAAAGCAAAATAATAATTAAAAATTAAAATAAAATAGTAATCAACAGTGAGAAAGAGGAAGATAATGACAAGGAGAAAGATGAAGACAATGAGAGTAAGGAAGAGGAAGACAATGATAGTGATGAAGACGATGACAACGACAGTGGCAGTGATAGTGCTGATCAAAGTGGTAATTTAGGTGGAACTGCTTATGCTGGTTATAGCGGATCAAGAAAATCATATGAAGATTATCGATCTAGTCATGGTGATAAATATGGCAAACATAGCAGTTGTCATTCTTATTCTCCTTACCTAGTTTCTCCTCTAGCTGAGTTTCAAAAGCATCAGCTCCATGATAATGAATCCAGTGAACCGGAATATACTTCTATGCAGAATTATGGGGAGACGGATTATGGTAGCTCAATATATGGTGATACTTTCAATCAAATAGAATCTATTTCAAGCCCATATAAGCCGTCATCATATTATAACCAGTCGAGTGATTATTAGAGTTAGCACCCTCAAGGATGAGTTGGAGATTTTACAGGTGAATGCTCTTCTGAAAGTACCACATTTCACTCTAACTATCTAAGTGACAATTTTAGTGAAACTCAAAATGTTTGAGACCTATAAGGTAATGCAACTTCAAATTCAACAATTTTTTTTGATGCATTTCAGCAACTAGACTCATATCGTTCAAGGTGGAACAACTAAAATTAAAATTATAATAATGATAAACAAAATAATCAAGATCCTCCTTAAAATTCTTTTTGGTGGTAAATTAGTTTGTTTAATTTAATTTTAAGTGGAAAATAATAATTGTTATATAGTATATATTTTTGAATTGGATTATTTTTTTTTTATCTTTAATCATTGAGTGAACACTTATTATTATTATTATTATTGTTGTTGTTATTTCTAATTTAATAATGTTATTACGTGAAAAATTATAATATTTGTTTAATTATTATTAAAAACTATTTAATTATTTTTATATTATTATTTTTAAATAGCTTTTGATAACAATTCAATCTTTATTATTATTATTATGGATCAATTTTAACATATATTATTAATTTACATATTGTAAAAAAATATTTATTTTTTTATTTTGTTACGGTCCATTTCATTCCGTTTCTCCAATTTCGTTACTCGATTAATTCGATTTCGCAATTTCTACTGCATTTATTATAGTGGTAGCCGATCCAAGCCGTTTCATGCTAATTCAGCTTGATTTTATTTTATCCCAACTGATTCCGATTTCGCGAGCGATTCCACAATTTAAAACCATGTTGTTAAGGATGTGTTATTGCTAACTATAAGTATATGAAAATTATTATTTCTATCATATGGAAATATCATGCGTTTAATCTTTAAATAGGACCAACTGTCTTATCTAATTTTGTAAATTTAATGTGTTTCAAGTCAATAAATGATAAGAATTAATTTGTTGCAGGAAGCAAAATTTTAGATTTTTTTTCTTTTGAAAAAAATATTTATTTTTTATTAATTGATATCAAGTGATTAACTTTTTGCACCATCCAATGTTAGTTTTTCTTTTTGTTTTTTGCAAAAATGATGTTGCCTTAATATTGTATGGTTTTCTTTTTATATTTATTTTTTTTTTGAACTGAAGTTGTATGTTTATTTTTTACAACAAATTTTTTCATATTGTTGTCATATATTGACTTTAGCCATAAAATTTGCATCGACGCAAAATTTTGTTTTTAATTCCACTATTTCTCATATCCAATATTACTGGAGAAGACGATAATATATATATATATATATATATATATATGCGCTAAAACAACCACTAATATGAACAGTGAATTTTCCACTTGTTTTTTTTTTTTTTTCCACAGCTCTTTCTTTTTTACATTTTTTTACCATACCTCAGTCGCAAACTCAGTAGCACCAATAATCCCTTTGATTTTTTTTATTATTAAAATATTATCATTAATTAATGATATTTTCATTCAACTTCTCACTTTTATCATTTAATTAATGTTATTCTAACTAAAAAGATCACAAAATGGTAACAGGAAAAAAATTATGAATTTATATTTTAATCATTTTATTTAAATATTAAGCATTCAATTCAATAAGATATACCTAATAAATAATTCATATTCTAAATACCTTATTATAAAAAAAATTTTATTTTCAATATTTAAATATAGTTTAGTTTTTGAATTTTTATTTTATAAATAATTTATCAATTTTATATTAATACATACTATGATAGATTATATAAAAATTTTAATAATTTATTGTTGTGATAATGTCAAATAACTTATTTTTAAAAAATATAATATTATATGATTAATATTTTAATTAAGTTAATAAAATGATATATTTAAAAATAATTAAATTATATGATGTTTCTTTCTTATAATTAACTAATTTTGTTTTCTCTTTTAACTTATGAACCATTATATTATTATTATTATTATTATTATTATTATTATTATTATTATTATTATTATTATTATTATTATTATTATTATTATTAACCCTATAACTCAAAGTGATTTCTCAAATTTTTATTTTTTATTTAAACTTTCAATGAAATTATAAATCATAATTTTAGAATAGTGAATTCTCATTTTTTTATTATTTTATTTTATTTTTAAATGTATAATATAAATTTAATTATCTTAAAAATAATTTAAAATGAATATATTATTAATTATATTTAAATTTATAGTTTTATCATATTTGATTTGATTTTTATTAAATTCTTTACCTATTTTTTAAATGAAAGATTAAAAGCCATAAAATAAAGATTGTATCCAAATATTGACAAACAAATTCCCTTTATCCTACTTAAAATCATTATATTACATTAATTTAGTGTAAATTTTAATATATTTATTTGTTCTTCTACAACTTTTATTTTTTTTTATTCTAAGATAAATTTATAATTTTTTTTCTATCCAAAAAATGTATGAATAATAAATTTTCACTTATTCTTTATTCAAATTACTAATTTTAATTATTTTTAAATAAAATAAAATAATTAAAAATTAATACTATAATAATTACTTTTAATCAACAAATTTTTGAATCATTTTAAAAGATGTCTTAGTATATAATAGACATATTTTATTATAAATATTTTTATAATGGGTAAAAATGAAAATTTTCAATATCATATACATTATATTAATATTTATGAATAATTATATTAATATACAAATTATTTCTTTATTTGAAATAATATAAAATATCATAAATCGCAGCTTAGCGGGACAACAAATGTACTTATATATATTAAAATTCTTACACTCAATAAATAGTAAAATTTTAATTTACCGCTATTTTTTTCTTTTCCCGCTTTTAACCATTTTATGTTTTTATTTTTTAAAATTTTTAAAATTTTGCCTTTATTATTATTATTATTATTATTATTATTATTATTATTATTATTACTTTAATAGTTATTGTTTCAATAAAAGTGACTTTTTAAATTTTTAAATTTTTTTATTTTAACTTTAATAGATTTTATGAATTAATTCGTAAAATAATGACTTTTAAATTTTTCTACTTTATTATTATTATTATTATTATTATTATTATTATATTTTAAATTTTTAACCAAAATATAAATTTAATTATTTTAAAGATAATTTAAAATAAACATATTATTATTATAATTGAATTTATAATTTTTTATTATTTTACTTTATTTTGAATAAATTTTTACTCATTTAAAAATATTTTTATCATACCAACTTAATATAAATTTTAATATAATTATGTATTTTCCTATCATTCTTATATTTCTCTTTAATCATATGAATTACAGTATAATTTTATAATTTTTTTGTCCAAAAAAAATTTAATAAGTAATAAATTTTTACTTATTTTTTTTGTTTTCAAAATATTATTTTTATCTTTTAATTTTTTAACTAAAGTAATAAAAATAAAAATTAATACTTTTTTATTAAATCTCAAATCAATTAAAAATATCTTAATACATTAAACATATATTATCGTAAATATTTTTATAATATGTAAATATTTATAAATTTTTTTAATATTGTATGCATTTATATAAAATATTATCTTTTGTGTCTTAATTATATATTAATATATAAATTATTTCTTTATTTAAATATAATGTAAAATAAATATACCGCAGCATAGCGCAAATAAAATTGTATGCTTATAAATACTGAAATTCATTATGCAGACATGTATAAATAAATTTTAATTGTATAAATTCTAATTGAGGTTAAAAATAGCTAAATTATATTAAAAATTAATGTAAAATAAGAAAAATGCAAATGATGATACTGCACAATTATTATCATGAAATATTATTATCTTGAAATATATATATATATATATCTGTGTGATATGGTATTTGGAGTTCTCATTCTTTTTTAACTTTTATTTTTTGTTGAACCATGAAAAAAAAAAGAGATTTAACCTAGAAACCCCCCCCCCCCCCCCCCCCTTACACTATGTTAATATATTATAAACTCTCCTAATATTAAATAGACTATAATTTATCATAGTACTATTAAATCTAAGTAAAAAAACTTTACTTTTTTCCTCTCTCTCTCTCTTCGTCTCTCTCTCCCTTCCTTTTCTCTTTCTTCTTTTTTCTCCAATCACAGATCTCCTCCCTTCTTTTTCCCTCTAATCGTAAAATCCAAAACTCCACTCATCTGTAACTTCAACTCTATTATTATCTCGTTCACCATATTTTTATTTAATTATAACATCCAAAACACCATATTTGAAACTTCTCCAATATTAACGGGAATTAATATTGCAGTAAGTTAATTTTTTTTTTGTTAAACTCAAGTTTAGTAAGGAAATGAGAGATTTTAAAAATTGAATGCATATATGTTTTGAATGTTTTCTATAGTTGATTTTGTTTTATTTCTCCATGGGTTTGAATATACTCATTTATTTAGGCTTTCATTTTAATTTCTTGATTCATGAAAAGTTGAATAAAGTGTTTTGGATTATATGTGAAGCAATAATGTGTATTGTTGGAAGCTAGTATGGTATGATAGGGGACTGATATGGTCTAACAGGGGGCTGTAATATGTTGCCAAGAGCTATAATGTAATATTACAGACTTTATGTGTAGTACTATTGTGTAGTGGTTCAGTCTGGTATAGAGTGTTAAGGGCCCTTTGGTGTGTTAGGGGCTGATACGAGCTACTAGATGCTGGTATGAGTTGATAAAAGCTATTAGAAGTTAGTAGGGGCTGTTAGGGACTATTAGACATTGGTAGGGGCTGTTAGGGGCTATTAGAGGCTATTAGGAGATGATAGAGGCTGTTATGAGATGATAAGGACTGTTAGAGACTGTCAGCCTCTAATAGCCCCTACCAGCCCCTAATATCTCATAAGATCCATAATGATCCCCTATGATTCCCCTTATTACTCTCCAAAATCTCTTAACAGCCTCTAATAGCCCCCTAACAGCCATTACCAGTGTCTACCAATGTCTAATAGCCCCTATCATATCCTAACAGCTCCTATCAGCGTCTAGTAGCCTCTATCAGCCCCTAACACACCTAAAGGCCCTTAACACCCCATACCAGACTGAAACACTACATAGTATTGCTATATATAAAGTTTATAACACTACATTACAACCCCCCCCTAACATCTTATTACCGCCCCTGTCAGACCATATCAACCCCTAAAAATCTACTAAATGCCCATACTATCCTGCATCACATGAAATCCATAACAAAGTAGTAGATTCAATAAATATTTTGAAATAAAAAATAATCAACCATATATATCATTGAAAAATAATTAAGATGTATGTAACTGTAGGTTGTTATGATTTATATGGATTATGATGTGAGTATTTTTTTATTATTGTATTTGCAAGGTATTGATGGATGGATTCAAACTAATCGGCGGACGAATTCATTTAATGAAAGAAATTATAATTCTCATCCAATGCGGGGAAAAATTTGATGCAAACATTGACAAATATGTTGGTGGAGGTGCTGACTTGAATAAAATGGTTGATTTTAATGAACTTAAGAAATCAATATTCGAAGCACTTCATATTGATAGCACATCAAAAGCTGAATTCAAATTTGTTACTGGTCCTGATGAACATCCGCTTTATGATGTCATAGATGATAGGTCACTTAGGATATTCATGGCCATTTCTATAAAAGATAGACTTGAGCATCCATTAATTGTTAGTGTTGAAGAAGGTGCATATAAATCCGGACATGATAGTAATGATTCTCAGGGTGTGAAAAATATTGTTCAAGTAGAAGTACCGGGTCTTAATTTAATATCAGAAGATGTAGATGTAAGATTTTCACCGATGACTGAATCTATTCATGTAGGCATAAAAAATAATGAAAATGAGTATTATGTGCCTAATTCATATGCAGAGGAACGGGCAAAACATAATGAAGGCATTTCAGAAGATAGTAATATCGAGGTAGAACCTATTAATGATGATGATGCAAATTTAAACATACTATAAACAATGATCACAGTAATGCCATTGCTTTTGATTGTAGTAATGTGGCAGAGCATACTACAGACAATGAAGAAATTATAACAGACTTATTTGCATCCAGGAGCAATCCAGAGTTGTTAGGCAAAAATAAAATATATGAAACAATTGAGGAGGGAAGTTTATTTAAATCAATGAATGATATTAAGACAATTGTGTCGCTCATTGCAATTAGGAAGAAGTTCTAGTTTAAGGTCTTCATGTAATATCACAAATTTTTAAAAATTTTAATTTTTAAAAATTTGATAAAATAAATTATAATTTAATAGGATAAATTAAATTAATAATTTTAAATAAAAAATGAAGATATTTTAAATAAAAAGTGGAATATATATGTGATATATATGTAAAATATACATAACATATAAAGTCAACACTTTTTAAAAGAAAAGTCAAAGTCCAATGGTATTTTTGTAAATAAATTTTAAAAATTTAAAATTAATAAAATAATTCAAAAATAAATTATTTTTGAATGGATGATGAATTTTTAGTCTTTTAATTTCTTTAATAAATAATTAAATAATTATTTATTAAATTATTATAAAATATATATATGGTTATAATTAAAAGATGAAAGGAAAGAGAAATAAAAAAAATAGTCATCTTCTTCTTCTTCTTTTTCTTCTTCTTGTCCATACCACCATAGGAGAAAGCTCAATGATTTTTCTTCTTCTTAGCTCCAAGAATTGAAGGATTTCAAAGGTTCAAAGAGAATTTTTAGTGATTTCCACTTGAAAAAGTAAGTTCTTTAGTTTTTTCTTTGGATTTCCATAAAAATTTTGAATATGTGAGATGTTGGATTTTTAAGTAGTATGTTATAATTGTTGAAATTAGTGTGTATGAAGTTATTTTGGGTAGTTATTAATGATTTTAAGGCCGGATTGAAGAAATGGTTGAATTTGGATAAAGAATAGTGAAGAGAGAGAATTTAGGGTTATGGACTTTTAGGGTTTGAGAAATCATGATTTTTAATTGTGCAAATTGGTTCTAAATGAGTTGTTTTGGTGCTTAAACAAGTATTTTAAAATCAAATATTGGATTTGGTTGCGTTTGGTTGGAGTTTGAGAATGGAAGTGTGATTTCGGGTTTTGGAAAATGATTTTTCCAAAGATGTTGAATTGTATAATTTTATTAGTTTAATCTTGTTGTTTGGTGATATAAGTGATGAATATAAGCTTAAAATGATTAATGGATTGTGTTGGAATAAAAAATCTTCAATAGGGAAAGGTTATGCTATTTTATGATTTTGTGTATAAGAGTATATTTTTGTATTGTAAATGATTTAAATGTATTAAAATATGTTTCTAATAATATAAATAAACTTAATATATTAAAATGAATGGCCTAGTATGAGAATCCAAAGTTAAAGTGAGGTTAGCCTTAACTTTTGGATTTTTACTTGGATAGTATTGAATTATGGTTTAATATTGGAAATGCTATTAAATGTGATACTAAATGATTATTTGTTATCACATTTGGTTCAGGCATTAAGGAAGGTTGATTTGCTTCATCTAAGTGGTGAAGGGAAAGTTGGAAGGATAGGATTGGAGGTTGTTTTAAGCTTGTTTTGGTTGCTATTTGAGGTAAGTACAAACTTTGAATACATTAGTTATGTTTGCATGACATTTGGGCTTAACACATTATGGTTGAAAAATATGTTAAGCTACTTGATACATTGGTTATGTATGAATAATGTGCTATGACATTTGTAATGTCATATATGTGTTAAATGCATTGTGAAAAACCATTGATAATGGCTAAATTGTGTAAAATGTGAAATATGTGTATTATGTGAAAATGGCCCAAAATGTTTGGGTAATGCCATTTGTTGTGTATGCATTAAGTGTATTGTTAAAAAGCCATTGGTATTGACTAGATTACATTAAATGTGATTAATATGTGAATTATGTGGAAATACCCAAAGTAATTGGATAATGTGTTGTAAATGCAAAAATGTGGTATAATGTAATGAGATATGTGGAAACATAATGAAATGAATTGATATCGATATAAATGAGAAAAATGAGAAAAGTGAGAGAAAGATGAAAAATTAAGGCAATGTGCCTAGATTGATTATGTGACAATGAGAAAGAGATTGATAATGAGAAATGTGAATAAATTGTGTGCCTAGTATGTTATTCAATTTTTAGAGTTCTGTGTTTGGCGGCATGACTATGATTTGTGTTTGAGCTAGATGTTGGGCATCACTATGATTTGCCTTCGGGCTAGATGCTAGGCATCACTGTGAAAATATTTTTGAGGTGAAAAGACCGGGTTGTAAGTCTCAGAAACAAGTCCTTGAAACTAGGCTGGGTGAAAAGACCGGGTCGTAAGCTCAGACCTAGTTGGACTATTACATTGATATTTTTTCTTCAGGGCTAGACACATGGTGTCATTATAGACCAAAACAGTAATTCTGAAATTTGAATAACATATTAGTTATCTTTGAGCCCAAGCTTGTGCTTATTTTTTATGTGAATTGTGGAGTTTGAAATATTTGAAAAGTATGAGAAAATGGAATGATGTGATATCCATATGCATTGTGCATTGGCATTGTATTTGAGTTTTATTGTTATCAAGTTTATATCATTAGATTTTTGGCTTAGCGCGATTGTTTGCATCGCGCAGGTGACGGAGGAGATTCGGCTGAGCCGGGGAGTTCTTCTAGACCAGGTCGGGTCTAGACTTGTGGTTGTGCTTGTAGAGTTGATATCAAAATCAGAAACACTATCAGCAACATGTATATATTTTATGTTATTGTATATTTTGGGTATTATGCATATCATATCATGTTTTTGGATTTTATGTATTGTAAACTATAAATAATGTTTGGGTTAAGTTATTTGAAATGGGGGTTTAAATGTGTTATAAATTATATATATATATATATATATAAATGTTTGAGAAACTTGGTAAAATTGAGGAGTATGGGTGAAATGGTTGATTTGAAATTATTTGGGAGTATTTTCTAATGCAGGTTGTGTTTTGCTAAATTTTGGGAATGTCCAAATTACAGACAAAACTCTGGCAAATTTTTTTCAGAGATTTTCATATAAAATGTTTATTTTGAGTTTCTATAAGAAGTATAGAATATTTATATATGATTTAATTTTATATATTTAGTATTAGAAAATTTAAATCAGAAATGTGAAAATTTTTATTAAATCGGTCTATGATATTTTTATACCGTATATGTGTATTTTACATATGCTGAGAATATGTATTGTATGTATATAGAATATAAGGGTGTTACATTTATTTTGGTATCAGAGTCTAGGTTTGAAGTTCTCGACCTAGGTGGGTTGATAGAGAGAGAAATTGGGGGATTTGAAAATAGTTTTCAATTGTAATACATGGATTGGCACTGGCAGTTTCTGATATCTGATATAGTAATTTTTGCTGTGTTTGCAGATATAGGTAGTTATGGTGTCTCGGATGCATCAGTCTGCAGAGGGTAGTACAGAGAGTGTGGCTCCTGACGAGGGTAGAGATGGAGCTAGAGTTGTGTCTGCTGGTGAGGTGTCTATTTCTGTGCCTGTGAGACCAGCAGCTAATGAGATCCCGCCTGGCTGGGTATGACATAGGTCGAGCTGTTAAGGCAGGCTCTAGTTCAGCAGCCGCAGCTGCAGTTGCTAGCGAGGAAGTATGATAAGCTGAGAAAATTTGGAGCTGAGGACTTTGTTGGTACTACAGACCCTGCTGTAGCAGAGCAGTCGCTAGACAGGGTCCAGAGAGTGTTTCTCCAGCTATAGGCCAGTCCAGAAGAAAAGTTTGATTATGCTAGATCTCTGTTGCAGAGGGATGCCTATGAGTGGCGGAAGACGATTCCACATGAATTAGCTGATCCACCAGTTCTGACTTATGATGATTTTCTATGGAAATTTGAGCAGAAGTATACTTCGAGGGAGTATAAGGATGCAAAGAAGATGGAGTTTCTGAGTATGAGATAGGATACCGGGACAGTGACAGAGTATGAGTCAAGTTTATCCGGTTGAGTCATTATGCTAGTGGGATCATTTCTGACTAGATTGACAGGTGCAGGAGGTTTGAGGAGATACTGAGACCCTCTATCATTTGTATTATAGCAAACTCTCAGTATCAAGACTTTTCTCAGTTGGTTGCAGCTACCAGGAGTGTAGAGAGAGCATAGGGTCTTGCAGCAGCTGCCAGGGTTGAGGAGACCAGAGCTAGGAGACCCCAGAGCGAGGCAGGGTCTTCATCAGTGAAGAGAGGTCGAGGAAAATATTTTCAGAGGTTTAGTATGAGCCAGCGGCAGTCTGGCATGTCAGTATAGCTGCAGAGACAGAGACGGAGACCTGCAGTTTCAGTGGCTAGTGCTCTGACCTTAGTGGCTCAAAGGCATGCTCCACCTACTTGTGTTCATTATGGTAAAGCACACGGAGGTGTCTGCTGGAGGAGAGGTGCTTCAGGAGTGTGTTTTAGATGTGGGTCACCAGACCATTTTATCAGAGATTGTCCAGAGCCACTAGAGGATAGACAGGCAGATACTGCAGCTTCTCGATCCAATGTTAGAGAGGATTGCGGTGGCAGAGGTTTTGGTAGAGGTGGTCGATCTGGGACTGGTCAGAGAGGAGATTCTACAGTCAGAGGTAGATCAGATGAGGCAGGGTCATCACAATGGGTTTATGTGATGCAGAGGCAGGCAGATGCTTCAACTATTATTGCTGGTACTTTTACTTTATTTGGTACTTCAGTTCTTGCATTATTAGACCCTGGGTCGACTCATTCTTACATTAATGCATCCATCTTGCCTGTGAGTGATTTGTATTCTGAGTCCTTAGAATTTGATGTTTCGGTCACAAATCCTTTAGGGCATAGTATTGTGGTGAGCAAAGTGCACCGAGATAGTCTAGTTGTTGTTCAAGATGAGAAGTTTCTCGGTGACCTGATTGAGATGCCTTTTAGGGAGTATGATCTGATTCTAGGCATGGATTGGTTATCCAAGCATGGGGCTGTGGTAGATAGTCGGAAGAAATGTGTTACTATGAGAAAACGTGATAGTAAGGATGTGATGGTATCTAATGAGTAGAGGCATCTTTCATCCATGTTTATTTCAACTATTTCTACTAGGAGGATGATTCGGAAGGGATATAAGGCTTATCTTGCTCATGTTGTAGATACCAGAGTAGTGGGGTCCCAGGTTGACAGTATACCCACAGTTGCCGAGTTTTCAAATGTTTTCCGTGATGAGTTGCTAGGGGTACCTCCTGAGAGAGAATTGGAGTTTGGTATCAATTTGTTTCCTGGTACAACTCCCATCTCTATTACCCCTTATCAGATGGCACCTGCAGAGTTGAGAAAATTGAAGGTGCAGTTGCAGGAGTTGTTGGATAAAGGGTTCATCCGCCCTAGTGTATCTCCATAGGGAGCACTTGTTTTGTTTGTGAAGAAGAAGGATGACACCTTGAGATTATGTATTGATTATAGATAGTTGAATAAGGTGACCATCAAGAACAAGCATCCATTGCCTCAGATAGATGATCTCTTTGATCAGTTGAAAGGAGCAGTAGTATTCTCTATGATTGACTTGAGATTAGGGCACCATCAGTTAAGAGTCAGAGGTGAAGATGTACCTAGAAAGCTTTTCGCACTAGGTATGGGCATTATGAGTTTCTGGTGATGCCCTTTGGATTGATGAATGCACCAGCAGCTTTTATGGATTTGATGAACAGAGTATTCAGACCCTATCTAGATTAGTTTGTGGTGATTTTCATTAATGATATTTTAGTGTATTCATATAATGCGGAGGATCATGACAAGCATTTACGGATTGTATTGCAGACTCTGAGAGAGAAGTAGTTGTATGCCAAGCTATCTAAGTGTGAGTTCTGGCTTGATCAGGTGGCTTTTCTCGGTCATGTGGTGTCAGTAGAGGGTATTAGAGTTGATCCGAGTAAAGTTGAGGCTATCTTGAATTGGAGTCCACCGAAGACTGTGACAGAGGTTAGAAGTTTTCTGGGATTGACAGGCTATTATCATTAGTTTGTGAAGGATTTTTCTTTGATAGCTATACCACTCACCAGATTGCTTCGGAAAGGAGTTAGATTTGTGTGGACAGATCAGTGTCAGGTGAGCTTTGAGCAGCTAAGGGAGATATTGACTCAGGCTCTTGTCCTTACCCTGCCTGTGGAAGGTAAACCTTATGTGATATATAGTGATGCTTCACATAATGGTTTAGGTTGTGTTCTGATGTAGGAGGGTAGAGTCATTGCTTATGCCTCTCGATAGTTTAAGCCGCATGAGCTGAATTACCCGTCTCATAATTTGGAATTAGCAGCTATAGTTTTTGCATTAAAGATTTGGTGGCATTACTTGTATGGCGAAAAATGTTTCATTTATACGAATCACAAGAGTTTGAAATACTTGGGTATTCAGAGAGAGCTGAATCTTTGGCAGAGACGATGGTTAAAGTTGATTAAAGACTATGACTATTTGATTGATTATCATCCTGGTAAGGCAAATATTATTGCTAATGCCTTGAGTCGGAAATCTTTGGCAGGTTTGACTGCTTATTTGCTCTTATTGCTTGTTGAGTTGAGAGCGTTGCATGCTAGATTTGAGTCTTGTAATGATGGTGCTTTGATGACTCAGTTGCAATTGAGGCCAGTGTTGTTGGATTAGGTTAGGGAAGCCCAGTTGGCAGATGAGAAGATCCAGAAGATTGCGTCAGATTGCCAAAAGGGGAAGAGTCGAGACTTTCATATGAGAGATGATGGCAGTCTATGGTATAGAGATAGGTTGTGCATTCCTGATGATGCAGAATTGAAAAGGATGATATTAGAGGAAGCACATCAGTCACTTTATGCTATGCACCCTGGGAGTACCAAGATGTATTAGGATTTGAAGTGACATTATTGGTAGTCATTTATGAAGAGGGACATAGTAGAGTTTGTATCCAGATGTCTCACTTGCCAGAGAGTGAAGGCTGAGCACTAGGCTCCTTTAGGGTTGCTCCAACCTTTATCAGTGCCAGAGTGAAAATGGAAGCGAGTGACGATGGATTTGTGACTGGACTGCCTTTGACCCAGAAGAAGCATGATGCAATCTGGGTGATAGTTGATCGGATGACGAAGACAACTCATTTTCTTCCAGTTCAGATGGATTATTCTCTTGAGAGGTTGGTTGAGCTGTATATCAGTGAGATAGTGAGGTTGCATGGAGTCCTCGTTTCATAGGACCATATGAGGTGTTGGAGAGAGTTGGCCCAGTGGCTTATAGAATAGCTTTTTCGCCTGAATTAGATCCAATTTGTAATATCCTTATACCCAATATATATACACCACATACTCTCAATTTATGTAATATACGTATAGAGGATACATGAATGTCACAACCATTTTAACAATCAAATTCTTCATTTACAAAATCTGTATAAACTTAAAATATTTAACTAATCTCACATAAATAGTAAATGAAATATTATTTGCTAAAACACATATGTATACTTCGTTATTAAAGATTTATCCAAAATATTTTTAATAGTTTGTGGAAGTGGAGTGTACATATATATATACATCAAAATCAATATGTACAAAAATATAAAATATATACATGCTGATAGTTAGTCTCTGATCTTGACGTCCAAAACAACTTCGCTCAAGGTCTCAAGCCTAGACTCGACTCATTCTAGACAAACTCTCCGGATCAACCGGATCTACCCTGTCACCTGAGCGATGAATCACAATCGCGCTAAACCAAAACTTAGTGGTACAAACTTTGATAACAATGTAATTCAAATGCAATGCCAATACACCATACATAAGAATATCACATCACACAACATTATATCATCATACCTTGATAAATTACTCAATTGTTTCATAATTCATAATTCACATATAAGCAAAGACAAGCATGAGCCCAAAAAGGATCTAATATGCTATTCAAATTTCAGAGTTACTGCTTTGGTCCATAATGACACCTTGTGTCTAGCCCCGTAGGTAATATATCCATGGATAATCAAACTAGATCTGAGCTTACGACCCAGTCTTTTCACTCAGTTTAGCTTCAAGAATTTGTTTTTGATGCTTACGACCCGGTCTTTTCACCTCAAAAACATCAAATTTATTAGCTGGACTTAGCTTACAACTCGGTCTTTTCACCAACCCAGCGTTTAGCCCGTAGGCAATTCATAGGCATGTCACCAAACCCAGAACTCTAAAAATTGAACAACATATTAGGAACACAATTTATTCTTATTTCTCTTTTATTTCCATATCAATTCCTTGTACTATGTTTTCACATATTTCATTTCATTATCAAATCCTTTCTCATTTTCTTGTGTTCATATTAGATACAATGTCTCAAATATCTCATTATATCATTATAGCCATTACCAAGGCTTTACATACCATCTTTATTGTACACATCTCAATATCCATATGTTTGAATCATTAACATATATTGCACATAGCTCACATTATCCATAATACATTTGTAACATCATACAAATTATAACATATTATTTATGCACCAACTATGCAAAAACTTAACACATTTTTAACCAAATGTGTTAAATCCCAATGTCATGTAAATATAGGCAAATATTCAAAGTTTGTACTTACCTCTAACGCAACAAATACCACTCTCAATCTCCTCTTCCAAGATATCCCTTTACACTTGATTTAGGGTACTCAAGTCTCTTCCAATCATATACCAAATGTGATTATAAATACTCACTTAGTGATACACATAAGGAAATAAGGAAGAGAACTATATAGGGCAAACACTACACATGACACTCTCAACAACACGGGCATGTCTCTAACTGTGCCTTAAACTCACAACACAGAAGCTTTGACACGCTCAGTGACATGGGCGTTTCATTGCATGTGTCAATTCTCCCACAACACAGTAGCTGTGACACGCTCAATGACATGGGCATGTCACTTCACGTGTCAAAACTACAACATCACAGAAGCTGTGACACGCTCAGTGACATGGGCGTGTCATTTCTCGTGTCACCAACACCGAAAATAGAACCATCGACACAAAAATGTCATATCCGACTATTATCCTTCATGACCCTTTTCAACTCCATACAACTCAACCAAAATCCATCATTATATCACATAATACTTGAATACACATCAATACAACTCAATTAAACACAAAAATATACAATCACAACCATACTTCACAACTCAACAATTACACAATCCACAACTCTTATTCTTTTCACCAAACTTAACACTTTTCTCTAATCCAACCCAAAATATATTTAACTAGACAAAAGAACTTCAAACATACCCAAGATCAACCATAGACATAAACCACATCAAACATCCAATTCACTTATACAACTTCCAAAAGAAATCAAAGAAACAAATTGGAGACTTACCAAATATGGAGAAAATCCTTAAAACTCCAACTCGATCACTTGAAATCCTTCAATTTCTTGAGTTAGCAAGAAGCAAAATCTCTTTCCCTTGATGAAGATGGTGGTGGCCGGCCCAAAGAAGAAAGAAGAAGATGAAGATGATAGTCAACAACAAATCAAACCAAACACTTCTCTTTTAACCAAATACAATTCTTTAATTCACTCTCCACCAAGCATTTAAATTATTATATTATAATATCATCTTCCACTATCAAAACATATTAAAATATTATCTTAACAATTTAAAATACCATTTGATCAACTAAACATGTTGAGTTGTATATAATGTATATATCATCATATATACAACATATATACACTTCCCTTTTTCCTTTTTCCTTTCTTTTCACTTAATTAAATATATACACTTTTAAATCTTTTAATTAATTTTCAACAATTACAATTTATTTTAAAATTTTGGGATATTACAATTCTCCCCCTCTATAAATAAATTTTGTCCTCGAAATTACCTGCTCTCAAGTCTAGAACAACTGAGGATACTTATCCCGAATTATCCGCTCACTCTCCCATGTTGCCTCTTTCGTAGCATGATTCTTCCAAAGAACCTTCACAAGTGGCACTTTCGTATTTCTCAACTCTTTCACTTCAAGTGCCAAAATAGCCACTGGTTCTTCCTCATAAGTCAGATCTGGACTCACCTTAATAGATTCTACTGACAAAATATGAGATGGGTCTGACCTGTACCTCCGAAGCATAGAGACATGGAAGACATTATGAATTTGATCCAACTCAGGAGGCAAAGCTAATCTATAGACCACTGGTCCAACTCTCTCTAGTACCTCATAAGGTCCTATGAAACGAGGACTCAATTTTTCCTTGCGGCCAAAACTCAAAATCTTCTTTCAAGGAGACACTTTCAAAAATACTTTATCTCCAACATTGAACTCTCTGTCTCTTCTCTTCAAATTCGAATATGATTTCTGTCGGTCTGAGGCTGCTTTCAAAAGATCCAAAATTATCTTCACTTTCTCTTTTGTTTCCTTAATCAAATCAGGACCAATCAACTTACCTTTTCCAACCTCATCCCAGCACAAAGGTGTTATGCACCTCCTACCATACAATGCCTTATAAGATACCATTTTAATACTGGATTGATGATTGTTGTTATAAGAGAACTCAATCAGTGGTAAGAATTTGTCACAACTTCCTGTGAAATTAATGATACAACTTCTCAACATATCCTCTAAAATCTGTATCACTCTCTTTGACTGCCCATTTGCCTGAGGATGGAAAGCAGTGCTAAAATGCAACCGAGAACCCAAAGCATCATGCAAACTCTTCCAAAACCTTGAAGTAAATCGGAGATCTTGATCAGATACCAAAGAAATTGGGACTCCATACAACCTTACTATCTCATTGATATACAACTCATCCAACTTCTCAAGAGAATAATCCATCTGAACTGAAAGAAAATGAGCTATCTTCGTCAACCGATCAACAATCATTCAGATGGCATCATGCTTCTTATGGGTTAAATGCAAACCAGTTACAAAATCCATCGTTACTCGCTCCCATTTCCATTCCAGCACTGATAATGGCTGAAGTAATCCCGAAGAAACTTGGTGTTTAGCCTTCACTCTTTGGCAAGTGAGACATCTAGATACACACTCCACTATGTCCCTCTTCATACCAGACCACCAATAATATTGTTTCAAGTCCTGATACATCTTGGTACTCCCAGGGTACATAGTATAAGCTGACTAATGTGCTTCCTCCAAAATTACCTTTTTCAATCTTGCATCATTAGGAACACATAATCTATCTCTAAACCACAAACTTCCATCACTTCTCACATGAAAGTCTCAACTCTCTCCTTTTTGGCAATCCAATATAGCTTTCTGGATTCTTTCATCTACCAATTGAGTTTCCCTTATCTGATCCAATAACACCGGCCTCAATTGCAACTGGGCCATTAATGCACCATCATCACATGACTCAAATCTGGCTTGCAACGCTCTCAATTCAACAAGCAACAAGAGTGAATAAGCAATCAAACCTGCCAAAGACTTCCGACTCAAGGCATCCGCAACAACATTTGCTTTGCTAGGATGATAATCAATTAAACAATCATAGTCTTTAATCAATTCCAACCACCGTCTCTGCCGAAGATTCAACTCTCTCTGAACACCCAAGTATTTCAAACTCTTATGATCTTTATAAATGAAACACTTCTCCCCATACAAATAATGTCACCAAATCTTCAAAGCAAAGACTATGGCTGCTAATTCCAAATCATGCGTTGGGTAATTTAGTTCATGCGGCTTCAACTGTCGAGAGGCATAAGCAATGACTCTACCCTCCTGCATCAAAACACAACCTAAACCATTATGTGAAGCATCACTATAAATCACATATGGTTTACCTTCCACAGGTAGGTTAAGGACAGGAGCCTGAGTCAACATCTCCCTCAGCTGCTCAAAGCTCATCTGACACCGATCTGTCCACACAAATCTAACTCCCTTCTGAAGTAATCTGGTGAGTGGAGTAGCTATCATAGAAAAATCTTTCACAAACCGTCGATAATAGCTTGCCAAACCTAGAAAACTTCTAACCTTTGTCACATTCTTTGGTGGACTCCAATTCAAAATGGCCTCAACTTTACTCTGATCAAATCTAATACCATCTGCTGAAACCACATGACCAAGAAAAGTTACCTGATCAAGCCAGAACTCATATGTAGACAGCTTAGCATACAACTGCTTCTCTCTCAGAGTCTGCAATACAATCCACAAATGCTTATCATGATCATCTTCATTACGTGAATACACCAAAATATCATCAATGAAAACCACTACAAATTGATCTAGATAGGGTCTGAATACCCTATTTATCAAATCCATAAATGCTGCTGGTGCATTTATCAACCCAAAAGGCATCACCAAGAATTCATAATGCCCATACCTTGGGCGGAAAGCTGTCTTGGGTACATCTTCATCTCTAACTCTCAACTGATGGTACCCCGATCTTAGATCAATCTTAGAAAATACTGCTGCTCCTTTCAACTGATCAAAGAAATCATCTATCCGGGGCAAAGGATACTTGTTCTTGATGGTCACCTTATTTAACTGCCTATAATCAATACACAATCTCATGGTGCCATCCTTCTTCTTCACAAACAACATAGGCGCTCCCCACGGGGACGCACTAGGGCGGACAAACCCTTTTTCCAATAACTCCTGCAACTGCACCTTCAATTCTCTCAACTTAGCAGGTGTCATTCGATAAGGAGTAACAGAGATGGGAGTTGAACCAGGCAATAAATTGATACCAAACTCAACCTCTCTCTCAGGGGGTATCCCTGGCAACTCCTTAGGAAAAACATCTGAAAACTCAGCAACTGTGGGTATATTGTCAAGCTGGGAACCCGCTACTCTAGTATCTACAACATGAGTACGATAAGCCTATCATTCTTTCTGAATCATCCTCCTAGCTGAAACAACTAAAACAAACATGAATGCAAGATATCTCTGCTTACTAGATACCATCACACTTCTACCATTACCCGTTCTCAGAGTAACACACTTCTTCTAACAGTCTACCACAGCCCCATGCTTAGATAACCAATCCATGTCCAAAATTAAATCATATTCCTTGAAAGACATCTCAATCAAATCACCCAAGAGCTCCTCATCTTGGACCACAACCGGACTATTACGGTGCACCTTGGTAACTACAACACTGTGCCCTAAAGGATTTGTCACCAAAACATCAAATCCTAGGGACTCAGAATGCAATTCAGTCATAGGCAAGATAGATGCACTAATGTAGGAATGAGTTGATCTAGGGTCTATCAAAGCAAGAACTGAAGTACCAAATAAAGAAAATATACCGACAATAACAGCTGAAGCATCCGGCTACCTCTGCATCACATAAACCCATTGTGATGGCCCTACCTCATCCTGTCTACTGCCTCCGGATGTAGAACCTCCTCTCTGACTATTCATAGGTCAACCACCTCTACTAAAACCTCTGCCACCATGACCCTCTCTGACACTAGGTCGAGAAGCGGCAGAATCTGCCTGTCTATCCTCTAGTAGGTTAGGACAATCTCTGATGAAATGGTCTGGCGATCCACATCTATAACACATGACTGGTCCACTTATCTTCCAACAAACACCCTCATGTGCCCTACCACAATGGACACATGTAGGTGGAACAGACCTTTGAACTACTGCTGAACTGACCTACCAGATTGCCTTTGGCTCTTGCTGAACCTCGAAAGATATCATCCTCGACCTCTCTTCATAGATGAAGACCCTGCCTCAAACTGAGGTCTCCTAACCCTGGTCTCCTCATCCCTAGCAGCTGGTTCAATACCCTGTGCTCTCTCAATACTCCTGGTAGCTGCAACTAACTGGGAAAAATCTTGATACCGAGAGCCTGCCATAATACACATAATAGAGGGTCTCAATCCCTCCTCAAATCTCCTACACTAATCAATCTTGTCTGATATAATCCCACCGACATAATGACTCAACCGAATAAACTCGATATCATACTCTATCACTATCCGGTTATCCTATCTCAGATTCAGAAACTCAATCTTCTTTACATCTTTATACTCCCTCGGATATACTTATACTCAAACTCTCGCAAGAAATCATCGTAAGTAAAGGTTGGTGGATCATCCAAAGCGTGCGGAAACTGTCTTCCACCAATCATATGCATCCCTCTGCAGAAGGGATTTAGCATAATCAAACCTTTCTTCAAGAGTAGCCTGTAGCTGGATGAATACTCTCTGGACTCTATCAAGCCACTACTCAGCTACAATAGGATCTGTGGTACCCATAAAATCCTCCGCTCCATACTTCCTCAACTTATCATATTGCCTCATCGGTACTAGCGGTTGAGGTTGCGGCGGTGGCGGCTGCTGAACTGGAGCCTACCTCAACAACTCTACCATATACCGTACCCAAACTGGTGGAATCTTGTCAACTGCTGGTCTCTCTGGCACAGAAGCAGGTACCCCTCCAGCAATCTCAACTCTAGCTCCATCTCTACCCTCAATAAGAGCTACACTCTCAGCACTACCCTCAACAGACTGATGTGTATGAGACGTCATCACTACCTATATCTGCAACACAGCAGAAATTGCTACATCAATGATCAGAAACTGCCAATTCCAATGCATATATCATATTTAAAAAAAATCTCAATTTCTTTTCTCTTACAATCCACCTAGACTGAGAACCTCAAACCTAGCTCTGATATCAAAATAAATGTAACACCTTTATACCCAATATACGTACACCACATACTCTCAACTTATGTAATATTCGTATAGAGGATACATGATTGTCACAACCATTTTAACAATCAAATTCTTCAATTACAAAATTTGTATAAACTTAAAATATTTAACTAATCTCACATAAATAGTAAATGAAATATTATTTGCTAAAACACACATGCATACTTTGTTATTAAAGATTTATCCAAAACATTTTTAATAGTTTGCGGAAGCGGGATGTACATACATATATATATCAAAATCAATATGTACAAAAATATAAAATATATACATGCTGGCAGTTAGTCTCTGATCTTGACATCTAAAACAACTTCGCTCAAGGTCTCAAGCCTAGACTCGACTCGGTCTAGATGAACTCTCCGGCTCAATCAGATCTACCCTGTCACCTGTGCGATGAATCACAATTGCGCTAAGCCAAAGCTTTGTGGTACAAACTTTGATAACAATATAATTCAAATGCAATGCCATTGCACCATACATAAGAATATCATATCACACAATATTATATCATCATATCTTGATAAATTACTCAATTGTTTCACAATTCATAATTCACATATAAGCAAAGACAAGCATGGGCCTAAAAAGGATCTAATATGCCATTCAAATTTCAGAGTTACTGCTTTGGTCCATAATGACACCTTATGTCTAGCCCCGTAGGCAATAAATCCATGGATAATCCAACTAGATATGAGCTTATGACCCAGTCTTTTTACCCAGTCTAGCTTTAAGGATTTATTTTTGAGGCTTACGACCACGTCTTTTCACAATAAAAACATTAGATTTATCAGCTAGACCTGGCTTATGACCCGGTCTTTTCACCTGCCCAGCGTTTAGCCCGTAGGAAATTTATAGGTATGCCGCCAAACTCAAAACTCTGAAAATTGAATAACATATTAGGTGCACTGTAATATCCCAATGTGTGCCCTAGAAGTTTGAATATAATTGTTGTTTGTTTGAATTATGTGTATATGTTATGTTGATAAGAAAAGAAATGGAAAAGAGAATGTTTAGGTATTGTTTAAAAAGGAAAGTAATGTGTAGAGAGAAAGCGTATATGTTGGGTATATGGTAATATATATATAACATATATGTTGGTCAAAATGAGGAGTCAAGGGAAGAAGATATTTTATTTGTGATATGTGAAATTACTTAAATGGGCATATAAGTGAAAGAAGCTAAGTTAAATGGATGAGGGCATTTAGGTAATTGCTTGGTTAGAATTGCTTGGTGGAGATTTAAAGAAGAAAAGAAGTTTGACTTGTTTTCATTTTTTTTTCTTTTCTTCTCATGTGTGTGGCCGGCTACCAAAGGAAAGAGAGAGCAAGAGAGGTGTTCTAAATTCTATAATCAAATTGAAGGAAGAATTAAAGGATTAAGTTGGAGATTTGTGGAATTTCCTCAATTTTGGTAAGTACTCTCTTGTTTTCATTTGTTAATTTGAAGTTGCGTTTGAGGTGAGTTATGATTTGGTGTGTTTGAGATGTGTTTATAAGTGTTGAAATTGAGTGTAAGTTAAAAAGATTGAATTGGTGTTGGTTTTGGTTTGAAGATGGTAGGTTAAGTGGATGTTGATATTGGAAGAATAAGAGTGATGTTGATTTTAGGGTTTTGAAATGGTAAGTGATTAAATGTATTGTTAATGTGAATATTGTGATGAATATGTAAAATAAGTGTTAATGACATTGATTATATCCATTTGAATGAGGTTATGTTGTGCATAATGTGTTTTAATTCAATAAAAAGAGACTTGGCCATGTTTAGGGTTTTCATTCATGAGAGACACGACCAAACTAAAGAAGAGACACGGGCAAGACTAAAGATTTTTGGGAGACACGGCCAAGTTTAAGGAAATTTGGCCGTGTTGGATCAATTTTGGAGAGACACGGCCACTGGCTTGGCCGTGTCCCTTGACTGTGTCTACCACTGCCTATTTTGGTTGAGAGACACGGCCAAGCTAGGGGAGTCTTGGCCGTGTTGGAGCTTTTGGTTGAGAGACACGGCCACAAGCTTGGCCGTGTCCCTTGAGTGTGTTAGCTACTGTGATTATTCTTTGCTCTTCTTGCATTGTTTTGATTCTTTAAAGGTCTTCTTGCACCTAAACATAAAAATAAACACTCTAAACACATTTAATACAAAGAATGATCTAAACAAATATATGTGGAAGATTCTAAATCTATGAATAATGTTATATTGTGTATAATGTGGGACACAATGTGAGTATTGATGATGTATATGAATGCTTTTATGATGAATTGCTTTGATAAGAATGGAAATATTATAATATGAATTGAGACATGATATGATATGAGGCCATTGTGATTGGCTATGATGATTCAATTGAAAGAAATAAGGCATGTTTGCCTAGATGATGATGAGAATTGAGAATGGAAATGATAATTAAATAATAAATGAATTGTGTGGCTAATGTGTTATTCCATTTTCAGAGTTTGTTGTTGGTGGCATGCCTAATATTAGTAACAATCTCTTGAAGTTAGGTTGGATTTGATCCTTGAAGCCTAATTGAGATGTTACAACCCTTGAAGCTAGGTTGGATTGGTTCTTGAAGCCAAGTTGGGTTGATACTTAGCATGCTTTGTTCCCCTTGAAGCTTGGTTGAACCTAATCCTTGAAGCCTAGTTGGGTTTATGATAATGATAAATGTGATGATTGAACCAAAACATTAACTCTGAAAATTGAATAGCATATTAGTGTCATTTGGGCCCATACTTGTCTTTGTTTCAATGTGATTTATTGGTGTTAAAATAATTGAATAATGAGATCCTTGAAAGGACTTTGAAGTGTATTATGCTTATATGAGTATGAGTTATGAAATATAAAGGTGTGGTATTATCTTTACAACAATATTGTTATTTATTTATTAAGGTGTATGATATTGCATAGCATTAAAGCATAATGTTGGCATACTTTGTACTACTAAGCCGTTGGCTTAGCGCGATTGTGTTGATCGTGCAGGTAATAGAGTTGAACCCGAGAGTTCCTCAAGACCGAGTGAGAGTAGACATTGAAGAGTTTATTTTGGGACTTAAAGATCAGAGAAAAGCTGCCAATCATGTATAACTTCTTTATACTTTGTAAAGTATTGTTTATAATGTGAATATATGTATATTTGTAAATATGGATTTAAATGTTTTCATATATGTAACTATTTTATAAATTTCGCTGCGTATTAAGTAAATGTATTTATATCTATTTTGTTTTATATTACAAGTTAATTACTTATTTTCTATAATGTATAATGATAAAGATTATGGTATCTTTTAAAATGATTTGATGGTTAAAGAAAACCATAGCATCCCTATGTTCAGTGCACGTATATTACATTGTGGTGTTTGTAGTGTGCTTGTACCAGATGTGGGGGGATTTAAATGTTTTTATATATGTAACCATTTTATAAATTTCACTACGTATTAAGTAAATGTATTTATATCTATTTTGTTTTATATTACAAGTTAATTACTTATTTTCTATAATGTATAATGATAAAGATTATTGTATCTTTTAAAATGATTTGATGGTTAAAGAAAACCGTAGCATCCCTATGTTCAGTGCACGTATATTACATTGTGGTGTTTGTAGTGTGCTTGTACCGGATGTGGTGGTGTTACACGCACAATTTATTCTTATTTCTCTTTTATTTCCATATCAATTCCTTGTACTATGTTTTCACATATTTCATTTCATTGTCAAATCCTTTCTCATTTTCTCGTGTTCACATTAGATACAATGTCTCAAATATCTCATTATATCATTATAGCCATTACCAAGGCTTTACATACCATCTTTATTGTACACATCTCAATATCCATATGTTTGAATCATTAACATATATTGCACATAGCTCACATTATCCATAATACATTTGTAACATCATACAAATCATAGCATATTATTTATACACCAACTATGCAATAACTTAACACATTTCTAGCCAAATGTGTTAAGTCCCAATGTCATGTAAATATAGGCAAATATTCAAAGTTTGTACTTACCTCTAATGCAACAAATATCACTCTCAATCTCCTCTTCCAAGATATCCCTTTACACTTGATTTAGGACACTCAAGTCTCTTCCAATCCTATACCAAATGTGATTATAAATACTCACTTAGTGATACACATAAGGAAATAAGGAAGAGAACTATCTAGGGTAAACTCTACACATTACATGCTCAACAATACAGGCGTGTCTCTGATCGTGCCCTAAACTCACAACACAGAAGCTTTGACACGCTTAGTGACATGGGCGTGTCACTGCATGTGTTAATTCTCCCACAACCTAGTAGCTATGACACGCTCAGTGACATGGGAGTGTCACTTCACGTGTCAAAACTACAACATCACAAAAAGCTGTGACATGCTCAGTGACATGGGCGTGACACTTCTTGTGTCACCAACACCGAAAACAGAACCATCGACACAAAAATGGCATATTCGACTATTATCCTTCATTACCCTTTTCAACTCCATACAACTCAACCAAAATCCATCATTATATCACATAATACTTGAATACACATCAACATAACTCAATTAAACACAAAAATACACAATCACAACCATACTTCACAACTCAACAATTACACAATCCACAACTCTTATTCTTTTCACCAAACTTAGCACTTTTCTCCAATCCAACCCTAAATATAGTTAACTAGACAAAATAACTTCAAACATACCCAAGATCAACCATAGACACAAACCACATCAAACATCCAATTCACTCATACAACTTCCAAAAGAAATCAAAGAAACAATTTGGAAACTTACCAAATATGGAGAAAATCCTTAAAACTCCAACTCAATCACTTGAAATCCTTCAATTTCTTGAGTTAGCAAGAAGCAAAATCTCTTTCCCTTGATGATTGATGCGTGCCGTTAGTGCTATATGCAATTACCGCAAGTGCACGGGTCGCCCAAGTAATATAGTAGTGAGTGAGCTATCGTTCCTCTGGGGACAAGGCCAAGTACTAGTGCAAATCTTAATCGTTGTTTAGCAAATTAATAGATGTGTGATGTGTTGTAACTAAAAACAACTAATTAATGACTGAAAATAAAATGTTGTGTAAAAAAGGGTTTATAATGATATTGATAGAACTATCCAAATATTGAATCCCCCTAGCCTCAATAATATTTATGAACAATCCATTCAGCTAAACCATTTAATCGAATCGAATTGGCATTCCTCTATCTTAGACTAAAACCTCTCTCGAGCGAATTAATCCCTAATTACTAAGTAGAGTGCCGGAATCTCTTCTCAAAATACAATTAAATAGGTAATGCATTAAGTACAAGGAACTATAAACCAAAGGATCTTGTAGGTCTATCTCTAGTACCCCAATCAATCCTCAACCCTTATGAGTATTCAATTCACATCAAGCTTTCTCAAGTCAATAATATGAAAATAATAACCAATCAATAAGCATACTATTATCAATTGGAAATAACAACAAGTATCATACGAATAAAACAACTCAATTAATTGATTCAACTGAATATAATTGTTCAATTCAAACAAATTGGTTAGGGTTCATCAACATCTAGATAGAGAAGGATTTAGTTCATATTCAAAGCTAGAAAAACAGAGCAAGATAAATGAGTAAGAGAAACCAAACAATTCATGGCAGTGAATATGTATTTCTTCACTTGAGCTCTTGATTCTTGGTTTGGGGCTTGTGTATGATGTGGATCTTTCTTCAAACTCAGCTCAAGACCCTTCTCCTTGCTCCAGTAGATGGCTCCTCCTCCTCTTCTTTCTTCTCTATTTCCAGAAATGCTCCAGCAAAAACTGATGTTCTTCTCCCCCTCTTCTCTTTTTATTTCCCTCCAAATCTCCAGCCCATACCTCCAGCTCACTAAACCCATCCATTGTCTACCACTTTCCCTTGGTTCATCACCCTTTTCCCTGATTTAGGCAAGCTCTTCTTTTCTTTTATTTCTTTTTGACAAAGGCCAGCTGTTGTCCCCCACTTATTCCCCAATCAGTGCAAAGAATCTCACTTTTCGACAGGTGACACGACCACTGACACGCCCATGTCACTGGGCGTGTCATAGGCATTGTGATTCTGAACAAAGGGCACGCCCTTTGACACGCCCGTGTTACTGGGCGTGTCACAGCTATTGTAAGTCTGAATAAAAGGCACGTTCCTTGGCACGCCCGTGGTACCGGGCGTGTGACAGCTACTGTGAGTCTGGATGAAAGGCACGTCCACTGACACGCCCGTGGCCCTGGGCGTGTCACAGCTACTGTGACTTTGGATAAATGGCACGATCATTGGCACGCCCGTGGTCCTGGGCGTGTCACAGCTACTGTGACCCTGGACAAATGGTACGTTTGGTGACACGCCTATGCAGCTGGATGTGTCATAGCCACTGAATGCAATAACAAGGGCACGCCTATTGACACGCCCGTGTTCATGGGTGTGTCCATTGACATATTTTTCTCTTTTCTTCTACTTTCATCCGTAATTACTCCAAAATGACCAAAAGCCTCAAATTATCGAGAATTCCTGCAATTAACCTTAAAATGCACTTTGAACAAACAAATCAAACTCAGTTAGATAATAATCATGTTAAGAAATGGGAGTAAAATATCATTAATTGTGTACTTATCAAATTCCCCCAAACTTGAGTTTTTGCTTGTCCTCAAGTAAACTAAATCACTGCAATAAGCAGAAATGACGGAATCCCTCTATAAAGAAAAATAAAGTTTTGACAATGCTCGAATCGGATAACCTCACTTTGTCAACCAAAATAATTCACAATCATAACAGCTGAATCAAGAAGTTTCAAAATAAAAATTTCACATACCTAAAACCTAAAAATCCAGAGTTAAAAATTTGAGCATAAAATTCCAGCAAATCCAAATGCCATGAACAAAGTACGAAAAACGTGAATTTTCTCTTAAGCACTCTAACCCTTAAATTATTATTATTATTATTTATTTTTTTAAATATATATTTTAAGGAGCCCGACTTGTTTGAACTGATACTAGCCTTTTGAGGCGAAGGTAAACATTTGTGATGCCGACCCCCGGTTACTCAGCTTGAATCACTGTTCAAATGGCTACTAGCACTATTCATGATTCCAACTCATTTGTAGTCAAAATCAGCGGAACAGGGAAAAATTTTCAAAGCTTCTTTAATTAGAATTATTTGTTTTTGTTAATTTTTTTATTCAAGGGTTATAAACTTAAGGGTCGTACTAAGTTCGACTCAAGAATCTACGGAATTATATTATGCTAAAAAATGAAACTAAGGTTTTAAACTCTAGTAATGTTCCAATTTCCATCAATCCACAACTTAACTATAGCCATTACAATCGATCCTCAATCAATTGATCGAAATCACTAAGTTAACCTCAACAAGAAATTGTCATTTAGGAAATTTCAAATTAGTTTAACATGTAAAGGGAAATCACATCAAATCATACTTATCATAACAATTTAGCTTACTTAGTAGGTATTCATTGAGACAAATGAATAAAAAAAAATGAAGTAGTAGAAATTTATTCAATAAAGTATACCTCTCCCCCTTACTTAAGATGCACATTGTCCTCAATGTGTGCGCACAACACGAAAGAGAGAGAATAACTGCCCTTTGTATGTTCATGAGTGGATGAATATGAATACGGTGCCAAGAGTGCGGTGAAGGAGGTTTTGCATCAAAACAATATTCTACAATGCACTCAAAACAAGGTTAATATATAAATAAAGAAAGGAAACAATGCTTAAAGAAAATAATAATAAGAATAATCCAAAAGCAATTAAAAAGAAGGAAAACTAAAAAGCGTATTAAATAAGTAAAGAAATGAAAGACAACATAAAAAAATAAGAGAAAAATTAAAAATGTGGCTAGTCACTGCTGGTCTCATCATCATCGTAGACATCAACCTGTGGAGCAGGTTCCGGTGCAGGTGCACGGGCAGGTGGCTGATAAGGTGGAGGTGGTGGCTGTGAAGGGCGAAATCCCTGATACCGCCAGAATTCCAATATGGATTGCTCCAGCCACTGCCGCCTCAAGATCTCGTGATCCAACTGGGCTTGGAAGCCTTCCTGCTGGGTTAAGATCATATTCTGGTTTAGCTCGATATTGCTTATCTTACCTTCAATCCGACACATCTGACGCTCAAACTCTGTGGGTTTCCTGTCATCATCCCACTCCTCATTAATTGACTAGCGCCAATCCCAGAATGCAGGAGGCTGGACAAAAGAAGGCCCAGCAGAAGAAGAAGGTGTAGCAGCAGCAGAGGGTCCAGCAGGATAATCTGACGGTGGAGGTGGTGGTATATCGGAGGTAGGAGCAGAAGGAGCTGCCTCTGGTATATCTGAATCCATAGGAGCAGCCCGCAGCCCAGCTACCTTCTCCCTGTTCAACCTCTTCAGTGTGTCCATACCCAACAGCTTGGGCATACCATCCACCGTCATAGGGAGGCAACCATCTAACACACCCAGCCGTTGAGCAAGTCTCGTGACATACATGCCACCATGTAGAGTACCTGAAGCTCCCTTCCTAGACTACTCATAGAAGAAATGGGTGATGGCATGGGCTACATTGCACCTGATCTTCTGCATCATGCAATGCAGAAAAAATAGATCCCTCAAGGTCACCACCCCTGTACTGCTCAGTCGGGCTGTAAGAGTGTGAACCAATAAATTATGCACCACCCGGCAGGGGAAAGAATCAAAGTTGGATGCCTTGGAGACCTTGGGCTGATATCTATCGGCAGTGGGTGCAAAGTCATGCCAAACCCGAGGAGGAACAACCTCATACTCAGCAAAATCCACCTCGGCGCTGAGATACTGGATGGTCTGGACATCCTCTTCTGTATATAACCCTAGATGTATCCCAAGGTCATTGATGCTCATGTTGAACCTCTGCCCTCCCAGTCGGAATTTAATTGTCGGCTCAATGATGGAGATTTTGGTCTTCTGGTATTGAAAAGTGCAGTAAAATTCCAGTGTTAGCTCTCGGTAGGAGGGCTCGTGGATAGAGAAGAGCTGGCCCCACCCTGGTTGATCAATCATTTCTTTCACCTCTGCTGCAATATTAACCATTTCCATAGCCTCCCAGTCTAAGAACCGAGGTGCCGACCATTCTTTGTTGCCGAACAGTTCAAAGCGTCGTCGTTCCTCGACGTTGGAAAATTTAAGGCATTTGTGTCATGCCATGAATTTAGAAGTTGGGCGAGTAGCAGGTTGGCTGGAACTGCCCTCCCCTCAGGCCCGTTTGGCTGGAAGCTGAGAAGATGATTGTTTGCGCGGGCCCATTTTCAATTAATCTGCAAAATAAATCAAATGGTTCGTCAATAACGAAAGCATAGCACAATACAAGTTGAACCAAAATGCAGGCATTATAACACAAAACAACGCAATCCACCTAGAACAATACACCTCAATTAATCGCAAGCAATAAACCAACCCGAACGATAAACACACAATAAAGCCAATCACCACAATAACAACATATTATCCATAAATCACAAGTGACTAGAATCAAAATGATTATGGGATTAATCAAAACAATTTCAAATCCAAACAAGATAACACAATAGAATAAGGCAAATGATTATTTGATTATTTGATTAATCAACATATTATTCAAAGCAATTCCAAAAATAAACATATTCCTAATCAAGACCAACATTATAATTAATCAAATGCCAAAAAAATATAATAACACAACAGAATAACACAAACAAATCCAATTACATGGTAAACACAAGAAAATACAAGGAATGTATATGAAAAACAAAAGAAAAATGAAATAAAACAAACAAAAATTGAAAAAATTAAGATCTCGTACCTGAAATCGCAAATCCGAGTGAAAATGAGTAGTTGCAATGGAAAAATGAGAAATCACACGCAAAGAATGCAAGCCGGGAGTAAAAATCGTTCCAAAACCGAATGGGTATGTGAATGAGCCGGTGAAAATGTAGAAAATTTGAGAGAAAATGAGAGAGAATGAGAGAAAATTTTGAAATTTTCGAAAAAATGGGCGTGGGCGCTATATATAAAAACGTCAACACGCCCAGCGATACGCCCGTGTTACTGGGCGTGCCCCATGATATAAAAGCCAGTTCGCATGACACGCTCTTGGACACGGGCGTGTCCCTGGGCGTGTCATAGGTACTGGATGAAATTACAATCGACACGCCCATAAACACGGGCGTGCTTGTGGGTGTGTCATAGAATTTATGACACATATGCAAACAACACGCCCACTAATCTGGGCGTGTTCCTGGGGGCGTGCCCATTTCAAATTTTGAATTTTTTTTTATCATAAGAGACACGTCGTCTTGTCCATGGGCGTGTCATAGCCTCTGTTTGAAAAATGTAACAACACGCTCATTGACACGGGCGTGTCTATGGGCGTGTTGTAGCTACTGTCTGAAAAAGATAATGACACGCCCAAAAACACGAGCGTGTTTATGGACGTGTTATAGCTACTGCCTGAAAAACATAATGACACGCCCACTGACACGGGCGTGTTCATGGGCGTGTGCTCAATTTATTCTCCAAAAATCAAATTCCCTCTGCAACTTCAGATTAGGCAAAAAAACAACCAACCATTCAATAAAAGAAAGTTAAAACAAAAATGAAATGACGATGAAAACCAAAAACATAAAACGGTGGGTTGTCTCCCACCCAGCACTTCTTTAATGTCATATTAGTTGGACGGTCGGACGAATGTCCCTAATCTAGATGAGGTTTCAGTTCCAAGTTGGGTGGATCAATCACTGATGGTTTTGGTTTTTTCTCCTTTGGCATCTCAATGGTCTCATATGCCCTGCATTTGAACGAATTGCTTGTTCCAAGAAAAGCAAGCTGCTCCATTGCTTATTGACCCTCAATATTTTCCTGCAATATACACAACTCAAGGGGATCCTTGGAAACAATGTTAGTGACACAATTTACGGTCTCATGCTCAATAACATCATTGCATGATTCCGCCTCATCAAGTGAAAGTGAATATTTCATGGCATCATTTATTGTAAAAATAACTTTCTCATCACCTGCTCTCAAAGTCAATGTGCCATTATGAACATCGATAAGGGCACGAGCTGTATTTAAAAATGGCCTACCAAGAATAAGTGAAACATCCGCATCCTCATTAATATCAATGACAACAAAATCATTGGGGAAAATGAAATCTCCGACTTTTACCAACACATCTTCAAGAGGTATTGGACTACCGATTTATCGGCAAGTTGGATGGTCATTAGTGTTGGTTTAGGTTTACCAATGCCTAGCTCTTTAAACATTTTATAGGGCATAACACTTATGCTAACCCCCAAATCAGCTAAAGCACTTTTAACCTCAAGATTACCTATAAAACATGGAATGGTAAAACTACCTGGATATTTTAACTTCTTAGGTAATCTTCTTTGCAAAATTGCTGAACCCCTTTCAGATAAATGCACTACAGATACTTCCTCAAGTTTCCTTTTGTTAGAAAGGATATTTTTCAAAAATTTAGCATACTTAGGCATTTGTGACAAAGCTTCAGCAAATGGAATATTGATATGCAATTTTTTAAAAAGTTCAAGGAATTTACCGAACTGAGCATCAAGCTTGTCCTTGTACAACCTTGCCGGATAGGGTACTCTAGGTCGGTATTCCTTCAAATTGGGGATGCTTTCTTGTGGCTGCTTCTCTCTCTCACTCTTAAGTGCAGCTTTCTCTCCCGAAGTGACAGGAGGATCATCTTCTTTTTCTTTTTCTTGCTCTTCAGCCCTTTTCTTTTCCACATCTTCATTGATCTCTTTACCACTCCTTAGAGTAATTGCCTTAACCTGCTCTTTAGGGTTTGCCTCAGTGTTGCTAGGTAAACTTCCTTGTGGTCTCTCACTGAGCAATTTGGCAATTTGCCCCACCTGATTCTCCAAATTGTGAATGGAGGCTTGTTGATTTCTAAGGGTGGTTTCAGTTGATTGAAACCTGGTTTCAGAAGCTGCTATAAATTTCTCCATCATGTCCTCCAAACTACTCTTTCTTGGAGGGGCAGCTTGTTGATGTTGGGGTTGCTGGAATCCAGGGGGAGGTCTTGGATTATTTTGATTGTTCCATGAGAAATTTGGATGATTCCTCTACCCCGGATTGTATGTGTTGCTGTATGGATTATTCTGTTGTTGCCTTGGCATATTCCCAACATAATCTACCTGCTCTTGCTTGGCAAACATGTTGCCACTTTGGCAATCTTGACTTTGGTGTCCACCTCCACACCATTCACAAGACATTACTTGCATAACTTTCCCAGAAGAAGAAGCCAAAGAACCAAATTTCTTATTCAATGCTTCTAATTGGGCTGTCAATGCCACCACCGGATCTAATTTGTGCGATCCCATGGCCTTCAGCTTTCCTTGCTCTCTTAGGGCTTGCCATTGATAATTGGTGATGACCATATCTTTAATTAAGTCCCTTGCTTGTTCAGGTGTGCTGCTGCATTAATGGATTGTTTACTTACATAATTCAACCCATTGTAAAATGTTTGAATTTGAAGCCATAGTGGAAGCCCATGATGAGGACACCTTCTCAGCAAATCTTTGAATCTCTCCCAGGCATCATAAAGAGTCTCACCATCTTGTTGTAAAAAGGATGAGATGTCATTCCTCAACTTGGCAGTTTTTGATGGTGGGAAGTATTTCTCTAAGAACTTCTCTGCCAATTGGGCCCAGGTAGTAAAAGTCCCTGGAGGAAAGGATTTCAGCCACTTCTTTGGTCTGTCTCTAAGAGAAAATGGGAACAACCTCAGCCTAATTGCATCTTCTGAGACATTGTTTATCTTAAATGTGTCACAAAACTCCAGAAAATTCTCAAGATGTGCATTAGGATCTTCATCAGGGAACCCATCAAATTGACAAGTCTGCTGCACCATTTGAATTATATTCGCCTTAATTTCGAAGTTGTTTGCAGCAACTGTCGGCCTTCGGATACTAGATTCAGCCCCATTCAAATTGGGCTTAGCAAACTCCTGCATTGTTCTTGGTCCAGCTCCTTCCATCACTTCGAATACTTCCTCTTGTTCAATTTCCAGATTTACTCTTGAACTTACATCTTCTAGATCTGCCTCCTCTTCTTCCTTTTGCTTTCTCCTCAATGTTCTCTCTAGTTCTGGGTCTAACTCCAGTAGTTGGGATGAGCTAGATCTGGTCATAAACAATAAGAAATACCTACAATGATAGTAAACCAGCAAGATCTAAAATTAAAAACGATTAAAAAGAAAACTAAATCAACAATCTTAATTATATTACTAATATTGAAACCGTTGTCCCCGGCAGCGGCGCCAAAAACTTGATGCATGCCGTTAGTGCTATATGCAATTACCGCAAGTGCACGGGTCGCCCAAGTAATATAGTAGTGAGTGAGTTATCGTTCCTCTGGGGACAAGGTCAAGTACTAGTGCAAATCTTAATCGTTGTTTAGCAAATTAATAGTTGTGTGATGTGTTGTAACTAAAAACAACTAATTAATGACTGAAAATAAAATGTTGTGTACAAAAGGGTTTATAATGATATTGATAGAACTATCCAGATATTGAATCCCCCTAGCCTCAATAATATTTATGAACAATCCATTCAGCTAAACCATTTAATCGAATCGAATTGGCATTCCTCTATCTTAAACTAAAACCTCTCTCGAGCGAATTAATCCCTAATTACTAAGTAGAGTGCCGGAATCTCTTCTCAAAACACAATTAAATAGGTCATGCATTAAGTACAAGGAACTATAAACCAAAGGATCTTGTAGGTCTATCTCTAGTACCCCAATCAATCCTCAACCCTTATGAGTATTCAATTCACATCAAGCTTTCTCAAGTCAATAATATGAAAATAATAACCAATCAATAAGCATGCTATTATCAATTGGAAATAACAACAAGTATCATACGAATAAAACAACTCAATTAATTGATTCAACTGAATATAATTGTTCAATTCATACAAATTGGTTAGGGTTCATCAACATCTAGATAGAGAAGGATTTAGTTCATATTCAAAGCTAGAAAAACAGAGCAAGATAAATGAGTAAGAGAAACTAAACAATTCATGGCAGTGAATCTGTATTTCTTCACTTGAGCTCTTGATTCTTGGTTTGGGGCTTGTGTATGATGTGGATCTTTCTCCAAACTCAGCTCAAGACCCTTCTTCTTGCTCCAGCAAATGGCTCCTCCTCCTCTTCTTTCTTCTCTGTTTCCAGAAATGCTCCAGCAAAAACTGCTGTTCTTCTCCCCCTCTTCTCTTTTTATTTCCCTCCAAATCTCCAGCCCATACCTCCAGCTCACTAAACCCATCCATTGTCTACCACTTTCCCTTGGTTCATCACCCTTTTCCCTGATTTAGGTAAGCTCTTCTTTTCTTGTTCTTTCTTTTTAACAAAGGCCAGCTGTTGTCCCCCACTTATTCCCCAATCAGTGCAAAGAATCTCACTTTTTGACAGGTGACACGACCACTGACACGCCCATGTCACTGGGCGTGTCATAGGCACTATGATTCTGAACAAAAGGCACGCCCATTGACACGCCCGTGTTACTGGGCGTGTCACAGCTACTGTAAGTCTGAATAAAAGGCACGTTCCTTGGCACGCCCGTGGTACCGGGCGTGTGACAGCTACTGTGAGTCTGGATGAAAGGCACGTCCACTGACACGCCCGTGGTCCTGGGCGTGTCACAGCTACTGTGAATTTGGATAAATGGCACGATCATTGGCACGCCCGTGGTCCTGGGCGTGTCACAGCTACTGTGACCCTGGACAAATGGTACGTTTGGTGACACGCCTATGCAGCTAGACGTGTCATAGCCACTGAATGCAATAACATGGGCACGCCTATTGACACGCCCGTGTTCATAGGCATGTCCATTGACAGATTTTTCTCTTTTCTTCTACTTTCATCCGTAATTGCTCCAAAATGACCAAAAGCCTCAAATTATCGAGAATTCCTGCAATTAACCTTAAAATGCACTTTGAACAAACAAATCAAACTCAATTGGATAATAATCATGTTAAGAAATGGGAGTAAAATATCATTAATTGTGTACTTATCAATGAAGATGGTGGTGGCTGGCCCAAAGAAGAAAGAAGAAGATGAAGATGATAGTCAACAACAACTCAAACCAAACACTTCTCTTTTAACCAAACACAATTCCTTAATTCACTCTCCACCAAGCATTTATAATATTATATTATAATATCATCTTCCACTATCAAAACATATTAATATCTTAACAATTTAAAATACCATTTGACCAACTAAATATGTTGACTTGTATATAATGTATATATCCTCATATATACAACATATACACACTTTCCTTTTTTCCTTTCTTTTCACTTAATTAAATATATACACTTTTAAATCCTTTAATTAATTTTCAACAATTAAAATTTATATCAAAATTTTGGGATATTATAGTATTCATAATGTTTTCCATGTCTTGATGCTTCAGAGATACAAGTCTGACCCATTTTATATCTTGTTAGTGGAGTCCATTGAGGTGAGTCCAGATCTGAATTACGAGGAAGAACTAGTGGCGATTTTGGCACAAGAGGTTAAAAATTGAGGAATAAGAGGGTGCCACTTGTGAAAGTCCTTTGGAGGAATCATGCCACTGAGGAAGCAATATGGGAGAGTGAGCAGATGATGCAGAGTCAGTATTCCTAATTGTTTCAAACTTGAGAGAAGGTAATTTCGAGGATGAAATTTATTTTAGAGGGAGAGAATTGTGATATCCCAAATTTTTAAAAGTTTTTAATTTTTGAAAATTTGATAAAATAAATTATAATTTAATATGATAAATTAAATTAATGGTTTTAAAAGAAAAATGAAGAGATTTTAAATGAAAAAGTGGAATATATATGTGATATATATGTAAAATATACATAATATATAAAGTCAACACTTTTTAAAAGAAAGGTCAAAGTCCAATGACATTTTTGTAAATAAATTTTAGAAATTTAAAATTAATAAAATAATTCAAAAATAAATTATTTTTGAATGGATGATGAATTTTTAGTCTTTTAATTTCTTTAATAAATAATTAAATTATTATAATATATATATATATTTGATTATAATTAAAAGATGAAAGGAAAAAGAAATAAAAAAATAGTCTTCTTCTTCTTCTTCTTCTTGGCCGAACTACCCTAGGAGAAAGCTCAAGGATTTTTCTTCTTCTTAGCTCCAACAATTGAAGGATTTCAAAGTTTCAAAGAAGATTTTTAGTGATTTCCACTTGAAAAAGTAAGTTCTTTAGTTTTTTCTTTGGATTTTCATGAAAATTTTGAATATGTGAGATGTTGGATTTTTAATTAATATGTTATAATTGTTGGAATTGGTGTGTATGAAGTTATTTTGGGTAGTTATTATTGATTTTTAGGTTGGATTGAAGAAATGGTTGAATTTGGATAAAGAATGGTGAAGAGAGAGAATTTAGGGTTATGAACTTTTAGGGTTTGAGAAATCATGATTTTTAATTGTGAAAATTGGTTCTAAATGAGTTGTTTTGGTGCTTAAACAAGTATTTTAAAGTTAAATATTGGATTTGGCTGTATTTGGTTGGAGTTTGAGAATGGAAGTGTGATTTAGGGTTTTGGAAAATTATTTTTCCCAAGTTGTTGAATTGTATAATTTTATTGGTTTAGTCTTGTTGTTTGGTGATATAAGTGACGAATATAAGCTTAAAATGATTAATGGAATGTGTTGGAATAGAAAACCTTCAATGGGGGAAGGTTATGCCATTTTAGGATTTTGTATATAAGAGTGTGTTTTTGTAATGTAAATGATTTAAATATATTAAAATATATTTCTAATAATATAAATAAACTTAATATGTTAAAATGAATGGCCTAGTATGAAAATCCAAAGTTAAAGTGAGGTTAGCCTTAACTTTTGAATTTTTTCTTGAAGGGTGTTTAATTATGGTTTAATATTGGAAATGTCATTAAATGTGATACTAAATGATTATTTATTATCACATTTGGTTTAGGCATTGAGGAAGGTTGATTTGCTTCATCCAAGTGGTGAAGGGCAAGTTGGAAGGATAGGATTGGAGGTTGTTTTAAGCTTGTTTTGGTTGCTATTTGAAGGTAAGTACAAACTTTGAATACATTGGTTATGTTTGCATGACATTTAGGCTTAACACATTTTAGTTGCAAAATGTGTTAAGCTACTTGATACATTGGTTATGTATGAATAATGTGCTATGACATTTGTAATGTCATATATATGTTAAATGTATTATGAAAAGTCATTGATAATGGTTAAATTGTGTAAAATGTGAAATATATGTATGATGTAAAAATGACCCAAAGTGTTTGGGTAATGCATTTGTTGTGTATGCATTAAATGCATTATTAAAAAGCCATTGGTATTGGCTAGATTACATTAAATGTGATTAATATGTGAATTATGTGAAAATACCCAAAGTAATTGGGTAATGTGTTGTAAATGCAAAAATGTGGTATAAAATAATGAGATATGTGGAAACATAATGAAATGAATTGATATCAATATAAATAAGAAAAATGAGAAAAATGAGAAAAAGATGAAAAAATAAGGCAATGTGCCTTGCTTGATTATGTGACAATGAGAAAGAGATTGATAATGAGAAAAGTGAATAAATTGTGTGCTTAGTATGTTATTCAATTTTAAGAGTTCTGTGTTTGGCAGAATGACTATGATTTGCCTTTGGGCTAGATGCTGGGCATCGCTATGATTTTCCTTCGAGCTAGACTCAAGGCATCACCGTGAAAATATTTTTGAGGTGAAAAGACTTGGTTGTAAGCCTCAGAAACAAGTCCTTGAAACTGGGCTGGGTAAAAAGACCGAGTCGTAAGCTCAGACCTAGTTTGACTATTACATTGATATTTTGCCTTCAGGGCTAGACACATGGTGTCATTATAGACCAAAATAGTAACTCTGGAATTTGAATAACATATTAGTTATCTTTGGGCCCATGCTTTTGTTTGTTTTTTATGTGAATTGTGGATTGTAAAATATTTGAAAAGTATGAGAAAATGGAATGATGTGATATCCATATTCATTGTGCATTGGCATTGCATTTGAGTTTTATTGTTATCAAGTTTGTATTGCTAGGCTTTTGGCTTAGCACGATTGTTTACATCGCGCAGGTAACAGGGTAGATTCGGCTGAGCCGGAGAGTTTTTCTAGACCAAGTCGAGTCTAGACTTGTGGGTGTGCTTGTAGAGTTGATATCAAAATTAGAAACACTGTCAGTAGCATGTATATATTTTATGTTATTATATATTTTGAGTGTTATGCCTATTATATCATGTTTTTGGATTTTATGTATTGTAAACTATAAAGAATGTTTAGATTATGTTATTTGAAATGGGGGTTTAAATGTGTTCTAAATTATATATATATATATATATTTGAGAAACTTGGTGAAATTGAGGAGTATAGGTGAAATGGTGATTTGAAATTATTTGGGAGTGTTTTCTGATGCAGGTTGTGTTTTGCTAAATTTTGGGAATGTCCAAATTACAGATGAATCTCTGGTGAATTTTTTTCAGAGATTTTCATATAAAATGTTTATTTTGAATTCCTATAACAAGTAAAGAATATTCATATACTATTTAATTATATATATTTAGTATTAGAAAATTTAAATCAGAAATGTAAAAATTTTTATTAAATCGGTCGGTGTCATTTTTATACCGTATATGTGTATTTTACATATGCTGGGAATATGTATTATACGTATATAGGGTATAAGGGTGTTATACTTCAAGTCCAATACCTCTTTCTTTGTCGTGCGTTGTATTAATAAAACTTGTACATGGAGATTGAGAGCAAAAAGTCTTAGAGACCCAAAGAGTTGTTGGATGGTGACAAAATATGTGATACAACATACATATTCGATTGATTTTGAATAGTCTAGACATAGACAAGCAACTAGTTGTGTTGTCATTGAATGTGTTAAGAAACGATTCATAAATCTCGGGATAGTTTTTTAAACCAAATGATGTGATTGATGACATGCGTAATTTAGTGTTGAGATTAGTCATTCTTTCGCATGGAGGGGACATGAGTAGACATATGAGAATATCATATTGGGTACTCCAGAATAATCTTTCTCAATTCTGCCTACATATTTGCATATACTAGGCAAAATAAATCCCAGTACGGTTATACATTTACAATATAGTGTTGATAATAGATTTTTGTATCTTTTCTTCGCTTTTAATGCTTCAATAAAAGGATTCAAATATTATAGACTTGTAGTTACTATTGATGGCACTAATTTGAAAGGGAAGTATCGAGGTGTGCTTTTTACTAACATTTGTCATGATGCAAACCAACAAATATTCATTTTGGCATTCGGGATTGGTGATTCAAAAAATTACACATCATGTACATGGTTTCTTATGAGATTGAAGGAAGCCTTTGGTGAAAGACCGGATCATGTCATTATTTTTGGCAGACACCAAAGCATTTAGAAGGATGTAGCAGATATTTTTCAAAATGCATTCCATAGGATTTGTATGTATCACTTGCTAAACAACGTGAAGTGCAAATTTAAACATATTACTAAGGACCTTGAGCAGCAGTACTACAAAAAAGCTAAAGCCTACAAAATAAGTGATTTCACCACACTTTTTGGTGGTTTTTCCATTTCTTTCCCCAGTGCCAAAGATTATTTAGAAGGTGTTAGGCTTGATAGGTGGATGAGGTCTCATATGCCTAGAAGGAGGTATAACATCATGATGACTAATATTTCTGAATCGGTCAATGTTGCGCTTGTAAAGGCTTGAGACCTTCCAATTACTGCATTTGTCGATAAGGTCAGAAAGATGTACCAAAGATGGTTTTATGAAAGTCGAAGTAAAGCAGAAGAGTCTATGGTTAAAATGGCAACGGATGTTGAAAAAAAATTGAGAAAGAGAATGATGATAGCATAAAAAATAAATGTAAGTTATTCATTTATTCTTTCTCATATGTCATTAATTATAATTTTTTCAGCTAACATTGTTAATGATAATTTACAGATGGAGCATTCTATCAACAACAAATATGACATTAAGGATGCAGGAAAAATTATATTGTTGATATTAATATGAGGAGTTGTTTTTGCAGGAAGTTCTAATTAGATCAAATCTCCTATGAGCATACTATTGTGGTTGTTAGAAATAACAGCCATGATGCTTATGAGTTGTGTTCTCTGTATTACTCTCGCGAGTCTTGATATGAAACATATAAAATAGTCATAAATCTAATTTTGTATATTATTGATTGGTCTATTTCGGAGCACATTCACAATATCACCTTACATCCACCAGATGTGCGCACATCAATTGGCAGGCAAAAAAAATGTCGGATTCCTTCTTTAGGTGAGGAAAAATGTCAACCTAAGTGTAGTCATTTCCATGAGCATGACCAAATTAGGTCTAATTGTCAGAATCCCATCTCCTTGCACACCATGTCAGGATCAACTAGTGTTAAAAAATAAATCAATGTGTTTGTCATTTGTTGTATTCATAAAATATTTAATAACTAATTATTAAATGTTGTTGGCATAAATGATAGGTTGTTGAATTGTTATGTAACTATTGAATATTCTTGATTCACCATGGTAGGTTGTTGAACTGTTGATAGGATTGATATCAATTGATAAGTTTATGTTGTGATATATTATTTAATGTTCTTGTGCATTAGAATTTTATAAGCTTTCATTATTTACTGCAATTGAATGTTTTCTATTGGGGATAGGATTGATATTAATTTTTTTTATGAGCTGATAGGGTTTGTTAGGGACTATTAGGGGCTGTTATTGGTGCAGACCAACATACCCTGACAGCCCCTGACAGCCACTAACAGTTCATAATATTTTTTAACCATCAACACCGAACCTGATTAGGCAATAAATAGTGAATATAAAAAATGTTAAGGGTTATTATGGGCTGATAGGGTATGATAGGGACTGCTAGGAGTTGTTATTGGTGCAAATCCAACATACTCTGACAGCCCCTAATAGTTCATAACATTTTTTAACCATCAACACCGGCCCTGATTAGGCAATAAACAGTGAATATAAAAAATATTAGGGGCTATTATGGGCTGATAAGGTATGATAGTGTAACACCCCTTCCCGACCTACATGTGTAAGCCGAGTAGAGGTGCCACACTATCCTAATGTTGCTACCAATTTACTTAGTCAAATTTTAGTTCTGATTTTTACAGAAATTTTGCCATAGTTTCGCCTAGAAATTTGGATCCCAAGTGTCGACAAAACTTATTTTTCTGATTTTTGAAAACATTTTACACAGACCAATGTGAATACCATCAAATTTAATGCACTCCCAATGAATTCACCTTATACCCTCAACTACAAATCTGCAAGAAGAGTTCACACTTCTAATACAACATAAAATAAAGGTTTATGATTATTACACACTACTAACATACCATTGTAACATAGAAATTCTCTTTTATATTTATTTATATACATGCCACAACTAGCTAACTCATAATGGAAACTAAAGATCTACCCCTGAGATTTGCTGTAGTCTGGTCGTTGCTTCCCCAAGAATTAACTACTGCTCCGAACCTACGAGTCAAGAAAAACTTAACTCGCTGAGTGTTGTTGCTCAGTGGGTACTTTACCAATAAAAATAAAAGTAATATATGAAAGTATTCGAAATCAAAGGAAATAGTTAAATCAACAATCAACCCACTTTATACCAATAGAAATCGTGATACATTCAGTGTGATATGCTTTCAATAATGTAAAATCATAATTCAAACTTATTTGCATTATATAGTTTTACGAAAGAAAATATGTCTTTGATTCAGGCTCTACTGGTATATAGGGAACCATAGCGATAAGGCAGTGGGCCTCCCCACTGTAACCTAGGTGGCCCTCACCACCGATATCAGATCACAGGAATGGGCCTCCCCATCCTGGTTAACCAATGGGCCTCCCCATTGGCTTCAGTGGCCTCACCACTGAATAAAATATCATATCACAATAATGAGCAGTACTGCATGCGTTAGTATAGTGCACAATACCCTTATCTACCACTCCCACTATCCAGTAGAGCAAAAAGATTTAAATGATTCAATTTAAGTCTCAACTTCATTTTAGAATGATTCAAGAAATCAATTTAATTCCCATCGCACTTTGCCATTTATGCCGCACAACACATTCTTTAGTCAAACCATTCCCCTTTTTCACATATTTAATATCCACAATAAACATATTAAACATTTCAAAGCATTCTTCAAAAGATCACAAATTGACCAAATGAATAGTGTTGCGGCGAGAAAAATCGGCAACGCAAAATGGCATGACCAAATGAATAGTAAAATCTGGGTTTTCATCAAAATTTCAGTCCACTTCAGTTATGCATTTGACCAAGTAAATGGTCTTATTTTTGGCTGAAATTTTACAGAAAACTTATTTCATATGTTGACTAATTGCATGTAAAATTTCGTTGAAAAATTCATTCGTTTGCTGCCCCAAACAATTGCCACAAAAATAGTCCAGAAGCTGTCACTTTGGGACCATTTCGGCCCAAACATTTGAAATGCATAGGATAGTTTATTTTTCTTTTGCAAATCAATATTAAGGCTTCTTTAATAGTAAAGTGAAGATTCAAACACTTTCTTTTAACAACTTTTGCATGTTTAACTCAAATCAAACTAATTAAAGTCCAAACAACTTACCAAATCAACTTTCCAAATTTTCTCAAAACATTTGGTTTCAATTAAATTTAACAACCCAATTGCCATAAGAAAACAAAAACATAACTCAAATATTTAATTTAAACTTAATCAATATATTTAAACATCAACTTCAAAACTTCCATAAACCAAAGTTTGTAAGCAAATAGAATTTCTTTTATGGTAAAGCACCAAATCAAAAGTAATTATTCAAAGGTAAAGTACCAAACCTTATTTCTTTAACTCCTCTTAGCTTTTCCTTCTTCTCCTTCTTTAATTCTTTATTTCTCCTTCAATCAATTCAAGATACAACATAAACCTTAGAAATTTAAAATAATAAGTTATCCTCCATTTCTTTTCTAACCGAAACCCTAATCCAACCTTATTAATCTTTATACATCTTGTTTCTTCCATTTAATCAATTAATCTCATCACTTACTTAATATTTTTCCAATTCCACATAAAGACTCTAATTTCCAATCTTCTAATAAATATATAACTACCTAAAATTAATACTAAAATCAAAGTCTACTTACTAGAAAACCTTAAAAACTTACCTTAAAAATCAATTTGGAGAAACTTGGAAGTCCTTTGGTGTTTCCCTTTGTTGGCCGAAATTTGCAAGTGGAAAAGAGAGAAATTGGTTCTTCATATCACATATATTTATATACAAAGGAAATGATGATCACCTTAGGTGTTGGTTAACCTCTTAAGACCACTTGTCCACTTTTTCTCTTTCTTCATTTATTACACATTTATTACACATGCTAAATGCTTTCTTTTGATTGGTCAACATTAGATTTTTATTAGTTTTCTTTTTCTTTACTTCTTTCCACTTGTCCCTCTTCCCATTAGATCTCATAAAGTTATCCCGGGTTACTCATCCTGTCCCGACACGAAACCGGGCCCACTTTACGTTCCGGCGATTAATCGATCATATCTTTTAAACCGTATAGTTTCACGAGTTAAACTACATATAGTTTTGATCCTCTCGACCTCTACTTTCTATTTATAAGGTCCATTTTAGGTTTCCAAGTCATTTTGAAAAATTACAGATAAGCCCTCAACTTTTTACAAAATTCCCTTTAGGTCCTTTCCTTGCTCGGGTTTTCTTCCTGCTCCGTTTCTACTGACGATCGTTTCATATATCACCCCTTGTCATCCTCTACATACTCATTTTTTTATTTCCTACTTTAAATTCATGTATAACTTTAATTGATAATGACCAAAATGCCCCTAGTCAAAATGTCTTCGTTTTTCTTTAACGGGACATTTCCTAGAAAAACCGTTACACGTCGTTGCGACCCGATTAATCTCTAGAATATTCTTCCGGGGTCGGATATGGGCACTATTAAGAACTTCCGACTCTTAATTTTTAAGTTTACATAGTTACCCCTAACTTTTGAGAAATTTTCACTTAGGTCCTTTTGATATCCCTTCCTGACCTTACTGTTTTTCTTTATTAATATCTTTTTACTCACAACTCCAAATTAAGTAATTCTTATTTCCATTGAAACTAGACATCCGGGGCTACATTGTGTCAAAATTTCAGGTCGATCCGAGCTATATCTGATTTTTGATGGTCCTTCGACGTCAAGCCTACTATGCTGTCCTGAGGCAGCTTGCACATTGTCTACTAAATCCATCATATCTTATTCTGTACAACTCCAAATTGAGTAATTTCAAGTTATAAATCTATCTAAGACACAAATAAACAATTAAGTCTTCTTTGAGACTCTCTAATTCTGTCATTAACTTTGATTAAATTCGAGCTCAAGTTATAGGTCATGTTCTAAACTCCTTTATTTTAAGCCTAAATCATATCCTCTATGTTTGTTTCTTACCAATCTGGGATTTGGGATGTTACAGATAGGGACTGTTAGAGGGCTATTATTGGTGTAGGCCCTAACATACCATGACAGCCCATAGCATATCATAACATGTATCATCCATCAACACCAGACCTAAAGAGGTAATAAAAATGAATATAAAAGAGACTGTCTATTCCAAAAATATTAAATACTATTCATCAACATCACATGTTTCAAAAATCAATTAATAATGAACATCAGACCTGTATAACATTAACATTATTATAAAAGAGACTATTTGACTGCCCAACTATCTTTGAATAATTTATCAATGAAATTTATATGCAAAAAAATGTATATGCAGAAATATGAAATTGCAATGTTAGGATCATAGTATGAATCACTCGTCATCACTACACCAAGAGCCCATGTTCTTATTAGTAGCATGAAACCATAAGCTAACTGTTGTGTAGTATCTCATATCAACCATGCGATCTTGCGTACAGTTCCAGAAATTAAGTCCATCAGTCATAAAAAAAATTCTATGAATTTGGCAAAAAAATAACCACAATCTATTCTGTAAATTAAAAAAATAAGTCATTAAAATACCTTCATGGAGGCCATAAAATTTATATATAATATGAATTTAATACCATAAAAAAAATTATTTATCCTGTTGTGGATATCTATTACAGTCAAAGATGATTTTAATTTTCTTATCCTTTTTCTTCTCCAGTTTTGGCCTGTGATTGAAGAAGCCAACATAGTCAAGCGCTACGGGAAGCATTTCTAAAATTGGGACCACACATTGTACTCAGGCATCTTTTTGGTTCGGAGAATAATGTGAGTCAATCACATTAATGTTCCACTTTGTGAGCTGAATCTTAATAAGAAAACAATGCACGTTATTTTAGTTTATGGGTAGATAAACAGTGTCTACATCTTGCACAGACTTCCCATATAGGAGATCACCTCTCAAAAATTTCAATATGTTTTTTGGAGGTTCCCAATCTCTGTTTTTCTCCATCTTCTCCTTAAATGCAGCATATTCAGACATGAAATAATAATTATATAGACAGTCACCGTACATCTTACTCTGATCAAAGACATCTGGACAATAATGTTGCTTTTGCCTAATGTAATATAATAAAATATCGATATTCTGAAATAAAATTTCAATAAACATTATAGACATGTACAAATATTATGAATTCAAATAGTATTGCAAATAATTTATATGTTGAATCTTACTTCGTTTGTTAGCCAAACATCACTGGACCTCACACGGTACCAAAAATCTTTTGTTATGACTTTATGTACTGTAAAGTCATATGTCTCCCTTCCGGGCAACTGTTGATCGCTATCTTTATCACTGCAATTTATGTAATAACATAGCATTAACATAATAATATTAAGTAAATGGGAATATGGAAGAAAGAGTTATAAATATTGTCCTAATAGGATTCACTATTTAAAATCTTGGAAGTTATTTGTCCACCATTCTTCTAAATAAGCAATTTCCATGGCAGACGGAGAGTGCAATGAGTTCAATCGAAGCACGGGAGTATACAACTTGTCATTTTCCATCTTCCGCACAACTATTTGGAATTTTGCACATCTCTCTTGTTTTCTGCCATCGGTTATCCAAGGACCTCCGATATATTTGGGATTAGGAAGCTTCTTCATTTTCTATCCAACATCTACTTCAAAGGTGGTTTTATTTATAGTCATAAGTGAATAATTAGGTGTGTCACCTTCGCCGCCATAATCTTTGTTCTCCTTGCAGAAATAGTCAGAATATTTATAATATTAGTATTGAGAAAATAAACTTATAAAAAAATTATACTTTTAAAAAGAAAGAGGTGATGTACTAATACGTACAGAGGTTGGGATGTCTCATGAGATGTTTTCTGGTGAGAAATATCATGGGTGAAAATCATATTATTGTTCTCTTTAATTTTGCCCTCGACATCCGTCATTCTCACCATTAAAGACTACATTTCTGCAAGGATCTCTTGATTTTGAGAATGCGAGTGACTATGAAGTTCATCATTTTTCTATCTCAGTACTTTCCCAGGCAACATTGTTGAATGCTTCCACATTGTCAACAAGTGCTATAATGTTTGCATCAACCTTTAAACCCCTAGATTTTCCAATTATTAGGAGATCCACTAGGCATGCAACGCCTAGTTTGACTTGAAGATCTTTATCTCGTGTCTTATGGAATGCATCCAACAATCCGCTCTTTGTAAATGTCCTATATTGTTATACTAGGGGTTTGTTACCCACCAACATCTCCTCCACCTCATCTATCCTAATGTAGGGTAAGCCGGTTATTAAGTAGTACTTGCCGACTCCTATTTGCAGCACATCATTGCCTATTTTAAACCACAAGTCGTCAGCCACTGGATGGTGAACTTGACGTAAGAACATATATGTGAGTAAGCCAGGCCAATGAACAAATCTATGTTCATCTATGTCGAGAAGGTCTCCAACTTTGTACTTACAAAATGCTACCAACTACACAAAATTAAAGAAGAACAAATGAATAATTAGATTTTTAAAGACAACACACGCATGCGATTATTATTTCAAACCAATATAATATAATATACCTTTTGCTTATCCTTACTAATAATATTATGTATATCACGAATAACATTCAGACCTATTGACACAGAATTAACTGGGTGGTGCTTCCAATCTGATTGAGGGATGGCATAAGCTAAAGCCTGCAAAATTTAAGGCATTTGTTAATTCATATATTCAATCAGAATGATTCAATTCAGTCATTAAATAAATTTTAACTTACATCCTTCACACCCATCTTATTGGCATTTTCTTCATCAAAGGCAAGTTTGTCATCATCATCACTATCTTCATCACGTAATTCCAATCTTGCCAATATCTTTTTCTTAGTATCCTCTTCTTCCGTTGGCCCTTCAATATTTCTCCACTTAAGCATTATATGCCTTGCGGTAGTGGATAATGCATCAGGACTTATAATTTTAATATCTACTTTTTCTTTTACAGTAGGAGGAGATTGCTCACTCTGCTCACTGCTAGAAGGGGAAAGTGAAGCCATGTAATCTGGAAAAAAAATTTAAAACATTACATCAAATTATAACAAGTAAACTAATAATGGTAGAGCTTGATAGGGTCTAATAGGGGTTGATAGGGGCTATTAGGGTTTGTTACCCGAAACTGCCTCTAACAACTTCTAACAGCCTATAACAACTTATGCTAACATCAGCTAACATTATGTGAAGGATTATTGGTTATTGTTAGGGGCTAATAGGGGCTAATAGAAAATGATAGGGTATGTTAGGGTTGTTACCCTATAACTCCATAACAGTCCCTATCATCCCCTAAGCCTCTAACATACTATACAGATCCTTCAAATTATACTTACAAATGTAGGTATAGGTTGTTATATACTGCTAGGGAGTTGTTAAGGTTTGTTAGGGGATGATAAGGGTTGTTGAGGATAATAGTCCTTAACAGCCCCAATCATCCCCTAACAATAACCAACAATCCTTCAAATGATGCTTGCATATGTTAGTGTAATTTGTTATAGGATGTTGATTTATGGACTATTAGGGTAACAGACCCTAAAAACTCGAAGCATATCCTAACATCTTCTAATAGCCTTAAACATCCTATAACAAGTCATAATATCATCTCTTAGCACCCAAATGAAATGCATGCTATCAGTGCTTCTATTAGAAAATTAAAATTCAAATCATTGAAAATAATCAATAAGAAGAATAAGAAGAACTCTCCTAAATCTTAACATGCTATTTTCTCTTTATTTTAAGCAAAAATGAAACTAGTATGCCCAGACAATTGTTTACAAATATTGAAAAATAGTTACCCCCTTCCTTCAAGAGAAGACAACTCTATATTGAGCTTAAAACCTACATGAATTGCAACCGACCTTATCCATCTAATTTAAGCCATTTCTCCATAGACAAATTTCACATTGTTGGTGGAAATGTTCGTGATACCAACTCATCATTAATAGAACTCAATCCCTTCATTGCAACTTAAATTGTTTCATCAAAAATTTTCACATTACTATTGAAACTTATCATTAAACCACTAATTACTCAAAATCACAACTAATCAGCTAAAAAAAATAACAATAATAAACACTGATACAAAATACATTCACAAACTAAAACAAAATTACCTTAACTTTATCCTTCAATCAATGAACTGTAGAAACCAAAGCCTGCTTCTACGACTCCAAATTCTCTGTGGGCAAAGACGAAGTCATAGTACAGATCGAATATCTCCTTACAAGCGAAGCAGCTACTCTGTGTTCCTTCGGCTTAAACGATAATGGTAAGTTTAGCTTTCTCTATTTAAATCTATTAACCCAAAGAGTTTTCTTTCAATTCAATGGGCTTTGATTCCAAATCGATAAATTTTTTTGATTGCAGATAGTTAGGATTTTAGGAAGAAGTAATTGAAAAAGAAAGAATAAACTGTCAATTTGAAATGCCCTATATTTTTTAGCAAAGCAATATGAGCGGGTATTTGGTTTTGAGAGCATTTTTGTAAAAAAGAGTCTAATTAAGATTAAAGGGGTCTAAAATTTCTTAATTGTTTATTTAGGGGTATTTTCTAGAATAAATCCCAAAAAAATCTGCATTTTCTCTGAAAAAAATAAATATTTATAATCAATACTCTTTAATTCATATTATTATGGGTCCTATTCTTTTTGTATAACCAATTAGTCATTAGCATTTCATCAATATATAAAATTCTAATTTTCACATTATTGAGTTTATAACCATTTTAATTATTAAATTTGGCCACTAAGATTTTTCCCCTTCCAAAGTATCTATCAACGACTATACTATTTCCACCACTAATTAATTCTGGAAAGATCTGTTAAAAAAAATTAATGTTGGAAAGTTGTCACAAAATTCATATTCAGATTCTCTTCTTTTTTTTTTTTTACTATGAATGTTTTGATCATAGCAAAATTTTGTGACTGCCAATTGTTGCAAATATTATCATCAATCTATCAATTTTTTTCTTCTTCGCGTGACAGTAAAAAAATAAGACAATGGTTGTTTCCACCGTTAAAATAGGGATGGTGAGGAAAAGTCATCACTATCTTCTTAGCGACGTGTAAATAACTATAATATTTTTTTCTTAAAAAATAGGTCATTAAATTGTTTTAGCGATGGATTTATAAATTTTAGCTATGATTTTTTAGTCACAAATTATTAATTTTCTAGTTTAAACTTAAGAGAAATACTAATTACAGTCACTCTAAATTGATTGATCAATAATATCTCTTCTATTGGTTAAAAGTATTTATTATAATATCTCTCTTAATAAATGAATCTATAAACTTAAATATATTGTTCAAAATGATTAAAAAACAAAAATTCAATTTAGCCCCCAAAATATGGCTATAGTAGTAACTTGACTCGTAATCTTTATTTTTGAAATATTTATACCATTTTTTTTCTTGAAATATGATGAAATGAGCCCCTTCCGTTAAATGCACGTTCAAAATTACTTTGTTAACAATGTGGGAGTCATTATTTTATTTATTTATTTATATATTTTATTATTTTTTACTCTTAATTCATTAAAACCTAAGATCAAAATGTAACCTAAATCAAAAAGCCTAGCTGTCGCCTCCACAGTCTTCATCGCCAGGCCATCTACTAACCATCATCTGCTTTGGGTGAAATTGACACAAATATATATATATATATATATATAAGATTGACACAAAATTGAAAATTAAGATTAAATTGAAAAGAGGTGTATTTTCTTGGATTTTTTAGGAGATTAGGCCTATTTAAAATTGTTTGATTGCTAGTTTCATTAATTCAACTCTTTTCTGATTGTAATTAATGTGGTGGTGTCCCACTCATGTGAAACCCACAAATTAAAAAAAAAGAGGGGCAAGCTGTCAAGACAGCTTGCTCCACCGTGTGTCCACCGAATTGCATTTGCAAATTGCAAATAAAATGCAGGAAAGGCTATTATAAATAGCCTTCCCCCATTCAATTCAAATATGTCCATTTTTCAAGAAAAATAAATTTAGAGAGAGGGAGAATAAAAAAATTGAGAGAGTGAAAAATATTTATGTGAAATAGTTTTTTAGTGATAAAATAGTGAAGTTTTATTTTGGGTGTTTAGAAAACACTTACCACTATTTTGGGCTTATCTCAATTGTGAGTGTAGTGCTTCTAGAATATTTTCTAAAAAAGTCTCTCTCTTGTAATCATATTATTTATTAGTGAAAAAAATTTATTCGGAGTTTATCCCGTGGACGTAGCCCAAATTAAAGTGTGAACCACGTTAAATCTGGTGTGCTATTTTTTTTTCCAATTTTATAGCTATTATCAAGTGTAGTTATTTTTGTTATATTGTGCTATTAATTATGCGAGTAAAATTCTATCTAAGAAGATTGAATTTTAAGTGGAACCATTTGTGACCCCTGCAGCATTTTCTAATAATTTTCTTAGTATTTATTTTTAGTACAATATTTCATATACTATTTACTTATATAATAGCAAGTAATTTATGTATTATTAACACTTACTGCACAACAAGTGGTATCAGAGCCTAGTTGAGGCAGGTACACGGTGTTGAAGTTATTCTCTTTGCATTAAAGAGATGAAGGCAAAAATAAACAAGATGATCAGCCTAAATGACTTGAATTACCACATATGGAGAAATAAGATGAAGGATCTTCTATTTGTGATGAAAATGTATTTTTCTGTGTTCATCACATCAAAACCTAATGGGAAATCAGATGAAGACTAGGAGTTCTAGCATGAGCAAGTGTGTGGATTCATCCGACAGTTTTTTAAAGATAATGTGTATAATCACATTTGTAAAGAGACTCATGCTAAGTCCTTATGGGAAAAGCTTAAACAATTATATGCTTTCAAAATAAGGAATAACAAGTTGCTCTATTTGACTAAACTAGTCAAAATTAGTTATCGAGAAGTACCACTTGAATGAATTTCAAGGTTTTGTGGACCAGTTATTAGGAATGGGTGTAAAATTCGATGATGAGGTGCTTGGTTTTTTAATACTTTCCTCTCTGCCAGAGTCCTGGGAGACTTTGAAGATTTTTATCACTAATTTCAATGGGGGATGATGTTGTCAGTTTGGAATATGTTAAGAGTTTGATTCTAAATGAAGAGATGAGAAGGAGATCTCAAAATTCAGTATCTACATCTCGGCCAGATATTTTGGTTATTGATTCTAGAGGGAGGAGCAATTTTAGGGGTTTAAATTCAAGAGATAAGAGTGGAGGAAAGTCAAACAAATATGTAAATATTGAATGCTATCACTGCAAGAAGAAGGAAACACATCAAAAATTCTATTGGAATTCAAGAAAGAATAGAAGAAGAACAAAGGCAAAGAAATCAAGCGATATGATAGTAGTGATGATGAACAAGGAACCATTGTTGCCACCATTAAAGAATTTCATGTCATTTCTTATGATAATGATGTGAATATAGTATCCAGTGAATCAAACTGTATATGAGATAGTGGTGCCACCATTCATGCCATATCACATAAAGAACTCTTCTCAACATATAAACAAGGAGAATTTGGTGTTGTCAAAATGAGAGACAAGGGTGTAGCCAAGATCATTGGCAGAGGTGATATTTATATGGAGACAGAAAATTAGACAAGATTACTCTCGAAAGATGCTAGACATGTTGCCAACCTTTGGCTAAACCTAATTCCAATTAGCATACTTGATGATGAAGGTTTCAATAGTACTTTCAAGGATGGTCAATGGAAACTTAAAAAAGGCTTTCTGACTCTCAATTGACGGTACCCTGATCTCATATCAATCTTAAAGAATATTTGTAGACCCTTAATTTTTGACCGGTCTGGTCCAATATATTTTAATTAGTCTAAATTTTTTTTGTGTTTTTAGTATTTATTTTATATAATTTTAAAAAAATTAATAATAAAAATAAAAATAATAAATAAAATAAAAATCGACGACGAAAAAATTCGTCCCCGAAAAATAGTGTTGGACAAAATGGCCCGCAGCCTGCCTGGCACGCTCGACGCTTGCACCTCGCCTCGTAGCTCTCGCAGCCCGACGCAGTTTTTGCCAGCGAAATTTTTCCGACGTAATTTTTTTCGAAACTAAATTCTATTTGGTTTCGGTTTCCTTTTCCAAATTAATGATAGTTTCCGTAAACAAATTGAATTAATCATCTAAATTTCTTATAAATAAGACTAAAAAAGGACACAGAAAAGGGAAAAACTTTGAGAGATCGGACTGGATTTTGAGGAGAAAAACTTTGGATTTGGACTAGAACTTGAGACTTCAGATTTGAGAGAAGCAAACAAGCAATCAAGCTATCAAAGGCAGCAACCTTGCCTTTGTCCGTGTTCATCCAAGAAGCAATTTTTGGTGGAACCAACAAACGAAGGTTTTAATATCTAATCTCTTTTTTTTCCCTTACAGTAGCTTCAATCATTAAATTGTTTCTTTTGATTCTACAAACCTTAGAGCCCTAATTTACTTCTTCTAAACCTTAAACCTTAAACCGTTTCCTCTATTTTCAAAAACCCTACAAATACTTTTATGTTTCTTCTAAAACCTAAGAACCCTAATCTATTTCTTCAAAATCTTAAAACCCTAATCTACTTTCCAACTTTCCAAAACCTTAAATCTTTTTATTAATTTCCTTCCAATTTTTCAAAACTTTAAAATCCTAAATTAATCCTTTTATTTCCAAAAACCCTAAAAATAATACTTCTGTTTCCAAAAACCTTAAATCGTCTTGCCAATTTTCAAAAACTTTATAAACTCTAAATTATTTTCTTCAATTTCAAAACCAAGACAGTAACCCCAAACTAGCTAATCTAAACCCTAAGTTTTCTTAAACCTTAAAACCTTAAAACCTTAAGACCTTAAACCCTAGTTTTCATGAAACCCTAATCCTTAAAACCTTAAAATCTTAAAACCTTAAAACCTTATAAACCTAAACATTCAAACCCAATATAATAAATCCCAAAATAATAATCCAGTAGCTAATAATCATAAACTTAATGTTTTAATATCCAAACTCTAATTTCAAGATTTTACCCCTCAAACCCTAATTTGGTTAATCAAAGAACCTTATCAATCTCTTAAATTATAAAACCTTAATACATTTCAATTCCCTTAAAAATTATAGTAGCCAAAAACAGTGCCGGATGAAATGGCCCGCAGCCCGCCTGGCGTGCCCGAGCCTCGCACCTCGCCTCGTAGCTCTCGCAGCCCTAGGCAATTTTCGCCAGCAAAATTTTTCCGACGCAATTTTTACCGAAACCAAATTCTATTTGGTTTCGATTTCCTTTTCCAAATTAATGACAGTTTCCATAAACAAATTGAATTAATCATCTAAATTTCCTATAAAATAAGACTAAAAAAGGACACAGAAAAGGGAGAAACTTTTGGATAAAAACTTTGAAAGATCGGACTGGATTTTGAGGAGAAAAACTTTGGATTTGGACTAGAACTTGAGACTTCAGATTTGAGAGAAGCAAACAAGCAATCAAGTTATCAAAGGCAGCAACCTTGCCTTTGTCCTTGTTAATCCAAGAAGCAATTTTAGGTTGAACCAACAAACGAAGGTTTGAATATCTAATCTCTTTTTTTTTTCCTTACAGTAGCTTCAATCATTAAATTGTTTCTTTTGATTCTAAAAACCTTAGAGCCCTAATTTACTTCTTCTAAACCTTAGAACCCTAAATCAATTCCTCTATTTTCAAAAACCCTAAAAATACTTTTCTGTTTCTTCTAAAACCTAAGAACCCTAATCTATTTCTTCAAAATATTAAAACCCTAATCTACTTTCCAACATTCCAAAACCATAAATCTTTTTATTAATTTCCTAAACCCTAATCTACTTTCCAATTTTTCAAAACTTTAAAAACCTAAATTAATCCTTTTATTTCCAAAAACCCTAAAAATAATACTTTCTGTTTCCAAAAACCTTAAATCATCTTGCCAATTTTCAAAAATTTTATAAACTCTAAATTATTTTCTTCAATTCCAAAACCAAGACAGTAACCCCAAACTAGCTAATCTAAACCCTAAGTTTTCTTAAACCTTAAAACCTTAAGACCTTAAACCCTAGTTTTCATGAAACCCTAATCCTTAAAACCTTAAAATCTTAAACCTTAAAACCTTATAAACCTAAACATTCAAACCCAATATAGTAAATCCCAAAATAATAATCCAGTAACTAATAATCATAAACCTAATGTTTTAATATCCAAACTCTAATTTCAAGATTTTACCCCTCAAACCCTAATTTGGTTAATCAAAGAACCTTATCAATCTCTTAAATTATAAAACCTTAATCCATTTCAATTTCCTTAAAACTTACAGTAGCCAAAAATAGTGTCGGACGAAATGGTCCGCAGCCCGCCTGGAGAGCCCAACGCTCGCACCTCGCCTCGTAGCTCTCGCAGCCCTACGCAGTTTTCGCCAGCAAAATTTTTTCGACGCAATTTTTTCCGAAACCAAATTCTATTTGGTTTCGATTTTCTTTTCCAAATTAATGATAGTTTCCGTAAACAAATTGAATTAATTATCTAAATTTCCTATAAATAAGACTAAAAAAGGACATAGAAAAGGGAGAAACTTTTGGATAAAAACTTTAAGAGATCGGACTGGATTTTGAGGAGAAAAACTTTGGATTTGGACTAGAACTTGAGACTTCAGATTTGAGAGAAGCAAACAAGCAATCAAGCTATCAAAGGCAGCAACCTTGCCTTTGTCCTTATTTATCCAAGAAGCAATTTTTGGTGGAACCAACAAACGAAGGTTTGAATATCTAATCTCTTTTTTTCCCTTACATTAGTATCAATCATTAAATTGTTTCTTTTGATTCTAAAAACCTTAGAATCATAATTTACTTCTTCTAAACCTTAGAACCTTAAATCGTCTCCTCTATTTTTAAAAATCCTAAAATTACTTTTCTGTTTCTTCTAAAACCTAAGAACCCTAATCTATTTCTTCAAAATCTTAAAACCCTAATCTACTTTCCAACTTTCCAAAACCTTAAATCTTTTTATTAATTTCCTAAACCCTAATCTGCTTTCCAATTTTCCAAAATTTTAAAATCCTAAATTAATCCTTTTATTTCCAGAAACCCTAATAATAATACTTTTTGTTTCCAAAAACCTTATAAACCTAAACATTCAAACCCAATATAGTAAATCCCAAAATAATAATCCAGTAGCTAATAATAATAAACCTAATGTTTTAATATCCAAACTCTAATTTTAAGATTTTACCCCCCTCAAACCCTAATTTGATTAATCAAAGAACCTTATCAATCTCTTAAATTATAAAACCTTAATCCATTTTATTTCCCTTAAAACTTACAGTAGCCTGAACCAATAAATTCCAAAACCCTAAATCTTTAAAACGTCCAGTAGCATTATTCATTTAAAAAATAATATTAGTTACTCAAAATTCCAAAACCCTATTTTCTAAATTCTAAACCCTAAAATCTTAATTTTCAACACCGAAACCTACAATCCTAAAAGTTAGTTTTCAAAATTTTTTGGGGCGCTGCCCCCTTGACCCCCTCCTGCTAACTGGCTAGCGGGATCGTTATATGGGCTCGTCGAAGGGGTCAATATTCATTTGTGTATTATGAGTTTGCATATTTAACTTTCCTTTTTCTAAAGCCCTAATTTAGTAATTAAAATTCTAAAATCCTATTTTAAGATGCGGACCCTAAAATTATATATTACTTGCTTTATTTTTTAGATTTGATTATGTAGTCTATTATATGCTTTGGTGGTTGATTTATTTAATTTCAATGCTTGATTTATTTAATTAGTCATGGATGAATGCTTATTATATATTTTGATTGATGTTTAATATCTTTGATAATAATTTATTTATTATGAATGGTTATTTACTTTTATTGATTTATTTTTTATTTTCAAATGTTGTAAGAGGTATGCTTCCACTTTGTGGGTACCTCATTAGTTAAATATGATGTAATTTAAATTGCTTTTATATTTTAGACCAATGCAAAGGACATGTTTCTACCTTTTGGTGGGTGTCCTATTAGTTTAGATATGGATGATGTAAGGATATGTTTTCATCTTCGGATGGGTGTCCATTTACTTGCTTTCTTTGGACATTGCTTTTTTTTTAATATATCGATGATTTATTTTAATTGTTGTGTGTAATATGGATAATATTGTTATACTTAAGAATTTTATAATATTAAGACCTGTAAAGGAGGCCGGTTCCAATGAACCAGGCGTTGTGGGGTTGCTGAGCCATTTCTCACCTTCCCCACACGTACCCAACTTTTCGAACCCATTAGGGGGTTGGGGATTCCTCAGGAATCGAGTCATCCATCCCTTTCTTTTTCCCGGCCCGTCTGGGTGGCAACTCCATTTTCTCCAGACCTAGATTTGTGTTCTCTAAGGCCCCGAGCCTAAACAGTGTCGAAGTCGCAAGAACCATTCCACCGGGAGTGGGGGCAAAAATCCTCGCTCACAATATTGCTGCTCCTTTCAACTAATCAAAGAGATAATCTATCTGAGGTAATGGATACTTATTCTTGATGGTCACCTTATTCAACTGCCGGTAATCAATACACAATCTCAAGGTGCCATTCTTCTTCTTCACAAATAAAATAGGAGCTCCCCATAAGGACTCACTAGGGTGAATAAACCCTTTATCCAGCAACTCCTGCAACTGCACCTTCAACTCTCTCAACTCAGCAGGTGCAATACGATAAGGAGTAATAGAGATGGGAGTGGTACTAGGCAACAACTTGATACTAAGCTCAACCTCTCTTTCAGGGTGTAACCCTGGCAATTCCTCAGAAAAAATATCTGGAAACTCAGCAACTATGGGTATACTGTCAAGCTGGGACCCCACTACTCTGGTATCTATAACATGAGCAAGATAAGCCTCACATCCCTTTCGAATCATCCTCCTTCCTGAAACAACTGAAACAAACATGGATGAAAGATGTCTCTGCTCACTAGATACCATCACATTTCTACCATCACAAGTTCTCAGGGTAACACATTTTCACTGACAGTCTACCACAGCCCCATGCCTGGATAACCAATCCATGCCTAAAATCAGATTATACTCCCTAAAAGACATCTCAATCAAATCACTGAGAAACTCCTCTTCCTGAACTACAACCGGGCTATCTCGATGCACCTACTAACCATAACATTGTGCCCTAAAAGATTTGTCACCAAAACATCAAATCTTAGGGACTCAGAATGCAAATCACTCACAGGCAAGATGGATGCACTAATGTATGAATGAGTCGACTCAAGGTCTATCAATGCAAGAACTGAAGTACCGAATAAAGAAAAAGTACCAGCAATAATAGCTGAAGCATTTGGCTAGCTCTGCATCACATAGACCCGTTGCGATGGCCCTGTCTCATTTGGTCTACCTCCGACTATAGAACCTCCTCTCTTACTAGACCCAGATCTACCATCCCTAGCAAAACCTCTGCTACCACGACCCCCTCTAATATTGGGTCGAGAAGCTGCATTATTTGTCTGTCTATCCTCTGGTGGCTCTGGACAATATCTGAGAAAGTGCTCTGGCGACCCACATCTGTAACACACTGTTGGTGCACCTGTCCTCTAACAGACACTCCCGTGTGCCCTACCATAATGGACACAGGTAGGTGAAACTAGCCTCTGAACTACTAGAGTCGGAGCACTAGCCACTAAAATTGCAGGTTTCTGTCTCTATCTCTGCTATTATACTGACCTGCCATACTGCTCCTGGCTCCAACTGAATCTCTAAAAATATCCCTCTCGGCCTCTCTTCACTGATGAAGACCCTGCCTCACTCTACAATCTCCTAGCTCTGGTCTTCTCAACCCTAGCAGTTGCTGCAAGATCCTGACTCTCCTAACACTCCTTGCAGCTACAACCAACTGGGAAAAATTTTAATACCTGGAGCTTGCTATAATGCACATGATAGAGGGTCTCAGCCCCTGCTCAAACCTCCGACACCGTTCAATCTCATCAGAAATGATCCCACTAGCATATTGACTCAGCTGGGTAAACTCTATCTCATACTTCGACACTGTTCTGGTATCCTGCCTCAAACTCAGGAACTTTATCTTCTTCGCATCCTTATACTCCCTCGGAGTATACTTTTGCTCGAATTCCAGCAAAAAATTATCATAGGTCAGGACTAGTGGATCATCTAGAGCATATGGAACCATCTTCCATCAATCATATGCATCCCTCTGCAGAAGAGATCTGACATAATCAAATTTCTCCTCTAGAGTAGCCTGCAGCTGGATGAACACTCTTTGGACCCTATCTAGCCGCTGCTCTACTACAGCAAGGTCCGTAGTACCAATAAAGTCCTCAGCTCCAAACTTTTTCAGCTTATCATACTTCCTCATCGGCAACTGTGGCTACGGCTGCAGAACTGGAGCCTACCTCAACAGCTGCACCATATGCCGTACCGAACCCAGTGGAATCTCATCAGCTGCTGGTCTCTCTGGCACAGGAGAAGGTGCCTCTCCAACTATCTCAGCTCTAGCTCCATCTCTACCCTCACTAAGAGCCACACTCTCTGCACTACCCTCTGCAGACTGATGCATCCTAGACGTCATAACTACCTATATCTGCAAAGACAACAAAAATTGCCACATTAGAGATCAAAAACTGTCAGTGTCAATGCATGTATCATAATTAAAAATCATATTTAAAAATTCTCATTTCCTTTCTCTCACAACCCACCTAGGTTGAGAATCGCAAACCTAGGCTCTGATACCAAAATAAATATAACACCTTATACTCTATATACGTACAATACATACACCCAATATATGTAATATACGTATATACGGTACAAGAATGTCACAACCCATTTTAATAAAAACCTTACTAAATCTGTATAATCTCAAATCATTTAACTAATATAATTTAAATAATAAATAAAATATTACTTGTTAAAACACATGCATACCTTCATTATAAAATTTTTATCCAAAACACTATTTGTAGTTTACGATATATATATACATCAAAATATAATATAATATACATGAAGTCAAAATGTACAAAAATATAAAATATGTACATGCTGGCAGTGTGTCTCTAATCTTGATGTCTAACAATCAACTATAAACTTAAGATCTCAAGTCTAGACCGTGCTTGGCCAAGACGAACTCTCCGGCTCTACCGGATCTGCCCTGTCATCTGCGCGATGAATTACAATTGCCCTAAGCCAAAAAGTCTAGCAATACAAACTTTGATAATAATAAAGTTCAAATACAATGCCAATGCACAATACACAATGCATATGGATATCATATCTCATATCACTTTATCTTAACATATGTCTCAATTGTTCCACAATTCACAATTCACATAAAAGCAAACACAAGCATGGACCTAAAGGATCTAATATGTTATTCAAATTTTAGAGTTACTGTTTTGGTCCAAGTTGACACCATGCGTCTAGCCCCGAAGGTAAATCAAGTAATTGCTCAAAAGCTAGCCCCGAAGGCAGATCATATCACAGTGAGGATAAACTTCCTATGCAACATACCAACCAGGCTTTAAGGCCTAAGCCCAACCCAGCTTCAAGGGACTGCTACATCATAGGCATGACACCAAATACAGAACTCTGAAAATTGAATAACACACTAGGCACACAATTATTTCATATTTCCATTATAAATTTCTTTCTCATTTTCTCATGATCAAGCTAGGCACATTGCCTCATTTATCTCATTTATATCAACATCATCATATAATCATAATATATCACATTTTATACAATCTAGCCATCACCAATGGCTTTACATAATATCATTAATGTATACACAACAAACCACATTACCCAAGCATTTTGGGTCATTTTCACATTTTGTATACTTTTCCACTTTTATTCAATTTAGCCATTATTAATGGCTTTTCACATTATCTTTAATGCATTTATGACAATACAAAAGTCATAGCATATTACTCATGCATAAACAATGTAGTAAGTAACTTAACACATTTTTCAACTAAAATTTGTTAAGTCCAAATGTCATACAAATATAATCAATTTATTCAAAGTTTGTACTTACCTCTAAGAGCAACAAAACAAGCTCAAACACCACTTTCAAACTTGTCTTCCAAGATATCCTTCAACACTTGGATTGGGCAACTCAAATCTCCTCAAAGCCTAAACCAAATATGATTATAAATAATCACTTAGTAACACACTTAAAGGCATATACATAACCTCTCAACAAAAGGATAAGAAACACAAAGTAAAAATAAGGAAAAGAATCATCTAGAGCAAAATCTGCAAATGACACGCTCAACAACACGGGCGTGTCAATGACCGTGCCCTAACCCACATCACATAAGCTTTGACACGCTCAGTGACATAGGCGTGTCAATGATCGTGTCCTTAGCTCTGCATTACAGAAGCTACGATATGTCCAGAGACATGAGCGTATCCTTGCCCATGCCAATACTCCTACATCATAGTAGCCGTGAAATGCTCAGTGACATGGGCATGTCATTGCACGTGTCAATACTATAGCATTACAGAAATTGTGAACACTCAGTGACATGGGCGTGTCACTGCATTTGTCACTGCATGTGTCACAAACACTAAAAACAGAACCATTGACACACCCAATGACATGACCGTGCCACTAGGCGTATCAGGCTAAAATCCTGATATCAACACATAATGTTGACACCCAAAGTTATCTTTCTTTTCCTTTTCCAACTCTATTCAAACTCAACCAAATCCATCATTTAACTATAAAATACTTGTTATGCATTAAAATAAATCAATTAAAAGCAAAATACACAATTTAAAACTATGACTTCACAACTCAGAAGTTACATAACCCAAAACTCTTTCTCTTCACCAAACTTAACTAAAACTTAACCATTTCTTCAATCCAACCTTAAAATCATAGTTAACTACTCAAAATAACTTCATACATATCAATACCAACCATTAAAACATAATTCACCAAACATCCAACTCACACATATACAAACTTTCATTGAAATTCAAGAAAACAAGTTGGAAACTTACTAAATATGGAGGAAAACCCCAAAAATCCAACTTGAACACTTACAATCCTTCAATTACTTGAGCTTGGAAGAAGCAAATCCTTCCTTCCCTCTAATGGAGAAAACCGACCTTCAGTGGAGAAAGAAGAAGAAGAAGAAGAAGATCCACAATCTTCTCTATCCAACCATTTTACTTTAAATCACATAAATTTCCACTTTAATTATCCACCAAGTAAATATATTATTATTTAATTAATATCAAAAATCATCTTCCACTAACTATACAATTTACTTTTAAATTATTAAAATAAACTTTGACTAATTTAAAATATTGACTTGTATATGTTATGTATATTTACATATATATCACATATACATTTTACTTTTTCACATTTTTAAAAAAAATCATTCATTTAATTTCTAAAAATTAAAATTTTCAAAATTTTGGGATATCACAACTAATGCTATTCAATTCTTCTAGCTAAGAAGTTCTCCTATTATAATATTTTGGATTTGCTTCTGCAATGATGGCTTACTATAAGTTGATAACTCTAGAGAAATATGTTGCATGGATGGACGAGATTGTGGGTTCAAATGCAAGCATGAAATTGCTATTTTTCATGATACAAACTATTTCTCTAGCCACTTGACTCCTAGAAAGTGGGAGCTGATCTTCCATCAAGTCCTTCAATAGTAATTGACAGACTGATGATGTTGACGGTGCTAATGACACAGATGAGATGAGATCACCTGGATGCTTTCCTGTAAGTATTTCCAATGATAGCACTCCAAAGCTATAAACATCAAATGTTTCATTCACCTCCATTGTGTAAGCATACTCTACAAAGAAAGAGCTAAGCTTTGTTGGGAAGTAACCATGAATCGATTAATAATAAAATAACTTAAGAACCACTAAGTAGTTATTAGACTTAATCAATTAGTTTTGTACGAGTGGATTCCAACACTTACCCACTTGCAAGCCCAAGTATGGGTACACATGCAAAATGCAATTAGGCATTGTTGTTAGTTTTAGATCAGACTTTGACGTTGTTATTACCAAACCAAGAGTCTATCAATTTCATACCTTCTAACAAGAAGACTAAACTTATAGTTTTCCAACTCAATGTTCAATCGACATTTGAGATACTAAAACTGATATCCCCAAAGTACTTGAGATAGAGATTGTAATTAATTATAAATATTGGCTGCCATATTTAATTGTTCTTATTTTAGCTGAACAAATTTGCTAGTTTAGGAAATGAAAGAGTTAAAAATAATGTTATTAGAAAGAAAGAAACAGCAAACCTGGTGCTATATATCCAAATGTGCCTACAATTGAAGTCCAATTAGATGAATTAGGCTTGAGAATCTTAGCAGTGCCGAAGTCAGAAACATGAGCCTTATAGTCTGTGTCCAACAAAACATTCTTGCTTGATATGTCTCTATGAATAATTGGAAAAGCACAGCCATGGTGCATATGTGACAAAGCATTTGCCACACCTTTGATAGCATTTACCCTCTTCATCCAATCAAATTTCTTTGCTTTTTCCTCACTTTTTAGAAGAGTTTCAAGGCTCCCATTTTCCAAAAACTCATAAACCAATAGTGAGTGATGATCATTTGAGCAAAACCCATAAAGCTTCACAACATTGCGATGCCTTATTTACATTAAAGCTTGAATCTCACTCACAAAAGTTTTTGAATTGGTAATTTTATCCAATTGGGGATGAAGCTTCTTCACAGCAATAACTTTATCTGTCGACAATATAGCTTTGAATACGCTTCCTGATCTCCCCACTACAATGCAATACTTGGAGTTGAATCCTTCAGTTGCTTCCACAATGCTTCGGTACACCATTTTGCCATCATAGCTCCATATGGCAAAAAGGTTTCTATTTTCAGCTTCATTTAACTTATTTTCTTGTTTCTTCTTTCTTTAGCAACAAGTAAATAGAATTTCCACAATTGTGAAAGATAGAAATAGTGTGCACAAAATAGGAACCATGATTGCAACAATAGTTTTGCTGCCCCTTTTATTATTTACATTGTGGCTTGTTAATGCAGGGCAAGCCTTCAAACCAGAAGTATTTCCACAAAAGTTTGTATTATTTCTAAATGCTTCAGATGAAGCTTCATGAAAAGCTTTGAGATTAGGAATGGGGCCTTCTAACTCATTGTTGGATAAGTCCACAGTTGTCAAGCTAAACATAGCATCAAAAGAAGTTGGAATAGAACCAGATAATTTGTTAGGGGATAGATTCAAAATCTCTAGTTTTTGCAACTTCCCCAGTTGGAGTGGTATCCCTCCTATCAGCAAATTTTTACTCAAACCAAGAGATTCTAGTGAAGGCATGCTGCCTATCTCGATAGGAATTCACCCTGAAAATTTGTTTCCACTCAAATTCAAAAACAACAAATTGGCCAAATCTCCAAGCTGTTGGGGAATGAATCCAATAATATTGTTGCTTGCTAAGTTGATATGTGCAATTCCGGATAGCATTTTAATTTCAAAATGCTACCTGAAGGTTGATTATTGCTAAGACTGAGATCAAGCAGCAACTTCAACTTTCAAAGTTCCCTTGGAATCTCCCCAGATAGATGATTCGAGGAGAGGTCAAGCAAATGGAGCTGCATTGCATTTGCAAGCTGAACTGGTATCTTTCTAGAAATATTAGTATTTGATATTCTTAAGCTTGTCAAATTGTGACATAGTCTCCATTTGGGAGAAAGCTCACCAAAAAATTGTTATCACTCAAACTGATATAGTTTAGGTAAGGGTATACGCCGAAAACTTCAGATAGATTTCCAGTAAGTTGGTTGTTCTCAAGATTAACTCTTAACAAACTGATGCAAATTTTTAAGGTTTTTGGGATAGGTGGTTTTTTTCAAGGGCAAGATACTGGAGCAATCGACCAATGCATGCCAGTGAACCTATTATCAGACAATTCAAAGCTTCTTAAAGATGTAAGATTGTTCATTTGTGAAGGAAAGGAACCAGAAAGTTTATTGGTGAACAAAGCAAGGCCAACAAGAGATGTGGGTTTTCCTATTTCTGGAGGGATAGAACCATGGAGAAAGTTATTACACAAGTCAAGGCTAAGAAGATTAGGGAAGGCTAAAAAGTTGAAAGCTTCAAGTGTGCCTATTAAACTATGGTGAGGAAGGCCCAAGTTAGTAACACTTCCATAAGCATTGCACTTAATTCCAGTCCAATTATTGCAAGGACTACTATTATTTCCAACCCAAGAAGACAAAAGAGATTGGCTTTGGCTGTGGAGACTGTTTTTCCATTTCAAAAGAGCTTTTGCTTCCTCTTCTACTCCTTGGTTTGTCGCTTGGATTTCAGTACTAACATAGACAACTAAAAGCATAAGAGAAATGAGAAATGAAACAAATTTAGTATAGGATGAAAATGATTGTCTTACACAAGTCATTATGATTTTAGGTATCAACTATGTGTTGAGACTTGAGACAGACGATAGTGTAACGCAAGGCCACTTTTATAGAAAAATAAATAGAAAATTTTAATCTAAATTTACTATAAAAAGAATTCTACTTTGTTTTACAAAGAAGATGGGAAAACTTGACCTTGTGCAAAGTAGACTTGGCAATTGGTTTATGTTGTGTCCATCTCCTTTGTATCTTTTGTGCTTAAAATTTTTGCGTATTGTGTTGTATCGATTTAAAAGTTACTTTTTTCATACTGAGACTTCAAAAGTAACAATCCTGTATGATCTTTAATTGTGTCATCTTATATTGGATCATTTCTGATCATGTCATAGATCAATATAAAGAAACTTAAAAGTGTGTATATTATATCAAATACAGTATGGGTATAAATACACCCTTATAGGATAACATCTGTTACAATACTGTTATACAAACTACTCTAGTATTTATCTCTATATAGTCTATCATTATCTAATACGCCCCCTCAAGTTGAACTATCTATGAGGAAAGATAGTCAACTTGGCTCTTAACTGTTCAAACCGCAATCTTGACAAAGGTTTAGTCAATATATCAGCAATTTGATCCTTCGTAGAGATGTAACACACCCGGATCTCATTTGTCTTGACTTTATCTCGCACAAAGTGAACATCAATCTGCACATGTTTCATTCGGCTATGATATACCGGATTGGCTGCAAGTGCTGTATCACCTAAGTTATCACTCCACAGAATTAGTGCGGCTGTCTTGATTCCCAACTCTTGTAGTATATTTCGAATCCATAGAACTTCAGAAGTTGTATTGGCAATCGCACGATACTCAGCCTCCGTTGAAGATCGTGACACACTCCTTTGCTTTTTAGAAGTCCAGGATATAAGATTCCGTCCGAGATAAATCGCAAAACCTGTTGTGGACTTTCGATATTCAATACTTCCAGCCCAATCAGAATCACTATAAGCAGATATTTCATGAATTGAGGACGGTTGAAAACGTATCCCATAGTCTGCTGTCCCTTGAAGATAACGCAACACCCTCTTGACTTCTTGCCAATGAGCATTTGTTGGTCTATGCATAAAATGTGCTAGCCGATTAACTGTGAATGAAATTTCAGGTCGTGTAAACAAAAGATATAATAAACTGCCGATTGTACTGTGATACAATGTTGTGTCATGAAAAACAGCAGATGATACTTGTGAAGTAGAGGTTACTGCTTGCGGAGTAGCAACTGATTTTGAATTTTCCATCTTCACCTTCTTCAATAAATCATTAACATATTTTTGCTGATTTAGAAATAATGAACCATTTCTCCAGGTAGCTTGAAGTCCTAGGAAATAATGCAATGTCCCTAAATCTTTTAGCAAAAATTTAGTCTTCAAAAATTGTTGCAATTTGGCTTCCAATAACAAACTGGTTCCTGTTAAGAGCAAATCATCAACATAGGTGAGACAATAAAGTACCTCCACCCCTTGTCGATACACAAATAAAGAGGTATCCAGTTTTGAATGTTCAAATTCGAACTGAAATAAAGCTTCCTTGAGACATTGATTCCATTGTCGCGGCGCCTGTTTCAAACCATAGAGCGATCGCCTGAGCCGACAAACATAATTTGGTCTTGTGCCATAAATAAAGCCCGGGGGCTGCTGCATATAAACTGGTTCTTCTAAATGCCCATGTAAAAAGGCATTAGAAACATCATAATGTTTAACAAACCATTTTTTGGATACTGCAAGACTTAAAATCAACCGTACAGTAACTGGTTTTACAACCGGAGAAAAGGTATCCCCAAAATCCACACCTGGTCGTTGATGAAACCCCTTTGCGACAAGTCTTGCGTTGTAGCGTTCTAACGACCCATCAGAATTCTCCTTCACTTTAAACACCCATTTACAGCCAATAATATTGGCATGTGGAGGTGTTTCAACAAGCTCCCAAGTACCAAGTTGAGTTAAAGAATTAATCTCACTATCAAGAGCCTCACGCCATTCTTTGTATTTCTTTGCTTCAGTTACTGTTGCAGGTTGTAAAGGTGGCTGGATAGCTGAAAAAATTCTTGGCTTTGAATGTCATGTCTTGGATCTTGTTAGCATAGGATGTACATTCAATTGATGTCCCGGTAAGGCAAGCGGTTGTTGTGTTGGTTCTGTGGGATGTATTGGTGATGTCGAAGCCATCGCTGGCATAGAATCCTGTATATCTTGACCATAGTCAAGCGGGGCAGCAGCAGTTGCAGACTCCATTAGGGTAGTATCAGCGGGTACCACATTAGGCATTGAACTTTGTAAGAGTTTATAAAGACCTTGCTCAACAGGACTTTTGTGAAGTACCCTCCTCGTGGGGATATCCTTGATAAGAAAACAATCAGGAAAGAATTCAAGTGAGACTTGATTATCAATTGTAAAATTAAGAACAGACAACAGACTGAATGGTGATTGAGCAGAAAAGAGAATATTGTTCAAACGAAAATCATGATCACTTGTCAATATGGTATTACCTACATGAGAGATGGGAATAGTATTACCATTACTGACTGTAACTTCATCTGGTCCAGCATATTCCGAATCAATAGTCAAGTTTCCAAGAGACCCAGTGAGATGATGTGTAGCACCAGTGTCAACAATCCAAGGTTGTGGTTGTGGATGATAACCCTGTGAAACAGAACCAGAATTCCAAGACTATGCAGAACCAGCAGGAATAGCAGCAGTATGATAGGCCTGTGGAGAAGATAGAAGCGATCGGCGCTGACTTGGACACAATCTGGCTACATGACCGGAGCCATTTACAATTATAACATATAGCAGAACTGAGAAATGGTCCCTGAGGTTGCTGAACTAGTATAGTATTGGCCTGATAATATTGAAATCGACCACCTCCACTTCGACCTCCACGATTATTCCGACCACCGCGTCGTCCTCTTCCACTTGTACTGTAATATCCCTGCACCGGTTGCTGATTCGAGCTTGGCCTATGAGTTGTATGTAGTGCAGTAACAGGAGCACTAGTATTTTCATATTTCTTCTGTTGAAGTTCTTCTGATAACAATAATCCAAACAACTCATCATAAGAAGGCAGTTGTAGTTTTGCTTCTACAGACCTGACAAACGGACGGTAATCGGGACCTAAGCCATCAAGAATGGCTCCAACAAGATCATCACTAGAAATCAGATTGTTCAAAGCAAGAAGTTGATTACTGAGCGATTTCGCTCGTTGCATATAAACGTCAATCGAATCAGTATTACGTTCTAAATGATGAACTGCATTTTTCAAATGGCGTACCTGAGCAGCATTCCCGGCTGCAAAACTCTGTTCCAAACGAGTCCAGAGCTCTAAGGCTGTGGTCGCCCCAACTGAACTAGACAACAAAGCTTCAGAAAGAGAGGAGTTTATCCAACTTAGCACAATCTGATCCTCACGAAACCAAGTAACGTAAGCTGGATTTGGATCGGAATTTGCTAACGTCGGCTGTGGTGAAATATAATCCTTGTCAATATGTTTATCAAGATTATACCCACGCAACAACGGTAGCATCTGTGTTTTCCAAAGAACATAATTAAGAGGAGTTAACCGAACATGGATTTGATGAGAAACATTAGGAATGGTGTTTAGAGAATCTGAAATATTTGAGGAAGAAGAAGAGGAGATAACGGCAGGAACAGTAGACGTAGATAGAGATGATTCTGTAGACATGATTTTGTGGGGAAAAAAATGGTTATTAAACCCTAGGAGGGCTCTGATACCATAAAGAAACTTAAAAGTGTATATATTATATCAAATACAGTATGGATATAAATACACCCTTATAGGATAACATTGTTAGAATTAATTTTATATTGATAAAATTAATCCTCTAATAATCATAAGTATGGGCTAAATATATTTAAATATTAAATATGTATTGCAGTCAAATTAAGATAGTCAATTAAAGTTTTGATCTAATTAAGATTGTTGACTATTGAGGTGTCCTACTCGTAATAGGATTATAAGTGTAGAGACCGATAAGAATTTCTGTTTTGTTGAAGGACCAAAACAGAAATCATCATCATCAGTTATAAATAAGGGGTCGTGGTCTCCAGGGGAACATAACAATTTTTGAGAGAACATTACGTTCCTTCAGTAGTGCTTCCGCTAAACTTAAAGTGTGTATCTCCTGGAAGGCGACAAACCCCAAAATCATCTTCAGCTTCAACATACGATGATGTCAGGTATGCAATTCAGCCCTTTGTAATTTAATTTGAATAATCTAGTGATCTATGCATGATTTAGGTTTTAGGGGGAATCAGGTTTTCTCCCCCTTTCAATTGGTATCAGAGCCCTGTGCTAGGTTGCTAGATTTTCCGATTAAATTGTTTTTTGTTTTGATTCTAGAAAATTAATTCGGTGATTGTAATTTTCTAGAATTAATTTAAAATCCAATTTGGTAATCTGAAATCAATTTTGGTTTGATTTATTTTTTGGATTAAATTACTGAGATTATTTAATTAATTCTGAAAAAATCGAATTTCTGGACTTTAATTTTGGTTTGTGATTTTTTCTGGAATTAATTAATTTTTGGTTAATTAATTATGTAAATTAATTAATTAAAGATTAAAAAAAATTATTTAGTTTTGAAACAGTTTTTCGAAAACAGTTTAAAAAAAAAACTGAAATTGGGCTAAGGAAACAAAACGCAGCAAGTCGAATGTACAGTTTCACAGTTTTAATGTTGATTTAATTGGTTATTTTTTAGCCATGATTTTCATCCACTAATTCAGAACTTGAAAATCATTATCTTGAATTAGTATTGAATTTGATAAAGGGGTGATTATTAATTAATATATATGCTAGCTAATTAAATGAGGTTTTGGAAATGGCATTGTTCTGTATTGTCCGATTCTCAATATTCTTCATTTACGTTAAGGGCATGGTTTATGGTAAATAAAAAAAATTCATTTAATTTTAAAATTGCAATTTTGATTGTAATTTAAAATTTAATTCAATTGAGTTTAAATTTTGGTATTTTAGTCCTGATTGTGTTTAATATTTTTAATAATAAATTAATTGAAGCAAAAAGTCACCAAAGTGACCTCTATTGTGTAAATTAATTTATTTGGGATATTAGACAGGTGTATTAAAATTCATTGCGGGTAGTATACCGGCCCAAAGGAAGGTTGCTATCTGGCTGAATTGAGAATACATTGCGGTAATAAATATGTGATAATTATTATGTGTTCATCCATGTGGATAATAAATCGGCCCAAATGAAGGTTTATTATTTGACAGGACTGAATTGTCAATATTTGATTACTGCGTTGAGATACCAATTCCAAAGATGAGAATATTAATGTTGTGTCCGGTGTCTTGTTTCCAATATTTAAACTCTACTTCTGTGATTTGTTTCAATTTTTTGTGGATTGTGAGCTTATGTCATTTATTTATTATTATTTTCTCTGAATTCAGCTAGCATGCCGTGTAATCCCAACTTTGTCCCTATGAATGAAAATATTGATAATAAGACTGCTGATAAGGAAAAATATTTGGTTTTAGTCTGTTCTGAAGTTAATTTAACTTTGGTACCTAGAAACACTTGGTGGATAGATTCTGGTGCTACTAGTCACATAAGTGTTTCATTGCAGGGTTGCCTAAATTACCGAAAGCCAACTGACGGTGAAAAATACGTTTATATGGGAACTGGCGAATCGGTAGAAGTAGAGGCGATAGGACATTTTAGATTGCATTTAAGAACTGGAAATTTTTTGGATCTAGTAGATACTTTTGTTATTCCGTCTTTTAGGCGGAATTTAATTTCTGTTTCCCATTTGGACAAATCTGGTTTTACTTGTTCATTTGGAAACAATAAAGTTACTTTATCTATGGATTCAAAAATTTTAGGTACTGGTTTCTTGTATGCACTTCATAATCTGTATATGTTAGATATCGATGCCTCTTATAATGAGACCATGCAAGTTAGTACTATAGGTACCAAAAGGAAGCTGAATATGGATAACTCAGCTGCTCTATGGCACAGACGTTTGGGTCACATATCCAAATCTAGAATAGAGCGTCTTGTGTCAGATGGTATCATAAATACACTTGATTTCACAGATTTGGACTCCTGTGTTGAGTGTATTAAAGGTAAACAGACTAAACAAAAGAGATTAGGTGCCAATAGGTCATCAAACATCTTAGAGTTGATACATACGGACATCTGTGGCCCATTCCCTACAGCAACAAGGAATGGTCAAAGATACTTTATATCATTCATAGACGATTACTCACGTTATGGGTACCTATATCTCATTCATGAGAAATCTGAGTCTCTGGATGTTTTCAAATCTTATAAGGCCGAAGTTGAAAATCAACTCGGAAAGAAGATTAAATCTGTTAGATCTGACCGTGGAGGTGAGTACTATGGCAGATATGACGGTTCAGGTGAACAACGTCCAGGGCCATTTGCTATTTTCCTGCAGGACTGTGGTATAGTCCCTCAATACACAATGCCAGGTACACCTAGCATGAATGGTGTATCTGAGAGACGTAACAGGACTCTTATGGATATGGTTAGAAGTATGATTAGTCATTCTTCTTTACCTGAGTTTCTGTGGGGAGAAGCATTAAAAACAGCAGTCTATCTTCTTAACAGAGTACCAACTAAAGCAGCTACAAAAACACCTTATGAGCTTTGGACTGGACGCAAGCCCAGTCTAAAGCACCTTTATGTTTGGGGATGTCCTACTGAGGCTAGGCCTTATAGGCCTAATGAGACAAAATTGGACTCCAAAACTGTTAGTAGCTACTTTGTTGGTTATTCTGAGCGATCTCGGGGTTTTAAGTTTTATAATCCTACTTCCAGATCTATTTTTGAGACGGGAATTGCAACATTCTTTGAGGATGTTGAGTTTGGAGGGAGAAATAAGGTTAGAAACATTGTCTTTGAGGAGGGATCGAGTTAGGACCACTCAGTGTCGATTCCTATTGTTGCTCCTGGGACTGTTCAGGTTCCTAGACTTGTTAATATTCCAGAAACAATTCCGGATCCAATACAAGACAATGTTGATCAACTTCCCCATCAGGATGAAGAAGTTGTTCTTCCTCAAGAACAAGCTCAACAACCTCAAGAATTTGAGCCAGAACCTGTGCCTTTAAGGAGGTCCACTAGAGAGAGAAGAAATGCTATTTCAGATGATTATGTAGTATATCTTCAGGAACATGAGGACACTGTAGACATGGTGGAAGATGATCCTATCGGCTTTCATCATGCCATGCAGGATTCCAACTCTCATAAATGGATTGAGGCAATGAGCGAAGAATATAAATCTATGCAAGACAATCAAGTTTGGGATCTTGTTCCATTACCTGAAGGAAAGAAACCCATTGGTTGCAAATGGATATTTAAAACCAAGAGGGATTCTAAAGGTAATGTGGAAAGATATAAGGCACGTCTTGTAGCTAAAGGCTTCACTCAGAAAGAGGGGATTGACTATAAAGAGACCTTCTCTCCGGTTTCATCGAAGGACTCTTTTAGGACAATCATGGCTCTAGTTGCTCATTTTGATCTTGAGCTTCATCAAATGGATGTGAAGACTGCGTTTCTCAATGGAGACATTGATGAAACTATCTATATGGTGCAGCCAGAAAACTTTGTGTCTGGAGACCCAAAGCGACTGGTATGCAGATTAAAGAAATCCATTTATGGACTCAAGTAAGCTTCTCGTCAGTGGTACTTCAAGTTCCATGAAGTAGTTGTCTCTTTTGGTTTTGAGACAAATACTGTGGAAGATTGTGTGTATCACAAGTTCAGTGGGAGTAGGTTTATCTTTTTGGTCTTATATGTGGATGACATATTGCTTGCTACTAACTGTAAGGACTTGCTGCACGAGACCAAAGTCTTTCTCTCAAAACACTTTGAGATGAAAGATTTAGGTGAAGCTTCTTTTGTATTAGGGATTCAAATACATCGAGACCGTACTCGAGGTATTCTTGGATTATCACAAAAGGGCTATATTGAGAAAGTGCTCAAGAGATTTAGTATGCACAACAGTAGACCAATTGATACCCCAGTTGCTAAAGGAGATAAATTCAATCTTTATCAGTGTCCAAAGGGTGAACTTGAGATTCAGGAAATGCAGAAGATTCCTTATGCGTCAGCAGTTGGGAGTCTGATGTATGCTCAAGTTTGCACTCGTCCAGATATTTCATTCATAGTTGGCATGTTAGGGCGATATCTCAGCAATCCAGGAATGGATCATTGGAAAGCAGCCAAAAGAGTCTTGAGATATCTTCAGAGAACTAAGGGACATATGCTCACATACAGGCGATCAGATCAGCTTGAGATCATTGGGTATACTGATTCTGATTTCGCGGGATGCCAAGACAGTCAAAAATCCACATCAGGCTACATATATCTCTTGGCTGGCGGTGCTATTTCTTGGAAGAGTGTGAAACAAACTCTAGTAGCTACCTCCACCATGGAAGCAGAATTTGTAGCAAGCTACGAGGCATCCAATCAGGCTATTTGGCTGAGGAACTTTGTCACAGGGCTGCGCATTGTGAATGGCATTGAAAGGCCATTAAAGTTATACTGTGATAATAACTCAGCAGTTTTATTCTCCAACAACAACAGAAGCTCTTCTCGATCGAGACACATCAGGATTAAGTTTCTGGCTGTGAGGGAGAGAGTACAGAGTGGACAGATATCCATAGAGCATATTGGAACGAACTCCATGATTGCGGATCCGCTCACTAAGGCTGTGATACCGAAAGTTTTTCATGAGCATACTGCTCATATGGGTGTCACATTATTTGTGACTATTTAGTTTCAGTGGGAGTTTGTTCATTATGGTTACATTATATTTGTTTATACTCTGTTTTGTAATGGATATATTATGTTATTAATACTCAGTTTCTGCAGAAAATAAAGTATTTATTTTGTTACATTCTGTATTATTATTGATTGATCTCACTAAAGTATGACCAGTTGGAAACAGGCATGATTAGATCATATTACATGTAGTTTCCATGCTACACTCCTATTATTGATCTATGTCATTTGAGAGTATTGGTAATGTGATTGATGGTGGTTTGAGTCACGATTAATGTGGCGACTGGCCCTTCAGTCCTTTATCGATATAATCAATGGACGAGATTGTTTGAGGCACCTTCAGTATGACTGCTTTTATGAGCTCATTAAGGTATATACATTTATATTTAATATATGTTAGCCCAAGTGGGAGATTGTTAGAATTAATTTTATATTGATAAAATTAATCCTCTAATAATCATAAGTATGTGCTAAATATATTTAAATATTAAATATGTATTGCAGTCAAATTAAGATAGTCAATTAAAGTTTTGATCTAATTAAGATTGTTGACTATTGAGGTGTCCTACTCGTAATAGGATTATAAGTGTAGAGACCGATAAGAATTTCTGTTTTGTTGAAGGACCAAAATAGAAATCATCATCATCAGTTATAAATAATGGGTCGTGGTCTCCAGGGGAACATAACAATTTTTTAGAGAACATTACGTTCCTTCAGTAGTGCTTCCGCTAAACTTAAAGTGTGTATCTCCTGGAAGACGACAAACCCCAAAATCATCTTCAGCTTCAACATACGATGATGTCAGGTATGCAATTCAGCCCTTTGTAATTTAATTTGAATAATCTAGTGATCTATGCATGATTTAGGTTTTAGGGGGAATCAGGTTTTCTCCCCCTTTTAAACATCTGTTACAATACTGTTATACAAACTACTCTAGTATTTATCTCTATATAGTCTATCATTATCTAATACAATCCAATTATTTTTAATAAATTTTATTATTACTTTCTAAACAAATTAATTTGTATGATAATTTAATAAAATATTAAAATAAGATATATAATTTACGTGACTCAATTAAAAGCATAATAGAAATGAGAAATGAAACAAGTTTAGTCAAGGATGATAGTGATTGTCTTACACAATTATGATTTCGGGTATTGCAAAACATAAAAAAATTAGAGATGGGTTCAGACGAACAGTGATGAAATACAAAACCACTTTTACAAAGTAATAAAGAGAATGTTTTAGTCAAAATTTACTTTTTAAAAGAAATCTACTTTTTCTTTTGGTCATAAAGAAGAGGATGGGAAGACTTGACCTCGTGCAAAGGCTAAAAGGTCTGCATAATTAATTAGTTAGGGAAAATTTCACGTATCGCTATTTTTTATAATTTTTTTATTTTTATCATAAATATTTTAATTATTTTATAAAAATATATAATAAATTTAAAATAAATTTATAATAAATATATAGTAAATTATATAAAATCTGATTAATTAGTAAGTTAATTATAAATTTTTATAAATTTAAATATATTTTAAAAATATGATAAATTTAAATTTTTTATTTTTTTAATATTTTTATCCAAAATTTAATTAATTATCATTAGCCCATGAGGCTAAATATCCAGCACATTTAGTTTTAGTTTAAAATTAAAAATAAAAAAAATTATAATCTATATTTGTAATTTAACTTATTCTATGCTGAAGTGATAAATATATCTATTATTTTATTTTTTTTATTTTTAAATTATTATTTATACTACAATGAAATGATAAATATATTAATTATTTTTTATTTTTTATTTTTTAATTAAATTTTATTTGTATTGAATTTTTTTAAAGTAAGATTAAATTTATTTATTTTTAAGTAAGATCAAACACATTAATATAAATTATTGGCTAATAAATTAATTAGTAAACGAAAAGTAGAATCGCAGACGTAAGTATAGAAAGTCGGACTTGTGTTTGTGTGCGCGTCCAGCGTCAAGGAAAATAAAAGAATTTGTTTCGAGGAAATTACGCCTCTATGTCATTTTGTTTTTTTTTTTTTTTGTTTCCGAAAAAGTGGCCCACCATCTTTGTTACTTCAATTCTGCCAAAGCACAGAGTTTTTTTTTTTTTTTTTTTTCTGTTTTGACCTTTTCGAAATTATTTTTTGTTATTTATTTATTTATTTTTTAAAAAAATTAATACCATATTCTATATAAAAAAATAAAAATATACATACTACATATAAAAAATATATATAATATAAATGTAATAAAATAAATAATATATACCATACCTACCAAAAATTTATTAAATACTAAATATCTACATAATATTTTTAGTATTTTTTTAATTTTAATTTTATTATTCTCATAATATTCATACAATATCCACATAACTTTGACATAAAATATATATAATATATGTAACATATACATAATATCTGTCAAACATCTACAATATTTATCAAATATATACAAAATATTTATCAAATATCTACACAATATTTACATAGCGAAATTAATATTTTTTTAACTTTATCTTTTAAATGTATAATTTATAAATTTTGTTTAAAAATAAATTTGATATTTTTATTAATATATTTTTATATATTTTGCTTTTATTATTACTTTTTGTAAGTATTATTTTTTAATAAAATTAAATTTTTTTCTTAATAAAAGTAATAAATTTATATGCTAAAAATAATTAAAAATATTAATTTTTATTATTTTATTAGAATATTTTTATTTGATAGTATAGTTTGAAAAAAAAATAAAAATTAAAGTAAAATATTAATTTTAGCAAGAAAAAATGTGTTTTTTTAAAAATATATATATTTTTTAATGAGAAGTGAGATATTTTTTAAATTTTGCTATAATATTTTTAAAAGAATAAATAATTTTTTTATAGTATTTTAGAATAAAATTTATTTTTTAGATAATTTTGCAAATGTCTCATTTATTTTTCTTTGTTGGTTTTTCTCGCAGGCAAACAGAGAAAGAAAAGGGAAAAAATGTCAAGGTTTCTCATTTTCTCTTTGGTTTTATTTGGATAGTTTTTATCAAATATTTCAACTAATTTTTAGATTAATTTAGAGGGCTTTTTCTAGTTTTTTAGTGTAATTATTTAAGAAGGATTAGGACTTGTTAAAGAGGTATTTATATTTTTTTCTTCATTATTAGTGATTTTAAATATGGATTACTTAAGAATATTTTGTGTTTGATTTATTTGATGGTTGATTTTATTTCAGATTTAGCCGGTAGTTTTTTTCTCTAAGCTAAAAATTTTTCATGGTAAATTTAGTGTCTAATTTTTGCAGTTATTTTTTATTTGTTATTATTTTATTTGGCTGTGTGTTGACATTAATTGGCTTGGGATAATGAATTGGACCTTGTGAATAATTGTGGGGATTATCTTAACTTACATAATTGATTATTATTCTTGATTGAGACTCAATAATTATAACCGAAAAAAAAATAAAATTCCATTGCTTAGATAATTTTCATAGTATTAGTATTCCATATCAATAGCAAAAAAGCAAAGAGTATGCTCAAAATGAAAGTCTAATATGTAATTTTATTTTCTATTTTTAACACGCCGATGTAATTGTTGCATTTCTGATTTTAACGCTCATTCTTAACATATGTACACCCGTCACATGAAGGCCGGACTAAAAATTACAAGCATCCTTAATTTCATTCACAATTAAACCAAAAATCATTTCTTCTACAATTAGTTCCCAACCTAGTTTTTTCTCAATTAATTCAATTAAACACTTCTTTCACAAATAATTCAATTAATAGCAATTAACAAACTTCCATAAACAATTAAAATCAAAGAAAGTCATATAACAGCAAATTATATAATATACAAATACTAACCTTTTTTTCAATTGGCTCTTTACTTATAGCAGTTTCCTTGTAAAATCTCACACAAACTGGCTATTTCACATTAAAACCCTAAATTCTTTTCAATGGATCTTTGATTTTTAAGTGAAATTTGAAAGAAGTAAAAGAAAAAAGAAGATGGAGACGGTGGAGATGGTGAGGTTAATTTGGATGATGATGAAGAAGAAAAAGTGGTGAAATTTTGTTTTTTTATAATATTTTAGTTTTTGATTTTATGTGTTGCTCATATCTTTACTTCGGTACATATTTTTTTTAATTATCTTTTAACTCAGTTTTTAATTCCGTAAAATTATAAAAATAATTACTTTAATTATGTTAAATCCCTACTAATCATATTTCATATTCCAATTGCAGTAGAATTTTATTTTAAGGTCACATATGTATTTTCATAATTTCTTTCCACTTTAAAATCAGTTTGAGAAATATTGATTAAATGCATATCCTAATTTATTTTTTCACTTCTTGAGGCTTATCCAACCTTATTTCTATCAAATCTAAATACTCAAACCACACATAATATCATAATCAATCTAATATATATTTATATATAAACTTAATTCAAAAAATTATTGCTTAACATTTTCGGACATTACACCAATTACATTGTCATTACATTATACCACATTTTTTCATTTACAAAACATTACCCAATTACTTTGGTATTTCCAAATAATTCACTTATTAATTACATTTAATATAATACAGCCAATACTAATAGCTTTTTAATAATGCACTTAATGCATACACAACAAATGGCATTACCCAAATACTTTGGATCATTTTCACATAATACACATATTTCACATTTTACAAAATTTAGCCATTATCAACGGCTTTTGACAATGCATTTAACACATATATGACATTACAAATGATATAGCACATTATTCATACAGAACCAATGTATCAAGTAACTTAACACATTTTTCAACCAAAATGTGTTAAGCGCAAATGTCATGCAAACATAACCAATGTATTCAAAGTTTGTACTTACCTCAAATAGCAATCAAAACAAGCTTAAAACAACCTTCAATCCTATCATTCCAACCTGTCCTTCACCACTTGGATGAAGCAAATCAACCTCCCTCAATGCCTAACCAAATGTGAAAGCAAATAATCATTTAGTATCACATTTAATGGCATTTCTAATATTAAACCATAATTAAACCTCATCTAAGAAAAAATCTAAAATTTAAGGCTAACCTCATTTTAACTTTGGATTCTCATACTAAGCCATTCATTTTAATATATTAAGTTTATTTATATTATTAGAAACATACACTACAAAAAAACACGCTATCTGCGACGGACAGAATCCGTCGCAGATCCGTTGCAAATCCGTCGCAAATCAAGTTTTGCGACCGATCTGCGACGGATACGATCCGTTAATAAAAAAGGCATCGCAATTTTCAATTTGCGACAGGCCGTCGCAGATTGCGACGGATTTGCAACCACTCGGCGGTTGCAAATCTCGCGCTTAAATTTTCGCGGGTAAAGGGCAGCCGTCGCAGATTCCGTCGCAGATTTCGTCGCAGATTTCAATTTTTAAGCACTATCTGCAATGGACATAATCCGTCGCAAATCCGTCGCAAATCCCGATCTGCGACGGATACGATCTGTTAATAAAAAATGCGTCGCAGATTTCGTCACAAAACTCGTCGCAAATCCGTCACAAAGGCCGTCGCAGATGTTCTGGAGTATATATATGCCGTGGTGTTTTCCGTCGCAAATCCGTCGCAGAAACCGTCGCAGATTGTCATTGCAGATTTTCCGTCGCAAATTTCGTTGCAAAATTCGTTGCAAATCCGTTACAAAGGCCGTCGCAGATGTTCTGGAGTATATATGCCGTGGTGTTTTCCGTCGCAAATCCGTCGCAGATTTTCGTTGCAGATTTTTCGTCGCAGATTTCGTCGCAAAATTCGTCGCAAATCCGTTACAAAGGCCGTCGCAGATGTTCTGGAGTATATATGCCGTGGTGTTTTCCGTCGCAAATTCGTCGCAGATTGTTGTTGCAGATTTTCCGTCGCAGATTTCGTCGCAAAATTGAAATGTTTCGGTCGCAAATTCCGTCGCAGATGCCGTCGTAGATGCAATGGATTTACAATTTTTGTCATTATATGGATTTTATATATAAAATACACACCTGTAGTAATAATATTTACAATTTAATTACATAAATCTAAAATTACACAAATTTTCATTGATATAAAATGCAATAGTTAGTTAAACTAACATAATTCAAAAGTCATTACAATATATAAGTTTTAAACATTTCAAAGTATTAAAGTATGAACACTTTCAAAAGTAAAAAATAAGCCGAAGGCATACACTAGTCATCATCTGGATGTTCTGCTGTTACTTGATCTTCTGATGGTGGGGTTGGTTCTGTTGGAGCCCATCTAGGAGGTTCAGTTAGCCGTCCTAGTAACATATTCTGAATCCAAGTTTGGTTCTCAACCAAAAATCGAGTCATATATGCAATTTTGGTCTCTAATTTGCTCTCTATATGACTAACTTTATTGCTTATCTCATCACGTATCTCAGTTAACATATTCTCATTCACTTGTTGAGATGTACTTCCACTGCCCTTAGAGATGTGAGAAATCGCTAAATTCCCCAACCCATATAATCTGGCCTTCTTTGTTCCTCCTGCCGCTTCAACAAATAAATCATCATCATCCTTAGTACAAGATTGAACTTCCTCTCCATTTGCCTCTTCTGTAGATTGTGATGATTTCAATTTCTGAAAGCTTTCCTAAAAAAGAAAATCAAAACAACGTTAGAGTCAAAAGAATCCAGTAGCCAATACACGCAATTCACAAGCAATATTCATAAAAAAAGCATGTTAACAAGTAAATTTTTAATTGACAAGTAACTAATTAATACACAATTCACAAGAAGTAAACAAAACCAAATTTCCTGAATCCTGCAATTTTATTGCAGAAACCCTTCTACCACCAGTATCAGGTGTCCAAATCGTTGTTTCCCTCTTGTGCAAAGACACTTTACCAACTTCACCAAAGGAGAAATTATCATAATTTGCTACTGGAGAGCCTTTGTTTGCAAACCATATAACATTTAAACTTTTGATGTGCAAGATAACTAATAGATACAATGTGGTAACTTTCATGGGTTGGAAGCCAAAAGCAAAACTGGAACTTTCATTAGATAAAAGAAAAAGGCCATTTTATTCAATCCAGTTCATCTGAGACCCTTGAAACCCAGGAGGAATCTCCCCAGTAGTTTGAAAACCAGCCATGCAAACTTTAACTAGAAGGAGAAAAACTAACCAAATGGAACCCAAAAAAGGAATGAAACCCTGACAATCCATGGCAGCAGCAAGAACCCAAATTTTGGTTATAATTTGCAGAGTCAAAGGATATTCTAGATGAGAAGCACAAATCAACAGATGCAAAAGAAAGGAAATATGCAAATAAATGAAGAAAAGCAAAAAAAGGTTTTAACTTTACATTCTGAAATGAATCTAAAATCAGTACTTCAAACCAAAATTAATTATTCAAAGGAAGCATATTAGCAGATATCCTAAGATAACAATTGCTAAACAGAAAGGATAGAATTGCAAGAAATAGCAGGATTTAATATTGAAAGTCCAAGCAAGAAAACCCAAGTTATAAACTTTCACACGTGAATTTAGTAATGAAAGACTTCTAGTTAGCCTTTGAATTCAAACATCCAAAAAAGATAAACCAAAATTGGCTAGACAAAGAAGCAAATAAGGAGACATAAGATCACTTGGTTCACAAAGAACTGAAAATTTAGTGTTCTACACATAATTCCAGACCTTAAAAGCAAACAACTACTTTCATGGAATCAACAATTACCAATCCATGATGGGTTCCTTTCAGTGGTCCATGAGATAACCACTAAAAGAACAAGAACAAGAAGGAGAGAACTAAATTATATTAATCTTAAAACTTTTTGATATGTATTTCACTGAAACACTTCCAAACTTCTGGTGAAATCCAGAGTTGTGGAGCTGTTGATGGGATTGCAAAGTCCAGATAGATTGGTGAAATACAGCACTGGCCATTCTGAAAATTCAAGAAAGACCAAGTAATGATTTTAAGATAAAAGTGGATACTTCAATTACTTGAAATATATAAAGAGAGGCATCATGAAGTACAAAATCTGTGCTGGTTCGAAGCATCCCAAAACAGAATATAGCATATCCTTTCCAAGTTCAAAAACGCTACAGTAAGTCGTGAAGAACGAATTTATTTAAAGAATAAGGTCAAAAATCAAATCCTTTGTAAAAACTTAATTGCAAATTTAATCAACATTAATCACAAATATAGATCTGTATTTGAATATTTGCTATTAATTACAAACACAAAAGGAGTTAAAACCGGCAAATCCAAAACCACAGCAGCAAAAAAGGAAAACAGATATTGGATTTTCATTTCACTCTTTTGTTTTTATATGCAACTTCATTTAAAAAATCTGTTTTTTTTTTTTGTCTTTTTATCTCATAGGTTAGTTTACTTTTTTTTTGGGCCTTTTTTGTGTATGTTAGAGAAGTGAAAGATATACAATATATTAACTTACATGAACAAGTTCTGATCTCTTATCTATAAACTTCCCCCGATCTTTTTTACTGGTATGACTATGCTTGAACAATTCATAATTTCCAGGAAACTTTCCCCCATTTGCTGCAGCCTGTTTAAATCAATAGGAAACACAAACATAAGATGAAAAAAATAGTCAATTTATTTAACAAAATAAGATGTAGATTACATACCAAATCCTTTGCATGCTCTTTCATCGATTTCGACCCACAAGTGTGAGTAGATGGCCCTGTTCCTGGTCCAGCAGGCTCAGACAGTCTGTTCTTAGACTGTTGCTCTGATAATTTTTTAGCATCCTCCGTTTCCCAATCTCTTCTCCACTCTTCTACAAATTCAGAAGGCACGGGACAGTTCACTAATCTGTTATGTCTCACATTGTAAATGAAAGTACTGTATGTCCTTGCTGCTTTGCTTTCCCAAGCTTTTCTCATCAAGCCATCTTCAGATGACCTCCAAGTAAATAATTTCTGCAAAGTAAGTAAAAATTCTTAAATATGCTAGCCATTATCATTATTAAAGAATATGAACAAACAAATAAAAATGAATATTAGATAAACATTAACCTTAAACTCTCCGAAGTATAAGTCCTTTGATTGTCGAGACAGTTTTGCCCAAGAGGATCCTATTTTATCAGGATACCGTTGAAAAGCTTCTATGCATGCATGTGATATGCCCCATAAATCAGGATTAAATCTGAAACAACTTAAGATTATTAATAAAGTGCCAAAATAGTGACTAAATAGGATAAAATTAGTAAATTACCCATCAGCCTTTGACCAACTAATTATTATTCGCCCATCAGCATCACGGGCTGGTTCTTGGGATCGAGAGCCTCTACTTATAACGTCATTGTTAACATCAGATTGAGGTTCATATTCACTAGAATTAGGAGATGAAGCTGATATTTAGGGATTTTCTATTCCTAATCCGTGCATGTTATCCAGTGAGGGAGTAGAAGAGGGTGGTGTTATAGGATTAGAAGATTCAGATATTCTTCTCCTAGATGTTGGAGTTCCATCTGTGTTAGGATTTGAAGATTCAGAGGTTCTTCTCCCAGATGTTGGAGTTGCTTCTGAATTTGGACTTACAGCCGCTGGAATTGCAGGTGTGGGTTGGGTAGGTGCTATGGCTGTTGGTGTGGGTTGGATAGGTACCATGGCTGTTGGTGTGGGTGGTGTAGGTACCATGGCTGCTGGAACTGTACGTGTGGATCGTCCTCTTCCCACTGGTGGTTGAATAATATTGCGACTTTTCCCTCTAGCCATATCTGCAAGAACCCATAAAACATAAGATTAAATATAGAGAAATAAACCTTTGCAATATTGGTATTGCGTCCTCTTTCCATTGGTGATTAAATTTTCACAGTAATAAGAAATTCACTTGCTCTTAAATCCAGAACAATCCAACACTAGTTAAGAAGTTCAGTTCCTGCCATAAATAAAGAGCAAATGAAAACACCCAGAATTTTGACACAAGAAAGCATGCGAAGAATCAAATAATGAAATGAACTTATATATAAAATGTCTGTTTGTACATATGTAACTACCATGTATGCAGCAAAATTATTATAACATTTCAAAATGGGCCATAAATAGTTCCCAACTCTATAGTATAGTCCAAGTAAACATCAAAACAAGGAAAAAGAACCAAATACTAGTCATTCGTCTTCATCATTATTCATCATCTCATCCTCCGAAGAATAATACTGAAATTCTTCATCATTCCCTTCCTCCAAACTCTCACTTATATGCATTACAACACCTTCAGCATCATTTAAAGATTCAGGCATTTCATTGTCATTTACATCAAAAGTCTGCCTGGCTGTATCATCTTCTTGGAATGCCATTGCTGTTTGAGAAACATTGGAAGGAGCTATAATTTCTGGCAGCTCAATTACATGTCTAGCTTTAACCTTCACAACAGATAACCAATCACTATCAACCCGTCTTATAGACGGATAAGGAGCATAGTATACCTGTTGTGCTTGGCTTGCCAAAATAAAGGGCTCATACTTCCCAAATCTCTTCCTTTTGTGAACATCTATAATATTGTATCCTTTATGACACCTCATACCCACATCTAGCATTGGATCATACCAATCACAAAGGAACAAAGTTGTCCGCTTAATTGGTAATGCCGGGTACTCTATTTCAATGACCTCCTGTAACCTACCAAAGTAATCGCTTGATTGTTCACTGTAGTTTGTCCCTTTAATACATACACCACTATTCTTGGTAGATCTATTTGCACTTCTTCTCTCTGTGTGGAACTTAAATCCATTCACAAAATACCCAGAATATGCCTTAGCATCATTGTAAGGTCCCTGTGCCAAGTCTTTTATAAATTGGTTGTTCACAGCATTCAACGGGTCATGCACCTATATGAAAAGCATAAATATTCATTACATGTGCCTTAGATAATATTGACTACAAAATGCTATGTAATAAACTTACATAGGATTTGAACCACTGGGGAAAATTATTATCCAAATGCATATCAATCTCATCCTTGCTAATGTTAGGATTTTGAGAACGTACTTTGCCAACGAACAATCTTCATAATATAAAGGACCATCATTAAGTATATCAAGAATGGGAGTGTAAAACAATATTATTGAAATTCAATTTTAACATACTCGACAAATGGTTCAACTTCTGCACAATTCATGAGAATATACGACTGAGCCGCATTCCTTTCACGTTCCGTCAATTTTCGATTCTTTGGTTGACCCATCGGTCGACCACAAGACTGGAATATTGATAACATTCCTTCAATCTCCTCCTCAGCCTGACCATCATCGTTCCGTGGCACACGATGATGTCTAGTTGATACATGTGGCTCAAAAAAATGGGCACAAAATGCAGCTGCTTCTTTTACCAAGTATGCATTAGCAATTGACCCTTCAACTTGTGCCTTATTTTTTACATCCTTTTTCAAATCACCATTGTAACTGCAAGATGTTTATATAAGGCTTACAATGCATTTATTATTAAAGTAAGCTCAATAAAAGGGTTTAAGGAGAAAAGTAAATTACCGCTCAAATGGATACATCCAACGATATTGTATAGGCCCTGCAATCCGAGCTTCATATGGTAGATGGATAGGAAGATGTTCCATAACATTAAAGAATCCTGGAAGAAAAAACCTCTCTAATTTGCATAGGATTTTAGGAATTTCCTCTTCAAGCCGTATCATATCATCTACCCGTATGACTGAACTTGTTAATTGTCTAAAAAATATACTTATTTCAGTTATTGCCTCCCAAACTCTTGCTGGTAATAATTCACGAAAGGCAATCGGGATTAAATGTTGCATAAACATGTGACAATCGTGGCTTTTCATCCCATACATTGTTAATGTTTTCATGTTTACACATCTAGCCATGTTAGAAACATAGCCATCGGGAAACTTTAGTTCTTTTAACCACTCACAAATTGCTTGCTTTCCATGCTTATCCAATGAGTATATTGCTTTTGGATATTTACCAGTTTGTACATTTTTTTGTAACTCTGGCCTATCACATAACACCATCATCTCCTCCCTTGCTTTGGCATTATCTTTCGATTTACCGTCGATGTTCATAATGGTGTTAAACAAATTATCAAAGAAGTTTTTTTCAATATGCATCACATCGAGGTTATGCCTAATTAGCAAAGAACTCCAATATGGCAAATCCCAGAAAATACTCCGTTTCTTACATCCACTCCCACTCCGTCTACCAATTGCTGCATTAACATCATCTGAGTCTAGATCAGTAACTTTCAGTAAACCAAGAGAATTAAGCTCAGCTAATATTTCTTCCCCGGTCTTCACAGGTGGTGGCATGTCCTTAATTATTTTATTTTTCCTGAACCAAGTTCTATTCTTTCTCCATGGATGGTCAATTGGAAGAAACTTCCTATGATTATTGAACCATGTTTGTTTTGTTCCATTCGGAAGTGTAAAGGCATCTGTCTCTCCCATACAATGAGGACATGATAGCCTTCCACCAGTACTCCATCCAGAAAGCATTGACAAGGCAGGGAAGTCACTAATAGTCCATAGTAATGCAGCATGCATAACAAAATTTTGCTTCATGGACACATCGTATGTCATAACCCCTACATCAATTGTTTCAATTCGGCAATTATAGGTTGTAGGAACACATCTATTTTCATTTTCGGATTATTAGGCCCTGGCACTAAGACTGTTAAGAACATGTACTCCGACTTACCACACATCCATGGAGGAAGATTGAAAGGAGTGATAATGATTGGCCACGATGAGTACGGTTTGCTGTATTTCCCAAATGGCTGGAATCCGTCAGAACTTAACCCGAGCATGACATTTCGAGTCTCATAAGAAAATGAGGGATACAGATTGTGGAAGTGCTTCCAAGCAGGAGATTCAGATGGATGACGCATAACTCCCTCCTCGGACTCGTGTTCTGCATGCCACCTCATGTCTTTTGCGGTGGCATTAGATGCATAGAGCCATTGCAACCTTGGAATGAGAGGGAAGTAATGCATGACCTTGTATGCCTTCTTAACATTGCCAATTCGTTTGTATCTTGCTTGTTGGCAAAACTTGCACACAAGCAAATCTACATCATCACCCCAGTATATCATACAATTATTTCTACAGCAGTCAATCTTCTGCACTGGGAGGCCCAAACCTTCAATCAATTTTTCGTTCTATAGAAATTTTCAAGGAATACATTATCCTCTGGCAAAACTTCTTTAACGAATTCTGCTATCTGATCAAAACATCTCTCCAAAAAATGGTGTTCAGCCTTCATGTTGAACATACGAGCCATGGCAGATAACTTCGTATGCTTTACACAACCGGGCCATAGTTCCTCATTAGCCGCTTCCAGCATTTGAAATAGCTTTTTAGATTCTTGATTCGGTTCCTCCTCCATGTAATCAGAATGAGAATTAGGAACTCCAAGCCCTTGGAGGACCATTTCACGATATTGTGCACCTGTTTCATTATGCATTTGATCGACCAATCCAGTTTCAAGATCCCTAAAAGCTGTACTTGTATCCTCAGGCCATGGTTCCCCATGTGATACCCACTGATAGTAATTTGGCATAAAACCAAATTTTGTAACGTGGAAGCGGACTTCTTCCACCGGTTGGAAAAATCGGTTTCTACATTTCGGCTTCGAACAAGGACACCTAATTCTGGTTCCATCCATACTTGCTGGATGAGAAATTGCGTAGTCTAAAAACTCTTGTAGTTTTTCTTGAAATACTCTATTCAAATGTCCCCCAGCATACGTTTCATACATCCATCCCCGGTCCATACTAATTGTCTTGACCGAATCGTCAAAAATGTACTAAAAGAATAAAAAAATCAATAATCAAGCCCAATAAAAAGTGACAAAATATTAACACCTAAAATAATGAATATAATTAATTAAAAAATAATTAAAATAAATAAATTATTTAATTCATTAAATGAGTTCAAATTAATTAAGTTGAAAAATTTATTCTTTTTTTTTTGTATTTGTATATTATCAATATTTAATCAATTTTTTAAAAGACATTTGGTTATAGAATAAATAATTTATTATCTAGAAGACACTGCTGAATTGACTCAATGTATACATACCATATTAAGTAAGACTTACGTATGAAAAAATCCCAAAATTGTTTAATTTAATTTCTTCTTATAATTTTGCAAATGAGAGAGAGAATCCAGCAATATGCAGCACTGACTGCTGATCTGTTTAATTTTTTAAAAAATCTGATTTATTAATTCATAATTTTTTTATTAATTAAAAGCCACAGCCTAGTTTATGATCAAATCAGCATAAGTTGAAATAAACCTTTTTTTAGTTTTATTTTAAGAGTATATATTAATTTTTTCTCTAATTCTAAAAAAATGATGTTATATTTTTTATTGTTGTTATATATCAACTTCTAAGAGGCTGTGATTGATTCATAGGGAGATAATGTGAATTAACTAAAAAACAAATAGACCTACTTATTACAAATTAAAATAGTGGAAGAGTACCAGAAGCAACTAATTTTAAGTTCAAAGAAGAAGATCAATATTCAAATTCACATTGATTCATTTATAATTATTGGAGACTTTGGTACTGATCACATGAATGCAAGACCTCAGTAAATTATTGACACCGCTGAAATTACTTTGCCCAGTGATGCATAAATTCATTCATAAAGAAAGATGCCTGAAAAAAGAATCACAAAAATAGAATACTGAGAAATTTAACAATTGACTCCGCCTGTGCACAAATGAATGTAAAATGTATCTAGGATATCAAAATGGCTTAGGATGTCAACATAATTCATCTAATAAGGTGCCTGCATTACATGAGAATCTATCACAAGCAAGCCCCCTCTATATAAGTGAAAGGTGAAATTTCCTCAAATGACCATGAGAGGGCTAGTTCAGAGACTACAACACATGTCATCGTACAACTCTAGGCAAATGAAAAAAGAAATGCTAAAATGTTTTTGGAGCCACTGAAAACCTTTGTGTACATCTTAAAACTACAATAAATTTGCTTAAAGGAACATAACTTTTAACTATATTTTATCAGAATCAAAGTCCAATTAAAAAGAAGTGAAGCGCCAAACTTTTTGTGAAAAGCAGAAACATGACACATAAATAAATGATATCGATGGCATGAAAGAGGGGAAACACTGAAAGATGAAGTAATGGGTCGAAAAGTTAAATTGTTTTATGCCTCTCTTTTCACCCCTCTTCAGGAAGTAGAGACAGTCATGGAGACAGAAAATTATTTGTGCATGAACACAAACAGAACAAGGTAAAATAAAATCTGATCTTAAGACTTTTATCAAGAGAAAGGAAGAAACGGCCAAAGAAAAAGTGATAAACATAATATGCAGATGGAAGAATGAAATACCCACCCAGAGTACGAAAGTGCAGAGAAATCCAAATCAATAAAGGCCCAACATTCTTAGCTCTGTCACATGACTAGCATCAAGTTCAGGGACATTTTTACAAGCATCTCGGTCTTCTACCACGTATTCTTGACATTATAACAGTACAACAGTGATGATCCTTTGACATCAAAAAACTAGAACAGTATCAAAATGAATCAGAAATTCAAAACATCAAAAAGTCTGAAGCTTTTCTTCCATGTCATATAAGCAACTTGAATGCTTCCAGACAGTTAAGCTTGACAAATGGACACCCCATTGCTAAGATACAACAAACTTAACATAAATAAAGTGTTTAAAATTGGAACTTTCTTCTAAAGTAGACTTGCAGTATATATTTCTGTTAAAGTGTAGCTATATCCAACCTTTCAATTCCAGGGTTCAGGGTGGCCAAATTGAAAGAAAGTCAATAAAGATATGTCCAATCAATTTATATATTTGCATTTTCAAGTATTAAGCTGTAGCTTTCATTTATATTAGTTCTCTTCTGTTATTATATACTTTTTCGTTTAGATTTTTCTGCCTAACAAGCTTTTCAATTTCCTTTAATTAAACATATGAATGGAATTTAATATATATACATTCTATTATATCATGAGGTGTTCTTCCATGTACCTAGCTTCAATTTTAAATTAATCACATATTTATTTTGGTAGATGGGGGGAAGGCAGAACTAAAAAGAAATGAAGAATAGGAAAATAAGATAGTATGTGAGACTCATGGATTGCAAAAATAGAAAAGATAATAAAAAAAATTTGAAATAATTGGATTAGAAATACAAGAAAATATTAAGGAGATAAAATGAACAATTAATTGCACCGAGAAATAAACTTGAATTTGTGCTATTCCATAAGTAAGATTTGAATGCAAGTCTATTTTTCATTATTTTTTGTAATAAATTTATTTTTGATTAAAACTCACATTAATAAAGTTTATGGATTTGGAAGTTATATTATTATTAAACCAATGAAGTTATATAATTTACCAATGACATTAATAAGTAAATAAAATGAAACAATCATTATACAATGAAAAATGTACCTCTATTGTCAGCCACTTGGCAACATAAGCAGCTGATGGATTTGATTATTTTGTAGAACAGAGTGCAAAGAAACGACTAAATCTGTAACTGATCACAGCAAAATGCATGGAGCATGAGACACTAAATATGCAAGTGCTCAAATGTTTTAAGATTAAACAAGAGAATCCACAAATAAAGCAGTACAAAGGTGAATCTCGTTATTAACACCTTGAAGATATTTACGGTTTAAAGCAGGTAGTATCCCCTTAATGTAGCATTTTATAATGTCTTGGGAATCAATTGCATAATAGCACTGAACTTAATTAACTATTGCATTTTGGAAATCAAGTCCTCTTTTGTATTCTTAGGCACCAAAAATTGAACAATGAGCAGAGATACTATGGTATCTGCAAACTTTGATAAATTTCCATTACAAACTTCTTAATAATAGGTTAAAGAACATACAAAAGAATCTCTATCATACATATTTAAACTCTCAATTTATATAATTAATTTACACTGTTCATCTACTGTCATATACAAGGAATAAGTTCACTGCAGAGCAGCATACCATAAAACTATGCATAACACGCACATCACAGATTTGATGGCTCAAATATTAGACAAACCATTCCGCCAAAGCCCACACATGATTCACTTCATATTAGTTGAAGTCAAAAGAATAATTGAGAAAAAGAAAATTATATTATATAAAGACAAGTCAAAAGAATTTGCCTTCTGGAGGATGTTCAAATCCAGAATCTACCACTCAATGCAAACAGAATCATGTGTGGGCTTTGGCGGAATGGAAATTCTTTGAGAAGATGAACAAAGAGGAGGAGGAAGAGAGGATTCAAAATCAAAATTTGTGCCAAAAACAATTCCCCTCTACCACTCAATGGAAGAATATGAAAGTCCTATTTTTTTAGCAGAAATATACCTGTTCAATTTTGCTGAATTCTTCTATTTTTTCATCTTCAAGAGCAACACCATTAAGAACTGCCTCCTTTATTTGGGCTGCACACACACAAAAATAGGTTATCAGGCATCAGGCATGTTAAACAAATAAAGTGTAAACATAAATATATTTCTCTTCTCAACCCTATTTTTCATGAAATTCTCACAAATTCCAAAATCTGAAAGATTATGTTTAAAGAATCAGGGAAGCGGCTAAAGAATAACTAACAAAATCGAGAACAATAAATGTCCAGTGCATCCCTTTTTTGAAAGAAATTTCTAGCCTAAAGGATGATGTATATTCTGTTCTTTCTATCCTTTGATTTTTCCTAGTTAACTCGACTCAACTCAGCTTTTATCCCAAAACTAATGCAAGACTTGCATATTCAATCCTGAAGCCAATGATGAAGTGCAAACCTGCAATCAACTGAGTCTAAGGACATTGCACCATTTAAAATTCAGTAAAAACAATGGCATGAGGATTGGAGAAAACCATTCATAAAGGAGTACGATACTCAAAACTGTAAAAGCAACAACATAACAAAACCACAAGAAATAATTTTGAGGATGCAAATGGGATCAATATGAATAAAAATGAGAACAATTTTCATGAGAAATTTAAGGTACTTACCTTCAACTATACGTTTCTGAGCATCATTCAGTGACTGCCACTGCGGTGATTCTTGAATAGCCTTAAATGCATTGAAAATTGGTTTGCTTTGCCCTAACCGAAGCTGAAACTCGACCTTTTCTGGCTGCACGAGTGAACTAGAGGCTATGAGCACTAGAAACAGAGAGAATGATCCGAAAATTCATGCACCTAATGGAGGGAATTCAAAGTCCTACAAAAGAGGATTGGAATCGAGAGTCTCATCGACAGCAGCAGCCATTGAAGGTGGAGGAGAGAGTGAAGAATAGCAAGGTGAGAAAGGGAGCTCCCTTGTCTGCCTGCTGTGTGAATGGCTTGCGAGATCGAGACAGAGATAGATACAGAGAGCAGTGAGAAAAATAGAGAGCGAGATGGTGGTCTCTGCGATGGTGAGACTCGAGATCGATATGGTGAGAGCTGCAATAGAGGGTGAGACTTGAGGTTGTTGGTTGAGTTGGCTGCGATGGAGAGAGTGAGACAGAGCCGGAGAGCGATACAGAGACTGAGAGACAGATAGCGAGAGGCGAGAGCGAAATAGTGAGAAAGTAAAGTGACGGCGATGGGGATAAAGACAATGTAAACAGTATTTTTTTAGGGTTTTTTTATTTTTGAACTAAAAATTTTATTTTATGCTAAAAATATTAAAATTAAAATAATTAATTAAATTATATCTATTATTTATTATTGTTAAAAATATATATATGTATTATATTTTATTTTTGTCATATATATTATAGTAAAAATAACATATTATATATTAAGTAGTATTTATATTATAGTATATATGTATACATTATATACTATTATTTAGCATTGCTATTGCTCTATATATTTTATATTATTATTTTTATTGTATATATATTATATATATAGTGCTTAATATACATATACTATATATAATATATAGTACTTAATATATATATGGTAACAATAAAATATAATACAAGGCTAATAGTATAAAGTATAAACTATATATTATTATATATATTAATAATTATTATAATTTGAGATATAAATTCTTAAAAATATAAGGCTAATAATAAAATTTAAAAATATAATATACTAATGTATATATAATATGATAAAAATAAAATATATGACATATATATGCTTTAGAATAGATATACTATTCATATTATAATATATATGGTGTTTATATTTATATTATATATATAGTAAAAATAATAATATATAATATATTATAGTATATAATGAAAATAATTGGTAATAAATATATAGCCCATATAATACATAATATATATATATAATATTGTAGTACATATCATATACATATTCTACATATAATATATAGTATATATAGTGAAAAGCATGCATATATAATATAGCATGTACATGTATCACATTTAATATATTTATGGTATATATATACTTTATTTTTATATATATATGCTTTATTTTTATCAAATATTAGCATGTATTAAGTAGTATATATATTATATAGTTTCTTATACTATGTATAGTATATATATATATAATATCATTTTATATTGATGTATAGTTTAACGACGAAAATTTTTGACGGCTATTTTCTTTCGCAAATTTGCTACAGATTTGCCACCGATTTGCGACGGATACATATATATAGTCAAATTTTATTTTCGTCGCAAATCCGTAGCAAATAGGTAGCAAATTTGCAACGAATCTGCGACCAATCTGCGACGGAAAAAATTTTCCACAAAATTCTAGGAGGGAGTAATCCCGCCAACTTTAGCGACGAAATTTGTGACGAACAAAAATCCGTCGCAGATTTATTACGGATTTGCAATCGATTTGCGACGACTTTCTCAAAATTCCTACAACTTATTATTCTGTCGCAAATGCGTTGCAGATCCGTCGCACATTTGCGACGGAAATTTTCCGTTGCACATTTTCGTCGCAAATGCCGAATATTTTTATAGTGAAATTTGCGACGGCAATAGACGGTAGCAGATCTCCGTTGCAAATTGCTTTTTTTAGTGTTTTCTACAACCAATTTGCGATGAAAAAAAATTTTGCGAAAAAATATACCCGGGTCTCGCTCGCGCCAAGTTTCCGCACCAACTTTTGCGACGATTATTTGCGACGGACTGATTTTCGTCGCAGATCTGCGACGGATTTGCGACCATTTTCTCAAAATTCCTCTGACTCGTCCTTCCATCGAAAATCTGTCGCAGATTTTCGTCGCAAATTCCGAATATTTTTATAGTGAAATTTGCGACAGCAATAGACGGTAACAGATCTCCGTTGCAAATTGGTTTTTTAGTGTTTTCTCTCGCGCGCCAAGTTTTCGTGCCAACTTTTGCGACGATTACTTGCGACGGAATGAGTTTTGTGCCGAATATTTTTGTAGTGATATTTTAATACATTTAAACCATTTACATTATAAAAACACACTCTTATACACAAAACTCTAAAATGGCATAACCTTCCCCTATTGAAGGTTTTTCATTCCAACACAATCCATTAATCATTTTAAGCTTATATTCATCACTTATATCACCAAACAACAAGATTAAACTAATAAAACTATACAAGTCTACAACTTTGAAAAAATTATTTTCCAAAACCCTAAATCACACTTCCATTCTCAAACTCCAACCAAACACAACCAAATCCAATATTTGACTTTAAAATACTTGTTGAAGCACCAAAATCTCATTTAGAACCAATTTTCACAATTAAAAATCATGATTTCTCAAACCCTAAAAGTCCATAACCCTAAATTCTCTCTATTCGCCATTCTTTATCCAAATTCAACCATTTCTTCAATCCAACCTTAAAATCATTAATAACTACCCAAAATAACTTCATACACACCAATTCAAATAATTATAACATACTACTTCAAAAATTCAAAACTCACATATTCAAAATTTCTATGGAAATCCAAAGAAAAAGCTAAAGAACTTACTTTTTCAAGTGAAAATCACTAAAAATCCTTTTTGAACATTTGGAATCCTTCAATTTTGGAAGCTTAGAAGATCAAAATCCTCTCTTGGCATCCATGGAGATTTTGGCCCTTGATGGAGAAGAAGAAGATGAAAAAAATCATTTATTTTCTCTTTCCTTTCATCTTTTATTTACAACCATATGAATATATTATTTAATATTTTAATAATTAATTATTTAATTATTTATTTAATAAATTAAAAGTCTAAAAATCCCTCTTTCATTCAAAAATTATTTATTTTTGAATTAATTTAATAATTTGAAATTTTTTAATACTTAATTACTAAAATATCCTTTTTACTTTGACTTTTGACTTTTGACTTTTCTTTTAAAAAGTGTCGACTTTTATATGTTATGTATATTTATATATATATATATCACATTTATATTTCTCTTTTTCATTTAAAATCCTTTTATTTTTTATTTAAAACTATTAATTTAATTTATCTAATTTAATTATAATATATTTTATCAAATTTCTAAAAATTAAAAATTTTTTAAAAAAATTGGGATATTACAATTCTCTCCCCCTAAAATAAATTTCGTCCTCAAAATTACTTGCTCTTAAGTCTAAAATAATTAGAAAAAATTACTATGCATCTTCTACTTACTCTCCCATGTCGCCTCCTCAGTGGCATGATTTCTCCAAAGAACTTTCACAAGTGGCATCCTCTTATTCCTCAATTCTTTAACCTCTCATGCCAAAAATTGCCACTGATTCTTTCTCGTAAGTCATAACTAGACTCACCTCAATAGACTCCACTGATAGGATATGAGATGGGTCAAATCTGTATCTCCGAAGCATCGAGACATGGAAGACATTATGAATTTGATCCAACTCAGGCGGCAAAGCTAGTCTATAAGCCACTAGACCAACTCTCTCCAACACCTTATATGGTCCTATGAAACGAGGACTCAACTTTCCTTTTTGACTGAACCTCAGAATCTTCTTCCATGGAGACACCTTCAGAAACACTTTATCTCCCACACTGAACTCTATGTCTCTTCTCTTCAAATATAAATAGGATTTCTGTCAGTCTGAAGCTGCTTTCAAACGACCCCGAATCACCTTCACTTTCTCTTCTGTTTTCTTAATCAAATCGGGACCGACCGATTTACCTTCTCCCATCTCATCCCAACACAAAGGTGTTCTGCATCTCCTGCCATACAAGGCCTCATAAGGAGCCATCTCAATACTGGACTGATGACTGTTGTTATAAGTAAACTCAATTAGTGGCAAAAATATGTCTCAATTCCCGGTAAAATCAATGATACAACTCCTCAACATATCTTCTAGAATCTATATCACTCTCTCTAACTGCCCATCTATTTGAGGATGGAAAACAGTACTAAAATACAACCGAGAACCCAAAGGATCATACAAACTCTTCTAAAACCTCCAAGTAAACCGGGGATCTAGATCCGACACTAAAGAAACTGGGACTCCATGCAATCTTACTATCTCACTGATATACAGTTCAACCAACCTCTCAAGAGAAAAATCCATCCGAACTGAAAGAAAATGAGTTGTCTTCATAATCCGATCAACTATCACCAAAATTGCATCATGCTTCTTCTCGGTCAAAGGCAGTCTAGTCACAAAATCCATCGCCACTCGCTCCCATTTTCACTCAAGCACTGATAAAGGTTGGAGCAACCCTGAAGAAACCTAGTGCTCAGCCTTCACTCTCTGGCAAGTGAGACATCTGGATACAAACTCTGCTATGTCCCTCTTCATATGTGACCACCAATAATGTCACTTTAAGTCTTGATACATCTTGGTACTCCTAGGGTGCATAGCATAAAGTGACTGATATGCTTCCTCTAATATCATCCTTTTCAATTCTATGTCATCAGGAATACACAACCTATCTTTGTACCATAGACTGCCATCATCCCTCACAAAAAAGTCTTAACTCTCCCCCTTTTGACAAACTAACATAATTTTTTGAATTATCTCATCTGCCAATTGAGCCTCCCTAATATGATCCAACAAGATTGGTCTCAACTGCAACTAAGCCATCAAAGCACCATCATCACAAGACTCAAATCTAGCATGCAATGCTCTCAACTCAACAAGCAATGAGAGCGAATAAGCAGTCAAACATGCCAAAGACTTCCGACTCATGGCATCATTAGCAACATTTACCTTACTAGGATGATAATCAATCAAACAGTCACATTCTTTAATCAACTCTAACCACCGTCTCTGCCAAAGATTTAGCTCTCTCTGAACACCCAGGTATTTCAAACTCTTGTGATCCGCATAAATGAAACACTTTTCCCCATACAAGTAATGCCGCCAAATCTTCAAGGCAAAAACTATAACTACTAATTCCAAATCATGCATCGGGTAATTTAGCTCATATGGCTTCAACTGTCGAGAGGTATAAGCAATAACTCTACCCTCTTGCATCAGAACACAACCTAAACCACTATGTGAAGCATCACTATATATCAGATGTGGTTTACCTTTCACAGGCAGGGTAAGGATAGGAGCCTGAGTCAACATCTCTCTCATCTGCTCAAACCTCGCTTGACACTAATTTGTCCACACAAATCTAACTCCTCTCTGAAGCAATATGATGAGTGGTGTAGCTATCATAGAAAAACCCTTCACAAATCGACAATAATAGCCTGCCAATCCCAGAAAACTTCTAACCTCTGTCACAGTCTTCGGTGGACTCCAATTCAAGATAGCCTCAACCTTACTTAAATCAACTCTAATATCCTCTGCTGAAGCCACATGACCAAGAAAAGCTTCATGATCAAGCCAGAACTCACACTTAGACAGCTTAACATACAACTACTTCTCTCTCAGAGTCTACAATACAATCTGCAAATGCTTATCATGGTCCTTCTCATTACGTGAATACACCAAAATGTCATCAATGAAGACCACCACAAACCGATCTAAATATGGTCTGAACACCCTGTTCATCAAATCCATAAAAGCTGCTGGTGCATTCGTCAATCCAAAGGGCATCACTAGAAACTCATAATGCCCATACCTTGTGCGAAAAGTTATCTTGGGTACATCCACATCTCTGACTCTCAACTGATGGTACCCTGATCTCATATCAATCTCAGAGAATACTACTGCTCCCTCAACTGATCAAAGAGATCATCTATCCGAGGCAAATGATACTTGTTCTTGATGGTCACCTTATTCAACTGCCTATAATCAATACACAATCTCAAGATACCATCATTCTTCTTCACAAACAACACAGGAGCTTCCTACGGGAACACACAGGGCGGACGGGCCCTTTTTTCAACAACTTCTACAACTGCACCTTCAACTCTCTCAACTCAGTAGGTGCCATCCGATAAGGAGTAAGAGAGATAGGAGTGGTACCAGACAACAAATAGATACCAAACTCCACTTCTCTTTCAGGAGGTACCCCTGGCAACTCATCAGGGAAAATATTTGAAAACTCGACAACTGTGGGTATACTATCAAGCTGAGACCCTACTACTTTGTTATCTACAACATGAGCAAGATAAGCCTCACATTCCTTCCAAATCATCCTCCTAGCTGAAACAGCTGAAACAAATATAGATGAAAGATACCTCTGCTCACTAGATACCATCACATCCCTACCATCACGTGTTCTCAAAGTAACACATTTCTTCTGACAATCTACCACAACCCCATGCTTGGATAACCAATCCATGCCCAAAATCATATCATACTCCCTGAAAGGCACCTAGGTCGAGAATCTCAGCAAAATCTACCCTGTCACCTACGCGATGTAAACAATCGCGCTAAGCCAAAAGCCTAGTAATACAAACTTGATAACAATAAAATTCAAATGTAATACCAATGCACAATGCATATGGATATCACATCATTTCATTTTCTCATACTTTTCAAATATTTCACAACTACAATTCACATAAAAACAAACACAAGCATGGGCCCAAAGATAACTAATATGTTATTCAAATTCCAGAGTTACTGTTTTGGTCTATAATGACACCAAGTGTCTAGCCCCGTAGGCAAACTATCAATGTAATAGTCCAACTAGATCTGAGCTTACAACCCGGTCATTTCACCCAGCCCAGCTTCAAGGACTTATTTTTGAGGCTTACGACCCGGTCATTTCACCACAAAAATATTTTCACAGTGACTCCCAGCGTCTAGCCCGTAGGCAAATCATAGACATGTTGCCAAAAACAGAACTCTGAAAATTGAATAGCATACTAGGAACACAATTTATTTATATTTCTCATTTATATCGATATCAATTCATTTCATTATGTTTCCACATATCTTATTACATTATACCACATTTTTGCATTTACAACACATTACCTAATTACTTTTATATTTTCACATAATTCACTTATTAATCACATTTAATGTAATCTAGCCAATACCAATGGTTTTTTAACAATGCACTTAATGCGTACACAACAAATGGCATTACCCAAACACTTTGAGTCATTTTCACATAATACACATATTTCACATTTTATATAATTTAGCCATTATCAATGGCTTTTCACAAATGCATTTAATACATATATAACATTACAAATGTCATAGCACATTATTCATACATAACCAATGTATCAAGTAGCTTAACACATTTTTCAACCAAAATGTGTTAAGCCCAAATGTCATGCAAACATAACTAATGTATTCAAAGTTTGTATTTATCTCAAATAGCAACCAAAACAAGCTTAAAACAACCTCCAATCCTATCCTTCCAACTTTTCCTTCACCACTTGGATGAAGCACATCAACCTCCCTCAATGCCTAAACCAAATATGATAACAAATAATCATTTAGTATCACATTTAATGACATTTTCAATATTAAACCACAATTAAACCCAATCCAAATAAAAATCCAAAATTTAAGGCTAACATCACTTTAACTTTGGATTCTCATGCTAGACAATTCATTTTAATATATTAAGTTTATTTATATTATTAGAAACATATTTTAATACATTTAAACCATTTACATCACAAAAATACACTCTTATACACAAAATCCTAAAATGTTATAACCTTCTCCCATTGAAGGTTTTCCATTCCAACACAATCCATTAATCATTTTAAGCTTATATTCATCACTTATATCACCAAACAACAAGATTAAATCAATAAAATTATACAATTCGACAACTTTGAAAAAATCATTTTTCAAAACCCTAAATCACACTTCCATTCTCAAACTCCAGCCAAACACAACCAAATACAATATTTGACTTTAAAATACTTGTTTAAGCACCAAAATAACTCATTTAGAACCAATTTCCAAAATTAAAAACCATGATTTCTCAAACCCTAAAAGTCCATAACCCTAAATTCTCTCTTTTCACCATTCTTTATCCAAATTCAACTATTTCTTCAAACCAACTTTAAAATCATTAATAACTACCCAAAATAACTTCATATATACCAATTTCAATAATTATAATATACTACTTCAAAAATTCAAAACTCACATATTCAAAATTTCTATGGAAATCCAAAGAAAAAGCTAAAGAACTTACTTTTTCAGGTGGAAATTACTAAAAATTCTTTTTGAAACTTTGGAATCCTTCAATTTTGGAAGCTTAGAAGATCAAAATCCTCTCTTGGCATCCATGGAGATTTCGGCTCTTGATGGAGAAGAAGAAGATGAAAAAAAAAAATTTATTTTCTCTTTCCTTTCATTTTTTTATTTATAACCATATAAATATATTATTTAATATTTTAATAATTAATTATTTAATTATTTATTTAATAAATTAAAAGTCCAAAAATCCATCTTCCAATAAAAAATATTTATTTTTGAATTAATTTAATAATTTTTAATTTTAAAATTTAATTACCAAAATACCCTTTTTACTTTTACTTTTGACTTTTCTTTTAAAAAGTGTGGACTTTTTTATGTTATGTATATTTTACATAGATATCACATTTATATTCTACTTTTTCATTTAAAATTTCTTCATTTTTTATTTAAAACCATTAATTTAATTTATCCAATTTAATTATAATATATTTTATCAAATTTTGAAAAATTAGAAATTTTTAAAAAAATTTAAGATATTACTTATAATTTGTTCTGTTACTTGAGTGTTGCGCCATGCAATGCTATATGCTTTGTTTTTGGCTGTTATTAGTTGGTAGAAGTTCTTTTGCATGCTGGTTGCTGTTTTGCATGTTAAGGATCCACCTATTCAAGAGTTGTGGTAGGAAAAAATAGTTCCCTTGGAATTTTCACTTGACAACATAACATGCAGGTAAACTGAGATATTGATGTTTGGATTGGAAAATTACATCAGATGAAGCTAGTTGTTCCATGATTTTTGAAATAAGTTTGATGTCTAAATTAATTTTAGTCAAAAGTCAATTTGCCTAGAACTAATTAAGTTTTTCTACCATTATTTAAAAAAGAAATGGTCCCAACATATTTGCTTATTATGCTTTTTCTATGTGTAAATTAGCCCAGTGTGAACCTCGGTTTTCAGCCCGAAAAGGATCCGGGCGAAAGTTCACTCGTTGTCGGGAGTCGCCACTTAGTTTATTTTGTTCGAAGGGAAAAACTAAGAAAATCCTTGTTTGACTCCAATAATGCGTCCAATGTAAAGGCTTCTAATCTGCGAACCCAAGGAGGATTCGGGGACTATGTCATGCATTTGATTAATTTGCCAATTTAGAATTGAATCCGAAAAGAAAACAAAAAGAAAGAAGAAGAGATTGTTGATAAATTGTGGACTTGCTACTTGGGGTGAATCCCAAATATGCATACATACTCTCGTTTTTATGAGAGATCAAAGCCCATGTAGTTCGGAAAAGCCTATTTAAAGGCGATGAAATTTATGCTTCATGCATGTGTGTGTATGCTTCGTGCATTTTTCAGGCATTTTGCCAGAGTTGTGAGTTTTAGCACTTAGTGCAAAATTGTATAATTTCGGGTACTTGGTACCAAAAGAGTTCGATTTAGGCTTCATGCCAAATTTTGATCTTAATTGTAATGTTTAAATACTTCGTATTTAAAGGATGAAATTTAGGCTCCGTGCCAAAAAGGTTGATTTTATTCACGGCTTGATGCCGAAAGGTTGATTGATTAGTCCATTAGGCCTCTAGATCTAAAAGGATTAGATCTTTGACCAAGAAGAAATTAAGAAGAAGATTAGAATGCTTATGATATGCTCGAATTGACCAAAGATGAATTATGATATTACCTTGATTAGAATTTTTCCACTTCTAAGTTCCAGATCTTGTTTCCTTGCACTTTTAAGTATGATTCTTGCTTTTTACAACACAATATTAGAAATTTTTAAGCATAAAAATTTCGTCAGCACCCGGGCGTCAGATCTTCCAAAAACCTTTCTTCTTTTGAAAATCTGAAGCCTATATATAGGCAAAATCGGACTGTACGGCGGCCGGGCCGCTGCCCTGGCCCACCGCGACTCGCGCTATTTCTGCTAAAACTGACTTTCCGGGAGCCACGGGCCTCCAAAAATTATTCCGAGACCATATCCATGATCCTTGCGTCGCACCGGACATTTCAAGTACCATGAAGACATACTTTCGGTGGACTTTATCGTGGACCTCCGGTCCGGTCTGGTCTGAGGAAATTGGCTTTCCGAGCCTCAAAATTCGAGTGTTCACAATTGCCCCCCACTGGGATCCATAAAAATGATTTATGGAACTCAGTGGTCTTCTGAAGAGCGAATTTTGAGCGAGGTGCAAAAAGACCCGCGTTTTCAGTTTTTTTTCTATAAATAGGCTCATTTCATTCAATTTTCATTTGCTTTCATTCATTCTTCTTCTTTCACTTCTTTCAAATTTTCTTTCGACGATGGATTTTACCGGCTTTGAAGACTTCGAAATCCCACTCCCCCCTGCAATCTTTTACTTGAGGAGGAGAAGCACAGTTCTCGGACCGGCTGCTATGAGGTGAGTACTCTCCTGTTTGTCCACCTAGTATGCATGCTTAGGAATTTTATTTATTTCCAGTAAGGAACTTAGAAATAAATTTTAGGAACCTTTCCTTTACATGTACTAGTAATGAATTAGGATTAGTACTAGGCTTCATTATGTTCTGCCATCAGTGATTATTTCTAGTAAAGAACTTAGAAATAATCCCTTAGGAATCCACACCCGGCTGGGGAAAGAACTTAAATCTTTTCTGAATTTGTCCAACTTTTCTGAATTTTTTTTTTAGGACTCTACGATCAAGATATCCATAGCTGAGCGTCCGATGGTCACTATTCTAGCTTACATCTTTGATGCCGGGCACCCAGTGGGGGATCTTATCAGACCTGCTTTCCTCCACCATTTGAGGGCTATAGATGTGGGCAGAGATATCCACCGGGATTTGATCTGTGCTTTAGCCGAGCGCTGGTGGCCTACTACTGACACTTTCCATTTTTCTTGGGGGGAGATGACAATGAAGCCTACTGACTTTTCCATCATTTCTGGGATTCCCTTTGGCGTTGAGATGGTGGAGTCCTATGATGACTGGCGGCAAGACATTTCTTCAGCCGACATGATTACTTTGATCGGGGTTGACTATCCTCGATATCAGGCGCCTCGCTGCATTCAGCGGAGGTGGCTTGTGGAGCAAGCGCCAGGTATCTACACTGGTTACGAGACAGGCAACCTTACTGCTGACCAGGCGGCCAGGTTTACCTTGCTTCTCCTATTTCCTAGCTCCTTCTTATCAAACAGGAAAGATGCAGTGAGTCTCAATGTGCTGAAAAGCCTGCTTGACCTGACACGGCTTCCTACGTACGATTGGGCTAGCATGATGCTGTGTAGGTTGTATGACGACATGTCAGACCTCTGCTATACCCGTATTGCTCCGTGTGGCTTGTATTACTTCTGGGAGGTAATGTAAAGAACATTTCCCCTATCTTTATATCATACACCAACTCTGATACCTTCTCTTTCTCTCTCTCTCTCTCTCTCTTTTTTTTCAGACTTGGGCTTACGAGTACTTTCCTAACATCGCCCCTTTTCTTCATGAGATACCTGCCCCCGCAGACCCTCTTTCCCCCATTGCTTGGAGGTGGTATAGAGAGAGGGTAGAAGTACCAAAGAGGAAACTTCCCATCAGAGGGCTGAGATCGTTCTTCGACAGCTGCCCAATGGACTCAGTAAATGCTTTATCATCATCTTTTTTCATTATATTAAAGAAAATGATTCACTAATATAACAAATTTTTTACAGGTTGCATCTAAAGTGATGTCTAGCCGACTGGCAGAGTGGATAGCTCAAGATTACAGATTTCAGCGATCAGAGTTTCTGACTCGACGACGATTCATACTTCCCCATCCAGAGTTTCAACGGTATTATCTCGCTGAGAGGGTGACTTTCTAGATTGTCGGTTTCTGTGCAGTTCCCGTGGATCCCCCTGATGATATGCTATCTTCAACACTTCTGCCTGTTACTGTGTCCCAGTATGAGGGCGATCCTTTCGAGTCGGCTTATGCCCCGGATGAGGATGATTATGACTTCTACTATCTTCATCGACTGATGCCACGCATTGGGACACGATTTGACTCTGTACCCCCTTATCGGTCTTCCCACTCTTCGGCTCCCACTTCTAGCACTCCGAGAGACCATCCCTCTCCCGACCGACGAGCTGACAGACCCTCTTCCTCTAGGGCTGAGGCTTCCGCCTTCAGGGCTGGACCATCACACACTGGAGGAAGCAGCAGCTCATCTCATTTGAGGCCTCCCGCATCCGTCCTTACAGCTACCGGCCAATTTGACCCTATTTTAGCCGACTTGAGGCTGCCTTATGCTGCCCGTTATCATGCACCTGGTGGTTGGGTGACCCGACCAATTAGTGCTGAGGGTGCATTATATCGGAGCTTTGCTCATGTCACTCAGGTATATTCTCATAGAACTTTTCATGAAAAGGATTCATAAAATTCTCTTGAGATTGATTGTGATTTTGTCTCTTTTACAGGTACCAGAGGGCCTGATCACGAAAATGGCGGCACTGATTACTGCTTTTTCGGATGAACTGTCTGGTGCTTGGACTGAGGCTGCTTACGAGAGGCAGAGCAGGCCGCAAAGACGGAGAGGCCGGCACTGATGATTTTTTTTTCATACTTGTCTTGAACTATGCTTGCTGTATTTGAACTATTTCCCTTCTGTACTTTGTACCTTTCATGTTTTTCAGCTGTTATCCGAACTTATCTGTAAACCTGCACTTATTTGTTAGTATTAACAGCACATATGTATGCATGATGTTTTTTTCTTTTTAGAAATCTCTTTTAAAAATAAATCCTTGACACAATCCCAAAAAATAGCACATGACAGGGCCTAAACAGGGCCAAAACACGAGAATTTTACAAAACATCAAAAAAGAGGAATCAGGACGTCGGCGGCGGCTGAACCGCCGAAAGTGGCGGGCGAGCCGCTGCCCGGGCCAGACCAGTATAAAACTCAAGGTTGTCTTACATCTGTGGGCCAGAAAGCAATCCTCTTACTGCAAGATCTTATTATTTTTTTCAAATAACAATGAATCCCCTTTTTTAATCACGTGATGCATAATTGGACCAAAAGTCTCCACAACGTTGAAAGGATCAACATAGGGAGGTACGGGTTGAAAGCTGTCGCCACCCTCAGAGGTGTAGCTATAGACTGGGATTTCTTGCACTCTTACATCAGGTTTTGGGATCCCCAAGCCCATGTTTTCAGATTTGGGGCTCGGATGGAGTAAATGTGTCCTCTTTTTGAGGAGTTCTGCTCGATCATTGGGTGTGACCCAAATGCCCCTCTTGTGAGGCATGAGGTCCAAATCGGCTATGTGGGATCTTTTCAGAGGCTTTTTAGCTTCAAAAAACCCCAAGCCCAAGCTATGATTGTAGATGGGGATAAGGCGATGCTGCTTCCCCCTAATTGATGAATTCTTGACCGCCGATTTTGAAGACGATATTCAATTGAGGCATAGAATGCGAGCCTTCATCTTTTGTCTGTTAGCTGGGTTCCTCTTCAACCGTGACCCCGGCTTTGGAGATTTGAGACTTTGCCCAATGGTTAGGCAAATGGAAGAGCTCAACTGTATCAGGGGCATGATCCTGGCTGAGACTATTCAGAGTCTCGACAGATGTGCACTTGGATTTGAACGTTGGACCGTCACCCCGGTCATCCTTCAGGTAATTTATACTTTTTTTTTTGCTTATTCCATCATCTCTCTTCTCCTTTGTAAAATAGAAAGGATCTATTTTTTTTCAGGTTTGGCTGAGAGATCATCTTCGAGTGGTTGCAGCCCCCCAGACTTTGACCTACAACCCTTCGCAGTACCGCACCAGGAAAATTCAGACTTCTTTTCCCTCTATGGCCGAATGGACTGTTTGGCTGTTTGAGCTTGGACAGGAAGAATTATTATGGTTCGTCCCTTGGTATAGGATTCCTCAATTCATGGAGGCAAATGCCATGCACAACCATGTCTACCTGCTTGGGTTCACTCACAATACTTGGTACAGTGCTTCCCGCGTCCTCAGGCAGATGGGTATTAATCAGAGAGTTCCCCTTCCTGTCGGGCTTACCATTGCTTCTCCTATTACCCCCGGGGTTACTCGGGCTGTTCTACAGACTTGGGTCAGAGACCATCAGATGATCAGGCCTTGTGCTGAGCCTTCCCTCGTTCAGCCCACTCCAGAGTACAGGACCTGGTTTATAGCTGAGGTTTGGCCCGTTGAGAAACCGAGGAGGTGTGCCTTACTGCAGGAGTTGGAGGGAGAGGAGGTGGTTCCTCTTAGCGAGGAAAAGGTAGACATTGCGGAGAGTTCCGGGACTAAGGAAGACGCCGAAGACTCTGCCCCCCGTAGGAGGCGTAGGATTTAAATCCCAGGGTGACTCCATTGTCTTTTCTGTTTTTGGGTTGTTTTTTACCTTTTTGGTTTTTTGGGGAATGTGACTTGACCTTTTTGTATTTTGTAGGCTGAATGACTCTTTTTGTAACAGATGATTTTCTTTTTGTAATGAATGATTCTTAATGAATGACCCTTTTGTTTGCTTTCCAAGCATTATCTACTTTATTTATTTGCTCTTATTTTTGCCTAAGTCGTCCTTTCAGATTTTCAACTTAGCGAGCTCTTACCCATTCTTGCCTAAGCCGCCCTTTGCGGGTTTTCAGCTTAGCGGGCCCCACTATTGCCTAAGCCGCCCTTTGTGGGTTTTCAGCTTAGCGGGATTTTTTTTTTTTTGGCAAAAGAAAGATGAATGAATGATTTTTATTAAAATTTAGACCGTGCTCAAGGAGAGCTGCCTACATATCTCGAATTTGTTTGCGAGAATCAGGTCTAATGTAGTTCATCTTGGAATGCACGATCATACATAAATTTTTTCAGTTGATCCAGATTGCATGGGTTTGTGAACTCCAGACCATCCAAATTAGACAAGATGACGGCTCCGCCGGAAAGTATTTTCTTCAAAATTTAGGGTCCCGCCCAATGAGGACGAAACTTCCCACGAGGATCTGTAACAGGTGTTCTGATCTCTTTCAGGACCAAACAGCCTTCTTCCAACTTTCGATCTTTGACCTTTTTGTTGAAATGTCTGGCCATTCGCCTCTGATATCCTTGAATCCAATGTAGAGCTTGAAGTCTTTTTTCATCCAAACCCAACAACTGATGATGATAATTGCTGATCCATTCAGCTTCATTTATCTGACTTTCTTGAATTATCCTCGCCGATTGAACTTCCAGTTCAATGGGGAGTACTGGTTCCATTCCGTATACCAGTGAATACGGGGTTACCCCAGTAGGAGTTCTAACTGATGTTCTATATCCCCACAAGGCCAATGGCAACTTCTCATGCCAACGCCTATGTTCCTTGATCATCTTTTGTATGATCACCTTTATAGACTTGTTCGCTGCTTCTACAGCTCCATTTGTTTGAGGTCTATAAGGAGAGGACTTATGATGCTGGATTTTCTTATCCTTCAAGAGTTTGGCAAACTCTGCTTGGAAATGAGTTCCATTATCAGTGATAATTTCAAACGGCGTTTCGTACCGATAAAAGATGTTGGTTCGGACAAACTGTGCTGCCTTTTTGGCGTCTAATTCTGCATAGGAAGCTGCTTCAACCCACTTTGTGAAGTAATCCACTGCTACCAAGATAAACTGATGTCCATTCGAGGCTTTTGGATGTATTTTTCCAATTATATCAATTCCCCAAGTAGCGAAGGGCCATGGAGAAGTGATTGTATTCAGGGCAACGGGAGGTTTCTTCTGTAGCTTAGCAAATATTTGGCATTGATGACATCCTTGCACAAATGCCACGCAGTCTGCATTCATGGTGGACCAATAATATCCTAGATTGGCAATTTTTCGAGCCAAGGCGATCCCATACATGTGTGGTCCTGATTCGCCACCATGTACCGTTTCCATTATCTGCTTTGCCTCTGCTTCATTTACACACCTTAGGTGCATTCCATTCCAACTTCTCTTGTAGAGGATATCTCCATTAAGAACGTAACCTGTGGCAAGCTGCCTTATTGCCCTCTGATCAACCTTTGATGATCCCGCCGGATAACTTCCATCCTTGAGATAGGTCTTGATATCCCAAAACCATGGTTTACCATCGGCCAAGTGCATTACATGGGCGGGTTGCTTTTGAAGCTGAACTTTCAATGGACGAATGACTTTCCCCTCCCTGATATTGATCATGGAAGCTAAAGTAGCCAAGGCATCAGCAAACTGATTCTTTGCTCTTGGGAGATATTCGAAGGACAGATCATTGAACTGTTGTGCCAAATGATCAAGGCGTTGTAGGTAAGGAACCAAATGCTCTTCTCTTATCTTCCATTTCCTTAAAGCTTGTGATACTATTAAAATAGAATCACCATAGACCTTTAGGTCCTTAATCCCCAATTTTAGGGCGGCTTCAAGCCCATTAATGCAAGCTTCATACTCTGCTTCGTTGTTTGTGCAGCTAAAGTCAAGTTTAACTGCGAATGGAATGTATTCTCCACAAGGAGTTTTGAACACAATTCCAATTCCGTTTCCATGATAATTGGATGCTCCATCAAAATACATCTCCCAAACATTTCTTTCCACATTCAAGAGGTCTTCGTCAGGGAAACCCATTTCTCGCATCTCGTCTTTTATAGGTAATTCTGCTAATTGGTCAGCTATTGCCCCGCCTTTCACAGCTTTCCTTTGAACAAATTTCAAGTCAAAGGCTGCCAATGTTGACACCCACTTAGCCATTTTGCTGTCCAAAATAGGCCTCTCCATAAGGAATTTCAAGGGACTCTGTTCTGCAATGAAATAAGTAGTGTAAGAAGACAAGTAGTGTTGTAACTTCGTACAAGCCCAATACAAGGCTAAACACAACTTCTCAATCTTGTTATACTTTAACTCATAATCCAACATCCTTTTGCTGAGGTAGTAAATTGCATTTTCTACCTTTGTATCTTCAGCCTCTTGAGCTAGCATTGCACCCATGGCTTCATCTGTTACAGACAAATACAAGAACAGAGGTTTTCCCATTCTGGGAGGTTGTAGAATTGGCGGACTTAACAAGTATTCTTTGATCTTGTCGAAGGCCTCCTGGCAGTCTCCATTCCATTCTTGTGAAGCACCTTTCCTTAGTAGCTTAAAGATAGGACCACAAGTCTCAGCCAACTGTGATATGAATCGACTGATGTACTGTAATCTACCTAGCAAGCCTGGAATCTCTTTCTCTGTTCTTGGCGGAGGCATTTTCAGAATAGCCTTTGACTTTGCTGGATCAACTTCTATTCCTTTTTTGCTGACCAGATATCCCAAAAATAAGCCCGATGTTACACCAAAGAGGCACTTTGCAGGATTAAGCTTTAAATTGTACTTGCGAAGTCTAAGGAAGAACTTCTCAAGCGCTTCAACGTGTTCTTCTGGAGATTTCGACTTAACAATCATATCATCAACATACACTTCTACTTCTTTGTGAATCATGTCATGAAAGACTGTTGTCGCCATCCTTTGGTAGGTAGCCCCTGCATTTATCAATCCAAAAGGCATAACCCTGTAGCAAAAAGTGCCCCATTCTGTGATGAAAGCTGTCTTTTCTTTGTCTGGTGGGTGTACTAGGATCTGATTGTACCCAACCGCGAGGTCAGTCATGGAAACCATCATATGCCCAGCCATCCTGTTTATCAGCAAATCGATGTGTGGTAGTGGAAAATCGTCCTTGGGACAGGCCTTATTCAAATCTCTGTAGTCAACACACATCCTGACCTTTCCGTCTTTCTTCGGGACCGGTACAATGTTTGCTAACCAGGAAGGGTAGGCAATTGGTTCTATGAACTTATTGTCTAGTTGCTTGGCAACCTCCTCTTTAATTTTCAAAGACCATTCAGGCTTCATTCTTCTCAATTTCTGCTTAACCGGCTTTGCCTCTGGGTATAGCGGAATCTTATGCACTGCTATAGCTGGGTCTATTCCCGTGACATCACTTACCTTCCACATGAAGCAGTCGACATACTTCCTGATGCACTCAACAACCTGTTCCTTATTCACACAATCATATGCAATGTATGTATGTTCATTTTCTTTGCCAATTATTATCTTTTCATTTATTTCTTTTATTTCATTTATTTCATTTTTGCTAGATAATACTTGGAAAGCAAAAGACACAGGGTAACCAAAAATCGGAACAGTTTCATTGATAATGGCGGAGTCATTCTCCAAGATTACATTAGACTTGACATTAGGGCTTTCTAAATCTGAAACTACAAAAGACTCAGAATTAGACTCTGGCTTCGTGTTTGACTCAGAATTAGTACAAGACTCGGTACAAGACTCAAGTTCAGGGTGTGACACAGGACTAGGTTTAATCTCAGCAGCTTGTCCCTCCTCGGCATACCAGTTTCTCAGCGGTCCATCCGTGGTCTTGATCAGCTTTGTGAAATCCCTATTGTCCTCAAAATTGGTTATCATAGCAACCTCATCAAAGAGACTAGGCCGCATGAAATCTTCCATTTGGGGGTCAGTTTCAGGTTCTGGCTCTTCTTCTTTCATGGCCACAACATCAGCAAACATTTCAAATCCCGGTAGCTTCTTTCCGGTCATAGGAGAATAGAATGGTTCCTGAAAACCACGGTGATGAACTGCCTTTCCAGGTTTGCAAAAGTGACCATTCAGAGTTCTAAAGTAAGGGCGCATTTTGAGGCTTCTTGCCCCCTAATTTCCCTTTTTCTTCCTTCCACGCTCAAACTCTTCTATTTCCTCGTCTGTAGGTTTGTACCCCAAGCCAAAAGTTCCCTTATTCTCAGGCTCTTCCCATGGCCGTACTACGGGTATTTTTCTCCCAGACTTCATCATTTCCATCCCGGGCAATAGACCTACCCTCAGCATCATTCCCACTAGGCAGTTGATTTGGACCTCCCCAAAGTCATATGAGACAAATGGCCCTTTGGGTTTTTCACCTTCTATGCATTGAACTGTGTCGTAATGAAACCCAGTCAAGGTCATGGCGGTTTCACCAGGAACAACCTCAAGGAGAGACTGATCCATGGTTTTCCTGTTGATTTCACAGGTGTCCCCTTTGATAGTGATGATTTTTCCTTCAAAAGGGAATTTAAGTTTTTGGTGTAATGAAGAAGGTACAGCATTAATTTGATGAATCCACGGCCTTCCAAGGAGGAGATTAAAGCTCGCGGGTACATCAATGACCTGGAAGGGCACTTTCATTTTTACCGGCCCAATAGCAATTTCTAGAGTGGCAACACCCAAAATTTCTCTTCGAGTGTTATCATATGCTCTCACAATCTGATCAGAAGGCGTAAGATCTATAGTCTCTAACCCCAAACAGCTTGCTACTTTCAAAGGACACACATTTAAAGCTGACCCATTATCAATGAGAACCATGGGCACAGTCTTTCCCCCAGTCTGTATGGTGATGTATAGAGCATCATTGTGTTTCTTACCGTCTTCTGGTAAATCTACATCAGAAAATCTGATACTCAATGCCTTGGTTGATTGGGTTAAAGTGGTCACCAAAGCTTCTGGGCTTGTGTCCACTGGTGTATCAAGTTGACTCAAAGCTTCGCTGAGAGCCTGGCGGTGTGGGAATGAGGAAGCAAGGGGCTCCCAAATTGACACCTTAGCTTGAGTTTGTTTAAGCTGAGTGAGGACAGGGTCTTCTTTTGGCTCTGGTGTTTTCTTATGGGGGTGATTTGAGGTTGTAGGGGTTTTTCCCAAGTCGAGTGGCTGATATTGTCTTTCACTTCTTGTCAGAGCACTGACCTCTTCAGCAAGGTCGTTCAAATCTAACACACACACTTCATTCATTTCTGAGAGAAGTTCGAAAGGATCAAACAGCTCTTCTTCCACAGTAATGGCATGGATGGAGTGATTGGGCAAAGGATTAGTGTTAATGTTTGGTTGCCTCTTGAGAGGAATGATGTCACCACTATCCACCAGATCCTGGATGCGGTTTTTCAGTGTCCAGCAAGCATCTGTTTTATGCCCATTCCCTTGATGATATTCACAATATTCATTGACTTTATAACTGGAAGGTAATGGGTTTGGAGGAGGTCTTGGGTCCAAAGGCTTCAAATATTTCCCTTCCACAGGCTTATGATATGCTCGAATTGACCAAAGATGAATTATGATATTACCTTGATTAGAATTTTTCCACTTCTAAGTTCCAGATCTTGTTTCCTTGCACTTTTAAGTATGATTCTTGCTTTTTACAACATAATATTAGAAATTTTTAAGCATAAAAATTTCGTCAGCACCCGAGCGTCGGATCTTCCAAAAACCTTTCTTCTTTTGAAAATCTGAAGCCTATATATAGGCAAAATCGGACTGTACGGCGGCCGGGCCGCCGGCCCCGGCGGCTGGGCCGCTTTCCTGGCCCACCGCGACTCGCGCTATTTCTGCTAAACCTGACTTTCCGGGAGCCACGGGCCTCCAAAAATTATTCCGAGACCATATCCATGATCCTTGCGTCGCATCGGACATTTCAAGTACCATGAAGACATACTTTCGGTGGACTTTATCGTGGACCTCCGGTCCGGTCTGGTCTGAGGAAATTGGCTTTCCGAGCCTCAAAATTCGAGTGTTCACACCCAGATTAATGCTTTACCTTTTTAACATTATTTAATGGAATTCAACATTTGCTCTTTATCTAAAAAAATATGACTTTTGCTTTCCCAGCTCTTGGAGGATTTGATCGTGGTTTATATGTTATGAAATGGGCACCATTTGTAAAGGAACTAGCTGTCATTGTAGCAAGAGGAAAAGAAAACTCCATCTTGTGCTATCCTGTTGTTGAAACTATTCACAAGTAACATATTCTGCATTTGATTTTTCTGACTTTGTAGCTATTTTGATTTTCTATTGCATTTAAGCATTAATAATGTGTGAGTGTGACAAACAAATTTGGTGTTGATATGCTGATAAGAACTCTGCATCCATTGACAGCTGACTCATTGAGTCTTGTAGGGAAAACATATGCTACATAGACATGGCACCTGCTGATGTGCCATGGAAGATCATGAAACTAGCCACTGATGTTGCATATAAAGCTGTTAGTTCACTAGAAGGTGCTGGTGTGTTTGCAGTGGAATTATTTTTGACTAGTGATGGTCAGGTGAAGGAAACTTGCCACTGATGTTGCATATAAAGTTGTTGGCTTCACATACTACTTTTTATTTTCTTCTTAATGTGAAGGACTTACTGCTAAACTAATCTATTAATTTTGTTCACATTTTGACAAATTTTGCTGAATGAAGTAGTTCACTCCTAGACCCCATAATAGTGGTCACCACACAATTGAGTCCTACAACACCTCACAATTTGAACAACATCTGCTAGTTGTTGCAGGTCTTCCACTTGGTGATCCATCAATGAAGACTCCGGGTGCTATAATGTATAATTTATCGAGTGAAGATGAGGTACAGTTTTTTTTCTTTTCTTTTCCAGTTGTCTATTTTCTTTATCCTGCATATTACAAGTGAAGGACAAAAATAAAGAATCTTTTGCAGATTTTATGAGAATTTTGGTGCAGTTCGTGTTACTTTTGTCAAGTGGTTGGATTATCTTTTGTTGTACATGAACCCTTACAGTCACACACACACATACACAAAGAGAGAGAGAGACATTATGGTTATTTGTGTATCAAAAAGTATATGTGCTTTGGGGTATTAAAGCTGGTGACTGCACCTGGTTTCGATCCATAGTTAAATGTAATGCCAATGCGTATGCTATTAGGGAGAGTGTGGTTGCCACTTGGCTCATCAGCTGATTATCAGGGCATTGAAAGTTCAAGGGGCTACTGTTCATTGTTTGATAAGTCAGATTAGTTTTTGATCATTCCCACTATTATGTTTCTCAATACCTGAACATCCAACACCCCTTGCCCCTCTCCCTCTCTCTCCCTCTCCCTCCCTCTCTCTCTCTTTTACATGTGATATTGATTGTCCAACAATGCGAAAGCAACGAAAGATGGGCCGTAACACTATTGTTGGACCTTCTATGGGCATTGTGGAAGCTCAACTAAATTGTTTGTTATATGAAGATGGTTGATGAAGAAAATATTTATTTCCTTATTTAAGAATATCATATCAAGGCATTATTTTAGAGATTTGTCTAGCTATGTAATTATTTATTTCCATATTGCATTTCGTACTATTGTTGGTAGTCTGTTATCAATTTATTAAATTTTCTTATTTGTAATAAAGATTTATGTAACCCTAACTCTATATATTATAATCTTTTAGGAAGTGATAAGGGAGCTAGTTTTTCTTGAGATTTTAATAACATTTCAGAAGAGAATCTTCTCTCATTTTGTGTTTATTACTTGGGCATTCTTAGACTAAACAGGAATAGCACATTTGTTTATTTACTTCTACTATGTCAGTTGATATCAAAGCCTGGTTCATCACCTGCATAAAGGTACTTGGTGCATTTGACAAGCCAAATGGCATTACCAACCACTCGTATAACCCTTCTTGAGTTTTGAAGGTTGTTTTCCACTCATCTCCTAGCCGTATCCGAATCTGGTGGTACCCACTTTTAAGGTCTAGCTTGGAAAAGATTGTTGTACCACTGATCTAATCTAATAAATCATCCAAGCGAGGGATGGGAAATCTATACCTCATAGTGATCTTATTGATGGCTCTACTATCTACACACATACGCCAGGAACCATCCTTTTTGGGAGCCAATAGGGCTAGCACTGCACAAGGGCTTAAGCTTTCTCACACATGCCCATCAGCTACTAATTCTTCTACTTACCTCCGCAACTCCTCATGTTCCCTAAGGCACATCCGGTAGTGAGGTCTATTTGGCAAAGTTGCACTAGGCTCCAAGTCAATATGGTGCTGAATGTCATGTAAGGGGGGTAATCCATCAGGCAGCTTATTTGAAAAGACATCTTCAAATTCTGCCACTAAAGGGGCTGCCTCATTAGGAACTTTCAACTTTGTGGCAAACTCCTTCCTAACAGGAGCAAAGACCATTTCTGTTCCCTGCAACTCATCAATAAATCTAGCCAATGACAACAGCTTGGTATTATCCCTAGTTGGTTTTACCTTTTTTGGCTCTTTACTAAGTAGTAATATAATTTATATATTATTAAATACAAAAGAATATGTATTAGCACGGCCATCATGAATGACCTTCCTATCATACTGCCAAGGTCTCCCTAACAATAAGTGACATGCATCCATAGCAACCACATCACACCACACACTATCTTTATATTTAGAACCAATGGAAAATGTTACCAAAGCACATTGTGAAATAGTTACCTCACTACCCTTCTTTAACCAAGCCAGTTTGTAGGGCCTAAGATGCTTATCGGTCTTCATTTTCAATTTCTGCACTACCTCAACTGCAATAATATTCTCACAACTACTAGCATCAATGACAAAGTGACAGACCTTACCGAGAATGGTGGATGTTGACTGAAAAATAGTACTCCTTAGCCAATCTTCTTCAATAGCCTTAGGGGTCAAACAAGATCGCCTGACGACCAAAGCAATGCCTGTATCTCCTGCTACCACCTCTTCATCAACCAACTCTTCGTCATCAAACACTGACTCTCTTACAATATCTACACCTCCATCTTCATAATTATCTGCTTCCACAAGGAGTGCTTTCTTTCCTACTATTTTCTTACATTCAGACTGCCTATGCCCAATCTCACCACATTCGAAACACTTCAAACCATTATCAGTTGTTTTGTTGTTCTGGTTTTGGTTGGCAGTGCCTTTGTTAATCACCCCTCCTACTCGATTGGCTGCACTACTGCTACCAGCGCCACTGCCACTACCTCTCATATTGGCAGAGGACACATCAGTACCTATTCGCTTGGAGTGTTTCTCCACCTGTAAGGCTTTTTGATGAGCAGCAGAGATTGAGACAGGATCAAACAAATTAACAGTTTCCTGAATCTGCCCCCTAAGACTGCCAATATATCTTGCCACCAACTGATCCTCTATCTCGTGTATGTCATTTCTGGCTATCAATTGGTAGAATTCAGTGGTGTAGTCATCCACTGACCTAGCTTCCTGTTTCAGATTTTGTAACCTCTGGTACATTAACATCTGAAAGTTGTGAGGCAAAAACTTAGATCGCAAATGCTTCCTCATCTTTTTCCAACTAATGATCTTAGCCTTGCCTTATCTGTTCCTTGTTAATTTGGATTGCTGCCACCAGGCCGTTGCCCTATCCCGCAGCCTTGTTGCAACTAAGGAGACATTTTTATCATCAAGCACTCCTTTAAATTCCATGATCTCTTCTATTATAGCCAATCAGTCCAAAAATTATTCTGGTTTAAGGCTGCCATGGAATTCTGGTATTTTTGTTCTCATTCTAGATTCTCAGCGCCTATCTTCAATAGGAGCTCTATATTGTCTGCGCGACTCTTTTTCATAATAAGCTCCTCCTTCAATATCAAAACCCTCATCAGATCCATCTACACTAGGGTTCTCCCGCTAGCTAGGGTTTTCCCTATTCTGACCCCTATGACGTAGCGGAAGTAAAACAAGCAAGGGTAAAGAACGTTATTCCTATTTAGTCTATGAATGCCCAGGAAATAAACACAAAATGAGAAAAAATTCTCTTCTGAAATATTATTAAAATCTCAAAAAAACTAGCTTCTTTATCACCTCCTAAAAGGTTATAATATGTAGAGTTAGGGTTACATAAATCTTTATTACAGATAAGGAAATTTAATAAATTGATAACAGACTGCCAAAAATAGTACGAAATGTAATATGAAAATAAATAATTATATACCTAGATAAATCTCTAAAATAATTCCTTGATATGATATTCTTAAATAAGAAAATAAATATTTGCTTCATCATTCTCCCTTGCTTAGAAAAAACTCGACCTCGAGTTTTGTAGCGCTGAAGAATCAATAACTGAGATACTACAATGGAATATTCATTATTCTGTAGAAATCATAAATTTTCTGGCAAATTGTCATCAATCAAGTCCTTCAACTCTTTAAATGACTGCTGGATTTTAACAAAATATTGAAATGCTTCCCAAATCGGGTCACATATTTCAGAAAATATATTTTTTATGGTGTTTGTAGAACTATCAACCAGTTCCTTTGCTTCTTCCTTATTCATTGTTGTTAAAATATTAAGTTCCTTCATCTCCTCACAATTGTTATTAAAAACTGGTTGTGATTTTTCAACTTTCTCTATCTCATCATTATATTCATCAAAAACTGATTCTAATTCTTCAAAATTATTTTCTAAAAAATCATCCGCATGTAATTTTTCATGAGAGTCAAATACTTCAATTTTGGTTCTTCCACTATCTAAACCAAGAGCATGTAATAATCGTGCTTCCAATTGATCCTCCATTTGTTGCATCATTCGCTCTGTTAATCGGTCCATCATTTGTTTGAGTAGATACTCAAAGTGGATCATGATATCTCGCTCATAAACCTCCTCTATATGCTATTGTGGTTGTCTTTGCAGTGCCATAATTCTCCAGGAGCGAACTTGGCTCTAATACCAACTGACGTAGTGGAAGTAAAATAAGCAAGGGTAAATAGTGTTATTCCTATTTAGTCTGTGAATGCCCATAAAATAAACACAAAATGAGAGAAAATTCTCTTTGAAAATGTTATTAAAATCTCAAAAAAACTAGCTCCCTTATCACCTCCTCAAAGGTTACAATATATAGAGTTAGAGTTACATAAATCTTTATTACAAATAAGGAAATTTAATAAATTGATAACAGACTGCCAACAATAGTATGGAACACAATATGGAAATAAATAATTACATAGCTAAACAAATCTCTAAAATAATGCCTTGATATGATATTCTTAAATAAGAAAATAAATATTTACTTCATCAATGGTTTTGGGAACCAGTCAGTGGGTAAGTTTTCAAGGTCACATGGTAACTTGATCTCTATGATGCATTGCATGATCCTGGTGGAACAAGAAAAAAAGTAAGCTGATCTCTCAATTGAGTGGCTTTTCTTCACCTTGTCTTTATGTAGATTTTCTAGAAGGTGCATATAGATGTTTTCCTTAATTAGACAAACTATTATAGCATTTGATGCAATGCCCTTAGCAAGTTGAATTACTTGTTTTGTCCCATCTAGTGTATGGTCTTCTTCGCCTTTTCTAGATTCAAATTTTCTAGAAGTTGCATTTAGGAGAATGCATCTATTTGATGAGTTAAAATAATCACAAATCAATGTTCTTTGCTTTGTTTGATTTTCAAACTGCTTAGAGAGATCTTTTTTTTTTTTAGTTTGTGTTGCTTGCATTCTTAACTGCAAACATGGTTCAACTAAACTGTGATATCAGTTGCATATATCTGAGAGATTATTGCCCTTCATTTGAATATTTCTGTAACAAATACAGTCATAATTTTTATTATATTAAATTAGGTTGATTTGGTTCCTATGCGTTGCTTGAATACAATTACACCCCGTGTTGGGATCATTATGGGCTCTGATTCATACCTTCCTCTAATGAAGGATGCTGCAAAGATTTTGAATATGTTTGGTGTGCCTAATGAGGTTAGCTTTTAAATAATTTACATTTTTCATTCGGAATCTGTAGGTATTGGATTATTTTTTGACTATCCATTATCAATTATTACTGGCCTTCATAGGTAAAAATAGTATCAGCCCATCGAACACCTGAAGTGATGTTCTCTTATGCATCGTCTGCTCGGGATCGAGGGGTTCAAATCATCATCGCTGGTGCGGGCGGTGCAGCTCACTTGCTAGGCTAGTTACTGTGCTACATACAAATTTGTATTCCATCATCAACTCTCTTATTTGTCTCAAGTATCAATTTGAATTTCAGGGATGGTGCTTCACTTACTCCTCTGCCTGTTATTGGTGTCCCTGTGCATAGTTCCTCTTTGGATGCAATGCATTCACTCTTGTCAATTGTGCAGGTATGCCTTAATCCCTAAGTTTAAATTGTAGCAAGATCCTCAAATTCGATTGTTATTATCTTTCGAGCCTGGAGTATGAGTTTTTAATCGGTTCGGTTAATTAATCAAGCCGGCTTAGTCGGTTCGGTTAAATTTTGATTTAACCAATTTTTTTAATGAATGCCACTTTTTCTGTGTCAGTTTTCAATACATTGTAACTGCCTGACTGGTTTATATATCTCATTGGCTCATTGTTGCATGCAAATATGATATATTTACAATTTACATCATCAAAATCAAATTAATTTGAAATTAATTCAACTTCAAGTCTATAATATTAAAAAATTTACATATTAATTAAATTATATTACAGTATGCAGTATTTACTATTCTCCTTGGTCTACCTATTACATTTAATTAATTTTTTGAATTCCTTTTTAGTTAATTTTTCTTATATTAATTTTTGTGGAAAAAATTAATAATTTAATATATCATTTTCACTATTTGAAATTCATTTGGAATTTATTTTTTATCAATTGGTGATTGACAAGGAGAATAAGTAAGTATTTTAAGAGTTTACTGAGTTCTTAATTATATATTTTTACGAAATCTTCTCTCAATGTCATTGGTATATAACATTTTTAAATTTTATTAAATTAAATACCAAGTTAATTTTTTATAACCATGCATAAAATAAAAAAAAAAAGAAATAAACAAAAAAGGTATAATTAAGAGAGTAATTTACAATGAAAATGGGATCCAAATAAGCATGAGAATGAAAGCCAAAATTCTTGTATTGTTTAATTGTATACAAAGTTTCATAACTAATCAAAATTCAAATCAAAATTCTTGTCAATTTTAATTAAGTTCAATACAAACTAAAACCAACCAACCTTAGTACAACAAAAAGATCCATCATTTGACTATAATTTTCATCTTTCAATATCCAACTAATCAAAAAATCATGTCCATCATAGAGTTTTCCTTTTTTATATTACAAATGAATATAAAAAAGACCAATTCACAATAAGCAACAACCTTGTGCTTAAACCATAATAAAAAAATAATTATAAATCACAAATCGATGAAACAACCATTCAATATAATCCCATATATCACAACGTAGAACAATAATAAAATGTAATAATAATACAAACATTAAAAATAACCATAAATTTTTCAAAAAAAAAACTACAAATATCATCATCAGTCTTCATCCAGATCCACACCAATCGATTGAGTAACGACATTTGTTGATTCATGTTTAGATACAACTGTAACCATTGCTAAAAATATATATAAAAAGAATTAAGAAGTTAGAATTTTAAAAAATAAAGAAACAAACTAATTAAATTTAATACAAAATGGCAACCATAATATAGAAAGCAAAAAAAATTTACCTTCTTCAAGCATTTCAATTTCCTCGAGTGTTTCATCAACTGCCATCGGGCTTGCAAAATTCGAAGCCAATCTCCACAATACATAAGCAACTCAACTAATTTAGGAGACAAAAAACTTTTATATGGATTGAGCACCCGACCACATATACTAAAAGCAGCCTCTAAAGCTACAGTAGAAAATAGGGACAGCCAATATATCACGTGCCATCAATGATAAAATTGGAAACCTAGGGGAATGAATTTTCCACTAACCCAAGACATCCAAGGTAGGAATATCTTCACAATCTTTAGTTAAATATTTATCCAATTTAGTCTTGTTGTGATCTCCACTTGCCTTTTGATTTTTATACCCTTTGAATAACATTGGCTCAACCCTATCATGGATAATATTACCTTGCTTTTGACTCCCACTTGCAACACCAACACTAGAAGTACCATGTCTTTGATAGCCACTTGTCTTATTTTTATATTCATTGAAGAGCTCAAAAGTGGCTTCCTTTAAACTTTTTAAAAAAATTGATGCCCATTTGTGTACCGTATAATTCCTTCAAAGCATACTCCATGTAGTCAGATTTGTATCGAGGATTAAGAACAACAGCGATGTAAATTAATATATTATTTTTAGTTGGATTGCCCCAAATTTGTTATATTTATTTCTTATTTTAATAGCCATTATGGATAACTCCACGTCATCATAACTGTCTTTTAGCTCTTTCAACAAAACACGGATCTCTGTCATATTATGAAAAAAAGAGTTGCAAGTAGAATATTTGGAGCCTAATACCCTCAAAGTCATATTGTAAAATTTTTATAAAAACTTGCAAAATCGCCTAAAACATGCCCAATCATCTGAGTTAAGCCTACCATCTATCTCCAAATATTTACCATCAATTTCATCATCTCTCATTAGATCATACTTGAATGATCTATCTTGCTCATCGTACCTTTCAAATGCTCTATCAAATTTTTCAACCCTATCTAGCATGAGATATGTGGAATTCCACCTGGTGGGAACATCTAAGGCCAACAATGCCTTGCATTGAATCTCTTCTATCACAGCACACTCATTAAATTTGGCTAGTCTATTTGGTGATGCTCTGATATATTTAACAACACATCTCACCTTATCTATAGACTCAGAAATATTGCTCAACACCTCTATAACTATCAAGTTGACAATATGAGCCACACACCTCATGTGCAATATCTACCCCCTAATATTGTTAGATCCCATTTAGATATTTTCTTTTTCAAACTTGATATTGCAGTATTATTTGAGGAAGCATTATCAACTGTCATAGTCATAAGTCTATCAATTCCCCAATCAAGCAAACATTTCTCTACACTTTGACTCAAATCATCACCCTTATGACTTATAATTGGACAAAAATTAATTACTTTTTTGCACAATCTCCAATTCTTATCAATAAAATGTGCAGTGAGAGATATGTAATTAATTTTTTGCATTGAAGTCCAAGTATCTGTGGTGAGACACACTCTAGAACAATCATTTTGCAACAACATTTTTTAACTTTTTTTCTCTTCAACAAGCAATTCATACATATCTCTAGTCATAGTTATTCTAAAGGAAAAAATAAATTGAGGACAAAGTTGGCGGATAAATTTTCTTAACCCAGGATGCTCAGCAAATCTCAAAGCCAATTCACACTCAATTAACAAAATAGCTAATGCCTTTCTACAAGTTAGTTGATCAAATTTCCAATTAACTAAGCATGTATCTCCAGTACCCCTCGATTGAACACTTAATTTCATTTGCTTTGCATCCCTTTCATTTATTGGATTATTTTTGCATTTACCCACATGATATTTTAATGCACTAGTCCCATTCTTTTTTGTATCACAAAAAAACTATCTATCGCAATACTTACATTACACTTTAGTTTGACCATGCTCATCCTCAAACTTTTCACTAAAGTGCTGCCAAACTTGCGATCTATTCCTTGTTTTTTTTTCTTTTTGGAAGGGGTAGGTGCAGTAGTGCGTGTCCCCATACTTGACTGAGGACCATATTCAACTTTCTTGTCATGCTCATTCGCCATCTGCAAAACAATAAAAGAAAAAAAGAGCTTGATTATCAACTTAAGAAATTATTAATGAATTGGAAAAATTACTTCAAAAGTACTTCATTTATATTTCATATATATTTTATATATACATATTAGCAATTCATTTTTTCTACATTCTTTGATATAACTTATTAGCAATTCATTTTTTCTGCAACAAAGTCTACCTACAACCAATTTGATTTAGTACATGCAATGTATAAAGGGCCATCCTTATTAATTTCAAGATTCATTAAAGACAAAATAAACTTTAAAAATTAATGACAGCACAATAAACTTTATAAATTAGAAACAATTAATAAAGACAAAATACACTTAATTTGATAAAAATGCATAGGATCAAAGCTTGTAACATTTAAAATAAATTATTTTAAAAATACTTTCCTCTATTATTTTTTATATTCATATATTAGCATATTATATATATATATATATAATATTCTAACAGTATAATAATGATAAATAGCAAAACTATAAAAATTAAGCACTTATTTGTTTGTTTTTTTAGTTATTGGAATAAACTGATCTCCTTTAGTGTATGTATAATTGAAAATTAATTTGCTTATTTTGGAGTATTGACATTGATGACAATGATGTTCTGGTTCAATTAATTAACTGATCTCTCTTTTTTTTTCAGCTTTAGAAAGCTTTAATCTCTTTCTCTTTGGAGGATGTTCTGCAATTCAACCATTCCTTCTCGCCATGATTATAACCAATGCATAATAACAATTAATGTGTTTCCTATTAGAATTACTTAAAAGTATAATGCATTTCCTATTTTTTTTTCTCAGGTTTTCATGGTGAGATAAATGCAAGGTTTAAGGTTCATGACAAACTTAAGACTTCTAAAATTAGAACTCCATAATTATAAAAAATGACCATTTCCATCAAGAAAAAAAAATACTCTACACAGATATTTATGAGACATACTCATATCCACTCCTTGCCCTTTATCATCCATGTCATGTCCAGTAGCAAATGGCAAACAAACTACATGTCAACTCCACTAATAACATAAAATATGAAAAAAGTTTACGAAATCATAATTCATACCTGGTAAATTGAGACAATCGTGATCCAGAAAATCCAAACATGAGCAGCAGAGTACCTTACAGGCTACAGGAAAATAATACTAATAAATTACAAGAAGAAGAAGAGAATGAGAATAGAATGAACAAGTATGATGTGATGAGGAGAAGAAGAAGCAAATTATAAATATTAATACCTTTATGGAAATTGAAATTGAAAAAGAAGCAGAGTTTTGAGAAGAAATGAAGAATGATGGTCTTGAAGCTGTGAATGGTGGCGATGGCATCGTGCTCGGAGAAAATGGACCATTGGTGTCGTGCTCAGAGCTGAGGAAGAAGGGATTGGAGGCACAATGGTCTGGGTAGTCTTAGGAGAGAAAATTTTTTTAGGGATTTTTAGATTTTTTTACTGGTCATCATCAGTGGCTCAGGCTCTATTCGATTTAAGTAAAAGGCAAAGGCTGAAATGGGCTAAATGTCAAAATGCAGAGTTTTAATTATCGGTTAATGATTAATCGACCAAAAGAAAATGGTTAACTGTTAACCAAACCGAAATTGAAATTCATCAATATTACTAACCGAAATTGACCGTATTTATATATATTCAGTTAACCGAACCGATAAACTAGTCGGTTAACCAAATTTTGCCCACCCCTAATGATGTAGATGCGAAGGGGTGTTCCTGTCGCAACTGTAGCTATAAACAATGCCACAAATGTAGGTTTGTTGGCTATAAGGATGTTGGGAGTTGGTGATTCAACCTATTATCAAGGTGATCCTCTCTCTCTCTCTCTATATATATTTATGCATGTGTGCCCATGTCTACATTCCTTTTTTTTTTGGAAACCAGGAACACCTACTCAGTGGGACTATCGCCCCTTCAGGGCTAGCCCGATCCACCAAATAGACCAAACCCAGGGGAGACTAGTCCAGCAATCCATCGCCAGGGTCTTCTACTTTAATACGTGGTTATGGAAGGGCTCCACACATAGGATCCTAGTGCATTACACTTATGAGGAGATGGTTTTCACCACTTTGTGGATCGAACCTGGCACCTCACTGACATTAACCATGTGATTCTGCTAATCTTTCTACCTGCGGTGTGTCACGTCTACATTCTTGTCTCCAATAATCTAAAACAATGCTTTAGAAGTGCAACAAAATGACTCGATAATCAAAGTTTGCACCCTATATATATATTATCCTTTCGAAATCGAGTAAGACTAAAAGGATGATAAAACTCTTTCAACTGAGGTTTAATGCATTTGTTTGTTGATGTTACATGTGCAGAATGAGCCAGTATCAAGAGGACATGAGGGATGAGGTTCTAAAGAAGGCATAGAAACTACAATCAAATGGCAGGGAATCTTATTTGAATCCTTGAGTACAATTTCATTTTACCATTTATGTTCTAATGATTATTTGAACCAATCAACACATACAAAATAATTTCATATCGACAAGAGGACGAAGAGTCAACATGTTCAGCGATGAGTTAGATTGCCTATGGCAAGACTCGAAAGGGCAGAAAGGGGAGATATGTGGATGCATAACAAGTTTTGTACCTATATAAGAATTTTTTTTTCATTGATTTATCGTAATTTTTTCGGTGCATTCTCTTGAACTTGATAGTACTAATGGAGATCACTAAATCCTTCAATGATATGGTTTAGTTAAAAACTTGTATAATATAACAATATGTTGGCTTTCTCTGGGAGTTCTTTTTCACTTGAGAAAGGAAGAAAAGTTCTTTATTTTAAGGAGTAGAAAAAAAAGAAATTAAATTATTATTAAATATTTTTTATTTAGAAATTTAAGAAATAGTCTAATGGTAAATGTATAATCTCCTGAACAATAGAATTCGATCGATTATGCCTTTCCCACACTAATACTAAAAAAATAAATTGTTTAATAAGGGAAAACTAGTATTATGAAAAAGCTTTTGTTAGCTCTTAAAGGGCGAAATGAGATTATAAAAATTTCTTCTTACTTAATCAGAAATCTCAAATTTAAGTTCTAAGTATGGAGTACTTTTAAAATTTGAAAAAGAGTGCTTTACCTCTTTAATGAGTCTGCTCGGCGAAAATTCAAATTAGTTTGTAATCTCCGGATTGTAAGATATTGAATGGCTAGACAAAAAAGAATAGCTATTGTTGGTAATTAGGGAAATTTCTAATTCCCCCAGCTTTGAAAGGAAAAGAAACTCAAATTTAAAGACAATTAATATCTTAACACTCTTATTCAAATTAATTAAATTCTCAATGGATAACTCTTAAATAAAGTCTAAAATGTTATTCCTAACAATATAAATATGAAAACATTATTTCTATTATATGAAAAATTTTAGGCACTTATATCTATATTATCTATATAAAAGCTTAGGATAGAAGAAGTGTTCTAAGAGTGACACATCATCATTTTTTTAAAATAATACTATATCATTTTTAAAATTTTTAATTAAATTTTAATTAATTTTAATAATTTATATAAAATATAAAATATAATAATTATTATATTTATAACTTTTAATATTCTATTAAATAATCACATATTAATGTAATTTCATAATGTTATTAAATAACTTATATTTGTGACTTTTAATTTTATATAAATTAAATACACATTAATATAGTTAAATAATATAATTGATTTATATATTTTAAATAAATTTAAAAGGTTAAAAATATATATGACTCTCAACCTTCCTAATAAATTAATTTTTGTAGAAATAATTATAAATTAATTAATTAATTTATAATAGTGATTAATTTATATTTTTTAGAAATTTAAAAAAATTAAATAATTAAATATATGACTTTTGGCATTCTTAATAAATTAATTATATATTAATAATTAATGTAAATACTTATTTATTTTATTTAATAATTTATTTATAATAATAATTAATTTATATTTTTTTATAAATTTTAAAATTTAAATAATAAAAAATATTACTTTAATATTTCTAAAAAAATAATTATTCATTGAAAATTTATGTAATAATAATAATATTAATAATAATTTCAATATTAATTATGATTATAAATCCTCTTACTCAAAATTTTCTCCCTATCTAAAAACATTTGCTTGAATTTTTCATTTTTCATTTTTTCTTTTTTTATAAAATTCATGATATTTTTATAGCAAAAAAATTATGTAAATATTTTTTTTATTAGAAAAAGTATTATGAAAAAAAATGATTATATTTATTTATCTATATTATTTGAATGAAACTATCATAAAAATTAAAGTAAATATATTATTTTGCATTTTTACAATAGAATTTATTGTTAATTTATATATAAACTATTATTTATTAATTAATTATATTTATTTATATTTTATTATTTTTATTCTTATACATCTTGCGGGTAAACGACTAGCTTTAAATTTATATATGATCCACGAATAAGTTCAATAGCTCTTATGGGTTGTTTAGTATATTATTGAAAAGCTTATTACTAGGACATATTTTATAGAGATATATTATTGAAATTATATTATACTAGGAAAGATCATATTATGGTGTTTAAAATATGCATAAAAGTATTAGAAAAGTTGATTAAAAAAATATTAACTTGTTTGGTTACAATCCAATTTTACTAAAAATATTTAAGTAATACCTAAGCTACCCTTATAATGTCTCTTTTATTTTATTTTATTATATCCTAAATTAGGGGTATACTTATTTTTTGATATGAGACCCCACAATCCCCTTTTCCAGTAAAAGGATTTTCCCTACTCCATTGAAAATAAAATATTTTACTAATTAGTTGGTAAAATTTAGTGGGTCTATTATTTTATTTTACATAGATTATTTGCAAATAAACTTAGTATTCTTAGTCAAAAAAAGATTATTTTGTCAACTTTCTTAAAATTATGATACAAACAAATGCTCTATTAGTCCTACCATGAATCAAGTTAAATCCAATCAAAACTTTTAATCAGTAATGAATGCCACTTATTTTTTAAAAAAAAATTAAGAAATTAAATTGGAAATGTATTCATTTGCATAACAAAGAGATAGAGAAAGTGATTAAAAACCAACTTTAATTAGCAGCAATATTTTCTCTTTTGTAGCTAGTTAGGATAAAACAGAAAAAAATTATAGTTTAGAAAGAAACGACAAATCCTGCCATTAACATCAATAATTTGAGCATTAATCACATATTGAAAATTTTTAACATGGATGAGTGTATAATCTCACTTTTAAATCCAACCAATTATAAATTGTCATCAATTGAGTGATAATAAAAAATAATCCCACTTTTAGAGCTTAATGTATGAATGGCCTAGATTCCATAATAATGTCCATTGATGTTAGGTCACAATTAGCTCGATTGTACTTGAGGGTATATTGTATTAGAAAATGAATCCCACATTAAATAAATATAAAATATACTCCATCTGTTTTAAAATATATTTCGTTTTAGAAGATTTCACATATTTTAATAAATTAAATAAAATCACCAATTTATCATTAATTCTTAATTAATTATTTCTCTCTCCAACATGTCATTTTGAATTGTTGGAAATATAATTATTAATAACAACATTAAATACAAAAGGTAAAATAGTAAATAATATTAAAATTTTATTTTAATATTGTTGAACATTAAATATTTTAGAACAAAATTAAAACTCTAAAACGACATATGTTTTAAAACAAAGGGAGTATAAACGATTTATAAGTAAATGATTGTTGGAACTAGAGCAAACAACTTGGTTTTCTGGAAGTGAGTTCCAATACTTGCCACTTGTAAGTCAATATTTGCTTGATTTTAAGGTTAATTTTAGACTGAAATTTTGGTGTTGTGTGAATTGGTTCAATTATAAGAATTAACGATTCTAAGAAATTTGGAAGGGAATTATTCAATGCACTTGTTAGAATGAAGGGATGAAATTTTCTATCAAAGTTTAAATTCCAGGCTTCAAAATTTTTTTCTTTTAAAAAAATAAAAGCTAAATGAGTCAATTTTGTTTATTTTCATTTTTTTATATTATCATTAATTAACAGTTTATTATTGGTTTGGTCTACATGCCGAGTTATATATATTTTTAATCAATGGCGGAACTGTTAGAATTAATTTTATATTGATTAAAATTAATCCTAAATGTGGCCTAAATATATTTAATATTTAAACGTGTATTGCAGTCAAATTAAGATAGTCAAATTAAAGTTGTTATCAAATTAGGATTGTTGATTATTGAGGTGTCCTACTCGTAATAGGATTATAAGTGTAGAGACCGATAAGAATTTCTGTTTTGTTGAAGGACCAAAATAGAAATCATCATCATCAGTTATAAATAAGGGGTCGTGGTCTCCAGGGAACATAACAATTTTAAGAGAACATTGCATTCCTTCAGTAGTGCTTCCGCTAAACTTAAAGTGTGTATCCCCTGGAAGGCGACAAACTCCAAAATCATCTTCAGCTTCAACATACGATGATGTCAGGTATGCAATTTAATTTGAATAATCTAGTGATCTATGCATAATTTATGTTTTAGGGGAATCAGGTTTTCTCCCCCTTTCAATTGGTATCAGAGCCCTGTGCTAGGTTGCTAGATTTTCCGATTAAATTGATTTTTATTTTGATTCTAGAAAATTAATTCGGTGATTATAATTTTCTAGAATTAATTTGGAATCGAATTTGGTAATCTGAAATCAATTTTGGTTTGATTTGTTTTTTGGATTAAATTACTGAGATTATTTAATTAATTTTGGAAAAATCGAATTTCTGGACTTGAACTTTGTGTATGTGATTTTTTCTGGAATTAATTAATTTCTGCTTAATTAATTATAAATTAATTAATTAAAGATTAAAAAAAATTAATAATAAGAATACAACTGTGAATTGACTGCCAAAGCACTTCTGCGTGCAAAGCAAGTCGAGCGACTTGTTTCTGCCCACTCAAACGAGTCGAGCGGACCTGCAGGCTGCAACGCTCAAAGCAAGTTCCTTTTTGTTAGTTTTATATAATATATGCTCTGTGTGTGTTTGTTGGAAAGCCTCAAAAAGGAAAGTAAATGAAGATGAAAGATGGCAATGGAAAACACCTCTGCAGTAATGGGCCCGGGACTTTCTTGGGTGTATAATCTTGGGTGTATTATTATTATTATTATTATTATTATTATTATTATTATTATTTTAATTAATTAATTAAATTTTATTACAGTATTTAATTGAGCTTAAATTTAAATATTGCAATCAATTAAAAATTACAGTTCAATTAAAGTTTAATTTTATATTTATTACAATATTAAATTTTAATTGAGAATTTATTAAATTGAGTTTAAATTTTGGTATTTTAGTCCTGATTGTGTTTAATATTTTAATAATAAATTAATTGATACAAAAAGTTACCAAAGTGACATCTATTGTGTAAATTAATTTATTTGGGATATTAGACAGGTGTATTAAAATTCATTGCGGGTAACATACCCGCCCAAAGGAAGGTTGCTATATGGCTGAATTGAGAATACATTGCGGTAATAAATATGTGATAATTATTATGTGTTCATCCATGTGGATAATAAATCGGCCCAAATGAAGAGTTATTATTTGACAGGACTGAATTGTCAATATTTGATTACTGCGTTTAGATACCAATTACAGTTAATATTTTATGTCCAAAGATGAGAATATTAATGTTGTGTCCGGTATCTTGTTTTCAATATTTGAACTCTACTTATGTGATTTGTTTCAATTTTTGTGGATTGTGAGCTTATGTCATTTATTTATTATTTATTTTCTCTGAATTCAGCTAGCATGCCGTGTAATCCCAACTTTGTCCCTATGAATGAAAATACTGATAATAAGACTGATGATAAGGGAAAATATTTGGTTTTAGTCTGTTCTGAAGTTAATTTAACTTCGGTACCTAGAAACACTTGGTGGATAGATTCTGGTGCTACTAGTCACATAAGTGTTTCAATGCAGGGTTGCCTAAGTTATCGAAAGCCAACTGACGGTGAAAGATACGTTTATATGGGAACTGGCGAACCGGTAGAAGTAGAGGCAATAGGACATTTTAGATTGCGTTTAAGAACTGAAATTTTTTTTGGATCTAGTAGATACTTTTGTTATTCCGTCTTTTAGGCGGAATTTAATTTCTGTTTCCCATTTGGACAAATCTGGTTTTACTTGTTCATTTGGAAACAATAAAGTTACTTTATCTATGGATTCAAAAATTTTAGGTACTGGTTTCTTGTATGCACTTCATAATCTATATATGTTAGATATCGATGCCTCTTATAATGAGACCATGCAAGTTAGTACTATAGGTACCAAAAGGAAGCTGAATATGGATAACTCAGCTGCTCTATGGCACAGACGTTTGGGTCACATATCCAAATCTAGAATAGAGCGTCTTGTGTCAGATGGTATCATAAATACACTTGATTTCACAGATTTGGACTCCTGTGTTGAGTGTATTAAAGGTAAACATACTAAACAAAAGAGATTAGGTGCCAATAGGTCATCAAATGTCTTAGAGTTGATACATACGGACATCTGTGGCCCATTCTCTACAGCAACTAGGAATGGTCAAAGATACTTTATATCATTCATAGACGATTACTCACGTTATGGGTACCTATATCTCATTCATGAGAAATCTGAGTCTCTGGACGTTTTCAAATCTTATAAGGCCGAAGTTGAAAATCAACTCGGAAAGAAGATTAAATCTGTTAGATCTGACCGTGGAGGTGAGTACTAAGGCAGATATGACGGTTCAGGTGAACAACGTCCAGGGCCATTTGCTATTTTCCTGCAGGACTGTGGTATAGTCCCTCAATACACTATGCCTGGTACACCCAGCATGAATGATGTATCTGAGAGACGTAACATGACTCTTATGGATATGGTTAGAAGTATGATTAGTCATTCTTCTTTACCTGAGTCTCTGTGGGGAGAAGCATTAAAGACAGCAATCTATCTTCTTAACAGAGTACCAACTAAAACAGCTACAAAAATACCTTATGAGCTTTAGACTGGACGCAATCCCAGTCTAAAGCACCTTCATGTTTGGGGATGTCCTGCTGAGGCTAGGCCTTATAGGCCTAATGAGACAAAATTGGACTCCAAAACTGTTAGTAGCTACTTTGTTGGTTATTCTGAGTGATCTCGGGTTTTAAGTTTTATAATCCTACTTCCAGATCTATTTTTGAGACGGGAATTGCAACATTCTTTGAGGATGTTGAGTTTGGGGGGGAGAAATAAGGTTAGAAACATTGTCTTTGAGGAGGGATCGAGTCAGGAATACTCAGTGTCGATTCCTATCTTTGCTCCTAGGACTATTCAGGTTCCTAGAAATGTTAATATCCCAGAAGCAATTCCGGATCCAATACAAGACAATGTTGATCAACTTTCCCATCAGGATGAAGAAGTTGTTCTTCCTCAAGTACAAGCTCAACAACCTCAAGAATTTGAGCCAGAACCTGTGCCTTTAAGAAGGTCCACTAGAGAAAGAAGAAATGCTATTTCCGGATGACTATGTAGTATATCTTCAGGAACATGAGGACACTGTAGACATGGTGGAAGATGATCCTATCAGCTTTCATCATGCCATGCAGGATTCCAACTCTCAGAAGTGGATTAAGGCAATGGGTGAAGAATTTAAGTCAATGCAAGACAATCAAGTTTGGGATCTTGTTCCATTACCTGAAGGAAAGAAACCCATTGGTTGCAAATGGATATTTAAAACCAAGAGGTATTCTAAAGGTAATGTGGAAGATATAAGGCTCGTCTTGTAGCTAAAGGCTTCACTCAGAAAGAAGGGATTGACTATAAAGAGACATTCTCTCCAGTATCATCGAATGACTCTTTTAGGACAATCATGGCTCTAGTTGCACATTTTGATCTTGAGTTACATCAAATGGATGTGAAGACTGCGTTTCTCAATGGAGACATTGATGAAACCATCTATATGTTGCAGCCAGAAAACTTTGTGTCTGGAGACCCAAAGCGACTGGTATGCAGATTAAAGAAATCCATTTATGGACTCAAGCAAGCTTCTCGTCAGTGGTACTTCAAGTTCCATGAAGTAGTTGTCTCTTTTGGTTTTGAGACAAATGCTGTGGAAGATTGTGTGTATCACAAGTTCAGTGGGAGTATGTTTATCTTTTTGGTCTTATATGTGGATGACATATTGCTTGCTACTAACTGTAAGGACTTGCTGCACGAGACCAAAGTCTTTCTCTCAAAACACTTTGAGATGAAAGATTTAGGTGAAGCCTCTTTTGTATTAGGGATTCAAATACATCGAGACCGTACTCGAGGTATTCTTGGATTATCACAAAAGGGCTATATTGAGAAAGTGCTCAAGAGATTTAGTATGCACAACAGTAGACCAATTGATACCCCAGTTGCTAAAGGAGATAAATTCAGTCTTGATCAGTGTCCAAATGGTGAACTTGAGATTCAGGAGATGCAGAAGATTCCTTATGCGTCTGCAGTTGTGAGTCTGATGTATGCTTAAGTTTGCACTCGTCCAGATATTTCATTCATAGTTGGCATGTTAGGGCGATATCTTAGCAATCCAGGAATGGATCATTGGAAAGCAGCTAAAAGAGTCTTGAGGTATCTTCAGAGAACTAAGGGACATATGCTCACATACAGGCGATCAGATCAGCTTGAGATCATTGAGTATACTGATTCTGATTTCGCAGGATGCCAAGATAGTAAAAAATCCACATCAGGCTACATATATCTCTTGGCTGGTGGTGCTATTTCTTGGAAGAGTGTGAAACAAACTCTAGTAGCTACCTCCACCATGGAAGCAGAATTTGTAGCAAGTTATGAGGCATCCAATCAGGCAATCTGGCTGAGGAACTTTGTCACAGGGCTGCGCATTGTGAATGGCATTAAAAGGCCATTAAAGTTATACTGTGATAATAACTCAGCAGTCTTATTCTCCAACAACAACAGAAGCTCTTCTCGATCTAGACACATTGGGATAAAGTTTCTGGCTGTGAGGGAGAGAGTACAGAGTGGACAGATATTCATAGAGCATATTGGAATGAACTCCATGATTGCGGATCCGCTCACTAAGGCTGTGATACCGAAAGTTTTTCATGAGCACACTACTCATATGGGTGTCACATTATTTGAGACTATTTAGTTTCAGTGGGAGTTTGTTCATTAAGTTTGCATTAAGTTTTATGTATGCTCTCTTTGACATTGGATATATTTTATAAAGTACATTCAGTTTCTGCAGAAAAATGAGTTTTTCTTTCATTTTATTTTACACTCTGTATTATATTTATGTTTGATCTCACTTAAGATTGACCAGTTGGAAACAGGCATGATTAGATCACATTACATGTAGTTTCCATGCTACACTCCTATTATTGATCTATGTCATTTGAGAGTATTGGTAATGTGATTGATGGTGGTTTGAGTCACGATGAATGTGGCGACTGGCTCTTCAGTCCTTTATCGATATAATCAATGGACGAGATTGTTTGAGGCACCTTCAGTATGACTGCTTTTATGAGCTCATTAAGGTATATACATTTACATTTAATATATGTTAGCCCAAGTGGGAGATTGTTAGAATTAATTTTATATTGATTAAAATTAATCCTAAATGTGGGCTAAATATATTTAATATTTAAACGTGTATTGCAGTCAAATTAAGATAGTCAAATTAAAGTTATGATCAAATTAGGATTGTTGACTATTGAGATGTCCTACTCGTAATAGGATTATAAGTGTAGAGACCGATAAGAATTTCTGTTTTGTTGAAGGACCAAAATAGAAATCATCATCATCAGTTATAAATAAGGGGTCGTGGTCTCCAGGGGAACATAATAATTTTAAGAGAACATTGCATTCCTTCAGTAGTGCTTCCGCTAAACTTAAAGTGTGTATCCCCTGGAAGGCAACAAACTCCAAAATCGTCTTCAGCTTCAACATACGATGATGTCAGGTATGCAATTTAGCCCTATGCAATTTAATTTGAATAATCTAGTGATCTATGCATAATTTATATTTTAGGGGAATCAGGTTTTCTCCCCCTTTCAAGAACTAGACAGGGTTTGGGGGTGAAGTCCTTGCTTGGTTCCGCCAATTATTACCCTTAGACCATGCATGTGAATCACGATATTAGCAAAAATCATGCACTATAAAATTCTGATTCCTGCTACTGTATTTTTAATTATATATATTTTTAATTGGATTATTGTAAAAGAGTTTTGATAAAGGTGCAAATGGAAGAATCAGAAAAAAGGAAGTCAGAGAGGTACACTAATTTAATTTTAAGCCATAAGGTGCAAATGACCCACAAGTTGACTCTTATGTAATTATCCAGAAAATCATGGAAATATCATTCTCTTTGTGAAATTTATAATTAAATTCATACTGCAATTGATTATGTGTGATTGTTGTTCTGAAAACAGAGAGAGAACTTAGAAAGGCTTATATTGTAAGAACCAAATCAATCTACAAAAGTAGGAGAAAGCGAAAAACCTGAGCCAAACAACACTTCATTTTAGACAATTGGCAAAGACCAACCTGAATTAAAATGGCTCAGTGGAGGGAGTTACTGTGATTGTAGTGGTAGTTTAGATGGCAATCAAGATTTGTCCCAGTGTAAACAATAACTAAATAAGTAATAATGCATATAATGATTTGTGAGAATCTAATTATGATCATCAATCAGATCTTGATAAAATCAATTATTCCAATCACAAAGGTGCGCCAATTTTACACCATCTGATCATCAATCAGATTGTTAAACTGACTAATTAAATTGTTACTTAGCTCTCAAGTTTCTTTAATCCATCTCTTCTTCTCTGGCTTTGGAAATTTTTTGTTTTCGCTGTTTCACAACCCCAGAAGAAGAATAACCCATTTCACTGCTGTTCTTTTTGTTTTCTTTTTAACGATTTTCTCTGTTCTCCGCTTTTAGTATTTCCTTTGTTTCACACTACAAGAAGAAGAAGAACGAAAAATGGTAGTCATGGAAAGTCTTGAAGGCTTGGAGCTCTTAGCCGAAGTCGCATCAGTAGTTGCTGTTAATGATAGTTTCTTGAATAATTCTGATACTTCTGTCGATATTTTTATGCATAAAATACCCAAGAAGAAACGATCCTGCATCAGAGACAACACAGATGCACTGGTTCAAAGATCTTGCGAGAACAGTAGTCCTGGAGATCGATATCAATTTGAATGCAAGCAAGAAGAAGCCAAGTTGAAGAAGCAAAAATTGGAACTGGGTTTCAAAGGAATTCAAGATTTAAAGATGATTCAAAAAGATAAGCCAATTTGGTCATTACAGGTCAAATCTGCTCTCTGTTTCAGGTTTGTCAAGGCTGTGCAAAGTTACTGAGATAAATCAATGCCAATTTGAATTCAAACAAGAAAGAAAGAAGATGATGAAGAAGCAAAGATTGGAATTGGGGATGCTAAGGGTTTCAAGATTCTAAGTTGATTCGTGAAGATAAGCCAATTCAGACATTGCTGGCCAAATCCACTCTTTGTTTCATGCTTTTCAAGGCTGTATGTTTATTTCATACTGAGATTTCATATCAAGATTTTAAATTTTAAACCCCATTTGTTAACAGTTTATTAATTGTCTTGGTACTGTAAATTACAAATCGATGAATCTGCAGTATCTAGATTTCATTCAAGGTAATTGAAATTTAATCAGATAAATTCCTGATGCTGCAAAGAAATTTTGTTTTTGACAAGATAATGATAAAAGTTTTGATTATATTTGGACTTCAATGCGTGTTCTTGTGCAGGTTTTTCATGTTTATTTCTCATTGTCTCGCATATATATAGAATATGCATATATCTACAGGAAATTCATGCTAAATTTAAGATTTTGTACTTCATTTTGATCTTACAAAGTATAATTTTGAAATGATTCTGTAATAAGTAGAAGCAATTACCTAAATTACTAATCTCTAATAAGCAGCATTGTATGTCTCTCTTTTAGCATTGAAATGAACTGTTTTTAGGAAAAAGCACCATTTTAAACTGTTGTTGAGAAAAACAATTTCAGAGTGTTCAACCAATTTAAAATAAAATAAATAGTTGTTTGATTTAGAATGTAAATTTTTGCCTTTTAGTAAACATGCCAGAGTATATAGGTTTCTCGATCAACTTGACAAGTTGACTCCTTTCAAACAATAGCGTAAATTTCTCCAAAGTATCCAAAATAAATGAAGTTGCCAAACTCCCCATCACGATTTCCTTAAATCTCCCAAAGAATATCAATAATTTGAAACTTTGACTGAATTTAGTATTGGCATTTGCTAATGAGACTGTAAAAACTACTAAAGCTAAAACTCAAATAACTTAAATTAAATTCTCATCTCTTTTTTTTTTCTTTGGTTTCTTATTATAAAAAACTCTATGTTAAGTGTTAACAATACTTTTCAAGTTCTACGAACTGCCCTTATGCATGTGTTTTAAATATTATTTCTTGCAATAGCCAATAATAAATATATTGCTTCCCTGTGATTTTGTATGATGATATACAAGTATTACTAAAATACAAACAATTATGTTAATTTTACTTTTTTCTAACTATAATCTTGAGTTAATTAATGAAATGAGTATGTAATAATCTTACTATGAATGAATTAATGGAGGTATTAATTCTAGTTCATTCGCAATATTTTTATATAAAATGAACAAAATACATTGAGTATCTTAATAGTTATCCATGAGTTAAAATCATGGATGTAGTGAGACGAAAATAGTAATAATATTTTATTACTGAAAATATAAAATTAATTTTTTTTAATTTTTTAAAATATAAATATTACTTTTATTACTTTTTTAATTCTTTTAATAAAAACAATATGGAAGGAATTAGGCCATTTAGCCGTTGGTATTATTTTAAACGGTAGAGTAATATTTGCAGCTGATATAAACAAAATAAGTTTACTAAACTTTCTTGGTTCATTTCTCTTGTTTCCTATTTCTCTTTATTAGATTATTATGGCAAAATTATATCTACAAATTACTCGAAAACAAGCGAGCAAAATTAAATTAGGGTTAGAGAGATTGAAAGATAAGATAAAGAGTGAATCCACCGTCGATCACCATTGCATTAATGGTGATGGGTTTTCTACAGAGAAAAAGAAGATGGAAATGGATTTGGGTTTTGGTAGCAAATTGAAACCAGTTGTTGATGGAGGAATAGCAGCAATACTCACAGAGACCCAATTTCAGATACTACCTCTTATTAAAATGTATTATTACGTTGCATCGAACACTAAAGATCAGGTCCAACGGCAATTGCGCTATGAAAAGTATAATACTCATCTCAAGGTGTCTGCTTTATATCTTCTTCTTTTTTATTCGTTTCAATTAGTTTTTCCCTGTCATATCAGACCCAGAAGGGAATTTATATTTTCTTTAAGTAATTGGGAATTGAACAATTTTATATTTCAGTTTGCTTATGTGTTGTTTGCTTATTATTAGTAGTCAGAGTATGACATGAAACAACACAAGGAAAGTGAAAAATTAAATGCTTTAATTAGTCTGCCTTTGAGAGTGGATTGGATTTTCATAAGCATGAATTGTTGATTTGATTTATACAAATAGTTTTCTGTTGTATCAAATCTTCATAGGAAATTTGCACGCCGAGACATCCCCTGGTTTGATTCCCCTTTCCCATTATAATACTAAAAAAAAATCTTTATAGTAAATTTAGTTAAAGTTCCTTGATCAAAATTTTAGAACTTCAATCTTTGCTTTTTGAAGAGTGTCACAATTCTTCTTATAAATGTAATTTGAAAATGCATGTAATGACAACATGAGCTATGTGTTGGTATTAAAATGCTGATAGGCCGTAATTTAGCTGAAAGACGCTCAGAAATATTCATATGCATATGTTTATGATTGAATTCATATATGTTACAATGCTATCTCTACCTGTGAACTCCTGTAAAATTAATAATTTGTAACATCCTCTCACACTTCAATTTAATATCTGATATTAGGTTTGCTGTTTATCATGCTGAATCTGAACATCAATCTCTTTTTAGAGTTAGTGCGTCATAATTTTCCAATTACTGTTATTGTGAAATCAATGACATTCGGATCATTTGTGTATGTCGCATAATTGGATATTTTTATATTGAATGATAAATGTGTACTATAGCTCAATACTGCAAGTGCATGAATCATAACACACGTAGTAAAGTAATAATAAAGATCGTTTTCATAGAACATGAGTAATTTGACTAACCAAAATTCAGTTTTACTATTATTTAAAAACTAATTAATTATTTTTATATTTTAAAAATTAAATACTTAATCCTTAATTTAAAAATTCAAAATCAAATTACAAATTTAAATTGAATTAAATTATCTATCCACTTAATTTCAAAGATTAAAATTCAAATTAAAGTTCAAATTCAAATTTCAAATAAATTTAGATTAACAAGTAAGATTATGTTTCATTAGAATTATTTCAAATGGACAAAAACTAATTTTCAAATTAATTTAAAACTTTCATAGACCAAAATTACCAATTCCTTAAAATTTAATCTTCTTCTTTTTCAAGTAAGAAAATTAATGATTTATGAAATTTATATGTTTTATTCTCATGAACAATAAATAACAATAATCTAGCAAGCTCAAAGGAATTAAGTTGGTCTCTAGATTATTCTTTTATCTCTAAAATGAATTTCTAAAGTTGTTGATTTTTATAATCTAAAATCATACCTAGCTTTCAGTTAATATATGATTTCAATATAACAAGTAATTGGTGGCTAATCAATCACAAGCATTAAGATTAAAATCAACAAAATCTTAATTCAAGAAATAAAATAGTAATTTAATCAATTAATACACATCATCCATAATCCTAAATTCACCTAATCTCAATGAGATTAGTTGTTCATAGCTAATTTAAAGATAAAAATATTAGAAATGAAGAAATAAATCAAAGTATCCATAACTCTAAAAATTGAACTTAAAGAAATAACAAAGAAAACAAAACATTAAAAATTGAATTTCTAAACCGTGATTGAATGTTCAAACTTAATGGATGAATCCTGAAGAGATTATTGAATCTTCCTCCAAGCACAATCTTCTTCTTCCCTCCGTCTTTTTAATGATGAATGAAGGCTTTTTTGTAAAAGAAAAATGAGATGGAGATTAATTTTCTCTAGGATAGCTGATGCTCGTTCACAATTTATGTTCCTGTTCACCTTACTAAAACAAACTCCTACTCCTCCTCAACTTCTGTAGAAATTCAAATTTAAATTTTCAAGCCAATTGTTTATCAGATAGAAATCTTATCTCAATCTTACCCCTTAATAAAAATTGTATCTCTTGAAAATTAGATGAATTTAGGCTTTTTAATCACCTCATTTGGACTTTGGAAGCCTAAGATATAACTCAATTAATCTTAGTGGTTTGGACTGAAATTCTGCTTCAGCATCTCATGCCTAATTTCGACTTAATAGTTGGATGCCCAAACGATCTTGGATTTCAAAGAACCAGATCTCTCTGGAAAGCTTGAGATATCCTCTATAAACTTCATGAAGACAATGTTTTCAATCTCGAACTCTATCATCACAGAAATCTTAATTAAAACTTTAAGGATCCAATCTGTCTAAAATTTCAGTTTGCAAGAGTCCTACAAAAAATTAACTCAAACTAAGATTTATTTAAAAATAATGAACTTAAAATATATAAATAAGCTTAAAATAAATTAATTCAAGCCAACTTCATGCTAAAACTGATAGAAAAATATATGGTCATATGCACTTATCAAATTCTCCCACACTTGAATTTTTATTTTTTTCTCAAGCAAATTAACCATCATTAAATCAAATCCCAACAATCAACTAGACATAATTAACTAAAGAAAAATAACAATCACTTACTCTTAACTTAAAACACTAAATTTCAAAGAATCATAACCTTAAACAACTTCACAAACTAAGCACACTTACATATTAAGGTTATAATACCTTGTAAAATTTTAGTGTAAAATTTTATTTGTAACTAATTAATTAAAATAATAATAATAATAAGTGAAACAATTAGGTAAAATAGTAATAATAATATATATAGTTGAGTGTATAGTAATACAAAAAGTATAAAATAAAATAAAATAAAATAATAATTATAATAATAATTAAAATCAAATCAGAAATTAGGTAATAGAAAACTTTTATTATGGTTCATTAAAATTAGTTTAGTGAATTTAGATGGACAAATCATTAGGGTTTAGTTTATTAATTAATATATTATTAATTTGTAAAGAATGAAATTGTTAAAAGAAAGAGAAACAAAGAAAGAAAAGAAAAGAAAAACCGAGAGAGAGAGAGAGAGAGAGAGAGACTGGTCTCGGCTGAAAATTTGGAAACAGTAAAGAGGGAGAGGGAGAGGGAGAGAACTTGGAGCAATAATTTTCTTATGCTCCGTTCATCGTTTTATGGTTGTCTATTTATTACACGCGCTAGCCACCGAGGAAGTACACTCATCGAACTTTCCATCACCATCAAAATCGCCGTGATCTGCCACCAAAAACCACTGTACATGCCACCCGATTGGCTGACTGGAGCTCACACTAGCGTCATTTTTGGAGGGCTATTCCGACCACTTTTTGGTGACTTTTTTCGGCGAAACGAATATTTTTAGAATCCTTTCGTCTTAAGTTTTGATTTGGTATATTATATGCGAATTATAGATAAGTATTTAAGATACTCTATATATATGTGTATTAGGATAAATTAAACAAAATTATAAAAAAAATAAAATAATTTTTAATTAATTAAATTATGTTTTAATAAAGAAATTAGGATTTTAATTTATATGTAGAAATTATGATAAATTAGAAATAAATAAAGAAAATTAGATTCTAAATTATTACAAGTAAAATTTATAAATTGATAAACTAAAAAGAAATTAGTAAAAAATATATTTGAAATTAGTAAACTAGAAATTATAATGTTAATTGATTAATTAATTATAGTTATTAAAAGTAGAATTAAAGTAAAAGATAATTAATTAATATAGACAATAAAAATATAAATGAAATATTAAGTATAATTAAAATAATTAAATATTAATTTAGACACTATTAAGTTATAGAATAAATTAATATATATAATGAATTGATGAAATTATCAATTAGTAGCTTATTGTTAGTTAATAAATCTAAATATATTATCAATTATATTTAAGAATTATATATATATATATAGTTTAATAATTGATTAATTAGAATGAAAATAGTATATATAGGTATATTAGTTTTAGAGTAAATATATTTATAGTTAAATTAAGTTTAATTATTGAATAGTAAATTTTGTTAGTAAATTATAAAATAAATTTATAGTATTTTAGGTATAAAGATATAAATAAATATAGTTGTGAGACAAATAAATTAATTAAAAGATAATAAATAAATAGTTTGTTAAATTAAGTTATATTAAATATTTCTATTAAATTATTAATTATATAAGAATTTTATTTATAAAATTAAAATAAATTAATCATATTATTTATAAGTAAAAAGGAGTTAATTAATTATTGAATGATCAAAATAGGAATAAATAAAATATAATTTAAGTTATAGAAAATCATAAAACTAATTGTTAATTAAGATTTGTATTGTTATTTATAATAATTATGTTATTATTATTTAAGCATTAATTATGATGATTGCTAAAATATAAATTATATTAAGTAACAATTAATTAGTAATATTGTTAGTATTGTAGTAATAAAATATTATAATTTAAATTTTATAATTTTGATAATTTTCAAAATTAGGATAATAATTAATACTATTAGTATTACTACTACTATTATTAATATTAAGTACATATGTATAAATTTGAATGATTATTTAACTAAAAGTTTATAATTATTATTATAACTAAATGTTACTATTATTATTAATAGTATTATAAATAGTGTAAAGTATAATAATAAGAAAATTTAAGTAAAAAGTATTGTTGTTAATTTTTTGTAGACTAGCACTATTATTAATATTAGCACGAATCTATTTTTAAAGCTATGAATATATATATATATATAATTATTATATATTAAATTAATACTATTTAATATAAATTAAATAAATTAGTTAATGAATAAATATTATTAATAGTAATGAACTATTAAAAGAAATAAACTAAAATAATGTAATATAATTTTATATAAAATTATTATAAATACTTAGTAAATTCTTACAGTTAAAATTTTATTGTTGAAAATATTTATTAAAAAATTTGATAAATAATTGTACCTTAGAAATTAGATAAATACTTATTGATGTTATTTTAGAAAATTTGAAAGTTATAAAATTATCGAAACATCATTAGAATTTAAGAATCTGAAATTACACGTCATATTCATAGCATACATATTTTGTGACTAGGATATAATTTAAAATAAATAATATTCTTATACTATTATAGGGACGAATCCAGTTGCAGTTATAAATATCAAAAGGAACCATGTTGATTAAACAAATACAATATTTGGCCAGGTGAGTGGGTAAATATGTAACATTGTATTTTTCTTAAAAGTATTATATTTATATATAATTTTGAAAAAAAGTATTTATTAAGTGAATTTATTCACAGTGATGATTTAATTTTGAATGTTAATTATTTTCTTATTAAGTGAGAATAAATAATAGTAGAACAAATAATAGTAGTTTAAATTTCTATATGTGTAAATGATTGATTTTATTAGTTGGGTAAATTAATTTATATATACTCTTTTATAAATATATCTTATCGCACATTAATGACGGGTGTTTAAATTTAATGATATTATAAAATTACCCTTGACCGAGGTAATTTACTCTGCACATATATATTAAAATTATTTTTCCTTGGGCTTGCGAGGTAATTCATCATGTGCCCTTGGATTAAAGTTAGAACAGTAAGAATTTATATTTGAGTGTATATAAAAGATAACTAAGATTAAAATTATATTTATCAAGTTGAGCTATAGATAATGCTTATAGTATACATACATTATTAAACTTTATTTGTTCTCCCTTGTTATATATTTATCTATTTACTGAATAATTTGACTCACCTCCTTATATATATAACATTTCAGATATTGAAAAATAAACTAGTAGAACATCTCTACCATTTTCCTTCTTCAGTGTGTAGTTAAAGTCGGGCCAACATAGTTATCTTTTGAAATTATTTAATAATTATCTATATTATTATAGTAAAAAATAATAAGTTGTATTTAAGAATATTAATATCTATAAGATTATATAATTGAAGAATATTTAGTAAATTAAATTATAAGTGATATTTTTTTTAGTAAACTAATATTATGATAGATTGTAAGATAAGTTCACCCTTAGAATTAAGAGAATGGGGTGTGACATTTTATGGTATCAGAGCATAGATTATAGATTCTATAGACTTCAATGAAAAGATCTATAAAAAAGTTTTAATTTAGAATAATTAGAAATTAGAAAATTATTTTAAGTTAATAGTGTAACTGGTAAATTTCTTGGATTCAAGGTAAAATTATTTTAAAAGTTGCATATTGGGAGAAAATTCTGCATGAGCTAAAAGAAATTTTAAATTTTAAATTTCATTTGCAAATCATTTTATTTAAAATAACATTCTAGTCATATATAATAAAAAATATTTAAATTTTTTTGAATATTTGCCCAAAAATTAGAGAAATTTGTTATGATACACTAATATATAAAATTATAATTGTACTGTGAAAAAAATATATATGTATATATTATATATTTAGAAATGTCGCATAGTTAACTTATGTTATACAATATATTTTTATAGGATAATGCCGCTATGAATACGAGGTGGCAGAGGTCGTGGTAGAAACATTGGCCAACGAAATCGAATAGTTAGACTTGAAAATATTGGCCAACCTCATAAGAATCCTACTCCACCTCTTTCCAATGAGTCAATTGGTTATGAGGTATCTGAGAGTAGTGACCAAAATACTTATATAGATACTGCTTCGCAAGAGGACTCATCTGGAGTAAATCCACCTTCTCCACCTCATGTTACTCTGGTTCCACCTGCTGCACCACCAATCCAGGTTAATATTGGTGCTACTTTTGCTCAGGCTATGACTGCAAGAGAATAACAATAGCAACCATGGGCTATAGTTTCTCATTGCCGTAATTACGAAGCAGAAAATTTTGATGGCACTCTAGACTCTGAAAAGGTGGATGATTGGCTTAAGAAATTAAAGAAAGCTTATTCTCTTATGGGGATTGCTGATGCTGAAAAGCTAAGATATATTATGATCTTCTTAGGGAATACAGTTGATGGTTGGTACACTCGATTAGTTCAATCATATGGTGCTGAGTTGACATGGAACACATTTAAGACGGAGTTCTGTAAGCGGTACATGACTGGTAATTATAAAAGAGACAATGAGAGCATGTTCTTCCAATTGAAATAAGATGGGATGACAACCCTTCAATATTTGGACAAATTTAAAGAATTGTATAGATATGTGGATCATATGGTGTCCAAAGAAAAAGATAGGTTCAACAGATTTTATGATGGTTTGCATATAAATATTCATAAAGGATTGTCGCAGGATCAAGCCAGAACTTTTCAGGCTATGGTGGATGGTGCTTTGGAAAAGAGAAGTTATTAAAAGAAGAAACTGAGTTCGAGAATAAAAAGAGAAGACAGATTCACAGTTCTTTGTAGGGAATTACTGATAGACAGATTAAGAAGGGTGGTAGTTCCTATACTAGACCTTATCCTAAGAATAGTAGAAGTTAATCTATGAGACAAAGTCAGCAGATAAACTAACCACATATCAGCCAAAGTTCAGTGCAATAATCGGTGGGTAACTTTACCCGTGCTCTAAGAGTTGGACATGGTAGTAATTCAGAAGCTAATCTGAGACTACGACCCTTATGTTCTACTTGTGGTTGACATCACAGTAGGGAGTACAGGGCAAATTTTAGATGATGCTATCAGTGTGGTGATGCAGGTCACATCAGAAGGGACTGTCCAATGTTAGTGAGGCCTAGTGAGTCTATACAAAAATTGAGGATCAATAAGAACTATGTATTAGACATTATTATTATTATTATTATTATTATTATTATTATTATATATTCGTTGGGTGCACCTTATGCTCCATCTCATTATTGTTGTTATTATCTTTCTCTTTTTCTCTCTTTGTTTTTTTTTTATATGGTGGATACATTTTATGCTCCATTCCACCTTAATTATCTAAAACGAGTGTATTTTACTCTCCATCTTGCAATATATATATTAATTATGTATAATTCTCATATCATATTCTCACAAAATTAAATAATTTACTACCTTAGTGACACATACTAATTCAAGAATCTCTTACGTTACAATGAACTCAAAAGACTATAATAAAAATAATTTTAACTATTCTTTAAAAATAAATGCTCTTAATTTGTAAAATTTTTCAAGGTCATAACCTCATCTATTCCATGTATTAAATTGAAAATAAGCAAAAAGTATTTTTAATCTAGCTAAAGAGTTTAATTATCATGTTGAAATCTAAAAGAACAATAATAAACACACTCAATAACAAGTAAAGAACAAGTAGGGATAAAAAATAACCAAAAAGATTGAAAAATAGGAGTAAAACATATTCTAGTATTTATTAAAAACTGAAATTTAAGTCCAGTACAAATTAAAATAAAAAGATACAAAATTAAATAAGAATAAAAATAAAATACAATCTAATCAAATCAAATATTATATAAATCAAACTAATAATAATAAGAGTTAATTAGAATCTTCTAAGCATCTCACTCTTCCTTCTTAATGGTTTCTGCACTGAAGTGCATTTTCTTAGGGATTTTAGGAGGTCTTCCTCTCTTATTCTTTTCCAATTTTAAAGGTCTACCTCTCTTCTTTTTGATTGGTGCTGGCTTAGGTTCATCATAATCACTTGAAGTATCATCTAAAACTACTAAGTCAAGTTGTGATCCATCTTTTTCACAGGCTTTCTCTAATTTTTCCCTCTCCACTCTCTCATCAAGATCCATAGTGTATTCATTAAGATCAGGATAAGCACGCCTAAATGCATAGAAGGCAGTGAGTTGTTCAGACATTTCTACAGGTAGATTTACATAAGGTTTTTCTGGATCTCAAATGCCGTCTCCATATTTCCAACTCCAAGTGTATAAACTTTATTTATTATTCATCTTTCTCTATTCTAAGCTTTACTAATAATGAATTAGAATTGCTAGGAACTCAACCTTATATAGAGAAGAAATAAAGATAAATCCTAATGCCACTCAACTAAAGAAATTCTAATAAAACTCTTATTATTAAAGTTGATTAATTAAAAATAAACTCTTAGTTTACTAGGATTAGGAGTTTAATTCAAAATAAAAGAGTAAATATAATTCTAATCCTAGAAAAACTAAAACGTCTAACTTAAAATTTAATTAAAACCTAATAATATATAATAATTTTTTATTTTTTTCAAAAAAAACTGGAAAGAAAATATTTTTTTTTAATTTTGAATTTTTTGAATTTTATATTTTTAGATTGAGATGCAAACATCAATTAAAGAAAAATTCACAAAACAAGATTAAACACAATAGCAAAACAATTTAAACTAACTACTCTCCTCCCACACTTAAGATTTTTATTGTCCCTAATAAAAAATAAGTAATCACAAATAAGAAAACTATAAATAGCAAGAAAAAAAATATAATAAGAAAAAGATAAAGGTTGAAGGCTTCACTGAGTTATGGCCACGATGGAGGTGATGGAGTCAGAGAATGAACAGACAACCCCAAAGTGCAATATACTTTATTAGCTTGTAATTATGATAAGTCTGGCTCCTTTCTATGTTGATAATTCTTTGATTCATGGACCATAATTGATCTCTATATTGCCTCTGTTGTTCCTCCATGATATTCAACTATGAGCTCATTTGCTTATTTTTATCGTCTATTTTATCGAGCCGCTTTAAAACCTATCGTCATCCTTGCTCGTCATTGTCATTTTTATCACCTTTTTCCTCATCATTTTCCTCTTCCTCATTTTCCTCATCTTCATTTGTTGGCTGGTCACTAGGTGGAGCACTACTAGAACCTCCTTGAACTAGGTTCTTGAAACACCTTCTTATTGTGGGATCCTTCAATTTACTGCTTGCATCCAAAATCTCTGCACGACATAATATGTCAAATGAATATGGCTCTCCACTAATGCACTCTATTGATGTATTGTTAGGATCAAAAATATTAAAATAGACTGCCAATCCAGTAACAATATGATCTAATGCAATGGTGCTCTTGGGATGTTGAGCAATAAATATCAAACTTTAAAAAATATGATATGTCATAGATACTTTCTTATTCTTATAGGCACAATACAACATAAACAATTCTTGAAGTGACACTTTATTACTCTCTTTTTGGCTAAACAAAAAATGACACATAAATTTATGCAATAACAATAAACTATGATCACGAATCAACCCATTAGGTGCATTTCTAATATTGATTGAATTAAACCCAGTTAATGTGTTCCAAAATTTATCAATGTTAAATTCTTTAGAATGAGTACAAGCTTCTCCTTTAGGCAAGTCTAAAGCTTTGAACATAACATCATGATCAATTACATAATCCACACTAAATATTCTACACTCTTAATTCTTATCTTTAGAATTTGACAGTTTAAGGGTTGTAAACAATTCAAAAGTGGGTTCTTTATTAGTGTCATATCTCTTTTGTACCAAAATTTCCCATCCTAATCTAGCAAACAATTGTTTCATTCAATCATCAATACCCAAATGCTCAAAAATACCATGGCCAAAATATCTACAAGGAGAAACATTTCTTAAGCATAAAGATGGAAATTTCTTACGTTCTTCTTGATTATAAATGGGAATAAAACATTATTGATGTTGATTTCTTTGCAATGCTTTCAATCTTAAAGTCATGGTTGGAAGATTAGAGCGATGGATAAATTGGATTTGGTAAGTATGTGTGGGATTATGGAATGAATTAAGAGAATTTTGGGGAGTTATGGAAAGGGATTGGAGAACGAGAGTTGAGAGTGTGAGAGAGAGAGAGAGAGAAGAAGAAGAAAAGATAAGTGATGAGAGAGAAGGAGCTGATAAGGTTATTTGAATTTGTAAATTTTTTTAAGGAACCAAGCCCGTTTCGCAACAGATGCTGGTCCTCCAGCAGTGCGATCATGTAGTTTCTATTTTTTTTCAAAGTTCTATCGCGATCACGATAGACGTTGCAGCACGAATAGGGAGCTCACGCAGGCCTGCGTGATCAAAATAGAGATGCTGCTCTGCGCGAGTGCTACATTACCTGAATATTTTTTTTTAAAATCTAGATATAAATAAAAATCCAATTCAAACTCACATCTGCTTGTTCTTTCTTCTCCACCTTTGTTATTTGCTTAACAGATAAAAATAAGAATAAAACATTAAAGAACATAATAAAATCAAAATCTTAAAACACTAAAAATTATGCAAAATTAAATATTTTGCTATCACTTTAAAAAATTTTTACTTCTCCCAATCCTGCAAAACACCAATAATCTCAATTAATAACTCTAATATTATGTAAAAAAGTTATCAAACTTCAAATTAATTGAATCAAATGAAATAAAACTACTAAAAATACAAAGATTAAATGGTAATAAAGAAATAAAAAATTGTGTTGCCTCCCAAGAGCGCTTATTTAAAGTCTTCAGCTTGACTTTTTCTTTGAAGCTCAAACATTAAAGTAACAAACCAAAGTCTTATCAATTGGTTCACAAATTATATATGGCTTTAATCTCTATCCATTAACTGTTAAAACTTGATTTAAGCTATTTTGAATATCCACCGCTCCTTAACGATGAGCCTTAATTATCTTAAATGGACCTGACCATCTAGACTTAAGTTTTTCAAGAAAAGTTTAAGTCTAGAATTGAATAATGATACAAATTGGCCTCTATGAAAATTGTGCTCCCGGATATGCTTGTCATGCCATGCCTTGGTTCGCTCTTTATACAACTTAACATTCCCATACAAACTAAGGCATAATTTTTCGAGTTGACTTAACTGAAGTAACCTCTTTTCGCTTGTTGTTTTCATATCAAAATTTAACTATCTAATTTCCCAATAGGCTCTATGTTCTAACTCTACTGAAAGATGATAAGCCTTACCAAAAAACCAACCTATATGGAGATATTTCAATTAGTATCTTAAAAGCAGTCCGATAAGCCCATAAAGCATCATCCAATTTTAGTGCCCAATCTTTCCTAAAACTTCTCACAACCTTCTCTAATATCCACTTAATTTCTCTATTAGAAATCTCTACCTGACCACTCGTTTGTGGATGATAAGGTGTAACTATCCTGTGATGAACTCTATCCTTCCTAAGAAGAGTTTCAAAAGCCTTGTTGCAAAAGTGTGAACCTCCATTACTAATAGTAGCTCTTGGTATACCAAACCTAGAGAAAATAAATTTCTTAAGAAAACGAATCACTACTGTTTTATTAGTTTTTGTTATAGATTTGTGTCCTGTTTATTATGATAATTATTATTTTATTTAGGTCTTTTGTTAGTTTTAATCGGTTTATTTAGTGTTTTCATTAATTTTGGTAGTTTTAGTTTATTTCAGTGTTTATGTTGTTTTTTATCTAGTTTTTAGTATGGTGTTTATGTTTTGTTGGTTATTGTTTATTTACTTCTTGTTTAAAGTTTGTTCAAGTTTTGTTTTAGGTTTAAAAAGCCAAGGAACCAAATTGAAGGACAAAAAGGGACAGTAGCTGACACATACAGAGGACACGGCCAAGCTTGTGGCCGTGTCCCATACCAAGTTAAAGAGAAGAAAATTTTACAGAGAGGGACACACTCAAGGGACACGGCTAAGCTTGTGGCCGTGTCCCTCCAAAGAAGCCCAGACACGGCCAAGTTGCTCAAGCTTGGCCGTGTCTCACTTAAATCCCAAGCAAAGAAGAAGAAACTCTCACAGTAGGTGACACAGGCAAGGGACACGGCCAGTGGCCAAGTCACTGGCCGTGTCCCTCCAAAATGGTCCAACACGGCCAAGTCAACCTCCAACATGGCCGTGTCACTCAACCAAAGAAGAAAAGATCAAAAGCAAGCAATAGTGAACACAAGCAAAGGACACGGCCAAGTCACTGGCCGTGTCTCTCCAAAGACCACCAACACGGCCAAGTCTCATCCATCTTGGCCGTGTCTCTCATGGACCAAAGGCAAGCGGATTTTTAAAGCGGAGATTCGTATAAATATGGGATTTTAGGGTTTTCTTGAGGTGGTGGAGATTTTGGGAGCTGAGATTGAGCCGTCAAAGAGAAGAACTTAGGGTTTTACATTTGTTTTCTCTAATTTTGATTACACTTTGATTAAACTAGCTAGATTAGATTGTTCATGCCATTGATACATCCTTCTTGCAAGATTTGAACAAGAGATTCTTCAGAAGCTTCAAGGAGTTTGTAATTTGGTTTTGTTCTTGAACTTTATCTCTTTATTTTCATTGGAATTGTATTTATGGATATTATCATGTCTAAATTGATTTCTTTGATTATTAATGAGATGAGTATGTTTGATAGCATTATGAACTAATTTGATCTAGTCTAGGGTTTGTATGGATTTGCTATGATTGTATGAATTGGTTATTACTCTTAACTCAATTATTTCTTTAAGCCTTTATTGAACGAAATATTGTTAATATATAATTGATTGGCCACCAATTATGTGTTTTAGGTATTAGATGATGGATTGAGAGATGAAGTCTAATGCTGGAATAATTCAATTAAGGACTTAGGTGAATTAAAGATATAACCTAGGAAAAAATTATTTTAATTGGAACAAGATTATTTGAGGGAGGTTTGAATGCGAGAGCTTATTTCCTTTATTCAATTAATTAAGTTGCTTGAGATTTAATCTTTGAAATTAAATTGGTTAAGAGGAATAATCATTCATACTTATAAGTAGCAGAGAAGTGCAAACCCTAGACCTTTCTATCAAGTGAATCAAAACATCAGCTTAATTTACTTTTATTCGTTTTAGACTTCAATCAATCTTCTTCATTAGTTAACAATTTAAATTTTCTTCATTACTTATTAATCATAATCTGATAATCAATTAGCTACTTTAGCTTCCTTGAGAGACGACCTTGGGGTGATCACCTTTGCTACAGCTACCTCGTATACTTGTGAGTGACGCTTTGTGGTAGAGTTAATTCGAGCGCAACAAGTTTTTGGCGCCGCTGCCGGGGAGGCTAATTGGCGTAATTGTTTATTAGTTTTAGAAATTTTAGATTATTTTTCATTGTTTACTTTTGATTTTATTTTTCTTTTGCTTTTAATAATTTCTTTTTCTAGAAATTTTGTTTATGCAAGGCAGGAGATCACTTGGAGGAAAGCTATACCCAGTCATTCCAGAAATTCAGAGAGTGAAAAGGAGCAGGGAAGAGTTTGAATTGTACACAGGATGTGATACTATAGAGGAGGACACTTCTGATTTTGAGTCAGAATATGCACAATCTGTTAAAATGGCAGAAGAAAGACAAAGAACCATGAGAGATTTTGCTAGACCTGTCATTGGGACTTCCACATCTTGTATAAGGTTGACAGATGCAGCAAGGAACTATGAGTTGAAGAACATTCATTACAACATGCTGCCATCATTCTATGGAGTTCCAAATGAAGATCCTTTGAACTTTATTCGGGACTTTTATTCTACCCTCAACACTTTTCCTTTGGGAGGACTAACAGAGGATCAGTTGAGGATGAGATGCTTCCCATATACATTGAAGGATAGGGCAAAGAGCTGGCTTATGATGTTGCCCGAGAATTCTTTGACAACTTGGGAGCAAGTTTATAATAAATTTATGGGCAAGTTCTACTCACATCAAAAGACAGCTGAATTGAGAGGGAAGATTGCTACATTCTCTCAATTTGAAGGAGAGCCATTTCATGAGGCTTGGGACAGATTCAAGATGCTATTGATCCAGTGTCCACATCATCACTACCCACTTCAACTTCTGAATCAGTTTTTCTATGATGGTCTAACCCAGCAATTTCAGAACACTGTTGACAATGCAGCTGGGGGAGCCATGGGAGAAAAGACAGCTGATGAAACTTATGATATCTTTGAGATGTTGGGAGCTAATTCTCAACAGAAAAGTGTAAGGGGAAGAAGTAAAGGGGTGAATCAACTGGAAGCCAATAGTGAGATGGTAAATCAGATAGCTGAGTTGACAAGGCAAGTGTAGATGCTGAAAATGAAGAACAATATTTCTTCATCTACTCAAGAAGCGTGTGGAATCTGTGGAACTTTCGGGCATGGAGCAAACATTTGCCCCTCTGCATATGAGTCTTATGGGAATGAAGCTGAGCAAGTCAATGCCATGGGGGGATTTCAACCAAGGGCCCGGAATGATCCTTACTCCAATTCTTATAACCCTGGTTGGAGGAATCACCCAAATTTTTCTTGGGCAACAAATAATTCTCAGCAACCTTTCCATTTGCTCCAGAGACAGAACCAACAGCAGGGTCAATCCTCAAATCAAGGGTAGTCTAAGATAGAGAGTTTGGAGGAAAGTTTACAAGCTTTTATCCAAGTCAGTGCTAAAAATCAAGAGATGACCAACAAGAGGCTGGACTCATTAGAAGCATCTTTTAAAAAAGTGGAGACTCAAGTAGGTCAACTTGCACAACAGATGCAGATTCAACAAAAGGGGAAATTCCCAAGTAAACCTGAGCAGGCACAATCAATGACTGTTCTTAGAAGTGGTAAGGAAATTAACAAGAATGTTGAAAATGATTTTGTGAATGCAGGTGACCAAAAGAACAAGAAGGAAGGAGGACCAGAGAACAAAGGTGCTGCAGATGGATCAATGAGGAAGTCCCTTTCAGCAGATTTACATAAGGCAAGCAATCCATACCAGCCACCTATACCATTCCCCAGCAGGTTGAAGGATGACAAACAAGATAAGCAATTTTCTAACATCTTCAACATGTTGTCTAAGGTAAGTATTAACTTACCCTTACTGGAAGCAATAAAGAACATACCGACTTATGCCAAGTTCTTCAAAGACCTGATCACCAAGAAAAAAAATGAAAAGGTGACAGTTTCAGAGGTAGCTAGTGCTGTTCTGCAGCATAAACTACCTCCCAAGCTAAAGGATCCTGGTAGCTTTATAATTCAGCTTACTATGGGGAATGGAAAGGGAACTGAGGGCATGTATGATCTAGGAGCTAGTGTGAATTTGATGCCTTATTTTGTTTATAAAGAATTAGAACTAGGGGAACTGAAACCGACCAAAATGGTGTTGCAATTAGCTGATAGATCTTTTAGATTCCCGAAAGGGGTTTATAGAAGATGTGTTAGTTAAGGTTGGAGGGTTGATAGTACCTGTGGATTTTATAGTTCTTGACATGGAAGGAAGTAACCCTGCACCATCAGCACACACTATTTTGCTGGGTAGGCCTTTCATGACTACTACCAACACCTTAATAGATGTTAAAAATGGTAAGTTGTCAATGACTGTCTTAGGACAAACTGTTGAATTTTCTATTTTTAACACTTTTCCTATTCCTACAACTGCTTTATATGAGGAATGTTCTTTAATTAATTGTGTAGAAGCAGTTGTTTCAGATGTTTTCTTGCAGACAGATTCCTCAGATAAATTGGAGCTAAAACTGACCTTAGAAGAGGGGGCTAAACCAGTGAGGGAGACCCAAAGGTGCCCTAACCCAAAGGCATATGAGAGCTCGAGGATTTACAAGGATCGCACTAAAGCACTTCATGACAGATTTATTGTGCGACAGACATTGAGTCCAGGTATGAAAGTTTTACTTTTTAACTCTCGACTCCGTCTGTTTCCAGGTAAATTCAAGTCTCGATGGAGTGGTCCTTTCAAGATAACTCAGGTATGTCCTTTTGGTGCCATTGAATTGATTAACTCTCGAACCAATAGGATTTTTAAAGTAAATGGACAAAGAGTTAAACCTTATAAAGAAGGATTTCAAGAAGCGAGGATCATTGACAGCACTTTGATCCATGATCCCTAGGCCTTGCATGATGTCCAGCTATATGACATTAAAGAAGCGCTAAATGGGAGGCAACCCATCGGTTTGCATTTATTTTTCATAGTGTAATTTTAAATTTAGCAAATTTTGATTTTATGTTCGTTTAAATAAATGGAATGGGTGCTTTGATCAGTTTTTATTTTTCTAATGTGTTTCAGGGTTGATCGGAAAAGAGGTTTGCAATTTCTTTGATATTTCTTGATATTTGGTGATATAAAATAAAGATTTCAAATTACAAATAAAAAAAAAAGTTGAAAGTGGCAGAAGGAGACACGGCCAAAGAGCTTGGCTATGTCCCTTGGCCGTGTCACATGGGACACGGCCAAGCCTCAACAAAAACACAAAGTTTTTATTTTTACACTTTATCACAGTAAGTGACACGGCCAAAGGACTTGGCCGTGTCCCTTGGCCGTGTCACATGGGACACGGCCAAGACTTCACCAATTGCTCTTTGTTTTTTTTATTTTGCCCCTCTTCTTCCAGTAGCAGACACGCCCATGGGACACGGCTAAGTCACTGGCCGTGTCCCTCAACACATACAAGACACGGCCGTGTTAACCCTAACTTGGCCGTGTCTCTCACTTTTTCACTTTAAAAAACACGATTTTTTCACCTTTTTCCTCATTCAGTCCCTAGTTTCCTATTTGTTCATCTTCTCGCTTTCTCGCTTTCTCTCTCGCAACCTCCATTCTTTGTGATTCCAAGCTCCAAATCCTCCATTAAACCTCAAGTCTCTTCACCAAAACTAGAAATAATCCATTAAAACTTCTTCTTTTCTCATAAAAGTTTGATTTGATCAAGTTTTGGTTTGAATATTTTTTTTTTCAGATTTCTCGAGATGCCAAGAACAAAGATTGTTTCACACCGCAAGAAGAAGAGGCCTACAACCGAAGGAGCTTCTTCCTCTTCATCAATTTCATCTTTGAAGAGAGCAAATCTTTTGGCTCGGGGTTTTTTCCCGACGAGGTATGTTAATGATGAATCTCTTAATTCTCTGCAAATTAGGACTAATTTTTATCGATATGTGCAATTTCTTGGGTGGGAGAATCTAGTCTCTTTGTGACCTTTGCAATTTGAGGAGCTAACTTTGAAATTTTTGACATCTCTTAAAGTTGAAAGAGATGATAAAAAAATATGCACTAGAATGAGTTTTAAATTGCTTGGTAAATCATTTGTGCTTACTATTGAACAATTAAATGCTATATATGGTTTCCATCAGCATGGGGAAAGGCCGGTACCTAAAGAATTTAAACAGCAATTTGCTTGGGGAGCATTAGGCTCGGGGACCTATGTGGCCAAATCGGCCAAAGCATCTAAATTAAGAAATTTCGCTTTGAGGTATTTGCATTGTTTCATGTCTTGCGGATTCTTTGCTCGGAAGGAGAGCCCCGGTGTGGTGGAATTGAGTGAACTATTTTTCTTGGATTGTGTGGTTAATGCAGTGCCTGTTAGTGCGGGCTATTGGTTAGCCGATATTTTTGATACTGTGGCTAATAAAAGGAGGGGGGAAATTTGTGTTGGAGGATTGATTACCACATTGGCAGTAGCCCTTCTTGAGGATTTTGACCCGAGTACCTGTCGCATGACTCGAATTACGGGTGATGATTCATTAGATTTGGCCACATTAGAGAAAATGCATATGGTGGTGCATAGGAGAGGGGCTTATATGATGGCTTCAACTGAGCCAAAGGCACTGGGGAACAGGCAGAAGAGAGCACGGGTTCAAGAAGATTCTGACTCAGATTCACTTGATCTAGATGAGGATGCTCCGGTCTCGGAAAGTCAAGAGGTACTTATTAGGATTGAGGCCCTGGAGGGAAAGGTAGATAGACTAGAGGGCAAGGTGGACCATAACCATGCTAAGGTTTTGCAACAGTTGAATCAGATTAATAGCAACCTTGCCAAGATCTTGAGTCTTCATCCCTCGGCTGCATCATCTTCACGCCCACCTTTTCCATAGATTTTGAGTTCCTTGCTTTATTTTGTTTAGTGTATTTTTGTTATTATTTTTCATTTTTGTTTTTCATGTTAACATTTGATATTTGGATATTTATTTTCATTTATTGTACTTTTGTTTTTGAACTTTTGGGTTTGTGTTGAAAAGTTAGGGTTTTGCCTCACCAGGGTACGATGGAAGACAGGTTGTCCTTTAACTCTTTTTCTTTATTATTCTTGTTTCCATTAAGGACAATGTAAATTTTAAAGTGTGGGGTAATCTTTAAGCTTTTCTTTAATTTTTGTCTTGTTTTGTTTATTGTGTTTGTTGTGCATGGCATAATTGTTGAAAATCTTATTGATCTTTTCTGTGATTTTAGCATTATAGTTGAGACTTTAGTATCAGCATAGAGATTAGCATTTGAATTCATTCAGGATCAATTTTCACATTCTGCAATTTATGACATATAATTCTTTGAGAACCCACCTGTGTGAGTTTTGAGCCTCATAATTTGATATTATTATCAGTTGATTTTCTTTTCTTAAGTGTGCACCTTCATGATTTTGCATCTCTAGAGTTTGCTTTTGCATACTAATTGAACTCACATTATGATTTAATCTCAAGTTTTAAAATGATGAAGGCAAATTAGGTTAGCCCTTTAGCTTAAAAAGACCTCCCTTAATATTAAATGCCTTAGTGAGCCAAGTTGAGCCTTTGACCTTTTCTTGATTGATCAACACAATTATCAACTCAACTTTCTCTTATTATCATCATACCTGCATTAAGGAATGGAGTTTTATGATATGACAATAGGGTGGTTTATTTCAAAGTGTGGGGTAAGCAAGTAAAAAATAAAATATATTATTGCTATTTGGGGTTGAAATGCATACATTGCACATTGTATTTGACTAAGAGTTGATTATTCTTTTCCTCTTCATTTTAAGCTAGATGTTCCATGTAATTGTATATTTTGTATATATATATATATTTGAAAAAAAAATGAAAAATGAAATGATAAAAATAAAAATAAAAAAAAGAGAAAAGAAAGAAAATTAAAAAAATAAAAAAAGATATATATATATATATACAAAATTCTTATATTTTCTAGTATTAGAGGAATGTTGACTCATGTATTTTTCTTGAATATGCAAGTATGTGATAGTATCAAGGGTTGGTGAGTATGCCATTTGAGGGAGTTATGAGTTTCTTAGCAAGAGTATTGTCTAATTTAGATACTCCATTTCTTGGTGCTCCAGCTTAAATGTCTTTTCTCACACCTTCACCTTAGCCCCATTACATCCAAATAAAAGACCTTCGGATTGTTTCTTGAGAAAATCAGTGAGGGAGATTGGATAATTAAGCAATTTATGGTAGTATGCAGTCATGAGTGGTTTGAGTGATTAACCTTTGAAATCGAGTGAAACACTTAGATGAGAGATAAGATTTGTATGTCTGGATTAATGAATGAGTTAAGAAAATCCTTGATTGAAGTAAGATGCAAATATTTATGGCTGAGTCTTAAAGGATTTCATCTTATATACTGGAATTATAGTTAAGGTTGTTTGAGTTTTTAATTTATGCCATGTGAATTTGCTTGAGGACAAGCAAAGTTTTAAGTGTGGGGTAGTTGTTTTATTAGTTTTTGTTATAGATTTGTGTCCTGTTTATTATGATAATTATTGTTTTATTTAGGTCTTTTGTTAGTTTTAATCTGTTTATTTAGTGTTTTCATTAATTTTGGTAGTTTTAGTTTATTTCAGTGTTTATGTTGTTTTTGATCTAGTTTTTAGTATGGTGTTTATGTTTTGTTGGTTATTGTTTATTTACTTCTTGTTTAAAGTTTGTTCAAGTTTTGTTTTAGGTTTAAAAAGCCAAGGAACCAAATTGAAGGACAAAAAGGGATAGTAGCTGACACATGCAGAGGACACGGCCAAGCTTGTGGCCGTGTCCCATACCAAGTTAAAGAGAAGAAAATTTTATAGAGAGGGACACACTCAAGGGACACGGCCAAGCTGTGGCCGTGTCCCTCCAAAGAAGCCCAGACACGGCCAAGTTGCTCAAGCTTGGCCGTGTCTCACTTAAATCCCAAGCAAAGAAGAAGAAACTCTCACAGTAGATGACACAGGCAAGGGACACGGCCAAGTCACTGGCCGTGTCCCTCCAAAATGGTCCAACACGGCCAAGTCAACCTCCAACACAGCCGTGTCAATCAACCAAAGAAGAAAAGATCAAAAGCAAGCAGTAGTGAACACAAGCAAAGGATACGGCCAAGTCACTGGCCGTGTCTCTCCAAAGACCACCAACACGGCCAAGTCTCATCCATCTTGGCCGTGTCTCTCATGGACCAAAGGCAAGCAGATTTTTAAAGCGGAGATTCGTATAAATATGGGATTTTAGGGTTTTCTTGAGGTGGTGGAGATTTTGGGAGCTGAGATTGAGCCGTCAAAGAGAAGAACTTAGGGTTTTACATTTGTTTTCTCTAATTTTGATTACACTTTGATTAAACTAGCTAGATTAGATTGTTCATGCCATTGATACATCCTTCTTGCAAGATTTGAACAAGAGATTCTTCAGAAGCTTCAAGGAGTTTGTAATTTGGTTTTGTTCTTGAACTTTATCTCTTTATTTTCATTGGAATTGTATTTATGGATATTATCATGTCTAAATTGATTTCTTTGATTATTAATGAGATGAGTATGTTTGATAGCATTATGAACTAATTTGATCTAGTCTAGGGTTTGTATGGATTTGCTATGATTGTATGAATTGGTTATTACTCTTAACTCAATTATTTCTTTAAGCCTTTATTGAACGAAATATTGTTAATATATAATTGATTGGCCACCAATTATGTGTTTTAGGTATTAGATGATGGATTGAGAGATGAAGTCTAATGCTGGAATAATTCAATTAAGGACTTAGGTGAATTAGAGATATAACCTAGGAAAAAATTATTTTAATTGGAACAAGATTATTTGAGGGAGGTTTGAATGCGAGAGCTTATTTCCTTTATTCAATTAATTAAGTTGCTTGAGATTTAATCTTTGAAATTAAATTGGTTAAGAGGAATAACCGTTCATACTTATAAGTAGCAGAGAAGTGCAAAACCTAGACCTTTCTATCAAGTGAATCAAAACATCAGCTTAATTTACTTTTATTCGTTTTAGACTTCAATCAATCTTCTTCATTAGTTAACAATTTAAATTTTCTTCATTACTTATTATTCATAATCTGATAATCAATTAGCTACTTTAGCTTCCTTGAGAGACGACCTTGGGGCGATCACCTTTGCTACAGCTACCTCGCATACTTGCGAGTGACGCTTTGTGGTAGAGTTAATTCGAGCGCAACAACTACCTTAGAATCATTAGTTGGACTAGCAATTGCTTTCAGCCATTTTGAGACATAGTCAATAACTACAATTATATATTGGTTGCTCAAAGAAGAAGGAAAAGGCCCCATAAAATCAATTCCCCAAACATCAAATAATTTAACTTCCAATATAGGGTTCAAAGACATATCATCCCTTCTTGAGATATTTCCTACCTTTTAGTAACGATCACATCCCTTAACAAAATTTTGTGCATCACGATACATTATTGGCCAAAAGAATCTCGATTGCCATACGTTAGCTATTGTCTTAGAAGACCAGCATGCCCTCCGCACTATCTAGAATGACAAAACTCAAGTATGAATTAGAATTCTTCTTCTGGAACATATCTACGGATCAACCCATCGCTACAATGTTTGAACAATAGAGGATCCTCCCACATGTAATGTCTCACTTCAGAGAAAAATTTCTTCTTTTGATTAGCATTAAATTCAAAAGGCACAATTTTACTTATTAGATAATTGACAATGTCTGCATACCAAGGAGAATTCCCTTTCAATAAATAAAGTTGCTCATCTGGAAAAGTTTTATTGAATGGGATCTCTTTCTTGGCCAATGTCCCCAACTCTGGTCTAGAAATATGGTCCGTAACAACATTCTCTGGCCATTTCTTGTCTCTAATCTCCACATTAAACTCTTGAATCAAAAGTACCCAATGAATTAGGCGTTGCTTTGCCTCCTTTTTGGTCATAAGATACCTAATAGCGGCATGATCAGTGTACACAATCACCTTCAACCCAATAATATAAAATTGGAATTTATCCAAAGAATAAACCACCGCAAGCATCTCCTTTTCAATAATAGCATAGTTTACTTAAGCATCATCAAGTAACCTGCTGGCGTAGTAAATGACATAGCACCTTTTGTCCTTCCTTTGACAAAGAACACCTCCTATTGCAAACTCACAAGCGTCACACATGATCTCAAAAAGTAAGGTCCAATCAAGAAGTGCAATAACCAGAGCTGTGGTCAATGCCTTCTTAAACCTATTAAAAGCAATAAGACAATCATTAGAAAAATGAAACTTAACATCTTTACTCAATAAATCATATAAGGGCTTTGAAATTTTAGAAAAATCTTTAATGAAACATCTATAAAATCCAGCATGTCGAAGAAAACTCTGGATTCGTTTTGACATTTGTTGGTGGAGGTAACTTCTCAATCACTTCAAATTTTGCTTTGTCCATCTCAATCCCTGCTTGTGAAACTTTATGCTGAAGGATTATCTCCTCTTCAACCATAAAATGGTATTTTTCCCAATTAAGCACCAAATTTATTTCTTCGCACCTTTGAAGAACCTTTGCTAAATTCTGCAAATAAATTTCAAAAGAAGTACATAAATAGTAAAATCATCTATAAAAATTTTCATAATTTTTTCTGTAAAATTACTAAAAATTTCCATCATGCAACGTTAAAATGTAGCAGGTACATTACACAACCCGAAGGGCATTCTCATATAAGCAAAAGTACCAAATGGAAAGGTAAAGGTTATTTTATCTTGATCTTTTGGAACTATAGGTATCTAAAAATACCCTGAGTAGCTATCTAATAAACAAAAGAATAAATTATTGGCTAATCGCTCCAACATTTGATCAATAAAAGGTAATGGAAAATGGTCCTTACGAGTGGCTTTATTTAATTTTCTATAATCAATAATCACTCGATATCCTATAACTATCCCAGATGGAATCAAATCATTTTTTTTTCATTTTTAACAACATTCATCTCCGCTTTCTTTGGTACCACATGTATCGGGCTTACCCAAGGACAATCCAAAATTGGTTAAATAATCCCTGCATCTAATAACTTAGTAATTTCAGCCTTAACAACCTCCTTCATGTTAGGATATAACCTTCTTTGTGCATCCATAATAGATTTACAATCATCCTCCATCAAAATTCTATGCACACATAAAGTTGTGCTAATACTTTTGATATCTGAAATAGTCCAACCTATAGCCTTCTTAAAGTGCCTAATCACACCTAATGTTTGTTCCAACTGGTCCTCGAATAATTTAGCACTTATAATTATTGGTAGGCTATTACTAGGCCCTAAAAAGACATATTTCAAATGGGAAGGCAATGGTTTCAACCCAAGTATTGGGGTGTCTCAACTGAAGGGGTGGTAAAGGCATAGACTTCCCTATCTCTTCAAATCCCCTAAAAGCTATGGGTGGTATCATTTGCAAGGTATAAGCACAAGCTGCAATCTCTTGATTGTCATCTTTTTTAGTTGCACTACGGATCAAATAAGCCTCTAAAGGGTCCTCTTTAAAATCTTTTTCATAGACTTCATGAATTAATTCATCAATAACATTAACCCTAAAATAATCATCCATAAAACTAGGTTCTTTCATGGACTCACTAAGATTGAACTCTACTTTTTCTTCACCCACTTGCAAAGTTAAATTACCATCTTTAATATCAATCATAGTCCTTGCAGTAGCCAAAAATGATTTTCCTAAAATTAGAGAAATTTCAATATCCTCTTCCATTTCAAGAACAACAAAATCAACAGGTATAAAAAATTTATTAACTTGAACCAAAATGTTTTCAATAATTCCCAAAGGGAATTTCACTGAATGATCAGGTAATTATAGTGTCATCTTTGTAGGCTTCAAGTTGGTAAATCAAAGCTTCCGACAAATAGAATTTGGCATTAGACTTACGCTAGCACCCAAATCACATAAAGCTTTATTAAAATTAAAATCATCAATAATACAAGGTATAGAAAAAATCCTTGGATCCTTCAACTTGGATGAAAGTTTGTTTAGAATCACTGCACTGCACTCTTCAGGAAGTGCAACTCTTAATTTTTCTTCAATATATCTCTTGTTGGAAAGAATCTCCTTCAAGAATTTGACATATGAAGGCATTTGAGCAAGAGCATCTGCAAAAGGTATGTTAATTTTCAGTTGCTTGAACACTTAAAGAAATTTCTCGTACTGTTTCTCCACTTTTTGCATCTGAAGCCTTTAAGAAAATGGTACAGGTGGCACATAAGGCTTCACTTCACTCCTAGAAGGGAGTGTATCACCTTTCTCCTTTTCCTTCTCTGTTTCTTTATTTTGTTCATCTTCTTCAACTTCTTCACCTTCTCTTTTTTATTCAACCTTCTTTGGAACTTCATGTAATATTACAAAATTTTGAAAATATTAAGTTTTAAAAATTAAATAAATGATTTAAAAGTATATATATATATAATTAAGTGAAAAAGGAAGGGTGTATATGATATATATATGCAGATATACATAATATATATAGGTCAATATTTTAATATGGTCAAATATTATTTTAGTTATTAAGATATTAATTAAATGGTTAGTTGAAGATGACATATTATATATTTTTTAAGTAATATATTTTACTTGGTGGAGAGTGAAAGAGGGATAAGTGTATGGTTTGAAGGGGATTAGTTGGTAGTGGAGTTGGTGATAATTATCTTCTTCTTCTTCTTTCTCCATTGAATCCGGTCACCTCCATCAAAGGAAGAGAGGAATTTTGGTTCTTGCTAACTTAAGTAATTAAAGGATTTCAAGTGTTCAAGTTGGAGTTTTAAGGATTTTCTTCATATTTGGTAAGTTTCCAACTTGTTTCTTTAATTTTCTTTGGAAGTTGTATTTGTGTGAATTAGATGTTTGGTGTAGTATGTGTTAAAGGTTGATATTGATATGTTTGAAGTTCTTTTGACTAGTTAACTATGAAATTAGAGTTTGATTGAAGAAAAGGTTAAGTTTGGTGAAGAGAATAAGAGTTTTAGATTGTGTAATTTTTGAGTTATGAAGTCATGGTTGTAATTATGTATTTTTGCTTTTAATTGAGTTGTTTTGATGTTTACACAAGTATTTTGTGGTATAATTATGGATTTGGTTGAGTTTGTATGGAGTTGAAAAGGTTAATAAAAGTTAATAGTTAGATGTGGCAATTATGTGTGGATATCAGAATTTTGGCCTGACACGCCTGGTGGCACGGCCATGCCTTTGGGCATGTCGATGGTTCTATTTTCAGTGTTGGTGACACGTGCAGTGACATGCTCATGTCACTGAGCGTGTCCTATCTACTATGTTATTGTAGTATTGACACGTGCAGTGACACGCCCATGCCACTGAGCGTGTCATATCTACTGTGTTGTTGTAGTTTTGACATGTGCAATGATACACCAAGTCACTGAGTGTGTCGTAACTACTGTGTTGTAGAAATTTTAGCATGGTCATTGACACGCCCATGTCACTGAGCGTGTCAAAGCTTCTGTGTTGTGGGTTTAGTGCACGATCATTGATACGCCTGTATTGTTGAGCGTGTCATGTGTAGAGTTTGCCCTAGATAGTTCTTTTCCTTATTTTTCTTTGTGTATCTTATCCTTGTATTGAGAGGTTTTGTTTATACCTATAAGTGTATCACTTAGTGATTATTTATAATCACATTTGGCTTAGGCTTTGAAGAGACTTGAGTTACCTAATCCAAGTATTGAGGGATATCTTGGAAGAGGAGGTTGAAAGTAGTGTTTGTTGCTTTTAGAGGTAAGTACAAACTTTGAATAATTGTTTATATTTACATGACATTGGGACTTAACACATTTGGTTGGAAAATGTGTTAAGTTACCTACTACATTATTGGTGCATGAGAAATATGTTATGATTTATATAATGTTACAAATGCATTATATGTAATGTGAACTTTGTGCAAAATATGATAATGGCCCAAAACGTATGGGTATTGCAATTTATTATGCATAAATTAAAGATAGTATGTAAAGCCATTGGTGATGGCTATATTGATATAAGTGAGATATTTGAAGCATTGTGCCTAGTATGATCTTGAGAAAATGAGAAAGGATTTGATAATGAAATTATGAAAGAATTGTGTGCCTAGTATGTTATTCAATTTTCAAAGTTTTGCATTTGGCGGTATGCCTAAAACGTAACAGTCCCTTAAAGCTGGGTTGGACTTGGTCCTTGAAGCCTAGTTAGGTGTTACATGATGTAGCAGACACTTGAAGCTGGGTTGGGCCTAGTCCTTGAAGCCTAGTTGGGATGTTACATATGAGGTAATCCTCATTGTGATTATGATTTGCCTTCGGGCTAGACACATGGTGTCATCTTGGACCAAAGTAGTAACTCTGGGATTTGAATAGCATATTAGACTCTTTTGGGTACATGCTTGTGTTTGCTTTTATGTAAATTATGAATTGTGGAACAATTGATCAATTTATCAAGATATAATGACATGATGTTATGAGGTATAATATCCTTATGTGTTGTGCATTAGCATTGCATTTGAACCATATTGTTATCAAAGTTTGTATCACTAAACTTTTGGCTTAGCGCAATTGTGATTCATCGCGCAGGTGACAGGATAGATCCGGTTGAGCCGAAGAGTTCGTCTAGACCGAGTCGAGTCTAGGCTTGAGATCTTAAGTGTAGAGTTAATTTTTGGACATCAAGATCAGAGACAAACTGCCAATATGTATATATTTTATATTTTTGTACACATTGATTTCACGTATATTATGTTATATTTTGATGTATATATATATATGCATATTCCGCAAACTATCTTGGTAATGAAGTATACATATGTGTTTTAGCAAGTAATATTTCATTTATTATTTATATGATATCAGTTGAATGTTTTAAGTTTATACAGATTTTATAAGTGAAGAGTTGTTTTGTTAAAATGAATTGTGACATTCTTGTATCCTATATTCGTATATTACATATGTTGGGTGTATGTAGTGTACGTATATTGAGTATAAGGGTGTTACACTTCATCTTGTAACTGCTTCCCACTTCTAAGTGTAATTGTTTTGCAATGCTCCCTGGGATTTATTTTTGTTTTACTAGGCAAAGCCCCTTGACTTCTTGAAATTGAAGAAGTAGTTATTTGCCCAATTTGCACTTCAAGGCTCTTGGTTTGACTTGCAATTTGATCTATCCTAACTTTCAATCGGTCATATTGCTTATCTAATTTGTCAAACCTCTCACTAGAAAAAGAAATAATTTTTCTAAAGCAGTTTCATATTCATCTTGTTGTCTTGGTAATTAGCTTAACCTTGACCCAATTAGGAAATGGTGGCTGGTACATCCCTTTTTGGTTAAAGTGGTTCCCTAATTTTCTTAGTTGCCTTGATTTTCTCCCCAAGACAAATTTGGGTGGTTTCTCCAACTAGGGTTGTATGTGTTTCCATAAAGCAATTGTTGAGCTCTATTTTGATTCCCCACAAAATGTACTTATTCTTGAGGTGGACATTCAAAAGATTGGTAGTTTCCTCCACACCCTTCACAACCTACAGTGGCTAGATTAACATGTTCTAACTTCCTAGCTAAGGTATTAAACTTAGCTGAAAGTAGTGAAATTCCATCAACTTCATGTACACCAACCACTTTCTTAGGTAAAGACCTCTTACTAGACCAATGGTAATTATTCACTGCCATGGATTCAAGCAATTCCAATGCTTCAGCTATATTTTTGTTCATAAGAGCCCCTCTTACAGTTGCATTAATTGTACTCCTCAATGACCCTATTATCCCATTATAAAATGTTTGAACAATTAGCCATTCTGGAATCCCATAGTGATGACACTTCCTTTGAAGGCCTTTAAATCTTTCACATTCTTCATAAAGTGATTCGCCATCAAATTGCATAAAACATGTTATATAATTTTTGAATTTTGCAGATTTCCCAAGAGGAAAATATTTTGCCAAAAATCTTTTAGAAAGATCATTCCAAGTGGTGAAAGTTCCGGCAGCTTGTCCTTGTAACCAAGCTTTTTCCTTATCCTTCAATGGCAAAGGAAAAAGGCATAGCCTAATTGCATCATCATTGACTCCATTCATCTTAATTATTTCACAAATTTTTAGGAAATTCGCCAAATGAGTAATAGCATCTTCCAGGTCTAACTCATAGAAAAGTTGTTGTTGAGCCATGTTAATGAGAGATGGTTTAAGCTCAAAATTGTTAGCATTTACTGCAGGGCGAGTAATGCTTGATCCAATCTGAGCATTAGGCATGACATGTTCTCTCAGAGTGAGATTTCTTGGTTGAAGTTAATCTTGTGGATCATCCATATTTACTTCTTTGTCATTAACTTCTTCCACTTTAACCCTACTTTCTTCTTATAGAGACTCCTGTGTACGAATTTGTTATCTTTTTTCTCTTTCTAAGTGAAGTCGCTCCTTTCTTGGTCTATTATTCTCTCTGCACTGCTTTTCAATTTCAGGATTAAATTCTTCTAATACAGCTTGTCTATTAGTAGCATATAATTCCTGTAGAAAAGCAAAAGAAAACAATTAAAATAAAATTTTAAATTAATAGTTTCTTCGAACTTACTGTTATTAAATTAATTTCTAAATCTTCGCCAGCGGCGCCAAAAATTTATTGAACAAAAAGTGTATACTATAACTCAGTACCGCAGTGCACAGATCGTAACAAGTAGTAAAGTAATAATAAAAATCATTCCCATAAAGAATGAGCAATTTGACTAACCAAAATTCAATTTTACTATTATTTAAAAACTAATTAATTAATTTTACATTTTAAAAATTAAATACTTAATCCTTAATTTAAAAATTCAAAATCAAATTAAAAATTTAAATTGAATTAAATTATCTATCCACTTAATTTCAAAGATTAAAATTCAAATTAAAGTTCAAATTCAAATTTCAAATAAATTTAGATTAACAAGTAAGATTAGGTTTCATTAAAATTATTTCATTTCAAATCAATTTAAAACTTTCATGGATCAGAATTACCAATTTCTTAAAATTTAATATTCTTCTTTTTTAAGTAAGAAAATTAATGATTGATGAAATTTATAAGTTTTATTCTCATAAACAATAAACTACAACAATCTATCAAGCTCAAAGAAATTAAGTTGATCTCTAGATTATTCGTTTATCTCTAAATGAATTTTTAAAGTTGTTGATTTTCATATTCTAAAATTGCATCTGCATAAGGTGCCATTATATCATTATATTATATCAGTGAAAGATTTCAACAACCAACTTTAAATCTTATAATATTCTTTTGCTTTCCTTTAGGTACAGTTGCCATTTCAAGGTTCTTTGGTTCTGTTGTCTATGCACCCTTTTATACTGCACAAATGCATATGACACAAATGAAACCAAGTGCTCAAGGAAAGTACCCATACACAAGCTCCCTGGACTGTGCCTTAAAAATTCTGAAATCAGAAGGGCCCTTCATGTTGTATAGCCAATTTCCACTGTTTGCTGCTATTGCAATCCTGCAAGTGATGGTACTCTCTCTCTCTATAAACTTATGGATGTATTGGTAGACCATTTATCTTTTATTCATATTGTTTTGGTGGATCTGCAGATGATTTGGTAGAAATATGAATCAAACCAAATATGAATTAAGAATTATGAATTATATTAATTGAGTCTTAATTTGCATGTCACATAAATGGTCCTGTCTTAATTGAAAAGTTCAATTCATTAGAAAATTGCATTTTTTAACACTTGAACTTTGTATGATTTGTACATTAAACCCATGAACTTTGGATAGGTGATTTTAAGCCTCCTGAACTTACGATTTGATGAGTCAGAGTCTTTTTTTGAAATTGATTAAATGTGTGCTCCACACTTGCCGTTAAAAGTCACATAATTGTCACGTGATGGAGGTCTAAAACTAAGAATAAATTTGAAATGACAAAATTACCAATTGTATAATAATAAAATGACAAGTGTGTCCCTGCTCAGCTAAACGCATCCTAACTTTTCAATCTTAATTTTCTCTCTCATTTTTTTACTGTTTATCCTCTTATCTCTATTAGGGGGAATGTTGCAGTTGCTAAAAGAAAGAGCTAAGAAAATTTATTGATTTTGTGGGTTTCTTTCTTTTTATGTATATTATGGATGCAAATTTTTGTTAAAATTTATGAATTAAACTAATTATAATTTTTTTTAAATTCATGAATCCAAACACAACATATATTTATTATGTTTTTTTCATAAATTTAACAATAAAAGAAATGGACAAATTACATCTAAACAATTTAATGGTGGATGTTAAGGGTCAAAACCATAAAAAGAATTTTCATCATCATTTTTAACCCAAAAAATCTTGCAATCAAGGACGATATTGAAGGAATAAGAGCATTGTTGGTTGATCTTGATGATGAATCCAAAGGAAGAAGTGTCATTGTTGTTATTGATGTTGTTGACGGACTTAGAGTTAGGGTAAAGGGGCCTGATTGAGAAAGTATAAGAGCAGACGAGAAGGGTTTCGCTGATTGAGAAAAAAATTTACAGAGACGCTTGAGAAGGTCTGACTGAATTTTTATAATTTTTTTTTTTTTGCTGATGTTGATGGAGAAGGTTTGGTTAAGGCAAAAATTGAAAGAAGAGAAATGAGGATTAAAAGAAGAAGAATCTTGGGATTAGTAATCAAAAATAACACAGGAAATAGAAGAAGCTTTTGTATTTCTCTTAGCTTTATTAACTCAACTTACCTTACATAGAATATTAAAGTCTATTTATACACAATAAAGTCCTATTCTTTCAATACCACTAAGTTCGGGATTAAGCTGACTTAGATCGTTTGATTACGAAACCGATAACTCCAAATCATATTTGAATGGGTCTCCTTATCTCTCCATCAACTCCTTATCTCTCCTAAACCCATTTACCTCTTTACCGTTTATATCCCCCCGCAAACTAAGCCGAGGGTGAAGGCAAAGTTTGGTGCGAAAAAACGGCAAAGTCATCTTCGGTACAGACTTAGTAAAGATATCTGCAACTTGCTGATCGGAAGTTATATGTTTTGTAATCAAAAACCCAGTGCAACTCGCTCTCGAACATAGTGATAGTCGATTTCGATATGTTTACTGCGAGCATGAAAGACAGGATTAATAGTGAGAAATAATGAACTAATATTATCACAAAATAACACTGGCGTAGATGATAAGAAAAGTCTTAAATCAGTCAAAATATATTGTAACCAGGTGAGTTCAGCTGCTGTGTGTGCCATTGCTCGGTATTCAGCCTCAGTACTCGAATGAGAAATGGTATGTTGCTTTTTTGCACACCAAGAGATGATATTTTTACCAAGAAAAGTACAATATCCTGTTGTAGAACGTCTGGTAGTTGGGCATCCAGCCCAGTCTGCATCAGAAAAAGCACTTAATTCAAGAGTAGTATTTGCCGTCAGTTGAAGTCCATAGGTGATCGTTCCTTTGACATAACGCAATATGCGATGAACTAACTTGAGATGTGCAACTGTTGGTTCTTGCATAAACTGAGACACATAATTGACACTGAAGGAAAGATCTGGTCTTGTGAGTGTGAGATATTGCAATGCTCCTACAATTCCAAGGTAGAAAGTTGGATCTTCCATCAATGGTGAACTAGGATCAACTCGGGTTTTCAACTCTAGCGGTGTTGGCATTGGTTGACAATCAAGCATATTAGACCTCTCAAGAATGGAATAGGCATAATGTGTTTGAGAAATATGTAATCCATCATCTAGATGTGTGACTTCCATGCCAAGAAAATGATGAACAACCCCTAAGTCTTTCATTGCAAATTCCGCACTCAAGAGATGAAGAAATTGACTAACTAGCATCAAGGTAGAACCTGTAAGCAACATATCATCTACATACACAAGCAACACAAGAATACCATGAGAAGTATGAGAAATAAACAAGGACAGGTCAGCCAAGCTACAAAAGAAACCAACACTAAGAAGAAATTTGCTCAACCAATCAAACCATGCGCGAGGCGCTTGCTTAAACCCATATAATGCGCGCTTTAACTTACAAACATGTGTTGGTTTATCTACATTTATCATACCTGGTGGTTGATCCATATAGATGTCCTCGGTTATGTATCCATGCAAAAAGGCATTCTTCACATCAAGTTGTCAGATTGGCCACCCTTTAACTAGAGCAACTATTAACAATAATCTAATTGTTCCAGGTTTAATAACAGGAGAAAAAGTTTCAGTGAAATCAACCCCATCCAACTGACGAAATCCCTTTGCAACTAAACGAGCCTTTAATTTATCTAATGTGCCATCAGGTTTCAATTTAGTTTTAAAGACCCATTTTGACCCTATGACATGCATATCTGAAGTTCTTGGTACTAAATCCCATGTGTCATTCCTAGATAATGCATCTAATTCATCGTGCATAGCCGATTTCCATCCAGGATGCAACAAAGCATTTTTAACAGTTCGAGGTTCAACATGAATAGTTGATGAAATAGACACAATAAGACCATATTTAGGATTGGGTCGGAAAATACCTGCTTTAGCTCGAGTTGTCATGGAATGACTACCTAGGAGACTATTTGCTTGACTTGAATTTACCTCTTGAATTTGACTCGGTTTTACTCCTTGAATATCCAAACTGGAAATGCACTCTGGTTCTAAAAAAACATTGTCAACAGCTGTAATCGAGTTCAAAACATTAGCTAACTGCTCTGCCTGAAGACTGGCCGACTGTTGCTGCTGCTCGACTGATTGCACTGCCAGATGCGGCTGCTGCTGCTGCTCTGTGTGAGTATGCTGCTGCTGTTCAGGCAGAGACTGCTCCTGCTGGTTCAGCTGAACCTGCTGCTACTACAGTTGCAACTCTTGTTGCGTGAGTTGTTCCTGCTATCCGTTCTGTGGCGAGAGCAAGGGATGCAGGCTATCACTGGCAGCTGCTGCTGTGCTGGGGCTGGGCAGCTGCGAATCTGCAGGTAGCAAGGTTGGCTGCTACTGACCAGTACCGTCTGCTGCTGCTACTGAAGATTCAAGATGTTGCTGCTGGTTTGAGCAGCAATCTGCTCTTGTTTTCACCTGCTGAGTTTTAGAAAAACCACTTCCTGCAACATTAAAAATAGATCCATGCACAGGTGTATCTGTATTTAACGGTACCCAAGTATTAAAAATATTATCAATAATTGTTGATTTGGCCTTTAATGTAGAATTTCTGCAAGGAAATGAATTTTCATCAAAAACAACATGTCTTGATACAAGAAACTTTCGTGAACTAGGATGAAAACACTTGTAACCTTTGTGTTTATCACTATACCCAACAAACACACACAGTACAGTTTTAGGATCAAATTTGTTGTTCTTAGTATCCCAAGTATAAGGAAAGCACTTTGAACCAAATACACGCAAAGAAGAGTAATCACACTGTTTTCCATGAAGTGTAAAAAATGGTGTTTCAAAACCAAGAGCAGAAGAAGGAAGCCGATTCATTAAATATACAACTGTACTAAATGCTTCAACCCACAGATATAATGGTGCTTGACTATGAAAAAGCATGGTCATGCCAAATTCTCATATAATACGATGACGCCTCTCGACTATTCCAGTTTGTTCAGGCGTATAGGGACATGAAATTTGATGAACAATTCCTAATTGATGAAAATAAGTAGTTAAACGTGAATTAACAAACTCACCTCCACCATCAGAATGAAAAATTTTAATCGTTCTCTCAAACTGTCGCTGCACATATTTCTCAAAAGCAATAAATACATCAACAAAATCAGATTTCTTTTTCAAGGGAACAAACCATGTAAACTTAGTATAATCATCAACAAAACAAGCGTAGTACTTAAATTTTCCAATAGAAATTACTAGAGCCGGACCCCATAAATCACAATGTATTTTCTCAAAGCAATGTCTACTAGAACTGACTGACGACTGAAAAGGTAACCTGCTAAGTTTACCCAACTGACAACTATCACAAAATAAATCAGAGTTTTTATTTCCTGTAATGCTAATTAAATTCCTATTTGCTAACATATCGACTGTAGAAACTTGTGGGTGTCCAAGTCTTTGATGCCAAACATCTTTAGAGCAAGATCGAAAACGATTTGAGAAATGCGCTTTTGGTTTATTATTCAAAACATAAAGATTATGTTTTCGCCTCCCTGTTACCATTGAACGTCCTGTTGTCCGATCCTTTACAGAAAAATCTACGTTAGTAAATTCACAATTAACTGGAAAATCCGTTGTTAACTGACTAACAGACAACAAGTTCCGTTTCAATTTCGAAACTAATAACACATTATCCAAGTTTATTGTTTCTTTCTGTTTTATAGATGTTTTCCTAATTCCAGTAATAGAAAGTGAGGAACCATCACCAATCATTATACCATCAGAACCATTATATTGATGCACATTAGAAAGTAAGGTTGACTTACCTGTCATGTGATTTGATGCTCCTGTATCAGCTGTCCATTTTGAATCAACAACTGAATTGTCCAAGGTTAGTGCTGCTAACGCCTGTGGTAATTCTTTAGCTTGATTCATTTGGTTTGGAATCCACCAGCAAATCTTTGCTATATGACCAATTTTTCCGCAATATTGACAAGTCTCATCTTTGTATCGCTCACGTTCTTTTGATGTCATTCTTCTTTTCCCAGCTGGTGGTCCTCGTCTCTGATTATTATTAGTATTTCTGTCCTGAGTTCGTTGTGCTTGAAACCCTCACCCAGCTGAATTGAATCGATTACCATTAAGACGATTCAAACCAACTTGCCGATTGGAGTTCGATTGATACGTTGCTCGTCCCTGTTGCTGTCCAAAGAATGCTAGGTGCGTTAACGCACCTTCTGTTTCATGTGTAAACCAGATATGTCGCTGATCAAAGTTCTGAAGCTGAGAAATTAATTCAGAGTATGTGGGTCTTGGCGGCTTTAACATGGTTGTCGTAAAACTTTCATATTGTCGACCCAGACTCGTAAGAAGAGAAAAGACCTTCTCTTTATCAGAGATCGGTTTTCCGATTGCTGCCAAACTGTCACATATACCTTTGAATGTGCGGATATGTTCAGTTATGGTGGTTGTCTCTTTCTTGTGAAAATAGAATAGTTGTTGCTTGAGCGTAAACTCACGTTCTTGAGATTCCTGCGTATAAGCTTCCTTGAGCACCTCCCAAATCCCTTGTGCTGTTGGCAAACCGATGACAAGTCCAAGGCTCTCTTCTGACAAGGTTCCCATGATCCAACCTCGCAGAAGTCGATCTGATTTTTGCCATGCGAGAAATCTTTCTGTGACTTTTGAAGTCTAATCTTGTGGTTCTTTTTCTGTCGATTCTGAATATTTTGAAGGAAAAGGTTCTTCATTTGTGAGGTGATTCACTAGATCTTGACTTTCAGCAAGACCCAGAATTTGCTCTCTCCATAATGGGTAATTCTGTTGGTTCAATTTGAGATTAACAAAATTGGAGACGTTGAGATTGGAACTCATTCTTGCAACTTGTGAGAATAGAGTTCCAGACGTCAGAAAGTAAGAAGAGAGAAGAAACGAAAGTAGATTGTTTGTTTTGTTTTTTCCGATTTGAACAGAGAGCGTCGATTTGAACAGAGAGCGTTTCTATTGCTCTTTAAAGCTCTGATACCAAATCAAAAATAACACAGGAAATAGAAGAAGCTTTTGTATTTCTCTTAGCTTTATTAACTCAACTTACCTTACATAGAATATTAAAGTCTATTTATACACAATAAAGTCATATTCTTTCAATACCACTAAGTTCGGGATTAAGCTGACTTAGATCGTTTGATTACGAAACCGATAACTCCAAATCATATTTGAATGGGTCTCCTTATCTCTCCATCAACCTTATCACTCCTAAACCCATTTACCTCTTTACCGTTTATAATTAGAAGAAGCCATTATTGCCATGAAGGAGAAGAAATTTCACAAAGATGCTTATCGAAATCAATCAACCACGCAATTTTGACTGCACGTGATCTCATGCATTTAACTACTGTCAAAAAATGATTCAAAATCATCAAATTGTGAAGTTTAAGGGTTTAAAATCACCCATCCAAAGTTCATAGATATAATGCACAAATCACGCAAAATTCAAGAATTAAAAAAATGTGTTTTTTCAATATAATTTACATAATTAAGTCGTCTTAGTTTGTATGAAACATAAACGGGAAGGATTTAATTAAAAGAATTATGGACGTAATGAAAAATAAAAAATGGAAAAATTTTATTGCCTTTTATAATTTTAGACATTTATATAAAAATATTCCTATCAAATGTAATAATAATATTATTATATATCTTGCCAAAAATCTCATATTCTTCAAGATCATATTAAATCATATTCTTCAAGAATGAAAGAAAACAGAGGATTTAAATTTTCCATTAGAGATCACAGTCTAAATACTTTGAATTTCAGCCATAACTATACATTTGGAGCAAAACTTTCAAAGAAATTACATCATCAAATCTTATAATTATAAAAGAAAAAAAAATCAATCAAACTTGGAAAAAAATTTGCCATTTTCGAAACTTAATTAACAAAAAAAAATGTTGAATAAAATGTCCATCAATCACATATTAAAGAGAATTCTACAAAAATCACAAAACTTAACATTTCTTTCAATCATATTGCTAAGATTTAACTGCATTTTATTTCCAACAAATCGTCAACTAGAAATATCCCAAATTTCAAAAATAGCTAATGAATTAGAGAGAGAAAGAATAAATAGTAGAAAGAAAATAAATTAACCAAAATACACTTTTTTATAAATTTTCAAAATGACCTCTAGATTATATTTTTCGCCATCTAAAAGTAGACCAAATTAATTACATTTTATATAAAAAATCTAAAAAATTAGTTTAATTTTATTAAGAAGAAAAAGAAAAATTTATTTTATTTTATTTAAAAATTATAAATATTATAATAAAATACCCAATTGATTATATTTTATTTTAAAAAAGAAAAAAAGATTTTATTTAAAGAAAAAAAATATTGGCCAATGCAGGTCTAGAACCTACGAGCTTGGCATATTAGCACAATATTCTGAATCTTAAGTTGTTTTAAGTTGCAAATTGAAAATCAACACCGAAAGTGGAAAATTATATAATAAAATGGCAATTTTAATTAAACATTCTAGTTATAATAACAAATTAATTGAATACTAATATTATTTATATTTTATCATAAAAAAATTAAAGAATTCATTTAAAAAATTTATAATATATTTTTAAAAAATATTACCATATTATATAATCTAAATAATTTTTCATTTAAATTAAAATACCTAATTGAAATTGCCATTGCACGATATATAATTTCTCCACAACATGCAATGCTAGGGGATCGCAAAGTTTGGGGATCGTGAGTAAAATCACTCTCAACAAATCAAAATAATAAATAATATATATATATATATATATATATATACAGGAGAAAAAAAAGTGGGACAAATGAAGCTAACGTGGCACTTATTTGACGCCACGTATCGCCATATTAAAGGTATCCCTGACAAAAACTGTTGCCTGTGATTGTGTTCTTTGACTAGAGTAAACAAGAATGTCCGAAAACATAGAAACTGGCCTTTAACATCCTAATACTCTCTCTCTCTCTCTCTCTCTCTCTCTCTCTCTCTCTCTCTCTCTCTCTCTCTCTCTCTCTCTCTCTCTCTAATATTCATTCGGCATATATATAAAATATACATATATAATATTAAAATATCACAGTTCAATTTTATTAAAAATTTATATAACTTAAATTTATCTTAATAAATAAATAAAAATATTTATTAGTAATTTATATTCTAAAAATATAAAATTTAATAAAAAAAATTTTAAAAAAATTTTGCTAAAATTTTACCTGTATTTTAAATATTCTAAAAAATTTAAATTTCTCAACCTACATAAAATATACTCCCAAATATTATTCTATTATATCCATTTTTCTCAAAAAGCCTAATAGCTCAATTTAAACAATATTTCACAAGCATTTATATATCAATACATATATAAACTATATCTCACATATCCAACATAAAATCCAATAACCCTTTCTAGTTTTCATCATATACACATTTATAAATACAAAATACATACTCCCATAAAGTTTCTAAAAGTACAAAATATATACATGTAATGCAGAAGGCTCTGGTCCGTGATTGCTCGGTAGCTCCAAAGGCAAACAATCACAGTCTAAACCTAACTAGGTCTAGCGGTGCTCTCCGGATTAACCCTGTCACCTACGCGATAGAATTCAATTGCACTAAGTATATCGCCTAATAGTACATATTTTAGTAAAATTTAAAAAAAATGATATCACACATATATAATGTCGCATTTGCATCATGTTATAAATGTCAAACATTGTATATACACAATAGATATCCACATACATTGGGTCCAACCTCCTTATACAATTATCTAGTCTCAGATTTATTGCCTTGGTATATCATATAGTGTATATTTCTAACACCATTTATGTCTCACTCGGGCGTAGATACATATCTGTGCGCCCAGTGTCTCATCCCTTTTTGCATGAGGTATGCCAATATCCAAGCGCAATTCTCTGGCAACTAGATAGTGTACAAGGTACACACAATACATATTCATATTTCAATATGTTTTCACATCCCGACTAATATCATGGTTTCCAGTAATCATTATCATATATAATAAAAATGTGGCTTACTTTCACATGTTAGTGCACAACTTGCACTTTTTACATTTTATACAAACACTTCATTTAGTCATTTTCAAATGGCTATCATGCCACAATCAATACAAATCAAGCATTGTTAATTCAAACAATGTCATACACACATGTTCCTAAAAATCAAATATCATAGCATATTTAACATATGTAATGTTTTATGCTAAAATTCAATGCAATCACACACATAACCTCTATACAAGGGTACTTTCATGCTATAAAGCACCAACTCTTACAACTTTTCCAAGAATCTCTTTACTACTAAGTTGTTGAAATAATTTTCTACTCAACACCTATTCAAAATGTGAATGTATACCATACATTAGAACCACATTTAAAGGTGTTTAAAGCTTAAAACACAAATTAAAATACATTCCCTCAATTTTTCCTTTTCTAAGCCCTAAGGCTCTCCAACTTTAGAAATCAAATTCAACCAATTCCAAAGTGATTTTTAAGCTTAAATATATCTAAAATATCATATTTTAATACATTTCAAGCATTAAAACTCAATTTAGAACCACTCCCCTCAAAACCCTAAATTATGCCCTAATTCACTTCAACTTTGGTTCTTCACTCCAACCAATTCTAAATGGAAATTTGAACTCATTTCCATTATTAAAACCATTAAACATAATAATTTAAATCATGAAACCAAATAAACATGCATACTTTAGCCAACTTCTTCTAAAACCCTAAATTCCTTACTATTTCTTTTAAACTCTAACCAAACACATCCTTTTCTTTAATCTAACTTTAAAATCATTGTTTAATCATCAAAATAACTTCATCCATAACCATTCCAACAATTATAATATACCCTTTCATAAACTCAATTCAAACAAATTCATAAATTTTCATAAAATTAGAAAATTAGGTAAGAAAGCTTACCAACTAATGAAGAAACCTCTAAATCCCACTTCAATCATTTAAAATCCTTCAAAATTTGGTGTTTGGAGAAAAAATCATCCTTGACAATGGTGAAAGTCGTGCTTCAGAGAGAAGAGAAGAATAAGATGATGATAAATTAGTTATTTTAATTTTTTATAAAATTTATTTATTATTTTGCCCCTCTTCACTATTCATCGTTTATCTTTTTCTAACTTATGTTTGACTTTATATATAATATATATTTTCATTATATTTCACATTTATATATGATATTTTTTCACTTTCAATACCTCATTTAGCCCTCCAACCTATTAATTTAGTTTAATTTATTTTAGTACATTAGCAGATGTTACACTACTATTACCTTCGCCTCCTGATGATCGATTTTGGAAAAAAGCACAGAAAAGAGATGAACCTTCTCAGTTGCTAATCCCAGGCTCGCCTGCATCCTTTAGAGACAAGCTAATGGCAGATTCCATTGAGCTTAAGGAAAGCCTTTTTGGTGATGAAGAAGATCTGGATCTAGAAGACTCAAATGTCTCAATATCCTTTGATGAACAAATCTCATCTATAGATATATCCTCTAAGACTAAAGAGGCTCTATATAAACCATGGAAATCTATGGTGATTGTGAAACTTCTAGGTCCTCTGATTGGGTATAAAACTCTTATTTCACGATTAAACATGTTATGCAATGATCTGGGCAAATTTAATGTAATCAACCTCGACAACAACTACTTTTTGGTACAACTCCATTCCATCACAACTGTAGAGAAAGTTCTGGCAGGGGGGTCCTTGGACAATAATGGGGCACCACTTACTTGTGAAATCATGGTTTCCTAAATTTAAGAGCTCCTCAGATATTATCCATTCATTAGTTTTATGGGTTCATTTGCCAGGCTTACCTCTACATTTTTACCACAAGAAAATTCTGAGATCAATTGGTAGTGTGATTGGGAATGTTATTAGAATGGACTACAACATAGAATCCATGACAAGGGGCACTTTGCCAGACTCGCAATTGAACTAGGCTTAAACAAACCCCTAGTTTCTAGGCTATTAGTGGATGGATGCATGCAATTAGTTGAATATGAAAGGTTGCCCAAGATCTACATCACAAACCTAGACAAACAGATGCCACTACATCACCTAGCTGCATACAGTTCTCCCCACCAAAGGATCTGAATCAGATATGTACTAATTTACAAGATAACGCCTCTTTCCCACCCCTATCTATTGAGAACCGAATACAAAATAATATCCCCATAAGAAATAATATCCCCATAAGTGCTATCTCATTTGTAAAAGTTGTGTTGGAAAGGGCCCCGAATATCACCTCCCTTCATCATGATCATCACATAGCAATTATAATCTCTGATTGCTAGGGGAATATTTCTACTATCCTAGGAGCTGATTTGGTGTTACAAGAGAAACCACCTGACCCTTCCACCATTGGGATGGTAGGTGAGGAGGATATGGTCACTGAAGATAAAGAGAACCATGATCCCAATTATGGAGGGTTATGTTCCACAGGTTATATGGCCGACTGATTCCCAGCCTGCATGTATCCACTCTTTACTCTTTATATATATGGATTGTTTTATTTTTGTTTGGAATTGCCAGGGGGCTGGCTCAAATTAATATAAGAATGTTACGGATTACCGAGAAAAAAATACCGACAGAAAATTTTCTGTCAATATTACCGACAGAATACCGAGAGAAAAGAAAAGAAAATTAATTAAAAAAATACGTTGACAAATTACTGATAATTTTTCGACAGAAAAATTTATCGACAGATATTTTATAAGTAACATTTAATGGGAATTAATGGAGAAAACGTTTAGCGATAAATTTTTCGACTAAAAATATATGTCGAAAAATTTACCTATAGAAATATATGTCTGTCGGTAAATTATAAATAGTTACTGACAAAATATGTATATCGGTCGGTATTACCGACAAAACAATAATATCTGTTGGTAAATTATAAACGTGAATTTTATTTTCAGGTATTTATTTTTTTATTGACAGAATATGTATTTGTCGGTATTACCGATATAATAGGTTTGGTTAATATGAGTAGTTGTTCTATCTTTCAGTTTACCAGCAGAAAAAATTTATCTGTCGATAATACCGAAAAAAAATTTATCTGTAGGTAATACCGATAGAAAAAATTATTATAGACAGAAAATTGTGTTTTCTTGGTATTACCGACATATACTTCTTTCTGTCGGTGATAAACAATGCTAAAGCTGATCTTTCATTTACTGACAGATGAGCATTTTTTTTCAGTAATACCGATGAATATGAGTATTTGTGGGTAAATGATTAATTTGGCAAAAAAATTTCCATCTGAAGCTAATCCGTTTACTGACAGAAACAGTTTATTTGTCAGTACAACTGACAGAAAATCTTTTCTCTTAGTATTACCGACAGAAGTAAATTTTTTGTTGGTAAATAGCTAGGTTAAAATTTGACGTCACATTTATCGACAGATATTATATTCTGTCAGTATTACAGACCGAAATTAGTGTCTGTCGAGAATAGCTCTAGGAATTACCGACACAGAAACTAATATTTGCCGGCTATATAGCAGACATAAAATTAATTTTTTTATTAGTTGCTCAATTTTTGCCTCTTCTCTCCTCCCCCTATCTGGTGCTGGTTGAAGAAGAAGAAGAAGGTATGAAAATTTATTTTTTTGTTAATTTATTTTTTATTTTCTGATTTTGTGTTAGTTATTTTTTATTTTTGATATGAAATTGTGGGTTTGTGATTGTTGTAGATTAGGTTTTTTTTTTATATATATATATTATATGTGTTTGTATAGAAAATAAAAATTATATTGTAAAATTTTGATTTTTTTTTAATTTCAGTTTAGAAAAAAAAATAATGTTGTTAAATTTTTTTAAAAGTCCAAATTTTGTATATATAGAAATTTTAGGATAATTTTTTTTTAAATTTCGGTATAGAAAAAAATAGTTGTGCATACTTTTTTTTATCTCCCAATTTTGTATAAAAAATAGGAAAATTTAAAAATTTTATTATTTATAATTTTTTTTTGATATATAGAATTTTTTGTAGTTTTTTTTTTATTTTTGTAGGTTTTATTTTTTATTTTTAAAAAAAATTAGGTAAATTTTATTAAATTTTTAAAAAATCAGAAAAAACTAAATATGTTAATTTTTATAATTAATCCTAATTATATATATATTTAGGAGAGTTTAAAATTTGCATAATGCATTTAGAAAATTTTTGGCATTTATATTTTTTAGGTTTTTTGTTGATTGGTTAAAAAATTTTAGCTAAATTTTAATAAATATTTTTTCAGAATTTTAATTATATATATAAACAGATTATGAATTTTTTCATTAACTAAATATATTTTTGTGATTTGTTAAATAATTTATTTATATTTTTAGAAAGTTTTGGGTAAATAGATAAATTTTAGGATGTTAGATTAATTTTTAGGGTATTTTTTTATTTTTAAGAAATTTCAGATAAATTTAATATATATTTAGAAATTTTAGAATTTGAAAAGCTAAAATAAACCAATTTTATTCTTTTTTTAATTAATTAAAATGTGTAAAAGTGAATTTTAGGGTGTTAGATTTTATTTTAGGGTATTTTTTATTTTAAGAAATTTAGGTAAATTTAATAAATTTTTATAAATTATAGAATTTTAGATATAAAAATAAACCAAATTTTAATTAATTAGAATATGTTTTAGTGAATTTAGGGTGTTAAATTTAATTTTAGCCTTTTTTTATTGATTTTTAAGAAATTTTAAGTAATTTTAATAATTTTTTTTAAGTTTAGGTATTTTACATGTAAAAATAAACCAATTTTTATTCTTTTTTAATTAGTTAAAACGTGTGAAACTGAATTTTAGGGTGTTAGATTTAATTTTAGAGTATTTTTATTTGTAAGAAATTTTAGGTAAGTTTAATAAATTTTTATAAATTTTAGAAATTTAGATATAAAAATAAATAAATTTTAAATTTTATTATTTATTAGAATATGTTTTAGTGAATTTTAGGGCGCTAAATTTATTTTTATTTTATTTTTAATTTTTAAAAAAAATTAGGTAAATTTAATAGATATTTATAAAATTCAAAATTGTAAGTATAAAAATAAACCAAATTTTAAATTGTTTTAATTAATTAGAATATGTTTTAGTGAATTTAAATTTTTTTTTTTTGTGATTTTAGTGATTGTTATGTTTATATTTAAAAAAATAATTATTGATTATATTTATGATAGAAAATTAAAATTTATTCGTTGTTGTATGAATATTGAGTTATTCCATTCATTATATTATTTGCATTATTTAATATATATGTTTATGATTTTTTTATATATGTTTTTAGGTTTATTGTTATGGACTTAAATAATATTATGTTTGTTTAGAATTTTAGAGAAATTTAATATCGATGAATTAACCAACTACTATGGGTGAGTATGGATCGATTTTAATCGAAATTTTAATGGTGTATTTTTTTTACTGAACTTGACCAAATATAAAAGATACTAAACAAACACTGATCGAATTTTCTATATTTTTAATCGATCTGAGTTAATAACTGATTCGGTCATGCCGGATCGACTTTAAATGCATGTTGGCTTTTAATATTAGAATTTAAAATTTAAGTTTATTTTTATTATTGTCTAATTGGATTGTATCGGGTTCAGCGAGTTAAGTGGTATAATAAAATAAAAATGATATTGTTCAATGCATATATATAAAATAGTCAGTTAGATTTGAATTCAAATGAAAAAAATATATATCATAATTTGATAAATTAAATAAATCTCGATAATTTTTCTTAAAATCAAAACGACTCGTAATGTAATTTTTAAACTAATAAAATCCGATTCAACCCATTTATTTTAATCAGATTCAAAATTTTTATTCTGCCTCACCAGCTACGTGTGTTTATTTTTTTATTTAACTAAAAAATTATATTTTTAAAACTATATCATATAATTATTAAAATTTTAATTACTGAAATAAAAACATAAAACATTTAAAAGATAAAAGTCAATTATAAGTTTTATAATTGAATTAATAGAAAAATAAAAGAATAAAAAATACATATAGAAAATATATAAAAGATAAAAAAAAATATATGAATTGCAATGAAATGAAAAGAGAAAAAAAATTGACAAAAAGAGAAAAATTAACCTTTACAATATTTAAAATTAATTTAAATATAAAATTTGATTATAAATCAAAATTAATTAACCAATAGTTAATGATAAACTTTAAAATATTTATATAAGAAACCCATCAATTTACTAAAGTTAGGAGTATGAAATTTTATAAAAAAAAATATGAATAATTACTAATTTAAAATATCCAAAGTGCATATGGTTAGACTTATGAAATATCATTATGCATAATAAATTAATATTAAAAATATGTAATGGCTAAAATAGTTAGGAGTATGAAATTATATAATGTATCATAAATAATAACTTAAAATATTCATATTGTGTAATATATAATAATCTAAAATATCAAATTGCAAATATTTAGGAGTATAAAATTTCATAATATGTACAAATTAAAGTTTAAAAAATCTAAATAGCATATATAAGGGTGTGCTATAAAAAATTAATCGATTCATAATGCTTTTATTTTGAATTTACATTGTATAAAATAAACTTTAGTATCCGTTTGGTAAGTTGCTCATTTTGTTTGCAAAATGAGAACTTACTAAATTGTTCCATTTGGACAATTTAGAAACAACAATATATATCTACTTTAATTAACATTAATGCGAGAGATGATTGTATACAAATTTTATAGAAAACTTATAGTATTTTTCTCATTTTGTGCTTTGAGTGTATATTAAATAATATAAATATTCAAAATATATATTTTTTGAATATTAATATTATTTGACCTCGTGCACTTAGAGAACCTAAGAAAAATGCTGCCAGATTTTCTCCAAAATTTGTATACTCTTGCATTATGTTAATTAAGATATATATTATGTTTCTGAATTGGTTAAAGCCCAACCCTTGAGGAAGGAGAAATAAGGAGTTTTAATTTATAGTATTTACTAACATTTTCCTTTTGTATACATAGAAAAAATGAATACAAATCGAGATTCATTGTATACAGACGGATACAAACGGATTATATGCAAGGCAATAAGATTCATTATCCTTGCATAAAATGTCATCATCATAGATTTCAGGAAATAAATAAAGTGAAGTACCATTTAGTGAAGTAGGGGTTTGCACCAGACTATTTGCTTTGGAATAGACGTGGTGAAGAAAATGTAGTCGATCAACCGGTTCCACAACAATATAGTAAATTTGAAGGTATGTTTGAAAATCCATACCAACAAATGGTATATGATGTTGTTGGGCCTAATATTTTTTACTGGGGCATACCTAATTTTGGTGTAGCTGGAACAAGTGAGATTCAAGATGAACTAGTTGATGGCGTTTCTAACTCGGAAGCTCAACGGTTCTATAATTTTTTGAATTCATTGGATATGGAAGTATGACCCTAGTGTCAAAAACATACTAAGCTATCTATTATGGCACGCTATTTGAACATGAAGTCTGAGCAGCATATGACCGAAAAGTCTTTCGATCAATGGTTCCAATTTATTAAAAAGATGATACCTGAAGATAATGAAATGTTTGATAGTTTCTACCAAACAAAAAAAAATTGTTCAGGCGCTTAGACTACCAGTGGAAACTATAGACTGTTGTAGAAATGAGTGCATGTTATACTGGGGTATTTATGAAGAAGACAGAATATGTAGATTTTCTGCAGAATCCAGATTCAAATAGAATTGTATAATAGGAAGACAAAAATTTGTGCCTTTTAAAAAAATGTATTATTTTTCACTAAAACCTAGACTTCAAATATTATATGCTTCAAATGCTACAACAAAGCATATGAGATGACATTATGATCATGAGAAAGAAGATAGAGTCAAGTGTCATCCCTCTGATTCTGAGGCATGGAAGCATTTCAACTAATTGCATTTTGATTTTGCAGCCGAACATCGTAATATCAGGTTGGGTCTGTGTGCAAATGGTTTTCAACCTTTTGGTTTATCAAGACAATAATACTCATGCTGGCCTGTAATACTCACCTCATATAATTTGCCACCATGGATGTATATGAAAGAGCAATATTTATTCCTTTCTGTACTTGTACCTGGTCCAAATAATCCAAAACATCAAATTGATGTATTCCTTCAGCCGTTGATAGAAGAGTTAAAACAGTTATGGAATGATGGCATCGTGACTTACGATTGTTTGAAACAGTTGAAACAGTGTGGACTATAAGTGATTTCTCTGCATAAGGGATGTTATCTGAATGGAGTACTATGGGAAAATTAGCATGTCCTTACTGCATGACTGATTTTGAAGCATTTACTCTTCCGAATGGGGGCAAAACAAGTTAGTTTAATAATCATAGGAAGTTCTTGAAAGCAGATCATCTATTCATAAGGAATAAAAAATATATTTTAAAAAACATTATAGCAAGGAGAGATGCTCCTCCATTATTGAATGGGGATGATTTGTTATTTCAGATTGAGCAATTACGGCTTCAAAAAGTAACTGAATATAATGAAATTTTGAGTAGTAGTGTATGCCGAAATTGTGGATGGAAAAAAGCATCTTTTGGGATTTGCCGTATTGGAGTTCAAATCTTATAAGACATAATGTAGATGTTATGTACATTGAAATTTTTTTTGAGAATGTGTTTAATACTATTATGGATGTTCTGGATACAATAAAAGATAATGCAAAGTCCAGAGAGGACTTGAGGATGTTTTGTAAAAGGCCAAAGTTGAAAAAAAAAATGAAACAATCGGGAGGTATCCAAAAGCTAGTTACACCTTGGATCATAATAAAAAAAATAATTAATATGCCAATGGGTAAAAATTTGAAGTTTCCGGATGGATATGTCTCCAACTTGTCGTGGTGTGTTGATATGAGGAAATATAAATCATTCGGAATGAAGAGTAATGATTGTCACATATTTTTGATATTTAGATTTTTTTTATGTTTTTTGTTGATTGGTTAAAAAATTTACATATAATAATAAATTTTTAAAATTTGAATGATAATGATACTTCTGTAATCTATTTCAGCATATTTATTGAACACATGCGAGATTTGGATAAAAATATAACTAGTTACAAGTTGATGTTGAGGTTGAGAGTAATTTTCCCTTATGGTTCTGAAAATATGTAAGTCTTACTTCATTGCTATTAAGATTTTCCAAATTTTTTGTCATTAGTTTAGTTTTTTACAATTTGAACTTAAACAATTTTTTTTGTTGATTTAGGCAACTGAAAATGGGAATATAATTCTTGACAAATGTTTGAAAGATCTAGCCCAAAGTCCATTACCAAATGTTAGATGTTATAAGATATATTTTGTCAATGGCTATAATTTTCACATTGAAACTCATTGTACTTTGAGAGCAACTACAAATAGTGGTGTTTGTATAAATGGGTCAAACTATAATGAAAGCTCTTTTGATTTCTATGGTCGATTAAAAGATATCGTAGAGGTTGAATATCCGACATTACCAATTAAAAGGGTCGTGTTATTTAAATGTGACTGGTATGACTGCATAAATTACACAAGAGTCCATCCTATTTATAATTTAGTGGATGTGAACAGAAGAAGAACATATGGTAAATATAAACTGTTCATTCTCACCAGTCAAGCTGCCCAAGTGTATTACGTTCCTTATCCTAGCACAAGGTAAGATGCTTCTGATTGGTTGACAGTTTGTAAACTTAGAGCTAGATCACGGATTAATCTACCCGAAGAATCTGCTACTAATTAGGAGTCTAATATTACATTTTAAGAAGATAGTCATGAAAATGTACAAGCTGTTAATAGGACAAATGATATTGATCTAGGTCCTTTAAATGATCTAACTGGACAACTCATGGATATTGATTCTATGGACAACTCATGGATATTGATGCTATGGATGTAGAATCTGAATAAGATGAATCATTACTTAAATCTGAATTCAAATCATCCCTGTCAAATGAAAGTGATGAATAAAAATACAAAGTATGTTTAATTAAGCTATAACTATTACTAAAGTTATTTATACATTTATTGTTTTACTCAAACTAATTATTCTTATAAATTATCTTTTTAGACATGTATCACGGACTTGGAAGAGGATTAGATCGATCGGAGTCTAGCAGTCGATCCGGTGATGATCGAGGTTCTGATGGTACTGGCTAGCCAAGTATACAACTGTGCGATGTCCCAGATGATGTCCTGCTTGAGGATCCTTAGGTTGATGCGGCTAAAGAGGATCCTCCTTCTACTTTTTACCATGACACTATAGAGGATCCTGCTTCTCCCCCGGTCACTACAGATGCCCCCATGGGTGATGTTAGTACTGCAATATCAACTACAGGTATGGATGGTAGGATGTTGCGTCTAACTGTTTCGGAGTCTGAGTAAGTATTTTAATTATTTGTATTACTTATATTAAATTATAAATATTTAATCGTTGATTATTTTTTTATTAAGCATTTTTGTTCATTTTGTAGCTACATGATGAATCTAGTTGGGTCTTTCACAAGACTCATTCGGAAGGTCATGGCGTAGAAGATGGACCTTGCAGGGGTTTCCTAGAAGGTCATCTCTCCGAAGATGAAGAATTTTTTATTTGAGGATTTTAAGGTAAAAAATCTAACTAAATTTAAATATTTATTATATATGTAAAGCTTAAAAATTTACAATTATCAGAAACTAATTATTTTGAATATTTTTTGCAAAAATATTTTTATTAGGATCAAGCTGTTAATAGCCTAGTCTGGATTGCCTTCATGAAGAAGGCGGCTATTCACTACAGCGATATGCTGAGTGAGGTGAAGGCTGCGGGAAAGTAGCCTTCATTTATTGATGATTAATTATAGGCCAACCTGCAGGCCCTGTAGAGCTCTTCTGAGGGGCAGACACGTTCTGCCACTATCTCTCGGAATAGGATGACCTATCATATGGATGGTGCAGGTCCATCTACACTTACGAGAGGCAGCAGATCATATTATGATCAAGCCCGTACATTTGTAAGTATAATTATATATTTTTTTCAAAATATTTTAATGCATAATTTTTTAATAAAATTAATATTTTTTCATTAAATATGAGTCTACCATGGGTTGGCCACCGAGTAGCTTTGAGCTGTTTGTACATACACACACCTACGGTCACGACAGGCATTCATTTGTTGATCGTTGATCTTAGGATGTAAATATAAGTAATTTTATAATTTTTTTTATATTTTTTAAATTTAAAATAAAAAGTTAATAATTTTTTATTACACATGATCGTTTCATTGCATCTTGGGAGGAGGTCTCACAGTCCGACACATTGGTTGACGATGATAGCTTATTCAGAGCTATCGTAGGCGGAGAGAAGAGGAAGAAGCTGTATGGACTTGGCTCGCAGTATGTCAGCATAACTTCTTCTTCTTCGTCTACTAATTCATCTGCTTTAAGGAGGAGATTGAGGATTTGAAGGAGTAGTTAGCGGAGCGTGATCGGACTATTTAGCAGCAGATCCATGATGTGCAGGTGCAGGTAGAGGCACATGTTTAGACCCAGATCTAGGAGCAGATGTAAACAAAGGTGTAGAGATTGATCCAGCAGCAACTTAATGAGTTTATAACCAATTTTATGCAAGGGACTTTCGATCCATCAAGGCTGTTTCCGCCTAGTGGTTCTCCTCTACCTCTACCACCACCACCTTGATCGTCTCCTGCTTGTACTTGATGTACTTGATTTTATTTTTTTATATGTACTTTATACTTTATTTTTATTCTTTTTATAGATACATTTTTATTATTTTTATATACAATTTATTCTATACTTTTTCATTTATTATTTTTAATTTTTATTTATTGTTTTTAATTTATTTATTGTTTTTAATATTTAATTAATTTATACATTTATTTACATACATTACAAAAATATAAAGGAATAATAAAAATTTATATTTTTAAATTCAAAAATATTTAAATTTAAAAAAATATATTTTTTCCTACAAATTAAACTTTGTTGAAAAATATATCCGAGATCATGAATTACTGACTAACAAATTTTCTATCGGTAATTAACAATAAACTTTTCTATCAGTAATACAAACTGAAATTATTATGTCGATAATTACCGATAGAAATTTCTATCGTTATTTACTGACAGAAAGTTTTTTCTGTCGGTAATTACCGAAAAAAAAGCTTTTGTTGGTAATTACCAACAGAAACTTTTGTTATTGATTACTGACAAAAAAATCTTTAGTCTGTAATTACTGATGAAATTTCTATCGGTAATTATCGACAGAAATATATTTTATCACAAATCTCATTTTTAGGTATTGTAATATTCTTCGTCGGTAATTACCGACATAATAACTTTTCGTTGGTATTACAGATAGAAATCTCCTTTTGTCGGTAAATTTTATCCACTACTTTTCTGTCGAAAAATGCTGACAAAATGTTTTCTGTCCGTAAATTACCAACATATTTCTTTTTTGGCATTTGCATTACCGGTAAAGAATATAACTATAATTTTTTTGTCGGTAAATGTGATTATCAACAAAAATAATATGGATTACTGACAAAAAAATGTATCGGTAATCTAGTATATTCTTGTAGTGAATGGATTTTTTCGCACATTCAAACTCCTAATGAGTAAATATAGACCAAACATTGCGTTGTTGTTAGAACTTAGAATTAGTGGGCCAAAAGCTGACCGCTTCATCTCTAATTTGAAGTTCTACAAATCCGTTCACATCGAAGCATCTAGTTTCTCAGTGGAAATTTGGATTATGTGAGATACTAATGTTCAAGTTACAGTTGAGGAAACCTACAGCCAATATGTGCACACTACCATTCCAGGGCTGAATAAGTTTACGTGCTTTTTTACAACAATTTTTGGAAGCCCAATGCCTAATTTAAGGAGAAATGTATGGTCCAAATTAGGAGGCCTGGCCCCTTACTCTCACTCCCCTTGGCTTCTTGCTAAGGACTTCAATGCTATACTCTCAGGTTCTGAAAGGACAGGTGGATCAAATAGATGAAGAAGCAATGGTTGCCCTCTATTCAAGAACTAGATGGATAATTGCAACTTAATTGATCTTGGCTGTCAAGGTAAAATGTTTACTTGGGAATGTGGAACACTTAGAAAGCGACTTGACAGAGCCGTTTGTAATCAAGCTTGGGAAGACAAATTTTGCAATGCAGTAGTTCTTAGCCTTCCTAAGCTTAATTCTGATCATTGTCCATTACTAATTAAACTCAATTCTTCGATCTCTAATTCGCCTAAACCCTTTCAATTCCTTGCTTCCTGGCTTCTTCATGAGAATTTTCACAATCTTGTTGAACAAGTCTGGAGTACAAATGAGGATTATGCAACTTTAGTAGAAAACTTTACTAGAAAGCCCACACAATGGAATGGTAACACCTTTGGTCACATAGACCAGCAGAAAAGGAGGGTATTAGCTAGAATCCAAGGTGTTCAACAACCATTGGAGCAGTATGATTCCCATAACCTTCGCAAACTAGAGTTTGACTGAAATTTGAATTGGAAGGTATCTTAAGCCAAGAGGAGCTTTTGTCACTACATGCTCCAAAGTTGACTGGTTGAATTTAGGAGATAAGAATACTTCTTACTTTTATAGAATTAGCACTCAACAAAAGTGACGGGCTCATATTGAATTCTTACGAGGAAACGACAGATGATGGTGTAACAATCTAGCATAACTCAAGCAGTTGGCAGTTGAGTATTTTCAAAACTTATATTCCTTCGAAGACGATATGTTTATTCCTTATCATCTCACTGGATGCTTTCCTACACTTATCCTACGGATTTGGAATTACTCAACCAGCAAGTCTCAAATGAAGAGATTTGTAGAGCCATGTTTAAGATGAAACCCCTTAAATCTCCTGGATGTGATGGACTTCATGCCCTCTTCTTCCAATAGAAATGGAGTTTAGAGGGACATTCTGTTTGTACACTGATTAAAATTTTTTTTACAGAGGCTGACATTCCAGGAAGCTTGAATAAAACCTTGATTGTCCTCATCCCAAAGGATGTAAATCCAGAATACATCTCTCAGTTTAGATTAATCAGTTTATGTAATGTTGTGATGAAGGTTGTAACGAAAATCATTACCAATCATATGAGATCATGTCTAAATTAATTAGGCACAACCAAGCTAGTTTTATGCCTGGTCATCATATTACTAACAACATAGTCATTATGTATATGATTATTACAATTGATCTTGAGAAAGCTTATGATAGGGTTAGTTGGAAATTTATTTCAAACACCTTATAGGAGATTGGGATCCCCAATTTCATGGAGAATGTGATTATGAAAAGTCTGCGCTTTACTTCAATGTAAGTTCTATGGAATGGTGAGTTATCTAATCCCTTTTGTCCGACACATGGAGTTAGACAAGGGGATCCACTCTCCCTTACCTCTTTATCTTGTGTACGAAGAGACTTACTCATGTTATTGACCAGTTTGCTTTAGATGGAAAATGGAATCCCATCTAACTAAGCAAACATGGTCTTACTCTAACCCATTTATTTTTTACGGATGATGTACTACTTTTTGCTAAGGCTTCTTTGAAGCAGGCTAAAGTAATCATAAGTGTATTAAAGAGATTTTGTGCTAGTTTGGATCAATTCATCTGCAACACCAAGACAAAAATTTTCTTTTCAAAGAATGTTCCAGCTGAAATTGGGAGACAAGTTAGTCAGGAATTGGGATTTAGTTCTACTAATGACTTAGGGACTTATCTTGGCATGCCCATCCTTCACTCCAGAATTAAATTTAAGAGCTACCGATTCTAACATTTTGGATCGAGTTTGTAAGAGATTCCAAGGGTGGCCAGCCTCTAATCTTGCCCTTGCAGGACACCTTACCTTGGCCAAACATGTGGTTCAAAGCTTCCCCTACTATGCTATGCAATCAACTCCACTACCCAAGACTATTTGTGATGCCATTGACAAGCAATGTCGCTTATTTCTGCGGAGAAGGAAGGAAGGCTCCAATACGCTGAATCTAGTTAGCTGGAAACAAGTGTGCCAACCAAAAGATAGAGGTGGCCTTGGTCTCAAAAACCTCACTATGATGAATGTTGTGTTTCTAATGAAGCTCAACTGGTCCATCATTTCTCAGCAGGAACATCATTGGGTATAGATTCTTCGTACAAAATGCAACCTGATTGGTCCTCCTTCCTCGGTGACTTTGAAAACATATAATGATTCTCCCCTTTGGAAAGCTATGAGTAGGTATTGGCACCAAACCTGGAGGGGTATTCAATGGATTATTTTTAATGGCAAGTCAGTCCAATTCTAGTTAGATAAGTGGATAAATGATGTAGCCCCCTTGATTTACTATGTTGTTCAGCTTGTGCCAGAGGAACACCTTCAACGCATGGTATGTGACTATGTCCTAGAAGATGGATCCTGAAATTGGGATATGTTTGCTTCTTTTCTTCCTCACAGTATGACTTTTTCTATTGCTTCCCTCATCCCTCCCAACCTAGATGGCAAAATGGATGCAGTCTTTTGGCACCCTTCTCCTAATGGACGCTTTTCAATAAGGAGTGCGTACAAACTCTTGGAAGAGGACTCTTGGTTTAACTCAGATAACCAGTGGAATCTGATTTGGAAATGGGAGGGACCTCTTTGAGTTAATACATTTCTTTGGCTTGCTTTGAATGATAAATTACCTACCAACAAAGAAAGACATAGAAAGACACCTCATAAACGAGACTCAATGTGGCTTTTGTGGGGCTGAACTGGAAACTGTGCTTCATGTCTTGAGGGACTGCATCGTTGCTTGAGGTACTTGGATATAAATAGCGGCTTCTAGCAGTGACACTATCCTTGCTAATGGTCTAAATTGGAGTTTAATTTTTGGACTGGCCTACTGGAAGCTTTGGCAAAATTGAAACTCCTTCCTGTTCGCTAACAAACAGATGAGAACTCATGAGATGACAACTGACATTTGGAGTCGAGCAATGGACGTAACAGCTGTACAGAACAAGCTGCAATGTGATAATCGACTGGCACACAATCGAATGGAGAGTTTGGTAAGCTGGTCTCTTCCTGATGAGGGCTGGCACAAACTCAATACATATGGGTCTTTCAATTGATCTACCGGTTTGGCATCTGCTAGAGGACTGATTAGAGATTGTTTAGGAAATTGGGTGCAAGGCTTTGCCTTTAACATTGGGAGACGTACGATCACTCACGTAGAACTCTTAGGAGTATACCATGGATTATTGCTTGCTTGGAACAAAGGGATCTGAGCATTATTAGTAGAAGTTGATAGTTTGTGTGCTGTGAAATTTATAAATTATGATAGTCCAATTTGCTCCTCTAGTGCCCCTCTTTTGTTCCACATTCGAGACATGCTGCAATGGCCCTGGAATGTAAAGGTCTACTATATTTTAGAGAAGCTAATCAAGCTATGGATGCTCTTGCGGGTATTACTCATTATCACTTACAAGGCCTCCATATTTTAGATACACCTCCTCTTAGCATGCTAGAATTTCTAAACAGAGATAGGGTTGGAGTGGCTTTCCCCAGGATTAAGGCAACATGTTGTATGAGCTTTAGCTCTCCGTTTTGATCCAAAAAAAAAAACTGTTAACTGGGACTTTATTGAAGATTTTAATTAAAATATAGAGAGTTTTGCATTGAAATTAAAAAAATAAGAGATAACAAATAAGAGATAGCAATGAAAAAACCTCCAAATTTGGGGATGTGAATGCAATTACTCCAAATTGTGGTCATGCATTATTCTTCTCTCAACACGAATTTTTAATTCCTGAACTTTAGTTCAAATGTATATTAAGTCCTTCAATTTTTTATTTGATAAAATTGAGTCCATCAACTATGTAAATTAGTGACATTGAGCCCATTTTTAAAAAGAAGTTAAATGTGTGCTTTCAATTGTTGTCAAAATTGTGTGGCTATTAAAGTAAAATGGTGCGTTTTGATAAAAATTTAAGAAATAACTTATTTTTTAGCTCCTAAACTTTATGTGTTTTGCACATTAAACTCATGAATTTTTATTTGGTGATAATGAGCCCCTCAATTGATAGCACGAGAAAATACTCATTTAACTGTTGTTATAAAAAGGATTAATGTCACCAACTTGTATAGTTGATGGACTCAATTTTACCAAATAAAAGTTGAAGGATTTAATGTGCATCTGACCTACAGTTCAGGGGTAGAAAAATATGTTATTCGGTTGATGCCAAATGTTAGCTCTTTTGCACCATCTATGTTAGTTTTCCTTTTTCTTTTCTTTTCTTTTAATTATTACAAAACTTGATGTTTCCTTAATATTTTTTACAACATTTTTTCATATTATTGTCATATATTGACTTTTAGCAATAAAATTACAATTTTGTTGTTAATTCCACTATTTTTTCTTATTCAATATTATTATTGGGGAAAACGAGATTTAAACTTATACATGTTATCCATAATGATTTAAATTTATAATTGAAACTCTAATAATTAATAGAAATTTCTAACTTTAATCCTTCAACGATTGATCATCAATTGGTAAGTGCTAATCAGTAATCACAAGTATTGAACCAAACAACTCAGATCTAACAACTGTCCTTATTATCTTCATTTTTTTTTATGCTTAATCTTCCTCTCCAATTCTTCTTATTTTTTATTTATTTTAAATTCCAAACTAAAGATAAGTGTTATTATTTTAATTTAATCCCTCAAAAACGGTGAGCTTTGAGTGAGTATATTATTTATGCCGGAGCCTACCATGTGAGATTGCCAGATAGACTACTAGGTTTTATCCCAAGTCTGATGCAGATGATGTTGTGGAAAAAAAAAAATCTGTATGTCCGATGACGCAAATTAAAATATGAGATTAAATTGAAAAAATGCTCATTTTCTTGAATATTTGTGGGGTTAGGCTATTTAAAATTGTTTCATTGCTAGTTTCATTAATTTAATATTTGTCTGATTGCAATTACTGCTTTTTCACTTGCTGAGTGTTAGCCATGGAATTTAATCTTGTTGTACATTTGTTATCTGCAGTTCTCTAACTTAATTTTCCTTTAAAAAAAATTCATGTAAAACAATGCTCAAGAAATTATATTTATCCATACCAAAGAAATTATCAAAAAAGACACAAATGTTTGATTGCTAATGCTACTCAATTCTTCAAATTAACCAGGAAGTTCTTCTATACTAATATTTTGGAATTGCTTCTGCAAGAATAAATTGCTATGAGTGTGAGTTGATAACTCTAGAGAAATATGTTGCATGGATGGACGAGATTGTGGATTCAAATGCAAGCATGAAATTGCTAGTTTCATGATAGAGACTATTTCTCTGGCTACTCGGAAGTGGAAGCCGATCGTCCAACAAGTCCTTCAATAATAATTTACAAACAGATGATGTTGATGAGATGAGATCACCTGGATGCTTTCCTATGAGTATTTCCATTGCTAGCACTCCAAAGCTATAAACATCAAATGTTTCATTCACCTCCATTGTGTAAGCATACTCTGCATTAAAGAATGAGATTAGGTTTGTTTGGGCGCTAATCGTGCGTCCAATAATAAAAATAAAAACTTGAGAACTCCTAAGTAATCAAGTAGATATTGGACCTAACACAAATCAATTAGTTTGGGCTTTTAATAAAAATACAAAAAAATTTAAAAATAATTCTAAATTTACCATATTTATAAAATATTTATTAAAATATCAGAATTTATAAAATATTTATCAAAATATCATACTTTTGTAGTTTAAAATGAGTTTACAATTAGTTTATAATTAGTTTATAATAAATTACTAAAATATTTATGGTAAAAAAATAAACATTTTAAAAAATACGGTGAATGATATCTTTTTTATTAATTAATTTTGTACAAATAGATTTCATGACTTACCCGCTTATAAGCCCAAATACTGATATACATGCAAAATGCAATTACGTGTCAAGTAATAGTAAAATAACTAGAGAACTACTAAATAGATTTTGGACCTAGTACAAGCCAATTAGTTTTATACAAGTGCATTCTAACACTTGCCCACCTATAAACCCAATACGGATATACATGCAAAATGCAATTATACGTCGAATAATAATAAAATAACTTGAGAGCTGCTAAGTAGATATTGAACCTTAGCAGTGCTAAAATCAGAAACATGAGCTTCATAGTCTGCATCCAACAAGACATTCTTGCTTGATATGTCTCTGTGAATTATAGGAAAAGTGCAGCCATGGTGCATATGTGACAAAGCATTTGCCACACCTTTGATAGCATTTACCCTCTTCATCCAATCAAATTTCCTTGCTTTTTCCTCACTCTTTAGCAGAGTTTCAAGGCTCCCATTTTCCAAAAAATCATTAACCAATAGTGTGTGATGATCATTTGAGCAAAAGCCATAAAGCTTCACAACATTGCGATGCCTTATTTCCATTAAAGATTGAATCTCACTCACAAAAGCTTTTGAACTGGCAATTTCATCCAACTGGGGGTGAAGCTTCTTCACAGCAACAACTTTATCTGTCGACAATATAGCTTTATATAAACTTCCTGATCTCCCCTCTCCAATGCAATACTTGGAGTTGAATCCTTCTGTTGCTTCCACAATGCTTTTGTACACCATTTTACCATCATAGCTCCATATTTTAAAAGGGATTCTATTTTCAGTTTCAATTGACTTATTTTCTTGTTTCTTCTTTCTTTGGCTACGAGTAAATAAAACTCCCACAATTGTTAAAGATAGAAATAGCATGCACAAAATAGGAACCAAAATTGCTACAATAGTTTTGCTGCCCCTTTTATTAGTTACATTCTGGCTTGTAAATGTGGGGCAAGCCTTCAAACCAGAGGCATTTCCACACAAGTTTCTATTATTTCTAAATGCTTCAAATGAAGCTTCATGAAAGGCTTTGAGACTAGGAATGGGGCCCTCTAACTCATTGTTGGATAAGTCCACAGTTGTCAAGCTAACCATAGCATCAAAAGAAGTTGGAAAAGAAGCAGATAATTTGTTGTGGGATAGATTCAAAATATCTAGTCTTGCAACTTCCCCAGTTGTTGTGGTATCCCTCCCATCAGCAAATTTTTACTCAAATCAAGAGATTCTAGTGAAGGCAAACTGCCTACTCAACAGGAATTTGCCCTGAAATTTTGTTTCCGCTCAAATTCAAAAACAATAAATTGGCCAAATCTCCAAGCTGTTGGGGAATGAATCCACTAAGATTGTTGCTTGCTAAGTTGATATTTGTAATTAAATATAGAATTTTAATTTCCAAAGGAATACCACCTGAAAGTTGATTATTGCTAAGACTGAGATCAAACAGCAACTTCAACTTTCCAAGTTCCTTCGGAGAGAGGTCAAGCACATGGAGCTGAATTGAATTTCCATGCTGAACTGGCATCTTACCAGAAATGTTATTGTTTGATATTCTTAAGCTCGTCAAATTGTGACATTGGCCCCATTTGGGAGAAAGCTCACAAAAAAAAAAAAGCTATCACTCAAACTGACATAGTATAGATGAGGGTATATGCCAAAAACTTCGGATAGATTTCCAGTAAGTTGGTTTTTTTCAAGCCTAACTCTTAACAAACTAGTGCAATGTTTTAAGCTTTTTGGGATAGGACCTGTCAAATGGTTATCTTCAACAGCAAGATATTGAAGCAATCCACCATTGCATATGTGTTTTGGTAGATAGCCAGTGAATCTATTTTCAGACATATCAAAAGCTATTGAAGATGTAAGATTGTTCATTTCTGAAGGAAAGGAACCAGAAAGTTTATTGGTGTACAAAGCAAGGTCAACAAGAGATTTGAGTTTTCCTATTTCTGGAGGAATTGGTCCTGAAAGATTGTTGCCAGACAGGTCGAGACCAGTAATCTTTGTCAAATTTCCTATAGATGCAGGGATTTTACCTATGAGATTATTTTGAGAAAAATCAAGAATTTTAACAGATTTAAGAAGTCCTAAGTCTTGAGAGATGAATCCTGAGATTCTATTCATGTACAGGTAAATTTCTTTTATCCGAGTTAAGTTTCCAATGGAAGTAGGGATTGTATCTCTGAGATCATTATGTTCTAAATCAAGAAACATAAGATTACCAAGAAATGCAATAGCATGAGGGATGGATCCAGAAAGTTTATTTTTATGAAGGAAAAGATAAGCTAAGTAGCCAAAATTTGCAATACAAGGTGGGATTGTGCCTGTGAGACTATTCATTCACAAATCAAGTATTTTTAGTGATTTAAGCATGCCTAATTCTTCCAGGATGGAATTAAAAAGATTATTGACACCAAGATAAATGATGTATAAATCAACTAAATTTCCTATTTCAGATGGAATATTTGCAGAAAGAAAATTGAAAGATAGATCAAGGTAAGTAAGTTTAGAAATGTTACCAATATATGGAGGGATTGAACCATAGAGAGTTATTCCACAAGTCAAGGCTAAGAAGGTCAGGGAAGGCTGAAAAGTTGAAAGCTTCAAGTGTACCTATTAAACAATGGTGAGGAAGGCTCAAGTTAGTAACACTTCCAAAAGCATTGCACTTCATTCCAGTCCAATTATTGCAAGGACTACTATTATTTCCAACCCAAGAAGACAAAAGAGATTGGCTTTGACTGTGAAGACTGCTTTTCCATTTCAAAAGAGCTTTTGCTTCTTCTTCCACACCTTGTTTTCTGGCTTGGATTTCAGTACTAACATAGACAACTAAAAGCACAAGAGAAATGAGAAATGAAACAAGTTTAGTATAGGATGATAATGATTGTCTAACACAAGTCATTATGATTTCAGATATGCAAAACATAAACAAATTAGAGATGGGCTTAGACAATGATGAAATACAAGGCCACGTTTATAAAGCAGTGAGTAGAAGAATATTTTAATCTGAATTTAAATTTAAAAAAATTTTCAACTTTATTTTTTGTTTATAAAGAAGAGGATGGGAAGACTTGACCTTGTGGAAAGGCCAAATTAAGGGTAAGACAATCAATTGATTATAACTGAAAAAATAAAGTTCCATTGCTTAAATAATTTATTATTAGTAGTACTCCATATCAAAGGCTATTATAGCTCAAAATAAATCTTTCCTAGTTTTAACGCGCAAAAGTAATTACTGCATTTCAGACTTGAAAGCTTGTTCTTAGCATATGCACATCCATTACATGAAATGTCAAATTAGTGGCGTCAAAATGGATAATGATAAGTAAATATAAAAATATAAAAAATTAGCGAATTAGAGTTGATATTTAACGAGTTAGTGTCAGAAATGGATTGTATAATAGACTGACACGCGAAATCGTTATAACTCATTTAACTAAAACGATATAGTTTTAATACAACTCAAAATTATATCATTTTATCATTATTTGCTCTAAGGGAGAAAAAAATAATCAATCTTTTATAGGATAAAGGTTAAATTTAAACAATTTACTATAGTGTGTGGACCAGATTGAACTTTAAATTTTTTTTGAACTAAAATAGAATTTTTTTTAAATTCGGGTCAAATTGAAATTTTTTAACTGAATAATTAACTGAACTAACAGCATTATCCAATTTTAACCTTAGTCAAATATCAAGGTCTAGATTAAACTTTTTATAATTTATCAATATTAATATAATATTTTTAAAAATAAATCTTTAATATTAATAATTCATAATATTAAATAATTAATTTTTATAATATCATAATTTATAATAATTTTAACAAAAAATTAATAATTTAATAAAATATATTATTAAAAATTTTTAATTAATTAATTTATTTTTCTTTAATTTTTATATTTTAAATTTTAAAAATTTTAAAAATTATTTTCTTAAAAAACCCTTGGATTAAAAATAAAAAAATCTTGTCATAAAATTTATAATTTATTTGTATAAAAATAGTCACACTAAATAATATTAACAAAATAAAAAAAAATTAATTTCATCATCTTCATTAATAATTTTCATAAGCTTAAAATCATAACTACTAATTATAATCTTAGAAGAGAAGTCAAAGCTATAATTATTAAAAATCTAAAAAAAAATAAGAAATAAAAAAAATGGACAGTCTCCTTTGCAAAATTAATTTTAAAAAATGTACATGTGATTTTTTTATATTATTTTACCTAATTTAATTTAGTTAATGAAATAATTTTTCATATTAAAAATTAATTAAAAATTTTAATGAATGAAATTTTTATTTTTAAAAATTAATTAAAAATTTTAATTAATTTTTAAAACTAAAAAATTATTTTATTAATTAAATTAGGTAAAAATAATATAAAAAACTACATATATATTTTTTAGTCAAATTATAGAGGAGACTGTCTAATTATTTTTCTCTATCTTTTACTCTCTTTTTTTTTGCTTTCAATATTTAAAGCTTTGGCTTCTCTTCTAAGATTATAGAATTAGTAGTTGTGATTTTAAGCTCACGAAGATTATTAAAAAAGGTGATAAAATTAATAGTTTTTGTCTATTTAGTTAATTTTATTTAGTGTGACTATTTTTGTGTAAATAAATCATAAATTTTTAAGCTAATATTTTTTATTTTTAATCCAAGGTTTTTTTTAAGAAAATAATTTTTAAAAGTTATGATTTTTTAGGGTTTAGGGTTTTTTTTAAGAAAATAATTCATAATAATAAATAAATAATTTTTTACTATTATAAATTATTAAATTATTAATTTTTGATAAAATTATTATAAATTATGATATTATAAAAATTAATTATTTATTATTATGAATTATTAATATTATATATATTTATTTATTGAAAATTTATTTAATAATAAATATTTTTTAAAAATATTATATTAATATTAATAAATTATAAAAAATTTAATTTAGACCTTGATATTTAATTAAGGTCCAAATTGAACCATGCTTTTAGTTCAGTTAACTATTATATTAAAAAAAGTTTCAATTTGATTCAAATTTAAAAAAAATAATTATATTTTGGTTCAAAACAAACTAGAAAATCCAATATGGTTTATACGTTATAGTATATGATCCAAATTAAACATTTGTCCATCTTATATATTCATTATATTCATTATAATTTTATTGTTGTATAATATATTACTATTTTATTTAGAAATAATTTATTTAAAATTATAATTATTCTTATTAAAAATTCATTAACTTCATCTAATTACTAAATTATTTTTATTTATTTTATTAATTTAATTATTAATTAATTTAAATTTAATTTTTTTTTATGAATTTTAAAAATTATTTTCTAAATTAAATATTAAAAATTAAATAATTTTATAATTTAAATTAGGAGTTTTCATGAAGTCCATTAATCCAAGTAACCAAGCCCAACCTGGCGCGGCCCGACTGTTGAGCTTGGTTGAAAGATTCTCAGCTTAGGCCTTGGGTCAATTTCAATTTTTTTTTTTATAATTTTGGGGGGCTTCAGCTAACTCGATCCCGCCCAAAATATAATATATATATATATATATATATACTATTATATATATTATTATATAATCTATTCTATAATTTAGAAGAGAAATAAAATTATTATAAATGAACGATGATTTTGCTTTTCTTTTGCCCATTTTGCTCCTGATATTATAATTGTTATTTAAATATTATTATTTATCTATTTATATTTTTTTTTTCCATAATTTATGAAATAGTTTTTTTTTCTATATGATCAATCATTTTACTTATCTTTTACCTATTTTGCCCTTGATATTATAATTATTATTTTATAGTTACTTAACTATTATTATTTATTTATATACATTTTTTTCTATAATTTATGAAATAGTTATATAAAATAATTAAATATCATTATTGTATTTTAATTTTAACAAAAATTTTGATTAAAAATCAAATTAAAAAGACAAATCACTATGAAATGCATGTAAAATAATTAACTAAAATAATAATTCTGACATGTTGTTATTGAACTAGATTCATCATTTGCAATTAATATTGCTATATTTTATCGTGTTTATTAGGAGTCATATCAATTTTTTATTTTCAATATTCAAACTACGATTTTTTTCTTTAGTGAAAAAATTGTCATTTAATGTATTTTTAAATTAGTTAATAAATTTGCTTATATTTTAGAAAAATATGAATAATTTTATCTAATTTTTTAATCTGTATCATATGCAGTTAAAAAAAATGTATAAAAATTTGAAAAAGATGTTGAGTTATAAGTTGGATGTTAGAGAAACAATATTTTATTTATTTACATTTAATTGATAATATTTTATTCTTAATTTTTAATTTACTTTCTCTTTTTTTTTTAAAAATTAATCTCATTTTATATTATTTATAAAAAAAATTAAAATATGTATATTTTCGAAACAATGCAATGACATCATTCTATTATATATATATATATATATAATTTTTGCTCTATATATATATATAAAATTTTTGCTCTATATATATATATGTGTGTGTGATATGAAAGCTACTATATATATATATATATATATATATATAAAGCTGCTACAACGATAACACCTTTTAATTTTATATTTATAAAAAATATTATTATATAAGATTTTAAAAAAATAAAAAACTGGCCCATCAAATCCAGCCTTGCTAGCTTGACCAGCCAGAGCTAAGTTAGCCCATTCAAGCTTGAGCCAGTATACGGCCTAATTTTGAGTCAACCCAGCTTGTTTGGGCTGTAGGCAAGGGGGTAAAGCCGACCCTAGAACACCCATAATTTAAATATATAATATTTTATATTTTATATCAAACAACTTTTTTAAAATTTAAATTTAAAATAGAATTTATAAAAGGAAAATAAAATAGAAAATAAAATAAAATTTTAAAATATTTATTGCAAAATTTGTATTGGCGACTATGTACATTATCTCCTTTAACTCTTTTTTCTTTATTACTCAGTTCCATTACTAAAATATAAAAAAATACTTATATTTTTTTATATTAATTATATTATATATTTTATTCTTTATGTATTTTTTAAAAAATATATAATATATTTATATTTAAAATTATTTTAGTCATAATTTTACTATGTGAATAATTTTTCAATTAATTATTTAAGGATATAAAATTATTTTAAATTAAAAATATTATATGAGTTAAACGGGTCGTATCGGGTTGTTTGACCTATATTAAACATATTTAAGTAAACATGTTATACGTGTCGTATTCGTGTAACATGTTTAATTTCATATTGTGTTCATGTCAATACGATCAATAAATGAGTTGCCTTCATATTGACTTCAATCGTATGACCAGAGTGAATCAACTCGATGTGAACACAATCCGCCAATTCATTTTGACACTATTAGACCAAACCAAACATTATAGACAAAACAAAATGTAATGATTGTTTTAGACAACGAATGACCATTACCATGACCAGGGAGGAACAAGTGTCACGTTTGTTCAACTATAAAACATTTGGCCATGACTATAGAGAAGATTGTAACGCTCACTCAAAGAAAACAAACGATTGTTACACCTTAATTAAAATTTTGAAGCTAAACCAAGGCATGTTCTAGACATCAGCAATAATAACATGATATTCACTTACATAATTGCCCATTGCACTTTTAAAGCATTTGTAATTTGAATTCTAGAAGTACAATCAGCTCCGTACCTAAGAAATTTATTCTTAAGATAAATTAATGCAGAAGCAACTGGAATGCCCATTCAAGAATTAGAGAACATGTTCAATCAAAGTGAAGGAAACTTGAGATTTAGACAAAAAGAAGTTTAATACACATTGAAACCAACGAAAATTCACATCGAGGAGAATAAGATAGAAGGTAGGAGGAAAATTATTCACCACAAGGAACATCTATTTAGATAAATTCAAGACAGAGAAATTTAGGTAGAAAAGTGTAACACTTATTCATATAGTGACACACTTATAGTGACACACTCCTTCACATATGCTCAATCTAAGGTTGAAGGAAACATAACAAACATTCACAATGTAGAGTGATCTACCAACACTAGATTTGTAAGACAAGAAAACGCGAAGAAGTAGCACACATTGCATGAAAAGTGACAATCATTACTAACCAGATTAGACAGGATCTACAAAAGATCTTTTTATCCATTATGTATCTTTTTTGTGCCAAAAAAGAATATATTTAAGACCAGAAGCATAAGGAAACAAAAGTGCAGAGTTTTAAACTTTTTTTAAATAATTTTTGGCACTCTTGAAATATTAAAAATCTTGAAAGAAGCCTCCTATAACAACCCAAGTCAAGTGACCTACTGGCTTGAGGACTAGTAAGAGGAGGTGCTAGCTTAAGGTGCATAAACTAGAACGTCAAGGATAGTAAAAAGAATCCCACATTGGTTGTGGGATGAGATGGAAAGTGGTAGGTCAATTCAATACTATCTAAATATCTTAGTTTAACCATTTTAGGGTCATAGGTTGAGCCTTAAAACAAACAAGTTACTTGAAGTCAATATTATGCCGAGCCATTACAATTGGTAGAAAAGCCATTCACCTACTGGAAGTGCAGATCTAAAGGTTATATGGGGCTAAGTGCTACATGGTGGGAGTCACCTCTAGAACCGATTAGGCTAAGTGTTACATCATAGAGTCACCTCTAGAAATCTTTAGAAGCCACCTCTAAGTTTGCATCACCTGGTCTACATGGATCCTAGAATAAGTCTAAATATAAATATGAACCAACCTTGTAGTGATGAGGATGTCGCATCTCAAAGAAGGAGAGATTATAACACCCCGAGTCAAGTGATATGCAAGCTTGAGAGCTAGTCAAGGAAGATGCTAGCTTGAGATGCTTAAGCTAGTAGGTTAAGAGTAGGAAAAAGAACCTCATATTGGTTGTGAGATGAGATGGAAAGTGGTTTATGTAGGCCAACTAAATACTATCTAAATAACTTGGGTTAACCATTTTAGGGCTATAGGTTGAGCCCTGAAATAAGCAGGTTACTTGGAGCCAGTATTGGGTCTAGCCATTACACCTATACTCTCCTTATGTTTATAATTTTTATTCTGAACTCTCTCTTTAGAAATATTGAGATGTTCAAACATGCATTCTTAATTATTCTCTTGTAAAAAGCTAGTGAGTTTTAATTTTCTGTATCCTGTGAGCTTTTCATTATAATGGTCTTGAGAGCTCATAAGTCTTTTTATACACAAGTTGGTGTGTTTGTAAGGGTGAAATCCCAAAGCCTAACCAAAGGCAAAATCCTAAAGTCTAATTAGTGTAAGGGCAAGATCCTAGAGTCTAAGGGTGAGATCCTCAGATTCTAAATATAGCAGTGTTGAGTGCAATCTCGGTTGAACTGGCTAGTGAAACCTAAATGATGATTTGAGAGAGTGGACACAGGGGAAGACATTGATATGGATCACTATGAAATCTTGGTTATGCTTATTCTTTCCTTAGTCTTTTTATTTTATTGAGCCAATTATTACATAAGTTGTTATCTTGGGGATTTAACAAAAAAAGTACCCTAGAGCTTTACTTTAATATTTTTAAACCTTATTAACATTATATAGACTATTTTGGATAATTATGCCTTTTACCCTAAAATAAAGGCCTAATATCCTGAAAAATCAATCAAAATATGTGTTTCCTCAATCTAAACTCATCTTTTGATTTGTACCAATTGGATACACAGCTTTTTTTTTTTAATCAAATCAACCTAGTCTAGGCTTGGTACAATCTTGAGCGTACATGACTTTCCTACGAAAGTTTATTTTATGAGCAAGTATTTATTTTTATTTTTATTTTGTGTGTGGGTTATTTCTTTACTTTATTGTAGTTTTTTTATTATTTTCTTAATGTAATATTTTCTCTTATCAATTAATAATATTTCTAATAACATTTTGTTTTATTTCAAAATGGTGAAACAAAAGAATACTTCTCTACTTTTGATTGAATCCAAGATAAATAAAGAAGATATATATTGTGAATAGTACAACTACACATTTTATTCTTAAAAATGCAAAATATTTTTCTTCTTTGAATATGAATGAAGTAATTGTTACTACAATATCTCATAATACAAAATAACTAAAAGCTCTAGAAGAGCCAATATATTATGACTAAGAGAAACAAAATTTTTCATAAATAATGCATTAATTGTGTTCAAAATCCCATATAAATTTATTTATTTTTAAAGATATTCCTAGCAATAGATATCATATTAAGATTATAAATGAGAAAAATTAAGAATATCTCCATATTAAAAACATTATTTTAGGTAAAAAAAATATATATGTTAGAAAATTTTCCTACTCTTTCCTCTGGTTTATACAACATAAAAATTGGTACAATTGAAGCAAATTTTATATTAAATTAAAAGTTTACATATCCAATTTTTTTATTATTTGACATAATCGATTAGGCCATCCTGGTTCAATAATGATAAGAATAATTATTAAAAATCCACTTGGGCTTCCATTAAAAATTAGAAGATTCTTCAAGGAAATGAATTTTTTTTTGCTCTGCATATTCTCAACAAAAAATTAATTATAAGACCATCACTAGTTAAAATTGGAATTTAATCACCTAATTTTCTAAAATTTATTCAAAGTGATATATATGGACCTATTCATCCATCATGTGGATCATTTAGATATTTTATAGTTTTAATAGATGTTTCTATTAGAAGGTCACATAATGTTTGTTGTCATCACGTTATTTTACATTTATGAAATTACTTACTTAAATAATTAGATTGTGAGCACAATTTTCACATCATCCAATCAAGACAAATTTGTCTTGATAATGCTAGTGAATATACATTTCGAACGTTTAATGATTATTGTATCACTTGGAATAAAAGTTGAACATCTTGTGGCATATGTTCACATGCAAAATGGTTTAGTAAAATCACTCATTAAACTTCTTCAATTAATAGTTAGATCTTTGCTTATGAGGACCAAATTCCCTACTTCAATATGGAGACATGCTACTTTACATGCGGCAGCCATTATACATACTAGACCAACAAGTTATCATAAGTTCTCTCCATTATAATTGGCTTTTAGTTAATAGTCAAATGTCTCTCATTTAAGAATTTTTGAATATGCAGTATATATGTTTCTGTTGCTCCACCAAAATATACGAAGATGGGTCCTCAAAGGATATTAGGAATATTTGTTGGATATGAATCTCTAATAATTAAATATCTTAAGTCATTAATAGGAGATGTGTTTATAGCGAGATTTGCATATTATCATTTTGATGAAACAAAATTTTCAGCTTATTAGGGGAGCAAATAAAAGGATGAAAAAGACAATAACTTTGTTTACTTCATATTGTCTTATTTAAACCTTAGAATAAACTATTGTGAACAAGAAGTTCAAAAGATAATCCATATGAAAAAACATTAGCAAATCAATTATCAAATGCACTTGCTGATCCAAAATGAGTAGCAGTATCTCATATACCAGCAATCTATGTTCCAATTAGTATTGAAGTCTCAAAAGAAAAATTTTTCTAATGAATCTCAAGCACATTTAAAGAATGGAAGTCCTAATAGTTATAAAGATAAAAATCCTCAAAAATAAAGAGAGAAAATAATAAAGATGATATTATTGAGAAGGAAGATGCTAACATAAATAAACTTTCTAAAAAAAGTGCAAATATCTAAAGTTGGTAAAAAAAAAGAAATCAGGATAAATTATGTTTATTGTGGAAAAAAGATGGAACCAAAATGAAATGATTGTGGACTACAATTTTGAATATAATGTAGCATTAGATATTATGAAAGACTATATAGATCCTAAACCACAATCTATTCAAGAATATCAAAATAGAGAAGATTTGACAAAATGAAAAGATGCAATATATAACATCCATAATTTTATATACAATTAAATAATTAATATGGAAGGTTAATTAACATGTTGAAAGAGGGTTATACATTGTATATACCTAATATATACACAAATTATATATAGAATATACATTAGATACCTAATTTATACATGGTATATACATAATATATATTTAATATAAACATTGGATATACATAGTATAATTAAAGTATACATGACATATAAATATACATATACATATATATATGAGTTGGAAGAAAGAACAAAATAAATAAATAAAAAGAAAAGTCAAAGAAATAAAATAAAATATATGGTTGGGAAAAAAAAGAGAAAAATATTAAAATAAATTAAATATCTAATTAATTATTATATATGGATAGTAAGGAAGGACAAAAAAGAAAAGAAGTCTTCATTTTCCCCTTCCTCTCATGGTGGCCCGAATTTCTAGTGTGAGAAGGATGGAGTGTCTTCTTCATTTATATAATAAATTTCACTAAAAATCTTAGTAAATCAAGTTAGTTTTGAAGAGAAATCAAAGAATCAAGTAAGTATTTTCTTTACAAGCTTTGTTTTATTTGGATTTATGGGTTATGTTATGCTATGGGTAGAGAGAGAAATTGATTTCTACTTGAAAAGAAGATGGTTATGATGTGCTTGAGATATGATTATGTTGAATTTGAGATTAAAATTTTGAGGTAAGCTTGAATTATTAAATTAAGATCCATGGGATCAATATATGAATTTTGGATTTTTGATGGAGGAACTTATAATTGTTATAGTGAGTTGTTTTAATATTGTTTTGATGCATATGTTATAATTTTATGGTTGGATGATGGAAATGAGTTGGTTATGATGAAGTTTAAGAAATGTAATAAGGGAAAATTAGGGTTTTGTTGGAAGTTAGTTAGAAATTATATAATTAGTAGTTATTTTGAGTAGAATGAGTAGAAATATGACTATAATGAAATAATATTACCTATTATTTTGGTTTAGGAGTGTGTTGATCAAATTTGCCCAAGTGAAGAGGTTTAAAGTTTGGTGGAACTAAAGGTTGAAAAGTGGATTTACATTGATTTTGGAGCTATTTGAGGTTAGTATAAGTACAATATAATTTTAATTTGAATATTCAAGTTTGGCATCATTCATTTTGGCATACTTAGATGTTATTATTCTTTTAAGTTGGCATTATGTGTAAATATGTGTATAATTGTGATTGTAATATGTTGGTTGAATTTGACAAGATAAATGATAATGTTTTATGAAATGTAATTGAAAATGTGAAAAATGGTAATGGAATAATGTGAAAGGTGAAGGTGATTATAGAATGAGATGATCACGAGGAACATATGGATTGTGAGAAAAGAAATGATAAATGGGATGAAAATGTGGAAAATTCATAATGTTGATGTATGTGTTTGTCTTGCACAATTACTTATTCTAGAATATTGATCTTGGTACTGTCGAGTTAGCATGCCAATGATATGTAATGACGATTACTATGCCATTGGGCGAGGCACGTTGGTGTCATTAGGAGATGCGCCTTCGAGTGGTACGATATGACACTTAGTTTTTCGGTGTCGTGATAGACTAAATTAATATTTTTAAAACCTAAATATAGTGTAAGGACTTGTTGAGCCTAATGTGTATGTGTTTGGAGATGCTGGTATATGTTATAAGTTAATGAATTTTATGTGGTAATAGGGCTTAAATATTTTATAAAACAAACAATGTGATAATAAGTGTTATTTGTGTTGGCAGTACGGTATGTAGTGTAACATGATAGCATGTATTGATTTTAAAATATTTTATGTTATCAAAGTATGTATCACTAAGCTTTCGGGCTTAATACCGTTGAACTGTATTGCATATGTAACACCCGTATTGTAATATTCCCTAACAATTCTCACATAAAACTATTAGAGAATGTTACTTAATATACTGTCAGTAATCTAATTAATTCAACGACAAAGTTCCCTTTCAAATTATTACTAACAAAAATTTTTAAATAATAATATAATTTGTATAATACAACTTATAAATCCAACATTTAAACCAATCTCCAATATCTCCAATAAACTAAATATTAATTATAAATCAGATAACTATCATAAGTTTGTCAATCCAAAATAATAATATAACACATTACTAGATTTGATAATCATTCACTAAAATCTAAAACTTCATTCTCTAAATATATATATTCCTTTCACGTTTACAAAATCATACAATCTCTCAAATAACAAAAATAAATTGCATACATATATTTAATAACATATAAGTACAATATACAAAAGATTTTTATATGTACTGTAGATAATTTATGAGATCTTTATCTCCACTTCTTAACTTACTCCAATGACATGATATCTGCGTATCAGAAATATTCTAAAACGCTAAGCTTATAGCTTAGTGGTGCTTGTGTAAATATATTTTGTTACTTAATATGAAAGAATATACTTATTTAGCATCAGTATAATCGGGCAATATATTTATTTCACTGTTTTAAATTATTTTTAATAATAATATCTTCTGGTATAGAAAATTTTCTTTTTAAATTGTTTGTTTAATACTGTGAATTTATAAGATATGAGTAATTATTTCAAATACATTTATTATATGAACATATATACACATTATATTTGTTTCCGATTAGTTCGACTAATTTTATTTATTCATTAATCTTTATCTATCAAATCACGTCCATTTTTCCACTGTAATAATGAAATCTAAATAGATTTCCACTCTTACTTGTTTAATTCTTTTCTTAACATATTAAGAATTCATGACTATTCTTTCACTTTAAGAGTATACGTATGTATATATAATGTATTCACTATGTTTAACACACACACACACACATATATATATTTCTAACTTGATCCACAGTACATCATTTCACTAGAAGGGTTAAACTACCTTCAAATCTCACTACATTCTTTCCTTTTCACATTACAATTCCTTTCTTTCTATTGTTATCAGTTAGTATGAGTTAACTCTTTAACACTTCTATATATAATCTATAACTTGTCTTCAATCACCCAATAATGTTACTATCAAGTATTCTATAAGTACACAATACATAAATCTCACATTCTTACTTTCATTACTCAATCAATTCGTATATACATCTCTTTGTTTTCTTTATCTTACTCTTCAAACTATTTAAAATCATCAATGATTCATCAATATATCATTCTTCTTACCTTGCTTCGTAAATTATCTTATTTCTTCATGAATAATGTGAAATCCATTAATCATTTGAAGTCATCTTTTATCTTTTCTCTAACCTTACACTTATTTCAAATATCCAATCACATTTATCCATACTTTCCTCAAGTTTTCTCCACATCTAAGTTTCATCATTTAATGGATTGATTTCATTTCAATCTTATAAGCAATCTTTCATCAATTATAATTATTTCCAAGATGTATTCAATAATTCACTACTAATTCCACCCACAAACCATACTTTGTGAAGGTATAAGAAGGTAGAAATATGCATGGGCAAATGCATGACTGTGCAAGTGATCATGCACATCTCTTCTTGAATTATTTTTAAAGTTTTGAAGACCAGAAGTATGCATAGCCAGATGCATGACCATGCGAATGGTCATGCACTTCTCTGCTAGAATTCCTTTCAAAGTTTTAAGGGCACAAGTATATGCATGACCATATGAATGATTATGTGCTTCACTATTGGGATTTATTCTCAAAGTTTGAAGAATAGAAATATGCACAAGCATACGCATGACCATGCAAATGATCATGCGCATCTTTGCTAGAATTTCTTTTTAAAATTTTAAGGAACAAAAATATACATAGACATTTGCATGAGAATAGAATGATCATGCTTACTACTGTAGGAATTTCTTTTCATGATTTAATCAATAAGTTGTCAATAATTCAACTCAAACAAATTAAGAAAACATGATCTAACCTTTCAAAGCACAATCAAATTCAAATCTAAACTTTCGTAACCCTAAAATCTTTCAAAACCTTATTTTCTTCCATAACCTTAAATCAACTCATAAATGATTCAATGATGAATTTAAATATTATTTCAGTTAATAAATAATAAATACACAATTACATATTGCAAGAATAACTTTACTATCATAGAAGTAAAGTTTTATACTAATATTTTTTACAATTATTCAACACATAATATCTTTCACAATTAATGGTGTTTTATTAATTCGTAAATCTCTTTACATAATAAAAATCAAGATTAATTTAATAAATAGAAAAATAAGTATTATACAAGCACTAACCTCTTTGAAAATACTCTTCCATCAATTTTCCCTTCAATTTTTTATTTTGATGATGTTTTTATCGATAGATCAAGCATAAATTAGCTAAAATCCATTAAAACTTGGTTTTCCTACCAATTTTCCATGATTTCTATGGTGAGAAATGGAAGAAGAAGAAAAAGAGATGAAGATGGAGGCGGAGATGATGAGTATGACATTTTAGAAGGCAATAGAAGACACTAGAAATCTTTAAATAGGCTTTAGGATTTTTATCCAATACACTAACTCATACAATAGTTTTGGTGCACTTACTTTCTTTAATTAACTATTACTCCAATTTTTAAACCTTAAACATTGTAAAAATAATTACTTTAGCTACTTTAAAACTCCATTATCTATATTTCCATCTAAATTACAGCTCGAGTTCATTTCGAGGCTATAAACGTATTTTCATAATTTCTTACCTCTTCGAAATCTTTTTTAGAAATACTAATATTATCCATAGTTGGATTTAATGTTACTCTTAATATGTCTTAGTCAACCTTATTACTATTAGTTTCAAATACTGAAGCCACACATAATATCATAATAAATTCATTTTACACTCATATATTCACTTAATGCAGAAAATCAGTACTTAAAATTTTTAGAGCATTACAATTCTCACCCTCATAAAAAATTTTATCCTCGAAATTTATCTATCTGTTATAATTCAATCCTCAGATTCCAATAAATTATTACACTTTCACTGTGTTACTTTGATATATCTCTTTAATTACTCATATTTTGTTTTCTTTTCATATCCTTATTTTTCATAAATAGGTCTTGTGTACTCCAAACAGTACATTATGAATTCTCAATCAATTCATAGAAAACATTCTACTACATAAACATATGAAATATCAATTGTATCAAAACACATATCCACTTATTCAATTCACATAACTTAGACAATTGCATTTCACTTCTCCCATAACTCCACATGCCAAAAATGCCTAAACCTATCTCTGATACCAATAAATATAACATCCCCTAACAATTCAAAAAAAAAATAATAAGCGAATGTTACTTAATATACTCTCAGTAATCTAATCAATTCAACGACAAAGTTCCCTTTCAAATTTTTACTAACAAAAGTTTTCAAATAATAATACAATCTGTATAATACAATACTTATAAATCCAATATTTAAACCAATATCCAATATATCCAATAAACCAAATACTAATTATAAATTAGATAATCATCATAAGTTTGTCAATCCAAAATAATAATATAACACATTATTAGATTTGATAATCATTCACTGAAATCTAAAACTTCATTCTCTAAATATATACATTCCTTTCACGTTTACAAAATCATACAATCTCTCAAATAACAAAAATAAATTGCATACATATATTTAATAACATATAAGTACAATATATAAAAGACCTTTATATGCACTGTAGATAATTTCTGAGATCTTTATCTCCACTTCTTAACTTACTCCAATGACATGATACCTGCATATCAAAAACATTCTAATACGCTAAGCTTATAGCTTAGTGGTGCTTGTATAAATATATTTTGTCACTTAATATGAAAGAATATACTTGCAAAAATACAGCAATAACACTTAGTTTTAATAAATATTTCAATATATTAAATATTCTCCAAAACAAACTAACACAATATTTTAATTACACAAAATAATAATTTTAACTTTAAAAAAATCATCATGCTATACTAGACTTTCGGCATTGCAACTTTTCTCTTTTTGAATCATTTCATTTAAGACTTACTTTCTCATTTGTTAACATTACTCATATTACACTTATTTTATTTTTTAGTAAGTCTTACTTTTCAATTTCACATATAGGATGATTTCATTCAATTTATAATTTTGGCACTTTGATTTAGTACTATACTTTGGAGCACTTTGTATCTTATATCATTATATACACTTTCAATCATTATAATACTTAGAAAGTTATTGATCAATTCAATATTTTGAACATAACATTTCTATTCCATGCATTAGAATTATCACTTGAAATATTATTATATGCATTATCAATCACTTTCACATTGTAATACAGTAAGTTGATTTTAAATAATTGACTTATATTATTGTTTTGCATTTCTTCCATTATTCATAATATCATATTCATATATATTTTCAATATAGATAACTTCATTAAATATGTCCATACACACTGAACTCAGATCATAGGTTTGGATAACGGGTCACTGTAGCAATTTTAATGCTAAATCTCAAGAATGTATAATGGCAAATATGCCCACTGATAAGTGCACAATTGATGATATTTTATTCCTATTTCTTAATATGATTATTATCCAGTTGATTTTAATTTATTTGTTCAAGTGTATTTTAGGGTTAATTTCAGGAATTCTCTGTATTTTGAGGCTTATGGTCATTTCGAAGGAATTACGGATGAAAGTAGAAGAAAAGAACAAAATTCATCAATGGACACGCCCATGGACATGGGAGTGTCAATGGACATGCCCTTGATGCTGCATACAGAAGCATTGACACGCCCAGTGACATGGGTGTGTCACCAAGCGTGCCTTTTGCAATGTTTCACAGTAGCTGACATGGGCGTGTCACTGGACATGCCTTATGTTCAAAATCTCAGTGGCAATGACACGCCCAGTGACATGGGTGTGTCAATGGGCGTGTCAGGCGAAATTATCTGCACTATAAAAGCTGCACTGAAGCACGAATTAAGGATCCGAATTTCATATTTTATAACCTAGAGCCGACTTCTAAAGCAAAGAGGAGAGTTTTGGAGCTGAGATTGAGGGTGAAGACATATTCTAAACAAGATCTAAACCAAGATTCAAGGATTCAAGAGAAGATATACGAATTATTCGCAATGGATTGTTTGGATTCCTTTTCTTATTTCCCTTGTTCTGGTTTTCTGATTTTGAACATGAACTAACTTATTCTCTATCTAGATATTGATGAACCCTAGCTTTATTGTATGGATTGAATAATTTTATTAAATTGAATCATTTAATTGAGTTGTTTTATTCTTATGATGCTTAATGATTTATTTCCAATTAATAATAGCATGCTTATTGATTGGTTGCAATTTTCATATTATTGACTTGAGAAAGCTTGATATGAATTGAATATTCATAAGAATTGAGGATTGATTGGGGTACTAGAGATAGACTTACAAGATCCTTTGGTTTATAATTCCTTATTCTTAATGCAAGATCTATTTAATTATGTTTGAGAAGAGATTCTGGCATTCTACTTAGTGATTAGGGATTAATTTGCTTGAGAAAGGTTTTAGTCTAATTTAGAGGAATACCAATTCAGCTCTATCATTTGGTTTAATTGAATTGATTTTCATAAATATAATTGTGGCTAGGGGGATTCAATATCTAGATAGTATCATCATCATTAATCAATTTATTCAACTCTCAATTTCTCTCTATTTTCATTTATTAAGTTAATTATCTTTAATTACAAAACTTCACAAAACTATTGATTCGCTAAACAACGGTTAAAATTTGCACTAGTACTTGGCCTTGTCCTTAGTGGAATGATAACTCACTCACTACTTTATTACTTGAGCAACCCGTGCACTTGCGGTATTGCAATAGCATAGGTTCCAGCTGTCAAGTTTTTGGCGCCGCTGCCGGGGACAACGATTTTCAGTATTAGTAATATAATTAAGACTGTTGATTTAGTTTTTATTTTATTTTGTTTTAATATAAGTTCTTTCTTTTTGACTGTTATTCTAGGTACTTCTTCCTGTTTATGACCCGAGCTAGCTCTTCCCAACTTTTTGAATTAGATCAAGAGTTAGAGAGAATATTGAGAAGAAAGCGAAAGGAAGAAGAGGAAATAGTTCTGGCAGAGACGGAACCGAACTTTGAAGATCCCATCCTAAAAGAAGAAATGGCAGAAAATGAGCCAAGGACGATGTAAGAGTTTGCTAGGCCTACTCTTAATGGGGCTGAATCAAGTATACAAAGACCAGTGATTGCTGCCAATAAATTCGAGATAAAAACAAATGTCATTCAAATGGTGCAGTAGATCTGTCAGTTTGATGGATTTCCGGATGAAGATCCTAATGCACACATTGAAACTTTCCTGGAAATATGTGACACATTTAAGATACAGAATGTCTCTGAAGATGCAATCAGGTTGAGGTTGTTTCCATTCACACTCAGAGACCGACCAAAGAAGTGGCTGCAGTCTTTTGCTCCTAACACTTTCACTACATGGGACCAACTAGCAGAAAAATTTTTAGAGAAGTATTTTTCACCGTCCAAGACTGCTAAGTTGAGGAATGATATTTCTTCTTTTCTCCAGCTAGATGGTGAAACCTTATATGATGCTTGGGAAAGATTTAAGGATTTATTGAGAAGATGTCCTTACCATAGGCTTCCGCTGAGGCTGCAGATCCAAGCTTTCTATAATGGATTGAGTTACTCAAGTAAGCAGTCCATCAATGCAGCTGGAGGAGGTACCATAAACAATAAAACACCTGAAGAAGCAAAGGATTTGATTAAAGACATAGCTCTTACAAATTATCAGTGGCAAACCCCAAGGGAACAAGGAAGATTAAGGGTTGCTGGTTCACATCAATTGGATCCCGTAGTTTCTCTTTCAGCACAGTTGGAAGCAATGAACAAAAAGATCGATTCTTTAGCTTCTTCTTCTTCTTCTTCTTCAGGGAAAGTGATGCAGGTGATGTCCTGTGAATGGTGTGGGGGTGGACATCAAAGTCAAGATTGCCTAAGTGGCAACATGTTTGTTAGGTAAGAGCAAGTAGATTATGTTGGAAACATGCCAAGGCAACAGCAGAATAATCCCTACAGCAACACGTATAATCCGGGGGTGGAGAAATCATCCTAATTTCTCATGGAATAATCAGAATAATCCATGACCTCCCCCTGGATTCCAACAGCCCCAACATCAACAAGCTGCCCCTCCAAGAAAGAGTAATTTGAAGGACATGATGGAAAAATTTATAACAGCTTCTGAAACCAGGTTCCAATCAACTGAAATCTCCTTAAGAAATTAGCAAGCCTCTATTCATAATTTGGAGAATCAGGTGGGGCAAATTGCCAAGTTGCTCAGTGAGAGACCACAAGGAAGTTTGCCTAGCAACACTGAGGCAAATCCTAAAGAGCAGCTTAAGGCAATTACACTAAGGAGTGGAAAAGAGATCAAGGGTAATGTGGATGAGAAAAAAAGAGAAGTGGCAGAGAAAAGGGCTGAAGTACAAGAAAATGATAAAGAAGACAATCCTCCTGTCACTTCGGAAAAGCATGTTACACAAGAAAGTGAGAAAGAGAAGCAACCACAAGACAGCAGCTCCATAATGAAGGAATACCGACCTAGAGTACCATATCCAGCGAGGTTGAACAAGGACAAGATTGATGCTCAGTTCGGTAAGTTTCTTGAACTTTTCAAACAATTGCACATTAACATTCCATTTGCTGAGGCTTTGTCACAGATGCCTAAATATGCTAAATTTTTGAAAGATGTGCTTTCTAATAAAAGGAAACTCGAGGAAGTGTCTTTAGTGCATTTGTCTGAAAAGAGTTTGGCAATTTTGCAAAGGAGGTTACCTAAGAAGTTAAAAGATCCAGGTAGTTTCACCATTCCATATTTGATAGGTAATCTTGAGGTTAAAAGTGCATTAGCTGATTTGGGGGCTAGCATAAGTGTTATGCCCTATAAAATGTTTAAAGAGTTAGGCATTGGTAGCCCTAAACCAACATTAATGACCATCCAACTTACTGATAAGTCAGTAGTCCACCCTCGTGGCATTATAGAAGATGTGTTGGTAAAAGTTGGGAATTTCATTTTCCCTAATGATTTTGTTGTCATTGATATTGATGAGGATGCGGATGTTTCACTTATTCTTGGTAGGCCATTTTTAAATACAGCTCGTGCCCTTATCGATGTTCATGATGGCATCCTAACTTTGAGAGTGGATGTTATTGAGCATGAGACCGTAAATTGTGTTACTAACATTATTTTCAAGGATCCCCTTAAGTTGTGTTTATTGTAGGAAAATATTGAGGATCAATAAGCAATAGAGCAGCTTGCTTTTCTTGAAACAAGCAAATCGTTCAAATGCAGGGCATATGAGACTATTGAGATGCCAAAGGAAGAGAAGCCAAAACCATCGGTGATTGATCCACCCAACTTGGAATTAAAACCCCTTCCAGATCACCTTGAGTATGGATTTCTGGCGGAGAAGAAGAACTTACCAATAATTTTGAGCTCCCACCTATCTTCTGAGCAAAAAAGAAAAGCTTATCCAGTTGTTGCAGAAACATAAGAAAGTGATAGCTTGGAAGATAGTAGACATCAAGGGTATCAGTCCATCCTATTACACTCACAAGATACTGATGGACGAATTCAAGCCGGTAGTGCAACCACAACGGAGACTAAACCCGAAGATGAAAGATATAGTGAAAGTTGAAGTGATAAAACTACTTGATGCAGGGATTATCTATCCGATCTCGGATAGTTCTTAGGTGAGCCCAGTCCAGGTAGTACCAAAGAAAGGAGGGATGATGGTGGTCCCTAATGAAAATGATGAGCTGATTCCAACAAGAACAGTTACCGGTTGGAGGGTTTGCATCGACTACAGGAAATTGAATGATGCAACTAGGAAGGACCATTTTCCTTTACCCTTCATTGATAAAATGTTGGAGAGATTATCCGGGCATGAGTATTACTGTTTTTTGGATGGTCTTTCAGGCTATTTCCAAATTCCTATCGCTCTGAAAGACCAAGAAAAACTACATTCGCCTGCCCATATGGGACATTTGCATATCGAAGAATGTCATTCGGGTTGTGCAATGCACCTGCGACTTTTCAGAGGTGCATGGTGGTAATCTTTGATGAACTTATTGAAGATATTATGGAGGTGTTTATGGATGATTTTTCAGTCTATGGCAGCTCATTTGACAGATGTTTGGAACATCTTGAAAGAGTCTTGATGAGATGTGAGGAAACCAACTTACTGCTTAATTGGGAAAAGTGTCATTTCATGGTTCAAGAAGGAATTGTGTTGGGACACAAAATTTCAAGCAAGGGCATTGAGGTAGATCGGGCTAAGGTAGACACCATTGAGAAGTTACCACCACCCACATCTGTGAAGGCCATCAGAAGTTTTCTAGGACATGTGGGCTTTTATTAGAGGTTTATACGAGACTTTTCTAAGATAGCCCAGCCATTGACAAGACTCCTTAAGAAAGATGTGGATTTTGTTTTTGATGAGGAATGTTTGAGAGCATTCACAACTCTTAAGGAGAAATTGACCCATGCTCCAATCATGGTAGCTCCCAATTGGAATCTACCATTTAAACTAATGTGCAATGCAAGTGACTTTGCAGTGGGAGCAGTCTTGGGTCAACGCAAGGAGAAATACTTCCAGCCTATCTACTATGCAAGCAAGACTTTGAACACAGCTCAAGCTAATTACACAACTATGGAGAAAGAGCTACTAGCTATGGGTTTTGCTTTTGAAAAGTTTAGATCATATCTAATCTTGTCAAAAGTGATTGTTTATACGGACCATTCAGCTTTGAGGTACTTATTTGAGAAGATTAATGCTAAGCCTAGGCTAATCCGTTGGGTTTTGTTGTTGCAGGAATTTGACTTAATGATTCAAGACAAGAAGGGAGCTGAAAACCTTGCAGCAGATCATCTTTCTCGCTTGGAGAATCCAACCTTGGAGAGGTTTGAAGAAGGGGACATTGATGATCACTTCCCCGATGAGAAGCTATATGCCATGATTTTTGTTTTGAAGCAAATTCGTCTTCACCATACTCTTGGCACCGTACTCATATTTATCCATTCATGGACATGAAAGGGCAATTTTTCTCTCTCTTCTTATTTTTTGTTTTGCACACACATTGGGGACAATGTGCGTCTTAAGTGTGGGGGAGAGGTATACTTTCTTGATTGAATTTTTACTATTTCATTCTTTCTATTTAATTCATTTGTCTCAATTAATTTCTGCAAATTGTTTTTTTTTTATTTAAGTAAGCTAGATTGTTGTAATAAGTGTGAATTGATATGGTTTCCCTTTATATGTTAAACTAATTTGAGATTTCCTAAATGACAATTTCTTGTTGAGGTTAACTTAGTGATCTTGATCAATCGCTGAGGATCGATTGTAATAGCTATAATTGGGTTATGGATTGATGGAAATTGGACACATCTAAAGTTTAACACCTTAGTTACATTTTTTACCATGTTATAATTCCTTAGATTCTTGAGTCGGACTTAGTATGATCCTTAAGTTTCTGACCCTTAAGTTGTTTAAAAATAAAAATATATATATAAATAAATAAAAATAAAAATAAATAAATAATTTTAATTAAAGGAGCTTTGAAAATTGATCCCTGTTCCGCTGATTTTTACTCTTGAATTAAAACAAATGAGTTGGAATCATGAATAGTGCTAGTAGCCATTTGAACGGTGATTCTGGCTGAGTAACCGGGGGTCGACATCACAAATATTTACCTTCGCGTCAAAAGGTTAGTATCAGTTCAAATAAGTTGGGCTCCTTAAAATGTATATATATGTGTGTATATACATTTAAAATAAAAAAAATTGAGGGTTAGATAACTTAAGAGAAAATTTATATTTTTCGTACTTTCTTCATGGCTTTCGTATTTTCTAGAATTTTATGCTCAATCTTTTAACTCTGAATTTTTAGGTTTTAGGTCTGTGATATTTTTGTTTTGAAACTTCTTGATTCAGCTTTTATGATTGTGAATTAGTTTTTGGTAGAGAAAGTAGGGTTTTCTGATTCGAGTATTGTCAAAACTTTTCTTTTCTTTTTGAACATAGAGGGGGTCCGTCATTTCTGCTTATTACAGTGATTTAGTTTACTTGAGGACAAGTAAAAAACTCAAGTGTGGGGGAATTTGATAAGTGCACAATTGATGATATTTATTCCTATTTCTTAATATGATTATTATCCAATTGAGTTTAATTTGTTTGTTCAAGTGTATTTTAGGGTTAATTTTAGGAATTCTCTGTATTTTGAGGCTTATGGTAATTTCGGAGGAATTACAGATGAAAGTAAAAGAAAAGAACAAAATTCTTCAATGGACATGCCCATGGACATAGGCGTGTCAATGAACGTGCCCTTGATGCTGCATACAGAAGCATTGACACGCCCAGTGACATGGGCGTGTCACCAAGCGTCCCTTTTGCAATGTTTCACAGTAGCTGTGACACGCCCAGTGACATGGGCGTGTCACTGGACGTGCCTTATGTTCAAAATCTCAGTGGCAATGACACGCCCAATGACATGGGCATGTCAATGGGCATGTTAGGCAAAATTATATGCACCATAAAAGTTGCGCTAAAGCACTAATTAAGGGTCCGAATTTCATATTTTATAACCTAGAGCCGACTTCTAAAGCAAAGAGGAGAGTTTTGGAGCTGAGATTGAGGGTGAAGACATATTCTAAACAAGATCTAAACTAAGATTCAAGGATTCAAGAGAAGATATACAAATTATTCGCAATGGATTGTTTGGATTCTTTTTCTTATTTTCCTTATTCTGGTTTTCTGATTTTGAACATGAACTAACTTATTCACTATCTAGATATTGATGAACCCTAGATTTTTATATGGATTGAATAATTTTATTAAATTGAATCATTTGATTGAGTTGTTTTATTCTTATGATGCTTAATGATTTATTTCCAATTAATAATAGCATGCTTATTGATTGGTTGCAATTTTCATATTATTGACTTGAGAAAGCTTGATATGAATTGAATATTCATAAGAATTGAGGATTGATTGGGGTACTAGAGATAGACTTACAAGATTCTTTGGTTTATAATTCCTTATTCTTAATGCAAGATCTATTTAATTATGTTTGAGAAGAGATCCCGACATTCTACTTAGTGATTAGGGATTAATTCGCTTGAGAAAGATTTTAGTCTAATTTAGAGAATACCAATTCAACTCTATCATTTGGTTTAATTGAATTGATTTTCATAAATATAATTGTGGCTAGGGGGATTCAATATTTGGATAGTATCATCATCATCAATCAATTTATTCAACTCTCAATTTCTTTCTATTTTCATTTATTAAGTTAATTATCTTTAATTACAAAACTTTACAAAACTATTGATTCGCTAAACAAAGGTTAAAATTTGTACTAGTACTTGGTCTTGTCCTCAGTGGAACGATAACTCACTCACTACTTTATTACTTGAGTGACCCGTGCACTTGCGGTATTGCAATAGCATAGGTTCCAGCTGTCACTCACTGTCACTAATGACACAATGTGTCAATTAATGGCACGATGTGCCCACTATCACTATGGATATCCTCCCTCTGGCTAGCCATTCAATCCCAAGCCAGATCTAAAATTAGTATGTGTTGGGAAATTTTTTAGTTTTAATTAACATTGAATTATGCATATCACTTCAATGGAATAATTCTTTGATCAACACTTGGTATTAAACATATTTTTCATATATTCAAAATTTATTACACTACTTGTTAGGGTTGATTTCAAAAATCTTTTATACTTTGAGGCCTTATAGTCATTTAGGCTAGAATCACATATGAAAGACAAGGAAAAGAGCTATTGTGGACAAATTCTTCAAGTGACACGCGCAACGACATGGGCGTGTCAATGACCATGTCATTTACTCATCTTATAGAAACTTTGACATGCCCAACGACATGGGCATATCACTCCCCGTATCATTACTCCTTCATTATAGTAGCTACAACATGCCTAGAGATATGACATTGTCATTGGTCGTGTCATCAATCCTGTATTACAGTAGCTACTACATGCCCAGAGACATGGACGTATCATCAACATTGAAAAAAAGCATCGTCGACACTCCCAGTGCCATGACCGTGTCACTGGCCGTGTCAGGCAAAAATTATATATTTCGCACAATAACCATTTAAACACAATATATTCAAGATTTATTATAAAAATGAATCAAAAACTAATTTTTTTTACATAAAAGAGTCTATATCAAATACTTTACTCAAACATCAAGTAATCAATCTTTAACCATCACTTATAAAAATAACATCAAACCACTCAATTCTTATAATGATTGAATTAAGAATCATACTCGTCACTTATAAGTTCCTTTAACTCATTTTTCACTCATCGATCCATTTAACCAATACTTTTCAGTAATAATTCATTTTAGATGACTCAATCAATCAATTCAAATATTAAAATTCATAGAAATTCAAATATTTGCAAATTAAAAATATGTAAGCACATACCTCTTTCAAAATCCCTCTTCTTCTCTCTTTTTCCTCTTTTTCTTTGATCACTTGTTGATAATCTCATCTTTTTCTAGCTTATTCTTTTGAAAACCTATAACTAGATGTGATTTTCTTATAAATTTTAGCTAAATTTTTGAAAAGAAGAAAAAAGGAGAAGTTTTGGTGGTGTTGGTGATGATAGGCCTGGAAGATGGGAGAAGAGAGAAAAAAATTCTACACACACACATACATGTCCATATATATATAGTTTAATCCGATGAGGCAATCTCATTTTAACTACAGTGCATGCTCACTCTTAACCTTTGATTCTAATTCAATTTTTAGTCCTGTAAAATAGTAAAAATAATTTCGTCAGTAAATTTTGAGATATACTATTCACTATTCTCTACTTATAGCATTTAATCATGTTACTTTTATCACTATACACTATCAATTATCAATATAAGTTAAAAAGTTTCCTATTTAAAATTTTGAACATTACACGTATACCCTAAAATACATAAATATATATACCACATATAAGTAATATACACATATAGAATACAAAGGTACTAAAATAAATACAAATAAAAACCCTCTATTTAATATTAAAAGCAAATTACAAATTTATTAAAGAAAATTCTCTGAAAAAATTTCATCAGAGTTTTATTTGTACTTTTAATAGTTATAGACCCTTAATTTTGGCCAAATATGAATTTAGTATTAATTAAAAGGGGTAAATTAAATCTGGTTAAAGACCCTAATCAAACTCAAAGGCCTTAATTAAAATTAAATCAAATTAAAAAGGCCTGAGTCGACTCTGGTTTGACCCAAACGCTAAAATAACTGGGCCGGCCTAAGTTTCATGTTGAATTGGTGTGTCAATTCGACATGAGCATAGGCTCATGTCAAATTGGCCTCATGGCCGGCCCCTGCTTAAGGAATTTCAGTTTAACTTGGACTCGGAGAGTTCGGTGCTTTCCTTAGTTAACTAGGAATGTTTGCACTTGTTGCCCTAATTTGGGGTCTATAAAAGAGCAACGACGGAACAACCAGGGGGACTTTTACAATTAAGAGCTTCAACAATCAAAGAATGAGAAATTAATAAAAATAAGAGACAGAAAGCAATTTAAAAAAGAGAAAAACAAATAAAGGCAGTAGCAAAGGGAAAGAGGTAGTAGCTTAATCCTGGGGTCATCAAGGCACCAACCAAGACTTAATTGATCCAAGCTATCCAGAAAGCAAACAATTGAGCTTGATTCAATAGATTCAACTTGGTGGAGCCAACAACACAGGTTTGATTTCCCAAATTCAATTTGTTTAAACTTTTACTAGTCGTTTTCATTCTTTAACAAAATTAAGCAATTGTCATTTTAAGTCATTTGTATTTTAAAAACCCTAATCCATCCAGTATGGAATCACTTGAATTTTAACTTGTTTCAAGCCTTAACAACATAATCTAATCTAAGTTATTTTGACCAAAACCCTAATTTCTAATATTGAACCCTAGTTGTAAGATAAAACCCTAATTCGACAACAAAACCTATTTCATAAATTGTTTACCTTTCTGGGTCGCTGCACCAGATCCCCCGCAAGGGGCGCTGCCCCCTTGACCCTCGCCTACTAACCGTTGTGTGTGTTGTGCACTATAATTTGTTAAGGGGTTAATTTAAGATTTACTTATGGATTGCAATTTCTTATTATTTGGAATTTTGAGATTGTAAAAGGCATGTCTCTAACTATGGTAGGTGCTTTAGTTTATTTAAATTATTTCTTTTATTATGTTGCTTATGTTAATTTATTTTTGGAATAATTGTAAGGGACATGTTTCCACCTTTTAATGGGTGTCCCATTTTATTTACTTAATTATAAGGATATTTTGATATTGTCAAGGCATGTTTCCATTTTTGGATGGGTACCCAATTTGTTTGATTTGCTCAATAATATATAAATGTTTATTATTTAAATTGCATGTAATATGAATGATGTTATAATAATTAAGGATTAAATAATATTTAGACTTGAAAATGAGGCCTATTCTAATGAACCAGATACTATGGGGGTGCTAGGTTATTTTTACCTTCTCCATGTGTACCTAACTTTTTAAACCCAATAGGGGGTTATGGATTCCTTAAAAATTGAGTCATCCACCCCTTTCCATCTTTCTGGCCCGTCCAGGTGGCTACTCCATTTTTATGGACTTAGGCTTGTATTCTCTGAGGCCCCGAGCCTAACAATGTCAAAATTGCGAGAACCATTCCACAATGAGTGGGGGCAAAAATCCCCGCTCACAATAGTCCCAAAATCAAACATCACAACCTACAAATAAAAATTTAACACTCCCAGTGTTTTAATTTTTACAAGTCTTCCCAATTCTCAAAAACATATTCAAAATACATTCAAATTAGTAATCTTAATTACATTTATATTTATATATATAAACACCATAATCTCAATTCCTTCCTTAATAAATAAGAGTTAAGTATTATTATACATAAAATAAAATGCATAATAATAACCATAATTATACATGTATGCAGTTGACACTATAGGTTTTGTGGTATCCAAGATCTCAAGATATTATCCACAATTCGGATCCCTCGGATCAACAACTCTCTCACATGCGAGATTCATACAATCACGCTAAGCATATAGGTTAGTGGTACAAGTTTAAAATAACATATATATGTACACATTTAAATATTTTTTCTCATAATGTAATTTGCAATATTAATATAACCATGTTTTATTTATACTTCTTCATTATATATATATATCCAAACCCACAAACACACACATTCACATATACATTGGGCCCAATAATCCCTATACAATTACTAAGACCAGTTATCACATCAATTTCACCACCCAGCCCTATTCAAGTCCATTTTCAATATCAATCTCATGATCTAGCTCTACTCATATCAGGATCTAGCTCTGCTCAAGCCTATCAATGCATGCATAATCAATCTCAACATTACTGGATAAGTAATTGTATAGGTTGCAAACACAGTAACATATTATCTTTCCACATTCTCATCTCTTTATCACATTTCTCACTTTCATCACATTACTCTTTCTTTCCTAGTTTTCACATTTCCTTTCTCATTTCTTATCACATTGTTCATTTTTTCATCTTTTCCAATCATTTTTAGCATATTTCACATTTTACATATTATGCACATAACTATTAAAATAGTCATTCTACAATGGCTCATCTTTCATATCTCATGCATTAATTACTCTCTTAATTATACAATACATATAACAAAATTTTAAATTCACAATGTGTTATGCCAACTACAATAGTATTCAAATAATATTAATTAAAATATGTACTAACCTTATTTGCTTCCAAATTCACACCAAACCCCTTTCCAAGCCAAAATCCTAAACTCCACCACTTCCGCCAATTTGGTCTACATACACATAAACTCAACAACAAGCAACATTGTTTATTTTAAATCCACTCCCATAGTCAATTTATAGCAAACTACCATTAAATATACAATTTCCACCAAAATCCTAATAAAACTCTAATTTCACCATTTACTACTTTATTCAAACTTCATCCTACCTAACTTATTTTCAAAATTTAACTATAAATTCATCATATATGCATCAATATAACATTAAAGCAGCTCATTCTCATAATTATTAAAATCTCTTTCAAAAATTCTAATTTCACATAACATACACATAAACCCTAACCTCATCAAAACCTACTCATATCCAATTTCAAATCATAAAATTATAACATTTACTCTAAAATAACACTAAATCATTTTATTATAATAATTATAGCCACCCACATAAAAACCTTAGTTTTTATATAATCTTCCCATAATCTTAATTTCATCAACTATGTTCATTTTAACCAACTAACTAACAAATCATCATATACTCATCATTTTAACTTCATTGTTATCTATTCTTGCAATTTAAAACAACTTTCTCTCTCTAAACCAATCTTACATAATCATCATACATATTCAAAATAACAAGCCTAAAGAAGATTTACTTACTTGAATTCTTGCTTTCTCTTCAAAATATACTTGAAACCTTTGAATTTGTTGTGTAATTTGAATTATAATAAGAAGCTAGGCACTCTCTCTCTCTCTACACACAAATTTCGGCCATGGAGTTTAAGGAAGGAAGAAGATGACTCATTTTGGTTTCTTTCTTTATTTACCATCGATATATATTTATATATTTATTTTTCCTTTTAATTTTCTCCACACACTTTCCTTCTTTTTTTGACTTTATTTATTTATTTATTTATTTATTATTATTATTATTATTATTACTTCCCATTCATAATTATATATATATATATTTATATTTATATTTCCTTTATACTTTATTTATATGTCATATATATTTTTATGTATATGTAATGTGTATTTTATGTATACATCAAGTATACATTATGGGTATTTCTTGTATATATTAAGTGTATAATATGTATCCAATATTTATAATAAGTATATGTTAGGTATATAACATGTATACAATATATATATCTTGTGTATACATTAGGTATATACTACACATATATCTCTCTCAACACTTTAATTAACCTCTAAATTCTTATTTAATTTGTTCAAAACCATAGATATTATAGCGCATGTGACAGAGTTATAGAGCAGGGGACTCTTGGTGGACCTGAGCAGGTCTAGGGCTGTGGGATTGACAGAGAAGGTAGGTTTTGCCGCGAGACCAAGTCAGTTGTGTTGCATTACATGTGAAAATTTTGCATACTATAGTTAGCATATGCAAACATGTTTGAATCGGATAATGTTTTGTATAATTTTATGCATGTATATAATGTACATTAATTGTATTTGTTAAATACGTGGATATGTAAGGAGAAATGAAGGATTTTATGGAAATTAAATTTGGGAGTGTTATTTTATGTAGGTTGAGTAATTTGTGCTTTTGAAAATTATTAAAATTACAGATAAAACTCTGATGAATTTTTCCTAGAGTTTTTCTTTTATACATAATAATTTTTTTTATTAAATATATATAATTATATAATAAATTTATCCTTATAAAATTATATTATTTTTTTTTTGGTAATGTATATAAAATTTTCTATGGTTAAATATTGTGGCCTTCTTATATTCTATATATATTTTTTATATATACGGATTGTATATATGATATATATGTATGGTACAAGAGTGATACACAATACAAGCAGAATTGAATTCACTTAAAAAGTGAAAATTTTTTTAAGTTAATAGTCCAAACACCTAAAAGTGTGAAATGGATAGAATGCAAATGGATATTAGTGCAAACAAAATTGAGAAAAATGAAGTCACAAGATACAAAGCAAGCTTATCATACAAAGATTTTCACAAAGACCTGGAATTGATTATAATAAGACATACTCTCCTGTGGTGGATACAATAACTTTTAGACTTCTTTTTAGTCTGGCAATGGATGAAGAACTCGATATGCACCTAATGAATGTAGTCACAACCTATCTATATAGCTCATTTGACAATGATATATGTATGAAAATCCCTGAGGAATTTAAAATCCCTGAAGGTTCACTTATATTATATATATGATAACATCAATTCTCGAGAAATTTTTTCAATAAAGTTACAAAGATCTCTATGGGTTAAAACAATTTAGACAAATGTGATCTCATCATCTTAGTGAATATTTAATAAAAGAATATTATAAAAACAATCCAATTTGTCCATGCATTTTTTATAAAGAAATATGGATCTGAGGTTGCTATATTGCTATTTATGTTGACGATTTGAGACGATTTGAATATTACTTGTTGGAAAAATGAGTAGCAAGTTTAATAAACAAATAATCAAACATGAGTTTGCAATAAAATATTAGAGTTATATTTTTTTTCCTCAATTGCAATATTTAAAATGGGCAATAACAAAAATATCAAATCGCATCCACAAGAAGAACAAATTTTTTATATGGAAAACTATTCAATGTGAAGAGAAAAACCATGAGACCTAGTCCTATCAGAAATGTCTACTAATAAATTAATGGGTACAAACATTCACCTCTAGCACCATTACAAGCAATCTTAATCAATAAGAATCTCAATAATAATGTTAATAAACCATCACCCAAAATGTGGTAACCAACAAAAAATACAAGAGAAAATTAGAAAGATCTTACCAAGATGAAAGAAATAAAATGAAAGCCTTTCAATGATTCACACCATTCAAAATGTAGAGCTCGATGAGGAGAATAACATAGTAGAATTTCATCAAAATCGAATAAAAAATTATCATCTGATCTTGCAAATTATTTTTTCCCAAACCCAACTCAATCTCTTTTTTTCTCTCTTCCTTTCTTTTAAGGTTTTTCTTCTTTTTTATACTAAAAGGCTTTTCTTTCTTTTAATTAATTTCTTATGGGTCCACCACTTGAATGGGATTCCATATTATAAATCTTTCCCTCACACTCAAGTAAGTAGGACTTTCATACCAATAACCTCCATACAAGCAGCAAGCTTCTCCATGGGTAGAGCTTTAGCCATTATAACAGAACCATTATCATTTATATGAATCTTTTTAAGTTGAAACAACTTCCTTGCCAATGTATCTTGAATCAAATGGTACTCACAACAATATGTTTTGACCATGAGTGAAAAGTGGAGATCTTACTAAGATGAGTGGCACTCTAATAATCACAATATAACATATACTTCTCTTGCTTAAGGCTCACTCTTGTAGAAACTTCTTCAACCACAATAGCTCTTTGATTACTTTAGTGATTATAATATATTCAGCCTCAATGGTAGACAAGGCAATGCTTTTATATAATTTTGATTACTAAGACACTGCTCCCCTTGCAAAAGTAATCAAGTACCTAGAAGTAGATTTTCTAGAGTTAAAGAAGCTAGCCATATCTACATTTGTGTATCCATCCAACACAGGTTCCCCATCACCAAAGCATTAACAAATTCTGTAGGTGCCTCTAAGATATCTAAGTATCTATTTAACAGCTAGCCAATGTTCCTTACCAAGATTAGAAAGAAATCTAAGGCAATTTCTTCATTTTTTTTTATGTCATTCTCACTTGAAGGACATTGTATGGAGCTCAACTTGAAGTTACTTGCAAGTGAAGAGCAAATTGATTTTGCCTTCCTCATGTTAAACCTATCAAAAATTTTCTCAATGTATTTCTCTTGAGAAAGCTACAATTTTCTTCTCCTTCTATCCCGAGTGATCTTCATCTCAATAATTTTCTTGGCTAATCCCAAATCTTTCTTTGCAAAGGAGTGGTTAAGCTCTTTCTTCAAAGAACTTATCTTGTTAGCATCATGACTAACAATTAACATATCATCCATATAGAACAATAGGATGATAATGTCACCATCATTAAAATTCTTAACAAACACACATTGATCAGCAATTGTCTTTCCATACCCATGATCTATCGTAAAGGACTCAAATTTCTTATACCACTACCTTGGTGCTTGCTTAAGTCCATACAATCTTTTCTTCAATCTACATACAAGATTCTATTTGCCTTTAACATTGAACCCATCTAGTTGCTCCATATAAATTTCCTCCTATGAAGAAAACTTATCTTCACATCTAGTTGATCTATTTCCAAATTAAAGTTAGTAGTTAAACCAAAGATAACACTAGTGGAGGACATCTTGACCACAAGTGAAAATTTTCTTCAAAGTCAATTCCTTTCATCTGCGAAAATCCCTTCATAATCAACCTAGCCTTATACCTTGGTTGTGGATTATTATTCTCTGTCTTTACTCTGAAAACCTATTTGTTCTTTAAAGCTTTCTTTCCTTTAGCAGCTTTACAAACCCATAAATGGGGTTCCCATGTTGGGACTTCATTTCATCTTGCATAGCCATCAACCATTAATTTTTTTAATCACTTACTATAGCCTCTTCATTGCTCTCAAGTTCTCCCCTGGTAATGAGCATTACATACTCATAATCAAAGTATCTCTGGAAGGCCACTCTATTTTATCGTGAATCTTCTTAATTGAACTTCAGCTGGCGGTACAAGAGGAAACTAATCATCAAGCACATCTACAGTCTCATCAATATCACCAACATTAGGAATCGGCTCACCATCATTATTATTATCTTATTCATCTACATCACTTTGCTCAAAACTAGAGAACTCTAATAAGAAGTCTAGCACCTTTTTTGACAGGTTTAGATTTCTCAAGATCTTCAATGGTTTGATCTTTAAAGAAAACTACATCCTTGCTTCTAATGACTTTCTTATTAATAGGATTCCATCATCTATAACCAAACTCTTCGAATGCATAACCCAAGAAGATGCATTCTTTAGCCTTGGAGCCAAGCTTGGATCTCTCATCTTTTGGAATGTAACAAATGCTTTGCATCCAAAAACCCATAAATCATCATATGAAGCATCTTTCATCCTCCATACTCTTTCTGGAATAACTTCATCAAAAGGAACTAAAGGACAAAGGTTAATCAAGTCAATAATAGTTGTCATTGCTTCACCTCAAGAGGACTTAGGAAATTTGGTATGAGAGAGAATACATTGAATCCTCTTCATAATGATTCTATTCATTTTCTTAGTAACTCCATTCTGTTGAGCTGTTTTTGGAATTGTATTCTCCAAGTGAATGCCATGATTCTTGCAATTTATATCAAATGGAAACCTTTATTCTCTACCATTATCTACTTGAACACATTTCAACTGCCTTCCCTTTTCTCTTTCAACATTGGCATGAAATTTCTTGAACACATCCAACACTTTATCTTTAGATTTCAAAGCAAAAGCTCACCCTTTTCTAGAGTGATCATTAATAAAGGTCACAAAATATAAGGCACCACAAAGAGTTCTATTACTCATAAAACAAACATCAATGTGAACTAAATCAAGAACATTTGATCTTTTAAAAGAGTAGGATCTCTGAAATGTAACGTTATGTTGCATTCTAACCAAATAATTAGTACAAAGTTCTAAATTGATACTTGTCAAGGTAGAAATTTATTCCTAGTGGGAACTCTGAGTCCTTTCGTATTTAGGTGACCGGGCCTTTTATGCCATAATTTTGATGAAGTATATGATATTACATTTACCTCTCCTTTGCATATTTTAGCTTTCATGAAGTAAAGAATGTCTTGTTTTTTTCCTTTAGCCAATATAAGATTGCCTTTTATAATTTTTGAAGTTTTTGGACAAAAGAACTTGAAGCAATCCTCATTAACAAGAGTGCTAGTGGAAATTAGATTAAGCTGCATCTCAAAAACATCTCTCATATTATTAAGCCACAACTTGCACTCGATATTAATATCTAAGCACACTTTACCCATGCCAACAACCTTGGTTTATGCTTCATTCCGTATTCTAATATAACCTAAATCACCACTGGAATAGGATGTGAAAAGTCACATTTAGTAGCAACGTGATATGCAACTCCAAAAATCAACAAGCCAAGAGATTTCATAGCCATCAATGTGTAAATAATTATGCCTGGTGGAAATGAAAATATTACCATCAATTGTAATTGAAGTTGTATCTCTATCTTCTTTCTTTTCTTCCTTCTTTTCTCTTTTGCCTGCTCCTTTTTCAACTGCTTGCAAAATATTTTCATATGTCCTGGCTTACCACAATGATACAAAGTAATACATTTTTCTTGACTTGAATCTATCCCTTAACTTATCACAATTGTCTGACTACTTATCTATATTTTGAGATTGTTTCATTCTGTTCCTACCATATTTTTCAGTAACTAGTGCTTCTAAGTGGATAATAGAGTCTTGATTCTTTTTCCTGGTTTATTTATTTGACAAGGTTTCACAATCTGCATCCATAGAAAATTTGCCCTCAGGAGTTGAATTACTCAAGGAAATCACCAAAGTCTCCCAATTGTCAGGGAAAGTACTAAGACGCAAAACAAAAAAAAAAACTTGCATTTCATCATACAACACAATTTGTAGATTATTTAGACAATCTACAATATCTTTAAAATCACTCAAATGCTTAGCCATATTATTCCCATATTTAAACCTCATATGAATAAGTTTTCTAACAAGAAAGTTCTTGTTTTGTAGGGATTTTCTTTCATACAAGTTGGTAAGTTTCTTCCATAAAGTCTTAGCATTTTTCTCTTAAGCTATATGATGATAGACACTATTATCTATCCATTGCCTAATTGTACCTACAATCTTCCTATTCATTCTTTCTCATTCCTTATTAGATTTATTTTCCAATTTGCCCATTTCACCTTCAATAGAATCATAAAGATCCTTGCAAATCAAAAGATCTTTCATCCTAGGCTTCCAAATAAAATAATTTTACAAAGTCAATTTAAATATCTTACATTTCAAATTCACAAAAAATAGTCAACTGGACTTTGATACCAGTTGTTGGGAAAAACGACAAGTTCAATAAAAAAAATGATCAATCACAAGTTTGCGATAACAATACCAAAGTTATATTCTTTTTTTCTCATGTACAATATTTAAAATGGGCAATAAAAAAATCAAATCACATCCACGAGGACATCAAAATTTTTATGTGGAAGACTCTTCAATACAAAGAGAAAAATTATGAGACCTAGTCCAGTAAAAATCTTCTGGTAATAAATTAATGGGAACAAAAGTTCATCTCTAACACTACTACAAACAATCTCAATAAATAACTATCTCAATAATAATTCAATGAACCATCACCCAAAAGGTAGTAACCAATAAAAATATAAGAGAAAATTAGAAATATCTCACCAAGATGGGTATATAGAAATGATATAAAATGAAGGCCTTTCAATGATCCACGCTATTCAAAATGTAGAGATCAATGAGGAGAACAATATATCGGAATTTCATCAAAACTAGATAAAAAAATGATTATCTGATCTTAGTAGATTGTTTTCCTCAAACCCAACTAAATCTCTCTTTTTCTCTCTTCTTTTCTTTTTAGGTTTTTCTTCTTTTTTTCTACCAAAAGTCTTTTTCAATAAGCCTTTCAAAATAAAGGTTGATGCCTTTTGGTTCCTTTTTTTATAATTAACTGCTTATAGGTCCTACCAATTAAGTGGGATGCCACATTAAATTACTAGAACTCCTAAAGAAATTCCAAAAGCAGTAGAAAACTAAAAAAAAAATGAGATGAAAGATCTTGGAAAGACAAAGTTATGTCTTGATTTACAAATTGAGCATTTAGCATAAGGAATTTTTACTCATCAGTCAAATTATATATAAATAGTCCTTAAATAATTTTATATGGACAAAAGCACATCTGGTGGATAGTCCAATGATTCTTTGATCACTTAATGTGAATAAAGATTCATTTCAACCTCAAGAAGATATTGAAAAAAGTTTGGTCCTAAAGTACTATATCTTAGTGCAATAAGTGCACACTGTATCTTGCTAATAATATAATGCTCGATACAACCTTTTTTGTCAACTTGTTGGCAATATATAATTCTTCACCTACCTAAAGACATTGGAATGATATTAAGCATATATTGTGATATCTTCAAGGAACTATTTATTTAGATTTATTTTATACAAATGAGTCTTGACCTCAATTGGTTAGTTATGTATACGTATGATATTTATCTGATCTGCACAAAATTAGATTTTAGATGGGTTATTTATTTACATATGATAATAAATAACTCTGTCTTGGTTTTCTATAAAGCAAATAATAGTTGCTACTTACTCAATCACGTGGAGATAATAGTAATCCATGAAACAAGTCGAGAATGTGTTTGCCTAAGATCAATAACATCCCAACATATTCATGAAAACATGTGTGGTCAATCTTCGAATAAAGAAATTCTAGCAACAATATTTGAAGATAATACAACTTGTATTGCCCAAGGATATATTAAAGAAGACATAACAAAACACATTTTACCAAAATTGTTCTTTACATGTGATCTTCAAAAGAAAAGGGAGATTAGTATTCAACATATTTGTACAAGTGATAATCTAGTATATTTGTTCAATAAGACATTACTAATAAGGTTTTAATGAGGTATATTTTTTGCAACGCTAGACATCAATGAGGAGAGTTATGAATAAACTAGAAAATGGATTCCTATAACTCATGACTTCTAGAAATTTTATAGCTCATCCCTTTTATTATATTTGGTTACTTGTTCTTAAGTTTATTGTAATTTATTTCTTAAGTTAATTATATGTTAATTATGTTGTCACCTATGTTAATATTTCCTTAACAGGGATATAGTATCATTTTTAGACAAGAAGAAGCAATAAAAATTCTCCTTTTCAATGTTCTTCATTTTTGTCTTCTTTTACAACATATTTTCGTTTTTTTTTTTTTGAATCAGTTGTTCAAAAGTGACTGGCGGATGTAATGTGGCCTCATAACTTTTGTTAAAATTTACGCTTTTTTTTTGTTTTTATATATTCACTCTAATATTTTATTTTTTCACAGTTGCCCTTTCTAGACGACTGAAAATAACAAAGTAAAAATTCTTGTACTCATTCACGAAAAGAAGATAAAAGCTTAAGTCAATTCAACCATTTTATTTCTTTTTAATCTTAAGTCATTACTTGCTAATATATTTTATTATGTTTGATAATAATAAATATTATTATCTTATTGCTTCTTTTTTTAACTTTCTTGGAAAGTTCATTTTCATATATTTAATCATACCATAACGTATCTTATAATTTTCTACACTGACATGCGTATGTGCATATGTGTGAAATAAGAAATAAAGGAAAATAAAAAGTAAAAGAATTGAGTGAATTTTTGAATATAGCATCATTTATTAAGTAAAATTATTCATCTTAATTTTCGATAAGAAACTATGGTCAAATATATATATTAAATTAAAAAATTATTTATTTAAAAACTTAAATAAACTTTAGACTCCAACAATGTAATTACTTTTGATAAAAACAGTAAAATTAGGCAAATTCTATAGGTTTTGAGTAAATTAAATAAAGATAGATCAATTATGGATTTTTTTGTCTATTGGTGAAAAATAATTACAATAGGTTCTAATTTAAAGACTAATTCATATATTAAGATATTTCACTTTATTTATAAATTATATTAGTTACGGTAAAATATAACTAATTTTAGAAAATAAAAATATAGAATATTCAGATTAATCTAGATTCATGTCGGGTAGACTCCTTAAAGAGGTAAAATACTCCATTTCAAGTTTTAAAAATACTTCAAACCCAAAACTTGAACTTGAAACGTTTGGTTAAGGAGAAAAGACTTCTACCATGGCATTTCACTCCTTGAGAATACATATCAATTAATTTCAATATGTTAGTTATAACAATCACAACTATAAATGAGTCAAGTTGGCAATAAACATGTATTAATACGGCCTCTAGTGATCAATGAATAATAATAATAATAACGATACTCTTTATTTCTTCTTCCTCTTCTCTTCCCCTTTTCTCTGCTTTGTCTTGTTATTCTCTTTTTCTTTTACTCTTCCTTTCTCCTTCATTCTCATTTTGTATGCAATAACACAATGGTTCCCAATCCTAACATATTGCTGACGTGGAAAGACCAGTTGGCCCCCACATCATCAAAGGGGACACATGCATTAAGTGTCTCGCTTATTCTCTTTCATATATTGTAGAGTAAATTGCATCAAACGTCCTCACGATTCTAACACTTTACAAATTATCGTTCCTAAATTTTATTTTACGATATCAAATAAATTTTTTCAATTATTGAAAACAAAGTCTATTTTTTTCTTTTTAAAAATAAAATAAATATTATCAGTTTGATTTTTTTTCTACTTATTTATATCTATAAATTTTTTTTAAAATAAAATAAATTTCCTTTTTCTTAACAAAATCATTTTTTTGTACTTTTAAAATAAGATATAATCAATTTAATTGTTTTTTTGCCATCTTTTTTCTAATTATAATAATTTTTTTAAATAATTTTTTTCTTTTTTAACTAAATTAAATCAAATTTTCATATTTTTAAATAAAATATAATCAATTTGATATTTTTTTCCCCTTATTCTTTTTTAATTATAATAATATCTCTGATTTATTTAAATAAATTTTTTCTTTACAAAATTAGATTAATTTTTTGAATTTTTAAAATAAACTAAAATCAATTTGATTTTTTTGCCATTTTTTATAATTATATTATCTCTATATTTTTTAAATAAAATAGATTTAAATATTTTTTTGTTAACAGTAAGAATAGAACAATGAAGTGAAATTGATCTAATTTCACTAATTCTACTTCATATTTTCCATTTCTTCACAGGAAGATTAGTTCTGCTTCATTATTTAATTTCTCTTGTTATTAAGGAAAAAAGAAAATTTAACTTTATTTTATTTAAAAATTTAGAAAAAAAAAGATGATAAAAAATCATATTGATTATATTTTATTTTAAAAATATAAAAAATTGATTTAATTATGTTAAGGAAATAATTTATTTAAAAAATTTAGAGATATTATAATAAGAAAAAAAAAGATGGTGAAAAAATATCAAATTGATTATATTTTATTTTAAAATATAAAAAACTAATTTAATTTTTTAAGAAAAAAGGGAGAATTTATTTTTAAAAAAATCAGAAATATGATATTTAAAAAAAGATGGAGAAAAAATTAAATTATTATATTTTATCTTAAAAATCTAAAAAGAAATAATTTAATTGTTAAGGGAAAAAACTAAATTTATTTTTTTTAAAAAAATCATAGATATTTATAGCTAGAAAAAAAATATCAAATTGACAATATTTTATTTTAATTTTAAAAAGCCAAAGTTTACTTTACTTTTTAAAAAATTATTTAGTATTACAAATTAAATGTTAAGGACAATATCACGATTATGAGTGGATAAAATTCGGTTAACTGCTTCAATTTTTTATTAACTAATTAAAAATTTAATTCGGTTAACTAAATTTAAAATAATTCGATTGGTTCAATCAAAAAATTTATATAAATTTGATTTTTAATTTAGTTAATGATTAATCGATTCGATTCGATCGATTAACTATTAACTGAATTTTTTTTTAAATTTAGTTATTATTTTTTATTTAATTCTTTAATTAAATTAATTTTTTTACTATAAATATAAACTTGCAAAATAAGTTAGTTTTTAATTTTTTAATAAGTTTTATTTAGTTATTTAATTATATTAATTTTTTATTATAAAATTTTAAAAAAATCGATCAGTTCGATTAATTAATCAAACTGATCGATTTAATTCGATTAATTAACCAAATCGACTAAAATAAAAATTTAGCCCATTCAATTAAAAATTTTAAAAAAATTAATTTGATTAATCGGTTAATTCGAATAGCTAATTAATCGAATCGACCGATGTCTACCCGATAAACGCTAAAATTTGAAGACTTGATTTAACACGCAACGCTAATGTAACCCCATGTGTTTCTCTTGATGACGTGAGGTTTATTGCAACATAATAAAATTCATATGGAGTTGTGTTGAAGATTAAAAGTTACCACAAATTAAAAGTTTGAAGCATGACCATAAATTAACCCATTTTACTGAAGTAAATTGAAGCTTTGATCCTATGAGCAATACAAATGAAAAAATTCAAGGCTTAAGGTAAACTGGGAAAAATTTCCCGGACCTGGAAATCACTTTTGTCCAAGTAAAATCCTTAAAAGATGGATCTCCAGAATGGCCATTACCAGCTCACATACAAATGCAGTCCATAAAATATGTTAATAGGAATGGGACCAAAATCCAACAAAGGATTAAAAGGTTAAAAATGGCATTAAATCCTAGCAATTTTTCATTTTCAAGAACAAAAACAAAAATGAATGTAAAATACCTTGTTATCATCAAGTACAAAAACTTATTTTGATTCCATATTCTCTTCTCCAGGACTTTCCAATGAGAAAACTCTTGAATTTCCAAAAGGGTATTTTGTGAAGTCCAAAATCTGTCATTTTCCTAAAAATAACAAGTTAAAAAAACTTCAGAAAATCCTACCTTAATTTTACTATAAAAATTTTGAAATAATTGGTTGGACTTATGGAGGATGTGAGCAACCAAAACCAGCCAGAAACTACAACACAGGCAAAGTATCTTTTTTATTTAATAGCTTATGTGAGCTGAAAATCTCCATCTCTGTGGAAAACTATAACCCGGCTTTTTTCTCCAGCTTTTGGATCTGGTTCAGGAATATCCAGGTCATCTGCATAAGGAAATATCCAACAATCAGAACTTCCAGACTTACAATTTACTCAAGCCATCAGGCTTAGGTCTAAGCACATGATGCACACATGCATGTTGAGACAATATATTCACGCTAGCGGGGCAGTTTATATATGAATCACATGCATAAACATTGCATTGTCCGATGTAGCCAAGCGTAATTAAACATAATCAAATAGATATGCAATAGAACAATGACCTAAACATTACTTTCACTACATTCAATCAAATCCTAACAAACATTGAGCACACAAACACACTTGTCGTTGTTACATAGGAAGAAAAATATGATCACTAAAAAGCACTTGAAAATTCTTGAAAATTGCAATTGGATTAAAACCTTGCATAATAAAAGACTATTTTACCATAATTTCAAAAATTAGTTACAATTACACCCCTTTAGTCAATATTACAAAAGTTTCCATTAATCTCGTCATAGGCTCCATTAATCTCTGGTCAATCATAGAAAATAAGTACAAAAAGCATTTTTCATTTCAATTTTGACCAAATAGGGTACAATTGCAATTCATTTCCAAAATTAGAGAAAAGTAGTCAACTTCTCAGGTTTGCGTATCTTTGCATTTTTTTGAAGGGGGTTTTTTTTTGTCATAGACCTAGAAACATTGACAATTTATAATCAGCAATGTTTTCAAAACAATAATAAGCAAATAAAAAATTAATAAAAATTAAGCTTATAAGTTTAAACAAAAAATAAAGACAAAGTAAAAAAGTAGATCTAATGGTGATGCTCTTATTTTAATTTAACAGTCAACTCATATATTTGTCTCGTTTAAAGTAAGCCATAAAAAAAAAAAAGGTTTTAGGCTAAATATTTAGAATCATAATGACAAAAACAGGCCAGAGCAAACCAAATTATTAATTAAGATAAGAATTTGAGTGTGGATGCAAATCTAAATCTTTGAGTGTGAAGGCAGATCAAAAATCATCATGTAGGTAGAATTAGCCATATAATTTAAAAAAGATATCCCGACTGCCCCCATGTCCCCGTGCTAGACCAGTCCTTGCATGCATCTCCAGTTCCATGTATCATGTGCAAATACACACACACACACACCCATATGCACAAAAGGAGGAGATAATGAGAAATAAGTACCATGACATGGGGAGCGATTCTAACACAATAGACAGGGAATCCTGTATAGAATTTCAATGGTCCTCCTGACTTGAGAGTCTTCATGGCACAGTCTAAAGAACCAGTGTAGGGATACTTGCCCTCAGCATTTGGTTGCATTTTCTGAATTTGAGTTTTAACAAAATCAAAGGGAAGACTGCAAGCTGAAGCAAAGAACCCTGATACAGTACTTGCACCTGAGGAGGTACAAAAGAAGTTAGTATCATCAAACATACCTCCACCAAGCATTAAAAGAAAAATTACCATCAAAAAATAATTTGGTCAATCTTAAATCAGGGTATCCAGATTAAAGCTTAGAAGAAGAAAAAATGTACTATTAAGTTTATTCACATTTGATGAAGCAAATATAAGCTTCAATCTTTTAGGATTTTGGTCCAGAAAATTTAATGAGATAATCATAACAAAGATCCCTAGATTCAATCATGGCAGTAACAACCTCTAACAACCAAAAAAAACAAAAAGTGGAATTCCAGGAAATATTCAAAGAATATCCTGAATAGTAGGACAACAAACTTAATGGAAGAAAAAAAATTGACATTCTTTTACAAGACATTTCTGTGGAAACATCCACCAAAATACTTTTTGGACTATCAGAAATAAATCCACGTGTAAATAATTGCAATGAAACTTACCTATCACAGTAGCAGCTTCACCCAAACCAACAGAATCCCTAAAAAACTCGACACTTTGATCATAAGAAGCAAGCATGCCCATGTTCAATGCCATCGCTCTCACAACAGTAGGCCCTGCACCTTTCCAGAGTGCTAACACTCCTTCATCTGCCACTATACGATAAAGAGCGTGGAAGGCATTTGTGTAATTTCGGCGCTGAGCAGCAGGCAAAGTAGCATCAGCTTGCATACGGATAAGTGCTAAATCTGCTGGATTCCCAACACATGCTCCAATAGCACCAGCAGTTAGCCCACATAAAGCCTTTTGATATAGAGGTAGAGGCTTCCCATCATTGGCTTCGACTGCTTTGTTGGTTAAGATCCTAAGAAAGAAAATAGTCCAACGAGATAAAAAAAACTGTTAGACTTGGAGAAATCTTATTACAATTTCATAAGGTAAACAATTCTTTTTTTAAACAAAAGTCAGTAACATTAAAAGATGTTAGTAAAGGTTATATTCAGAAGAATAACAATGTCCATAACACAAACCAATTTATACAACAACAACAACAACAACAAAGCCTTAATCCCAAGTCAATTGGGGTCGGCTATATGGATTCTTCTTTTCCACTCAATACGAATTAAGGTTATCTCTTCTGATAGATATAATATCATAAGATCATTTTGGACCACCTTTGACTAAGTCAGTTTAGGCCTACCTCTGCCTCTCTTAACTATATCTACTCTAACTTGTTCGGTTTTTCTAACCGGCGCATCGCTAAGTCTTCATTTCACATGGCCAAATCATCTCAATCTATGCTCTCTTATCTTATCATCAATAGGTGCTACCCTCACTTTTTCTCTAATGCACTCATTGCGGATTCTATTCATCCTAGTTTGACCACACATTCATCTTATCATTCTCATTTCCGCAATATGCATTTTACTCATATGTTGTCCTTTAACTGCCCAACACTCACTACCATATATCATCGCAGGCCGTATTACAGTGCGGTAAAATTTTCCTTTTAATTTAATTAGCATTTTTCGATCACATAGAACTCCTATAGCACCCTTCCACTTCATCCAGCCAGCTTTAATTCTATGATTTACATATTCTTCACAATCTCCGTCTTCTTGAAGAATAGAGCCAAAGTATCTAAAATAAGTACTATGAGGTACTGCTATTTCGTCTAAAATAATTGCCTCTTTCTCTATTTTCTCTATTAAATCTACAATGCATATACTCAGTTTTAGTCCTACTTAGCTTAAAACCCTTAGATTCCAAAGTATTTCTCCATAACTCCAACTTTTGACTTACCCATGATTGAGTCTCATCTATTAATACAATATCATCTGCAAACATCATACACCAAGAGATGTCATTCTGTATATGCCTTGTTAGCTCATCCATGACCAAGGCGAAAAGATAAGAGCTCAAAGCTGAACCTTGATGTAATCCAATAGAAACAGAAAAATCCTTAATATCCCCTCCCACAGTACGGACACTGGTGATAGCTCCCTCAAACATATCCTTCAAGACTTGGATATATCATATAGATATTCCCCTACGCTCTAGGACCCACCATACAACTTCTCTAGGGACTCTATCATACGCCTTTTCCAAGTCAATAAAAACCATATGTAAATTCTTCTTCATCTCTCTATACTTTTCCATCAAATCTCTTATAAGAAAAATAGCTTCCGTAGTTGTTCGACCAGGCATAAAGCTAAACTGATTTGAGTAGATACAAGTATCTAACCGCAAACAGTGTTCCACAACTCTTTCCCACAATTTCATAGTGTGGCTCATAAGCTTTATACCTCTATAATTTGAGCAATTCTGAATATCTCTTTTATTCTTAAAAATAGGTATCAAATTACTTTGTATCCATTCATTAGGCATTTTCTTCGTACTTAAGATCTTATTGAACAAAGATGTCAACCATGTAACTCTTGTATCTCCCAAACATTTTCAAACCTCAATAGGTATCTCATCTGGTCCACAAGCTTTACCATCTTTCATCATCTTCAAAGCTTCTTTAACTTCCGAAAACTTAATCCGTCTAGTGTATTTCACATTTTTCTCCGGCCTAACGTCTAAACCCTCAATGTTATCACTATGGTTACCATTAAGAAGTTCCTCAACATAGCTTCTCCATCGTTCTTTAATATCCTCTTCTTGAACCAGAACATTATTCTCAGTATGTGTAAAAGAAACTTCAAACAACAGTATGTGTAAAAGGTGCATGCAATTATATCATAAACATCCAATATTAGATATCATTTGCCACTTACTTGAATGATCCAAGTCGTGCAGTAGTATATGTGGCTTGCCTGAGTAATCCAGCAGATAGTCCCTGGAAAAATCTCGTCATTTAGAGACAGTAAATATGCAATGCAAGTATCAAATTTGAAAAGAAACTATTTCACTCACTCATATCAGCCCAAGGGATTTAAAGAATAGCAATTTTCATATTCATTATTAGACTAATCTCATTTCCATATGATATCTCATTAAAGATTGAGAAGCAACCAAATATCAAATATTTAGGTCTGAACTTCAGAAACTACAGATAGCTCATATAACATTTCTATATTGGAATTTAGTAAGCTAAAGTCGTAGCTCATTCCAATCTGAGTTGTGATTGACAATCTCAAACCAGTTAAAACACATGCAAAGCCAAATCAAGCACTGATAGAGATCAAATATTTAATACATAGATCTTAAAACTACAAATCTAAATTCAATTAACTAATTAGATCAACATTTCATACAATCAAAAATTTACTGAAATAAAAGAACCAAACCTTATAAAAGGCACCAACACCCTCCTCCTTTAGCATGGTCTTTGTCACCTGAGTTGCAGAACCCTGACCCAATTGAATTCTCACCTGTACCAAACCCAAAAACAAAAACACCCATCAAAACAAAAACCAAACACACACCCCATTTACATTAAAAAACCAAATAAACCATTTCCGAAGAACCCCATGAAAACCCAGATCTAAAACTCGTCAAAAAGACTGATTACAATTCCCGAAAGATTCAAACTTTAAAACATACACAACATCAAAAGCCCAAACTGATCAATAAAATACATGTAAAATCAATCCCATATCTATAAATAAGCAATATTTACAATTACATACCTTCACCATATCAATGGGCTGGATTACACAGGTGGCGAGCATACCTGAGGCACCACCATTAACAAAGGGCTTAACGGCAGGCCATACACCAGCTGGTTGAGCCTTCTTCTCTACTCCCATTTTCACTTTTTTGCGTGGATTCCAAAATCTGTGAGGTACAGAGAGAGAGAAAGAGAAAGGGTTTCTCCTTGTGAAGGGAGGCGATGAACTCGGAGAATGAAGAAAGCAAATATAAACTACACACTGCACACAAAAACTATTAGTTCTTTTTTCTTTTTTCTTTTTTTTTACTCTCGTAGAGAGAAAAAGGAAATTTCCCAATTTTTTATTTCTTTTTTTTTTTCTAATTTTTCTAGTTTAACAGCACCACAAAAATAGGATACTGCATATCCCATAATAAAATTTTAATAATTTTATCTAGGATTGTAATTGAGTCGGGCCGAGCTGATCTTTGAAAAGCTCAAACTCAACTTGTTATAAAATAGTCGAATTCAAATTTGAACTTAAATCGAGCCTAAACCGAGCCCGAACTTATATCGAACCAGCTCATATATCATGTATCTCGAGTTTGAATTCAAACTTGATTTAAATAAGTTTAACGAACTCAATAAATTTATTTTAATTTTTATTTTTTATTCATCTTTTCTATATTTTCATAAAAATATATTATAATTAATATTTTTATGAAAGATAAACAATATAATTATATATTAACAAAAATAAAATATTATATTACTATAATATTATATTTTACTATAAATTACTAATCTATTTTATATTGTATATTATTTAATTTATTTATCATATATACTATATATTAATAAACTATATAAATTAAATTAGTCAAAAAATTAATATATTCACATATATATTTTAATATATATAAATTAAATTATATATTTTTAATTAAATACACTAAATGAGCTAGCTTACGAGCTTAATTCATAAATTTTTTAAATAAGCTAACGAGCCAAGTATTTCTTAGCTTGAGCTTAGCTTATTTAATAAACGAGTTGTTCAAACTCGAGCTTGAACGAACTTTTACCCAACCAAGACCCAAATCAAGCTAGAATAGCTTGGTTCATTTACAGCTCTAATTTTATTATAGCATAAAACCATAATAATTTTATTATATCATATTATTAATAAATATATTTTTAATAAAAAAATATTAATTAATATATTTTTAAACATATTTTTATTTATCAATGTGGAAAAAAATTTGAACTCTTTATGCACATCATACTATAATCTAATAATGATTTTTTTTAGATATATCATATAAAAATACCTAGAAAAATAATAATAGAATACAATCCACAATAAAAATATAAAAATTTTATTAAAATATATTCATTAATATATTTTTCTAAATATACGCAATCAATATAGAGTTCAAAGCCTCATATTCTCTCTTTTTTTAAGAAATATCTGAAATATAAAAAAATAATTATATGGCAATAAATTTGTTGTAATTATAATGCAACACCAAATCAATTTTGACAAGGTATCAAATTTTTGGGTATTTTTTGACATAAATAAAATTAGGATTTTTGGTGTATTAGATTTTATTTGTGGACAATATTACCCTTATGTATATTGGTTTTTCTTCTTTTTTTTTTAATTAAGCATTTTATGGGGTAGTTACCCAACCAAGAAATGCTGTTAAATAATACCATCAGTATCTCCATAATGATGATGTTGATATATATGATGAAAAATAAAATATATTTTTACATTTATTTTTTTCAATTTCAAATATATGTTTTTTTCTTAATGTTGGCTTTTTATCTAGATTGTGATAACTATTTTAAATAATTGACTTTATGCAAAATAATTATCCAACAAAAAGTTTATAATTTATTTTTTTGCTTTTTTTTTCTAAATTTAATGTTTTTTTCCTTTCTCACTAAAAATGTGCATAAGTCAAACTATTGAGACACTACTCAAATTCAACTCATTTATAATTGAGTTGAGATCGTAAATAATTCGATTGACAAGTTAAATTGAATTTAAATATTATAATATTTATTTCAAATAATTTATGAATAGATTAAATTAATAATGAAATATATATTATATAATAATTCATTAATTTAATTTCAAGCTCAATTGATTTTGGTTATTGCATACATATGATTAGGTTTCAACATATATCATGTGAAATTTATCCCGCTTAAATATGAACATCATATATTAAAAATATTTTAATTAACATGTGACTTGTAAAATTATACGCATCATAAAATAATTTTAATAAATTTTAATAAAAATAAAATATATTCTAATAAAAATTAAAATATTTATTATTATTTACTCCTTGCATCCCGTTAAAATCATCATCTTCAGTTCATGCACATATATTTAAAAGTCATTAAATTCTCTAGATATTATACAAAATTATTTTAAATGAACTAAAATATCTTCTATTAATTCATTTACTCTCACTTCATTAATTAAGTCATTAATTATATGAGTATAATTGAAAAAAAATCTAATTATTTTTTTATTCGATTCTAATTTTATTCTAATAATTCTAATATTTATTCTAATAAAGGGGCTTTCCTCCAATTTTTCAAAAAAGATGAGTTTTTATGTATTTACTTAGTTTTTATGTGTTTATCTATAAAAAATTCATTAAACTTATCAAACTAACTTCTTATTGATATTTTTTTTTATCGAGATTCAAATCACGATGGAATTTTCTTATTCCCAAATGGGCTTCTTCAATTTTTTTAGGTCCAAGTAAAGATCTACTCAATTTTTATTTGCAAATATAGGGCAAATGTCCCAATGCTGCGCCTTTTTATGACAATTTTTTTATTTAATAAACTTTTTATGTATTAAATTTCACATCTTTTGTCAAATATTTGACATATTCCTTATATTATTTGATTGAATATGATTAGCAGTTTAAAATTTTTTCTAATTTATAAATATTTTATAAATATAAAGAATATGATATAAGTAGTAACTAGATAATACACATTCAGACCTAATTCTAATTATTTTGTACTGAAGCAAAGATATCCACGGAGTGATTTATCCTATTCAAATATTCATTACCAAAAAGTACTAAATTCTCTTTCGAATAAGCCCTGAAATGAGAAGAAAGGCTGGAATGCCAACATACATCTATTATTGAATTCACTCGATCCGGATGGCGACTCGATTTTCTCTGGATTTAGGTTCGTGTTCTCTAAGGCCTTAAGCCTAATAGTGTTGAAGTCGCAAGAACCATTCTACATGGGAGTGGGGGGGTGAAAATCTCTGCTTACAGTGGCGACTCCACTGGGATAAGAGAAATTGATTCCGTTGATCTTTATATTATTTTATTCTTTCTTATTATGATATTATTCATTGCATCATTTAGATTGCATTGTGTGCATGAGTTAGGACGCTCGTGTAACCCGTGTTGCGTTATGTAAGGGATACCATACTTTCACTCAATGGAGATCGAGCATGGCATAACCATTCATAGCCTTATACCTTTTGGTATATACTTGCTATAGGAGCCTAAACTTTTCAACCCAAAGACTAAAACTCATGTAGTTGGCCTAGTTATTTTTTGTAGATTTTTTTTCCAAATGCTTGTTGTTTGACTATGATTAATTTATCTTGGTTTGAACCATGACTTATTTGGTTTATTCTTTTTCTAATATGATATAATTATATTGTAAGCTCAAAATATTTTTTTCCTCTAAATCCAAAAGGCCAAAACTATTTTTAAAATTTTCAAGATGATCTTTGGACATAAAACTTTTATAAAATGGGACAAAAATTATTTTCTACCTCATGACTCAAATACAAAGTCCAAAATTCATTTTTAAACAAACATTTTTTACAATGGGCTTTAAAACAAAATTATTTTTCCTAACCATCTTTTTGAATGAGATTGCAAACTATTTAGGACAGTTATGGAATACCAAAAATTAATTGTGGACCTAGTTTATACCAAGACTTATTAATCATAGGCTTGTTTGTGGCATTAACCATTAGTTTCTTTTCCAAATACGAAATATATTTATGATAAATCTTTTAATTTAGTTTTAATCTAATATAACATAAAAGCTATTCTTTTGTTGGCTCAATGGTTTAAAGACTTAATTAATGAGAATTATCATGGACTGACTTCTATGTTTAAAAATACAACTATTGGTTAAAACCATCCGAGAAAAGTTTTCAAAAATAAAATATCCCATGTTGGTATTTTGTTGACCATAATACCTAGGAAAAAAAACTCATCATTCGTGTGTGAAAGTTATAAGGTTGGAAGGAACGCCCTAATTATCTTTGTTTGCTTGTTACTTATACATAGATGCATACACGTATTGCATTACATGGTCTTAATTCTTTCTGGCTTAAAGACCTGGAGTACAACAGTTTAAGGATATACGATTAATTTCACTCCCAGAACCATGGATCCTAATCAAGTTCAAAATCTGATAAATGAGGCTCTTGTATCCAAGATGGAAGAGTTAAAGGGGCTCCTAGCTGAGACCATGAGAAATCAACTAGTTACACTGTTAGAAGGAAACACTGTTGAAGCATCTGCTAGTACTAAGAAGCAAAAGAATATGGGAAAGTCTAAGGTAGGTGAAATAGCCTTTGATGATGACAAGGTGATAATTAATGATGATGATGATTGGACTCAATACTTCCAAGATCCTCAAGATAATAAGAAAGAGCCGAAGATTGTGGGGAAGATCAACTGTGGAAAAGACCAAAACTTCAGATGTAGAGAAGATGATTGTCGATTTAGAGAAGAAGTTTGAAAATAAGCAGAAAACTGAAGAGATGTCGCAGGTGGATAAATTGTTTGAACAAGATGAGAAAATTTAATACAAATTCAAGATGCCTTCTTTTGCCAAGTTTGATGGAACTATGAATCCTCATCTCCATGTAAAGCAATACATCACTGCTATGCAGTATGCTCGAGCTACTAAAGCTCAAACTCTAAGGTACTTTATGTTTTCGTTGGATCCTATTGTGCAGAATTGGTTCAACACCTTAGAGGACAGTACTAAGAAGAGTTGGGATTCCTTGTATAAGGCCTTCATCCAATAATATGGATACAATGCCGAGTTGGAAGCCACTTTGATGGAGGTTGAGTCAATTAGGCAAAAATAAAATGAGAACTTCGTTGATTATGTGAATAGATAGAGAAACAAAGCTGCATTGCTCAAGAAAAAGTTCGATGAATCATATCAGATTAGGATGATTATGAGAGGGATGTTGCCTAATCTTCATGAAAGGATATACCATACCCTTATTAGAGATTTTAAGGATCTCCTTCAAGCTGGCTTACAAATAGAAGAATGAAAAAGAGAGAAAAACCATTTTTTGTAAGAAGGAATGAAAAAAAAATATCAGTCTGTTAATCAAGGCACGTAAAAGGCAGTCGATGTTAATGCAACTGGTCAAGGAGGAAGGAGGCAATTTTTCAGAGTTGGGAAAGCCATTGTCTTGGGTTCTCAATAAGCTACAAAAGAAGGGACTGTTATAACCTTTGGCTCCTCGACCTTTTCCAAATCCTCTACCACCTATCTTTGATGCTAGAGTTTTCTGTCAGTTTCATCAAATACAAGGGCATGAGATGGACAAATGTTTGAGGTTGAGGCATGAGATCCAGAATTTAATTGATAGTGGAAAGTTATATGAGCATGATAAGCTCAATACCAAGAGCAATCCTTTGCCTAAATTTGAAAGAGTACCTCCATTAGCAACTTTCATAGTAAGAAGAGGATTGGAGAAAGATTTTGTCTTATCCTTTTTTCAAGATAAGAATATTGAAGATGTGAAGAGAGAAGAAGCTCAACTTAATGAACTTTCCTTGGCTTGAATGTTGCTCTTTTATTTTGCTTTCTTTAATATTTAATTGGAACAATTATATTTTTCAAATTAGGTTTGTTTGAATAAATTATTTTTATTAAAATTTTTTATTCATTTTGGTGCTCAACTGATGACGAGTCTACATTGATATTCATGAATTAGTGTATCTATGCATCATGATCCGAATGACTTTACTAGGTGGGAAAATTGTTCTATAAAATTGAGTTATGTATGCTTACTTAGAGAGGGCTCCTGCATAATTACGAGTGTCTTGATCTTAGTCAATCTTAAAATATGCTTTAATGAACTTTCAAGGCAAAATTGAACTATGTTTATTTAAGAGAGAGATAATCTATGCATTGTTTGATAAGCTAACAACTAGTATCCAGCCAATTAAATATCAATCCTTAGTTATCCCTTTGAGCCTTCATAAATTTTATCTTACTTTTCATTGGCTTGTAAACCCAATGACCTATCTTTAGCTGTTGTTACACTTTTGACAAGTTTTATGATCACTAAGGAACAAAAGGGAAAGAAGATCAAAAGAAGGATATATAGGCAAGACTATAATGATAGTTGAAGGACACCTTAATTAGACTTAATATCACATATTTATTGAGATAAAGTCAGGATTGAAGCAGATTTATATCACTCGTCCATTATCAGAAATACAAATTGGTACAAACGAGATAACTCTCTTAGAGCTAAAACCTAAAAAAGAAAAGGTAGAAAAAAAGAAAAGGTAGAAAAAAAAGAGAAAAATAAAAAGAGGAAAAAGAGAAAGAAGAAGGAAAGTAAAAGAAAAAGAAAAACCCAAAAAAGGTTGTTTCGAAAGCCAACCGAGTTCTTTTTTACCTAAAGTAGTAGAAGACTTCCACTTAGTTTGCACAAACATATTGACTTGAATTGGTTCAGCCCAGCCAAATACTCCAATACATAATGGAAAAGACCATCTTTTGATTTTATTCAACATAGCTCTAGGTCCACAATCTTAAAAAAATTTAGATTTGATATTCCAAATGTGAAAAGAATAGAAAGAAAGAGAAAGAAAAATGGTGGTCTAAAGATCAAGAAATTACTGATTGGATTCAGATTTCTGCCAAGAGGATGGGAGGATATTCAAGCTTTGTATTTTCATGAAGTTAGAAGGAAATGCTGGCCAGAAAGTGAAATTGGAACCTCTAACAGTATACAGTTCTAATAAAAAATTATAATGTGAAGGTTTGTCAACAGTGTCACATCAACTCCAATCTAAAAATGGTCTTCATTTAACATGTGTCCCTTATAGACCCTATTTCAAGCCTATTAAAGGCCTGTTGATCTCTTTTGGTAGATAGAGTCTATTAGTGGAGATAGGTTGGATAAGCATGTATATGAGATAGATAATATTTAAACTCAATGAGACCTTTGGCCAAATAATGTGTATGTGCCTATCTGAAGTACAACAGTTCTTGCTTAAATGAAAATGATTTTTAAGTTTAGTACGGTAACTAGGGTTGTTATGTTATAGATATGTTAATTTGGAAAATCAAGTCCTGAGGTACAATGATACTGATTTGACAAAATCAACAATTGCTTTAAAAAAAGAAATATTATTTTCTTATTGCATAAACCTTCAAGTTAAGGGAAGTATGTTACACCGTCGAATCTCGAAGGACCCATTTGGGCAAAATAAAGGATTATTTGCAAGATTATGAAGAAGTTACCAACTAGAGTGATAAATCATAATTTGAAATGGACGTATCTCTGCTTCTTGGGCCCCCACCACTGATATTTTCAACATCTTGAAGATAAAAACCATAAATGCGAAGCCTTTTGCCATTATAATGTAAGACCTGAATGAGCATCTGGAAGAAACCAATGAGAACACTTCAGTTGATCACCTCAGTTTGTGAGCCAATGGAACCACTATAAGTATTATTCATGCATATCATGCATACACGAGCATATCACACTGCATTTTTTTATCTTGCGTTGTCTATTCTTTATCAAAGTAAATAGCATATACTCTATGAAGTAAACATGAAGCAGATATGGAATCAGAGGGCATGGAAGGCTCATTGTTTGAGGAAGATCCAGTTATTTTACAAAAATGGAGATGCATGATTGTACAAGGAACTAGACAATATACAAACATCAATCAGAATCTGCATGGGAACAAAATTATTGGTTTGGCCTACATAGGGGATAAAACTTTTTCTTTTCAAATTTTGAGTTTATGTGTGTACAAAATATTTTTAGACTCACTTTTAATATTTTTCCACAAAGGGGGCAAAGAGACAATATGAGGACTAGCTAAAAAATGGCTGAATTTTTTGCAAAAAGAAGAACAAAAAGAATAGAACACGAAGAAAATTAGAACTCTCAAATGAATGAAGATACAAAAGATAAAAGATCAGGTCAATCCAGTTAGAAAGGTTGAAGTTGAAGCAAGATAAAGGCCCATCCCCAAAAATAGAGAATCAAGATGAAGATTCATTTCTGTAAAGCCAGACATTTTCAAGCAAATTTGTTGAAGCATCCACTATCCATCCTATATTGGATTTGTTGAAGTATCCTGATAGCACAATCTCTAACCTATATTGGATTTGTTAAAGTATCCTGACGGCATAACTTTCCTTGATATGTTGAAATATCCAAATTTATTTTTAGTGAGATATTATAGTCGCTCGCTATCCTACTAAGATATTAGAGTCGCTTGGTGGTTGTCATCGGGATATTAGAGTCGCTCGATTACCATTTTCATTTACCAAGATATTAGAGTCGCTTGGTAGATTTCATCAGGATATTAGAATCGCTCGATGGCTATTTTTACTCACCAAGATATTAGAATCGCTTGGTGATTTTATCGAGATATCAGATTTGCTTAATAGACCCATTGGGATATTAGAGTTGCCCAATAACCTATTGAGATATGAAAGTCGCTTAATAGTTTTGTTACTTGGTCATCAAGATACTATAGTAGCTTGATAGATAGGTTGGAATATTAGAGTTGCCCAATGACCTGTTGAGATATAAGAGTCGCTCAACAGTTTTGTTACTTAGTCATCAAGATATTAAAGTAGCTTGATGAACCCATTGGGATATTAGAGTTGCCCATTAACCCATTCAGATATTGGAGACACTCAATGGTTTTGTCACTTTATCATTTCATGAGGATATTATAGTCGCTTGATGAACCTATTGGGATATTAGAGTTGCCTAAATCCAGTCTCGGGTTTAGAACCCAACAAATCCAGTCTTGGGTCCAGAACCCAACTAATTCAGTCTTGGGTCTAGAACCCAACCAATCCAATCTCGAGTCCAAAATCCAAATCTAACATCAGGTCCAGAACCCAAACTAATTCAAGTTCATCAAAACCAAGATATTAGAGTCGCTTAGTGATTTTCATTGGTCGGATGTCGGTACTCAGTGGTTCCTCACCATAAGGTATCCATCCTTTGGATTTCTGTTAATTTGTCTCTATGTTTTGTTTTGCCGACGCTCGGTAGAAAATTCAGAAGTTGTATCATTATGTTTCACTCTCTTCTACTAAAGTCTTAGATCGTTCAAGTAGGGGGCAAAATTGTAGACTCTTAAATTTAGTTCAACATGAATTTTGTTCTACTTAAAAATGTTGAATAAAGTTTGGTTTCAATCTTAAAGCCCCAAGTTAAATTTAATTCAATTTTGGAGGCCCAAATCAAGTCTGAACCCAATTAAAAAATCAAAACCAATTCTAGTTTGATTCAAGAGCTAAACGACCCAAAATGAAAGATGATTGGCCATTTTTTATGTCTATTTCATTATAATCATGGCTCATAAAGAATTTATTCAAGTTAAATTTGATATGAGCCACCTCATATCGAATTTAACTTGAATAAATTTGTTATGAGGCTTGGCCATATCGAATTGGTTGACCCCTTAAATTCGGCTTGTTTTGGTATCCTAAATGGTTTTGGTATCAAAGTAGTTCAATTCTAATTAAATATGGAGCTTTTCCATATCGAATTAGTAACTAATTCGATATGGACTTTATTCCATGTTGGATTAAACTTGTTTTAATCCAATATGGTCACAGTTTACCTCAAATTTAAAAGATTTTAATTCGATATACTTCAAAAGGGAGCTGTGCTTAGAGAGGAAGCTAAGACTCGATTACTAATAGAAAGGGGTGGATGACTCGATTCCTAAGAAATCTTCAACCCCCTTATGGATTCAGAAAGTTGGGTATGTATGGGGAATGTGAGAATGACCCAGTACCCCTATAATACCTGGTTCATTGGAACATGCCTCCTTTTTATGTCTAAACATTATTAAATTCTTAACTTATTGAAATATCATCCATATTATATGTAATTATCAAAATAAAGCAATTAAAGGAGGCACCCATCCAAGGATGGAAACATGTCTTTACAATAATTGTCTAATATGCAAAAGCTAAATAAAATAGGACATCTACTATTTATTGGAGACATGCCCTTTACATTAATCCAAAATGAAAATAAATTAAATTACATTAAATTTAACTAATGAGGCATCCACAAAGTGAAAACATAACTCTTACATCTTTGAAGAGCTAAATAATTAACTAGATGAAATTAATTCATTCAAAACACTCAAAATAATAATAATAAAAAAAAGTAAATCATCCATGACAAATCAGATAATATAAATCATCCATCAACACATATAATAAATAAAAAAATATAGGCTTTAATGTCACATTGAATAACATATGTACAAAACTAGGGCTTTAATTTATGATTTAGGATTTTAGGAAAATATCATTAGGGTTTTGGGGTTTTAGAAAAACTTAATCTCTGTAACTATATTTATAAATTCAGGATCATTGGATTATATTTTAATTCAAATTAATATTGCATGAAATCAATTGTTATTGCTACTGTGATATTTGAATTAGGGTTACTGTGATATTGAATCAAAGTTAAACAAATTACTGTGGATAAAGTAGTTTACTGGACTTTCAAAATAAGTTTTTTAGACATAGTTTTTCAAAATAGTTTGCTGGATATTGTATAAAAAGAATAGAATAATAAAGTAAAATAATTCAATGAAATAATAATGGATGAGCTACTGGAATTTTTAAAACAAATTAGATAAGGAATTTCAAACCTCCATTTGTTGGTTCCACCGATATTTCACATTGATCCAAGCTTTGTGTTTGCACCAATTATAGAATCTCGGTTGAACAAAGTGAAGATAGTATGCTACTTCCTTCTGGTTTTTTATATTCTCTGTGCTTGATCCCTATTTTTGTCTTTAACAATCCTCCTTTAATTGCTTCGTAGCTCTCTCTGTGTTAATTTAGATGTTGCTCCGTGCTAATGCTTTGTTGCCCCGTGCTAATATTATGAGCAAAAATTTTTATCCCCACTCCCATGTGAAATGGTTCTTGAGACTTCGGCATATTAGGCTCAGGGCCTTAGATAAAAAGGGCATAAACTCGGAGAAAATAGAGTTGTCCTGGTGGCGACTCCATTTTCTTTGGGTTTAGGCCCGTTTTCTCTAAAGCCTTGAGCCTAACAATGTCGAAGTTGCAAGAATCATTCCATATGAAAGTACGGGCAAAAATCTTAGCTCACAGTGGCAACTCCATTGGGGATCTAGTTTTTAACCCGAGCTAGGACTTGGGTTCTCAACTCGAGACTGGATTTGGATTCTTGATCCGAGATTGGATTTGAGTTCTCAACCCTAAACTGGATTTGAGTTTTCGACCCTAAACTGAATTTGGGTTCTCGACCCGATACTGGATTTTTAGGTTCTCAATCCAAGATTGAATTTGATTTGGGTACTTGACCCCATACTGGATTGGTTAGGTTCTGGACCCGAAACTGGATTGGTTGGGTTCTGGATCCTAGATTGGTTTTGATTTGGGTACTCGACCCAATACTGAATTTTGGGTTCTCGACCCAAGATTAGATTTAATTTGAATACTTGATCAGATACTGGATTTTGGGTTCTCGACCCAAGATTGGATTTGATTTGGGTACTCTACTCTAGATTGTATTTAATTTGGGTACTCGACCCGAGATTGGATTTTGGATTCTCGACCTAAGACTGAATTTTGGGTTCTCGACCCAAGACTAGATTTGAGCTCTTCTAGCTTGACCGTTCCTTTCTCATTTGAGAATTCTGGCTTTCTTCTGGCCAATTGGTTATATTCTTCAATGGATCGTGGGTCTTCACCTTTCAAAATGGATTTTCATCCTTATACATCTGGTCTTCACCCTTCAAAATGGATCTTCATCCTTAGACATCGAGTTTTCACCCTTTAAAATGGATCTTCATCCTTGGACATCTGTCCTGCATTGACTTCAGCTCTTCTTGCTGGATTAATCTTTTGTCTTTTGCATCTTTATTCTTTTGGGGTTCTTACTTTCTTCTTGTCTTATTCTTTTTATTCCATTCTTAAATAGATTCTTCATTTTTGCAAAAAATTCAATTATTTTTTAACTAGCCCTTATATTCTTTCTTTGCCCCCTGCGTGACAAAATATTAAAAGTGGGTCTGAAAATATTTTGTATACGCATAAACTCAAGAAATTGAAAGGAGAAACATTTGCCTCATGTGTAGGCTCAAACCACTGATCTCTTTTTCCATGAAAACTTTGATTGACGTTCGCATTTTGTTTGGTTCTTTGCACAAGCACACATCTCTATTTTTGTTAAGTGATTGGATCTTCCTTAAGCAATAGGCCTTCTATGCCCCCTGATTCCATATCTACTTCATGTTTACTTCATAGAGTATCTGTTGTTTACTTTGACAAAGAATAGACAACGCAGGACAAAAAATGCAGTATGATATGCTTGTGTATGCATGATATGCATGAATAATACTTATAGTGGTTCTATTAACTCATAGACTGAGGTGATCAGTTGAAGTGCTCTCATTGGTTCCTTCCAGATGCTCGTTCAGATCTTGCATTGGAATGGCAAAAGGCTTTGCATTTATGTTTTTTATCTTTAAGATGTTGAAAACATCAGTGGTGTGGGCTCAAGTAGTAAAGATTCATCCATTTCAAATTATGATTCAGCATGCCAGTTGGTAACTTCTTCATAATCTTGCAAATAATCCTTTATTTTGCCCAATGTGTCCTTCGAGGTTCGACAAGAAAATAATATTTCTTTTTTTTAAATCAATTGTTGACTTTGTCAAATCAGTGTCATTGTATCTCAGGACTTGATTTTTCAAATTAACATATCTATAACATAACAACCCTAGTTACAATATTAAACTTGGGAATCATTTCCATTTAAGCAAGAATTGTTGCACTTCAGATAGACACATACACATTACTTGGCCAAAGGTCTCATTGAGTTTAAATATTGTCTATCTCACCTATCTCCACTAATAGACTCTATCTATCAAGAGAGATCAACATGTCTTTAATAGGCTTAAAATGGGGTCTATAAGGGGCACAAGTTAAATGAATGCCATTTTTAGATTAGAGTTGATGTGACAGTGCCGACAAACCTTCACACTATAATCTTCTTGTTGGAACTGTATACTGTTAGAGGTTCTATTTTCACCTTCTGGCCAACATTTCCTTCTGACTTCATGAAAATACAAAGCTTGAATGTCCTCCCATCCTCTTGGCAGAAATCTGAATCCAATCAGTACTATCTTGATCTTTAGACCATCATTTTTCTTTTTCTTTCTTTTTGTCCTTTTCCCATTTGGAATATCAAATACAAGATTTTCAAGATTGTGGACCTGGAGCTATGTTGAATACAATGAAAGATGGTTTTTTCCCTTATGTATTTGAGTATTCGGCTGGGCTGGACCAATTCAAGTCAATCTATCCATACAAACTAAGTGGAAGTCTTCTACTACTTTAGGTAAAAAAGAATTCAGTTGGCTTTCGAAATCGCCTTTTTTGGATTCTTTTTCTTTTTCTTTCCTTCTTCTTTTAGGTTCTAGCTCTAAGAGAGTTGTCTCGTTTATACCAACTTGTGTTTTTGATAATGGATGAGTGGCATAAATCTACTTCAGTCCTGACTTTATCTCAATAAGTTTGTGATATTAAGTCTAATTCAGGTGTCCTTCAACTATCATTATAGTCTTGACTATATATCCTTCTTTGGATCTTTTTTTCCTTTTATTTCTTAGTGATCATAAGACTTGTTAAAAGTGTAACAATAGCTCAGGGTAGGTCATTGGATTTACAAGCTAATGACAAGCAAGTTAAAATCTTATGAAGGCTCAAAGGAACAACTGGGGATTGATATTTAATTGGGTGGATACTAGTTATTGGCTTGTCAAATAATACCTAGATCTTATCTCTCTTAAATAAATAGAGTTTAATTTCACCTCGAAAGTTTGTCAAAGCATGTTCTAAGATTGACTAGGACCTAGACACTCGTATTTATGCAGGAGCCCTCTCTAAGTAAGCATACACAGCTCAATTTTATAGAACAATTTTCTCACCTAGTAAAGTCATTCGGATCATGATGCATAAATATACTAATTCATTAATATCAAGCTAGACTCATCATTGGTTGAACACCATAATGTCAAAATCCAACAAAATTATAAATTCAATAAAAGTAATTTATTCAAATAATTTTCATTTGAAAAGCATAATTGTTCCAATTAAATACTAAAGAAAGTAAAATAAGATGAGCACCATTCAAGCTAAGGGAAGTTCATTGAGTTGGGCCTCTTCTCTCTTCACATCTTCAATACTCTCATCTTGAAAGGAGGACAAGATAAGATCTTCCTCCAATCCTTCTCCTACCATGAAGGTTGCCGGTGGAGATACTCTTCCAAATTTAGGCAAGGGATTACTCTTGGTATTGGGCTTATGCGGCTTAGGTAGCTTACCACTGTCAATAAGATCTTGAATTTCATGTTTTAATTAAGCACAATTCTCTGTCTCATGCCCTTGCATTTAATGAAATTGACATAAAGCTTTGACATCAAAGTTTGATGGCAGAGGATTGTGTAGTGGTCTAGGAGCCAATGGCTGTAATAACCCCTTTTTCTATAACTTATTGAAAACCCAAGATAGAGATTTCTCCAGATCTAAAAATTGTCTTCTATTTGCTTGACCAGTTGCATTGACATCTACTGCACTTTGTGTACTATGGCCGCCAGAATGATAATTTCCTTTTTCATTCCTTCTTATAGAAAATGTTTGTTCACCCTAGTGTGTCTCCGTAGGGAGCACCTATTTTGTTTGTGAAGAAGAAGGATGGTACTTTAAGACTATACATTGATTATAGGCAGTTGAATAAGGTGACTGTCAAGAACAAGTATCCTTTGCCTAGGATAGATGATCTCTTTGATTAGTTGAAGGAAGCAGCAGTATTCTCCAAGATTGATTTGAGATCAGGATACCATCAGCTGAGAGTCAGAGCTGAATATGTATCTAAGACAGCTTTCTGCACAAGGTATGGGCATTATGAGTTCTTGGTGATGCCTTTTGGATTGACGAATGCACTAGCAGCTTTTATGGATTTGATGAATAGGGTGTTTAGACCCTATCTAGATTAGTTTGTGGTGGTCTTTATCGATGATATTTTGGTGTATTTGCATAATAAGGAGGAGCATGACGAGCACTTGCGGATTGTATTGCAAACCTTGAGAGAGAAGCAGTTGTATGCTAAGCTGTCTAAGTGTGAGTTTTGGCTTGATCAAGTGACTTTTCTCGGTCATGTGGTGTCAACAAAATGGTATAAGAGTTGATCCGAGTAAAGTCGAGGCCATTTTGAATTGGAGTGCACCGAAGACAGTGACTGAAGTTAGAAGTTTTCTGGGTTTGGCAGGCTATTATCGACGGTTTGTGAAGGATTTTTCTTTGATAGCTACTCCACTCACCAGATTGCTTCGGAAGGGGGTTAGATTTGTATGGAAAGATCAGTCTCAAGCAAGTTTTGAGCAGTTGAAGGAGATGTTGACTCAAGCTCCTGTTCTTACTTTGCCTGTGTAAGGTAAACCATATCTGATTTATAGTGATGCTTCACATAATGGTTTAGGTTGTGTTTTGATGCAAGAGGGTAGAGTCATAGCTTATGCTTCTCGGCAGTTGAAGCCGCATGAGCTTAATTATCCGACGTATGATTTGAAATTGGCAGCCATAGTTTTTGCTTTGAAGATTTGGCGACATTATCTTTATGGGGAGAAGTGTTTCATTTATACAGATCACAAGAGTTTGAAATACTTGGGGGTTTAGAGAGAGCTAAATCTTCGGTAGAGACGGTGGTTAGAGTTGATTAAAGACTATGACTGTTTGATTGATTATCATCCTAGTAAGGTAAATGTTGTTGCTGATGCCTTGAGTTGGAAGTCTTTAGCTGGTTTGACTGCTTACTCGCTCTTATTGCTTATTGAGTTGAGAGCGTTGCATGCTAGTTTTGAATCATGTGATGATGGTGCTTTGTTGGCTCAGTTGCAATTGAGACTGGTGTTGTTGGATCATATTAGAGAGTCTCAATTAACAGATGATAAAATTCAGAAGATTGTTTTATATTGCCAAAAGGTTGAGAGTCGAGATTTTCTTGTGAGAGATGATGGAAGCCTTTGGTATAAAGATAGATTGTGTGTTCCTAATGATGCAAGATTGAAAAAGATTATTTTGGAGGAAGCACATCAGTTGACATTTACTATACACCCCGGGAATACCAAGATGTATCATGATTTGAAGCAACATTATCAGTGGTCAGGTATGAAGAGGGACATAGCAGAGTTTGTACCCAAGTGTCTCATTTGTCAGAGAGTGACAGCCGAGCACCAAGTTCCTTCGGGGTTGCTCCAACGTTTAACAGTGCCAGAATGGAAATGGGAGCGTGTAACAATGGATTTTTTGACTGGTTTGCCTTTGACTCAGAAGAAGCATGATGCCCTCTGGGTGATAGTTGATCAGTTGACGAAAATAGCTCATTTTCTTCCAATTCGGATGGACTATTGCTGAGCTGTATATTGGTGAAATAGTGAAGTTACATGGAGTCCCAATTTCTTTGGTGCCAGATCGAGATCCCCGGTTCACTTCAAGATTTTGGAAGAGTTTGCATAATGCTTTGGGTTCTCGGTTGCATTTCAGCACTGCTTTCCATCCTTAGACAGATGGACAGTCAGAGAGAGTGATACAAATTTTGGAGGATATGTTGAGAAGCTGTGTTATCGATTTCTCTGGGAGTTGGGGCAGATTCTTGCCATTGATGGAATTTGCTTATAACAACAGTCACCAGTCCAGTATTGGAATGGCACCCTATGAAGTATTGTATGGTAGAAGATACAGGACGCCTCTATGTTGGGATGAGGTTGGAGAAGGTAAGTTGGTTGGTCCTGATTTGATTAAAGAGACAGAAGAGAAAGTGAAGATAATTCGGGATCATTTGAAAGCAGCCTCAGATCGATAGAAGTCCTATTCAGATTTGAAGAGGAGAGACATAGAGTTTAGTATTGGAGATAAAATATCTTTGAAAGTGTCTCATTGGAAGAAAATTTTGAGATTTGGTCTTAAAGGGAAGCTGAGTCCTCATTTTATTGGACCTTATAAGGTACTGGAAAGAGTTGGACCAGTGGCCTATAGACTCGCTTTGCCGCCTAATTTTGATAGAATTCACAATGTCTTCCATGTTACTATGTTACGGAGGTACAGGTCAGACCCATCTCACATCCTATCAGTGGAATCTATTGATGTGAGTCCGGATCTGACTTTTGAAAAAGAACCGGTGGCTATTTTGGCACATCAAGTGAAAGAGTTGAGAAATTAGATAGTGCCACTTGTGAAGGTTCTTTGGAAGAATCATGCTAAGGAAGAGGCAACTTGGGAAAGTGAGCAAGTGATGCGAGGATGAAATTTATTTGTAGAGGGGGAGAATTGTAATATCCCAAATAATACCCTAAAATTTTAGAATGCTTATTGTTGGAATGGAATTATTTGATTAGTGTATATTTGTTTAAGTGAGAAGATAAAAGAAGGAGTGTGTATATGTTGTATATATAGAGATATATACAACATATACAAGTCAACTAGTAGAATGGTCAAAAGAGATATTTAATTATTAGTGGAAGATGATATTTATAATATAATAATAATTAATTTACTTGGTGGAGATTAAGTAAGGATTTAAGTGGTTAGAAGAGTAGAGTTTGGGTTGACTTTTCATCATCTTCTTCTTTCTTCTTCAAGAGCCGGCCATCACCATTGCCAAAGAGGGAAGAAAGGTTTTGTTGATTCCTAACTCAAGATTGAAGACTTTCAAGAGATCAAGTTGGAGTTTTAAGGATTTTCTTCACTTTTGGTAAGTTTCCAACTTGTTTCTTTGTGTTCTTTTGGAGTTTGTGTATTTGAGTTTGGTGAATGGTTGTTGTAGATGTGTTTATGGTTGATTTGATATGTTTGAGGTTTTTTGGTCTAATTAACTTTGAATTTGGGGTTGGATTAAAGAAAATGTTAAGTTTGGTGAAGAAAACAAGAGTTGTGGATTGTGTATGTGTTGAGTTGTAAAATATGGTTGTGATTGTGTTTTGATGCATGTTTTTGAGTTGTTTTGATATTATGCAAGTTTATTATGGTATATTGATGGTTTTGGTTGAGTTTGTTTGGAGTGGAAAAGGGTAAAAGAAAGATGTTTGTTGGATGTGGTGTTGGTGTCGATTTCAGGTTTTTGGCCTGACACGCCCAGTAGCATGGCCATGTCTTTGGGCATGTCGTTGGTTCTATTTTCAGTGTGGGTGACACGTGCAATGACACGCCCATGTCACTGAGCATGTCATAGCTTCTGTATTGGAGTAGTACTGACACGTCCAGTGACATGCCTATGTCGCTGAGTGTGTCATAGCCACTGTGTTGGAGGAGAATTTACACGTGCAGTGACATGCCCATGTCACTGAGTGTGTCAAAGTTTCTGTGTTGTGGGTTTAGGGCACGATCAGGGACACACCCGTGTTGTTGAGTGTGTCATGTCTGGAGTTTACCCTAGTTAGCTCTTATCCTTATTTTTTTTATGTTTATCACTAAATGAGTATGTGTAATCACCTTTAGATTAGGTTTTGAAGAGATTTAAATTGCCCTAATCCAAGATTGAGGATCCTTGGAAGAGGAGGTTGATAGATTGGTGTGTGTTGCTCTTAGAGGTAAGTACAAACCTTACATGATTGCATACATTTACATGACTTTGGGACTTAACATATTTGGTTGGAAAATGTGTTAAGTTACCTATTATATTGTTAATGTATAAGAATGGTGATATGATTTGCATTATGTAAACTATGTAAAATATATGTTGAGGATTCAAAATGTATGATTAATGTAATTTGTTATGTATACCCTAATGATGTTATGTGAAGCCATTGGTGTTGGCTATAATGATGTAAATGAAATGGTTAGGGCATTGTGCCTAAATGATCATGAGAAAATGAGAATGGATTTGATAATGAAATAATGAAAGAATTGTGTGCCTAATATATTATTCAATTTTCAGAGTTTTGTTGTTGGTGGCATGCCTAAAAGTAACAATCCCTTGAAGCTGGGTTGGGCTTGGTCCTTGAAGCTAGGTTGGGTTGATGCTATGCTCCCCTTGAAGCTTGGTTGGGCCTAGTCCTTGAAGCCTAGTTGGGATGTTACATATGAGATGTTTCTCATTATGATAATGATTCGCGTACGGGCTTGATAAATGTGATTATTGGACCAAAACAGTAACTCTGGAATTTGAATGGCATATTAGTTTCTTTTGGGCCCATGCTTGTCTTTGCTTTAATGTGAATTATGAATGATGGAACAATTGAATAATATAAAGAGATTTAATGCGATGTGATATCCTTGTATATTGCTTCTAATTCTTGAAAGTTTGACATTGGTATTACATTTGAAGCATATTGTTATCGTGGTTTGTACCACTAAGCCTTTGGCTTAGTGCGATTATGATTTATCGCGCAGGTGACAGGGTAGATCCCGTTGAGCCGGAGAGTTCAGCTGGATCGAGTCGAGTCTAGGCTTGTGATCCCTTGTGAAGTGTTGATTGTTGGACTTCAAGATCAGAGTTGAACTGCCAAGAATGTATAAACTCTATATTTTTGTAAATATTGAATTTGATGTATACATATGTATATTCCACTGCTTAATAAACAAATATTTTATATATTATGTTCTATAATATAAGTTAAATGTTTTAAATTTTCTCATAAGGAATGTTTGTTTAAAATAGCCTGTGACATTCTTGTATCCGGTATATGTATATTGCATATGTGGGTGTATGTGGTGTACGTATATTGGGTATAGGTGTGTTACAAATTATTTTGGTATCAGAGCCTAGATTTGAGGTTCTCAACCTAGGTGAATTGTAAGAAAAGAAAATTTTGGTTTTTAAAATATGGTTTTTGAATAAGATACATGCATTGGCACTGGCAGTTTCTGATCTTTGATGAAGTATATTCTGCTGGGTTTGCAGATATAAGTAGTGATGGCATCTCAGTCATGTCAGTCCATAGAGGGTAGTGCTGAGAGTGTAACTCCTGAAGAGGGTAAAGAAGGAGCTAGGGTTGAGTGAGCTAGAGAGGCACCTGCTCCTGTGCCAGAGAGACCAGCTGCTGATGAGATTTTGCCAGTTTGGTTACGGCCTTTGGTAGAATTGTTGAGGCAAGCTCTAGTGCAGCAGCCACCATCGCAACCACAGTCGCAAGTACCAGTGAGGCAGTATGATAAATTGAGGAAGTTCGGAGCTGAGGACTTCTTTGGTACTATAGATCCTACAGTAGCTGAGCAGTGGTTGGATAGAGTTCAGAGGGTATTCATTCAGCTGCAAGCTACTCCTGAAGAAAAATTTGATTATGCTAGATCCCTTCTGCAGAGAGATGCTTATGATTGGTGGAAGACGGTTCCACATGCCATGGATGATCCACTGACCTTGTCTTATAGTGATTTTCTACGGGAGTTTGAGCAGAAGTATACTCCGAGGGAGTATAAAGATGCTGAGAAGATGGAGTTTCTAAGTTTGAGACATGATAACCGGACAGTGACAGAGTATGAGATAGAGTTCATCCGGTTGAGTCATTATACCGGTGAGATTATTTCAGATGAGATAGACCGGTGCAGGAGATTTGAGGAGGGGTTGAGATCCTCTATTATGTGTATTGTTGCTGGTTCCCGATACTAAGATTTTTCTCAGTTGGTTGCAGCTGCCAAAAGTGTTGAGAGAGCACAGGGTATTGCAGCAGTTGGTACTGAGGAGGAGACTAGAGTTAAGAGATCCCAGTTTGAGGCAAGGTCTTCACCTTTGAAGAGAGGCAGAGGAAGCTATTTTCGAAGGGTCAGTAGGAGCCAGAGGCAGTCTGGTAGGTTAGTTCAGTATCAGAGGCAGAGGTTGAGATCTACAGTTTCTGTAGCTAGTGCTCCGACTCCAGTGGTTCATAGGTCTATTCCACCTGCATGTGTCCATTGTGTTAGGGCACATGGTGGTGCTTGCTGGAAGACGGGTGGACCAGGGGTGTGTTTTAGATGTGGGTCACCAGATCATTTCATCAAAGATTGCCCTGAGCTATCAAAAGATAGACAGACTGATACTGCAGCTTCTTAACCCAGTGTTAGAGGAGGTTGAGAAGGCAGGGGTTTTAGTAGAGGTGGTCGACTTGGGATTACTTAGAGTGGAGGCTCTACATTCGGAGGCAGTAGGTCAGATGAGGCAGGGCCATCTCAGCAAGTGTATGTGATGCAGAGGCAGCCGGATGCTTCGGCCATCATTTCGGGTATATTTTCTTTATTTGGCATTTCAGTTCTTGCTCTTATTGATCTAGGATCTATGCATTCATATATAAGTGCATCTATTTTGCCTGTGTTTGAATTGCATTCAGAGTCCCTAGGATTTGATGTCTTGGTGACAAATCCTTTAGGGCATAGTATGGAAGTTTGCAAGGTGCACCGATATAGTTCAATTGTGGTGCAGGATGAGGAGTTCTTGGGTGATTTGATTGAAATGCCTTTTAAGGAGTATGATTTTATTTTAGGCATGGATTGGTTGTCCAATCATGGGGCTGTGGTAGACTGTCAAAAGAAGTGTGTTACGCTGAGAACCAGTGATGGTAAAAGGGTGATGGTATCTAGTGAGCAAAGACAACTTGCATCCTTGTTTGTTTCAGTTGTTGCAGCTAGGAGGTTGATTTGAAAAGGGTGTGATGATTATCTTTCTCATGTCATAGATACCAGAGTAGTGGGTTCTCAACTTGATAGTATCCCACAGTTGCTGAATTTTTAGATATTTTTCCTAAGGAGTTTCTAGGGATACCCCCTGAGAGAGAGATGGAGTTTGGTATATATTTGTTGCCTGGTACCACTCCCATCTCTATTACTCCTTATCGAATGGCACCTACTGAGTTGAGAGAATTGAAGGTGCAATTGTAAGAGTTGCTGGATAAAGGGTTTGTTCACCCTAGTGTGTCTCCGTGGAGAGCACCTATTTTGTTTGTGAAGAAGAAGGATGGTACTTTAAGACTGTGCATTGATTATAGGCAGTTGAATAAGGTGACTATCAAGAACAAGTATCATTTGCCTAGGATAGATGATCTCTTTGATCAATTGAAGGGAGCAGCAGTATTCTCCAAGATTGATTTGAGATCAGGGTACCATCAGTTGAGAGTCAGAGCTGAATATGTATCTAAGATAGCTTTTCGCACAAGGTATGGGCATTATGAGTTTTTGGTGATGCCTTTTGGATTGACGAATGCACCAGCAGCTTTTATGGATTTGATGAATAGGGTGTTTAGACCCTATCTAGATCAGTTTGTGATGGTCTTTATCGATGATATTTTGGTGTATTCGCATAATAAGGAGGAGCATGACGAGCACGATGAGCACTTGCGGATTGTATTGCAGACCTTGAAAGAGAAGCAGTTGTATGCTAAACTGTCTAAGTGTGAGTTTTGGCTTGATCAAGTGACTTTTCTCGGTCATGTGGTGTCAGCAGATGGTATAAGAGTTGATCTGAGTAAAGTCGAGGCCATTTTGAATTGGAGTCCATCGAAGACAGTGACTGAAATTAGAAGTTTTTTGGGTTTGGCAGGCTATTATCGGCGATTTGTGAAGGGTTTTTCTTTGATAGATACTCCACTCACCAGATTGCTTCAGAAGGGGGTTAGATTCGTGTGGACAGATCAGTGTCAAGCAAGTTTTGAGCAGTCGAAGGAGATGTTGACTCAAGCTCCTGTTCATACTTTGCCTATGAAAGGTAAACCATATGTGATTTACAGAGATGCTTCACATAATGGTTTAGGTTGTGCTTTGATGTAAGAGGGTAGAGTCATAGCTTATGCTTCTTGGCAGTTGAAGCCGCATGAGCTTAATTATCCAACACATGATTTGGAATTGGCAGCCATAGTTTTTGCTTTAAAGATTTGGCGACATTATCTTTATGGGGAGAAGTGTTTCATTTATACAGATTACAAGAGTTTGAAATACTTGGGGGTTCAGAGAGAGTTGAATCTTCGGCAGAGATGGTGGTTGGAGTTGATTAAAGACTATGACTGTTTGATTGATTATCATCCTGGTAAGGTAAATGTTGTTGCTGATGCCTTGAGTTGGAAGTCTTTAGCTGGTTTGACTGCTTACTCGCTCTCATTGCTTGTTGAGTTGAGAGCATTGCATGCTAGTTTTGAATCATGTGATGATGGTTCTTTGTTGGCTCAGTTGCAATTGAGACCGGTGTTGTTGGATCATATTAGAGAGTCTCAATTAACAGATGATAAAATTCAAAAGATTGTTTTAGATTGCCAAAAGGTTGAGAGCCGAGATTTTCTTGTGAGAGATGATGGAAGCCTTTGGTATAAAGATAGATTGTGTGTTCCTAATGATGCAAGATTGAAAAAGATTATTTTGGAGGAAGCACATCAGTTGACTTTTACTATGCACCCCGGGAATACCAAGATGTATCATGATTTGAAGCAACATTATAGGTGGTCAGGTATGAAGAGGGACATAGTGGAGTTTATATCCAAGTGTCTCATTTGTCAGAGAGTGAAAGTCGAGCACCAAGTTCCTTCGAGGTTGCTCCAACCTTTAACAGTGCCAGAATGGAAATGGGAGCGTGTAACAATGGATTTTGTGACTTGTTTTCCTTTGACTCAGAAGAAGCATGATGCCATCTGGGTGATAATTGATCGGTTGACAAAAATAGCTCATTTTCTTCTAGTTTGGATGGACTATTCTCTTGAGAAGTTAGCTGAGCTATATATTGGTGAGATAGTGAAGTTGCATGGAGTCCCAATTTCTTTGGTGTCAGATCGAGATCCCCAGTTTACTTTAAGGTTTTGGAAGAGTTTGCATGATGCTTTGGGTTCTTGGTTGCATTTTAGCATTGCTTTCCATCCTTAGACAGATGGGCAGTCAGAGAGAGTGATACAGATTTTGGAGGATATGTTGAGAAGCTGTGTTATCGATTTCTCTAGGAGTTGGGGCAGATTCTTGCCATTGATGGAATTTGCCTATAACAACAGTTACTAGTCTAGTATTGGAATGAAACCCTACGAAGCATTGTATGGTAGAAGATGCAGGATGCCTCTATGTTGGGATGAGGTTTGAGAAGGTAAGTTGGTTGGTCCCAATTTGATTAAAGAGACAGAAGAGAAAGTGAAGATAATTCGGGATCATTTGAAAGCAGCCTCAGATCGTTTGAAAGTGAATTTGGGGTTGGATTGAAGAAAATGTTAAGTGAGGTGAAGAAAACAAGAGTTGTGGATTGTGTATGTGTTGAGTTGTAAAATATGGTTGTGATTGTGTTTTGATGCATGTTTTTGAGTTGTTTTGATGTTATGCAAGTTTATTATGGTATATTGATGGTTTTGGTTGAGTTTGTTTGGAGTGGAAAAGGGTAAAAGAAAGATGTATGTTGGATGTGGTGTTGTTGGTGTCGATTTCAGGTTTTTATCCTGACACGCCCAGTAGCATGGCCATGTCTTTTGGCATGTCGTTGGTTCTGTTTTCAGTGTGGGTGACATGTGCAGTGACATGCCCATGTCACTGAGCGTGTCATAGCCACTGTGTTGGAGGAGAATTGACACGTGCAGTGACATGCCCATGTCACTGAGCGTGTCAAAGCTTCTGTGTTGTGGGTTTAGGGCACGATCAGGGACACGCACATGTTGTTAAGCATGTCATGTGTGGAGTTTTTCCCTAGTTAGCTCTTATCCTTATTTTCTTATGTGTATCACTAAATAAGTATGTGTAATTACCTTTGGATTAGGTTTTGAAGGGATTTAAATTGCCCTAATCCAAGGATTGAGGATCCTTGGAAGAGGAGGTTGATAGATTGGTGTGTGTTGCTCTTAGAGGTAAGTACAAACCTTACATGATTGCATACATTTACATGACTTTGGGACTTAACATATTTGGTTGAAAAATGTTAAGTTACCTATTATATTGTTAATGTATAAGAATGGTGATATGATTTGCATTATGTAAACTATGTAAAATATATGTTGAGGATTCAAAATGTATGATTAATGTAATTTATTATGTATACCCTAATGATGATATGTGAAGCCATTAGTGTTGGCTATAATGATGTAAATGAAATGGTTGGGGCATTGTGCCTAAATGATCATGAGAAAATGAGAACGGATTTGATAATAAAATAATGAAAGAATTGTGTGCCTAATATGTTATTCAATTTTCAGAGTTTTGTTGTTGGTGGCATGCCTAAAAGTAACAATCCCTTGAAGCTGGGTTGGGCTTGGTCCTTGAAGCCAGGTTGGGTTGATGCTATGCTCCCCTTGAAGCTTGGTTGGGCCTAGTCCTTGAAGCCTAGTTGGGATGTTACATATAAGATGTTTCTCATTATGATAATGATTCGCCTACGGGCTTGATAAATGTGATTATTGGACCAAAACAGTAACTCTGGAATTTGAATGGCATATTAGTTTCTTTTGGGCCCATGCTTGTCTTTGCTTTAATGTGAATTATGAATGATGGAACAATTGAATAATATAAAGAGATTTAATGTGATGAAATGTGATATCCTTGTATATTGATTCTAATTCTTGAAAGTTTGACATTGGCATTACACTTGAAGCATATTGTTATCGTGGTTTGTGCCACTAAGCCTTTGGCTTAGCGCGATTGTGATTTATCGCGCAGGTGACAAGGTAGATCCGGTTGAGCCGGAGAGTTCAGCTAGACCGAGTCGAGTCTAGGCTTGTGATCCCTTGTGAAGTGTTGATTGTTGGACTTCAAGATCAGAGACGAACTGCCAAGCATGTATAAACTCTATATTTTTGTAAATATTGAATTTGATGTATGCATATGTATATTCCGCTGCTTAATAAACAAATGTTTTATCTATTATGTTCTGTAATATAAGTTAAATATTTTAAGTTTTCTCATAAGGAATGTTTGTTTAAAATAGCCTGTGACATTCTTGTATCCGGTATACGTATATTACATATGTGGGTGTATGTGGTGTACGTATATTAGGTATAAGGGGTGTTACATGCAATGCGTGTATGCATGTATGCATGTATGTACAAGTATGTACAAGTAACAAGCAAACAAAGATAATTAGGACGTTCCTTCCAATCTTATAAATTCCACACACGAATGACGAGTCTCTTTTCCTAGGTAAATGGTTAACAAAATACCAACATGAGATATTTTATTTTCGAAAGAAATTCCCTCGGACGCTTTAACCAATAGTTATATTTTCAAACATAAAGTCACTCCATGATAATTTCTTTTAATTAAGCCTTAATCCATTGAATCAACAAAAGATAGCTTTTATGCTATATTGGATTAAAACTAAATTAAAAGGTTTATCATAAATATATATCCCATTTGGAAAAGCAACTAATGATCCATGCCAAAAATAAGCCCATGATTATCAATTCTTGGTATAAATTAGGCCTACAATCAATTTTTGGTATTTCATAATTCACCTAAATATTTTGTAAGCTCATTCAAAAGGTTGTAATGAAGTGAAAAAATAATTTTGTTTCTAAACCCATTGTAAATGGTTTGTTTAAAAATGAATTTTGGGCTTTGTAGTTTGGGGCATGAGGTAGGAAAGAATTTTTGACCAAAGACCATCTTAAAAATTTTAAAAATAGTTTTGGTCTTTTGGATTTAGAGAAAAAAATTATTTTGAGCTTACAATATAATTAGGTCATATTAGAAAAAGAATAAACCAAATAAGCTATGGTTCAAATCAAGATAAATTAATCATAGTCAAATAACAAGCATTTGGAAAAAAATCTAAGGAAAGTAACTAGGCCAACTACATGAGCTTTAGTCTTTGGGTTAAAAAGTTTAGACTTCCATAGCAAGTATATGCCAAAAGGTACAAGGCTATGAGTAGTTATAACATGCTCAATCTCCATACCTTGAGTGAAAGTATGATATCCCTTACATAACGCATCATGAGTTACATGGGAGTCCTAACTCACGCATAAAATGCAATCTAAATGATGCAATGGACAATATCATAATAAGAAAGAATAAAATAATATAAAGACCAAAAGAATCAACTTCTCTTATTCCCAGTGGAATCTCCAACCCCTTAATGGGTTTGAAAAGTTGGGTATGCGTGAGGAAGGTAAGAATAACCCAACTCCCCCACATCGCCCGGTTCATTGAAACCGACCTTCTTTTCAAGTCTAAATATTATTAAATTTTTAAATATTATAAAATCATCCATACTATATGCAATTATTGAAATAAATATTCATAATATTAAAATTAAAGAAACATCAAACAAACAAATAAAATGGGCAACCATACAAGATGGAAAAATGCCCATACAACCATGTCCAATGTCCAAAACTAAAAAAAATAGGACACCTACAATTTGGTGAAAACATGCCCTTTACATTCATGTCTAAACTTAAAGTAAATAAAATTACATTGAACTTAATAAGTGAGGTACCCATAAAGTGAAAACATACCTCTTACATTCTTGAATACTAAAACAATTAACTAAATAAATTAAATCATTCAATCATTCACCATGAGCAAAATAAAAACAAATCATTTATAAAAATAAAATATTAATAAATCATTCATCAAGAAATAAAATAATCATGCCTAAATTTTAATCTTGAATAAAGCAACAAATATACAAATTTAGGGTTTACATCTTAAATTAAGGTTTTTAGGATAAAATTAGGGTTTTAGAATTTTTATGAATAAATTAGGATTTTTAGGATAAAAAGTAGGGTTTTATTATAAAGATTAGGGTTTCAAGGTATGAATTAGAGTTTTATGATTTAAAATACTAAATTAGGATTTTAATATAAGATTAGGGTTTTAAAATATTGAAACTAGATTAAGACATACAAGCTAGGTTTAAACCTAATAAACTAGGGTTTTGGGTCAAAATAATTTCGATTAAATCATGTTAAAGTTTTGTACCGAATTAAAATCAGTATTATTCTTCATTGGATGGATTTTCTAATTAACTAAAATAATAACTTTAAACAATCACTGCTTACTGTTAAAGAATGGAAGCAATACTATAAGTCTAAGTAAATTAAATTATCAAACCTATGTTGTTGATGTGGTTAAATCAAGTTTGTTGAGCCAAGCTTATTGTTTGATTGATAAGTCTGGATCAAAGTAATTCTTGGTCTCTCGATGACCAAAAAGATCAAGCTTCTGACTCCTTATTTTTGCTTCTGTATCAATAGTCTCTGTTGTTTTTGTTTAATTATTATCCTCGGTTTTCACCTGTTGCTTAATTGTTTCCAGCCCCTTTTGCCTATTCTTTTCATCATGTATTTATAGTAAATACGTTAGGTTAAACTCTTGTAACTGAGTCTTAGCTTCCTCTCTAAGCACAGCTCCCTTCTGAAGCATATCAAATTAAAATCTTTTGAATTCGAGGGAAACCGCGCCCATATCGGATTAAAACAAGTTTAATTCGACATGGACTAAAGTCTATGTCGAATTAGTAAGCCTAATTTGATATGGAAAAGCTCCATATCAAATTAGAATTGACCTAATTTGATATCAAAACCATTTAGGATACCAAAACAAGCTGAATTTAAGAGACCATATTGAATTGGATGTCCAATTCATCATGGCCAAGCCTCATAACGAATTTAATCGAGTTAAATTTGATATGAAATTCGTTATGAGGTGGCTCATATCGATTTTAACTTGAATAAATTCATTATGAGCCATGCTCATAATGAAATATACATAAAAAATGGCCAATCATCTTTCATTTTGGGTCGGTTTAGCTCTTGAATCAAGCTAGAATTGGTTTTGGCTTTTTAATTAGGTCCAGACTTGATTTGGCTTCCAAAATTGATTTAAATTTAACTTGGGGTTGTAAGATTGAAACCAAACTCTATTCAACATTTTTAATTAGAACAAAATTCATGTTGAGCCAAAATTAAGGGTCTACATACCCCATACACCCCGCATACAGCCTAAAACACTACACAACATAAGACTGTATTATAACCCCCTAACAACCCATTACAGCCCCTGTCAGATCCAGCAGCCCTTAACAATCTACTAACAGTCCATATTATCATTCAACAATATATAATATTGCATCACATAAAATTCATAACATTTCATTTAACTTTTCATGAATCCAAATATTAAAATGAAAGAATAAACAGAGGAATAGATTTAAATTTATGGAGAAATAAAAAAATCAATCATGTAAAATATTTAAAAAATACATGCATTCAATTTTTAAAAATCTCTCATTTCCTTACAAAACTTATGTTTAACGAAAAAAAATTAAAGAAAAAAATGAACTTACTAAAATATTATATTGGAGAAGCTTCAATATATGATGAATAAAAGAAAAAAAGGGGTTGGAGTTAGAGATGAATGGAGTTTTGAATTTTTTGATAAAAAAAATAATGGATGGAGAAATATTATATTGGAGAAGCTTCAATACATGGTGAATGAGAAAAAATTGGAGTTGAAGTTAAAGATGAATCTTATTTTGAATTTTATTATAAAAAAAAAATTTGGAGCAGAACGATGATAGGGGAAAAGGAGAAGAAAGAGAAAAGGAAAGAGGAGTGAGAGAAAAAATGATAAAAGTTTTTTTTTGGTTAAATGTATTATGGCAAAAGAGAGTCTATTTAAGATTAATAGAGTATAGAATATATTAACCTCTTATAAAAGGGTATTTTCTAGGTTAAACCCCAAATAAATTTAGAGCTCATTTGGCACATCTTAAATTGGAATTCAAAATATAATCTTAAAACGTTTGACATTCATTTTTATATTTATTTTTAAATTATTATATAGAATTTATTGATTGTTAAATTAATAATTATAATTGAAAATATGTATGATATTAATAGAAATTGAAATTATTTAAATATATAAAAATAAAAATAAAATTATTAATAAAAATATTATTTTATTACATTATTAATAAAATAAATTTTTTTATTATTATTGTTATTATTATTATTATTATGAATTATACTAAAATTATAAAAATTGAGAAAATTACGTGAACTGCATAATACATATAACATCGAAATATTTTCATCATTTAGCATTTTTATTACGTAGTAATTTATTATTAAAAACTATAATAAGTTATGAAATATTATAAAAATATTTTTCTTTCCTTTTTATTTATATACTAGTCCTTTATCCATGCGATGCACAATGATGAAAATAATAATGTATAAATAATATAATTAATAAATAAATATAAAATGTTTTATATAAATTAATAATAAATTCTATTGTAAAAAATACAAAATAAAATATTTACTCAATTTTTATGATAATTTCATTGAAATAATATTGGTGAGTAAATATAATTTTTTATTTTATAACTTAACATTTTTATTAATCAAAAACAAAATCTACGTATATTTTCTACTATAAAAAAATCATGAATTCTATAAAAAATGAGAAAAAATAAAAATTTAAGTAAACTTTTTACAAATAAGGAGAAAAATATGATTTAAAGAATTTACAATTATAGATTTACATTGAAATTATTAATAATATAAATATTATTAGTACACATATAATTAATTTATTCAAAAGATTAAAAGTCATACTTTTCATTCTTTAAAATTTAAAAATTTCTATAAAAATATAAATTAATCATTATAAATAAATTATAAATTAAATGAATCAATTATTTAAATACATTGTTGATGTATAATTAATCTCTTAGGGATATTAAAAATTATATATTTTATTATTTATTTTAAATTTTTTAAAAAATATAAAATAATAATTTTTGTAAATAAATTATTTTATAAATAAATTATTTAATTTATAATTAATTTATTATAAAAGTTAAGAGTTATTTTTTAAAATTTTTTTAATTTATAATAAATAAATAAATATTATTTAATATTATTAATGTGTAATTAATTTATAGTAAATTAAAAACTATGAATATAATTTATTTAATTAATAATATGAAATTATAATACTAATATATAATTATTTAAAAGAAAATTATAAATTATAAATATAATTAATTATTAAATTTTAAATTTATATAAATTATTAAAATTAAAAAAAGAGATAGCACTATTTTAAAAAAATTAATGATTTGTCATTCTTAAAATATTTTTTTCATCTTTATATAAAATATAAAATAAAAAAAATTCGTTGATTGGATAATAAAGTAATTTCATGATTTCAATGGTCGCTGGAGTCTTATTTATTGCCGTCCCATGTCGGTTTGTTTTGCAACTAATTATTGGAAAATAATCTAAAAAATACCCCTTACATTATATTAATATATTCTAGACTCTTCTAATCTTAAATAGACTATGATTTACTATAATACCCTTAAACTTTTTAAAAAAATTAACTTTAATTTTTCTTCCTCTCTCGCTCTCTCTTCGTCTCTCTCTCCCTTCCTTTTCTCTTTCTTCTTCTTTCTCAATTAGCATATCTCCTCCCTTCTTCTTTCCCTTTGATTGTAAAATCTAAAACTCTACTCATCTGTAACTTTAACTCTATTGTTATCTCATTCACCATGTTTTTTCTTTGATTGTAACATTCAAAATACCATATTTGAAGCTTCTCCAATATCAACTAGAATTAATATTGCGGTAAGTTTTTTTTTTTCTATTAAACTCAAGTTTTGTAAGGAAATGAGAGATTTTAAAAGTTGAATGCATGTATGTTTTGAATGTTTGCTATAGTTGATTTTGTTTTATTTCTATATGGTTTGCATCTACTCCTTTGTTCAATCTTTCATTTTAATTTTTGGATTCATGAAAAGTTGAATAAAGTGTTATGGATTTTACGTGAAGTAATAATGTGTATTGCTGAAAGCTAGTATGGGTGTTAGTAGATTGTTAGGGGCTGATATAGTCTGAGAGGGGCTGTAATATGTTGCTAGGGGCTATAATGAAGTGTTATGGAATTTATGTGTAGTAAAACTGTAAAGTGTTTCAGTCTAGTATGGGGTGTTTAGGGCTCTTAGTTGTGTTAGGGGATGATACGAGCTACAAGATGCTGTTAGGGGTTATTAGACGTTCGTAAGGGCTGTTAGGAGCTATTAGAGACTGTTAGGGGATGATATGGGTTGTTATGGGATTAGGGGGCTGCCAGCCTCTAACAGCTCCTAACAACCCCTATCAGCCCCTACGAACTCATAATAGCCACTAACATCCCTTTAATAGGCCTTAACAGTCTCTATCATCCCCTATTAGTCTCTAAAAGCCCTTAACAACCTCTAATTGCCCCTAACATCCCTTATTAGCCTCTACCAACGTCTAATAGACCCTATCAGATACTAACAACCCCTACCAGCTTCTAGTAGCCTCTATTAGCCCCTACCACACCTAAAGGCCCTTAACACCCCATACCAAACTAAAACACTACACAATATTACTACATATAAAGTTCATAACACTGCATTACAGCCCCTGTCAGACCAAATCAAATCCTAACAATCTACTAACTGCCCATACTAGCCTCCAACAATACACATTATTACATCACATGAAATCCATAATAAAGTAGTAGATTCAAAATCATGTAGAAATAAAAAATAATCAACCATAGATATCATTCAAAAATAGCTAAGACGTATGTAATTATAGGTTGTTATAGTTTATTTGGATTATGATGTGAGTATAATTTATTATTGTACTTGTAGGGTATTGATGGATGGATTCAAACTAATTGGTGGACGAATTCATTTAACGAAAGAAATTATAATTCTCATCCAATATGGGGGGAAATTTGATGTGAACATTGGCAAGTATGTTAGTGGAGATGCTGAATATGTTTTCTTGAATAAAATGGTTAATTTTAACGAACTAAAGAAATCAGTATTCGAAGCAATTCATATTGACAACACATCAAAAGTTGAATTCAAATTTATTACTGGTCATGATAAACGTCCGCTTTATGATGTCGTAGATGATATGTCACTTAGGATATTCATGTCCATTACTATGGAGGATAGACTTAAACATTCATTGATTGTTAATGTTGAAGAAAGTGTATATAAATCCAAACATGATAGTAATGATCCTCAGGGTGTGAAAAATATTATGCAAGTAGAAGTACCGGGTCTTAATTTAATACTAGAAGATGCAGATGTAAGGTTTTCACCGGTGACTGACTCTATTCATGTGGGCATAGGATATTATGAAAATGAGCATTATGTGCCTAATTCATATGCAGAGGAATGGGCAGAACATAATGATGACATTTCAAAAGAGCTTAATATTGGGGCAGAACCTATTAATGATGATGATGCAGAATTTCAACATACTTCAGACAATGATGACAGTAATGCCATTGCTTTTGATTGTAGTAATGTGGCCGAACGTGCTGCAGACAATGAAGAAACAGTAACAAAATTATTTACATCTAGGAGCAATCCAGAGTTATTAGGCAAAAGTTATATATCTAAAACAATTGAGAAGGGAAAAATATTTAAATCAAGGAATGATATTAAGACAACTGTATAGCTCATTACAATTAGAGAGAAGTTTCAGTTTAAGGTCTTCAAGTCTAATACCTCTTTCTTGGTCATGTGATGTTTGGATAAAACTTATACGTGGAGACAGAGAGCAAAACGTCTTGGAGACCCAAAGGGTTATTGGATGGTGACAAAATATGTGACACAACATATATGTCCGACTGATTTTTGAACAGACTAGACACAGACAAGCAACTAGTTGGGTTGTTGCTGAATATGCTAAGAAGAAATTCATAAATTTCGGGAGGGTTTTTGAAACCAAAGGATTAGATTTGATGACATGCGGAATAAATTTGGTATTGAGATTAGTTATTCTGTCGCATGGAGGGGACGGGAGTATGCATATGAGAATATCATTTTGGGTACTCCAGAATAATCATTCTCAATTCTGCCTATATATTTGCATATGCTAGGCAAAACAAATCTCGGTACGGTTATACGTCTATAATATGGTGATGATAATAGATTTCTATATCTTTTCTTTGCTTTTAATGCTTCAATAAAAGGATTCAAACATTGTAGACTTGTAGTTATAATTAATGGCACCTATTTGAAATGGAAGTATCGAAGTGTGCTTTTTACTGTCATTTGTCATGATGCAAACCAAAAGATATTTCCTTTGGCATTCGGTATTGGTGATTCAGAAAATTACACATCATGGACATAGTTTCTTATGAGGTTGAAAGAAGCTTTTCGTGAAAGACCGGATTATGTCATTATTTTCGACAGACACCAAAGTATTCAGAAGGCTGTAGCAGATATTTTTCCAAATGCATTCCATGAGATTTGCATGTATCAACTGCTTAACAACTTTAAAGTGCAAATTTAAACATATTACCAAGGACCTTGAGAAGCACTACTACAAAACAACTAAAGCCTACAAAATAAGTGATTTCACCACATTTTTGGTAGTTTTTGTATTTCTGTCTCCGATGCTAAAGATTATTTAGAAGGTGTTGGGCTTGATAGGTGGATGCGGTGTCATATGCCTAGAAGGAGGTATAACATTATGATGACTAACATTTCTGAATCAGTCAATGCTGCGCTTGAAAAGGGTCAAGACCTACCAATTACTGCATTTGTCAAAGAGATCAGAAAGATGTGCCAAAGATGGTTTTATGAACATCGAACAAAGCAGAAGAGTCCACGGATAAAATATCAATGAATGTTGAAAAAAAATTGAGAAAGAGAATGATGATAGTACAAAAAATGAATGTAAGTTATTTAGTTATTCTTTCTCATTTGTCATTAATTATGATTTTATCAGCTATCCTTGTTAATGATAATTTGCAGATGGAGCTTTCTAGTAATGATACATATAATGTTAAGGATGCATGTGAGCATATAATGTTGTTAATGATAATTTGCAGATGGAGCTTTCTAGTAATGATACATATAATGTTAAGGATGCAGGAAAAAAATATATTATTGATATGTCTATTAGAAATTGTTGTTACAAGAAGTTCCAATTAGATCAATTCCCATGCGAGCATACTCTTCTGGTTGTCAGAAATAGCAACCATATTGCTTATGGGTTGTGTTCTCCATATTACTCTTGTGAGTCTTGGTATGAAACATATAAAGAAGTTATAAATCCAATTATGTATATTACTTATTGGTCTATTTCAGAGAACATTCATAATATCACCTTGCATCCACTAGATGTGCGCACATCAACTGGCAAGCAAAAAAAATGTAGGATTCATTTTTTAGGTGAGGAAAAACTCAACCTAAGTGTAGTCATTGCCGTAGTGTAGCCACAATAGATCTACTTGTCATAATCCCATCTCTGTGCACACCATGTCAGGATCAACGAGTGTTAAAAAAATAAACCAATGTTCTTATCATTTGTTGTATTCATAAAAAATTTAATAAGTAATTATTAAATGTTGTTATCAAATGTATTGTTGTATCTATTGCTATGTAACTATTGGATATTCTTGAATTAGCATGGAAGGTTGTTCAACAATTGATATGATTGATATCGATTGATAAGTTTATGTTGTCATATATTTTTTTATTATTCTTGTGCCATAACATTTTATAAGCTTTATCAGTAAACAATGAAATTATTTGCATGTTAAGCGCTGTTATGGGTTGATAGGGTATGATAGGGGTTGTTAGGGGCTGTTATTGGTGTAGACCCTAATAGCCCCTAAGAACCCATATTAGCCCCTAATAGTTCATAACAATTTTTAACCATCAAAACTGACCTGATGAGGCAGTAAATAATGAATATTAAGAATGTTAGGTGTTGTTATTGGCTGATAGGGGTTGTTAGGGGCTGTTATTTCTAGCAACATCAAAAACAATTATTAATGAGTCAATCAAACCTGTATAGCATTAAAATGGACATAATGAACAATGACCTATATTTCATCAACATCAGAATTTTTCAAAATCAATTATCATATCAACCGTAAGACCTATATAGCATTAAAATTATTATAAAAGAGACTATTTACTGCCCAACTATCTTTGAATAATTAACTTCAATGAAATTTATATACAAAAAAAATGTATATACAAAAAATGAAATTCCTGTGTTAGGATCAAAGTATGATTCAGTCATTATCACTACACCAGGAGCCCATGTTCTTGTTGGCAGCATGATACCATAAGCTCACTGTTGTGTAGTATCTCATATCAACCATGTGATCTTGTGTGCAGTTTTGGAAATTAAGTCCATCAGTCATAAAGAACTCTATGAATTTGGCAACAAAATAACCACAATCCATTTTGTAAACCATAAAAATAAGTCATTAAAATGCCTTCAAAGAGACAATATAATTTCAAACCAATATAATATGAATTTAATACAATATAAAACAACATTACTTATCCTGTTTTGGACATTTATGACAATCGAAGACAATTTTAAATTTCTTATCCTTTTTCTTCTCCAGTTCTGGCCTATGATTGAAGAAGCCAACATAGTCAAGCACTACCGAAAACATTTTTAAAATTGGGACCACACATTGTAATCGTGCACCTTTTTAGTTCGGAGAATAAAGTGAATCATTCACATTAATGATCCACTTGGTCAGCTGAATCTCAATAAGAAACCAATGCACGTTATGTTGATTTATGGGTAGATAAACAATGTCTACATCTTGCACAGTCTTTCCATATTGGAGATCACCTCTCAAAAATTTTAACATGTTTTTGGGAGGTTCCCAATCTCTTTTTTTCTCCATCTTCTTCTTAAATGTAGCATATTTAGACGTGAAATAATAATTATATAGACAGTAACAGCACGACCTAGCTGGTCAAAGACATCTAGATAATAACATTGCTTTTGCCTAATGTAATATAATAAAATATCGATGTCCTGAAATAAATTTTCAACAAACTTTGTAGACCTGTACAAATATTATGAATTCAAATAGTATTGCAAATGATTTATATGTTGAATCTTACTTCGTTTGTTAGCCAAACATCATTGGTTCGCATTTAATACCAAAAATCTTTTTTTGTGACTTTATGTACTGTAAAGTAATATGTCTCCCCTCCATCCAATGGTTGATCGATATTTTTATCATTGAAATTTATGTAATAACATAACATTAACACTATAATATTAAGTAAATGGGAATATGGAAGAAATAATTATAAACATTATCCTGCTAGGACTCACTATTTGTAATATTGGAAGTTATTTGTCCACCATTCTTTAAAACAAGTGATTTCTGTGTCAGACGGAGATTGCAATGGGTTCAATCGAAGCATATAAGTATACAACCTGTCATTTTCCATCTTTTGCACAACTATCTGGGATTTTGCACAGCTCTCCCGTTTTCTGCCATCGGGAGTCCAAGGACCTCTAATGTATTTTTTTATTAGGAAGCTTCTTCCTTTTCTGTCCAACATCTACTTCAAAGGCGATTTTACTTACAATCATTAGTGAATAATAATGTGTATCACCTTCGCCACCATAATTTTGTTCTCCTTGTTGAAATAGTCAGAATATTTATAATATTAGTATTGAGTAAATAAACATATAAAAATTTATAATTAAAAAAGAAGAGGTGATGTACTAATATGTACGGAGGTTGGGGTGTCTTATGAGGTGTTTTCTGGTGAGCAATATCATGGGTGAAAATAATATTATCATTCCCATTAATTTTGCCCTCAACATCGGTCATTCTCACCATTAAAGACCACAATTCTGTAAGGATCTCTTCATTTTGAGCATGCAAGCAACTGTGAAGTTCATTATTTTTCTATCTCAGTAATTTATTTTCTTCCACAAGTACTTGATTTTCATCTTCCATTGCTTTTTATCATGCCTCAATAAGAGAAATTTGGTAAAGGATTTTACTCACGTCCGATGCAAGGATACTAGAATCTCCAACAGTATGAACATTAGTTATCTGGTTTTGGGTTCCCTCCACCTTTTCATCGGAGAATGTAACATCCACATTCAAAGGTAATCATGCAAAGTCTGGATTATAGGCTTCATTGGTAGACATATGCATTGGAGCCATCATTAAATCCTATTCATACCAAAATTTATTAAGTTTAATAATATAATACAAAAGGTATACAATACATATTTATATAAATAATAATTAACATACATGATCTAAAAGCTTAGCTTCAATATTTTGATACAACATCTTTTTAGTTAAGTTTATTCTCCAATTCATCATCCTCAAGGACCCATTCGACATTCTCTTTGCACTAACTCTTTCAATTGCTAGAAGAACCTTGCATCGAAGAACCCACTCAATGAGAATCTAAGGGCTATTTTCGTCCTCAACTTCTATATAACATCTTTCCAATTAGAGCACAAGAACTTCCAACTAAGTTTTCCCCAGGCAACATTGTTGAATGCTTCCACATCGTCAACAAGTGCTAGCATGTTTACATCAACCTTTGAACCCCTAGATTTTTCAATTATCAGGTGCTCCACTAGGCATGCAACGCCTAGTTTAACTTGAAGATCTTTATCTCGTGCCTTATGGAATGCATCCAATAATCTACTCCTTATAAATGTCCCATATTGTTGTACTAGAGGTGTGTTACCCACCAACATCTCCTCTATCTCATCTATCCCAATGTAGGTTAAGCCGGTTATTAAACAGTACTCGCCGACTCCCATTCGCAGAACATCATTGCCTATTTTAAACCATAACTCGTCAGTCACTAGATGGTGAAATTGATGTAAGAACATATATGTGATTAAGCCAGGCCAATGAACAAATCTATGTTCATCTATGTCAAGAAAGTCTCCAACTTTGTATTTATGAAATGCTGCTAACTGCATAAAATTAAAGCAGAACAAGTGAATAATCAAATTTTTAAAGACAAAACACATATATGATAATAAGTCAATCAAACCAATATAGTGTAATATACTTTCTGCTCATCCTTGCCAATAATATTGTGCATATCAAGAATAATATTTAGACCCATTGATACAGAATTAACTAGGTGATGCTTCCAATCAGATTGAGGGATGACATAAGCTAAAGCCTGCGAGATGTAAGGCATTTTGTTAATACACATATTCAATCATATTGATTCATTTTAGTCATTAAATAAATTTTAACTTACATCCTTCACACCCATCTTATTAGCATTTTCTTCATCAGAGGCAAGTTTGGCATCATCATCACTATCTTTATCACGTAAATCCAATCTTGCAAACCTCTTTTTCTTAGTATCCTCTTCTTCCGTTGGCCCCTCAACATTCTTCGCTTAAGCATTAAATGCCTTATGATTGTGGATAAAGCACCTGGACTTATAAGTTTAATATCTACTTTTTCTTTTATAGTAGGAGGAGATTGCTCACTCTGCTCAGTGCTAGAAGGGGAATTTGAAGCCATGTAATCTGGAAAAAAAGGTTTAAAATATTACATCAACTTATAACAAGTAAACTAATAATGATAGAGCTTGATAGCGTCTAATAGGGGTTGTTAGTGTTTGTTACCCCAAAATGCCTCTAACAACTCCTAACAACTTATAACAACTTATGTTAACATCTGCTAACATTATATGAAGGATTGTTGGTTATTGTTAGGGGCTGATAGGAGATGATATGGTATGTTAGGGGATGTTACCCTATAACTCCATAATAGCCCCTATCATCCCCTAATAGCCTCTAACATTTTATTCAAATCTTTCAAATTATGCTTATAAATGTAGGTATAGGTTGTTATATACTGCTAGGGAGTTCTTAAGGGTTGTTAGGAGATGATATGGGTTGTTGAGGATAATAGTCCATAACAGCCCTTATCATCCCCTAACAATAACCAACAAACCTTCAAATGATGCTTACATATGTTACTCTAAGTTGTTATAGGATGTTGAGTTCTGGGCTATTACAATAACAGACCCTAACAACTCCTAACAGATCCTAATAATAATGACAACAATAATACTAAAAAACAACCATTCAAATTGATAAATCATGGTTAATGTGTATATTTTATCTGTAAAACTCCTAATCTCTTGTAATATATATTAAATAAAGACAAATCACAAACTATTAACAACATTTTTCTTCCATTTTAAAAGCAAAATCAACAACACCCATCAACATATCATAGATGTATCTATTTTTCTTTACATGCATCACTTTGTTTCTCTATCAAAATACACTTGAAACCCAACATGCCTCATTAATTTTAAAGAAAAAAAAGAAGAAGAAAGGAGACTTACTGGTTGATTTGAAGAAGCAGAAATCGATTTTAATGTTTTCCTTCACTGATGCACTACGGATTGCTTCATATCACTTCTTCAATTGCTAGATGTTTCCTCCTTCAGATGATGCAACATGAACTTTAGTAAGAAATTAGGGTTTTTGAATAATAGTTTTATTGAAAATGGAGGAAAATTGGAGAAGAAAATGCAAAAGCGGAACCTTTTTTTTTAAAAAAAATTAAACTTCAGTGCTTTCTTTTGTTTTTATGGCCAAGAGCATTATGGTAAAATTTAGTCTATTTAAGATTAATGAGATCTAGAAATTATTAACCCTCTATCGAAAAGGTATTTTTCAGGTTAAATCCCCTAAATATTTGACCTTTAGTTATACCATAAACTCTCTTCAAAGGAATCCATGCTTTTGCTTCACTTTGCCTTTAAACTAATTTTTAAAAAAGTTTATCATAATTAATATTTATTTTTTATTGATTTCAAAAAAATAATTATTTTTTATTATTTAGAAAATTAATATTTCAATATCTAAGATTTATCAATGAACAATGACTAAATACTTTAATTTTTAATATAAAATAATAATTTGTTTATTTTAGTCTTTACTTTTAGTTCATTCAAAAATGTTAAAATATAATAATTTTATTTTAATAAATTTGATTGAATTCAAAAAATAAACTATAAAAATGATTTTTGCACTATTAACTTAAAACTCAATAATAAATATAATATAATTATTTAGCTAAACAATAAATATAAGATCAATTATACTTCTTATACCAATACTAAAAATATATATATAATATAATTATTTAAAATTTAATATTTTTATTAAATTAGTATAAAATGTGCTTAATTTGAATAATATGAATAAAAATATTAATCAAATACTCGCTATTTAAAAAAAAAAGGAAAAGAGCCTCATATTTGAACTTTTCGATTTACAAATTAATTAATTAATTAATTCCTAAAGTTATTATTAAGGGAACTCTCTTTTAGAGAGGTCACTTTTCTCCCTAATTCTAAAAATTAGGGTTCATACTCCCCCATTATCGCATACATGTAATCGGGATTTCTCTATTAATTTTCTTTTGCTTGTGCTTTCTTATCTATTATTTTTGTGCTTCATGTTGTGTGATTGGTATTGTCAAGTGCAATACAGCATGGCTACGATAGGCTCTGAGGTGGATTTTGTTGGCTTCCTTGAGGCTTACAAAGGAGGAGAGTGTTGTTAGGGAGGTATCTCTAGATCCAACGTTGGACAATAATCAAAAATTAAAAATCTCACTGTGTCTGGTGGGGAAATTGATCACAAAAAAAAATTTCAATATCCCAATATTTAGGACAACTATGTTAAGGAGTTGGAAACTCCAAAAAGGGTTCAGTTTGAGGGATCTAGGAAAATAATCTCTTTGTCTTTCAATTCTTTGTTGACTCAGACAAAAGAAGAGTTTTGGAGATGGGATCGTGGTGTTTCGATGATTACCTTATGGTTTTAAAGGAAATGAAGGAAGAGGACATTCCATCTAAAATGGAATTTGATACCTGTCATTTTTGGTTACGTGCATATGAACTGCCTTTCAAGTGGTTAAGCAACTCAACAGCAGTGACTATTGCAAACATGTTAGGGGAACTAGTGGGAATTGATGAGAGGGATAGGTTGGGTTGGACTCATTTCTTAGGCTTTCTAGTTAAAATTCCAATCTCAAAGCCATTAAGAAGAGGGGTCCTTTTGCGACTAGGAGGTGTTGTCATCTAGGTGAAACTCAAATATGAATGACTTCCTTTATTCTATTACAAGTGTGGCATTATGGGACATATAAAGGAGGAATGTCAAGAGAAGAGTGGTATGGGAGGAAGTCAATACAATGATTGGCTACGGGCTTCACCCAGAAAAGGTTTCCTTTTGAAAAATGCAGTAGAGAAAGCTAAAGAAGATAAGCTAATAGACTCATTAGCCTATAATGGGACTGTAAATAAGACTAAGGAGCAAGAGAAGAGTGTGAAAACTCTGATTAAAATTCTAGAGGAGCTGAATATGAAGGGAAAAGGATATGGTATAGTTAGTAAGGTAGGGAATAGTATAGAAGTCATTGAGGAAGGGGAAGGAAAAAAGTTGTTGATGTGGTTCTCAAAGAGATAATGTTCAATGATCTAGTTACTATAAAGGGTACACCGGTAGTCACTAATGTCTCTACAACTATGGGGGTGCAACAAAATGAAACTGAAGTAGTCCCTTCACTCCACGAGGAGGTGAGTACCCATGATATTGAACTATTCACCACAATACATTGGTAAACTCATATTCTCCTGAGGGTGGTGTTGTTGTAGGTCCGATAGTGGTTGGACCTGTGAATACTAATAATGCTCTACGAGGTTGGAAAAGGTTGGCTCGCCAGGTTGATAATAATGTAAACAACGAGAGGCTAGTGCAAACAAGGGGTGGAAAGAAGAGAAATAAGGAGTTGGAGTCTAATGATTATTTAGAAGAGGGTACGATTCGTAAAAGGCAGTAATTGGTGCTTCTGGATGAGGCTATGGATTTTTCACTAGAGGCGACCATTGGCAAGGGCCACGGTTGCCTGTACCAATGAAAATCATAAGCTACAACTGTCAGGGTTTGGGGAGTCCCCTAGCAGTTGCTAACGTGCGACGTTTGATAAGGTCACAAACTCCTAATGTCCTTTTTCTCATAGAGACGAGAGTGTTAAAAGAGAAAATGGGATATATCAGGCAGCAATTGGGTTTTAAAAATGGAATTATGGTTCGAGGGAGTTGTAGTGGAGGAGGTTTAACTTATCTATAGGATGACTCATGTTCTTTAACTTTGTAGTCTTTTTCTTAGCATCATATGGACTTTACTGTTGAGTCAAATGCAAATTATGGAAATTGGAGATTATTATGTTTTTATGGTTAGACTGAGTGGAGAAACAAAGAGAAACCTTGACAACTACTTAGGGGACTTCATCAAGGGTCAATAGAGCCGTGGCTGGTAGTTGGAGACTTTAATGAGATTTTACTGCATGAAGAAAAGTCAAAAGGGTTGAGAAGGCATGAGGCTATGTTGGATGCATTTCGATCAGTTATCTCTGATTATGGATTAAATGATATGGGATACACGGGCTACCCATTTACATGGGATAATAGGTGTTCAAGGCTGCGTGTATAGATGAGAGATTAGATTGGGGTTTAGCCTCTTCGCTATGGCTTCAAATGTTTGAGAAGGCAGTACTCAGTCATATCATTCACTCAGGGTTGGATCACTTACCAATTTGTGTTGAGATTGAAGGTATCTCTTTGGTTCGTAATAGAGAATATCGTTTCCATTTTGAAGACATGTGGCTTGAGATCCTAGCTGTTTGGAAGTGGTTATGCGGAGCTGGTGTATAGGAGGGCATGTAGACTGGCACTCTAGAATTTAGAACTGTTTGACCGAGCTTAGGTTATGGAGCAAACAAAATGTTAGTAATATAATCAGTAAGAAAAAAGATCTAATTCGAAGATTAGAGATAGCAACTAATAATCCTTAAGTTCTCAGTAGTGAGGAAAGATATTGTTTGAAGGTTGAGTTGGCAGAAATTCCCCTGCAGGAGGAGATTAAATGACGTTAGAGATCAAGGGTTCAATGGATCATTGAAGGAGATTGAAATACTCAATATTTTCATATAGTGGCATCGAAGAGGAGGAAAACTAACTATATTTCAAAATTAATTTATCAGAGGGGGTGTTCAGTCAATGGGGAGGACATGGCTAATCATGTGATAGATTTCTACAATGATCTATTTTCTTCTTTGGCTAATGTCAACATTGATATGAGTCTTAATTTCATCCCACAGAAGGTGAGTGAGGATATGTCTCAATTTCTTCTTCAACCCTATACGACAGAAGAGGTATACCTAGCTTTTAGGGCTATACATCCTTCTAAAGCTCTAGGACCAGATCGGCTTCGTTTGTCCTTCTATCAAAGGTTATGACCTATAGTCGGTAAAGATGTGGTGAAAGTTATTCTTGTTGTGCTTGAAGGAGGGGAACTACTAAAAGGGTTCAATCACACTCATATTTGTTTGATCCCAAAAATTAAAGATCCTAAGAGAATCTTGGATTATAGGCCTATCATCCTGTGCGATGTGGTTTGCAAAATAGCCACCAAAGTCATTGCTAATAGACAGAAACTGATGTTGGGGGAAGTAATAGATGAGTCGCAAAGCGCTTTTGTGCCCGATCGCCTAATTAATGATAAAATCTTAGTAGCGTATGAAGTCTTTCATCATATGCTTAATGGTGGTATGAGTAGAAGGAAGTTGATGTCATTAAAACTAGATATGGCTAAAGCGTATGATAGAATAAAATGAAATTTTTTGGAGGCAATCATGTTAAAGATGGGATTTCCATCAGGATGGGTATCAAGGGTCATGAAACTAGTTACCTCAGTAACATATTCTGTCCTAATTAATGGTACTCTAACTGGCCATATTATTCCTAGTAGAGATATAAGGTAGGGTGACCCACTTTCATCATACCTTTTCCTTTTATACACTAAGGGCTTGACAGGATTGCTTAGAGATGTAGTGAATAGTGACCTTCTCCATGGAATTCACATATGTCCAAGTGCTCCAGTAATTTCACATCTTATGTTTGCAAATGATTGTATTTTATTTATGAAGGCAAATCCCTATGAAGTAAGGGTATTATCAAATATATTATACAAGTATGAAGTTCTTTCCGGGCAAAAAGTCAATTTTTATAAATATGAGATTTCTTTTAGTACTTCAGCGGTAAAGGATGCGAGGGATGATATCACTAAATCTTTAGGAGTAAGGCAAGTTGAGCATCATTATTTATATTTAGGCTTACCAACGGCAGTAGGGAGACACAAAAGGCATGTTTTTGGGGTTCTTAATGATATATTATGGTCTAGATTACAAGGCTAGAAGGAGAAATACTTATCTTGTGCGAGTAAGGCATTATTGATTAAAGTTGTGGCACAGGCTATTCCTTCTTATGTTATACAATGTTTCTCATTACCAACTTCATTGTGTGATGACCTTAAATCCATGATAAGTAAGTTTTGGTGGGGGCAAAGATTGGAGGAGAGGAAATTGCACCTTTATAGTTGGATCAAGCTGTGTAAAGCCAAAGAAGATGGTGGATTGGGATTTCAGGATTTTGAATGTGTAAATAGAGCCTTGTTGGCTAAACAAAGGTGGCACTTAGCCATCAATCCTGACTCTTTGGTTGCTAGAATTCTTAAATTGAGATATTGTTCCCACTCTGATTTTCTTCATGCAGGTTTGGGCAGTAATCCTAGTTACACCTAGAGAAGTATCTTGGCAAGTAAGGAGCTACTGACTGACTGTCTTCGGTGGCAAATATGTGATGGGTCTAATGTGGAAATTTGGAATGATTGTTGGATTCCAGAACCTATTTCTTTCAAGCCTATCACTTCATGTCGAATGCTTCCTATGGATGCCAAAGTTTCAATACTGATTGATAAACAAAGTAAATCATGGAATTGGGAACTCATATCATCTACCTTTTACTTGGTGGATATTGATTGAATTGCAAATATTCTATTGAGTTTGGACAAAAATACATATTCATTAGTTTGGTATTATCATAAAACAGGGGAATATGTGGTCAAAAACGGGTGTAGGTTGGCTCTCAATATTATAAACAATCCTAGCAATTCAGTTTCAGCTTCCAGTGGATCTGATTCTTATTTCTGAAAGAAGCTGTGGGGGATAGAAGCCTAACCAAAAGTTCTAAACTTATTATGGAGAGCAACCCTTGATGTACTCCCTACAAAATTAGTGTTAGGCTGGAGATTTAAGGTTGATAATCAGACTTGTACTTCTTGTAATGAAACTGAATCAACCTTCCACATTTTTCATGATTTTGTTATGGCTAAGGAAGTGTGGGGGTGGGAAAATCTTATTTATGTGCAGGAAGTGGTGGGTCATTCTTTCAAACTGTGGATAATGAATATGTTATCATGCTGTTCAAAAGAAGTAATTAGAAAAGTGGCTTATATATGCTATTGCTTATGGTTTGCTTGTAATGTAAAACTCCATGAAAATGTTAATAGTTTCGCAGCCCAAATTGCCCATAAAGCTGCATTTTTGTCTTTTGAGGTTTCGTTAGGCAATGGGAGAAATGAAGGAAGGGGTGCTGTGAAAGGTACAACAAAGGGCAGTGGATTGTCATCGCATATCTATGCTCCGGAGGCAGCAGAACAAGCAGGTGAAGATGATGTTCAGTTGGCTGGGTGGAAATCGCCGTCGATTGGATTCATTAAAATCAACTGTGATGTAGACTTACTAGGAAATAATGCAGTTTGAGTGGGTTGTATTTTTAGAAATGATTCAGGATCAATTCTAACCTATGCGAATAAGTTTATTGTGGGTAATGTAGAGCCCTTTGTAGCTGAAGCATGGGCAATTATTTTTTCTCTTCAATTGGCAAAGGATTTGTGTTTTTCTAGGCTGGAGGTTAAATCAAATTGCAAAGGCTTAATTGATAAGCTGGTGGAGAGAGTGATACCGAGGAATGAACTTGGGCTAGTAATCAAAGATTGTCTCATTTCTAGTCATCAGTTTCCTTAATGCAAATGGAGCTTCACTTCAAGAAACAATAATGTAGCTGCGTATATCCTTGCAAAATCCTCTATTTCTTGGGTTGGGAATGTTTGGGTAGAAGAGGTCCCATCCTTCTTGTCCTCTTTATTTGCTAATATTGTATTCTCTAATACTGCTGCTCTTTAATGAAATTGTATTTCTTATTTAAAAAAAGTTGTTATTAGGGAGATAGATAAGAGATGCAGAAGCTTTCTCTGAAAGGAGAGTGTTGATCAGTTAGAAAGAGAAATTGTAGCCTAGAAGGAAGTGTGTAAGACAAAAAAAAAGAAGAAGAAAGGGGATTGGGTATTAAAGAGTTGGATCCATGGAATGAAACAACATTGGGGAAGCATATATGGTAATTAGTAGTGGTTAAGTGTTCTAACTAGGCCAACTGGATTATCAAAAATAAATTGAAAAGGCTGAGTTTTTAGTGTATTACGAAACCATTAAAAGATAGTTGGTAGTGGAGAAACTTGATAAAAGTTAGAGATAAATTTAAAATTTTTTACAACTATGAATTGGTTAGAGGAGAGATGTCTTTCTGGCATGATCCGTGGATAAGAGGTGTTAGTTTGAGAGATAAATTTCCAAAATAGGCATTGGTTATGGATGTATGGAGAGGAGGTGGATGGAGATCACCTGATCCATTAAATGAAGAAGTGGAAAGAGCTTGGGAAGAAGTGAAAAATTATACTGTCAAAAAAGATTAAGAGGATAGAGATAAGTGAAGCTTAACTAAAATTGGAGTTTTCACCATTTAGAGTTCCTGGAAAGAGTTTAGAACTAAAGGAAACCAAGTAACTTAGTGGGAATTGGTATGGGGTAAGCAAAATATTCCTAGATATAGTTTTGTTTTGTGGTTAGCAGTAAAAGACAGATTGGCAGTTAAAAGTAGGTTGTTCAAATGGGGGTTAGTTGCAGATGAGATATCAGATATGCCATTTATGCAGGAATGGTAAAGAAAAGGTGGAGCATCTGTTTTTAACTATGTGTTTAGAAGGGAGATATAGAGTCAAACACTTCATAAATGTGGTCTTCAAATGATGGAGTTTAATTGAAGAAGGGTTATTAGTTGGTTTTCTAAAAAAGCTATAGGAAAGAACTTGAAAGCTGGTTAATGGAGGAGGCCTTTATGGCTATTATTTATGGTATATGAAAGGAGAGGAATCTAGTGCTATTTTAGAATGGTGAAGCTACTAGAAGTAGAGTATATTCTAGGATAACTGATGCAGTTAGAGGAATGGGGGATATATCAAAAAATCTGAGTAATTGGAGCAGATGGTGATAAACCTTCATGGAGTTGCTGACTAGATTTTGAAGACTGACATAGGATATTGTGTCTATGTGTTTGCTATAACTTTGAGTTGTGTATTGGTGTTTCTGCTGCTATATTGTGTCTGTACGTATCTGCTATAAATTGTTGTTAGTTGCTACTATGTTTGGCTTATTAGCTTGGTGGATGTGGGTAGGATGAAACCTTTGGTTTCCATTTTGAGTGTTTTGTGATTCTTTTGTTTTGTTTTTGTTAAGTTATGGATTTGAGTATCTAGGCCTCATATCTTGTTGATGATTGTTTGGGGGGAATATTGCTAATTATTTGGGTGAGTGTACAAGAGTTTGTTTACAAATTTGTAAATATTGCATTCTTTTGGCAATAAAGAAAATTAGATTTTATTGACAAAAAAATTAATTTAATGAAAATCACTGAAAAGAAAAATTTAGTTTACAACAGTAAATTAATTACAATAAATATTTAACAATGTCAAAAGTAATTTTTTTTTTCATTACAAAAGGGAGGCATTAACCTCAGTCATCTCTTGAAATAAGCCTAAAATGACTAACACATGTTATATTCTAAAATTTTGTGATTGTAATTTTGTTTTTTGGAAATTAATTGTTATGTTTCTCTTCTAAATACCAATTATAAAGTAAAGTTAATCTTGCTTATTGCACTTAGAATTTTTTCTAGGGAGATTAATTTAATTTATGGCTATTAATTTAATAATTGTTAACTTAATTTATAATTACAAATATAGTTATTCAATAATCATCCTCTCACTAAAAATTTTAAACGATATTCTCTCATTAAATTATTAGGTTCTTTAGGCATTAATTTAAAAAAAAAATATATATTTTTGATGCATTTGCAAACATGTAAGTGAGGGCTGAGCACGGTTCGATCCAATAAAGAAATCTAAAAATTTTCGTGAGCTAAAACAAAATTTGGAAATTTTAATATGCTTGAAATCAGAATCAAACTGAAATAAAAAAAATTATCCTCATTGTATTGTTTCAAAAAATTTGGAACAATACAATACGAAAATTCAATTCTAACGGAGCAGTTTCGGTTTAATATGGATATGGAGATTTGGAGATTTAGAATTAATTTTTTTTTCAAACTTAAGTAATATAATGCTACTTAATTGTTTTAGCAATAAAAAAATATGCAATTTTAATTTTAAATTAAATTATAAAACAACTTTGATTAATGACAAATTAATAATAATATTTATATATTTTATTTATATTTAAAAATTTACTTAATTTTATTTACTTAATTATTTATTTTATTTTATAGTTAAATTAATCAAGAAAATTATTTTAGTTATTTACATAATATTAGACATTACATTTTTAATTAATAAAGTAAAATATGAGACAATAAAATAAAATAATTTCAAATTTAAATATATTAACAATTTAAATTAACTAATTTCAGATATATTTTAATAAAAAATTTGTGAAAAAATATCAATATCAAATAATTTATTATCTATATTAATTATTATGTAAATTGATGACACATAATTATGATTAAACATATAGAATAAAAATAAGATACATATATATAAATTAAGTATAATATAGAAAAATTAGAAATTGCAAAGTGAATAAATAGCATGACATAATATGAATTAATATAATAATTCTAATATATTTTTTAAAAAAAATCAAATATTAAGTAATAAATCAATATAATAAAATATATTTTTATATTATTAATAATAAATTAGTTATTATTTCGGTTATTCGGTTCAATTTAGTACGATTTTCAGTATGGATATAGCCTAATATCAAGAACCATTTCATATTATAAAAATCGATAAGATTCAATTCGAAAAAAGTCAAAAAGACAACAGATATTTTTGGTTTTAGATATATCGATTTATATATTCGGATTGGATCAGATATCTTCAGAATCTATGCTCTATAAAGCATCCAAATAAACAATCATATAAAATGCATGAAAATAAACCTATTTAATTATTACGTTGAGGTTTAAAATATCCTATCATTTTTTTATATATACTTTTAATGTATTAAATATATACTATATATACTTTTAAAAGTTTAGTATACTTTTAGTATTTTAAATATATATTACTCTAGAATGCCTATATTTGAAATTAAAAGTTAAAAAAATAATTTTTTAAAATTGAATTTTCTTTTGAAAATAATTGGAAAATCACCTCTAAAATATCTCATTGTTTTCACTTGACTCACAATAGACCTCATAACACTTAAGCTATTTCCAATCCATATCATCTTTCTCTCTATCTTCTAAGCTTACATATACTAAAATTCTTAAAAACTTTGGATGTTACATATCTCTTAGCTCTTTTTCTGATATTTATCATTTTCAGTTTTCTTTTTTATCGAAGTTTCTTTTATCTTTAAACTTTTGTTATTAACAAGCAATGCTCAACTATTTGATTTTACACTAAGCAAGTAGTGTTCCACACTTCATTTTCTTGTATTGTTCGAAAAAATTTAAATTGCGATAAGTAGTGATATGTTTTTTGTCTTTGTTTCACTATCTTGGATGCTTGCATGTGTATTTGAGTAGTTGTGATGGTTTTAACAAGTATTGCTATTGTACATGGGTTTAACGACAATGTAATATTAATGCGAATGTTTGTGATTGTTTTAACAAGAAGTGGTGCTTATCCTGGGTTTAACAAAAAGCCAGTGGGACGGATTTAGGGTCAATGTGATGTTAATGTGATTTTTATCGATCGGTTTAACTTGAATGGTTTTGTTATTGCTCTATTTGTCAATATCATATATCATAAGATATTGTAATGATCAATAAAGACATTATTATTAACTCTTCCATACTACATTGCCATTAATCTGAATAAAATGATTCTGAAATTTTTATAGAAATTGATAACATTGTTATTTCTAACAAATATCGTTGTTATGGTTAAAATTAACATTATCATTATTTTCATAACATGTTTATGAATACCATAACATAATTATGGCAAATAATGACATTTTTATGTCATACATAACAATGATCTGAGTAAAAGACTAGTGTTATGCATATAAATGACAAAGTTATTTACATACATTACATTATTATTTGTAAGCATACAAAATTATGTTGTTTAATATAGTTGTTATGATCTCATTAGACTAAATGTTTGCTCCATTTAATTCATTTGCTAGGGATTGCTTAGATATTATGGCATTAGAATCAAGTCATTCAATTGTAAGTGTCAAATAAGCAACTTCAAGAAAAGCTTCTTGAGCTTCCCAGTCCAGGAGCTTTGTCAACTATTGCTAGGAAAGGTGTTTCCAAAAATGGAAGACTGAATCTCCTTCCACCAAGATCAGGAGTAAGTAAAAAAAAGTAAGAGAGTATTGAAATTTTTCATTTGAACTAATTGATAAGGTGGATGCTAAAATTGAAGAAGCTCTAGATGCTACTGATGATGTTGATGCTGCTAAAAGGGAGACTGATATTGAGACAAATGTAAAAACCCAGGCATAGTTATTACTAACATGATTTATCAATAAAGAGATTGAGAATTATTCATTATTTGACTTTTGCTTAATTTGGTTGCTTTTGCAGGAAGTTGATTATGTTATACCCAGGAAGGGGTGGATGCATCTTCAAATTAACCCTATTAGGGTGGGCTGCAGAGTTATATTTGTGATAAAATCTACACTAAGAAAAGAGGGAGCTAAGGTTTATTATCCTGTATTTTACAAGTGCAATAATTATCATGTATATGATCGACTTATGCTTATACTGATGATTTGTTCTCTTGCAGATTGAATCGTTTAATGAATATAATGCAGGCCACCTTCTATGAATGGAGGACACTAGCTTTTGGCCTAGACTAATTCACACTGTTATCCTCCATCAAGTTGATAATAGGAATGATGATAAACAATCATTTAAATTCAAAGAGAAGGTGGTCCACCTCGGATGTGAGAAATTTTGTTTACTTGCTGGATTACCCTTTAATGGAAAGGAAGAGATAAAAGATGGTGGGAAGATGCTTGTAGATAAAGTTCGGCACATCACAAGAGAAAAATTAGTTGAAACTTTTCAAGAATGTAAAGTCGCAGAGTTAAAGAGAAAACTAAGTATTATATGCTTGGTGGAGCTTCTTATAGAAGGCAAATCCATTTGATTGAAAGTAGATAAGAAAGTTTTGACGGTTGTTGATGATGTAAATACATTCAACAAAATGGCCTGGGGTAAATTAAGTTAGAAATATCTAGTTCCAATAATCAAGGATTTACTTGATTGCAAGAAGAAAAATATAAAGGGTGGCTACTCATTATTGGGATTTTTGATATTTTCTCGATTTTTGCAATGAAAGTTATCCCACAACTAAGAAATGTTGATGTAAGAAGAATAAGAAGTGGCTTCCCATGGATAGCTAACTGGAAAATGGGACCTACGCCTGCTGTCAATTCCCTATTAGAGATAATTTACCAACAGGTACTATCTATTTTCATTTTTTTGTGAAATAATATATTATAGAATATGATGGTTGCCTTTCGTGAAAGATATGACCTCCTCACCAATTGAAATGATGAAAGATGAAGCTTCTCACTCACATTTTACTGGGATGAAAATTAAAGCCAATGAAGGCAAGATTAATGTGGAGAGCACATGTCAAGCCATAGTCCCTTGTGACCCCAATTTAGCACTTCTTGAACCACAACAACACACTATTCTTAATAAAGAGGAAACCAAATTCCAAGTATATATCAAATATATCTGCACTAATTATATGATAGTCATTGCAAAATTATAGGGATGTTAGAATATGCTAATTGTTTTGTTCCATGCCTAATAGGATTCAAATAAAGACAATATAGTTTGATGCCTGCAAGTTTTAGAGAGAAAATGCATAAAGCTTCATTCTATCATTGAAGCCCAAACTGAATCTTTTGAAGAAACAAATAAAATTCTTTAAAAATATATATAAAACTTGCAAGTAAATATGTAGAACTTATAAATAAAAATATATAACTTGAAAATAAACCCAAATAATTGGAAGCAAGAATTGTTGCGTTTGAGGTACAGGTTCGATGGGAGGGTTCAAATAAAGTTGTTGATCTTGTCACTTCATAGATTCATTTTGTTCTTGTGTATGTATCCCACTTACACATAATATCTTGTATTTTTAGGGTTAAAAGAGAATAAGGCAAATTTTTATGACACATAACTTATATATGTGTATGTATTTTTTCAAGAACTTAGATTTCAAAAGGAAAATTGTGGCAACAAGCAAAGATGTTGAGACAAGAATGTTTGTTGTTAGTCTAACTAGTATTGATTCAAGGAAGAACTTGGTAAGAGGCAACATGTACTAAATCTAAAATACTATGATAGTCGATAGATACTAGATGCATTAACTAAGCAGTATAGATTTAATAAGTCTAAATATACCATAAGAGGCTCATTAAATTCTTTTAAATATTATCTCGTTCTTCCTCTTAAACTAATGCAAGTCCTAGTAGAATTTGATGCTAGATGTTTAGAAGAATGTTAGAACACATATGTGATAGGATTAACCTTGTAAGCATTGCTTTCTTTTTATGAATTTATTCCCTTGATAATATATTTTATATGCTTTTTAATGTATGTTAGGTCCCAGCCTAGCTAACTGCAACTGTACAGATCGTTAACAAGTAATATAATGATAAGTAGAGTATCATTCTCACGAGGAGGTCACTTCTAAATACCAAACAATTAAAACTTATTATTATTTGGATGATCAAATTTTATCATTGATTAAACTAAATAAGACGAGAATAAAGTACTAATATTCTAAGACTTAGGGTTTAGTCACCTTCATTGATTTATCATGATTTTTCTAAGGTATTGATTTAATTTAGTTACCCTTTATTAATGGTTGGATTTTTCTAAATTTAATTCAAGTCTCTCTCAAGTACTAGAATTATTATTGATTTCAATCCTTATGTCTACCCTCGTGATCATAAGTAATTAAACCAATTCATTAAGTTTTATGAAAATCTTTAATAAACCTCTTAAGTGTTAACCTTATTTCTAAGTGAAAACTACTTAAGATTGTTACCTATTTTTGACTAATATTGTGATTCCACTCTCGCTTCATCACACAATATCTCAATTCAATTAATTATTAGCCAGATAATTAAAGTATTAAGATTAAAGATAACAAAATAATTCAAGAAAAATCTAAATTAAACTAAACAAACGTTTATAATTCCATGATAAATTCAATATAAGGGACCAATCCTAAAAAGAATTAGTTCTTCATTATAAAAATAAAAACATTGCAATTATAAAAGAAAGTAATTAAAAACAGAATTTAAAGAACAAGAAATATCAAACTCTATTTCTTGAAGAAGAACTTGATTTGGATCTTTAATTCCTTCTTGAATCAAGGTTACTTTCCTTCTCTAAGTAAACTCTAAACTATTTTTCTTTCTTAGATAAATCTCCTCTAATATATCTCTCGAAGCCTTGGAGGAAAGATGTTTAAATAGAGTGCTTGAAAACTTCATTAGTGGAGAAAAACAAAAAAAGGTTAGGTCACATCTTTGTTAGTTCATCACTTTTCAAAATTTCTGCTCAAAGTCATGAATATCGACCCCACGATCCTGGCATATGAGTTCCATGGTCGTGGCCTGAGTTAGAAAGGACGGTTTTGAGCACTTTATAGTTGTAAATGGTCGGCAAGTAGGCCATGGTCGTGGCCTTTGAATGCCATGCCGTGGCATATGAATGGAGGATGCAAACTTTTACTTTTCTTCCTTTTTCTTGGCTTAGGCAGTAGAGAAATGAAACCCATGGTCGTGGCTATTTAATGCCACAGTTGTGGCATTCATTTAGCTTTTGGAATTTTTATTTTTTTGTTGTGGCAGATTTGATTTAAATCTCAGGGTCGCAGCCCTGAAGGGCCATGGGCATGGCATTTGTATGCCTCTTCATTTTGGCTTACTTTTCTACAATTTTGCACCACTAATCATTAAAAACCTTGAATCTTACCTTTCCAAGCATAAACAATATAATTCTAACTCAAACAAATAAAATACATCAAATTCAATTTCAAAATAATTAAAATTATAGTTAGAATTATATAAAACATTGATCATAATTTCACTCTATCAAACTCCCCCAAACTTATTCATTGCTTGTCCTCAAGCAAAATTTTTTTTATATGTTGAGTTTATCCATAAAAATTTTAATTAATTAAAATTTCAAAATTTAAGTTGCAAATTAGTTTCATAACTTTACCTACTTCATTATCACCTCCTTTACTAAAAAATTTAATTAATTGCAATCAATCATCAAAATTTAGATAAGTAAATATTCTTTTGATGCAACTCATCCTAGTCTCATATACATACTTAATTGAGCTTTTTTCACTAATAGACCATACTAAATCAAGAAAAATTAAAAAGACTTTGATAAGCTGGTAATGAGATCTATAAAGGTGAGGGCTAACATAAGGTTTAAAAGAAATTGGTTAATTATCTTTCAAAATTTTCTCTTACATGTAGATTGTATAGAAGATTCTCGGATATATATATTTATTATTGTTGTTATACATATATATATATATATATTTTTTTTTTTTCTTCTCTTCTTTTTTTTATGGAATTATTATATATATTTTAATATAGTTATATTTTCTCCCAAACTTTGAACTTAGTATTCTACTAATGTAAAATTTTTATATTTTTAGAGAAAGAATTGAAAAGATAATTAACCTAGAAAAGGGTAGTTAATTAGGTTATTAAATCAAAGAGAAAAAAAAAAACTCAAGTTAAGATTTATTTTGGTTTCAAAAGGGACAACTAGGGGCAATATTTTTTTTATATTGGTGGGTATAAGGATGTAGCTTTACAAACAATGCCTAAATCATTTTTTTTCTTTTTTATTTAGCAACGTTCAATTTTATCTCAAAAGCTCTTTTAAACATATTCTAGGCCTAGGCAATTAATAGTGTGAAAGAATATACACTTATTCTAGAATTCAATAACTAATTACTTCTAATTAAATTAAGAGCTCATTTGTTTTAAAATCCATAAGGTATTTTTATTCTATCAAATCTTGATCTTAAAAGTTTAAAATTTTAATTAAAAAAAATTTAACATATAAAATAACATATAAGAATTCTAAAGTAATTAGATTAAACCACACTCAATATATTTTAATTATCCAAAATCTAAAGAAAAACAAAAATTAGTCTTAATATAAACTAAAAACCATAAGTATTCAAAACTATCATAAAAACAAAATTTAAAGTACCATAAGTATCACAAAACCAACAATTAAGGAAAATTTCCCCCAAACTTGAAATACCACTGCCCTCAGTGGTTTCCAGTAACAGGATCATAACCAGGTGGAGAGGGATGCTACGGAGGTGTATAGTGGAGTCCAAAATGAGCAAACAAGGTGTTGAACTGCTTACTGATTCCAGTCATTTGAGTGAAAATAGTTCGCACTTCATGCTCAACTCCTCCAAATCACTGCTCCATGTTGTCAAATCGCTGCTCCCAAGCTTCATTCCTACGGTTCATCTCATTTTCAAAAGAATTAAGCATATTAGCAATATAATCAAATTTATTTGGTGGAGTAGATTGACCAGCCTCGGAAAGTTGAGATGGAGGAGGTTGTGGTTGTTCTGTTGTTTCTTCAAAATCGCCTTCTTCTCCGAATAATTCTGCCTCATCAATGCTAATATCGGTATCTGAGGGTCCTAAAACTACATATTGGTTCTCTCTCTTTGTTTCTAGTCTTATAGCCAGAACGATACCCATATCAATTGTTGTTTTACCCGGAATAGGTGCAAGGTGATCAAGACCTATATTAAGATAGATAACAATTCTTGTAATCATTTCCCCAATAACAATCTTACCACTCTGCTTAATGACCTCTTCACATCATTTAGCAAACTAATAACCAACATTAAAAACTTTTTCTTCCATGGCACAATAAAACAAATACAATTATTTAGAATTAACGGTGCCTTGACTCTCCCCTCTCCCAAAAATCGTATTTGCCAGAACATTATGGATGTACTGGTAGAATGGGTTTGTAAAATTAGAGGCTTTTGATATTTTACTATTAAATCATCTCATGTCCCGTAGTCTAGTCCATGTTTTATTTTCATCAAAACCTTCAGTTCTACCAGGCGTTCCTTGCAAGTCAACTAATCCAAGGGCATCCCTAAATTCAAGCATTAGCCAGTTATAATTTTGATTAGCCAACCTAAATTTCACTCTCCCATTATGGGCAGCATGTCTATCAGATGGAACAAATCAAAAACTACTTAAAAATTCCAAGGTCAATTCTGTATAGGTCGGGTAACACATGCTAGCAAACAAGATCCAATGTATATCGATATATATTTTAAGCAATATATCATTCCATTTTAATTTTCTACTAACATTTTCATCAATGAATTGAGAAGGAATTATTTTTTGGGAACATAAATAATGGTACCTTTTTCATTGCTTCTTATCACAGAAATGAATTTTTGGATACATATGTGGTCTTTGAGGTGTTGAAGATGAAGGTGGAGAAGGTGTTGATGAAGAGGATGATGATCCATCTTGGCACCTCCTTTTAGATCCGCCAACCTTTGATTTTTCACCACCTTTTGATTTCTTGGCAAAAGTCTTACTTCTAACCATGTTGATGCTTGATTCATTGGAATTGATGAAAAACTTGAAGAAAAAAAATGGGTAAAAATGGAGTTTAGGTCGAGGGTTTAGAGGTTCAGGTCATGGGTTTCAAACTTGGGCGGCTAGGAAATGAGATGAATTTATATGTCTAAGGTGCCACGGTCGTGGCCCATAAGTGCCACAGTCATGGAGGTCTTGTTGACTGGTCAAACAGTTTGCATGGATTGCCACGGTTGTGGCCTTTGGAAGAACACGGTCGTGGCTTTCAGATTGCTTCTACCCTATTGGTGTCTTCGTGCTCCTTATCTCTGGCAGCTTTATTTGCAATTCCATGGTCATAGCCTTTGCAATGCCACAGCCGTGGGATTGATTTTGCCTATGCTTGCATATTTTATTTTATGCTTTGTATTTTGGCAGAATAGTATCAATCCCACGGTCGTGGGATAGGTTTCTTTGTTGGTACTTCAAAATTCTTCCCTCGGTTCCATTTTTATAGCTTCAATTTGATTTCCACAACCCTAAGGTTGATCCACCATGGTCGTGGTGCCTTTGTACCTCAATTTTCTTGTGGTTTTGTACCTTAATTCACCTACAAAATAAAATTTGAATGACATTAAATATTTATTTTATTATTATTATTATTATTATTATTATTATTATTATTATTATTATTATTATTTAGCATAAGAAAACAAAGAAAAGGATTAAAATAAAGAGAAATCGGGTTGCCTCCCGACAAGCGCTAAGTTTATAGTCGATAGCGCGACATTCTCTAATTCTCAGTTGCTAAAATGATAGACATTTCCAACGTCTATTGGATCACCAATGAAATAAGCCTTCAATTGTTGGCCATTTACTTTAAAAATTTCCCCTTTTTGATTTTGTATATCTATTGCACCGTGAGGATAGACCTTCACAATTTTAAAAGGTCCCGACCAATGAGATTTAAGCTTTCCAGGAAAAAGTCTCAATCTTGAATTGTACAACAAAACTTATTGTCCTTCATGGAATTGCTTTGGTTGGATTGACTTATCATGCCATGCCTTTGTTCTTTCTTTGTAAATCTTGGCATTTTCATAAGCATGAAATCGAATTTCATCCAACTCACTTAATTGCAGAAGGCGCTTTTATCCTGCTTCTCTTAAATCCATGTTCAACTATCTGATGGCCCAATATGCTTTATGTTCTAATTCCACTGGAAGGTGACATGTAATATCCCGATTTTTGATGTACTTTAGAATAATAAATACTGGAGAGCATATGGGTGTAATGGATATAGAAAATATTAGATGGATGCTTATGATGGATATTATATATGAACTACATATATATGAGATACATGAGAAGGATAAATAGAATATATAAGACATATACATATACCTAACATATACTACAAATATGCATGAGGTATACATTAGTGGTGGGAAAGTTGATTTTACTAGTTTAATTCATTAATAATAATAATAATAATAATAATAATAATAATAATAATAATAACAACAACAACAACAACACTGAAAGGGAAAGTAAAAAAAAAAGTCAAAGGAAGGAAGAAGATGAGTGGTGGAGAATTTAAGTAGAAATTTTATATAATATTTTATTATTATATAAGGATAAGGATGGGTAAGGAGAAGACAAGTTCTTCTTCTTCTTCTTCTTCAACGTGAGATAGAGAGAGAGAGTGGGGAAGAGTGAACTTTTCATGCTACATGAGATTCAAGAGGGATTAAAGAAAATAGTTAAGATTTGGCAAGTAATTCAAGTAAGTACCTTCTTCTTTTTTAATGTAACACCCCGGAGATCCATAGGCCTATGCATTGGCCTCTGGCCCAACCATTTCCCACGCACTGAGCATGTCACAGTCTGCTTCCCCTCATGGGTCCATGGCAGGAATTTGTTTATTTGGCCCAATTAAGGTACTCGTTCGCTTCCTAAGACTCTCTTAAGGGAGAGGTCGCGGGTTCGAATGGGGGAGGTGACCCTTAATTGGACCAAATAAATAAATTCCTATTGTGGACCCGTGAGGGAAAGCGGACTGTGACATGACATGCCTTCCTAAAGACAAGACAAAAAGGAGACATACCAATTGGGGTCTTGTAAGCTATTCTGTAAGCCCAAAGTGCATCATCCAATTTAAAAGACCAATATTTTCTCAAAGTGCTAACTGTTTTCTCCAAAATCCATTTGAGTTCCCCATTTGATATTTCCACTTGTCCACTGGTCTGAGGGTGATAAGGCGTTAACATCTTGTGATGTACTCCATATTTCTTAAGAAGAGTGTCAAAGCTCTTATTACAAAAATGAGTGCCACCATCACTGATCAGAGCTCTAGGAACTCTAAATCTTGTGAAAATATTCTTTTTAATGAACTTAATTACCAATTTAGCATCATTTGTTGGATTTGCTATTGCTTCAACCCATTTGGATACGTAATCTACTGCCACCAGGATATATATATTATTGAATGAAGGTGGAAAGGGTCTCATAAAATCAATTCCCCAAACGTCAAAGAGTTTAACTTTAAGAATTGAATTTAGCGGCATGTCTTGTCTTCTTGAAATATTTCTAGTTTGTTGACAAAAACTCTTATACCTTTATACATTGCTGGCCAGAAGAATCCAGATTGCTAAATTTTAGCAATCGTTTTAGAGGTACTAGAGTGACCACCACATTCTTTCAAATGACAAAACTCTAAAATACTCTTAATCTCTTCTTTTGGTATACATCTATGAATCATTCCATCCTTACAATGTTTAAACAAGAGTGGCTTTTCCCATATATAATTTTTAACATCGGAAATAAATTTCTTCCTTTGAGCATACAATAGTTCTGGTGGAAGAACATTATCTGCCAAATAGTTAACAAAATTAGCATACTAAGGAATAGAATTTTCAACAGAAAAAAGTTTTTCATCGGGAAATGACTCATTGATAAGCAAGGCTTCTTTATTCATTTGATTCTCCAATCTTGATAGGTGATCTGCCATGAAATTTTCTACTCCCTTTTTATCCTTTATTTCAAGATCTAATTCTTGGAGAAGCAAAATCCACCTAATTAGTCTTGGTTTAGCTTCCTTTTTGCTCATAAGATATTTGATTGTTGCATGGTCAGAATAAATAATAACTTTATAGCCTAAAAGGTAAGATTTGAATTTATCCAAAGCAAAAAACTATAGCAAGCATTTCCTTTTCTATTGTAGCATAATTGATTTGAGTGTTGTCAAGGGTTTCTGCTTATATAGTAGATGACATGACTCTTCTTATCCTTTTTCTGACTCAAAACAACCCCAATTGCATAATCACTGGTGTCACAGATGAGCTCAAAGGGTATAGACCAATCTGGTGGTGAGATAATAGGAGTTGTTGTAAGAGTTGCCTTCAACCTGTTAAAATTAATTAAATATTCATTAGAAAAATTAAAAACAACATCTTTACTTAATAATTCACATAAGGGTTTAGTAATTTTTGAAAAGTATTTAATAAAACACCTGCATGTCCTAAGAAACTTCAAACTCCTTTCACATTAGTTGGTGTGGTAGCTTTTCAATAATTTCTATTTTAGCTCTGTCTACTTCGATTCCTTCTTTGGACACCTTATGTCCAAGTATAATTCCTTCTTCCACCATGAAGTGGTATTTTTTCCAATTAAGGAAAAGGTTTGTGTTTTCACATCTTTTAAGTACATGTTCCAAATGTTGTAAACAATCATCAAAAGTGGAACCATAAACTGTAAAATCATCCATAAAAATTTCAACAATTAATTCTATAATATCAGAAAATATAGCCATCATGCATCGTTGAAAGGTGGCTGTGCATTGCATAGTCCAAAAGACATTCTTCTATAAGCAAAAGTTCCATATGGACATGTGAATGTAGTCTTTTTTTGATCTTTTGGTGCTATAGGAATTTGAAAAAACCTAAATATCCATCCAATAAACAAAAAAAGCATTACCTGCAAGCCTTTCAAGCATTTTATCGATAAATGGTAATGGAAAATGATCATTTCGGGTGGCTTTATTCAACTTCCTATAATCTATGCAAACATGCCATCCAGTCACCATTCTAGAGGGAATTAATTCATTATTTTCATTTGTTATAACCGTCATCCCTCCTTTTTTTAGAACTACATGTATAGGACTCACCCAGAAAGTATCAGAAATAGGATAAATTATTCCTGCATCTAATAGTTTTATCACTTCTGCCTTTACCACTTCTCTCATATTTGGATTCAATCTCCTTTAATGGTCTATCATAGGCTTAGAATTTTCTTCCATTAAAATCCTATGCATACATATTAAAGAGCTAATTCCTTTAATATGAGATATAGTCCAACCTATTGCCTTTTTATATTTTCTAATCAAGTTCAAGGTTTTACTCATCTGAATTTCTGACAAATTATCATTAACAATAATAGGCAAGGTATTATTGGGTCCAAGAAATGCATACCTAAGATGATTTGGAAGGAGTTTTAATTCCAATTTCGGAGCTTTTTCAATAGAAGGAGGAGGTAAGGCCTTACCTTTGTCAAATGCTTCAAATTTCTGAAAGTACATTAGTGGAGTTGTCTCTAAAGACGAAGCATAAGCTGCCACATCTTTATTTTCATTTTCTGGGGTCAAACTTTGTACAAGACAAGTTTCTAAAGAATTTTTAACATTTTTCTCACAAAATTATTGTACACACTCATCAATAACATCAATCAGAAAACAATCATCAAGAAATGTAGGATGTCTAGCTGCTTTAGTTAAACTAAACTCCACTTTTTCCTCTTCGACTTGCAAAGTGAGTTTTTCTCTATGAACATCAATCATAGTCCCAGCTGTAGCAAGAAATGGTCTTCCTAGAATAAGTGGAATTTTCACATCTTCATCCAATTCTAGAATTACAAAGTCTACTAGAATATAGAGCTTATCCACTTTTACCAAGACGTCTTCCACTATTCCCACTAGATATTTTATTGAACGATCCGCCAACTGAAGGGACATTCTTGTTGGTTGAAGTTGAATGAAACCAAATTTTCTGCAAATGGAACTAGGCATTAGATTGACACTTGCACCTAGATCGCATAAAGTTTTATTAAAATCTATTAATTTCACCAATAGTACAAGGAATAGAAAAACTCCTTGGATCTTTTAATTTTCAAGGAAGTTTATTTTGAATAACCACACTGCATTCTTCTGTAAGTGCAATCTTTGCATTTTCTTCTAACTTCCTTTTACTAGATAGAAATTCCTTCAAGAACTTCACATAGGTGGGCATGTGAGCAAGTGCATCTGCAAAAGGAATATTTATGTGAAGTTGTTTAAATACTTCTAAAAATTTTTCATATTTCTTATCTAATTTTTGCTTCCTTAGCCTTTGAGGAAAAGGGATTTGAAACTCATAAGTTTTGACAATTTCTTTAGGTGCTTCCTTCTCCTTTACTTCTTCTTCTTTTCCTTTCTTCTTTACCAATTTTGGAGTTTGGGTTGGTAAAGGATCTTCAAGTTGAAAACCACTTTTTAAGGTCACAACTTTACAATGCTCCCTTAGATTGATTTTCGTTTGGCTAGGAAGCGCTCCTTGATTTTGATTATGGAGAGAACTTACAATTTGACCTATTTGTGTCTCAATATTCCTATTCTGAGTTGAAAGAAGTTCAATTTGTTGCTTAAGCTTTTCATGTTGCTTTTCAATTCTATCAAATCTCTCTAATGTCGCTCCAATGAATTTTTCCTATGCAACTTCATATGATGGCTTTTCCGAAGGATGGAAACCTTGATTTTGATTTTTAATGTATGGTGTCTAATAATATGCTTTTTGATTGCTTTGGTTTTCCCATGACAGGTTGGGATGATTTCTCTATGTTTGGTTGTATGTGTTTCCTTGAGGAAAAGTTGGACCTCTATTTTGATTGCCCAAAAACTGGACTTGCTGTATAATTCTGCAGTCAACTGTGTTGTGGGTTCCTCCACATCCTTCACAAGTTGGGGATGAAGTAAGATTGACATACTCCAATTTCTTGGCTATTGTGTCTACCTTAGCTGCAAGCAAAGAAAAATTGTCAATTTCATGTAAACCTGCAACTTTTTTATGAACATTACATTCTGAAGTCCAATGGTAGTTATTTGCTGCCATTTCTCCAATCAAATTAATTGCTTCAGAAGGAGCTTTGTTCATTATTGCCCCACCGGCTGCTGCATCTATTGCGCCCTTGATGTTTGGATGAAGACCATTATAAAAAGTTTGAATCAAAAGCCATTCAGGGACTCCATGGTGAGGACATTTTCTTTGCAAATTTTTGAAATATTCCCAAGCTTCATATAAACTTTCTCCATCTTGTTGAACAAAGCTTGTGATATCATTTCTCAATTTAGCAGTTTTTGCAGGTGAGAAATATTTTGCTAGGAAAGCAGCGGCTAATTAATCACATGTAGTAAATGTACCTGGTGCTTTAGAAGTGAGCCAATCCTTTGCTTAATCTTTTAAAAAATTTGGAAAAATTCGCAAACGAATAGCATCATCAGATACACCATTAATTTTAAAAGTATCACACTTCTCATGTGGAAAACCATGGAAAACTAATTGTTGAATTAGATTGATAAGTACTGGATTAAGATAAAAAATGTTGGCCTGTTCTATGGATCGCTTATGATTGATTCTTCGTCATTACGATCGTAATATACGTATACTGAATATAGAAATATCACGGATTACTAAACAAATGACTCACTTCTTTTATAATCATATGAGTAAATTTAAAACATTTAAAGAAATTTATAAAACACAATAAATAAAAAGTTTATTCAAAACACAGCGGAAAATATAACAAATATTTACAAATACATATACATCAAAACTCAAGTTTTACAAAAGCATAAAATATATACATGTTTGGCAGTATGTCTTCGATCTTTAAGCTTCACAATCAACACCACCGGATCTAGACTCTACTTGGCCTAGAGGAACTCTCTGGTTCTTCCCTATTACCTGCCCGATAAATCATAATCACGCTAAGCCAACGACTTAGTGGTACAAACTATAATAATATTATGTTTTGATGCAATGCCAATGTCACACAATAAATTCCATACACCATTCACAAGAAATGTTATATTTCAATATCTTACTTTGCTTAAGATCATATCAAACATTTATTCTCAACAAAGTACTGATGCAATATCAACAATCTCTATATTCATTGGTTTCACCATTCAAGAATCACATTGAAAACAAAGACAAGCATGGGCCCAAAAGACACTAATATGCCATTCAACTTTCAGAATTAATGTTTTGGTTTAATTATCACATTTATCATTATCCCAACTAGGCTTCAAGGATTTAGGTTCAACCAAGCTTCAAGGGAAACAAAGCATGCTAAGTATCAACCCAACTTGGCTTCAAGAACCAAATCCAACCTAGCTTCAAGGGTTGTAACATCCCAATTAGGCTTCAAGGACTAGATCCAACCAAGCTTTAAGGGGAGTAAAACATGTTAAACTTCAACCCAACTTGGCTTCAAGGATCAAGCCCAACCTAACTTCAAGAGATTATTACTAATAGGCATGCCACCAACAACAAAACTCTGAAAATGAATAACACATTAGACACACAATTGATTTATTATTTCATTATCAATTCCATTCTCAATTCTCATCATCATTTAGGCAAACATGACCCACTTATTTCAATTGAATCATCTTAGCCAATCACAATAGCCTCACATTTCATTTGAATCATCATAGCCAATCATAATGGTTTTGCATCTTATCTCAAATCACATTAGAGCAATTTCATCATATCTTTCACATGTCATATTGCATTTCATTATCAAATAGGCAAACATACTTTAACCATCCTATTTACATCATTATAACCAATCACATTGGTTTCACATTTCATTATATCTCAATTCATTATTCAAGTGTGCACAACCAATTGTCTTAACATACATTTTACATACTCATCACAACATTCACATTATACCAACATAACATTATTAATATGCATCAACAATGCATTAGTCTTCTTAACACATTTATAAACAATTGTGTGTTAAGCCTCAACATCATATAAATGTATGCAATAATGTAGTTTGTACTTACCTCAAGAACACTCACACAACTCTATACTCTTCTTCTTCCAAGAGTTCTTCACTTCTTAAATTAGGGCAAATCACTTTCTTCCAAAACCTAATCCAAAAATGATACAATACATGAATTCCAATACAATTTATCACTTATTAACCTCATCTTAGACCTTTAGATCAAAAATTATAACTCAACACCACATATTAGAGCCCACGGCCGTGGCCACCCCAACCCCCACAAGCGTGGGGTAGAAAACAATTATGCCCAATTTGTTCAACACCCCCACGGCCATGGCATCTAAGTGCCACGGGCGTGGCATCCAAGATGCTACTGCCTTCGACCAAAATCACATATTCTAGGCTTACAACTCCAACAAACACAAACAACATGAAGATCTATGAAAATAATTGATCAAACTCAAGTTAAACATCACTTACCACTTCAAAACCCTAAAGCCAACATCACTCTTACTCTTTCAATACCATCATCAATTTAACTTCTTATCTTAAAATCAATTTCAACACTTATAACACACCACAAACATCCCTAATCATACCATCAATAACAATTCATCAACCTCAAACACAACTTCAAAAAGAATAAAGGAAATTAAGAGAGAGAACTTACCAAAATTGATGGAACTTCACAAATATCCAACTTAATCACTTGAATCTTCCTTCAATTTGATCTTAGAACTCAAAACCTTCCCCTTGCTCCCTTGTCTTGATGATGTCCGGCCACCAAAGGAGAAGAAAAGAAAATGAAAAAACAAAGTCAAACTTTTCATCTCTTTAAACCTCCACCAAGCATTCCAAAATAAGAAATTACCTAAATACCCTCTTCTTATTTGTTTTAACTTCCTTTCACTTACATGCCCTTTTTAGTAATTTCATAATTAACAAAATAAATATCTTCTTCCTTTGACCATCCATTTGACTTGTGTATATGTTATATATATTTCCATATATACAACATATACACTCTCTTTTAAATTCTTTTCTCTTTCCAATTACACATATACATTTTAATTCAAATAAAACAACAATTATATCAAAACTCCTAGGGCACACTTTAGGATATTACAATTCTCCCCCTCTAAAAAGAAATTTCGTCCTCGAAATTACCTGATATTATGTCTGAAACAGTTGAGGATACTGATCTTGCATTTCTTGCTCGCTCTCCCAAGTTGCTTCTTCTCTCCCATGATTCTTCCATAGAACCTTCACCAATGGCACTTCCTTATTCCTCAACTTTTTCACTTCATGTGCCAAAATAGCAACTGGTTCTTCTTCAAATGTCAGATCCGGTCTCACTTCAATAGATTCAACTGGCAAGATGTGAGATGGATCCGATCTATATCTCCGCAACATAGAAACATGGAATACATTATGGATTCTATCCAACTCAGGTGGCAAGGCAAGACGATAAGCAACTGGCCCAACTCTTTCTAAAACTTCATACGGTCCAATGAAACGAGGACTCAGCTTCCCTCTTCGACCAAATCTCAATATCTTTTTCCAAGGAGACACTTTCAAAAATACTTTATCTCCAATATCAAACTCTATGTCTCTCCTCTTCAAATCTGAATAAGACTTCTGTCGATCTGAAGCTGCTTTCAACCGATCCCGAATTATCTTCACCTTCTCTTCAACTTCTTTAACCAAATCGAGACCAATTAACTTGCCCTCTCCAATTTCATTCCAACATAAAGGTGTTCTGCATCTTCTACCATATAATGCCTCAAATGGTGCCATACCAATACTAGATTGATGACTGTTGTTGTAAGCAAATTCTACAAGTGGCAAAAATCTGTCCCAACTTCCAGAGAAATCAATGACACAGCTCCTCAACATATCCTCAATAATCTGTATCACTCTCTCTGACTGCCCATCTATCTGAGGATGAAAAGCAGTACTAAAGTGTAACCGATAACCCAATGTACCATGTAAACTCTTCCAAAACCTCGAAGTAAACCGGGGATCTCGATCAGACACTAAAGAAATTGGGACTCCATGCAACTTCACTATCTCACTGATATACAGCTCAACCAATTTCTCAAGAGAATAATCCATTCTAACTGGAAGAAAATGAGCTATTTTAGTCAATCGATCAACAATCACCCAAATAGCATCATGCTTCTTCTGAGTCAATGGCAATCCAGACACAAAATCCATTGTTACTTTCTCCCATTTCCATTCAGGCACTGCTAAAGGTTGAAGCAACCCTGTTGGAACTTGGTGCTTAGCTTTTACCCTCTGACAAGTAAGACATTTGGACACAAATTCCGCTATATCTCTCTTCATACCAGACCACCAGTAGTGTTGTTTCAAATCATGGTACATCTTTGTACTACCCAAATGCATAGCAAAAACCGATTCGTGTGCTTCCTCTAAAATAATCTTTCTCAAACTATCATCATCAGGAATACACAACATATCCTTGAACCAAAGGCTACCATCACTTTTCACATAAAAATCTCGGCTCTCCCCATTCTGGCAATCAGATATAATCTTCTGAATTTTCTCATCTACCAATTGAGCCTCCTTAATCTGATCCAACAACACTGGTCTCAATTGCAATTGAGCCAACAATGCACCATCAGCACCTACTTCAAAGCTAACATGCAATGCTCTCAACTCAACAAGCAACGAGAGCGAATAAACAACCAAACTGGCTAAAGACTTCCAACTCAAGGCATCCGCAATAACATTTGCCTTACCAGGATGATAATCAATCAAACAGTCATAGTCTTTGATTAATTCTAACCATCATCTTTGCCGAAGATTCAGTTCCTTCTGAACACCCAAATATTTCAAACTTTTGTGATCCGTATAGATAAAACATTTCTCCCCATATAAGTGGTGTCGCCAAATCTTCAAAGCAAACACTATAGCTGCTAACTCCAAATCATGAGTCGGATAATTAAGCTCGTGCGGCTTCAATTGCCGAGAAGCATAAGCTATAACTTTACCCTCTTGCATCAAAACACATCCTAAACCATTATGTGAAGCATCACTATAAATCACATATGGTTTATCTTCTACGGGTAAAGTTAGAACAGGTGCTTGAGTCAACATTTCTTTCAACTGCTCAAAGCTAGCTTGACACTGATCCATCCACACAAATCTAACTCCCTTCCGAAGCAATCTGGTGAGTGGAGTAGCTATCAAAGAGAAACCTTTCACAAACCGTCGATAATAGCCTACCAAACCCAGAAAACTTCTAACTTCAGTTACAGACTTTGGTGGACTCCAATTCAAAATAGCTTCAACTTTACTTGGATCGACTCTTATACCATCTGCTGAAACTATATGACCCAGAAAAGTAACTTGGTCAAGCCAAAACTCACATTTTGACAGCTTAGCATACAACTGCTTCTCTCTCAAGATCTATAACACAATCCGTAGATGCTTGTCATGCTCCTCCTTATTACGTGAATACACCAAAATATCATGGATGAAAACTACCACAAACTGATCCAGATAGGGTCTAAACATCCTATTCATTAAATCCATGAAAGCTGCAGGTGCATTCGTCAACCCAAAAGGCATTACTAAAAACTCATAATGCCCATACCTGGTGCGGAAAGTTGTCTTAGGAACATCTTCAGCTCTAACACTCAACTGATGGTACCCTGATCTCAAATCAATCTTGGAAAACACTGCTGCTCCCTTCAATTGATCAAAAAGATCATCAATCCTAGGCAAAGGATATTTATTCTTAATAGTCACTTTGTTCAATTGCCTATAATCAATGCATAACCTCATAGTACCATCCTTCTTCTTCACAAACAACACAGGAGCTCCCCAAGGAGAAACACTGAGGCGAATAAACCCTTTATCCAACAACTCCTGTAACTGCACCTTCAACTCTCTCAATTCAGCAGGTGCCATTCGATAAGGAGTGATAGAGATGGGAGTGGTACCAGGCAACAGATCGATACCAAACTCAACCTCTCTCTCAGGGGGTAACCCTGGCAACTCCTCAGGAAACACATCCGGAAAATCTGCAACTGTGGTGATATTAGTAAGTTGAGAACCTACTACCCTAGTATCCACAACATGAGCAAGATAAGCTTCACACCCTTTTCTAATCAACTTTCTAGCTGTTGCAGCTGATACAAATAAGGATGCAAGTTGTCTCTGCTCACTAGATACTATCACATCCCTACCATCACTGGTTCTCAAGGTGACACACTTCTTTTGACAATCTACCACAGCTCCATGCTTAGACAGCCAATCCATGCCTAAGATCAAATCATATTCTTTAAAAGGCATTTCAATCAGATCACCAAGAAACTCCTCACCTTGCACCACAACTGCACTATCACGGTGCACCTTACTAACAACCACACTATGTCCTAAAGGATTTGTCACCAAAACATCAAATCCTAAGGATTCTGAATGCAATTTAGACACAGGCAATATGGATTCACTTATGTATGAATGAGTAGATCCTGGATCAATCAAAGCAAGTACTGAAATGCCAAATAAAGAAAATGTACCCGCTATAACTGCTGAAGCATCTAGCTGCCTCTGCATCACATATACCCTCTGAGAACATCCGGCCTCCTCTGGCCTACTGCCTCCGGATGATGATCCTCCTCTCTGACTAAACCCGGGTTTACCACCCCTACTAAAACCTCTGCCCCTTCGACCACCTCTGCTAACACTGGGTCGAGAAACTATAGTATCAGTCTGCCTATCATCTTGCATATCAGGGCAATCTTTAATAAAATGATCTGGTGACCCACATCTATAACATACTCCGGATACACTAGTCCTCCAACAAACACCTCCATGGGGCCTGCCACAGTGAACACATACAGGTGGAGTAGACCTTTGCATCACGGGAGTCGGGGCACTAGCTACAGAGACTGTCGGTCTCGGCCTCTGCCTCTGATACTGCACTGATCTGCCTGACTGCCTCTGACTCCTACTAATCCTCGGAACAAAAATTCCTCTACCCCTCTTCACAGATGAAGACCCTGCCTCAAACTGGGGTCTCCTTACTCTAGTCTCTTCCTTAGAAGCAGCTGCTGCGATGCTCTGCGCTCTCTCAACACTTCTAGCTGCTGCAACAAGCTGAGAGAAATCCTGGTATCTAGAACCAGCCACAATGCACATGATAGAGGGCCTCAATCCCTCCTCAAATCTTCTACACCGATCTATTTCATCAGAGATAATTCCCCCAGCATAACGACTCAACCGGATGTACTCAATCTCGTATTCTGTCACCGTCCGATTATCTTGCCTCAAATTCAGGAATTCCATCTTCTTAATATCTTTATACTCCCTCGGAGTATATTTCTGCTCGAACTCCCTCAGAAAATCACCGTAAGATAGTGTAGGTGGATCATCCATGGCATGAGGAACAGTCTTCCACCAGTTATAGGCATCCTTCTGTAAAAGGGATCTGGTATAGTCAAAATTTTCATCCGAAGTGGCTTGCAACTGAATGAATATCCTCTGCACTTTATCCAACTACTGCTCAGCCACTGCAGGATCGGTAGTGCCCAAGAAATCTTTAGCCCCATATTTTCTCAACTTGTCATAATGTCTTACCGGCATCTGAGGCTGTGGTGGTGGTGGCTGCACTGGAGCTGGCCTCAATAGTTCTATCACATGCCTTAACCAACCCGGTGGAGCCTCCTCTGCAGTTGATCTCTCTGGCACAGAAACAGGTGCCTCACTAATTCTATCAACTCTAGCTCCATCTCTACTCTCTCCTGGAGCTACACTCTCAGCACTTCCTTCTACAGTCTGATGTGAATGAGACTCCATTACTACCTATATCTACAAACACAGCAGAATATTTCTCATTAAAGATCAAAGACTGCCATACCAAAACATGTATTTTACTCAAAAACCCACTTTAAAAATCAAAATATTCTTTTTCTTACAATTGACCTAGGTTGAAAATCTTAAACCTAGGCTCTGATACTAAAATAATTGTAACACCCCTATATCCCGTATACGTACATAACATGCTATTACGATCATAATATACGTATACTGAATATAGAAATATCACGGATTACTAAACAAATGACTCACTTCTTTTATAATCATATGAGTAAATTTAAAACATTTAAAGAAATTTATAAAACACAATAAATAAAAAGTTTACTCAAAACACAGCGGAAAATATAACAAATATTTACAAATACATATACATCAAAACTCAAGTTTTACAAAAGCATAAAATATATACATGTTTGGCAGTATGTCTTCGATCTTTAAGCTTCACTATCAACACCACCAGATCTAGACTCTACTCGGCCTAGAGGAACTCTCTGGTTATTCCCTGTTACCTGCGCGATAAATCATAATCGCGCTAAGCCAACGGCTTAGTGGTACAAACTATAATAATATTATGTTTTGATGCAATGCCAATGTCACACAATCAATTCCATACACCATTCACAAGAAATGTTATATTTCAATATTTTACTTTTCTTAAGATCATATCAAACATTTTATTCTTAACAAAGTACTGATGCAATATCAACAATCTCTATATCCATTGGTTTCACCATTCAAGAATCACATTGAAAACAAAGACAAGCATGGGCCATTCAACTAATATGCCATTCAACTTTCAGAGTTAATGTTTTGGTTTAATTATCACATTTATCATTATCCCAACTAGGCTTCAAGGATTTAGGTTCAACCAAGCTTCAAGGGGAACAAAGCATGCTAAGTATCAACCCAACTTGGCTTCAAGAACCAAATCCAACCTAGCTTCAAGGGTTGTAACATCTCAATTAGGCTTCAAGGACTAGATCCAACCAAGCTTCAAGGGGAGTAAAACATGTTAAACTTCAACCCAACTTGGCTTCAAGGATCAAGCCCAACCTAACTTCAAGAGATTGTTACTAATAGGCATGCCACCAACAACAAAACTCTGAAAATGAATAACACATTAGACACACAATTGATTTATTATTTCATTATCAATTCCATTCTCAATTCTCATCATCATTTAGGCAAACACGCCCCACTTATTTCAATTGAATCATCTTAGCCAATCACAATGGCCTCACATTTCATTTGAATCATCATAGCCAATCACAATGGTTTTGCATCTTATCTCAAATCACATTAGAGCAATTTCATCATATCTTTCACATGTCATATTGCATTTCATTATCATATAGGCAAACATACTTTAACCATCCTATTTACATCATTATAACCAATCACATTGGTTTCACATTTCATTATATCTCAATTCATTATTCAAGTGTGCACAACCAATTGTCTTAACATACATTTTACATACTCATCACAACATTCACATTATACCAACATAACATTATTAATATGCATCAACAATGCATTAGTCTTCTTAACACATTTACAAACAAGTGTGTGTTAAGCCTCAACATCATATAAATGTATGCAATAATGTAGTTTGTACTTACCTCAAGAACACTCACACAACTCTATACTCTTCTTCTTCCAAGAGTTCTTCACTTCTTAAATTAGGGCAAATCACTTTCTTCCAAAACCTAATCCAAAAATGATACAATACATGAATTCCAATACAATTTATCACTTATTAACCTCATCTTAGACCGTTAGATCACAAATTATAACTCAACACCACATATTAGAGCCCACGGCCGTGGCCACCCCAACCCCCACAGGCGTGGGGTAGAAAACAATTCTGCCCAATTTGTTCAACACCCCCACGGCCATGGCATCTAAGGGCCACGGGCGTGGCATCCAAGATGCTACTGCCTTCGACCAAAATCACATATTCTAAACTTACAACTCCAACAAACACAAACAACATGAAGATCTATGAAAATAATTGATCAAACTCAAGTTAAACATCACTTACCACTTCAAAACCCTAAAGCCAACATCACTCTTACTCTTTCAATACCATCATCAATTTAACTTCTTATCTTAAAATCAATTTCAACACTTATCTCCCCCATTTTGACTTTGGCAATTCAAATGGAATGATGAAAAAATAATAAGTCTAAAATGCTCCCCCTTGATTTATGCATAAGTCATGATTAAGAGCATTGTGATAATCTTGGTGCATTAGGTTATGTATAAACAGTTTAAACAATTCATTGTACTATTTTCTCCCCCATTGTTTCTCCCCTATTATGTTTACTGAGTTTCATTCCATTATGTTGTTATTTTCTCTCCCATTGTCATAGGCAAAATAAATCAAATGTTTAAACAAATGTGTCTTCCATTGGATAAGATATTAAAAGCAACAATCAAAACAACAACAAATAAGGAAAAACAAATAACATTTGAAACAAACATGTTTATTAAGGATAGAGAAAAGTACAAAGGCAGAAAATAAAGCAATAATCATATGAAAATGCAAACAATAGAGACAAAAAGTTTTAAGCTATTCAGAGTCATCATCTACATCTAGTTCTTCTTCAACTAAAGGAGCTTTTCCTTTATCTTTAGGAGCAACAGAGGCAGAGCTAGTGCTGATGGACTCTTCTTCTTCAGGAATGCTTTGGGTATGATCACTTATATCCCAATCTTCAAGGTTGCACTGAGGCAAGTCCAATTTTCCTTGCATGTCATAGAGATCATGGTGCATATGAGATATAAGGTCAATTCTCTTGTTCAAGTGCTGAAATCTCTTGGAGACACTTTTCTTGAACTTGGAGAATTTCCTGGAAAGAGTTTTGATAGCTTGGAGGATGAGTTGAGTGGAGGATGAAGTAGTTTCTTGAGCAACTTTTGATGAAGTTGCTTTTGGAGGTAATTCCACAGCAACTTCAACTGAATCTCCTTCTTCCTCAATTGTATATCTTGGCCTCTTCTTTTGTTTATCCATTACTCCTTTCTTGCCAAAGTAGTATACATATGATCCTTCAATTTTCCTAACACATCCAGCATGCTCTAAGTAATCTATTGTGATAGCACTGGAAGCTAGAGTGAAAGGGTTTCTCAAGGTAGCTAAGTTCAAATAATTCAGAAGGTTTAGGTGCCTAGCTATTTGAGTAACTTGAGAGGATAGGAAGAATGTACCAGTTCTTGTAACAGCATGATGAAAGAAGGTGTCTATCAAGAACTTGGTGGAGTTTATTTTGATGTTTTGGGTGAAAGCATACATAAAGATGAGGTCTCTTTTGGTGACTTTCTCATTTCCATCTGCTCTTTGGTGGATGGTATAAGTGATAATCCTATGGAGCATCCAGTGGGTGAGAGTTTTGATATGTCTGGCTTTGGATTCTTTTTCAAAGGAAGTTTCAATGGAAATTTCTTGCCAGAAATCAGAAAGGGTTCGGTTGGAGAACATTTGGTCATTGTAAGAGGTTATACCTTCAGAAGGGAAGTTCCAAATGCTACCAAAATCTTCTAGAGATAGGGCTTGGTATTGATCAAAGAGCTTAAATCTAACTCCATACCACCCTAGTGCAGAATTTTCACTCTTTTCTATTTGAAGAGACATCAGAAATTCTTTGCTAAGACTAGAGTAGCCTACCTCTTCTGGAAAGACAAATTTTCTCCATCCAAGGACATCCAACAATCTCTCAATTTCGTCCTTGATGCCCAATGCAGAAAGCATTCCACCAAAAGGTGATTTGGTGCCTTCAACCTTCTTTTTCTTAAGCATAGCATACCTAATGTCTTCCTCAGAGGTTTGGTGGTGAGGTTTGTGAATTTTCTCACCTCTTTTGGATTGAGGAGGAGATGGAGGTTCAACAACAGGTTCTCTAATGGTGATTCCTGGAACTCTCTTGGCTTGACCCTTAATTTTGGAGGTGGTTTTTCTTTTGGGAGCCATTAAAACAGAAAGAACAGAAGAGAGCAGGAAAACAGAGGTTCAATTGAATGACAGATGATGAGGAGAAGATTTTAGGGTTTCAGAATGTTTTTAGAAGCAAAATATCAAAGAAAATTATTTATTATGCTCTTAAATAGATGAAATAACGAAAATAGCCGTTTATGACTGTTGAAAGTCAAGATTTGCGACCTGTCACACAGCCAACGGTTATAAATTTTCGAGCAGAGTGTACAGGGTGCGGTCGCACATTGAACAAGGTGCGATCGCGAAATGAGGTCTAGCGACCATTTTCAAGATAAGTACGCTCGCGAGAGAAGAAATTGTCTGTAACGGTCGAAACTATTCAAATTGGTGCGGCCGCGCACAAAATTTTCTCGACCGCGCACAGAGTCATTAGTTTGAATGAAACTGTCAGACAAGATAGCGATCGCGAAAGACTCTGGAGCGACCGCTAAAGACTTAAAAATTGAAAGATTCATGGAAAGATAGAAAATATTTCTAGAGTGTTAAGAACCATTAAATTCATGCACATAGAAACTTCATTGATAGGCAATTAATTCAAAGTATTTCCATCAATCATTCCTAAATTAAGTTTAATAAAATTAAGTCTATCTTCATTCAATGGTTTTGTAAAGACATCCGCAAGTTGATTTTGTGTTTCAATAAATTCTAGAATTATGTTCTGATTTTGTACATTTTCCCTCAAAAAATGATGTCTAATATCTATATGCTTGGATCTAGAATGTTGTATAGGATTCTTAGACAAATTGATAGCACTAGTGTTGTCACATTTAATGGAAATATTGTTAAAAACTTTACCATAGTCAAGCAATTGTTGTTTCATCCATAATACTTGTGTGCAACAAAAACAAGCTGCAACATATTCAGCTTCCGTTGTGGATAAAACAACTGATGCTTGTTTCTTACTATGCCAAGAAACTAAACAATTACCAAGAAAGTGACATGCTCCTGTTGTGCTTTTTCTATCTAAGATACTACCTGCATAATCTGCATCTGAAAATCCTATAATATGAAATGATGTGTTCTTTGGATACCAAAGTCCTAATTGCATTGTACCACTTAAATATTTCAAGATTCTTTTAGTGGCATTCAAGTGTGATTCTTTAGGACAGGTTTGAAATCTAGCACATAGACATACACTGTACATTATATCAGGCCTAGATGCGGTTAAGTAAAGTAGTGATCCGATGATACCTCGATATTTCTTCTCATCTACTGCTTTACCATTGTCATCTTTACCTAATTTCAAGGATGTACTCATGGGAGTTTTGCTAGTTTTGCAGCCATCCATTCCAAATTTCTTCATGAGTTCTCTTGTATATTTGGATTGGTTGATGAAGATCCCATCTTTACATTGCTTGACTTGCAATCCAAGGAAGAACTTGAGTTCACCCATCATGCTCATTTCAAATTCCCTGGTCATACAAGAAGCAAATTCTTTGCACAAGGCTTCATCAGTAGCTCCAAATATTATGTCATCCACATAAATTTGTACAATCAAAATGTTATGCTTATCCTTTTTAACAAAGAGAGTTGTGTCTACTTTTCCTTTTGCAAAACCATTTTCAAGCAAATATGCACTAAGTTTATCATACCATGCTCTAGGTGCTTGTTTCAATCCATATAAAGCTTTGGTAAGTTTGAAAACATGATCATGAAATTTGTAGTTTTCAAATCCAGGAGGTTGTTCAACATAAACTTCTTCATTTATGAGTCCGTTTAGAAATGCATTTTTAACATCCATTTGATAAAGCTTAAAATTCATATGACATGCAAAAGCAAGTAATATTCTAATAGCTTCTAATCTGGCTACAGGGGCAAAGGTTTCATCATAATCAATATCTTCTTCTTGATTATAACCTTTGGCTACCAATCTTGCTTTATTTCTAATAATGTGACCATTTTCATCAAGCTTATTCCTATAAACCCATTTGCATCCTATTATAGAATGATCTTTAGGTCTAGGAGTAAGTTGCCAAACATTATTTCTTTCAAATTGATTAAGTTCATCTTGCATTGCAGTTATCCAATTTTCATCATTTAAAGCTTCCTCAACAGTTTTTGGTTCAATTTGAGAAACAAAAGCAAAATTAACATCAACATGATTAATTTTAGATCTAGTGATTACTCCCTTAGATGTTTCTCCAATGATGAGTTCCTTTGGATGATCTTTCTTGTATTGCCAATCCTTAGGTAGATCCTGAGTCTTTTCTTCAAGTTGATTGATCTTTGGAGCATCAATAGATTCAAGAGGTTCAAGATTATCTGCAGGGTCATTAAAAGTAATACCTTTCTTTTAATCAAGTTTAGATGATTCATCAAATACAACATGCATTGATTCTTCTATTACTAGAGTTTTCATGTTAAATACTCTATATGCTTTGCTATATGATGAATATCCTAAGAATATGCCTTCATCTGATTTGGATGAAAATTTTCCAAGATTATCCTTGGTATTCAATATGAAGCATTTGCATCCGAATACTCTAAAATATCCAATTCTGGGTATTCTTCCATTCCATAGCTCATAAGAAGTTTTATTAGTTAAATGCCTTTTGTAAACACGATTTGCAATGTAGCAAGCTGTATTAACGGCTTCTGCCCAAAAATAAGATGGTAAATCATATTCATTGAGCATTGTTCTAGCCATTTCAATTAAAGTTCTATTTTTCCTTTCAACTACACCATTTTGCTGTGGAGTTCTAGGAGCAGAAAAATTATGTGAAATGCCAAGTTCATTGCAAAAGGTTTCAAAATTTTCATTTTCAAATTCTTTACCATGATCACTTCTAATAGATGTGATCACATATCCTTTTTCATTTTGAACTCTTTTTGCAAATGTTTTGAAGCAATTAAAGGCTTCATTCTTTTGAGCTAAGAAATTAACCCATGTGAATCTAGAGTAATCATCAACAAGAACAAATGCATATGATTTGCCTCCTAAGCTTGTAACTCTATTTGGTCCAAACAAGTCTAAATGAATGAGCTCTAAAGGTCTAGAGGTACTTATAATACTCTTTGATTTAAATGAGCTTTTATGTTGCTTACCATGTTGACAAGGTTCACAAATTCTATCTTTATCATATTTTATCTTAGGTAAGCCATCAACTAAGTTCTCATTATAAATATATTTCAATTGATCCATACCAGCATGTCCTAGTCTTCTATGCCATAACCATGCATCATTATTAGTGGACATTAAACATGTATGATTTGAATGTATGCTGACATTGTAAGTGTTGTTTGTTCTAGTACCTTTAAATATGATAACATTATTTGAGTTTGTGATTTTGCATTCCTTGGAATCAAACTCGACAAAGTATGCTTTATCACAAAGTTGACTAACACTTAGCAAGTTATGTTTCAAACCATCAACAAGCCATACATCTTCAATTAAATCCTTATCAATAGAACCAATGGAGCCAACACCAAGAATTTTACCTTTAGCATTGTTTCCAAAAGTTACGTTACCTCCATGTTTGTAGGTAATACTTGTAAAGAGCTTTGCATTTCCAGTCATATGCCTTGAGCATCCACTATCCACAAGCCATGTGCTTTCATTGGTAGTAGATTTTAGGCATACCTGCAAAACAATTGTGATCATCTTCTTTTAGGTACCCACTTGAAGTTGGGTCCTTGATGGTTAGTAGAAAAAGTGCCTTCTAACTTGAGATGTGCCTTTCTTATATAACAAGAAAAATTTTTGTGTCCAAATTTCATGCAATATGTGCATTGCCATGGTATTCTATTCTTCTGCATTTTTCTTTTTGCATTATACATACAACTACAAGTATGTGATTTCTTTTGTGCAAATTTAGTGAACAACAATGCATAATTATTTTTGGCTTTATCTCCTAGTGAACCATAACTAGTTCTTTTAGACTTGGTGCAAGCATCTTTGATATGAACATCAGAAATTTTAGTTGTAGATGCTTTCACAAATGTTGGTTTGCTAGGTGCAATGTTGGTTGAGCCATTGAATCCTAATCCATATTTCAAGGAAGGTGATCTTTGATTATTAATTAATGTGTTCAATGCTTCCTTTCCTTTATGAAATCTGGAAATTGATTCTTTTAGTTCTTTTAGTTCATGCTTCAATGTCTCATTCTCTTTAATCACTTTTTCTAAGTCATGTGAGCTTTTCTTTAATTCTCCTATTGTGTTCATCAAGTGTTCATTTGAGGTTTTCAATTCTAAGGTAGAATTCTTTAAGCATATATAATCTTTTTCTAACTTAGAGTTTTTCTCTTTGTAAAGCATCATTTTAAAATAATATTTTTCTATTTTAAAATTCATGTGCTCAATCAAATCACTATCATCTATATCATTTATATCATCATGTGCTACAAGATCAAAGGATTGAGTACTTACCTCGTTGGAGTCATCTTCAATAGCCATGAGACATAGATTTGCAATTCCTTCTTCTTCTTCTTCCTCACTTGAAGAAGAGTCATCCCATGTGGCTTTGAGAGACTTTTTCTTTTCTTTATCCCATTTCCTTTTGTTCTTTAATTTGTAGCAATCCGATTTGATGTGACCAGTTTTTCCACATTCATAGCACTTTACCTCATTTTTCTTTTCTTTATCTTTGAAGGAGAATTTAGGAGGTGTACCTTTGTTTGCTTGTAATCTTTTCTTTCTTTTCCATTCATTGATTCTTTTTGAGAACATTGCCATTTCATCTTCATCATCAGTACCTTCATTGCTTGAGCTCTCAGCTTCTTTGATTGCTTTGAGTGCAATTGGTTTTCTCTTTTCTTTCTCACCTTGATCTTCTTCTTTTTCACTGTGCAGCTCAAAAGTGAGTAATTTACCAACTAGCTCGTCGGTTCTTAATGTGCTGAGATCATGAGCTTCTTCTATGGATGATACTTTGGATTCAAAGTTCTTTCTAGCTCTTAGGGCTCTCAAGATTTTACTGTTTACATCACCTTGATCATATACCTTGCCATACTTCTTTAGTTCATTGACAATAGCAAGCAAGCGATTTGTCATGTCGGTGACGTTTTCATTTGGTTTCATCTTGAATAGCTCATACTCATGAACGTGCATTTGTTTTTTGGTGAATCTTACTTGAGTCGTACCTTCATGGTAGTTTTCAAGTGTTTTCCAAATGCAATGTGCACAAGTTAAATGTTGAACTCTTCCACCTTCTTCTCTTGAAATGGAGTTCATCAAGATGGAAGCAGCTCTATTGTTCTTGAATCGATCTCTGATATTGCTAGTTGACCATTGAGCTTTGGGAAGAGGAACTTGAATACCATCAACTTCATGAGTAGGAGATTTCCACTCACTTTCCACGAAATCCCATAGTTCAATCCCTTCACTATCTAGAAACAAGTACATTTTGTGTTTCCAGTATGAGTAATCAGTTCCATCAAAATAGGGTCTAAGAATAGAGTTAAGATTTCCATGAGAGCTTGATGAAGAAGAAGTTGCCATAGTGGATCAGATTTCACAATTAAGTTTAAGAAATCTCAGGGCTCTGATACCAATTGTTATCCCAAGATGGCAACCAAGAGGGGGGGGTGAATTGGTTTCCTCACGAAATGATGGCAAATTAAAAAACTCAAAAAACACAAATGCGGAATAGAAAGTTGGTTGAGTAATGAAAGAAAGAAAGAACACACAAGATTTATAGTGGTTCGGATTTACCTCAATCCTACATCCACTTCCTTAACAACTTGTTAAGGTTCCACTATTCTTTGAAGTTTTTACAAGCTCACTTCCAACTTTGGTGTTTTCACAAGTTCACACCTAACTTCACAAGTGTTTTTCTAAGGCTCACACTTACAACCCAATCAAGAGTTTTACAAGGCTCACTCTCACAACCCAAGTGTTTCCCAAGCTTACACTCAAACTTATACAATGGTGTTTTCAATGATCACACCTAACATTCATTACAATTTAATTGTAAGTTTAAGTAAAAGAAAATTTGTTGCTTGGCTATGAAAATCTGATTTCTTGATTGTTCTTTTCACTTCACTTTATTGTTTTCTCATAGAGACATTGTATTTATAGCCAATGTGGTCTTACTAGCCGTTATTGAAGTTTTGAATAAAGTCTTGGCAGAATAGACCTTCTTTACTTAAACTGTCCGAAGCACTTCGTGGTCGCCCTTCATGCAAGGATGGTCGCGCTCATGCTTCTCGCGGTCGTCCTTTAACAAGGGACGGTCGCTGCTTTTAAAAAAGCTACAACGGTCGAATTTTAGTGCTCTGCAGCTGGAATCTTGTCCATGCTGTGTTTGGCCCATGCTTTGTTTGTCGGGACGGTCGCGCCAAGCAGAGGTGCGGTCGCCCTTTTTGAATCTTCAAGTGGGTTTACAACGGTCATATTACGTGTCATTCTCTGACAGAGCAAAACTGAATGTCCGCCATAATTTGAATCTCGCGGTCGCCCTATGCAGAATCTCGCGATCGAACTCACAGTTTCGCGTCGAACTTCTGGACGCACCTATGGACGCGAACACTACTGTCTCTTTGAGCAATTTCTTCTTGAATTGTTGGGCGGTCGCGATTCTGAATGGGCGGTCGCTAAATTGATTAGCGAGGTCGAATCATTCACCGTTCTTGTCACCGCGAACCTTACTGTGATTGTAATGATTTAAGTTCCTTGAGTAGCGGTCGGGCAAGTATTTTGGACGGCCGCCATTCTTGAGGCGTGGTTGCGACTGAGGTCGAACTTCTGACCGCGAAACCTACTGTGATAAGGTTTCATTCTGTAATTGCATGTAGCGGTCGTATTCTGGTCTGGTGCGACCGCTAGAATTGTTCTGTCTTGCTTTACTTGAGGCAACCTAATCCTGCAACAAGATTCTTAAACACAAGTTAAATAGATCATCCATTTGAGTTGTCAAGGATCAAAATAGAGATCTTTTGTCTAACAACTTATAAACACACCACAAACATCCCTAATCATACCATCAATAACAATTCATCAACCTCAAACACAACTTCAAAAAGAACAAAGGAAATTAAGAGAGAGAACTTACCAAAATTGATGGAACTTCACAAATATCCAACTTAATCACTTGAATCTTCCTTCAATTTGATCATAGAACTCAAAACCTTCCCCTTGCTCCCTTGTCTTGATGATGTCCAGCCACTAAAGGAGAAGAAAAGAAAATGAAGAAACAAAGTCAAACTTTTCATCTCTTTAAACCTCCACCAAGCATTCCAAAATAAGAAATTACCTAAATACCCTCTTCTTATTTGTTTTAACTTCCTTTCACTTACATGCCCTTTTTAGTAATTTCATAATTAACAAAATAAATATCTTCTTCCTTTGACCATCCATTTGACTTGTGTATATGTTATATATATTTCCATATATACAACATATACACTCTCTTTTAAATTCTTTTCTCTTTCCAATTACACATATACATTTTAATTCAAATAAAACAACAATTATATCAAAACTCCTAGGGCACACTTTAGGATATTACAGAATCCATAATATTATCTATTTTATGAGTTTCTGCTGAAATTCCTTCCACTTTTTGCTTCTCTTTTCTTTCCTTTTTCTTCTTCTTACAAAACCGTTCAATTTCTGGGCTATATGGTCCAAGCTTTGAGTTTGGATTTCTTCGCATATAATCCAAAATTTAAGAAATTAATGCAGAAAAGTAAAAATCCAAAGTAATAATAGTTAAATATTATCAATATTAGAATGATTGCCTCCTCGGCAACGGAGCCAAAAACTTGTTAGCTCCCAAGTAATATAATGATAAGTAGAGTATCGTTCCAACTATGAGGTCACTTCTAAATACCAAACAATTAAAACTGATTATTATTTAGATGATCAAATTTTTATCATTGATTAAACTAAACAAGACGAGAATAAAGTTCTAATAATCTAAGACTTAGGGTTTAGTCACCTTCATTGATTTATCATGGTTTTTCTACGGTATTGATTTAATTCAGCTTCCCTTTATTAATGGTTGGATTTTTCTAAATTTAATTCAAGTCTCTCTCAAGTACTAGAATTATTATTGTTTTTAATTCTTATGTTTACTCTCGTGATCATAAGTAATTAAACCAATTCATTAAGTTTTATGAAAATCTTTAATCAACCTCTTAAGTGTTAACCTTATTTCTAAGTGAAAACTACTTAAGATTGTTATCTATTTTTTACTAATATTGTGCTTCTACTCTCGCTTCATCACATAATATCTCAATTCAATTAATTATTGGCCAGATAATAAAAGCATTAAGATTAAAGATAACCAAATAATTCAAGAAAAATTTAAATTAAACCAAATAAACATTTATAATTTCATGATAAATCCAATGTAAGGGACCAACCCTAAAAAGGATTAGTTCTTCATTATAAAAATAAAAACATTGCAATTATAAAAGAAAGTAATTAAAAACATAATTTAAAGAACAAGAAATATTAAACTCTATTTCTTGAAGAAGAACTTGATTTGGCTCTTGAATTCCTTCTTGAACCAAGGTTACTTTCCTTCTCTAAGTAAACTCTAAACTATTTTTCTTTCTTAGATAAATCTCCTCTAATATATCTCTTGAAGCCTTGGAGGAAAGGTGTTTAAATAAAGTGCTTGAAAACTTCATTAGTGGAGAAAAACTGAAAAAGGTTAGGTCACATCTTAGTTGGTTCATCACTTTCTAAAATTTCTGCTCAAAGTCATGAATATCGGCCCTACGGTCGTGGCATATGAGTGCCATAGTCATGGCTTGAGTTGGAATGGATGGTTTTGAGCACTTTACAACTATAAATGGTCGGTAAGGTAGGTCATGGTAGTGGCCTTTGAATGCCACAGTCATGGCATATGAATGGAGGCTGCCAACTTTGACTTTTCTTCCTTTTTCTTGGCTTAGGCAGTAGAGAAATGAAACCCATGGTCATGGCTATTTAATGTCACGATCGTGGCTATTTAATGCCACGGTTGTGGCATCCATTTAGCTTCTAGAATTTTTATTTTTTTTTGTGGCAGACTTGATTTAAATCCCTGAGTCATGGCCTTGAAGGGCTATGGGCATGGAATTTGTATGTCTCTTCATTTTGGCTTACTTTTCTTCAATTTTGCACCACTAATCATTAAAAATACTAAATCTTACCTTTCTAAGCATAAATAATATAATTATAACTCAAATAAACAAAATACGTCAAATTCAATTGCAAAACAATTAAAATCATGGCTAGAATTATATAAAACATTGATCATAATTTCACTCTATCAATGTCTTTAGTTATCGTTCATCATTTGATCATGGTTAATCTTGAATTACTTTTAGAAAGAATACCCGCCATGATAATTCCTTTCTGTCTTTGGATGAACAATGTGATTTCACAGTTCATTGAGCATAGACAAAGGAGTTCTAAAATCATATCTGAACACCCGATGCATGGCTACCAGACATTGTTTATTTAAACTTGAGTATCCACTGAAGCTATGGTATAATTATATGACATTACTATTTGAATATATATATATATATGATGGTATTAGCTTTTATTGCAGGAGATGAATGCTATCTTATAATACATCAGATAAAAGAAGGCCATTTGTTCATTTGATATGGAACAACCATGCATGCTCTGATTACTCATTTGGTTTGGTATTCCAAAAACATTATGATGAGTTCAAGAAGGAAGTTGACTCTGTGAATGTATGGATTCCTCTAACACAATTGTTACATTCCTCAATGGTGATCTTAGATATGGCAAGCATGCTACAAATGTTCACACGATTTACATTTCTATCAATGACACAAATTACCACTGGTTGATTCTCTAGGTCAATCTCACTTCATGGAGAATAGAATTTATTGACTCATTCTATCAAGCTATGCATAAACAGGCTAGGTATAAGATGGCACAAAATATTGGAAAAATGTTACCTATTGCACTCAATTATGTAAAATTTTTTTATGATAAAGATGCTTTGGGTAAATTCAAAGGAAAAAATTTTAAAGTTTAATATTTGAAGGATTCTTACCCTCAACAAATAGGGTAATTGGACAATACTGTAGTTACATGCATCTTTTATTATTCACTATATGTGTATATATACTATCCTTTTTTAATTTAATTTGTCATTATTGCAGGATAGATTATAACATGTTGTATTGATATTGATAGAGTGCTTCTTGACAAAGAATCTCTTTACCCGTAATGTGAATCTGGGGTTTATGAAGGAAATGCGATACAGCGCACTACAAAAATGTACAGAATTACCGAAAAAAATTTACAAACCAAAAATTTTTAACTAAGTTTTTACTTTATACTCTATATACATACATCACATATACCCTATATATGTAAAATATGCATATAGAATATAAGAGTGCCACTTTATTAATCTGTATTAATTAATCGATATTTACCCCCTCATTTCAATATTAAAATAATTATAAGTTTATAATTGAAAATCTCTGAAAAAATCGCAAGAGTTTTATCTGTATTTTTAGTAAATTCCAAATCATCAAACACTCAACCTACATTAAAATTTTACTCTCCCAGAAAAATATTTACCACCAATTCTCTAGATCACCACTTTATTAAAATATATATCAAGATTGTATATCTAAACATTTCTCACTATAAGTATTTGTATATATATATGTACATAACATATTCAAAATCCATTAATATACATATGAAATTATTCAATCGTTTAAAAACCAAAATACATATTACAAAATTATATATGTATGCTACACGTTCTCAGTTGGTCTTGTGGCCCATTTAATCTCCAAGTCCCAATAACAGTCCAAATCACCCTGGTCTGCACTTCTAATACATGCATGATACATACTACTGCGCTAAGCTCGAGAGCTTAGTGGTACATATCTTGCTAATTTAAACAATTTAAAAATTCAATGCATGTTTTCATATTCATCACACATTAGGCTACTAACATGTAAATAGCACTAATAATCACATTCCTTATCTTATAAATTGTTTAAATCTCCTCAACAGTAAAATTTATTATTTGTTACCCATTCTTAATTTTATAAAATACTTAACACCATTACCTTAAAATTTTCATTTTCCTTTCATTAACACATATTTACAAATACCAAACATTTCTCAAAAACACACACATTGAACTCAATAAGCCTCTACACAATATCTAAGTTCTAGAACAATTGAATTGAGTAATCACAACATCAGTTTCATGACCCAACTCTGCTCAGGTCAAGGCCTAACTCTGCTCAAGCTTATATTCAATCTCAAACTTATGATATAGCTCTGCTCAGGTCAAATTCATTCTCAAAACCTTGCTCTGCTCAGGTCTATCAATATATACCACAACAACATCAACATTTTAGAACAAGTAATCGTGCAGAGCCAAAAACGTATGATATATTTACGTAACCACATTTGCTTTTCATCTTAACACTTTTCCATATTTTTCAAGTGATCAACTCAATCTTTAATCACTTTCACATTTCATCATATTTTCTGTTTTCCAAGTGATCATCCCATGCTATGATCACTTTCACATCACATTTCCATGTTCTTATTTCATTTGTCAATTTCTCATTATATATATATAATCTCACACAACACACACATTATCACATTGTATCAATTTTCTTCATATTCACTCTTTTCCCACAACTTCTCATATTTTCTATATTCTTTAACTATTTTCCATTCATATAAAATATATTACTCAGCCACATTTACGATGTGGCCTATTTCTTCACTATATTTCATTTTTCCCATTTTATGTTTATTTCCCATATTTTTATATGACACTTAACATAATATACATTTCACTTAAAATGTGCAAAACAATTACCTTAGCCATAAGATAATGACTTAGTATATCATATTTCATGTTTTTCATATACTTTTACTTAAAACCATGCACTTATCATGCACAAACCAATATCAAAGTGACATAACACAATAACAAAATCACAATGTGTTATGTCTATGCCAACTCAAACACAATCAATATATAAGTTGTCAAGATATGCACAACCTTGGAGATGCCAAATCCCATGGTAATTCACCGCCTAAGTCTTACTTCACCAAATGCTCTTCCTCTTTTTAAATAAGCAATTCCTCCTTACTCCATCCTAAACCAAATTATAATTATAAATATTCCATTACCATCACATTGCAAGCCATTTTTATCAAACAACTATCAATTTTAACAATTCTATCCAAATTCCACCAAAATCCCTAATTCACTCACTACTTCATCCAAACTACAACAAAACCCAATCATTTCAATTATCTAACTTTATAATCATTACTTCCTCACTAAAACAACATCATAATAACTCATTCTAACAATTATTGACACTCCCATCAAAAGTGAAAATTTCACATATTCACCCTAAAACCCTAACTTCACCATAAAACTCATCTTAATCAATTTACTGCTAAATGATCTTTTATTCATCATATTAGCTTTATATATATATATATATATATATTAACAATTACCATCTATTCCTCTTTCTACTCAAATCACACATAACCTTGAATCAAAGAAAACAATCTTAAAATGAAATTACTTACTTGAATTCTTGATTTTTCTTCAAAATCTCCTTAAATCCTTTGAAATCTCCATGAATTTTGATGAGTTAGAAGAAGCAAATCTCCCTCCTTCACTCCCTTAAAATTTCGGCTACCATGGAGGAAGAGAGAAAAAAGATGACATTTGTTTTTAATTTCCTCTCTTCTTAACCAAATATAAATATATATTTGATAATTAATTAATTATTAATAATAATTTAGATATTTAGATATTTATCTTCTTCTTCTCCATAAATTACTTTAAATTTTCTTTTCTTTTTTAACTTATATTTTTTATTATTTTTAACTTTTAACTTTTTAACTTTTTATCTCATTTTGTCCTTTAGTACAAAATATATATATCATGTATATATTGTGTATACATTATGTAAACAACATATATATTTTTGCATTTATCATGCTTATTTATACCTTGTATCCTTTCCTTTCAACATATTAACAAACCATCCATATTAATTATTTTATTATATTTAAAATCTCGAGTGTTACACTCTCCCCTATTTTTGTTGCCCTTTTCCTCCTCTTCTCCTCTATCTTTGTCTCTGTTTTATTTTTTTTTTCTTATTTGGTTGAAGAAGAAGAAGGAGGAGGTATTATTTCATTTTTTTAAATTTTGTCATAAATTTTTTATTTATTTTCTGATTTGTTATTATTTTTCATAATTTTGATATTTTATACTATGTTTGTGAGTGTTGTAATTTAGGTTGATTATTTATATTTTTCATCTGTTTGATTTTTAGGGCATTTTCTTATTTTTTAAAAAAATTAGGTAAAATTTATTTATTTTTTAAATTTTAGAAAAAAAAATGATAAAAAAACTAATTTTATAACTTTTTAATTAATCAGAATATTACTTTAAGGAATTTTAATATTTTCATAATATATAAAAAACAATTTTAAAACATTTAAGGAAAATTTATAAAACACAATAGACCAAAATGTTTATACAAAACGCAGCGGAAAATATAACAAATATTTACAAATACATATACATTAAAACTCAAGTTTTACAAAATAGAAAATATATACATGTTTGGCAGTATGTATTTGATCTTTAAGCTCCACTATCCACACCTCAAAAATCTATACTCTACTCGGCCTAGAGGAACTCTCCGGTTCTTCCCTGTCACCTGCGCGATGAATCACACTCGCGCTAAGCCAACGGCTTAGTGGTACAAACTACAATATTATTATGTTTCAATGCCATGCTAATGTCATACAATCAAGTTTCAAAAACAATTCAAAAGAATACTATTTTACAAACCTCACATTCTTCAATAACTTATCATAATATTCATTTATTTCATCTTTCAAGAATCACAATTAAACAAACACAAGCATGGGCCCAAAAAGAAACTAATATGTTATTCAAAGTTCAGAGTTACTGCTTTGGCCTATAATTATAATCATCAAGCCCGTAGACAATATATACATATCTCTATCCATGGATAGTGTAACAGACCCAGTCTCTTGGACCTTAACCCGGCTAAACTCGAGGAGATCCTCAACCCGGCTAGACTGTTACTGTTTTTGAGGCTTACGACCCAGTCTTTTCACCCCAAAAATATTATATTTCACATATTTCACATTTCTCAACTGGAATCGGCTTACGACCCGGTCTTTTCACCTATCCAGTGATTCATAGGCATGCTGCCAAATCCAGAACTCTGAAAATTGAATTAACATATTAGGCACACAATCATTTCATTTATCTCTTTATCAAGCTCTTTTCATTTCATTTCTCATTTCATATTCCATAATCAACTAGGCAAATATGCCTCAATTATATTTCATTTACATTATCATAGCCAACAACCATGGCCTCATATCTCATATCATCTCAACTCACATTAAGACAATTCGTCACAACATCATATCTTTCACATTTCGTATTTCATTTCATCATCATATAGGCAAACATACTTCAATCATCTTATTTACATCATTATAACCAACCACATTGGTTTTACATTTCATTATATCTCAATTTATTATTCAAGTGTACACAACCAATTACATTAACATACATTTTACATGCTCATCACAATCTTCACATTATACCAAACATAGCATTATTAATATGCATCCACAATGCAATAGATTCTTAACACATTTACAATCAATTGTGTTTTAAGTCTCAACATCATATGAATGTATGCAATAATGTAGTTTGTACTTACCTTAAACACCACTCACACAATTCTATACACTTCCTCTTCCAACACTTCTTCACCACTTGAATTAGGGCAAATTATCTTCTTCAAGACCTAATCCAAAAATGATAAAATACATCAATTCCAATGCAAATATTCACTTAATAACCTCTTACTAGACCCTTAAATCACAAATTATAACTCAACACCACTAACTAGGGCCCATGGCCGTGGCCTCCAAACCCCCACGGGCGTGGGTTAGAAAATGATTTTGCCTCCCTTGCTCCAAACCTCCACGGCCATGGCTTCAAATGGCCACGGTCGTGGTAGATGCTTCTGTTTCCCATCAAATTCATGTATTCTATGCTTCTAACTCCACTAAACCCAAACAACAAGAAGATCTATGAAAATAATTGCTCAAACTCAAGTTTAACATCACTTACCACTTCAAAACCCTAAAACCAACATCACTTTTACTTTTCCAAAACCAACATCAACCTAGCTTCTTATCTTATTTTCAAAACCAACACCACAATCAATTAAATCAAACACCTTCCAATATGCTACAATCAACACAACCCTACTTACAAATATCAACAATCAAACTCATATACAACTTCAAATATAACAAAAGAAATCAAGAGAGAACTTACCAAAGTTGATAAAACTTCACAAATTCCAACTTTATCACTTGAATCTTCCTTCAATTTGAGCTTGGAACAAACACAACTCACCCTTGCTCTCTTGCTTTGGATGGCCGGCCAACAAAAGAAAAGAAGAGAAAAGAAAGGCTAATTAGAGACCAAGTCAAACTTTTCTTCTCTTTAAACCTCCACCAAGCAATCTAAAAAGAAAATTACTTAAATACCCTCTTCTATTTATTTTAAATTTTCTTTCACTTATTGCCCTTTTTAGTAATTTCATAAATAACAAAATAAATATCTTCTTCCTTTGACCATCACATTTGACTTGTATATATGTTGTATATATTTCCATATACACAACATATACACTTTCTTTTAAATTTCTTTTCTCTTTCAAATTTAACATATACATTCAATCCAATTACAACAATAATATCAAAACTTCTAGGGAAAACTTTGGGATATTACAATTCTCCCCCTCTAAAAAGAAATTTCGTCCTCGAAATTACCTGATATCAAGTCTGAAACAGTTGAGGATACTGATCTCGTATTGCTTGCTCACTTTCCGAAGTTGCCTCTTCTCTACCATGATTCTTCCAAAGAACCTTTACAAGTGGCACTTTCTTATTTCTCAACTCTTTCACTTCATGTGCCAAAATAGCAACTAGTTCTTCTTCAATTGTCAGATCCGAACTCACCTCAATGGATTCAACTGGCAAAATATGAGATGGATCTGATCTGTACCTCCGTAACATAGAAACATGAAATACATTATGGATTCTCTCCAACTCGGGAGGCAAAGCAAGACGATAAGCAACTGGTCCAACTTTTTCTAAAATTTCATATGGTCCAATGAAACGAGGACTCAGTTTCCCTCTCCGACCAAATCTCAAAATCTTCTTCCAAGGAGACACTTTCAAAAATACTTTATCTCCAACATCAAACTCTATGTCTCTCCTTTTCAAATCAGAATAAGATTTCTGTCGGTCTGAAGCTACTTTTAACCGATCCCGAATAATCTTCACTTTCTCTTTAGTCTCTTTAACCAAATCAGGACCAATTAACTTGCCCTCTCCAATTTCATTCCAACATAAAGGTGTTCTGCATCTTCTACCATACAATGCCTTAAATGGTGCCATACCAATACTGGATTGATGACTGTTGTTATAAGCAAATTCCACAAGTGGCAAAAATCTGTCCCAACTTCCAGAGAAATCAATAACACAGCCTCTCAACAAATCCTCAATAATCTGTATCACTCTTTCTGACTGCCCATCTGTCTGCGGATGAAAAGCAGTACTAAAGTGTAATCGAGAACCCAATGCACTATGCAAACTTTTCCAAAACCTTGAAGTAAATCTAGGATCTCGATCAGACACTAAAGAAATTGGGACTCCATGCAACTTTACTATCTCACTGATATACAGCTCAGCCAATCTTTCAAGAGAATAGTCCATTCTAACAGGAAGAAAATGAGCTATCTTAGTCAATCGATCAACAATCACCCAGATAGCATCATGCTTCTTCTGAGTCAATGGCAAACCAGATACAAAATCCATTGTCACTCTCTCCCATTTCCATTCAGGCACTGTTAAAGGTTGAAGCAACCCTGTTGGAACTTGATGCTCAGCATTTACCCTCTGACACGTGAGACACTTGGATACAAACTCCGCTATGTCTCTCTTCATACCAGACCACCAGTAGTGCTGTTTCAAATCATGGTACATCTTTATACTACCCGGATGCATAGCAAAATACGATTGGTGTGCTTCCTCTAAAATAATCCTTCTCAAACTAGCATCATCAGGAACACATAACCTATCTTTAAACCACAGGCTACCATCATATTTCACAAAGAAATCTCGACTCTCCCCATTTTGGCAATCTGAAACAATCTTCTGAATTTTCTCATCAGCCAACTGAGCCTCCTTAATCTGATCCAACAATACTGGCCTCAACTGCAACTGAGCCAATAATGCACCATCAGCACATACTTCAAAACTAACATGCAACGCTCTCAACTCAACAAGCAACGAGAGCGAATAAACAGCCAAACTGGCCACAGACTTCCGACTTAAGGCATCCGCAACAACATTTGCCTTACCAGGATGATAATCAATCAAACAGTCGTAGTCTTTAATCAATTCTAACCATCGCCTTTGCCGAAGATTCAGCTCCTTTTGAACACCCAAATATTTCAAACTTTTATGATCCGTATAGATAAAACATTTCTCCCCATATAAGTAGTGTCGCCAAATCTTCAAAGCAAACACTATAGCCGCCAACTCCAAATCATAAGTCGGATAATTAAGCTCGTGCGGTTTCAACTGCCGAGAAGCATAAGCTACAACTTTACCCTCTTGCATTATGACGCATCCTAAACCATTATGTGAAGCATCACTATAAATCACATAAGGTTTACCTTCCACGGGTAAAGTAAGAACAGGCGCTTGAGTCAACATCTCTTTCAACTGCTCAAAGCTAGCTTGACACTGGTATGTTCACACAAATCTAACTCCCTTCCGAAGCAATCTGGTGAGTGGTGTAGCTATCAAAGAAAAACCTTTCACAAACCTTCGGTAATAGCCTGCCAAGCCCAGAAAACTTCTAACTTCAGTCACTGACTTTGGTGGACTCCAATTCAAAATAGCTTCAACTTTACTTGGATCAACTCTTATACCATCTGCTGAAACTATATGACCCAGAAAAGTAATTTGGTCAAGCCAAAACTCACACTTTGACAACTTGGCATACAGCTGCTTTTCTCTCAAGATCTGTAACACAATTTGCAAATGCTTATCATGTTCTTCCTCATTACGCGAATACACCAAAATATCATCAATGAAGACCACCACAAACTGTTCCAGATAGGGTCTAAACACCCTATTCATCAAATCCATGAAAGCTGCAGGTGCATTTGTCAATCCAAAAGGCATTACTAAAAACTCATAATGCCCATATCTTGTACGAAAAGCTGTCTTAGGAACATCTTCAGCTCTAACCCTCAACTGATGGTACCCTGATCTCAAATCAATCTTGGAAAACACTGATGCTCCCTTCAATTGATCAAAGAGATCATCAATCCTAGGCAAAGGATATTTATTCTTAATAGTCACTTTATTCAATTGCCTATAATCAATACATAACCTCATAGTACCATCCTTCTTCTTCACAAACAACACAGAAGCTCCCCAAGGAGAAACACTGGGGCGAATAAACCCTTTATCCAACAACTCCTGTAACTGCACCTTCAACTCTCTCAATTCAGCAGGTGCCATTCGATAAGGAGTGATAGAGACGGGAGTGGTACTAGGCAGCAAATCAATACCAAACTCAACCTCTCTCTCAGGAGGTAACCCTGGCAACTCCTCAGGAAACACATCCGGAAAATCTGCAACTGTGGTTATACTATCGAGTTAAGAACCCACTACTCTAGTATCCACCACATGAGCAAGATAAGCATCACACCCTTTTCTAATCAACCTTCTAGCTGATACAGCTGACACAAACAAGGATGCAAGTTGTCTCTGCTCACTAGATACCATCACACTCTTACCATCACTGGTTCTCAAAGTAACACATTTCTTTTGACAGTCTACCACAGCTCCATGCTTAGACAACCAATCCATGCCCAAGATTAAATCATACTCTTTAAAAGGCATTTCAATCAGATCACCAAGAAACTCCTCACCTTGCACCACAACTGCACTATCATGATGCACCTTACTCACCACAACACTATGTCCTAAAGGATTTGTCACTAAGACATCAAATAATAAGGACTTAGAATGCAATTCAGACACAGGAAAGATAGATGCACTTATGTATGAATGAGTAGATCTTGGATCAATTAAAGCAAGAACTGAAATGCCAAATAGAGAAAATGTACCCGCTGTAACTGCTGAAGCATCTGGCTGCCTCTGTATCACATACACTCTCTGAGAAGATCCGACCTCCTCTGACCTACTACCTCCAGATGATGATCTTCCTCTCTGACTAAACCTGGGTCGACCACCTCTACTGAAACCTCTGCCCTCTCAACCACCTCTACTGACACTGGGTCGAGAAACTGCAGACTCAGCCTGCCTATGCTCTTGCATCTCAGGACACTCCCTAATAAAATGATCAGGCGATCCACACATGAAACACACAGCCGATCTACTAATCTTCCAGCAAACACCCACATGGTTTCTACCACAAACCTCACATGTAGGTGGAGTAGACCTCTGAACCCCTGGAGTCGGAGCACTGGCTACAGAAGCTGTAGGTCTCGGTCTCTGTCTCTGATACTGCATTGACCTACCTGACTGTCTCTGGCTCCTACTGATCCTTGGAACAAAACTTTCTCTGCCCCTCTTCATAGATGAAGATCCTGCCTCAAACTGGGATCTCCTTACTCTGGTCTCCTCCTCAGTAGCAGCTGCTGCAATATTCTGTGCTCTCTCAACACTTCTAGCTACTGCAACAAGCTGAGAGAAATCCTGGTACCGAGAACCAGCCACAATACACATAATAGAGGGCCTCAATCCCTCCTCAAATCTTTTGCACCGGTCTATTTCATCAGAAATAATTCCCCCTGCATAGCGACTCAACCGGATGTACTCAATCTCATACTCTGTTACCGTCCGGTTGTCTTGCCTCAAATTCAAGAATTTCATCTTCTTAATATCTTTATACTCTCTCGGAGTATATTTCTGTTCGAATTTCCGCAGAAAATCACCATAGGATAGTGTAGGTGGATCATCCATGGCATGAGGAACAGTCTTCCACCAGTCATAGGCATCTTTCTGAAGGAGGGATCTGGCATAGTCAAAGTTCTCATCTGGAGTAGCTTGTAACTGGATGAATATCCTCTGTACTTTATCCAAACACTGCTCAGCCACTGCAGGATCGGTAGTGCCCAAGAAATCCTCAGCCCCATACTTCCTCAACTTATCATAATGTCTCACCGGCACCTGAGGTTGTGGTGGTGGTGGTGGCTGCACTGGAGCTTGTCTAAATAGTTCTACAGTATGCCTTAACCACCCAGGCGGAGCCTCATCTGCAGTTGATCTCTCTGGCATAGAAACAGGTGCCTCACTAACTCTCTCAACCCACGCTCCATCTCTACTCTCTTTAGGAGCTACACTCTCCGCACTACCTTCTACGGACTGACGCGAATGAGATGCCATCACTACCTATATCTGCAAACACAGCAGAATATACCTTATTAAAGATCAAAGACTGCCATACCAAAACATGTATCTTATTCAAAAACCAACTTTTAAAATCAAAATATTCTTTTTCTTACAATTGACCTAAGTGGAGAATCTCAAACCTAGACTCTGATACCAAAACAAATGTAACACCCCTATACCCCGTATACGTACACAGCATGCTAATACGATCGTAATATACGTATACTGAATATAGAAATGCCACAGTTTACAAAACACACAAACCATCCCTTTAAGTAATATAAACAATTTTAAAACATTTAAGGAAAATTTATAAAACACAATAGACCAAAATGTTTATACAAAACGCAGCGGAAAATATAACAAATATTTACAAATACATATACATTAAAACTCAAGTTTTACAAAATAGAAAATATATACATGTTTGGCAGTATGTCTTTGATCATTAAGCTCCACTATCCACATCTCAAAAATCTATACTCTACTTGGCCTAGAGGAACTCTCCGGTTCTTCCCTGTCACCTGCGCGATGAATCACACTCGCGCTAAGCCAACGGCTTAGTGGTACAAACTACAATATTATTATGTTTCAATGCCATGCTAATGTCATACAATCAAGTTTCAAAAACAATTCAAAAGAATACTATTTTACAAACCTAACATTCTTCAATAACTTATCATAATATTCATTTATTTCATCTTTCAAGAATCACAATTAAACAAACACAAGCATGGGCCCAAAAAGAAACTAATATGTTATTCAAAGTTCAAAGTTACTGCTTTGGTCAATAATCATAATCATCAAGCCCGTAGGCAATATATACATATCTCTATCCATGGATAGTGTAACAGACCCAGTCTCTTGGACCTCAACCCGGCTAAACTCGAGGAGATCCTCAACCCGGCTAGACTGTTACTGTTTTTGAGGCTTACGACCCAGTCTTTTCACCCCAAAAACATTATATTTCACATTTCTCAACTGGAATCGGCTTACGACCCGGTCTTTTCACCTATCCAGTGATTCATAGGCATGCCGCCAAATCCAGAACTCTAAAAATTGAATTAACATATTAGGCACACAATCATTTCATTTATCTCTTTATCAAGCTCTTTTCATTTCATTTCTCATTTCATATTCCATAATCAACTAGGCAAATATGCCTCAATTATATTTCATTTACATTATCATAGCCAACAACCATGGCCTCATATCTCATATCATCTCAACTCACATTAAGACAATTCATCACAACATCATATCTTTCACATTTCGTATTTCATTTCATCATCATATAGGCAAACATACTTCAATCATCTTATTTACATCATTATAACCAACCACATTGGTTTTACATTTCATTATATCTCAATTTATTATTCAAGTGTACACAACCAATTACATTAACATACATTTTACATGCTCATCACAATCTTCACATTATACCAAACATAGCATTATTAATATGCATCCACAATGCAATAGATTTCTTAACACATTTACAATCAATTGTGTTTTAAGTCTCAACATCATATGAATGTATGCAATAATGTAGTTTATACTTACCTTAAACACCACTCACACAATTCTATACACTTCTTCTTCCAACACTTCTTCACCACTTGAATTAGGGCAAATTATCTTCTTCAAGACCTAATCCAAAAATGATAAAATACATCAATTCCAATGCAAATATTCACTTAATAACCTCTTACTAGACCCTTAAATCACAAATTACAACTCAACACCACTAACTAGGGCCCACGGCCTTGGCCTCCCAAACCCCACGGGCGTGGGTTAGAAAATGATTATGCCTCCCTTGCTCCAAACCTCCACGGCCATGGCTTCAAATGGCCACGGTCGTGGCAGCCAAGGGCCACGAGCGTGGCATCCAAGATGCTTCTGTTTCCCATCAAATTCATGTATTCTATGCTTCTAACTCCACTAAACCCAAACAACAAGAAGATCTATGAAAATAATTGCTCAAACTCAAGTTTAACATCACTTACCACTTCAAAACCCTAAAACCAACATCACTTTTACTTTTCCAAAACCAACATCAACCTAGCTTCTTATCTTATTTTCAAAACCAACACCACAATCAATTAAATCAAACACCTTCCAATATGCTACAATCAACACAACCCTACTTACAAATATCAACAATCAAAATCATAAACAACTTCAAATATAACAAAAGAAATCAAGAGAGAACTTACCAAAGTTGATAAAACTTCACAAATTCCAACTTTATCACTTGAATCTTCCTTCAATTTGAGCTTGGAACAAACACAACTCACCCTTGCTCTCTTGCTTTGGATGGCCGGCCAACAAAAGAAAAGAAGAGAAAAGAAAGGCTAATTAGAGACCAAGTCAAACTTTTCTTCTCTTTAAACCTCCACCAAGCAATCCAAAAAGAAAATTACTTAAATACCCTCTTCTATTTATTTTAAATTTTCTTTCACTTATTGCCCTTTTTAGTAATTTCATAAATAACAAAATAAATATCTTCTTCCTTTGACCATCACATTTGACTTGTATATATGTTGTATATATTTTCATATACACAACATATACACTTTCTTTTAAATTTCTTTTCTCTTTCAAATTTAACATATACATTCAATCCAATTACAACAATAATATCAAAACTTCTAGGGCAAACTTTGGGATATTACAATTTTTTCGTAAATAGAAAATTTTTAGGGTGTTAGAATTTTTTAGATTTTTTTAGAATTTTTAAAAATTTAGATAAATTTGATTTATTTTTATAAATTTTGGAATTTTAATTATAAAAATAAACTAATTTTTAAATTTTTTTTAATTAATCATAATAAGTTTTAGTTAATTTTAAAATTTTCATAACATTTTTAGAAATGTTATGGTATTTAGAAAATTTTTATGGTGTTAGATTTTTTTAGGTATTTTTATAAATTTGATTTTATTGGTTTTTATGTTTTTAGTTCAAAAATTATAAATTATAGTTTTTTAATATTTTAGTTTTAGTATAAAAAAATACAATTTATGGTACATTTTGTGATTTTATGGATGTTTAGTTAATTAGTTTTAAGAATTAAAATTTTTATTTTAATATTTTAAGGAAATTAGTGTTTAAAAATAATTTTTTTATTTTAGTAATTTTTAGGTTTATACTTAAAAATTAAAATTTTTTGTTTTATAGAAATTTTAGGGTTTAGTTTTAAAAAAATACAATTTAGAGTTTTGTAATTTTATGGATTTTATCTTAATTAATATTAAAAATTAAGCATTTAGAAGATGTTTTATTAATTTATAGTAAATTAATGTTTAAAATGAATTTTTTTTTGTGATTTTAGTAATTGTTAGGTTTATAGTTAAAAAATTAAATATTGATTATATTTATGCTAGAAAATTAAATTTGTGAAATTTTTGTGAACTTTGGGTTAATATTTTGCATTATATTATTCGGGTTATTATATATATGTATATATATTTTTAGTTATATATGTATTTTTATTCATTGTTAAGGATTTAAAAGAGTTTATGTGTTTTTAGAATTTGAGTGAAAATTAAGAGCAGTATAATTTTAACTGTATAATTTGAACTCGATAATTAATAGTGATATAATAAAATTCATATTCTCTTATTTCGAATTTAAAAAATTTTAAAATTACAAAAACAATAGAAAATAACCAATTAATTTTTTTACAAAATATAAATCTAATTTAGTTATAAGTGTACCATCTTTATACCTCCATATACATACAGTGCATATACCCGGTAGATATAAAATACGTATATAGAATATAAAAATGTCACAATTCAGTCTTTCAAAAAATATTCCATATTTTCAGAATAAATGTTTACAGACTTCAAATATATTTTAAAAATAAATAAATATACTTAAAAATTTTAGGTGCCAAAATAAATATTTTATATAAAAAAAATCTCTGAAAAAAATTCTTCAGAATTTTACCTGTAATTTGGATATTTCTAAAAATCCAAATTACACAACATGCATAAAGATTTTACACACCCAATAATTTCAATTATTCCACTCTCCCAAAACTTCATCATTTCTCCAAAATACTCAAACATACATATATATATATATATACATATATATATATCAACATTTTCACATATTTAAACCAAACTTTAATAATTTACATCATTTAATAATTTACAAATTTAATGTACATAACAAAAGATAAGTTTTCAAAATGAACTCATTACATACTTGCAACTAGTCCTGGTCCTAAGTAGCAAAATAAAACTCCAAAATGAGCAGAAAAACTCTACACCTGCTTTGATCTCATAGGGCTCTCAGAATCAGCCATGCCACATGCGCGATAAACAAATCGCGCTAAGCAATACTGCCTTGTTGTACATACTTTGATATAAACCAAAAACTAAAGATTAATGCACAAATGATTTTCTTTTCAAAATCTTAACTTGGCATGCAATTTCATAATGCAAATTACACTTATAATATTTTCAAATATTCAAATTTCATATTTACATGTATTGGACTCAAATAACCTTATATAACATTCAAGTTCCAGAGATATTGCTTTGAACTCATATTTAACACCCAGTGTCTGGCCCGAAGGCAGATATCAGTGATGCCCAGCATCTAGCCCGAAGGCAATAATCGGTATACCATAACACCAAACATAATACTCTGAAAATCGATTACATAAGGTTGCACACATTGTTTAAACAATTTCTCTTTTTAATTCTTTGACAATTATGTCAATTTTTATTATTTTTCATTATTTTCATACATTTTCATTAATTTTATCAATTATCTTGCCACAAAATGAATGTGACTGAATTATACATTTCTCAAGCGTATTCATACATTTTTCACAAACACATATTTCAATGCTTTTAGCTACCTTGAAATAGATAATTTAACCACACATTATACATTTTAAAGCTTAAATATGTATCTATGCACTTTCATATGAATTCTCACATTTAAGGAGCATAGTTATCAAATCAAACAACCATGTAACATGCCAAATAAATGCAATTTAATGTATTACATTCAAAGTATATATATGTAACATCCCTAATTTTTGGAAATTAAATAAAGTAAATTAAATTAAATTAAATTAATAAATAAGTTAAATGGAAAATGAAAGGATTTTAAATGAAAAAATAAAATATATATGTGAAATATATATGAAATATACATAAAGTTTATAAAAGTCAACTCTTTTAAAAGAAAAGTCAAAGTCAAGTGGCATTTTTATAATTATATTTTGGAAATTAAAATTTATAAAAATAATTTTAAAATAATTTATTTTTATATGGAAGAAATAATTTTGGAATTTTTATTAAATAAATAATTAATTAATAAATTAAAAGTATAATATAATAATATATATATATGGTCTTAAATGAAGGAAAGAAAAAAAAATCAAAATTTAAAAGAATTTCTTTATTTCTTCTTCTTCCTCTCTTGAACATTTTTTCATTGATGAGAAAAATTGACTTTAGCTTCATTTAAACAACCAATTTTGCAGGATTTTCAAGAACCAAGTGGATTTTTAGTAATTTTTACCATAATTAGTAATTTTTCAACTTTTTCTTTGATTTTTCATGAAAATAAGATTAAGTTGATTTTGGATTTTTGGAGTGGTATGTTTTAATTGCTTAATTGAGTATGAACGAAGTTGTTTTGAGTATTTAATAATAATTTTAAGGTTGGATTAAAGAAATAGTTAAATTTAAGTTAAGTTTGGTGAAAACAGAGAATTTAGAGTTATAGAACTTTTGGGTTTGTGGATTTATAATAATTTAGAGTTTTAATTGTGCAATTTGGCCCCAAATGTATTGTTTTGAAACATAAATAATGATTTTAAAGTCAAATGATGAGTTTGGTTAAGTTTATATAGAGTTTGAAAATGATAGTATTGATATAGGATTTTGGGAAAGAGATTTTTCAAAGTATGGTGAATTGTTTGGTTTTATTGCTTAAATCATGTTTTTTAAGGATATAAGTGATGGAAATAATTGGAATGAATTGGAATGGAGAACCTTCAATGGGGAATGTTATGCCATTTTAGAGTTTTAAAAATAAGTATGTGTTTATGTAATGCAATTAATTTAAATATATTAAAATATGGTTTTAATGATATTAATAAACATAAAACACTAATTTAAATGGCTTGATGTGATTTTTCAAAGTTAAAGTGGGGTAAAGCTTAATTTTGGGATTTTATTTAGAGTGATGTTTAATTATGGTTTGATGTTGAGAATGCCTTAGAATATGATATTAAATGATTATTTATGATCACATTTGGTATAGGTATTGAGAGGAAGTAGTTTTTCCAACCCTAGTGTTGAAGGGCAACTTGGTAGAGAAGGTTGGAGCGCGTTTTGAAGCTTATTTTGGAGTGCTTTCTAAGGTATGTACAAACTCTTGATAAATGAGGTATAATTGCATTGCATTTGGCCTAACACATTTTAGATGAAAAATATGTTAAGCTACATGGTAGCATGAACATTCATGAATATTATATTATAACATGTGAATTATTATGTATGCAGTATATGCATTATGAAAAGCTATTATTAATGGCTAAATTGAATAAAATGTAAAATATGTGAAAATGATCCAAAGTGTTTGGGTAGTGTGATTTTGTTATGAAATATCCTACATTATGGTGAAATAATGAAATGTGATAAATTGAAATGAAATGACATTGGTATGAATGAGAAAAATGAGAAAATGAGGCAATTAATCTAATTGATAATGAGAAAAGAGACAATGTGCCTAATTGATTATGGAAAAATGAGAAAGAAATTGATGATGGAAAATATAAAATAATTATGTGCCTAGTATGTTATTCAATTTCTAGAATTCTGTATTTAGCAGCATGCCTATGAGGTTATCCTCATTATTTTTCTTCTGGGCTAGACGCTTGGCGTCACTGTGATATGATTTGCCTTTGAGACTAGCTTTTGAGAATTACTTAATTTGCCTTCGAGGCTAGATACTTGGTGTCATTATGGACTAAAACAGTAACTCTGAGATTTGAATAATGTATTAGTTTATTTGAGCCCATGCTTGATTATGTGTTTGTTTGAATTATTAAATGATGAAAGGATATGTTTAAAAGTGAGCTTGGATACCAAATTGTGACATAGCATATAAGCATTTTGCATTGACATTGTTTTAAAGTTTTATTATTATAAAAGTTTATACTATTAGTCTTTTAGCTTAGAGCGATTGCATTTCATCGTACGGATGATAGGGGTAATCCGGTTGAGCCAGAGAGTTCTTCTAGATCAGGTCGGGTCTAGATTAGAGATTGCTTATTGAGCTAATTTTGGGTACATTAAGATCAGAGCCATTTTGCCAGCATGTATATATTTTATATTATAGTACATTTTGATATTATGTATATCATATTATATTTTTAGAGTATATATTGTAAATTATAAAGAATATTTTGAATAATTGGGTAATGTGAGGTTTATATGTGTTTTGATATGTATATGTATATGTATAAATGATTTAAGGAATTGTGGAGAAATTGAGAAGTTTAGGTGGATATGCATGATTGGTTTATTTGGGGAGTGTTTTTATGCAGGTTGTGTAACTGTTGAATTTTTGAAATATCTAAATTACAGATAAAACTCTGGTGAATTTTTCCTATAAATTTTCATATAAAATATTTATTTTGAAACCTGTAATATATAAAGAATATTTTATTTATTATTTAAAATTATATTTTAAAGTATTTGAGATTTTAAATTAGAAATATAAAAATTTTTATTAAACCAGATTGTGGCATTTTTATGTTTTATATACGTATTTTATATATACTGGTTGTATGTATTATACATTTATAGGGTATAAGGGTGTTACATTTATTTTGGTATCAGAACTTGATTTAAGGTTCTTGACCTAGGTGGGTTGTCAGAGAGAGAAAATAGGGGTTTTAAATATGATTTTCAATTGTAATACATGCATTGGCACTGGCATTTTCTAATTTCTGATGTGGCAATTTCTGTTGTATATGGATATATAGGTAGTTATGTCGTCTCGGATGCACCAGTCTGCAAAGGATAGTGCAGAGGGTATAGCTCCTGATGAGGGAAGAGTTGGAGCTGGTGTTGAGTCTACTGGTGAGGCATCTGCTTCTGTGCCCGTTAGACCAACAGCTGAGGAGATTTCATCGGGCTAGGTACGACATATGGTAGAGCTATTGAGGCAGGCTCCAGTTCAGCAGCCGCAGCTGCAGCAGCCACCACATTTACAGCAGCAGCAATAGTTGCTGATGTGGAAGAATGACAAGCTGAGAAAATTTAGAGCCACAGATTTTGTTGGCACTACAGACCCTGCTGTAGCAGAGCAGTGGCTGGACATGGTCCAGAGGGTATTCATTCAACTGTAGGCTAGATCAGAGGAGAAGTTTGATTATGCTAGATCACTTCTGCAAAGGGATGCCCATTGTACAGCTGATCCACCAGTTTTGAACTATGCCGATTTCCTATGGAAATTTGAGAAGAAGTTTATTAGGACACCAAGACAGTGATAGAGTATGAGATTGAGTTCATCCGGCTGAGCCAGTATGCTGGAGGGATTATTTATGACGAGGTTGATAGATGCTGGAGGTTTGAGGAGAGGTTAAGACCCTCTATCATGTATTTAGTGGCAGGTTCCAGTATTAGGATTTCTCTTAGTTGGTTGCTGTTGGAGTATAGAGAGGGCACAGAGACTTGCAGCAGCCGCTAGAGTAGAGGAGAGCAAAGCTAGGAGATTCCATGGTGAGGCAGGGTCTTCATCATCGAAGAGAGGCCAAGGGAGATATCCTTAGAGGTTCAGTAGGAGCCAAGGACAGTCTGGTAAGTCATCACAGCAGCAGAGATAGAGACAGAGACATGTAACCTCAGTGGCTAGTGCTCTAACCCTAGTGGCTCAGAAGCCTATTTTACCTACCTTTGTTCATTATGGTAGAGCACATGGGGGTGTTTGCTGGAGGACAGGTACACCAGTAGTGTGTTACAGATGTGGATCACCATATTATTTTCTCAGAGATTGTCTAGAGTCACCAGATGACAGACTGACTGATACAGTAGCTTCTAGACCTAATGTTAGAGGGGATCATGGTGGCAGAGGTGGCCAATCAGGGTTTGGTCAGAGAGGAGGTTCTACAGCAGAGAGTAGACCAGAGGATGCAGGGCCATCACAGTGGGCTTATGTGATGCAAAGGCAGTTGGATGCTTTAGCTGTTATAGCCGGTACTTTTACTTTATTTAGTATTTTAGTTCTTGCATTGATAGACCCTGGGTTGACTCATTCATACATCAGTGCATCCATACTGCCTATGAGTGATTTGCATTCTGAGTCCCTAGAATTTGATGGTTTGGTTATAAATTCTTTAGGGCAAAATGGTGTGGTTAGCAGGGTGCATCGAGATAGTTCAGTTGTTGGTTAGGATGAGAAGTTTCTTGGTGACCTGATTAAGATGCCTTTTAGGGAGTATGATCTCATTCTGGATATAGATTAGTTATCCAGGCATGGGGCTATGGTAGACTATCAGCGAAAATAAGTTACTTTGAGAACAAGTGATGGTAGAGATGTGGTGGTATCTAGTGAGCAAAAATATCTTTCATCCATATTTATTTCAGCTGTTTCAATTAGGAGGATGATTTAGAAGGGATGTGAGGCATATCTTGCTCATGCAGTAGACACTAGAGTAGTGAGGTCCTAGCTTAACAGTATACCTACAGTTGCCGAGTTTTCAGATATTTTTTCTAATGAGTTGTCAGGGTTACCTTCTAAGAGAGAGGTGGAGTTTGGTATTGATCTGATGCCTGGTACCACTTCCATTTCCATTACTCCTTATAGGATGGCACCTATAGAGTTGAAGGAGTTGAAGGTACAGTTGTAAGAGTTGCTTAATAAATGGTTTATTCGCCTTATTGTGTCTCTATGGGGAGCACCTGTTTTGTTTGTGAAGAAGAAGGATGGCACCTTGAGATTATGTATTGATTATAGGCAGTTGAATAAGGTGACCATCAAGAACAAGTATCCATTACCTTGGATAGATGATCTCTTTGATCAGTTGAAGGGAGCAACAATATTCTCTAAGATTGATCTGAGATCAGGGTACCGTCAGTTGAGAGTTAGAGATATAGATGTACCCAAGACAAACTTCCGAATGAGGTATGGGCATTATGATTTTCTGGTGATGCCCTTTGGATTGATGAATGCACCAACAACATTTATGGATTTGATGAATAGGGTATTTAGACCATACTTAAATCAGTTTGTGGTTGTCTTCATTGATGATATTCTAGTGTATTCACGCAATGAGGAGGATCATGATAGGCATTTGCGGATTGTATTATAGACATTGAGAGAGAAGCAGTTGTATGCTAATATGTCTAAGTGTGAGTTCTGGCTTGATCAGGTAACTTTTCTCAGTCATGTGGTATCAGTAGAGGATATTAGAGTTAATCCGAGTAAAGTTAAGGCTATCATGAATTGGAGTCCACCGAAGACTATGACAGAGGTTAGAAGTTTTCTAGATTTGGCAGGCTATTATGGTCAGTTTGTGAAGAGTTTTTCTATGATAGCTACACCACTCACCAGATTACTTTGGAAGGGAGTTAGATTTGTGTGGACAGATTAGTGTCAGGCGAGTTTTGAGCAGTTGAGGGAGATGTTGACTCAGGCTCCTGCCCTTACCCTGCCTGTGAAAGGTAAACCATATGTGATATACAGTGATGCTTCATATAGTGGTTTAGGTTGTATTCTTATATAGAAGGGTAGAGTCATTGCTCATGCATGTCAACAGTTGAAGCCATATGAGCTGAATTACCTGACTCATGATTTGGAGTTAGTAACCATAGTTTTTGCATTTTAGATTTAGCAGTATTACTTGTATGGGGAGAAGTGTTTCATTTATACCGATCATAAGAGTTTGAAGTATCTAGGTGTTCAAAGAGGGCTGAATCTTCGGCAGAGATGATAGTTAGAGTTGATTAAAGATAATAACTATTTGATTGCTTATCATCCTACCAAGGCAAATGTTGTTGCTGATGCCTTGAGTCGAAAGTCTTTGGCATGTTTGACTACTTTTTCACTCTCGTTGCTTGTTGAGTTGAGAGTGATGCATGCAAAATTAGTCTTATGATGATGGTGCATTAATGGCTTAGTTACAATTAAGGCCAGTGTTGTTGGATCAGGTTAGGGAAGCCCAGTTGGCAGATGAGAAGATCCAAAAGATTAATTAGATTGCCAAAAGGGAGAGAGTCGAGACTTTCATATGAGAAATAATGGCAGTCTATGGTACAGAGATAGGTTGTGCATTCTTGATGATGCGGGATTGAATAGGATGATAGTAGAGGAAGCACATCAGTCAGTTTATGCTATGCACTCTGGTAGTACCAAGATGTATCAAAATTTGAGACAGCATTACTGGTGGTCAGGTGTGAAGAGGGACATAGCAGAGTTTGTGTCCAAATGTCTCACTTGCCTTAAAAACTATAACTATTTGATTGCTTATCATCCTAGTAAGGCAAATGTTGTTGCTGATGCTATGAGTCAAAAGTCTTTGGCATGTTTGACTACTTTTTCACTCTCGTTGCTTGTTGAATTGAGAGTGATGCATGCAAAATTTGAGTCTTGTGATGATGGTGCATTGATGGCTCAGTTACAATTGAGGCCAGTGTTATTGGATTAGGTTAGGGAAGCCCAGTTGGCAGATGAGAAGATCCAAAAGATTATATTAGATTGCCAAAAGGGGGAGAGTCGAGACTTTCATGTGAGAAATGATGGTAGTCTATGGTACAGAGATAGGTTGCGCATTCTTGATGATGCGGGATTGAATAGGATTATAGTAGAGGAAGTACATCAGTTAGTTTATGCTATGCACTCTGGTAGTACCAAGATATATCAAAATTTGAGATAGCATTACTGGTGGTCAGGTGTGAAGAGAGACATAGCAGAGTTTGTGTCTAGATGTCTCACTTGCCAGAGAGTGAAGGCTGAGCATCAGTCATTGTTAGTACCAGAGTGGAAATGAGAGCGAGTGATGATAGATTTGTGACTGGACTACCTTTGACCCAAAAGAAGCATAATACAATCTGGGTGATTGTTGATCAAATGATGAAGATAGCTTATTTTCTTCCAGTTCGGATGGATTACTCACTAGAGATTGGTTAAGCTATATATCAGTGAGATAGTGAGGTTGCATGGAGTCTCAGTTTCTTTGGTGTCAGATTGAGATCTTCGGTTTACATCGAAATTTTGGAGGAGTTTGTAGGGTGCATTGGGTTCTCGATTTCATTTTAGTACTATTTTCCATCCTCAGTCAAATGGACAATCAGAGACAGTAATATAGATTCTAGAGGATATGTTGAGGAGTTGTATCATTGATTTTACAGGGAGCTGGGACAAATTTTTACCACTGATTGAGTTTGCATATAACAATAGTCATCAGTCTAGTATTGGGATAGCACCTTATGAGGCCTTGTATGGCAGGAGATGCAGAACACCTTTTGTGTTGGGATGATGTTGGAGAAGGTAAGCTGGTTGGTCTTAATTTGATTAAGAAAACAGAAGAGAAAGTGAAATTAATTTTGGGGTCATCTAAAAGTAGCTTCAGATCAACAGAAATCCTATACAGATTTAAAGAGGAAGGATATAGAGCTTAGTGTGGGAAATAAAGTGCTCCTGAAGGTGTCTCTGTGGAAGAAGATTTTGAGCTTTGATCGTAAAGGGAAGTTGAGTCCTCATTTCATAGGAACATATAGGATTCTGGAGAGAGTTGGTCCAATGGCTTACAGGTTGGCTCTGCCATCTAAGTTAGACTGGATGCATAATGTCTTCCATGTCTCTATGCTTCAAAGGTATGGGTTAGAGCCATCTCATATTTTGTCAGTGGAGTCCATTGAGGTGAGTTCGAATCTAACTTACGAAGAAAAACTAGTGGCAATTTTGGCACGAGAGGTGAAAGAGTTAAGGAATAAGAAAGTGCAACTTGTGAAAGTCCTTTGGAGGAATCATGCCACTGAGGAGACGACATGGGAGAGTGAGCAGACGATGCGGAGTTAGTATATCCAGTTATTCCAAAGTTGATAGCAGGTAATTTCGCAGACTAAATTTTCTTTAGGGGGAGAGAATTGTAACATCCCTAATTTTTAAAAATTAAATAAAAGAAATTAAAATTAAATATGATAAATTAAATAAATGATTTAAATAGAAAATGAAAGAATTTTATGTGAAAAAGTAGAATGTATATGTGAAATATACATGAAATATACATATCAGTATATAAAAGTCAACTATTTTAAAAGAAAAGTCAAAGTCAAGTGGCATTTTTATAATTATATTTTGGGAATTAAATTTATAAAAATAATTTTAAAATAATTTATTTTTGTATGGAAGAAGTGATTTTGAAATTTTTATTAATTAAATAATTAATTAAAAATATAATATAATATATATATATATATGGTCTTAAATGAAGGAACAAAAAAATCAAAATTTAAAAGAAAAATTAAATTTTGTTCTTCTTCTTCTTCTTCTTCCTCTCTTGAACGTTTTTCCAAGGATGAGAAAAATTAATTTTTGCTTCATTTAAACAACTAATTTTGCAAGGATTTTCAAAAACCAAGTGGATTTTTAGTGATTTCCACCATAATTAGTAAGTTTTCTAACTTTTTCTTTGAATTTCCATGAAAATAAGATTATGTTAATTTTGGATTTTTGGAGTGGTATATTTTAATTGCTTAATTGGATATGAATGAAGTTGTTTTGAGTAGTTAATAATGATTTTAAGGTTGGATTGAAGAATGGTTGAATTTAAGTTGAGTTTGGCGAAGAGAGAGAATTTAAGGTTATGAAACTTTTGAGTTTGTGAAATTATGAGTTTTAATTATGCAATTTGGTTCCAAATGTATTATTTTGATGCATAAACAATGATTTTAAAGTTAAATGATGGATTTAGTTAAGTTTATATAGAGTTTAAAAATAACAGTATTAATTTAGAGTTTTGAAAAAGGAAATTTTCAAAGAATGGTGAATTGTTTGGTTTTATTGCTTAAATCATATTTTTTAAGGATATAAGTGATGGAAATAAGATTGGATTGATAATTGGAATGAATTGGAATGGAGAACCTTCAATGGGGAAGGTTATGCCATTTTAGGTTTTTGAAAATAAGTATGTGTTTATGTAATGTTGTTAATTTAAACATATTAAAATATATTTTTAATAATATTAATAAACTTAAAACACTAATTTAAATGACTTGATGTGGTTTTTCAAAGTTAAAGTGGGGTAAAGCTTAATTTTGAAATTTTATTTAGAGTGATATTTAATTATGGTTTGATGTTGAGAATTCCTTAGATTGTGATATTAAATGATTATTTATGATTATATTTGGTATAAGCATTGAGAGGAAGTAGTTTTTCCAATCCTAGTGTTGAAGGGAAACTTGGAAGAGAATGTTGGAGGGAGTTTTGATGCTTGTTTTGGAATGTTTTCTAAGATATATACAAACTCTTGATAAATGAGATATAATTGCATTGCACTTGGCCTAACACATTTTGGATAAAAAAATGTGTTAAGCTACTTGGTAGCATGAACATTCATTAACATTGTGTTATAATATGTGAATTGTTATGTATGCATTATATGCATTATGAAAAGCTACTATTAATGGCTAAATTGAATAAAATATGCTATGTGCATTATGTGAAAATGATCCAAAGTGTTTGGATAGTGTGATTTTATTGTGAAATATCCTACATTGTGATAAAATGATGAAATGTGATAAATTGAAATGAAATAACATTGATATGAATGAGAAAAATGAGAAAATGAGGCAATGTGTCTAATTGATAATGAGAAAAGAGGCAATGTGCCTAATTGATTATGGAAAAATGAGAAAGAAATTGATGATGAAAAATATAAAATAATTATGTGTCTAGTATGTTATTCAATTTCTAGAGTTTTGTATTTGGTTGCATGCCTATAAAGTTATTCTTATTATTTACCTTCGGAGCTAGACGCTTGGCATCACTGTGATATGATTTACCTTCGGGGCTAAACACTTTGTGTCATTATGGACCAAAATAGTAACTCTAAAATTTGAGATAATGTATTAGTTTATTTGGGCCTATGCTTGTATATGTGTTTGTGTGAATTATTAAATGATGAAAGGATAAGTTTAAAAGTGAGCTTGGATGCCACATTGTGACATAACATATAAGAATTTTGCATTGACATTGTTTTAAGTTTTATTATTATCAAAGTTTGTACTACTAGGCTTTTAGCTTAGCGCGATTTCATTTCATCGTGTAGGTGAAAGGAGTGATCCGGTTGAGCATGAAAGTTCTTCTAAACCAGGTCGGATCTAAATTAGAGATTGCTTATTGAGCTGATTTTAGGTACATCAATATCAGAGCCATTTTACCAGCATATATATATATATTTTATATTATAGTACATTTTGATTTATATATATTATATTATGTCTTTGTAGTATATATATTCTAAATTATAAAGAATATTTTGAATAATTGGGTAATGTGAGGTTTATATGTGCTTTGATATATATATGTATATGTATAAATATTTTGAGGAACTATGGAGAAACTGAGAAGTTAAGGTGGATATATATGATTGGTTTATTTGGGGAGTGTTTTTATGCAGGTTGTATAACTATTGAATTTTTGGAATATCCAAATTACAAACAAAACTCTGGCGAATTTTTTTCAGAGATTTTCATATAAAATGCTTATTTTAGAACCTATAATTTATAAAGAATATTTTATTTATTTCTTTAAAATTACATTTTAAAGTATTTGAGATTTTAAATTAGAAATATAAAAATTTTTATTAAACCGGATTGTGGCATTTTTATATTTTATATGTGTGTTTTACATATACTAGTTATATGTATTATACGTATATAGGGTATAAGGGTGTTACAGTACATACCTTAATTCAAAGTAAACTCCAAAGCTAAAAATCACTCCTTTATCCCTCACTTTTAAAATGCTCTTCACTACTAGTTTTGGGTAATTATTATCTACTCGACACCTAATCATATTTTGATTTTAAATACTTTATTAGTATCACATTTTTATATATTTTAGCTAATAAAATTTAATTTAATACATTTCCTTCAAACTTCTATTTTCTTCCTTACACTTTAACTTTAAAATTTCATATTAACCTATTTCAAATTAAGTTTTAAGTTAATTTCTATCCTTAAAATCATAATTCCACTTATTTAAACAATTTAAACTTTAAGTTTTACAATTCTATCCAATTTTCTAATTTTTTTGCCCTAACCTTCTTTAATTCTAAAAATCCATTCTAAATTTTCTAATTTATATTTTAAATTAATTTCTATTATTAAATTCATATTATAACATAATTTAACCATTTAAATTAAATAAACATCTATTCTTCACCAATTTCCCATCCAAACCCTAAACCACCTTCTTCTTCTTCCAAGCTTACATCAAACCTAAACAAATCCATCATCTAACCTTAAAATCTTCATTTATACACCAAAAGAACATCTTACAAACTCATTTAAATAATTAAAACACACTACCTCAAAAACTCAAAATATAAATATTCTTATTTCCAAAGAATTCCATAAAACTTCAAAATAATAAAAAAAAAAACTCACCTACTTATTGAAGATTCACCCAAAATCAATTTAATCCCTTAAAATCCCTAAATAATTTGATGATGGTGAAGATGAAAATCATTTCCCCTATTTGGCTATGGTGTCCACGGCAACAAGAAGAAGAAGAAAGGGAAAAAAAGTTTAAATTTGACTTCTTTTTTTCCTCCTTTTTTAATTACACATATATATTATTTAATTATATTAACTAATAAATAATAATATAAAATTTTCATCATCTTACACTAACCTTTATTATTATTATTCTATTATTATTTAATTATATTAATTAATAAATAATAATTATATAAATTTTTCATCATCTTCCACTAACTTTTATTATTATTATTATTATTATTATTATTATTATTATTATTATTATTATTTAATAAATTCAAATTTTATCTTCCAACCAAAATATAATTTTCTTTTTAAATTATTTTATTAATTTTTAATTTTTATAAAGTTTATTTTCCATTTTCCCCTCCTTTTACTATGTTATAATTGAATTTATATGTTATGTATATTTTCTTTATATTTCATATTTTCTCACTTTTCAACACTTTATTTAACCTTATAACCTATTAATTTAACTTAATTTAATTTAATTTTAATAATTAAGCGAATGTTACAATTCTCTCCCCCTAAAGAGAATTTTGTTCTCGAAATTACTTGTTATCAACTCTGAAATAGTTGGGGATATCGACTCTGCATAACCTTCTTACTCTCTCAAGTTGCCTCTTGTGTTTAGTGGTTTCTCCATAACACTTTAACAAGTGGCGCATTCTTATTTCTCAATTTCTTCACTTCTCGTATCAAGATCGCCACTGGTTCCTTATCATAGGTTAGCTCTAAATTCACTTCGATAGACTCTACTGATAAGACATGAGATGGATCCGATTTATACCTCTGAAGCATAGAGACATGAAAGACATTATGAATCTTTTCCAGATCAGGTGGCAAAGCCAGTTGGTAGGCCACTGGTCCTACTCTCTCCAGTATCTTATACGACCCAATGAATCGAGGACTTAACTTCCCTTTTCGTCCAAATCTCAGAATCTTCTTCCATGGAAACACCTTCAGGAACACTTTTATCTCCCACACTGAACTCTATATCTTTTCTCGTTAAATATGAGTAATATTATTGTCAGTCTGAAGCTGTTTTCAAATGATCCCAAATTATTTTAACGTTTTTCTCTATTTTCTTGATCAAATCGGGACCTATCAGCTTCCCTTTTCTAACCTCATCCCAACACAACGGTGTGCTGCACTTCCTTTCATATAAAGCCTCATATGGTTCCATCACAATACCAGACTGAAAGCTATTATTATATGCAAATTCAACTAGAGGAAATGTCTATCCCAGCTCCTAGTGAATTCAATGATACAACTTCTCAACATGTCTAATACATGTATTACTCTCTCAGACTGTCCAACTGTTTGTGGATAAAAAGCAGTACTTAAGTGTAACTGTGTATCCAATACATCCTACAAACTCCTTCAAAATCTAGATGTGAACCTGGGATCTTAGTCCGATACCAATGAAACTGGGACTCCATACAACCTCACAATCTCACTGATATACAGCTCAACGAGCCTATCAAGAGAGTAGTCCGTCCTTACTGAAAGAAAATGAGCTGACTTGGTCATTATATCAACTATCATCCATATTGTATCATGTTTCTTCTCGGTCAAAGGAAGTCCTAATACAAAGCCCATAGTCACTCGCTCCTACTTTCACTTGGGCACTGATAAAGGCTGTAACAACCCTGAAGGAACTTGGTGCTCGGCCTTCACCCTCTGACATGTAAGACATTTCAACACAAACTCTACTATTTCCCTTTTTATACTACACCACCAATAGTGCGATTTTAAATCATGATACATCTTGGTACTTTTAGGGTGCATAGCATATGAAAATTGATGTGCTTCCTCCAAAATCCTCTTTCTGAAATTCATATTCTCAGAAACACACAATCTATTTCTATACCACAAGCTGTCATCATTTCTCACATAAAAATCTTTACTCTCCCCCTTTTTACAATTCTCTATAATCTTCTGAAGTTTCATAGCTGACTTTTATGCTTCTTTGATCTGATCAAGTAGTAATGGCCTTACCTGCAAATGAGCCATAAGAGCACTGTCATCACAAATTTCAAATCTGGCATGCAAAGCTCTCAATTTAACAAGAAACACGAGTGCATAGGCAGTCAACCCTGACATTGACTTTTGACTCAAGGCATCTGCAACTACATTTGCCTTGTCATGATGATAATTAATCAGACAGTCATAATCCTTTATCAACTCTAACCACTACCTCTTCCAAAGATTAAACTTTTTTTGGACACCCAAATACTTCAAACTCTTATGATCAGTGTAACACTTCTCTCCATACAAATGGTGTCACCAAATCTTCAATGCAAAGACAATGACTGCTAATTCCAAATCATGAGTCGAATAACTTAACTCATGAGGTTTCAACTTTCTGAAGGAATATGCAATTACTCTACCCTCCTGCATTAAAACATAACCTAAATCATTATGTGAAGCATCATTATAAATCATATATGGTTTTCCTTCCACAAGTAGAGTAAGAAAAGGAGCTTGAGTCAACATATCTCTCACCTGCTCAAAGCTCGACTAACATCGATCTGTCCATACAAATTTCACATCCTTTCGGAGTAATCTGGTGAGGCGAAGCTATAATGGAAAATCCCTTCACAAACCGACGGTAATAACTAGCAAATCCCAAAAAATTCTGATCTCTGTCACATTCTTTGATGGACACCAATTCAAGATTGCCTCAACTTTACTCGGATCAACCTTAATACCCTCTACTAAAATAACATGCCCGAGAAAAATCACTTGGTTCAACTAGAATTCATACTTGGACAACTTGGCATATAGTTGTTTCTCTCTCAAAGTCCGCAATATAATTCGCAAATGTCGATCATGCTCTTCTTTACTGTGAGAGTATACCAAGATATCATCTATGAATACCACCACAAACTAATCCAAGTATGATTTGAACACCCAATTCATTAAGCTCATAAATACAGCTGGTGCATTTGTTAGCCCAAAAGTTATCACCAAAAACTCATAATGGCCATATCTTGTATGAAACATAGTTTTAGGCACATATGCATCCCTAACCCTCAGTTGATGGCACTCTGACCTCAAGTCAATCTTGGAGAAAACTGCTGCCCCCTTCAACTAATCAAATAGGTCATCAATGCGAGGTAATGGATACTTATTCTTGATGGTCACCTTATTCAACTGTTGAAAATCAATACACAACCTCAAAGTGTCATCCTTCTTCTTTACAAATAACACCGGTGCTCCCCACGGTGACACACTAGGGCGGATAAACCCTTTTATCAAGTAGCTCTCGCAACTGCACTTTCTACTCTTTTAATTCAATAGGTGCCATCTAATAAGGGATAATAGATATGGGAGTAGTACCAGGCATCAAATCGATATAAAACTCCACCTCTCTCTCTTGAGGTAACCCTGGCAAATCATCCCAAAACTTTAATATTGTAGGTATATTGTCCCGTTGGGATCCTACTACCCTGGTATCTGTAACATGAGCCAAATATGCCTCACACCCCTTTCGCATCATTCTTCTAGCTGATACAACTGAAATAAACATGGATGCGAGGTGTCTCTGCTCACCAAATACCACTACATCTCTTTCATCACATGCTTTCAGGGTAATACTTTTTTACTGACAGTCTACCACAACCCCATCTTTAGATAACCAATCCATATTCAAAATCAAATCATACTCCCTAAAAGGCATCTCAACCAGATTACCGAGAAACTCCTCATTATGTATAATAACCGGGCTATCTTGGTATATCCTACTAACAATAACAATATGCCCTAAAAGGTTGGTCACTAGTACATCAAATCCTAATGACTCAGAATGCATATCATTCATAGGCAGAATAGATGCACTGATATATAAATGTGTTAACCCAGGGTCTATCAATGCATGTACTGAAATATTGAGTAACGAGAATGTACCAGCTACCATATCAGAAGCACTCAATTGTCGCTGCATCACATACACTCTCTATGATGATCCAGCCTGCTCTGGTCTACTAGTTTCTACCGTGGATTCCCCTCTGTGACTGGACATAGGTCTGCCACCTCTACTACCACCTCTGCCACCTCGACCCCCTCTATCATTGGGTCTAAAAACTATTGTTTCTGTCTGTCTGCCCTCAGGTGGCACTGGATAATCTCTAATATAGTGATCTTGAGACCCACATCTAAAATATCCCATTGAAGTACCATTCTTCCAACAAACACCGCCATGTGCCCTACCAAACTGAGCACAGACTAGTCAGGTAAATCTCTCTGGAACTGGGGTCGAAACACTGCCCACTGAGACTGTAGGTCTCTACCTCTATTATTGAAATAATCTGCCAGGTTGCCTCTGGCTCTCACTAGACCTTTGAGCAAAACTCCCTCTGCCTCTCTTTCCAGATGAAGACCCTATCTCAGCCTAGGTTCTTCTGCCTCTACTCTCCTCTGCTTTAGCTACTGCTAGTCCCTGGCTTTCTCTACATTTATGGCTGCTGAAACCATCCAAGAAAAATCCTCATACTGAGATGCTACCACATTACACATGATAACTGGTCTCATACCCCCCTCAAATCTCTAACACCTGTCTATCTCGTCTGATAATAAATCTTCTACATACTTACTCAATCGGATAAAGTCCTTCTCATACTTTGTAACAATCTTCATCTCTTGCTTTAGATTTAGAAACTCATTTTTCTTTGCATCCTTATACTCCCGTGGTGTATATTTCTTCTCAAATTTTTATAGAAAATCAATGTAGGTCAACATCGGTGGTTCATCTGTCCCATGAGGTACAGTCTTCCACCAATCATAGGCATCCCCCTGCAAAAGAGACAAGGCATAATAAAACTTTTCCTCTGCAGTGGCCTATATCTGGAAAAAAAACCTTTGTACTCTGTCCAGGCATAACTCTGCCATTGCTGGATCTATAGTGCCGAAGAAATCTGTAGCCTTGAATTTTCTTAGCTTGTCATATTTCCTGGTCGATAACTGTTGTTGCTGCGGCAGCTGCGGCGGCGGTTGCTGCTATACTGAAACCTGTCTCAGCAACTTTGCCATATGCTGCATCTAAACTTGTGGTATACCCTGTGCTGCTGGTTGGGCTGGTACTGATGCCTCCCTAGCAAACTCAGCAGTAACTTTCACTCTGCCCTCATCTAGAGCAACACTCTCTGTATTACCCTCTCCAAACTCATGCGTCCGAGATGCCATATCAGCCTATGTTTGTAAAAATAGAAAGAATCGCCACATCAGAGACCAGTTCAAATACCAGTGCAAATGCATGTATGACATTTTTAAATCACACTTAAATTTCTCCCACTTCTCTCTCTAAAATCCACCTGGGTCTAAAACCTCAAAACTAGACTTTGATATCAAAATAAATATAACACCCTTATACTCCATATACGTACAGTGTATACACTCGATAGATGTAAAATACGCATACATAATATAAAAATGTCACAATTCAGTATTTTAAAAAATGTTCCATATTTTCAGAATAAAAATTTATAGACTTCAAATATATTTTAAAAATAAATAAATAAATATACTTCAAAAATTTTAGGTACCAAAACAAATATTTTATATAAAAAAATTTTTAAAAATATTTTATCTGTAATTTGGACATTTCCAAATATCCAAATTACACAACCAGTATAAAGATTTCACACTCCCAATAATTTCAAACATTCCACTCTCCCAAAACTCCATCATTTCTCCAAAATACTCAATCATACATTTATATATTTATCAATATTTCCCCATATTTAAACCAAACTTTAATAATTTACATCATTTATATATTTGCAAATTTAATTTACATAATAAAAAGAGAAGTTTTCAAAATGAACTCATTACATGCTTGCAACTGGTCCTGGTCCTAAGTAGCAAAATAAAACTCCAAAATGAGCAGAAAAACTCTACAAAATCAACCAAGCCACCTGCGCGATAAACAAATTGCTCTAAGCAATACTGCCTAGTAGTAAATACTTTGATATAAACTAAAAACTAATGATTAATGCACAAATGATTTTTCTTTTTAAAATCTTAACTTGGCATGCAATTTTATAATGCAAGTCACACTTTTAATATTGATAAATAATAAAATTTTATATTTACATGCATTAGGCCCAAATGACCCTATATAATATTTAAATTTCAAAGATATTGCTTTGGACTCATATTTGACACCCAGTATCTGGCCCGAAAGCAGATATCAGTGACACCCAGTGTCTAACCCGAAGACAATATAAAAATGATGCTCAACATCTAGCTCGAAGGTAATAACCGGTATACCGTAATGCAAAACACAATACTCTAGAAATTAATATTACATAAGATTGCACACATTGTTTAAACAATTTCTCTTTTTTTATTCTTTCACAATTATGCCAATTTCCATTATTTCTCATTATTTTCATACATTTTTATTAATTTCATCAATTATCTTGCCACAAACTAAATGTGACTGAATTATACATTTCTCAAGCATATTCATAAATTTTTTACAAACACATATTTCAATGCTTTTAGCTACCTTGAAATAGCTCATTTAATCACACATTATACATTTTAAAGCTTAAACATGTATCTATGCACTGTATGTGAATTCTCACATTAAAGGAGCATAATTATCAAATCAAACAACCATGTAACATGCCAAAAAAAATATAATTTAATGCATTACATTCAAAATATGTACATACCTTAATTCAAAGCAAACTCCAAGCTAAAAATTACCCCTTTATCCCTCACTTTGAAAATGCCTTTCACTACTAGTTTTGGGTAATTATTATCTACTCAACAACTAATTATATTTTGAATTTAAAAACTTTATTAGTATCACATTTTTATATATTTTAGCTAATAAAATTTAATTTAATACATTTCCTTCAAATTTCTATTTTCTTCCCTAATACACTTTAACTTTAAAGTTTCATATTAACCTATTTCAAATTAAGTTTTAAGTTAATTAATATCATTAAAATCATAATTCCACTTATTTAACAATTTAAACTTTAAGTTTTACAATTCTATCCAAATTTCTAATTTTTTTGCCCTAACCTTCTTTAATTCTAAAAATCCATTCTAACATTTTCTAATTTATATTTTAAATTCATTTCTATTATTAAATTCATATTATAACATAATTTAACCATTTAAATTAAATAAGCATCTATTCTTCACCAATTTTCCATCCAAACCCTAAACCACCTTCTTCTTCTTCCAAGCTTACATCAAACCTAAACAAATCCATCATCTAACCTTAAATCTTCATTTATACACAAAAATAACATCTTACAAACTCATTTAAATAATTAAAACACACTACCTCAAAAACTCAAAACATAAATATTCTTATTTCCAAAGAATTCCATAAAACTTCAAAATAATAATAAAAAAAACTCACCTACTTATTGAAGATTCACCCAAAATCAATTTAATCCCTTAAAATTCCTAAAGAATTTGATGATGGTGAAGATGAAAATCTTTTTCCCTATTTGGCTATGGTGTCCACGATAAGAAGAAGAAGAAGAAGAAAGGGAAAAAAAGTTTAAATTTGACTTCTTTTTTCCTCCTTTTTTAATTATATTAACTAATAAAAAATAATAATATAAATTTTCCATCATCTTCCACTAACGTTTATTATTATTATTATTTAATTATATTAATTAATAAATAATAATTATATAAATTTTTTATCATCTTTCACTAACTTTTATTATTATTATTATTATTTAATTTTTTTAAATTCAAATTTTATCTTCCAACCAAAAAATAATTTTCTTTTTAAATTATTTATTAATTTTTAATTTTTATAAAATTTATTTACCATTTTGCCTCTCCTTTTACTATGTTATATTTGAATTTATATGTTATATATATTTTCTATATATTTTACATTTTTCTCACTTTCAACACTTTATTTAACCCTATAACCTATTAATTTAATTTAATTTTTAATAATTAAGCGGATGTTACAATAAGCCCATATATGGCCATTGAAGGACTGATACAGTATCATTGGATGTATCCTTTTGAAAGATATCTGCAACACCTAAAGAAAAATGTTAAAAATAAAGTAAAAGTAGAAGCTTAAATTTGTAATGCCTTTATAGTGGAAGATGCATCAACTTTCTGTTCCTATTATTTCGAGTCTCATGTAATGATAAAATTTTATGAAGTCCCTTGAAATGATGATGGAGGTATTCAAGACCAATCTGAAGATTTTTTTTATCTATTTTCAAACCTCCGGATCAACTATATGGCAAACCAACTAAGCGAAGATTGAAACAGAGAAAATATTATATAGGTCATACTTATATATTGTTGAATTATGATAAAGTTACACCTTATCTCAAGTAAGTTAGCAAATCTAAACTAAAAAAAATATTTAAATTTACATATAACAAAAAATCTTCAAATTTTGAATGATAATGATGTTTTTGTAATCTATTTCAGCATATTCATTGAACACTTATGAGATTTGAATGAAAATATAATGAATTCACAAGTTGATGTTGAGGTAGAGAGTAATTTTTTCATGTGGTTCTGAAAATATATAAGTACTAATTCGTTGCCAGTAAAATTTTCTAAATCTTTATTATTTTTTCAATTTTTTAGAATTTGAACTTATGCATATTTTTCTTATTAATTTAGGCAACTGAAAATGGACATACGATTCTTGACAAATGTTTAAAGGATCTAGCCCAGGGTCTATTACCAACTGTTAGATGCTATAAGTTGTATTTTGTTAATATTTATAAATTCCACACCGAATCCCATTGTACTTTGAGAGCAACTACGAATAGTGATGTTTATATAAAGGGGTCAAACTATAGTGAAACTCGTTTGATTTCTACGGTTGATTAACAGATATTGTAGAGGTTGAATATCTGACTTTCCTAATTAAAAAGGTGGTGTTATTTAAATGTAACTGGTATGACCCCATAAATGACACAAGAGTCCATCCATTATATAATTTAGTGGATGTGAACAGAAGAAGACATATGCCAAATATGAACTATTCATTCTCGCCAGTCAAGCTACCTAAGTGTACTAAGTTCCTTAACTTAGCACAAGGCGAGATGCTTCTGATAGGTTGGTAGTTTGCAAAATGAAAGCTAGATCATAAATTGATCTACTAAAAAAATTTGCCAATAATCAGGAGTATGATACTGCATTTTAGGAAGATAATTCTAAAAAATATACAAGTTATAATCCTGAAAAATATACAAGTTGTTGATAGGATAAATGATGTTGATCCAGGTCCTTTAAATAATCCAACTAGACAACTCATGGATATTGATGCTATGGATGTGGAATCTAAATCGGATGAATCATTGCTTCAATCAGAATTTGAATCGTCCTAATTAGATGAAAGTGATGAATAAAAATAATATGTATATATAATTAGGCTATAACTATTACTTTATTTATTTCTATATTTATTGTATTATGTAAACTAATTATTCTTAAAGTTATATTTTTAGATATGTATCGCGAACATAGTAGAGGATTAGATTGATCGGGTTCTAGCGGTAAATTCAGTGGAGATTGAGATTTTGGTGGTATAGGCTAACTACATCTGCAGCTGCGTGATGTCCCAGATGATGTCCTGCTTGAGGATTCTCCTATTGATGCGACTGTTGATAATATGCCTACAGAGGATTTTGCTCCTTCTGGTGACCCGATCCTTACAAATGCCCCCATGTGTGATCCTAGTACTGCAGCATCAGCTGCAGGTGCTGATGGCAGGATGGAGCGTCTTACTGTTCAAGAGTCGGAGTAAGTATTTTAATATTTTGTATTATTTATATTAAATTATAAAAATTTAATTGGTGTATATTTTTTAATTAATTATTTTTTTATTTTACAATTATATGATGGATCTAGTTAGGTCTTCCATAAGACACATCCGGAAGATCATGACAAAAATAGATTTTGCAGGAATTTTTCGAAAGGTCGTCTCTCTAGAGATGAATGCATTTTGATTTGAGGCGTTTAAGGTAAAAAAAATTATCTATATTTTAATATTTAAAAGGTAATTTCTATAATTTTACAATTATCAAATACTAATTATCTCTTTTTTTGTAGAAATACTTTTACTAGGACTAGGCTATTGATAACTTAGTCTAGATTGCCTTCATAAAGAAGACAACTATTCTCTACAGCGATTTACTGAGCGAGGTGAAGGCTACAGGGAAGCAACCTTATTTTATTAATGATCGATTATGGGCCAACCTCCAAGCCCGGTGGAACTCTCCCAAGGGGCAAGCACGTTCTGCCGTTGCCTCTCGAAACAAGTTATCCAGTGTTGTAGATGGTGCAGGTCCATCCACACATATGGAAGGAGGCAGATCATATTATAATCATACCTGTACACTTGTAAGTATAATTATTTTTTTAAATATTTAATTTATATTTATTAGTGTTATCAAACTAATATTTTTTAATTAAATAACATTTTACCAAAAGTTGGCCTCCGAGCAACTATAAGCTGTTTGTACATACTCACACCAAGGATCACGACTTGCATTCATTTATGGGTCGTCGATCCCATGATGTAAATGTAAGTAATTTTATAATTTTTTTTAATTTTTAAAATTTAAATTTAAAATATAAAGTTAATAATCTTTTTATATTATATAGAATAATTTTATTACATATCGGGAGAAGGCCTCTCAGTCCAACATGCATGTTGATAATGATAGCTTATTTAGAGTTGTTGTAGGTAGAGAGAAGAAGAAAAAGAAGAAGCTATATGGACTTGGCTCCCAATATGTCAGCACAACTTCTTCTTCATCTTCTAATTCATTTGCTTTATGGTAGGAGATCGAGCACTTGAATTAGCAGTTAGCGAAGTGCGATTAGATTGTTCAACAACAGATACAAGAGTAGATGTAAGACTAGGTTCAGACCCAAATGCAGGAGCAAATACAGATTGAGGTGCAGAGGTTGGTCCAACAGTAGTTTATTGAGTTTATGGCTAACTTTATGCAAGGAAACTTCGATCCATCACTACAGTATCCTTCGAGTGATGCTCCTCCACCTCCATCGCTTCCTGCTTCTACTTGATTTCAGTTTTTTTATATGTACTTTATATTTTAATTTTATATTTTTTATGTACATTTTATTATTTTTATGTATATTTATTTTATACTTGTTAATTTATCAAATTTAATTTTTATTTAAATATAAATTTATTTTTATATTTTTTATTCTTTCTAATATTCAATTCATTCATAAATTTTATATATAAATTATAAAAATTAAAAGAATAATAAAAAAATAATATTTTAAAAATAAAAATAATAAAATTTTATAATAAAAAATCTATTTTTTACCGACAGATTTATATAGTTTGTCGGCAAATTAGATAGACATGTGGCAATGCATTACCGATAGATATTTTGTCGGTAATACTGATGGATTCTCTTTCTCTAGATAAATTTATTTTTGTTGAAATTATCGAATAAGTTATTTTCTGTCGATAATATCTACAGAATTACCAATAGAAATTTTCATTCCATCGGTGTTATTGATAGACATTTTGTTAGCATTACCGATAAAATTCACTTTTTGTTAGGAATCTCATTGATCCGTTTTTTGTAATGGACAAAATATTTTTTATCGGTACTACCGGTAAAATTATTTTTTATCGGTATTATCAACAAAAAAGCTCTTTCTGTCAATAATGTTTGCCGACGACTTTTGTCGGGAATGCCGACATAAAATTTTCTTTTGGTAATTTACCGACAAATGATTTTTTCATCGGCATTTCTATTACTGGAAAGAAATATGATTACAAAAATTTCCTATCAATAACCTGTCAATAAATCTAAATACCGATAAAAAAATAAGAATTACCGACGAATTTTTCTGTCGGTAATCTGATATATTTTTGTAGTGGTATTTGCTTCCATTTATGGAATCATAGTGTGAAGAAGAGGAATGGAATATATGAGAGTGATGATGAGGAATGTGTTTAAAGTGCTTAATGTAGGAAGTTGTATACAATTTAAATTGTGGTTAGATATTTTGTGAAATACTAACATTAATTTAATTATAACTTTTACATTATGACATTTTAGAGATAACATTATTATTTTACAAAATTTCATTGTTATAAACTTCCATTATAAATAATATTAATAGAAATAAGTACATTCAAGCATAAATTTTAGCTAATTTATGTTGTTAACTTACCAAGTAATGTTTATTCTGCATCAAATAACATTGTTATTATGTTGAATTACATAATTATACTTAAGACTATGATTGTCCATAACAATGTTATGGATAACAGAACTTTGTCATATATCAATTTTCAATTCAAACAATTATTGTACTTCTTGGGGAAGTTATAACTTCCATATATAACATTAGTCTAATAAAAAGAAAAAAAAAAGTTATGTCATCAAATAACAATGTTATGTTAACACCTAACGTTGTAATTTCCCAAAATAATGTTATCCTTATTTTACATAGAAGTATTTGCAGTTTGATTTAAGTTTTATCTTCATTATTTCCAAGTTTAAAACAACTAACTTAAATGCCACTTAGCCACCCTTTGAACAATGGTTGCATTCCTCAATGAATATGCTTGTTTGTTTTTGTAGTATATCTAGGATATCCTATAAAATTTAGTTTGATTTATTTTCATCACCATTAGTTTAGAAATTATTACTTGTTACTGCCTTTTCCCACTTACTTATATTTATTCAGATTTCACATATTTACACAAAATTCAGACAAAGTTATTGATGCTATTGTGTGCGTACTTAGGTTGTCAACAATTCTATATATTTCCTTTACATTTTATCTTCTAATATGCACCTAATGATTAACAATATTAAAAACATATTTATGGAAAAAATAAATATGTTGTTTTGATTTATGATTATATTATTATAAAATTATTATTTCACCAAATAACATTGCGATAGTTAAATATAACAATATTGTTACGTAATGGAATAATTATATGCTACAACCGTTGTAGCAATAAATGCCTACAACGGACCAATGGAATTCTTACACGTAGATTAAATGCCTACAACGGACCAATGAAATGAATCATTTAATCTACGTGTAAGAATCTCATTGGTCCGTTGTAGGCATTTATTGCTACAACGGTTGTAGCATATAATTATTCTACATAATGACCAATGTTATGTTATCAACAAATATCATTATTCTCGAAAATAACATTGTCATTATAGTACATAATATGATTTTACATAAATAAATTATACGGTGTCATTTCACATGTACTAGTTGTTATTCATTATTGGGTGAAGTAGTTAGAGTTTGATTAATTTTTTTATAGGGACTTGTATTGCAACGGTGTCGTATTGTAAACTATTTCAAATTTAAATAACTCTAATTGTGACATTCATTCATTAAAACAGTCCTAGCTTATACACGCCAAATATTTAAACTCACCATTCTTCTTCGAATATGGATGATGGAATGGATGTGGATGATTTAATATCTAATAAAATTCTCAGAGTTCACCTGAACACAATAGATTGGAATTGCAAAAGTGGTAATTTGATAAGGAATTTTTTTATTATATTATAATTTTTTATTATGAAATTAGCATGTATTATATTTAATTATATATGTTCGATTTCAAAATATCTAGATCGATTTTTTAATAAGCACTTGAGAGACACTATGATGGGAGGAAATAATTGGGCCTTGATAGATATAGTCAGCGACTTATTTTTTCCACTTATGTTTGAGGTGGACATTGTTATGAGATGAGACAAAATAAGGGGAAAATCCTAGGTTTGATTGGAAACTAGGTGGAACGAGATGTATAAAGCATTGGACCTCAAAAAATTTGATGAGGTTATTCTACATGTCAATCATGGGTGAGTACCTTTATCTACATGGAAATTATTGAGGCGCAATCATCCAATTCCAAAGAGTTTCAGTTGCTTTTGTTATATGATGCTATTATTAATTTTAGTATGTATGTAATGTTATTAGGTATGTTATTTTTTTTAACGCAAAATAAATTCTCATTAATAAATCAAAAAATACAAATAAAATTATATAATTTTAAAATACACAAGATGTACATAACTAATAAAGTTATCAGATTTTCTTAAATTTTTTTAATGTAAATATTGGATAATGGTGACATGCCATGTGTAATTTGGTTTTCAGCGGAACACTCATTCTATTTGTCATATGTTACTTTTTATACGAGAAAGACATTTTCATCAGAGAAAGACAAACCTCCATTAAAGAAGGACAAATAACCTTCAATAAAAAATGACAAATAATCTCTATTAGAAAATGAAAAATAACCTCCAAATAAGGAAGGATAAAATTTCATAATAAAAAAATTAAATTGCATTCATTTTTATTTAAAAAATAAAAAAAAATACAAAAGTGATTAATCCAAACTCAATGTTATCAACCGCTTCATTATTATGTGATACAAGAACGATTAATCCAACTGTAATTCATATGGATTATCAATAGTAATTAATTTTAAACATCATTTCCAACTATTTGATATCATTACACTGATTCATCTATCGAGATGAATCTTCTCATGTATATATTTACATCTAGAGTGTGGTTGTGTACTTTAAAAGATTTTTGACATTACAAAAAAAAAAGTTGTCTTTCATTGTTATTAATTCAATGTAATAATCAAATTAAATAGTTTCACCTACTGCTCCAGTGGACTCTACATCCCCTTCTTATGAAGCATTGATAGACGTCCTAGTTTATGATTGTAACACCCGTAGCTTTAGTAAACATAAATTAATAATTTGAAAAAGTTAATTAATGGGTTGGAAGAAGAAAATGTTTAATATATGTGTTGGGTATATGTAAAATATACTTAAATATAAAAGTCATTAAAAGTTAAAAAAGTCAATATCAAAGTTAAAAAGTTAAAATGAAATTATAATAAAATAAATCAAAATTAAAATAATTTTTGGTGAAAAATAATAAATATTGGATATTATTTATTTATTTAATTATATATATATTAGTGGTTAAGAACAAAAAGAACACGAGACTAAATCCAAAGAATTGGAGTCGCCATCTGGATAGGCTGAGAAGATAAAGAGTGGTAGATGACTCAATTTTCAAGAAATTCTCAACCCCTGCTGAGTTCGAAAAGTTGAGGATGCATGAAGAATGTGAGAATAACCTAGCATTTCATGCGCCCGGTTCATTGAAACCGACATCCTTTTAAGGTCTACATATTGTTAGATTCTTAAATTATTATGATACCATTCACATTACATGTAATTAAAATAAATATTCATTCATCATATTATAAATTAAACAATCAAATAAAATGAACACCCATACAAAATAGAAATATGCCCTTACAACTATTTAAATGTCCACAAAAATAAATAAAAAAAAGGACACTCGCCAAAAGATAAATACGTGTCCCTTATAATTGTCCCAAAGTTAGTAAAAGAAATTAAATTACATGAGCAAAATAAATAAGGCACACATAAAGTGAAAATATGCATTTTATAACTTTAAAACTCAAATAAAAATTTCAATCCACAAACATATAAATCATTATACAAAGAATTATAAAATTAGGGCTTAATGAAAAGAAATTAAGATTAATTATAAAAATTACAATCCACAAGCAAATCTTAATATTAATCCATTAAAGAAATATAATGCGCGACGCACAAGGCGGTCACGCTAACTAGTTATTAATCTAATCATCAAAACCCCAAATCCTAATTCATAATCAAATTCAAAATATAATTAATCTAATCATCAAACAATAAATGAGAACCTTTAAATTAAACTTTAAATTAAACAATAATTATAAATTTTAATAATACCTAGTAATATTATCAAAATAATAAATTAAAAATTAATTTTAAAAGAATATATATATAATTTAATATAATTAATCCAATATATATATATATATATATATAACTTCATTTATAAACCGCATGCTGAAATATATCTTAGCAGTATGTGTATATTCTTTTAAATAATATATTCGGGATTGATTTTCCCGACTCCATAATATATTAGATGTAAAAAAATCATTTGTAAGCCTCTTTTGATTTGGGTTTTTTTTTTTTTTTGTAGAATTGTCAAAACAATATAAAAATTATAAAGTTTACTTGATTTTTAAATTTATCAAAATTTGTAATTGGTTTATAAATTTACTATAATTGTATAGTTAATTATAAATTTATTATATACATAATAATTTTAATAAGTTTACTATGAGTTTATTGTGAATTTATTATATAATTTTATAAAATAATCAAAATGCCTATAATAAAATAAAAAAAATTACAAAATCTGATTAGGGACATAATTTTTCCAACAACTTACACATAAAATGCCTCATATATTATTATTTCAACAAAATTATTGTTAGGACTGACAGCATTATCCAATTGTAGGGTTTATCATCACAAGTTTCCAATTCCTACTTTTGTACAACCCTATTATGTATGCTACCATAGTTTTTCTACATAAATTTAAAAATAAATAAATATTTTGATGCTTTCCAAACTATTAATGGATAATGATATATGATTTATTATTAGATTTCAAATTGATAAGCAGATTGCACATAAATGCTACATTATAATAAAGAATAATAAACTCAAGCTATAGGTAGATCTGAATTGATAATATAGAATAAAATAAACATTTACTAATTGATTTTAGTATTTTGTTAATGTTGACAACTATAAATGTTGCGGTTGATTGGCAATTGGCATGCTTTCATGAAGAGGAGAAACATAATTATAATATGAAAAAGCTCAAAAAAAATTAAAATTAAAAAGCAAAAAGGAAAATTAAAAAATTAAAAAAATTTTACCTTAAAGTTAATGGGGAGTCTTAAAGCCAAGAACCTGATTATGGAGAAGCCATCACTCACCACCTTATCAATGGCTGCACCAATTGATATGAAAATAATATAAATTAATTTTAAATTTTCCATATACTACTAAAAGAATATAATAAAGATTGCTTAAGCAATTTTGGTAAATCATCCAAGACCCATAAATATTGAAAATTAGATTTAGTCTATTATTAGGGGTTGAGAAAAAAACATCCAAAATCGAAAGTCGAAAATTGAACTGAATTGAATGTTGGTTTATTCAATTTCAGTTATTTTCCTAATTTGATTTGGTTTAGTTTTAATTTTTAATATAATTTGATATATTCAATTTGGTTTGATTTTTGTTCAAAAAATCTAATTTGACTTTATTATTGCTCGAGAGAGAAGAATGGAAATAATTTTTGTTTACATATAGAAAATAATTTTATATTTTCAGTTTTTTTTTTAAAATTAGGTTATTTATTTTCTATAAAAAATTTAAAAAAATATTCACTTAATAAAAATGAAAAATTATTTTTTAACGCTTTTTGAAAAGTTTGTATTCCTATATTAGGAAATTTGACTCTATTTATAAGAGAAGATTTTGGAAAATTTTGAAAAATATTTTTAAGATGTTATTTAAAATTTTATTAAAGTTAGAAAATTAAAAAAATATTTTCCATTTCCTAATTTAAGAAAATTATACCATGCAAATATAAATTTCTATTTTCTATAAAAAAAAATTTCTAGAAAACTACTATAGTTTTTCACAATTGAACACAAGTGAAAAATTCTCTTAAATCTTTCAAAATCTTTTTCCATCAATATGGAGAGAAAATGAGAAAATGAAACAATTAAAAAAAGTCATAATCTAGAAATTTACTTACCATTTATCAATTTAAAATAATGAAGACTTAATAGTAAAAATAAAATATATAAGCTTTATTGTCCTTCATGTTTTAATTAGATAACAAAACAAAGTAAAAAAAAAATATAAATTCTTTTCTTTTTTTTTTCCTTTATTTTTTCTTTTCTTTTCTACTACACTACTAAAAACCCAAACAAAAGCTTAAACTAGGAGATGAAGTTAGAAAATTTCTTATCCAGACTGAGTATACGTACATTCAATCAATAGAAATATCTTAAAAAGAGTGATAATAAGAAAAATAAATAATCTTATTAACTGGGTATATGAACACCCAGTCCAGAAAAGAATCATCGATGAAGTCATTTGAGAGAGAGAGAGAGAGAGAAAGAGAGAGTAGAGAGAGAAAATTAATTTTTTTCTATTATATACAATAATTTCTGAAATTTTTTTTTTTTCAAATTGAAAAGTCATTGTGAGCTAATTGGACATTTGAGTTTAATATCTAATAATGAATTTTTTATTTTCTCAATGATTTATTCTTTGAGAATTTTTTTTCTTGCTATTTTTATAGGCAAGATCCTTTCTATAAAGAAAATAAAAAGAAGATGAGTCTGGTATTTTTAAAGAGTTTTTTTTAATTATTACAAAAAATGCATTGTGTTAATGTTATATTAGTTTTTCATTTTAATTAGGAATCCTAGTTAGAATGACTGTGTACACCATATAATTTCTCCAATTTCAAACCTCATTTGGAGCGAGCTAAATAACCTTTAGAGGATGTTTAGCATGACTTTAAAAAAATAATTTATATGCACCAAATTTTTGCGAGAGTTTATAAACATTTAAAATTTTAAATAAATATATATATATATATATATATTGAGTACTTTTAAGTGGCTAATAAGTAATTGATACGCTTGATAAAAAAACTTAAAAATAAATTTATTATTAAAATGAATAAAAATATAAATTATATTATAAAAAATATAAAGAATATTTAATGGATTTCAAAAAATAAATAGTGATAATATAATAAATTTGTTGAAGATCCAGACAATTTAAACAGAAAGAAATAATTAACGAACCATACAAACAGATCAAACACCAGTATTTACTTGGTTCATCCTGCACACAGTAGGACTACATCCAAGGAGGAAAAGTTCCTCAGCCTTTTCACTATAACTCAAAATCGATCAATCACTGTTTACAAACTACAAACAGAAACTCTCAACTCTCGATTCTCCCAGAGATACAAGCTTGAAATTATCAAGAGATTACACAAAAGATGAACCCCTTATTTTCGTAATACAAACCCTAGCAGAGAGAAGGAGATGAGAAAAGCGGTAGAGAATGAAAAAGTGAAGATAACAGATAATAGTTTGGTATTTATACCAAACCTAATACTACCCTAATACAAAACGCACCGTTTAGCAAAAAACGCACAGTTTTTGGGCTATAAGTAACAGAGTCACACAGCTCACAATTCTCCACCTTGACTCTGAGTTACAAAGCAGAAAGGCATTCAGAACCATTCCTCGGGTAACACCTGAAAATAGCTCATCTCTTTATAACTCCAAGTAGGCTTAGAGCCTCCTGAAATTTTAAAACAGAAACAGTCTTAGTAAAAATATCAGCTGGATTAATCAAAGTTGAGATTTTCTCAACATTAATAATACCCTTAGAGATTATATCTCTAACAAAGTGATGTTTAACATCAATGTGTTTTGTTCTCTCATGAAATACATTGTTTTTGCTTAAGTGTATTGCACTTTGTGAGTCACAAAACACATTGACTTTACCTGTTTTTAATCCCAACTCAGTTACAATTCCCTTTAACCAGATGGCTTCTTTTATAGCCTCTATAAGGGAAATGTACTCTGCTTCTGTGGTAGAGAGAGCTACAACCTGCTGTAAACTACATTTCCAGCTCACAATATTTCCAGCAAGTGTAAAACAATAACCAGTTAAAGATCTTCTCTTATCTAAATCAGCAGCAAAATCAGAGTCACAATAACCAGCTATATCAAACATTTCACAATCAGGCTGTTTAAACAACAAACATACAGATTCAGAACCTTTAAGATACCTACCAAGCCATTTTACAGCTTTCCAGTGAGATTTATCTGGACTGCTTATAAACCAACTGACTAAACTCACACCATAGGCAATATCAGGTCTGGTACAGACCATAGCATACATCATGCTTCCAACAATATTTTAATAAGGAACCTTATTCATATATTCCTGTTCAGATACTGTTAGAGGCTTAGAACTGGAGCATAGTTTAAACTGTGCACCAATTGGAGTAGAAACAGCTTTAACTTTATTCAGATTATACAATTCAAGAAATTTGCAAACATAATCATACTGGGACAGAAATAACATCCTTTTACCCCTATCTCTATCTATACTCATGCCCAAAATTCTTTTTGCAGGACCTAAGTCCTTCAGCTCAAATTCAGCACTTAACATAGACTTCAATTTAACAATATCAGACATATTTTCACAGGCAATTAACATGTCATCAACATACAGTAAAAGATAGATGTAATGATCATGTGACAGTTTAGAAAAATACACACATGGGTCATAATTACTCCTTTTAAACCTATGTTTAGTCATGAACTCATCAAACCTTTTATACCACTGCCTAGGTGCTTGTCTAAGACCATACAAAGATTTTAATAACAAATAGACATAACTTTCTTTTCCAGATTCAACATAACCATCTGGCTGTGCCATGTAAAGCTCTTCATCAAGAGTACCATGCAAGAAAGCAGTTTTAACATCCAATTGTTCAAGTTCTAAATCTAACATGGCAGTTATACACAACATTAACCTAATTGTAACATGTTTAACTACAGGAGAGAAAATCTCATGAAAATCTATACCTTCCAATTGAGAGAAACCTTTTGCTACAACTCTGGCTTTAAATCTCCCTTTATCAAAGCCAGGTATAGCAGGTTTTCTCTTAAACACCCATTTACATCCAATAAATTTCTTACCAACAGGCTTTGGTACCAATTTCCAGGTACCATTTTTCATGAGAGAATTCATCTCTTCATCCATTGCTGCTTTCCAGTGTTTCCAGTCATTGCTCAGTCTGGCTTCTTCAAAGCTCAATGGATCACCTGTCTCTGTCATAGCAGCATACACAAAAGCAAAGGCAGTTAAATCCACATTTAAGACATTACAAGCATAATCATCAAACCTGGAAGGCCTTCTGATTTCCCTTCTTTGTCTATCTCTGGCTAACATATAGTCAGTTTTCTCTTGTGTTACTGGCTCATTATTAAGTACTCCACCTTCAAGTTGTACCTGTAACTCATTGTTTACAGCAGTAGGGGGTTCTGTTTGGATGGCATTCTGATCAGTTTTGTAAAAACTGTCAAGCTCCACCTCAAACACAGACAGGTCAGCTTGAGATCTTGTCAAAGGTACCTGCAGATTAGTCTTATACAATTCCAATTCATTAAACACAACATCCTTACTAACAAGTATCTTATTATCAATAGGTGACCAAACTTTATATCCTTTAATACCAACAGGATAACCAACAAAATAGCATTTAACTGCTCTAGGTTCAAGTTTATCCTGTTTCCTATGAATGTAAGCTATACATCCAAATGTCCTAAGGTGAGAATAGCTAATAGGTTTTCCATTCCATATCTCATTAGGACACTTATATTTTAAAGTAGAGCTAGGTGACCTGTTTATTAAGTAACAGGCTGTTGATGCAGCTTCAGCCCAGAACTTATTACCAAAACCAGACTCAAACAGCATACATCTGACCTTATTCAGGACTGTCCTATTGTACCTTTCTGCTACACCATTCTGCTGTGGTGTATAGGTACAAGTTCTATGTCTCATTATACCATGTTTTAAGCAGAATTCATCAAATTGTTTATTGACAAACTCTAAACCATTGTCAGTTCTTAATACTTTAATGTTACAATTCTTTGGATTCTCAACAAGTGCTTTCCATTCACAAAATTTGTTAAAAACATCATTTTTATTCTTAAGGAAATAAATCCAGATTTTCCTAGAATAATCATCTATGAATGTGAAAAAGTATTGAGAGGCTGATAGTGATTGTGGTACAAAAGAGGAACCCCACAAGTCACTGTAAATGTAATCTAGACAGTTTTGAGACTTGTGTTGTGAGTGACTAAAGCTTTTCCTATGTGCCTTACCCATTACACAGGTTTCACAGAAGCTAGATTTACTAAACTGATCTAAGTCTAAAACCCCTTTCCTATACAGCTGTTCCAAACCAGTGTAACCAATGTGGCCTAACCTTTTGTGCCACAGAGATGTTGAGTCACAGCTTGACTCAGTATTGGCAGCAGTGCCTGTTATGACTAAACCTACAAGGTGATAGAGTCTGTTGACTCTATTACCTTTTAGAACACACCTGTCCTGTTTATAAACCTCTAATATACCATTCCTAGCTGTATGACTTAGACCCTTTTCTTCTAACCAACCTAAAGAAATGAGGTTTCTCCTAAGTTCAGGAATGTGTCTAACATCCTGTAACTCAACTATCCTGCCATCCCACATAGATAACCTAACTGTACCCACCCCTAAAACTTCACAGGATGAGTCATTACCCATCAGAACATTTGTACCACTTAGATCCTGATACTTACTGAACCAGTGTCTGTGAGGAGTCATGTGATATGAACATGCAGAATCTAGAATCCAAACCTCAGCATCTCTGCTGGAAGTAACAGTTAAAGCCTCTATATCATCAACCTGAGTTGATGAATTAGCAGCTCCAGACTCATTGTTTTGTTCTAGTTTCTTAAGTCTTTCCCTACAGTACCTCCTAATGTGACCCTTTTTCTTACAGTAATAACATATTCTCTCAACTTTATTTGTGGCAGTAGTGTTCTGATTATAAGTTTTATCATTATGGGATGAACTATTTGACTGGTGCTGTTGATTACTCTCACTGTTTTTATTCTTAAATCTTTTCTTTTTAATTTTACTTCTAGTTCCTTTAACAAACAGACCTTCAGCATTTCCAGTTTGCTTACTTACAGACTTAATTTCCATTTCTCTAAGTCTTAATGCATTTATAATGTCATCTGTTTCTAATCTATCCCTACCATATTTAAGAGCATCCTTAACATTCTGATAGCTTTCATGGATAGAATTAAGCAAAATAATGGACTGATTTTCATTACTCAGATTCTCACCAACATCAGCAAGTTCTAATACTAATTTTTGAAAATCATCACAATTATCATCAACAGACCTTGTAGGATCCATTTTAAAACTAAACAACCTTTCTTTCAAGTAGGCAATTTTAGAGACAGACCTAACAGTGTACAATGCATTCAATTTATGCCAGAGTTTAGGAGCAGTATCATTACCCCTTACTTTCCGAAGAACAACATCGGAAAGATTCAGAATGATGGTGCTGTACGCAAGATCCATCAAATCTTGTTTCTCCAAGTCTGTCAATGTCGAAGGTAAAGCTTCTGGGCCATCAAGTGCTCTTCTGCACTTCTGTTGTACAAGTATTGCAGTCATCTTTTCTTTCCAGATTGTAAAATCACCTTTACCGTCAAATTTTTCGACATTAATTTTGGCGATTGACATTTCGTTTCTCCGATCTAGGGTTTCTGTAAGCAAATCTTATCCTTTCTGTTCTTCTGTCTATCCTGCAAAATACAGATACAGTCACAGTACCAGAAAATAGATCTTTTTCCCTTTTTGTTCTTCTGTCAATCCTGCAAAAAACACAAATACAATCACAGTACCAGATCGCGAGGAAAAACAAGAGAACAATCTAGAAAATAAACAGATCTTGACAGATCTTTACAGAAGAAGAGCCGATCCGAACAGATCAAACAGAACGAGAACCGATCTGAACAGATCTTAGTGAGAAAGGAGACGATCTGAACAGATCAAGCAAAATAAGACCCGATCTGAACAAATCAAACAAGAAAACCCAAAGAACGAAAGAAAATAAAATAGAGACAAGGAAGATTACAACCTGATTCGTCGAGATCCTCACGCGCTCTGATACCAATTGTTGAAGATCCAGACAGTTTAAACAAAAAGAAAGAATTAACGAACCATACGAACAGATCAAACACCAGTATTTACTTGGGTCATCCTACACACAGTAGGACTACATCCAAGGAGGAAAAGTTCCTCAGCCTTTTCACTATAACTCAAAATCGATCAATCACTGTTTACAAACTACAAACAGAAACTCTCAACTCTCGATTCTCACAGAGATACAAGCTTGAAATTATCAAGAGATTACACAGAAGATGAACCCTTTATTTTCGTAATTACAAACCCTAGCAGAGAGAAGGAGATGAGAAAAGCGGCAGAGAACGAAAAAGTGAAGAGAACAGATAATAGTTTGGTATTTATACCAAACCTAAAACTACCCTAATACAAAACGCACCGTTTAGCAAAAAACGCACAGTTTTTGGGCTATAAGTAACAGAGTCACACAGCTCACAAAATTATTTAGTTAAACTAATTTATAAATATAATATTATAAGTACTAAAATAATAAGTTGGTCTTCTAATATTTTTAACTTATAAAGCAAGCTTGTAAACTCAAAAAACTTTATAAATAAATAAGTATATTTAAATTTAGAGTTTATAACCTGCTCTAGGCAAATACCCACTGTTTTTTTGAACATCAAACACCCACTTGAAAAAACCTATATAGAATGTTAGTAACTAACCCAAAAGGTCAAAACTAAATCATTTTTAGTGAGTTCAATCAGTCCGTGATGCATGCTAGAGCGATAATGGATTAATGTTTTTGAATATTTCTTGGGTTTTGGTTGATCAATCGGGTTAGACATTAAGTTTTCGCGTGAAGCTAAACCTAACCGACTATTAAAATACATATTATATTATATATAAAACGACGTTGTTTTGAATAGTATATAAGCATCCTAAACTTTCAGGTCACCATACTACAATCGCATATTTCACTTTCTCTCTCCATTCAAAATTTCTATCTCAACTTTCTCTCGCTTAGATTCTTTCTTCACAACTCCACCAATTTTTTCTCTTCTAAAAATTAAATCTCAGTTTCTTCCACTATTTTCTTCTAATCCTCCATTGTTTTCTTTTAATTCTCCATCTATCTAATAGTTTGATGTTTGTTTTTAAAATATTTGGTGACTTTTCACTTTTTAGACTTCTTTATATTTTTGTTGGACTGTTGAGATTTTTAATTTTGAATTTTTTCCATTTTTTGTTATTTTTTTAATATTTTCGGTTAAAAAATTTTGATTAATAAAAAAATATAGTTTTTTACTTTATTTTTTTGGACTAAATCTTATTTTTTTAATTTAAAAGCAATATAAGTTTGGGATTTTATTTTTTTTATTTATTTTATGCTTATATTTTTTATTACTAAAAAAGTAGAGTTTTATATTTTATAAAAGGATATAAAATTTTCAATTAATATTTAATTGAGATTTTGATTCAGACTTATTTTATTGTATATAATTTTTGATTAATTTTTTAGAGTAATTAAGGATTTTCGATTAGGGTCTATATATTTTTACCCTATCATATTTAAATATGCACGAATCTATTAAAAAATTATTAGGATTTGATTAAGCTCGATTAAACTATTTTTTTGAACAATTTATTTGTTTCATGGTGTATTTTGATTTTATATGATATAATATAGTTTAATTTATATTTATCTTGACTTTATTCTTTTATAATGTAATTTTTTATAATAATCTCACGGTTTAAGAACCATATTAATTTGATAGTTTTATATTTTTATTTTTTAAAAATATTTAAAATAAAATATTTAAGTATTAAATATATATTAATAAATAATTTTTCATCTCTATAATATATTAAAATTTTTAAAAAATTATTAAATTAAATAAAAATATTTTTATTTAATAATACTATATTATATTATTATTTTAAATATAATAAATATTATTTTTAAATATTATACTATATTATAAAATTACAAAATTAATTATCACAACAAAGTTAAATAAATTAAAATCGATCAAGTATTTAAAAATTATTATAATTTAATTGAGGGCAATTTAATATTTTGCCTAAGAGATTGACTTGATAAATTTGAAAGATGGCCTAAACTCTACTAAATCTGATCCGTGCACAATGCTGCCACGTGGTATAACGTCAATAATACAGTGGTACTATATGTTGTACCACTTGTCCATTCTACCCCTAAGACTTTGCACTTAACTTGCAATAATGGAGAGGTTAAAATAGTACTTTCAAAAATTGCCTGGCTAGAGATGGTGGGACCCCAGTAACGCTGGCTTGAATGTGTATGGTGGACCCCTCATATACCCACACTCTCTCTGTCGGATTCCAATTAATTTATAAAATCCAGTTCAGTTCTTGTCTTTGGCTTCCAATAGGAAGAAAATAAAAAGAAGAAAAAAGAAAAAGATTGTGAGAGAGACTCAGAAAAAAATCCTGATTTTTACACACAGAGAGGGAGAGAGAGTTTAGAGGCAGAGAAGAGAGTGTGGAAGCAAAAGGGTAGCAGAAAGATGAGAGAAATAATAAGCATACACATTGGTCAAGCAGGAATTCAAGTGGGAAATTCATGCTGGGAGCTTTACTGCTTGGAGCATGAAATCCACCCAGATGGAATGATGCCCAGGTTCAGTACCATTTCCTTCAATTTCTCATTCTTTTTGGTTAATTACTATGTATTCATGCTTAATTATAGTGTATAATTGGTTGCTCAATTTGCAAGATCTGGTAATTGTTCCTTTTTTTTTGTATTTGAAGATTGTAACTTGTGGATCTGTTAATGTGATTCTTGGATTCGATTCTTTTATTATTATTGGTTTGATATTTCTTTGCTTAGGTTTAACTGTTTAAAATGGTAATAAGATTGGATCATGAAGCCTCTAATAATTTAAACCCTTTAAAGTTTTATTTAAGAGTTGATTTACTGAATACAATTCAGACAATCACATTTTCTGTTTATTCATTGGGTGTATTTCCTCTCACTTTGTAATTTTTATGTGACTTTTGGGTTCTTTTTTTTTTTTGTTCTCTATGTTCATTATTTTGCATTTACCCTTTAAAAGGTTTTTCTGGTTGGATCTTGAAATTTATAGCCATTTAAGCCATAAATTTTTGTTTTTTCCCCAATCTGTTTTCTGATGTTGATTCTACTGGTAAATTTAGGAACTCATATTGTTTGTCTTTCAATTGGGCGGTTTCATGTCACCTCCAACGTTTTCAATTATCTCTTTGTCTAGTAGCATCTGATTTATGCTTTTGTGTGTGTGCTTTTTTCTGTCTGTTTTATGTATGGGCTTATAAATCTTAATGCCTTATGCAGTGGCATGCAGTGGTTTTACGGGGCTTATGAATGTTAATATCTTATGCAGTGACCATACAGTGGGTGTTGCACATGATGCTTTCAATACCTTCTTCAGTGAGACCGGTTCTGGCAAGCATGTGCCCAGAGCTGTTTTTGTCGATCTGGAACCAACAGTAATTGATGAAGTTAGGGCTGGACCTTACAGGCAGCTTTTCCATCCTGAGCAGCTTATTTCTGGGAAGGAAGATGCTGCTAACAACTTTGCTAGAGGTCACTATACAGGTGAGGAAATTTATTCCAGATCCAAAATGTTTATAGTTATCTTCTATGCTGCCTGCATTGTTGGATTAAGCTGATGTGCTTGTGACCTGCAGTTGGGAAGGAAATTGTGGATCTTTGCCTTGATAGAGTGAGGAAATTGGCTGATAACTGCACTGGATTACAAGGGTTCTTGGTGTTCAGTGCTGTTGGTGGTGGAACTGGTTCTGGTCTAGGATCTTTGTTGCTAGAACGTTTATCTGTTGACTATGGGAAGAAGTCAAAGCTTGGGTTCACCATTTATCCTTCTCCTCAGGTACTTGTAATACTGAAAGTTAATTGTTTCAATTTACTCATGTTCTGGCATTATTCATGTGTGATGTTGGAGGCTTGATTCCAATAATGGCTAGTTGTTTTTATTTTTGGACCAGTGCATTATAGGTAGTTGCTGGTGTCTCCATAATGTACGAATAATCTTGCTGTTTTTTATAGGAAGTATAATTCTCTGGTCTGTATAAATACAATCTATATTAAAATGAAAAAGTTTAAAGTCAGAGGGAGAATTGGATGTTGGACTCAGATATGACCAACTCTTTTTGTTTCAGGTTTCAACTGCAGTTGTGGAGCCTTATAACAGCGTGCTTTCTACCCATTCCCTTCTTGAGCACACAGATGTTGCTGTGCTTCTAGACAATGAAGCTATATATGATATTTGCCGCAGATCCCTAGACATTGAAAGGCCAACTTACACCAATTTGAATCGACTGATATCTCAAATTATATCGTCTTTAACAACTTCGCTAAGGTTTGATGGAGCCATTAACGTGGATATCACAGAGTTCCAGACTAACCTTGTACCATATCCCCGTATCCATTTCATGCTTTCTTCATATGCTCCTGTCATCTCAGCCGAAAAGGCATACCATGAGCAGTTGTCAGTTCCTGAGATCACAAATGCTGTTTTTGAGCCTTCAAACATGATGGCCAAGTGTGATCCTAGGCATGGCAAATATATGGCCTGCTGTTTGATGTACCGAGGAGATGTTGTCCCCAAGGATGTTAATGCTGCTGTTGCCACTATCAAAACTAAAAGAACAGTACAATTTGTTGACTGGTAAGAGAAAAATTTATATAAGCAGTGCAAGAAAATTCTTTTTTGGTGACACTAATATTTTGGATTTCCCTTGTGAATTAAATGGTTCAGAATTTTCCATTTTAGCATGTCTTCTTAGCTTGATGTCTCATATTGTGAAATCTTGATTTTGTTTTGAAACTCCCCCAGGTGTCCAACTGGCTTCAAATGCGGTATCAACTATCAGCCTCCAAGTGTGGTTCCTGGGGGTGATCTTGCCAAGGTACAGCGTGCTGTTTGCATGATCAGCAACAACACAGCTGTGGCTGAGGTGTTCGCTCGCATTGACCACAAATTCGATCTTATGTATGCCAAGAGAGCATTTGTTCACTGGTATGTTGGTGAAGGCATGGAAGAAGGAGAATTCTCAGAAGCCCGTGAAGATCTGGCTGCCCTTGAGAAAGATTACGAGGAAGTTGGTGCTGAAGGTGGAGATGATGAAGAGGAAGGTGAAGATTATTAAGAACTTGCTGCACAGCCATTTTTATTTGGAGATGGATCAGTACGTGTGGATTTGCTCCAATTCTCCCGTCTGTTATAGTTCAATTGTTATGTTTTTGATGTGTAGCACTACTATCTTGTCTCAAGCTGTGAAATTGTTAAAATTGTTTATGTTATTAAATATGTTTCTGTCTGTGGTGTGATATCACTTTGATGTTTAGACGAAGATTTATCTGTAACTTCTCATGAGAAATGTTATGAACTCATTTAAGAATTGCAATATGTTGGATTTCTTTCTCTGCCTGCATTGTTTGCCAAACGATATTATTGGGCATTCTTTACTATTGCTTCTGTCCAAGATTTCATGTTACTATTCTTCTCTAAAATGTGGACTCTGGATGTATCATCTTCTATCTTTACAACGCTGGATGCTTTGTTCTTGTATGGCAGTTGAGTGACTAAAACTGCATATTTGTATTGATTAGACCTTGTTTAAGATCATAATGGCGAAAACCTATCCTAAAAATGGTTGCTTAAGTTTCGCGAATGTTATGTAGCGTTGGAATGAACTGTTCTAGTTCAAGGTTATCAAGCACAAAATACCCGGTGACTGGTGCAAATATGCGAAGCAAAGTTTCTGAAGGAATGATTGTTTTTTTCTGCAACTTCTGCTAATCTAAACTTTTTCCTCAATGAATTTTTATCATTTATCACAGAGGGTGAGTAGGGGTTTATATTAATCATTAGATTAGAAGACAAAGATACTTAAGGTCAAGCTACAAGGAATGAAAATTTCTATTTCTCTAGTCCATTCAAAAAAAGAAAAAAGAAAAAAACAAGGTTGGTTTAAGGAACGAAGTTGTATTGGCCGTGAAGATGTTATAAACCATGAAAGAACATGTATTTTCTTATGCTAAAACTGTCAAGTTTTTCTCATAGCATCACTAGAACATTCCTTCTGAAAATATTGATGCATCAAATTTCATACAATATATTAAGGGAGAGAGAGAGGATCAACTAGGACAGAAGAGGTGGCTCAAAGTTGGAAAATCCCAGAAAGCATCACTTGGATCGTAATTAGCATTCTCCAGGTACTCACTTACTCCACTCATGGCATATAATGATGCTGATATCTGCCTTTCTACCTTCATTTTTTCAAATTCAACTAGTTCTAATTCATGGCTTGCTTCAGGTAATTGAATAACATTCTTTGGCAATTCCATAGCTTCTTGCATTACTGGAATCTGATCAAACCCGGTTGGGAATGACCATGAAGAATAGTAGAATTGAGATGAATCGGCCAGTTCAAGTCCCCCGTTGCAGCCGCTTAAGTCTGGTTTATAAACATCATCAAACATCTGGTTCTGGTTTGAATTTTCTTGCTTAATGCCAATGCTGCATAGGGAAGTTAGATTGCTACCATATTGAAGACTATCATCATCAGTATTGGATACAAAAGCATTGCTATTGTTGCTGCTGCTGCTACTAACTATAGTACTTGCTTTGATGGTAGTTTTTGAGGCGGTAATAGCAGGACAGTTTTGATTCAAACTCCTTTTGTGATTGAGGAGATTTCTAATTTTTGTAGAGATAGGAGAATTGGTAGGAACATGGGTGGTGAAGTTGGTTCGAGTATTTGATCCTCGAAGCAAACAAGCAGCTTCGTCGTAAGCTCGAGCAGCTTCCTCAGCTGTATCAAAGGTTCCAAGCCACATTCTGATCTTCTGAGCAGTGTCTTTGATTTCTGCTACCCATTTCCCAGAAGGCCTTTGCCTCACCCCAACAAATTTGGTTTTGGAAGTATTGTTTGTTGTGCTTCTCTCTTTGAACTTACTTTGTTTGTTGGGTGAGAGCCCTTTGGATTGCTTTTCTTCCATCTCTGAAAATGTGTTTGTAGAGATATGAGTAAGCAAAAGAGAATATATATATATATATATATATATATTTGATTAAAACCATGAAATTGGTTGTTAAGTTAGTGGGGAGCCTCGTCTTTATTTCTTGTCAGCATGTTCGTTTGAATTTGTTCCCTTTTATTATGGATGACTGATTTCTCAAACTACATAGATTTTCTTAAATTATGCTATGTAACTGTCATGTACTATTACAAGCAAAATTTTATTAGTTTATCGAATTTAATTCTTTACTAATAATTTCTTTCTTCGTAGTTTTATTCCCATGTTATATAATGTGATATATCAAAATGGTTAAAAGAAGGTTATTATACTAATATTTTTAAAAAATCTTTATACTTTTAATTATAATTTATCTTTTTATATTTGATAATTTGACTTTCAATTTGAAAGACATTATTCATAATTTAGCGATTATAAAATCATGTTTAAAATAGATTTAACAAATTTGAATTTAGGACTTAAATTTATATTTAGTTTAACTCAAAAAAAATTTAGTATTAAGTTAATCGGGATTAATTATATGAATTTTTTTTTCTTTTGTTTAGAGTGGTTATGAGTAATATTTAAAAAAAAATGTAAAGCTATAAGATTATTTTAAATTAATTTTGTTTAATTTAGTTTTACTCTATTTATGTCTGTTTTAGTTATATTTACTTATTTATTATTTATAAAAAATAAAAAATAAATAGATAGAAAAAGAAAGTGGTAAAATTGAAAATGGGAAGTTGTATTGAAAATATAAGAGAAAGTCAAATGCCAACAAAAGAAGTTGGCGTGAGTTAAGAAGAGGATTATTGAGTTGTCTTATTTGTACTTCGAGTTGGTCAACGAAAAAACCAAAGGCAAAAATAAAAGAGTGGAAAGCACGAAGGGAAGACACTTGGAGTGATTTCCTTCAATGAAAAACATGATTGGTTCCTTTTAACAATAAATCAAATTCCAAACATTTTGGAGTGTATTCTTGCAAGTTGCAGCTTTTGTTAGGATGTCTATTCCCATTATCAAACAAACCCATTTGTAAATTCTAAATAACACAAGTCTAAACATCAATTAAATTTTAAAGTTAAACGTTTTTTTATGAGAGTAATATTAAGTTTAAAATGAATCAAACTTTGCTTTAGTTATAAATTGAGAAATTTACATTGTAAACGTGATTTCGGTGCTACTTTTTCAAATATATAGCCCGGATGAATAGTTTTTTCAATAATACGGATTTCGTTTCTTTTTTTTCAATTTTACTTGTAAAAGGTGATTTTTTTTAATTTTTGTAATTTTTAATTTTTTTGAGATTTTATTTTAATTATATTTTTATTCAAAAAAAATCTTAATATCATTATTTTAATATACATACAAAAAAATATATACACATTATCCACACAATATATATAATATATACAAAATATACAGTCAATAATATAAAATACAACTATAATATCTACAATACTTATACATTACATCAATAATACATCCATAATAAATATACAACACATCTGTATAATATTTTTAATATTTATTTAATTTTATTATTTTTAATTTTTTATTCTCAAAATATTCACACAATATTCATGCAATATTCATATAGCATTCAATAATTTTTACATAAAATATACACACTTAAATAATAGAAACATAATATACGCATAATATCTATAACACATTTATATAACATCTTCATAACGAAATTGTGTGTATTTTTTATTTATATAATATGTAAAATTTATTTAAAAATAAATTTAATAATTTTTATTAATATATTTTTGCATATTTTATTTTGTATTTATTTTTGAGTATTATTTATTTTTTTATAATTAAAATTAAAATTTTTTCTCTTTATAAAAAATTGTGATTTTTATATGATAAAAAGTAATTTAGAATATTAATTTTTATTATTTTATTATAATTTTTTATTTTAATAGTGGAGTTTTTAAAAAATAAAAAATTAAAGTAAAATATTGAGTGTATTGAGTGAAGAGGTATTTTTGAAAAAAAAATTATTTTATTGAAGAATAATGTATTTTAAAATTTTACACCAACTTTTTATAAAAGTGTAAATATTTTTAGCTTTTGTAGTATTTTTATAATAAAAGTTATTTTTTAAGTAGTTATGTAAAGAGAAAATTACATCATATACTGCATTTTAATTTTCATTTTTAATTTTACTGTTGTTAATTTTTTTTTATTTTTACCTTGTTTTATATTTTGTTTTTCAAAAATATTGCACTCACTTTCTTATTTTCTTCTTCTACTTCCTCTTCCTTTCTATCCATTTTTTACATTGCTCACTTTCTTCTTCTCTTCCATTGCAACCTCTTTCAGCTTCTTTTTATTTTTTATTTTTTAATTGAAAAAGCGATATTGATAAGAGGTTTGGATTGCATCGTTCTACTGGTTGTGCAACACTGTCTTAGCATGGTCTCCATAGATTGCTATTGGAGAGGACAAGGAGGCCTCTTATGTATAGAGGAGGTAATAAAAGTCAAAATTTATGATTGGTTTGAGCTACTAATATCTTAATGGTATGCTCTAGATTTTTACACTACTACCACTAAGTACCACATGTGATGGCCGCCATTGTAGTGTTTAGCTTGATATGGTAAAGTTGATTGATGAATAGCAAGTGGTGTCAACAAATGGTAAGTATCAGATTTTAGGGAGACTTTTTAGGTGATTACTTAAGACAAAGATGAAGGCATTTCATTAGTCTGTTTCCTCATAGGTGTGATGAAAAACATTATTTTTAATACTGTGATTTGAGTATGAGTTTTTTTATTGATTCCTATCTACCATTCAAATCAAAAAATATATGAGCATTGGAATCTATTATTTTTATTTTGTTTTGATTTGTTTTTCGGTTTCAATGTAATGATTGGAAATTTTCTTTTCTTCAAATATAACATACTCCACATATTTGATAAAATGCTCCAAAGAAATAGTTTTTTTATTTTTTTATTTTTTTAATTTAAAAATTTATATCAAGTTATATATGGATATATGCCGATATATGTCAGTATATATTAGACATACTTTAAGTAAAAAATAAAAATATATGTGGATATATATGAATATATGTTATATATACTTTAACTAAAGAATAATAGTATATATATGTATATGTTGACATATGTGAGTATCTATCGGTATATTTTATATATACTTTAACTAAAGAATAAACATATATGTGGGTATATATAGATATATGTTGATATATGTGAGTATATGTTACATATATTTTAAATAAAGAATAACAATATATGGTATAAGTCGGTATATATTACATATACTTTAACTAAAGAATAAAAGTATATGTTAGTATATATGAGTATACGTTACATATACTTTAACTAAAGAATAATAGTTAAAATAAAATAGTATATATGGATATATGTTGGTATATATGAGTATATATTATATATACTTTAATTAAAGAATAAAAATATATGCAGGTATATATGGGTATATGTTACATATATTTTTTAACTAAAAAGCAATATTATATATGGGTGTATGTTGATATATGTGAGTATATATCGATATATGTCACATATATTTTAAATAAAAAATAATAATATATGATATATATTGGTATATATTATATATACTTTAATTAAAGAATAAAAGTATATGTGGATATATATGAGTAAATATTACATATATTAATTTAATGAAAAATAATAGTATATATGGATATATGTGAGTATATGTCAATATATGTTACATATACTTTAAATAAAGAATAACAATATATAGTATATGTCAGTATATGTTACATATACTTTAATTAAAGAATAATAATATATGTGACTATATATGTGTATATATGGATATATGTCGGTATATAACTGGTTTATATTTTTATTTATATGTAGATATATGTTACATATAACAAAATATATATATTAAATTTTTAAAGAATAAGAGTATAAAAATGATAAATATTTAGTTATATATCAATATATATTACATATAATAACATATATATATATATATATTAAATTTTTAAAAAATAAGAGTATAAAGAGATACATATTTAGTTATATGTCAGAATATGATATATATAACAATATATATTTATTGAATTTTAAAAAAATAAGAGTATAAAACTATTATATATTTAGCTATATGTCGATGTATATTATATATAGTTTAACTAAAGAATAACAATGCATATGGATATATGTCGGTATATGTTACATATAAATTAGATATATAAGTATAATTTTAAATAAATATAATTTTAAAATTACTTTTACACTATAAAAATAGTTAAAATGATTTTAACTATTTTAGTTAAATTATCATCAATAAAAAAATTAAAATCACAATTCTTAATTTTAAATAATTACTTACTCCGCTCTTATATTTTAATTAATTAATTTATATGAATACAAATCCAGTTTTTAATTAATTTATAATTAATTAATCTGTTATTAAATAAAACAGTTATATAAATAAATATGTCTTATCATATATTAATTTTAATTTATGAAATAAAACTATATATTTAACTTTAAAATATTTGAGATTTTAAATTTATTAATTACATGTGTTATACAAAGAAACAATACAAAAAATCGTTGCACAAAAAAAGAAAAACAAACAAATAAAGATCTAGTTTCCGTATTTTTAAAAGTTAAAGGTTTGTTTACCGTACATTTGAAAAAATATTTTAAGCTCCATAAATTTGAAACCACTCCCACTTTTTTAGTTATTTTTGTAATAAACCCTTATATAAATGTCCTTTATAAATTCCAATCAAGCTTGTTACCATTACCGAGTGCTTGCCATTTTCTTTTAGTATAAATTAAATTATTCTTTTAGAGCTAAGCGGAGAGTGATAAAAATTTTCTTATTAAATTTTAATATAGCTGCATAATTCTCAAGGGACTATGTCTTTGATGATGTATAAGAACAAGTGCCTATTCCATTCAAAATGCCATAATCACCCCTACTTCTAAACGTTGGATTAAAACTTGAGGCATTGGCAATCTAAATCAATATTTCAATAGGACATCAGGTCATTTTAATTAAGTACCTTTATCAACAAATCAACTTGACAGATCAATTTTTTATAATTGTTTATCTATGGGCGGATGCATAATTTGACATAAGTAAAAATTTATAAAAAAATAAAATTAATAATACTTATTTAAAGTCAAAAGCATATGAAAAATAATAAAAAGTTACAATAATTATTTTGATTACAATTAGATTTTCATGAGATTATATATTTTAAATAATATTTTCAATATTAATAAAATCTATGTCCAAACTCTTTCGACATTTATTGATTTGAGATGTAAGATCAGAATCAATCTTATTAGCCAATGTACCAAATGAGATAAATGTGATGTTTTTTTTGGCTAAACTAGTTTCTTGAAGAGCTCTTTAATAATCATAATATTAGAAAATAAATAATTCGAGTGCATATTCATAATTTAACAAGTTAAAGCCTAAATCTCATTAACTTACTATTGAAAATCATTGGCTAATAATAACTCATATATATTATATATATATATATATATAAGATAAGGATATAAGAAGTTTATATATATATATACATATATATATAAGACAAGAATTTAAGAAGTGTTCTAAGAGTGACATATCATCATTTTTTTAAAATAATGCTATCTCATTTTTAATTTTTAATTAATTTTTATTTAATTTTAATAATTTATTTAAAATATAAAATTTAATAATTATTATATTTGTGACTTTTAATATTCTATTAAATAATTACATATTAATATAATTTAATAATGTTATTAAATAAATTATATTTGTGAATTTTAATTTTTTATAAATTAATTACACACTAATATAATAAGAAATTTGAAAAGTTAAAAAATATATTACTCTTAATCTTTTTAATAAATTATTTTTTAGAAATAATTATAAATTAATTAATTTATAATAATGAATAATTTATATATTTTTTAGAAATTTTTAAAAAATAAATAATAAAATATATGACTTTTGACATTCTTAATAAATTAATTATATATTAATAATTAATTTAAATACTTAATTTATTTAATCAATAATTTATTTATAATAATAATTAATTTATATCTTTTTATAAATTTTAATATTTAAACAATGAAAAAGATAATTTTAATCTTTCTAACAAATTAATTATACATTGAAAATTTATGTAATAATAATTTCAATGTTAATTATGATTAATCTTCTTACTTATATATTTCTCCCTATTTAAAAATGTTTGCTTGAATTTCTATTTTTTTTATTTTTTTCTCTTTTTTTTTTATAAAATATATGATATTTTTATATAAAAGAATTATATATGTAAATTTTATTTTTGATTAGTAAAAGTATGATTATATTTATTTACCTATATTATTTCAATAAATTATTATAAAAATTGAGATAAATATATTATTTTATATTTTTTCTATATAATTCATTGTTAATTTATATATAAATTATTTATTTATTTATTTATTATATTTATTTATATTTTGTCATTTTTATTCCATCGTATCACGCGGATATGCGACTAGTTTCTATAATAACTTATTATTTTTATTCAAAAGTTAAATTTTATTTTTTAAAATTCTATTAAAAGTATATATAATTGCTGAAAATAAAAAATAATATTGTATCTATCATATTAATTAAAAGAGCTATATATGGATATTGATTATATTACTTTTTTTTTTTTAAAAAAAACCTAGCTTTGCTATTTTAAAGGATAATAAAAATAAAAAAGTAACTAAAAGAAAATAACGAATTATTTAATCACTAAAATTTCTACTTACATTTAAATTTTTATCCTACCCCTCTTTTATCCAGTTTCTAATAAGAATTATATTATTATTAATCCCACTCTCTCTCTCTCTCTCTCTCTCTCTAATAAACCCATTTACCCCTAAATATACAAATGGTCTAATTAACAAAAAACTATTGATTTTTATGCTATTGTTCTTTAAAAGTTACAAAAATCAAATCCAAAAAACACATTCTTCCTTTTCACTTGTGTTCTCTTCCTTGTAAAATAACAATATATACAATTCAAATCTGGCAAGTGTAATTGCAACATCATTGAGAAAAACCTATTCATATTCTATTAATTATTAAAAGAGCATCCTCTTTAATAAGTCAAAAAATGAGACAAACTACTCAAACTTGATTTAGGTGTCAACTTGGTAAAAATTAGTTTGGACTCAAATTTGAGTTGTTCATTTATTATATGAGTCAAGCCCAAACTAAAAAATTCTCAGCTTGTTGACTCACAAGTTGAATTATTTAAAAAATTTGTGAGTTAGGCACACAAACTAGTTTGTTTATTATGTTTGATTAAAATTTAGAAATATACATAATTCAATTTATATATTAAATTATGTATTTGAATATATTAATTTTTTAAACTTATTTAATTTATATAATTTATTACTATCCGTTGCATATAATAAATAAATTAAATAATATAAAATAAATAATTTTGATATTACATAATAATTGAATTCAATATACTTTATTTGAAAAATTTTCATATATTATATTTTTAAATTTTATACTTATTTAATAGTGAGTAAAATTTATGTTAATACAATATTTATTAGTAAAAGAATTATTAAAAGTTTATTAATTTATAATAGAATATAAAATTATAGTAATACAATATTTTATTTTATTAATATAAATATAATTATATTTTCATCATTTATAAAGATCTTGTTAATTTTAATATTTCTGCTTTGAAAAGGTAAAAAAAATGAATGAAAAATAAAAACTTAATTAAATTCATTGAGCTCATTAAACTCGGTTAAATTGAGTTTAAATTTAAACTCGAGATACATAATATATAAGCTGAATTGATATAAGTTCTGATTTGACCCGAGATCGAGTTCAAATTCGACTATTTTTTTATCTAGCCATATTTGAACTTTTTAAAATTTAGCTTGACTAAGCTCGGTTCTCCTACGTCACCAACTCAATTCAACGTTGTTCTCAACAAAAAAATAATACCACTTATTATCAATCATTGCCCTCTTTAATACTCCTACATTCAAAGGGTGGTTATACTCTATAGAGTTCACGATGAACATTGGTCGTGCACTATCACGCAGGCTGAATTTTAGGGTGTTTATCATGGGTACTCTATCTCTCTTGGCAGAATGGAATAAGAAGACTTAAATTAGAGGTAGATAACTGCTGTGTAGTGAAGCTCCTATTAACCCTAATAGTGGAACTTGGTTGAAATGCAGTGCTTATCAATAAAATCTAGAATTTGATGAGCAAGGATTTGGAGATTGAACTTCATAATATTTATAGAGAAGCAAATAAGTTCGCAAATCTTTTTTGCTTCAATTACATGCAAATTTACAATAGGAGTCCATGAGATACCAAACCCTCCTTAAGATTAGATTTTGGACTCGTCATGATTTACTGGTATAACTTATCTATGAATAGTTAGTTCTTGATTTATGAGATTTCCTCACTCTTATAATAAAGAAAAGAGTAGCTGTACTCTTCTTCTTCACCAAGATTATGACTTGTTAATCTTCTATTTGATTTTGATGATTACTAAAATTCATATGAAATTATAAGCTTATTTAAGTTGCAAATAAGTTATATTTATTCTTTTTTGTTTGGAAAATGCACATTTCCAAATAGCAAAACAAATACTTCAAAGAAAGAAATTACTCCTATACGTGTATTTGTGGGACAATTACTAAAATATGAGAGCAAATCCGCTATTTATTAGAATATAGGACTTAATCTTATTATTACCTCAATATGGGAGTCATTTCATCAAACTAAATGTCAATTCATCAAACTAAATGTTTCACTTTCGGTTTGATGAATTATATTTTTTTAAATTTTTTCAGTAAACAGAAAGTCCTAGTTTCCGTTTATTCTAAATCAAAACTAAAATTTTTAGTTTAGAACATAATAATATATATATATATATATATAAATTAAATTTTAGACTTTCAATTTCATTGAAATTGAAAGTTCCCACGCCATGCAAGACGTCTCTCTACCTCGGCAGAGAGACATCAATGAAGCCTCTTGGTTAAAAGCCAGTAGACTTAAATTTGATTTTTTTTTATATTTTTTAAAATTTATCAGCTTCTTCCGAGAATTTTAAAAAAAAGTTCTATTTTTTAATGTTTTTAACACATAAAAACCATTTCACTCATTTTTCTTTACCATTCATATCATTTTTCATACTCAAAATCTCTCTATTTCAACTCTATCAACCTTCTATCTAAACTCCCTAAATTTTCATACCTAATTTCTTTTATACCCTCTCAAATTTTCGTACTTTTATCTAAACACTCTCTCTTAAAAATTAATATTCCAACTATATCATCTTAAGTTATAAAGTAAAAAAAATCATTTAATTCCTAATTTTTTTTGCTAATTATTGTATTTATCTAATTAATCATATATGTTCTATTTTTTTTGCAGAAATTTAATATATTGGAAGCAAATAAGGTATTTATTTTATCTTAAATATTTATATCCATTTATTTCTTGTAGTATATATATTACTTTGCATTAAATGTTTTACTTTTGATTAGATTAATGTTTTAATGTAAAAAAAAAATTAGAAGGATAATAAATTTTAAAAAAAATTAGAACAATGAATGCAAATTTTAAAAATTTTTTGACTAAGAGTTTAAATTTTAGAAATTAAAAATGTGAATTTTTTAATTTGTTATAGTATATATATTATTTTCATATTTGTTTTTATTTTGGTTAAATTAAAATTTTTAATTTAGAAAATTAGAATTATGAGTTTAAATTTTCAACAAATTATAACTATGAGTTTTAATTTTAAAAAAATTAGAACACTAAGTTGCCATGTATTTAAAATTTTTATTTTTTTTTCAATTTTCTTATAGTATATAAATTATTTTTCATTAATTGTTTTTAGTTTTGGCTAAATGTTTTAGCTTAAAAAAATTAATTTATTATTAACTATTTACTATTATCTTAATATTTCATAGCTTTAAAATTCATTAGCTTAAATAGTTGCAAACTATTTAAAATTTACTAAAGTTTTTTATTTTATTAGCTAAAGTATATTTAGTATTTAAAATATTTAGAATTTTTAAATATATTTCAATATTACTTGCATGAATAAGGAAAAACTTAAATTTTTGATATATATATATATATATATTGAAATGATTTTAATATTCACTATGATAAAAAAAATATTTTAGGTGTAGTTATACATGTATAAATTTTTCTTAGCCATATTCATTAATTATACGAATAAATAAGAAGTTTGAATTTTGAATGTATACATTGAAATAATAATAATATTTATTACAAGTAAAAATAATTGTAGTCATAGTTATACGTGTACTTAATTATTTATCTTGATTATTGTCTCTATTCTTGAATTCCAAATTAATTGGGCAAGATATTTTTTTATTGATATTTTTTTATTGATTATTTTACAGTGAATTAGTTGATGATGGAAATGACACATTGAAGTCTTCAGATTTTCCACTATATTTAATATTAATTTACCATGAATTTTGCATTAGTTTTTAAAAAATAGTAATTTCTAAACTAAGAATGGAGACCAAAAATTTTAATTATATGTAAATTTTCAAATTATAAAATTAAAATTTTGATTATATGAAAATACTTTTGATATTTTCATCATAATAAATTGTTACTTATAAATTAAACCCACAATGAAACGAAAAACAGAAAAACCCCATATAAAATTGAGTCAACCATGAAATTTAAGAAACATAACATTCATTTTTCCAAATATTTCATCAATAGGACGAATAATATACAAACATGAATAAAATATTTTCCTTTTTCATATTTGGGACAGGAGAAAAAATTTGGGTCCAACGTTGAATTTAATATATTTAGGAAATATTATTTAGAAAATATTATTAATTTTAATACATTTAGATTGTACTTAATTGAATAGTTTCGATAAATACAAACAAAAAATATTAGATCAAAACATGTTTACCAACATTATTAAAAAATATTAGAAGAAATTTAAGACAATTTTGTCCACCCTTTTTTTTTTTTTGGTGTTAAATTCTTCATGTTTAATTTGTATATTTTTGTATTTTCAAACTAAGATATAATTATGAATGAAACATTCATATTTTTTTGTTTACACAACAATAAAATTGATATTAAAATTTATCATATCATATTATTAATTGAATATTAAATTCCAATTAAAACTAATTAGGTTCCCCAATTTCATATAAAAATTACGAATAATTAACGTAATGATTCAATAAATCACATTTATAAAGTAAAATAGTTTAATTAATTTGATATAAATTTAGAAGTTGAACTAAGAATATGATATATTAAACATCAAAATGAATTTAATTTTAAAAATGTAATAACAAATAAAATAAACTTATAATTAATATGTTTATAATAAAATTTACAAATTAATATTGTAAAAATGGACACAAGTAGGAAGCAAGCACATGGGTCCAAACTAATTAAAAAAAAAAGAAATAAATCATTACATTATTAGTGCTTAATTCACACGCAAAAAAGAAAAAAAAATAAGAGAGGTTAGACTTAGACAAAATTAGAGAAACATGCTATTAATTATAAGCAATAGCATACATGCTAATGACAAATGGTCCAAAAATTAATTGTCTAATTAATTTAAAAATAATCCATATAATTAAAAGATCATAGGTATTAACAAAAATGTTGATTCATATTTAATATGGTAGGATGCAACCCTAACTGAATTGTCCATTATTATTAATTCTAAAACTCCCCCATTTTTTTTTCCAAAGGCGATTTAATCATTTTATTAAAATTTTCAAGCCATAAAAATAGAATTATTTAAGTATTAGGATGAATAATAAAATTTCCTTAAGTTTGATAATTGTTTTCACATAATTAACGGATATTTCTACTTGCACTTATTTAGTTAAATTGTTCCATATATGAGACTTTTAATCAAACATTTCAGTTGAATCATATGACATATAAGTTATCTGATCATATTTAGTTTAATATGACTATATTAGACACAATTAGATATAGATAGTATTAAATGTAGATATTAAAGATATGATTCAAATATTTTTAGAAAACATGATGGTACTTGACACAATAATTATTCACTAGGGCAAACGAGTAGTTAAACTACAATTTGGGGTTAATTACGAATTTGGATGCAACAATTGGATGCAGATACCTAATAATATTGATTTGGATCTCAACTCACTGATGTATAATATGAAGCTTGCCATGGGACTGAATGAAAATCAATTAATTAGTAAAATACAATTCCAGAATATATTTTCAGTGTATGGAGGATTAAGATTCGGGTGTATTGAAATTATAAATGATAATGATTGGAGTATAGTGCTTAATCAAGCTAATCAAGTACAAGGATTGCAAAGCATCGAATTGTATATGTTCAGTATATTAAGGACTTCACCACCAGTGATACCCTTGATAGTATTGGTCCTTCAAAACACATGGGTTCTGAACTAGGGAATGATGATTTGTGTGATGAGTATGAGGCAATATTGGGTGGACAACATGTCCATGATGAGGTGGAAGAGATGTATGATGAAGATGTCAAAAGAGATGATATAGAAGGTGACGATGATGAGGATAATGAGTCCATATCTAAAGATTACAATGATGTTGATGATTATGAAGTTGGTTTTAATTCAGATGATGATGAGGATGCAAATGTAGGTGCATTATTACCCGTTGACTTGATGTCACCAACATCATCAAATCAACATTTCGTTCCCAGTTTGTTTCCTGAACATTTGAATATATGAGCATTGATATTGCTTTGTTGCAGGTGAATTTTAATGGTTATAGTGATCAGAACATGTTGATTATGAATTTGGATACAATAATTGGATACAGATATTTAACAACAACAATTGGATGTAGATATCTATAATTGGGGTTGATTATGAATTTGGACACAACAATTGGATGCATTTACCTAATAAAATTATTTTGGATTTTAACTCATTGATGTGTAATATGAGGCTTGCCATGAGGCTGAATGAAAATCAATTAATTAGTAAAATACAATTCCAGAATATATTTCCAGTGTATGGAGGATTAAAATTCGGGTGTATTTAAATTATGAATGATAATGCTTGGAGTATGGTGCTTAACCGAGCTAGTCAAGTACAAAGATTGCAAAACATCGAATTATTTGTTGAGTATATTAAGAACTTCACCACCAGTGATAGCCTTGATAATGTTGGTCCTTCAAAACACACGAGTTCTAAACTAGGTAATCATGATGAGGACAATGAGTCCATATCTAAAAATTATAATGATATTGATGATGATGATTATGAAGTTAGTTTTAATTCAGACGATGATGAGGATGCAAATGTATGTGCATTATTACCCGTTGCCTTGATGTCTCCAGCATCATCAAATCAACATTTTATTCCCAGTTTGTTTCCTGAAACATCTGAATATATGAACATTGACATTGCTTCATTACGAGTGAATTTTGATGGTTCTAGTGATCAGAACATGTTATGGGATATTTGAAAGAGTTTTGTAAAGGTATGCTTTTTTATTTAAAGGATGAAGTAAAAACAATTGCTAAGCAATATTCCATTAGACATGACTGTCAATTCAAAACTGAGGAGTCAAGAAATAATTCTTTTGCATTGATATGTAAACATAATGATGGTGGGTGCAATTAGAGATTAAGTGCGACTAGGAAAAATGATAAACAATATTGGGAGTTAACGGTACACAATGGCCCCCACACTTATAGTTTTTCGATGGTGTCACACGATCATATAAATTTGGACTTTGATTTCATCTTAAGTTGCATAAAAGAATTGGTTAAATCAGATTCTGGTGTAAAGGTCGCAATTATCATTGACTCATTTAGGAAATATTTCATACCAATGTCTTATAGGAAAGCATGGATTGCAAAATAAAAGGCACTTGCAAGGTTGTTTAAGGGTTGAGATGAATCTTACAAGTTGTTGAGGCCATGGATGTTATTTTCACATCATTTTAACCCAAGTTTTAGGTATAAAATTGAAGATGCTAAAATCATGAAGAATAGTAGACTTATTTTAGGTGTCAACAATTTGTACAGATATTTTAGGCATTCAAGCTATGTATAGAAGGATTTACGTAGTGTGCTCCAGTATTAATAGTCAATGGGACCTTTTTACATGAAAAATATATGTGTACTTCTTGCTGCACAATCCTTCGATGGCAAAGGCAGTATATTTCTTGTTGCATATGCAATTGTTGAGTAGGAAAGTAAGAGCAACTGGGTATTTTCTATGCAATGTATACAACACTACGTCTATCTAAAAAGGAACGACATTTGTGTTATATCTAATAGACATGTTGGAATTAAACATGCAATGAACGATCCAATATGGAGGAACTCAAAGCATAGATATAGCATTCGCCATATTTTCAGTAACTATAAAACCAAATTTCAGAACATCGCTATGAAACAATTCATACAAAAAGCAAGTACGATATATAAATTAATGTGACCTTAATTTTTATTATTAATTATGATTATTTTTTTGAAATACATGTTGATATTGTATTATTGTAGCTAGAGAAAATTAAGTATGTAAGATTGAAAAGCATTTAAAAAAATTAAGGCTATACATAAGAAAACACATGAATGGTTAGAAAAAAATTAATAATTAGAAGTGGCCGTTGTGCCATGATCGTAGCCATTTTTATCGGTACATGACAACTAATATGGCGAAATCTATAAATGTACTATACCTCAAAATTCAAGGGATGCCAATTACCACCCTAGTCGAAATATTTTTTTTTAACTTGTGGATATGTTTGATCAGTGCCACACTCAATATGCAAAACAAATTAGAGATGGATACAAGTATACTTGTAATTGCACGGCTGAGTTGCAAAAGCGAATATTCGACAGCAATATAGGCATATTTTCAATAAAGACGACTCGTGACAACTCAAAGAAAAAAGGAGATAGGTGCATATTGTTAAACTATATGAAAAATCTTATTAATGCATTAAGTTTTAAAATACTAAGATTTTGTGCTTCCATGCCATTACTGGTTGTCTTTTTAATGTGTTGGATCACACAACTTACATTTCATGAACTTACACTTTTAAAGAGACATATAAATGTTGCGCAACTCACTTTCACCCACTTCTAGATCATAACTATTGGCCAACTGCAACTGAAGATCTTTTAGTGACTAATCTAGAATGGATGTGTAAGAAGGGTTAACCAAGAACATCTAAAAAAAAAATGAGATGGACTGGCAAAATGCACAAATAAGAAATGTATGTTGTAGAAAATGTGATCAAATAGGACAACACTAGCCAATATTCAACATAAGTTGTATTAAATGATATTAATGAAATGAAAGCATATTATATATACCATGATATACCAATTCCAAAAGCCCGTTCTGCTAATTTACTAAGGTGTTCAGTTGAAAAGGTACAAATATTGATACAATGGTTATTGGTAGAGATCAAAGTAATGCGTTATCGACTGGACAAATTTCATGCAAGAAATGACCCAAATACATAGTCTTCAGGCATGGAGTCATCCATAGTAATTAGTGGAATATATGATGATGACATATTTGATTATAATGATATAGAGGATAATGATTTTGTTAAATATTTTCTATTTTTCTTGCCAAAATGTTATTAACTAAAAATGTCATGAAATGTAACCATTTACTATCGAATTTTGTGAAACATTGTACTATAAATAACATCATTTTTTTTATTTTTTTATCAGGTTAAATGTCAAGAAGCTGCACTCCCGATGATATTTTTTGGGTTACTAGATTTCATTAGGCTCTGGATGACGAATTTGTGTATCCTTTAGATCCCAACATGCACGATGCCGAAGTTGTTTATAATCAGCTCAGGAATGAGTATTCTTTTTTACTACAACAGTCATGAGTACTTTGGGAAGAAGCATGTGAAATTCATGTATGAGTTTCTCATGCACATGTAGTTAATATGTCATGTTCAAATATGATTAAGTTGCGGATAGCCTTATATCATATTCACGAGGAGAATAACTACATTATGATCATACTTAATTGAGAGTTTCTTAAAACACGTGAAAAAGAGTTCCATGATGTCGGTGATGAATACCAATATGTAATTTTCACTAATATTCCAAATTCACACGAATATCTCTCAGATATTGACTTAAGTGATGAGGTATAAGTGTGATTAAAGTTTATAAGGTCTGACTATCCTATAATTAATTGTATAAAATAATTATTGGTATAAAAAATCTAAAATTATTGTCCCACTAAAGCATTGAGTCATTCCTATATCTACGTTGATTATGTTTCAAGGCATTTATCTATTTAAATACTCAGCGGAAAAACTGCAATTGTTGTACCCATTTTATGATTCATATTGATCAACTAAATAAAATAAATAATTTAAAATAAAACAAGTTAAAAAATAAATATTTAATTTTTTTATAATGGTAAAATGATATTAATGAAATAAATATTTTTTTTAAATTTAATATTTTTTTATTAAATCCATTTTATGTTTATTATATCTTAAAATTATTTCATATATAAAATCCAGACTTTTTTTTTCTTGTTAGATATCAAATGCATCAAGTTATTGGCTTGTTCTTTATGTGATGACAAAGAATGATAAAGATTTTTCGTGTTAATAACAAGTTTAAACATCATATAATAATATAGGATTATTTTTAAAATTTGATATTTTGTATAACTTAATAATAACTATTTACTTATAAAATCATATTTGATTTATTTAACAAAATTTGTTTGTTTGTGATTATTCATTTCAAAATTAAGTATCAAAAGAATTATTTACATAGAACATAACAAATGATGCTTTGAAATTATAAATAATAATAATATATTCAAGTTCCATATCATCGCGGTGGCCGTTTTGTGCATTGTGGTCATGTAACTCTAAATGTAATACCCTGTAGCTAATGTTATGGAGGCTCAAGTTCTTCATCGCTCTCCAAATTAGGAGCGTCTTATGGAATAGACTGAGAAATAGGAGTACCTCCAACATATCCACGATGGAGAAGCTCAGTAAATGTGTTGCACTAATGCAATATAAAACTGGATGGTTGTGGTGAACGATGCAAAAATGTTGGCACCATCAACTCTGTTGCTGTATGTATATGCTGACCTTGAAAGTACTGCGATGGGAAAAGGTGAAGTGCGACTGAGACCTCATATGATCTGGTGCTTTCCCATAGAAAAAATATTGATGTTGGTTCTTGTGTGGAGCATAGAAAGAACTATGATGTAGGTATATTGTATAAGGATGAACGTCTTGGTACTAAACTCTACTGTGCAAATGCTGAAGTTTTTGACATTCCAACATCTTCATTCTGTGAGATATATGACACTTGACCTAAAAGCCCTACATCATCTGTACTATAGAGGCTAGGAAACTAGTAATGTAAGAAGACTAGTGGTGGTAACATATGAGAGTTATCCACAGAATGTGGTGGTACATCAACTCTCGTACATCAATCAACCATGATCCTTTGCCAACGACGACGGGTTAAGCATTCTCGCCTTTTTCTGGGGGCTGATACGATGGTGGTGCTCCTGATTCAGTGCTCCTATCATTGAATGCGTAATACTAGTTATATCTTCAGGTACATCATAAATCAATGTTATGCGTTCAATTCCATCCGTTTGCAATATGTTCAAAAATTTAAATTTAGTATACATTTAATGACACATCATGCAAACATGAGAATAAAAAAAATAGTTGGTTAAGAAAAATTAGCATTACTCCAATAGCATCACTAGCATGGGAATCCAATGTCGGGTAATGCACTTATACCATTCTAAACACTCAAAAAGATAGTGAAGTGGATCATCTTATGGGGTACCAAATACAATACAAGCATCCCTTTTATTCCATATCGCAATCTATCTTTGATGGTAAACTATCCATTCCTCATCCATGTGCAATGATGTGGTATATAGATCATTTATTTGACTCGATGGGCGAGGGTTTGGCTATTGAAGCCCTAACTAATGCATCACTCTATCAGGATAATGCCACTCCAAAATATGGATGCAAATTAATGGAACAAGTGCCCTCCAAATTTATTTCCCTTGTAGACAATAATGAGGAAACATTCAGAGAACACCGACGTTATAAGACTGCCAAATAATCTTAAAAAAAATGAAATACAACAGAGTATATAATGAATCTATATAAATATCACATTATAATAGAGTATGTAATGACTCTATATAAATATCACATTACAATAAATAAATATGTGATTACACGTACATCATCATCATCCATGCGATCAAAGGTGCACCGTATATGAATTAGGGTATGTTTCGGGACGTTTATCATAGTTCTAGTTGTACTCCACCTACATATATTAAATATAATATTAAATATATGAGAAAATTAATTGCAATTTAGTTATATCATAATAAAACTTACCTTTAGCTAAGAGGTGCATCTTCGTGAATCTGCGGGTTAATGATTTTGGGTGTGATCATTGAAAATATGTCCTAGGCCCATAGTTGTAATACTAATAAAGGGTCGCAAATCTTTGTCACAGATGGATTAGTCACATTATATAATCCTTTATATAAAAATGCTAAACATTGGCTTCTATCTATGATGTCTAGCAGTTTGAAATCCTCTAATGCAAGAAAAAAATTTTCGTCGCTAATTAGCGATGTATTAGCAACGGAATGACATTTGTCACTATAATCACAATCACTAAAAGTTTAGCTACAAACTTTCTATGTCGTCGGTAGTTAGCGATGAAAAAATTTGTCGCTAATTATGTAATTTCGCTGCTAATTTTATAGTCATCCTCTATTTAAAAACATATTTTGCGATGGTAAATCTATTGTAAAAGTTTTAATTTTTTTAAAAAATAAAATAAATTATTTCTTAAAAAATAAAATTAATTATTTTCAAAGAAATAAAATAATTTATTTATTTATTCTAAAATAATATATTCTAAAAATTATTTTTTCCATCATATAATTTATTTAGATAAAAAATAACCCATTTACCAAATTATTTCTCAAAAATTATTTCTCTAACAATTTTCTTAAAATAAACTATTCTACCATATAATTTCTATAAATTATTTATTCAAAAAATTACTTATTCAATAAAATAATTATTTAACTAAATACATTATTTAATATACCAAATAATTCATTCATTATAAAAATAAAATATTCCATTAAATTATTTTCAAAAATTATTTATACTAATATTTTCTCTAAATCATAAATTATTTTATCAAATAATTTCAAAAAAATATTCTAAAATTATATATTCAATCAATTAATTAATGTATTTTAAAAATTATATTCAACCAAATAATTTATTCAATCTAAAAATAAATTACTCAACCAAATAATTTCTAAAAATTATTTATTCTAAATATTCTTTATTCAACAAAATACCTTACACTATTTTAACAAATTAATCATTCTACCAATAAATAATTAATGAATACTATGAAAAATAAAATAAATTAGTTGAAAAAATAAATACAATAAAATAATTAGTTGAAAAAATATATACATACCTTAAATTAGTAAAAGGAAGAAGAAGAAAAGGGAAAGAGAGAGAGAGAGAGAGAGTGAAGAAAGAAAACAAAAGAAGAAAGAAAAAGGAAAAAAAAAAAGAGAGAGAGAAAGATTAAGTAGAAAGAAAAAGAAAGATATGAAGGAGAAAGAAAGAAAAGAAGGAAGAAGGAGAAGGAGGAGGAGAAGGAGAAAGAGAGGAAAAAAAAAGAAATAAGAAATAAGTTAGAAATAAAGTAGAAAAAGTAAGAAGAAGATTTTAAGTTATAATTAAAGGGTTTTAGCGATGGATTATAATTTGTCGCTAAAAGAGTGGGTTTCTTTTACTAAATTTGATCCGTCGCTAAAATCCCGCTAATATCTTCAAAATTTAAGAATTAGCAATGGATAATTTCGTTGCTAATTATTTTTCTATTTTAAATTAGCGACATAAGTTAGCGACAACTATTATTTATTACTAAATTTTTAGAATTAACTTTTAGCGATAGATATTTTTCTTCCATCACTAAAACTTTGGCGCCAACCATTAGCTCTAGATTTTAACTATGAATTTAGCTACAAAAATTGTAATCCGTTGCTAAATTTTTAGTGCCAATAGTGGGCGCCAAATTTTAGCTTCAGATTTAGCTACGAAAATTTTTTGTCACTAAATCCGTCACTAATCTTAGTAAATCTATTGCAAATAATTTTTCATCTCAAATTTGTCGTTATTTAGCAACAAAAAATATATATTGTTAATTGCACTTTTTCTTGTAGTGCTCTAGATAATATAAAAATGATAAATGAACCCAACCAATATTCTTATCACTAAATAGGTCCCCTCCTATAATGTGTAAGACAAGAGCAAGAGTGTGGCACTCAATTATGTAATCATATGCACCATCAGGAATGTTTGCAAAATCATCTCTCAGCCAAGTTAGCTTTCAGGAATAACTATCTCCTTGCATCATATAGAGGAACGATCTTAAGAAGTCTCCCCAAAATCCCATCCCATTTGCCATAAATGCATGGCCTTCTATCGGTAATACTGTTTGCAGCGCCACATCTTGTAATGTGATTGTTCACTCTCCCACTGGTAGGTAAAAAGTATGTGTCTCTGGTCTCCACCTCTCAGTTGTAATTCGGTGCCAATCAATATGAATGAATCTTATATAAATTATTCCATAAAACCCACTTTGTTGTAGCAGCAGAACCATGCATTGGTTTACTTCATTTATGTGCATATAAGGTGCCACGTCTACAATTTAACAACTCAATACCAATATGTAAAATAAAAATTTACACATTAATGATTTAACTATATATGATTATAGTTTGATAAAACATAAGTTAAAAAATGGGTTTTTATTTAATACATGTCCATGTCATATTGGCTTAGATCTATGGGTATTTTGCAAATGCAATACTAATGAATCATCTGGGATAGGGTAAATGAGATCCTGCTGTGAATGAGAACCTACCATGCCTATATAGTAGTAAAATAATCATAATTATTATTCTAAAACTATTTATTTCAATACTTAAAAATTATTAAATTTCGTTAAACACATAATCACATGACTTTAATGAAATGACATCACTTTAAAATTAAGTTGGCGGTGATAGATAGGCAATGCAATTACATTAGCCATTAATATATTATTAATTAAATATGAGATCAATGTAAATTAACAACCTAATTTAAAGAACTGGTGCATTCAAGAACTGATGGAAGGAGCTAGAGACCGAATTTGGATACTGCCATGTTTTCATAATGATTATATGTTAAAAAGACACAATGATAGAAAAGAGCATAATGTAGGACTGCGTTGTGAATAACATTTTCTGGTGCAAGAGGCTGATGCATAAGTTTTGGATCTACTACAATTGGGTGCTAAAATCAATAGACAAAGATCATTATTAATGACTCGCACAAATATTTTTACATATGAAGCTGCATTGAGAATAATCAAAGTAGAAAATAATCAGATGTTAATTTGTAGGTTAAGATAGTTTATGCTAAAACTAGCTAAAGATCAAACAGCTACAATCGAGAGACAACTCACTGAGGCAAAGACAACTAATGTCCTTTGATATTCGCTGCGCATCTAATTATGAAATGTCTGATGAATACACATGAATGTTAATATGTACTCAACTTATTTTATGATTTACCAGTATAATGTACTAAATTAGTATTCACTATTGGGATTATGAATCGAGTTAATTTTTTAAATTTGTAAAACTAATTTATATGATCTAATTATACTTTCTTCTCGTCAATCAAGTCAATAGTTGCAATATTTCATCAATCATTGACTTAATATTAATCATTAAACAAATATAATTAACACACACATAAACACAATATATAGATTAAGTTCATAAATACATATATTAGGATTCAAGTAACCATCATATGAACAAGAATAGACTTATCTAATTTATTATATAGCTCTTTTAGTAGCATATAACTAACTTTAAACAACAAACGATTTCCTTTCAGTTTTCATTTTCTCTTAATTTCTATCAGCGTCCCTAATGCAAGACTTGAAGTGTTTTTAGCAACCCATGTGGCATATTCCTTAACAAATCCTTTCAGAAGAATTTTATAAGACCCGTTGTTGCCACCATTTTTCTCCCATAAGGAATCAATGATACCTTATTCGATTGGGGTTGGCATCACATGCCTTAGCACTTCATATTTTTCTGTCTCAAATAGTAAACCACTTTGCCAAATAACAAAGAATTCCATTATTTTCTTTTACAAAATTCTCTAGCAATATCAATTTCTTTTTTGAAAAAAAAATATTATATTTGAGTATTGAAAATAATCAGTTCGGAAATTCTTAGCTGCATACAAGGATTCCAATGGATTTAAGTATCTTGCGAGAGGGACATGGTTGATTGTTTATTCGATGCAGACAATCCATTTTCTCTCAAAGGACAACACTGAAATTTAGCGTGCTTAAATCTACACATACCCATGCTTCTTTAAACTTTATCTGATATTATTATTGTTATTGTTTTGATCATTATTATTGAATTTAAATTACTTTATTATTGTCTTTGTTTGAGTGGGATTGCATTTTTTTTTGTTAAAATTAGTGATTTGGATATATTTTTTACTTAATAACTCTTACATTCTTTGAGAGGAAATTTGTTGTTTTATTTTATTATTCATTGGCTTGTGATTTTTACTATAGATTTAATCAAGCCTTTGTCCAGCAAGCTTGAAAAATTTGCAGGCCAGAATTTTCTTTGTTGGCAACAACAAATGAAATTTTGGCTTATTGAATTGAGTCTTTTTTTTAATGATTTTAAATAGTTATAAATATAAAAGTTCTTAAAAAGCTTCTAAAAATCAAAAGAAATTGTTCCATCCAATGAAAAATCCACTTCAAGTGACAAAGAGAATATGATCTTACTGAAAAAGATATTTTATGCCATGGTAGAATTTTAAAAGTTTTATCTTATAATATTTATAGCATATTCTACCATACTAGTACTACTATTGAATTGTGGAATGCTTTAGAATGTAAGTATGGTACTAAAGAAATGGCATTGAAAAGATGCACTATTGAAAAATGGCTTGATTTTCAAATGGTTGATGGAAAGAGTGTTTCGAATCATGATTTTCAAAATATTATTTTTGATTTGAAAATCAAAAGCATTGAACTTCATGATGCTGTTCTTGTTTCATCTTTGATTAAAAAATTGCCTTCTTATTTGTATGGTTTTGCTAGAAGTTTAAAACAAAAACCTGAAAATGTTTCTGTTGATGAGTAGAATTGAAGAGAGGCATGGCATTTCACAAAATCAAACTCATAAATCTGAATTTTATGCCAAGGCATATAAAATTTTCATAAGGCTCAACCTAAGAATTTCAAGAAATATACACATAAGAAAAACTATGGTGGCAGTAGCAATTTTAACAATAAGAATAATCCAAAAGATAACAATAACAATAAGAAAAAAGGTCTAGAGTATTGGATTTGTGGAAAGACCAATCATATTGTCAAAAATTATTTTAAATGTCTAGGGCAACATTCCAAGGCTCCAATAGTTCAAAAGCCTCAAGCTAATGTGGTAATTGTAGGGTCTAGCTCTCCTTCCTTATCTTATATATACTTTTTTTCTAGCCTAGTGTCAAATATAATAGCCCGATGTTAAATATAATTTTTAACTCAAATGACTAGTGGATATACTCTTAAGCCAATGTACATGTTTATGCTGATATAAATATTTTTCATCATATCAGGTATCAAGCAAAAGAACTGTGAAAATAGGGAATGAAAGTGAGGCTCAAGTCTTAGGAGAAGGCCAAATAAAAATGGAATTGTCTTCTGAAAATTTAATTATTTTAGATGGTATTTTTAAGAAAAAATTTGATTAGTGTTTTCTTATTAGATCAACATTGTTTTAAACTTGTTCTTGGTTTTAATAAAGTTGTAATCAGTAGACATGGTACCTTTATTTTCTAAGGTTATTTGGTTGATAGTTTGTATAAATTAAATATAATGCTTTTTGCTAAAGATGAGCTAATGTGTTTTGCTTCATCTTCTATTGTTGTTGTTGAATACAATGATGTTTGGCATGGTAGAATTGGACATGTTAATTTGGATACTATAAAAAGAATAATGAGTTTGGATTTAATACCTATACATGTAATAAATAAGAAAGAAAAATGTCAAATTTGTATTCAAACTAAACAACCTAGAAAGCCTTTCAAACCAGTGGTAAGAGAAACAATATTATTAGACTTAATACACAATGATATTTGTGATGGTAATAATGTTTTACCTCATGGCAGTAAGAGATATTTTATTACTTGTATGGATGATTTTTCAAAGTATTATTACATGTATTTGATTAATTCCAAAAGTGAATTATTTGATAAATTCAAAATTTATAATGTAGAAGTAGAAAATCAAATTGAAAAGAAAATTAAAATTGTACGTTCTGATAGAAGTGGTGAATACATGTCTAATGATATGAATCATTTTTTTAAGTTATGATATTGTTCATTAGATTAACCCTCCTCACTTGCCTCAATCAAATGGGGTAGCATAAAGGAAGAGTAAAACTCTTATGGATATGGTTAATGTTATGTTACTTAGTTTTGGTTTGCCTAATAATTTTTAGAGTAAAGCTTTGTATTATGCATGTTTTATTCTTAATAAAATTCCTTATATACATCATGATAAAACACCTTATGAACTTTTGCATAATAAAAAACCATCTTTGAAATTTTTTAAGGTGTAGGCATATTTGGCTAAAGTAAGTATTCGTATTACTAAGAAAAAAATGATAAAAAAAATATTGATTTTGTTTTTGTTGGTTATTCTTTAAATAGTAAATTCTGATATTCCCAAAATTACTAATAATACTATTATAGAGTCTAAAGTGCATGTTTCTTTGAAAATATATTTTTTTATGAGAAATAAGTTATCTAAATTTGTTAATACCTGCTTTTTTAGCTTTGATTATGTTAATAATAATGAAAATTCTCAAGAACCTAAAAAAAGTAAAAGGATTAGAAAATCTAAAGATTATGGTATTGATTTTTACACTTTTTTGCTCAAAGATGAACCTAAAACATATCATGAGGCTCTGCTATCTTTTGCTGCTCCTTTTTGGAAAGAAGCTGTAAATGATGAAATGAACTCCCTTATTTCAAATAAAATATGGTTATTCATTAATTTTCCATAGGGTTGTAGAACTACAGGTTGTAAATGGAATTTTAAGAAGAAATTGAGAACTAATGGATCTATAGAAAAATTTAAAGCTAGGTTAGTGGCTAAAGGATTTAAATAAGAAGAAGGGGTAGATTTCTTGGATACATTTGGATACATATGCACTGGTTTCTAAAATTACAATTATTAGGCTTCTAGTTTCTTTAGCCTCCATTTATAAGTTAGAAATTTATCAGATGGATGTAAAAATAATTTTTTTAAAATGGTGACCTAGAGGAGGAGATTTATATGGACCCACCTGAAGGTTTCATTGTACTTGGCAAGAAAATAAAGTTTTTTAGCTTATAAAATATCTTTATGGTTTAAAATAAGCTCTTAAACAGTGGCATGAAAAATTTTATAAAGTTATCTTGTCTGATGGTCTCTAAATAATAGTGTGGATAAATGTGTTTATTTTAAAACTGTTAAAGATTCTTATGTGATACTTTGTTTATATGTTGATAATTTATTAATTTTTTTTGAGTAACTTGAATGTGATTAATATAACTAATTCTTTTCTTTTAAGTAATTTTACATAAAAGATATGGATGAAGCTAATGTTATTTTAAGAATTAAATTATCAAAAAATAATGATGACATTGCTTTATCTCAATCACATTATGTGGAAAAATTATTGAAAAAATTTAGTTATTTTGATGCGTCTCCTATTTCCACTCCATACGATCTTTCTACTAAGTTGAAGAAAAATTTAAGAGAAAGTATTTCTCAATATAAATATTCTCATATTATTTGATCTTGTTGCATTTAGCAAATGATACAAGGCCTGATATTGCAATTTTTGCGGCTAAGTTAGGTAGATATACTCATAATCCAAATGTTTTACATTAGAATGCTTAGAAAGAGTATTTAAATATTTTAAGGGAACTATTGATTATGCTTTAAATTATTGTGGTTTTTCTTGTGTTATGGAAGGTTGTAGTGATGCAAACTGGATATCAGATTCAGAGAAAACTATGTCTACATGTGTTTCTTTTTTTTTTTTTTTACTATGGGTGGTGGAACAGTTTCTAGGAAATCTGTTAAACAAACTATAATTTCTAGATCCACCATGGAAGCTAAATTAGTAGTATTAGATGCTGCTTGTAATGAAGCATAATGACTTTGCAGTTTTTTTTTTATATGATATACCATTTGTGATTAAGCCTATACCTTCTATTTCAATTCATTGTGATATCCAAGCTACCATATCTAAGGTTAAAAGTAAAAAAAAAATTAATGAGAAAAGAAGACATTTGACGGTTAGGCATAAATCTATATGTCCTTTGTTATCTCCTGCTATGATTTCTTTAGATTTTGTCAGGGGTGAAAAGATTATTGCAGGTCCGCTTGCCAAAGGATTGGCGTGCTAACATATAATTCAATCATCAAGAGAAATAGGACTGGGACCCATCAATTAGTTACCAGCCCATCAATTAGTTATCACAATGGAAACTTGTCTTTAGATAAATGGTAATCCCATTAACAAAGTTCAATGGGTAAAAATGAAACTAACTGGTAACTTAGTTAAGCATATTATTATTTATTATTTGTGAGAAAATCTTGAGTTCCATTCCTATTATTTATTGCTCTCTACTATGATATATAGGTTAAATTTATTTCTTAATTAACCTAATGACCTATTTTTTGTGAGGTAATGATCACAAATTACTCTTAGAGGGTTCACCTAGTGAGTGTGGTGGTAGGGTCGCCACTATGAAAAATTTATTTTCTAAAGACACTCATAAATAGATATGCGCGCATGACTGAAAAGTGCAAAATGACTAGAACTTGATGATTTATCATATTTTGCATGTGGTGAATTTATTTTAGTTAAACAAGCCTAGTTCAAAATATCTATGTTACTATGATTTCTTCAAAATAAATTCATTAACACTAAGTATAGGTTAAAATCCTGAAGGTACTTATAACAACCATTACCTAGTACTATAAACTCAGATATAATAAAAAATTTTAATCATGTGGTGGAATGTTAGAAATTTTATTTTTTGATTAAAAATTTATTTTTAATTCATAAAGATATGGTTCCTAAAATATTGAAAACTTCTTTAGTTAATGTTAGTGGTTTTTTTATTTATTTATCTAAAAAATCAGATAAGTAGCGGCCATTTTTTCTCTCATATCTTTCATATTCTTTAGTCATATATTGTTGCTTTAACGTAAACCTTTTTTGATCTTCTTCCTTTTTAATTCTTCTACATAAAAGAAAAGATACAAAAACAAAGAGCTCCATTATTTTCTTTTCCAAAATTCTCTAGCAATATCAATTCCAATTTTTGAAAAACTAACATATATGAGTATTGAGAATAATCAAGAAAATTTTTAGCTGCACATAAGGATTTCAATAGATTGAAGTATTTTGCGAGAGAGATATAGTTGACTATTTACTAGGTGCAGACGAACCATTTTCTCTCAAAGGACAATGATGAAATTCAACATGCTTCAATCTGCACATTCTCAAGCTTCTCTAAACTTTATCTGACATTATTCTTGTTATTGCTTTGATCATTATTATTGAATTTAAATTACTTTATTACTGTCTTTATTTGGGTGGTGTTTGTTTGTTTGTTAAAATTAATGTTTTGACTTTGTTTTGGACATGATAACTCTTACATTTATTTTTTAAATTGTAAAATCTAAAATATAATGTTACTTTTTTTTTGTAGGCATGAAATATTTTTTTTTAAGAATCAATAAAAAATATGCGCATATTAAAAATAGTGATTGAACATATCTCACAATAAAATTAAGTCAATTTTATTATGGTATGGTAATCAATATATATTTTTAAATATATACATTCTTTTATCAATAGAGTTGGCGCAAATCCATGTACAATTTTGTTATATAGTGTTAGAAAGTGTGTAGTAGGAAGAAGATGGAGAATGAATTTTATTATAGTTGAGGCGTGACTAATATTATGTTTTAAGTGATATTTGCCCCTATAAAATTGGTACAAAATTACGGCAATCACTTTTAAGATATACCATTAGATAATAATTTCTAGAGTTATTTCTTATGTATATATTAGAACAAGTGAAATTAAGAAAGAAGAAAATTCAAGAGAAGAAAGTGAAAGTAGAATATTTTGTTAATTTTCACCACTTCTCAAAAATCCTTCACATATATATATAAATTTTAATGTCATAAGTCATGCCTCTTCAAAAATAACATAACTCTTTATAATAAGCTATAACTTTATTTAAATAAGAGTCGTGTCTTTTTAGAAACAACATACTTTTCATAAAATACATAACTTTATTTAATAGTCATGTCTTTTATAAATAATATAAACTATTCATAAAAGAAAATGACTTTATTGAAAGGGCATGAAATAATAAAATTTTTAGCCACTCCACTTCTTTCCCCACAGTAGCTAATGCAATAAACTCTAATTCCATAGTAGAATGTGTTATGCATGTTTGCTTCTTAGAAGCCCAAGAGACTGCTCCTCCTATCAAAGTAAGTATCCAACCAGAAGTAGACTTATTATTATCTCTTGCACTAGTTATCCAACTAGCATCAATTTAGCCTTCTAACACAACAAGAAAGTTATTATAAAATAATCCCAATTCTTTGGTTTTCTTTAGATAACCAAGAATTATATCACTTCCTTTCCAATGTTGGACTCTAGGATTACTTGTATATCTAGAAAGCTTACATACTGCATAGGATATATTAGATCTTGTGCAATGCATAATATACATTAAACATCCAATTGCACTTGCATATTCCAATTGAGCCATAGACCTTCCTAAAAGCAATTTTTATTGAAACATCATATGGAGTATTTGCTTCTTGAATCCTTAAATGTTTAAATATTTTAAGCACTTTTTCAATAAAATGAGATACTATGTTTCTTAACCATGATACCTAAAATAGTGTCAACCTCATTCAAATCTTTCATTTTGAATTGTGAGGACAAATATTCCGTATTATCATTTACTCTCATCATTTTAGTGCCTATGATTAACAATTATCAACATATAAACAAATAATGATGCCATATTCTTCTATAAATTTATAATAAATACATTTTTTTTGCACTATTATATACAAAACCATATTTTTTTAAAATTATAGAATCAAACTTTTCATGTTGTTGTTTAGGATCTTGCTTTAAACCATATACTTACTGAATGAGTTTACAAACCTTTCTTTCATCTTAGGGAAGAATGAAGCCTTTAGGTTGTTCCATGTACACTTCTTCATCTAAGTCTCCATCTAAAAATACGGTTTTAACATCCATTTGGTAAATATATAATTTGTAAATTGATGCTAGTGCTAAAAGCACTCTAATTGATGTAATCCTTGCCATATGTGTATAGGTATCAAATAATCAATACCTTTCTTTTTCCTAAAGCCTTTAGCCACCAAAGCTATTTTGACTAGAGGTGAAAATAGGTATTTTATAACCTTTATTGATGATTTTTCAAGATATATTTATATATATTTAATGAAAAATGAAAATGAAGCTTTTAACATGTTCAAGTTATATAAATTAATTAGATGCTGAAAATAAGAAAAATGAAAATATTAAAATCTTGACAAGCAATAGAGGAGGTGAATATTTCTCAAATTCTTTTTTCACTTTTTGTGAAGAACATGGGATTATATACCAATCAAGTACTCCATATACTCCTCAACAAAATGGCTTAACGAAAAGAAAAAAAATAAAACATTGGTTGATATGTTGAACGTTATGATTCTTAATACTAAGTTGACATTAAGTTTTTGGGGAGAAGCTTTATTAATAACTTATCATTTGTATAAGAATCCCTTCAAAGAAAAGTATTGAATGCATAAGAATCCCTACAGTTCATTTGTATAAGAATCCCTTCACATATATATGAATGCATAAGTTCAAGCAAAGTTGTATTTTTATGAACTTTAGGGAAATGTTTCTTTGTCATCTTTGCTTTGATGCACATTTCACATTTTTCCTTATGGCCATCTTTGTCAAACCATTGTTTATTCATATTCCTTAAAAATCTATAATTATCATATGCTAATCTATTGTGCCACAAAGAAAATGAACAATCAATGGTATAAATAGAAACATGTGGTTTATTAATATCATTTACAATGCTTAAACATATCACCACAAGAATAATCTTTCCCAACAAATACCCCATTTTTAGACATAAACATTTTGTCTGACTCAAGTACAATTTTATGCCCTTCTTACACAATAAATTTGGAAACATAAGATTTTTCCTAATATCCGAAACATGTAATGACATTCACAAGTAGTAGTTTCTTCCTCAAAGAGAATATAGTTTATACACTTCTTTTGCCAAGTACTCTTACGATGTCATGATTGCCCATAAGTACTTGCTTATTTTTCAGATTCTTTGTAATTCTTGAATAATTGCTTATTATTGCAAATATGAGTGTTTGCACCTGAATCATACCACCAATCACTAGATAAAGTGATGACAACCATATGCAATTATGTTATCATGCTAATTTTCATATCTGATACCATAGCAACCAAATCAACATACTCTTTTTCTTTCCCCATATTAGCAATATTAACATGATAAATGTAAATTGACCTTGTATTTTCTATCATATTTAGTATGTAATTGACTTGAATTAATCTATTCTAAGCTTATTTATGTTCTTTTATTTCATTGTTCTTGAATTTAGCTTAGTTTAAATTAATTTCTTGGAAGTGTGCCTAAACTAGAATTTTTAGGTTAAATTAGATCTTCAGAGCTTCAAGTACAATTTTGGTGGTCTAATGCCAAATTGGAAAAATGGTCTTCATTAAGTTGATAGAAGACATCTTAAGATTTTTAGAGAGTCTTGGTTATTTAAATTCTGAGTTCGTTTGGGCTTCTAACTTAAAAGTCAAAGTTGGGCTTAAATTTCAGAAGCAAAAGTCTAGTTCGAGCCACTGATAGTAATTGGGTCATAACTTAGGCATCTAAATTTCAAATAAGGTAATTCAAAAGCCTAAAATCATCTACTCTTCTAGGGCTACAATGTTATGAAGGATTCAATTAGAGATAAGGATGCTATCTGATGGAAAATTGAGTTGGAATTTTGAATTCAAATACTAGGAAGAAGCTGAGTAGGAATAGGAATCTAGTTTGAAGTAGTTGAGAGAGACAACTTGAAAGGGGGACGTGAACAGTAATGTGGAGAGAATCTAGAGGCAATTTTTATACTACACTTTTTCATCTTTCAAGGGGAGATTAGTTTTTCACCATTGGAGATCAAAAGGAAGGAGAAAATTGGGCTTGAGGATAACTTCATCAACTCAACTAAACTATTCATCCATCTAGTTTGAACTCTTTATTTTTGTTTATATTTTATTTAAAGTATTTGCTCTGTTACTGATTTTGAATATTAGAATTATGGATTTAATATTTATTTTCTTAATTATTATGTTCTTTATGTTTAAATTAGCCATGAACAACTAATTTCTTTAGTGAGATTAGGCGGATTTAGAATTGTGAATAATGGGTATTACTTAATTTGATTACTATTTATTTATTGAAATTAAAGTTTTGCTGATTTCTTTCTTAATGCTTGTGCCACCAATTGCATGTTCGATTGAAATCATATATTGAGTAAAGGCTATGTATGATTTTATATTAAGAAATCAACAACTTAAGAAAATTTTATTTAGAGATAAAAGAATATTCTTAAGACCAATTTAGTTCCTTTGAGCCTTATAGGTTGTTTTAGTTTATTGTTTATTGAAATAGAATTAGTAAATTACTTCAATCATTAATTTTCTTACTTGAGAAAGAGGAAAATTAACACTTAAAGAATTGATAACTTTGATTCAAGAAAAATTTGAATTAGTTTGAAAAGATATTTATATCCATTAGAAATAATTCTAATGAAACCTAATCCTACTATTTATCTCAAATATTTGAATTTGAATTTGAAGTTTGAATTAATAGATATTTATCTTAGTTTAATTTCATTTTGAATTCGAATTTCATTTTGAATTTACAATTAAGGATTAAGTATTTAATTTTCAGATAATATAAAATTAATTAATTATTTTTCAAATAATAGTTGATTTGAATTTTAGTTAATCAAATTATTTCTTCTCTGTGGGATCGACTTTACTTACACTTTATTATTTATTATGAACCATGCACTTGCAGATTAAAAATCGATACTCATAAATCGACCAACAAGTTTTTAGCGCCATTGCCGGAGAAGAAAAAATTAATTTGATAATAGTAAGTTCAAAAAAATTATTAATTTGAAATTTATTTTAATTGCTTTCTTTTGCTTCTCTGTAGGGATTTTATGCGTAGTGATTGACGAGCTATTTTAGGAGATTTTAATCCTAAAATTGAAAAGCAGCGCAGAGAAAATAATAGAGCAAGAAGAGAGAGAGCTTTGCCTAGAAAGAGAAGAAAGGGAACAAGTTCGTACACATGAGTCTCTAGAAATAGACATAGAATTAAGCTAGAAGAAGCTAGTAACGAAGAAGTTAACATGGCATACCCACAAGAAGAAATTCAACCAAGAAATCTAACTCTGAGAGAACACGTCATGCCTAATGCTCAGATTGGATTAAGCATCATTCGACTTGCAGTGAATGCTAATAATTTTGAACTTAAACCAACTCTCATCAACATAGCTCAATAACAGCTTTTCTATGGCTTAACCAGGAAGATGTTATTGCTCACTTGGCAAATTTCCTAGAAATTTGTGACACAATCAAGATGAATGGAGTCAGTGATGATGTAATTAGGTTGCGCCTTTTTCCTTTCTCATTAAAGGACAAGGCAAAAGCTTGGTTTCAAGGACAAGCTGCTGAAACTTTCACCACATGGGATGATCTTTCCAAAGGATTTTTAGCAAAATATTTCTCTCATGGTAAGAGTGTAAAATTCAGAAATGACATAACCAGTTTTGTGCAGTTTGGTGGAGAGTCACTCTACGAAGCAAGGGAGAGATTTAAAGACCTTCAAATTGCCTTCACCAAGGGATTCCAGAATGTTTGATTGTGCAAATATTTTATAATGGAAGAATAAAGCCATTGAGAAGTATAATAGATGCAGCCGCTGGAGGTGATCTAATGAATAAAAATACAGTTGAAGCTTTGGAACTACTTGAATCCATGGAAGCAAACAATTACCATTAGTCTAGTGAGAGGTCTTTACCCAAGAAGGTAGTCGATGTGCATGAAGTAGATGAAATATCATTACTTTCAGCTAAGGTTGATGCATTAACTAGGAAGTTGGAACATGTTAATCTTGCCACTGTAGGTTGTGAAGTGTGTGGTGAAAATCACCAATCTTTTGAATGCCTAACTCGAGATCAAGTTAATTTTGTGGGGAATTAAAATAGAGCTACACATATAATCCTAGTTGGAAAAGCTATCCTAATTTATCTTGGGGTGGAAATCAAGGTAGTCAGGAGAACCAATTCAACCAAAGGGGAATCTATCAACCACCATTTTCAAATCGTGAACAAGGTCAAGCTAATTACCATAATAATAAGATGAGATATGAGGTTGCTTTAGAAAAAATTATTACTATTTTTGGTGAAAGGTTTGACAAATTAGATAAGTAGAGGGTGTTTCTCAAAACTTAAAAGCTGGTCAAAACTGATTATAAGCAGTTTTTAGATTATAAGTTGTTTATTTAAGTGTTTCTGAAAACTTATATAGTAGATTATAATCTGATTTTAATCAGTTTTTTAAAAGTTGGGTTTTGCTACTTTTTTTTAAGTACTTATTTTTTAAGCAGTTTTGACCAAGTAAAAGACCATACTATCCCTATCTAATCTTCAATATTTCAAATTTGCCCACCCTATACACTTTAGTTTTTTATTTGTATAATTTATTGATAACACCAATATTATTATTATTATTAAATAAATTTTATTATTATTATTATTATTGCAAAATAAATTTTGAATGGACATTTAAAAAATCATTTATATACAATAAATAAACTCAGGGATAGTTTGGTTATTTTGACAGTTTCTGCAATTAAAAACTGATTATAAGCTGATTTTACAGAAACACTTAACGATTATAAACTGATTATCAGCTGATTATTAACTAGTTTATAGAAACGCTTAACTGCTTACTTTTAATCTGATTATAATCTAAAAATCACTTATTCATAATAAGCTGAAAAGCTCCAGTTTTGAGAAACACCCTCGTAATATGATTGATTGGAAGGTAAAATTGATCAAATTGCTAGTCAAACTAGGAACCTTGAAGTGCAAATTGGGCAAATAACTAGTTCTAATTCGAGAAGTCAATGAGCTCTTCCTAGTAAAACATAAATAAATCTCAAGGAATATTGTAAAGCAATTACGCTTAGAAGTGGGAAGGAGTTACAAGAGATAGTACCAAAGAAGGTTGAATTAGAAAGAGAAAGTAAAGAAATTAAAGAAGATGAGCAACATAAAGAGAGTGAGACAAAAAAGGAGCAAAGTGAGACACTCCCACCAAAAACAGAAGTGAAGCCCTATGTACCACATGTACCATTTTCTCGAAGGCTTCAAAAGCAAAAAGTAGAGAAACAATATGGAAAATTTCTTGAAGTATGAAAACAATTAAGAATTAACATTCTTTTTGCAAATGCTTTTGCTCAAATGCCTTCATATGTCAAATTTTTAAAGGATATTCTTTCTAACAAGAGATCCATTGAAGAAAATGAAAGAGTTTTCTTAACTGGAGAATGCAGTGTTGTGATCCTGAATAAACTTTCATCCAAATTAAAAGACCGAGGGAGTTTTTCTATACCTTGCACTATTGACTTTAGTAAAGCTTTATGTGATTGAGGTGCAAGTGTAAGTCTAATCCCAAATTCAATTTACAGGAAGCTCAGATTCACAGATTTAAAGCCTACAAGGATGACACTTCAATTGACATATCGTTCTGAAAAATTCCCTTTAGGAATTATTGAGAATGTGTTGGTTAAAATTGATAAATTTTATATTCTTGTTGATTTTGTTATTCTTGAAATGGAAGAGGATATTGAAATTTCTCTAATTTTAAGGAGACCATTTTTGGCTATTGCAGGGACTATGATAGATGTTAAGGGAGGTAAGTTAACTTTACAAGTGGATCAAGAGAAAGTAGAGTTAAATCTTAATAAGTCCATGAAAGAACTAAGATTTATGGATGATTATTTTAGAGTTGATGTTATTGATGAGTTAGTTCAAGAAGCTTATGAAAAAGAGTTTAGAGAGGATCCTTTAAAGGCTTGTTTAACTCATAGTATAACTCAAGAAGATGACAATCAAGAAATTGCAACTTATGCTTGTACCTTGCAGATGACACCACCCATAGCTTTTAAGGAATTTAAAGAAATAGGGAAATCTACACCTTTACGACCCCCCTTCAATTGAGAGACCACATGTTCTTGAGATGAAACCATTGCCTTCTCATTTGAAATATGTCTTTTTAGGACCCAATAAAAGCCTTCCAATAAATATAAATGCTCAATTATCCGAGGACCAATTAGAATAAACATTAGGAATGATTAGGCAATTTAAGAAGGCTATAGGTTGGGCTATTTCAGATATCAAGGTTATTAGTCCATCTTTGTGTATGCAAGGATTTTGATGGAGGATGATTGTAAACCGGATATGGATGCACAAAGAAGATTGAACCCAAATATGAAGGAGGTTGTTAAGAATGAAATTACGAAGATATTAGATGCAGGGATTATTTACCTAATTTCGGATAGTCCTTGGGTAAGCCCAATACAAGTGGTACCAAAGAAAGGGGGTGACAATTGTTAAAAATGAAAGAGATGAGTTGATTCCATCTAAGAAGATTATGGGTTTGAGAGTGTGTATAGATTATAGAAAACTAAATAAGGCCACTCGTAAGGATCAATTTCCATTGCCTTTTATTGATCAAATGTTGGAGCGGTTAGCTAGTAATTCATTTTTTTTATTATTTAGATGGATACTCAGGGTATTTTCAGATGCCTATAGCTCTAGAAGATCAAGATAAGATAATATTTACTTGTCCATTTGATACTTTTGCTTATAGAAGGCTGCCCTTTGGTTTGTGCAATGCGCCTGCTACGTTTCAACATTGTATGATGACAATCTTTTGTGATTTTGCAGAAAAATTTATGAAAATTTTTATGGATGATTTAACTATTTATGATACTTCTTTTTAAATTTGTCTGCAGAATTTAGTTAAGGTGCTTCAAAGGTGTGAAGAAACAAATTTGGCACTTAATTGGGAGAAATGCCATTTTATGGTTGAAGAGGGGATAATCCTTGGGCACAAAGTCTTACAAGTGGGCATTGAGGTGGACAAAGAAAAAGTTGAAGTGATTAAGAAGTTGCCTCCATCTGCAAACATCAAAGGAATCCAGAGTTTTCTTGGACATGTTGGATTTTATCGATGCTTTATGAAAGATTTTTTTAAAATTTCAAAACCTTTATGTGATGTTAGCCAAATGATCTCAATTTTGATCCTTGACAACTCAAATTGAATGACTTATTTAACATGTGTTTTAAGAACCTTGTTGCTGGATTAGAGTGTTTCAAATTAGTCAACACAGGGCACATTTAGCGATCACACAAACCATGGAGATGACCGCCCCATTGAATTGAAGGATGAAACCATATCATAGTAGGGTTCACGGTCACAAACTCGACCTTAGTGGCGACCACAAATCAACATGAGTGACCGTCCAACAAACAAGGACGACCGCAACATAAGAAACCCAAATCATCCAAATTCTATTAAGGTTTGCGGTGACAAGAATGGTGAAGAATACGGTCTCGCTTACTATTGTAGCGACCATCCTTTAGACTACACGACCGCTCTGCTGATTTAAGAGGAAACTACTCAAATTGACAATAGTGTTCACGTCCTTAGGTGCACCTAAAATTTTGACGTGAGTCTCTCAATTCGACCACTAATTGGCACCTAGGGCGACCGCGAAATTCATATTTAGGCGGAAGTTTATTTTGCCAGTTAAAGAATGCCACGTGTGATAACCGTTATAAACCCACTTCAGCATTCAAAAAGGCCGACCGCACCTGCCTTATGCACGACCGTCTCGACAACCACAGCATGGGCAAGATTCCAACAGCAGAGCACTTAAATTCAACCGTTGAAGCAATTTTGAATGCAGCAACCGTCCCTTATCCAAGGGTGACCGCGTGAGACATTGATGCGACCGTCCTAGTATCAAGGACGACCGCTAACTGCTTCGAACAGTCTATTGAAATAGGTCTAAACTACCAAGACTTATTTCTCACTATCTATAACGGCTAGTTAGACCACATTGGCTATAAATACATTATTATTCTGTTAAGAAAAATAAGAGATTCTAAAATATATATATTCAAGCAACATATTTTCTATTATTACTTCAATTAACATCTGAATTGTAATAAGTGTTGGGTGTAAGCATTAAAAACACTATCGTAAAAGTTTGAGTGTGAGCTTGAAAACACTTAGGCTGTGAGAGTGAGCCTGGGTAAAACTCTTGTAAGTGGTTTGAGTGTTAGCCTTAGTAAAACACTTGTCAAGTTGGGTGTGAACTTGAAAAAACACCAAAGTTGGAAGTGAGCTTGTAAAACTTCAAAGTTAGTGGAACCTTAACAAGTTGTTAAGGAAGTGGATGTAGGATTGGAGAAAATTCGAACCACTATAAATCTTTTGTGTTCTTTCTTCTACTCACTGCTCAACCATTTATCTCTTCTACATTTCTTGTTTGTTGTGTTTTTTAATTTTCATCATTCCTAAAAAAATCAATTCACCCCCCTCTTGGTTGTCATCTTGGGACAACAATTGGTATCAGAGCTTGAAATTTCTTAAACTTAATTGTGAAATTTGATCCACTATGGCAACTACTTCTTCATCAAACTCAACTTCTCATGAAAATCTTAACACTATCCTTAGACCCTATTTTGATGGAACGGATTATTCCTTTTGGAAACACAAAATGTATTTATTTCTAGATAGTGAAGTGACTGAGCTATGGGATTTTGTGGAAAGTGGGTGGAAACCTCCTACTCATGAAGTTGATGGTGTTCAAGTTCCTCTTCCCAAAGCACAATGGTCAATTGTCAATGTTAAAGATCGATTCAAGAACAATAGAGTCGCTTCCATCTTGATAAACTCCATTTCAAGAGAAGAAGGTGGAAGAGTTCAACACTTAACTTGTGCACATTGCATTTGGAAGACACTTGAAAACTATCATGAAGGTATGACTCAAGTGAGATTCACCAAGAAACAAATGCATGTTCATGAGTATGAGCTATTCAAGATGAAACCAAATGAAAACGTCACCGACATGACGAATCGCTTGCTTGCTATTGCCAATGAGCTAAAGAAGTATGGCAAGCTATATGATCAAGGTGATGTAAACAGCAAAATCTTGAGAGCCCTAAGAGCTAGAAAGAACTTTAAATCAAAAGTATCATCCATTAAAGAAGCTCATGATCTTAGTACATTGAGAACCGACGAGCTTGTGAGAAAACTACTCACATTTGAGCTACACAGTGAAAAAGAAGAAGATCAAGGTGAGAAAGAAAAGAGAAAATCAATTGCTCTCAAAGCAATCAAAGAAGTTGAGAGCTCAAGCAACGAAGGTACTGGTGATGAAGATGAAATGGCAATGTTCTAAAAAAGAATAAGTAAATGGAAAAGAAATAAAAGATTGCAAGCTAACAAAGGTACACTTCCTAAATCCTCCTTCAAAGATAAAGAAAAGAAAAATGAGGTAAAGTGCTATGAATTTGGTAAATCTGGTCACATCAAATCGGATTGCTTCAAAGTAAAGAAAAAAAGGAAATGGGACAAAGAAAAGAAAAAGTCTCTTAAAGTCACATGGGATGACTCTTCTTCAAGTGAAGAAGAAGAAGAAGAAGAAGGAATTGCAAACCTATGTCTCATGGCTATTGAACATGACTTCAATGAGGTAAGTACTCAGTCCTTGAATCTAATAGCACATGATGATGTTAATGACCTAGATGATAGTGATTTGATTTAGCACATGAACTTTAAAATAGAAAAATATTTTTCCAAGATGATGCTCTATAAGGAAAAGAGTTCTAAGTTAGAAAAGGATTTTATATGCTTAAAGAACTCTACCCTAGAATTGAAAACCTCAAATGAACACTTGATGAATTCAATAAAAGAGTTAAATAAAAACTCACATGATTTAGAAAAAGTTATTAAAGAGAATGAAAATTTAAAGCATGAACTAAAAGAACTAAAAGAATCAATTTCAAGATTTCATAAAGGAAAAGAAGCCTTAGACACATTAATTGGTAACCAAAGATCACCTTCCTTAAAATATGGATTAGGATTCAATGGCTCAACCAACATTGCACCTAGCACACCAACATTTGTAAAAGCCTCTACAACTCGAATCTCTAATGTTGATGTTGCAAAGAACAAAGATGCTCACACCAAGTCTAAGAATTCCAAAAAGGCCACTCATGGCTCACTAGGAAATAGTGCTAAGTTCTCAAAAAGTAATCATACATTTATATACACTAAACATGCACAAAAGCAATCACATACTTGTAGTTGTATGCATAATACATGGAATATGAATAGGAAAGTGAAAAAATATAAAACATTGTGGCAATGTACATATTGTATGAAATTTGGACATAAAAGCATTTTTTGTCATATTAGAAAGGCTCATCTTAAGTTAGAAGATGCCTCTATTGCTAACCATCAGGACCCAACTTCATTTGGGTACCTAAGAAAAGATAACTACTATTGCCTTGTAGGTATGCCTAAAATCTACTATCAACGAAAGCACATGGCTTGTGGATAGTGGGTGCTCAAGGCATATGACCGAAAATGCAAAGCTCTTTACAAGTATTACATGCAAACTTGGAGGTAATGTAACTTTTGGAAATAATGCTAAAGGTAAAATTATTGGTGTTGGCTCCATTGGAATACTTGGTAAAGACTTGATAGAAGATGTATGGCTTGTTGATGGTTTGAAACATAATTTGCTAAGTGTTAGTCAATTATGTGATAAAAAAATACATTATAAATTTTGATTCCAAAGGATGCAAGATCACTAATTCAAATGGTGTTATTATATTTAAGGGAACTAGAATAAGCAACACTTATAAAATTGACATTCATTCCAATAATGCATTTAAATGTTTAATCTCTACTAATAATGATGCATGGTTATGGCATAGAAGACTAGGACATGCAAGTATGGATCAATTAAAATATATTTATAATGAAAACCTAGCTGATGGTCTCCCTAAAATAAAATATGACAAAGATAGAACTTGTGAACCTTGTCAACTTGGTAAGCAACATAAGAGCTCATTTAAATCAAAAAATGTTGTAAGTACCTCTAGACCTTTAGAGCTCATTCATTTGGATTTATTTGGACCAAATAGAGTTACAAGCCTAGGTGGCAAGTTATATGCATTTGTTCTTGTTGACGATTACTCTAGATTCACATGGGTTAATTTCTTAGCTCAAAAGAATGAAGCTTTTAATTACTTTAAAATGTTTGCAAAAAGAGTTCAAAATGAAAAAGGATACGTGATCACATCTATTAGAAGTGATCATGGCAAAGAATTTGAGAATGAAAATTTTAAAAATTTGTGTAATGAACTTGGTATTTCACATAATTTTTCAGCTCCTAGAACTCCACAACAAAATGGTGTGGTTGAAAGGAAAAATAGAACCTTGGTTGAAATGGCTAGAACAATGCTCAATGAATATGAATTACCATCTTATTTTTGGGTGAAAGCCGTTAATACCGCTTGTTACATTGCAAATCATGTTTACAAAAGACATTTAATTAATAAAACTTCTTATGAGCTATGGAATGGAAAAATTCCCAGAATTGCATATTTTAGATTATTTGGATGCAAATGCTTTATATTGAACACCAAGGAAAATCTTGGAAAATTTTCATCCAAATCGGATGAAGGCATATTCCTAGGATACTCATTATCTAGCAAAGCATATAGAGTATTTAATAAAAAAAACTCTAGTTGTTGAAGAATCAATGCATGTTGTATTTGATGAATCATCTAAACTTGATCAAAGGAAAGGTAGTACTTCTAATGACCTTGCAGGTACTCTTGAACCTTAAGAAACTATTGATGCTCCAAGGATCAATCAGAATGAACTTAAAGAAAAGACTCAAGATCTACTTAAGGATTGGCAATACAAGAAAGATCATCCTAAGGAACTCATCATTGGTGGAACATCTAAGGGAGTAATTACTAGATCTAAAATTAATCATATAGATGTTAAGGCTCTAAATGATGAGAGTTGGGTGATTGCAATGCAAGATGAACTTAATCAATTTGAAAGAAATAATGTATGGGAACTCACTCCTAGACCTAAAGATCATTCAATCATAGGATGCAAATGGGTCTATAGAAATAAGCTTGATGAAAATGGTCACATCACTAGGAATAAAGCAAGATTGGTAGCCAAAGGCTATAATCAAGAAGAAGGCATTGATTATGATGAAACATTTGCCCCTGTAGCTAGATTAGAAGCTATTAGAATTTTACTTGCTTTTGCATGTCACATGAATTTTAAACTCTTTCAAATGGATGTTAAAAGTGCATTTCTAAATGGATTTATAAACAAAGAAGTTTATGTTGAACAACCTCCTGGTTTTGAAAACTATAATTTTCCAAATCATGTTTTCAAACTCACCAAAGCTTGATATGTATTGAAACAAGCACCAAGAGCATGGTATGACAGACTTAGTGCATATTTACTTGAAAATGGTTTTTCAAAAGGAAAAGTGGACACAACTCTTTTTGTTAAAAAGGACAAACATAACATTTTAATTGTACAAATTTATGTGGATGACATAATATTTGGAGCTATTAATGAAACCTTGTGCAAAGAATTTTCTTGTTGTATGACTAGGGAATTTGAAATGAGCATGATTGGTGAACTCAAGTTCTTCCTTAGACTACAAATCAAGCAATGCAAAGATGGAATCTTCATTAACCAATCCAAATATATAAAGGACCTCATCAAGAAATTTGGAATGGATGGCTGCAAGACTAGCAAGACTCCTATGAGCACATCCTTGAAATTAGGTAAAGATGAAAATGGTAAAGCAGTAGATGAAAAGAAATATCGAGGTATTATCGGATCACTACTTTACTGAACCGCTTATAGACCTGATATAATGTATAGTGTATGTCTTTGTGCTAGATTTCAAACTTGTCCTAAAGAATCACACTTGAATGCTACTAAGAGAATTTTGAAATACTTAAATGGTACATTGAATTTATGTCTTTGGTATCCTAGAAACACATCATTTCATATCTTAGGTTTTTCAAATGTGGATTATGCTTGTAGTATCTTGGATAGAAAAAGTACAACAGAGGCATGTCACTTTCTTGGTAATTGTCTAGTTTCTTGGCATAGTAAGAAACAAGTATCGGTAGCCTTGTCTACGTCGGAAGCCGAATATGTTGCAGCATGTTTCTGTTGCACCCAAGTGTTATGGATGAAGCAACAATTGCTTGACTATGGTAAAGTGTTTAATAACATTTCCATTAAATGTGATAACACTAGTTCTATCAACTTGTCCAAAAATCCCATCCAACACTCTAGATCTAAACATATTGACATTAGACATCATTTTTTAAGAGATAATGTTCAAAACTAAAATATTATTTTAGAGTTCATAGATACACATAATCAACTTGCTGATATCTTTACAAAACCATTGAATGAAGATAGGCTTAACTTCATTAAGCATAATTTAGGTACGATTGATGGAACATCCATGAATGAATAAAATATTGCCTATTCACAAAAATTTCTTAAAAATCACTAGGCATCAACTTTGATCACTTTGTTTAAAACTATAACAATCCATCATTTTTGCCCCTTTCATTTTTGAGATACTCGCGGTCATTCCAACGCGTATTGGGTCACAATCTTGCCAGACAGATTCATCTGAATTGACCCTTCAGCCAGCGGTTAGGAAACACTGTGAGCGGTCGCAATAATTTGAACAGTTTCGACCATTATAGACATTCTCTACACTCACGAGCGCACAACGTATTCTAACGGTCACTAGAGTGTCTTTAGCGATTGCACCTATACAAATAGGTGACCGCACTCTGTACACTCTGCTCAAAATTTTGTAACCGTTGGCAGTATGACAGGTCGTAATTTTCCAACCTTCAACAGTCATAAACGGCTACTTTCTTAATTTCTTCTATTTAAGATCATCATACATTTGTTACATAAGACTTTTATCACTTATAACATACAAACTTCCCTCCATATCTTCAAATCCTCTAAAGATCAACTCCTTCTCAAACACTCTCTGTTTTCAAAGTTTCTTCTAGATTTTCTATTCTCATGGCCTCCAAAAAGAAAATTACTTCCAAAGGGAAAGGGAAAGGAAAGAAACCTTTAGGAATCACCATTGGTGAACCTCTAGATGCTCCTCCATCTCCTCCATAATCTAAAAGAGGTGAGAAAATTCATAAACCTCACCACCAAACCCCTGAGGAAGAAGTGAGATATGCCATGCTAAAAAGAAAGGAATTTGAAGGAACCAAATCTCCATTTGGTGGGATGCTCTCTGCCCTCAACATTAAAAAAGAGAATGAGAGTCTACTTGATGTTCTTGGCTGGAGGAAATTTATTTTCCCTGATGTGGTAGGTTACTCTAGTTTAAGCAAGGAATTTCTCATGTCCTTTCAAATTGAAAAGAGTGCAAATTCTGCACTAGGGTGGTATGGGGTTAGATTTAAGCTATTTGACCAATACCTAGCCTTAACATTAGAGGACTTTGGAAAATTTTGGGACTTTCCTGTTGATGGAGTCACCTCCTACAATGATTTATCCTTCTCCAACCAAACCCTCTCTACCTTTTGGCAAGAAATTTTTGTAGAGACTTCATTTGAAAAGAGTCAAAAGCTAGACACATCAAGTCCCTCATGTAACACCCCTATACTCCGTATACGTACACAGCATGTTATTACGATCGTAATATACGTATACTGATTATAGGAATGCTACTGTTTATTAAACAAATGACTCACTTCTTTTAAAATAATATAAGCAAACTCAAAACATTTAAGTTATATCATAAAATACAGTAGATAAAATGTTTATTCAAAACGCAGCGGAAAATATAACAAATATTTACAAATACATATACATCAAAACTCAAGTTTTACAAAACATAAAATATATATACATGTTTGGCAGTATGTCTTTGATCTTTAAGCTCCACTATCAACACCTCAAAATCTAGACTCTACTCAGCCTAGAGGAACTTTCCGGTTCTTCCCTGTCACCTGCGCGATGAACCACAATCGCGCTAAGCCAACGGCTTAGTGGTACAAACTACAATAATATTATGCTTCAATGAAATTCCAATGTTACACAATCAAGTTTCATACTCAACATAGATTCCCAAACCACATTCATTTTCAATAAGTTACTTAAGTATTATAATCATCTCATAACATTATATCTCACTCCATAGTTCATAATAAAACAAAAACAAATATGCATCTCATTATTCATTTGTTTCACCATTCAAGAATCACATTTAAACAAACACAAGCATGGGCCCAAAAAGAATCTAATATGTTATTCAAAGTTCAGAGTTACTGCTTTGGTCCATAATCAAAATCATCAAGCCCGTAGGCGATACATATATATATATATATCTCTATCCATGGATAGTGTAACAGACCCAGTCTCTTGGACCTCAACCCGGCTAAAATCGAGGAGATCCTCAACCCGGCAAGACTGTTACCTGTAACAGACCCAGTCTCTTGGACATCAACCCGGATAAACCTGAGGAGATCCTCAACCCGGCAAGACTGTTACTATAATTCACATGTTTCAACTGGAATCGGCTTACGACCCGGTCTTTTCACCTATCCAGCAATTCATAGACATGCCGCCAAACTCAGAACTCTGAAAATTGAATTAACATATTAGGCACACATCATTTCATTTATCTCTTTTCATTTCATTCTCAATATCAAATAGGAAACTATGCCTCCATTATATTTCATTTGCAATACCATAGCCAACAACCATGGCCTCATATCTCATTAATAGAGTATACATAAGTAGTTGCATTGAATATCATCATCTAAGTAAACATGCCCACTTAATTCATTCGAATCATCATAACCAATCACATTTGCTTCACATCTCATTATATCTCAATTTATCATTCAAATGTACACAACCAATTGCATTAACATACATTCTAAATGCTCATCAATCATTCACATTATACAAATCATAACATTCATCAATGTATTTACAATATAATCAATTACTTAACATATGTATAACCAAATATGTTAAGTGTCAAATCATGTAAGTGTATGCAACAATGTAGTTTGTACTTACCTCCAAAAGCAACTCACATAAAACACTAAACTCTTCTTCCAAGAATCCTTCAATACTTGGATTAGGGCAACTCAAACTCTTCACAACCTAATCCAAAAGGAATAATACACATGAGATAATAAGACTAAGGTCTAACTAGGGCAAACTCTACACATGACACGCTCAACAACACGGGCGTGTCCTAACCATGCCCTAAACTCACAACACAGAAGCTTTGACACGCTCAGAACCACGGGCGTGTCACTGAACGTGTAATACATTCTGTCTCCTAGAAACATTGACACGTCCAACAACACGGGAGTGCTCATGGCCGTGTCAATTCTTCACCAACACAGTAGCTATGACACGCCCAGTGACATGGGCGTGTCACTGGCCGTGTCTAACCACCAACAACACAGAATTATCGACACGCCTAAAGACCTGGTCGTGCTCATGGGCGTGTCAGGCCAAAAATACAGATTTCGGCAACATCAACACTTCATCCAACAAACCACTTACTTCCACCATCTTCCACTTCAAACAAACTTAACTAAACATACCCAAAAACCATAACAAACTTGCAAAAACACAAAACAACTCAAAACATACATTAAACACAAGTCATAATCATCACCACAAACCCAAAATACAACCATCATACTTTCTCTTCCAACAAACTTACTCTTTCCTTCAATCCAACCCCAAAATCCAAAATCAAAAGAACGAAACACTTCCAAACATACCATAATCAAACAAACACATAACAACCCCAACCTCAACTCACAAACTCAAAGAAAATCAAAGAATCAAGTGGAAAACTTACCAAGGATGAAGAAACTCTTAAATGTCCAACTTGATCACTTGAATCCTCCTTCAATTTGCTCTTAGAAATCAAAAACCCTCTCTTGCTCTCTTGCTTCCTTGATAGCCGGCAAAAAGAAAAGAAAAGGAAAGAAGAGGAAGGTGAACCACGAAGAAGAAAGAAAGAAAGAAGAAAGCAAAGAAGACCAAGTCAAATTCTCACCCACTAACTCCTCAAAACCCTCTCCTCCAAGCAATATTTAATATTAAAATATTCCATTTAATCTCCTCCACTCACTTAATATTCTTTTAATTAATTCATTAATTCAAAAATACATAAATATCTTCCTTTGACTTTCATCTCTTTGACTTGTATATGTTGTATATATCTCAATATATACAACATATGCACTCTCCTCATTATCCCTTTCCATTTAAACAAATACATATAATCCAAATATAACAACAATTATTCCAAAACTTTTAGGGTACATTTTGGGATATTACACCTCACCCACTGGATGCTTCATAGAATTATAACCTACACCATTCACCAAAGGGCTGATGGGAATGAAAAGGTAACTAAGAGAGACCTCATCTTCTTATATGATTTCACCCACAACATCTAAATGAACACAAAAAAAAATCTTGATTGACACATTGTATCACCATGCTGTCACAAGAGCTGGAACTTTCTTCTTATCTTCCCAAATCACTCAAATAGCTAGGGATCTGAACTTACTCAATGATCTTAACTTAGCTACCTTGAGAAACTCTTTCAATCTTGCCTCAAGTGCCATCACCATTGACTATCTAGAACATGCTGGCTGTGTAAGGAAGATTGAAGGCACATATGTGTACTACTTTGGCAAAAGAGGAGTTGTTGATAGACACAAGAAAAGACCAAGGTACACCATTGAGGAATGAGGAGACTCCTTAGAAGTTGCTGTTGAACTATGTCCCAAGGCTTCCTCATCTAAACCTACCCAAACCAGCTCTCCTATAAAACTCATTTTGAGAGCCATCAAATCCTTTTCCAGGAAACTCTCTCGCTTCAAGAAAAGTGTCTCCAAGAGATTCCATCACTTGAACAAACGGATTGTCCTTATATCTCACATACATCATGATCTCTATGACATGCAAGGCAAAATGAATTTGCCTCATTGAAATCTTGAGGATTGGGATATAAGTGATCATACAGAGAGTCTCCCTGAAGAAGAAGAATCCATCAGCACTAGCTCTACCAGCAATGTCCCTCTTGATAAGGGAAAAGCTCCTATAGAAGAAGAAGAGCTAGATGAGGATGAAGATTCTAATTAGTTTACTTTTTTTTGTTTTTGTTTCTATTCTGCTATTTTTCATTTTTTCTCTCTTACATTGTCTTTGTACTGCCCTCTTTCTAATAACATTATATTTATTACACATGATGTTCATAATCTTACCACTGTCTTTAATATTTCTCTTACATTTTGTATTTTGCCTATGACAAAGGGGGAGAGAATATGTAAATGTTCTTATACAAAGGGGAAGAGTTATATACAAAGGGAGAGAGATATACAAATGAAATTACAAATGGGAATGTTATTTTACTAATGTGCCAAGTTATAAGCTATACACTCCAAAATAAACATGATACATGCATATGTTTAGGGGGAGCTTTATAGTAACCCTCAATACATGAGAAGTTTAAATTAGGGGAGATTGCTCATATTGTTAGCCAATTTAATTTACATTTTTCTCAATTTATATCATCATTCCATTTGATTGTCAAAGTCAAAATGGGGGAGATTGTTAGCCAAATGATCTCAATTTTGATCCTTGACAACTAAAATTGAATGACTTATTTAACATGTGTTTTAAGAACCTTGATGCAGGATTAGAGTATTTCAAATAAGTCAACATAGGGCACATTTAGCGGTCGCACAAACCATGGAGATGACCGCCCCATTGAATTGAAGGATGAAACCATATCACAGTAGGGTTCGCGGTCACAAACTCAACCCTATTAGCGACCACACATCAACATGAGCGACCGTCCAACAAACAAGGATGACTGCAACATAAGAAACCCCAATCATCCAAATTTCAGTAAGGTTTGCGGTGACAAGAACGGTGAAGAATACAGGCTCGCTTATTGTTGTAGCGATCGTCCTTTAGACTCCCCGACCGCTCTGTTGATTCAAGAGAAAACTACTCAAACTGATAGTAGTGTTCGCGTCCTTAGGTGCACCCAGAAGTTTAGCTCGAGTCTCTCAATTCGACCGCTAATTGGCACCTAGGGTGACCGCAAAATTCATATTTAGGCGGAAGTTTATTTTGCCCAGTTAAAGAATGCCATGTGTGATAACTGTTATAACCCCACTTCAGCATTCAAAAAGGGCAACCGCACCTGGCTTATGCGCGACCGTCCTGACAACCACAGCATGGGCAAGATTCTAGCAGCAGAGCACTTAAATTCGACCGTTGAAACAATTTTGAATGCAGCAACCGTCCCTTATCCAAGGGCGACCGCATGAGACATTAACGCGACCTTCCTAGTATCAAGGACGACCGCTAACACCTTCGAACAGTCTATTAAAATAGGTCTAAACTACCAAGACTTATTTCTCACTATCTATAACGGCTAGTTAGACCACATTGGCTATAAATACATTATTATTCTGTTAAGAAAAATAAGAGATTCTAAAATATATAGCCAAGCAACATATTTTCTATTATTACTTCAATTAACATTTGAATTGTAATAAGTGTTGGGTGTAAGCATTAAAAACACCATTGTAAAAGTTTGAGTGTGAGCTTGGAAACACTTAGGTTGTGAGAGTAAGCCTAGATAAAACTCTTGTAAGTGGTTTGAGTGTTAGCCTTAGTAAAACACTTGTCAAGTTGGGTGTGAACTTGTAAAAACACCAAAGTTGAAAGTGAGCTTGTAAAACTTCAAAGTTAGTGGAACCTTAACAAGTTGTTAAGGAAGTGGATGTAGGATTTGAGAAAATTCGAACCACTATAATCTTGTGTGTTCTTTCTTCTACTCACTACTCAACCATTTATCTCTTCTACATTTCATGTTTGTTGAGTTTTTTAATTTGCCATCATTCCTAAAGAAAACCAATTCACCCCCCCTCTTGGTTGCCATCTTGGGACAACAAGTGATTTATTAAGTAAAGATGTTGATTTTTATTTTTTTTAATGATTGTTTATTTTCTTTAATAGGTTAAAGAAAGCATTAACCATGGCTCCAGTTATTGCATCTCCTGATTGGCCATTGCCTTTCGAGATCATGTGTGATGCTAGTGAGTTTGCAATAGGAGTTGTTCTTTGCCAAAGGAATGAAAAAAAGAAGTTATGCTATTTACTATGCAGCAGGTTGCTTGATGATGCTCAAGTCAACTATGCTACTATGGAGAAAGAGATATTAGCGGTGGTTTATTCTTTAGATAAGTTTTGATCTTATATTGCTATAAATCTTGTGTGTTCTTTCTTCTACTCACTACTCAACCATTTATCTCTTCTACATTTCATGTTTGTTGAGTTTTTTAATTTGCCATCATTCCTAAAGAAAACCAATTCACCCCCCCTCTTGGTTGCCATCTTGGGACAACATGTGATTTATTAAGTAAAGATGTTGATTTTTATTTTTTTAATGATTGTTTATTTTCTTTAATAGGTTGAAGAAAGCATTAACCACGGCTCCAGTTATTGCATCTCCTGATTGGCCATTGCCTTTCGAGATCATGTGTGATGCTAGTGAGTTTGCAATAGGAGTTGTTCTTTACCAAAGGAATAAACAAAGAAGTTATGTTATTTACTATGCAGCAGGTTGCTTGATGATGCTCAAGTCAACTATGCTACTATGGAGAAAGAGATGCTAGCGGTGGTTTATTCTTTAGATAAGTTTTAATCTTACATTATTGGGTCGAAAGTAATTGCGTACAAGACCATTCTGCCATTTGGTACCTTATGACCAAGAAGGAGACAAAGCAACATTTGATTCATTGGATAATGTTAATTCAAGAGTTTAATGTTTAGATTAGATACAAAAAAGGGCTAGAGAATATTGTTGCGGACCATCTTTCTAGACCAGAGTTGGGGACATTGGCCATGAAAGGGATACAAATCAATGAAACTTTTCCATATGAGCAACTTTATTCATTAAAAGGGAATTTTTCTTGGTATGCGATATTGTCAATCATCTGGTAAGTAAAATTGTGCCTTTAGATTTTAATGCTAACCAAAAGAAAAAAAAGTTTACTCTGAAGTGAAGCATTATATGTGGGAGGATTCTCTATTGTTCAAACATTGTGGTGCTAGTTTGATTCGTAGATGTGTTTCAGAAGAAGAGTTCCAATCCATACATGAGTTTTGTCATTCTAGAGAGTGTGGAGGACATGCTAGTTCTTTCAAAACTATAGCTAAGGTATGGCAATCGAGATTCTTTTTGCCCATAATGTATCGTGATATGCACAATTTTGTTAAGAGATGTGATCATTGCCAAAGGGTAGGAAATATCTCAAGAAGAGATGACATGTCTTTAAACTCTGTTTTAGAAGTTGAATTATTTGATGTATGGGAAACTGACTTTATGGGTCCATTTCATTCTTCTTTGAGCAACCAATATATTCTTGTGATTGTAGATTATCTCTCAAAATGGGTAGAAGCAATTGCTAGTCCAACTAATGATGCTAAGGTAGTGATCCATTTTCTTAAGAAATTCATTTTCTCTAGGTTTGGTGTACCAATGGCTATTATTAGTGATGGAGGTTCACACTTTTGCAATAAAGCTTTTGAAACTCTTATTAGAAAGTATGGAGTTCATTAGAGTTCATCATAAGATAGTTACACCTTATAATCTACAAATAAGTGGTCAAGTAGAGATTCTAATAGAGAAATTAAGTGGATATTAGAAAAGATTGTTGGGAATTCTAGGAATGATTGGACACTGAAATTAGATGATACTTTATGGGCTTATAGGAATTCTTTTAAGACACCCATTGATATGTCTCCTTATAAGTTAATTTATAGGAAAGCTTGTCATCTTCCAATAGAGTTAGAACATGGAGCCTATTGGGCAATTAGCAAAATTAAATTTTGATATGAAAACAGCAGGTGAAAAGAGGTTACTTCAGTTAAGTCAACTCGAGGAATTGCACCTTAGTTCATATGAAAATGCTAAGTTGTTATAAAGAGCGAACTAAGGCATGGAATGACAAGCGTATCTGGGAGCATAATTTTTATGAAGGCCAATTTGTGTTATTGTTCAATTTTAGACTTAAACTTTTTCCTGAAAAACTTAAGTCTAGATGGTCAAGGCCATTTAAGATTGTTAAAGTTCATCCTTCAGGAGCAGTTGATATTCAAAATAGCTCAAATCAAATTTTTACAGTTAATAGACAGAGATTAAAGCCATATATAATTGGTGATCCAATTGATAACGCTTTAGTGTGTTACTTTAATGCTTAAGCTTCAAGAAAAAGGCCTAGCTGAAGACGTTAAACAACGCTTTTAGGAGGTAACCTAATTTTCTATCCTTTTATCTTTACTTAATTTTTTTATTATAGTTTCAGCTTAGTGTTTTAAATTAATTTTATTTTCTTTAATTTTGTGTTTTTGTTTCTGTTTGTTAAGCAAATAGTGATGGTAGAGAAGGAAGAACAAGAAAAGGTGAGTTATGAATCATGTTTTGTAAAAAAAGGGTTGAGCCATTGTCGCGATCGTGCTGGCTAGCGCGATCAAGCCAGAGGTGGTAGCCTCTAGTAGCAGGAGCAGTAGTGCTATCGCGATGATGCGTTCTTCAACATTGTCGTGATCGCAACAGTCATTTTCTTAAAAAAAAAGAAGGTGCTACAAAAAAAATATTTCAAGGAGGTTCTAGTAGTGCTACACCAAGTGATCAACCAGCATATGAAGAAGAGGACAATGAGGAAGAGGAGAGTGATGATGAAGAAGATGATAATAATGCCAATGATGAGCAGGGATGAAAACAAGTTTTAAAGCGGCTCGATTCAATGGATGAAAAGAATCAGCATATGAGCACGCAACTGAACATTATAGAGGCGTAACAAAGGCAGTATGGCTATCAAATAGGAACCATGAATCGAAGACTTGTCAATATGAAAAGAAGTCAGACTTATCACAATTACAAGCTCATGAAGTATATTGAACTTTCAGGTTTGTCTATTCCTTTTTCGACTCTCTCAACTCCATCGTCGCCATGACTCAAGAAATCTTTCATCTTTTTCTATTTCTTATCACATTTTCTTTTTCCTGTTATTTATTGTATTCTTGTTATAGTTACATATTCTTTATTGGGGATAATGAAAATTTTAAGTGTGGGAGGGGAGTATTTATTTTGTTTTATTAGTTTGTTTAATTTGTGTTTTGTGAATTATGTTTCTTGTATTGTTGTTTTTTGTTTTTTTGTAAATTTTTCAAAATTAAAAAAATAATAAAAAATAAAAAATTGATATATATTTAAATAAAAAAATTGAAATTTAAAAAAAATTCTAGATTTTTCAAAAAGAAAAAAAAGTAAAAATATAAAAATATAATAATAATAATAATAATAATAATAATAATAATTATTATTATTATAGAACTGTTGGTATTTTTACTGAATATCTTTCCACTTCTTTTACTGAATATCTTTCCACTTCTAATATCCATTCATCAGGGAGACTAATATCTTTCCACTGAATAGTCCTAGGAATTACTGTATTAGCTTTACTTAAATCTGTTTGTAAAAATTTAGTTTCTCCTAGTTTTGGTTGCATTATATATTTTGTAGCGAAAGCAGACATCATAGCTTTATAATTTATTTTATAACTTATATTTTATAATTTGTATTCTGTTTTAAAATTTATATTCTGTATTGTATTTTGTTTTCATTTATTTAAATAAAGTTTAAATTCTTATATCTCTTCTGTCATTCATATATAAGTATGCTCTGTTCTAGTTCTTGCAAGCAAAAAACGAGCAAGTTGAGCTTGATCTGGAACTAAAACATCAGAAATATATTGCACTACTTACAGACTGAAAAGGACCTCTAATTCTATCCTTTTCTGTCTTCCTTCTCTCTCTATTCAACGCTGTATATTTATACGGGATCCGTATATCTATACCAGACATAGTATAATTAGGTATACTAAAAGATATAGACATAAGAGTGTGTATTGTTAAAATATATTAGACTTAAGATACAAAATTAACTTAATCTTTAAAATGGTATATAAGGCTGGAAACCCAGATATAAATTGGAGCAACGTCAGACTTGCACTTGTCTGAAGTCCTCCTCTGTACCGGGTATGAAACAACGCCGCCGTACCTTTTAAAAGATTATACTTTGTTTATATGTTATTTATATGTCTTATTATTATTATTTATTTATTATTATATGTTTTTAATATATTCTTTTATATTCTGCTTAAAATTGTCATATTGCATAATTAAGGAGTCTTTAACACTTGAGGCCGGAAACGGTTCTGTGATACTGAATGTAATCGATATCCTTAATTCATCATTCATCATATCTGTTTATATCTTTGTTATTTATGCTTAGTTATTTTATTGTTTTTATTAATTCTTTTAAAGTTATTTTATCCCCTGTAAACGGTCCCTTTCTTTTGTTGGTATCAGAGCCATCTTCTTTTAGGGGTGGTAGTAGATAGATATAGAACTGTTTCCATAGTTAAATCTTTGATTTATAGATCTAGAAGTGGACTTAGTGTTGTCTAGGTATTGGATATGCAGTAAGACCCGTGTTAGCCGACGGACAGGCGTTTAGGGCAGTAAGTCAGTGGTCGCTACCAAAATCAACATTAATAAACTTTAAAAATCTATTTTTCAAATATTTAAAAATGGAACCTTTTCTGTGTAAATCTGCTAGTACAACTAAATCAGATAGTTCTGAGTTATCAGAAGTTAAAAGGATAGTTAATAGGAATGAAGTAATTTTAGAAGATTTTAATAAAGCAATTGATAATTGGGTAATACCAAAGATAGATAAAGAACAGATTTATAAGATACCAAAATTAAATATATTTAAGAATGATTATATAATTAAAGCTGAAGAAAGAGACGTACAATTAAGTAAACCTTTTGAAAAGATAACTCTACTTTCTGCAGAATCTATAAAACATCATAAAGCTAAAAAATACAAGTATATACATATAGGATTAGTACAAATAGGTATAAAACCTTTAACTAGAGAAGGATTAAACACTAGTATACTGGCTGTGGTCAGAGATGCTAGGTTTGTAAATTTTAATGACTCACTTTTAGGAACTATAGAAACCAGTCTGAGCAGTGGTCCAATTTCATTTGACTGCTTCCCAGATATAACAATTTCATTAAATGATCCAAACATATTAAAAAGTGTAGTATTAGAAATTAAAACACATAATTATAAAATGCTTGAAGGATCTATTCCTGTGGCATTAATGTATAAAATAAATTATAAAGCTATGATGTCTGCTTTCGCTACAAAATATATAATGCAACCAAAACTAGGAGAAACTAAATTTTTACAAACAGATTTAAGTAAAGCTAATACAGTAATTCCTAGGACTATTCAGTGGAAAGATATTAGTCTCCCTGATGAATGGATCTTAGAGGATGCTGTTCCTCTTCCTGAACCTAAAACTACAGTTAAACCTAATATAGAACTCAGTAAAATTGAACAGTATGAAGACGGTAAAGTTAAATTAAAATTTAGTAGACATAGTGTAAGCAGTAGGTATTCAGACTCTTCCTCATCTATTTCAACTGTAGACATAGGTAGGGCCTCACAATTACCTTCTGTAATATATGCTTCATATAAAGAAAATGAGCCTAAACCTGTTTTGCAAACAGTAGTAAAACCTAGGCATTCTACATCAGATATACCGGAATCTAGTAATAAATTAAAAGGTATAGATTATAGTACAACAGTTCCACACTTATATTATAATCCAACAGGAACAATGAACCCTTTGGAACCAAACCCTAATTATAATCAACCTCAGAATATAGAACATTCACCTTCTCCACCTATGTCTCCTACAGCTTCCTTCATGACAGGAAATGTAGAAAGTATAGATAGAGAATTAAATGTAATTAATAAAGAATTTATTTTTAATTATGATAAATTAAATAAAGAATTAACAGCAATTAAAAATAAAGATAAATTAGAAAATGTAATAAAAAAGGTAAAAGATTTTGAATCAGTTAAAGAAGAATATATTGACTTTATAAAATATTATGAAGTTAATATGAAATTCTTTGATTGGTTTAAAAGAATTTATAGAGGAAAACTTAAATTAGAAAAATCAATAAATCCAGTGACTGTTAGGAATAAAAATACAGAATGGAAGGTAAAAGATAAAATCATACAAAGTGAACATCCACCTAAAACTTCAAGTGTATTTTTACATGGAGATAAAGAAATAAATATAGCACCATTTAAAATAATTTCTGAAGATGATCCTAATAGGAAAATCTTAGAACAAAATAATTTCAGTAATGCACATTTAGTAACTATAGGACAACAACTAAACAGAATAGAAGATACTATTAAAGAAAGTAAAATAGTAAAAATTGAAAAAGAAGTTAAAGATAAAAAACTTAAATCACATGTTTTTAAACCTTTCGAAGTTTCTAAAACAGGACAAAAAGAAATAAAATCCAAAGATTCAGATTTTGTTAAAGCAATTAAAGAACAATTAAGTAAAATTGAATCTTCTTCTGGGTCAAAACAGGTAGTACCAGAAACGCCCCAGTCTAGAGATTCTAAAACCATTAGTATAGTCACCCAAGAACAGGAATCAGAATCAGTTGAGGATTCTCAACCTGAATCTGAGGATATAGAAACCTTTAGTAAAGCTTTAGAACCACAGATAAATCGTTTAACACATAATCAATCTATAGTACCTAGAATGTCTGCCCCAGACTTAGGAATAGCAGATAGACCAAATGTGTTAACACAGTATAAATATAATGCCTCCTCAGTTTATGAATGGAACATAGATACCTTATCAGAATATAATATCCTGAGTCTTCTTCAACAGATGACTATGGCTGCCAATGCCTATAGAACCCAAACAGGAACCTCAGATAGGACTATAGCTGAACTCCTTATAGCTGGTTTCACAGGACAGCTTAAAGGTTGGTGGGATAATCATCTCACTGATGAACAACATTTAGAAATTTTAAATGCTGTAAAAACTTATGAGGATGGAATACCTATTTTAGATGAATCTGGTGATACTATTCAAGATGCAGTGGCATCACTAATCTTGACTATATCACTTCATTTTATAGGTGATCCTACTCATTTAAAGGATAAAAATGCAGAATTACTAAGTAACCTTAGATGCAAGAAACTTAGTGATTTTCAATTTTATAAAACAACTTTCTTAACAAGGATAATGCTTAGAGAAGATTCTAACCAGGCTTTCTGGAAGGAAAAGTTCTTGGCAGGATTACCTTTCTTCCTTGGTGAGAAAGTTAGAAACCATATAAAACAGGAATTTGGAAACCCTATTCCTTATAACCTATTGACCTATGGACAACTGTTTAGTATAGTTCAAAAAGAAGGATTAAAGCTTTGTCAAGATATAAAACTTCAAAAATCGTTAAAATATGAAATGAGAAAAACTAAACAAGAATTAGGATCTTTCTGTAAACAATTTGATTATAGTATAACACAGAAACATAAAGATTGTAATGGACAGTGTTCTACTACAAGAAAATATAAAAAACCTTATAAGAAATATCACAAAAAGAGTTATAAGAAAAAATTAGATAAAGATGATTATTATAAAAAACAAAAACCTTATAAACCTTATAAATATAGGAAACCTAGTAGAAAACCTTATAAGCAAAAGGATAAAAAATTCACATCATATAAAGACTTAACATGTTATAAATGTGGAAGAAAAGGTCACACATCAAGATTTTGTAAATTTGATAAAAAATTACAAGAATTAAAATTAGAAGAATCTATAATTAATAAAATCCACGAATTATATTTAGATTATTCAGATTCTGAAGAATATTCAGATTCTGAAGAACTAAATCAAATAGATGATATAGGATCAGAATCAAGTTCTGACTATAGTAGTAAATCATTAAATGTATTAACTAAAGAACAAGAATCTATATTAGAAGCAATAAAATATATAAGTGACCCTAAAATTCAAGAGAAAATGTTAAATAAAATTTTAGAAGATGATAGACCTAAACATTCTATGTTACCCAGCACTAGTAAACAAACATATGATTTAACTACAATATTAAATAAAAATAAAACAATAAAAAACAAACCAACTATAAATGATTTACAAAAAGAAATTAAAGAAATTAAACTAGAATTAAAAGAATTAAAAAACAAACAAGAACATGATTCACAGATAATAAAATCCTTAATGAATTCAACCTCTTCTTCTGATGAAGAAGCTGAACAAAATATTGAACAAATAAATGATAAAGAAACTGATAATGAAATTAGTTTAATCAGTAAAGATAAAATTCCAGATAATTTAATTTTTATGTTGCATGAAATAACATCTAGAAAATATTTAATAAAAATAAAGTTAAAATTTTCAGATAATTATAATATAGAAACTATTGCATTGTTTGATACGGGAGCTGATTTAAATTGTATAAAACCTAGTTTAGTACCAAAAAGATTTTGGCAACAAACTAATGAAAGTTTATCAGCAGCAAATAAATCTAAATTAAATATACTTGGTAAAGCAGAAGCATCAATTATAGATAATAATTTAGAAATAAAGAACATATTCATTTTAACTAATATTCATCATATGGTAATCTTAGGAACGCCATTTATGAATTTGATAATACCTTATTCAGTAAATGATGAGAGTATAAGTTTTAAAGCTAGAAAACAAAAGATAATTTTTCCATTTTTAGAAAAACCTAAAAAGAGGAATTTAAATCTTTTAAAGGCACATTCAATAAATGAGTTACAAATAAATGCACTTATAAAAGCAAAGTCTGAACAACTTTGTAATTTAAAGAACAACTATCATTTACAAAAAATAAATGAACAGTTAAATAATAAATTTACGCAAGATAAAATTGATAAATTAAAATCTCAAATAGAAAAAGATTTATGTGCTGATATTCCAAATGCATTTTGGAACAGAAAGCAACACATGGTTGATTTACCTTATGAAATAGGCTTTGATGAAAAGTCTATTACAACTAAAGCTAGGCCCATTCAGATGGCGCCTGATTTAATTGAATTTTGTAAAAAAGAAATAAATGATTTAGAAAATAAAGGATTAATAACTAAATCTAGAAGCCCTTGGTCTTGTGCTGCATTCTATGTAAACAAGGCCTCTGAAATAGAAAGAGGTGCACCTAGATTAGTAATAAATTATAAACCTCTAAATAAAGCTTTAAAATGGATTAGGTATCCTATTCCAAATAAAAAAGATTTATTAGGAAGATTATATAAAGCAAATGTTTTTAGTAAATTTGATATGAAATCTGGTTTTTGGCAAATTCAGATAAACCCTAAAGATAGGTATAAGACTGCATTCACTGTTCCATTTGGACAGTATGAATGGAATGTTATGCCTTTTGGTTTAAAGAATGCACCCTCTGAGTTTCAGAGAGTGATGAATGACATTTTTAACCCTTACACTAAATTTTGTATTGTTTATATTGATGATGTTTTAATTTATTCAACAACTATAGAAGAACATTTTAAACACTTAAAAACATTTTTTATGGTAATAAAACATAATGGTTTAGTATTAAGTAAAACGAAGATGTCTCTGTTTCAGACTAAGATTAGGTTCTTAGGACACTATATAGAACAGGGAATTATAGAACCTATAGAAAGGAACTTAGCTTTTGGAGATAAGTTTCCTGACCAAATAGTTAATAAAGCCCAGTTACAAAGATTTTTAGGTTGTTTGAATTACGTCATAGAATTCTTTCCCAACCTAAATAGGACTATTAAACCTTTGCATGATAGGTTAAAGAAAAACCCAGGCCCATGGACTGAGGTCCACTCTGGCATAGTTAGACAGGTTAAAACCCTAGTTAAAACTATTCCTTGCCTGCATATAGCTGATCCCTTAGCCTCCAAAATAGTTGAAACTGATGCATCAGATATAGGTTTTGGTGGGATTTTAAAACAGGTTAAAGAGGGTAAAGAACCCATAGTCCAATTTTATTCAGGACATTGGAGTCCAACCCAATTAAATTATTCAACTATAAAGAAAGAGATTTTGAGCATTGTTTTATGCATTTCAAAATTTCAATCTGATTTATTGAACCAAAAGTTTTTATTAAGAATTGATTGTAAAAGTGCTAAAGATGTTTTACAAAAAGATGTTAAAAACCTTGCCTCAAAACAAATTTTTGCTAGATGGCAAGCTATTTTAAGTATTTTTGATTTTGATATTGAATTTATTAAAGGAGAAAATAACAGTTTACCTGATTTCCTTACTCGTGAATTCCTTCTCAGGAATCATGGGGAGAAAGAAGAAAAACACCAATAAAGCCAAAGAAACACTAAACAGTGACTCACCTAAAGCTCTATCTGACCACTCAGATAGTATTTTGAACCCTAAACCCATAAAGTCATGGGCAGATGCTGTCCAAAAAGAGGATGATAAAGCTAAAATGGATTTATGGGTCTCTCAGCTGGCCCAATCTCCAGAGGTCCTTAAAGTTCTTGAAAAGATGGGCTTCCCGCCTCCTGAAGCCCCAGGTATGAATCCTTCAATCCCTTTAAAAATGGAGTTAGGTCAGTCTTCAAAAACCCTAACTCAAAATGTTTCTAAAGACGAGTTGAATGTTTCAAACCCTTCAACTCAAATTGTTTCTTCAAATTTCTTTTTAAAGTCTAAAGCTTTTTGGCACAACAAAAATTTCTGGTCTACAGAATTAATTGCTGATTTTGGGTCTGCTCTAAAAAACCCATGGTCTATAATTGAAACTGTTTACCCTAAAGGATGGTTTTTCAAACCAAAAGAAACCTCAAAACCCCAAGAATACTATCTTCATATTCTTGTGGATTCAAGATCTTTGTTTGTAAAGCACAATTATAACCCACAAGAAAAGACTGTTATATCTCATTCTTCTTTTAAAATAAAGAAAATTCTCCATCCTTCTGAATGGGGAAAACCGTTGCACGTTCCTGTGCAGTTTAAAGCCCTTCCTTCCTTATCCTGTTGTTCTTCATATAATTATTGGGATTATATAGAAGCCTGGACCAAAGCCTTGTTTTTCCAAAACCCGGCTAAAACCCATTCCTGGCTAATCTATTGTGAAACCAATTTTAAAGTCAATAACCTCCCATCATGGTTCGTTGATTGGTGGTACTATTGCGGTAATGATGAAAATTGTCTTCCTCTTGAAGTACAATTGGCTTACCGGTATTATAAAGTTCACTTAAACCCTAATCCTGTTGAGAAGAATTTTCCTCCTCTTCTTCTTTTCAGTTTAACTTTCAATATACCTTGGGTATATCAATGGTACTTCGAATCTTCTATTCTTCCAGGTACCAATATCCCTGTGGTATTGAGAAAATCTAAAGTTAAGTGGTGGTCTGCCTTTCGCATTTCTACCACTGAGGAGACTGTTAAAGAATGGCTCCTAAAGAGAAACCATGGTGGTCTTGACCCAAGGCTACAGGTCTCTTTTGGTGCCCAAAGAGCCCAAAATATTGCCCTTCTTGCAGCTGCCAAGACTGCAGAAGATTATAGAGCCTTAATGGAACAGATGGTTGGGTCTCTTCCCTCAACATCTGAGCCCGTTAAGCCCAGTAGAACCTGCTCTGCTGGATCTTCAACTAAAGCCCACTCTAAAGTCTCTAAAGCTAAATCCAGACGGAAGAAATCTCTTTCCTCTTCCTCGGATTCTTCTACATCATCCATGACATCATCCTCCACCGAGACATCTGACTCGGATTACTGTCCCAGTAACGAAGATGATTGCTATGGTATATTGTCCCCCATCAGAGTGAAAAGTAAAGGTAAAAAGAAAAAGAATAAAGAAAAAGAAAGAGAAAAAGAAAGAGAAAAAGAAAAAGAGAAAAAGATTAAAGAAAAAGAAAAAGAAAAAGAAAAAGAGAAAAAAGACAAAAGAAAAGAAAAGAAAGATAAAGAAAAGAAAAAAGAAAAAAGAAAAAATAAAGAAAAGAAAAAAGAAAAGAAAAATAAAAAGATAATTGAATCAGAAGTTGAATCTGATTCAAGTTCATCTGGTTCGTCCGATTAAAGGCAGGAGAAACCACATTTCTCCACTCAGGTTGTTTAAAGTCATTAAAGGCGGTGCCCACTGACAAGATACTGTTCATCCACAGTATTTACCAGAGGGAATCCAACAGTAAAGTCAGAAGAACTGTTCATCCACAGTTCTCCACAGTAAACAGTACCAGACAAGGTACTATTCATCCACAGTTCCAGACGCGTGAAGGTACAGTAAAAGCAAATAGTAACGACAGGTTACTATTCACCTACAGTGCCAAAGCATGTGACAAGAACAGTGGAATTTTAAAGCCTCTGACTATATAGTGAAGCTGATTCTGAAGGTAGAAGGGATCCGAAATACTCCTCTCTCAACTCAGAAGCCATTGAAGAACCCTCAGCCTAGTTTAGCTTCCTTCTTCCCTTTCCTCCTTCACCTATATTTCTACCATCACTGTATCCCATTCCTTATTGATTCTCTTTTAAGGTAGTTTATAGTTTATATTTTATATTTTATAACTTATATTTTATAATTTGTATTCTGTTTTAAAATTTATATTCTGTATTGTATTTTGTTTTCATTTATTTAAATAAAGTTTAAATTCTTATATCTCTTCTGTCATTCATATATAAGTATGCTCTGTTCTAGTTCTTGCAAGCAAAAAACGAGCAAGTTGAGCTTGATCTGGAACTAAAACATCAGAAATATATTGCACTACTTACAGACTGAAAAGGACCTCTAATTCTATCCTTTTCTGTCTTCCTTCTCTCTCTATTCAACGCTGTATATTTATACGGGATCCGTATATCTATACCAGACATAGTATAATTAGGTATACTAAAAGATATAGACATAAGAGTGTGTATTGTTAAAATATATTAGACTTAAGATACAAAATTAGCTTAATCTTTAAAATGGTATATAAGGCTGGAAACCCAGATATAAATTGGAGCAACGTCAGACTTGCACTTGTCTGAAGTCCTCCTCTGTACCGGGTATGAAACAACGCCGCCGTACCTTTTAAAAGATTATACTTTGTTTATATGTTATTTATATGTCTTATTATTATTATTTATTTATTATTATATGTTTTTAATATATTCTTTTATATTCTGCTTAAAATTGTCATATTGCATAATTAAGGAGTCTTTAACACTTGAGGCCGGAAACGGTTCTGTGATACTGAATGTAATCGATATCCTTAATTCATCATTCATCATATCTGTTTATATCTTTGTTATTTATGCTTAGTTATTTTATTGTTTTTATTAATTCTTTTAAAGTTATTTTATCCCCTGTAAACGGTCCCTTTCTTTTGTTGGTATCAGAGCCATCTTCTTTTAGGGGTGGTAGTAGATAGATATAGAACTGTTTCCATAGTTAAATCTTTGATTTATAGATCTAGAAGTGGACTTAGTGTTGTCTAGGTATTGGATATGCAGTAAGACCCGTGTTAGCCGACGGACAGGCGTTTAGGGCAGTAAGTCAGTGGTCGCTACCAAAATCAACATTAATAAACTTTAAAAATCTATTTTTCAAATATTTAAAAATGGAACCTTTTCTGTGTAAATCTGCTAGTACAACTAAATCAGATAGTTCTGAGTTATCAGAAGTTAAAAGGATAGTTAATAGGAATGAAGTAATTTTAGAAGATTTTAATAAAGCAATTGATAATTGGGTAATACCAAAGATAGATAAAGAACAGATTTATAAGATACCAAAATTAAATATATTTAAGAATGATTATATAATTAAAGCTGAAGAAAGAGACGTACAATTAAGTAAACCTTTTGAAAAGATAACTCTACTTTCTGCAGAATCTATAAAACATCATAAAGCTAAAAAATACAAGTATATACATATAGGATTAGTACAAATAGGTATAAAACCTTTAACTAGAGAAGGATTAAACACTAGTATACTGGCTGTGGTCAGAGATGCTAGGTTTGTAAATTTTAATGACTCACTTTTAGGAACTATAGAAACCAGTCTGAGCAGTGGTCCAATTTCATTTGACTGCTTCCCAGATATAACAATTTCATTAAATGATCCAAACATATTAAAAAGTGTAGTATTAGAAATTAAAACACATAATTATAAAATGCTTGAAGGATCTATTCCTGTGGCATTAATGTATAAAATAAATTATAAAGCTATGATGTCTGCTTTCGCTACAAAATATATAATGCAACCAAAACTAGGAGAAACTAAATTTTTACAAACAGATTTAAGTAAAGCTAATACAGTAATTCCTAGGACTATTCAGTGGAAAGATATTAGTCTCCCTGATGAATGGATCTTAGAGGATGCTGTTCCTCTTCCTGAACCTAAAACTACAGTTAAACCTAATATAGAACTCAGTAAAATTGAACAGTATGAAGACGGTAAAGTTAAATTAAAATTTAGTAGACATAGTGTAAGCAGTAGGTATTCAGACTCTTCCTCATCTATTTCAACTGTAGACATAGGTAGGGCCTCACAATTACCTTCTGTAATATATGCTTCATATAAAGAAAATGAGCCTAAACCTGTTTTGCAAACAGTAGTAAAACCTAGGCATTCTACATCAGATATACCGGAATCTAGTAATAAATTAAAAGGTATAGATTATAGTACAACAGTTCCACACTTATATTATAATCCAACAGGAACAATGAACCCTTTGGAACCAAACCCTAATTATAATCAACCTCAGAATATAGAACATTCACCTTCTCCACCTATGTCTCCTACAGCTTCCTTCATGACAGGAAATGTAGAAAGTATAGATAGAGAATTAAATGTAATTAATAAAGAATTTATTTTTAATTATGATAAATTAAATAAAGAATTAACAGCAATTAAAAATAAAGATAAATTAGAAAATGTAATAAAAAAGGTAAAAGATTTTGAATCAGTTAAAGAAGAATATATTGACTTTATAAAATATTATGAAGTTAATATGAAATTCTTTGATTGGTTTAAAAGAATTTATAGAGGAAAACTTAAATTAGAAAAATCAATAAATCCAGTGACTGTTAGGAATAAAAATACAGAATGGAAGGTAAAAGATAAAATCATACAAAGTGAACATCCACCTAAAACTTCAAGTGTATTTTTACATGGAGATAAAGAAATAAATATAGCACCATTTAAAATAATTTCTGAAGATGATCCTAATAGGAAAATCTTAGAACAAAATAATTTCAGTAATGCACATTTAGTAACTATAGGACAACAACTAAACAGAATAGAAGATACTATTAAAGAAAGTAAAATAGTAAAAATTGAAAAAGAAGTTAAAGATAAAAAACTTAAATCACATGTTTTTAAACCTTTCGAAGTTTCTAAAACAGGACAAAAAGAAATAAAATCCAAAGATTCAGATTTTGTTAAAGCAATTAAAGAACAATTAAGTAAAATTGAATCTTCTTCTGGGTCAAAACAGGTAGTACCAGAAACGCCCCAGTCTAGAGATTCTAAAACCATTAGTATAGTCACCCAAGAACAGGAATCAGAATCAGTTGAGGATTCTCAACCTGAATCTGAGGATATAGAAACCTTTAGTAAAGCTTTAGAACCACAGATAAATCGTTTAACACATAATCAATCTATAGTACCTAGAATGTCTGCCCCAGACTTAGGAATAGCAGATAGACCAAATGTGTTAACACAGTATAAATATAATGCCTCCTCAGTTTATGAATGGAACATAGATACCTTATCAGAATATAATATCCTGAGTCTTCTTCAACAGATGACTATGGCTGCCAATGCCTATAGAACCCAAACAGGAACCTCAGATAGGACTATAGCTGAACTCCTTATAGCTGGTTTCACAGGACAGCTTAAAGGTTGGTGGGATAATCATCTCACTGATGAACAACATTTAGAAATTTTAAATGCTGTAAAAACTTATGAGGATGGAATACCTATTTTAGATGAATCTGGTGATACTATTCAAGATGCAGTGGCATCACTAATCTTGACTATATCACTTCATTTTATAGGTGATCCTACTCATTTAAAGGATAAAAATGCAGAATTACTAAGTAACCTTAGATGCAAGAAACTTAGTGATTTTCAATTTTATAAAACAACTTTCTTAACAAGGATAATGCTTAGAGAAGATTCTAACCAGGCTTTCTGGAAGGAAAAGTTCTTGGCAGGATTACCTTTCTTCCTTGGTGAGAAAGTTAGAAACCATATAAAACAGGAATTTGGAAACCCTATTCCTTATAACCTATTGACCTATGGACAACTGTTTAGTATAGTTCAAAAAGAAGGATTAAAGCTTTGTCAAGATATAAAACTTCAAAAATCGTTAAAATATGAAATGAGAAAAACTAAACAAGAATTAGGATCTTTCTGTAAACAATTTGATTATAGTATAACACAGAAACATAAAGATTGTAATGGACAGTGTTCTACTACAAGAAAATATAAAAAACCTTATAAGAAATATCACAAAAAGAGTTATAAGAAAAAATTAGATAAAGATGATTATTATAAAAAACAAAAACCTTATAAACCTTATAAATATAGGAAACCTAGTAGAAAACCTTATAAGCAAAAGGATAAAAAATTCACATCATATAAAGACTTAACATGTTATAAATGTGGAAGAAAAGGTCACACATCAAGATTTTGTAAATTTGATAAAAAATTACAAGAATTAAAATTAGAAGAATCTATAATTAATAAAATCCACGAATTATATTTAGATTATTCAGATTCTGAAGAATATTCAGATTCTGAAGAACTAAATCAAATAGATGATATAGGATCAGAATCAAGTTCTGACTATAGTAGTAAATCATTAAATGTATTAACTAAAGAACAAGAATCTATATTAGAAGCAATAAAATATATAAGTGACCCTAAAATTCAAGAGAAAATGTTAAATAAAATTTTAGAAGATGATAGACCTAAACATTCTATGTTACCCAGCACTAGTAAACAAACATATGATTTAACTACAATATTAAATAAAAATAAAACAATAAAAAACAAACCAACTATAAATGATTTACAAAAAGAAATTAAAGAAATTAAACTAGAATTAAAAGAATTAAAAAACAAACAAGAACATGATTCACAGATAATAAAATCCTTAATGAATTCAACCTCTTCTTCTGATGAAGAAGCTGAACAAAATATTGAACAAATAAATGATAAAGAAACTGATAATGAAATTAGTTTAATCAGTAAAGATAAAATTCCAGATAATTTAATTTTTATGTTGCATGAAATAACATCTAGAAAATATTTAATAAAAATAAAGTTAAAATTTTCAGATAATTATAATATAGAAACTATTGCATTGTTTGATACGGGAGCTGATTTAAATTGTATAAAACCTAGTTTAGTACCAAAAAGATTTTGGCAACAAACTAATGAAAGTTTATCAGCAGCAAATAAATCTAAATTAAATATACTTGGTAAAGCAGAAGCATCAATTATAGATAATAATTTAGAAATAAAGAACATATTCATTTTAACTAATATTCATCATATGGTAATCTTAGGAACGCCATTTATGAATTTGATAATACCTTATTCAGTAAATGATGAGAGTATAAGTTTTAAAGCTAGAAAACAAAAGATAATTTTTCCATTTTTAGAAAAACCTAAAAAGAGGAATTTAAATCTTTTAAAGGCACATTCAATAAATGAGTTACAAATAAATGCACTTATAAAAGCAAAGTCTGAACAACTTTGTAATTTAAAGAACAACTATCATTTACAAAAAATAAATGAACAGTTAAATAATAAATTTACGCAAGATAAAATTGATAAATTAAAATCTCAAATAGAAAAAGATTTATGTGCTGATATTCCAAATGCATTTTGGAACAGAAAGCAACACATGGTTGATTTACCTTATGAAATAGGCTTTGATGAAAAGTCTATTACAACTAAAGCTAGGCCCATTCAGATGGCGCCTGATTTAATTGAATTTTGTAAAAAAGAAATAAATGATTTAGAAAATAAAGGATTAATAACTAAATCTAGAAGCCCTTGGTCTTGTGCTGCATTCTATGTAAACAAGGCCTCTGAAATAGAAAGAGGTGCACCTAGATTAGTAATAAATTATAAACCTCTAAATAAAGCTTTAAAATGGATTAGGTATCCTATTCCAAATAAAAAAGATTTATTAGGAAGATTATATAAAGCAAATGTTTTTAGTAAATTTGATATGAAATCTGGTTTTTGGCAAATTCAGATAAACCCTAAAGATAGGTATAAGACTGCATTCACTGTTCCATTTGGACAGTATGAATGGAATGTTATGCCTTTTGGTTTAAAGAATGCACCCTCTGAGTTTCAGAGAGTGATGAATGACATTTTTAACCCTTACACTAAATTTTGTATTGTTTATATTGATGATGTTTTAATTTATTCAACAACTATAGAAGAACATTTTAAACACTTAAAAACATTTTTTATGGTAATAAAACATAATGGTTTAGTATTAAGTAAAACGAAGATGTCTCTGTTTCAGACTAAGATTAGGTTCTTAGGACACTATATAGAACAGGGAATTATAGAACCTATAGAAAGGAACTTAGCTTTTGGAGATAAGTTTCCTGACCAAATAGTTAATAAAGCCCAGTTACAAAGATTTTTAGGTTGTTTGAATTACGTCATAGAATTCTTTCCCAACCTAAATAGGACTATTAAACCTTTGCATGATAGGTTAAAGAAAAACCCAGGCCCATGGACTGAGGTCCACTCTGGCATAGTTAGACAGGTTAAAACCCTAGTTAAAACTATTCCTTGCCTGCATATAGCTGATCCCTTAGCCTCCAAAATAGTTGAAACTGATGCATCAGATATAGGTTTTGGTGGGATTTTAAAACAGGTTAAAGAGGGTAAAGAAGCCATAGTCCAATTTTATTCAGGACATTGGAGTCCAACCCAATTAAATTATTCAACTATAAAGAAAGAGATTTTGAGCATTGTTTTATGCATTTCAAAATTTCAATCTGATTTATTGAACCAAAAGTTTTTATTAAGAATTGATTGTAAAAGTGCTAAAGATGTTTTACAAAAAGATGTTAAAAACCTTGCCTCAAAACAAATTTTTGCTAGATGGCAAGCTATTTTAAGTATTTTTGATTTTGATATTGAATTTATTAAAGGAGAAAATAACAGTTTACCTGATTTCCTTACTCGTGAATTCCTTCTAAGGAATCATGGGGAGAAAGAAGAAAAACACCAATAAAGCCAAAGAAACACTAAACAGTGACTCACCTAAAGCTCTATCTGACCACTCAGATAGTATTTTGAACCCTAAACCCATAAAGTCATGGGCAGATGCTGTCCAAAAAGAGGATGATAAAGCTAAAATGGATTTATGGGTCTCTCAGCTGGCCCAATCTCCAGAGGTCCTTAAAGTTCTTGAAAAGATGGGCTTCCCGCCTCCTGAAGCCCCAGGTATGAATCCTTCAATCCCTTTAAAAATGGAGTTAGGTCAGTCTTCAAAAACCCTAACTCAAAATGTTTCTAAAGACGAGTTGAATGTTTCAAACCCTTCAACTCAAATTGTTTCTTCAAATTTCTTTTTAAAGTCTAAAGCTTTTTGGCACAACAAAAATTTCTGGTCTACAGAATTAATTGCTGATTTTGGGTCTGCTCTAAAAAACCCATGGTCTATAATTGAAACTGTTTACCCTAAAGGATGGTTTTTCAAACCAAAAGAAACCTCAAAACCCCAAGAATACTATCTTCATATTCTTGTGGATTCAGGATCTTTGTTTGTAAAGCACAATTATAACCCACAAGAAAAGACTGTTATATCTCATTCTTCTTTTAAAATAAAGAAAATTCTCCATCCTTCTGAATGGGGAAAACCGTTGCACGTTCCTGTGCAGTTTAAAGCCCTTCCTTCCTTATCCTGTTGTTCTTCATATAATTATTGGGATTATATAGAAGCCTGGACCAAAGCCTTGTTTTTCCAAAACCCGGCTAAAACCCATTCCTGGCTAATCTATTGTGAAACCAATTTTAAAGTCAATAACCTCCCATCATGGTTCGTTGATTGGTGGTACTATTGCGGTAATGATGAAAATTGTCTTCCTCTTGAAGTACAATTGGCTTACCGGTATTATAAAGTTCACTTAAACCCTAATCCTGTTGAGAAGAATTTTCCTCCTCTTCTTCTTTTCAGTTTAACTTTCAATATACCTTGGGTATATCAATGGTACTTCGAATCTTCTATTCTTCCAGGTACCAATATCCCTGTGGTATTGAGAAAATCTAAAGTTAAGTGGTGGTCTGCCTTTCGCATTTCTACCACTGAGGAGACTGTTAAAGAATGGCTCCTAAAGAGAAACCATGGTGGTCTTGACCCAAGGCTACAGGTCTCTTTTGGTGCCCAAAGAGCCCAAAATATTGCCCTTCTTGCAGCTGCCAAGACTGCAGAAGATTATAGAGCCTTAATGGAACAGATGGTTGGGTCTCTTCCCTCAACATCTGAGCCCGTTAAGCCCAGTAGAACCTGCTCTGCTGGATCTTCAACTAAAGCCCACTCTAAAGTCTCTAAAGCTAAATCCAGACGGAAGAAATCTCTTTCCTCTTCCTCGGATTCTTCTACATCATCCATGACATCATCCTCCACCGAGACATCTGACTCGGATTACTGTCCCAGTAACGAAGATGATTGCTATGGTATATTGTCCCCCATCAGAGTGAAAAGTAAAGGTAAAAAGAAAAAGAATAAAGAAAAAGAAAGAGAAAAAGAAAGAGAAAAAGAAAAAGAGAAAAAGATTAAAGAAAAAGAAAAAGAAAAAGAAAAAGAGAAAAAAGACAAAAGAAAAGAAAAGAAAGATAAAGAAAAGAAAAAAGAAAAAAGAAAAAATAAAGAAAAGAAAAAAGAAAAGAAAAATAAAAAGATAATTGAATCAGAAGTTGAATCTGATTCAAGTTCATCTGGTTCGTCCGATTAAAGGCAGGAGAAACCACATTTCTCCACTCAGGTTGTTTAAAGTCATTAAAGGCGGTGCCCACTGACAAGATACTGTTCATCCACAGTATTTACCAGAGGGAATCCAACAGTAAAGTCAGAAGAACTGTTCATCCACAGTTCTCCACAGTAAACAGTACCAGACAAGGTACTATTCATCCACAGTTCCAGACGCGTGAAGGTACAGTAAAAGCAAATAGTAACGACAGGTTACTATTCACCTACAGTGCCAAAGCATGTGACAAGAACAGTGGAATTTTAAAGCCTCTGACTATATAGTGAAGCTGATTCTGAAGGTAGAAGGGATCCGAAATACTCCTCTCTCAACTCAGAAGCCATTGAAGAACCCTCAGCCTAGTTTAGCTTCCTTCTTCCCTTTCCTCCTTCACCTATATTTCTACCATCACTGTATCCCATTCCTTATTGATTCTCTTTTAAGGTAGTTTATAGTTTATATTTTAGATTTTATAACTTATATTTTATAATTTGTATTCTGTTTTAAAATTTATATTCTGTATTGTATTTTGTTTTCATTTATTTAAATAAAGTTTAAATTCTTATATCTCTTCTGTCATTCATATATAAGTATGCTCTGTTCTAGTTCTTGCAAGCAAAAAACGAGCAAGTTGAGCTTGATCTGGAACTAAAACATCAGAAATATATTGCACTACTTACAGACTGAAAAGGACCTCTAATTCTATCCTTTTCTGTCTTCCTTCTCTCTCTATTCAACGCTGTATATTTATACGGGATCCGTATATCTATACCAGACATAGTATAATTAGGTATACTAAAAGATATAGACATAAGAGTGTGTATTGTTAAAATATATTAGACTTAAGATACAAAATTAGCTTAATCTTTAAAATGGTATATAAGGCTGGAAACCCAGATATAAATTGGAGCAACGTCAGACTTGCACTTGTCTGAAGTCCTCCTCTGTACCGGGTATGAAACAACGCCGCCGTACCTTTTAAAAGATTATACTTTGTTTATATGTTATTTATATGTCTTATTATTATTATTTATTTATTATTATATGTTTTTAATATATTCTTTTATATTCTGCTTAAAATTGTCATATTGCATAATTAAGGAGTCTTTAACACTTGAGGCCGGAAACGGTTCTGTGATACTGAATGTAATCGATATCCTTAATTCATCATTCATCATATCTGTTTATATCTTTGTTATTTATGCTTAGTTATTTTATTGTTTTTATTAATTCTTTTAAAGTTATTTTATCCCCTGTAAACGGTCCCTTTCTTTTGTTGGTATCAGAGCCATTCTTATATCCCTCTCTTTTAAGGTCCCTTTCTTTTGTTGGTATCAGAGCCATCTTCTTTTAGGGGTGGTAGTAGATAGATATAGAACTGTTTCCATAGTTAAATCTTTGATTTATAGATCTAGAAGTGGACTTAGTGTTGTCTAGGTATTGGATATGCAGTAAGACCCGTGTTAGCCGACGGACAGGCGTTTAGGGCAGTAAGTCAGTGGTCGCTACCAAAATCAACATTAATAAACTTTAAAAATCTATTTTTCAAATATTTAAAAATGGAACCTTTTCTGTGTAAATCTGCTAGTACAACTAAATCAGATAGTTCTGAGTTATCAGAAGTTAAAAGGATAGTTAATAGGAATGAAGTAATTTTAGAAGATTTTAATAAAGCAATTGATAATTGGGTAATACCAAAGATAGATAAAGAACAGATTTATAAGATACCAAAATTAAATATATTTAAGAATGATTATATAATTAAAGCTGAAGAAAGAGACGTACAATTAAGTAAACCTTTTGAAAAGATAACTCTACTTTCTGCAGAATCTATAAAACATCATAAAGCTAAAAAATACAAGTATATACATATAGGATTAGTACAAATAGGTATAAAACCTTTAACTAGAGAAGGATTAAACACTAGTATACTGGCTGTGGTCAGAGATGCTAGGTTTGTAAATTTTAATGACTCACTTTTAGGAACTATAGAAACCAGTCTGAGCAGTGGTCCAATTTCATTTGACTGCTTCCCAGATATAACAATTTCATTAAATGATCCAAACATATTAAAAAGTGTAGTATTAGAAATTAAAACACATAATTATAAAATGCTTGAAGGATCTATTCCTGTGGCATTAATGTATAAAATAAATTATAAAGCTATGATGTCTGCTTTCGCTACAAAATATATAATGCAACCAAAACTAGGAGAAACTAAATTTTTACAAACAGATTTAAGTAAAGCTAATACAGTAATTCCTAGGACTATTCAGTGGAAAGATATTAGTCTCCCTGATGAATGGATCTTAGAGGATGCTGTTCCTCTTCCTGAACCTAAAACTACAGTTAAACCTAATATAGAACTCAGTAAAATTGAACAGTATGAAGACGGTAAAGTTAAATTAAAATTTAGTAGACATAGTGTAAGCAGTAGGTATTCAGACTCTTCCTCATCTATTTCAACTGTAGACATAGGTAGGGCCTCACAATTACCTTCTGTAATATATGCTTCATATAAAGAAAATGAGCCTAAACCTGTTTTGCAAACAGTAGTAAAACCTAGGCATTCTACATCAGATATACCGGAATCTAGTAATAAATTAAAAGGTATAGATTATAGTACAACAGTTCCACACTTATATTATAATCCAACAGGAACAATGAACCCTTTGGAACCAAACCCTAATTATAATCAACCTCAGAATATAGAACATTCACCTTCTCCACCTATGTCTCCTACAGCTTCCTTCATGACAGGAAATGTAGAAAGTATAGATAGAGAATTAAATGTAATTAATAAAGAATTTATTTTTAATTATGATAAATTAAATAAAGAATTAACAGCAATTAAAAATAAAGATAAATTAGAAAATGTAATAAAAAAGGTAAAAGATTTTGAATCAGTTAAAGAAGAATATATTGACTTTATAAAATATTATGAAGTTAATATGAAATTCTTTGATTGGTTTAAAAGAATTTATAGAGGAAAACTTAAATTAGAAAAATCAATAAATCCAGTGACTGTTAGGAATAAAAATACAGAATGGAAGGTAAAAGATAAAATCATACAAAGTGAACATCCACCTAAAACTTCAAGTGTATTTTTACATGGAGATAAAGAAATAAATATAGCACCATTTAAAATAATTTCTGAAGATGATCCTAATAGGAAAATCTTAGAACAAAATAATTTCAGTAATGCACATTTAGTAACTATAGGACAACAACTAAACAGAATAGAAGATACTATTAAAGAAAGTAAAATAGTAAAAATTGAAAAAGAAGTTAAAGATAAAAAACTTAAATCACATGTTTTTAAACTTAAATCACCCAGATTTAAGTTTTTTATCTTTAACTTCTTTTTCAATTTTTACTATTTTACTTTCTTTAATAGTATCTTCTATTCTGTTTAGTTGTTGTCCTATAGTTACTAAATGTGCATTACTGAAATTATTTTGTTCTAAGATTTTCCTATTAGGATCATCTTCAGAAATTATTTTAAATGGTGCTATATTTATTTCTTTATCTCCATGTAAAAATACACTTGAAGTTTTAGGTGGATGTTCACTTTGTATGATTTTATCTTTTACCTTCCATTCTGTATTTTTATTCCTAACAGTCACTGGATTTATTGATTTTTCTAATTTAAGTTTTCCTCTATAAATTCTTTTAAACCAATCAAAGAATTTCATATTAACTTCATAATATTTTATAAAGTCAATATATTCTTCTTTAACTGATTCAAAATCTTTTACCTTTTTTATTACATTTTCTAATTTATCTTTATTTTTAATTGCTGTTAATTCTTTATTTAATTTATCATAATTAAAAATAAATTCTTTATTAATTACATTTAATTCTCTATCTATACTTTCTACATTTCCTGTCATGAAGGAAGCTGTAGGAGACATAGGTGGAGAAGGTGAATGTTCTATATTCTGAGGTTGATTATAATTAGGGTTTGGTTCCAAAGGGTTCATTGTTCCTGTTGGATTATAATATAAGTGTGGAACTGTTGTACTATAATCTATACCTTTTAATTTATTACTAGATTCCGGTATATCTGATGTAGAATGCCTAGGTTTTACTACTGTTTGCAAAACAGGTTTAGGCTCATTTTCTTTATATGAAGCATATATTACAGAAGGTAATTGTGAGGCCCTACCTATGTCTACAGTTGAAATAGATGAGGAAGAGTCTGAATACCTACTGCTTACACTATGTCTACTAAATTTTAATTTAACTTTACCGTCTTCATACTGTTCAATTTTACTGAGTTCTATATTAGGTTTAACTGTAGTTTTAGGTTCAGGAAGAGGAACAGCATCCTCTAAGATCCATTCATCAGGGAGACTAATATCTTTCCACTGAATAGTCCTAGGAATTACTGTATTAGCTTTACTTAAATCTGTTTGTAAAAATTTAGTTTCTCCTAGTTTTGGTTGCATTATATATTTTGTAGCGAAAGCAGACATCATAGCTTTATAATTTATTTTATACATTAATGCCACAAGAATAGATCCTTCAAGCATTTTATAATTATGTGTTTTAATTTCTAATACTACACTTTTTAATATGTTTGGATCATTTAATGAAATTGTTATATCTGGGAAGCAGTCAAATGAAATTGGACCACTGCTCAGACTGGTTTCTATAGTTCCTAAAAGTGAGTCATTAAAATTTACAAACCTAGCATCTCTGACCACAGCCAGTATACTAGTGTTTAATCCTTCTCTAGTTAAAGGTTTTATACCTATTTGTACTAATCCTATATGTATATACTTGTATTTTTTAGCTTTATGATGTTTTATAGATTCTGCAGAAAGTAGAGTTATCTTTTCAAAAGGTTTACTTAATTGTACGTCTCTTTCTTCAGCTTTAATTATATAATCATTCTTAAATATATTTAATTTTGGTATCTTATAAATCTGTTCTTTATCTATCTTTGGTATTACCCAATTATCAATTGCTTTATTAAAATCTTCTAAAATTACTTCATTCCTATTAACTATCCTTTTAACTTCTGATAACTCAGAACTATCTGATTTAGTTGTACTAGCAGATTTACACAGAAAAGGTTCCATTTTTAAATATTTGAAAAATAGATTTTTAAAGTTTATTAATGTTGATTTTGGTAGCGACCACTGACTTACTGCCCTAAACGCCTGTCCGTCGGCTAACACGGGTCTTACTGCATATCCAATACCTAGACAACACTAAGTCCACTTCTAGATCTATAAATCAAAGATTTAACTATGGAAACAGTTCTATATCTATCTACTACCACCCCTAAAAGAAGATGGCTCTGATACCAACAAAAGAAAGGGACCTTAAAAGAGAGGGATATAAGAATGGCTCTGATACCAACAAAAGAAAGGGACCGTTTACAGGGGATAAAATAACTTTAAAAGAATTAATAAAAACAATAAAATAACTAAGCATAAATAACAAAGATATAAACAGATATGATGAATGATGAATTAAGGATATCGATTACATTCAGTATCACAGAACCGTTTCCGGCCTCAAGTGTTAAAGACTCCTTAATTATGCAATATGACAATTTTAAGCAGAATATAAAAGAATATATTAAAAACATATAATAATAAATAAATAATAATAATAAGACATATAAATAACATATAAACAAAGTATAATCTTTTAAAAGGTACGGCGGCGTTGTTTCATACCCGGTACAGAGGAGGACTTCAGACAAGTGCAAGTCTGACGTTGCTCCAATTTATATCTGGGTTTCCAGCCTTATATACCATTTTAAAGATTAAGCTAATTTTGTATCTTAAGTCTAATATATTTTAACAATACACACTCTTATGTCTATATCTTTTAGTATACCTAATTATACTATGTCTGGTATAGATATACGGATCCCGTATAAATATACAGCGTTGAATAGAGAGAGAAGGAAGACAGAAAAGGATAGAATTAGAGGTCCTTTTCAGTCTGTAAGTAGTGCAATATATTTCTGATGTTTTAGTTCCAGATCAAGCTCAACTTGCTCGTTTTTTGCTTGCAAGAACTAGAACAGAGCATACTTATATATGAATGACAGAAGAGATATAAGAATTTAAACTTTATTTAAATAAATGAAAACAAAATACAATACAGAATATAAACTTTAAAACAGAATACAAATTATAAAATATAAGTTATAAAATATAAAATATAAACTATAAACTACCTTAAAAGAGAATCAATAAGGAATGGGATACAGTGATGGTAGAAATATAGGTGAAGGAGGAAAGGGAAGAAGGAAGCTAAACTAGGCTGAGGGTTCTTCAATGGCTTCTGAGTTGAGAGAGGAGTATTTCGGATCCCTTCTACCTTCAGAATCAGCTTCACTATATAGTCAGAGGCTTTAAAATTCCACTGTTCTTGTCACATGCTTTGGCACTGTAGGTGAATAGTAACCTGTCGTTACTATTTGCTTTTACTGTACCTTCACGCGTCTGGAACTGTGGATGAATAGTACCTTGTCTGGTACTGTTTACTGTGGAGAACTGTGGATGAACAGTTCTTCTGACTTTACTGTTGGATTCCCTCTGGTAAATACTGTGGATGAACAGTATCTTGTCAGTGGGCACCGCCTTTAATGACTTTAAACAACCTGAGTGGAGAAATGTGGTTTCTCCTGCCTTTAATCGGACGAACCAGATGAACTTGAATCAGATTCAACTTCTGATTCAATTATCTTTTTATTTTTCTTTTCTTTTTTCTTTTCTTTATTTTTTCTTTTTTCTTTTTTCTTTTCTTTATCTTTCTTTTCTTTTCTTTTGTCTTTTTTCTCTTTTTCTTTTTCTTTTTCTTTTTCTTTAATCTTTTTCTCTTTTTCTTTTTCTCTTTCTTTTTCTCTTTCTTTTTCTTTATTCTTTTTCTTTTTACCTTTACTTTTCACTCTGATGGGGGACAATATACCATAGCAATCATCTTCGTTACTGGGACAGTAATCCGAGTCAGATGTCTCGGTGGAGGATGATGTCATGGATGATGTAGAAGAATCCGAGGAAGAGGAAAGAGATTTCTTCCGTCTGGATTTAGCTTTAGAGACTTTAGAGTGGGCTTTAGTTGAAGATCCAGCAGAGCAGGTTCTACTGGGCTTAACGGGCTCAGATGTTGAGGGAAGAGACCCAACCATCTGTTCCATTAAGGCTCTATAATCTTCTGCAGTCTTGGCAGCTGCAAGAAGGGCAATATTTTGGGCTCTTTGGGCACCAAAAGAGACCTGTAGCCTTGGGTCAAGACCACCATGGTTTCTCTTTAGGAGCCATTCTTTAACAGTCTCCTCAGTGGTAGAAATGCGAAAGGCAGACCACCACTTAACTTTAGATTTTCTCAATACCACAGGGATATTGGTACCTGGAAGAATAGAAGATTCGAAGTACCATTGATATACCCAAGGTATATTGAAAGTTAAACTGAAAAGAAGAAGAGGAGGAAAATTCTTCTCAACAGGATTAGGGTTTAAGTGAACTTTATAATACCGGTAAGCCAATTGTACTTCAAGAGGAAGACAATTTTCATCATTACCGCAATAGTACCACCAATCAACGAACCATGATGGGAGGTTATTGACTTTAAAATTGGTTTCACAATAGATTAGCCAGGAATGGGTTTTAGCCGGGTTTTGGAAAAACAAGGCTTTGGTCCAGGCTTCTATATAATCCCAATAATTATATGAAGAACAACAGGATAAGGAAGGAAGGGCTTTAAACTGCACAGGAACGTGCAACGGTTTTCCCCATTCAGAAGGATGGAGAATTTTCTTTATTTTAAAAGAAGAATGAGATATAACAGTCTTTTCTTGTGGGTTATAATTGTGCTTTACAAACAAAGATCCTGAATCCACAAGAATATGAAGATAGTATTCTTGGGGTTTTGAGGTTTCTTTTGGTTTGAAAAACCATCCTTTAGGGTAAACAGTTTCAATTATAGACCATGGGTTTTTTAGAGCAGACCCAAAATCAGCAATTAATTCTGTAGACCAGAAATTTTTGTTGTGCCAAAAAGCTTTAGACTTTAAAAAGAAATTTGAAGAAACAATTTGAGTTGAAGGGTTTGAAACATTCAACTCGTCTTTAGAAACATTTTGAGTTAGGGTTTTTGAAGACTGACCTAACTCCATTTTTAAAGGGATTGAAGGATTCATACCTGGGGCTTCAGGAGGCGGGAAGCCCATCTTTTCAAGAACTTTAAGGACCTCTGGAGATTGGGCCAGCTGAGAGACCCATAAATCCATTTTAGCTTTATCATCCTCTTTTTGGACAGCATCTGCCCATGACTTTATGGGTTTAGGGTTCAAAATACTATCTGAGTGGTCAGATAGAGCTTTAGGTGAGTCACTGTTTAGTGTTTCTTTGGCTTTATTGGTGTTTTTCTTCTTTCTCCCCATGATTCCTGAGAAGGAATTCACGAGTAAGGAAATCAGGTAAACTGTTATTTTCTCCTTTAATAAATTCAATATCAAAATCAAAAATACTTAAAATAGCTTGCCATCTAGCAAAAATTTGTTTTGAGGCAAGGTTTTTAACATCTTTTTGTAAAACATCTTTAGCACTTTTACAATCAATTCTTAATAAAAACTTTTGGTTCAATAAATCAGATTGAAATTTTGAAATGCATAAAACAATGCTCAAAATCTCTTTCTTTATAGTTGAATAATTTAATTGGGTTGGACTCCAATGTCCTGAATAAAATTGGACTATGGCTTCTTTACCCTCTTTAACCTGTTTTAAAATCCCACCAAAACCTATATCTGATGCATCAGTTTCAACTATTTTGGAGGCTAAGGGATCAGCTATATGCAGGCAAGGAATAGTTTTAACTAGGGTTTTAACCTGTCTAACTATGCCAGAGTGGACCTCAGTCCATGGGCCTGGGTTTTTCTTTAACCTATCATGCAAAGGTTTAATAGTCCTATTTAGGTTGGGAAAGAATTCTATGACGTAATTCAAACAACCTAAAAATCTTTGTAACTGGGCTTTATTAACTATTTGGTCAGGAAACTTATCTCCAAAAGCTAAGTTCCTTTCTATAGGTTCTATAATTCCCTGTTCTATATAGTGTCCTAAGAACCTAATCTTAGTCTGAAACAGAGACATCTTCGTTTTACTTAATACTAAACCATTATGTTTTATTACCATAAAAAATGTTTTTAAGTGTTTAAAATGTTCTTCTATAGTTGTTGAATAAATTAAAACATCATCAATATAAACAATACAAAATTTAGTGTAAGGGTTAAAAATGTCATTCATCACTCTCTGAAACTCAGAGGGTGCATTCTTTAAACCAAAAGGCATAACATTCCATTCATACTGTCCAAATGGAACAGTGAATGCAGTCTTATACCTATCTTTAGGGTTTATCTGAATTTGCCAAAAACCAGATTTCATATCAAATTTACTAAAAACATTTGCTTTATATAATCTTCCTAATAAATCTTTTTTATTTGGAATAGGATACCTAATCCATTTTAAAGCTTTATTTAGAGGTTTATAATTTATTACTAATCTAGGTGCACCTCTTTCTATTTCAGAGGCCTTGTTTACATAGAATGCAGCACAAGACCAAGGGCTTCTAGATTTAGTTATTAATCCTTTATTTTCTAAATCATTTATTTCTTTTTTACAAAATTCAATTAAATCAGGCGCCATCTGAATGGGCCTAGCTTTAGTTGTAATAGACTTTTCATCAAAGCCTATTTCATAAGGTAAATCAACCATGTGTTGCTTTCTGTTCCAAAATGCATTTGGAATATCAGCACATAAATCTTTTTCTATTTGAGATTTTAATTTATCAATTTTATCTTGCGTAAATTTATTATTTAACTGTTCATTTATTTTTTGTAAATGATAGTTGTTCTTTAAATTACAAAGTTGTTCAGACTTTGCTTTTATAAGTGCATTTATTTGTAACTCATTTATTGAATGTGCCTTTAAAAGATTTAAATTCCTCTTTTTAGGTTTTTCTAAAAATGGAAAAATTATCTTTTGTTTTCTAGCTTTAAAACTTATACTCTCATCATTTACTGAATAAGGTATTATCAAATTCATAAATGGCGTTCCTAAGATTACCATATGATGAATATTAGTTAAAATGAATATGTTCTTTATTTCTAAATTATTATCTATAATTGATGCTTCTGCTTTACCAAGTATATTTAATTTAGATTTATTTGCTGCTGATAAACTTTCATTAGTTTGTTGCCAAAATCTTTTTGGTACTAAACTAGGTTTTATACAATTTAAATCAGCTCCCGTATCAAACAATGCAATAGTTTCTATATTATAATTATCTGAAAATTTTAACTTTATTTTTATTAAATATTTTCTAGATGTTATTTCATGCAACATAAAAATTAAATTATCTGGAATTTTATCTTTACTGATTAAACTAATTTCATTATCAGTTTCTTTATCATTTATTTGTTCAATATTTTGTTCAGCTTCTTCATCAGAAGAAGAGGTTGAATTCATTAAGGATTTTATTATCTGTGAATCATGTTCTTGTTTGTTTTTTAATTCTTTTAATTCTAGTTTAATTTCTTTAATTTCTTTTTGTAAATCATTTATAGTTGGTTTGTTTTTTATTGTTTTATTTTTATTTAATATTGTAGTTAAATCATATGTTTGTTTACTAGTGCTGGGTAACATAGAATGTTTAGGTCTATCATCTTCTAAAATTTTATTTAACATTTTCTCTTGAATTTTAGGGTCACTTATATATTTTATTGCTTCTAATATAGATTCTTGTTCTTTAGTTAATACATTTAATGATTTACTACTATAGTCAGAACTTGATTCTGATCCTATATCATCTATTTGATTTAGTTCTTCAGAATCTGAATATTCTTCAGAATCTGAATAATCTAAATATAATTCGTGGATTTTATTAATTATAGATTCTTCTAATTTTAATTCTTGTAATTTTTTATCAAATTTACAAAATCTTGATGTGTGACCTTTTCTTCCACATTTATAACATGTTAAGTCTTTATATGATGTGAATTTTTTATCCTTTTGCTTATAAGGTTTTCTACTAGGTTTCCTATATTTATAAGGTTTATAAGGTTTTTGTTTTTTATAATAATCATCTTTATCTAATTTTTTCTTATAACTCTTTTTGTGATATTTCTTATAAGGTTTTTTATATTTTCTTGTAGTAGAACACTGTCCATTACAATCTTTATGTTTCTGTGTTATACTATAATCAAATTGTTTACAGAAAGATCCTAATTCTTGTTTAGTTTTTCTCATTTCATATTTTAACGATTTTTGAAGTTTTATATCTTGACAAAGCTTTAATCCTTCTTTTTGAACTATACTAAACAGTTGTCCATAGGTCAATAGGTTATAAGGAATAGGGTTTCCAAATTCCTGTTTTATATGGTTTCTAACTTTCTCACCAAGGAAGAAAGGTAATCCTGCCAAGAACTTTTCCTTCCAGAAAGCCTGGTTAGAATCTTCTCTAAGCATTATCCTTGTTAAGAAAGTTGTTTTATAAAATTGAAAATCACTAAGTTTCTTGCATCTAAGGTTACTTAGTAATTCTGCATTTTTATCCTTTAAATGAGTAGGATCACCTATAAAATGAAGTGATATAGTCAAGATTAGTGATGCCACTGCATCTTGAATAGTATCACCAGATTCATCTAAAATAGGTATTCCATCCTCATAAGTTTTTACAGCATTTAAAATTTCTAAATGTTGTTCATCAGTGAGATGATTATCCCACCAACCTTTAAGCTGTCCTGTGAAACCAGCTATAAGGAGTTCAGCTATAGTCCTATCTGAGGTTCCTGTTTGGGTTCTATAGGCATTGGCAGCCATAGTCATCTGTTGAAGAAGACTCAGGATATTATATTCTGATAAGGTATCTATGTTCCATTCATAAACTGAGGAGGCATTATATTTATACTGTGTTAACACATTTGGTCTATCTGCTATTCCTAAGTCTGGGGCAGACATTCTAGGTACTATAGATTGATTATGTGTTAAACGATTTATCTGTGGTTCTAAAGCTTTACTAAAGGTTTCTATATCCTCAGATTCAGGTTGAGAATCCTCAACTGATTCTGATTCCTGTTCTTGGGTGACTATACTAATGGTTTTAGAATCTCTAGACTGGGGCGTTTCTGGTACTACCTGTTTTGACCCAGAAGAAGATTCAATTTTACTTAATTGTTCTTTAATTGCTTTAACAAAATCTGAATCTTTGGATTTTATTTCTTTTTGTCCTGTTTTAGAAACTTCGAAAGGTTTAAAAACATGTGATTTAAGTTTTTTATCTTTAACTTCTTTTTCAATTTTTACTATTTTACTTTCTTTAATAGTATCTTCTATTCTGTTTAGTTGTTGTCCTATAGTTACTAAATGTGCATTACTGAAATTATTTTGTTCTAAGATTTTCCTATTAGGATCATCTTCAGAAATTATTTTAAATGGTGCTATATTTATTTCTTTATCTCCATGTAAAAATACACTTGAAGTTTTAGGTGGATGTTCACTTTGTATGATTTTATCTTTTACCTTCCATTCTGTATTTTTATTCCTAACAGTCACTGGATTTATTGATTTTTCTAATTTAAGTTTTCCTCTATAAATTCTTTTAAACCAATCAAAGAATTTCATATTAACTTCATAATATTTTATAAAGTCAATATATTCTTCTTTAACTGATTCAAAATCTTTTACCTTTTTTATTACATTTTCTAATTTATCTTTATTTTTAATTGCTGTTAATTCTTTATTTAATTTATCATAATTAAAAATAAATTCTTTATTAATTACATTTAATTCTCTATCTATACTTTCTACATTTCCTGTCATGAAGGAAGCTGTAGGAGACATAGGTGGAGAAGGTGAATGTTCTATATTCTGAGGTTGATTATAATTAGGGTTTGGTTCCAAAGGGTTCATTGTTCCTGTTGGATTATAATATAAGTGTGGAACTGTTGTACTATAATCTATACCTTTTAATTTATTACTAGATTCCGGTATATCTGATGTAGAATGCCTAGGCTTTACTATTGTTTGCAAAACAGGTTTAGGCTCATTTTCTTTATATGAAGCATATATTACAGAAGGTAATTGTGAGGCCCGACCTATGTCTACAGTTGAAATAGATGAGGAAGAGTCTGAATACCTACTGCTTACACTATGTCTACTAAATTTTAATTTAACTTTACCGTCTTCATACTGTTCAATTTTACTGAGTTCTATATTAGGTTTAACTGTAGTTTTAGGTTCAGGAAGAGGAACAGCATCCTCTAAGATCCATTCATCAGGGAGACTAATATCTTTCCACTGAATAGTCCTAGGAATTACTGTATTAGCTTTACTTAAATCTGTTTGTAAAAATTTAGTTTCTCCTAGTTTTGGTTGCATTATATATTTTGTAGCGAAAGCAGACATCATAGCTTTATAATTTATTTTATACATTAATGCCACAGGAATAGATCCTTCAAGCATTTTATAATTATGTGTTTTAATTTCTAATACTACACTTTTTAATATGTTTGGATCATTTAATGAAATTGTTATATCTGGGAAGCAGTCAAATGAAATTGGACCACTGCTCAGACTGGTTTCTATAGTTCCTAAAAGTGAGTCATTAAAATTTACAAACCTAGCATCTCTGACCACAGCCAGTATACTAGTGTTTAATCCTTCTCTAGTTAAAGGTTTTATACCTATTTGTACTAATCCTATATGTATATACTTGTATTTTTTAGCTTTATGATGTTTTATAGATTCTGCAGAAAGTAGAGTTATCTTTTCAAAAGGTTTACTTAATTGTACGTCTCTTTCTTCAGCTTTAATTATATAATCATTCTTAAATATATTTAATTTTGGTATCTTATAAATCTGTTCTTTATCTATCTTTGGTATTACCCAATTATCAATTGCTTTATTAAAATCTTCTAAAATTACTTCATTCCTATTAACTATCCTTTTAACTTCTGATAACTCAGAACTATCTGATTTAGTTGTACTAGCAGATTTACACAGAAAAGGTTCCATTTTTAAATATTTGAAAAATAGATTTTTAAAGTTTATTAATGTTGATTTTGGTAGCGACCACTGACTTACTGCCCTAAACGCCTGTCCGTCGGCTAACACGGGTCTTACTGCATATCCAATACCTAGACAACACTAAGTCCACTTCTAGATCTATAAATCAAAGATTTAACTATGGAAACAGTTCTATATCTATCTACTACCACCCCTAAAAGAAGATGGCTCTGATACCAACAAAAGAAAGGGACCGTTTACAGGGGATAAAATAACTTTAAAGGAATTAATAAAAACAATAAAATAACTAAGCATAAATAACAAAGATATAAACAGATATGATGAATGATGAATTAAGGATATCGATTACATTCAGTATCACAGAACCGTTTCCGGCCTCAAGTGTTAAAGACTCCTTAATTATGCAATATGACAATTTTAAGCAGAATATAAAAGAATATATTAAAAACATATAATAATAAATAAATAATAATAATAAGACATATAAATAACATATAAACAAAGTATAATCTTTTAAAAGGTACGGCGGCGTTGTTTCATACCCGGTACAGAGGAGGACTTCAGACAAGTGCAAGTCTGACGTTGCTCCAATTTATATCTGGGTTTCCAGCCTTATATACCATTTTAAAGATTAAGCTAATTTTGTATCTTAAGTCTAATATATTTTAACAATACACACTCTTATGTCTATATCTTTTAGTATACCTAATTATACTATGTCTGGTATAGATATACGGATCCCGTATAAATATACAGCGTTGAATAGAGAGAGAAGGAAGACAGAAAAGGATAGAATTAGAGGTCCTTTTCAGTCTGTAAGTAGTGCAATATATTTCTGATGTTTTAGTTCCAGATCAAGCTCAACTTGCTCGTTTTTTGCTTGCAAGAACTAGAACAGAGCATACTTATATATGAATGACAGAAGAGATATAAGAATTTAAACTTTATTTAAATAAATGAAAACAAAATACAATACAGAATATAAATTTTAAAACAGAATACAAATTATAAAATATAAGTTATAAAATATAAAATATAAACTATAAACTACCTTAAAAGAGAATCAATAAGGAATGGGATACAGTGATGGTAGAAATATAGGTGAAGGAGGAAAGGGAAGAAGGAAGCTAAACTAGGCTGAGGGTTCTTCAATGGCTTCTGAGTTGAGAGAGGAGTATTTCGGATCCCTTCTACCTTCAGAATCAGCTTCACTATATAGTCAGAGGCTTTAAAATTCCACTGTTCTTGTCACATGCTTTGGCACTGTAGGTGAATAGTAACCTGTCGTTACTATTTGCTTTTACTGTACCTTCACGCGTCTGGAACTGTGGATGAATAGTACCTTGTCTGGTACTGTTTACTGTGGAGAACTGTGGATGAACAGTTCTTCTGACTTTACTGTTGGATTCCCTCTGGTAAATACTGTGGATGAACAGTATCTTGTCAGTGGGCACCGCCTTTAATGACTTTAAACAACCTGAGTGGAGAAATGTGGTTTCTCCTGCCTTTAATCGGACGAACCAGATGAACTTGAATCAGATTCAACTTCTGATTCAATTATCTTTTTATTTTTCTTTTCTTTTTTCTTTTCTTTATTTTTTCTTTTTTCTTTTTTCTTTTCTTTATCTTTCTTTTCTTTTCTTTTGTCTTTTTTCTCTTTTTCTTTTTCTTTTTCTTTTTCTTTAATCTTTTTCTCTTTTTCTTTTTCTCTTTCTTTTTCTCTTTCTTTTTCTTTATTCTTTTTCTTTTTACCTTTACTTTTCACTCTGATGGGGGACAATATACCATAGCAATCATCTTCGTTACTGGGACAGTAATCCGAGTCAGATGTCTCGGTGGAGGATGATGTCATGGATGATGTAGAAGAATCCGAGGAAGAGGAAAGAGATTTCTTCCGTCTGGATTTAGCTTTAGAGACTTTAGAGTGGGCTTTAGTTGAAGATCCAGCAGAGCAGGTTCTACTGGGCTTAACGGGCTCAGATGTTGAGGGAAGAGACCCAACCATCTGTTCCATTAAGGCTCTATAATCTTCTGCAGTCTTGGCAGCTGCAAGAAGGGCAATATTTTGGGCTCTTTGGGCACCAAAAGGGACCTGTAGCCTTGGGTCAAGACCACCATGGTTTCTCTTTAGGAGCCATTCTTTAACAGTCTCCTCAGTGGTAGAAATGCGAAAGGCAGACCACCACTTAACTTTAGATTTTCTCAATACCACAGGGATATTGGTACCTGGAAGAATAGAAGATTCGAAGTACCATTGATATACCCAAGGTATATTGAAAGTTAAACTGAAAAGAAGAAGAGGAGGAAAATTCTTCTCAACAGGATTAGGGTTTAAGTGAACTTTATAATACCGGTAAGCCAATTGTACTTCAAGAGGAAGACAATTTTCATCATTACCGCAATAGTACCACCAATCAACGAACCATGATGGGAGGTTATTGACTTTAAAATTGGTTTCACAATAGATTAGCCAGGAATGGGTTTTAGCCGGGTTTTGGAAAAACAAGGCTTTGGTCCAGGCTTCTATATAATCCCAATAATTATATGAAGAACAACAGGATAAGGAAGGAAGGGCTTTAAACTGCACAGGAACGTGCAACGGTTTTCCCCATTCAGAAGGATGGAGAATTTTCTTTATTTTAAAAGAAGAATGAGATATAACAGTCTTTTCTTGTGGGTTATAATTGTGCTTTACAAACAAAGATCCTGAATCCACAAGAATATGAAGATAGTATTCTTGGGGTTTTGAGGTTTCTTTTGGTTTGAAAAACCATCCTTTAGGGTAAACAGTTTCAATTATAGACCATGGGTTTTTTAGAGCAGACCCAAAATCAGCAATTAATTCTATAGACCAGAAATTTTTGTTGTGCCAAAAAGCTTTAGACTTTAAAAAGAAATTTGAAGAAACAATTTGAGTTGAAGGGTTTGAAACATTCAACTCGTCTTTAGAAACATTTTGAGTTAGGGTTTTTGAAGACTGACCTAACTCCATTTTTAAAGGGATTGAAGGATTCATACCTGGGGCTTCAGGAGGCGGGAAGCCCATATTTTCAAGAACTTTAAGGACCTCTGGAGATTGGGCCAGCTGAGAGACCCATAAATCCATTTTAGCTTTATCATCCTCTTTTTGGACAGCATCTGCCCATGACTTTATGGGTTTAGGGTTCAAAATACTATCTGAGTGGTCAGATAGAGCTTTAGGTGAGTCACTGTTTAGTGTTTCTTTGGCTTTATTGGTGTTTTTCTTCTTTCTCCCCATGATTCCTGAGAAGGAATTCACGAGTAAGGAAATCAGGTAAACTGTTATTTTCTCCTTTAATAAATTCAATATCAAAATCAAAAATACTTAAAATAGCTTGCCATCTAGCAAAAATTTGTTTTGAGGCAAGGTTTTTAACATCTTTTTGTAAAACATCTTTAGCACTTTTACAATCAATTCTTAATAAAAACTTTTGGTTCAATAAATCAGATTGAAATTTTGAAATGCATAAAACAATGCTCAAAATCTCTTTCTTTATAGTTGAATAATTTAATTGGGTTGGACTCCAATGTCCTGAATAAAATTGGACTATGGCTTCTTTACCCTCTTTAACCTGTTTTAAAATCCCACCAAAACCTATATCTGATGCATCAGTTTCAACTATTTTGGAGGCTAAGGGATCAGCTATATGCAGGCAAGGAATAGTTTTAACTAGGGTTTTAACCTGTCTAACTATGCCAGAGTGGACCTCAGTCCATGGGCCTGGGTTTTTCTTTAACCTATCATGCAAAGGTTTAATAGTCCTATTTAGGTTGGGAAAGAATTCTATGACGTAATTCAAACAACCTAAAAATCTTTGTAACTGGGCTTTATTAACTATTTGGTCAGGAAACTTATCTCCAAAAGCTAAGTTCCTTTCTATAGGTTCTATAATTCCCTGTTCTATATAGTGTCCTAAGAACCTAATCTTAGTCTGAAACAGAGACATCTTCGTTTTACTTAATACTAAACCATTATGTTTTATTACCATAAAAAATGTTTTTAAGTGTTTAAAATGTTCTTCTATAGTTGTTGAATACATTAAAACATCATCAATATAAACAATACAAAATTTAGTGTAAGGGTTAAAAATGTCATTCATCACTCTCTGAAACTCAGAGGGTGCATTCTTTAAACCAAAAGGCATAACATTCCATTCATACTGTCCAAATGGAACAGTGAATGCAGTCTTATACCTATCTTTAGGGTTTATCTGAATTTGCCAAAAACCAGATTTCATATCAAATTTACTAAAAACATTTGCTTTATATAATCTTCCTAATAAATCTTTTTTATTTGGAATAGGATACCTAATCCATTTTAAAGCTTTATTTAGAGGTTTATAATTTATTACTAATCTAGGTGCACCTCTTTCTATTTCAGAGGCCTTGTTTACATAGAATGCAGCACAAGACCAAGGGCTTCTAGATTTAGTTATTAATCCTTTATTTTCTAAATCATTTATTTCTTTTTTACAAAATTCAATTAAATCAGGCGCCATCTGAATGGGCCTAGCTTTAGTTGTAATAGACTTTTCATCAAAGCCTATTTCATAAGGTAAATCAACCATGTGTTGCTTTCTGTTCCAAAATGCATTTGGAATATCAGCACATAAATCTTTTTCTATTTGAGATTTTAATTTATCAATTTTATCTTGCGTAAATTTATTATTTAACTGTTCATTTATTTTTTGTAAATGATAGTTGTTCTTTAAATTACAAAGTTGTTCAGACTTTGCTTTTATAAGTGCATTTATTTGTAACTCATTTATTGAATGTGCCTTTAAAAGATTTAAATTCCTCTTTTTAGGTTTTTCTAAAAATGGAAAAATTATCTTTTGTTTTCTAGCTTTAAAACTTATACTCTCATCATTTACTGAATAAGGTATTATCAAATTCATAAACGGCGTTCCTAAGATTACCATATGATGAATATTAGTTAAAATGAATATGTTCTTTATTTCTAAATTATTATCTATAATTGATGCTTCTGCTTTACCAAGTATATTTAATTTAGATTTATTTGCTGCTGATAAACTTTCATTAGTTTGTTGCCAAAATCTTTTTGGTACTAAACTAGGTTTTATACAATTTAAATCAGCTCCCGTATCAAACAATGCAATAGTTTCTATATTATAATTATCTGAAAATTTTAACTTTATTTTTATTAAATATTTTCTAGATGTTATTTCATGCAACATAAAAATTAAATTATCTGGAATTTTATCTTTACTGATTAAACTAATTTCATTATCAGTTTCTTTATCATTTATTTGTTCAATATTTTGTTCAGCTTCTTCATCAGAAGAAGAGGTTGAATTCATTAAGGATTTTATTATCTGTGAATCATGTTCTTGTTTGTTTTTTAATTCTTTTAATTCTAGTTTAATTTCTTTAATTTCTTTTTGTAAATCATTTATAGTTGGTTTGTTTTTTATTGTTTTATTTTTATTTAATATTGTAGTTAAATCATATGTTTGTTTACTAGTGCTGGGTAACATAGAATGTTTAGGTCTATCATCTTCTAAAATTTTATTTAACATTTTCTCTTGAATTTTAGGGTCACTTATATATTTTATTGCTTCTAATATAGATTCTTGTTCTTTAGTTAATACATTTAATGATTTACTACTATAGTCAGAACTTGATTCTGATCCTATATCATCTATTTGATTTAGTTCTTCAGAATCTGAATATTCTTCAGAATCTGAATAATCTAAATATAATTCGTGGATTTTATTAATTATAGATTCTTCTAATTTTAATTCTTGTAATTTTTTATCAAATTTACAAAATCTTGATGTGTGACCTTTTCTTCCACATTTATAACATGTTAAGTCTTTATATGATGTGAATTTTTTATCCTTTTGCTTATAAGGTTTTCTACTAGGTTTCCTATATTTATAAGGTTTATAAGGTTTTTGTTTTTTATAATAATCATCTTTATCTAATTTTTTCTTATAACTCTTTTTGTGATATTTCTTATAAGGTTTTTTATATTTTCTTGTAGTAGAACACTGTCCATTACAATCTTTATGTTTCTGTGTTATACTATAATCAAATTGTTTACAGAAAGATCCTAATTCTTGTTTAGTTTTTCTCATTTCATATTTTAACGATTTTTGAAGTTTTATATCTTGACAAAGCTTTAATCCTTCTTTTTGAACTATACTAAACAGTTGTCCATAGGTCAATAGGTTATAAGGAATAGGGTTTCCAAATTCCTGTTTTATATGGTTTCTAACTTTCTCACCAAGGAAGAAAGGTAATCCTGCCAAGAACTTTTCCTTCCAGAAAGCCTGGTTAGAATCTTCTCTAAGCATTATCCTTGTTAAGAAAGTTGTTTTATAAAATTGAAAATCACTAAGTTTCTTGCATCTAAGGTTACTTAGTAATTCTGCATTTTTATCCTTTAAATGAGTAGGATCACCTATAAAATGAAGTGATATAGTCAAGATTAGTGATGCCACTGCATCTTGAATAGTATCACCAGATTCATCTAAAATAGGTATTCCATCCTCATAAGTTTTTACAGCATTTAAAATTTCTAAATGTTGTTCATCAGTGAGATGATTATCCCACCAACCTTTAAGCTGTCCTGTGAAACCAGCTATAAGGAGTTCAGCTATAGTCCTATCTGAGGTTCCTGTTTGGGTTCTATAGGCATTGGCAGCCATAGTCATCTGTTGAAGAAGACTCAGGATATTATATTCTGATAAGGTATCTATGTTCCATTCATAAACTGAGGAGGCATTATATTTATACTGTGTTAACACATTTGGTCTATCTGCTATTCCTAAGTCTGGGGCAGACATTCTAGGTACTATAGATTGATTATGTGTTAAACGATTTATCTGTGGTTCTAAAGCTTTACTAAAGGTTTCTATATCCTCAGATTCAGGTTGAGAATCCTCAACTGATTCTGATTCCTGTTCTTGGGTGACTATACTAATGGTTTTAGAATCTCTAGACTGGGGCGTTTCTGGTACTACCTGTTTTGACCCAGAAGAAGATTCAATTTTACTTAATTGTTCTTTAATTGCTTTAACAAAATCTGAATCTTTGGATTTTATTTCTTTTTGTCCTGTTTTAGAAACTTCGAAAGGTTTAAAAACATGTGATTTAAGTTTTTTATCTTTAACTTCTTTTTCAATTTTTACTATTTTACTTTCTTTAATAGTATCTTCTATTCTGTTTAGTTGTTGTCCTATAGTTACTAAATGTGCATTACTGAAATTATTTTGTTCTAAGATTTTCCTATTAGGATCATCTTCAGAAATTATTTTAAATGGTGCTATATTTATTTCTTTATCTCCATGTAAAAATACACTTGAAGTTTTAGGTGGATGTTCACTTTGTATGATTTTATCTTTTACCTTCCATTCTGTATTTTTATTCCTAACAGTCACTGGATTTATTGATTTTTCTAATTTAAGTTTTCCTCTATAAATTCTTTTAAACCAATCAAAGAATTTCATATTAACTTCATAATATTTTATAAAGTCAATATATTCTTCTTTAACTGATTCAAAATCTTTTACCTTTTTTATTACATTTTCTAATTTATCTTTATTTTTAATTGCTGTTAATTCTTTATTTAATTTATCATAATTAAAAATAAATTCTTTATTAATTACATTTAATTCTCTATCTATACTTTCTACATTTCCTGTCATGAAGGAAGCTGTAGGAGACATAGGTGGAGAAGGTGAATGTTCTATATTCTGAGGTTGATTATAATTAGGGTTTGGTTCCAAAGGGTTCATTGTTCCTGTTGGATTATAATATAAGTGTGGAACTGTTGTACTATAATCTATACCTTTTAATTTATTACTAGATTCCGGTATATCTGATGTAGAATGCCTAGGCTTTACTATTGTTTGCAAAACAGGTTTAGGCTCATTTTCTTTATATGAAGCATATATTACAGAAGGTAATTGTGAGGCCCGACCTATGTCTACAGTTGAAATAGATGAGGAAGAGTCTGAATACCTACTGCTTACACTATGTCTACTAAATTTTAATTTAACTTTACCGTCTTCATACTGTTCAATTTTACTGAGTTCTATATTAGGTTTAACTGTAGTTTTAGGTTCAGGAAGAGGAACAGCATCCTCTAAGATCCATTCATCAGGGAGACTAATATCTTTCCACTGAATAGTCCTAGGAATTACTGTATTAGCTTTACTTAAATCTGTTTGTAAAAATTTAGTTTCTCCTAGTTTTGGTTGCATTATATATTTTGTAGCGAAAGCAGACATCATAGCTTTATAATTTATTTTATACATTAATGCCACAGGAATAGATCCTTCAAGCATTTTATAATTATGTGTTTTAATTTCTAATACTACACTTTTTAATATGTTTGGATCATTTAATGAAATTGTTATATCTGGGAAGCAGTCAAATGAAATTGGACCACTGCTCAGACTGGTTTCTATAGTTCCTAAAAGTGAGTCATTAAAATTTACAAACCTAGCATCTCTGACCACAGCCAGTATACTAGTGTTTAATCCTTCTCTAGTTAAAGGTTTTATACCTATTTGTACTAATCCTATATGTATATACTTGTATTTTTTAGCTTTATGATGTTTTATAGATTCTGCAGAAAGTAGAGTTATCTTTTCAAAAGGTTTACTTAATTGTACGTCTCTTTCTTCAGCTTTAATTATATAATCATTCTTAAATATATTTAATTTTGGTATCTTATAAATCTGTTCTTTATCTATCTTTGGTATTACCCAATTATCAATTGCTTTATTAAAATCTTCTAAAATTACTTCATTCCTATTAACTATCCTTTTAACTTCTGATAACTCAGAACTATCTGATTTAGTTGTACTAGCAGATTTACACAGAAAAGGTTCCATTTTTAAATATTTGAAAAATAGATTTTTAAAGTTTATTAATGTTGATTTTGGTAGCGACCACTGACTTACTGCCCTAAACGCCTGTCCGTCGGCTAACACGGGTCTTACTGCATATCCAATACCTAGACAACACTAAGTCCACTTCTAGATCTATAAATCAAAGATTTAACTATGGAAACAGTTCTATATCTATCTACTACCACCCCTAAAAGAAGATGGCTCTGATACCAACAAAAGAAAGGGACCGTTTACAGGGGATAAAATAACTTTAAAGGAATTAATAAAAACAATAAAATAACTAAGCATAAATAACAAAGATATAAACAGATATGATGAATGATGAATTAAGGATATCGATTACATTCAGTATCACAGAACCGTTTCCGGCCTCAAGTGTTAAAGACTCCTTAATTATGCAATATGACAATTTTAAGCAGAATATAAAAGAATATATTAAAAACATATAATAATAAATAAATAATAATAATAAGACATATAAATAACATATAAACAAAGTATAATCTTTTAAAAGGTACGGCGGCGTTGTTTCATACCCGGTACAGAGGAGGACTTCAGACAAGTGCAAGTCTGACGTTGCTCCAATTTATATCTGGGTTTCCAGCCTTATATACCATTTTAAAGATTAAGCTAATTTTGTATCTTAAGTCTAATATATTTTAACAATACACACTCTTATGTCTATATCTTTTAGTATACCTAATTATACTATGTCTGGTATAGATATACGGATCCCGTATAAATATACAGCGTTGAATAGAGAGAGAAGGAAGACAGAAAAGGATAGAATTAGAGGTCCTTTTCAGTCTGTAAGTAGTGCAATATATTTCTGATGTTTTAGTTCCAGATCAAGCTCAACTTGCTCGTTTTTTGCTTGCAAGAACTAGAACAGAGCATACTTATATATGAATGACAGAAGAGATATAAGAATTTAAACTTTATTTAAATAAATGAAAACAAAATACAATACAGAATATAAATTTTAAAACAGAATACAAATTATAAAATATAAGTTATAAAATATAAAATATAAACTATAAACTACCTTAAAAGAGAATCAATAAGGAATGGGATACAGTGATGGTAGAAATATAGGTGAAGGAGGAAAGGGAAGAAGGAAGCTAAACTAGGCTGAGGGTTCTTCAATGGCTTCTGAGTTGAGAGAGGAGTATTTCGGATCCCTTCTACCTTCAGAATCAGCTTCACTATATAGTCAGAGGCTTTAAAATTCCACTGTTCTTGTCACATGCTTTGGCACTGTAGGTGAATAGTAACCTGTCGTTACTATTTGCTTTTACTGTACCTTCACGCGTCTGGAACTGTGGATGAATAGTACCTTGTCTGGTACTGTTTACTGTGGAGAACTGTGGATGAACAGTTCTTCTGACTTTACTGTTGGATTCCCTCTGGTAAATACTGTGGATGAACAGTATCTTGTCAGTGGGCACCGCCTTTAATGACTTTAAACAACCTGAGTGGAGAAATGTGGTTTCTCCTGCCTTTAATCGGACGAACCAGATGAACTTGAATCAGATTCAACTTCTGATTCAATTATCTTTTTATTTTTCTTTTCTTTTTTCTTTTCTTTATTTTTTCTTTTTTCTTTTTTCTTTTCTTTATCTTTCTTTTCTTTTCTTTTGTCTTTTTTCTCTTTTTCTTTTTCTTTTTCTTTTTCTTTAATCTTTTTCTCTTTTTCTTTTTCTCTTTCTTTTTCTCTTTCTTTTTCTTTATTCTTTTTCTTTTTACCTTTACTTTTCACTCTGATGGGGGACAATATACCATAGCAATCATCTTCGTTACTGGGACAGTAATCCGAGTCAGATGTCTCGGTGGAGGATGATGTCATGGATGATGTAGAAGAATCCGAGGAAGAGGAAAGAGATTTCTTCCGTCTGGATTTAGCTTTAGAGACTTTAGAGTGGGCTTTAGTTGAAGATCCAGCAGAGCAGGTTCTACTGGGCTTAACGGGCTCAGATGTTGAGGGAAGAGACCCAACCATCTGTTCCATTAAGGCTCTATAATCTTCTGCAGTCTTGGCAGCTGCAAGAAGGGCAATATTTTGGGCTCTTTGGGCACCAAAAGGGACCTGTAGCCTTGGGTCAAGACCACCATGGTTTCTCTTTAGGAGCCATTCTTTAACAGTCTCCTCAGTGGTAGAAATGCGAAAGGCAGACCACCACTTAACTTTAGATTTTCTCAATACCACAGGGATATTGGTACCTGGAAGAATAGAAGATTCGAAGTACCATTGATATACCCAAGGTATATTGAAAGTTAAACTGAAAAGAAGAAGAGGAGGAAAATTCTTCTCAACAGGATTAGGGTTTAAGTGAACTTTATAATACCGGTAAGCCAATTGTACTTCAAGAGGAAGACAATTTTCATCATTACCGCAATAGTACCACCAATCAACGAACCATGATGGGAGGTTATTGACTTTAAAATTGGTTTCACAATAGATTAGCCAGGAATGGGTTTTAGCCGGGTTTTGGAAAAACAAGGCTTTGGTCCAGGCTTCTATATAATCCCAATAATTATATGAAGAACAACAGGATAAGGAAGGAAGGGCTTTAAACTGCACAGGAACGTGCAACGGTTTTCCCCATTCAGAAGGATGGAGAATTTTCTTTATTTTAAAAGAAGAATGAGATATAACAGTCTTTTCTTGTGGGTTATAATTGTGCTTTACAAACAAAGATCCTGAATCCACAAGAATATGAAGATAGTATTCTTGGGGTTTTGAGGTTTCTTTTGGTTTGAAAAACCATCCTTTAGGGTAAACAGTTTCAATTATAGACCATGGGTTTTTTAGAGCAGACCCAAAATCAGCAATTAATTCTATAGACCAGAAATTTTTGTTGTGCCAAAAAGCTTTAGACTTTAAAAAGAAATTTGAAGAAACAATTTGAGTTGAAGGGTTTGAAACATTCAACTCGTCTTTAGAAACATTTTGAGTTAGGGTTTTTGAAGACTGACCTAACTCCATTTTTAAAGGGATTGAAGGATTCATACCTGGGGCTTCAGGAGGCGGGAAGCCCATATTTTCAAGAACTTTAAGGACCTCTGGAGATTGGGCCAGCTGAGAGACCCATAAATCCATTTTAGCTTTATCATCCTCTTTTTGGACAGCATCTGCCCATGACTTTATGGGTTTAGGGTTCAAAATACTATCTGAGTGGTCAGATAGAGCTTTAGGTGAGTCACTGTTTAGTGTTTCTTTGGCTTTATTGGTGTTTTTCTTCTTTCTCCCCATGATTCCTGAGAAGGAATTCACGAGTAAGGAAATCAGGTAAACTGTTATTTTCTCCTTTAATAAATTCAATATCAAAATCAAAAATACTTAAAATAGCTTGCCATCTAGCAAAAATTTGTTTTGAGGCAAGGTTTTTAACATCTTTTTGTAAAACATCTTTAGCACTTTTACAATCAATTCTTAATAAAAACTTTTGGTTCAATAAATCAGATTGAAATTTTGAAATGCATAAAACAATGCTCAAAATCTCTTTCTTTATAGTTGAATAATTTAATTGGGTTGGACTCCAATGTCCTGAATAAAATTGGACTATGGCTTCTTTACCCTCTTTAACCTGTTTTAAAATCCCACCAAAACCTATATCTGATGCATCAGTTTCAACTATTTTGGAGGCTAAGGGATCAGCTATATGCAGGCAAGGAATAGTTTTAACTAGGGTTTTAACCTGTCTAACTATGCCAGAGTGGACCTCAGTCCATGGGCCTGGGTTTTTCTTTAACCTATCATGCAAAGGTTTAATAGTCCTATTTAGGTTGGGAAAGAATTCTATGACGTAATTCAAACAACCTAAAAATCTTTGTAACTGGGCTTTATTAACTATTTGGTCAGGAAACTTATCTCCAAAAGCTAAGTTCCTTTCTATAGGTTCTATAATTCCCTGTTCTATATAGTGTCCTAAGAACCTAATCTTAGTCTGAAACAGAGACATCTTCGTTTTACTTAATACTAAACCATTATGTTTTATTACCATAAAAAATGTTTTTAAGTGTTTAAAATGTTCTTCTATAGTTGTTGAATAAATTAAAACATCATCAATATAAACAATACAAAATTTAGTGTAAGGGTTAAAAATGTCATTCATCACTCTCTGAAACTCAGAGGGTGCATTCTTTAAACCAAAAGGCATAACATTCCATTCATACTGTCCAAATGGAACAGTGAATGCAGTCTTATACCTATCTTTAGGGTTTATCTGAATTTGCCAAAAACCAGATTTCATATCAAATTTACTAAAAACATTTGCTTTATATAATCTTCCTAATAAATCTTTTTTATTTGGAATAGGATACCTAATCCATTTTAAAGCTTTATTTAGAGGTTTATAATTTATTACTAATCTAGGTGCACCTCTTTCTATTTCAGAGGCCTTGTTTACATAGAATGCAGCACAAGACCAAGGGCTTCTAGATTTAGTTATTAATCCTTTATTTTCTAAATCATTTATTTCTTTTTTACAAAATTCAATTAAATCAGGCGCCATCTGAATGGGCCTAGCTTTAGTTGTAATAGACTTTTCATCAAAGCCTATTTCATAAGGTAAATCAACCATGTGTTGCTTTCTGTTCCAAAATGCATTTGGAATATCAGCACATAAATCTTTTTCTATTTGAGATTTTAATTTATCAATTTTATCTTGCGTAAATTTATTATTTAACTGTTCATTTATTTTTTGTAAATGATAGTTGTTCTTTAAATTACAAAGTTGTTCAGACTTTGCTTTTATAAGTGCATTTATTTGTAACTCATTTATTGAATGTGCCTTTAAAAGATTTAAATTCCTCTTTTTAGGTTTTTCTAAAAATGGAAAAATTATCTTTTGTTTTCTAGCTTTAAAACTTATACTCTCATCATTTACTGAATAAGGTATTATCAAATTCATAAATGGCGTTCCTAAGATTACCATATGATGAATATTAGTTAAAATGAATATGTTCTTTATTTCTAAATTATTATCTATAATTGATGCTTCTGCTTTACCAAGTATATTTAATTTAGATTTATTTGCTGCTGATAAACTTTCATTAGTTTGTTGCCAAAATCTTTTTGGTACTAAACTAGGTTTTATACAATTTAAATCAGCTCCCGTATCAAACAATGCAATAGTTTCTATATTATAATTATCTGAAAATTTTAACTTTATTTTTATTAAATATTTTCTAGATGTTATTTCATGCAACATAAAAATTAAATTATCTGGAATTTTATCTTTACTGATTAAACTAATTTCATTATCAGTTTCTTTATCATTTATTTGTTCAATATTTTGTTCAGCTTCTTCATCAGAAGAAGAGGTTGAATTCATTAAGGATTTTATTATCTGTGAATCATGTTCTTGTTTGTTTTTTAATTCTTTTAATTCTAGTTTAATTTCTTTAATTTCTTTTTGTAAATCATTTATAGTTGGTTTGTTTTTTATTGTTTTATTTTTATTTAATATTGTAGTTAAATCATATGTTTGTTTACTAGTGCTGGGTAACATAGAATGTTTAGGTCTATCATCTTCTAAAATTTTATTTAACATTTTCTCTTGAATTTTAGGGTCACTTATATATTTTATTGCTTCTAATATAGATTCTTGTTCTTTAGTTAATACATTTAATGATTTACTACTATAGTCAGAACTTGATTCTGATCCTATATCATCTATTTGATTTAGTTCTTCAGAATCTGAATATTCTTCAGAATCTGAATAATCTAAATATAATTCGTGGATTTTATTAATTATAGATTCTTCTAATTTTAATTCTTGTAATTTTTTATCAAATTTACAAAATCTTGATGTGTGACCTTTTCTTCCACATTTATAACATGTTAAGTCTTTATATGATGTGAATTTTTTATCCTTTTGCTTATAAGGTTTTCTACTAGGTTTCCTATATTTATAAGGTTTATAAGGTTTTTGTTTTTTATAATAATCATCTTTATCTAATTTTTTCTTATAACTCTTTTTGTGATATTTCTTATAAGGTTTTTTATATTTTCTTGTAGTAGAACACTGTCCATTACAATCTTTATGTTTCTGTGTTATACTATAATCAAATTGTTTACAGAAAGATCCTAATTCTTGTTTAGTTTTTCTCATTTCATATTTTAACGATTTTTGAAGTTTTATATCTTGACAAAGCTTTAATCCTTCTTTTTGAACTATACTAAACAGTTGTCCATAGGTCAATAGGTTATAAGGAATAGGGTTTCCAAATTCCTGTTTTATATGGTTTCTAACTTTCTCACCAAGGAAGAAAGGTAATCCTGCCAAGAACTTTTCCTTCCAGAAAGCCTGGTTAGAATCTTCTCTAAGCATTATCCTTGTTAAGAAAGTTGTTTTATAAAATTGAAAATCACTAAGTTTCTTGCATCTAAGGTTACTTAGTAATTCTGCATTTTTATCCTTTAAATGAGTAGGATCACCTATAAAATGAAGTGATATAGTCAAGATTAGTGATGCCACTGCATCTTGAATAGTATCACCAGATTCATCTAAAATAGGTATTCCATCCTCATAAGTTTTTACAGCATTTAAAATTTCTAAATGTTGTTCATCAGTGAGATGATTATCCCACCAACCTTTAAGCTGTCCTGTGAAACCAGCTATAAGGAGTTCAGCTATAGTCCTATCTGAGGTTCCTGTTTGGGTTCTATAGGCATTGGCAGCCATAGTCATCTGTTGAAGAAGACTCAGGATATTATATTCTGATAAGGTATCTATGTTCCATTCATAAACTGAGGAGGCATTATATTTATACTGTGTTAACACATTTGGTCTATCTGCTATTCCTAAGTCTGGGGCAGACATTCTAGGTACTATAGATTGATTATGTGTTAAACGATTTATCTGTGGTTCTAAAGCTTTACTAAAGGTTTCTATATCCTCAGATTCAGGTTGAGAATCCTCAACTGATTCTGATTCCTGTTCTTGGGTGACTATACTAATGGTTTTAGAATCTCTAGACTGGGGCGTTTCTGGTACTACCTGTTTTGACCCAGAAGAAGATTCAATTTTACTTAATTGTTCTTTAATTGCTTTAACAAAATCTGAATCTTTGGATTTTATTTCTTTTTGTCCTGTTTTAGAAACTTCGAAAGGTTTAAAAACATGTGATTTAAGTTTTTTATCTTTAACTTCTTTTTCAATTTTTACTATTTTACTTTCTTTAATAGTATCTTCTATTCTGTTTAGTTGTTGTCCTATAGTTACTGGATTTATTGATTTTTCTAATTTAAGTTTTCCTCTATAAATTCTTTTAAACCAATCAAAGAATTTCATATTAACTTCATAATATTTTATAAAGTCAATATATTCTTCTTTAACTGATTCAAAATCTTTTACCTTTTTTATTACATTTTCTAATTTATCTTTATTTTTAATTGCTGTTAATTCTTTATTTAATTTATCATAATTAAAAATAAATTCTTTATTAATTACATTTAATTCTCTATCTATACTTTCTACATTTCCTGTCATGAAGGAAGCTGTAGGAGACATAGGTGGAGAAGGTGAATGTTCTATATTCTGAGGTTGATTATAATTAGGGTTTGGTTCCAAAGGGTTCATTGTTCCTGTTGGATTATAATATAAGTGTGGAACTGTTGTACTATAATCTATACCTTTTAATTTATTACTAGATTCCGGTATATCTGATGTAGAATGCCTAGGTTTTACTACTGTTTGCAAAACAGGTTTAGGCTCATTTTCTTTATATGAAGCATATATTACAGAAGGTAATTGTGAGGCCCTACCTATGTCTACAGTTGAAATAGATGAGGAAGAGTCTGAATACCTACTGCTTACACTATGTCTACTAAATTTTAATTTAACTTTACCGTCTTCATACTGTTCAATTTTACTGAGTTCTATATTAGGTTTAACTGTAGTTTTAGGTTCAGGAAGAGGAACAGCATCCTCTAAGATCCATTCATCAGGGAGACTAATATCTTTCCACTGAATAGTCCTAGGAATTACTGTATTAGCTTTACTTAAATCTGTTTGTAAAAATTTAGTTTCTCCTAGTTTTGGTTGCATTATATATTTTGTAGCGAAAGCAGACATCATAGCTTTATAATTTATTTTATACATTAATGCCACAGGAATAGATCCTTCAAGCATTTTATAATTATGTGTTTTAATTTCTAATACTACACTTTTTAATATGTTTGGATCATTTAATGAAATTGTTATATCTGGGAAGCAGTCAAATGAAATTGGACCACTGCTCAGACTGGTTTCTATAGTTCCTAAAAGTGAGTCATTAAAATTTACAAACCTAGCATCTCTGACCACAGCCAGTATACTAGTGTTTAATCCTTCTCTAGTTAAAGGTTTTATACCTATTTGTACTAATCCTATATGTATATACTTGTATTTTTTAGCTTTATGATGTTTTATAGATTCTGCAGAAAGTAGAGTTATCTTTTCAAAAGGTTTACTTAATTGTACGTCTCTTTCTTCAGCTTTAATTATATAATCATTCTTAAATATATTTAATTTTGGTATCTTATAAATCTGTTCTTTATCTATCTTTGGTATTACCCAATTATCAATTGCTTTATTAAAATCTTCTAAAATTACTTCATTCCTATTAACTATCCTTTTAACTTCTGATAACTCAGAACTATCTGATTTAGTTGTACTAGCAGATTTACACAGAAAAGGTTCCATTTTTAAATATTTGAAAAATAGATTTTTAAAGTTTATTAATGTTGATTTTGGTAGCGACCACTGACTTACTGCCCTAAACGCCTGTCCGTCGGCTAACACGGGTCTTACTGCATATCCAATACCTAGACAACACTAAGTCCACTTCTAGATCTATAAATCAAAGATTTAACTATGGAAACAGTTCTATATCTATCTACTACCACCCCTAAAAGAAGATGGCTCTGATACCAACAAAAGAAAGGGACCGTTTACAGGGGATAAAATAACTTTAAAAGAATTAATAAAAACAATAAAATAACTAAGCATAAATAACAAAGATATAAACAGATATGATGAATGATGAATTAAGGATATCGATTACATTCAGTATCACAGAACCGTTTCCGGCCTCAAGTGTTAAAGACTCCTTAATTATGCAATATGACAATTTTAAGCAGAATATAAAAGAATATATTAAAAACATATAATAATAAATAAATAATAATAATAAGACATATAAATAACATATAAACAAAGTATAATCTTTTAAAAGGTACGGCGGCGTTGTTTCATACCCGGTACAGAGGAGGACTTCAGACAAGTGCAAGTCTGACGTTGCTCCAATTTATATCTGGGTTTCCAGCCTTATATACCATTTTAAAGATTAAGTTAATTTTGTATCTTAAGTCTAATATATTTTAACAATACACACTCTTATGTCTATATTTTAACAATCAAACTCTTATGTCTGTTTATATCTTTGTTATTTATGCTTAGTTATTTTATTGTTTTTATTAATTCTTTTAAAGTTATTTTATCCCCTGTAAACGGTCCCTTTCTTTTAAAGTTATTATTATTATTATTATTATTATTATTATTATTATTATTATTATTATTATTATTATTATTATTATTATTATGTTTCATTTAAATGTTAGTTAGATTTCTTAGTTTATCTAGGATTAAGATATTATTTTTTATTTTGAATTTAATTCCTTATCCTTAATAGACTAAGAGTTTGATTTTAATTAGTAAACTTTAATAATAAGAGTTTAACTAGAATTCCTTTAGTTGAATGATTTTAGGATTAGTTTTGATTTCTCCTCTATATAGGGTTAAGTTCTTATCACCTTAATTCATAATTAACATAACCTTAGAAAAGAAAAAGATGGACAATAAAGAGAAATCATTTACTTGGAGTTAGAATGGAGATATCATATAGGATCTCGAAAAATCTTTTGTCAATCCACCTGTAGAAAGACCTGAACAACTTACTGCTTTCTATAATTTTAGGCGTGCTTATCCTAATCCTTATGAATGCACTTTTGATCTCGATGAGATAGTGGAGAGGGAAAAATTATAGAAAGTATGGGAGAAAGTTGGATCCCAACTTGATTTGGTAGTTTTAAATAATACCTCAAGCGAAGATGATGAACCTAAGCTATTACCAACAAAGAGGAAGAGAGTTAGGTCATCTAAATTGGAGAAAAAGAAACGAGGAAGACCTCCAAAGATCCCTAAAAAAGTTCAGCTCGATGAAGTAACCATTAAGAAAGAAGAGGGAGATGCTTAGAAGTCCATAAATAACTCTTATTATTTTTAGTTTGATTTAAATAATATTTTTTTAGATTATATTTTATTTTATTTCTTACATAATTTTATGTCTTTTTATTTTTAATTGTAGTAGACTTTAAATTCAGTTTTCAATAAATAATAAAACTTATTCTACTCCTACTTTGTAAGCTGTTTAGTTTGTGATCCCTACTTGATCTTTACTTATTATTAAATAAATTAATTATCGTTATTTTATATTTTAACTTGATAATTAAATTTTTTTAGCTAGATTGAAATAATTTTTTATTATTTTTAATTTAATGCATAGAATGGATAAGGTTGTGACCTTAAGCAATTTTACAAATTAAGAGCATTTATTTTAAAATAATATTTAAAATTATTTTTTTATCATAGTGATTTAAGTTTATTGTGATGTAATAAGATTCTTTAGTTAGCATGTATCACTAAGATACTAAATTGCTTAATTTTGTGAGGATATTGTAAACCCTTATTTTTTTACTAAGTCCAGTATAAAGATTTAAAATGGTCTGAAATAATTTTTATAGTATTTATTATTTATTTAATAATATAATATTTATTATTTAATATAAAAAAGAAAAAAAAGAAAATTATAAATATTTATTTTAAATATATTATTTATTTTTTAAAATAAAAATAAAAAATATATAAAAATAAATAAAAAATAAAAATCGGAGGAATCGGCGAATCACGGCAGAGGCTGGCAGCAATTCGCCGCAGGCCAGCGCAAGCTCGCTCAACCCACGACGCAGCAGCCAATCCTCATCGATCCTTGCAACGCAGCAGCCCGCAGTGCCTCGCAGTGGTCCGCGCACAATGCCTCAATCCTCGTAGTGGCCCGCGCCCAACGACAATTTTGCCTAAACCTATTTTAACTCGGATTGTTTTATTTTATTTTCTTAACAAACAAGTATTAGGTTTTTTAATTAATTGCCTATAAATAACATGATTTAAAACACAAAAAGGGTACTGGGGGGATTTTTTCTAAGATGGGGACTTTTCTTTGGGGAAGACCAAAAAAGAGGACAGCAACTATTATGGACTTTTGAACTTTTTGGACGACTAAAGACTTTAAAGAACAACCCTAGAAATAATTAAACGGGAGCAAAAATCATCGAATAAGGGAAGCAAATGGGATTGTCAAGGCAATTGCCAAATTGCCACAGTTCAACTGAAAGAAGTAATTGATTCAAGCGGTAGCAAAAATCAAACAAAAGCTTGATTCAAATCTTTTAATTTTGGTGGAGCAAACAAATGAAGGTTTGTTAGTTATGTTTAATTCATTTAAATTATAATAGCCACATTATCGTTATCTCATGCATTAATTTACAAGGTATTCAAACAAATCAATAGCAATATTTATGTTTGTTTTATTCATCACAATAGCTTAATAATTTTTAAAATAATAACAATAATATTAGTTTTGCAAATCAAAACCCTCTTTTCTACTGAAATATTAATTTTTGAATCTAAACCTATAAAACCCTAATTTTATTCAAGAAATCCTAATTTAAGATATAAATCTAAATTTGTATATTTATCGCTTTATTTAAGTTAGATGCATGTTTATTATATGTTTTGATGGATGGTTTATTTAATCTATGATGATCGATTTATTTGATTTTGATGTTTGATTTATTTAATTTATCATGGATGATTATTTTTTTGATTATTATTTGTTTATTAAAATGTAAGAGGTATGTTTCCATGATTGGGTACCTCATTAATTAATTTTCATATAATTTAAATTATTTTCATATTTTGAGATTAATGTAAAGAATATGTTTTCACCTTTTGGTAAGTGTCCTATTTAGTTTTTAGACATTGGAAGATGTAAGGACATGTTTTCATCCTCGGATGAGTGTCTATTTATTTATTTTATTTGAACATTATTTTAATTTTAATACAATGATGCTTTTATTTTAATTATTGTATATAGTATGGATTATATCATAATAATTAAGAATTTCATAATATTAAGACCTGAAAATGAGGTCGGTTCCAATGAACCTAACGCTGTGGGGGTACTGGGTCATTTCTCACTTTCCCCACGCATACCCAACTTTCCGAATCCAATAGGAGGGTTGGAGATTCCTTAGAAATCGAGTCATCCACTCCTTTCTATTTTTCCAGCCCGTCTGGGTGATGACTCCATTTTCTCCGAACTTAGGCCAGTATTCTCTAAGGCCCCAAGCCTAACAGTGTCGAAATCGTAAGAACCATTCCACGTGAGAGTGGGGGCAAAAATTCTCGGTCACAGATATGATGTGAGAATTATGCATAATTAATATAGTTATTATATTAAATATTTTTGCGAGATGAAGCATAAGACGCACTCATTTTGATAATTAGGGTGGAATGAAGCATAAAAGACATCCACCATACATATATATATATATATAAAGAAAGAAAAAAAATTAACAATAATAATGGGATGGAGCATAAAATGCACCCATTGTATATATATAATAATATTGATAAATGCATAGTTCTTATTGATCCTCAATTATTTTGTATAATTGGCTACTTAGTGATGCTTGCTATATTCTTGGATTAATGAAGTTATGATGAATTTTTTTATGACTATGGTTTGACATGAAAGTTTTCGTTAATCGCTTAATGTATAAGTGTGCTTAGTTTGTGAAGTTTCTTAAGGTTATGATTCTTTGAAGTTTAGTTTTTTAAGTTAAGAATAAGTTATTATTATTTTTCTTTGGTTGATTGTGTTTGATTAATTGTTGAAATTTGATTTAATGATGTTAATTTGCTTGAGGACAAACAAAAGTTCAAGTGTGAGAGAATTTGATAAGTGCAAATTGACATTATATTTTCTATCAGATTTAGTATGTAATTGACTTGAATTAATCTATTCTAAGCTTATTTATGTGCTTTCATTTCATTATTCTTGAATTTATGTTAGTTTAAATTAATTTCTTGAAAGTGTGCCTAAACTGGAATTTTTAGGTAAAATTAGATCTTCAAAGCATCAAGTATAATTTTGGTGGTCTTAAAATACAATTGAAAAAATGGTCTTTATGAATTTGATAGAGGACATCTCAAGCTTTTTAGAGAGTCCTGGTTTGTTAAATTCTGAGTTTGTTTGGGCTTCCAACTTAAATGTCAAATTTGGGCTTAAATTTCAGAAGCAGAAGTCCAGTCTGAGCCACTTATAGTAATTAGGACATAAATTGGATATCTAAAGTCTAAATAAGGTAATTCAAAAGTCTAAAATTATCTACCCTTCTGGCATTACAATTTTTCTGAAGGAGTCAATTGGAGATAAGTATTCTATCAGATGAAAAATTGAGTTGGAAATTTGAATTCAAATGTTGGGCAGAAGCTGAGTATAAATAGGAGTCTAGTTTGAAGTAGTTGAGAGAGACAACTTGAAGGGGGATGTGAACAATAATGTGGAGTGCATCTAGAGGTAATTTTTCTACTACACTTTTATATCTTTCAAGGGGAGATTAGTTTTCCACCATTGGAGATCAAAAGGAAGAAGAAAATTGGGCTTGAGGATAACTTCATCAACTCAACTCAACTTTTTATCCATCTAGTTTGAACTCTTTATTTTGGTTTATGTTTTATTTGAAGTATTGGCTCTGTTAATTACTATGTTCTTTATATTTAAATTAGCCATGAATAACTAATTCCTTTAGTGGGATTAGGTAAATTTAGGATTGTGAATAATGGGTATTACTTAATTTGATTACTATTTATTTCTTGAAATTAAAGCTTTGTTAATTTCATTCTTAATGCTTGTGATTGACTGGTCAACAATTGCATATTCGATTGAAATCATATGTAGAGTGAAAGCTAGGTATAATTTTAGATTAAGAAATCAATAACTTAAGAAAATTCTATTTAGAGATAAAAAAAATATTCTTAAGACCAATTTAGTTCATTTAAGCCTTATAGATTGTTTTAATTTATTATTCATGAAAATAGAATTAGTAAATTACTTCAATAATTAATTTTTTTACTTGAGAAATAGGAAAATTAATACTTAAGGAATTGGTAACTTTGATTCAAAAAAAATTGAATTAGTTTGAAAAGATGTTTTTAGCTATTTGAAATAATTCTAATGAAACATAATCCTACTATTTATCTCAAATATTTGAATTTAATTATTTGAATTTGAAATTTGAATTAATAGATATTTATGTTAGTTTAATTTCTTTTTGAATTCAAATTTCATTTTGAATTTACAATTTATGATTAAGTATTTAATTTTCAGATAATATAAAATTAATTAATTATTTTTCAAATAATAGTTAATTTAAATTTTAGTTAATTAAATTATTTCTTCCATTTGGGACTGACTTTACTTACATTTCATTACTTGTTACAAACCGTGTACTTGCAGTTTAAAAATCGATACTCATAAATCGACCAACATAGCACTACTAGGATTTGCATTTCCTTTATTTGTGAAGTGTGCTCTCTTACCACAATTATAGAGAGTTTTGCATTTCTTAAAACCGCTGGAATTACTAGAACTTGCTTCATTAAATTTCTTTTTATTTCAACTAATTTTTTTTTATTTTTATTATTAGGATCAACAAAGTTCACTGTTCACTTTGTTATAAAGCAAAGTTCTTTTCACAAATCTGTGATTCTTCTTCAATCCCCAAATTCTTTGTGAGTTGATCCAAAGTAAAATTTGCAGAAGTATGTAGCAATTTCTTTGTATAATCATTCCAACTTTGAGGCAACTTTGCTATAATTGCCTTACTTGCATGAATGCTTCAGAAACATCAATATTCAAGTCCTTTAGTTGTGAAACTCAAACTTGAAGTCCATGTACTTGATCAAGAATAGAATTTTTATCAATCATATTAAACTCAAAATACTTAGTAATAAGATAATTATCTGCAACTTGTTTTTTAGAGGTGTATTTGTTCTCAAGCAGTCCTTATCTCCTTTGGTGATGACATAGAGGAGAACAAATTATATAAAGGATCAGTTAATAAATTCAATATATAGCCCCTACTTAAGAATTCATCATCTTGTTTTTCTTTCCTTGCCTTTTGGACTTTTTCATTATCATTTGATCGTGGTTCAAAAATTGTGGTTAATGAGTCATCAATAACATATAAACAATTTTCATAATAGTGTGAAAAAAATCATCTTGTCTCTCCATCATGTAAAGTTGGTTCCATCTAACATGTTCAACTTTTCAAGTTCTTGATTGGCAACTTTGAAAGTAGAATCCAAATAAGACTCCATTGCATAAATATCACTTAAAAATTGTTAAGAAAATGTGTAGTAAGAAGAAAATAATACGTATAATATATACACTCCGTATATGTAAAATACATAAATAAAATGTAAGAATGTCATAGTTCCCGGCGCGTAAAAATTTCCATAATTTAAGAAAAATACTTTAAATCTTACAAATAAATACTTTAACAAATTAGTAAATACACACCCAAGTAATTTATGTTTTAAATATAAAATTCTAAGAAAAATCTCTGAAAAAAATTTGCCTGAGTTTTATCTGTAAATCTGACATTTCCCAAAAGCACAAATCAACCTACATTATGAATTTTGCACACCTAAATATACACATTCAACTAGTTCTCCTCATTCTTCAAATCATTTAACATATATATATATATATATAATATTCCCAAATCACAGCAGTTGGCTCAAAAACCTTTAAAGTTTATAACATTTTCAAATACATAAATACAATGTACATAGTTATAACAAGTTTCACAAAATAAATATTTACATGTTTGTACTGGCACTTGTCCTATGACAGTCTACTCAAAACTTCTAGTACATCGAATCAGCCCTAGACTTGGTCAGGTCTAACAAGGCTCTCTATCTTAACCATGTCATATGAGTGATAAACAAATCTCACTAAGCTTTCCACTTAGCGGTACATATTTTGATAATAATATAAACTTAAAGACTAATGCAAAATGTGTTTTTCCATTAAAACTTGTAATGTGAACATGCTAGTACATATTAAAAGTAATGCATTTTTCACTTTAAAGCATCATACATCACATATATATGTATTCAGCCCAAATGACCTTATATGATATATAAACTATTCTTTTTTTTTGACACCCAGTGTCTAGCCCGAAGGTAATACAAGTGATACCCAGCGTCTAGCCCGAAGACAATTTATATAATGGTGACACCCAGCGTTTAGCCCGAGGGCATCAGTGATGTCCAGTGTCAGCCCAAAGGCAAATCATAAGTATGCACCAAACACAAAACTCTGGAATAGAATATTACATAATGTAACACACATTTTATATACATTTTTATAATTTCTCATGTTTTGACAATTATGTCATTTTCCATTCTTTTTTATACTTTTTCCATCATTTCACAATATTTTTACACTTTATCATCATTTTCATCATTTCCCTTTCCACTTTCCTATTATGGCCGAATTATACCTTATAATTGGCATATTTGCATTTTATCACAACTATAACTAATAATGTCAATAGCCATCTTAAAATGGCTTAAATATTCACATATTATAACTTTTCATGCCTTCTAGCACATAACTATGTACTTTGCATGTGAATTCACACATCAAAGTGACAGTCCCATTATCAAATAATAATGTGACATGCCAAACAATTGCATTTTAACACATTTTCACCAAAGTATGCACTAACCTTAGATTTCACCACTTCCATGCTAGAAAGTCCACTTTATCACCATTTCCTCAATATGTCCTTCTCTACAAGGTTGGACATTTATTATTGGATATTTATTATATACTCAATACCTATTCAAAATATGAATGCTTACAATTATTTAGAATCACATATTAAAGCATTTTAACCATTAAATACTAATTACACAATATTCCCACCAATTTTCAAACTTTGGCCTAAGTCTCTTTAATTTTGAAGCTTCATTCTAATCAATTCTAATTGGCAATCTAAGTTCATTTCCATCATTAAAATCATTTAATAACATGATTAAAACCATGAAATCAAATGAAAATCAATTCTTTATCAACACTTTTCCAAAACCCTAAATTCAATACTAATTCATCTAAACTTCAACTAAACTTAAACAAATCCACCATATAACTATAAAATCCTTGCATCCTCATCAAAATAAAATCTTAAAAACTCATTTCAACAATTATCTCATCTCCCATCGAAATTACATATTATACATATTCAAAAATTTAAAGAAAACTTCAAAATTATATAAGAAAGCTTACTATTTGGTTGGAAATCCACTAAAAATCCTTTTTGATTCTTAAAAATCCTTCCAAAAATTGGTGATTGGAAGAATCAAAATTCACCATTGCCCTTTAATGGAGTTCAGCCTAGGCTTGAAGAAGAAGAAGAGAGAAATTTTTAATTTTTGACTTTTAATTTACTCTTCACTTTCTATCCACATATATAAAATATTTACTTATTTAAATTATTTATTTATTTTTAAAATTAAATTTTTTGCCTTCTATCCAAAAATATTTTTTTTTTATTTTTTTAACCTTTTTTACCTTTTTACTATTTACTATTATCTTTTATATGATATATATAACATATACTTCACATATATATTTCATATTTCTCGCTTCAAATATCTTATTTAACTCTCAAAATTATTTATTTATTTAATTAAATTAAATTTTATTTTAACAAAAATATAGATGTTACACAAGTCTCAAGTTCAGTCTCACTTCTCTGTAGAAGTGGGATTGGATATACATTATTTTATCCCATTGAGATTTTTTAAATAACTATTGAAAATTATATTATAATTTTTAATTTTATAGTCCTTTTTTATATGGTTTTTCTCTCGTTAAACAACCAAACTATTAATCTTTATTAAATATTAAAATTTATATTATTTCTTTTTATATTTCAACTTAATATTTAACATATAATATTTAGATAATTGACTTGTGTTAACGAAAACTCAAAAAGCGACAGTTTGGATCTGAATTTTAAAGTAATAAACATTTTATAAATAAGTTTGAAGCTTTAGCAGTGGATCCACATGTATGCAATGAGTCCAATTCAGTCATAATACCAAAAAAAAAAAAGAGTTTTTAATTGTAATTATTAAAATATTTATATAATTCTTGTGTAAAATTAATTTTTAATTATATTGTAATAAAAGACAAATTTTATTCCAGATTTACATAATCATTCATTTAAATTGATGTTATCTTCAATCTAAATACTCACCTAATATTAACAATCAATTAAAACATGATGACACCATCTATACTCTAATAAATTAAATTATTTTTATTGTACAAATAACAAATTTCAATGTTAACAATATCAAAATAAAGAATTTTGAATAAACAATTTAAAGATCATAATTATTCTAACTAATAGATTTATAACTAATCATTATGAAAAAAAAATTCAGAAATCATTAAAATTGTTAAAGTTAACCAATAGATATGATTTAAATTTTCAACTAATAAATTATATAAATAAATGAATATCAATTGTACTATTTTTTGTCATTTTAACATATGGTCAACAGTCCAATTAAAACTATGTACTATAGCAAGTAGTTTAGATTACTTTTTTTAAAAAAAAAAATTAAACTGAAATTTTTTTAGTCAAAATAAGCTCAAATCCATCATTTTCTAACTGAACCGTTAGAAGATACGTACCAATTTTATCAAGGTTGAATATAGACTTTGGGCATAGATCATAGTCCAAATTAAACTTTAATAAAATTTATAATTTATTAATATTATAAATTATATTATTTTAAAAATTAATAATAAATAATTTTTTTAATATTATTAATTTATAGTATTAAAATAATTTAATTTTTAATTTTAATATATAGATTTTTTATAAATTAATTTTTAATTTTAAATAATAAAATTGAATTTTTAATAAACCTATCACTTTAAAAATTAATTTATAAAAATAATTTTTAATGTTATAAATTATAAAATTATAAAAATTAAAATTAATTTATAAAAATCTATAATTTAAAATTTAAAATTAAATTATTTTTAATATTATTAATTATTATAATATATAATTATTTGTTAAATTAAAAATTATAAAAATTATTTTTTAATATTATAAAATTTTGATATTGAATATTATTAATAATTTTTTAAAATAATATAATTTAAAATATTAATAAATTATAATTTTTTAAAATTCAATTTCAACTTCTATCTATACTCAAAATATGTGTTGGACTCTGATAAGTTATCAAGTAAACAACATTTAGACTCTTCTAATAATTTCATTTGAAAATTATGTGTTTGAGTTTATTTTGACAAAAAAAAATTCCAGTTTAATTAAAAAAAAAAGTTCCAGTTTAATTTTAAAAAAATTATATTCTAATTGTATGTCTCAACTTTCTTTATTTAAACTTTCCCCCCAAAAAACTAATTTTTTAACTTTTCCCAAGAAAAAAAAAACTTTCTTTGATTCTTAATTGTTTTAATTGATTTAATTAGTTAATCAATCCCTTATTATGTCAACTGATTTAGTGAAGAAAAGTTAAAAATAGGTATTAAATTAATTTTAGTTTTACAATATATACTTTTTTTTAATTTCAGCTCATTGATTTTTTTTTCAAATAATTAAAATTATAATGTATTTTTTGCTTTTCTTTAATAAGTGTAGAAAAGGAAAAACATTATTCACGTTAAGTTCTATTTTAAGATTAAGATGTCAATGTCATGAAATTCTAAATTTGCTGTTTGTAAGAAATAAGAAAACATTCATGCATTAAAAAAAAGGCAAAAGAAAACATTCGCATAGTTTTAATAATTTATTTTTATTTTTATTTTCTTTACAATTTCTGCGATGATTAAATTAATAAGTTTATTATTCTTTTTTTTGAACTCAATAAGTTTATTTTTTTTTAATCTATTATATATATATATATATATTGAAGCAGTCTATTATATATATTTTTTTAAAATAAAAAACTTTACTATTGAAAACACTATTATAAAAATAGATTTTCTATTATATATATTTTTTTAAAATAAAAAACTTTAATATTGAAAACACTATTATAAAATTAGATTGTCATAAGTGAGATTTGAATCCACGCCCTCTCGTGAGAACAACAATTTGAATCTAGCGCCTTAGACCACTCGGCCATCCTGACCATTGCGCTCTTTTGGTTCATTTTATATTATAAGTATCTTTATAAATGTTTTACTAATTTATTATTTTCAATCATTCTTTTTTTAAAAAAAAAAATTAATAAAGGTTATAAGTGTTTGATTTAATTTTTCATTTTGAGTTAAAAACATAGACATTGAATAGAATGATTAATTGACTCTCTACTAATAATTTTTTTGCTATATATGTTTCTAATTAAATTATAATTACATTTAAAGAGGTTTTCTTAGTTCCTATCTTTTAAATTATTTATATGCACTTAAAAAAATTGTTCTTATAAATAGTTGAATAAGATAATTAATATAAACCTTTAACTCATATATAAATCAAATTAATCAAGAATTAAATAAGAAAAAGTAAAAAAATGGTATTTTTTTTGTTTGTTTTATTGATGGGAAGAGTTCAATTTAACTCCTGAAACATGGTCTTAGTAGCAATTTGGCCTTTAATGTTTTTTTTTTTGGAACTGTTTGCACCATTTTTCTGTTAAAAATGGAGCAAATAAGCTTTTGATGTTACTAAATCTCAAATATCCATTAAAAATTGCCTCTTTGGAATATGAAACTCACTATTTTTCTCATAACAATTAAAACAGCCAAGACTTTCTTTTTTTCAAATTGTTAATTCTTAGCTCTTGAATACCCAACAATTTGTTTTTTAAAATTAAAAAGCTAAAAGATAGATTTGAGGATTTTCAATAAACACCTTCTACAAAAGGAGAATTTTATTTCAAATTTGCATATTAAATCTTGAAAGAAGAAAATAATAATTTCAGTTTTTTTTATAACAAATAAGAGAAATACACACCTAGAAAAAGAAAATAATTGAATATGAGGTTTGGTTGACTTTTGGCTTCTAGTCTGGGGTTGGAATTTTTTCTTTTTCTTTTTTTTTTACTTTGTTGAACTCTAATCCTATTTCTCATTTGTGAAATTATCTGAGTTTTGAAGGCTTTTTGCATTTAATTTACACGAGACCCCCATAATTGTTATGAATTTTTTAATATTTTCACTTAAATTTAGATGTTTTGACTGTTATAAGAAATACAGTGAGTATCACATTGCTAAAGAGGCAATTTTTAATTGAGATTTGAGATTTTTTAACGTTAGGAGTTTATTTATTCCATTTTAATTGAAAAGGATGTAAATAGTTAAAAAAATATGAAGGACCAAGTTGCTACTATGACTATACTTTAAGGAATAAATTGAACATTTGGCCTTTATTGATATAATAAGTCTATAATTATCCTTTCAAAAAAGAAAAGTTTATAATTATGGTAACTAATTAGTGTTTAAAACTCTTTAAATGAGATTGTTACTAACAATTTTTTTTTATATATTTATTAACTACAAATTGATAATTATAATTAAAGTGGTGTTATTTCCAAAAAGGCTAAGGCCACAACTTATTCAATTAAAATGTTCCTAAAATGTGTTAAGATTGAAATAGTGCAATTTGCTTTTTGGCTCACACTCATCCGCTAAGTTAATGTGTTATGTTGTTCATCCTTCTTTGGAGTTTGTTGCATGCAGATTCAATAAGTCCAACTTGGACAAAATGGATCAAGTTGGTTAGTAAAGAATATATGTTGAGGGAGGCAGAAACTGAAGATGCTAATTAAGACATGATTGGTGCTTTGCATTTGAGAATTTCTCAAGGCATAATTGTGAGATGAAAGATTATTAATAATGATATTCTTGATTTTTAGTTATATTCCAAAATGAAATCCTTGATAAAGATTGTTCCAAATGTTGCATTTTTTACCTCTTTAATTTCAAGTTCATTGTTTTTTTCCCTTATAATTCAAAATCTATATATAAATAAATAACACTTGCATAATATTATACTACATGGCATAAACTAATTTTTTTAAAATATTAAATTAAATTATTATTTATTAGAATAAATAAATAATTAATTGATAGAGATATCTATCTAGATAGTTCAAATAAGATTAGAATATTTTATTTAATATTGATAATAATTAGTTAATATCTAATAATATAAGTTAAATTTTTAAATAATTAATAAAATATTTATTTAATTTTTCTCTAATAATTAGTTATTTATCTGTATTTGCTTTGTAAATTAATATATTATATTACATGAAAACAAAATTATTATATATATTTAATTTCGCTGTTATTGTAAATTAATATATTTTTTCTTATTTATACTTATAGCACTATATAAAAAATAAATAGTTTTATATATAATTAAACTACGCTAAAAAATTTTAACACAATTTATAAAATATTCAAAAGGATAGCTTGAAAAAGTAAATAATTTATAATTTTGCTTTAACATCATGCCTACATCAAGTGGCGGAGCCAGGACTGCCGGCAGGGGGCTGAAACTGAGGTGCCCCATGAAGCTGAGGGAGCTGAGCTGCTGAGGGGCTGAAGGGGGGGCTGAGGGAGGCTGAAACTGAGGGACTAAGGAGCTGAGGGAGTTGAAATTCTCGTTCTTTTACATCTTCGGCGGCCGGCAGGGGGGTCGTTAGCCCCCACTCGACCCCACCTGTCTCCACCCCCGCCTAAATCAGCTTGTTTTTTGTACATTCTAGCATATACACTCTTTTTTCTTTTCATAAAAGTCAGTGGTATGATTAAGAAATTTGCTTTCATGTTGATTTGTTTTATTAAAAAAAATTGAATATTAAAATTATAATAATTTGTATATGTAATATACTAAACTTCAGCAATGATAATTCTATAAATAATATTTATGATTATAAGATGCTAATTATATAATCATTAAATCAATTATTAAATAAAAAAATATTTATAATTATTATTTTTTCATATTTTTTTACTTAAAATTATTATAGGATTTTAAAATTATTATTTATATATATACATTAATTAAAAATATATGCATTATCGCACAGGTACTATTTTAATATTATGCTAAAATGGTTGACGTTGATATAATATTGTGTCAAGCATCATTATTTCAATCTTGCAATGTATCTTAATTTTTAATATTTTAAATTAAATTTATTATTTATTATTAATAAATATTTATTTAGAGAGTTTAAATAAAATTAAAATATTATATTTAATATTAATTTATTTTTATTTAAAGAGTTAAAAAAATTATAATATTTTATTTAATATTAATAATAATTCGCCATCTATCTATATATAAAAAAATACAATAAAAAAATCATAAGTAATACGCACTATTATTCTATTCTCCTATAATACTAATTATCTTCAAAACTATAACACTATTGTTCAATTACTAATCTACTATACTACAATTCGTTTATTTTTTATATTTTTACAACAATTCGTTTATTTTTTATATTTTTGCCTATAATTCGTTTATTCTATTACTAAGACCCGCAGCTGTTCCTCTTACTCCCACTGCATCATCGACATTCAACTTGAGCCAACCTTCTGATGGCGGTTTCCATTTATCTAACACATTAGTTGTTGGTTGCGCATTTCTTCCCATATTGAAATTTCCAAGAGAGACCTTTGCAGTCCTAACCAGATGCATTGCAGACAAGCTACTTCCATTCCAAACAATAGAGTTTGGAATAATTCCAGCACACCCCCAACAGTCTTGCAAAGGAACAATTCACAAAAATATGCAAAATGGATTCAACATCCATATTACAAACAGGACAAAGGAAATGAACCTCTTATGTTTTTCCGAAGTAAATTATCTGAAGTTGGAAGAACATTATGTGTTGCGTGCCAAAATCAAATTTCTGGAGCTAGGAGGCATAGGGACCTGCCATAAGTGCTTCCATAATTAGCTTTCTGATTGCGCACCAGTAAAGGCATTCACCAACAAGTAGGCGATATGCGCTCTAAACAATATAATACCCTCTAGCCTCAGGGAACCACATCAACTTATCTTCGTTATACTGTGTTCCCAGTGGGATAAAATTGCAGTAACCACCCAATCTTCAAACAAAGACTGCAAGAGGGGCACATTCCATTGGTTGTAGATAATTAATTCAGGAATTACATCCCGAAGGAACAAAAAGAGACTTAAGTAGCCAAGGTTACGACCAAATAGAAATTATTGCTCCTGTAGCAACACGCCAGCAACATCCTCTTCTGATCAAATCCCTTGTGGCCAAAAGGCTTCTCCATGTGAAGCTAGGCGAGTTGCCCAAATCTGAATCAAGGAAAGATTTGCGAGGGAAATACTTAGCCTTTAGACAATCTTTAATAGGCTGCCTTATAGATTTATTCCGAGGGATCATTACATGCATTCAAACTGAATAGAAGAATCATTTATTTCTAGACAACAAACTTCTTGAATCTTAATTGTCCCCTTGATGTTTCATGGCCCACCGAGTTAACTTCTTTTTTTTTTTATCTTGACTTCTAGTGTAATATTGTTTTTCATAATATTTTTATAGATAAAAAATCAAGAATTTTTAAATCACCAGCTTGATAATTTTTTCTAATTTGAAAATTTTTTTATTTAAAAAAAATATTTTCAATAAATTTTTTAAGTACTACATATGTACTCGGCATTTTTTATTTTCATAACCTGCAAAATATTATTATTTCTAATATGATAAATGTACCATATTATAAAATACTACCATAATCTAGTACATACTATTCAAATATACTGTTAGTCATCCAAATGAAGAGTCAAAAGTCGCAAATATAATGAAAGAATTACATTCCAAAATTCAAAATTTCAATCCATACAAGATCACCATCTGCAAGTTTGTATGAAACTGAACACAATAATAGACCAAAACTGCGACAAGAATTGCCTCCCTGACAACTCTCAAACCTCACGCACCAACTCTAAAAGATAATAAAAAAAATGGAAAAGAAGAAAAAAAAGAAACAAATAACCCAAACCACAAATACCTAAACTTTTCTTTTTTTTTTTTCTTCCTTCTAGACTTGATTGAACTATAAATTAACACTTATAAATAATATACACATTTTACAAAAAAAGGATTCACTACAATTGCAATGATGGAGGCTTTCACACTCAATCCAACCCATGCGAGATTGCTGCAGAAAATCACGCAAAAACAAATGATGGGGAACCATCTTATGGAAAAGAATGGGGTAATAAATATTACTTTCACACATACAGACCGAAGACTGAATTATGCTGAGAACCAGTATGATGCGTTACTGCCAGGAATTAGGATGAGAGAATAGATTGCAACGCCATCTGTTGCTGTGGATGCAACAATGACCACGTCGAAGCCAATGTTGCTGGTGGTAAGGTCTGCTGAAGGTGCCTCAATAGGTTAACCATTCGACTTGCAGTTTGTTCTGTCACCAGATCCTTACCACATAGAACCTACATATAACAGTGACGACATCAACAGGACAATTTCAGGCAGCTTGTCTAGGGTTGCATATATACATCATCAAAATTTAGCAGACAATTTAATATATCAATCAAAGTTATTGAACAAGAAGTATATTGACACAAGGTTGTCATGCAGCAGACGCAATAATAATATAGTAACAATCATTAATAACCAAGAAAAATATATCAAAGTTAGAAAATACTGTTCGTGCTTATTGATGCAACTAAAAAAAAAGATGGTAAGATTTGTAGTCAATCTAAAATATATAGATACGTCAAGGTACTAATCAATTTATGATTGTTAATCATATTCTTAGTCAATTGAGGATTTAAAATTAAATTAGGAATTCAATATAAGTCTTAGTTTCCTTGTTAATTTAGAATTCCTATTTAACAAAAAATATCTTATTAGGGATTTTCCTTCTAGAATTAGGATGTCCTATCTACTATAATAGGACAACATTATTTATTTTATGTATTATTCCTATTATTCTATAATCTTCAATTCAGATTTATTATTTTATTTCATATGTATTGTTTTTAACTATTTGACCATTTCCCAAGTTTGAATAAGTTTTATCATCATATATGTACGACTATGAAAAAGTATGGCTACGTTATAGAGGCACCGAAGCAGGTCCCTTTTAGAAGCATACAACTCGAGAAGCTCCATATGGTCTCCAATAATGTTTACAGAAGCAAACATCCAACACAAATTTCCTTTCATCCAAAAGCAAACAATCCTTTCCACCGACACTTAATCTAAGGGGTGTCCACATTTTCAAATGCTACCAAATTCAGCTCCCTCCAACTAGCCAAAACACAACAAAAGAATAGATTCCCCACAGTCCCCACAACTTTACAATAAGAGCCACCCAGGCCCAAAGATCCTTCTATAAATTCCCCACAATTGCATTTGACCTCAAGAGTAACATCAGCCCAACTACTTGAGAAGGCTCTCTCCAGTTCATAAACAACAAATTTAGTGTATATTATTGTGCGAAAACTAGTCTTTTCAATATCGATTAATATTGTAGATACAATAAATAGTATGAATTTCTTTTTTTAATTTCAATGCAGTACTTGAAATATAGGACAAATTGGTTAGGAGGTTACTAATATAACAGTTAGATTAGTTTTGAATTCTAAATTCAATTTTACAATTAAGGCTAATGGAGGATGGAATATTGCAAAGTAGGTGGCAAGCACAATAACTTTACCATGAAATGGTCAAGAATTCAAATGTTCAATTGTGAACTTGCAGAACTTTTTTAGTCGAGTAAATGTTCAATTATCGTGTATGTTAGATCAGATAATTTGGGGGAAAATGAGATCTAAGATCAAGCATGGCTTTGACAGAAACAGAGCTACAAAAGAAAAGAAGAGAGGGGATGTTGATACATTTGCATTTTTCTTTTCCTTTTTTTTTTTTAATTTAAGAACGGTAAGGAAGCTATATACTCCAGAACAATCAACTAACCTCAGCGAATACTGAAACAATCTTAGGAAGATACTGATTGTTGGGGCCCAAAAGTTCACTGTCTGACCTGTAGGTGTATGTCAAGATGTGAGTTCACTGTAATGAATTGTGACGACAAAAAGGATAAAGAAACCAAAAAAGGATAGCAAAAGAAGCAAGCAGATGGGACTTAAGTCCTTACCTCTCCACCATCAAACAAAGTTGTTCATGAACAACTTTTGCTTCAATCAAGTCACCTGTTATCGGCAGACAGTTTAACCATGCTGGGACAACCTGCCAAAGACAGACAAAGTTAAAAGTTAAAAATTATTCGAAAGCTGTTAAAAATGATAGAACTCGATAGCAACCCAAGAACTCAAAAAGTTCCAAAAGAAAATCAATGTATTATAAATCCAGCCAACTCTTGGTAATGAAATTATTCATTCACCGATGGATTTATTTCAAATGCATAATTTTCTCATGTTCACAAAAGAAAGTAATTCCCAATTTCTGTCAATTTTTCCAAGGGTCAACAAGAAGGAAATGAAGAGGAGAATGGACTACTAATTTCATCAGTTCCTCTTCTAAATGGAAATTCCTTGACCAAGTCCCAAGGTAAAATGCAATTAGAAAAAGGGATTTCAAAACACATATGACAGATCCGGGCTGAGGGCCGGAGGGTTGGGGATGGGTGGAATGACATCTGATGCATGAAATCATAGATAATGAATAAGTACATACAGCACCAAGCTATTACCTCCCTTGATAAACCAGGAAATAAATTCTAGCATTTGTTTGGATCACACAATAGCAGATGATTGACAGGTAACAGTCCAAAGAATGTTTTTAGGACAGCTGACTTAAGTTGCATTTGCAGTCCCCTGTGTTGTAATCACATGGACAAATATGGCATAGCAAATATGCATGCTAAAAGAAATAATCAAGGGACACTGGCTGTACCAACAACACTGCAGGTGTATCAGTAGCAGTGCTGCTACTGTGATGCTGTACCCACATTCCGCTAAGACAAAACATTAGTTTTAGACATTTATTTTTTCTACATCCTCTGATATCCTAATAATTTAATATAACTTGCAATATGATAAACCTATACAACAAAGATAAGCAAGTACCTGAGATGAATCAATACTTTCACGATGAAACTGACAAATTTTCCCCAAAGCAGAAACAGCATTATCATATGCCATGACATTTTCAGATTGCTTAGCATTTGGATGCCGTATCACAACATTTAACCGTGAAAGAGCCTCTAAACAAAGCAAACAACAAATGTTAACCCCAGAAAACATGAAAGAAAATCCATTCTTTCTCCCAAAGGCAGGAAGGAAAATCAACATCTCCAGAATGCAGGCAGTTTACCTCCAACAAGAGGTTTAAACACAGAACCACCAAACTCTGCACAAACTCCAAGTCCATACACAGCCGCCTGAAAAACAATCATAAAACTTGATGAGAGTATCAGTAATCTGAGGCAAATAACTACTCGAGCTTAGTGAGTACAGACCTGTCGAACATCAGGATTCTCGTCATTGCATGCATCTAATAGGAATGGAAGAAATGTATCATAGTATCTGTACCAACCACATTGGAACAATTTCCATCAATCAAGTGTTATTAGTGATATCATTTCACTGCTTCCACATGTGTTCTAAAAGAGCTTACTTGAGAGCTGCCTCGCGACATTGCTCAGCAACATCATCAAAAATGCAAATTGCAATCCTCCTCTCTTCAGTTGTCTTATCCTTACCCTAAAAGGGAAACATGTCAAACTAATAGCTCAAGAATTTGAATTTGAAAAAATGGACTACTACATAGATCAATGAATTAGAATGTAATTGGTATTTCTCATAGTTTCATGTCTCAACTCATTTAAAATTTTCCTTTAAGAACATCACAAATGGAACAGAAAAATGTTATCCCAAGCCTTCTAGTTTGTAAATTTCCAGCCATAACCTTCCACGCTAGAATCATTCTTTCGGAAATAGCTAGAATTTGAAGACAATTAGATAACAAGGATAACTTCTAAAACATACAAGACCAACAGATTTGATGACTAAAGATTCACAAGTAGCATATCATCTTCACTTGGTATACCTAGAGATTAGAGGTAGTCCAAAGTAATTATAACTTTGCACGAGGTACCAAAGGCAAAACAAAGAACCAAAAAGAATTTTTTTTTTTTTTAAAGTCATCCATTCAGTATGACCAAAACAAAAGCACAAAAACTGGAAACAGTTAACCCCTTAATAATACAGATAGCTTATCACCAGTTTCCTTCAAAACTTGACCTCTAAGCAACAGTATCAAAAGGTTATATTAGTAAGTTTACGCCAATAAGGTACATAATTAAAAGTAAAAACATGAAAGCAAATGAAGAAAAGGAGTTTGCAGTAACACTTGTATTTGCCATGAAACTTACCCACATCGGAGTTAGATAGGTTGATAGTTCATCAAAGAAAGGTAAGAAAGAGGCTTTAAATGTTTTGATCAGAGTTCCCAATATTTCACCCACCTGGAACAGAAGTGGTTATCAGGGTTTAAAAAATGACATTCTACATATTATAAATGGACATGCTACTCCAAATTTGGGGTGCTATATGCTAACTTGGTCAAAAACTTCCTCCTCTTGCTCATTTTCCTCTTTAATCAACTCTCCCTCCTCGGCATCAAAGTCTTCAGCTTTAACTCTGTCTGCTCTCTCTCTTTTCCTGCTAGAACTAGCTGTTATCACCTGCTTTATCTCTTCCACAATGGACCGCACCTGGCTTTCTTCAACAAGTGACCCGGATATCTGAAGACATGAAGCTTGTAAAATACACTCATGGATTTTTACAATATGGTGAAGGCAATATAAAAATCACATGGTTCCTAAATAACATCTCGACTTTTGTTAATTGTAAAAACAATATCTGATCATGGAATATTTAAGATAGCTACTTAGAACAAATGATGGTCGGTGTTGTATCTGTTGCAGAACATTCCAAGTTGCCAAAAGGCAAGTGACATAATTAAACCCCATCTTAGAAAATAGCAAACCTGTAAGCATTCATTTAATGCGTCCAACATACTTGCACAGATCTCCGTATCAGGTTCCTGCAAGCAAAATTGCAATTCGAAAACTTCAATACACATAACATCAGCTGTAAAATTATGTACTATGCCAACACTGAGAAAATAGAACTTTATTGACCTTATGTAATGCTTCCACCAAAGCTGGAATAATATAGTCAGACAACTGCTTTACATAAGAATCATTGCGACCTGAAGCCACTCCCTTTTCTACAGCCAATTTTGCAGAACGCAATAGCTCCGGCATGGCTAGAAACAGAACCAGCATTTTGAGCGAAAACTGTGAAAGCCCCAGCAAAGGGCATGAAGGGAAAAGGGGAAGGAAAATAGATGCGGAACAATTTAATACCTGAAACAGCTGCTTTCCTAACTTCTTCATGGAAATAAAATTTTAAAAGAGGAACTAGTGTTGGGGCAACCTACAAAGAAAATGTACCATTTTATCATCATCAAATTGCTGGAAAGAGCAGGAAAGGGGGGCAAACAAACCTGATCAATCCATGGAAAGAAGCCTTCCTTAAGCTCATCCGCATAGCAACATAACATGTTACAAGCAGTTGCTTTTTCTTCCAGGACGCTAGTCTTGATTCCTATTCTTTTGTCCCCAAGGGTAATGGTCTCCATACTGTAACATGACAATAACTCAGAGAAATGGCAAATATTTCGTGCAAAACCACCGTGAATCCATGTGTTGAAGTATGCATTATATACATGCATATCCTTGTGTGATCATGAGAAAGAGAGAGAGAGGACAAGAACTAAAAAGAAGATATTTATGCCACAGGATCTGGGAGAATTGTGTATAAAAATCTTTGAACTATTTAAATAAGGAAAGAGAGAGATGTACAAATTGATCAAGCTTATATAAAAATCAGTAAAATCCATAGTCTTGAATAAGGTTTGGACAACTGAGCCGTGTAAATTCAAAACGAACCAAAAAATGAAAAAAAAAAAAAAGAAAGAATCACGTCGTATTCCTAGACAATAAAAAATACACATCAACAAATACATTTCCATCAGATGTAAATCAAGTACAAAAGAAAATGGGATACCTTTCATCATCTGAATCATCAATATCATTATCTGAATCTGCAGATGTAATGGTTACGTCTGGCTTTAGTTGAGCAGATTGAAGCAGAGGTGGCATGACAACTGCCATATAAGGAAGAAAATCTTGTCCTAAACACTTGCAAAGTCTGGTCCATGCCTATAAAATTATAAATCAACTATTATAAGACAACAAAAAGAAACAAGAAAACAAAGCATAAATTTTACTAATTTTAGGTACTTTTTTTTTTGTACACAAGGACATACTTGTAACATGTAACTAGTTGTTGGATCATCTGTCTCTATTGGAGATCCTTGCAAAGACATAAGGACTTCCATAACCTTGCAAAAGCAGAAAATATAAGAAAGAAGTAACACCAAAAGTTAAGGGGAAAACCAAACAATTACTTGCGCAAAAAAGAATGCAAATATAATTAAGCATATGGTAGTAAGAATCCAAGGATGAAAATGTATTTATGTATTTGACATTAAGAATCCAACCAATGGAAGAAAGAAATAAAGGAAAATCATCAAGCCCTTCTCTTACACACAGGTTAAAAAAGGATTTCACATTACGATTATGAAGATGCTCTCTCTCCAGTGAATGAATAAATGTTCAAATCATACAACTCATTAGAGAAAATTGCTTCATGGAAGGTTGTTAAATAGAAAGACTTCTATGTATGTAACAGTGTATACCTGCTTAGCATCCTCCCTAAACTTATCCTTCCCAACAGCCATACCAACCAAACTAATGCACTCCATGGATTTAGCACGAAGCATGCGGTTAGACTTGTCTGTTGCATTAACTAAGATAGCCTTCAGGTACGGCATAACTGCATCATAGTACTTTTGGAAGTGCTCCTGCAAATACCAGATACCAATAAATCAAGTTTTCTATGATAATAATGATAATGTTATTGCCACAATTATTAAAAAAAAAGACTTCACCACACTTATTTAAAAAAAAAGACTTCACAAATTACCTGGGATGAATCAGCAACTGATGCCAAGGCAGTCAAAGCACCTTCTTGCACCATCTGTTTTCCATTCTGCAATACAAATACATACAATAAAATACTATTACAATCTGCTTTACCAATGGGAATTTACATAGATAGCTAGAAATGTGTTATTAATAGCTTCTTGATACCTGTAACAGTACAAGCAATTTGCTCACTATTCCATCCAAGTAAGGCGTTAAAATCTCCGGAGTGCAGTTCTCACTAAAGTTGAGCACTGCTGAAGCAGCATGTGCCTGTCACAAAATGGTAAAAGGAATAATCAAGTGCATCAGCTCTATAACATAATCACCAGCATTAATAAAATAATAAGTTGACTGTCATTAGGCCTATAAAGTAATGACGTAAAGTTATGATAATGGTGAAAGGAGAATGAAAAATAGTCAACAAAATAAGCAGAAAGAATCATGATTCTTAAGAGTATCAACATATGTACTAAACCCCGTCCTAATTAAGAAATTAACAACCCACCTCAGGCACAAGGAAAATGAAAAAAGTATACAGTCCAAGTAAATCTGAAATTATCGTTGCAGTAAAAAATTTTCCGTGGCAAACAATATGACAAATTATGAATCCTGGGAAGTTCTTTTTCTCATTTTCTTCCCTAAACTATTTTAATAACTCATTGCAGTCTCCCAAATTGATTTCAATGGAAAACACTGCACAATTCACATTTAAATGCTAGCTTATTCTTTTATAAGGGAAAATATGAACTTTCATGACAAATTCGTAGATTGAACAAATCTTCAGACGATGAAATATACACCTTAACAAGGTGTATATTGTCCTCACTCAGCACAGCACATGAATTCACGCAAGACGAGAAGAAGCGTGCACTGTCTTTGATTCGAAGAAGAAAATGAAAATTACCGACTCATCTGGTTAGAAATGTAATCTGATGCATTTCAGTCAAATGCCAACTTTCAAAGTCACATGGCCGCGAAGCATCTTCCAAGGCCAGTATATTTGTTCTATATTTGTTTCAAATGTTGAAGCCAATGATACTTAAATTATGTAACCTATACTTTTCGCAGAACTGTTTACAACATACGTGAATAGTCTTTCATAAATATTTCAAAGACGCACATGGAAATAGTCTTTATTAAAGATTTCAAAGACTTTAAGGCAAATGTTTACATCTATGCACATTAGAAATGTTACAAAATTAAAAGGATGGAATTATAATTACTCCCTTCATCCACAAATTATAATCCAAATTTCCTTTTTGGGCTATCCAAAAATGATAGTCCATTTTACTTTCACTTTCACGTATATTTCAAAGATAAGAATGAAATAATCTTTAGTAATCTATTTGCATTAGAAACATTACCAGCAATTATAATTACTTACAACAGAACTAAAATTTTTATAGATTAAAATTTTGATTAAGACATGGTCACAGCTATTATGAGCCAAACATGTCAACTCAAGATTTTCTTTTACCAAAACCCCTTCACCTCATGAAAACTTAACTTAAGACACCCCTTATCCAAAAAAAACAATTTGTGATGAAAAAAATGATAATAAGATTCCACAAATCAACATATGAATGTTTAAAATGAGGATTTTCTTTGTTTTTTACAATTCCATAAATTTCCAGTGAAAAAAAAAAGAAACAAAATAAAGATTGAAATGGTCACAAACCAAAACCTTAACAATTTGGGAACATGTCCACACAGATTTACCATAAAAAAATAAATGCACACAATTAAAGATATGTGGTTGTTTATTTATTTTTGATGCATCATTATAAAATCACCCTAATTTTTTGAGAATTGTTTCATCCAATGTAGTTAAAAGCACAAGGTGCTCGCCTAGGCGCAAATAACCTTTAGCGTTGCTAGATGTCCAAGGCCAGATGCCTTTAGTGAGGTAACGGCTTTCTGCACCTAGGTGTCGCTTTTCTGAGAAAGCATGAGGCACAAAAGCGCAAAGTTTATTTTTTTCTAAATCAATGTAATAAATTTTTTTTCTTATTAATAACCTATGTTTTAGTAATTATATTATTTTTAAAAATTAAAAGTTAAAAATCTTCTAGGAAATCTGAAGTCTTTTAGAAAATCTAAAGTCATTAGGGTTTCTTAATTTCATTCAAAATTAAATTGCTTATCAAAATAGAAAACTAATGCAAGAAACAAAATTCAAAATCAAATTGTTTATCAAAATTGAAAACTAAATCAGAAAACAAAATTCTTTAACATTATGAGTAGTTCTCAATCCATGTACAAGGAAGATAATTTTTTTATATACCAATTAAACTCTCTTTTCTTCATGTTACTATTTTATTTTTATTTCTTTTTTATTTTCTTTTTCTGTTTTTGTTTGATATTAGCTTTGTTTCTTGTTTAATTTTAGCTATCTTTCATTTTTTAGTTTTTAATGTTAAATTAATATAGCTTCCAATATATCTTCCTTTAAAGAAGTACTATATGCCATTACTAGCAATTAGTATTTTAAAAGAACTTTACGCCTCAGACTTCACTTAGGCCATTGCCTTTTTTGAGCCTTGCACCTAAGCGTATCGCCTTAGTTGGGCCTAGCACTTTTAAATACACCGGTTTCATCTATTAATCCACACCATATTTGTCTCCCTACACTGTATCAGTGATTCCCAGTTCATGCCTTGGTTGGTTTTACCATGATTTAGTATCCTCTTCATTCTCAACGAAAACACAAATTATCAACGTAAATGCTTCCACCTCACATGCTTAAGGTATAAACAACATCTGACATTTAACTCATTAGCTACATTGTGAAGCACCACAAATAATTTCCAAGTTATCTACAAGGCTAACAAATTAAGGCTACATCCAACAAGAAAAATAGTGCAATTGCATTTGAACAGATGAATACAACAGAAGACTAACATAAATTTGAACAACAATAGAATAGAAGGCATTTGAAATCTCAACAGAAAGATATTATAATGGAATATCGATTGACATGTGCAGCTCTAGAAAAACATAATGCTTAGAAATTATTCAAGTCTATTATACCTAGTCCTTATGCATGATAGGAAAATGACCAAGATCATACAAACACCAAGAAGATGGAACCACTTTCATATAATTTGCAGGAAAGGTACATGAATCATAATGATATTTGCATCATTCCATCATATGGAATTCTTTTCCAATCAAAACTTTCATGCCAATATAAAATCAAAATAAGATAACGGTAACTAACCTGTACTCGAGGGTTCTGGAAATCATCCATTGCAGCAGCCAATGCTGGCAACACTCTTTGATGGTATTGATTTTGCAAATCTGGACCCAGATCAGTAGACAACTGTCCGATAGCATTAATAGCTGCCCATCTTACACGAGGATGGGGATCATGGAATGAGTTCAGAACCATTGCAACTACTTGTTCCAGATTTTTTATCATTACCTACAACATCAGCACCAAAGTAAAAACTCATGAATGTCTACCTAATAAATAAGAGATAAATTAACTAATTCATAAGGTCACATGTAGAAACCTTGAGATTTTAAAAATTGATCAAATAATCTAAATGGTACTTTTAAACATTTTGCCCAAGCGTTGTGTTTCCAACTATTTTAGAATTAGTTGAGCTTAGTTGAGTTGTATGTAAGTTGAGTAATATTTCTATAAGAAAGGCATTGTCTCTAGCTGGCAACTAGAACGAATGATAATATTTTACTTAACGTCGTCTACAAAAAAGGAATGCAGTGGAATATAGTTTCTTATGCCAAGTGGGCCCTGTTGCATTCTTCCAAACGTGAGTTTAAGAAAACAAGCTTCTAACATTTTCGAGTTTCCAGAATGCCTTGTTTTAAAGCAAAGTGAAACACATTTCCATGAACAAAGGAAGCATGCAACAAGTTCTATTTTTATTTGCATTGTAATAATAACGATAAAATCGTTCTAATCCAGCAGTAAGCAACATGTGATTAAAACTACGAATGTGATTAGAAATTAATCTTCAAATTCACATTCCAATTGCACCTTATGCAACTAATAGCAATAATATATTTAATGCAAGCAATGTAGCAATAACATTGACGAAATAAAGCAATATAGTACAGCAAATGAATAAAAGTTCTATACCTTGGAGCAACCCTCAGCAATTTGAGCAAGAGCAATGAGGGCAGCATGGTGCTTCTGCCATTCTGGAGCAGCCAAATACGCAGGCAACTGCTCAGATGCCACAGGAACAATAGTATTCCCACCCAATGAAATTGCCAACCTATCCAAACACTCTTGTCCAACACTATAATTACTAGTCTCTCCTGCATCTTCGTCTTCACTCTCTGCACTATGCCATGCAGGATCATCCTCAACATCCAACAACATTCTCATCAATATTGCAAACAACCGGCTAATAAACTGTGGCAACTTCCTCATCATCCCTGGTGCCCTCTCTCTTGCCTCGGCTAAGGTAATAACAAACTCAATTGCCAAATGACGAGTCCCTTCTTCCAAACTCTCGGCCTCAGCAATCTGCAACATGGAACCCACCACATCCACCAATTGCCGCCGGAGAAACCTTGGCTCTGTACCAGCCAACTCGATAAGGAGTTCCAATGCCTCTTGAGCTGTAGCCTCATTTCCATTATTCAATGCTTCAGTCAAAGTCCTCATCATTGCTGGCAACAAATCCTGAAACCTATCTCTATCGGACGAGCTATTTAAACACTGAATAAAATTGATCACCGCATTGAGTGCAACTATCTTCACATCAAAACTCGGAGATGATCCCAAACATTGCAAAAACACATTGTGCAATTCCTTAATAAACGGAATTAAGGTATCTCCGATATACTGCGACAACTGAGCAAAAATCAGGAAAGCCGATTCCTGTAGTTTAGGCGAATCTGAAGAGACGCACTGAAACATAAAAGGCAAAAGCTCCGGCCAGCCATTCTCGGGCAGAATTCCAGAAGCAAGCTCAGAAACGGTATCGCATAACTTCTTAACAATTGATTTGGTCTGCTCATGCTGAATACAAGTCAAAAGAATCGATTTGATGGATGACTGAGTTGCAAGAGAAAGACGAGGCCATAGATAAGCATCGTCACGGGTAAGAAGCTTACGTAACAAAACCGCAGACATAGCACGAGCCTCGATGTGAGGAGAGAACTGAAGAAGGTGAGCCAATTTGAGAGAAAGGGAATCGGGATCAGTTTGCTTGCAAAGATTGAAAGCAAGCTCAGCCTGCGATCGTTGTTCGTTAGAAGATGACATAAGAGAAGAAATTAGGTTTTCGAAAGGGGCAGGGTCTTGGCCGAGTATGGCGGCGAGTTGAGCTTGCTGGAGTTGCTGAGTTGACTCGTCCATGGTGAAGAATTAGGGTTTGGAGGCTGGAGGAGGACTGGGTGGTGGTGGCTCTTTTAGGTTTTTTTTTTTTTTTTTTTTAATTTTTAGTGAATTAAAATCAAAATAATAAATCTCTCTCTTTTGGAACTGAGCGTGCGGGAAAATGTGAGAGAGAGATGGGAAAAAGAGCGAAGGAGAGAGGAAAGGGAGAAAGGGTTTATAAGAAAGAAAGATATTTGATTATTAGGGCAAAGTAAGAGAGAGAGGAGATTTCAGATTGGATGAGAGATTAGCTTGGATCTTGTGTGTAATGATTAGTTGGTGATTTTTCTTTTTATTTTTAATATTTATTATTGGAATATAAATAAAAATAAAATGTGTGATTTTGGTTTTGTTTATATCTTGATTATTATGGTTTAATTAATAATATATGGAAAGTTAGAATCAAACTATTGTGATTGCCTTTAATTCTTTTGTATTATAACTATTACCTATGATATATGGATAGTTAAGTATGGAAACAAAAAGATAAGCTTGCACTTCATTTTTATGTAATCTAACTCAAATTAAATTTTCAATTAAAGAAAACTTTGTAATTTATTTCATAAATTGTAATTATTTCATAGAAATATTCTATATAATTAGTTAGTTCAAAATTATAACTCACCATGTATCCAATTCCCTTTATGATTTTTTTTCTTCTTTCTTTTGGCCAAAATATATGTTTTGTTCACAGGTACCTGAAGGTATTCATGGAAATTTTCGTATATACGTATATATAGTAAATTTTTAATTTATAATACCAAAGTCATTTTTAATAATGAAAATATTTTGAATTTAAATTTTAAAGAAAGATAAGTTTATATAAAAGTTCACATGAAATCATATTATTAATTTTTTTACATTATTATTATTATTATATTTCTATATACGCTAGTAAAAATCTATACATGTTTATATTTAATAAATACAATTTATATATTTATTAATGATAGTAATCATTAATCTCTATCTAAATGGTCTATGCTACAATTTGTATGAGAATTAGGCTTCTAACAAATATGAGCCTTAGAATATCGAACCAAATTTAATTAAATCGAATAAAAAATTATAATTAATTAAATCAATGTTATATATTTTAATTTTTAATTTTTAATATTTTCAGTTTTAGATTTGATTTTATTGATAAAAACCATTTGATTTAGTTAACCCAGTTAACTATAAATAATTTATAAATTTATAATTATATTATAATTTATATATTAATTATTAATTATGTATAAATTACATATATAAATTATATACATAATTTTATATAATAAATTATATATATTCAGTTATTTTGATAGTTTATATTTAAATTTAAAATACATATTTTATATTTTAATTTTGTATTTGTGTTAAAATTTATCGTTGTAATAAATTATATTTGAATTTTTTTACTAAATTTGTTTGAAATTTATTAATTTTTATTTTTATTTTTGTGTATGTAGTGTAACGGTTATGTTAAAAATAATGGTTAGCCATATATTTTATAGGGATAACTGATTATCAGTTAACCATTTATTTATAGTTTGATTTAGGTTTAAAATTTTTTTAAAACCAAAACTGATGGATCAGTTTTTTTTTTTTTTTTCATCTTTGCTATTTGGCTAACAAAGCCGCAAGTACTCTTAGTCTCAATTTAAAAAATGGTTCAGGAGTTCATACAAAACATTTAAATTTAAATGATTTATCACAGTTCCAAGATTCATTTTTTCTAAGATTCATTTTATCAATAATAATGGTCCACCATAATTCAAGGGTTCATCTTATCAACAACAATTTTTTGAAAAGGCCTCAATATATGTTCATAATTTTTGAACATAATCTGTCTATAATAGGAATAGTATTATATTTTCATTTAAAAACCTATTGCACAAAGACAATTTATCCCAAATTAAGATTTTTCTATGAGAATTAATTTTATTTTGAGAATCTCTTTCTTTAAACTAATGACAATTATGTGGGGCATTACTTTGGACCATGAATCAATAAAAAATGATTGTCTAACAAGAATTAATCACTTGAATAATTCACCCCATAATGCTCACTTCATAAAGTCCTTCTAAGTTATCTTACAATAAAGATCACTAGCATTCTTATTATTTACATGCGTTAAAGATTTGTGTCTTGGTCCACATGATGAAAACTAATTTTAATTTCAACTTGGAGTGCTTCATAAAAAAAATTCAGTTTTAATAAGGAAAAATTACACAAGTTCTTTATGCGTTGAAATGAAAATTCTAAAGAAATACCAGCATTCTTATCAGTAATATTAGTAGACTATGTTTCAAATTTCATTTTTCCCTCCTTTGAGGAAAAATAATTAAACTTTCTTCCAAAGTCTTTGAATTTCAAATAATTAATTTTAATTTGATTCGCTCCATAGAAAATTAATTGAGATTACTTTCCCAGAGCAATATCAATATACTTTTAGTTCTCCATTGCAGATAGCTATCCAAATGAGATTGTACTGAGCATTATTGATGCCTCTCCTCTTTCCATTAACATATAAGAAGTTAGAAGCCCTTTATAATAAAAAAAAAAACCATCATAAATAGATGTATGCAAGAAGAAGAATAAACAAAAATTTTATATTATTTTTTGTGGCAAGAGGCCAGGTATATATCAATCACGGCATGAGTCTTTGCCTTTAGTAATTGAAATAAAGAGAAGTTTATACAATTTTTATGATTTAGAGGAAGATGCAATTGAAGCTTTAAAGAGTTTCTAGAATGAAATCCACCCCAATCCCGCAAATGGAAAATAAAATATAAGGTGGTACATTGTCTAATGCATCGAATAAAGAAAATAGTTCAAATGATATGCTATGTCTGTTGATTTGTGGAATTATAATTGGCATGAAACTATCAAAAAGCACTGTTAATGATGTCTCTATTTTTATGTATTTACATCTCTTATGTTGTTTTCAGGAAATATTATTTCAGTTGAAGGTACAAGTGTTTCGAATCTAAGTTTGTTTGTTGTATTCCTTGCAATTTATTGAAGTGTGTTATTATATGGTCATACATGCATATCATTGTGCTACAATTTCATAGCATTCATGTAATGATCGTATATTATATCTATGTCCTTTACAAATAAGTGTCTTGTTTGAGCGTACAAAATGTTTTGTAATGATCGTACATTCATTGCTCATTTTGTTTTTTTTTTAAACTAAAAATCTAAGTTTTAATGATATTATACTTGAACTGAAAATCTAATTTTTAATGATATTATACTAAGGCAAAGTATCGATATTTTTATAAAGAATCATACTTAGTCCCTCAAGTAAATAGAGAAGAGTTTCAATCATGCAACAGTAGTATGATTGACATTATATATGTTAGATAAGTATATACAATGCATGAAGAACAAATAATTATAAAATAGGGTCTTGCGTCCCATTTTAGCATGAAAGTAAGAAATTTCATACAATATATCTTGTGTCCCATTTTTTTTTATTAATATTAATAGTAGGCTGAATTTGGTAATTAACAAAACAATTGATCAAAAGATCATATCACGCTACAATGGGAAAACCTATTAAAAGAATCATAACTCATAAGGATAAATTTTATTTGTTGTAATTAAACATGACAAATAAATAACATTTCTTAGTAGTTCAATTAAGACGTGCATTTTATAATGTTCTTTGCTATTCCTTTAAAAAACAAACAGGGTGAAGCAAATGGATTTTCTCCTAAAATAACAAAAGAACATTAATAAAAGAAATGTTTTTTAATGTTCTTTCAACAAATAGGGGGGAAAATATATATTCTTCTAAAATAACAAAGAATCTATCTCATGTATTAATCAAAACAAAAAATAACTGAAAAAATATTTGGATTTTCAATTTTGTCAGTTTCATATATTCCAAAGAGAAAAAAAAAGAGTGACTAATAATAAATATCACAAGGCGAAACTTTGAATCTCAACAAAGACCAAACAAAGATACAACCAAAATGTGCAATATTAAATAAATGCAACTTGTCCCATGCATATAACAAAATAATATAGTTACAACAAAAATAATATTGTCAACATCATAAAGATCAACATAAAAGTTCAACATCATAAACATTCAACATAAACCATCCCAAAATGCCAATATACCCATATAACTAACTATATTCATAATGTTCTAAAAAGTTAATGATTAACTTATTCTTTCGGTGGAGGAGTTTGAGAAGGATCGCTAATTTGGAGGAAATCTTTGATACTCCATATGTTCTCAATGAAATATAACAATTCTCCATTGTAGTTTAGAAAGTCTGAAAATGCTTTTCATATTCCCTAAAATGATTGTCCTATGCACCAAACCTTTTAATGACTTAATGTAAGAGACCCTCAAGAGATGAGCTTGCCTCTTGTGCCTCCAAGTTCATTTTCTCCAAGTTTGTTATATTGCTCTTCGTTAGTTCATTTTCTCGAACCATTAGGCTCCTCCATAGAGTATTATTTATCGCGATGCAAACAACAAGGCGGACAATCCATAAAGATATATTAATCCCCTACTTGCATGCAACTACTTGTAAGAAATGTCATGTTCAAATTTGGACCACATAAGGCATATTCTAGCGCAAGATCAGGAAGCACGACGATTTGCTTTGCAAGATGGATCATAAAAGCACCAACAATGATATCACCCTGTTAGTGTTCAATTTTAACCAAATGATTTGAGCAACAGACAAACTCAATGATGAAATGTGTTGAGTCCTTTAGTTTGATTTGTGTGAGCGGAGATTTTTGCCCCACTCCCATGTGGAATGGTTCTTACGACTTCCACACTGTTAGGCTCGGGACCTTAGAGAATACGGGCCTAAACCCGAGAGAAAATGGAGTCACCACCCGGACGGGCCAGAAAAAGAAAGTGGTGGATGACTCTATTCCTAAGGAATCCTCAACCCCCAAATGGGTTCAGAAAGTTGGGTATGTGTGGGGAATGTGAGAATGACCCAGTACCCCCACAACACCCGGTTTATTGATATCGGCCTCCTTTTCAGGTCTTAATATTATAAAATTCTTAAATATAATGATATTATTCATACTACATAAAATCATTAGAATAAAAGCATCATTGTATTAAAATCAAAGCAATGTTCAAATAAAACAAATAAGTGGACACCCATCAAAGGATGAAAACATGTCCTTACATCGTTCAATGTCTAAAACTAAATAGGACAACCACCAAAAGATAGAAACGAGTCCTTTACATTAATCTCAAAATATAAAAATAATTTAAATTACATGAAGTTTAACTAATGAGGTACCCATAAAGTAGAAACATGCCTCTTACATTATTAATACCAAGATAAACAAATGATAATAATAATAAAGAAAATATCCATCCATGATAAATTAAACCAATCAAATATTGAAATCAAATAAATCAATCATCAAAACATATAATAAACTACATAATCAAATCTAAAACTAAATAAAGCAATAAATGTATATGTTTAGGGTTTACATCTTAAATTAGGGTTTTAGAATTTTAATTACTAAATTAGGATTTTGGAAAAAAAAAGAAGTTAAATACACAGACTCATAATACACAAATAAATATTGACCCCTTCGACGAGCCCATACGGCGGTCCCGCTAGCCGATTAGCAGGTGAAGTCAAGGGGCAGCGCCCTTTGCATGGTCGGGGGCAGCACCCCAAAAAATTTAAAAAACTAGTCTTTAGAGTTGTAGGTTTTGGTGTTGAAAATTTTAAAAACTAATTTTAGGGTTTGAGGAACATATGATTAGGGTTTTGGAAAACAAGGCTAGGGTTTTTAGTTTAGAAATTAGGGTTAGGGTTTTGATAAAAACTTGAAACTTTTACGAAGACAGTGCTAGGGTTTAGGGTTTTGATAAAAAAAAACATGGTCACTGTGCAAACCCTAATAACTTTTAATATTGATACTGGTACGAGATATGACAATTGAATATATTTCAATGAAGACACTGTGGATATAAATTGATAATGTTATCAAACAGAACTTTATTGGACGTGTTTAAATTAAACAACATATATGAACTTCATAATATTAGTAAATAGAACTCGTAATGATTTTAGAGAGTTTAGAAGTTGTACCTGCATTTGAAGACTTCACCACAATTTAATAACTTAAACTCTAGTTGGGCAGAATCCAACACAGTGTATCACTGCCTTTGTAAAATTGTTCAAACAGTTTGATGCTTCTCTCTCATTTTTACTGCTTTGTTACTTGCTGTTTCAAGTTGATGAAGCTTGCTTAGGGTTTTTGTTGATGGATACTGAATTTCTCAGAGTTCCAGCAGCCAATCCAAAAGACAAAGTCTAATGATCCGATCTTTCTTCGGGTTTTTAAAACCTATATTTATAATCACTCTATGAAAGCTTTCCTGTTTAAGAACGGTTTGTTTTGATGCATGTCGAATTCACAGGTTCGACACAAATCGAGTCCATATCGAATTACAATTACTTGAATTCTATATAGACCGAGTCCGTCTCGAATTCAAATGACTTAATTTCGACAAAATCTGAGCCCATATCAAAGTATATCTCCATATTCGACATGGAATGGAAAAAACCTACCCCATATCAGTCTGGGAGAGCCCCATTTCGATATGAGGTAGCCCCATATCAAATCAGAGGCCCCAATTCAATATGGAGCCGCCCCATATCGAATTGGGAGGCCCCCAATTCTTTATGGGGCTTCCCCATGTCGAAATGGATGCCCTAATGGGACACCCCTATTGACCAAAAATCAACTGGATTAAGTGAAAAATTAACCAAACCTTCGAATCGGACCCGTTTTAGGGTTTAGTGGATCGGTATCATATAAAAACCAACCAAATCTTCTAAGACAGACCTAATTAGGATTTTAAAAGTTTAATTAGCTTATTTTAGGTCCTATTATAATATATTAATCCAATCAAAGATTTGAAATTAGCACCGGCCAAAATCAAGGGTCTACAATTAGTTTTCTTATTTAAAATCACGAAATGATAAAGTAAGATGAGTGGATTGAACCCTTGTCACCTAAACATAAGTCATAAAGAAGATCCTAAAACTATCTTCCCAATTGAACTCTATGCCCTTTAACTATACACTAGGGCTTAGCACGGTCTGGTCCGGTCTGGAGATTTGAAAATTTTCAGAACCGAACCAAAAATCGGATATTTTAAAATCACTGGATCCGAAACCAAACCGTATACATAAAATATCCGTATTGTATTGTTTCAAATTTTTTGAAATAATACGGTTCGGATATTCGATTCCAACGGAGCGGTTCTGGTCCAAAACGGTTTTGAAGATTTGGAGATTATTTTTTTTTACATTTAAGAAATACAATATTATTTAATTGTTTTAGCAATATAAAAAACATATAAAGTTAAACTTTATAGTCTAAACTCTAACATCCACATTACATACCATACAAAATAAAATTAAAATATCCATAACAAATAATTATAAATTTTAAATGAAATGCATAAGTTATTACAAATTCCAAATAAAATAGTTTCAACACGTAGAAAGAAAAAACTCAAGGACAAGTAAAAATATGCCAAACTTCATATGCCTCTTTTGAACTTAAACTCCCTATAATTTAACAAAGAAAATTACATTAGACAAAAGTACAATAATTGACTCAATTAATTCAATACAATTAAACACAAACTCCAAATTAAGTAAAATAATTAGAAAAATAAAGAATAAAATTACTAATTAATAACAATTAAATTACTATCTATATTTTTTTCTCAAATCCAATAAATAATAGTAATAGCATCATTTGACATCAAAATAAACATAAATTTTCATGCAATAAACAAATCCAAGTAATATGCAATATAATCTCATCCAATCTAAAAAATAATTTAGCAATCAATAATAATAATAGCAATATCATCATTTTACCTCAAATCTAATCAATATCAACATAAATATAAATTCCTTGTAATCAACAAATCCAAACAATATGCAATATAGTCACATTCAATCTAAAAAATAATTTAGCAATCAAAATCAATGAACACCACTTACATAGAACTTCAAATATCCACATTAGCTCTTGGCATAATATTTTCTATAATTTTGGGTTCTTGAGTAATATCTAAAATTTAAGAAATATTAAAAATTGCTTAGATTATTATAATTATTAAAGGTTTAACGAAATTTAAAGAATAAAAATTAACTAAATTTATGAAAAATTTTACACCTGATTCGAAGCATTCGAGTTCCTCAATTGTTTCTTCAACTTGGATAGGTTTATTAGAAGTTCTCAACCAATCTTGACAAAAAATTAACACCTCAACTGTAGTAGGAGTTAAAGAACTCCTAAATTTATCCAAAGTTCGACCACCAGTGCTAAAAGCATATTGAGAAGCGACTGTTGAAGATTCTATAGCCAAAACATCCCTTCCAAGTTTAGACAAAGTTGGATATCTAACTGCATTAATCTTCCACCAACTCAAAACATCAAAATCAATAGTAAACTTTTCAGCATATTCATTAAAATATCTATCCAACTCTCTTTTGAATATCAATTGATTCTCATTCTCTTGTTCTAAGAAATAATCATCAATCTCATTTTCTTCCATATATTTATCATTATCAACCTGAGAGTTATTCAAAATATTCATTTCACCTGCTACCATTTCCTCCCCGTCTACTTCCCTATACTCCTCTATCAAGACATTTAAACTGTTGGTTACCTTATCCACCAAATCAATTGCATCTTTTTCATTATAAAATGTAGTATATTTTACCCTCAAGTAATTCATTTTGTACCTAGAGTCTAATACTATTGCTATGAAAAGTATGACATTCGTTTTATTCACTGAACCCCAATGCTTGTCAAATTTAGCTCTCATTTGTTTAGCCATTTCAACCATAGAAACATCATTACTATTTTGGCAAGTTTGTAACTCCTTCAAAACCTTCATTATTTCAGAAAAATATAAATTGGCAGTACAATACAATGAGCCAGATAGTTTACAAGTAACATCATAAAACCTTTTCAAAAATCGAGTTAAAATTGCAACTGTATCCCAATCATTCTCACATGGCAAATCATCCCTAAACTCACTCACAAACTTACTATCCATGTCTTTTAACTTATCAAAAGCTTTTCGATGTCCCAAGGCTGACTCTAACATCAAGTATGTTGAATTCCACCTATTTGGACAATCTAATTGTAAAGATACTTTAGACTTGACGTTGTAATCTCACCACATTTTTTAAATAAATCTAACCTTTTTGGACTACTCCGAATATACCTTATCATATCCCTTATTTTTCTAATAGAACATTGAATCATCTCAATGCCATCCCTTACAATTAACTGAAGAATATGAGCAAAACACCTCATATGAAAAGCATCACCATTCAAAACAAAAGCATTCTTTTTTAATAAATTTTTTAATTGTTGAATAGCAGTATCATTAGATGATGCATTATCAACTGTTATGCACATAACCTTATATAATCCCCACTCTTCCATGCAAGCATCAATAGCATTCCCTATGTTAATTTCTTTATGGCTCTTAATTACATAAAAGTTCAAAATTCTTTTGTGCAAATTAAATCCAAAATCAATAAAGTGTGCAGTTAAACACAAGTAAGACAAATTTTGAATGCTTGTCTAAGTATTTATAGTTAATGAAACTCTTTGACATTGACAAGCAAGAAAGGCACACAATTTTTTTTTCTCTTCAACAAACAAAGAGTAACAATCTCTAGCAATAAACCTAGATGAAATTTGAAAACTAGGAATACCAACTCTGACAAATTATTTAAACCCTTCTCCTTCAACAAACCTAAAGGGAAGTTCATCCTTTATAATCATTTTGACTAAAGCTTCTCTATAAGCTTGTCGATCAAACTCCTAAGTAGTTAATTTAGCCTCTTTAAAATCAGTTCAGGTTGAAAATTCAATAATTTTTGTGATTTTTCTTTATTCTTATAGGCCGTAACTAAATCTTTTTGAAATTTATATTTTTTGCAATTCTCTCTTAAATGTTTCCATAACCCAGAAATGTCTAGCTCGCTTTTACACTGATAATCTTTTTTGCACCACACACATCTAGCCCTCCCAGTCTCATTTCTCTCAGAATCTTTTATTTTCTCAAAGTTAACCCAAACTCCTGATCTATGCTTTTTAGTAGTATGAGTAGGAGAAGATTGTTGAACAGTACCTATAGTTGCACTCTCAGATACCGAACACGAACCGACTGTTTGTGTTTGGAATGGAATAGAAGATTGCGATGGAATGCGATTTATAATTTCATTGTCGTTGCTACTGCCAGTTGTACTTAGAGATGATTTCCGCTTATTTTGCAACATACTAACAGGTCAACTCGCAACTACCAAAACAATTTAGAAATTCACAATTATATATAGTGAAACAAATTCACACTCATAAATACATTATATAAAAAATAAATTAAGATAAAATATTATTGTGTAATATTAATTTTTACTAACTGATTTTTTAACCAATATATTCATTCCATATTAAAACACACACACACACACACACACACACATATATATATATATATATATATTCTAAACCAATTATCAACATTTTTGCAAAACTAGCACAAATTATAAAAAAATTAAAAAATTATATCCATTTTGCTTCTGCAACATTTTTGAAACATTTTCTTGTTCTATCCTCCTTTAATCCTTTTCATAGTAAAAAATAACTATATTTTTATTATTACTCAATTTTCCTATCAACCAAAAAAAAATTCTTTTATTAATTAATTTTGTGGCTTTGGATTGTTCTCAAAGGAACAATTAAGAGAAATGGCTACTGGATATGAGAGAAGTGGCCAAAAGTTTTAATGGAAATCAAATTGCCAAACCTAATATTCAGTTTATCAAATCATAATGTATCATGTTGTTGGACAACTGACAACATGCAAATCTGATAACTAAAACAGACTTGTAAATTCAAAAAAGAAAAACATTAAAATTAATATTAATTGAATAACAAAAATTAATATTAATTGAATTAGTGATTAGAGAGATTCCAATGGACATCCTAATAATAAACACTAATTTACACCCATGAAAACCAACTAACACTGATAAAAAGATCAAAGGGCGGAGATCAAAATGCATTTTAAGAGTAAAAAAAAGAAAACTTCTCAGAATAATACAAAAAATATGAAAGAATTGGACCTTTTTTGGCTACCTACTTCTCGTTCCTTCCTTGCTATTGTTTTTGGGAGAGAGGAGGCGACTGGAAGACGTGAAGTAGAGAATGAAGATTAATTGATTTAAGGTATTGTTTAGATTTTAGGGTTATATGTATAAAATATTAAATATATTATATAATATAAGTCAAAACTATGTAGTTTTGTGTCAAAACTACGTAGTTTTAATATAAATAATTTTTCTAAAAAAATTATTTAAATGGTATTTAATATATGAAAGGATTAAAATAATTTAAATGATACCATAATATATATTAAATTAGTAAAATAATTACTTAATTATATTTATTTAACTATTTATTATATTTATATTTATTTTATAGTTAATTTAAGAAATTTCTTTATTTATTTACATAATATTAGATTTTACATAATAAATAAGTATAACAAAAAATAAGACAATAAAATAAAATAACTACAAATTCAAATATCTTAAGAATTTAAATTAACTAATTATAGATATATTTTAATACACAATTCGCGAACATAATCAAATAATTTTTAATCTATATTAATTATCATTTAAATTTTTATTCATCACTGATACATAATTATAATATTATATATATACTCAAAGATATTCATTGTAGCATATCAAGCATGTTCTTCTCAAATTAATTCACAATTATTTATTTGTTAATTGTTATTACTCATATCCATAACTAATTATTTCAATATTATTTATATTCATTGTCATTACTCATTAGTATTAATTATGGTTAATATTCATACTCATTATTATTATTATTATTCAAAAACTACTAATATATTATATTGAATTACTTGATTAAGTATAAATTAGTATAATTAGTATGAATTCCTATCATTAGTAGTTTAGTACTAGTGAAGTGATAGCAATTATTCATAAAAATATGTTTATAAATTATATTTAGTTATAAAATTACTTTGAATACTAACAAAATATAAAATAAAGAAAATTAAGGTATATATATAAAACATAGTATATAAAATTAGATATGATATTATATGATATAATATTAATTAATAAAATAAATCTAATATATTTTAAAATATCAAATATTAAGTAATAAATCAATAAAATATAATATAATTTTATATTATTAATAATAAATCATTTATTATTTCGGTAATTCAGTTCGGTTCGGTTCGGTGCGATTCTTGATACGATTATAAACTAATATTCAAAACCGTTCCATATTTAAAAAAATAAGTCTGGTCCAGTTAGGAGATAGTAAAAAAGTCAATGGATCTTTTCGGTTCTGGATATTTCGGTCCGAATATTTGGATTGGTTCAGATATCTCCAGGATCCGTGCTCAGCCCTACTATACACCATAAAAAGAATAAATCAACTAAAGTAATGGTATCAGTACTTTCATTCTTAATTGTTATACAACATATAATGAACCAATGGGTATAAAAATATTTGGGTTTCTTAAGAAGATTAGCCCTTTCCCTAGTTGCAAATATACACCACCATATGCTACTTTCGCCCAAAAACTAACTGGATTAAACTACTCGGGGATTTCATCATACAAACCCAAAAGCATCATCAAATTCCTCTTTCGTTTACTTAAAAGTTTTTCCCCACATTTTAAACTTCATTAAATATAAAGGTTTATCTGCATCCATTGTGTTGACTAAATGAAGGGTGAACAAAAATTTCACAGTTAAATCACAGTGATTGTAATTAGGAATGAAAGCAAATGTTTCCCAACCTATATTACTAAACAATGAAAATATCCTATCAAACAAGGTTTCTATTTCATTACCTATTCTAGAGATTTTAGAGTTTCAGCACAAGCTAACCTTGAAGGAGAAAAATATTTGAAGTTTAATATGATAGTACCTCCATTTGCTAATATTTTCATATGATAGACTCGAACTCTTGCTCTTAGATGTCTCTCCCTTTCCCCTCTTAGGTGCCATAGCAGAAGTTTAAAGAGAGAATCTAGGCTTTTTTCCTTTTTACAAAGATAAAGTAGATGTAAGAGAGGGAATTTTGCTTTTTAAAAGTAAATATTGAAAAGACATTGTTCAGTTTCTTGAAAAAGGGCAGTTGAGTTAAGTTAAAAATATTTTGGAAATATTAAAAAGCAACATTAATGGTTATATCTATTGAAAAAGTCTGGTTATACATATAATAGCATAAACTTATATTTTTATGATATATTGTAATAACCTAAAATTTTAAAATATTTTAAAATATCATTTAAAGATAATAATAATAAAAAAAATTAAGATGGAGTTTGGCTGGAAAAGAATTGAAAATGGGGAAAAGAATTAAAAATTAATTTAAAAATTTTAAATTTTAAATTTTAAAATAAAATAAAATAATAATATATATAATATAAAAAAAGAAGATAAGGAAAAAAGGGCTGAAAAAAAAGAAAGAAAAGAAGGAAAGAAGAGAGAGAGAAAAGGAAAAATGAACACTCTATGATATTTCGGTGATAACTTCATTACTGGACCTCCGATTGATGCACCGTCAGTAGCATTAGAAAGATAACATTTAGATGAAGCTAAGAAACCAGAATCACTTAATCAAAGTCTGGATGGCATTGAACACACTTCCCCAAGTTGCTATAATGAATTCCAGCGAACTTCGGCGACCGAAGTTTTAAACGGTCATATCTCCCTCATCCGAACTCCAATTCATATGATTTAAGATGCGTTGGAATCCTATTTTCATAAGCTTTAATTGAGTACTAATAAGCCATGAGAGAATCATGAAAGTGAGAAAGATTTTAGTGAAAATAGAAAATTTCCGGTGAGATTTCAGTGATTTTTCGGCAAGTGAGTTTACATCTGCGATATAATTGAGGTCATGACTTCATTATCTTTCCAACGACCTGGTTTTGATTTTTTTTTCAAAATTTTTGACCTGCTGATAATTGTATTATCGCTTGGATGAGCTTTAAATCTCTTAAATTATTTTATTTTAGATTAATTAATTTAAATATTTTAATTATTAATTAATTGATTGAGTTAATTTAATTAACAAATTATGCTTTAAAATTCATAAAATTAAAATTTATTGAATTATAATAATTATTCAAAAAATTAAATAATATTATTATTAGTAAGATAAGAAGTTGTCATTTTTACTATAAATGACAAATAATAATAATTATTAATTATGGATAATATTATTATCATTGTTATTAGTATAATAAGAAAATTATTATTATTGAAAATTTCTATAACAGAATAAGAAAATTAAGTATATAATAATTATTTTTATTTGAAAAATAATTGGATAAGTTAATTTCTTAAAATTATTCAAACTATGTTAAATGTGCATTAATGAATAAAAAGAGTTAAATAACCTTGAATGACAAATAATAAGCTAAGAGAGAATTTAAGAGTGCAATACTTGTGTCAATGTGAACATAGGTCAAGAATTGCCAAAGAACCGATATGATATTATCAGTAACGAAGATGAATTAAATTTTCAAGTTCAAGGTGAGTTATAGTGTTTATCCCTTTCTCTGTTACTATAAAATATTTGATAAAATGTGATCCATTTGATACCTTTGTTGATTGTGTTCATAAATTTGTAAAATTATGAAACCTTATGTGGCCTCCTAGCCTATGTGATTGTTTTATTAGTTTTTGTTATAGATTTGTGTCTTGTTTATTATAATAATTATTGTTTTATTTAGGTATTTTGTTAGTTTTAATCGGTTTGTTTAGTGTTTTTATTAATTTTGGTAGTTTTAGTTTATTTCAGTATTTATGTCGTTTTTAATCTAGTTTTTAGTATGGTGTTTATGTTTTGTTGGTTATTGTTTATTTACTTCTTGTTTAAAGTTTGTTTGAAGTTTTGTTTTAGGTTAGAAAACCAAGGAAGCAAATTGAAGGAAAAAAGGACAGTAGCTGATACAGGCAGAGGACACGGCCAAGTCACTGGCCGTGTCCATACCAAGTTGAAAAGGAAGTTCAAGACATAGAGAGGGACACATGCAAGGGACACGGCCAAGTCAGTGGCTGTGTCCCTCCAAAAGAGCTCAAACACGGCCAAGTTGCTTCAACTTGGCTGTGTCTCATTCAAATCCAAAGCAAAAGAGGAAGAAAATCAATCAGTAGAAGACACAGGTTGGCCGTGTCCCTCCAAAATGATCCAACATGGCCAAGTCACTTCCAACACGGCCGTGTCACTCAACCAAAGAAGAAAAGATCAAAAGCAAGCAGTAGCGAACACAAGCAAGGGACACGGCCAAGTCACTGGCCGTGTCCCTCCAAAGACCACCAACTTTGCTAAGTCTCATCCAACTTGGCCGTATCTCTCATGAACCAAAGACGTAGCGGATTTTTAAAGCGGAGAATTCGTATAAAAGAGAAAAAGAAGCTAGGGTTTAGGGGTGTTGAGATTTTGAGAGCGTTTTAGCCGTCAAAGATAGTTTAGGTTTTGATAACTTTGTTTTCTTTGATTTTTATTACACTTTGGATTAAACTAGCTTAGATTAGATTGTTCTAGCCATTGATACATTCTTCTTGCAAGATTTGAACAAGAGATTCTTCAGAAGCTTCAAGGAGTTTGTAATTTGGTTTTGTTCTTGAACTTTATCTCTTTATTTTCATTGGAATTGTATTTATGGATATTATCATGTCTGAATTGATTTCTTTGAATATTAATGAGATGAGTATGTTTGATAGCATTATGAACTAATTTGATCTAGTCTAGGGTTTGTATGGATCTGCTATGATTGTATGAATTGGTTATTCTCTTAGCTAATAATTTCTTTAGCCTTGATTGAATGGAATATTGTTAATATATAATTGATTGGCCACCAATTATGTATTTTAGGTATTAGATGATGGATTGAGAGATGAAGTCTAATGCTGGAACAATTCAATTAGGGACTTAGGTGAATTAGAGATATAACCTATTAAAAAGATTATTTCAATCATAACAAGATTAGTTGAAAGAGGTTTGAATGCGAGAGCTTATTTCCTTGACTCGATTAATTAAGTTGCTTGAGATTTAATCTTTGAAATTAAATTAGTTAAGAGGAATAACCGTTCATACATACAAGTAGTAGATAAGTGCAAACCCTAGACTTTTCTATCAAGTGAATCAAAACATCAGCTTAATTTACTTTTATTCATTTTAAACTTCAATCAATCTTCTTCATTAGTTAACAATTTAAATTTTCTTCATTACTTGTTATTCATAATCTGATAATCAATTAGCCACTTTAGCTTCCTTGTGAGACGACCTTGGGGCGATCACCTTTGCTACAGCTACCTCGTATACTTGCGAGTGACGCTTTGTGGTAGAGTTAATTTGAGCGCAACAAGTTTTTGGCGCCGTTGCCGGGGAGGCTAATTGGCGTAATTGTTTATTAGGCAAAAATATTCTAGATTATTTTTCACTGTTTTCATTTTATTTTATTTGTCTTTTGCTTTTAATAATTTCTTTTTCTAGAAATTTTGTTTATGCAAGGCAGGAGATCACTCGAAGGAGAGCTACATCCATTCATTCTAGAAATTCAGAGAGTGAAAAGGAGCAGAGAGGAGTTTGAACTTTATACAGGATTTGATACCGAAGAGGACACTTCTGATTTTGAGTCAAAATATGCACAATCTGTTAAAATGACTGAAGAAAGACAAAGGACTATGAGAGACTTTGCTAGACTTGTCATTGGAACTTCCACTTCTTGCATAAGATTGACAGATGCAGCAAGAAACTATGAATTGAAGAACATTCACTACAACATGCTGCCATCATTCTATGGAGTTCCAAATAAAGATCCTTTGAACTTTATTCGGGATTTCTACTCCACCCTCAACACTTTTCCATTGGGAGGATTAACAGAGGATTAGTTGAGGATGAGATGTTTCCCTTATACATTGAAGGATAGGGCAAAGAGCTGGCTTATGATGTTGCCCGAAAACTCTTTGACAACTTGGGAGCAAGTTTATAACAAATTCATGGGCAAGTTTTATTCACATCAAAAGACAGCTGAGTTGAGAGGGAAGATTGCTACATTCTCTCAATTTGAAGGAGAGCCATTTCATGAGGCTTGGGACAGATTCAAGATGCTATTGATCCAGTGTCCACATCATCACTACCCACTTCAACTTCTGAATCAGTTTTTCTATGATGGTTTAACCCAGCAATTTCAGAACATTGTTGACAATGCAGCTGGGGGAGCCATGGGAGAAAAGATAGCTGATGAAACTTATGAGATTTTTGAGATGTTGGGAGCTAATTCTCAACAGAAGAGTGTAAGAGGAAGAAGTAAAGGGGTGAACCAATTGGAGGCCAATAGTGAGATGGTAAATCAGATAGCTGAGTTGACAAGACAAGTGCAGATGCTGAACATGAAGAACAATATTTCTTCATCTGCTTAAGAAGTGTGTGGAATCTGTGGAACTTTAGGGCATGGAGCAAATAGTTGCCCCTCTACATATGAATCATATGGGAATGAAGCTGAGCAGGTCAATGTTATGGGAGGATTCCAACCAAGGGCCCGAAATGATCCTTACTCCAACACTTATAATCCTGGCTGGCGGAATCACCCAAATTTTTCCTGGGCAACAAATAATTCTCAGCAGCCTTTCCATTTGCTCTAGAGACAGAACCAACAACAAGGTCAATTCTCAAATCAAGGGCAGTCTAAGATAGAGAGTTTGGAGGAAAGTTTACAAGCTTTTATCCAAGTCAGTGCTAAAAATCAAGAGGTGACCAACAAGAGGCTGGATTCATTAGAAGCATCTTTTAAGAAAGTGGAGACCCAAGTAGGGCAATTGGCACAACAAATGCAGATTCAACAGAAGGGAAAATTCCCAAGTCAACCTGAGTAGGCACAATCAGTGACTATTCTTAGAAGTGGTAAGGTAATTAACACTAATGTTGAAAATGACTCTGTGAATGCAGGTGACCAAGGGAACAAGAAGGAAGGAGATCCAGAGAACAAAGGTGCTGGAGATAAATCAATGGAGAAGTCCCCTTCAGCAGATTTACATAAGGCAAGCAATCCATACCGGCCTCCTATACCATTCTCCAGCAGGTTGAAGGATGATGATAAAAAAGATAAGCAATTTTCTAACATCTTCAACATGCTGTCTAAGGTAAGTATTAACTTACCCTTACTTGAAGCAGTAAAGAATATGCCGGCTTATTCCAAATTTTTCAAAGAGCTAATCACCAAGAAAAAGAGGTATGAGCCGAATGAAAAGGTGATAGTTTCCGAGGTAGCTAGTGCTGTTCTGCAGCATAAACTACCTCCCAAACTAAAGGATCCTGGAAGCTTTATAATTCAAATTACTGTGGGGAATCGAAAGGGGACTGAGGGCATGTGTGATCTAGGAGCTAGTGTGAATTTGATGCCTTATTCTGTGTATCAAGAATTAGAACTAGGGGCACTTAAACCAACCAAAATAGTGTTGCAATTAGCTGATAGATCTCTTAGATTCCCGAAAGGGGTTGTAGAAGATGTGTTAGTTAAGGTTGGAGGGTTAATAGTACCTGTGGATTTCATAGTTCTTGACATGGAAGGGAGTAACCCTGCACCATCAGCACACACTATTTTGCTGGGTAGGACTTTTATGGCTACTACCAACACCTTAATAGATGTTAAAAATGGTAAACTATCAATGACTGTCTTGGGTCAAAATGTTGATTTTTCTATTTTTAACACTTCTTCCATTTCTACAACTGCTTTATATGAGGAATGTTCTTTAATTAATTGTGTTGAAGCAGTTGTTTCAGATGTTGTATTGCAGACAGACTTCTTAGATAAATTGGAGCTGAAACTGACCTTAGAAGAGGGGGCTAAACTAGTGAGGGAGACCCAAAGGTGCCTTAACCCAAAGGCATATGAGAGCTCGAGGATTTACAATGATCGCACAAAAGCACTTCATGACAGATTTATTGTGCGAAAGACATTGAGTCTAGGTATGAAAGTTTTACTTTTTAATTATCGACTCCGTCTGTTTCCAGGTAAATTCAAGTCTTGATGGAGTGGTCCTTTCGAGGTAACTAAGGTATGTCCTTCTGGTGCCATTGAATTGCTTAACTCTTGAACCAATAAGACTTTTAAAGTAAATAGGCAGAGAGTTAAACCATATAAAGAAGGATTTCAAGAAGTGAGGGTTATTGACAGCACTTTGATCCACAATCCCTAAGTCTTGCAGTGATGTCCAACTTTATGACATTAAAGAAGCGCTAAATGGGAGGCAACCCATCGGTTTGCATTTCTTTTTCATATTTTTAATTTTATATTTTGCAATTTTGATTTTATGTTTAGTTTAAATAAATAGAAACCCTAAAGCTCTCTTGTGTTTTGTTTTTGAACTTTTGTGTTTGTGATGGAAAGTTAGGGTTTTGCCTCACCAGGGTATGATGGAAGACAGGTTGTCCTTTAATTCTTTTTTTTTATTATTCTTGTTTTCCATTGAGGACAATGGAAATTCTAAAGTGTGGGGTAATCTTTTAGCTTTTTCTTAATTCTTGTTTTGTTTGTCTTGGTGTGTTTTATTGTGTGTTGTGCATAGCATAATTGTTGAAAATTTATTGATCTTTTATGTGATTCTAGCATTATAGTTTAGACTTTAGTATCAGCATAGAAATGAGCATTTGAATTCATTAAGGATCAATTTTCACATTCTGCAATTTATGACATATAAATCTTTGAGAACCCACCTGTGTGAGTTTTGAGCCTCATAGATTGAATTTTATTATCAGTTGATTTTCTTTTCTTAAGTGTACACCTTCATGATTTTGCATCTCTAGAGTTTGCTTTTGCATACTAATTGAACTCACATTATGATTTAATCTGAAGTTTTAAAATGATGAAGGCAAATTAGGTTAGCCCTTTAGCTTAAAAAGACCTCCCTTAATTATGAATTCCTTAGTGAGCCAAGTTGAGCCTTTGACCTTTTTATTGTTTGATCAACACAATTCTCAACTTAACATGTTCTTATTATCATCATACCTGCATTAAGGAATGAAGTTTTATGATATGACAATAGGGTGGTTTATTTCAAAGTGTGGGGTAAGCAAGTATTAAAAAAAATGGTATTGCTATTTGGGGTTGAAATGCATACTTTGCACATTGTATTGGATTAAGAGTTGATTATTCTTTTCCTCTACATTTTAAGCTAGATGTTCCATGCAAGTTTATATTTTGTATATATATATATATTAAAAAAATGATAAAAATAAAAGAAAAAAAGAAAAAGTGAAAATAAAAAAAAGAGATATATATATATATACAAAATCCATATATTTTCTAGCATTGGAAGAATGTTGATTCGTTATTTTTCTTGAAGTATGCAAGTATGTGAAGTATTAATGGATTGTGAGTATGCCATTTGAGGGAGTTATGAATTTCTTAGCAAGAGTATTGTCTAATTTAGATACTCCATTTCTTGATGCTCCAGCTTAAATATCTTTTCTCACACCTTTACCTTAGCCCCATTACATCCAAATGAAAGACCTTCGGATTATTTCTTGAGAAAATCAGTGAGAGAGATTGGATAATTAAGCAAGTTTATGGTAGTATGCAGTCATGAGTGGTTTGAGTGATTAACCTTTGAAATCGAGTGAAACACTTAGATGAAAGATGGGATTTGTATGTCTGGATTAATGAATGAGTTAAGAAAATCCTTGATTGAAGTAAATTGCAAATATTTATGGCTGAGTCTTAAAGTATTTCATCTTATATGTTGGAATTATAGTTAAGGTTGTTTGAGTTTTTAATTTATGCCATGTGAATTTGCTTGTGGACAAACAAAGTTTTAAGTGTGGGGTAGTTGTTTTATTAGTTTTTGTTATAGATTTGTATCTTGTTTATTATAATAATTATTGTTTTATTTAGGTACTTTGTTAGTTTTAATCGGTTTGTTTAGTGTTTTCATTAATTTTGGTAGTTTTAGTTTATTTCAGTGTTTATGTCGTTTTTGATCTAGTTTTTAGTATGGTGTTTATGTTTTGTTGGTTATTGTTTATTTACTTCTTGTTTAAAGTTTGTTTGAAGTTTTGTTTTAGGTTAAAAAACCAAGGAAGCAAATTGAAGGAAAAAAGGACAGTAGCTGACACAGGCAGAGGACACGGCCAAGTCACTGGTCGTGTCTCATACCAAGTTGAAAAGGAAGTTCAAGACATAGAGAAGGACACATGCAAGGGACACGGCCAAGTCAGTGGCCTTGTCCCTCCAAAAGAGCTTAAACACGGCCAAGTTGCTTCAACTTGGCTGTGTCTCATTCAAATCCAAAGCAAAAGAGGAAGAAAATCAATCAGTAGAAGACACAGGCAAGGGACACGGCCAAGTCAGTGGCCGTGTCCCTCCAAAATGATCCAACACGGCCAAGTCACTTCCAACACGGCCGTGTCACTCAACCAAAGAAGAAAAGATCAAAAGCAAGCAGTAGCGAACACAAGCAAGGGACACGGCCAAGTCACTGGCCGTGTCCCTCCAAAGACCACCAACTTTGCTAAGTCTCATCCAACTTGGCCGTATCTCTCATGAACCAAAGACGTAGCGGATTTTTAAAGCGGAGAATTCGTATAAAAGAGAAAAAGAAGCTAGGGTTTAGGGGTGTTGAGATTTTGAGAGCGTTTTAGCCGTCAAAGATAGTTTAGTTTTTGATAACTTTGTTTTCTTTGATTTTTATTACACTTTGGATTAAACTAGCTTAGATTAGATTGTTCTAGCCATTGATACATTCTTCTTGCAAGATTTGAACAAGAGATTCTTCAGAAGCTTCAAGGAGTTTGTAATTTGGTTTTGTTCTTGAACTTTATCTCTTTATTTTCATTGGAATTGTATTTATGGATATTATCATGTCTGAATTGATTTCTTTGAATATTAATGAGATGAGTATGTTTGATAGCATTATGAACTAATTTGATCTAGTCTAGGGTTTGTATGGATCTGCTATGATTGTATGAATTGGTTATTCTCTTAGCTAATAATTTCTTTAGCCTTGATTGAATGGAATATTGTTAATATATAATTGATTGGCCACCAATTATGTATTTTAGGTATTAGATGATGGATTGAGAGATGAAGTCTAATGCTGGAACAATTCAATTAGGGACTTAGGTGAATTAGAGATATAACCTATTAAAAAGATTATTTCAATCATAACAAGATTAGTTGAAAGAGGTTTGAATGCGAGAGCTTATTTCCTTGACTCGATTAATTAAGTTGCTTGAGATTTAATCTTTGAAATTAAATTAGTTAAGAGGAATAACCGTTCATACATACATGTAGTAGATAAGTGCAAACCCTAGACTTTTCTATCAAGTGAATCAAAACATCAGCTTAATTTACTTTTATTCATTTTAAACTTCAATCAATCTTCTTCATTAGTTAACAATTTAAATTTTCTTCATTACTTGTTATTCATAATCTGATAATCAATTAGCCACTTTAGCTTCCTTGTGAGACGACCTTGGGGCGATCACCTTTGCTACAGCTACCTCGTATACTTGCGAAATGAGTCCAAATAGTTGTGACAAATAGTAATATAATAAATTAACATTAAATAACTCTTAGTAAAATTTATAATTAAGCATAGACTTAAGCAAGTAATATAATTTTATTAGATGTAACATTATTAATGTGTAACATTATCACTATACATTACACATACATATATTTTTGTGTCACATGACCCACTCTACCACTATTCAATTTGAAATGTGTCCAAATTTTGTATGTAAATGACAAATATTAATCTAATAAAATAATTTAATTTCATATTTAATTTTGTATGTATAAATGTATAAAATTAACAAAATAATATGTTCGTACCATTGTTTATTTCATCTCATTTCATATATTTATCATTTGTGGATATATTTTTCAGATGACTATTTCATATTTCATTTCATATGTCCATACCACAAAAAATTTATATTCATCTTATTTCATGCGTTTAAATATCCCATATAACATGTGGCTATCTCAATATTCTTAACTTGCTATATTTACTTTGCTTTTAGGACTCAAAAACAATTACTTGGTCTACTAAAAGGCATTGCTATTTCCCATTTAAAATTAACATTCATTGCTCAATATTGACATATTTGACTGTTACACTAGTAAATGCCAACTATAAATAGCATCACATAACATATTAGCTATGTTTAGAACCATAACAATAACAATATGGATAGAACTCCTGATAGTAAGAGGGTTAGGAATTATGAATCAAAACTGCCAGCCTCACCTCACCCGCCACTTTAAAGACTTTGTACAATTCAAGTCGTAAGAATTATGTTGCCTGAAAAGAAGAAGAGTTTATGTTCATCAACAGGTTCATATATGACAACTCGTATGACTATGTATGACATGTTTTGCTGTTGGAGTTTCCATTGACAAATATTTACGAGTTGTTCTTAGATCAAAACAAAATAGACGCTATTGAAGGCTGTTTCAGGAAGGTGATTTTTATCTCTTATGATGACACATCATCAAACCACCTAATCTATCCATAATGGAACTGATGGTACTTAGATATTGGGGTGTTGGGAAGGAGGGTTGTGTTGGGATTAATATCAAATAATATTGGGACTTTTTGGTTAAAAATTGGTTTAATTAAAATTAAAAATGATTACAATTGCTATGACATGCTTGACATTAGTTGTATTTTATTCTTATCAATGTTATGAATTAAAAGTTATTATCTTAAGTCCCTTGTTCTTAAGTTTGAAATTAGTTGTATCTCTTCTTATTAATGCTATTAATTAAAAGATATTAACTTTCTTGTTAAAAAAACAAAGCGAATATAATGTTATATAAAAAAAATATAGTTAATATTGTGTTAAACAAAAAAATTGATTGCAAAAAATATAGATCTAACTGAAACAAATATACATGCATGTTCTTAGTAAACAAGAAATTTTAACAATGGTAATACATTAATTGTTTTTAAGCCAAACACATGAATGTATTGCACTTATTTATTTATTTTTAACTAATGCAACACCTTTTTAATCTTCATTGTTCAAAATTAATTATTAATTCTGATTGAGAGTGGTTCAATTGTAAATATATTTTGTATATTATAGTAATTTAAAGCATTTAGAATTTTCATATTTTATTTTTATCCAGGTTCAATAAGGATTTCTAAATTTTTGGGTATGTTGTTAAGTTGGTCAAATAGTGTTTGATGAGTTAAGTGTTTGGTATGTTTAAATGTTTAATTAAACCATTGATTTGGCAATTAGGTATAAATATAAATATATATTAAAATGCATGGTTTAGCTTCAACACCTTACATATAAGGACTTAACAGCATTTTCAGAAAAAATTAACAATATTTTCAATCTAATTTCAAAAGCAACTTACAAATCTACACTTATGGCAAATCCAATTTAAAAAAAAAAAAGATAAAACAAAAGTTCCCATTATTCTTAGATAAACATATCAAAGCGAAAGCATTTGCATTAGAGGAAGATTTAGTGGATTTAGAGTAATTGGACGATAGGTCTTCAACCCCCTTTGTATTGAATTCAAGGTCTCTTTGACAATTCATAAATTTTTCATCAATGGGTAATCTTTAAGCTAAATAGCTCTTACAAAGTCAACATACTCGTGTTTTGTAATCCTACTTATGAACTCAGACACTTCTTCTTTGAAGGCAGTTAGATTCTCTATGCTTGAATTGCTGACCTTATTTTCTGGGGTTTTATCGATATATAAATTTTGAATGTGTTTTCTCTAAGCGCCAACTTAGATAAAAGAAAAGAAAACTTGTCACCAATTTTTCTCAAGAAGATGAATTGAGCGAAAGAAGTACCATAAAATAAATTTTATACTTTTTAAAGGTTTATATGGGTATTGAAAACTTGTATACAATTAAAACTCAATGTTTAATGTATTTTAAACTAGTATCATTAATTATAAACAATGCTCAATACATTGAAAATGGAATAATATGCTCAATGTATTAAAAACATGTATCATTAATTATAAAAAAAAGTTATTCGTATTGAAAATGAAATAATATTTAATGATGTTGTGTGAATTAAATCCAAATTCAGATGTTCCTAAGGGTAAATACAAGTTGCTAATATGTCTCAAATAGAAGTTGTTTAAAAAAAAATACTATCAACACATAGCAAAACTAGGAAAGATAAGTATTGTAATGGACGTACAAAAAATATACTATCAATACATAGCAAAACTAGGAAAGAGAAGTCTTGTAATGGAGGTACCAAAAATGTACTATCCATACGTACAATACCGTAAGGGAATGTATAGTTGTATATAGAACCATTACATAACATGTCCTTAGTAAACATGAAATTTTAAAAAGATAACGTGTTAATTTTTTTTTCCACCAACAAACATGTAATTACTGTTGGAGAATATAAATGAATCCCACATCTGAAAAGTATAATAAAATACAATGACATATAAGGTGGTGTAGATTGGGCCTTAACACAAGCCAATTGGTTTTGTGTTGAGATGAGGTTCCAAACCCATTTATATGGTCACTGTATATTTGGCCCAACACTCGCAGAGTCTGTGTAATTTCTACATGGTATCAGAGCTAACCAGGTAGATCCTGGACTCTTTGTTAACCTAGGGCCTCAGTGAAAATAGGCCTAGGCAATTTGTGATGGATCTAAAAAAAAAAAAGATTGCAATCCATGTTTGGCAAGTGACAATTGGGCTAGGCCCAGTTGCACTTGAGGGAGAATGTTGGAGAATATAAATGAATCCCACATATGAAAAGTATAATAAATACAATGACATATAAGGTGGTGTAGATTGGGCCTTAACACAATCCAATTGGTTTTGTGTTGAGATGAGGTTCCAAACCCATTTATATGGTCACTGTATATTTGGCTCAACACTCGCAGAGTCTGTGTAATTTCTACAATTACTTCATATGTATTAGCATCTAATCGAAGTCGAACATCAACAAATCATGAAAAATGTAACCATATATCAACATCAATCAACATAAGTGTATTCATAAGCTAATTAAACAACATATAATCCACAATAAGATAAAAATTTGTCTCATTTGAGGGTTGACTTAGATTGGTATTAGCATAAGGTAGATCTTGCATTTGGTTTGTAAAACTATTATCTTATGCATTTCGGTTCAACTCCATCAACAATTGCATAAAAACTTTGACTTTGGTTACTTTTGTAGTCCAACCTATATGACCAAAATATATAAATAACTAGTCAATGCACCAAAAAATTAAGACTACATTATGAACTGCATATTCATATGTGTTGTATTACAATTTATATAAATATTAGAGTATCACCACGTACGTGTTATTATTTATGTAATTAGTTATTACCCTTTCACCATGTGTGCCATTGCTACTATTTTCTCAACTTTTGCCCGATTAGTTTATTGTTCGGATTCAACTCTTGATCTATAACAATCATTCCTTGGCCTTCCATGTGTTCAAACCATGATTGGATTTTAAATTGGGCTGTTAGTCAAGCTACTCTTCAGACGCTGCCTCTACGATTTATTGTCTTCATCCCAGGAAAACAAAGTTTCTTTTAAAGATTCCAATTGTTGCTTAATATAATACACCATCTCAGGGTTATACATGGCAAGGTCAGTAATGTGGCTAAATAAAATCTCCACATCTTTATACCTTTTTTATTCTTTAGTCATCTTTGGATATCCGCCTACAAAAATAATTTTGACCTGCGGACGAAACACATGCTTTCTTCATCTTCTTATTACGTACCTTTCATTAATTGTTTAGATATTTTTGAATGATACCAATGTCAAAACATGTCAGCAAAGTACACCTTGAGATTCAAATTGTTTGCAATTACAATTAAGATACTCTTGTGTATGTCTATATGCTATAGTGCACACAACCTCTTTTATGGTACAACTGATAAATACATATCGAAAATATATTTTTCTATCAGTTTTAACATGAAATTGAGTCTAAGTTTATTTATGTGTTCTAATTTCATTATTTTTTAGTAGAGCTTAGCTTGAATTAATTTCTTATAGGACCTTTGCAAACAGATATTTTAGGCAGATTAGACATTTAAAGCTTTAATATAGATTTCGGTGATGATATAGTTTGAGATTGGAAAAGTTTTCTTCATGAAGTTTAAAATCCAAGATTATTTGGGCCTCCAAATATTAAGTCAAAATTAGGCCTGAGATGCTGAAGTGGAATTATTGTTTGAACTATTGAGAATAATTGGGTCCTATCTCAAGCTTTCAAAGCTCAATTGAGGTGATTCAAAAACCTAAAATCATCTACACTTCAAGAGCTACAACTTTGGTGAAGGAGTTAAATTGAGATAAGGTTATTATTTGACAGAAAATTGGCTTGCAAAATACAACTCGAATTCTGCAGAAGTAGAGTACAATTAGGAGTATGATTTTAGGTAGTTTGATTGTGTTAAATAATTGATATATTCTTTGATGAAGGGGATTAGATGGAGAACGAATTTGAGAAAGATTTTTGGGCTACAACTTTAGAATATATCAAAATTTTCTTTTCTAAAAGCATGAGCAACTAAATTATTACTTAGTTGAAGGGTAATTGAGGTTCATACTCACGAATTGTGAGATCTAAACAACTCTAACATTTCTCTTCTTAGATATTCAGTATTTATATAATTATCTGTGACTTGTTTAATTGTTAATTGCTCATCAATCAAATAGGATCCATTGCATGATCCATTGCTTGATTAGTTAAATTACATACAGCTATTCAAAATTCTTGAATCTGTAATTGTGCTTGATATTTTGATTTAAGTAGTAATTAGATTTATCCTAAGTGATTATATAATCTAATTGGGTTTATTGGTTAGGATTGAGTCCTTCTAGTTCTTAAAGCTGTCAATAATTAGATTCTAAGGGCGTTCTTATAGGATATATTATCAGCAAGAATTAATTAGAGAATGTTTCCTAATTAATTTAAAACCTAAAGAAGGATTGATATTGAGAGCTTGTTCAATACTATAACTGGTTTATTGAATAATTAAAAGAGTAATCTTTGAATCTATGATCAGTTCAAGAATTGAACTAAGATTATTCCTTCAACTAAGACTTCTCTCATTGAATTTTTCTTGATTATTATCTTTGTTTTTAATTTAATTAGCTAAAATTACTCTCTGAATTAAATTTTAATTTTTACTTCTTTTAAAATCCCCATTTTAATTTCTTGTTTTTGTTAATTTTTCTTGGTTATAAAAGAATAATATTAAGTAACTATTTCTTAAGGTTCGACACCATATTCATCACTTTTACAATTTAATTTGTCTAGAAATAGAAATTTCTTTTTAATGGCTTTGATACCCATCAAATTTTGGCACCAATGCCGAAGACTTGTTCTAACTTATTTTGTTTTTTTATGACCAGGTCTGATCGTGATGAAGAACTTCTTTACGATCCTGAAATAAAAAAAACTGCTAATGGCTTAAGGAAGAAAACTCAATTTCAAAGACACGCATCAGCAGCTGAAACATCCAAAATGAATTCAGATTCAACATCTGAATCTAATTCTTCTTCAAGCGAGTTAGAAAAAAGAAGAAGATATGGTTGAAGGAGTACACACCTTGAGGTAGCTTGCAGCACATCCCATCAATCAGCAGCCCCTATGCATCGCATATCTAGCCTTGAACGCCGGTTTTGAGCTCAAATCTGGCTTGATACACCTACTGCCCCAGTTCCATATTTTGAAAAGTGAAGACCCACATAAGCACCACAAGAAATTTCACATTGTTTGTTCAAGTATGCGACCACAAGGGGTGCTAGAAGAGCAAGTTAAGTTGAGAGTATTCCCTTTTTCTTTGGAAATCGAGCCAAAGATTGGCTATTTGATTTGCCATTAAGTTCAATCACTACATGGATTTTTGGATAATTTCTTTCCCGTGTCACGTGTTGCCAACATAAGGAGGGAAATATGTGGGATTAGGCAAAAAGACTTGGAAAATATCCATGAATATTAGGAGAGGTTTTAAAGATTGTGTGCAAGTTGCCCTCAACATGGGATTACTGAGCAAGCCCTCTTGCAATATTTTTATGAAGGGCTTCCACCTACAGAATGGAGTATGTTGGATGCCGCGAGTGAGGTACTATAATTAACAAGACAACTCAAGTAGCTAGAGATTTGATTTCAGTTATGGTAAACACCTCCCAACAGTTTGGCAGCAAGAAAGAGACAATTAGAAGAGTCAACGAGGTAAGTATTTCATCTCTTGAATCTAAAATCTCTCAACTTTCAACTTTGGTTCAAAATATGGTTGTAGGTAATGCACAACCAGCCCGAGCATGTGGAATTTATGCACATTCAGGACATCCCACAGACATGTGTCCAACGCTTCAAGAGGAAGATCCTCAATAAGTGAATGTTGTGGCCGAATTTCCCAACCAACCACAAAGGCGCTATGGTCCATACTTAAATACTTACAATCCAGTGTGGAGGGATCATCCAAATTTTAATTATTGAGCGAAAGCACAAAACTCACAAACTTATCAGCCAAGACAACCTCCACCACTACAAAAGTCTAGTATGTCTCTTGATGACATATTTAAAGCTTTTATGACTAACAATCAATAATTTCATCAGGAAACTCGCTCGAGTATTCAGAATTTGAAAAGCCAGATAAGTCAATTAGCCACATCAGTCAATAAACTAGAGTCTTAAGGGAAGTTACCCTCTCAAATAGTGGTGAATCCGAAGCAAAATGCAAGTGCGATAACATTAAGGAGTGGAAAAGAATTGTTGGATAGCATACCCCAGAAGCAGACCCCTGGGCAGGGCTTAAAGAAAATTACAGAATCTAAAATTTTGGTGCAATAAGAGGAGCAATCTGCTACTTTCAGCAATGATCAGTCCAAATTAGTGGTGATACCTCCTCCTTTTCTACAAAGGTTAGCAAAATCAAAGAAAAAGAAGGAAGAAAAAGAAATTCTAGAGACTTTTTGTAAGGTTAAAGTGAACATTCCATTGCTTGATGCAATTAAACAAGTACCAAGATATGCGAAATTTCTTAAAGAATTATGTAGTAACAAGAGGAAACTTAATAGGAATGAAAAGGTAAGTGTGGGAAACATATATCAACTGTGATTAAAAGACAATTACCCTCACAATTAAAAGACCAAGGCATATTTGTTATTTCTTGTAAAATAGGTAATTTAGGCATTAAAAGAGCAATATGTGATTTAGGAGCATCAATTAATGTTATGCCTTTGTCTATTTATTCCTCTTTACAAGCTGCTCCTTTAAAAGAGACATGAATAGTTATACAGTTAGCTGACAGGTCAATAATTTACCTTGAAGAAGTTTTGGAAGATGTTTTAGATCAAGTCAATGGTCTTATTTTTTCAGCCGATTTTTATATTTTTCATATGGCAGAAAATCAGTCTTCTAACTCTTCTAAACTCTTATTAGGTAGGCCATTTCTAAGCACAGCTAAAACAAAAATTAATGTTCATGATGGTACACTCACTATGGAGTTTGATGGTGAAATTGTTAAATTTAATTTGTATGATGATATGAAATATCCTAGTGATGTGTATTATGTGTATGGAATGGATGTGATAGATTCTCTTAGTCAAGATTTATTTAAGTTAAGCGAAACTGACAAGTTGAATGTAGCACTTTGCAAAAACCTTACAATAGGTGCCTTGGCAAATCTACAAGTAGAAGTTGATATAGATAAGGAGCTATGCAAAGTGGTGCATGAATTGGATGCGTCTATGCAAGTAAAAGTCCCCATTCAGTCTGAATTACTTTTGTCTCACAACAAACTTTTACCTTCTACTGTGTAGGCACAAGAATTGGAGCTAAAACCATTGCCCAACCACCTGAAGTACGCTTACTTGGGAGAAAATAATAGCCTACCAGTAATAATTTTCAGCAAACTGACCAAGGAAGAAGAAGTGAGCTTAATTTAGGTGCTTAAGGAGTATAAGGGTGCCATAGAATGGACAATAGTTGACATTAAGGGGATATCACCTTCCACTTGTATGCATAAGATTTTAATGGAAGAGGATAACAAGCCTAGAAGGGAAGCTCAAAGGTGTTTAAACCCACCCATGATGGAAGCAATGGAAAAGTAGATCTTAAAGCTTCTTAATGCAGGCATAGTCTATCCGATTTTGGATAGCAAATGGGTAAGTCCAGTTCAGGTGGTACCTAAGAAAACAGGTTTTACTGTTATAAAGAATTCTAATGGTGAGTTAGTTCCTACTTGAGTTCAGAATGGGTAGATGATTTGTATTAATTATAGAAAATTAAAATTTTCTACTAGAAAGGACCATTTTTCCCTCCCTTTTATTGATCAGATGTTAGAATGATTAGCTGGTAGAACTCATTACTATTATCTTGATGGTTATTCAAGTTTTTATCAAATTTCAATAGCACCAGAAGATTAGGAGAAGACCACCTTTACCTGCCCTTTTGGTAGTTTCGCATATCGAAGGATGCCATTTGGTCTTTGCAACACTCCAGCCACATTTCAAAGATGTATGGTAAGTATTTTTCAGAATATGTGGAAGAGATTATAGAGGTTTTCATGGATGACTTCACAGTCTATGAGAACTCCTTTGATGAGTGTCTAACTAATTTAACAAAGATTCTTGATAGGTGTCTAAAGTCAGATCTTGTATTAAATTATGAAAAGTGTCATTTTCTAGTTGATCAAGGATTGATTTTAAGACATATAGTATCAAAGAGAGAGATTGAGGTAGATAAAGCAAAAATAGATGTTATTAAATCTTTGTCTTACCCCGTAAGTGTATTGGAGATCCCTTCCTTCCTTGGTCATATAGATTTTTACAGACATTTCATAAAGAATTTCTCTAAAATTGCTCAACCTCTATGTCGGCTATTGCAAAAAGAAGTGAAATTTCAGTTTGATGCCTTTTGTAGAAAAGCATTTGACATGCTAAAAAAGATGTCCATTTCAGCACCAATTGTACAACCACCTGACTGGAGTTTACCATTTGAAATAATGTGCGACGCCAGTAACCACGCTGTGGGTGAAGTGCTTGGACAAAGAGTTGGAAAGGAGCCTCATATGATTTACTACGTATCAAGAACATTGATGAAGCCCAATCCAACTACTCTACAACTGAAAAAAAGTCTTAGCTGTTATATTTGCTTTAGACAAATTTCGATCTTACATTCTTGGTACTGAAATAATTGTTTACTCTGACCATGTAGCTTTGAAGTACTTGCTCAAGAAAAATGAGGCTAAATCAAGGCTCATTCAATGGATTCTCTTGCTCCAAGAATTTAATTAGGAGATAAGAGATAAAAAAAGGGTCAGAAAACTTGGTGGCATATCATCTTAGCCGACTACCACTACATGAGGAGCCACTACCAATAATTGATGACTTTCCAGATGAGTATCTCTTTTTAATTCAATATTCAGCCCTTTGGTACACTAATATAGTGAATTATTTGACTTCTAAAATTTTTTCTATTGATATAACAAGGGCTGAAAAAGATAAGATCAAAAGAGAGGCTAAATATTATATTTGGGATGACCCATATTCGTAGAAACACTGTTCTGATTAGGTTATTAGGAGGTGTGTCAATGAAAGGAAAATTCCATCTATATTAAATTTTTCTCATACTTATGCATGTGGAGGACGTTTTGTCCCAAGTGAACAACCCAAAAAATTTTAGAGTATGGATTTTTTTGGCCTACCTTATTTCATGATTCTTATTTGCATTGTAAATCTTGTGAAAATTGCCAAAGAACTGGAAATTTAGGTTAAAGAAATCAAATGCCTCTTACTCCTATTTTAATTTGTGAAATTTTTTATGTATGGGGCATAGATTTATGGGGCTTTTCCTAATTTATTTGGTAATTTATATATTTTACTTGCTATGGTTTACATTTTGAAATGGGTAGAGGCTAAGGTTACCTGAACTGACAATGCTAAAGTGGTTGTGAATTTTGTCAGGACTAGTATTTTTGTTAGGTTCGGTGTTCTAAGGGCCATCATCAGTGATAGGGGAACTCATTTTTGCAATAAGGTGGTAGATGCTCTCTTCAAGAAGTATGGTGTAGCATATCGTACGTCGACAACGTATCACCCATAGACAAATGAACAAGCTGAAATCTCCAACAGAGAAGTGAAGTCCATCCTTGAAAAGACTGATGGGTGTCGAATCCACCAAAAATAAAAACCTGCTCTTCCTAACATATAAGAATCTATAAATACGGTGAGAAGGGTCGAACCCAAGGAACTAGCCTTGCCCAAGGCTAACCAGAACTGACACTGAAAACTGAAAAATAAAAGTGAGAATGGGGGATTTTTAATATTGATAATTAAAAGCGAGATAAGACAGTAAAAATAATTAAAATTCAAATTAATGGAAAACAAACTCAGTCAAAGGTAATCCGCGGTATGAAGTTCACATGAATTGATCATCGGCTAAAAATAATCTCTTTAATTTCAAAATCACAGACAAGTTATAACCATTGAACTAGCGTCTCCGACCAATCTCTCCGTTCTTAATAGGTTAAACAAGACATAGCGCTGTGAAAAATCCCTAACCGATAAATAACCCTAATACTAGCGACAGGATTTAATCCATCGGCTGCAATGAACCCTAGAAAGACCTTGCCCTAACCAACAAATCTACTAGCGAGATTTATTTAGATTAGATCATACAATTACTTGATATAACCCAAAAGATTCTACCCAATCAAATTATACCAATCACTACTTGCACCAATTATAACTAAACAATTATGGATTTAGTCTAGTTGATTAGCTATGTAAAATCCTATTAATTGAACAACGGGCCCTTTTTGATCAAATAATAGTAAATCACTAAGGATATATTTTCCCAATAAGCTATGGTAAAAGTATGAATGCAAGAGAAATCAAAGAGAACAATTAAGTAGAATAAAACCTCACAATTATGAAGAAATTCAACCTTGAATTAACCCTTGACTGAAAAGAGGAGTTTAGCCACACATGGCTGTGAAAAACATCATAAAAGTGCTGAAGATAAAAACCTAATCTCGAATTAAGGTTGAGGCTGTCAAAATCCCCCTTCCTAAACCCTAGAATACACTTATTTATATCCTAAAATTAGGGCAAAATAATAGTATGATAAGATTGCCCAACAAAAACGTGTTTAAGTGTCCTTCCTAAACTAGAATTTGAGCTTAATTTGACAAATAATCTAATGGACCAGTAGCCCAAACATCTTTAGCCCGCAACACTTCGTTTTGCTCTTAGTCTTGCCCAAGGGTAACTCTTTGTCAGCTATAAATCGTCCAGTAAATATCAGCTTCAGCTCCTATGCCCAAAAACTCCTTTAATTATGCTCCATAAGCTTCCTTTTTATCAAGTTCAGCAATCCCTAATCAGAATAATAAAAACTAGATTAAAGCTCATATTTAAACACAATAAAATAACAAATAAGCACAAGATTAGGGACTGAAAATATGTTAGATTTACAAGCTAACAAATCTCCCCACACTTATCCCATGCTTGTCCTCAAGCATGATTCAAAACTCAAAATCAAATCTGTATAGGAGACCACATACTTTGCCTAAGGACCCAATCAAACACACATAAGTTCCCCAAACAACTCAACATCGCAATTAAGAATCCAACCATCAACATCATTCCATCATTATGAACTTTAATTGAAAAAGGTTACACTAAGAATTCTTAAAACACACACGCACACATTCAAAGTTTGAATCAACAAGTGTTTTATCGAGCAATTAACAAGCATTAAAAACATTTTCATAGCTTCATTAAAACATAATTAATTAACAACCATAGGCCCCCCTCTAAATTCCCTCTCCACTAATGTAGGTCAAGTCTCAACCAAAGATCACTAGGTCTTTACATGGGTTAGGTTGGGTGATAGTTACAAAAGATAGGATAATGTAAGGCTAAGAATAACAAGAAAATAAGTCTTAACATTAAATTTCAAAGGAACGATGCACGACCCAACTAATGGCGACAAATGCGACTTAAAATAGAAAAACTAAAACTAAAATTGAATACACAACTTTCTTTTTATTTTTCTGCTTTTTTTTCCTTTTTTTCCTTTTTCTTTTTTTGCTTTTCTTTTGTTTTTCTTCTTTTCCATTTTTTTCTTTGAAACTAAAACATCACATAACTATTTACAACCATTTCAAACCCAATAAAAATTAAAACACACAAGTTACAAGGATCATTTATTCCCACAAACTAGACTCAAATCAATGACATTAAACAAAAATGCATTTGCGCCAATTCTTAATAACCTACACATGCATGCTCAACAACGACTAAAAAGACTATTTTCTCGTCCAAGGGTGGTAGGCAAAGGGCTTTTTAATGTATATGGTTATATTGTGGGCTATGAAAAGAATTTAGAGTATGCATTTAGCATACTTCGTAGGCTAGAAGGGGTGAAAAGAATGGTAATGTAAAGGTAGGAAAAACACAAAAGGAATGATGAATCGACCAAAAGAACACCTAGATCATCTCTAAAGTTGAGACTCGCCTAGGATTTCGCCTCAAGGGAGCGTAGAAAAAAAGTTCTAGTGTTCGGAAGCTATCCTAAATTTTGGCTTCGAAAATTGCTCTCAAAAACACTTATCGAAAGAAACTAAATTTTGAAAAACAAATTTTTAGAATTCGAAGTGTAATAGCTTGCAATCAAAGTTTATAAGTGCAGTGATGGTTAATCTCAAGTTAGAATTCTCGCTCACTAGTCTTGTCAATCAAGATTCTCACATGTGTTCAACTAAGTTACAAAAGCAAACTACTCCTCTCTAGAATTCCTAAAAGCTCTAAGTCATGCTCAAGGACACAATAAACCCATTAAATAAATCCCATAATAAGCACATAGCATCAACAAGCTCAAAAATTTTACTCAAAAATATCATGGGACAAGTGTCTTAACTTCTAACTCATTAAACACAGCCAAGTTTTATTTGAAATTAAGCATATGGCAGCAGCAAAAACACATGAAAAATTAATCAAATGCCATTCATATAGCTGAAAAACTTGACCAAAACGGAGCATAACCAAATAACAAAATAATGGCAGCAGTATATTAATCACATTAAGCACAAAAATTCAGCAAAAATACACTCCCAATAGCTAAAACCCCTCCCCACACTTATTTTTCACATTGTCCTCAATGTGGACAAATCACAATCAAACTCAAAGGAAGGGTCACAATCAAATAAAATAAAAAGAGTGAGAGTTAAGAGTACTGCCCTGTTTTGTGCTGAAAATTCAACCGTCACAACTCTTGCCATTGCTTAAATAAACAGCCTTACCTCATAAAACTTGCTGTGGGTAGAATCAGAAGAGAATTCCATGAACTAGGAGAGAACCAGAATTGGAAAACAAGAATTAATTTCAGAAGGGTTTCTCCTTCCCTTGCGGAATTGCAAGTGCAGCACCAGAAGAAGGTTCTTAGTTCGAATCATGCACCAAAATTGTAGTGTAGCTGCAAGAAATTCAATTGCAGAACAAAAGCCTAACACAATCTACTGACTACCCAGCTAATCTCAAAGTGATTATCAAATTCCAAACTCATGTAACACTTATAACTTGCACAAAACCTAGAAAAAACTGAAATTATAGATTGGAATTGATGCAATCACATCCAATAGCATTCAAACTCATCACAATTCATAACTTTTACAACCAAAAACTCAAGTTCAATCTGAAATTTGATTTTGAATGGCAGCAATGCATTATATGGGCATAATAGAGTTGGCAGCTAGACAATATCTCTTATCTGTACATGTATATCAATTTAAGCAATATTTCCATAATGTGCCATGTACCAGAATTCTCAGATTAATCACAGAGCATAATCCCAACATTCAAAACAAGTAATTTCTAATTTTTCAAGCAAATGACTGCATGTTCTCAAACACATATCAACATTACTAACCCATCATTCAAAATTACTGAAATGCCTAATATACACACTAAAACCTGATTTTAGCATTGCAATATGGAGACTGATATCAATGACATTTCAATCATGTGATGAAACCTTAAAACCACCATTCAGTATTCAGTATTTGAACTGAGTTTCTGTCAGTATTCACTACCATTCATTAGCACAAAACCTTAAAAACTGACATTACTGACCAAAAACTAAACCAGTTCACCAATAAATTTCACAATCTCAGACTTGCATTCACAGAGTACAAATGCTACTAGCAATCAACTGATGTTTAATTTCTCACAATTTAACAAAATTAGAGTAGGAAATAAGGGAAGTGATACTAACCTGGAGTGCAGAATTAGAAAGAAACCCAAACTCAAAAATTCATATGCTAACCTTTGTCCTCTTCGACTGATGTAAGAGGGAGAACCTCTTCTCTTGGTGAAATTCGAAAGGTGGGCTGAGTCACTGCTTGTAAACAAGCTCAATTCCCTTGGATTGATTTCAGAATCACGTTTCTTTCCCTTGCTGGATTGCAAATAAAACACCGGAAACTAAAAATTGAAATCAGTTTCCCTATTCATTGATGAAAATGAAACTGATATGTGCTTGATCAGAGCCTCTACGGTACTGAAAGGAACCAGGGTCCTTGGTGGTGAATCTGATTTCGAAAGCTAAACTATGCTGCTCAAGGATTTCATCGATCTCCAACTTAAATAGATTGTGAACTTTTGCTGAGCTCTGATCGATATAAAGTAATTGGCTCGCAGGAGAGTTTGATGGACAGGTGGTAGCAAAGGAAACAACGATTCTCTTTGAACGGTGGTGTTGACTTGGAGGTAATTTGGAAACAAAACGCGATTGGAGTTAAATCGCATGAGGGTTGCGATTTGGGGATTTCTGGTTGACGCGACAATAGGTGGGATGGGTTAGGGTTTCAATCGGTGGTGCTATGAATGGTAGAGGGTAGTGGTATTCCGATTCGTTGGTGGTGGATGGCTGCCGAAGCAGAGATGTGAAAGGTAGAAGGTGGCAAGGAGTCGGCGGTAGAGATGTTTTTGGTGTTCCGATTGGAAATCTCGAGTGGAGAAGGAAGACGCATTTGGGGAGAGAGAAAGGGAAGCTTCGTCTTTTACTGCTAGCTGTAATAAAGTAAAAATAAGAGAAATTAAGTTCAGTTACTGTAATATCCCTATGCATGCCCTAGAAGTTTTGTTGTTGTTGTTGTTGGTTTGAATTGAGAAATGGGAAGAGAATGTTTTTGTATGGTGGTTGGGAAAGAAAAGAGGGTTTAGAGATAATTGTATATGTTGCTTATATGGTGATATATATAACATATAAAGTGGTCAAAATGGAAAGTCAAGGAAAGAGGATATTTTTGTGTTGGTTGTGAATTACTTAAATGGGTATAGATATGACAAAAGCTTAGTTAAATGGATGAGGGTATTATAGTAATTTTCTTTTGGATGGGTATTTAATGCCTATTGACTTTGTGTTTCTTCATCATTTCTTCTTCTTCTTGTTGTTGGGTGGCCGGCTCATTAAAGAGAGAAGAGATCAAGAGAACAAGTGATGGTTTTGATGATTTCAAGTTCAAAGTGAAGGAAGTTTTCAAAGTTACAAGTTGGAGTTTCAAGGAATTTCATTATTTAGTAAGTTTGCTCTTGTTTAACCTTGTTATTTTTGAAGTTATGCTTGAGTTGAGTTGTGATTTGATGATGGTATGATTAAGTTGCTTATGGTGTGATTTTAAGTATTGATTTTGCTTGATAGATGAGAAGTTGGGTTGGTGTTGGTGATGGAAGAGTAAGAGTTGTGTTTAGTGAAATTGTTTCTGTTTTACAATTAGTAAAGGCTGTGATTTGTATGATTTTTAATTAATTATAGAAAAATGTTTTTGAAGTGAATTTTTGATATGTTGTGTCTCTATGAGTCTAGAATGACTGAAAAATATGTTGATTCGATTTTGGAATGGTTATGAGTTTAGAAAGATTATTTTTATTAGACCTGTTCCAGCAGGTACCTTAACTGAGACAGCTGTATTTCGGGATTTTTAATAAAATGTAGAAAAATCATATCCAATTGAATTTTGGATATGTTGTTTCTTAGTGAGTCTAGTATTTGAGAAAAATAATTTGGAACCACGTTGATTGAATTTGATTTATGGAATTCACAAAGTTCAGAATTGCTGCCAGGATGCAGGGCAATTGGGGCAGTCTGGTTAGGTGAACTATTTGACCAAGCTTTTGTGTTCAGTTTGATCTGAAATTTTAAAGGAATGATTTTAAGATACAAAACTAAATTATGTAAAAATTTTAGAATTTTTAGTCAAGTAGATTATTTTATACAATTTTTCAAAATAAGGATAAAATGGAGTCTAAAACCAGAATGTACTATTCATATGGTCATTTTGCTAATATTCCTTTTGGATTAGGTTGTGAAGAGGTTGAATTGCCCTAATTGCATTGTTGAGATTGAATAATGTTATGTTATGAATTGTGAATGGTAATGTGTTTCATGAGTAATGCACATTGAAATGTTATACCAAAGATGTTATAGTGATTCAAATGAAATATGATTGAAGCATGCATTGATGATAGGATTGAATAATAATGTGAGTGTTTAGATAATGTAATGAATATTGTATATAATGATTGCTTAACTTGCTTGTGAAAAAGAAATGAATTAAAAAGGTATTGATAAGTTTAATGAACGGACCTATCCGTCTCCTGCGGAACCATGCGGACCCAGTGGGTTGGGCAACCGATCTTGGACTACCGATCTGGTAGGAGGAAGGTTCGATATAGTCAGTATTATACGTACCTATTTGCCTCCTGCGGAACCACGCGGACCCATTGGAATGAGCAACCGAACTTGGACAACCGACCTGGATGGGGAAAGGTATGTTACTGATAATGTTATACGTGCCTTTTTGCCTCCTGCGGACCCTTGGGATTGGAGGGCAACCGACCTGGTTGGGAAAGGGTACGTATATAAAGTCATAGTTGTTGGCTATAATGATAAATTTAAATGAGTATAATGAATGGTGCTATTATATGAATATTGATGTGACATTGAACAAAGCAACATATTGAATAAATAATATGCTTTTGATTGATATATGTAATTAATTTGTGACATTGTATTTTAGCATGAATTATCTTACTAAGCCCTTGGCTTAGCGCGATAGTGTTTAATCGCGCAGGTAATAGAGCTGATAGAGTCGAACCCGACAGTTCATCAAGACCAAGTGAGAGTAGACCTTGAAGAGTTGATTTTGGGAACTTAAAGATCAGAAGAGAATTGCCAATCATGTATACTTCTTTATATTTTGTAAAGTAATGTTTATAATGTAAAAGTATGGATGTATTTAAATATGTAATCAAGTGTTTGTAAATATGTACATATTTTATAACTTCCGCTGGGTAATATTTAAATGTATATATATATATATAACTAATATGTTTTGTTTTATAAGTAAATGATCTACTTTTCTATAATGTATAATGATAAGGGTATTGTATCAAGTTTAAAGTGTTTTGAATATTAAGAAAACCGTAGCATCCCTATGTTTGATGCACTTATGCTACATTGTTGTGGTTGTAGTGTGTGGGCATTGGATATGGGGGTGTTACAAGAAGTGTAAATCCTTTTTGCAGGTTGTAGTTGAGGTTATAAGGGGGATTTATTGGAAGTGTACTGAGAATGATTTTGGTTGCATTGGTTTGTGTAAAAATATTTTCAAAAATCAGAAAAAAAAACCAGTTTTGTCGACACTTGGGACTCAATTTTTAAGTGAAACTATGGCAAAATTTCTATAAAAATTGGAACTAAAATTTGACTAAGTAAAATTGGTAGCAACATTAGGTTAGTGTGGCGCCTCTACTCAGCTTACACACGTAGGTCGGGAAGGGGTGTTACAATTTTTGGTATCAGAGCCTAGGTTTGAGATTCTCAGCCTAGGTAAAATGTAATAAAAAGAATATTTTACTTAAAAAGTTGGTTTTGAAATAATATACATGTTTGGGATTGGCAACCTCTGATCTTTAATAAGATATAGTATGTTGTGTTTGCAGACTTAGGTTGTGATGGATTCTCACTCACGTCAGTCGATTGAGGGTAGTGCCGAGAGTATCGCTCCTGCTGAGGGAGCTAGAGTTGATAGTGTTGAGGAGGCACCTGCTTCGGTGTCGGGTAGACCAGCTGGAGAGGAGGTTCCGCCAGCCTGGTTTAGACATATGATGGAAGTTATGAGACAAGCACCAGTGCAACCAGTGCCACCACCCCCTCAGCCTTTGGTATCTGTGAGGCACTATGATAAACTAAGGAAGTATGGAGCGGAGGATTTCCTTGGTACTACTGATCCAGCTGTAGCAGAACAGTGGCTTGACAAAGTACATAGGATCTTTATTCAGTTACAAGCTACCCCTGAGGAAAAATTTGACTATGCAAGATCTTTGCTGTAGAAAGATGCCTACGATTGGTGGAAGACGGTGCCCCATTCTATTGATGATCCTCCAACACTGTCTTACACTGATTTTCTGAGGGAATTTGAGTTGAAGTATACTCCTAGGGAGTATAAAGATGGGAAGAAAAGAGAGTTTCTAGATTTGAAGCAAGATCATCGGACCGTAACTGAGTATGAAGTTGAGTTTATTCGACTGAGTCAGTATGCTGGGGGTATCATTGCTGATGAGATTGATAGATGCAGGAGGTTTGAGGAGGGATTGAGACCCTCGATCATGTGTTTAGTGGATGGATCCAGATATCAGGATTTCTCACAGCTTGTGACAGCAGCTCGAAGTATAGAGCGAGCTCAAGTTATTGCAGCTGCTTCAGAAGAAGAGGTTAGGGTTAGAAGGCCCCAGTTCGAGGCAGGGTCTTCCTCTGCGAAGAGGGGTAGAGGAAGTTTTGTTCCTCGGAGTAGTAGGAGCCAGAGACCAGCTGGTAGGTCTGTGCAGTTCCAGAGACAGAGATTTAGACCTGCAGCTTTAGTGGCAAGTGCTCCGATCCCTATGACTCAGAGATCCGCTCCACCTAGATGTGCTCAGTGTGGGGGTTATCATAGAGGTGTTTGTTGGAAGAGTGGTGGACCAGCTGTATGCTTCAGGTGTGGATCACCTGACCACTTTGTGAGAGACTGTCCTGAGAGGCAGGAGCAGATGCCAGTTGATTCTGCTGCTTCTCGAGCTAGTGTGAGGGGAGGCAGAGGAGGCAGAGGTGCCAGCCGGGGAGGTAGACCAGGATTCAGTTCTAGAGGAGGTGCTACATCCAGGGAGGGTAGACCAGAGGAGGTTGGATCTTCCCAGAGGATGTATGTTATGCAGAGGCAGCCAGATACATCGGCAGTCATAGCTGGTACTTTTTCTTTATTTAATACTCCAGTACTTGCTTTGATTAATCCGGGTTCCACGCATTCATATATTAGTGCATCTGTTTTGCCTGTATTTGATGTGCATGCTGAGTCCCTAGGATTTGATGTGTTGGTGACAAATCCATTAGGGTATAGTGTGGTTGTGAGTAAGGTGCATAGAGATAGTGCAGTAGTGGTGCAGGGTGAGGAGTTCCTTGGGGATTTGATTGAGATGCCATTTAAGGAATATGACGTGATCTTAGGTATGGATTGGCTATCTCGACATGGAGCTGTGGTGGATTGTAAAAAGAAAATTGTTTCTTTGAGAACGGGTGATGGTAGAGAGGTGATAGTATCTAATGAGCAGGAACAGCTAGCCTCCTTATTTGTTTCAGCTGTTGCAGCCAGGAGGTTGATTAGAAAGGGGTGTGAAGCCTATCTTGCTCATGTGGTAGATACTAGAGTGAAGGGTTCTTCCATTGATAGTATTGCCACAGTTGCAGAGTTCCCTGATGTTTTTCCAGAGGAGTTGCCAGGATTGCCTCCTGAGAGAGAGGTGGAGTTTGGTATTGAATTGTTGCCTGGTACCACTCCTATCTCTATTACTCCTTACAGAATGGCACCAGCAGAATTGAGGGAGTTGAAAGTGCAATTACAGGAGTTGTTGGACAAAGGATTTATTCGCCACAGTGTTTCTCCTTGGGGAGCTCCTGTGCTATTTGTGAAGAAGAAAGATGGTACTATGAGGTTGTGTATCGATTATAGGCAATTGAATAAGGTGACTATTAAAAATAAATATCCTTTGCCTAGAATCTATGATCTCTTTGATCAATTGAAAGGTGCAGTTGTGTTTTCTAAAATTGATTTGAGATCTGGGTACCATCAGTTGAGAGTCAAAGCTGAGGATGTTCCGAAGACTGCCTTTCGGACCAGGTATGGGCATTATGAATTTCTAGTTATGCCTTTTGGTCTAACGAATGCACCTGCAGCTTTTATGGATTTGATGAATAGGGTGTTTAGGCCCTATTTGGATCAGTTTGTAGTGGTCTTCATTGATGATATACTGGTGTATTCGCGGAATGAAGCGGAATGAAGAGGAACATGATATGCATCTGCGGATTGTGTTGCAGATTTTGAGAGAGAAGCAGTTATTTGCCAAATTGTCGAAGTGTGAGTTCTGGTTGGATCAAGTTGCTTTTCTCGGACATATTGTTTCAGCGGAAGGCATTAGAGTTGATCCAAGTAAAGTTGAAGCTATTCTGAATTGGAGTCCACCCAAGTCTGTGACAGAGATTAGAAGTTTTCTGGGTTTGGCAGGCTATTACCGACGGTTTGTGAAAGGGTTTTCTTTGATAGCTACTCCACTCATCAGATTACTTCGAAAGGGAGTGAGATTTGTGTGGACAGATCAGTGTCAGGCTAGTTTTGAGCAGTTGAGAGAGTTGTTGACTCAAGCGCCTGTTCTTACTTTACCTGTTGAAGGCAAACCATATGTGATCTACAGTGATGCTTCACATAGAGGTTTGGGGTGTGTATTGATGCAGGAAGGGAAAGTTATAGCTTATGCATCTCGACAGTTGAAACCGCATGAGCTTAACTATCCGACACATGATTTGGAATTGGCTGCCATTGTGTTTGCATTAAAGATTTGGCGCCACTATCTGTTTGGGGAGAAATGTTTCATCTACACTGATCACAAGAGTTTGAAGTATTTGGGTGTCCAGAAAGAACTCAATCTTCGTCAGAGGAGATGGTTAGAATTGATTAAAGACTACGACTGCTTGATTGACTATCATCCAGGTAAAGCAAATGTTGTTGCTGATGCCTTGAGTCGAAAGTCTTTAGCTGGTTTAACAGTTTACTCGCTCTCGTTGCTTGTTGAGTTGAGAGCATTGCATGCCAGTTTTGTACCTTGTGTTGATGGTGCATTATTGGCACAGTTGCAATTGAAGCCGATTTTGTTAGATCAGATCAAAGAAGCTCAGTTGGCCGATAAGAAGATTCAAAAGATTATTTCAGATTGTAAGAATGGGAAGACAAGAGATTTTGTTGTGAAAGACGATGGGAGTCTCTGGTTTAAAAACCGATTGTGTGTACCCGATGATGCTGAATTGAAAAGAGTCATTTTAGAAGAAGCACATCAGTCAGTGTTTGCTATGCATCCGGGTAATACGAAGATGTATCATGATTTGAGACAGCATTATTGGTGGATTGGGTTGAAGAGAGACATTGCAGATTTTGTGTCGAAATGTCTCACTTGTCAGAAGGTTAAAGCAGAGCATCAAGTTCCAACCGGGTTGCTTCAACCATTGTCAGTGCCAGAATGGAAGTGGGAAAGAGTGACAATGGATTTTGTGTCTGGTTTGCCATTGACACAAAAGAAGCATGATGCTATATGGGTGATTGTGGATAGATTGACTAAGACAGCTCATTTCCTTCCGGTTCGAATGGATTACTCTTTGGAGAGATTGGTTGAGCTGTATATCCATGAGATTGTGAAACTGCATGGTGTTCCAACTTCTTTAGTGTCTGATCGAGATCCCAGGTTTACTTCTAGATTTTGGAAGAGTTTGCATAGTGCTTTGGGTTCTCGACTGCACTTCAGCACTGCTTTTCATCCACAGACGGATGGACAGTCAGAGAGGGTGATACAGATTATTGAGGACATGTTGAGAAGCTGTGTCATCGATTTCTCTGGAAGTTGGGATAGGTTTTTACCTCTTGTGGAGTTTGCTTACAACAACAGTCACCAATCCAGCATTGGTATGGCACCGTTTGAAGCATTGTATGGCAGACGGTGTAGGACACCTCTTTGTTGGAATGAGCTTGGAGATAATAAGTTGGTTGGTCCTGATTTGATTCAAGAAACTGAAGAAAAAGTAAAGTTGATTCGAGGCAGGTTAAAAGCAGCTTCAGACCGACAGAAATCTTATGCATATCTGAAAAGAAGAGATATAGAGTTTAATGTTGGAGATAAGGTATTTCTGAAAGTGTCTCCTTGGAAGAAGATTTTGAGGTTCGGTCGGAAAGGAAAATTGAGTCCTCATTTCATTGGGCCGTATGAAGTGTTAGAAAGAGTTGGGCCAGTGGCGTATCGACTTGCTTTGCCACCTGAGTTGGATCGTATTCATAGTGTATTCCATGTTTCTATGTTGAGGAGATATAGGTCGGATCCATCTCATGTGTTGCCATTTGAGTCTATCGAAGTGAGCCCAGATTTGACATTTGAAGAGGACCCAGTTGCTATCTTAGCACATGATGTGAAAGAATTGAGAAACAAGCAAGTGCCATTGGTGAAGATTCTTTGGAAGAATCATGCAAAAGAAGAAGCGACTTGGGAGAGTGAACAATCCATGCGAGAGCAATATCCGCAGTTGTTTCAGCTTTGATATCAGGTAATTTCGAGGACAAAATTTTCTTTTTAGAGGGGGAAAATTGTAATATCCCTATGCATGCCCTAGAAGTTTTGTTGTTGTTGTTGTTGGTTTGAATTGAGAAATGGGAAGAGAATGTTTTTGTATGGTGGTTGGGAAAGAAAAGAGGGTTTAGAGATAATTGTATATGTTGCTTATATGGTGATATATATAACATATAAAGTGGTCAAAATGGAAAGTCAAGGAAAGAGGATATTTTTGTGTTGGTTGTGAATTACTTAAATGGGTATAGATATGACAAAAGCTTAGTTAAATGGATGAGGGTATTATAGTAATTTTCTTTTGGATGGGTATTTAATGCCTATTGACTTTGTGTTTCTTCATCATTTCTTCTTCTTCTTCTTGTTGGGTGGCCGGCTCATTAAAGAGAGAAGAGAGCAAGAGAACAAGTGATGGTTTTGATGATTTCAAGTTCAAAGTGAAGGAAGTTTTCAAAGTTACAAGTTGGAGTTTCAAGGAATTTCATTATTTAGTAAGTTTGCTCTTGTTTACCCTTGTTATTTTTGAAGTTATGCTTGAGTTGAGTTGTGATTTGATGATGGTATGATTAAGTTGCTTATGGTGTGATTTTAAGTATTGATTTTGCTTGATAGATGAGAAGTTGGGTTGGTGTTGGTGATGGAAGAGTAAGAGTTGTGTTTAGTGAAATTGTTTCTGTTTTACAATTAGTAAAGGCTGTGATTTGTATGATTTTTAATTAATTATAGAAAAATGTTTTTGAAGTGAATTTTTGATATGTTGTGTCTCTATGAGTCTAGAATGACTGAAAAATATGTTGATTCGATTTTGGAATGGTTATGAGTTTAGAAAGATTATTTTTATTAGACCTGTTCCAGCAGGTACCTTAACTGAGACAGCTGTATTTCGGGATTTTTAATAAAATGTAGAAAAATCATATCCAATTGAATTTTGGATATGTTGTTGCTTAGTGAGTCTAGTATTTGAGAAAAATAATTTGGAACCACGTTGATTGAATTTGATTTATGGAATTCACAAAGTTCAGAATTGCTGCCAGGATGCAGGGCAATTGGGGCAGTCTGGTTAGGTGAACTATTTGACCAAGATTTTGTGTTTAGTTTGATCTGAAATTTTAAAGGAATGATTTTAAGATACAAAACTAAATTATGTAAAAATTTTAGAATTTTTAGTCAAGTAGATTATTTTATACAATTTTTCAAAATAAGGATAAAATGGAGTCTAAAACCAGAATGTACTATTCATATGGTCATTTTGCTAATATTCCTTTTGGATTAGGTTGTGAAGAGGTTGAATTGCCCTAATTGCATTGTTGAGATTGAATAATGTTATGTTATGCATTGTGAATGGTAATGTGTCTCATGAGTAATGCACATTGAAATGTTATACCAAAGATGTTATAGTGATTCAAATGAAATATGATTGAAGCATGCATTGATGATAGGATTGAATAATAATGTGAGTGTTTAGATAATGTAATGAATATTGTATATAATGATTGCTTAACTTGCTTGTGAAAAAGAAATGAATTAAAAAGGTATTGATAAGTTTAATGAACGGACCTATCCGTCTCCTGCGGAACCATGCGGACCCAGTGGGTTGGGCAACCGATCTTGGACTACCGATCTGGTAGGAGGAAGGTTCGATATAGTCAGTATTATACGTACCTATTTGCCTCCTGCGGAACCATGCGGACCCATTGGAATGGGCAACCGAACTTGGACAACCGACCTGGATGGGGAAAGGTATGTTACTGATAATGTTATACGTGCCTTTTTGCCTCCTGCGGACCCTTGGGATTGGAGGGCAACCGACCTGGTTGGGAAAGGGTACGTATATAAAGTCATAGTTGTTGGCTATAATGATAAATTTAAATGAGTATAATGAATGGTGCTATTATATGAATATTGATGTGACATTGAACAAAGCAACATATTGAATAAATAATATGCTTTTGATTGATATATGTAATTAATTTGTGACATTGCATTTTAGCATGAATTATCTTACTAAGCCCTTGGCTTAGCGCGATAGTGTTTAATCGCGCAGGTAATAGAGCTGATAGAGTTGAACCTGAGAGTTCATCAAGACCAAGTGAGAGTAGACCTTGAAGAGTTGATTTTGGGAACTTAAAGATCAGAAGAGAATTGCCAATCATGTATACTTCTTTATATTTTGTAAAGTAATGTTTATAATGTAAAAGTATGGATATATTTAAATATGTAATCAAGTGTTTGTAAATATGTACATATTTTATAACTTCCGCTGGGTAATATTTAAATGTATATATATATATAACTAATATGTTTTGTTTTATAAGTAAATGATCTACTTTTCTATAATGTATAATGATAAGGGTATTGTATCAAGTTTAAAGTGTTTTGAATATTAAGAAAACCGTAGCATCCCTATGTTTGATGCACTTATGCTACATTGTTGTGGTTGTAGTGTGTGGGCATTGGATATGGGGGTGTTACAAGAAGTGTAAATCCTTTTTGCAGGTTGTAGTTGAGGTTATAAGGGGGATTTATTGGAAGTGCACTGAGAATGATTTTGGTTGCATTGGTTTGTGTAAAAATATTTTCAAAAATCAGAAAAAAAAAACCAGTTTTGTCGACACTTGGGACTCAATTTTTAAGTGAAACTATGGCAAAATTTCTATAAAAATTGGAACTAAAATTTGACTAAGTAAAATTGGTAGCAACATTAGGTTAGTGTGGCGCCTCTACTCAGCTTACACACGTAGGTCGGGAAGGGGTGTTACAGTTTCCATATAAGCAATAATTAAAGAACAAATGAACCCGAAAGCCTGTATGACTTAAAAAACATGTCAAAACTTAGTAAAATAAAAGCTTTACTGCCCATAGCACTGCTCTCAACCATTAAAACACCATTTTTACCTTTCATATCTAGAATTTTCAGAACCAGAAAATAAACCCAAGGAAGAAGATGACACTGTAGACTAAAACAAAAATAAAAATAAACACGAAAATAAAATAAAAACTCAAGCAAAATTTAAATTTTTTGCTGGGTTGCCTCCCAGTATCGCCCATGGTTTAACGTCTTTGGCTAGACGTTCCTAAGCTCTCAGTTGGACTTCCTTGGTTCCTCAAGTGCCAAACTCTCTGTTTCAGGAACTCCAACACCTTCATAAAATGACTTCAAACGATGCCAATTGACTTTGAAAGTTTTATTAGTCTCAAGACTTTGAATCTCTACTGCACCATGAACAAACACATTAGTAACAACAAATGGTCCAGTCCATCTAGACCTTAATTTACCAGGAAATAACTTCAATTTAGAATGAAAAAGTTAAACTTTTTGCCCAAGTACAAAATTTTTCTTGGATATCATGCCATCATGGAAAGCTTTAGTCTTCTCTTTGTAAATTTTGGAACTTTCATAGGCCTCATTGCGAATTTCCTCAAGCTCCTGTAATTGCAATTTCCTTTGCTCTCCCGCTGCCTCCAGCTCCATATTACAGCTTTTAATAGCCCAAAATGCTCGGTGCTCCAATTCTACCGGTAAGTGACATGGTTTGCCGTAAACCAACCGATATGGAGACATGCCAATGGGGGTCTTGTAAGCTGTCCTATAAGCCCACAAAGCATCTTCCAGCTTACTACTCCAATCTTTCCTATTGGGGTTCACTGTCTTTTCGAGGATGGACTTCACTTCTCTATTTGAAATTTCAGCTTGTCCACTCGTCTGCGGATGATAGGCTGTGGAGATACGATGTGTAACACCATATTTTCTGAAAAGATTCTCCATAACCTTGTTGCAAAAATGAGTTCCTCGATCACTTATAATCGCTCTTGGAATCCCAAATCTAGTAAAAATATGAGTCTTCACAAAATTCACCACCGTCTTAGCATCATCAGTCCAGGTTGCCTTAGTTTCAACCCACTTGGAAACATAGTCAACTGCCAATAAAATGTAGTTGTTTCCAGATGACGATGGGAATGGTCCCATGAAGTCTATACCCCATACATCGAATATCTCACACACTAAAATAGAGGTTAGGGGTATTTGATCTCGGCGACTCAAATTACCAGTCTTTTGACAATTCTCACAAGATTTGCAATGAACATATGAATCTCTAAACATGGTGGGCTAGTATAGTCCACTCTCCAAGATCTTGCGAACTGTTGTTTGAGGACCAAAGTGACCTCCACATGCTGATGAATGGCAGAATCTTAAAATGGACTGTACTTCCACATCCATAACACATCTTCTTATAACCTGGTCAGAGCAAAACTTCCACAGATAAGGGTCATCCCAAGTATAATACTTGGCATCTCGCTTGATCTTATCTTTTGTAGCTCTAGTCAAATTTCCCGATAAGGTTCCAGCAACCAAATAATTCACTATGTCAGCATACCATGGAACAACTTTTTGGAAGCTAAAGAGTTGCTCATCCAAAAAATCATCATCTAACGGCATCGGTTTCTCATTCAAAATTAACCGACTAAGGTGATCAGCCATAAGGTTTTCGGAACCCTTTTTATCTCGTATCTCCATGTTGAACTCTTGAAGCAAAAGGATCCAACGAATCAAGCGAGGCTTGGATTCTCTCTTCTTTATGAAATACCTCAAGGCTGCATGGTCAGAAAACACTATCACCTTAGTTCCCAACAAATATGACCTGAACTTCTCCAATGCAAATACAATGGCCAAAAGCTCTTTCTCCGTGGTAGAGTAATTGCATTGGGCATTATCCAAGGTCCTTGATGCATAGTATATAACATGGGGGGTTCTTCTCAACCCGCTGCCCAAGAACAGCTCCTACCGCATAATTACTCGCATCACACATGATCTCAAAAAGATAATTCCAATTCGGTGGCTGGACTATTGGTGTAGAGACCAGCTTCTCTTTCAGCATATCAAATGCTTCTCTAAATTCTTCGTTGAAATCAAAAGGCACATCTTTTTTCAAGAGCTTGCAAAGTGGTTAAGCTATCTTTGAAAAATCCTTTATAAAATGCCTGTAAAAACCTGCATGGCTAAGAAAAGAATGAATCTCCCATACACTTGTGGGGTAAGGTAAGGTTTTTATCACATCAATTTTAGCTTTGTCAACCTCTATGCCTTTAGATGAGACAATGTTTCCTAAAATCAAACCTTGATCTACCATAAAATGGCATTTCTCATAATTCAACACTAGGTTTGACTCTATACACCTCTTTAAGACTTTTGTAAGGTTAGTTAAGCATTCATCAAAACTATTACCATAGACAATAAAGTCATCCATGAATACGTCTATAATTTCCTCAACAAAATCTGAAAATATACTAACCATACACCTTTGGAACGTGGCTGGAGCATTGCAAAGCCCAAATGGCATCCGGCGATAAGCAAATGTACCTAATGGGCAAGTGAAAGTTGTCTTTTCTTGGTCTTTGGGTGCCACCGGTATTTGAAAGAAACCTGAAAAACCATCAAGACAACAGTAATGAGAGTGACTAGCCAACCTTTCCAACATTTGGTGGATAAAAGGAAGTGGGAAATGATCTTTTCTCGTGGCTGCATTCAACTTCCTATAATCTATGCACACTCTCCACCCATTTTGAACTCTTGTAGGGACCAACTCTCCATCGGCATTCTCCACCATAGTAATTTTGGTCTTCTTTGGCACTACTTGAACTGGGCTCACCCACTTACTATCCGAAATTGGATAGATCATGCCGGCATCTAACAACTTCAGTATCTCCTTCTTCACTACCTCCATCATAGGTGGATTCAAACGTCTTTGAGCCTCTCTTGTGGGCTTGCTGCCTTCTTCCAAAAGAATCCTATGCATGCAAGTCGATGGACTCAATCCTTTAATATCAGCTATTGTCCACCCTATAGCCTCTCTATACTTCCTAAGAACTTGAATCAAGCTTTCTTCTTCATCCTTACTAAGTTTGTTGGAGATAATTATAGGTAGTGTATCTCCATCTCCCAGAAATACATACTTCAAGTGACCGGGTAGCTGTTTCAGCTCCAAATTGGGTGCCTGCAAAACAGATGGTAAAAGCTTCTCATGGTAAGAAGGCAAATTAGTACGGCTTTGGCTGTTAGTCAGGGGCTGATTTGCTGCCATCCCATGTACAATTTCCTGCACATTTTCACTAATTAAGAAAGTCTCCTCAAGTCCCTTGATGTTGTCCATATTAATATTCCTGCAAAGCACTAAATCAAGTTCATCAGCAGCATCTAATTCAAAAACCTCTTGGGCTAAAGGGTCAATAACATCAATACAACAAAGGCTAGACACATCACTTGGATATTTCATTGCCTCATAAACATTAAATTGGACTTTCTCACCATCAAACTCCATAGATAATGTTCCTTCATAGGCATAAATTTTTGTCCTTGCTGTGCGAAGGAAAGGTCTCCCAAGCAACAAATCAGCTGTATTCGAGGATTTATCGTCCTCCATATTAAGCACATAAAAGTCAGCTGGAAAAATTAAATCACCTACCTGGACTAAGACATCCTCTAGCAAACCCACGGGGTAGACAATAGACATGTCCGCCAATTGAATAATAATGCGTGTTTCTTTCAAGGGGCTACCCTTGAAAGATGAGTAAATAGATAAAGGCATGACATTTATAGAAGCTCCTAAGTCACACATAGCTCTCTTAATTCCTACATTGCCTATCTTACAAGGAATAGCAAACATACCTCGATCCTTGCATTTTTGGGGAAGCTTCTTCCTTTGAATCATGGCGGAGCAAACTTCACTCATCTCCACCTTCTCTACACTATCTAGCTTCATCTTGTTGGTACAAAGTTCCTTCAGAAACTTCGCATACCGGGGTATTTGCTTTATGGCATCAAGCAATGGAATGTTCACCTCCACCTTGCGGAAAGTCTCCAAAATATCCTTCTCCTCACTTTCTCTTCTTGTCTTAGCCAATCTCTCGGGGAAAGGAGGCTGGATAGTAAAAGTTTGGGACTGTTCAACTTCATATTGCTTGGAGGCCTCATTTTGCTCAATTTCCACCTCTTTTTCAGCCTCTTTCTTGGACCCACTGCTGCCTTTCTTTGGGGCTGGTGTATCTAGCTCTTTACCACTTCTCGAAGTGATTACACTAGCATTTTCTCTTGGATTTACAACTGTTTGAGAGGGTAACTTCCCTTGGTTCTCCAACCTACTCACGGAAAAGGCAAGCTGGCTGACTTGGGTCTCTAAGTTTTGCAAGCTCCTCTTTGTTTCTTGTTGTAAGGCATTCATGTTGGTGGTAATCCCGCTCAATTCCCTCCTAGTTTCTTGCTGAAATGTGGCCGTACTAGTGGCAAGAGATTTAACAATGTCTTCCAACGACATACTTGAGTTGGAAGCTTATCGAGGAGGCGGTCTAGCTTGCTGAAAATTCTGCCTATTCCCATAGCCATAATTCTGCTGATTTCTCCATCCTTCATTAGATGAATTAGGGAATGGCCTTCGGGGTTGCCCGGAAAATCCACCCATTGCATTGACTTGTTCCTGATCATCTTGTATTTGATAACACAAGTCTGTCGGGTGATCAGGCGAATTGTACAATCCACACACATTTGCACGAGCATTGAATCCTGCAGTAAAGGTTTTAAACATAGATGTTAGTTCATTAAGTCTATCCTCTACAGAAGAATTACTTACCTGGTAGACTTTTCTTGAAGGCTCTTCAGTTTGCCCGAATTACTGTGAATTTGCTGCCATAGTAGTTATGATCTCTCTAGCTTGGGCTGGAGTTTTATTCACAATTGCTCCCCCACTTGCAGCATCAACCATTTTCCTCTCCATATCTACCATTCCTTCATAAAAGTACTGGATCAAAGACTGATCTAACATCCCGTGTTGTGGGCAAGCTGCACACAATCGTTTGAACCTCTCCCAGTAATCATAAAGGCTCTCTCCTACTCCTTGCTTGATCCCATATATCTCCCTACGTATTATGGCAGCCCTAGAAGCGGGGAAAAATTTATCTAAAAATCCACGTGCCATATCTGTCCACGTAGTTATAGAACCAGGGGCAAGTTAAGTAACCACTCCTTAGCAGTATCCTTAAGTGAGAATGGGAATGCTCTCAACTTAATCTGTTCTTCAGTAATTCCTTGTGGTTTCATGCTTGAACAAACCCCATGGAACTCTTTCAGGAAATTGTGTGGGTTTTTGGACTGCATCCCATGGAAAGTAGGTAGTTGATGAATTAGGCCATATTTTAGCTCAAATGGCCCATTTAAATCTGGGTAAGCAATACATAGGGGCTGCTGTCTATGGGGGAATCCTATAGCTCTGTAACAGTGCGATTTTCTACCATTACTTCCTCTCCCTCAGAATCCGTCGAATACTCTTCGTTCCTAAGACTTTCTTTCTCGAATTCGGTTGAAAATTCAACCAAATCAGCAGCTGCACCTTCCGGATTAGATGTGGAAGTTACTGCTGCCCACCTTCATTCTTTAGCCTTCTTCCTTAACAAACGGGCTGTCCTCTCTATCTCCGGATCGTATTCTAATGGTAATTTTTCAGACCTTGTCATGCAAAAGACAATAAAATAGTGATGTTAACTAGTCCCCGGCAGCGGCGCCAAAATTGATGGGTGTCGAATCCACCAAAAATAAAAACCTGCTCTTCCTAACAAATAAGAATCTATAAATAAGGTGAGAAGGGTCGAACCCAAGGGACTAGCCTTGCCCAAGGCTAATCAAAACTGACACTGAAAACTAAAAAATAAAAGTGAGAATGGGGGATTTTTAATATTGATAATTAAAAGCGAGATAAGACAGTAAAAATAATTAAAATTCAAATTAATGGAAAACAAACTCAGTCAAAGGTAATCCACGGTATGAAGTTCACATGAATTGATCATCGGCTAAAAATAATCTCTTTAATTTCAAAATCATAGACAAGTTATAACAGTTGAACTAGCGTCTCCGACCAATCTCTCCGTTCTTAATAGGTTAAACAAGACATAGCACTGTGAAAAACCCCTAACCGATAAACAACCCTAATACTAGCGACAGGATTTAATCCATCGGCTGCAATGAACCCTAGAAAGACCTTGCCCTAACCAACAAATCTACTAGCGAGATTTATTTAGATTAGATCATACAATTACTTGATATAACCCAAAAGATTCTACCCAATCAAATTATACCAATCACTAATTGCACCAATTTTAACTAAACAATTACGGATTTAGTCTAGTTGATTAGCTATGTAAAATCCTATTAATTGAACAACGGGCCCTATTTGATCAAATAATAGTAAATCACTAAGGATATATTTTCCCAATAAGCTATGGTAAAAGTATGAATGCAAGAGAAATCAAAGAGAACAATTAAGTAGAATAAAACCTCACAATTATGAAGAACTTCAACCTTGAATTAACCCTTGACTGAAAAGAGGAGTTTAGCCACACATGGCTGTGAAAAACATCATAAAAGTGCTGAAGATAAAAACCTAATCTCGAATTAAGGCTGAGGCTGTCAAAATCCCCCTTCTTAAACCCTAGAATACACTTATTTATATCCTAAAATTAGGGCAAAATAATAGTATGATAAGATTGCCCAACAAAAACGTGTTTAAGTGTCCTTCCTAAACTAGAATTTGAGCTTAATCTGACAAATAATCTAATGGGCCAGTAGCCCAAACATCTTTAGCCCGCAACACTTCGTTTTGCTCTTAGTCTTGCCCAAGGGTAACTCTTTGTCAGCTATAAATTGTCCAGTAAATATTAGTTTCAGCTCCTATGCCCAAAAACTCCTTTAATTATGCTCCATAAGCTTCCTTTTTATCAAGTCCAGCAATCCCTAATCAGAATAATAAAAACTAGATTAAAGCTCACATTTAAACACAATAAAATAACAAATAAGCACAAGATTAGGGACTGAAAATATGTTAGATTTACAAGCTAACAAAGATAGTTAATCCAAATACGAAGGACTAAAGTTTACATTTGGATGATGCCTTATGGGCATATTGTACAACTTATAAGACTCCAATTAGAATGTCTCCGCATCATCTGATGTTTGGGAAGCCTTGCCATTTACTTATGGAGCTGGAGCATCGAGAATATTAGGCTATGAAGCATTGTAATACAAAGTTTGAAGGGGCTGGTGAGCAAAGAAAATTGCAAATTCAAGAGTTAGAAGAAATGCTAAATGAGGCCTATGAAAATTCAAAGATTTTTAAGGAGAGGACTAAGGCCTTCCATGATCGAATGATTTATAGGAAAGAATTTTCTGTTAGGCAGAAAGTTTTGTTATATGATTCCAAGCTTAAGTTGTTTCCAAGTAGGTTGAGAACGAAATGGATTGGTCCATTTGTTGTAACTAAGTTGTTTTCTCATGGTGCAGTGAAAATTCAGAGCTTATACTCTAGCAAAATTTTTAAAGTTAATGGCCACAAGTTGAAGCCATTTTATGAAGAATTCACAGCTCATACAATGGATGAACTTGCTTTAGAATGTCTACCAACTACTTAATTGGTAGCCATGTCTAGCCAAAGACATTAAAGAATGGCACTATTGGAAGGCAACCCAAATTTCCTGTCATTACTTTCCCGTACATTTTTACTTATTTGCTTTCATTTTGTTTCCTTGTTTTTGTTTACTCTTCTTTTCTTTTTCTTTATTTGATTTTATTTTCCCATTTGATTTTGATTATAGGTTTTCTCCTTCTTTTACTCTCATTTCTTTATACTGATTTATACTTGACTCTTATTTTCTTAGTTTGAATCATGTTTTCCTAAAAAAAAAAGGGCCACGAGGCTACTGTTGTGATCCCACCAGTCAGCACAATAGCGACATGCCATACACTTGCATGAGCAACGCGAGCACACTAGGAGGAAGATGAGGCCACTGTCGTGATCATGCCAGTCCATCCGAACACGTCGAGAGGCGGATGACCTCTGTCACTATTGCGATGAGTGAAGGACCTAGGCGCTAGTCCATGCGAGCATGCTACGAAGAAAACCCAAGCACTATAGCGCTCGCGCTAGTGTGCGCGAGCGCGCTGAGGAAGACAGAGGCCCTGTCGTGATCACGACGGGTCTAGTTCCTCTAAATGAAAAAAAAAATCATAAAAATCCCACCAAAATACTCTCCCCTCTTTCCTCTCTCCTCACTTATTTCTTTTCCCTTCTTCTCTCTAACATTCCCAACTTCTCTTTCAAAACCCCTAATCATAAAACTTCCAAAATTCTCTCAAACCCTTCATAATCACACAAATTCCTATCAAATACTCAATACCCATCACTCAAATCATCAAAGCATGGCACCAAAATTAAAAAGCATTGCATGAAAAATATCAATAAGGAAAGGCAAGGAGAAGGTCTCAAGCTCTTCAAGGGATGATGTAGATTTGTCTTCCCAATTTAATGCTCCTTTTCCCATTTATAATGAAGAAGAATGTAAGAGATTTCTATCTCAATGTTTAAGAACTATTTCTCTTTATAGGTATTATAGCCATGGCATATTTGAACCCTTAGGTATTGATTCTAGGATGAAGCAATTGTATGCTAGATTACGATGGAAAAAATTGGTAGAAAAGAAATATGACACTTATAGAGAACTTACTCTTGAATTATTCACAACTCTTAGAATGTCAAAAATCTAAAGATAAGAATCTAGAGTGTAGAATGATAGGTGTGGATTAAGTGATTGATTATGATGTTATATTCAAAGCTTTAGGCTTGCCTAAAGAAGGTGTTTGTAGTTCTTCTAAAGAATTTAACATTGACAAAATTTGGAACACTTTAACTAGTTTTAATTCATTTAACATTAGGAATGCACCTAACGGATTAATTTGTGATCATAGTTTATTGTTGTTGCATAAACTTATATGTCATCTTGTGTTTGGAAGAAAAGAGCGTAATAAAGTATCTACTTAAGAGTTATTTATGTTGTATTGTGCACATAAGAGTAAGAAAGTCTCTATAACATATCATATTTTTCAAAGTTTAATGTTTATTGCTCAACATCCTAAGAGTACTATTGCATTGGGTTATATTGTTACTGGATTAGCATTATATTATGATATATTTTATTCTAACAACACCACAATAGAGTGCATTAGTGGAGAGCCCTAGTCATATGACACATTATGCAGTGCTGAAATTTTGAGTGCAAGTAGCAGATTGAAGGATCCCACAATAAGACAGTATTACAAGAACCTAATTCAAGGAGGTTCTAGTAGTGCTCTGCCTAATGACCAAGCAACAAATGAAGAAGAGGGAAGTGATGAAGAAGAGGGTGATAATAATGACAATGAAGAACAGGGATGGCGACAAGTTTTAAGGCGGCTCGATACAATGGACGAAATAAATAAACATTTGAGCTCACAATTAAATGTTATGGAGGTGTAACAGAGGACAATAGGAGACTAACTAGGGCCTATAAGTTAGAGAATTATCAATATGGAGAGGAGTTAGACTTATCATAATTACAAGTTAATGGAGTATATAGAGCTTTTAGGTTTGTTTGTCCCTTCTCCGACTCCATCATCTCCAGCATTGCCATAAAAGAGGGAAGATTTCATCCTTTATCTTTTTATTATTATATTTTCCTTTTCTTGTTATTTATGTATGATCTTATTTGTGGTAAATTATTTTTCATTAAGGACAATGAAAAGATTAAGTGTGAGAGGAGAGCAGCTAGCTTAATGTATCTTGCTATTTTGTTTAATTTTTATTTTAGTTTGGTTGTGTGAATTTTTTTAATTTATATTTTCATCTCATAAAAACATTTTCAAAAATTTAAAAAAAATGATGAAAAAAATGAAAAAAGATTAATTTTTTTCAAAAAAAAAATGTTATTATATAATTAGGTCTTAATTAGGTTTTAGTTAGATGTTTTAGTTTTTCTAGGATTGAAGTAATAGTCTTTTGTTTTGAATTGAATTCCTAATCCTAGTGAACTAAGATTTTTATTTTTAGTTAATTAGCTGTAATTATAATAAGGGTTTAAGTAGAATTTCCTTAGTTGAATGACATTAGGATTAGTCTTTATTTTTTCTCTATATAAGGTTGAGTCCTAGCAAGTTCAATTTATAATTAGCAAAGCCTTAAAATAGAGAAAGATGAATAATAAAGAAAGTTTATATACTTGGGTTTGGAAATATGGAGACGGTATTTGAGATCTAGCTTTACCTTATATGAATCCACCAGTAGAAATGCCTAAATAACTCACTTTCTTCTATGCATTTAGGCATGTGTATCATGATCCTAATGAATTCACTATGGATCTTGATGAAATAGTAAAAATAAAAAATTTGGAGAAAGTTAGATCACAATTTGACTTGTGGTTTTAGATGATACTTCAAATGATGATAATGAACCTAAGCCATTACTAATCAAGAGGAAGAGAGGTAGGCCATCAAAATTAGAGAAAAAGAAAAGAGAAAGACCTCCTAAGATCCCTAAGAAAGATCAATTTAGTGTAGTGAACATCAAGAATGAAGAAGGAGATACTTAGAAGATTCTAATTAACTCTTATTATTAGTTTGTTTTTCATTAAATTTGGTTAGGTTGTTTTTAGGTTTAATTTAGTTTCATTTTTATATTTGTACTAGATTTAAATTTTAATTTTTAATAAATATTAGGATTTATTTTACTCTTATTTTACAATCTATTTGGCTATTTTTTATCCCTTCTTGTTCTATACTTGTTATTGAGTGTGTTAATTATTGTTATTTTAGATTTCAACATGATAATTAAACTCTTTTAGCTAGATTGAAATAATTTTTGCTTATTCTTAATTTAATACATGGAATGAATGTGGTTATGATCTTGACAAATTTTATAAATAAAGAACACTTATTATTTGAAAAAAAAGAGGGTTATAATTATTTTTATCATAGTCTTTGGAGTTCATTGTAATATCACGGATTCTTGAGTTAGTATGTATCACTAGAGTAGTTAATTTTTTTAATTATGTGGGGATATGATATGAGAATTATGCATGATTAATTAATAAAAATAAAAATTTTGTGAGATAGAGTGTAAAATGCACTCGTTTTAAATAATAAAGATGGAATGGAGCATAAAATGCATCCATCATTTAAAAAATAAAAAAAATAAATAACAATAATAAAATGGGATGGAGCATAAAATGTACCCATTGAGAAAAAAAAATATATATATTATAATAATAATAATGTTAAAAGCATAGTTCTTATTGATCATCAATTATTATGTAGAGTTAGCTACTTAGTGATACTTGCTATATTCTTGGATTAATTAAGTTATGATGAATTGCTTATGGTTATTGTTTAAGGTAAAAACGTTTATATATTATCCTAATTAATAATTGTGCTTAGTTTGTGAAATTGATTAAGGTTATGATTCTTTAATGTTTAGTGTTTTAAGTTAAGAATAAGTGATTGTTATTTTTATTTGGTTAGTTGTGTTTGATTGATTGTTGGGATTTGATTTAATGATGGTTAATTTGTTTAAGGACAAACAAATGTTCAAGTGTGGGAGAATTTGGTAAGTACATATCGAACATATATTTTTCTATCAGTTTTAGCATGAAATTGAGTTGAATTAATTTATTCTAAGCTTATTTATGTGTTTTAATTTCATTATTTTTAAGTAGATCTTAGCTTGAATTAATTTCTTGTAGGACCTTTGCAAATAGAGATTTTAGGCACATTAGAACTTTAAAGCTTCAATATAGATTTCGGTGATGATAGAGTTTGAGATTGAAAAAGTTGTCTTCATGAGTTTGAATAGGACATCTCAAGCTTTCCAGAGAGATCTAGTTCATTAAAATCCAAAATCGTTTGGGCCTCCAAATATTAAGTCGAATTTAGGCCTAAGATGCTAAAGTAGAATTCCTGTCTGAACCATTGTGAATAATTAGGCCATATCTTGGGCTTCCAAAGTCCAATTGAGGTGATTCAAAGGCCTAAAGTTATCTAAACTTCACTAAAACTTTTATAAAGAAGTCAGATTGAGATAAGGTCATTATCTAATATAAAATTGGCTTGAAAAGTACAACTTGAATTCTTCAGAAGTAGAGTACAATTAGGAGTATGTTTTTAGGTAGTTTGATAGTGTTAAACAATTGATATATTCTTTGATGAAGGGGATTAGACGGAGAACAAATTTGAGAAAGATTTTTGGGTTGCAACTTTAGAATATATCAAAGTTTTATTTTCTTAAAGCACGAACAACTAAATTATTACTTGGTTAAAGGGTAATTGAGGTTCATATTCACGAATTGTAAAATCTAAACAACCATAAACTTTCTCTTCTTTAATATTTAGTATTTATATAATTATCTATGGATTGTTTAATTGTTAATTGATGATCAATCAAGTAGCATCCATTGCTTGCTTAGTTAAATTACATACAGCTATTCAAAATTTTTAAATCCGAAATTGTTCTTGATATTTTGATTTAAGTAGCAATTAGGTTTATCCATTATCTTATACCTCTCAATGCCTTATTAATAGTCTTCCTTATCTTCTTCATCAACATGGTGAGGTATTATATGATAATATATCATTCTCACAATATCATTTTGAAAAGCCTTAAAGATGTCATTTGTCAATAAAATTTAGAATTGTTTCTCCCAGAAATATTGAGTATCACAATTGATAACTTTATATTTTTGATATGAACTCCGCTTCAAATTTATTTTAGAATTTTTTTGTTGTTGCTAACTTATATTGCTCAATGAATTGACTAAGTGTGCTTCTTGAATTAACATAACCATCAAAATATGCATGCAAACTTTCATTTCATTGTATTGACATCATTTCAGCCTAAAAAATATGGCTAAGGTACACCGGAACCCAATTCTTCCATTCTACATATATCTTTCAGAACCCTTCATTGTTCTTTAATCCATACTTAACTAAAAATTCATTCTAATCATTTTCAAACCTCTCGATTGTTAAACAGTCATATAAGATTCGTTTTAACTCACTTATGGATCTTTATGATTCACAACACCCTTGAGCTTCTCAGGAACTTTCTTGTAATGTGCCATATGCAGAGAATCTGTGCACAATATTTGGCATTTCTTCAAGTATTACTGCCCGATACTCTCACACTGATTGGTTATGATGGCATAAGGATGAACACCACCTATGGCTCAAGCAAAGAAGAAAAAAATCGCTTGAACTGTCTATATACTTGTGTGACATAAGGGTACAACCTATGAATATAGACTACCTATGGTGATTGACATACATAATTGTGCAAATGGCATCTTGTATCCATTCACAAGGTATTTTATGTCAAAGCTAATTGCATCATGAAACTCTTGATATGCTTCTCTCCCACTTGGGTGAATCCATATCTCATTTTGAAGCCTGCCATCATTATTAATGTAAAAAGAATAAAAAATTCACCATCTATCCTTTGCATTCTAGAGAAAAAAGTTTCTTATGGCTTAACATCTTTATCACTAAGCCTTAACCACCTTCTATTGTCAATAAATTTCTATAAACATTTTCTGAACATCAAAAAGACTTTGATCTTCCAGTTTGTACTTCAATAATTCTGATATTTTTACTAGGCCTTAAACCAGCTCTATCATAAACCTCTAGTGTTGTTTTTGCAATATCCCAATGTATGCCTTGGAAGTTTTGAATATTGTTGTTGTTTTATATTGGATTGAATGCATATGTTAATTTGCAAGAGAAAAGAAATTAAAAGAAAGTGTATATGTTATATATATGGAAGTATAAATAACATATACATAAGTCAAAAGGGATGGTCAATGGAAGAGGATATTTATTTGTTGTGTGTGAAATTACCTAAATGGGCAAGTAAGTGAAAGAGAGTTAAAACAAATGGAAAGGGGTATTTAGGTAATTTCTTGTTTTGGAATACATGGTGGAGATTTAAAGAGATGATAATTTGACTTTTCTTTATTTCTTCTTCTTCTCTTTCCCATATGTTGGCCGGCCATTCCAAAGCAAGAGAGCAAAAGTGAGATTTTTTTATTCCAAACTCAAATTGAAGGAAGAATCAAAGGATTAAGTTGGAGATTTGTGGAATTTCCTCAATTTTGGTAAGTACTCTCTTGTTTTCCTTTGTTATTTTTAAAGTTGTGTTTGAGGTGAGTTATGGTTTGTTGATATTATGATTTAGATGTGTTTGTGATGTGTTTTTAAGTGTTGAAATTGATTGTAAGTTAAGAGATTAAATTGGTGTTGATATTGGAAGTGTTGAAATTGAGTTTGTTTTAGGGTTTTGAGTTGGTATGTGTTGTTAATGTTAAGTTTTGTTGATTATTTTCATAGATCTTCATGTTGGTTATGTTTGTTGGAGTTGTAAGCATTAAACATGTGATTTTGGTCGAAGGCAGTAGCATTCTGGATGCCACGCCCGTGGCCTTTGGTGCCATGGCCGTGGAGGTGTTGGATAATTTGGACAGCTTTGGTTTCTACCCCACGCCTGTGGGGATTGAGGTGGCCACGGCCGTGGGCTATTATGTGTGTTGTTGGATTGTTAATTATGATCTAAAGGTCTAAGAGGAGGTTAACAAGTGATAAATTGTATTGGAATTGATGTGGTTCATCATTGTTTTGGTTTAGGTTGTGAAGAAGGTGATTTGCCCTAATTTGGGAAGTGAAGAATCTTGGAAAAAGGAGAGTGTTTAGAGTTGTGTGAATTGTTATTGAGGTAAGTAAAAACCTTGCATTGTTGCATTTATTCATATGATGTTGAGACTGAATATACATTTGATGATATTGTTGACTTATATGAATAATGTGATTTGTGATGTTATATGTATAATGTGAAGGATATGATGAGGTAATTGATTATGTATACTTGATTAATGAAATATTATAATATTAATTGAGACATGATAGGATATGAGGCTATTGTGATTGGTTATGATAACTCAAATGTGATGTGAAGTCATTGTGATTGGCTATGATGATTCAATTGAAAGAAATAAGGCATGTTTGCCTAGATGATGATGAGAATTGAGAATGGAAATGATAATTAAATGATAAATGAATTGTGTGGCTAATGTGTTATTCCATTTTCAGAGTTTGTTGTTGGTGGCATGCCTAATATTAGTAACAATCTCTTGAAGTTAGGTTGGACTTGATCCTTGAAGCCTAATTGAGATGTTACAACCCTTGAAGCTAGGTTGGGTTGGTTCTTGAAGCCAAGTTGGGTTGATACTTAGCATGCTTTGTTCCCCTTGAAGCTTGGTTGAACCTAATCCTTGAAGCCTAGTTGGGATTATGATATTGATGAATATGATAATAGAACCAAAACATTAACTCTGAAAATTGAATGGCCTATTAGTGTATGTTGGGCCCATGCTTGTCTATGTTTAAATGTGATTCATTGATGGTATAATAATTAAATAATGAGATCCATGGAAGGACTTTGAAATGTGATATGCTTATATGAGTATGATAGGTGAAATACAAAGGTGTGATATTATCTTTTCACTTATGATGTTGTCTCTATTATAAATATGTATGACATTGCATTGCATTAAAGCATAATGTTAGCTGCTTTGTATTACTAAGCCGTTGGCTTAGCGCGATAGTGTTGATCGCGCAGGTGACAGAGTTGAACCCGAGAGTTCCTCGAGACCGAGTAAGAGTAGACATTAAAGAGTTTATTTTGGGACTTAAAGATCAGAGAAAAGCTGCCAATCATGTATAACTTCTTTATATTTTGTAAAGTATTGTTTATAATGTGAATATATGTATATTTGTAAATATGGATTTAAATGTTTTCATATATGTAACTATTTTAAAAATTCCGCTGCGTATTAAGTAAATGTATTTGTATCTATTTTGTTTTACATTATAAGTTAATTACTTATTTTCTATAATGTATAATGATAAAGATTATGGTATCTTTTAAAATGATTTGATGGTTAAAGAAATCCGTAGCATCCCTATGTTCTGTGCACGTATATTACATTGTGGTGTTTGTAGTGTGCTTGTACCGGATGTGGGGGTGTTACAATTGTTTTGGTATCAGAGCCTAGGTTTGAGATTCTCAACCTAGGTCAAGTGTAAGAAAAAGAATGTTTCGATTTTAAAAAGTGGATTTTTGAATAACTTACATGTTGGTATTGGCAGTCTCTGATCTTTAATGAGAAGTATTATGCTGTGTTTGCAGATATAGGTTGTGATGGATCCTCATTTGCGTCAGTCAGTTAAGGGTAGTGTGGAGAGTGTTGCTCCTGATGATGGAGCTAGAGTGGATAGTGCTGGAGAGGCACCTGCTTCTGTGTCGAGGGGACCCGCTGGTGAGGATGTTCCACCAGTTTGGCTTAGGCATGTGGTAGAGATTATGAGGCAAGCACCAAACCACCGCCACCCCCACAGCCTTTGGTATCAGTGAGACAGTTGATAAATTAAGGAAGTACGGAGCAGAAGATTTCTTGGGTACTATTGATCCAGCTGTAGCTGAGCAGTGGCTAGATAAAGTACAGAGAATATTTGTTCAGTTACAAGCCACTCTAGAAGAAAAATTTGATTATGCAAGATCCTTGTTGCAGAAGGATGCATATAACTGGTGGAAGACAGTGCCTCATGCTATGGATGATCCACCTACCTTGTCCTATGCTGATTTTCTAAGAGAGTTTGAATTGAAGTATACTCCGAGGGAGTATAAGGATGTGAAGAAAATGGAGTTTCTAAGCTTAAAGCAAGATCACCGGACTGTGATGGAATATGAGTTAGAGTTTATCCGGTTGAGCCAGTATGCTGGGGGTATTATATCTGATGAGATAGATAGATGCAGGAGATTTGAGGAGGGATTGAGGCCCTCTATCTTGTGTCTTGTGGCTGGATCTAGATATCATGATTTTTCGCAGCTTGTGGCAGCAGCTCGGAGTGTGGAAAGAGCTCAGGTTATTGCAGCTGCTTCAGAAGAAGAGATCAGGGTTAGAAGGCCCCAGTTTGAGGCAGGGTCTTCATCTGTGAAAAGAGGTAAATGAAGTTTTGTTCCTCGAGTTAGTAGGAGTCAGAGGCCAGCTGGTAGGTCAGTTCAGTTTCAGAGGCAGAGATCGAGACCTACAGTTTCAGTGGCGAGTGCTCCGACCCCATTGACTCAGAGATCCACTCTACCCATATGTATTCATTGTGGTAGGCCACATGGTGGTACTTTTTGGAGGACTGGTGTGGCAGGGGTATGTTTCAGATGTGGATCGCCTGATCATTTTGTTAGAGATTGTCCTGAGAGGCAAGAGCAGATGTCGGTAGATTCTGCAGCTTCTCGACCTGGTGTGAGGGGAGGTCGAGGAGGCAGAAGTTTCAGCAGAGGAGGCAGATCTGGGTTCAGTCCTAGAGGAGGTTCTACATCCAGAGAGAGTAGACCAGAGGAGACTGGATCTTCTCAGAGGATATATGTGATGCAGAGGCAGCCAGATGCTTCGGCAGTCATAGCTGGTACTTTTTCTTTATTTTGTATTTCTGTACTTGCTTTGATTGATCCCGGATCCACACATTCATATATTAGTGCATCTGTTTTGCCTGTGTCTGATGTGCATGCTGAATCCCTAGGATTTGATGTATTGGTGACAAATCCTTTAGGGCATAGTGTGATTGTTAGTAAAGTGCACCGAGATAGTGCAGTAGTGGTTCAAGGTGAGGAGTTCCTTGGAGATTTGATTGAGATGCCTTTTAAGGAATATGATGTGATTCTAGGCATGGACTGGCTATCTAGACATGGAGCTGTGGTAGACTATAAAAAGAAAGTTGTTACTTTGAGAACCAGCGATGGTAGAGAGGTGTTAGTATCTAGTGAGCAGGGACAGCTAGCATCCTTGTTTGTTTCAGCTGTTGCAGCTAGAAGATTGAGTAGAAAAGGGTGTGATGCTTACCTTGCTCATATTGTGGATACGAGAGTAAGGGGTTCTCAAATTGATAGTATACCTACAGTTGCAGAATTTCCAGATGTGTTTCCAGAGGAGTTGCCAGGGTTGCCTCCTGAGAGAGAGGTGGAGTTTGGTATTGAATTATTGCCTGGTACCACTCCTATCTCTATTACTCCTTATAGAATGGCACCTGCTGAATTGAGAGAATTGAAGGTGCAATTGTAGGAGTTGTTGGATAAAGGGTTTGTTCGCCCTAGTGTTTCACCGTGGGGAGCTCCTGTTTTGTTTGTGAAGAAGAAAGATGGTACTATGAGATTGTGTATCGATTATAGGCAATTGAACAAGGTGACTATTAAAAATAAATATCCTTTGCCTAGAATTGATGATCTCTTTGATCAATTGAAGGGTGCAGCAGTGTTTTCCAAAATTGATTTGAGATCAGGGTATCATCAGTTGAGGGTCAGAGCTGAAGATGTTCCTAAGACAGCCTTTCGTACAAGGTACGGGCATTATGAGTTTCTAGTTATGCCTTTTGGTTTGACGAATGCACCTGCAGCTTTTATGGATTTGATGAATAGGGTGTTTAGGCCCTATCTGGATCAGTTTGTAGTGGTCTTTATTGATGACATTTTGGTGTATTCGCATAATGAGGAAGAGCATGACATGCATCTGCGGATTGTGTTGCAAATTTTGAGAGAGAAGCAATTGTTTGCTAAACTGTCGAAGTGTGAGTTTTTGCTTGATCAAGTAACTTTTCTCGGTCATATAGTTTCAGCAGAAGGCATTAGAGTTGATCCGAGTAAAGTTGAAGCTATTTTGAATTGGAGTCCACCAAAATCTGTGATTGAAGTTAGAAGTTTTCTGGGTTTGGCAGGCTATTACCGACGGTTATGAAAGGATTTTCTTTGATAGCTACTCCACTTACCAGATTACTTCGAAAGGGAGTTAGATTTGTGTGGACAGATCAGTGTCAGGCTAGCTTTGAACAGTTGAGAGAAATGTTGACTGAAGCGCCTGTTCTTACTTTACCTGTGGAAGATAAACCATATGTGATCTACAGTGATGCTTCACATAGTGGTTTGGGTTGTGTGCTGATGCAAGAAGGTAAAGTTATAGCTTATGCTTCTCGACAGTTGAAGCCGCATGAGCTTAACTATCCGACGCATGATTTAGAGTTGGCAGCCATTGTGTTTGCATTGAAGATTTGGCGACATTATCTGTATGGAGAGAAGTGTTTTATCTATACATACCATAAAAGTTTGAAATATTTGGTGGTGCAGAGAGAACTTAATCTTCGACAGAGGAGATGGTTGGAGTTGATTAAAGACTACGACTGTTTGATTGATTATCACCCTGGTAAGGCAAATGTTGTTGCTGATGCCTTGAGTCGGAAGTCTTTAGCAGGTTTGACTGTTTATTCGCTCTCGTTGCTTGTTGAATTGAGAGCATTGCATGCTAGTTTTATATCTTGTGATGATGGTGCATTGTTGGCACAGTTGCAATTGAAACCAATATTGTTGGATCAAATTAAAAAAGGCTCAATTGGCTGATGAGAAGATTCAAAAGATTGTTTCAGATTGCCAGAGTGGAAAGAGTAGAGATTTTATTGTGAGAAATGATGGGAGTCTTTGGTTTAAAAACAGATTGTGTGTACCTGATGATGCTAATTTGAGAAGGATCATTTTAGAAGAAGCACATCAATCAGTATTTGCTATGCATCCGGGCAATACAAAGATGTATCATGATTTGAAGCAGTATTACTAGTGGTCTGGTATGAAGAGAGACATAGCGGAGTTTGTATCCAAATGTCTCACATGTCAGAGGGTAAAAGCTGAGCATCAAGTTCCAACAGGGTTACTTCAACCTTTGTCAGTGCCTGAATGGAAATGGAAAAGAGTGACAATGGATTTTGTGTCTAGTTTACCATTGACACAAAGGAAGCATGATGCTATTTGGGTAATTGTTGATAGGTTGACTAAGACAGCTCATTTTCTTCCGGTTCGGATGGATTACTCTTTGGAGAGGTTAGCTGAGCTGTATATCCATGAGATTGTGAAGTTGCATGGTGTCCCAATTTCTATAGTGTCTGATCGAGATCCCCGATTTACTTCCAGGTTTTGGAAGAGTTTACATGGTGCATTGGGTTCTCGATTGCATTTCAGCACTGCTTTTCATCCGCAGACAGATGGGCAGTCTGAGAGGGTGATACAGATTATCGAGGACATGTTGAGAAGCTGTGTCATTGATTTCTCGGGAGGTTGGGATAGATTCTTACCACTTGTGGAATTTGCTTACAATAACAGTCATCAATCCAGCATTGGTATGGCACCATTCGAAGCACTGTATGGTGGACGGTGTAGGACACCTTTATGTTGGAATGAACTTGGAGAAGGTAAGTTAATTGGTCCTTATTTGGTTAAAGAAACTGAAGAGAAAGTGAAATTGATTCGAGATAGGTTGAAAGCAGCTTCAGACCAACAGAAGTCTTATGCAGATTTAAAGAGGAGAGACATAGAGTTTGATGTTGGAGATAAAGTATTTTTGAAAGTGTCTCCTTGGAAAAAGATTTTAAGGTTTGGTCGGAAAGGGAAACTGAGTCCTCGTTTTATTGGACCATATGAAGTTTTGGAGAAAATTGGACTAGTTGCTTATCGGCTTGCTTTGCCACCTGAGTTGGATAGGATCCATAATGTATTCCATGTTTCTATGTTGCAGAGGTATAGGTCGGATCCATCTCATGTTTTTCCAATTGAATCTATCGAAGTGAGTCCAGATCTGACATTTGAAGAAGAACCAGTTGCTATTTTGGCATATGAAGTGAAAGAGTTGAGGAATAAGAAAGTGCCTTTGGTGAAGGTTCTATGGAAGAATCATGGGAGAGAAGAGGCAACTTGGGAAAGTGAGCAAGCAATGCGAGATCAATATCCTCAGTTATTTCAGACTTGATAACAGGTAATTTCGAGGATGAAATTTCTTTTTAGAGGGGGAGAATTGTAATATCCCAATGTATGCCTTGGAAGTTTTGAATATTGTTGTTGTTTTATATTGGATTGAATGCATATGTTAATTTGCAAGAGAAAAGAAATTAAAAGAAAGTGTATATGTTGTATATATGGAAGTATAAATAACATATACATAAGTCAAAAGGGATGGTCAATGGAAGAGGATATTTATTTGTTGTGTGTGAAATTACCTAAATGGGCAAGTAAGTGAAAGAGAGTTAAAACAAATGGAAAGGGGTATTTAGGTAATTTCTTATTTTGGAATACATGGTGGAGATTTAAAGAGATGATAATTTGACTTTTCTTTATTTCTTCTTCTTCTCTTTCCCATATGTTGGCCGGCCATTCCAAAGCAAGAGAGAAAAAGTGAGATTTGTTTATTCCAAACTCAAATTGAAGGAAGAATCAAAGGATTAAGTTGGAGATTTGTGGAATTTCCTCAATTTTGGTAAGTACTCTCTTGTTTTCTTTTGTTATTTTTGAAGTTGTGTTTGAGGTGAGTTATGGTTTGTTGATATTATGATTTAGATGTGTTTGTGATGTGTTTTTAAGTGTTGAAATTGATTGTAAGTTAAGAGATTAAATTGGTGTTGATATTGGAAGTGTTGAAATTGAGTTTGTTTTAGGGTTTTGAGTTGGTATGTGTTGTTAATGTTAAGTTTTGTTGATTATTTTCATAGATCTTCATGTTGGTTATGTTTGTTGGAGTTGTAAGCATTAAACATGTGATTTTGGTCGAAGGCAGTAGCATTCAGGATGCCACGCCCGTGGCCTTTGGTGCCATGGCCGTGGAGGTGTTGGATAATTTGGACAGCTTTGGTTTCTACCCCACGCCCGTGGGGATTGAGGTGGCCACGGCCGTGGGCTATTATGTGTGTTGTTGGATTGTTAATTATGATCTAAAGGTCTAAGAGGAGGTTAACAAGTGATAAATTGTATTGGAATTGATGTGGTTCATCATTGTTTTGGTTTAGGTTGTGAAGAAGGTGATTTGCCCTAATTTGGGAAGTGAAGAATCTTGGAAAAAGGAGAGTGTTTAGAGTTGTGTGAATTGTTATTGAGGTAAGTATAAACCTTGCATTGTTGCATATATTCATATGATGTTGAGACTGAATATACATTTGATGATATTGTTGACTTATATGAATAATGTGATTTGTGATGTTATATGTATAATGTGAAGGATATGATGAGGTAATTGATTATGTATACTTGATTAATGAAATATTATAATATTAATTGAGACATGATAGGATATGAGGCTATTGTGATTGGTTATGATAACTCAAATGTGATGTGAAGCCATTGTGATTGGCTATGATGATTCAATTGAAAGAAATAAGGCATGTTTGCCTAGATGATGATGAGAATTGAGAATGGAAATGATAATTAAATGATAAATGAATTGTGTGGCTAATGTGTTATTCCATTTTCAGAGTTTGTTGTTGGTGGCATGCCTAATATTAGTAACAATCTCTTGAAGTTAGGTTGGACTTGATCCTTGAAGCCTAATTGAGATGTTACAACCCTTGAAGCTAGGTTGGGTTGGTTCTTGAAGCCAAGTTGGGTTGATACTTAGCATGCTTTGTTCCTCTTGAAGCTTGGTTGAACCTAATCCTTGAAGCCTAGTTGGGATTATGATATTGATGAATATGATAATAGAACCAAAAGATTAACTCTGAAAATTGAATGGCATATTAGTGTATGTTGGGCCCATGCTTGTCTATGTTTAAATGTGATTCATGGATGGTATAATAATTAAATAATGAGATCCATGGAAGGACTTTGAAATGTGATATGCTTATATGAGTATGATAGGTGAAATACAAAGGTGTGATATTATCTTTTCACTTATGATGTTGTCTCTATTATAAATATGTATGACATTGCATTGCATTAAAGCATAATGTTAGCTGCTTTGTATTACTAAGCCGTTGGCTTAGCGCGATAGTGTTGATCGCGTAGGTGACAGAGTTGAACCCAAGAGTTCCTCGAGACCGAGTGAGAGTAGACATTAAAGAGTTTATTTTGGGACTTAAAGATAAGAGAAAAGCTGCCAATCATGTATAACTTCTTTATATTTTGTAAAGTATTGTTTATAATGTGAATATATGTATATTTGTAAATATGGATTTAAATGTTTTCATATATGTAACTATTTTATAAATTCCGCTGTGCATTAAGTAAATGTATTTGTATCTATTTTGTTTTATATTATAAGTTAATTACTTATTTTCTATAATGTATAATGATAAAGATTATGGTATCTTTTAAAATGATTTGATGGTTAAAGAAAATCGTAGCATCCCTACGTTCAGTGCACGTATATTACATTGTGGTGTTTGTAGTGTTCTTGTACCGGATGTGGGGGTGTTACAGTTTTGGTTTTAATGGATAGATTCCTTTGCCAAGCCATAGTCTCAATGTTAGCCAAATTCTTAGCTTAATAAATTCTATTTTGATCTTAGACAAGTACTAATGTTTGTACTAAGTTGCATTTTGCAGGAACTTAAATTTTTAATGAATTCAACCCAATCTTGATCAGACCATCAAGTAGTTCGACCGGGCTAAAGCATGAATCTTGAGCAAAATTCACATAGAGAAGATCACGACCTAAAGTACTCTCAGATTCTCAATGTACCAGTTGTTCCCGTTCATACCATAGATCTATCTGACTAACTTTTGTTAAAGAATTTCTAAACATAATCCAGTAAAGATCATGGCCAAAAGTAAGTACTTCCAAATTCTCAGTGAACTGAATAAGTTCAGCCATACCATAAAGTGGTACGACCGGACCAATCTTGAAGAAAAATATCCAAAACTTCTAATAAGTTTCATGCCCAACATCATACCTAATTTTTCAGCAGATCACTCACAGTTCGACTGGACCAAATGATATTTCGACCGGACCTATGTAACAGGATTCAAAAATTGTAGCCTTTATATGTCAGATCAATTATTAGACGCCATGTGTACTGGCCGTTGGAGGAGTATCCTACAAAAATTAGAGTTTCCAGCCAGGCTAAGATAAGTCTGATCATACCAGGCCCTAGTTCGACCAGACCAAGGGTGGTCCGACCATGAAGTTGTTTTTAACAATGATTGAAGTGGGAGACATAGTTTAAACATGTTGGCACCCACTAATTTACTTTTCAAAAATCTCTTTGAAGGCTTGAAGACTATAAATACCTCATTAAACTTAATTTTTTTGATAAGATTTAAGAAGTTTAAGTATTTTATAGGTAAGATAAACAATTTTCATTTCTTTGTATTAAAATTTCTTTTGTTATTCTTGAGCGTTGGATGTGAGCATTAAACACCATTATAAAAGTTAGCGTAAGCTTTAAAACGTTAAGTTTAGAGTGAGCCTGGGTAAAACTCTTATTGGGTTGTGAGGAATACTCAAGCCTTGTAAAAGTTTAATATGATATTGTTGAAATATAAAGTTAGAATTGAGCTTGTAAAAACTCAAAGGTAGTAGAATCTCTACAAGTTGTTAAGAAAGTGGACATAGGATTAAGAAATCTAAACCACTATAAATCATTTGTGTTCAATCTCTTCTTCTATACTCATTCTTCTTTGTTTCTTTAAATTTTTAATTTTTCCTAACTTTCACTAAACAACCAATTTGACCCCTCTCCTCTTGGTTGCCTCTAGGGATAACATTCAATATTGAAGGATCCAATTTGTGACTGTGATCACTCACCAAAATGCCAATAATCCATATTCCATCTATATAAATTACATTAACCCTAGTTTGATAATTAATTCTTTTATTAGATTTTGAGCAAATAGATTTCTTTCCATGATCAGAATTAAATACAATGTATTTGTGCCCATTCTTGCCTATGCATACTAACCTTCTTACAATGTAGAAACCTTTAAGTTTTGTATGTTCTTTATAAAAATCAAACATTGTGTCCAAACAAGTAAAGGACATACTAGGTTTGGGGCCTTCTTCAACATCGTATGTGTTGGATGTGTATATGTGGTCGTAATATGTTTGTGTATGTGTGATATTGTATATGTGTGTCGAATTGTAACTAAATGATTTGGTTAAGAAAGTGAAAACTAATGATGCATCTATGGAATATATGTGTGAGATTGTGACGTGAACAAATATATAACTATTGGTAAGACCAGTGTGTGGTATAATTATAAAGAGTTAATTTGAAAAGAATGATAAAAGAATATGGTATTGTGTTGTTGAACGTTTGATGTTGTATGACATAAAAGTATGTGTGATTTTGTTTAAGTTATTTGTATTGTTATAGTATGTACCAATAAGCTTTCAAACTTAACGTGGTAATGTGTATCGTGTAGGTATTAGAAGTGTAAACACGGTGAACTAATGTGTGATTGTGACTTGAAGATGTGAGTGCCACGAGACCAACTTGGATGGTGATGCATTCATGTATAGTTTATGTACTGCATAATGTGAACTTTGTAAAGTAAAAATATTATATATATATATATATTTGATATGCTTTGGAAAAGATTACTGTGTATATGTGAATATTTTAATGAGTATTACTACTTAGAATAGAAATTTACAATGTACATTGGTACTATTTGAGAATTTTTGAATATGTTTAGAGTTTTGGAAATGTATATATTTGGAAATGAAAATTTTTGTGCAAGTTGCGCTTTTGATTATTTTTGGAAATATTTTAATTACAGGCAAAACTCTGGCGAATCTTTTTCATGAATTTTTTCTTTATAAATTTATTTATTATAATTTAACTTAATATGGTTTGGAAAAATGATTTTACAGTGAATTACCATACCACCTTTGTATACTATATTTGCACTCTATGTACATGAGATATATGTATTGTACGTATATAGGATATAAGCATGTTACATTTCTTTTGGTATCAGAGTCTAGGTTTGAGATTCTCGGCCTAAGTGGGTTTTGAAAAAGAGAAAGGAAAAATTTAAAATGTGATTTGTTTCGTAGTACATGCATATGCATAACACCTATGTTCATCTCAGATGTGGCAATATTTGTTTGTTTTAATGGATATAAGCTAAGATGGCATCTGGGACACGTGGATCAAGGTGGTGCAGCGGAAGTGAGGTGGATCTATTGGTGATGGGAATTTGTTATGTGCATTTGTTATGTTTGTAATGATTTATTATGTTGAATTATTGGGTGATGTGATTGACATATTATGTTGAGGTTATGATTGTTTGGTTAGATTAGAGGAGCATAACGATGAGATCTGGAATTTTAGAAAGTGATTGAGGAGACTCATAAGGGGGAGAGTAGGAATTAAGTGGTTAATGATGGTGATAAGTTTGGTAAGAAAATAAGATTTGTGTTTGGTTTTAATGGTGTTTAAATTTGGACTATGGTAGATAATTTCAAGGGCAAAATTATTTAAGGGGAAGAGAATTGTAACACCCAAAGATTTTAATTATTGTTAAATAATTAATTTTGAGGGTAGTAGTATGTTGGATGAGAGAAATATGAGATATATACATAATATATACAAGATATACACCTATTGTATACTTGTTGTACACATAAAATATACATTATATATACATGATATTTACATATAAGTAAAAACATACATAACATATAAGTAAAATATATAAGACATATATTTTATGGTATATACATAAAATATACCGCGCATATATATTAAGTATGAGTTGATAGTGAAAAAGGTGGTGGTGGTGATAATAATAATAATAATAATAATAATAATAATAATAATAATAATAATAATAATAAAGAAAAGAAAAGTCAAAAGAAGAAGGAAGGTATGTGGTGCAGATTAAAAGAAATTAAAATAATTAAATAGTTAATATATATAGATGGAAGAGAAAAAATATTAAATAATAAATTAATATAATATAATAAATTAAAATAATTATGGTTGGAAGATTGAAAATATTATATTATTTTAATATTAAATTAATTTGTAATTATGTATAAAGGTGAGGAGCAAAATTAGAAAGTGAAGTATATAAAAAGAACCATCTTCTTTTCCATTAAACAAGGGTGGCCAAATTTTTATACGGAGAGAGAGGGAGAGTTTGGCTTTATTAAATACTCTAAATTCTCAAGATTTTCGAGGGTTTTAAAGTGGATTTTATGGAGAAATCAAATAATCAAGTAAGTATTATTCTTAAAGCTTGTGGTTTTGAATATGTATGAATATGTTTGATATAGCTAGAGAGAGAAAGTATGTTTTAATTGCTAAAATTAATAGAAATGAAGTTAAAATGATGATTAAATGTTGATTTATTTATTAATTAGTTGAATTGGATATAATTGGTGAATTTAGGGCTATGAGTGAATATGTATAAATTAGGGTTTTAATTTAAATTTTTATAATTAGAGTAATGGATGAATTTAGTGTTGCTTTGATATGTATGTGATGATTTTATGGTTAAAAATTTAATATGGGTAAGCTTTGATGAAGTTAGGGTTCATGGGATGATTATGAGAAAATTAGGATTGTTGAATGATATTTCTATAATTGTGAAAATGACTTGTTTTAATGTTATATTAATGTATATGTGAAGAATTTATGGTTGAATGATGGAAATTAATATGTTAAGTGGTTGTTTGAAAAAGGTCACAAGGGTGAATTAGGGTTTTGGTGGATTTTTTAGGAAGAAGGGTTGTAATTGTTGTTTAATGGATTAAAATTGTTTAGAATAGAATGCTAATGAGATATTTGTATTTATAATGTGATTTAGGATTGAGTAATGTGAGATTGTAAAATCAAAAAAAGGAAGGACATTGAAGAAGTAAAGATTGGATGGTGAAATTAGTGGCAGAATTGGCATATTAGAGGTTAGTACATGTTATAATAATTATTGTTTAAATAATATTGTAATTGGCGTAACACATTGTGAGTTTGAGAATGTGTTATGCCACTTTCATATTGGCTTCGATATGATATGTACATATTGTGTGAAAAGTGATTTATGTTAAACGTAATATAAAATGTGGAAAATATGTAACCCCCTTATACAACATATACACATATCAATATATATAAAATACTCATATACAGTACGAGTGTCATAGTTCAATCTTTACAAATATTTCCATATTTCTTATAAAATATTTCAAACTTATAATATACTTAAAAGACAAATAAAAATATTAATTATCACTTTAAAGAGCCAAAAATACTTATTTTACATTAAACATCTCTTAAAAAAATTCGTCAGAGTTTTGTCTGTATTTTGAATAATCTCAAATTTTTAATTTACACAACCTGCAATAAAATACACTCTCAAGCTTTTATTTAATACTTTCATTTCTCCAAAATAGCCTAACGACTCAATTCAACCAATATTTCATAAAATATTTAAATATCTTTAGATATTAATACATATATCAAGTTCCAACATTTAACCCAAAAGAAATTTTTCATAATTTACATAATATACATAATTATATATATATAATGTACATACTTAAACAAAATTTTATAAATAAAGTTTAAAATATTTACATGAGTGCAAATGACTTTGGTCTGTGGCAGCTCAACGATCTCTAAAATGACCACAACAATCTAAATCTGGTGTGGTCAAGCAGCACTCTCTGGAATCTTTAGATCAATCCTGTCACCTGCACGATGAATTTTAATCGTGCTAAGCTTTATAGCCTAGCATTACATACTTTGGTATAAAAAGAATAGAAAACAACGTTATATATATGTAATGTCATAACATATAACATACCTCAATGCTAAGCATTGTATATACACAATTTTATTAATATACCAATCATTCACACACACAATGGGCCCATAAAATCCTATATACTATTATAATTCCAGAATTATTATCTTGGGTTATTTCATTCATCTGCGACCCCAGTGTGTCTCGCCTGAAGGCATCATACTATCAATGACACCAATGTGTCTCACCTGGAGGAGTCATGCTATCAGTGATACCAGTGTGTCTTGCCCTAAGACATCATGCTATCCAATGATAATATTCTGAAACCAGGCTGTATATAACATGCAATTATATTTCTTTATCTACTACTCATAATCAACATCATTTTCTCATACATTACAAATGTACACCTTAGTGTAATATTTGCACTTTTTCCACTTTTCACATATCATCAATTTTATTTAGTTTTAAAGGTCATATCATACAACATTTAATTCAAACTAAGGATTATTACTTCAAACAATGCCACATATACATAACATTATCAAACAAGTATCATAACACATTTACCATATGCAATGTTTTATGCCTAAAATAAAGAAATCAATTTTGCTAAATACCAAAATATGTACATACCTCTTATATGCACCAAAGTGAGCCAAAGCTCTACTCCACTTTAAAATTCCTTACTACTCTTCACTACTAGGTTGATGCAATAATAATTTACTCAACACCTATTCAAAATGTGAATATATACCATACATTAGAATCATTTTTAAAGGTATTTAAAGCATAAAAGATAAATTAATACACATTCCACCATTTCCCCTTTTCTTAGGCCTAAGGCACTTTAATTCTAAAAAACCAATTCTATCAATTCCAAATGGAGTTTTAAGCTTAATATATCTAAAACATCACAGTTTAACACATATCAAGCAATAAAACTCAATTTAGAATCACTCCCTTCGAAACCATAAAATTTTCCCTAACTCACTTCAATTTTAGTTTTTCATTCCAACCAAGTCTAAATGGTAACTTAAACTCATTTCCATCATTAAAACCATTAAACAATACAATTTAAACTATGAAACCAACTGCATAATCATTCTTTAACGAAACTCTTTCCAAAACCCTAAATCACTTACTACCTCTTCCAAACCATAACAAAACCTAACATTTTCTTCAATCCAACCATAAAATCATTGATTACTCATCAATATAACATCATTCATACCCATTCAAACAATTATATCATGCTCATTCAAAAACCCAACTCATACATATTCATAGTTTTCCATAAAACTTGAAAATTTGATGGGAAAACTTACCAATAAGTGAAGAAACCACCAAATCCCACTTCAATCCTTGAAAATCTTTCAAAATTTGGTGTTTGGAAGAGCAAAAATCTTCCCTTGTCATCAATGGTGAATTCGGCCTAAGAGAGAGAGAGAGAGGAAGAAGAAGATGCAAATTATGTTTTAAAATTTTCTTCTTTAAATACCATATATATATATTTAATTTTTTTAATTAATTTAAATTCCAAAATTCCATCTTCCATTCATTTTTATTTTATTTTTAAATTATTTAATTAATTTAATTTTTATAAAGTATATTTATCATTTTGCCCATCTTTACTATTTATCTTTGTCTCTTTTTATCTTATATTGAAATGTATATGCAATGTATATTTTTATTATATTTTACATATATATATATAGTATTTTCTCATTTCCAATACCTTATTTACCTTTCCAACTTACTAATTTAATTTAATTTTAGCAAATTGGATGTTACAAAATAAATATAAAAATATGAAAAATAGTTAAGGCATGTGGGAAATAAGGAAAATTGGTAAAATATGATAAATGAGATAGTATTGGATTTATGATGTGTATACATGATAAATAAATGAATGTGTTGTGGTATGATGATAAGATGTATTAGAATGTGTTATATGTGATGTGTAATGTGATGTTGTGTGATATAATGTATATGAAACCTGTAATAGTTAAATGGAATATGTGATGGTGATCATGGTATGATATGGTCACGAGTTGTATGAGAATTCCTGAAAAGAAAAGTAGAATGAGAAATGTGATTGATGATGAGAAATGGGGCGGGAATGCAATGCAATCGAAAAGTGATCATGCAAAAGTTGATCACTTGATAAGTGTGATTGTTTATGATGAGATGGATGATTATCTGATGTGTGTTGCTTTGCATAATAACCTGTTCCAGAAAATTGATGTTGGGGATTATATGTTAATGAGCTTGAGTAGAACTGGGCTATGACCTGAGCAGAGCTGGATCATAGAATTAATATGATTTTACCTTTGGGGCTAGACACACTGGTGTCACAATAGACTAAATCAATTATTCTGGAACTTGATTATTGTGTAGGAAATAGTTGGGTCCAACATATGATGTGGTGTTGTGTCTTGTATAATATTGGTAGTGTTGTAATAGTATGATGAGGTAATGATGAGTTATGTTATATGGAGTTGTCATATGTGACAGTTGAATGATATATGTGTTGGATGTGTATATGTGGTTCTAATATGTTTGTGTATGTGTGATTGTATATGAGTGTCGGATTGTAACTAAATGATTTAGTTAAGAAAGTGGGAACTAATGATGCATGTGTGGAATATATGTGTGAGATTGTGACGTGAACAAATGTATAAATAATGGTAAGATCAGTATGTGGTATAATTATAAAGAGTAAATTTGAAAAGAATGATAAAAGAGTATGGTATTGTGTTGTCGAATGTTTGATGTTGTATTACATAAAAGTATGCGTGATTTTGTTTAAGTTATTTATATTGTTATAGCATGTACCACTAAGTTTTCGAACTTAGCATGGTAATGTGATTGCGAGGGTATTAGAAGTGCAAATAGGGTGAACCGATGTGTAATGGTTAAGATGTTAAATAGGGACGTTTTGACTAATAATGAAAACTTGATAGTGTACAATGACTAAAGTATTGTGGATAAATGCTATATGTAGAGAAGAGTACATTGTGTATCTTAAAACTTTACTGAAAAGAGTATTTTTACTGTGTTACGAGATTAAAACTTGATTTAAAATAAATGGTTAAGAATGAGGGTACACCATAGTTATTATGAGCATTCCTTCACTGGATTAAAAATATTATAAATATATATATATATTTGTATAGGTGTATGTGTGTGGAAATTTCTGATTTCCTCTTCATCTTCCACGCCATCATCATCATCTTCACTTCTTTCTTCTTCCTTTCATCAAATCCATCAAGGATTAAGAGTAAATCAAATATATGTATAGATTGTTAGAAGAATAAGCTAGAAAAGGCAAGATTATCAATAAGAAATCAAAGGGAAAGAGAGAAAAAGAAAGAGAAAGAAGAGTTTGAAGAGGTATGTGCTTTTGTATTATAATTTACAAATATATGAATTTTTAAGAGTTTTAATGTATGAATTGATTGATTGAGTTATTGATAATGAAATATTTCTTGAAAGTATTGATTAAATAGATTGATGAGTGAAAAGGAACTTTTATGTGATGAATTTGATTCTTAATTCAATCTTTATAAGAAATGAGTGGTTTGATGTTGTGTTTAGCTATAAGTGATGGTTAAAGATTGATTAATTGATGTTTGAGTAGAGTACTCGATTTTATCATAGATCTTGAAGATGTGTATGTTTATATGGTTGAGTGTGTAAAAATATGTAATTCTTGGCCAGTGACATGGCCAAGTCAGTGGGTGTGTCTAGTGACATGGGCAGTGACATGGCCAAGTCAGTGGGTATGTCACATGCTGTCAAAAATTTCTATGTTCATTGATGAGAGACATGGCCAGTGACATGGCCAAGTCAGTGGGTGTGTCTAGTGACATGGGCAGTGACACGGCCAAGTCAGTGAGTGTGTCACATGCTGTCAAAATTTTTCATTTTTCATTGATGAGAGATATGGCCAAGTCATTGAACATAAATTGGCTGTGTCATCGACAAGGGTGATAAACTTTGAATATGTGACAAATATATATATCATACTAAATGTTAATGAAAGTATTGTTTCATTGAAATGATATATACAATTCAGTGTTAACTACAAACTAATGAATAGCCCAAATCATACTAATTTTATAACTAGCTTTGAATTGAATGGCTAATCAGAGGAAGGATAACCATAGTGATAGTGGGCACCTCGTGCCATTAATGGACACATTGTGTTATCAGTGATAGTGGGCATAATTGCCATTATAAATTCTTAAGATTTTTACACTAACACGTTATCCAAATCTATGATCTAAGTTTAGTATGTTTGGGCATAATTAATGAAAATATATGTGAACATAATAGTTGTGACTAATGAAAGAAATGTAAAATACTAATATAAGTCAATTACGTGAAATTGAAGTATTGTGTTCCAGTGAAAAAGGGATTGTAATATATATATTACTGCTTATGCGTGAAAGTTCTAATGAACGTAATGGAAATGTTATGCTCAATGTATTGAATTAGTCAAATGATTGAAAATGTATATAATGTGGTGAGATACAAAGTACTCCAAAGTATTTCAAATGAATGAAAGTGTCTATGTGAGATACAAAGTTCTCTAAAGGATAGTACTGAAATTAAGTGATGAAAAGTATAGCTTGACTAAAATGATCCTATATGTGAACTTGAACTTGAAAAGAAAGATTTAGTGAAAAACAAAATAAGTGTATTGTGAACAATGATATCAAATGAGAAAACAAGTCTTGAATAAAATGATTCTTAATGAGACAAGTTGCAATACTGAAAGTATTGTATTATATGATACCTTTTATACAAGGATAGCTATTATATTGTGTAATCAACATGGTATGTTGATTTGATACTGAAATTAGTTTATATATTGAATTACTCGTAAAACTAAGTGTTATTACTATATTTTCATAAATATATTTCTTTAATATTAAGTAATAAAATATGTGTATACAAGCACCACTAAGCTTTGCTTAGCGTGTTAGAATTATTTTCTGACACGCAGGTATCAGGACATCAGAGCAAGTTAAGAACAGATGAAGATCTTTTGTATATTGTATTCATAAGTGATAAATTTATATAGATACTTCAGTTTGGCGATTTGAGGGATTGTATAAATGTGTAAACATGAAAGGAATACATGTATTTAGAGATTGAGGTTTGAGAATTCTAGTGAATGATTATAAAAGAAAGGAATGTATTATTTAATCATTTGATTTGACAAATGTATGATAGTTATGTGATTTGTAATGGATTATTGAAAATTGGTTTAAACATTGAACCTATAAGTGTTGTGATATGCAGATTGTATTATTATTTAAAAAATTTTAATTATGAAGAGAGTTTCTCGGAATTGATTGGAGCATGAACAGTATATTGAATAACATTCTCTGATAGTTTTTATGTAAGAATTGTCAGGGGATGTTACATTTAGTGGTATCAGAGCCAGGTTTAGGCGTTTCTGGCATGTGGAGTTATGGGAAAAGTGAAATGTAATTTTCTAAGTTATGTGAAGTGAATAAGTGGATATGTGTTGTGATACAATTGATATTCCATATGTCTATGGTAATCGAATGTTTTCTAAGAATTGATTGAGAATTCGTAGTGTATTGTTTGGAGTGTACTAGATCTATGTGATGTGAAAAGAAATCAAGATATGAGAAGCGAAAGAGATATATCAAAGTAATACAGTGAAAGTGTAATAATTAATTGGAAACAGAGAGATAAATTTCGAGCGTGAAAATTTCGTACGATAATGAGAATGGTCATGTTGTACAATATTAAGTATTGATGTTCTACATTAAGTGAATATCTGAGTGTCAAATTGGATTGATTATGATATGAGAGCATTTGGAACTGATAGTGATAAGGTTAAATAAGCCTTAATAAGAGTAACATTAAATCCGAGTATGGATAATATTCGTATAGTGGAAAAAGATTTCGAAGAGGTAAGAAATTTTGGAAAATACCCTTATAGCTCGAAATGAATTTGAGCTGTACTTTGAATGTGAAATATGGATAATGGAGTGTTAAAGTGTCAAAAGTAATTGTTTTCATAATGTTTCAACGTTAAGGATTGAAGTGATATTTAAATGAAAGCACGTGAATACATCGAAACTATTGTATAAGTGAGTATATTGGATAAAAGTCCTAAAACTTATGTAACGATTTCTAGTGTCTTCATTGTCTTCTAAAAAATCATCAAAACAAAAGATTGAAAAGGAAAGTAATGGAAGAGTATTGGTAAAGAGGCTAGAGCTTGAATACTACTTAGTGTGCTATTTATTGAAATGATCTTGAGTTTTATTATGACAAGAGATTTGTGAATTGATAAAACACCATTATTTGTGAAAAATATGGTGTATTAAATAATTGTGAAAAATATGAGTATAAAACTTTACTTCTATGATAGTAAAGTTTTTCGTGCAATATGTAAATGTGTATGTAACTGGAACAATGATTAAAGCTATCATTGAATCATTTATGAGTTAATATAAAGTTATGAAAGAAAATAAGGTTGAAAGATTTTAGGGTTATGGAAATTGAGATTTGAATTTGATTGTGCTTTGAAGAGTTGGATCTTGTTCCCTTAAAGTGTATGAGTTGCATTCTTCATAACTTATTGATTAAATCATGAAAAGAAATTCTAGTAGTGATACGCATGATTAATTATATAGTCATGCATATGCTTGTGTAAATATTTTGAGAAGAAATTCCAATATTGAGGTGCATGCTCATTCATATGGACATACATATATTTGTGCCCTTAAAATTTTGAAAGGCAATTTCAGTAGAGACATGTAAGACCATTCATATGGATATGCATTTGGCTATGCATATTTCTATTCTTCAAAACTTTAAAAAATAATTGAAATAATGATGTGCATGATCACTTGCATGGTAATGCATTTGCATTTGCTTATGCATACTTCTGTTCTACAAAATTTTTGTAATGTGCATACTTCCACAGAGTAGAGTTTATCGGTGGAATTAGTAGTGAATTAATGACTACATCTTAGAAATAGTTATAAGTGACAAAAGTTGCTTATAAGATTGAAATGAAATTAATCCATTAAATGATAAAACTGACATGTGAAAAGAACGTGAGGAAAGTATGAATAAATGTAATTGGATATGTGAAAGAAGTATAAAGGTAGAGAAAGATAAAAGACAATTACAAGTGATTGGTGGATTTAACATCTTCATGATGAAATAAGATAATTTCCAAAGTAAAGTGAAAAGCATGATAGATTGATAAATCAGTAATGATTGTACATAATGTGAAGAGCAAGTTAAAGAAATTAAAGAGGTATATACAAATTGATTAAGTAATGAAAGTAAGAATGTGAGATTTACATATTGTGTATTGATGAACTATGTGATAGTAACATTGTTTAGTGATTAAAGACAAGTTATAGATTATATATAGAAGTGTTAAAGAGTTACTTAATACTAATTGATGGCAAATGGAAAGAAAGGAATTGATAATGTAAAACGAAAAGAATGTAGTGAGATGTGAAGGTAGTGAACCCTTCTAGTGAAATGATGTATAGTAGAACAAGTTAGTAATATATACATATATGTGTGTATGTGAATGTGTGTATGAGATATAGAGAATAAAGTATAAATGTACATGTACTCTTAAAGTGAAAGAATAGTGATAAATTCTTAATATGTTAAGAAAAGAATGAAACAAGTAAAGAGTGGACATCTTTGTAGATTTCATTATTACAGTGGAAACATGAAAATGATTTGAAAAAGATAAAGATTGATGAATAAATAAAATTAGTCAAATTAATCAAAAATACATATGATGTGTATATATATGATCATATGATACATGTGTTTGAAATGATTGTTTATATTGTATACACTTACAGTAAGAAACAAACATTTCAAAGAGAAAGTGTTATATTTCAAAGGATAGTATAATTGACACTACGTTGTACCATTAAAATAAATGATACTGATGTTAAATCTAGTTTCCGGAGTAGCTAAAGGGTAAATATTTAAAGTGATAGAGGGCATTTTATGCCATATTGAAAGTGGGCACTCTGTGCCATAGAGGACACTTATGTCCCATATCGAAAGTGGGCACTTTGTGCCATAGAGGACATTTGTTTTTATATATGTCCCAGTGATATTGGCATCTATGCCATCAGTGGACGCTTTGCGTCATAGCAGACCTTTGGTTCCTTCCTCTCAGTGGTCACTCCGTGACATCATATATAGTGGGCATTTACTTGCCATCAGTGACTCGCTATCCGGAACTAGGATTTAATGTTCAGTATATAAAAGAAAGAACAAGAGATATATGTAACAGTGGGATGTAATGATACAAATTATAGAAAAAAAAATCTAAAAAGGAATAAAGGCAAATCCAAAATTGAACTTGAAAAGTGTACGTGTGTAGAGCTGAATCTTCTATAGTTCTATGAGACAATTATTTTGAAAGTGTTACATGGATTGATAAGTTAATAAAATCATTGATTGTATGTGAAATTTGAAATTATTAAAAAAAGTAAATAGCTTAGTGCCATAGTATGTAAATTTCGAGGACGAAATTTCTTTAGTGGGAGAGAATTGTAATGGTCAAGATGTTAAACAGGGACGTTTTGACTAATAATGAAAACCTGATAGTGTACAGTGACTAAAGTATTGTGGATAAATGCTATATGTAGAGAAGAGTACATTGTGTATCTTAAAACTTTACTGAAAAGAGTATTTTTACTATTTTACGAGATTAAAACTCGATTTAAAATCAACGGTTAAGAATGAGGGTGCACCATAGTTATTATGAGCATTCCCTCACTGGATTAAAAATATTATAAATATATATATATATATGTGTGTGTGTATAGGTGTATGTGTGTGGAAATTTCTGATTTCCTCTTCATCTTCCACGCCATCATCATCATCTTCACTTCTTTCTTCTTCCTTTCATCAAATCCATCAAGGATTAAGAGTAAATCAAATATATGTATAGATTGTTAGAAGAATAAGCTAGAAAAGGCAAGATTATCAATAAGAAATCAAAAGGAAAGAGAGAAAAAGAAAGAGAAAGAAGAGTTTGAAGAGGTATGTGCTTTTGTATTATAATTTACAAATATATGAATTTTTAAGAGTTTTAATGTATGAATTGATTGATTGAGTTATTGATAATGAAATATTTCTTGAAAGTATTGATTAAATAGATTGATGAGTGAAAAGGAACTTTTATGTGATGAATTTGATTCTTAATTCAATCTTTATAAGAAATGAGTGGTTTGATGTTGTGTTTAGCTATAAGTGATGTTTAAAGATTGATTAATTGATGTTTGAGTAGAGTACTTGATTTTATCATAGATCTTGAATATGTGTATGTTTATATGGTTGAGTGTGTAAAAATATGTAATTCTTGGCCAGTGACATGGCCAAGTCAGTGGGTGTGTCTAGTGACACGGGCAATGACACGGCCAAGTCAGTGGGTGTGTCACATGCTGTCAAAAATTTCTATGTTCATTGATGCGAGACATGGCCAGTGACATGGCCAAGTCAGTGGGTGTGTCTAGTGACACGGGCAGTGACACGGCCAAGTCAGTGGGTGTGTCACATGCTGTCAAAAATTTCTATGTTCATTGATGAGAGACATGGCCAGTGACATGGCCAAGTCAGTGGGTGTGTCTAGTGACACAGGCAGTGACACGGCCAAGTCAGTGAGTGTGTCACATGCTGTCAAAATTTTTCATTTTTCATTGATGAGAGATATGGCCAAGTCATTGAACATAACTTGGCTGTGTCATCGACAAGGGTGATAAACTTTGAATATGTGACAAATATATATATCATACTAAATGTTAATGAAAGTATTGTTTCATTGAAATGATATATACAATTCAGTGTTAACTACAAACTAATGAATAGCCCAAATCATACTAATTTTATAACTAGCTTTGGATTGAATGGCTAATCAGAGGAAGGATAGCCATAGTGATAGTGGGCACCTCGTGCCATTAATGGACACATTGTGTTATCAGTGATAGTGGGCGTAATTGCCATTATAAATTCTTAAGATTTCTACACTAACACGTTATCAAAATCTATGATCTAAGTTTAGTATGTTTGGGCATAATTAATGAAAATATATGTGAACATAATAGTTGTGACTAATGAAAGAAATGTAAAATACTAATATAAGTCAATTACGTGAAATTGAAGTATTGTGTTCCAGTGAAAAAGGGATTGTAATATATATATTACTGCATATATGTGAAAGTTCTAATGAACGTAATGGAAATGTTATGCTCAATGTATTGAATTAGTCAAATGGTTGAAAATGTATATAATGTGGTGAGATACAAAGTACTCCAAAGTATTTCAAATGAATGAAAGTGTCTATGTGAGATACAAAGTTCTCTAAAGGATAGTACTGAAATTAAGTGATGAAAAGTATAGCTTGACTAAAATGATCCTATATGTGAACTTGAACTTGAAAAGAAAGATTTAGTGAAAAACAAAATAAGTGTATTGTGAACAATGATATCAAATGAGAAAACAAGTCTTGAATAAAATGATTCTTAATGAGACAAGTTGCAATACCGAAAGTATTGTATTATATGATACCTTTTATACAAGGATAGCTATTATATTGTGTAATCAACATGGTATGTTGATTTGATACTGAAATTAGTTTATATATTGAATTAATCGTAAAACTAAGTGTTATTACTATATTTTCATAAATATATTTCTTTAATATTAAGTGATAAAATATGTGTATACAAGCACCACTAAGCTTTGCTTAGTGTGTTAGAATTGTTTTCTGACTCGCAGGTATCAGGACATCGAAGCAAGTTAAGAACAAATGAAGATCTTGTGTATATTGTATTCATAAGTGATAAATGTATATAGATACTTCAGTTTGGCGATTTGAGGGATTGTATAAATGTGTAAACATGAAAGGAATACATGTATTTAGAGATTGAGGTTTGAGAATTCTAGTGAATGATTATAAAAGAAAGGAATGTATTATTTAATCATTTGATTTGACAAATGTATGATAGTTATCTGATTTGTAATGGATTATTGAAAATTGGTTTAAACATTGGACCTATAAGTGTTGTGATATGCAGATTGTATTATTATTTAAAAATTTTTAATTATGAAGAGAGTCTCTCGGAATTGATTGGAGCATGAACAGTATATTGAATAACATTCTCTGATAGTTTTTATGTAAGAACTGTCTGGGGATGTTACACGATGTATGATTGTGACTTGAAAATATGGGTGCCACGAGACCAACTTGGAGGGTGATACATTCATGTATAGTTTATGTACTGTATAATGTGAAATTTGTAAAGTAAAAATACTATATATATTTGATATGCTTTGGAAAAGGTTACTGTGTATATGTGAATATTTTAATGAGTATTACTACTTAGAATATAAATTTGCAATGTGCATTGGTATTGTTTGAGAATTTTTTAATATGTTTAGAGTTTTAGAAATGTATGTATTTGGAAATGATAATTTTTGTGCAGGTTTCGATTTTGATTATTTTTGAAAATGTTTTAAATACAGATAAAAATCTGGTGAATCTTTCATAGAGATTTTTCCTTTATAAATTTATTTAATTATAATTTAACTTAATATGGTTTTACAATGAATTACCATACCACCCTTGTATACTATATATGCACTCTATGTACATGAGATATATGTATTGTACGTATATAGGATATAAGGGTATTACATTTATTTTGATATCAGTGTAATATCCTAAAGTATACCCTAAAAGTGTTGGGATTACTGTTGTATTTGGATTCAATGTGTGTATTGAAGGAAAGAGAAAAGAAGAAGAAAGTCAAAAGGAATTGTGTGTGGTGGAGATTTAATGGTATTATTATTATTATTATTATTATTATTGTTATTATTATTATTATTATTATTATTATATATATATATAAGATAAGAACGAAGGAAGGATGGAGAACCTTCCTTCTTCCTCTTCTTCTGTTTCTTCTTCGTGGACAAGAGAGCACAAGAGAGAGAGAGATTGATCTTCATCAAATTTCTTAAGGATTTTAAGAGTATTGAAGATGGAGATGAAGATTTGGCAAGCTATACAGGTAAGTACACATTTCTTGAATGAATTTTATTGATTATACATATATATAAGTATATACCTTCTTGTGTGGTTTTCTTTTGGATTGAGGTTATGTTGGGTATGATTGGTGTGTAAAATGATGATAACAAGAGATTGAAGTATGTAAATGTGTGGAATTGATATCTAAGTGATGATGAGTTGAGAAAATTGTGAGGAAAATGATGAAATGTTGAATTAGAGTTTGGTTTAGATGAATTTCGAAGTGTTTGGTCTTTGAATTATTGAAGGACACGGCCAAGTTATGGGAGACACGGCCAAGTTAGGGCAAAATTGGTCGTGTTGGATGAGTTTTGGAGAGACACGGCCACTGGCTTGGCCGTGTCCCTTGCCTGTGTTTGCTACTGTCTGATTTATGTTGAGAGACACGGCCGTGTCCCTTGCCCGTGTCTGGTACTGGATTGTTGTGTTGAGAGACACGGCCACTGGCTTGGCCGTGTCCATTGCCCGTGTTTGCTGCTGCTTGAATTGATATTGAGTGACACGGCCACAAGCTTGGCCGTGTCCCTTGGGCGTGTTGGCTACTGGATGTTATATTGGGAGACACGGCCACAAGCTTGGCCGTGTCCCTTGAGGGTGTTTGCTATTGTGTTTGTTACTTGGTCATCAAACATTATTGGATCTTCAAATGTCTTTTGTATCTAAACACATTTAAAACAGTAATGATCCAACCAAATGTATATGGAAGATTCTAAATCCATGAATAAGGTAAATTATTATGTATATGTATACTTGAGTGATGAATTGAATTGATCAATATGATTTGATGATAATGTTGATATTATATGAACCATGTTAGGTTTTATGCATTGTCAATCTCATGAATTGTATTGTATTATATGTAGATTAATGGGCATATGAATAATGGCATGTTGTGTATAATGTGGAATATCATGAGATCATTGATGATGAATTACTTTAATGTTATGATTGAAGCATGCCTATATGGTATGATTGATTCATGATATGTTTGTTTAGTAATGTAATTGATGTTGCATATCTCAATGATGAAACTTGAAATGTGATTTGAGATATAATGTGATATAAAGCCATTGTTCTTGGCAATGATGACTCAAATGTGATATAAAGCCATTGTGATTGGCTATGGTGATGCAATTGAAAGAAATAAGGCATGTTTGCCTAAATGATGATGAGAATTGAGAATAGAAATGATAATGAAATAATAAATGAATTGTGTGACTAATGTGTTATTCCATTTTCAGAGTTTGTTGTTGGTGGCATGCCTATTAGTAACAATCTCTTGAAGTTAGGTTGGATTTGATCCTTGAAGCCAAGTTGGGTTGAAGTTTAACATGTTTTACTCCCCTTGAAGCTTGGTTGGGTCTAATCCTTGAAGCCTAATTGAGATGTTACAACCCTTGAAGCTAGGTTGGGTTTGGTTCTTGAAGCCAAGTTGGGTTGATACTTAGCATGCTTTGTTCCCCTTGAAGCTTGGTTGAGCCTAATCCTTGAAGCCTAGTTGGGTCTATGATAATGATAAATGTGATGAATAAACCAAAGCATTACTCTGAAAATTGAATGGCATATTAGTGTGTCTTGGGCCCATGCTTGTCTTTGTGTAATGTGAGTCATGAATGGTAACATGATTGATAAATAAGATATATGGAAACAATGTTGAAACAAATGAATAATGAGATCTATGAATACTTTTGATGGAAATGTGTTTCATGATTAATGAATTGTGAATAAAATGATGTTATGAAGTATGAGTTTGTAATATGTGCATTGAAATGTTGAAAGTGAACATGGCTTAAGGAGTTCTGTTGAGATATGAGGTTATGGAAATAAAATGATGTTATGAAGTATGAGTTTGTAATATGTGTATTGAAATGTTGAAAGTGAACATGGCTTAAGGAGTTCTGTTGAGATATGAGGTTATGGAATTGTTGTGTGATGTGTAACATGTTTGTGAATGTGAGAATTGTTCTTATAAAGGTTTGAATGGTGTTTTGTTGTAACAATATATATACATATATATATGTATATGAAATAGAAAGGGTAAGTATTGTGTTGTGAATATGCTATGTAATGATGTATTTAATTTATGAGATTAGTGGCAATATATGAAGAATCTATTGAGAAAGGAAAACGTGGTAAGAGAACAATAAAACATGATGCTAAAATTATAAGGTATGATTATTTTGTAATGTATACTTTATTATTTATTTGTACTACTAAGCTCTCGGGCTTAGCGCGGTTGTGTAATCGCGCAGGTATTTATGCGGATGATCTGGATGCCTAGCTGCTATGCCACGAGAAAAGTAAGAGTGTCTCGAGACCAACTAGAAGGTGATGCATACATGTGTGATTTTTAGTTATGATTTACTTTTTGATAAGAATCATGATTTTTATAAATGTTTCTTAAATTAACATAATGTTGCTTGAATTCGGATAAAGATTTTTAAATAGAAACTAAAAGTGACATTCTTATACTTTATATACGCATTGTATGTATACCAGGTATATGTATCGTGCTTATATGGAGTATAGGGGCGTTACAGTTATTTTGGTATCAGAGCTTAGGTTCGAGATTCTCGGCCTAAGTAAAAAATTAAAAAGAGAAAGTTTTGAAAAGCTTAAAGAGAAGTAAAAAGAAAATTTTTGAAGATTTTAAATAAGAATTGAAAAGAAGATTTTGGAAATGCAATTGGTAAGACATGCATATGCATTCACATCTAGGTTGGTCTCGAACGTGGCATTGAGTGAATTGTGAATTGTGATGTATTTGAGTTACATGAGATGAGATAAATGATAGTGTGTAAATGAGGTTTTGTATGAAAGCAAATCTAGAAATGTTGATAATTGAGAAGATGAGTGTGATATAAAGAAATGATATGGAAAGTATAAGTAAAAAGTTTGAGTATTGGTATGTATTTGGCATATAAAGAAATGGCTAGAAGAATTAAGTGGGAAATGAGTTAGAAACAAATTAAGATTAAAGTATGTGATCTATCCTCTATTGTTTGAATCTCTTCCTAATAAACTTTATGGTTGGATTTATAGAAAGAGGAAATATTGTTGGATGGGTAATATGAAAAGATATATTAGGTAAATGCAAAGAGTACAGTGAACTATTGAATGAGTTGATTGGTATAGATTAAGTGTGATAATGTAAGGTGTCGATATGTAAAGTTAAAGTTATGTTCAAAAGAAAAAGAGATGATGTTGGTTAAGTATAAATATACATTGGTGTTGTTTGTATTGTTATTTTAATGCAAACATGGTGATTTCACTATTAGAAATGTGATATGTTTGAATATTGTGAAAGCTCATGTAAATGGTGATGATATGTGATATTTAGATTTTTGGAATGAGTTTAATAATGGTGAAACATATATGTTTTGATGTTGCTTTGTGGTATATACATATAAAATGTTTTAAAGTTGATATTAAGAGAATGAGATGAATAAATTGAAGTTTAAGTAAATTAGTAAGTTAAAAATTTATAGTTTTAATGGAATGTGAATAAAGAGCAATTAAATATTAATAGTTTAATGTATTTACATGAGATATATGAAATGAATATTAGTGCACATGAAAGTATTAGGAATTGAGCAAAAGAAAATGAGTTACTTTAAGTAATTTGATTGGAAAGGATGAAAATGATTATGAAAGATGTGTTAAAGATATTTATAAACAAATGTGAGAGAGATATCACATTGGAAATGTGATTAAGCTCCTTGTGAAATAAGGTTCTAAGTAGAGTGTATATATTTATTGAAGGTAATGAATAACTTAAGTTATGATAAACAAATGAGTATGATGATAGTCAAAGGAAAGTGGTAAATATTAAATTTGTATAAACTATATGAAAAAGGGAAATTTAATAAATTGCATAATTATGTGTTTATATAAAGAGGATTTGTGAAATGAACTTTTGATATGAATGTGATCTATGAAGGTGTGGATAATATGTTTATTATTTTAAATCATTACATGTTTAATGGTATTAGAAGTGAGAATGGACCTAGGTAATATTGAACAGTGAAATTGTTATAGCAATAACTAAATGAGACTATCATAAGATGTGTTGGAACTCAAAGTATTTGTGTGTGAAAGTGTTTTATGTATAGATGTATAATAAGAAATTGTAAGGAAAGAATTATGTACTTGAAATTTTTAAAAAAAAGATGGATTGGAAATGGAGTAATGAATGATACTTGTGTAAGATTTGTATCTAATTGAAGGTTGGGAGTAGAAAATGTTAAGGATAATATTATCGAACATGAATTGGGTTAATGATGATCAGATAATCAAAAGCAAACTGTTTTGGAGATGGAATTAAAATGTGTTAATTATTGGTGTAATAAAAGCTTGGAGAATAAATATATAATTTATGTGATACAAGTTAGTATTATAATTGTAAAGGTTGGAAATTGAATAATAGAAGAACAATATTGATTTACAACCCCTAAGTGTGATTGTTAATATATCATTGTCATATGATTTGGTTAGTGTGATTAGTGATTAGTTTTATTATCTTCAGATTTAGAATTGAGATGGATAACTATGTTTCCAGAAACATGGTTAAAAGATATGATTGGTGAAGTTATATCTTATATTTACGATATTAAAAATTTAATTGTATTTATGAGAAGTAAAGCAAGGGAAGAGAATTGTGATAATGTTTTAAGCTATGAATTGTGTGATAGAACAATAATTACATAAATATAGTAATATTGGGTGAAGTGAAGAAATAATAAAAAAAGGAAGGAATTGTAATCATGACTGAAAGTTATATAGGATATATTTACAGTGTAAAGTGATTATGTGAATGAACTTAAAATTTATGGGAGTATGAATAATGTAAATTAATATGTATATATCAATAATGTTGGAAATGATATGATTGTATAATGAGATGTTAATTATAATTAATGATATACGTGTATACTATTTTGATGTAATGAGAAACTATGATTATTGGCAATGATGTTAGAAATAAATTATAATGGAGGTAGAGTACCTAATTGATTATGAAAAATGAATTGTGAAAAGATAAATGAACGGACTTATCTGTCTCCTGTGGAACCATGCGGACCCAATGTGTTGGGCAACCAAACTTGGATTACCAACCTGGTTGGGGGAAAAGCTCGTTTATGAAGTTATAGTTGTTGGCAATATTGATAAATTTTGAATGAGTATAAGAAATGATGATATAATTATTGAAATAAAGAAATGTATATGTATAAGCATGATTCATATTGATTGAATATATGAATTTGGAAAGAGTAGAATTTGAATATAAGTTTGACCTAATGAACTTAGGTTATATATAAGTATATATGGTAAAATTCAATGATAAATTTCAATAAGTTGATTGTTGGTTTGAATCAAATAAAGTTGAAATGTTAGTATATTGTGATAGATAAATCGATGGATCTAGGTTTAGTTAAAGTTGCAAGGCAATATTGAGATTTAATATGTGCAATTGTATTGGGAGTGTAAGATTTAATGGTAATGTGTATGATGTAATATTCTGATTTATGAATGAACATAAATAAATTGAGGTATATTAATTGTACATGGTGAGAAATAAACTCATGAGAGTAAGGATATAGTTATCCATTGATGTTTGGTAAATGTTTATTTTGAAAGTGATGGTAAAAATGGAATAAACAATGCTAAGATATTGATTAATGATTTTTGAGGTTAAAGTTAAGAGAATATCTATAAAGAGTTAAAGTGATAATCTGACTTTAGTACAAAGATAAAATGTATTGGAGATGTTATGAGATATCTTGATTGCTTTATTGAGAAAGTAATAAGAGGTAAAGATATATATATATATACCTATACAATGATAAATTATGAATTTCAGAGAAGATGATTATTTAAGGGGGAGAGTAGAAGATATGAGATTTAATAAAACTATATTGTAAGATACGATTATCTTTATATGAAAATTAAGATGGTGAATTATTCTGAATGGGTTGTTATTATACTGGATAATTTCGAGGACGAAATTATTTAAGGGGGAGAGAATTTTAATATCCTAAAGTATACCCTAAAAGTGTTGGGATTACTGTTGTATTTGGATTCAATGTGTGTATTGAAGGAAAGAGAAAAGAAGAAGAAAGTCAAAAGGAATTGTGTGTGGTGGAGATTTAATGGTATTATTATTATTATTATTATTATTATTATTATTATTGTTATTATTATTATTATTATTATTATTATATATATATATATAAGATAAGAACGAAGGAAGGATGGAGAACCTTCCTTCTTCCTCTTCTTTTGTTTCTTCTTCGTGGACAAGAGAGCACAAGAGAGAGAGAGATTGATCTTCATCAAATTTCTTAAGGATTTTAAGAGTATTGAAGATGGAGATGAAGATTTGGCAAGCTATACAGGTAAGTACACATTTCTTGAATGAATTTTATTGATTATACATATATATAAGTATATACCTTCTTGTGTGGTTTTCTTTTGGATTGAGGTTATGTTGGGTATGATTGGTGTGTAAAATGATGATAACAAGAGATTGAAGTATGTAAATGTGTGGAATTGATATCTAAGTGATGATGAGTTGAGAAAATTGTGAGGAAAATGATGAAATGTTGAATTAGAGTTTGGTTTAGATGAATTTCGAAGTGTTTGGTCTTTGAATTATTGAAGGACACGGCCAAGTTATGGGAGACACGGCCAAGTTAGGGCAAAATTGGTCGTGTTGGATGAGTTTTGGAGAGACACGGCCACTGGCTTGGCCGTGTCCCTTGCCTGTGTTTGCTACTGTCTGATTTATGTTGAGAGACACGGCCGTGTCCCTTGCCCGTGTCTGGTACTGGATTGTTGTGTTGAGAGACACGGCCACTGGCTTGGCCGTGTCCATTGCCCGTGTTTGCTGCTGCTTGAATTGATATTGAGTGACACGGCCACAAGCTTGGCCGTGTCCCTTGGGCGTGTTGGCTACTGGATGTTATATTGGGAGACACGGCCACAAGCTTGGCCGTGTCCCTTGAGGGTGTTTGCTATTGTGTTTGTTACTTGGTCATCAAACATTATTGGATCTTCAAATGTCTTTTGTATCTAAACACATTTAAAACAGTAATGATCCAACCAAATGTATATGGAAGATTCTAAATCCATGAATAAGGTAAATTATTATGTATATGTATACTTGAGTGATGAATTGAATTGATCAATATGATTTGATGATAATGTTGATATTATATGAACCATGTTAGGTTTTATGCATTGTCAATCTCATGAATTGTATTGTATTATATGTAGATTAATGGGCATATGAATAATGGCATGTTGTGTATAATGTGGAATATCATGAGATCATTGATGATGAATTACTTTAATGTTATGATTGAAGCATGCCTATATGGTATGATTGATTCATGATATGTTTGTTTAGTAATGTAATTGATGTTGCATATCTCAATGATGAAACTTGAAATGTGATTTGAGATATAATGTGATATAAAGCCATTGTTCTTGGCAATGATGACTCAAATGTGATATAAAGCCATTGTGATTGGCTATGGTGATGCAATTGAAAGAAATAAGGCATGTTTGCCTAAATGATGATGAGAATTGAGAATAGAAATGATAATGAAATAATAAATGAATTGTGTGACTAATGTGTTATTCCATTTTCAGAGTTTGTTGTTGGTGGCATGCCTATTAGTAACAATCTCTTGAAGTTAGGTTGGATTTGATCCTTGAAGCCAAGTTGGGTTGAAGTTTAACATGTTTTACTCCCCTTGAAGCTTGGTTGGGTCTAATCCTTGAAGCCTAATTGAGATGTTACAACCCTTGAAGCTAGGTTGGGTTTGGTTCTTGAAGCCAAGTTGGGTTGATACTTAGCATGCTTTGTTCCCCTTGAAGCTTGGTTGAGCCTAATCCTTGAAGCCTAGTTGGGTCTATGATAATGATAAATGTGATGAATAAACCAAAGCATTACTCTGAAAATTGAATGGCATATTAGTGTGTCTTGGGCCCATGCTTGTCTTTGTGTAATGTGAGTCATGAATGGTAACATGATTGATAAATAAGATATATGGAAACAATGTTGAAACAAATGAATAATGAGATCTATGAATACTTTTGATGGAAATGTGTTTCATGATTAATGAATTGTGAATAAAATGATGTTATGAAGTATGAGTTTGTAATATGTGCATTGAAATGTTGAAAGTGAACATGGCTTAAGGAGTTCTGTTGAGATATGAGGTTATGGAAATAAAATGATGTTATGAAGTATGAGTTTGTAATATGTGTATTGAAATGTTGAAAGTGAACATGGCTTAAGGAGTTCTGTTGAGATATGAGGTTATGGAATTGTTGTGTGATGTGTAACATGTTTGTGAATGTGAGAATTGTTCTTATAAAGGTTTGAATGGTGTTTTGTTGTAACAATATATATACATATATATATGTATATGAAATAGAAAGGGTAAGTATTGTGTTGTGAATATGCTATGTAATGATGTATTTAATTTATGAGATTAGTGGCAATATATGAAGAATCTATTGAGAAAGGAAAACGTGGTAAGAGAACAATAAAACATGATGCTAAAATTATAAGGTATGATTATTTTGTAATGTATAATTTATTATTTATTTGTACTACTAAGCTCTCGGGCTTAGCGCGGTTGTGTAATCGCACAGGTATTTATGCGGATGATCTGGATGCCTAGCTGCTATGCCACGAGAAAAGTAAGAGTGTCTCGAGACCAACTAGAAGGTGATGCATACATGTGTGATTTTTAGTTATGATTTACTTTTTGATAAGAATCATGATTTTTATAAATGTTTCTTAAATTAACATAATGTTGCTTGAATTCGGATAAAGATTTTTAAATAGAAACTAAAAGTGACATTCTTATACTTTATATACGCATTGTATGTATACCAGGTATATGTATCGTGCTTATATGGAGTATAGGGGCGTTACAATCAGAGCCTAGGATATAATGATATATGCACTCTATATGCGAGATATATGTATTGTATGTATATATTATATAAGTGTGTTACAATACAAGCGAAAATCATAAACATATAAATCAATAAATTAAGTTGTATTTTAATTCAAGTTAGTGGTAAAATTTAATTAAATCAATATTAATTCAAATATTAAAAGCTAGATAGTCCTATTAACAATGAAAAACATTAGTTAGTTTTGTTAATTTCTATGACTATTACTATGTCATGACTAAGGTGGCTGGACCCTTAGCGTCAGCCAAAGCAATAGCAGATAAGGAGGTGATGGAGATGGATATAGGCCAACAAGTAAGGGAATTAGAGGGAAATTGATTGATTGTTGAATTATATGGAGAAAAATGAATGTTATGAATTTGTTATTTGAATTAGCTAGATTTATTAATTTTGGCTAATTCAAAATTAACCAAAATCAATCATAACATTCAAAAGTTAATTCAAACGTTAGTTAACCAAAATTTGTTATTTGAATGAGAAATTTATTGTAACATCCCTTCCCGACTTAAGAATAAGCCGAGGAGGAATGCTACATCGGGATACGAGCTCTGGTTATATCAGCTTACTTAATGTTCCTTATAAAAATTTTTCAAAAATTTTGACGGAGTCTCCCTTAAAATTCTAGGTCCCACGTGTCGACAAAACTGATTTTTCTTATTTTTGAAAAATATTTTGTTTCACAGTTCAACTCAAGCACACTCCCAATAATCCACCCTTATAACCTCAACTACAATCCTGCAAGAAGAATTCACACTTCTATATTCACAACCCAACTCAATTTAAAACCATACAGTTATTATACATTACTAGATTTATATGCTACATCAAGTTATCTCTTTGTATTGTTCAAATAAGTACATGCCAGTTTCTAATACCAAAATACAAAATGAAGAGCATCACCTAAGTTTGTTGATGACCGACAGATCGCAGGACTTCTCTACTCGCTACTGGCTCCTTGTTAATAACCTACGAGTTTAGAAGAAACTAAACTCGCTAAGCATTGCTTAGTGGGTACTTTAACTAATTACGAAAAATAAATAATAAAAGCATAATGCACTTTTAAAAGCAATGAGTCGTATTGAAAAATAATATCACAGTAAAAACAATCCATACATGTCATATATTCAATTATTATCATTTTATCAGTTCGCTCCACAAGGTAATTTGGTAGACTAACGTATGGTAAGGAACTAATTGAAACAACTGTATATATATTCTGTGGTTGTGGCCCTAAAAAATTATGGACCAAGCCCTGTGGAATCTGTAGCCGAAGCCCTCGGACCGAAGTCCTATATAACTCGGACTGAAGTTCTATATAGCTCGGGTCGTCACCTATATAACTCGGACCGAAGTCCTATATAGCTCGGGTCGTCACCCTATATAACTCGGACCGAAGTCCTATTTAGCTCGGGTCGTCACCCTATATAACTCGGACTGAAGTCCTATATAAAAGCAGCACTGCATATAGTATGATATATCATACCCTTACCCTACTCAGTACTATCCCAGATACCCTAGTGGAGCCAAAATTTTCATGCCATTTCTTAATCGAATATGCATTATACAATTATCGACTTATGTTTCTTATATTATTTCAACGTGAAATATCATATTTTGTCATTTTAATAACATATTATGCTCATTTATATGCATAAGGAATCAATTGGATTGCTTTTGAAAAATGACCAAATGAATATTAGCAAAATGACCATATGAATAGTAAATTCTGGTTTTGGACTCAACTTGATCCTTATTTTGAAAAATTGTATAAAATAATCTACTTGACTAAAAACTCTAAAATTTTTACAGAATTTAGTTTTACATCTTAAAATCATTCCTTTAAAACTTTATATCAAACTGGACACAAAATCTTGGTCAACTAGTTCACCCAACCAGACTGCTCCAATTGCCCTGCATCCTGGCAGCAGTTCTGAATTTTGTGAATTCCGTAAATTAAATTCAATCAATGTGATTCCAAATTATTTTTCTCAAATACTAGACTCACTAAACAACAACATATCCAAAATTCAATTGAAGATTATTTTCCTAAACTTTATTAAAAATCCGGAAACATAGCTGTCTCAGTCAAGGTACCTCCTAGAGCAGGTCTAATAGAAATAATTTTTCCATAATCATAACCATTCCTAATTCAACTCAAGATATTTTTTTTGTCATTCTATACGCACTGAGGCACAACATATCAAAAATTCACTTTAAGAACATTTTTCTATATTTAATTAAAAATCATACAAGTCACAGCATTTCACTAATTCTAAAATAGAAAAATTTCAAGAAAATGAACAAACAATTAGTTAAAGTACCAAACCTTGCTTTTTCTTAGTCCTTTATCTATATCACTTCCTTTCCTTCCTTGTCTCCTTGATTTCCTTATAATCTTGTTTGTCACCAAAATCTTCAACCAAAAGCCTTAAACTTTGAAAAAATCACCTCCTTCTTCCTTCTCTTATGGTTTGGACAAGTTCACCATGTAAGAGAGGGCTTTTATATTCTTTCCTTAGCTTATTTTGATCCAAATGGCATCCAAGAGAGGTTAAGATGTGTTGGTGTAAGTGTTGATTTCCCATTAGTACACCTTATGGCAAAAATGGCCACTTTTAATTGGTCCAAATGTCTCTTTCTTTTATTTATTTAAAACCCAAGCCATTGGGCTTTCTTTTATTCATATTTTGACCCCTCAACTTTCTTGTGCTGAAATTTTATAGTCTAGGGTGTGAAAATACCAAAATACCCTCCAGCGATTAATCGATTGTAACTTTTAAACCGTGCGTTTTCGGAAAAAATTGAAACCCACGGTTATGACCCGATTAATCTAGAGAATATTCTTCCGGGGTCGGATATGGGCACTATTAAGAACTTCCGACACTTAATTTTTAAGTTTACATAGTTGCCCCTAACTTTTGAGAAATTTCCACTTAGGTCCTCGGCCTTTCGAAAAATTACCTTTAGGTCCCGTCGACTTCACGGCCTCCTTTGCACACCGATTTTGTTTTTGACTATCTCGAGCCTCTATTTGACCACTTATTTATGTCCTTCTTGCCTAATACTCGACTACTTAAACTTTGGGATGTGACATTTATTATAAGGGAATCAATAAGTAACCAAAATCAATCGTTAGTGTAGTTAATTTTGGCCAGTGTAAAGGAAAAGTTTTTAATTAGATCGAACCAAATCTAATCTATCAGGTTAAACTAGATTTGGTTAGTTTAAGAATGCATTATGGGTCAGTTTGGTTTGAAAAATACAAAAAACTTTGATTTTATTCGGTTGATCAGGTTGGGATAATTTTTTAATTTGAACCTGAACCCGATCGAATTTTTTATATTTATATATATAACATATATATATATTTATTTATTCTATTTCACCACTTAACCCAACCTGACCTGACCCGATCCGACAATATCAAAATGAAATAAAAAATAACACTTCAATATTAAATTCCAACCCGTTTGAACCCAACCCGACTTGACCGAACCTAAAATTAACTCGAGTCAATCGAAAATGTAAGAGATTCAAGTGGCATCGAATTATTTATTTTAATGTTTGGTCGGGTTTGGTAAAAAAAACACACCCTTAACCTGACCTATGCTCACTCCTAGTTTTGACACTGAAATTTAGAACAACTGTACTTGTTAACTAAAGAGAGAATTTACTATAAAAGGTGAGAATTGTATGTTATATAATCAATCAAAATACAATCATTACCTTTCTCTCAAATTTTGTTATCACACACACACACTCTCTCATTCTCTCCCCCTTTTCTCTTCTCTTTTCCTTCATTCCCTTTCAAACACCTTCTCAGCCAGTCAAAACTTGGAGAATTGTTGAGGAAACACCCTCTATGACTCAAGTTCCCAACAACTTGGTATCATAGCATAATGCTGATCCCTCGAGTGACCTAACTCTTGCTCAGATGGTGAGGAAGAATAAGGCCATTGTGACTGAGACCCATCACCTGTAATAAGAAGAAGAGAAGGTCCAGATCCTAGATCAATGCTCCCAGGAGTTTATGAGGGAGTTATATGTATAGACCCCTTAATTTGGTCACAAAAATAAAAAAAAGCCTCGATTTACTTAAGTTAAAAGACCCAACTTAATTAAAAAATCATATGGTTGCAAATTTTCCAGGCCCATGGTGTATTTGCCATGGGCAATGATGAATTCACCATGGCCTATGGAGAATTTGTTATAAGCTATGGCGAATTTTCTATAGGTTTTGGCAAATGGGCTCAGCCTATGTTTGCTCGAATTTTTGGTCTACTCAACTTATTTTTTTTCAAAAATAAAATTTTGAAATTTAAAAAAGAAGATGGAGATTGGTTTGTTTAATATGATATTGGGGATTAAATTTTAAAAGGGAAGCTAAGAAACGAGAGAGGGATTTAGCAAAAGAGATACAACAAAGAAAATAACACATATCAAGCAAAAGACATGGAGAATAAAAACCAAACAAAAACCCATACTTAAAAACCATTTTTATACAAACATATATACTCTTTGCAAAGGAAATTTGCTAGTTGCATCAGCTGAACCTAGAGCTTTATTAACACATAAATTGGAGAAGTTAATCGTTATGATTTCTTGAACTTTGTTGTTTTCATATTTTCTTGAAAATCAATTCTGTGATATAATTAGAAATTAGAAATACAAATTGCTTTCTTCATAAAATTGATGGATGAAAAAAGAGTTAACTAGAATAAAAATGATTGCATAAACTTGACCTTGTTAAATGGCAGCTTTTAAAAATGATGAGAAGATATAGATTTAAATAGAATCTTTTATATTTATGATTTAGATTTTAATTTAATTTATGTTTAAACGTGTGTTTATAAATATTGCTAATGCTTATATTTTCTTTTGAAATTCTATGTTTATTTTCCATAGCCTTTATTTTATAAAATTTTATACCGTATATGGCATTTTGACCACTGATTTTCAAGTCTATAGAGTTTAATTTTTAATTTTTTACACCGTCATTTGTTTTCATTTCTTTCTTTTTTTATTTTTAATTTTTCACACCGTCATTTGTTTTCATTTCTATCTTTTTTTCAACAATCATTTTTCTTTTATTTTTTGTTTTTATAATTTTTTTACTTTTGTTTATTTTCAACTTGTTTATATTTATTATTTTTTATTTAAAAAATTTTTATATCATATTTTTAATAAACATATAAAAAAATAAATATATACAAAATACACACTCAACAATATAAACTACGTCTACAATATTTACAACACATCTACTACACATCTACATAATATTTTTAATATAAGTTTAAATTTTATTTTTTTAAAATTTTTTATTCTCATGACAATCATACAATATCCACACATTCAATAATTTTTTCATCAAATACATACAACTTAAATAACAAGAATATAACATGCGCACAATATCTATAAAATATCTACAATACATCTATTACCTATCTATATAATATTTTTAATATTTGTTTAATTTTATTTTTATGTGTATCATATATAAAATTTATTTAAAAATAAATTTAATAAATTTTTATTAATATGTTTTTATATATTTTACTTTTTTTTATTTTTTGTGAGTATTATTTATTTTATATAATTAAAATTAAAATTTTATCTTTTATAATTATAAATTATATATGCTAAAAAATAATTTAAAATATTAATTTTATTATTTTATTATAATATTTTTATTTACTAGTGAAATTTGAAAACAAAAGATAAAAATTAAAGTAAAATATTGATTATAGTAAAGAAATAGTATTTTAAAAAAAAAACTCTTTTTTTAGTGAAGAGTGAGGTATTTTTAAAAATTTGCTCAAACTTTTTTTTCTAAAAGTGTAAATATTTTTATTTTTTATAGTATTTTTGAAATAAAGTTTATTTTTAGAGGTAGTTTTGTAAATGTCCCTCTATTTTATTGTTTATTGACTATGTTATTGATAAAGTTGAAACTTTTTAACACTGTGTTCCAATAATTTAAAACAAAATTTTCAATATTGAGTTACAAACAAGTTATAGAAATTGGTTTTATTATTTTATTATTGTGTTTGAAAATAACAAATTAAAAAATAGTTTTTTTGCATTTAGGATATTGTTTTAAATTTTAAGTGATTAGAATTAATCATTGCCTTAATTTTGCTTCATCTTTCTTGATTTTTTTCAAATAAAATTTATTTTTTTAATTTGTATTTTCTTTTGTGCTGAATAACTGTATTCTTAATAGAAAATAAAAGAATCAATAACAGTGTTAATTAATAATATTTATTTAATTCTTGTGTTGTTTTGTTAATAATATTTATTTAATAATAATATTTATTTAATTAATAATATTTATTTAACAGTGTTGTTTTGTATTCTTAATAATATTTATTTAATTAATAATATTTATTTAACAGTGTTAATTAATAATATTTATTTAACAGTGTTGTTTTGTATTCTTAATGTACTCTTTATGTATATTAATTGTTTATATATTCATTTTGTGTTCATTTTATATTTATTAGATTTATTTTAATATTTACATATATTATCGTTAAATATTATAATGTTTAGTGTCATTGTTATTATTGTTGTTTCTTCATTGTTTACTTTATTCAATGTGCTTATTTATTTTGTTAAAAGAAAAATTATAAAAGATATGTTTCCATTTTTTATAAGTGCCTTAGTTCATTTTATTTATGAATTTTAGGCCTTATAAGGGTATGTTTCTATATTGCGTGGGTATTCATTTATTATTTTATATTATTTTTGAATTATTTATTTTATGAATGGATGTTTATTTATTTAATAATGTTTATAATATGAATAATATCATAATAATTTAAAAATTAAATAATATTTGTACCTAAAAATGAAATCGATTATAATGAACCGGACATATTGAGGGCGCTGGGCTATTTCTAACATTCTCCATACGTTTCGAACTTTTCGAATATAGTAGAAGTTGGAAATTCCTTAGAAATCGAGTCATCTCCCTTCTATTTTCTTCCCGGCCCGTCCAGGTGACTATTATAATTCTTCAGGCTTAGGTCCATATTCTCAAAGGCTCATAACCTAACAATGTCAAATTTGTAAGAATAATTCCACTGGAAGTGGGGACGAAAATCTCTGCTCACAATATAAACACTTGGAGTTGCAAAATAAAAAATTAGTGATAAGCAAAAGTAGATGAACCAACTTTTGGATTTAATGAGGACTATTTCATCCGAGCTATAAAACAACTACATACAATAGTTCTTCCTCAGCAACTAATAGATCTAACCCACCCCATCCCCTAGTTGAGAAACAAGACACAAGCAACACAATCTATAACTGCTTAAACAATTACCCAAATACCTCAAACCATAACTATGCCTAGATCCAAAATCAATCCTCTATCCTAACCAATAACCACCAAATTATGGAAACTTCTCGACCTCAGGGTAATGGGATCCTTCTTAACACAAACATCTCCCAACAATTCCATAAATGCAGCAAAACACAAATTCTAACAATATCCACCCACAACCAAACTTAGATCAACAAACCAATGTGCCTTTTTATTAAAGAGAAACCGACTCTAATAACCAGTGGACCAGGCCTCCCCAACTAGGGATGAATATTCAAATACCTAAAATCGAATTAAGTCAATTTGATAGAAATCATTTGAGACTCTAACTAAGGAAATGTCCTAGGTTTTTCCTGTAATACCCTTATATACTACATACGTTTAATATATATATCCCGTATATGTAATATATATATATATAATATAAGAGTGCTACAGTAATTGACTATAGAAATTTTCATTCTTGATACCAAAAATAGCTATAACTTTAAAAATACAAATTTAGTGGATAAATACATATATACATAATTATATAAAAGAAAATATCTGAGAAAACTTTTGCTAGAATTTTGTCTATACTTTCAAAAAAACCAAAATCAACAAAAACTCAACCTGTAATAAGAAAAGTACTCCCAAAAGATAACTTCTTAAAAATCCACCATTTCCTCACTTCATATACAAGTATTTAACACATATACATAATGTAATATATATTTTGTAAAGCTTTATAAAGCCTTAGATATCAAACATGTTTATAAAATGTTATAATAAACATATCTACAATGTATTAGAACAAAATATATTTACATGTTATGCAGTGAAACACCAGCTAGAAAAAGTATCGTGGAAAATGACTTTAACTTCAATATTAACCCCAATCTTATACCTGCTTTAGACTATCAAGGCTTTCCTCTCTATACTCTGTCATCTGCGCGATTAAATCTAAATGCGCTAAATTAAAGCTTAGTAGTACATACTTTGATAATATCAAATATTTAAAAACAATTATTCCTTTACTTACACAAAATGCATGCATCTCAAAATGAAAGTGCAATGCTCAAATATTAGCTTATAATCTCGTAATTCATATAATCATATAAACATTACATATCAATACATATTGGAACAATATACCACCTTTATTATATAAAATACATTTATCTTATCTTAGACTACAATGCTCAATTAAATAATTTATCATCTTATAAATCTTATAATCATACAAACATATCAACACAACACATTAACATACATTGGGCCAAACAATTCCCTGCATAATGTGTAATACCCTTATACCCTATATACGTACAATACATATTTCTAGCATATGTAAAATACGCATATACGGTATAAAAATGTCACTAACCGGTTTAATAAAAAATTTTCATATTTCAAATTTAAAATTTCAAATACTAAATATATAAAATTAAATAGTATATAAATATTCTTTGCTCGTTATAGGAATCCAAAATAAACATTTTATATAAAAATCTCAGAAAAACATTTGCCAGAGTTTTGTTTGTAATTTGGACGCTCCCAAAATTTAGAAAAACACAACCTGCAAAAAAGAACACACTTCCAAATAATTTCAATTTACCATTTCAACCATACTCCTCAATTTCACCAAGTTTCTCAAACATTTATATATATAATTTAGAACACATTTACACTCTCATTTCAAATAACTTAACCCAAATTTTTTTTATAGCTTACAATACATAAAATTCAAAACATAATATATTATGCATAATACTCAAAATATACAATAACATAAAATATATACATGATGCTGACAGTGTTTCTGATCTCGATATCAACTCTACACGCTCAACCACAAGTCTAAACCTGACCTAGTCTAGAAGAACTCTCTGGCTCAGCTAAATCTATCCTGTCACCTGTGCGATGTAAACAATCGTGCTAAGCCGAAGCCTAGAGATCATTTTTGTACTAGTTTTTAGTGTGATTTTTATATGTTTTAGTTAATGTTTCATTTGATTTTTGTTTTAAGTTTGTTTAAAGTGTTTGTTTTAGGTTTAAGTGCAAAAACGCCCTTGGAAGATCAAAACAATGTAGGAAAAGCATGAACCAAGCAAGACATGGCCAAGCCAAATCAAGCTTGGCCGTGTCCCTCAAAGATTGGTGATGGCAGAGCTTGACACGGCCAAGAGACACAGCCAAGCCACTGGCCGTGTCTCATCTAAAGAGCAAAACCAAAGAAAACAAAAAGAGAAGAAAAAGAAAGAAGCAGGAAGAGACACACTCAATGACACGGCCATCAAACTTGGCCGTGTCACCCCTTGAGACCAAATGAAAGAAAGAAAAGAAATAAGAAAGAAAGAAAGCAGTGAAGGACACAGCCAGCAAGCTTGGCCGTGTCCCAAGGGAAAATGAGAGACACGGCCAAGCTACTCTTGGCTTGGCCGTGTCACACCTAAAACAATTGGTTTCTTTTGCACGAAATGGGGAACAAAGTGGGAGACAATGCCTTGTGCTTGCAAAAAGAAATATTAAACAAATAAAAAGTGGGGAATAAAGTGAAGTGGTGTGAGTTGGAAGGCATGGGTGTGTATTTTTGAATGAATTAAAAAGAGAAGAAGAGGGAAATGGGAGAAAAGACTTCGCTTCTTGGAGCCAAATTCTGCTACACGGTTTGGGAGAGGAAGAGAGTGACACTCTCCCTTGTCCCTTCATCTTCATCTCCATTTCCATTCTGTCCACCTTCTCCATCTTCCATTGATAAGAACATTGAGATTCTTTGGGATAAATTGGCTTAACAAGCTCTTGAAGGTTGAAGAAGCTTCATTAAAAGGTTTGGTGACTTGAGAAAGATCCATTCCATCTTCCAAAGGCATAATCAATTGAAGAGTTGGTGACTTGAGAAAGCTCCATCCAAAGGTTTGGTGACTTGAGAAAGCTCCATTCCACATTGCAAAGGGGAATCAACCATTGAAGAGGGCTTGAGTTCATCATCAAATATCAAAGTGGAGCTAAGAGGAAGACTAGTAATCCTACTCTTGGCATCTTCACAAGGGGTTTTTCTATTCTCTCTTTTAATTCATTTCTTATTGTTATTGTTATATTAAGAGATTGATATTGCAATGGACAATTTGTATTTATTTTATATTCAGTTGAATGAATGTTATAAATTGATGATGTTGAGCTAAATATCCATGCTTAGGGTTTGTAGTATATTTGGTTGAATGCTTTGATTTGATATTTCCATTGATGTTCCTTGTTGATTGGTTGATTGTATTGCATTAAATGCTAGGTTGATAGATTAGCTACCTATTGATCTTTGAATATTGGATGACGGACCGAGAGGTGAAATCCGGTATCGGAACTATATAATCGACCACCCTATGAATGAATTAGAAATATAAGTTATAGGGTTTCATTAATTTGATAATGTGTAATAATTGGTTATTGCTAATTCATGAATGTGAGAACTAATGGATTGATAATTGACTAATTAACTTTAAGGAACAAATTAATTACAAGGTTATGTTAATGGATAATTGAGAATTGAGCTTTGATTGAATGGATCTATAACCCTAGGCACCTTCCCAAGAATCGATTTGATCTTGTACACCCGTCACACACATTAATCCCTACGCACATTAATCTTAGGTTTAAATTATTCCCGCACCATCCCAACACAACAAACACCCGCATTTAAATACTTGTCAATCAAGCTATTACGAACCACACCTTCTTGGGGAAATGACCTTGGGGCGATCACCTTTGCTACAGCTACCTCGTATACTTGCGAGTGACGCTTTGTAGTAGTACTTAATTTGAGCGCAACAAGTTTTTGGAGCCGCTGCCGGGGAGGGCTGTCGAAGTAGTAATAGTTTGATTTTTTTTATTTATTTACTCGGTTGTCTGTTTTCTTTAAATTACTAAGTGTTGTTCTTTTTTATTTTTGCCGGGGAGGGCTGTTGAAGTAGTGATAGTTTGATATTTTTTTAATTATTTAATTGTTTGTTTGTTTTCTTTGAATTGTTTGTTTGTTTTGTTTTATTTTTCTTTAAGTAAATTATTTGTTTATTTTCTTTAAATTGCTGAGTGTCTTTTGTAAATATGCAGTTTCAAGGTACGAAGGGGTTTATGATGATAACCCTAACTCTAACATAGCATGACAATTAGCAGAACGAACCAACTTAAGATGCTAAATACAGGAGGAAGAACACCTATGCCTACTCGTGAAGTATGTTCAACATGTGGCATTGCAGGACATAGCGTAAACATGTGTTCATTTGGTTATGGACAATACCAAGAGAGGCAAGAGCAAGAATATGCCTATGAAAGTTTCCAGCAAATGGGTGGAAATGACCCATATCCCAGACCTTATAATTCAAGCTGGGAAACCACCCAAATTTTTCTTGGGAAAATCAACATTAAATTCCACCTCAAAATTTTTTTCAACCTTACCAAAGAAATCCTTACTCTCAAGAACAATATTCAAATCAAGATCACCTTAAGAAACCCACATTGGAGGATAGTTTGAATGCCTTCATTCAAACTAGCACACAAAATCAAGATCACCTTAAGAAACCCACATTGGAGGATAGTTTGAATGCCTTCATTCAAACTAGCGGACAAAATCAAGATCGACTTAAGGAACCCACTTTGGAAGATAGTTTGAATGCCTTCATTCAAATTAGTACACAAAATCAGGATCAATGTAAGAAATCCACAGTGGAAGATGATTTGAATGCTTACCTTCAAATTAGCACACAAAATCAGGAAGGGAGCAATGAGAGGTTTGATTCTTTGGAAGAATCATTGAAGAGGGTGGAAGCTCAAGTTGGGCAACTGGCACATCAACTCTAAGCAAACCAAGAAGAGGAATTTCCTAGCCAACTGGAGCAAGTCAAGGTAATCACAAATTTGAGGAGTGAACAGGTGATATATAACAATTTTTGTGATTCCTTTGATGCAGGAACTAATCAAGAAAAAGATGGTGAGGAAATACAACCATACATAGAGGAGTTAATTCAATCAAAGGAAGAGGAGGATTTGGAAGCATCAACTTTGACAACATTGCATGAACCTCCGAATCCTTGTATGCCACCAATCCCATTCCCAAGTAGGCTGAATGAAGAGAAAGAAGGTATGCAACTTTCTAAACTCTATGACATGCCCTGTGGTGAAGATAGTGTAGATAAGCTTGAGGTAGCCATGACCTTAGGAGTAGAGCCTAATTTTTTCAATTTAGAAATTGAGGAGAGCAATTTCCTATTAAATAATGAGATTGTTGAGGGGGAGCTTCAAATTACTAAAGAGGATGAAGAGGTGATTCAACCAAATTTGGTTGAACTTAAAAAGACCCCAAGAATTTCGAAAGATGTTTTGGTTGGGGATTACAGTATGCAACAAATTATAATCTCTCCCACCCTTGGTGGTGAGAACGAGCAAAAACCATATATAACTATGTTCCAAACTGAAAAAGATTCTTACCACGTCCCTATAGCATTAGAGGATCAAGTTAAGACAACCCTCACATGTTCTTTTTGGACAATTGCTCATCCAAGGATGCTACCTAGGCTTTTCAATACAATGGGCACAATTCAAAGTTGCATGTTGTTCATCCTCTCATACATGGGCTCCAATTGCATTATGGGTAGAAGGAGCCCTACACATCGTGTATGGGAACGATGGCAATCAGGTATCATCTAAACCCTCCCTGTAGTATGCATACTCACATTGAGGACAATGTGAATCTTTAAGTGTGGGGTGCATTTTGTGTTTTGTGTTTTTACTTTTAGGTGCATTTTGTGTTTTATGTTTTTATTTTTAATTGCATTATGTGTTGTTGTGTTTTTACTTTTAAGTTATTTTTGTTTAAGTTTAGTTAATGTTTTTAATGTTTTTTTTTGAATAAATGAATTTTAGAAAGTTCAATTGTTATAAAATTGTTGATAGATGACCTTTGAATTTTTGAAGCATGAATTGGAGAATTGAGTAGAATTGGTGCTTATTGTCAATTTTGTTGGTTTTTCTTTGCATTGCCTTTAACCTAGTGAGGAATTGAGCCATCAACTTATCATTATTGTTGTGGGTGAACATCTTTGATTGATGATTTGCTAGAACTTGCTTTGAAATGCATTTTAAGATTGCATAAAATTTCAATTTGGCATCAAGATGATTAAGGCAATTAGGTGAACCCACTTTGGCTTAAAAAGACCAACCCTATTTTTAACTTTAGTTAGCCAATTTTGAGCTTATTTTATTTTTCCTTTTCTTTCTTTTTCACAACACCATTAGCTTGAACCTTGTTGTTTAACTCTTATCCTTTCATTAGGTCAAGAACATTTTAAGAGCGTTTATGACCGAGTGTTGTATTGAATTAAGTATGGGGTTAAATTTAGTAGGTTTAAGATTGCAAAGCAAAATAATAATAAAAAAGAGAATATATATATATATATATATAATAAGAATAATTGTTGTTCTTATTGGAAGGGTTGGAATAAGTTGAAAATATCATTGCAATATTTAATAAGTGAGTTCCCTTGAAAAGCTCTTTAATGCCAAGGGGTAGATGAGAGGAAGGTGTTTCGGGATTGATGGGTTATGTATATGATCAGGTACTTCATTCTTTAAGTGCTCTTGAACTTAATGATTAAGCTCACATTTCCTAAATGCCATGCCTTTACCTTAGCCCCATTACAACCCAATAAAGACCTTTTGATTGATGCTTGATTGTAATTTTGTGGTGGAGATTTGATTGATAAGCAAGCCTTTGGAAATAATCTTTCATTGATTGTTATGAGTGTAAACACCACCATGATCAAACACTTATAAGAGTTGGTGAGGGAGTGACAACATTGGCTATGCATGGAAAGCCACTTAATTGTATGGGTGTCGATTTTGTTTAATTCGATATTGATTGTTGATTTAGGGATAGGGAAGTCTTGATGCATACTTATAACTCTTGAACTTAACAAAATTCATCTTGTTTAGTGTTTTGATTTTAGCCTTGCTTGGGGACAAGCAAGGAATTAAGTATGGGGTAGTTGTTTAGATCATTTTTGTACTAGTTTTAGTGTGATATTTATATGTTTTTAGTTAATGTTTCATTTGATTTTTGTTTTAAGTTTGTTTAAAGTGTTTGTTTTAGGTTTAAGTGCAAAAATACCCTTGGAAGATCAAAACAGTGCAGGAAAAGCATGAACTAAGCAAGACATGGCCAAGCCAAATCAAGCTTGGCCGTGTCCCTCAAAGATTGGTGATGGCAGAGCTTGACACGGCCAAGCCACTGGTCGTGTCTCATCTAAAGAGCAAAACCAAAGAAACCAAGAAAAGAAGAAAAAGAAAGAAGCAGGAAGAGACACACTCAATGACACGGCCAAGCCACTGGCCGTGTCACATGACACGACCAACAAACTTGGCCGTGTCACCCCTTGAGACCAAATGAAAGAAAGAAAAGAAAGAAGAAAGAAAGAAGGCAGTGAAGGACACGGCCAGCAAGCTTGGCCGTGTCCCAAGGGAAAATGAGAGACACGGCTAAGCTACTCTTGGCTTGGCCGTGTCACACCTGAAACAATTGATTTCTTTTGCACGAAGTGGGGAACAAAGTGGGAGACAATGCCTTGTGCTTGCCAAAAGAAATATTAAACAAATAAAAAGTGGGGAACAAAGTGAAGTGGTGTGAGTTGGAAGGCATGGGTGTGTATTTTTGAATGAATTAAAATGAGAAGAAGAGGGAAATGGGAGAAAAGACTTGGCTTCATGGAGCCAAATTCTGCTACATGGTTTGGGAGAGGGAGAGAGTGACACTCTCCCTTGTCCCTTCATCTTCATCTCCATTTCCATTCTCTCCACCTTCTCCATCTTCCATTGATAAGATCTTTGAGATTCTTTGGGATAAATTGGGTTAACAAGCTCTTGAAGGTTGAAGAAGCTTCATTGAAAGGTTTGGTGACTTGAGAAAGCTCCATTCCATCTTCCAAAGGCATAATCAATTAAAGAGTTGGTGACTTGAGAAAGCTCCATTCCACATTGCAAAGGGGAATCAACCATTGAAGAGGGCTTGTGTTCATCATCAAATATCAAAATGGAGCTAGGAGGAAGACTAGTAATCCTACTCTTGGCATCTTTACAAGGGGTTTTTCTATTCTCTCTTTTAATTCATTTCTTATTGTTGTTGTTATATTAAGAGATTGATATTGCAATGGACAATTTGTATTTGTTTTATATTGAGTTGAATGAGTGTTATAAATTGATGATGTTGAACTAAATATCCATGCCTAGGGTTTGTAGTATATTTGGTTGAATGCTTTGATTTGATATTTCCATTGATGTTCCTTGTTGATTGGTTGATTGTATTGCATTAAATGCTAGGTTGATAGATTAGCTACCTATTGATCTTTGAATATTGGATGACGGACCGAGAGGTGAAATCCGGTATCAAAACTATATAATCGACCACCCTATGAATGAATTAGAAATATAAGTTCTAGGGTTTTATTAATTTGATAATGTGTAATAATTGGTTATTACTAATTCATGAATGTGAGGACTAATGGATTGGTAATTGACTAGTGGGAAGAAGAAAAAATCTCCCCTTGTTGGCTATGGAGTTTCGGCCTAGATGAAGAAGAAGAAGAAGAAGATAAAGACTTTTTTTAATTTTTCTTTTTTTCCTTTCATCTTTATTTTAAACCATATATATATTAAAATAATTTAATAATTAATTAATTATTTATTTATTTAATAAATTAAAAGTCCTAAATTTTCTCTTTCATTCAAAAATAATTTATTTTTGTATTATTTTATTAATTTTAAATTTTTTAAAATTTATTTACCAAAATGCCATTGGACTTTGACTTTTCTTTTAAAAAGTATTTATTTTTATATGTTTTGTATATTTTACATATATATTCTATTTTAAAATTTATATGTTTTGTATATTTTACATATATATCACATTTTACAAAACATATGAAATTTAATTTATCCTTTTAAATTATAATTTATTTTATCAAATTTTTTAAAAATTAAAAATTTTCAAAAATTTTGAGATATTACAATTCTCTCCCCCTAAAATAAATTTCATCCTCGAAATTACCGATTCTTAAGTCTGGAATAATTGGAGAAATTGACTCTGTATCACCTGCTCACTTTTTCATGTCGCCTCCTCAGTGGCATGATTCCTCCAAAGGACTTTCACAAGTGGCACCTATTTATTCCTCAATTCTTTAACCTCTCATGTGTTTAGGTCATTTTTGTACTAGTTTTTAGTATAATTTTATGTGTGTTTTAGTTAATGTTTTGATTGATTTTTGTTTTAAGTTTGTTTATTGTGTTTGTTTTTAGGTTTGAGAGCAAAAACACCCTTGGAAGATCAAAACAGTGAAAAACAGAGCAAAAATGAAGAAACAGGAAGAGACACATCCAGAGACACGGCCAAGTCTCTGGCCATGTCTCACCTAATGAGCAAAACCAAAGAACAGAGTAAGAAAGAGCATAAATGAAGATCAGTGAGGGACACACTCAAGGGACACGACCAAGTCAGTGGCCGTGTCCCTCCAAAGAAGACCAGGCACGGCCAAGTTGCTCAAGCTTGGTCGTGTCTCACTTAAATCCCAAGCAAAGAAGAAGAAACTCTCACAGTAGGTGACACATGCAAGGGACACGGCCAAGTCACTGGCCGTGTCCCTCCAAAATGATCCAACATGGCCAAGTCACTCCAAACACGGCCGTGTCACTCAACCACAGAAGAAAAGAAGAAACTCTGAGACAGAAGCGAACACAAGCAAGGGAAACGGCCAAGTCACTGGCCGTGTCCCTCCAATTCACCACCAACATGGCCAAGTTTCCTCAACTTGGCCGTGTCCCTCATGGACCAAACACCAGACACGGCCAAGTCTCTTGTAACTTGGCCGTGTCCCACCTGAATCTCTATAAAATCGTTCGCACGGCAGAAAAAAAAAGGGAGGACTGGAGACGACGGCTAGGGTTTGGAGTGAGAGAAAAGAAAAGTGAGGAGCGGCTAGGGTTTTGGATAACTTGGGATGAGGAGAGAGTGACACTTTCCTTGTCCCTCATCTTCATCCTCCATCTTCATCTTCTCCATCTTCCATTGACAAGCTTCAATTTGGTTCTTTGGGATCAAGTGGGTCAATAAGCTCTCAAAGGTTGAAGAAGCTTCAATTGAAGGAGTGGTGACTTGAGAAAGCTCCATTCCATCTTCCAAAGGCACAATCAATTGAAGGATTGGTGACTTGAGAAAGCTCCATCCATATTGCAAGGGGAATCAACCATTGAAGAGGCTTGAGTTCTTCATCATACATCAAGTGGAGCTAGGAGGAAGATTAGCAATCCTACTCTTGGCATCTACAACGGGTTTTTCTATTCTCTCTTTTAATTCATTCTTATTGTTTTTGTTTTATTAGGAGATTGATATTGCAATGAACAATTTGTATTTGATTTATATTGAGTTGAATGAATGTTTTAAATTGATGTTGTTGAACTAAAAACCCATGCTTAGGGTTTATAGTATATTTGATTGAATGCTTTAATTTGATATTTCTATTGACGTACCTTGTTATTGGTTGATTGCATTGGATTGTATGCTAAGTTATTAGATTAGCTACCTATTGATCTCTAGATATTGAATGAAGGACCGAAAGGTGAAATTTGGTATCGGAATTATGCAATCGACTACCCTATGAATGAATTAGAAATATAAGTTCTAGGGTTTTATTAATTTGCAAATGTAAAATAATTGGTAATTGCTATTTCATGAATGTGAGAACTAATGAATTGGTAATTGACTAATTAATCTTAAGAAACAAATTAATTACAAGGCTATGATTAATTGAGAATTGAGCTTTAATTGAATGGACCTATGACCCTAAGCACTTTCCCAAGAACTGAATTGATCTTGTGCACCTATTACACACTTCAACCCTACGCACGTTAATTTTAGGTTTAAATTGTTATTTTGCATTCCAAACAACAAACTCTCACTTTTAATTTAATTGCTTTAATCAAGCTATTACGAACCACACCTTCTTGGGGAAACGACCTTGGGGCGATCACCATTGCTACAGCTACCTCGTATACTTGCGAGTGACGCTTTGTAGTAGTGTTAATTCGAGCGCAACAAGTTTTTGGCGCCGCTGTCGGGGAAGGTTGCTAAGTAGTGATAGTTTGATCTTTCTTTTCATTGTTTGTTTATTTTCTGTGAATTGTTTGTTTGTTTTGTTTTTCTTTAAATTTACTTATTTGTTTGTTTTCTTTACGTTGCTAAGTGCCTTGTGTAAATATGCAATTTTCAAGGTACGCAGGGGTTTACAATGATAGCCCTAATTCTGACATGGCATGACAGTTAGCAGAATTAACGAACCAAATTAAGATGCTAAATGCAAGAGGACAAACACCTATGACTACTCGAAGAGTATGTTCAGCATGTGGCATTGCAGGACATAGCGCAAACATGTGTTCATTTGGTTATGGACAATATCAAGACAGGCAAGAGGAAGAATATGCCTCTGAAAATTTCCAGCAAAGGGGTAGAAGTAACCCATATTCCAATCCTTGTAATCCAAATTGGAGAAACTACCCAAATTTTTCTTGGGAAAACCAGCAGCACATTCCACCTCCAAATTTTTTTCAACCTTACCAGAGAAGTTCTTACTCTCAAGAACAATATTCAAATCAAGATTTCCTTAAGAAACCCACTTTGGAAGATAGTTTGAATACCTTCATTCAAATTAGTGCACAAAATCAGATTCAATACAAGACGTCCAAAGTGGAAGATGATTTGAATGCTTACATTCAAATTAGCACAGAAATTCAGGAAAGAAGCAATGAGAGGTTAGATTCTTTGGAGGAAACATTGAAGAGGGTGGAAATGCAACTTGGGCAACTGGCACATCAACTCCAAGAACACCAAGAGGAGGAATTTCCTAGCCAATTGGAGCAAATAGAGATAATCACAAATTTTAAGAATAAACAGGTGATATATAACGATTTTTGTGATTCCTTTGATGCAGGAACTAACAATGAAGAAGATGGCGAGGAAATGCAATCAAACATAGAGGAGTTAATTCAATCAAAGGAGGAGGAGAATTTGGAAGCATCGACTTCGACAAAATTGTATGAACCTCCAAATCCTTGTATGCCACCAATCCCATTCCCAAGTAAGCTGAATGCAGAGAAACAAGGTATGTAACTTTCTGAACTCCATGACATGCCCTATAGTGAAGATAGTGTAGATAAGCTTGAGGTGGCTATGACCATAGAAGTAGAGCCTAATTCTTTCAAATTAGAAATTGATGAGAGCAATTTACTAGTGAATAATGAGATTGTTGAGGGAGAACTTCAAATTGCTAAAGAGAATGTAGAAAACATTCAACCAAACTTGGTTGAACTTAAAAAGACCCCAGAAATTTTGAAAGATGTTTTGGTTGAGGAATACAGTATGCAACAAATTATCATCTCTCCCACTCTTGGTGGTGAGAATGAGCAAAACCAATATAAAACCATGTTGCAAACTGAAAAAGGTTCTTACTACGTCCCTATAGCATTAAAAAATCAAGCTAAGACAACCCTCACATGTTCTTTTTGGACAATTACTTCCCTAAGAATGCTACCTAAGCTTTTCAATATATTGGGCACTTTTCAAAGTTGCATGGTGTTCATCCTCTCGGTCATGGGCTCCAATTGCATTATGGGTGGAAGGAGCCCCACACATCGTATATGGGAATGATGGAAATCAGGTATCATCTAAACTTTCTCTGTAGTATGCATGCTCACATTGAGGACAATGTGAATTTTTAAGTGTGGGGTGCATTTGGTGTTATATGTTTTTACTTTTAATTACATTTTATGTTTTTGTGTTTTTACTTTTAAGTTATTTTTGTTTAAGTTTAGTTAATGTTTTTAATGTTTTTCGTTGAATAAATGAATGTTGAGAAGTTCAATTGTTTTAAACATTGCTGATAGATGACCTTTGAATTTTTGAAGCATGATTTGGAGAATTGAGTAAATTGGGTGCTTATTGTCAATTCTGTTGGTTTTTCCTTGCATTGCCATTAACCTTGTGAGGAATTGAGCCATCAACTTATTATTCTTTTTGTGGGTGAACATCATTGATTGATGAATTGCTAGAACTTGTTTTGACATGCATTTTAAGACTACATAAAATTTTGAATTAGGCATCAAGATGATTAAGGCAATTAGGTGAACCCACTTTAGCTTAAAAAGACCAACCCTATTTTTAACTTTAGTTAGCCAATTTTGAGCTTATTTTATTTTCCTTTTCTTTCTTTTTCACAACACCATTAGCTTGAACCTTGTTGTTTAACTTTTACCCTTTCATTAGGTCAAGAGCATTTTAAGAGCGTTTATGACTGAGTGTTGTGCTGAATTAAGTGTGGGGTTAAAATTAGTAGGTTTGAGATTGCAAACTATTATGTTATTTAGTTGCAAACCTATAAAAAAAAGAAGAAAAAAAAATATATATATATATAATAAAAAGAATAATTGTTGTTCTTGTTGAAAGGGTTTGAATGTATCATTGCAATATTTAATAAGTGAGTTCCCTTGAAAAGCTCTTGAATGTCAATGGGTATATGAGAGGAAGGTGTTTTGGGATTGTTGGGTTATGTATATGATCGGGTACTTCATTCTTAAAGTGCTCTTGAACTTAATGATTAAGCTCACATTTCCTAAATGCCATGCCTTTACCTTAGCCCCATTACAACCAAAAGAAAGACCTTTTGATTGATGCTTGATTGAAATTTGGTGGTGGAGATTTGATTAATAAGCAAGCCTATGGTAATAATCTTTCATTGATTGTTATGAGTGTAAACACCAACATGATCAAACACTTGCAAGAGTTGGTGAGGGAGCGATAACATTGGTTATGCATGGAGAACCACTTAATTTCATGAGTGTCGATTTTGTTTGATTCGATATTGATTGCGGATTTAGGGATAAGGAAGTCTTGATGCATCTTTATAACTCTTGAACATAACAAAATTCATCTGGTTAGTGTGTTTTGATTTTAGTCTTGCTTGGGGACAAGCAAGGAGTTAAGTGTGGGGTAGTTGTTTAGGTCATTTTTGTACTAGTTTTTAGTATAATTTTATGTGTGTTTTAGTTAATGTTTTGATTGATTTTTGTTTTAAGTTTGTTTATTGTGTTTGTTTTTAGGTTTGAGAGCAAAAACACCCTTGGAAGATCAAAACAGTGAAAAACAGAGCAAAAATGAAGAAACAGGAAGAGACACACCCAGAGACACGGCCAAGTCTCTGGCCGTGTCTCACCTAATGAGCAAAACCAAAGAACAGAGCAAGAAAGAGCATAAATGAAGATCAGTGAGGGACACACTCAAGGGACACGGCCAAGTCAGTGGCTGTGTCTCTCCAAAGAAGCCTAGACACGGCCAAGTTGCTCAAGCTTTGCCGTGTCTCACTTAAATCCCAAGCAAAGAAGAAGAAACTCTCACAGTAGGTGACACATGCAAGGGACACGACCAAGTAACTGGCCGTGTCCCTCCAAAATGATCCAACACGGCCAAGTCACTCCAAACACGGCCGTGTCACTCAACCAAAGAAGAAAAGAAGAAACTCTGAGATAGAAGCGAACACAAGCGAGGGACACGGCCAAGTCACTGGCCGTGTCCCTCCAATTCACCACCAACATGGCCAAGTTTCCTCAACTTGGCCGTGTCCCTCATGGACCAAACACCAGACACGGCCAAGTCTCCTGTAACTTGGCCGTGTCCCACCTGAATCTCTATAAAATCGTTCGTACGGCAGAAAAAAAAAGGGAGGACTGGAGACGACGGCTAGGGTTTGGAGTGAGAGAAAAGAAAAGTGAGGAGCGGCTAGGGTTTTGGATAACTTGGGATGAGGAGAGAGTGACACTCTCCTTGTCCCTCATCTTCATCCTCCATCTTCATCTTCTCCATCTTCCATTGACAAGCTTCAATTTGGTTCTTTAGGATCAAGTGGGTCAATAAGCTCTCAAAGGTTGAAGAAGCTTCAATTGAAGGAGTGGTGACTTGAGAAAGCTCCATTCCATCTTCCAAAGGCACAATCAATTGAAGGATTGGTGACTTGAGAAAGCTCCATCCATATTGCAAGGGGAATCAACCATTGAAGAGGCTTGAGTTCTTCATCATACATCAAGTGGAGCTAGGAGGAAGATTAGCAATCCTACTCTTGGCATCTACAAGGGGTTTTTCTATTCTCTCTTTTAATTCATTCTTATTGTTTTTGTTTTATTAAGAGATTGATATTGCAATGAACAATTTGTATTTGATTTATATTGAGTTGAATGAATGTTTTAAATTGATGATGTTAAACTAAAAACCCATGCTTAGGGTTTGTAGTATATTTGATTGAATGCTTTAATTTGATATTTCCATTGATGTACCTTGTTATTGGTTGATTGCATTAGATTGTATGCTAGGTTAATAGATTAACTACCTATTGATCTCTAGATATTAAATGAAGGACCGAGAGGTGAAATTTGGTATCGGAATTATGCAATCGACTACCCTATGAATGAATTAGAAATATAAGTTCTAGGGTTTTATTAATTTGCAAATGTAAAATAATTGGTAATTGCTATTTCATGAATGTGAGAACTAATGAATTGGTAATTGACTAATTAATCTTAAGAAACAAATTAATTACAAGGCTATGATTAATTGAGAATTGAGCTTTGATTGAATGGACCTATGACCCTAAGCACTTTCCCGAGAACTGAATTGATCTTGTGCACCCATTACACACTTCAACCCTACGCACGTTAATTTTAGGTTTAAATTGTTATTTTGCATTCCAAACAACAAACTCTCACTTTTAATTTAATTACTTTAATCAAGCTATTACGAACCACACCTTCTTGGGGAAACGACCTTGGGGTGATCACCATTGCTACAGCTACCTCGTATACTTGCGAGTGACGCTTTGTAGTAGTGTTCGTAATATGAGGTAGGTATAGCAATGGTGATCGCCCCAAGGTCGTTTTCCCAAGAAGGTGTGGTTCATAATAGCTTGATTAAAGTAATTAAATTAAAAGTGAGAGTTCGTAATAGCTTGATTAAAGCCAAGAGTAGGATTGCTAATCTTCCTCCTAGCTCCACTTGATGTATGATGAAGAACTCAAGCCTCTTCAATGGTTGATTCCCCTTGCAATATGGATGGAGCTTTCTCAAGTCACCAATCCTTCAATTGATTGTGCCTTTGGAAGATGGAATGGAGCTTTCTCAAGTCACCACTCCTTCAATTGAAGCTTCTTCAACCTTTGAGAGCTTATTGACCCACTTGATCCCAAAGAACCAAATTGAAGCTTGTCAATGGAAGATGGAGAAGATGAAGATGGAGGATGAAGATGAGGGACAAGGATAGTGTCACTCTCTCCTCATCCCAAGTTATCCAAAACCCTAGCCACTCCTCACTTTTCTTTTCTCTCACTCCAAACCCTAGCCGTCGTCTCCAGTCCTCCTTTTTTTTCTGCCGTGCGAACGATTTTATAGAGATTCAGGTGGGACACGACCAAGTTACAGGAGACTTGGCCGTGTCTGGTGTTTGGTCCATGAGGGACACGGCCAAGTCAAAATCGCCACTGGTTCTTCCTTGTAATTCAGATCTGGACTCACCTCAATAGACTCCACTGATATGATATGAGATGGGTCAGACCTGTATCTCCGAAGCATAGAAACATGGAAGACATTATGAATTTGATCTAATTCAAGCGGCAACGCTAATCTATAAGCCACTGGACAAACTCTTTCTAACACCTCATATGGTCCTATGAAACGAGGACTCAATTTTCCTTTTCGACCGAACCTCATAATCTTCTTCCATGGAGACACCTTCAGAAACACTTTATCTCCTACACTAAACTCTATGTCTCTTCTCTTCAAATCTGAATAGAATTTCTATCGGTCTGAAGCTACCTTCAAACGACCCCAAATGACCTTCACTTTCTCTTCTGTTTCCTTAATCAAATCGGGATCGACCAGTTTACCTTCTTTGACCTCATCCCAACATAAAGGTGTCCTGCATCTCCTGCCATATAAGGCCTTATAAGGAGCCATCCCAATACTGGACTGATGACTGTTGTTATAAGCAAACTCAATTAGTGGCAAAAATCTATCCCAATTCCTGGTAAAATCAATGATACAGCTCCTCAACATATCCTCTAGAATCTGTATCACTCTCTCTGACTTTTCATCTGTCTGAGGATGGAAAGCAGTACTAAAATGAAATTGAGAACCCAAAGCATCATGCAAACTCTTCCAAAACCTTGAAGTAAACCGGGGATCTCTATCAGACACTAAAGAAATTGGGACTCCATGCAACCTCACTATCTCATTGATATACAACTCAGCCAATCTCTTAAGAGAATAATCCATCCAAACTGGAAGAAAATGAGTTGTCTTCGTCATCCAATCAACTATCACCCAGATTGCATCATGCTTCTTCTGGGTCAAAGGCAGTCCAGTTACAAAATCCATTATCACTCTCTCCCATTTCCACTCGGGCATTGATAAAGGTTGGAGCAACCCTGAAGGAACTTGGTGCTCAGCCTTCACTTTCTGGCAAGTGAGACATCTGGATACAAACTCTGCTATGTCCCTCTTCATACCTGACCACCAATAATGTTACTTCAAGTCCTAATATATTTTGGTACTCCCAGGGTGCATAGCAAAAAGTGACTGATGTGCTTCCTCTAATATCATCCTTTTCAATTATGCCTTATCAGGAATTCACAACATATCTTTGTACCATAGACAGCCATCATCCCTCACATAAAAGTATCGACTCTCCCCCTTCTGACAAATCAACACAATTTTCTAAATTTCCTCATTTGCCAACTGAGCCTTCCTAATATAATCCAACAAGATTGGCCTCAACTGCAACTGAACCATCAAAGCACCATCATCAGAAGACTCAAATCTAGCATGCAATGCACTCAACTCAATAAGCAACGAGAGTGAATAAGCAGTCAAACCTGCCAAAGACTTCCAACTCAAGGCATCAGCAATAACATTTGCCTTGCCAGGATGATAATCAATCAAATAGTCATAATCTTTAATCAACTCTAACCGTCATCTCAGCCGAAGATTCAGCTCTCTCTGAACACCCAGGTATTTCAAACTATTGTGATCCATATAAATGAAACACTTTTCTCCATACAAGTAATGCCGCCAAATCTTTAAGGAAAAAACTATTGCTGCTAATTCCAAATCATGCGTCGGGTAATTCAGCTCATGTGGCTTCAACTGTCGAGAGGCATAAGTAATGACTCTACCCTCCTGCATCAGAACACAACCTAAACCACTATGTGAAGCATCCCTGTATATCACATATGGTTTACCTTCTACAGGCAGGGTAAGGATAGGAGCTTGAGTCAACATATCCCTTAGCTGCTCAAAACTAGCCTGACACTGATCTGTCCACACAAATCTAACTCCTTTCCGAAGTAATCTGGTGAGTGGTGTAGCTATCATAGAAAAACCCTTTACAAATCGACGATAATAGCTTGCCAATTCCAAAAAACTTCTAACCTCTGTCACAGTCTTCGGTGGACTCCAATTCAAGATAGCCTCAACTTTACTTGAATCAACTCTAATACCCTCTGCTGAAACCACATAACCAAGAAAAGATACCCAATCAAGCCAGAACTCACACTTAGACAACTTAGCATATAACTGCTTCTCTCTCAGAGTCTGCAATACAATCCGCAAATGCCTATCATGATCCTCCTCATTATGCAAATACACCAAAATATCATCGATGAAGACCACCACAAACTGATCTAAATATGGTCTGAACACCATGTTCATCAAATCCATAAAAGCTACTGGTGCATTCGTCAATCCAAAGGTCATCACCAGAAACTCATAATGCCCATACCTCGTACAAAGAGTTGTCTTAGGTACATCCACATCTCTGACTCTCAACCGATGGTACCTTGATCTCAGATCAATCTTAGAGAATACTGCTGCTCCCTTCAATTGATCAAAGAGATCATCTATTCGAGGCAAAGGATACATATTCTTGATGGTCAACTTATTCAACTGTCTATAATCAATACACAATCTCATGGTGTCATCCTTCTTCTTCACAAACAACATAGGCGCTCCCCATGGGGACACATTAGGAAGGACAAACCCTTTTTCCAACAACTCCTGCAACTGCACCTTCAACTCTCTCAACTCAGCAGGTACCATCCGATAAGGGGTAATAGAGATAGGAGTGGTACCAGGCAACAAATCGATACCAAACTCCACTTCTCTCTCAGGAGGTACCCCTGGCAACTCATCTGGGAAAACATATGAAAACTTGGCAACTGTGGGTATCCTATCAAGCTAAGATCCCACTACTCTAGTATCTACAACATAAGCAAGATAAGCCTTACATCCCTTTCAAATCATCCTCCCAGTTGAAACAGCTTAAACAAACATGGATGAAAGATACATCTGCTCACTAGATACCATCACATTCCTGCCATCACATGTTCTCAAAGTAATACATTTCTTTTGACAGTCTACCACAACCCCATGCTTGGATAACCAATCCATGCCTAAAATCAAATCATACTCCTTGAAAGGCATCTCAATCAGGTCACCGAGAAACTCCTCATCCTGAACAACAACTGGACTATCTCGGTGCACCCTGCTCACCACAACACTATGCCCTAAAGGATTTGTGACCAAAATATCAAATCCTAAGGACTCAGAATGCAAATCACTCACAAGCAAGATGGATGCACTGATATAAGAATGAGTAGACCCAGGGTCTAATAGTGCAAGAACTGAAGTACCAAATAATATAAAAGTACCAGCAATAACAGCTGAAGCATATGGCTGCCTCTGAATCACATAAACCCGCTGTAATGGTCCTGCCTCATCTGGTCTACTACCTCCAGCTATAGAACCTCCTCTCATACTAGACCTAGATCGACCACCTCTACCAAAACCTTTACCACGACGACCCCCTCTGACACTGAGTCTAGAAGCTGCAGTATCTGTCTGTCTATCCTCTGGTGGCTCGAGACAATCTCTGATGAAATGGTCTAATGACCCACATCTAAAACACACTCCCGAAGTACCTCTCCACCAGCAGACATCTCCGTATGTTTTACAACAATGAACACAAGTACGTGGAGCAGGCCTCTGACCCATTAAAACTGCAGGTCTCTGTCTCTGTCTCTGCTGCTGTACTGACCTGCCAAACTGCCCCTGGCTCCTACTGAACCTCTGAACATACCCCCCTCGGCCTTTCTTCACTGATGAAGGCCCTACCTCACTCTAGGGTCTTTTAACTCTGGTCTTCTCAACCCTGGAAGCTGCTACAAGACCCTGTGCTCTCTCAACACTCCTGGCAGCTGCAACCAACTGAGAAAAATCTTGATACTGAGAGCCTGCTATGATACACATGATAGAGGGTCTCAGTCCCTGTACCTATCAAACTCGTCAGAAATGATCCCACCAGTATAGTGACTCAACCGGATAAACTCGATCTCATACTCTGTCACTGTCTTGGTATCCTGTCTCAGATTCAGGAATTCCATCTTTTTTGCATCCTTATACTTCCTCAGAGTATACTTCTGCTCAAATTCCCATAGGAAATCATTATAGGTCAGGACTGGTGGATCATCCAGAGTATGTGGAATCGTCTTTCACCAATCATATGCATTCCTCTACAGAAGAGATATGGCATAATCAAACTTCTCTTCTGGACTAGCCTGTAACTGAATGAATACTCTCTAAACCCTGTCTAGCCACTGCTCCGCTACAGTAGGGTCTGTAGTACCAACGAAGTCCTTAGCTCCAAACTTTCTCAGTTTATCATACTGCCTCACCGGCAGCTGAGGCTACAGCTATGACTGCGGTGGCTGCTAAACTGGAGCCTGCCTCAATAACTCTACCATATGTCATACCCAGCCAAGTGAAATCTCATCAGCTGCTAGTCTCACTGGCACAGAAATAGACTCCTCATCAGCAGACATAACTCTAGCTCCATCTCTACCCTCACCTGGAGCCACACTCTATGCACTACCCTCAGTAGCCTGATGCGTCTGAGACGCCATAACTACCTATATCTGCAAACATAGCAGAAATTACTATATCAGAGATCATAAACTGCCAGCGCTAATGCATGTATTACAATTAAAAACCATTTTCAAATCCCCCATTTTCTCTCTTTATCAACCCACTTAGGTCGAGAAACTCAAACCTAGGCTTTGATACCAAAATAAATGTAACACCCTTATACCCTATATACATATAATACATATTTCTAGCATATGTAAAATATGCATATATGGTACAAAAATGTCATCGGTTTAACAAAAAATTTTTACATCTCAAATTTAAAATTTCAAATACTAAATATATAAAATTAAATAGTATATAAATATTCTTTGCTAGTTATAGGAACCCAAAATAAACATTTTATATGAAAATCTCTGAAAAAAAATTCGTCAGAGTTTTGTCTGTAATTTGGACGTTCCCAAAATTTAGCAAAACACAACCTGCAAAAAAGAACACACTCTCAAATAATTTTAATTAACCATCTCAGCCATACTCCTCAATTTTACCAAGTTTCTCAAACATTTATATATATACATATATAATTTAGAACACATTTGCACTCCCATTTCAAATAACTTAACCCAAATTTTTTTTTATAGTTTACAATACATAAAATTCAAAACATAATATATTACGCATAAAACTCAAAATATACAATAGCATAAAATATATACATGCTGCTGACAGTGTTTCTGATCTCGATATCAACTCTACATGCTCAACCATAAGTCTAGACTTGACCTGGTCTAGAAGAACTCTCTGGCTCAGTTGAATCTACCCTGTCACTTGCGCGATATAAACAATCTTGCTAAGCCGAAGCCTAGTGGTACAAACTTTGATAATAACAAAAATCAAATGCAATGCCAATGCACAATGCTTATGAATATCACATTATTCCTTTTTCTTATACTTTTCAAATATTTCACATAAAAACAAACACAAACATGGGCCCAAAGATAACTAATATGCTATTCAAATTTCAGAGTTACTGTTTTGGTCTATAATGACACCATGTGTCTAGCCCCGTAGGCAATATATCAATGTAATAATCCAATTAAGCCTGAGCTTACGACCCGGTCATTTCACCCAGCCTAGCTTTAAATATTTAATTTTGAGGCTTACGACCTGGTCATTTCACCTCAAAAATATTTTTACAATGACGCCCAGCGTCTAGCCCGTAGGCAATCATAGGCATGCCACCAAACACAGAACTCTGAAAATTAAATAACATACTAGACACACAATTTATTCATATTTCTCATTATTAATCTCTTTCTCATTGTCATATATTCAATATAGGCACATTGCCTTATTTTCTTATTTTTTTTCTCACTTTTCTCACTTTTCTCATTTATCTCAATATCAATTCATTTCATTATATTTCCATATATTTCATTACATTATATCACATTTTTTTTTCATTCACAACACATTACCCAATCACTTTGGGTATTTCCACATAATACACATTTTAATCACATTTACACAATTTAGCCATTATCAATGGCTTTTCACAATGCATTTAACACATATATGACATTACAAATATCATAGCACATTATTCATGCACAACCAGTGTACCAAGTAGCTTAACACATTTTTCAACTAAAATGAGTTAAGCCCAAATGTCATGCAAACATAACCAATGTATTCAAAGTTTGTACATACCTCAAATAGCAGCCCAAAGTAAGCTTAAACAACCTTCAACCCTATCTTTCCAACTTGCCCTTCACCACTTGGATGAAGCAAATCAACCTCCCTCAATGCCTAAACCAAATGTGATAACAAATAATCATTTAGTATCACATTTAATGGCATTTCCAATATTAAACCATAATTAAATATCACTCCTACAAATTTCCAAAAATTTAGCCTTTCCTTACTTTAACATTAGAATTCTATTCTATTCCATTTAAATTAGTGTTTTAAGTTTATTTATATTATTAAAAACATATTTTAATACATTTAAACCATTTACATTACAAAAACACATTCTTATACACAAAATCCTAAAATGGCACAACCTTCCCCCATTGAAGGTATTCCATTCCAACACAATCCATTAATCATTTCAAGCTTATTTTCATCACTTTTAACACTAAACAACATGCTTAAACAAATAAAATCACACAATTCAACAACTTTGAAAAATTACTTTTCCAAAACCCTAAATCTCCACTTTCATTCTCAAACTCCAATCAAACACAACCAAATCCAATATTTGACTTTAAAATACTTGTTTATGCATCAAAACAACTCATTTGGAATCAATTTGCACAATTAAATCTCATGTTCACAAACCCAAAAGTTCCATAACCCTAAATTCTCTCTCTTCACCATTCTTTATCCAAACTCCATCATCTCTTCAATCTAACCTTAAAATCATTGTTAACTACCCAAAATAATATCATACACACCAATTCCAACAATTATAATATATTACTTCAAAAATCCAAAACTCACATAATTCAATTTTCCATGGAATTTAAAGAAAAGAGTTGGAAACTTACCAATTGATGAAGAAACTTCTAAAACTCCACTTGAATTCTTAAAATTCTTTCAATCTTTGGTGTATGGAAGAAGAAAAAATCTCCCCATGTTGACTATGGAGTTTCGGCCTAGATGAAGAAGAAGAAGAAGATGAGGACTTTTTTTTTTTTAATTTTTCTTTTTTTCCTTTCATCTTTATTTTAAACCATATATATATATTAAAATAATTTAATAATTAATTATTTAATTATTTATTTAATAAATTAAAAGTCCTAAATTCCCTCTTCCATTCAAAAATAATTTATTTTTGAATTATTTTATTAATTTTAATTTTCTAAAATTTATTTACAAAAATGCCATTGGTCTTATGTTATGTATATTTTACATATATATCACATATATATTCCACTCTTTCTTTTAAAATCCCTTCATTTTTTATTTAAAACCATTAATTTAATTTATCCTTTTAAATTATAATTTATTTTATCAAATTTTTCAAAAATTAGAAATTTTCAAAAATTTTGAGATATTACACAATGGTCAAGTTCTAGAAAGATTGATTTGACCTATTACGACTCGAAAGTCTGACACCGAGGATCTGAGTGTCATATATATACCACTCGAATGTCATCCGCTTTCGACACCGGAGATAAAGTGTCAAACATCACCCGAATGCGGTCTTCTCAGCACAAAAGTGCCTGACACCAGCATGTCTCATCTGAAGGTATAATATAATGCCATGATGTATCGTTGACATGCCAATTCGACAGTATCAAACTCAAGATTCTGAAACAAGTAATTGTGCATGGCTAACAATCACACAATGTCATATCACATTTTTATATACTCTTCTCATTTATTAATTTCCCATATTTTTTACATAATCTTCATATTCCACATGTTTCATGTGATCAACTCATTCCATGATCACTTCTACATTTCATCACAGTCCTTTATTAATCTCACATTTCACATTATTCCCTTAATAATGATATGCCTCTTTTAAAAATTTCTAATCACCTTAAAATATTGATTTTAAAGTTCAAAACAATATTTAAATCACACTTTGATACAACACATAGGATTAATAAATAATTTCATTCAAAAGAAAAGCAATATTCTTTAAAAGTTCCAACATAGATTATGTCAAACATGAAAACTTTAAGCAAATGATATCAAAGTATGTACAAATCTCCCTTTGCTCCAAAATCAACCCAAGATCACTTTCCAAGCTTCAAATTCAAGAATCCCTTAGCTTTGTCTCTACCCTCAACTTGGCCTAACCTCTCATAAACCAATAACAAGTAAAATTATAAATTAAAAAGATATTATTACTTAAATTATTCTTAAGAATTCTTAATTATACTCATGTTAACAAAACCCATAAAAATCCCTAAATTTAAAAATTCCATAAACCCTAGTTTCACCAATCAAGTTCACTTCAATCATTTTAACCTCAAATCCAACATTAACACATCATATTAACTTCATAATCATACTCTAAGACCAATTTCTCTCTCTACCATTCCATTACATAACCTAATAACTTAAGAAAACAATCTTAAAGAAAGGAAACTTGCTTGAAACCTTGTTTAATCTTCAAAACCACTTGACTCACTTTTATTCTTGGTAAAATTTAATATGTATTTGATGAAAATAATCTTCCTCTCTCTCTCTCTCTCTCTCTCTCTCTAAAATTTGTTATGGTGGATGAAGGAGAAGACAAGTTTTGATTTTGATTTTTGTTTTCATTTCCCATCCATAAATATATATTTATATATTATTAATTAGCTAATTAATTTAATATTATATATTTTATTATTTCTTTAAATCCCCACTCTAAATTTATTTTCCTACTTTGACTTTTTTTTTTTCCTTTTCTTTTCTTTTCCACATTTTTTTATGTATAACTTTCCACATTTTTTTTTATGTATAAGTGTATATAAACATGTATATATATATATATTTACTTTTAACTTGAATATGTGTATATATTATGTGAAATCTAAATTCTTAATATACATAAAAATAATTAATATGGAAGGATAATTAGGGGTTGGAAGAGGTGTGTATAATATATATCTAAAATATACATGATATATACATATACATACACACACACAAACACACACACAGAGACATACATACACACATATTTAATATGATGATGATAAAGAAGTAATGAAAAGTCAAAGTAAGAAGAAGAATTATTTATGGCTGGGAAATTAAAGATATTAATGCACATATTTAAGATGATGATGATAAGGAAGTAATGAAAAGTCAAAGTTAGATGGAGAATTATTTATGGTTAGGAAATTAAAGAAATTAAATATATAATATCTAATTAATATATATATATAGTTATGAAAGGAATACAAAAAAAAAAAGACATCTTCTTCTCCTTCCTCCATGGATAGCTGATTTTTTCAACAGATAAGGGGAGAGTTCTTTCCTTCTAATACATCAAATTTAATTAGAAATTCAAAGGTTTTAAGTTGGTTTTGAAGATAAATCAAGATTATAAGTAAGTTTTCTTCACTTTAAGCTTTATTTTCTTGATTTTTAAGATTATGCAATTATTGAGTTAGAAATAGAATTGGTTTAAACTATAAAAGAAGATAGTTATAAAGCTAATAAAATGAGTCTATAAGGTGGTGATTTGAGATATTTTGAATGAGACACATTATTGTTATGGAGTATATTGTGCAATGTGAAAATGGTTGAGGAATGTGATGAAATGTGAAAAAAATGGAAAATTTGATGAAAGGAATTGGGAATATGAAATGTGATATGACATATGTGACTAGTTGCCTTGCACAATTACTTGTTCTAGAATTTTAAGTTTGGTACTGTCGAGTTGGCATGTCAGTGATATTCTATGACATTTTATACGCCTTCGGATAAGATACACTGATATCACATTTATTATTACACGGGACACGACACTTCGGTGTTAAATAGATTGCCTTTAGGTGAGAGTGATACACCGGTATCATATGATGCTTGGTCTCCAGTGTTAGACCTTTTGGATTGCGATAAGCCAAATCAATCTCTCTGGAACTTGAATATTATGTAAGAATTGTTGGGCTCAATGTGTGTGTGTAGAAGTGTTATGTTTATATGATTTATGATAATACAAATATTAATTGAGCATTGCACTGTTATTCGATCTAAATGCATTTTGTGCCATGGGATGAAACATTTATTTTAAATATTTTATGTTATTAAAGTATGTACCACTAAGCTTTTAACTTAGCGTGATTAGTTTATATCGCGTAGGTAACATGATAGATAAAGAAAGCCCTCATAGATCAGAGGAAGTGTAGGTTTGAGCTAATATTGAAGTTAATGTCATTTACAATGAGACCTCTTTAACAATACACTACATAGCATGTATATATATATATTTTGTTCCAATGCATTATGGTTATGAATATTATAACATTTTATAAACATGTTTAAATATTCAAGGTTTTGTAAAGCATTATAAATTTATATTTTTTTTGAGGGGTGCATTATCTAGTTATGTTAAATGTTTAGTTATAAATTGGAGGGAAATGGTGGATTTGTGAATTAAAGTGTGAATTTTGGGAGTGTTTTCAATGTAGGTTGAGTTATTTTAATTTTGGAATATATTGGAATTACAAACAAAACTTTGACAAAATTTTTTCAACTATTTTTATAAAAATTAACCAAACTACAATTTAATTATATTTATTTAATTGGTAAATATATCTTTACATGCTTATTTTTTTATATTTTTGAACTTATAATTATTTTTGGTATTAATTATGAGAGTTTATATAGTTAATTAATGTAGCATTCTTATATTTTATATATGTATTATACCTACATAGGATATAAGGGTGTTACACATTAGGTATATCTTATTTATATATCATGTATATTTAGTATACATATTATGTATATCTAGTATATACATTAGGTATATATAGTGCATAGTCTTCTTTTAACACACTAATTAACCCTCCTTATTAGTTTTTTTAATGTATATGAAAATTACGGATGTTACATTTCCAATTGTATGGAATACTAGAAGAATAAAGTTTCAAATTGCCTCTCTCTACTTTGGAGAACATGTTGATACATGGTATCAAGGTTGGCAAATGTAGTATCCGAATTGAGGATGGGATATGTTTAAGGAGGATATGTGTGCTAGATTTGGTAAGTTAAAAGCTTTTGAAGTAGTGGAGGAGTTTAACAAGATTAAGAAGAAGGGCACAGTGGTAGATATCAAGAGAAGTTCAAAGAACTCAAATCACTAATGTTGAAATATCACACATGGCTGGATGAAGGATACTTTGTATCCATCTTTATTAGTGGACTCAGTAAGGAACTGATACCTATGGTTATTTTGTTCAAGCCTACCATTCTTATTGAAGCTTGTGAGCAAGCTAAACTCCATGAACAGTCAGTACAAGCCATGTTTTAGAGGAATCTAACAATAAAACCACACCTAACTAACCTAACAATCATTCCCGAACCCTATTTGCCTACCCAAATAAAATAGAACCTAAGATTGACTAGACCAGTGACAAACCTAAAACCGATAATCAACCTAACTCAGAGGTTGCAAAAACCCATACCTCTAATACCTACCCTAAACGTTCTCCTGGAAAGTGTTTTAAATGTGGAAGGGCTATTATGTGGAACATATTTTTAATGCCAAGCAACTACTAATGCTAATGGGAACAGAAGAAGTAATGAATGTGAAGGAAATTGAAGTGGCAATGAGGAGGAGATGGAGGATCATGATAGCGTGGAGATATCCATGCATGCCATAGTGGGTACATAAGCTGCCAATTTGCTTAAAATAGTAGGTGAAGTCAACAGCCAAAAGGTTGTAATATTGGTGGATAGTGATAGTACTCACAACTTCGTTGATGAAGCTATGCTTAAGAAGATGGGGAAGGTAATGGTTAAGGCCAAAACATTATTGGTGACAGTGGCCAATTGCCAGAGCATGGTTAGTAGAATGGAATGCAAACAATTTAGATGGACAATGTAAGGAAGACAATTTGAATTTGATCTTAGGGTTTTAAAATTGGGAGCCCACAATATGGTCATTAGGGTTGATTGGATGAAGCATCATAGCCCCATCCTATTTAATTTCAAAAAAATGACCTTATCATTTTACGAAGGACTGCTAGCAGGTGGAATTATGAGGATTTCAGGAGGAGGGTAGGTTAAAGATGCTATCTGGAAAAGGGGTGTGTAAACTAATCAAAAATAGGGAGAAGAAGGGTAGCCTCAGTTATTTTCAAAATGTTGCATTTCATTAGAAGCAAACGATAGTTTATCGAGCAAAACTCATTCAGATAGAGTTAATACTCCAAACATCAACTCACTTCCTCCTTTCCAACAATTACTGATCTCTTCAAATGATATGTCGTTGTTTTCGAGGAACCAACCTCGTTACCACCACCGAGAGGGTATGATCATGCTATACCTTTCAAAGATGGAGTATAGGTGGTAAAAATACTCCCTTATTGATACCCTTACTACTAAAAGGCTGAGTAGAGTGCCAAATCAAGGAGATGTTGAAATATGGGCTCATCCAAACTAGTACAAGTGCATTCTCTTCCCCATTTTTATTGGTCAAGAAGAAGGATGACACTTATTACTTATGCATTAATTTCCTATTCCCTCAATAGATGCCCTCTTGGATGAGCTCAGACATGCAATATACTTCTCAAAACTAGACTTATACTCAGGGTATCACTAAATTAGGGTTCATCCAACTGATATACCAAAGACAACATTCAGGAATCATAGTGGGCGCTATGAGTTCCTCATCATGCCCTTTGGGCTTAATACTGCATTAGTGACATTTTAGTCACTAATGAACCATATCTTTGAGCCATATCTCCTCAAATTTGTTCTCATCTTCTTTGACAACATCTTAATCTATAGCTCCACAATGGAGGACCATGTACAACATCTTGAAATAGTGCTATGTCTACTGCAGCAACATCAATTATATGCGAAGATGTCAAAGTGTAGTTTTGCCTAGGAGCATATTGAATACTTGGGGCATGTGATTTCAAGGGAAGGAGTTAACATAGACAAATCGAAAGTTGAGGCTATACTCCATTGGCCTAGACCAAAGACATTAAATGCATTAAGAGGATTCCCGTGACACCCTTAATTTTGGATACAATTAAATAATTATTATGGAGGTTTAGTTAATATGTTGAAAGAGAGAGATATAATGTATAAATATATAAATATATAAACATTATATACATAATGTATACACAATATATACATGATGTAAACAAGAATATGTAACGATATATAACATACACATAAAATATACATCGTATATATATACATATATGAGTTGGAAGAAATAAATAAATAAATAAATAAAAGAAAAGGAAAAGTCAAAGAAAGAAAATAATATATATGGTTAGGAAAAAAGATGAAAAATATTAAAATAATTAAATATCTAAATAAATAATTAATATATATGCATGGGAATGAAGGAAGAAAATTAAAAAGCTTCATCATCTTCTTCTTATATCCATTGGGGCTGAAATTTATGGACAGAGAGGGGGAGGTCTTGCTTCATTTTATACCTCAAATTTCACGGGAATTTCAAGGAAACAAGTTGGTTTTGAAGAAAAATCAAGAATTCAAGTATTTCCCCTTTAAGCTTGTTTTCTCTAGTTTTAAGGTTATGTATGATTTGAGTAGAGAGATAAATGGATATTAATTGTTAAAATAGATAGATATAAAGCTAGTATGATGAATAAAAGATGATTTGGTAGTTCATTGTTCCAAGTGAGTTTGTATGGTGAAGTTAGGATTTTATGGTTGATATGTAAAAATTGGGACTTTGATGGAGGTTTCAATAATTGCTAATATGGATTGTTTTGAAGTTGTGTTGATATATATGTAATGATTTTATGGTTGGTTGGTTGAAATGATTAGTTTTTGTTGTAGTTTTAATGACATAGTGAGTAAATTATTTTTTTTTGGTGGAATTAGGGTAGTAAGGGTATGATTGATGTTTGATTAATTAAAATGGCTTGAAATTTGATGCTAACGGAATATTTTTACTTAAAATTTGATTTAGGATTAAGTAAGGTGGATTTGTCAAATCAAAAGAAAGGAAAGCCGTTTGAAGAAGTAAAGGTTAGAGAAGAGAAATGACATTGGTTTTGCAAGTTTTGAGGTTTGTACATTCTTTATTAACATTTAATTTAAATAATCATATGTGGCATAATTCATATTGGCATACTTTAAAGGATGTTGTTATTCCTTTAAATTAATATTATGTATAAATGTGTGTATGATGATGACTATGATATGGTGGATGAATTGATGAGATAAATAGTAATGTTTTATGCTATGAAATGTGAAAATGAATTTTATTATGGACATGATCAAGGGATATGTGATTATGATAATGAAATATGTATATTAAATGTTGTTCCTTGCAATGTGGTTGTTCACATAATCTATGCAATGTTGCATATTTATGTGATGAGTAATGATGAGTAATGCATTGGATATGATTGTTATGTGGTATGTTAATAAATGTGTGACATGTATATGTATATGTATGTGAAATGTGGGAAAATGTGGAAATTAATAACAATGTGGTTGTGACTATATGTGATACCTAAAGAAAATGAGAAATGTGGAAAATTGATGAATGAGATGGAAATGAAAAATGGCAATGAGAACATGGGAAGTGAGACTTAATGCAATACGTGTTTGTTGCTTTGCACAATTCCTTGTTCTAAAAAGTTGATATTGGTGTTGTATATGTTGATAGACTTGAGAAGAGCTAGGTCTTAAGAATGAGTTTGACCTGAGCAGAACTGGGTCATGAGATTGAGCTTGAGAATAGACCTGAGTAGAGTTGATGTTGAGATGGACAAAGTTAATTGTTCTGGAACTTGATAATTGTGTAGAGAATTGTTGGGCTCAATGTGTGCTATTGTATTAAGTATATGAGAATTATGTGATGGGATATATGTGATAATGAGTGTGTTGTTACATAAATGTATTTTATATAATAGATGTTGTAAAGTTCTAATGTATGTGATTGTGACTGTGTGATATTGGAAAATTTTACAAAATAAAGAATGTTTTAAATATGGGTTGTTTTGTGATGTTGGCATGAGGAGTTGTGTGACATGTAGATATGCATTGCGTTTTAGATGGTTTAATTTTATCAAAGTATATACCACTAAAATTTTGAGCTTAGCGCGATAGTGTGTATCACGCATGTGTTAGAAGTGCAGACCAGGGTAATTAGGACTGTGAGTGGGACTTGGAGATTTTAAGTGCCACAAGACTAACTCAGAAGGTGTTGCATTCATATATAATTTATGTACTATGTAATTTGGGTTTTGTATATTGTCTAAATAATGTATTTTGATTTTTATACATCTTAATTATAATATGTGTATATTAAAAGAGTTGGGAAATGTGTGTTTAAAGGTGACCAAGTTAAATACTATTTGTGACTATGAAATTCTTAGATGTAAATTAATGAAGTGGTGGTTTGGAGAATTTTATAAAATATTACTTTGGGAGTGTGTTTTATTGTTGTAGGTTGTGTTTTTTATAATTTAGGATTTATTGGAATTACAGACAAAACTCTAGTGAATTGTTTCCAAAGATTTTCTCTTATAAATTATTCTAACTATATTTTAACTGTAAATATATTTAGAGAGGGTGATTTTATAACTAATTTTTGTAGTACTCTTGTATCTCATATATGTACTTTACGTATATGAAATATATATACTGTATGTATATAGGGTATAAGGGTGTTACAATTTCTTGGATTAACTGGTTACTCCTGGAAGTTTGTGTAAGGTTATGGCCTTATTAGCCAACCATTAACAAATTTGCTTGAGAAAGATGCTTTCATGTGGAATTTTGCAGTTAAATGTGCTTTTGAACAATTAAAGAAGGCAATGAGTACAACACTAGTCCTAGTGTTACCTGACTTTTCTTTACCATTTTTTTGGAGATTGATGCAAGTAGTAACGGCATTGGGGTAGTTTTTGATGTAGGACAATAGGCCAATTGCGTATATTAACAAGGCCTTAAGCTTGAGGAATCAAGATCTTTCTATCTATGAAAAAGAACTTATGGCAATTATTTTATGGTGACAAAATGGAGGCATTACTTGGAGAATGGAAGCTTTGTAATAAGAACTGATCATGAAAGCATTAAGTACATCCTGCAGCAAAGGGTACACATTTTCATTCAACAAATAGGCTTATCTAATCTACTGGGATTAAACTATAAGATTCAATATCGTAAAGGATGTGATAATAAAGTAGTAGATGCTCTCTCTAGCAAAGAGTGGATTAAAGAAGAGAAATCTAATTACTACGCCCTGACCTCAACTATGATTCCACTGTGGGTTGAAGAAGTGGGCAGTAGCTTTGAAAATAATAAAGAGTGCCAAGCTCTTATCAAGGAGTTAATGATTAATGTTGCTGCTAGGCCTCATTATACATTAGTTAATGGAATTTTGAAGGACAAGGGACGAATTGTTATTAGGGACAAAAAGGATTTAAAACAGGACATCCTAGAAGCTACCCGTGATTCAACAACTGGTGGGCTCTCAGGAATTAGAGGATTGTGCAACAGGTTGAAATCCTATTTCTATTGGAAGGGAATGAAATTCGAGTTATATAATTGGATTCAGAAGTGTGATATCTATCACAGGTGCAAGGGTGAAAATGTGGTGTATCCAAGCTTGCTGCAACCCTTTTCTGTTCTACTTAAGGCTTGAGAATCCATCTCTATAGACCTCATAGAACAACTACCTAAGTTTGAAGGCAAAATATTATACTAGTAGTTGTTGATAGATTTTCAAAATATGCTCATTTCATAGCGTTGGCTTACCCATTCTCTGCTGCTAAGGTAAGCCAAATTTTTATCAACGACATTTTTAAACTTCATGGCCTTTCTAGGGAGATTATTAGTGACCATAATAAGGTCTTCACGAGTCAGTTTTGGAGGGAACTATTTAAATTGATTGGTGTGAAATTGAACCTGTCTATTGCTTACCATCCACAAAGTGATGGGCAGATTGAGTGGGTGAACTTATATGTTGAAAACTACCTTCGATGTGCTTGCTACACCAAACTAAGGACTTAGTCCAAATGGTTGGCTCTCGTGGAATGGTGGTACAACACCAACTTCCACACTAGCTTGCAAATTATTTCCTATCAAGCACTCTATGGGTTTCCACCTGAGCAGTTACCTATTGTACCCACCTCTGGCACTTCAGTTGCCTCTGTGGAAGAATTTTTGCTGGAGTGACAAAGGGTGATTGCATTGCTTAAAGAACAGATGCAACTATCTCAAAATAGGCAAAAGCAATTAGCTGACAATACATGAAGTGATAGGAATTTGAGGTGTATGGCCTTTCGTACCTCAAGCTTCAACCACACAAGCAATCATTAGTGGCTATGAGAAGATGTTTGAAACTTGCGGCCAAACATTATAGGCCCTTTAAGGTAGTAGCACAAATTGTTCATGTGGCTTACAAGTTAGACCTTCTTCCTACCTCTACAATTCACCTAGTCTTTCATGTCTACTTATTGAAGAGATGCTTGGAAGATCACATACAAGGTTCACCCACTTTGCCCTCAGTGCAAAATAATGGAGAGTTCAAGATAAAACCCTTAGTAGTGCTAGATGAGTAAATAGTGGTGTGATAGAGAAAGCAAGTCAGACAACTATTGATCCATTAGATTGGTATGATTAAGAAGGAGACTACATCGGAAGACAAGGCCTTCATCACCTCTCAATTCACGGACTTTTTCCTTGAGTACAAGGAAAGTTTTAAAGATGGGAGAATTGTCATTACTAAGGTGGTTAGACCCTTAGTACCAGCCTAAGCAATAACATATAAGGAGTTGATGGAGATAGATATGTGTCAACAAGTAATAAGGGAATTGGAGGGAAATTGTTTGATTACTGCATTATGTGGAGCTAAATGATTGTTATGAATATGTTATTTGAATTAGCCAGATTTGTTATTTAAATTAGTTAGTATTGTTAGTTTTAGCACTAAAATCTAGAACAATTGTACTTGTTAACTAGAGAGAGAATTTATATAATATAAAAGGTGAGAATTGTATGTTACATAATCAGTCATAATACAATCATTACCTTTCTCTCAAATTCCGTTATCTCTCTCTCTCTCTCTCATTATCTCTCCCTTTTCTCTTCTCTTTTCCTTTATTGCCTTTTGAACACCTTCTCAGCTAGTCAAAACTTGGAGAATTGTTGAGGGAAACACCCTCTATGACTCAAGTTCCCGACATACTAGTTACTGGGTCAACCAAATTTAATACTAGTACTTATTTTTCTAGGATGATAAAAATTTTATATTTGAGAGAGATCAGTTAGTAATACTAATAAATTCAACTTGCATTTCAACACGACCATATCTATGTAAGACACTATAGTGTTTCATTTATATGGATCTCATATTAAATACATATTAATTAAATATCACCATGTATATTATAAACATGAGCATATATATCATCTAAACACAACAATATAAAACACATATATATTTAATACAACCATGTCTACATAAAACACTATAATGTTTCATTTATATGGATCTCATATTAAATACATATTAATTAAACATGATTATGTATGTTATGGACATGATAATGTATATCAACTATACACATTTATATATACCACTTGCATGTTTAACATGACCGTGTCTATGTAAAATATTGTAATTTTTCATTTATATGGATTTCATATTAAGCACATTAAATAAATATGACTGTGTGATATGAACATTGTCATGTATATTACCTAAAGACATGCATATACAATACCTGTATGTCCAACATGACTATATCTATGTAAGATATTGTAGTGTTTCGACTATATGGATCTTATATTAAACACATTAAGGGCCCTATTTCCTTTAGAGTTGTGAAGAGTGGGGTAATTGAAAATGGCAAGACCGATACGAGAGATACATGCATGGAGGAATCTCATGAAAACGACAAGCTGTTGGCTAACATTAATAATAATTCTCCTGTGGGTTCCTTATATGACGTGGCTATAATAGAAGACTTAAAGAAACTGCAGTGTATGGTCCAAGGTAATTGACAACGCGTTAAGAATTATGGGGATGGTGGTAGTTCATCTTCACAAAAACTGACTCCAACTATCACTGAAGGTTTAGCGACGGAGCATGCATTGCAGGCTCATTGATAACAATGATTGCTATTAGTTGGAACTGCCGGGACTTTGGCAACCCGCGTGCAGTTTGTGCATTAAAGAATTGAGGAAATTAGTGTCTAGCTTGGTTTTAAAGGGGTGCTTTGTGTTGACTGTGTTGGAAGAAGTGGCAACCTGGCTTTATTTTGGAAAGATAAAAGGTGAGTCAGTATCACAGGTTGCTCATCAAACTTTATTGATGCTACAGTAAGCATGAATGATGGTGTAATATGGATGTTGACTGGTTATCATGGTTTCCTTGAGAGGAGTAGATGTCAAGATTCCTGGAACCTATTACGACATTTGGCATCTCTTTCTTCTTTGCCGTGGCTCTGTATGGGTGACTTTAATGATATTTGCTTGGTGGAGGATAAAGTTGAAGGTATGCCTCACTCTGATAATCTCTTAGCTAGTTTTACTGATTGTATTAATGCTTGTGCTTTATCAGAATTGCCATTGTATGGGTTTGCTTTTACCTAGTTTAGGAGAGTGGGCCATGAAGATTATGTTATGGAAAAGCTTGATAGGGCTTTTGTTAATCATCATTGGCAGGCATTGTTTTCTTCATGTGGACTCTCTAACATGGTATCAAATGTATTGGATCATAGTTCCATTTGCATGAAAGCAGGAGCATCTCCCCCTCGAGCTAAAAAATATAGCTTTAGATTCAAAAATAAATGGTTATTGGAAGAGGGTATTGGTGACGTAGTGGCTCGTGTTTGGAGGAACTATTCTCATTTAGATATTCTTGGGCGTATTCGAGGCACGTGAGATTGAGCTAGTCCAGTAGAGCAAAGGGCTCCCCTAATGTTAGGATTAATATTAGAGAAGCTAAGAAAAAACTTGAAGCTGCTAGGGAATAATTATATGCTACAACTGTTGTAGCAATAAATGCCTACAACAGACCAATTGAATTTTTACACGTAGATTAAATATGACACGTGAATTAAATAAAATGTTTTATTTAATCTACGTGTAAGAATTCTATTGGTCTGTTGTAAGCATTTATTGCTACAACAGTTGTAGCATATAATTATTCAGCTGCTAGGGGCATTATGGGTGCTGGCTCTGAATTCAATAAACTCTGTAAAGAGTTTAATTGTTTGTCAAAAAAAGAGCAGAGCAGAGCTCAAAGTTATACTGGCTCCGAAAAAGGGATGCTAATGCACACTTTTTTTCATGCTCATGTAATAGCAAAAAGGAAGGTTAACATGATCCCAACCATTCATAATGATGGCGAAGAGGTTGTGTCAGATGATGTGGACATGTATGATGTAGTGCTTAATTATTTTATAATTTGTTTAAAGATGCGAGCTGTGTGGGATTACATCATTTTGACAATATGCAGCCCAAAATAACTTAGGAGGATAATGAATCATTGTTAGCCCCATTTCTAGCAGAGGAATTTAGAAAGGCTGTCTCTCAGATGCATCCGGATAAAGCCTCTGGTCCGGATGGAATGAATCCTGCATTCTACTAGAAGTTTTGACATTTGGTGAGTGAGGATGTGTTGCATAGCTGTTCATCTTGGGTGGAACAGGGTATATTTCCCGATGGCTTGAATAATACAAATGTAGTTCTGATTCCTAAAATAGACAATCCAACTTATATGAAGGATTTTCGACCCATATATTCTTATATAATGTAGTTTATAAAATTCTTGCCAAGGTATTAGCTAATCTCTTGAAAATTTTGCTCCTTAAAGTTATCAGTTCGTCCCAATCTGCATTTGTTCTTAGAAGACTTACTATTGACAGTTTATTGGTAGCCTTCGAATTGATCCATTATATAAAGAGGAAGATGAAGGGGGTAAGTTATCAGTTCGTCACAAGTCTTAAATTTCTTATTCCTCCGCTTCTGCTCAGGGTTTGAGGTTAGTACAAACGGCGTTTTACTCCTTCCCCACTGCAGTGCCAAACATTGTTTTTTTTGGAGACCCTTGCTTTATTTAATTTCGCTTTCTACATAAGGACCCTTTCGAATGAAAACGAAGTTGAAATTTTGAAGCTTTGGAAGCAATTTCATTTCTTTCAAGTAAGTTTCAGTATTTTCTGAAACCTTCTTTTGGTTTTTTTTATTTGTTCTCTTTCATTTTAAAGGCAAATCTACAGAATCTATCAGTAAATAGTACACATTGCTGCTGCTGCTGCTGCTACTCATGTAACTTTGCTATGGCAGCTGCAAGCAGCACATTGGAATTAGGAGAAGTTAGGTCAAGTGTTAATCGTTTTACATTTATTCTTTGTTTACATCATTGATTTGTTACATTTCTAATATGTTTTTTTTTCCAAATTAAATTGCTTGTGGCATATTTTGTTTTTAAAACATAGTAATGGGTTAAGTTCTGTTATTGGATTTGATTAACCAGACACTGTCACTGATTCTGACTAGGCATCATTTATATGTAGTTATTTATAATTGTTTATTTGAAGCATTTGACTGAGATTTAATAGTTCTGCTCTCTGTTTTGTTCTTCTGTCAAATCGTAACATATTCTTTTTCATTTGAAGTTGATTTAAGGTGACAATTGGGCGGAGAATGTTGCTTGAGTTTTACAGGGTTGAAAACCATTTGCATGTTAATGATATTAGTTTGTTAATAAATTTAGAAAAAATAATGATTGTTGATAACTATATATGCTGCTATTTACCATAAGATGCTTGGTTTTATAAATTAGGAGATTTTTTTAATAAACGCACACAATTTTTTCCATCTTTTTAACATGTGGTGGATATGAGAGGGATAGGTACATGAACTAAAAGATCATTTCCTTGTTGTCTTATTTGCTTCCATTCAAACTTTTGCAATAAGAATTCAAGTTTATATTTTACTTGAAAATTTTGAATTCTACTGTTTTGAGTTTGTAATTTGGTTTGATTCAAATGAAACTTTGGTCCTTAGGCAACGGAATCAAAATTTTATTCCTATGGTGTTTTTTTTTTGATATTTTAATTGCCTTAAGAAATTTTCTGTATATTGTTTCTTTTATGCTATTGAGCTTAGGAACTTAAAAGTCATAGTATCATCTACTATGCTTTTTTGTGATAACAGTTGACTAATTGTATTAAATTAAAGAAAAAAAATTAATCACTAATCTGTCCTATGTGCAGGTGGATAACTAGTTTGCCATGAATTAAAGAAATTTGACATTAGCTAAAAGGGCAAGGCTGTCAATAATCAAGATTAGAATTTATCCACATCTATTTATCTATTTATATAATATTTATATAATATTAGAAGTTTGTTTAGTATAGAAACTGTTAACACCAAAACACATATGCAAGAAGAATTATGAAAATTTTACTACAATACAACCATCGCTCTTTAAATACAAACTCATACAACAACACTCAATACTTAAGAGAAGCTTTGCTTCTTATTTTCTTTCTGATTTTTTAATACATATAACTCACAATGGGAGGGGATATTTATACTAACTCAAAATCAATACAAACCACATAAACATACCTAACACACACCTAACAAATACCATCAAAATCATACATTTGTAATACCATGTTTAACAATCTAACCTACCTTTGATCTGTAATTCATAATGTGAAAAACATTAGAAGATTTTTTGAGGTGGGCTTAAAACAAGTTTATATTTCAACAGAAACTCCATGGGCCTTGACAGTGTTAGATGGAATGCACATTAGTGGCAATATAAATAATGGTTAAAAAATCATCTTATATCAAAACAATTTATTTGTGCTAAGGTTCAGTCTACTCCCTTTATGTATTACTCTATATTCTTACAATTTTAAAATGTGGAATCTTATTCTCCAACATTTAGGAATATGGTCATAGAAGGGCTAAAGGTTGATAATATGACTATGATTTTAGAATGCTTCAGAGATGTTGGGTTTGGCTACCACTCTCCAATATTTTGGAGATAGACTTTGTGATTCAAATCAATTCATATCGAAGCAAGTCCAAAGAGACTTTTCAAGTTTTTGCACTATTGCTATCTACCAAAGAAGCAAAATGGCAATTCAACAAGTCATCCTTCTTATTTAGGCACTTAAAACTTTAGCTTGAGTTTTTCTAACAAGGGAAGAATGATGGAGAACAGGAATTCGAGAAAATTCAAATAAAAAAATACAAGAAACATAGAATTGTGGTATAAGTTTTAATATAAGTTTATTAGAGAAATCATAGAGTAATTCTTAGTATATGAGTTGCTGGTCGATCCTTTAAGGTTTGTGAGGGAATCTTGCTTACATACCTAGACCTCGCCCAATTTCCCTTTGTGTTGACTGGTGTTAGATAGAGGTTCTTTAGGGGAAATTATTAATTCTACAGTGCCTAATTATTATGGCTTAATTTCTTTCCTTCTATATTTATTTATGGTTCTTGATTTAGGGTTAATATGCTTATGAATAGGCTGTTGTAAAGAAGAAACACACAAGGCAGGAAATACATATATTTTTCCCCACAACAGGCTCCTTAAGAGACTCTTGGATCTTTGGAACTGCCTGTTTTCGGCTAGAGAAATTTAGACTTGATTTCAGTATGTACTCTCTCTCTCTCTCTCTCTTTCTTCCTTTTCACTCTGCTTGTTGAATTTTTTATCTAAGTTTTGCTTTTGTCATTAAATTTTTTGAATTTCTTTTTTGTAGTTTAGTTTTAGCGTTTATGAGTTTTTGATTTTCTTATGCGAGTTTCTATTTCATATTTGTTTATTTTTGTTTGGAAATTTTGATTTGAAATTTATTGAGTTTTATATCTAAATTTAGGCAACCATATTTCAATTGATTAATTGTTTGCAATAGGAAGACAAGAAACTTCAAATGCAAAGACTTAATCTAGATTAATGGTCCAGATTTAACATGGGGTTTATTAGGGAAATTATAGAGTATTTACTGGGTCTTTTTTGGTTTAATTTATGCTTCTAGTCCCTTTAACCTGTCCTGCATCAATTTGACTTTTCATTGGATTGTGTTGGGTGTTTCAATGTTGTTATATAATTTTGTTAACCTTTCTCAAAGTTTTGGCAAGAATCCATGAATTGATCGATTCAATGTTACCTTAATTATCATAGGCAAGAAGAAGTTTAGTTGGAGTGAAAAAGCAAGAACTTGGCTTTTTTTTGTTGCACAAAAGTTGAAGAAATTGAAGAACATGAGATGAGAATGCTTAGCAGAGTTTCTAGACGTTGCTTTTGCACTGTTGCTGCACGGCCATGGCTTTTTGTTGGCTTGGGAAATCCTGGCGAGAAATACAACTCGACACAATGTAATATACCATATTGTGCAAGGGAATACCCCCAATTTGGAGCTTTCTCACTATTATTTAACTTTTAAAATACCAGTATTTTTCTTGAAGCAGGTGGGGTTTGAGATGATTGATGCTTTTGCTGAATCACAAGGGATTTTGATGAATGCAATCCATTGCAAAGCTATCTTTGGAGAAGGCTTGTGAACTTCTTTATAGTCAACTTCTGTTCATATATGCAAAGTTGCACTCATATACACACTTCCACATCCATGCATTCGTGTTTGTTTTCAATAAAAAAAAGTTGTTTGAAGTTCATGATTGATAATCCATCTCAGGTTTTATTGACCAATCAGCATTTCTTCTTGCAAAGCCTCAAACTTACATGAATCTGAGTGGTGAATCTGTAAGTCATTTGGATGACATTGCTTCTATAGTTAAAAAAAATGCAAATTTATGTTCTTAAGGTTAATTATTATTAGTAGTATTAGCCTATATAGATACAAGTATGTGTTTATTTGTGTAAAATATGAAATCCATATTTGCAACAATCTAATATTAAATGATACAACACGTTTGATATTAGTGTTTTTTAAAAGTTTAATTATTAATATCACATTAATATGTATTATTGGTTTTCTTATTTTATATTTCTGAATTTTTCTGGCTTTGAGCATACTTACCTTGTATGTTTTTGTGTTGGGCAAATTATATCTGATGAAGCTACATTCACTATTACTCCATAAAAATGGGAGTAGTAAGTGAACACTTATTCAGGAGGGATAAACAGGTTTAAATTAAACTAAGCACCTGTAAAAAGCTTGTTTGATGTGGTGGTTGCAAGATGCTTTAAGATTATGTTAATGAAAAGAATGAAGGGCATTTTTTTTTTGCTGAAGATGTGTAGATTAGATGTTTGGAGCAATGCTATTGAATGCATGTTTGAGGATACATCTGTCTATATTATGGTGTTGCTCTTCCTGTGAATGGATTTCAATCTCCATTGTCCATAGAGAGAAAATGGGAGTAAGGTTGGATTATGTCATGTGCGTGTATACATGTTCCTGAGTGCTTTTTAAAAGTTCTGCTACATATTTTTCTCAATATGTCAATATATGATGACGGCAGCTTTGATTGTGAGTCACAATCAATAGGGGAAAATACATGTTTTCTTTAATCTTCTGTTACTTGGGCTCATGAGTGCTCCTAAGGAAATATCTTTATTATTCTGACTTTGATGCTATTTGCTCTTTGGTTTCTATTGTTTTTATTTATCAATAGAAATTAATAGAAACATTTGCACTTTTTAGAACTCCGCCTGCGAGTATTGTAGCTGGTCCCAAGCCCGAATAAAGGAGGAGGGTTGCGGTAAGTTGGCGGCCAGCGTAAAAATTTTGCCAAACTTTTTATGGATCCTCAAAACTATCATTATACCGTTGGGACGTGCTCACCTAGGCACGCGCTACATCGGCACCCGGGTGTAGTGTTAAATGAGCAAGGGGTTCCATCACATCGACGCCTGGGTGTGGTGGAGTATGAGCAAAGGTTCCCATGCCATGGACGGGTATGGGTAAAGAAGTTAGTCCCGCCATATCAGCGCCCGGATGTGGTGTCAAACAGGAAAGGGCTACCGCATTATGGACGAATGAGGCTAAAGAAGCAAGTCCATGGGAGCCGATTAAGATTAGGTAGTTGGAATATTGGCACTCTGACTGGAAAGTCTATAGAGCTTGTGGATACTTTGAAAAGAAGGAAGGTTAGTATTGCTTGTTTGCAGGAAACCAGGTGGAAGGGAAATAAAGCAAAAGAGATTGGTAACTCAGGATATAAGCTGTGGTATTATGGCTTGGATAACAATAGGAATGGTGTGGCCATTATTATTGAGCCTACGCTTAAAGACAAGGTGGTGGAAGTGAAGAGAAAGAGAGACAGGATTATCTCTTTGAGGCTTGTTTTGGGAGATGACACTATTAATGTTATTAGTGCTTATGCTCCCCAAGTAGGTTTGGACGGAGCATCCAAGGTTCAGTTCTGGGAAGATATGGATGAAATCATGCAAAGTATTCCGGATAATCAGCAAATTTTCATTGGTGGAGACCTTAACGAGCATGTTGGTAAGGACAGTAATGGTTATGACAGGGTCCATGGGGGTTATGGTTTTGGCAACAGGAATGAGGAGGGAAAGAGCATTTTGGATTTTGTGGTGGCTTATGATCTAGTGCTGGCAAATACCTGCTTTGAAAAGAGGGGGTCACACTTGATTACCTTTAAGAGTGGACGAACCCAAAGTCAAATAGACTTCATACTTACTCGAAGACGGGACAAAAGTAAGTGTAAGGATTGCAAGGTCATTCCGGGTGAAGCATTGACGGCGCAACTGTAACACCCCATCTCAGCCTACGTTTATAGACCAAGATGGACTGTTATCTCATAATGATTGTGTCTTAATATTTTACTTAGCCAATTTTAAGTGTAGATTTTTAAAAAATTTTGCCAGAGTTTCCCCTATATTTAGGGGTCCCAAGTGTCGCCAAAACTGATTTTTTTTTTAAATTTTGAAACAATTTTGTTCTTAATCCAACAATCTCAATCAATCTCAAACACTTCCACAGTCGAACTCCTTATACCCTCCACTACAACCTGCATTAAAGTTTCACACTTCTATACACACATCCATACACACTAATTCATACCACATACATTAGTTAATATACTTAGCACACGTACTATGGTCTTTTACTAGACATACATACAATTCTTAGTTACACTAACATATGTACATGCCATTCTAGTTACATTACTTATAATATCTTTCTATCCGAAGAGTTGCCAACACCAGCTGCTCGGAACACTGTAGAAACCAGCTTCTTGCTCAACCTACGAGTTTAGAAAGGAAACTAAACTCGCTAAGCGTTTGCTTAGTGGGTACATAAATCATTGCATTTCATAAATAAAATAAATGAGTAATTCAAAACATGCATTTGAATACTTTAATTAAATGAATAAGATATAAACATAATGATAAAAGATTAAATCCCATATTCTGAATTTATAAATTACTCATTTTGCTTTTATCAATTTAGGTGCTCTACTGGTCTAACAGAACATCAGCGGATAAGGAAGAGTCGTGATAAACATATCTCATCATGATCATATTTCATTATCTTTCATCATATTTCTTGCACATGTGCCAATGGCCATTATCATTGCATCATTGATCATATCATTGTAATCATCGGCCTTCAGCCGGAATATCATATCATGTCATAAGCAGTACTGCAGTAATAGTATGATGCATCATACCCTTATCTCAAGGGTTCTGTCATAACCAAGTAGAGCATAAATAATTTATTAAATTACTTTGATCATGATATTCAATAAGCCATGATTTGTCCATAATGCATGTATTGTCGGAATAGCTTGTCATAATGCCTTTCTGATCATTTCCAATTCTCCTTCATGTCATTTTATATGATTTAACATCAATCCATATCATAATATTCAAGTTTTAACACATTTAGAAAAATGATCAAAGGAATAGTAGCGCGGCGCGTAAAATCGGCAACGCAATGGCACGCGACCACTAAATGGTAAAATCTGTTTTTACTGCTGAAAATCAGTCAACTTTGGCAACGGTTTTGACCAAGTAAATAAACTTATTTTTGGCTGAATTTTTGCAGGAAAACACTTTCATAAGTTAACTAAATGCATGTAAAATTTTGTCGAAAAATTCTTTCGTTTGCCCCTTCAACGGACTGCCCAAAATGAAAGCTGCAGAATGGTGCCCAAAAGGGACCATTCGGCCCAATTTTCCAAACTTGAGGGAAATTCATTTTTTTCTTGCAAAATTGATTTTTAGAATCCTTTTGTGATACCATTGAAGGACTAAGGGTCCCTCTTCCAAAAATCAAACCAAAGGAGTGATTAAAAACTCATCAAAGTTTATGAATAATTGCATAAATTTAGCTAGTTTGTTTTGTTTTCATTCTTTTCACAATCAATTGATTACAAATGGTTCAAGAGCACTTTCCCACATATTTACCACACATAATAACATCATTTCAAAACCATTTCAAAAATCCCATAATGCAAAATATGTGAATTAATTGAAAAGGCAATGATTTAAGTACCAAACCTTAATTCTTTTTACTTGTTTCTAGTTCTTTTATGTCTTCTTTGCTTCCTTCTCTCTCACTTCTTGATTTCCTATAATTTTCATAAAATCCATGTCAAGAACATAATAAAATTTAAGTGCTTCATGCCTTATTTTGCTAACTAAACTACTAGTCATCCTTTTTATCCTTAATCTTATATGTGCAAATCACCTCTTTCACTTTTCCTCAACTTCTTAAATTTTCTATAATCATCATATTTATTCTTTCATTTTCATCTTACAAATACTATAACCAATGAAAAAAATAGAACCATAGATGAATTTCCTTACCTCAAAATCTTATTCTCCACCAAAGTTTGCAATCTCTCCCAATTCTCCAAATTTGGCTACGTGAAAAGAAAAACAATCTCTCTCTCTTTTCCCTTCCTCCTATTTTCGGCCAAGCAAGAACAAAGAGAGTTCTTGGCTTTATTTTTGTGGTGTTCTCTCCTCCAAATGGCAGCCAAGAGAGGTTGATAGGTCATGGTGTAGATGTTGATTTCCCATTGGTACACATATGTGAGAAAATGGCCAATTCTCATTGGTCCAAATGTCTCCTTCTTTAATTTATTTACAACCCAAGCCCTTGGACTTCATCTTAATTATATTTTGGCCCCTCAACCTCATTGTGCTGTAATTTTATGCTCTAAGGTGTGAAAAGACCAAAATACCCTCCGGCGGTTACTCGTTCGTAACTTTTAAACCGCGCACTTTCGCCGAATGCTGTGGTACACTTTTTGACTCAGTTTTTCCTCTACTTTTCATTTTTGAGATCCTTTATTACTTTCGAGACACTTTTAAAAATGACCATGATGCCCCTGGTCAAAATCCCCTATATCTTCCAAACCGTACTTTTTCGGGAAAAACCGTGTCGCACCGTTACTGTCCGATTTTTCTCTACTTTCCATTTATGGAGTCTGTTATGTGCACTATTAAGGACCTCCGGAACAACTTTTGGTAATTACGGTCACCTCCCCAAAACTTTACAATCTTTTCAAATAGGTCCTTTCAATTTTACAAAACTTCCCTTCACTTCGCGCTTTTGAGTAGCTTCTCGGGAGGGTTCCTCTTACTGTACATGGACGTACTGTACATATGTACAAATTGGGTCGTGACAGCAACATCGTATTGTGGTTGTAGATGTTAAGAATAAAAGTAGCTGGAGGAATGATAAGAAAGTATTGGAACCAAGGATAAGATGGTGGAAATTGAAAGACCTAGCTCAAGGTACCTTTAAGGAGGAGTTACTAAAGGAAGACATTTGGAACCTTGAGGCTAGTGCAGAGAACTTGTGGACAAAAATGGAAGGTGGCATTAAGAAAGCAGGTAGTAAATTGCTTGGGATCTCTAAAGGGGCAGGGCCTTGACCGCACGATGAATGGTGGTGGGATGAGGAGGTTCAAAAGGCTATTAAGGCTAAGAGGAAATGGTATAAAAAGTTACCGAATGCGGTTAATAGCGAGACCTTTGAGGAATGTAAGAGGGCTAAGAAAGAGGCAAAGAAGACTGTTAGTGTAGCTCGTGGCAGAGCCTTAGAAGGGATTTATCAAAAGTTAGGTACTAAAGAGGGAGAAATGGGCATTTATAAGATCGCAAGGATGAGAGAAAGGAAAAGCAGAGATTTAAGCCAAGTCAAACGTATAAAGGACGAAGATCAACGGGTGTTGACAGGAGATGTTGAGATTAAGGAGAGGTGGAAGGCCTATTTTGAGCAGTTATTCAACCCTGAACATGAACAAGATTTTCAAGGTCTTCCTGTAACAAATGGTTATATCAGCTGGTCTAGGAGGATCTTGCATAGTGAAGTAAGAGAAGCCTTGAAGTATATGAAAGTTGGTAAAGCTTGTGGCCCGGATGGTATTCCTATAGAGGTTTGGAAGAACCTTGGAGAGGTTGGAGTTGCCTGGTTAACTAAACTCTTTAATGTTATTGTGAAAGGACGTAAGATGCTGAATGCCTGGAGGAAGAGTACCCTGGTACCCATATATAAAAATAAGGGAGACATTCAATGCTGTATAAATTATCGGGGTATCAAACTTATGAGCCATACTATGAAATTATGGGAAAGGATTATTGAACACAGATTGAGGAAGCTTACAAGAGTTTCGGAGAATCAGTTTGGGTTTATGCTAGGGAGATCTACATGGAGGCTATTTCTCTTCTAAGAAGACTCATGGAATTGTATCAAGAGAAGAAGAAAGATCTCCACATTGTATTTATTGACTTGGAGAAAGCCTATGATAGAGTACCAAGAGAAGTGTTATGGTGGGTTTTGAAGAGGAAAGGAGTCAGCGACAAATATATCAACATCATCAAGGACATGTATGAGAATGCATCCACTAGTGTGAAAACACCCGGTGGAGACACTGAGGCTTTCCCCATTACTACCGGATTGCATCAAGGTTCAGCCATGAGTCCATACTTATTTACCCTGGTTATGGACGAGCTAACCAGAAGCATACAAGACGATGTTCCTTGGTGTATGTTGTTTGCTGATGACATTATTTTAATTGATGAGACTAGTGCTGGTGTAAACCGTAAGTTGGAAGTGTGGAGAAAAACCCTCGAGGACAAGGGTTTTAAGTTAAGTAGGAGTAAAACGGAATATATGCACTGTGAGTTCAGTCTAAGGAAGAAGCAGGAACATGAGGTTAAGTTGGATGGAGTTTTGGTGCCTAAAACCAAGCAGTTCAAATATTTGGGTTCGGTGTTCCAGAAGGATGGCCGTATAGATGAAGATGTGGCTCACAGAATACAGGTAGGGTGGTTGAAGTGGAAGGGTGCGACCGGGGTTCTATGTGATAAGAAAATACCTCTGAAAGTGAAAGGTAAATTCTATAGGACGGTTGTTAGGCCTGCGATGCTCTATGGTAGTGAGTGTTGGGCACTAACAGGACAACATTTGCATAAGATGAGTGTGGCAGAAATGAGGATGCTAAGATGGATGTGTGGACATACCAGACTGGACAAAATTAAGAATGTTCATATTCGACAAAAAGTCCAAGTAGCGGATGTCGAAGATAAGGTGAGGGAAGGAAGACTTAGATGGTATGGACATGTTTTAAGAAGACCTCCTAATGCTGCGGTTCGTAAGTGTGAGAATTTGTTGATTGAGGGGGTTAGAGGTCGTGGAAGACCTAGAACTGTGTGGAAGGAGGTGATAGCAAGAGACTTACGTGCCTTAGATCTTGATGCGGATTTGATTAATGACAGACTTGAATGGAGACGTAAAATCCGTGTCTTGGAAGGGGCCTAAGGCTGGAGTATCTTTTTTGGTGTCTTTTGAGCTTATTTTGTTGAGGATCCATACAGCCGACCCCAACTTGTTTGGGACTAAGGCTTAGTTGTTGTTGTTGTTGTTATTTGCACTTTTTAGCATCTGGTGCTTGACAGTTGGAGTTAAATAATGGAATGGATGTTATGTGTTTTAAGATATTGCTTAATGTATAAAAATCTAAGAATCTAATCAACAAAATCGCTTGCCTGTTTCTGTGTTTTTAAGATAATGATTAATGCATAAAAACCTAAGAATCTAATCAACACAATTGGTTGCCTGTTTATCCCATATGCCGAGTGGACCGCTTGCAGCTTACTATAAGCTACCTCTGAATCATGTTATAGTGGTAATCAACTCACTTGTGAATTTCCTCTTAAAGCTTTGTTGACTGATAATTAATTTCACTTTGCATATATGATGAAATTTCAAATCTAGGTTCATGATGATATGGACTTACCATGCGGAGTGCTTCGACTTCAACAAAAAGGTGGCCATGGACGCCACAATGGGTATGGATATTCGGAGAAACTCTTTTACTCAATCCTGATAGAGGAATATGCAAACAGTTGTAAGTTGTAGGATCTTGTTACCAACAAAATATGGTGGTGACGAGGCTTGCAAAATTTGTGCATGCTTTGAGGGGCATTCCTTGTGCAGTTTTATAAATATTTCTTGGAATGGTTATTCATCCAAAGGCTTAAACATTATTTGATTCGCTATGCAATATCAAATTTTCTGTGAAATAACCAGGCTCCATATACAATGAACACTTGTGGTTTGAAGCCATTTGTGATTTTTGGGGCTTAAGAGTTATCTGTAAAACTTGACCCTTTTATCTTAATGAATAACCCGCCTATCCTTTCATAACAATTGTCCTTGATCCTTCTATTTTGTTTTTCTTTTACTAGCTTGAAGAGTGTCATATATCATTTTCGAGGAAACAAAGAATTTGCTCGACTGAGGATTGGTTAGTATGAGAACCCAGATCATTTTGTTTACCTCCAGAACATTGCATAGACTTAATTAATTTAGTTTTATTCATAGGAATTGGAAGGCCTCCAGGTCAAATGGATCCCAAAGCTTTCTTATTGCAGAAGTTCAACACATTAGCTCGAGAGCGAGTAAGCTCATGCTTGTAAATAAGTGTGATGGATTTGGCTAAATTTTCCTGTCAGTGTTAGAACATCCTGAAATAGTCAATGGAAACCTCAGCAAATTTTTCTGCTCAATTAAGGAAGATTTCACAATCAAATCTAATGATGCGTACTTTTCTTTTTGACAAGATTGATGCTGCTTTGGTAGAGGGTGTTGCTGCATTGAAGTCTATTTTGTCTAAAGGATTGACAGAAACTGCAAGATGCTTCAACCAGGAACAAAAGTACAAGCATATAAGATTACAAACGATGCCGACATAGCTTGACTAAATGTAATATTTCTTTCTCATATTGTCTGACATTAACAGTTTGGATACACTTTCAGAATTTAACATGGAATCGTCTTTTCTTATAAAAAAAAAACAACTTTAACAGTGCTGATATATATTAGAGCTGGGCCTAACTCATCCTGAAAACTCGAGTTGACAAGAAGAGGATTGTCCAGTCTTATAAGTGACTGGAGCTGCTCATTCCTTACCGATGTGGGATTCACATTCCCAACATCCCCCCTCAAGTGCAACCGAACCTTTCGGTTGACACTTGTTAACACAAGCCCATTTGGGTGGACCAGCTGGCATCTCTTCATCAGCTTCGGTCATGTGGGGTTTGGCTCAGGATCTAGCCCGTTTGGGCATTAATTGCTCTGATACCATATTAGAGCTGGGCCTAACTCATCCTGAAAACTCGAGTTGACAAGAAGAGGATTGCCCAGTCTTATAAGTGACTGGAGCTGCTCATTCCTTACCGACGTGGGATTCACATTCCCAACAATATATTCTTAACAGAGCTTTGACGAAATGATCCTCATTTGTAGTGCTGATATATTCTTAAACAACTTTACTAGAAGCTAATAGGTGAACTATGAATTGTAACTGTAGACCATTGTTATCTTTCTGCAAAACTTCTTAACATTTTGATAGTTTAGACTTTATGTTACTGTATTTTAAATATTATGTTTAGTTAAGTGATTTTTTTTTTCTTTTTAAAAAAAATCTACAGGAAAATTTTAATTTGTAACAATGAGGGTGCTACTGTACAGAAGATTACACAAATTAGAGGGATACCTTACATGTAACTTGAAATTCTCTGTGTTGATTTTTCAACTGTACTTATGTAATTTAGTTTTTTTTTTTAAAAATTTTTACTTGACTTTAAATTGAATATTTTTTTTTCCTTTTATAATTAATGAGGGAAATTTTAGTATTAATATTAGTGAGACGCAGACTTTGATTTTCACACCTAAAGTTAAACATTTTTCAAATTAAAATTTTTACATGAAGAAAATGTATGTATATTATATTCATATAAATGTTATATGATGAAAAATTTTCATGTAAAAGCTTAGATTATAAATATTAATATGTATTTTTCGAGTGTAATATTAAAGATGTTAATTATAAACAAGAAGTAACATTTCAATGTAATGAAGTAGTTTTCAATGGATATATGCGAAGATTGTGGTTTTAATGGTTAAACTATAATTCCTAAATATTTTATAAACAGTCTTCAGAAAATATTTGATTGTAAGAATCCATTTTGGCTTTTGGATTTTGTACTTAATTGTTGAGTTTCAAACAGGGCAAAACTATTATTATGTTATCACTTCGTCAAATCTTAGTTGTTAAAGGTATAAATTTGGAAACTATCGCAGATATGGATCCAGTTAACTGTTCCTACTTGGAATATATATATAGAGAGAGAGAGGAATTAAAAAAAAAAAAGATGTTTATACAACTACCCTAAATAACAACTTTCATTATAAGAATATTAAAAAAACTAAAAATATTTATATTTTTACAAAAAATTTGTGTAAAATTTTTAAAATATCTTATTTTTTAATAAAATATTTTTTTTTTCAAAATTATCTCTTCCCTCGCTATAATTAATAATTTAATTTATTTTTTTTTCAAACTTCAATATTAAAATAAAAATATTTTAATAAAATAATAAAAATTAATATTTTAAATTATTTTTCATCATATAAAAATTATAATTTTTTTATAAAAAGAAAAAAAATTTAATTTTAATTATAAAAAATAAGTAACAATAAAAAAATAAAAATAAAATAAGACATGTAAAAATATATTAATAAAAATTATTAAATTTATTTTAAAATAGATTTTACATATTATACACATAAAAAATAAAAAAAATACACAATTTTATTATGTAGTCTTGTTATAAATATATTATAGATATGTTGTAAATGTTGCAGATGTTTTATAAATGTTATGTGTATGTTATATTTTTATTATTTAACTCATGTATATTTTATTATTGAATATTGTGTAAATATTATATGAATGTTGTGTAAAAGTTTTGAAAATAAAAAATTAAATAAATATTAAAAATATTATGAAGATATGTTATAGATTTAATGTTAATGTATTGTTGATGTATTGTAGATATATTGTAGATGTAATTTGTATTGTTGAGTGTATATTTATATATATATTATGTATATATTTATTTTTTGTGTGTATAATAAAAATATGACATTAATTTTTTAAAAAATAAATAAATAAAAATAAAATAAAATCATAAAAAAAGAAAATAAAATAAATTTAGAAAAAAATAAAAATAATGACTAATAGTTAATTTGGAAAAAAAAAAAGCGAAAACTATAGTTTTGAAATAAAAATATGACGAGCCAATAGTTTTGAAAAGTGAGCACCGAAATGAAGTGCTGGGTGTAAATTTCTCTTTTTGAAAAAAAAAAAATATGGAGTGAGGCCTTAATATTTTTAGACATCAATAACCTTAAACTAGCCTTTTTGTTTAAAGGGGCATTTAGATAATTACTTAAAAAAATAATTTTTATTATAAAAATACAATAAAAGTTAAAAACATTTATATTTTTATAAAAATTTAATGCAAAATTTCAAAAATACCTTATCCCTTAATAAAATATTTTTTTTTTAAAAAATAATTTTACATTCAATACAATCAATATTTTATTTTAAATTTTTATTTTTCTTTTCAAACTTTAATATTAACTAAAAAATTATAATAAAATAATAAAAACTAATATTTTAAATTATTTATCATCATATAAAAATTATAATTTTTATAAAAAAATTAATTTTAATTATAAAAAATAAATAACGCTAAAAAAATAAAAATAGAAAAATACATTAATAAAAAATTATTAAATTTATTTTTAAACAAAATTTACATATTATAAATATAAAAAAATAAAAAAATACACATTTCATTATATATATGTTATATAGATGTGTTGTAGGTGTATTGTAGATGTGTTGTAGATGTTGTATAGATGTTATATTTTTGTTATTTAAATTGTGTGTATTTTATGTAAAAATTGTTGAATGTTGTGTAATATTGTATGAATATTGTATGGATGTTTTGAGAATAAAAAATTAAAAAAATAAAACTAAACAAATATTAAAAACATTATGTTATAGATGTATTTTATATTGTTAAGTGTGTATTTTATATATGTTATATATATGTTTTGTATATATTGTGTATATATTTATTTTTTTGTGTATATTAAAAATATGACAAAATTTTTTTTTAAATAAAATAAAATGGTAAAAAGCTAAAATTACAAAAATTAAAAAAGAAAAAAAGAAAAAAGAACATGTTAAGCATAATTAAAAAAAAAAAGCATTTTCCATATAACTGAAAAAATATTTTGGCACAGTATTTTTGAAAATGGTAAATGTGTGTCGGGTATACAACATAATATTCCCTTGTTTAAATTTATCCTCAATCTGAAAAACCCAATCGCTTCCTTGTCTCCCATTTTCTCTCTTCTCCTTCTCTTTCTCTTTCTCTAAAATGTCTAACCTTGTCCCATCAAATGCTGCTTCTTCTCCCATCATTTAGAAGAGCAAAAACCAATCGATAGTAGCAACATTCATTCTAGTAGCTTTTCTATGGAGAAACACCCAGAAATCTTATGAAGAAATCACCATTCGTTCTTCAATTCAATACAATAAGTTTTCTTTATGATTTTTTTAAAATTTTTTTTATTTGAAAATGAACTATGATGGAAGAGAAATGATGCATGTGTTGAAAAATTGATCTCTTGATGAATGTAATAGGTGTGGTTGAACAGTGTTGATGGGTGTTATTGATGAAAGAAGTAACTGTGTATTATATGTAGTGGACTTTGTGTTTTGCTGAGTAGGTACCCGCGCTCGGTGAAAACATACACTTACAAGGCCCAAAATCCAAAAAAGAAACTAAAATAAAAAATAAATAATAAATAAGACACATACAAAGTGAAAATATGCTTTTACAGCTTTTCTTAAAATAAAATAAGATACCCATAAAATTGAAGACATGCCCTTTAAATAGAACAAAATAAATAAAATAAACAAATAATTATAGTCATAAAGATACCAAATAAATAATAAAAATAACACATAAACATATAAAATAAAAAAATAAAAAATGAAATAAAATCAATAGCATAAATCACTTTAAATGAATGATAAATTAATAAACATAAATGAGAAGGTGAACAACAAATATTAACATCCAAACAACTTCATAATAATGTAAATCCACAAAAAAATGAAAGGCAAATAAACACACAATTACTGTTTAATTTAAACAAAATTAATTTTAATTTTAATCTAATGAGCAGTTCTAATTTTCAGAGTAACAAAAAGAGCCGATTTTAAGAAAAATGATTTTAAGAATTATAGTATAAAAAACAATCCGACCATATAAAGAATCATGGCGAACTCACCACGAGACATGAGGAGTTGGCCATGCCTCATGGCGAGCTCACCATGTGGAATGGTGAGCTTGCCTAGAGCGATTGCCAATTTTAAAAAACATTTTTTAAGAAAATAACTATAATTCATTAAATAAACATTCAGAAATAAAACGAAATAAAGAATTAAAAATCGAATTACCATTTAATAAGATGATTTATTCACCCACAAAATTATTTTAAAACATAATAAAAAAAAACTAAAATCAACAAAGCAATTAAAATGATCAATTTATATGTGAAAGATAAGAAATTATACTGACATTGTCAGTTCCTCCAATTCGTAGCTTTAACTTGATTGAACTCAAGCTTTGCCTCATGTACCATCACACTTTCTTTGTAAGTTTGATTCAAAGGCTTCCTTTTTTGCTTTTGAAATTGGCATCCACCAGCAGTTTTCTATTGTTGGAAGAAAGGAAAATTCTTTGATTGACTCTCTTTATTTTTTTTTGCTTTTTATGTGTTCTCTTCTTTTCATTTTCTCAATCTCCCTTTTAAAAACTCATCCCCTCTTATCTTTTTTTTTTAATTTTTTCTGATTATCAAAATATTTTTTTATTCATTGCCTTTTTCTTCTAATCCTAAAATTAATTTCAAAAACTAATTTTTTAGAATTTGATTTTTAAAAATTTGTTTTGTTTGTGTTTTTTTAAGAAACTTTTGATTTTTTTTTAAACTAATCGGATTTACATGGAGAACTTGCCATGGCGAGGAAGCCATGGCCCACGACCTAGCTTGTCCATTTTATCCATTTAATTTTAAGTCCTATACACTGATTGGTGCTTTTAATTATACCATCAAATAAATAACAAATCAAACCAATTAACCAATAAATTAATTTAATTGATTAATTAATCAATTAATTAACTAATACAAATTAACTAGTAAATTAATTTATAAATTTATGTTTAGTTGTTAAAATTAAGAGTTTATAGTTTGTCCCCTGCTTAAAAGATCTGAAATTTAGATGAAAGACAGTGAAAAATAACACAGTTAACTGAATCGAACATTTAAGTGCCTCAAAAAACTCGACAACTTATGCATCAGGTACTTCAATAAAACTTGAACCTTCCCGAGATATTTCAAGATATCCCATTAGACTGGGTACCTCAAAAACACCGATAACTCATTTTTTGAGTACCTCAATAAAACCCACACAAATTTAGGATACCTTAACAAATCCTGTTAAATTGGACATTTCAAAAAAATCAATAACTCTTTTCCCGGGTACTTCAAAAAAACCTAAATCAATTCAGGATACCTCAATAAATTTTGTTCAACAAAATTTGAGTTAATCTATGCTATCAAGATACTTCAAAAAATCCAATTTAGCCTGGATGAAATTCCTATAACAATTGCAAAAACTCGGCAAAAAAAAAAAATTTAATCATGAATAAATAATTTAGCTATTTTTTAATTACCATGATATTAACCTCTGAAATTTCTGTAAACTTTTGCTCGTTGCGTGAAGAAAATATTTTGCAAATTTTCATCCAATAATATTTTAGACACACAATTATTTAGGAATTAAATGCTATTCTGCTTATTAATTTCCAAAAATGACTTTTAAAAAGAACATTTCAAAAAAGCATTTGTATTTTTCCACATTCATTCATCTTCAACATTTACAATTTCAATTTCAAGGAATTTTTAATTTTTTAATAAATGCATTCCATTTTTTCAAAGTGCTTAGAGGTCATTTATTATCAATTTGAAACAAAGTCTCAGAAAAGTGAAATTCATATTGTGAGACAACTTTCAAACATTTTCATAAAAGTTGGAATGTATTTATTACGATTTTGAAACAACTTTCAAAAATACTTTGGCTAAACTCATGGGAGCTCGCAATATCACATGGTGAGTTTGCCATGTATTATGGCTTCTCCCATCTTAAAAACCAAATCAAATTCATTTTTTGCTCTCCATTTGACCCTTGACCTTCTGCAACTATATTTTAAATTCCTTTCGCTCCTTTTCGATTTTAGTTATTATGTTTGAGCAATTTTGTCATTCTGTAAGACATGGACTTCGTCCACACGTGAAACTTAAAGATATTGATATAACACCAGTGAAAGAATCCCAATTTTGGCTGGTCTTTACCATCACTGCAACAATCACAAGAAGACAACAATGAGTTAAAATTTCCACCCCATCTTGATATTTCCAAATTTGTCGCAGTACATAAAAAAAACATTAGTATACCAGAAATATAATTTCAACATTCTAACAATATTTATTCACATGTTAAATTATAACATCCCACATTTTCTCATACTTTTGCCTTTATTTGTACCATAAACTGACCTTCGGGATATCCGTGAGGAGGTTCTATTCACAAGGCACATGAATGATATAAAAAAGTGCCCTTTCTTGTGTGTCAAATGAACAAAAGTAGCAAATTTGAGCCATTTCTATTGTTATTGCATAGGAACTGTAGCCAAATTGATCGATGTTTGATTTAGGCATTTTCAAAAAGATGGATGGACAAGACTCATACTTTTCATTTTCCTATCGGTGAAATGACTATTGGGCCAATTGATTTTTCTACAATCACTGGTATTTCTTTCCAAGGAACATCAGTTCCATTTGATGCTACTCCTCTTGATTCTGCAAAAATGTATCAACTACTTAGTTTTACTCCGCAAACAAAAAAAGCCGAATCAAACACTAGTTGATATTGCATCATTGAAATAATTATAACCAACCAGTATCGAGGGTGACAACTATGCAATATGCTCGCAGATTTCTACTTTATCTGCTTACACCTTCTATTCTTTCTGGTACTGAAGTTGTGGTTCGCTATTTAGGTTTATGAGTCCTTGCTGATCTTTCTGCTGTGCCAATATTCAATTGGGGGTGAAGCGATACTCTCTCAAATTTATCATGGCCTTTGACCAATTATGTCATGGATAGATCTCATATACTGGTTTCTTGGTTGTGGTTAAGGTATGATTTATGCTTCGCTAATCTGCATCCTTATTTGTCCTTAAATGAATCCTTGCAATGATATTCCATTTGCAGATTTAGGCTTGTGAGCATCACTTAGTAAAGGCACCTTAAACTTCAGGGTGGCATTTTTCATATCCCTGACTCAATATTTGGTTGAGTAGATGAAGCGATGGTCCTAATTCTCACCATGTTCTGGGAAAAAGTAAGACAAAGCATCATTAGTATCATGCAATTGTTAATTAATTATTAACGTAATTGATTTGGCCTGGTGGACGACTGACCGATGTGCTAGATGGACACATGATATTATGGGATCTTTACCACTTTATGATACCTGATGAATTTTAGCTAGACCAATTTCTAACTGTTGGTTCCTCAAAGAGCGGACATATAATTGGTCTCTTGGACCAGATGAGTGCCAGGCTCCAAAAGACGTCCCAAAATCCATGCTCACCTCAATAACACTTCTAGAAGGCACCTAGTGGTGTGCCATGGATGGCTGTAACATAGAAAAATTCCTTTACCCCCTTAGTCGGCCACCATATTCAGACTTCATTCATTAATGCTTCTTGATTTTTACTGTTTCTTCTGTTGGCATTCGAGAGGACTATTCTCAAAATGAAACAGTGGATGACAATAAAGAAGAAAACTTTGGTGTAAATAATGAAGAGGACAGTGGTTTTACTAATGAATAAGTAAGTGAAAATGAAGAAGGAGAAGAAATTAAAGAAGAAAATTGAAGTTGATGAAAATCATAGTTGCTTATGCAACTATACTTGAAAAGAGCCTCCGACATATGTCTATAGCTTCAAGTGATATCTTTTTCCTTTATGTAGCCAAACGAAGAATAAGGTAGTTCTTCCTTTATATCTGTTGATCCTCCCCACAATTTACAGTTAGTTGCAACTGGTTCTACACACAATCTAGTACAAGAGACATTGGATTTCCCATTTGCTTTTTATCAACAACCTTTACCATTTTATGAACAAACGAATGATGCCTCATCTCATTCCTTTAGCACTTCCAAGTTTTGAGTCGCAATAATACATGGTTAGTTTTCCCTGCTCATTTAATGTTATATGTATGCAAGAAATGCAAGTTTTCTATATGATATGGCAAGTTCGTCAAGCCTAACAAGTCTTTCCATGCATGGATTCCCCTTTTCCTTTCTTAATTTAGAATTAAAAACCCATTCAAATAAGGATTATATGTACGAGTCTTTCTATTTAATTATAAATTAATTAGCTTTTCAAATCTAATAATCACGATTTTTGTTTCCTCTGCATCTCTTCTCCTTGATATTGAACAAATTCATCACACCATGACTGAAGCGAATTTCAAGAAAATCAAGGGCTTACTGAAAAATCTTCAAGCAACACTCTGGGATCAAATTATTTGGGCAAATATTTCAAACCTGAGATGCTTCCATAATGTTAAATTAAATCAACCTTTTTTACATGGTATGGCCTCATTTTGAAATACTAAGTCACATACTTTTAGAATAGCTGACTTTTAAATGTGTCCTATGATTGAAGAGTTTGAAGCCATTCTTAGATATTCGAGTGGGCATCCAATGGCACTACCCGTGTTTACTTCAAGTCCTCAACATCAAATGTAGATGTTATTTCAGATCACGAAATTGCAAGTTCTTCACTTAATTCGTGGTTAGAAAATTTTGCTTAGTCCATTGATAGAGTTTTGCATATCCAATTTGGCCCCCATAAAAGCATGGTACCATATGTTCTTCTTGTGTCTATTAGGCCAGTTTTTAATTGTCTTTTTTGATGACAAAATTAACTGTTGGATATTGGATATTGTTAACTAAATGGAAGATGGATTTTCTCCCATCCCTCTGATTTTAGCTAAGACTCTTGTTGGGCTGGATCAGTTCAAAACTAATTCCTCATGAAGATTGACTGAAAGTCTTTTACTACTTTAGGTAAGTATTTAAACCCCCTGGGTTTTCAATTCATATTATCATTTATTTATTACTCTAATTTTTGCCGAGCATGCCTTTGTGGATTTTCAAAACTAGCGAGCTTTATTATTTTTTATTTAAGCTCTTTTTTTGCCTAGTTTGCCATTGTTGGTTTTCAAAAACTAGTGGGCTGCTCTAATTTTTGCCTAGGCTTCCCTTTTAGGTTTTTAACCTAGCAGGCTCTTTTTTTAAACACCTCTACTTTTCTTTCAGAACTGGCTATAGGAATTCTTCTGTTTGCTCGACACCCCAGCTATAGATCACGTGAGATACTTGCCACGACACCATTTGTAACACCCCTTCCCAACCTACATGTGTAAGCTGAGTAGAGGTGCCACGCTATCCTAATTGTTGCTACCAATTTACTTAGTCAAATTTTAGTTCTGATTTTTACAGAAATTTTGCCATAGTTCCGCCTAGAAATTTGGATCCCAAGTGTCGTCAAAACTTGTTTTTCTGATTTTTGAAAACATTTTACACATACCAATGTGAATAAGAATACCATCAAATTTAATGCACTCCCAATGAATCCACCTTATACCCTCAACTACAAACCTGCACGAAGAGTTCACACTTCTAATATAACATAAAATAAAGATTTATGATTATTACATACTACTAACATACAATTATAACATAGAAAATCTCTTTTATATTTATTCATATACATGCCACAACTATCGACTCATAATGGAACTAAAAGATCTACCCCTGAGATTTGCTGTGGTCTGGTCGTTGCTTCCCCAAGATTTATCTACTGCTCCGAACCTACGAGTCAAGGAAAACTTAACTCGCTGAGCGTTGTCGCTCAGTGGGTACTTTACCAATAAAAATAAAAGTAGTATATGAAAGTATTCAAAATCAAAGGAAATAATGAAATCATAATTTAACCAACCTTAAACCAATAGAAATTATTGTACATTCAGAGTAATATGCTTTCAATAATGTAAAATCATAATTCAAACTCATTGGCATTATATAGTTTAACGAAAAATAATATGTCTTTGATTCAGGCTCTATTGGGATATAGGGAACCATAGTGATAAGGCAGTGGCCCTCACCACTGTAACATAGGTGGCCCTCACCACCGATATCAGATCACAGGAATGGCCCTCACCATCCTGGTTATAACCAATGGCCCTCACCATTGGCCCCCAATGGCCCTCACCATTGAGTTCAGATCATATCAATTCAATCACAATATCAAGCAGTACTGCATAAGTTAGTATAGTGCACCATACCCTTATCTACCACTCCCACTATCCAGTAGAGCAAAAAGGTTAAAATGATTCAATTTAAGTCTCAAATCTCATTTTAGAATGACTCGCGAAATCATTTTAAATTCCCATTACACTTTGCCATTTATGCCGCGCAACACATTCTTCAGTCAAACCATTCCCCTTTTTCGCATATTTAACATCCACAATAAACACATCAAACATTTCAAAGCATTCCTCAAAATATCCCAAATTGACCAAATGAATAGTGTTGCGGCGAGAAAAATCGGCAACGCAAAATGGCATGACCAAATGAATAGTAAAATCTGGATTTTCGTCAAAATTTCAGTCCACTTCAATCATGCATTTGACCAAGTAAATGATCTTATTTTTGGCTGAAATTTTACAGAAAACTTTTTTTATATGTTGACTAATTGCATGTAAAATTTCGTTGAAAAATTCATTCATTTGCTGCCTCAAACGATTTCCACAAAAATAGTCCAGAAGCTGTCACTTTGGGACCATTTCGGCCCAAACCTTTGAAATGCATAGGATAGTTTATTTTTCTTTTGCAAATCAATATTAAGGCTTCTTTAATAGTAAAGTGAAGATTCAAACACTTCCTTTTAGCAATTTTTGCAAGTTTAACTCAAATCAAACTAATTAAAGTCCAAACAACTTACTAAATCAATTTGCCAAATTTTCTCAAAACATTTGGTTTCAATTAAATTTAACAACCCAATTGCCATAAGAAAACAAGAACATAACTCAAATATATAATTTAAACTCAATCAATATATTTAAACATCAATTTCAAAACTTCCATAAACCAAAGTTTGTAAGAAAATAGAATTTCTTTTATGGTAAAGCACCAAATCAAAAGTAATTATTCAAAGGTAAAGTACCAAACTAATTATTCAAAGGTAGAGTACCAAACCTTATTTCTTTAATTCCTCTTGGCTTTTCTTTCTTCTCCTTCTTTAATTCTTTATTTCTCCTTCAATCAATTCAAGATACAACATAAACCTTAGAATTTCAAAATAATAAATTATCCTCTATTTCTTTTCCAACCGAAACCCCTAATCCAACCTTTTTAATCTTTCTACATCTTGATTCTTCCATTTAATCAATTAATCTCATCACTTACTTAATATTATTATTATGTTTTTCAATTCCATATAAGACTCTAATTCCCAATCTTCCAATAAATATATAACTACCTAAAACTAATACTAAAATTAAAGTCTACACACTTAAAAACCTTAGAACTTACCTTAAAAATCAAAGTTTGAAGAAACTTGGAAGTCCCTTGGTATTTTCTTTTGTTGGCCGAATTTGGTGAGTGGAAAAAGAGAGAATTTGCTCTTCATATCACATATATTTATAGACAAAGGAAATGATGATCACCTTGCCCACTTGTCCACTTTTTCTCTTTCTTCATTTATTACACATTTATTACACATGCTAAATGTTTTCTTTTGATTGGCCAACCTTTGATTTTTATAACTTCCTTTTTCCTTTACTTCTTTCCACTTGTCTCTCTTCCCATTGGATCTCATAAAGTTGTCCCGGGTTACCCATCCGGTCCCGACACGAAACCGAGCCACATTACGTTCCGGCGATTAATCGATCATATCTTTTAAACCGTATAGTTCCATGAGTCAAACTATATATAGTTTTGATCCTCTCGACCTCTACTTTCTATTTATAAGGTCTATTTTAGGTTTCCAAGTCATTTTGAAAAATTACCGGTAAGCCCTCAACTTTTTACAAAATTCCCTTTAGGTCCTATTTTTGCTCGGGTTTTCTCCGGTTTCGTTTCCACTGACGATCGTTTCATATTTAACCTCTCGCCATTCTCTACGTACTCACGTCTTTATTTCCTACCCTAAATTCATGTATAACTTTAATTGATAATGACCAAAATGCCCTTAGGCAACATTTCTTCATTTTTCTTTAACGGGACATTTCCTGGAAAAACCGTTACACGTCGTTGCGATCCGGTTTTTCTCTACATTCCATTTTTGAAATCTATTATATGCACTATTAAGAACATCCGGTGCAACTTTCTTTGAAATTACATCTACGTCCCCAACTTTATTAAAAATTACAATTATGTCCCTTTTGTCATACAACCTTATCTAGGGCTGTTATCAAGAATTATCTTCTCCTTTTCCCTACTCTCGCTATGCACGTGTCTACACTGCATAAATGCAGTAGGCGGATGTGACACCATTCTTCGAGGACACTACTTCAACCTACTTTCTCATATGCTGATTGGGTTGAGTGGATTCAGTCAAGAGCTGTAATCAATATCCTTTGGTTGGTACCTTGGAGGAGGATTAGTCTCATCACCATACAGACATATCTAATGTACATTCTACTTACCATACTTTGCCATGGTACTTGCTATGATTCTTGCCGTCTTGATTGCCAGTATGGAGCTTAGACCTAGGATTTTGACTTCACACTTGTAGACCTTTAATTTTTGACCCAGTCTAGTATGATATTTTTTATATAATCTAAAATAATTTTTGTGGTATTTTAATTAAATAATATTTATTTTAGTATTTATTATTTATAATTTTTTAATAAAAATGGTAAAGTTAATAAAATAAAAAATAAAAAAAATAAAAATAAAAATAAAAATAAAAATCGGCGACAAAAAAAATTCATCACTGAATGTTCAATTGGCCAGGCCAATTCGCCGCAGGAATTTCCTGCTGTGAATTAGCTGGCTGCCCAGCACCCCTCGCAAATCCTCGTAGTTTCGCCAGCAATTTTTTTGCCAGCACAATTTTGCAACGCAGTTTTTCCGAAACTAAATTCTATTTGGTTTGGTTTCTTTTCCTAAATTAATTTTAGTTTCCTTAAACAATTAGAAGTAGGTTTATGATTTTTCCTATAAATAATACATTAAAACTCAGAAATTTAGGGGGTCAAAAAAATTGTTTTACAAAGAGAAAAAAATTATTTACTGGATCGTAGACTAAAAAATTCTATCGGCCAAACGAGAACCCTAGCAAGCAAGAGACATTAGCAACAAGAAGCAATCAATCCATCAAAGGCAGCAGGATTGCCTTTGTTATTGTTCATCCAGAAATCAATTTTTGGCGGAACCAGAGAACGGAGGTTTGAATCTCTATTTTCTTTATTTATTTCTTTACAGTAGCTTCATCATTCAAATTGGATTAATTGTTTCATCATACAATTTGATAAAAAATTTCAAAACTTCAAAAACTTCAAAAACCCTAAATTACTCTTCTACTTCCAAAACTTTAAAACCCTAACCTAATCTCTATTTCAAAAATCCAGTAGCCTTGTTTTTTTCAAGTATCAAAAGCTTCAACCCTAATTAATTCTTCTTTCCAAATTCACACAGTAGCATTATTCTTTTAAAAATAACATAAGTTCCTTCCAATTTTGAAACCCTATTTTTTAAATCTTAAACCATAAAAGCTTAATTTTAAACACCAAAACCTACAACCCTAAAAGCCAGTTTTCAAAATCTTCCGGGGTGCAGCCCTGGACCCTGTAAGGGGCGCTGCCCCCTTGATCCCCACCTGCTAACCGGCCAGCGGGACCGCTGTATGGGCTCGGGTCAATATTTATTTGTGTATTATAAATCTTTATGTTTAAATTCCTTTATTATGACCATTCAAAATACAGTAGCTTTATTCAAAATACAAACCTAAACCCTAATTTATTCAAACCATAAATCCTAATTCTGTTTTCAAACCTTCACAGTAGCTTTTTATGATTTTATTCACTGGGATATTTTAATCTTTCAATAACTCCATTAAAGACTTTCTATATTTGTTTCATCTAAAAATACTTAAGTAGTTATTATAGTCAATATTAAAACCATACTTAACTTTGATCACGGTAAAACATCAAATCCTAAATCATAATCTGCAAAATCAAGGTTTCGAACCATAAAACCCTAATTCATGAAGTTTGCTTAAAACCCTAACTAAACCTACCCTTATTTAAGTCACAGTAACATTATTTTCATAAAACATCTAAAACCTTAAATCTTTTAAACATCCAGTAGCTATGTTATTGCTTTAAAATTCTTCTCAAAACCCTAGTTATTGAGCATAAAACTCTAGAAACCCTAATTAATGTATGAATCCCTAAAGTTAATATATTTACTATTTTATTTACATTGGATGAATGTTTATTATATATTTTGATTAATGTTTAATATCTTTGATAAATGATTTATTTATGATGAATGGTTATTTACTTTTATCGATTTATTTTGATTTCCAAATATTGTAAGAGGTATGTTTACACTTTGTGGGTACCTCATTAGTTAAATATCATGTAATTTAAATAGCTTTTATATTTTGAACCAATGTAAAGGACATGTTTCTACCTTTTGGTGGGTATCCTATTTAGTTTAGACATGGATGATGTAAGGACATATTTCCATCTTCAGGTGGGTGTCCATTTATTTGCTTTGATTGGACATTGCTTGGATTTTAATATAATGATGCTTTATTTTAATTGTTGTATGTAATATGGATAATATTGTTATACTTAAGACTTTTATAATATTAAGACCTGCAAAGGAGGCCGGTTCCAATAAACCGGGCGTTGTAGGGGTGCTAGGCCATTTCTCACCTTCCCCACACGTACCCAACTTTCCGAACCCATTAGGGGGCTGGGGATTCCTTAGGAATCGAGTCATCCACCCCTTTCTTTTTTCCGCTCGTCCGGGTGGTGACTCCATTTTCTCTGGACTTAGGTCCGTGTTCTCTAAGGCCCCGAGCCTAAACAGTGCCGAAGTCGCAAGAACCATTCTACTTGGAGTGGGGGCAAAAATCCCCGCTCACAACACTCGACTTTGATATGCTCTAATTGACTAAAGCTTTCTTGGATTGTTTAAGAAAGAGTTGGCCTACCTATCATACTTATCAACTCCCTTAGCTCTTGTGTTTTTTAGACTTACAAAGAGAATAATAATTAGGCTGAAATAACAACATATTTATGAATTAAATCTTTTCTTGCCTTTTCCTATTATTCAGCTTGGCCATCATTTTCTGCTATTTTGCGACTTATTTTATGGGCAATATTTGAAATAATTTACATAGAACAATTTTATTATTAACTCTGTTTAGTTGAATTAAGAATAGTTGAGAAACATTTAGATAACATACACTACATTACTCTTGTCTCCAACTGGCCCTCTCTAATTTTCCAATTAATATTTTTATCTCATTTTTTAGCCCTTATTGTTACCTAGACTGTCCTTTTTGCATTTCAGAACTAGCAGATTACTCTAATTTTTGTCCAGGTCAAGGTTTTTAACTTAGCGAGCTTTATTTTTTTTTAATTTTTTTATAGACATAGAACCTCTTTAGCCTGCTAATATTCACTGGTTCATTAAATTCATTCTCATCCTTATCTAATAGTTTCACTGTACCATTCTTCATTACCTCTTTCACAACAGAGGAGCCTTCCCAATTCGGTATAAACTTGCCTCTTGGACCAAGAATGTTGGACCTACATTGTTTCAGTACCAGATCACTAGCCTTAAACTTCTTGACTTAGACCCTTTCATTGAAAGCCCGGGCTATTTTCCTTTGATAAAGCTGGTTATGATATAATGTCTTTATGTTTCTGTCTTCTAACAAAGCTAGTTGTGTGTATCTATTCACTGCCCATTCTGTTTCCAGTAGTTTTGCTTCTAGAATTACCCTTAAAAATTTAATCTCAATTTTGACTAGTAGAATGACCTCCATTCTATAAACTAGGGAAAATAGTGTCATTTCAGTTGGAGTACGAACACTTATCCTATATCCCCCAAAAAGCAAAAGAAAGCATTTCTGACCAATCCCTATACATCTTAGTCATTTTGGAGAGTATATCCTTGATTGTCTTATTTGTTGCCCCTATTGAGCCATTGGCTTTTGGTCTATATAGTGAAGATCGATGATATTGGATCTCATACTTAGAAAATAAGTCTTGTACTGCCCCCTTGAAACTGAATCCTATTAATGCGGGATTCCATAATTTTGTCAAGTCCATGGAAAAGATAGGCAAGGCCAGCTTCACCCCAGCCGTAAAGCTGTACCATACTTATATTAGAAAGGACCCTTAACACCGACAAATGGATGGGGTGCTGCCTAAAATGGTTGACTCGAGCAAATACAGTAAAAATCCTCAAGCATATTGTTTGGCTATTTCTCTACGAACCCATCCTTCGTAGTATCCAATAACTCCGAATTGGTTCAATTTTTATCTTGAAAGGGCTTTTAAATGATGGTTCCATACCGATTAACTGTTGGACTTCTTCGAATGTTAGAATATCATTGGTAAGAGGGACCGAAAGGCCATAGTACCGGATATCAGTTATGGCTGTATAATCGACTGGGCCAATGGTCATTTCTCCTTTAGGTAGGTAAAAAGTATGGGTCATGTCCATCCGCCGCTCTGACAATGCTTGAACTACACTTGTCTATCGGACACTCATCGGATGGTAGGGCTGTGCACGGTTACTCCTGGAACCGCCCCAGAACCGGGAATCGGACCGAAACCGGTACTGGACCTAAAAAAGAATCGGTTATTTTAGAACCGGTCCGGTACCGGTACTGAAAATTATAATTTTTGGTACCAGTTCCAATTCCTCTGCTAGAACCGGACCGGAACCGGTACCGAACCGGACTTGGAAAAAGGAACCGGTTTCTCTAAAAAAACAAAACCACTTATAAACATTAAACAACTAAACTTTTAGGTCAAAAATATTTTCCAATTGCTACTCCTCTATTCCTCTCTCTTGCGCAGCCGCTTAACTTCTTTCATTCTCTCTTTTGAGCCGAGCCGCCTTGCCACTGCCGTTCTTTCACTTTCATGCTCAACTGATCATCTTCAGTCGCCTTCTTCTTCCCTCTGCTTTCGTTTTTCAAGTCTAATTTTTTATTTTTTTGGAAATGTCTCTTTTATCAGTTGATTTTAATTGTATTTGTGTTTGTGTTCTTGGATTTAGCAGTTAATTTTATTTTGGCATGGATTTTTTTTTCTGATTTAATTTTGGTATGATATTTAGTAGTTTAACCACGCCCGTTCTTTTTTTTTTTCTGGTTCCTCCAGTAAACTCTGGTGCTTTTAATTTATCTATATATCTTTTATCTTGCATTTTAGTGTTCTTGAGCTTGGAAATAGTGAGCTGATGTAGTACCCACGCCCATCCCTGGTTTCAATTATTATTGATCTCATTTGTGGTTCTTGCTTTTATGAAAAAGTAGAACAATCTTTGTTTTTTACTACCTCTTTGGTCTGTATTATGCTTTGCATTAGCTTACTGCTGCTACCACGATGATTTTTATTGGCCATTTTGCCTGTACACTTATTCTGGAAATTAAAAAAAAATTAAATCAAATCGGAAGATATGGATGTCTTCCTTTGTAAATTTTTTTTATAATATTCTCCCTTTTTCCCTTCTATATTTTATATGAATTTAATTGTGTTTGTGTATAATTCAATAATTTTTTTAATAAAGTTATTCGGGTGTGAAAATAGGAAAATTTGAGTGCAAGGGCAGTAGGTTTCACTGGGGGGTTGTGAAAATTGGAAAATTTGAGTGCAAGGGCAGTAGGTTTCACAAGGGGTTGTGAAAATTGGAAAACTTGAGTGCAAGGGCAGTAGGTTTCACAGGGTGGTTGTGAGACAGAGTACATTTAGGGTAAAATTTTTTTTTTCAAGGGCAGTAAGTGCATGTTAACTACTGACTAATTAATTTGTAAATTTTGAAATGCAGATTGTGAAATATGGAGGGCTATATGGTTCATTTGGAATTTTTTTTAATTTTTTTAATTATGCACAACTTATTTGTACGCTTACGGAGCTTTGAAACTTATTTTCTTTAGACTTAAGTTCCTTAATGGAGCTTTTGGAACTTCTTGATGGTGGTTCTTGAGAACTATTTTAACAATTTAATTATGTTGCTTGAGAACAATTTTAACAATTTAATTATGTTGCTTGAGAACATAAGTAATTTTTTCATATATACTACGTTTAAGTTGGTTTTATTATGTTAGTTTTGGAATTATTTTTTTTTAGGAAAATGTTAATTTTGGAATGATTTTTTATAAATATAGATTTGATTTAATGATGGTGATTTCATAGGTTTTTTTTTATAATTGGATTGATTATACAAAGTCCGGTTCTTTTCCCAGAACCGGTACCAGAACCGTACCTGAAGAATCGGTACCGTTAGTACCTGGAATTGGTACCAGAACCGGAACGGTAACTGGAACAGTATCGGTATCGGTTCTAGGTACCAACGGTTCTGGTACCGGTTCCTCAAAAAATAAGAACCAGTCATTTGGTTACAGTTACCGGTTCCTTCAAGGGACCGATACCAGAACCGGTCTCGCACAGCCCTATCGGATGGTAATTGCAAGATAAAGCTTTCAAAATTGCAATCTCGGATAATCCTTTTTACCCGAGAAGGTGTTACATCATACCATTGTCGGGCTTTATAGACACACCCTCCGCCTCAGATAACGCAACGATCATGCTAACACAGAGCCAGGTAAGTTAACGTAAGATAAGTATATCATCATATCAATACCATTGATTTTTAGACTAAATTTATTTATGTTCTATTTTTAGCCTATCTATTTACTTGTTTGTTAAATTCTTAAATATATTCATCTAATTAATTTATTTTTCCTAAATCTTAAAAAAAACACAAACAAAAAAAAAGAAAAAAAAAGAAAAAAGAAAGCAAAAAATAAAAAGAAAAAATAAAAAAAAGAAAAAAGAAAAACACAAAAATAAAAAAAAAATAATTTGCTGTTAAAATAAATAATTAAATTATTATCTTGGTCTTTTGATTTGAACTACGATGAAGCTGCATCCCGGCTAGTAGACTTATATTTCCATTTTTATGCTGCCGAATAAACTCCAATAACTCAGCATTAGATCGAGTTCCTGATCTTGAAGCATATATTTTCTCCTCAACTCTATGCTAAACTCTCTAAACTCTATGATATAAAAAATGTATAAGTATTGATGAAATGAAGAAATGAGCCGAGGTTTATATAGAAAAAATTACAAAGAAAAAAGACAAAAATAAAAAGAGGAAAACAGTATTCTCGTGAAAAAAAAGTAAATGTTACTATTTATAAATAGTAAATGAATAGTTGGTGAATAATGCATAAATAGTAACTACACAGTAAATAAATAGGAAACTCAATTATTCAATTCAAGCATTTAGATATTTGCGTGTATATAAATATTTTTGCACTTTTAGAATATTTTTACACGCAGGGGGCAAGAAGATATGGGCATGGTAAAAAATAGCTAAATTTTTTGCAAATTCCTTTATTATCCTACTGACTACAATTATTTTTTGCAGACAATTAAATCTCTCTTAGCTTAGGTCCAGAACCTAAATTTCCTCTTAAGTCCAAAAATTGGCTCGGGTCTAGAATCCAAATTATTTTTAAGTCTAGAACTTAGCTCGAGTCCAGAACACAAAATATTTTTAAGTCAGAACTTATCTCGGGTCCAGAACCCAAATCTCTCTTAAGTCCAAAATATAGCTCGAGTCTAGAACCTAACTTACCCTTAAGTCCAGAACTTAGCTTGGGTCCAGAACCCAAATCTCTCTTAAGTCCAGAACTTAGCTTGGGTCCAGAACTCAAATTACCCTTAGGTCCAGAACTTAGCACGGGTCTAGAACCCAAATTACCCTTAAGTCCAGAACTTATTTCGGGTCCAAAACCCAAATCCTAAATCTAGCTCGGGAAACACAAATTATTTTTGAGTCCAGAGCTCAAACTAACCTTGAAAGTCCAGCATGGTTCCAAACCAGTCAAAAATTATATTGCTTTTCACTTTATTTTGCCGTAGGCTCAGATCGCTCAAGCAGGAGGCAAACTGTAGACCCTTAATTTTTGACCAGTCTGGTCTAATATTTTTTATATATAGTCCAAAATAATTTTTATGGTATTTGAATTCAATAATATTTATTTTAGTATTTATTATTTATAATTTTTAATAAAAATAAAAAGGTAATATTAGTAAAGTTAAAAAATAAAAAATAAAAAAAAATAAAAATGGGCGACGAAAATATCGACGACGAAAATTTTTCATCGCCAAAAGTGAATTGGCTAGGGCTAATTCACCACAGGAAATTCCTGCAGCGAATTGGGTACAAGCCAATTCTTTGCAGGAACGCCGCAGGAAATTCTTGCTGCAAAATGGCCTTTGGCCAATTCGCCGTAGAAAATTCCTGCTGCGAAGTGGCTGGCCCGCCCCAGCTCTCACAATTTTCGTAGCCCGCATCAATTTTTTGCTAGCCCAATTTTTTCCAGCGCAGTTTTTTTTAAAATCAAATTCTATTTGGTTTTGATTTCTTTTCCTAAATGATTTTAATTTCCTTAGACAATTAGAATTAGGTTTGGTTTTTTTCCTATAAATACCACATTAAAACACTTCAGAAAGGGATCAGGATTTGGGACTTCTGACTTTGGAGGATGAAACTTAGAACCAAACTTAGGACTTTAAAATTCTTTCGGCCAAAAGAAAACCCTAACAAGCAAGAAAAAATTCAAGAGACAGCAACCAAAGGAAGCAATCGTCTCCAGATTGCTTTTCTCAACCAAAATCAAATCTGAAGCAGGCAACAGCTTGGTTCAATCTCTTCAAATTTGGTGGAGCCTTCAAACATAGGTAAATTGCTCTAAGTTTAGTTTATTGAATCATTAATCGTCTTCATCTTTTAAGCCATCATCACACTGCCTTAGTTATTTAATTCTTCCTTCAATTTAGTTTAGGCAGTAGCATGAATTAATTCATACAATACTTAAGATCCTAATTAAAGTAAATAATATAATCATTCAACACAAATCTAATTTCATAAACCCTAAGTTATTCAAACCCTAAAACTTAATTAATTTCATTTCCAAACTTTCACAGTAGCTATTTTGTTATAATTTTATTTAGTGAGCTATTGTAATCTTTCAACAATAAATTTGGCTTTCTATATTTGTTTTCACCTAAAAATTCATAATTAGATGATATAGTCAATATTAAAAGCACATTCAACTTTGATTACAGAAAAGCATCAAATTCTAAATTCAAAATCATCATCCACGGAATTGAGATTTCAAACTATAAAACTCTAATATCTTAACCGTAAAACCCTAAAACTTTAATAGCCATTAAAACATGTTTTTCAAATCTAAAATCCTAATTACACCTTTCTAAAAATCAAAACAACAATATGTTTTCGTAATCCAATCCAGTAAACCCTAGTTTTCCTAAACCCTAATTCTTAAAACATCAAAACTTTATGACAAATTCATCAACACCCTAAAGCCCTAATCCAGTGAACTTAAAACCCAATCTAGTAAATCTAAATCCTAATCTTAACTCAGTAACCATAATCCAGTGAACCTAAAACCCAATCTTTCAAAATTATAAACTCTAATGTCTTAAGGTTCCAAAACCCTAATTTCATGATGTTAGCCCTATACCCTAATTTGATTAACCAAAAATCTTACTACTCTCTTAAATTTATAAAACCCTAATCCATTTCATTTTTTTAAAAAATCCTCACAGTAGCCTAAATAATAAATATAATAATTTCAAAATCCCAAAACCCTAAATATTAACTAAAGAACCCTAAATTGAGACATAAACCTAAATTTGTGTCTTTATTTGCTTTATTTAATTTTAGATTTGATTATGTAGTTTATTATATGTTTTGATGGTTGATTTATTTAATATCAATGCTTGATTTATTTAATTTATCATGGATGGATATTTTCTTTATTATTATGATTATTATTTGTTTGTTTTGGTATTAAAATTGTTAGAGGTATGTTTCCACTTTGTGAGTACCTCATTAATTAATTTTCATGTAATTTAAATTGCTTTTATATTTTGGACCAATGTAAAGGACATGTTTTCATCTTTCGATGGGTGTCCTATTTAGTTTTAGATATGGACGATGTAAGGACATGTTTCCATCCTCGGATGGGTGCCATTTATTTGCTTTGTTTGGACATTGCTTCGATTTTAATATAATGATGCTTTATTTTATTGTTGCATGTAATATGGATAATATCATTATATTTAAGAATTTTATAATATTAAGACCTACAAAGGAGGCCAGTTCCAATGAACCGGGTGTTGTGGGGGGTGCTGGGCCGTTTCTCACCTTCCCCACACATATCCAACTTTTTGAACCTATTAGGGGGTTAGGGATTCCTTAGGAATCAAGTCAACCACCCTTTCCTTTTTTTTGACCCATCATGGCGGCGACTCCATTTTCTTTGGGCTTAGGCCCATGTTCTCTAAGGCCCCGAGCCTAAACAGTGCCGAAGTTGCAAGAACCATTCCACCGGGAGTGGGGGCAAAAATCCCCGCTCACAAAATGGCAGTCCAGAAAGCCAACCGAGTCTTCCTTTACCTTAAGTAGTAGAAGACAAAGATAGTTTGACTTAAATTGGTCTAACCCAGCCAGAAATTCAACCAAAATTTGAGAGATATAACAAAAGGTCATCTAGTGCTTAAAAGTTCTATGACAGTCCTATAGGGCAGAAGGACAAAATTATGAAATGCTTAAAGAAAAGAAAAAGTAAGTAATAAAGAGAGAGGAAAAAAAAGGAAAGGAATATAGGTGAAGACTATCCGAATCAAGATCCAGATTCATGCTTCCAACTATCTAAATAAGAAATTTGTAGTTTGAGGGTTTGCCCATTATGTCACAACAGCTCCAACTTACAAATGGCCTTTATTTAACTCGTGTCTCGTATAGACCTTTTAAGCCTATTAAAGACTTGTTTATCTCCCTTGGTAGGTAGAGTATATTAGTGGAGATAGTTTAAATAAACATGCATATGAAATAAATAATATTTAAACTCAATGAGACCTTTGAATAAGTAATGTGTATGTGCTATCTAATGTGCAACAATTCTTGCTTAAATAGAAATGATTCCCAAGTTTAGTACGGTAACTAGGGTTGTCATGTTATAGATATCTTAATTTGGAAAATCTAGTCCTAAAGTAAATTGACATTGATTTGGCAAAGCCAACATTTGATTTCAAAATCAAAATTCAATATTCAAAAATAAAAAAATAGAAAAAAAATTCCATATAAAGCCTTCAAGTTAAGGAAAGTATGTCGAATCATCGAACCTCGATGGACACATTGGGCAAAGGAAATGATTATTGGTAAGGTTATGAAGAAGCAACCAATTGACATGCTGAATCCTAGTTTGAAATAGATGTATCTCTGCTACTTGGAGCCTCCATTATTCATGTTTTCAACATCTTTAAGTTAAAATCCATAAAAGTGAAGCCTTCTGCCATTCCAATGCAAGACTTGAATGGGAATCTGGAAGGAGTCAATGAGAACACTTCAACTAATCACCTCGGTCTGTGAGCCAATGGAACCACTATAAGTGTAATCAATGCATATCATGCATACATAAGCATATCACACTGCATTTTTGTCTTGTGTTATTTGTTCTTTGTCAAAGTAAACAACATATGCTCTATGAAGAAAACATGAAGCGAATATGGAATCTGGGGGCATGGAAGGCCCATTGTTTGCGGAAGCTCCAATAATTTTGCAAAAGAAAGAAGTAATGCATGCTTGTTCGAAGAAACAAACAACATACAAACATCAGCCAAAGCCCGCATAATCATGTTGAGCCTACACAGGGGCAAGGGTTTCTCCTTTCATTTTTTTTTTGTGTTTATGCATGTATAAAATATTTTTAGACTCACTTTCAATATTTTTCCACGCAGGGGGTAAGGAGAAGATATAAGAGGCAACCTAAAAAAATGGCTGAATTTTTTGCAAAAGTGCAAAAGGAAGAACAAAAATAATGGAACAACTAGTTAAGCCAGAATTCTCAACTGATAAAAGGTTAGTCAAATCCAGTCTCGAGTCTAAGTACTCAGTCTTAGGCCTAAGTATCAAAATCAAATTCAGTCTCGGGTTCAAGTACCCAAATCAAATTCAATCCCAGATCTAAGAACCCAGTCTCGGGTCTAAGTACCCAAATCAAATTTAGTCTCGATCCACGTACCTAGTCTCGGGTCCAACCACCTTAATCAAATTCAATCTTGGGTCCAAGTATCCAATCTCGGGTCCAAGTACCCAAATCAAATTCAATCCCAGGTCCAGAATCCAAATTATTTTTGAGTCTAGAACTCATCCCAAGTCCTGAACCCAAATTATTTTTGAGTCCCGAACTCACCACCGGGTCCAGAACCCAAATCCTTTTTGAGTCCCAAACTTACCAGCGGGTCCAGAACCCATCCTTATCCAAAATCTACTCAAAGTCATGTTGCTTTTTACTCTCTTTTATTAAAAGTCTCAGATCGTTTAGGCAGGAGGCAAACTGTAGGCCCTTAATTTTTGACTAAGTCCAGTCTAATATTTTAAAATAAGTCCAAAATAATTTTTGAGCAAGCTGCGGTAAATTGGCCTGCCCCAATTCACCGCAGGTGCAAGCTGTGGTGAATTGGCCTACCCCAATTCATAAGTTGCGGCAAATTGGGTTGAGCCTCGCAGGCACTCGCATGATTGTTCGAGTTCCAGCCTCATTGCTCGCATATCAGCAGCCCGTGCCAGTGCAATGGATGATTTTTGCCAAATTTCTATTTTTACTAAAAAATGTCAATTAATTTCCTAAATAGTTTTAACTTCCTTAACATATTAGGTTTTATTTTTAATTTCTAAAAATAGTAGTATAAAACACAGAAATAAGGATGATAAAAATTACTCAAGAATTATTATTGGACTATTGATCTTTGAAGCAACCCGAAGCAACCAAAAACAAAAGAAACACTCTAATTCATAAGGCAACAAAGTTGTGTTGTCTTTATCAAAGCTTTCCCAGAATTCCAAAGGTGCAATTGTGGTAGAGCCAACAAACGATGGTATTTTCTTAATCAATTCATTATAACATGCTTTTGATAGTTTTAACATGGAACATGCATAATTTTTATTTAAAATTGAATCCAGTAGCCTATTAGCATGAATTCTTCCAAATACATGATTATTTAGTCATCGTGCTAATAGCTTTGTTTAAAGTTTTCGTGATGCCACTTAATTTGTCTTAAATATATTTAGTAGTAGCTTGTTTATTCCAACTTCAAAGCTTTGATCATTATTTTTTCCAAAACCCTAATTGCATGGTATGATCCCTAAACCATAATTAATTCTATTTTTCAAAATCTTCATAGTAGCCTAATACTTAAGAAAAAAATATTAGTTTCTCCAAACCCTAAAACCCTAGTTTTTGAATATAAACCCTAAAACTTTAGAAACTCTAAACCCTAATTGTATTTTCCTAAACCATAATTCATAAAACCCTAGCTTTTATATTTAGTCTTTAATTGTTATTTGAATTATGCTTTATATACTGTATTCTTAGTTTATATCTTTATATCTTGATCTTTATTTGACTTATGATGAATGGTTTACTTTCATGATGAATGGTTGAATGTTTTTTATTTGTTTACTTTTTTTTTTCATTATTTAAGGGGTATGTTTTCATCTTGTGGGTACCTCATTAATTAAGCTTCATGTAATTTAATTTATTTTCATATTTTGGGATTAATGTAAAGGATACGTTTCCACCTTTTGGTGAGTGTCCTATTTAGTTTTAGACATTGGACGATGTAAGGACATGTTTCCATCCTTAGATGGGTGTCCATTTATTTGTTTTGCTTGAACATTGCTATGATTTCTAATAAAGTATTTGTTTATTCTTATGATCACATGTAGTATGGATAATGTCATTATATTTAAGAATTTTATAAAATTAAGATCTGAAAAAGATGTCAGTTTTAATAAACCGGGCACTGTGGGGGTGCTGGGTCATTTCTCACCTTCCCCGCATGTTTCCAACTTTCTGAACCCATTAGGGGGTTGGGGATTCCTTAGGAATTGAGTCATCCACCCATTTCTTTTTCCCGACCCATCCGAGGCGACTCCATTTTCTCCGAGTTTAGGCCTGTGTTCTTTAAGGCCCCGAGCCTAGCAGTGTCGAAGTCGCTGTTGCGCTCGAATTAAGTACTACGACAAAGCGTCACTCGCAAGTATACGAGGTAGCTATAGCTAAGGTGATCACCCCAAGGTCATTTCCCCAAGAAGGTGTGGTTCGTAATAGCTTGATTAACAAATTATTTAAATGTGGGAGTTTGTTGTGTTGGAATTGTGCGAGAATAATTTAAACCTAAGATTAAGGAATGTAGGGATTAATGTGTGAAGGTGATATAAGATCAAATCGATTCTTGGGAAGGTGCCTAGGGTTATAGGTCTATTCAATCAAAGCTCAATTCTCAATTGTCCATTAACATAACCTTGTAATTAATTTGTTCCTTAAGGTTAATTAGTCAATTACCAATCCATTAGTTCTCACATTCATGAATTAACAATGACCAATTCTTTTACATTACCAAATTAACAAAACCCTAGAACTTATATTTCTAAGGTGGTCGATTATATAGTTCCGATATAAGATTTCATCTCTCGGTCCGTCATCCAATATTCAAAGATTAATAGGTAGCTAATCTATCAGCCTAGCATTTAATACAATACAATCAACCAACAACAAGGTACATCAATGTAAATATCAAATCAAAACATTCAACCAAATATACTACAAACCCTAGGCATGGGTATTTAGCTCAACATCATCAATTTATAACATTCATTCAACTCAATATAAAACAAATACAAATTGTTCATTGCAATATCAATCTCTTAATACAATAACAACAATAGAAATGAATTAAAAGAGAGAATAGAAAAACCCCTTGTGAAGATGCCAAGAGTAGGATTACTAGTCTTCCTCCTAGATCCACTTTGATGTTTGATGAAGAACTCAAGCCCTCTTCAATGGTTGATTCCCCTTTTGCAATATGGAATGGAGCTTTCTCAAGTCACCAACCCTTCAATTGATTGTGCCTTTGGACGATGGAATGGAGCTTTCTCAAGTCACCAAACTTTTGAATGAAGCTTCTTCAACCTTTAAGAGCTTGTTTAACCCAATTTATCCCAAAGAATCTCAAAGAACCTGTCAATAGAAGATGGAGAAGGTGGAGAGGATGGAAATGGAGATGAAGATGAAGGGACAAGGGAGAGTGTCACTCTCTCCCTCTCCCCACGTTTTTGCAGAAATTGTTCAAGAACCCAAGAAGAACTCCCTCCAATTTCCTCTTCCTCTCCTTTTAATTCATTCAAAATCACCACCCATGCCTTCAACCTCACACCACTCTCCCTTGTTCCCCACATTCTCTTTGTTTAATATTACTTTTGGCAAAAATAATACCCTTGTTCCCCACTTTATCCACACCTCGTGCAAGAGAATTCAACATTTAATAGGTGACATGGCCAAGCCATGAGTGGCTTGGCCATGTCTCTCATCTTTCTTTGGGACACGGCCAAGCTAGTTGGCCGTGTCTCTTGCTGCTCCTTTTCTTTCTTTTCTTTGGTTTCATGGAGTGACATGGCCATGTCATGTGCATGGCCAGTGGCTTGGCCATGTTACTTGCCAGTGTCGCCTTCTGCCTTCTTTCTTTTCTTTGTTCTCAAGTGGTGACACGGCCAAGCTTCAAGCGACATGGCCATGTCATGTGACATGGCCAGTGGCTTGGCCATGTCGCTTGCCAGTGTCGCCTTCTGCCTTCTTTCTTTTCTTTGTTCTCAAGTGGTGACACGGCCAAGCTTCAAGCGACATGGCCATGTCATGTGACATGGCTAGTGGCTTGGCCATGTCGCTTGCTAGTGTCGCCTTCTGCCTTCTATTTCTTTGAGGGACACGCCCAAGACAATGAGACATGGCCAAGCTTCAAGCGACATGGCCATGTCTGTGAGTGTGTCAAGTACTGCCTCTATTTTAGGATGAAACACGGCCAAGACAATGAGACATGGCCAAGCTTCAAGTGACATGGCCATGTCAATCAGACATGGGCAAAGACATGGCCATGTCTATGAGTGTGTCAAGTACTGCCTCTATTTTTTTTCTTTCTTGGTTTCTTTTCCTTGGGTGAGACACGACCAGTGGCTTGGCCGTGTCTCTTGGGTGTGTCAGCTACTGTCTTGGAATTCTTTTGAGGGACATGGCCAAGCTTGCTTTGGCTTGGCCATGTCTTGCTTGATTCATGCTCTTTCTTCATTTTTCTTGATTGTTTTGATCATCCAAGGGAGTTTTTGCACTTAAACCTAAAACAAACACTTTAAACAAACTTAAAACAAAAATCAATCAAAACATTAACTACAAAAACATAAAAATCATACTGAAAACTGGTACAAATATGATCTAAACAGTCGCAAGAACCGTTCCACCAGAAGTAGAGGCAAAAATCTCTGCTCACAGAGAGATACATCCGATAGCTTCAAATGGTCACCATTTCATTATAGTAGCAGTGGATTACTTTTGAAAATGGGTCAAAGCTGAATCTTTCAACAAGCTGGGGACAAGGCAAATGGCTAGGTTTATTAAAAAGAATCTTATATGCAATTATGGGGTCCCACACAGTGTGATATCTAGCAATGGGGTACAGTTTCAGGGAGCAGTTAGGGACTTATTCTTGAAGTACCAAATCCATCATCACCACTGAAGGCTAATGGTGCAGTGGAAGTAACAAAAAAGACAATTAAGCATATTTTATCCAAGATGACTAAGATATACAGGGCTAAATAAGAGAAAATTATCAATTAGAAAATTATCAAGATGGACGTGAATGAGTTTAGTGAGCCAGTGAACATTAGCAGGTTGAAGAGGTTTTATGTATAAAAAAGAAGCTCACTAGGCTGAAAACCCAAAGAGGGAAGCCTAGACAAAAGTTAGAGCAGTTTGCTAGTTCCAAGAACGTGAAAGGGCAGGCTAAGCAACAATTAGGGCTAAATAAGAGAAAATTATCAATTAGAAAACCCAAAATGGCTAGTTGGCGATGGGAATGATCTTGTCTATGTTGGCTTTATGTTTGGTTGTTCCCCAATTTAATAAAATAGAATTAATATTAAAATTATTCTATGTTCACTATTTCAAAGTAATATGACCATTAGATAAAATAAATAATACAATAGCGAAAGGTGATGACAAATTATAAAAGGAAAGAAAACATCTTCTATTATTATTGTTATTTTTCATCCTAACATTATTTTTTCTAAGGAATTGACAAAAGTATAATCTGTGGCAGACGATAAGTGTAGAGTGCAGGCCAACTTTGCTTCAGTCGATCCAGGAAAGCTTTAGACGGATGAGGCATGTCCAAATTAGGACTAAACTCAGAACCTCGAGGCTCGGCTCCATACTGGCGGTCAAGACGATGAGGATCATAACAAGTACCTCGACAAAGAATAGTAAGAGGAACATACATCAGATATGTCTAAATGGTGACATTAGTGATCTTCCACCAAGGCACCAACCAATGGAATTTAATCACATTTCGCGAGCGAATTCAGTCAATCCGGTTAACATATGAAGAAGCAGGACGAAGTAGTTTCCTGGCAGAATGATGTCGTGACAAATATCTGGCAAAATTTGTAGATGGAGTGTCGAGTAAGTAGAGATGCTCTTGTAGCCAAATCTGTGAAGACAAGCAAGAATTTAAAAAAAGAAAAAAGAAAAAAGTGGCCCTTTAGGTTGAAAACCCGTAAGGGAGGCCTAAGCAAAAATTAGGGCGGTTTGCTAGTTTCAAAAACCCACAAGGGCGGTCCAGGAAAAAATTAGAACCAATAAATTAAAAAAATAAGGAAGGGGTCTGCTAAGTTGAAAACCCGCGAGGGCAATTTAGGTAAAAATTAGGACAACTCGCTAGTTTTGAAAACCCGCAAGGGCGGACTAGGCAAAAATTAGAACAATAAAAACAAAAGGCGTAAATTGAAAACCTAAAGGGACGATTTAGGTAAGTACATGTAGCAACAGAGGACTTTTAGCCAATCTCCTTAAAGATTCTATCTTGAATTGGTCAAATTCAATTAGGGTTTCAGCCAAGATCATGGGCACCGGTGACAATCCTCCTTCCATTTGGTCCATGATATCCAGTACTGGTGGATCAATGTCACCATCAGGATAAACAAGTAAGAATTGACCAAGCAAGCAAAGACAGAACATGCATCCCCAGGTTTTGGTGGGAGCCAAATGAGAAGTGCAAAAGTCAATCAAAGGACTAAGCAGAATTTTCTCACCTCTCGTCAATTGCAAAACTTCGGGCTTGGAAAGTTGAAATAATATCTACATCTTTTGTTGAGTTTTGGAAGTCATTATTGGCAATGTCATTAGTTGATTGCTTGGATATCCAATGATGGCTTCAAATTCTTCCATCATAGGACACATCTCAAAATTATTTATCTTGAACATCCTAGTTTTCACATCCCAAAAGGAAGCCATGGCATGCAAAAAGGAATGGTCCAATTTGACATTTTGAAAGCACTTCAAAGTATCAATTTGCGACCAAGATACTTGTTCCCAATGTATGGCTTTAATGGTTTTAAACAAAACTTTGATTTTCTTCAAATTAAGCTCTGTCATTCTTGAAGTTAAAGAAAAGCTCAGAATTGTTGACATGGTTTTTGTTGCCATAATAAAACTCGTAGAATATTTCATCGCTTCTGTTGAAATTATGGCATGAATGGCAAACTGAAACAAGGTTTATATAAGGGGTTGGCTTATATACCTAAGTGGACAAGGAGTTGACAGTGACTTGAGACTAAAACATGTAAGGAAAGGGGAGTTTACATCTAAAGAATTTGGACTTCTGGCTTGTGAATTCAAATGGACAGTTTTGTGTATATATAAAAAAAGGGATATAAAAAATAAAAAATCATGAAAAGTCAATGTTGCAGTAAAGTAAAAATCATTATTATTATTATTATTATTATTATTAATACAAGATTATTTTACTTAATACAATGGTGGATCACTGCGAAGAAGGAGGCGAACCTTGATCAAATAAAGCCCTAAAAAGTCATCGCCTGATGGAGGAGGAGATATAACACTCATTTGAAATTCACTCAGAGGAAAAATACCCAAGTCCTTGTTCTCTTAAAAGTCAGGCCTGTAACAGTCATCATCTGAAATAGAAGAAGGAATCTCATGGTCATTAGTTTTGGGCCCCCTAGAAGATGAAGCACCAGGATCCCTAATTCTCTGGAATTGAAATTCTCAAAAAAAAAAAATTTGACTGATGATATAACCCTTCAAAATCGGTGACCTGTTGGTGGCTGGCAGTTAATTATTCTTGTAGTTTCTTATTTTGCTCCTTAAGCATTCGTTGTGAGTCAAAAAAGAAAAAGGTAAGAACATACATAATCATGCATAAATATAGCATAAATCATCATGGAACAGGATGACAGACTAGATTACTCATATCGAAGCCTTATGGATAAGATGGCACTTCAGGCTAAAAAGAAGGAACAAACGGAGAAAATTACCATTGAACTGGTGAAAATTGTTGTTGAACTCGAACAATGGATGAAGGTTAAGCCTCATGCCCAAATGAACCAGCAGCCTATAATAATAATGAAAATAGTTAGAACAAGTTAAGAAGAAACAGTGGCAATGACAAAATGGTAAATGTTCACCTGAGAGGTGCCAGCCCCGGGATGAGACATAGACTTTCGCCTCTCTCCTTCATATTCATCTACATCAGTGTTTTATTCATCCATTCTTTTTTCCTCCTTGGAAACTCCCTAGATGCCAATAGGAGACACATCAAAGTTCAAGAGCCATGCTCGAATAAATTGGGCATGGATAAAGGTAAGTTTCAACATTGTAGCCATTCTGAGCTAGCTGCTGAGAAATCTTTGGCATTGATGTAATATTCAAAGTATACGCCGGATAGTTCATCAAACCCCTCCACTGCTCGGGACTAAGGAACCAGTCATACACCACCTTCCCAAGAAACCAGTCACCGGACACAGGACCAACAATGACTTGGCAGGAGTGTTGGTAAGGTAGTGCAACATTCATGAGAGGAGTCTAATTCACCTGCTTCTTAGCTTTTCGCCAAGCCTAGTCGACCTATAAGATTATAAAAGGTAAGTGGACTTTTACATAAATTTCAAGGCATACTAACACAATTTTACCTGGCCTCAGGTTAAGCGACTCAAATGATAGCACTGGGAGTGCACATGATGAGAGCCGGGAACTGATGTATGATCAGACAACCAAAAATTCAACCTTGGATACCCGACTCTCTCTCGGGAAATACCAGGCACCCTCACGAGATTGTGCTCATAAGCCTATACTTGCAATAACAATGGAAGTCAAATTCATACAAGTATGCAAATTGAATTGACAATGGTGGAAGACAGTACCTCAACAATAAATCCAATGAAAGACTTTTTGTTCCTGTAAATCTTACCAAGAACATGATAGAGACAAGAAAGACCAGCTTTACACTAGCCTTATAGCTGTAAGAGATCCATATCAACAAGGGCCCTCAACACTAATAAATGGATGGCAGATTCAGTACTACAAAAAATGGTCGATCCGAGCAAGTACAACAAAAATCCTCAAGCATATTACTCGGCCGTTTCTCCACGAACCCTTCCAGCATAGTTCATCCAATGATTCCAAATCGGTTCAATTTTTATCTTGAATGGCTCTTTTAATGAAGGTTCCTTACCTATTAACTGTTGAATTTCGTCATGTGTCAGGATATCATTAGTAAGAGGGATCGGCATGCCATAGTACCGAAGACCAGTTATGGCTGCAAAATCAACTGGGCCAATAGTCATCTTTCCAATGTGAATGTGGAAAGTAAGAGTCTTGTCCATCCACCATTTTGATAATGCCTGAATGACACTCCTATCTATCAGCCATTCTTCAGATGGCAGTTGTAGAATAAAGTTTTCAAAACCACACTCTCGGATGATCCATTTTACCCAAGAAGGCACTACATCATACTATTGCTGGGCTTTATAGACACACCCTCCACCCCAGATAATGCATCGATTGTGCTAACACCGAACCAGGTAAGCCAATACAAGGTAAGTATATCATCTCACAAATGCTACTATTTCAAAGTCTAATATTGTCATAAGTTACTCATTACTTTATGTTCAAATTTATTAATACTAAGTTACTTATTAAATTTTTGCTACAATCCATTAGATCATCTATTTTTAACACTAGGATACTTCTTAGCCTTTGTTACAATTCACTTGCTAATATACTATTAATAACTAAATCATGGCTAAAAATAAAAATTAATAAAAAAAATAAAAAATATATTTGTGCTACTAAAATATGAAATTGCAGTATTACCGCAGTTTTTTGACCTAAACTATGATGAAGCTACATCCCAGCTAAAAGATCTACATTTCCATTTTTATGTTCTCTAATGAATTCTAGCAATTAAGTGTTGGATCCAGGCCCTAATATTAAAGAATGTATCCTCTCCATTTGCTGCTAGCTACTATGTATGTGTAAGTTTAAATATAATGAAATGTATAAGGGGCATAGATCGTTTAAATAGATGAAAAAGAAAGGAAAAGACAAAAGACAAAAAAAAGCAATTCACGTGAATAAATAATAAATAAACAGTAAATGCAAAAGCAACTTATATTTTCATTTTTATTATCACATGCCAAAAGTAAATATTTACGTGTCTAAAATATTTTTTGTACTTTTAAAATATTTTTTCCATGCAGGGGGCAAGAGGATATAGGTATAATAAAATAGCTAAATCTTTTACAGGTTTTTGCAAATATCTCACTAACTATAATTATTGCTAATTTTTTTACAGATTGTTTGCAAATATCTTACTGACTAGAATTATCTTTTGCAGATGACTTGGGTGCAGAACTCAAATTATTTTTTAGTCCAAAACTCTTCTTGGGTCTAGAAGCCAAATTATTTTTTAGTCTAGATCTCACCTCGGGTCCAAAACTGAAATTATTTTTGAGTCTAGAGCTCACCTTGGGTATAGAACCCAAATTATTTTTTAGTCCAGAACTCACCTCAGGTCCAAAAATAAAATTATTTTTTAGTCCAAAACTCATCTCAGGTCTAGAATCTAATTATTTTTTAGTCCAAAACTCACCTTGGGTCTAGAATCCAAATTATTTTTGTGTCCATAACTCACCTCGGGCCCAGAATCTAAATTATTTTTGAGTTTAGAACTCACCTTGGGTTCAGAATCTAAATTATTTTTTGAGTCCAGAACTCACCTCGAGTCTCGAACCCAAATTATTTTTGAGTCCATAACTCATCCTGAATTCAGAATCCAAAACTTTTTTGAGTCAGGAACTCAATCCAACCTCGAGTATGGATTCCAGTCTTGTTTAATTCGATATGGACCCATTATATAGCCATTGGATAACATCCATGTCGAATTGGACATCCAATTCGACATGAATGTTGTCCATATCAAATTGGTTCAAGTCCAAATTGATATGGACAACATCCATGTTGAATTAGATGTCCAATTCAACATGGACATTTTCCATATCGACATGAGAATTGCTCATGTCTATTTGCATGCCGAAATAGACATGAGCATTGCTCATGCCTATTTCAATGCCCAAATCGATATGAGCATTGCTCATGTCTATTTGGATGCCAAAATAGACATGAGCATTGTTCATGTCTATTTTGATACACAAATTAATATGAATGTGAGTGGGAATTTTTGCCTCCACTCCCACATGGAATGGTTCTTGCGACTTCGGCACTGTTAGGCTCAGGGCCTTAGAGAACACGGGCCTAAACTCGGAGAAAATGGAGTCGCCACTCGAACGGGTCTGAGAAAATAGAAAGGAGTATATAACTCGATTCCTAACAAATCTCCAACCCCCTAATGGATTTGAAAAGTTGGGTATGCGCGGTGAAGGTGAGAAATGGCCCAACACCCTCGCAGCGCCCGACTCATTGGAACCGACCTCCTTTTCAGGTCTTAATATTATAAAATTCTTAAATATAATGGTATTATCCATACTACATGAAATAATAAGAATAAATAAATACTTTATTAAAAATCATAGCAATGTTCAAATAAAATAAATAAGTAGACAACCATCTGAGGATGGAAACATGTCCTTACATCGTCCAATGTCTAAAACTAAATAGAACACCCACCAAAAAGATAGAAACATATCCTTTACATTAATCCCAAAATATGAAAATAATTTAAATTACATAAAAATTAATTAATGAGGTACCCAATCATGGAAACATACCTCTTACAATTTTAGTAAATAAATAATAATAAAGAAAGTACTCATCCATGATAAATTAAACAATCAAACATTGAAATCAAATAAATGAATCATCAAAACATATAATAAACATCATAATCAAATCTAAAACTAAATAAAGCAATAAATGTATAAGTTTAGGGTTTACATCTTAAATTAAGGTTTTTAAAATTTTAATAACTAAATTAGGATTTAAAATAAAGAAAGTTAAACATAAAGACTTATAATTCATAAATAAATATTGACCCCTTCGACGAGCCCATACGACAGTCCCGCTCATAAAAAAATATTTAAGTTACTGTGTAAGTTGAAAAAAAAAAGATTAATTAGGGTTTGAATTTTAGAAGCTAACATTATCATTATTTTTAAAAGATTTAAGCTATTGTGATAATTAAGTAAAAAGGAATTAGCAAGGGTTTTAATGAATTAGTTGCTACTGGATGAATATTTCGATCTTTCCTTTGCTTTATCTGCCCTTTAATTTTCTTTTATTGACTTTAATCTTTGTGGTCTCCATGAAAGTTTTGGTAAGCCTTTGCAAAGGGAATGCTTTTGTGGTTGAGGTTATTTTCTCATATTTTATCTTTCCTTTTGAGTTTTATTATTTTAGTTGGGAATTTATTCTCAACCTAGAACCCATAAGGGCTAGAGTTGGAGCTCCCCTGGAATTTCCATTTGGAGGCATTGCAATAGTTATTTACTTATTGTTTGATACTGTGATTGTGGATATCATGCTATAAACGGCTCATGCACTAATATACTCTGCCATTCATAATCATTGAGTCAATATTCATGAAAACTATAATTTTTTCTCCTAAAAACTCATTTAAAAAATTTGAGAATCAATCAAAGAGAAATAAAAGAATCATTTTCTTTAAGATTTGGTTACGAAAACTTAGCCCAGGACCCATCATGCTTGGTTTCGGACGTGTGCCCTCTTTTGTTAAAAATTCAATTAAAATGGGATTTCCTTAATTTTCTCTTTAAAATAAATGTGGCGACTCTCTAATGAAGCTTTCAAAATAAAGCCATCTTTTATTTTCAAAATAAAAGGAGAGTAGCTTTCTTTTTTTAAAAAAGAAGATTTTAAATCTTTGCTTACCGAACCGGTTGGAGACCGTACGTGGCGGTGTCCTATGAGGCCAAGCCTTTAAAATAGCATTTCTCAACCTCATTATTGGTGAGCCAAGAATTGGTGCTCGGGCTAGGCCTCATAATAGTCAAAAGTTTAGCCTTGGGTACCCGATATGCTTGTTGGAAATATCAGGTGCACTCACAAGGTTGTGCTCATACACCCAGACCTGAAAAGACAATCAAGATCAAGATCATGGGAGTCATTCCCTTAAAAAATGGTGAAGGTTTACAATACCTCAGTAATAACCATGAAGTCGGTAACTGATTATTTTCTTTCGGCAAAGCTTGTCAAACTCGAGATAAAGATAAGAAAGGCTAGTCTCTCCCTAGTTATAGAATGGCACAAGATCCAGATCAACAAGGGCCCGTAACACTGATAAATGGGTAGCAAACTAAATATTGCACAGAATGGTTGATCCCAGTAAATATAATGAGAACTCTTAGATGTACTGTTCGACTCTTTCATTGCGCACTAGCCGGGTAAAATTCATCTAACACTCCCAGATCAGTTCATATTTTATCTTGAATGGCCCCTTTAATGAGGGTTCCATGCCTATTAATTATCAAATTTCAACGCGCATTAGGAGATCATCTGTAAAAGGGACTGGGATCCCATGACATCGGATGCCTGTTATGGTAGAAAAATCAACTAGGCCAATTGTCATCTCACCCATTAGCAAGTCAAAGTGTGGGTAATTTGGAATCCTTGTAACAGCAATTGCAGAATGAAATTCTCAAAATTGCACTCTTAGATCATCCGCTTCACCTGAGGAGGTGCTTGATTATACCATCGGTGGTCTTTGTAGATGCACCCCCACCATTAACGATAGTTTTCATTCTATCACAAAATAGTAAGTCAATGTGAGGTTGGTAAATAAGCTCTAAAAACTTATTTTTAGCACTTTGATAATTTTTGTGCATAAAGTTCAATATTTTGTTTTAAATATTTTAATATTAATATTTTTCCCCACTCTCGTAAAAAATAATAATAATAATTTTGCTAATTAATTCTTTTTTCTAAATAAATTTGTCTACTTTAATATTAGATTTATCTATTTTCTCATGAATTTTTGATAAATAAGTTATAGAAATTTGTTTTAGAGAACATTAATTTTCATGCATAACTATTTTTCAGTATTTAACATTTATTAAAAAATTATACTAATAAGTTTTGTGCTATTAAGATAATAAATTGCAGCAAAATAATACTTACCTAAGTCTTTTCGCCTGCACTGCGATGTAGCTGCATCCCAGCTAAAAGAGAATCTCCCGCGTTCATGAGTCAGGATATATTCTAGCAACTCGGCATTGGAATGATGCTCAGTTCTAAAAGTGTGATGACGGCCCTCCATCTACAATAAATAAAGATTGGATTTTCTAATGATTAAATGAATTAAATTATAGAGGTTGCAAGTCTAAAGTGGCAAAGCTTAGGAATGAAAAGAGATAAGATTATAAGAAATCAAGCAAGAAATCTAAGTTCTGAATTAAAAATGAAGGTAGATGATGAATCATTGCCATTTAAATAGGAAAAGATCCAAGTTAAAAAAAGAAGGAAGAAGGTGAAGTGAAAGAAAAGAAAAGGATAGAACAAAACAACAAACAAGAAAAGAAAAGAATATTCTTCAAATTTGATATGAAGAAATGGACAACTTCATCCATTATTGACTGTACTATAACACCTTTATACCCTATAAACGTATAATACACATACCCAGTTTATGTAAAATACGCATATATGATATAAAAATGTCACAATCCGGTTTAATAAAAATTTTCATATTTCTGATTTAAAATTTCAAACATGTTAAAATGTATAATTAAATAGTAAACAAAATATTATTTATTAATTATAGATCTAGAAAAAATTCGCTAGAGTTTTGTCTGTAATTTAGACATCCCAAAAATTCAATAATTTCACAACCTGCATAAAAACACTCCCAATAAAACAATTCACTCATTTCCACCCCAACTTCTCAAATCTTCCATATTTCTCAAAACATTTACATCTATATACATATATACATATGAATCAAAACACTGTACACAACCCACATTTTACAATTATTCAAAACATTCTTTATGATTTACAATATATATAATTTTAAAAAATATAATATAATATACATAATATCAAAATATACTATAATATAAAATTTATACATGCTGGCAAAGTGGCTTTGATATTTATGTATCCAAAATTAGCTCATCAAGCAATCTCTAATCTAGACCCGATCTGGTCTAGAAGAACTCTCTGGCTCAACCAGATCTCCCCTGTCAGCTGCACGATGAAATGCAACCACGCTAAGCTAAAAGCTTAGTAATACAAACTTTAAAATAATGCCAATGCAAAAATGCTCTTATGCCATGTCACAATGTGGCATCCAACCACACTTTTAAATATATTCTTTCATCATTTAATAATTCACACAAACACATACACAAGCATGGACCTAAATAACTAAAGTATTATTCAAATCCCAGAGTTACTGTTTTTGGTCCATAATGACACCAAGTGTCTAGCCCCAAAGGCAAATCAAGTAATACTCAAAAGATAGCCCCGAAGGCAAATCATATCACAGTGACGCCAAGTGTCTAGTCTCGAAGGCAAATAATGAAGATAACCTCATAGGCTTAATAAAAAACACAAAATTCTAAAAATTGAATAACATACTAGGCACACAATTATTTCATATTTTCCATCATCAATTCCTTTCTCATTTTCCCATTTTCAAATAGGCATATTGCCTTATTTTCTCATTTTTCTCATTCATATCCATGTCATTTCATTTAAATTCATCATATTTCATCACAATGTACCTCATTTCCCATTAAAATCACACTATCCAAATATTTTGGGTAATTTCCATATAATGCAAATAAATCACATTTTATTCAATTTAGCCATTAATAATGGCTTTTCATAATGCATATAATGCATATACAACAATTTACAAGTCATAGCACAATGTATGAAGTAGCTTAACACATTTTTCATCCAAAATGTGTTAAGCTCAATATAATGCCAACTTATCTAACTTATCAAAAGTTTGTACTTACCTCAATAAGTACTCAAATGCAAGCTAAAAATCTCCCACAAACCTTCACTTCCAAGTTGCCCTTCAATACTATGATTGGGTAATCTACTTCTTCTTTATGCCTATACCAAATGTAATCATAAACAATCATTTAATATCACATTCTGTGGCATTCTCAACGTCAAACCATAATTAAACATCACTCTAAAAAAATCTCAAAATTTAACCTTTCCTTACTTTAACATTGAACTTCCATTTTAATCCATTTAAATTAGTGTTTTAAGTTTATTAATATCATTAAAAATATATTTTATTATGTTTAAACCAATTACATTACAATAACACATACCTATCTTCCAAACCCTAAAATGGCATAACCTTCTCCCATTGAAGGTTCTCCATTTAAATTCATTCCAATTATCAACCTAATATTATTTCCATCACTTATATCCTTAAAGAACATGATTAAAAAAATAAAACCAAACAATTCACCAAACTTGAAAAAATCCCTTTTCCAAAATCCTAAATCACCACTACCATTTCCAAACTCTATCCAAACTTAACCAAATCCATCATTTGACTTTAAATTCATTGTTTATGCATCAAAACAACATATTTGGAACCAATTTTCACAATGAAAGCTCATGTTTCCACAAACCCAAAAGTTTCATTACCCTAAAATCTCTCTTCACCAAACTCAACTTAAATTCAGCCATTTCTTCAATCTAACCTTAAAATCATTAATAACAAATAAAAAAAATTCGTTTATATCCAATTAAGTAATTAAATAATGCTACTATAAAATTCCAAGATTCATATGTAACACCCCCTACATACTCTATACACTTAACTACATAAGTGATGTCACTTATGTACTCATACTTGACTATAAATATAATATATAATTATAACCAAAATGCTATAATACATTAATGCAATTATTAAACTTTCAAAAGTAATACTGTGATCATGCATGTATTATATACACATATCTATTTAACCTATAAATAACTCCTATTATTAACTAACATTGTAAACATCATTATAATTCTCTTACTACCCTCAAACTTATACTACTGTCATTCAAAATTATAAAGTATTATTATGTGAACAATAAAAATTACAATATTTATAATATTTCTCCTTGAAATTTTGTGATGCAATTGGTTTGAAACGTATATCTCTCACTCCGTAGTCTCAATTCTTTTAGTTTGATCTGCGCATCAGAAAATAATTCTAACACGCTAAGCAAAGCTTCAGTGGTGCTTATATATTTATAATATGCAAGAAATTTCAAGGAAAGACAACTATACATAAACTAATTTAGAAACAATAGAAATTATTACTTTACTTTAAAACATGAATAAAGAAGTTAATAAACTCATTAAAGCTTAAAACATTGAACATGATTAAATCCAGAATTAATTAACTTAACAATAATAATATAAAATGTTACTTTCAATATAGATAACTTCCTTTAATTTTCCCATGCACACTGAAATCATATCATATGTTTGGATAACGGGTCACTGTTGGCAATTTAATGCCCAATCTCAAAAATCTATAATGGCAAATGTGCCCAGTGTCACTGAGGACACAATGTATCCATAAATAGCATGATGTGTCCACTATCACTATGGATATCCACCCTCTAGCTAGCCATTCAATCCCAAGCTGGATCTAAAATCAGTATGGTTTGGGAAATTCATTAATTTTAGTTAACTTGAATTAACATTGAATTAAGTGTACCATTTCAATGGAACAATACTTTGTTCAACATTTAGTATTACACATATTTGTCACATATCCAAAGTTTATTACTCTTTTCCATTCTTTTAACACATAAACATGAATTCTCAACACAAGGATAAGAAATACAAACAGACAAGCCTCATACCAAGCACGTATATCACAAAATACAAGCCAAAAATATCATCCAAGTACCCCCATGGTCATAGCATCTCAAACCCACGCATGTGGGATACAAAATGAAGCTTCCAAATACCATTGTAGACCCCATGATTGTGGAACTCAACCCCTATGGCTGTGGCATTTTAAATGGCTCTATTTCATTAAATTTTTAAACAAATAGCCTCACTTTCAATCTTTGGAGTTGAATAAACCCTAGAGCTTTGGGTCTGTCTTTGTTTCAATTTTTAAAACAATTTTAAACGGCTCTGTTTCATGATGGCATTGGTTTTGGGTCTGTCTTTGGAGTAAATCTTCCTCCGATAGTCTTAACTTCAATACCACGCCCATGGTACCCATGAGCCACACTCGTGGCATCCCAAAATCGTGTTTTCTGCACTATTAACTTTATTAAACACAAACATATTAAAAATCTAAGTTAAAGATGTACCAAAACCAATTTTTTTACATAAAAAGAGTTCATATCGAATACTTTACTTAAACTTCAATTAATGAAGCCTTCAATCATCACTCATGGCTAAAAACATCATCAAACCTTTCAACTCTTATAAAGGTTGAATTAAGAACCATATGTTGCACTCGATTAATTACTACTACAAAGTGACACTCGCAAGTATACGAGGTTATTGTAGCAATGATGATCACCCCAAGGTTGTCTCACAAGGAAGGTGTTGTTCGTAATAATTTAATTAAAACAAAATATTAAATGTTCGAGTGTTTATTGATGAAATGGTGAAATGTAATTAAAATTTAAAAGTAAAAATGAGTAATGGTTGTGCAAGATTAATTCAATTCTTGGAATGGTGCCTAGGGTTGTAGATCAATTTAATTAAAGCTTGATTTTCAAATTGTCCGTTAATATATCCTTGTAATTTAACTTGTTCCTTGAGTTTAATTAGTTAATTACCAATTCATTAGTCTTCACATTCATGAAATAACAACAACCAATTGTTTTGAAATTGCAAATTAAATAAACCCTAAAGCTTATATTTCTAATTCATTCTTAGGGTGGTTAAATTGTATAGTTCCAATATCAAATTTCACCTCTCGGTCTATCATTCAATAATAAGTGATCAATAGGTGGCCAATCTATCAATCTAACTTTAAGTCCAACGCAATCAACCAATAACAAGGTATATTAATGGAATTATCAAATCAAGTCATTTAATCAAATCTACTACAACCCAAGGCATGAGTAAATTAGCTCATCATCAACTTAAAATAAGTATTCATCTCAATATACATCAAATCACAATTTTCCATTGAAATATTAATGTTCTTAACAATAACAACAATCAACAAATGAATTAAAAGAGAGAATATGAAGAACCCCTTTTGAAGATGCTAAGAGTTGAACTACTTATCTTCCTCCTAGCTTCCACTTTGATGTGATGAAGAACTTCCAAGCCCTCTTCAATCTATGGCTCTCTTCTTGAAAGGAAGAGTGGTAACTCTCTCAAGCTTGCACTCCTCAATCAAGTTTTCTTCAAACCCTAACCTTCTTGAAAGTTTGTTCACTCACTTTCATCCCAAGAATTGTCTTTTTCTTGTCTTTGGGATAAATGGAAGATGGAAAATGGAGGATGAGGAAGAGAATGGTGGTGATGGTGATGTCTTCCCCAAAATGTATATGGTCTCCAATGTGTATCTCCATTCCATTTTCCCCCACCTCTATTCTTTTTCGTTCTTTTTAATATTTTAAGACACTTTTCTACTCCACTCGCTTCTTTGTCTCCCACTTTTTCTTTGTTTAATATTTCATCCCATAAAATCATCCCTCTTTTACTCATTTTCATTATTTCTTTTTTAAAAGATGTTGCATGTTGTCTCCCACTTGTCTCCCAACCAATGTGAAAATAATTCAAGGAAATCACCTAGGGCATAATAAAGCCATTGGTGTCTTGACTGTGTCACTCAAGCTTGCACTGGACACGGCCAAGTCATTAGGTCATGTCCATGGCTGCCTCTTCTTCTTTTTTTCTTCTCCAGGTGGGACATGGCCAAGTCATTAGGCCTTGTCATATGACACGACTAGTGGCTTGGCCATGTCTGGTGCTTATGTCCACTTCTGTATACTTTCTTTTCTTCTTTCTTCTTTGTTCCTTGGGTGGGACATGGCCAAGACCCTGGCCGTGTCATGTGACATGGCCAGTGGCTTGGCCGTGTTTCTTGAAGGTGTCTGCCTACCCAATTTTCCTGTAGGACATGACAGAGCCAAGTTGTCCTAGTCATGTCTTGGTTGTTCCTTGTCTTTCTTGCCCTTTGATGAGGGACATGGCCAAGCCATGAAGTGTCTGGGTCGTGTCACATGCTTTTCTCCAAACTTCATCCATCGAATTTAATTGAATTTCCATTTTTACACTTCAACCTAAATCAAACACTTCAAACAATCTTTAAACACAAATAAAAGGAAAAATTAATTAAAAACCAATAAAATTACCCTAAAAACTTAGACATAATTGATTGAGACAAATATCCCACACTTAATCCTTTGCTTGTCCCCACGCAAAGTTAAAATAAAAACAAACTAAAACAAGAACAATATGGTTAAGTTCAATAGTTATAAGGATATATCAATACTTCCATTTTCTTAAATCCACAATCAATATCAAATCAAAAAAACCAATACTATTGTAATTTAGTGGCTTTCCATGCATAACCAATGTTGTCATTCCCTTACCAACTCTTTAGAGTGTTTAAACATGGTGGTGTTTTCACTCCTAACATTCAATGAAAGATTATCACCATAGGCTTGCTTATAGATCAAATTTTCACCACTAAATTTAAATCAACCATCAATCATAAGGTCTTTCTTTTAGTTGTAACGAGGCTAAGGTAAAGGTATGACATTTGGGAGAGTAAGTTTATTGATCAAGTTCAAGAGCATTTAAAGAATGAAGGACATAACGTATTAATACCAAACAATCCCAAAGACATCTTCCACTCACTTAGTGTTAGGCAATTAAGTACTTTTTTTATTTATTTAAATTTTTTTAAATAGGGTTTACAACTAAAGAACACAATAATTTACAATTTTAAACCCACTAGTTTTAACCTCACACTTTATTTAATGCAACACTCAATCACTAAAGCTCTTAAAATGTTCTTGACCTAATGAAAGGGTAAGAGTTAAAGACAAAATGGTTTAAGGCTAATGGTGAAGTGAAAGAGATAAAAGGAAAAATAAAATAATCACAAAATTGGCAAACTAAGGTCAAATATAAGGTTGGTGTTTTTAAGCTAAAGTGGGCACACCTGATTGCCTTAATCATATTGATGCTTAATTGAAATTTTTTATATAGTCTCAAGATACATGTCAAAGCAAGTTCTAGCAATTCATCAATCAAGGATGTTATTCACACACAAAAAGAACAATAAGTTGGCATCCAACTTAAAAGGCTCAATTCTCACAAGTTTAAAAGGCAATGCAAGGAATACCCATCCAAATCAACAACAAGCACCAATTTTATCCAATTCTTAAATTAATGCTTCAAAATTTAAAGGTCATCTACCAATAAGCTTATAACAATTGAACTTAATAACCTTCTAAAAATATGGCACAAGGCATAACACTTAAACAAAAATAACTAAATTAAAAAACAAAAGCTTAAAAATAAAAAACTAAGCCCCCCACACTTAAGATTGACATTGTCCTCAATGGAAACTAGGATAATTAAAAAAGAAGAAGAGCTAAAGTAAAACCTATTTTCCAATGTTCTCTGTGTGAGACAAAGGCTACTTTTTCAACTAAAAAATATTAATTTTTCATGAAAAAAATAACAAAACAAAAGAAAAGAAATTAACAATTAAAATATCCAACAACTGAAAATAAGAAAATAAGAAGTGTTCACAAAAAGTTGAAGTAGACATGATCTATGGTGATGGAGGATGTGACTATGATGTTGTTGAAGGATGGAGGCTAAGAATCTTGGCAAGGTTGCTATTGATTTGCTCCAATTGGTGGACTTTCACTTGATTGCGATCCACTTTGTTTTCCAAGGCTTCTATCTTACTAATAATCTCTTGATTTTCTGAAATTGGAGCATTTTCATCTAATTCGAGTGAATTTGAGTCGGTCTCCTCACCAACTCTTGGTCTCTTTTGTCGGTCCCCTTGTGCAACTTGCTCTTCAGAAGCCATAACATAAGCCCCACCCCTCTTGGTGACCATGTGCATTTTTTCCATAATAGCAATGTTTAATGAATCACTGCCTAAAATTCTAGTCATATTGCATGTGCTCGGGTCAAAACCATTGACAAGTTCCATAGCTAAGGTGGTCACCAACCCACCTATACAAATTGCGCCCCTTTTTCTATTTTCCACAATATCAAAAACATCAGCTAACCAATAGCCAGTACTCACGGGCATTGCATTATTCGCACAATTTAAGAAAAATAGCTCACTTAATTCTACTACACCTGAGATTTCTTTTTGGGCAAAAAATCCACAAGGCATAAACCTATGTAAATATCTAAAGATAGGATTTACCAATTTCATTATCTTGGCTGATTTGGCCACATACATTCCACCTGAGCCTATTGCTCCCCATACAAATTATTATTTAAAGCTTTTAGGCACACATTTTTCCCCTCTTGGTGGAAACCAAAAATACCATTCAATTGAGCAATATCAATAACATATGGTTTCCCAAACAATTTAAAGCCCAACCTCATGCAAATTTGAACTTCATCTCTTTCAACCTTAAGAGAGGTCAGAAATTCATAGGTAAGTTTTTGGAATTGCACAGGTTTAAGGGAAACTAATCTCTCCCACCCTAGTTTTTGCACATATCTATAAAAATTTTCTCTAATTTAAAGAGCATCAAGAGATTCTTTGCTTATATAATTCGCTGGAAAGAAACCCCTTGCTAGAAGAGTCATTCGCTTTGAAGATGATGAAGAGGATGATGGAGGTTTTGTCCTCTTGTGATGGGACACCATTTTGGTTCTTGGCATCTTGATTCTTGGTGAAAATTGAAGATTTGATGGATTTTATTAATTTTTAATTAAGAAAATTGGAAGTTTTGATGGATTTTTTTTGAAGTTTTTAGGGATAGGTATGGTGATTTGAGAGAGAGAGCCGAGAGAGAGAGAGAGAGAGAGAGAGAGAGAGATAGAGAGAAATGGAGGTAAGGGTTTGAAATGAGGAAGAATATGGAAAATTGGGTTTTAAATAGCAGGTATAAAAATTGCGTGACACGGCCAAGTCATGTGGACTTGGCCGTGTCATTCAGTTCGGGCTGGACACAGCCACTAACATAGCCGTGTCTCGTGGTCATGTCGATTGCTATGAAAATGGTCTTCAATCATGAGGGTGAACACCTCTTTGAATGACTTGGTCGTGTTCACATGACATGGCCATGGACACAGCCAAGTCATGTGGCCATGTTCACTTCTGTAAAAATGGCCGGGTTTAGGGTTCATGACATGGCCATAAACACAGCCATGTCTCATGGCAGTGTCGGCTACTGCCACTTTCTCAATTCAAATTTTTTTTAAAGGGTTAAGTTGTGTCACCCAAGTCTATTAAGTGCAATCTTTCTTCATTTCCTTTCCCTAGAACACCATCAAAATAAAAACCGATCACAACACCCATTCCAATATCTCATTATAAACCAACATAAATGAAAATTAGGAAGCCAAAATACTAAAATTAAATAAAGGAAAGACATCCAAACTAATGGCTTGCCTCCTATTGAGCACTTCTTTAATGTCGTTTAGCTGGACATCATTGCATTACTTGTCGATAAACACCAAACTTTCAATAGTTTTTGCAATATTGATTTCTTCAAAGTTTGGCTTCAACCTTTGTCCATTTTTTTAAATGTCTCATTGATTTTCAAATTGAGTAGCTCAACAACCCTATATAGGAATGTTTTAATTACTTGAAATGGTCCTCTCTAACAGGATTTCAATTTTCTGGGAAACAATTGCATTCTTGAATTGAATAGGAGGACTTTTTCATTATCGATTTGAAAGTCCTTCTAAGGATCATTCTATCATGCATAGATTTTGTCTTTTCCTTGTAGATCCTTGAACTCTTATAGGCTTCATTCCTAAGATCATCAAGCTAAAAAATTTGTAACATTCTTTGCTCCCTTGCTCCTTCTAAGTCCATATTTGTGGTCTGTATTGCCCAATAAGCCTTGTGCTCCAAATTCAATCGGTAGGCGGCAAGCCTTGCCAAAGACCAACCTATATGGACTCATTCCCAATGGCATTTTGAAAGCATTCCTATAAGCCCACAGTGCTTCCGAAAGTCGAATTGACTAATCCTTTCTTGTTGTGCTCACCGTCTTCTCTAAGATCTCCTTAATTTGCTTGTTGGAAATCTCAGCTTGTCCAGATGTTTGAGGGTGGTATGGAGTTTCCACTTTGTGTCAGATGCCCAACTTGGTCATCAACCTTTTGAACCATTTGTTGAAAAAATGGATTCCTCCATTACTCGCTATTGCCTTTGGGATTCCAAACCTTCTCAAAATATTATCCTTCAAGAATTTTCAGAACATTAGCATCATTAGTCCTAGAGGGGATAACTTCAACCCACTTGGACACATAATCCACTACAAAAAGGATATATTAAAAACCAAAGGACTTGGGAAATGGTCTCATGAAGTCTATTCCCCATACATAAAAAATTTCAATCACAATAAAAATATTGAGAGCCATTTCGTTCCATTTGCTAATGTTCCCTACTCTTTGACATTGGTCACATCTTATACAAAACTTGTAAGCATCCTTAAAAAGAGTAGGCCAATACAAACCAGTTTGAAGAACTTTCTCAGCGGTCTTCTTTCCTCCAAAATGCCCCCATAATATATGTTGTGGAAAAATTGTAGAACTTTTAATTGCTCTTCTTCAGGTACACATCTTTTGAAAATTTCATCCCTATAAATTCTAAACAAATATGGCTCATCCCAAAAATAGTACTTACAGGAATGTAGGAACCTTTTTTATAGTACTTACAGGAATGTAGGAACCTTTTCTTTGCCTAAAAATTCAAATCTTTTCTCAAAACACCACAAGAAAGATAATTAGCAATATCGGCATACCATGGTGCTTGAGTTAAAGCAAACAAGTGTTCACTCAAAAATTTTTCAAAAGCATTGTTACAAGCAATTTCTGCATTATTATCATGAAAGTTTAATCTAGAAAGATTATACTATCCCAAACTTTACCCTAAAATTTTCGAAATACTTATTGTTGATATTGATTTAATGATTTTAAAGTGTGTAATAATGATTAAGAGGAAAAGAGGAGTGTGTATATGTTGTATATATGAAGATATATACAGCATATACAAGTCAACATATTACTATAAGGTCAAAGGATATTTGGATTAATTGAATTAGAAATTACATATTAGTGGAAGAGGATATTTATAATATAATAATAATTAAATTGCTTGGTGGAGGTTAATTGGAGATTTGAGTGGCTAATAGTAGAGTGGTATTGACTTTTCATTATCTTCTTCTTCCTCTTTCATTTTGATAGCCAGCCACCACCATCTTCATTAAGGAAGAGAGGTTTTGTGATTTCTAACTCAAGATTGAAGAGTGTTTCAAGTGATCAAGTTGGAATTCTAAGGTTTCTCTTCATTTTGGGTAAGTTTCCAACTTGTTTCTTTGATTTCTTTTGAGTTTGTTGGATTGTTTGATATAGATGTGTTTTGAGTTTGGTGAATGGTTGATGTAATTGTATGTATGATTGACTTTGGTATGTTTGAGGATTGTGTTGTTTTGATAACTTTGATTTTGAGGTTGGATTAAAGAGAAAGGGTTAAGTTTGGTGTTAGAGACAAGAGTTGTGGGTGTTGTGACCTTGAGTTGTGAAGTATGATTGTGATTTGTGTTTGATGCATGAAATTGAGTTGTTCTGATGTTATGCAAGTTTATTATGGTTTATTGATGGTTTTGGGTAAGTTTGTTTGGAGTGGAAAAGGGTGAAAGAATGGTGTTTGTTGGATTTGGTGTTTTTAGTGTCGATTTTAGGTTTTTGGCTTGACATGCCCATTAACTAGACCATGTCTTTGGGCATGTCGTTGGTTCTATTTTCAGTGTGGGTGACACGAGCAGTGACACGCTCATGTCACTGAGCGTGTCGCAGCTTCTGTGTTGGAGTAGTATTGACACGACCAGTGACATGCCCATGTCACTGAGCATGTCATGGCTACCGTGTTGAAGGAGGATTGACACATGCAGTGAAACGCCCATGTCACTGAGCATGTCAAAGCTTCTGTGTTGTGGGTTTAGGGCACGGCCAGGGACACGCCCGTGTTGTTGAACGTGTCATGTGTGGAGGTTGCCCTAGTTGGTTCTTATCCTTATTTTCTTGTGTGTATTACTAAGAGAGAATGTATAATCACTTTTCGATTAGGTTTTGAAGAGATTGAGTTGCCCTAATCCATGTGTTAAATATTCTTGGAAGAGGAGGTTGTTAGATTGGTGTGAGTTGCTCTTGAGGTAAGTACAAACCCTACATGATTGCATACATTTACATGATTTTGGGACTTAACACATTTGGTTGGAAAATGTGTTAGGTTACCAATTATATTGTTGATATATGAGAATGGTGCAATGATTTGTATTATGTAAACTATGTGAATTATATGTTGAGGATTCAAAACATATGAACAATGTAATTGGTGATGTGCACTCTAATGATGAAATGTGAAGCCATTGTTGATGGCTATAATGATGTAAATGAAATACTTAAGGCATTGTGCCTAGATGATCATGAGAAAATGAGAATGGAATTGATAATGAAATAATGAAAGAATTGTATGCCTAATATGTTATTCAATTTTTAGAGTTTTGTTGTTGGTGGCATGCCTAAAAGTAACACTCCCTTGAAGCGTTGATTTTGGACTTCAAGATTAGAGACGAACTGCCAAGCATGTATAAACTATATATTTTTGTAAATATTGATTTTGATGTATACATATTTATATTCTGCTGCTTAATAAACAAATGTTTTATCTATTATGTTCTATAATATAACTTAAACGTTTTAAGTTTTCTCATATTGTTGAAATGATGATTTGATGTTAAAGTTTTAAAGATTGGTTTGTTTACAGTAGACTGTGACATCCTTGTATATGGTATACGTATATTACATATGTGGGTGTATGTGGTGTACGTATATGGGGTATAGGGGTGTTACAATTGTTTTGGTATCAGAGCCTAGGTTTGAGGTTCTCAACTTAGATGAATTATAAGAAAAAGAAAATTTTGATTTTAAAATATGGTTTTTGAATAAGATACATGCTTTGGCACTGGCAGTTTCTGATTTTTGATGAGGTAATTTCTACTGTGTTTGCAGATATAGGTTGTGATGGCGTCTCAGTCATGTCAGTCCATAGAAAGTAGTGCTGAGAGTGTAGCTCCTAATGAGGGTAGAGATGGAGCTAGGGTTGAGATAGCTGGTGAGGCACTTGTTCTTGTGCCAGAGAGACCAGCTATTGATGAGATTTTGCCGGTTTGGTTACGGTATATGGTAGAATTGTTGAGGCAGGCTCTAGTGCAGCAGCCACCACCACAACCACAATCATAAATACCAGTGAGGTAGTATGATAAATTGAGGAAATTTGGAGCTGAGGATTTCTTTAGTACTACAGATCCTGTAGTAGCTGAGCAGTGGTTGGATAGAGTTCAGAGGGTATTCATTCAGCTGCAGGCTACTTCTGAAGAGAAATTTGATTATGCTAGATCATTGCTGCAGAGAGATGCGTATGATTGGTGGAAGACAGTTCCACATGCATTGGATGATCCACCGACCTTGACTTATGGTGATTTTCTGCGGGAGTTTGAGCAGAAGTATACTCCAAGGGAGTATAAAGATGCCAAGAAGATGGAGTTTCTGAATTTGAGGCAGGATAATTGGACAGTGACGGAGTATGAGATAGAATTCATCCGGTTGAGTCATTATATCGGTGGGATTATTTCAGATGATATAGACCGATGCAGGAGTTTTGAGAAGGGTTTAAGACCCTCTATTATGTGTATTCTTGTAGGTTCTCGGTACCAAGATTTTTCCCAGTTGGTTGCAGCAGCCAGGAGTGTTGAAAGAGCACAGAGTATTGCAGCAACTGCTACTAAGGAGGAGACTAGAGTTAGGAGACCCCAGTTTGAGGCAGGGTCTTCATCTATGAAGAGAGGCAGAGGAAGCTATTTTCTGAGGGTCAGTAGAAGCCAGAGGCAGTCTGGTAGGTCAGTTCAGTATCAGAGGCAGAGATCGAGACCTACAGTTCTATAGCTAGTGCTCTGACTCCAATGGTTCATAGGTCTACTCCACCTACATGTGTCCATTGTGGTAGGGCATATGGGGGTGCTTGCTGGAAGACGGGTGGACCAGGAGTGTGTTTTAGATGTAGGTCACCATATCATTTTATTAAAGATTGCCCTGAGCTACTGGAAGATAGATAGACTGATACTGCGACCCAGTGTTAGAGGAGGTCAAGGGGGCAGAGGTTTTAGTAGAGGTGGTCGACCTGGGATTAGTCAGAGAGGAGGCTCTACATCCGGAGGTAGTAGGCCAGATGAGGCTGGGCCATCATAGCTAGTGTATGTGATGCAGAGGCAGCCGGATGCTTCAACCGTCATTACGAGTATATTTTCTTTATTTGGCATTTCAGTTCTTGCTCTTATTGATCCAGGATCTACTCATTCATACATAAGTGCATCTATCTTTCCTGTGAATGAATTGCATTCAGAATCCTTAGGATTTGATGTTTTGGTGACAGATTCTTTAGGGCATAGTGTGATAGTTAGTAGGGTTCATTGTGATAGTTCAATTGTGGTGCAGGATGAGGAGTTTCTTGGTGATTTGATTGAAATGCATTTTAAGGAATATGATTTGATCTTAGGCATGGATTGGTTTTCTAAGCATGGGGGGCTATGGTAAACTGTCAAAAGAAGTGTGTTACCCTGATAACCAGTGATGGTAGAAGTGTTATTGTATCTAGTGAGCAGAGACATCTTGCATCTATGTTTGTTTCAGCTGTTGCAACTAGGAGGTTGATTAGGAAAGGATGTGAGGCTTATCGTGCTCATGTGGTAGATACCAGAGTAGTGGGTTCTCAACTTGATAGTATACCCATAGTTGCTGAATTCCCAGATGTTTTTCCTGAGGAGTTGCCAAGGTTACCCCCTAAGAGAGAGGTTGAGTTTGGTATCGATTTGTTACCTGGTACCACTCCCATCTCTATTACGTCTTATCGAATGGCACCTACTAAGTTGAGAGAGTTAAAGGTGCAGTTGCAGGAGTTGTTGGATAGAGGGTTTGTTCGCCCTAGTGTGTCTCCATGGGGAGCACCTGTTTTGTTTATGAGGAAGAAGGATGGTACTTTGAGGCTATGCATTGATTATAGGCAGTTGAATAAGGTGACTATCAAGAATAAGTATCCTTTGTCTAGGATAGATGATCTCTTTGATCAATTGAAGGGAGCAGTAATTTTCTCCAAGATTGATCTGAGATCAAGGTACCATCAGTTGAGAGTCAAAGTTGAAGATGTATCTAAGATAGCTTTTCACACAAGGTATGGGCATTATGAGTTTTTGGTAATGCCTTTTGGATTGACGAATGCACCAGCAGCTTTTATGGATCTGATGAATAGGGTGTTTAGACCTTATCTAGATAAGTTTGTGGTGATTTTTATCGATGATATTTGGTGTATTCGCATAATGAGGAGGATCATGATAAGCACCTGCGGATTGTATTGCAGACCTTGAGAGAGAAGTAGTTGTATGCTAAGCTGTCTAAGTGTGAGTTTATCAAGTGATTTTTCTCGGTCATGTAGTTTCAGCAGATGGTATAAGAGTTGATCCGAGAAAAGTTGAAGCCAATTTGAATTGGAGTCTACCAAAGACAATGACTAAAGTTAGAAGTTTTCTGGGTTTTTGCAGACACTTAATTTTTGACCCAGTCCGGTCCAATATATTTTAATTAGTCCAAAATAATTTTTGTGTTGTCTAATATATTTTAATTAGTCCAAAATAATTTTTGTGTTATCTTAATTGAATAATATTTTTCTTAGTATTTAGTTTTTATAATTAATAAAAAAATAAAAATAAAAATAAAAATAAAAATAAAAATAAAAATAAAAATAAAAATAAATAAACAAAAATAAAAATAAAAATCAGCGACAAAAAAAATTCGTCGTCGAAAATCAGGTTGATGAAATGGTCGTGGGCCGTTTCACCCGTAGGAGTTTCCTGTGAGTGAAATGCCCCGCAGCCAATTTCGCTCCCGCAGCCCGCAAATTCCCACGGCAGTTTTTTTTTCGCCAGCAAAATTTTTCCGCAGCAGTTTTTTTCACAAGCGAAATTTTTCCGACGTAATTTTTTTCGAAACCAAATTCAATTTGGTTTCGGTTTCCTTTTCTTAATTAATGTTAGATTTCATAAACAATTAAGATTAATCATCAAAATTTTCTATAAATAAGACTAAAAAACAACACATAATGGAGGGGAGGAGAATCGAGTGAACTGAGAAAACTTTGAATCGATCGAACTAGGAAAAAACCTTTGGCAGTAAAATCAATCGGACTTTCTGAGAAGAATAAGCAACCAAACAATCAATCCATCAAAGGCAGCCATCTTGCCTTTGTCCTTGTTCATCAAAGAAGTAATTTTTAGTGGAACCAATAAATGAAGGTATGAATATCAAATCTTTTTTCTTTACAGTAGCTTGAATCATTAAATTCTTTCTTTTGATTCTAAAAATCTTAGAACCCTAATTTACTTTTTCTAAACCTTAGAACCTTAAATAAACTTTTATATTTTAAACCAATGTAAAAGGCATGTTTCTACCTTTTGGTAGGTGTCCTATTAGTTTAGGCATGGATGATGTAAGGGCATGTTTCCATCTTCGGATAGGTGTCCATTTATTTTCTTTGTTTGGACATTGCTTTGATTTTAATATAATGATTCTTTATTTGAATTGTTGCATGTAATATGGATAATATTGTTATATTTAAGAATTTTATAATATTAAGACCTGTAAAGGAGGCCGGTTCCAATGAACCGTGCATTGTGGGGGTGCTGGGCCATTTCTCACCTTCCCCACACGTACCCAACTTTCCGAACCCATTAGAGGGTTAGGGATTCCTTAGGAATCAAGTCATCCACTCCTTTCTTTTTCCCAGCCCATCCGGGTGGTGACTTCATTTTCTTCGGACTTAGGTCCATGTTCTCTAAGGCCCCGAGCCTAAATAGTGACGAAGTCGCAAGAACCATTCCACCGGGAGTAGGGGCGAAAATCCCCGCTCATAGTTTGGCAAGCTATTATCGATGATTTATGAAATGTTCTTCTTTGATAGCTACTCCACTCACCAGATTACTTCGAAAGAGAGTTTGATTCATGTAGACAGATCAGTGTCAAGCGAGCTTTGACCAGTTGAAGGAGATGTTGACTCAAGCTCCTGTTCTTACCTTGCCTGTGGAAGATAAACCATATGTGATTTACAGTGATGCTTCACATAGTGGTTTAGGTTGTGTTTTGATGCAGGAGGGTAGAGTCATAGCTTATGCTTCTCGGTAGTTGAAGCCGCATGAGCTTAATTATCCAACGCATGATTTGGAATTGACAGCAATAGTTTTTGCTTTGAAGATTTGGTGACATTACCTTTATAGGGAGAAATGTTTCATTTATACAGATCATGAGAGTTTGAAATACTTGGGAGTTCAGAGAGAGCTGAATCTTCGGCTGAGATGATGGTTAGAGTTGATTAAAGACTACGACTGTTTGATTGATTATCATCCTGGTAAGGCAAATATTGTTATTGATGCCTTTCGTCGGAATTCTTTAGCATGTTTGACTGCTTATTCGCTCTCATTGCTTGTTGAGTTGAGAGCGTTGCATGCTAGTTTTGAATCATGTGATGATGGTGCTTTGTTAGCTCATTTGCAATTGAGGCCAGTCTTGTTGGATCATATTAGAGAGTCTCAATTGGCAGATGAGGGAATTCAGAAAGTTATTTCAGATTAACAAAAAGGAGAGAGTAGCAATTTCCATGTGAGAAGCAATGGTAGCCTTTGGTACAAAGATAGATTGTGTGTTCCTGATGATGCAAGATTGAGAAAGATTATTATGGAGAAAGCACATCAGTCGGCTTTTGCTATGCACCCTGGAAGTACCAAGATGTATAATGATTTGAAGTAACATTATTGGTTGACAGGTATGAAAAGGGACATAGTGGAGTATGTATCTAAATGTTTCACTTGTCAGAGAGTGAAGGCCGAGCACCAGGTTCCTTCAGGGTTGCTCCAATCTTTATCGATGCCTGAATGGAAATGGGAGCCAGTAACGATGCATTTTCACTTGCGACTGGTTTGCCCTTGACTTAGAAGAAGTATGATGCCATCTGGGTGATTGTTGATCTGTTGATGAAGACATCTCATTTTCTTCCAGTCCGGATAGATTATTCTCTTGAGAAGTTGGTTGAGCTGTATATTAGTGAGATTGTAAGATTGCATGGAGTCCCAATTTCTTTGGTGTCTGATCGAGATCCCCAGTTTACTTCAAGGTTTTGGAAGAGTTTGCATGATGCTTTGGGTTCTCAGTTATATTTTAGTACTACTTTCCATCCTCAGACAAATGGACAGTCTGAGAGAGTGATATAGATTTTGGAGGATATGTTAAGGAGCTGTGTTATTGATTTCTCTAGGAGTTGGGACAAATTTTTTCCATTGATGGAATTTGCCTATAACAACAGTCATCATTCCAGCATTAAAATGGCACCTCATGAGGCATTGTATGGTAAAAGATGTAGGATGCCTCTATGTTGGAATGAAGTTGGAGAAGGTAAATTGGTTGGTCCCAATTTGATTAAAGAAACAGAAGAGAAAGTGAAGATAATTCGGGATCGGTTGAAAGCAGCTCTAGATTGACAGAAATCATATTCAGATTTGAATAGGAGAGACATAGAGTTCAATGTTGGAGATAAAGTATTTCTGAAAGTGTCTCCGTGGAAGAAAATTTTGAGATTTGGCCGAAAAGGAAAGTTGATTCCACGTTTCATTGAACCTTATGAGGTACTGGATAGAGTTGGACCAATTACTTATCGACTTGCTTTGCCGCCTGAATTGGATAGAATTCACAATGTCATCCATGTTTTTATGCTAAAGAGGTACAAATTAGACCCATCTCACGTTCTGTCAGTTGAATCTATTGAGGTAAGTCTGGATCTGACTTTTGAAGAAGAACCAGTGGATATTTTGGCACATGAAGTGAGAGAGTTGAGAAATAAGAAAGTGCCCCTTGTGAAGGTTCTTTGGAAGAATCATGCTAAGGAAGAGGCAACTTGGGAAAGTGAGCAAGTGATGCAAGCTCAGTATCCCCAGCTATTCCAGACTTGAGAGCAGGTAAATTTGAGGAAAAAATTTATTTTTAGAGGGGGAGAATTGTAATATCCCAAACTATACCCTAAAATTTTGGAAATGCTTATTGTTGATATTGATTTAATAATTTTAAAGTGTGTAATAATGATTAAGAGGAAAAGAGAAGTGTGTATATGTTGTATATATGAAGATATATACAACATATACAAGTCAACATATTACTATAAGGTCAAAGGATATTTGGATTAATTGAATTAGAAATTACATATTAGTGGAAGAGGATATTTATAATATAATAATAATTAAATTGCTTGGTGGAGGTTAATTGGAGATTTGAGTGGCTAAGAGTAGAGTGGTATTGACTTTTCATTATCTTCTTCTTCCTCTTTCTTTTTGATAGCTGGCCAACACCATCTTCATCAAGGAAGAGAGGTTTTGTGATTTCTAACTCAAGATTGAAGAGTGTTTCAAGTGATCAAGTTGGAATTCTAAGGATTCTCTTCATTTTGGGTAAGTTTCCAACTTGTTTCTTTGATGTCTTTTGAGTTTGTTGGATTGTTTGATATAGATGTGTTTTGAGTTTGGTGAATGGTTGGTGTAATTGTGTGTATGATTGATTTTGGTATGTTTGAGGATTGTATTGTTTTGTTAACTTTGATTTTGAGGTTGGATTGAAGAGAAAGGGTTAAGTTTGGTGATAGAGACAAGTGTTGTGGGTGTTGTGACCTTGAGTTGTGAAGTATGATTGTGATTTGTGTTTGATGCATGAAATTGAGTTGTTTTGATGTTATGCAAGTTTATTATGGTTTATTGATGGTTTTGGGTAAGTTTGTTTGGAGTGGAAAAGGGTGAAAGAATGATGTTTGTTGGATTTAGTGTTTTTGGTGTCGATTTTAGGTTTTTGGCCTGACACACCCATTTAACACGGCCATGTCTTTGGGAGTGTCATTGATTCTGTTTTCAATGTGGGTGACACGAGCAGTGACACGCCCATGTCACTAAGCGTGTCGCAGCTTCTGTGTTGGAGTAGTATTGACACGACCAGTGACACGCCCATGTCACTGAGAGTCATAGCTACTGTGTGGAAGGAGGATTGACACGTGCAGTGACACGCCCATGTCACTGAGCGTGTCAAAGCTTCTGTGTTGTGGGTTTAGGGCATGGCCAGGGACACGCCCGTGTTGTTGAACGTGTCATGTGTGGAGGTTGCCCTAGTTGGTTCTTATCCTTATTTTCTTGTGTGCATTACTAAGTGAGAATGTATAATCACCTTTGGATTAGGTTTTGAAGAGATTGAGTTGCCCTAATCCAAGTGTTAAAGGATTCTTGGAAGAGGAGGTTGTTAGATTGGTGTGAGTTGCTCTTGAGGTAAGTACAAACCCTACATGATTGCATACATTTACATGATTTTGGGACTTAACACATTTGGTTGGAAAATGTGTTAGGTTACCTATTATATTGTTGATATATGAGAATGGTGCAATGATTTGTATTATGTGAACTATGTGAATTATATGTTGAGGATTCAAAATATATGAACAATGTAATTGGTGATGTGCACTCTAATGATGAAATGTGAAGCCATTATTGATGGCTATAATGATGTAAATTAAATACTTGAGGCATTGTGCCTAGATGATCATGAGAAAATGAGAATGGAATTGATAATGAAATAATGAAAGAATAGTGTGCCTAATATGTTATTCAATTTTCAGAGTTTTGTTGTTGGTGGCATGCCTAAAAGTAACACTCCCTTGAAGCTGGCTGGGCTTGGTCCTTGAAGCCAGGTTGGGTTGATGCTATGCTCCCCTTGAAGCTTGGTTGGTCCTAGTCCTTGAAGCCTAGTTGGGATGTTACAAATGAGATGTTTCTCATTGTGATAATGATTCGCCTACGGGCTTGATAAATGTGATTATTGGACCAAAAGAGTAACTATGGAATTTGAATGGCATATTAGTTTCTTTTGGGCCCATGCTTGTCTTTGCTTAAATGTGAATCATGAATGATGAAACAATTGAATAATATAATAAAATGTAATGTTATGAAATATGATATCCTTGTGTATTGTTTATAATTATTGAAAGTTTTACATTGGCATTACATTGAATCATATTGTTATCATGGTTAGTACCACTAAGCCGTTGGCTTAGCGCGATTGTGATTCATCACGCAGGTAATAGGGTAGATCCGGTTGAGCCGAAAAGTTCAGCTAGACCGAGTCAAGTCTAGGCTTGTGATTCCTTGTGAAGTGTTGATTTTGGACTTCAAGATTAGAGATGAACTACCAAACATGTATAAACTCTATATTTTTTTGTAAATATTGATTTTGATGTATACATATTTATATTCCACTGCTTAATAAACAAACGTTTTATCTATTATGTTTTATAATATAACTTAAATGTTTTAAGTTTTCTCATATTGTTGAAATGATGATTTGATGTTAAAGTTTTAAAGATTTGTTTGTTTCAAGTAGATTGTGACATCCTTGTATCTGGTATACGTATATTACATATGTGGGTGTATGTGGTGTATGTATATAGGGTATAGGGGTGTTACAAAGATGGTCAGCTACTACATTCTCACTTCCTTTCTTATCTTTGATTTCAACATTGAATTCTTGCAACATCCACACCCATCTAATGAGCCTAGGTTTAGCTTTTGGTTTAGTCAATAGGTATTTCAAGGCCGTATGGTCAGAAAATACTATGACTTTAGAACCTATCAAATAAGATCTGAATTTGTCCAGTGCAAATATTGCAGCTAACATTTCCCTTTCAGTGTTGTGTAATTCACTTGTGCATTATATAAAGATAAACTTGCATAATAAATTACACATGTCAATTTGTTCACTCTTTGGCCTAAAACAGCTCCAATGGCATAATTTGATGCTTCACACATGATTTCAAAAGGTAAGTCCCAATTAGGGGCAACAATTATAGAGGCAGAAGTTAATTTTTCTTTCAAAATCTCAAAAGCTTCTAAGCACTTATCATAAAAAATAAACGGGACATCTTTTCCTAGAAAATGACACAAAAGATGTGAAATTTTAGAAAAATCCTTTATAAACCTCCTATAAAATTCTGCATGTCCCAAAAAACCTCTAATCCCCTTTACAGATATGGGTGGTGGTAGGTTCATGATTAAATCAACCTTAGCTTTGTCTACCTCAATACCCTTATGGGAAACAACATGTCCCAAAACAATCCCATGATCAACCATAAAGTGACTCTTTTCCCAACTCAAGTTAAGATTACATTCAATACATCTTTCAAGTACAAGAGTCAATTTATGTAAACAATCATCAAATGACTTGCCAAAAATAGAGAAGTCATCCATAAATACCTCAATGCACTTGTCCAACATATCAGAAAAAATGGAAAGCATACATCTTTGAAATGTTGTCAGTGTATTGCAAAGTCTGAATGGCATCCTCTGAAAGGCAAATGTCCCGAAGGGACAAGTGAAAGTCATTTTGGGTTGATCCTCTAGTGTTATTAGGACTTGGTAGTAACCTGAAAGACTATCAAGAAAATAGTAAAAAGCATGTCCAGATAATCTATCCAACATTTGATCAATAAATGGTAGAGGAAAGTGATCTTTCTTGGTGACATTATTCAATTTCCTATAATCTATGCACATTCGTTGCCCGGTTTGAGATCATATTGGTAACAACTCTCCCTTCTCATTTTGGACCATATTCAACCCTGGTTTCTTTGGCATAACGTTTACGGGACTAACCCACTCACTTTCAGTAATGAGAGAGATTACCCCTTCATCAAGCAATTTTAGAACCTCATTTTTCACTACTTTGCTCATATTAGGATTAAGCCTTCATTGAGCCTCTCTCACTGGTTTAGCCCCTTCCTCTAAAACTATCTTGTGCATGCACATAGAGGGACTGATACCCTTGATATTACTTAACCCCCAACCAATGGCTCTCTTGAATTTTTTCAACATTCTCACAAGTTTATCTTCCTCCTCACTACTAAGGGTAGCAGAAATTATCACTGGTTGAGAGTTATTCTCCCCAAGAAAAATATACTTTAAGTGCTTTGAGAGTTCTTTAAGTTCAACCCCTTTTGGTTGAATCTCCTCTTTCTCAATTTCAATTTCTTCTTCAACACTCTCATTGTCCAACATGGACCGGCATTCCTCAATCTCTTCATTAAAAATCTCAGCTTCTTCACCCAAAGTTAGGGCCCTCTCTAGCTTACCTTATCCACTTTCCTACAAGAAAATTTTTTGAACAGCAAGATCAGTAAAATCAATGAAAGAACAGTCTTCATACAAAGCAGCAGTGGGAATAGGAAAAGTGTTAAAAATTAAAAATTCTACTGTTTGTCCCAAAACGATCATGGTTAATTTTCCATTTTTAACATCAATCAATATATTAGTTGTAGCCATAAAAGGCATCCCTAACAAAATTGTATGTTCATAATCCCTAGGGATTTCTTCCCTCATATCTAAGACAATGAAATCGACGGGTACAATCAAACCACCTACCTTAAATAGAACATCTTCTATGATCCCCTTAGGGTATTTAAGAGCTCTATTTGCAAGTTGCAGCACCATTTTTGTTGGTTTGAGTTCCCCTAGCTCTAGTCTCAAGTAAATGGAGTATGGCATCAAGTTTATGCTAGCCCCTAAATCACACATGCCAATGGTTTTTCCCATTCCCCATAGAAATGTTAACTATGAAGCTCCCAGGATCTTTCACCTTAGGAGGTAACTTGTGTTGTAAAATAGCACTTGTTACTTCTGAGATGATCACCTTCTCATCCAACTCATACCTTTTCTTTTTAGTATTTAGCTCCTTAAAGAATTTGGCATAAGATGACATATTTTTAATAACCTCAAGTAAGGGTAGGTTAATACTTACCTTTGAGAGCATATTGTAAATTTTAAAAAATTATTTATCATGGTTCTCATTTTTAACCTGCTTGGAAAAGGGATTGGCAGTCTGTGAGGATTTGGAGATTTATGCATCTTTGGTGCATCGGATGCCTCCTCACTATCCTCCTTCGACTCACTTGGTTGAGCTTTGTCTTCTTGCATTTCCTCGCCCTTTTCTTGAATTGTACCTGCATCCAAAGAATCACCAACCTTATTATCTCAAATTTTATTATCAATTACCTTACCACTTCTTAAGACCATTATTGCTTTGGCTTGCTCTGGTTGACTTGGAAAATTTTCTTTTTAATGGGCTTGAAGTTGATTAGCTAATTGACCTACTTGAGTTTCCACCTTCTTAAGTGATGCTTCCAAAGAGTCAAACCATTTGTTGTTTACTTCTTGATTTTGAGTGCTTATTTGAATGAAAGCATTCAAATTGTCCACAAGTGAAGGTTTCTTGACTTTCTCTTGATTCACGATTTTCCCTTGAAATTGGGAACCTCTTTGATATAGTTGGAAGGGTTGTTGAGGTGGAGCAAGTTGTTAATTCTTCCATGAAAAATTAGGGTGATTTCTCAAGCCAAGGTTATAAGAATTTGAGTATGGATCATTCCTTCCCCTTTGTTGGAATCCTTCAAAAGCATAAACTTGCTCTTGCCCTTCTTGGAATGGGTCAAAGCTTGAAGGGCACACATTTGCTTAGTGGCCTACAAGACTGCATGATGCTCATGATTCTTGGCTTGGCATTAGTAAGTTTCCTCTAGCATTTAGCAATTTCACTTGTCTTATCAATTCTGCAATTTGCCTTGCCATTTTCGACTTTGCACTTAACTCATGTGCTCCTTCTCTCATTCCCCAATACTCTTTTATGGAGAATTTGCTCCCAACATTTCAAATAATGCAAGCATTTCAGCAGCTGTTTTCTCACCCATCGCCCCTCCTACAGCATTATCCACTGTGTTTTGACATTGTTGAGTTAGCCCATCATAAAATATTTGATTGAGCAACTGTTGTGGATGGTAATGATGAGGGCATTGAAACAATAAAGATTTGATGCGATCCCACACCTCATGAAATGGTTTTTCATTAAATTGAGTGAAAGTTGCAATACTCCCCCTAAGCTCCTTTATCTTTTGGTGGGAATAAAATTTTCCCATGAATTTGTTATACACTTCAGTCCATGTCATTAGGGAATTCTCCAATAAAGTCATCAACCATGCCTTTGCCCTATCCTGCAAACTATATGGGAAACATCTCATTTTGAGTTCATCTTTCGTTAGTTCTTGCAAAGGGAATGTATGCAATGTGATATAAAAATATCGAATGAAGTTAAGAGGGTCTTCATTTGGCAATCCATGGAAGGATAGTAGCATACTATAATGAGTTTTTTTGATTTCATAATTTCTTGTTGCATTGCTCAACCGGATACATGATGTGGTTACTTCAATGATTGGTCGGGCAAACTCCTTCATCGGTGGTTCCTCTACATCACCCATTTCTACCTCCGTGTTCTCCTTAAATTGCTCTTCAGTTTCTTCACCTTCTTATCTCAAAGGATCCACTCCCTCGATTCTTGGAAGTATATGAATATCATTTATACATGGAACACGTTAATTTCCTTGGGACCTTCTTCCTTGCATAAATAACCTAGGCAATTCAAAAAGAAACACTTTAAATAATTAATCAATTAAAATAAAAGAGTCAAACTACTACTAACGATTGCCTTCCCCGGCAACGACGCTAAAAACTTTTTGCAATCGATTAATTACTACTACAAAGGGATACTCACAAGTTTATGAGGTTATTGTAGCAACGGTGATTGCCCCAAGGTCATCTCATAAGGAAGGTGATGTTCGTAATAATTTTATTAAAATAAATTATTAAATGTTCAAGTGTTTGTTAATGAAATGGTGAAATGTAATTAAAATTTAAAAATAAAAATGAGTTGTGGTTGTGCATGATTAATTCAATTCTTGGAATGGTGCCTAGGGTTGTAGATCAATTTAATCAAATCTTGATTCTGAAATTATTCGTTAATATATCCTTGTAATTTAACTTGTTCCTTGAGTTTAATTAGTCAATTACCAATTCATTAGTTTTCACATTCATGAAATAACAACAAGCAATTGTTTTGAAATTGCAAATTAAATAAACCCTAGAGCTTATATTTCTAATTCATTCTTAGGGTGGTTAAATTGTATAGTTTTGATATCCAATTTCACCTCTCGGTCCATCATTCGATATTAATTGATCAATAGGTGGCCAATCTATCAATCTAACTTTAGGTCCAATGCAATCAACCAATAACAAGGTATAATAATGGAATTATCAAATCAAGTCATTTAATCAAATCTACTACACCCCAAGACATGAGTAAATTAGCTCATCATCAACTTAAAATAAGTATTCATCTCAATAAACATCAAATCACAATTGTCCATTGAAATATTAATGATCTTAACAATAACAACAATCAAGAAATGAATTAAAAGAGAGAATATGAAGAACTACTTGTCTTCCTCCTAAGAGTTGAACTACTTGTCTTCCTCCTAGCTTCCACATTAATGTGATGAAGAACTTCCAAGACCTCTTCAATCAATGGCTCTCTTCTTGAAAGGTGGAGTGGTAACTCTCTCAAGTTCTCACTCCTCAATCAAGTCTTCTTCAAACCCTAACATTCTTGAAAGCTTGTTCACTCACTTTCATCCTAAGAATTGTCTTTTTCTTGTCTATGGGATAAATGGAAGATGGAAAAATGGAGGATGAGGAAGAGAATGGTGGTGATGGTGATGTCCTCCCCAAAATGTATATGGTCTCCAACGTGTATCTCCATTCCATTTCCCCCCCCCCCCACCTCCATTCTTTTTCATTCTTTCTAATATTTTAAGACACTTTTCAACTCCACTCGCTTCTTTGTCTTCCACTTTTTCTTTGTTTAATATTTCATCCCATAAAATCATCCCTCTTTTACTCATTTTTATTATTTCTTTCTTAAAAGATGTTACATGTTGTCTCCCACTTGTCTCCCAACCAACGTGAAAATAATTCAAGGAAATCACCTAGGGCATAACAAAGCCATTGTTGACTTGACTGTGTCACTCAAGTTTGCACTGGACATGGGCAAGTCATTAGGCATTGTCCATGGCTGCCTCTTCTTCTTTCTTTCTTCTCCAAGTGGGACATGGCTAAGTCATTAGGCCGTGTCATGTGACACGACTAGTGGCTTGGCCGTGTCTAGTGCTTATGTCCACTTCTGTATACTTTCTTTGCTTCTTTCTTCTTTGTTCCTTAGGTGGGACACAGCCAAGACCCTGGTCATGTCATGTGACACGGCCAGTGGCTTGGCCGTGTTTCTTGAAGGTGCCTGCCTGCCTACCTAATTTTCCTGAAGGACATAGCAAAGACAAGTTGTCTTGGTTGTGTCTTGCTTGTTCCTTGTCTTTCTTGCCATTTGATGAGGGGCATGGCCAAGCCATGAAGTGTCTTGGCTGTGTCACATGCTTTTCTCCAAACTTTATCCATCAAATTGAATTAAATTTCTATTTTTCCACTTCAACCTAAATCAAACACTTCAAACAATCTTTAAACACAAATAAAAGGAAAAATTAACTAAAAACAAATAAAATTACCCTAAAAACTTAGACACAATTGATTGAAATACCATACTCATCACATAGAAGTTCTTTTAATTCATTTTTCTCTCATCAATCTATTTAATCAAAACTTTCAAGAAATAATTCATTATAAATGCCTCAATAAATCAATTCAAACATTAAAACTCATAAAAATTTAAATATTTGCAAATTATAATACATAAGCATATACCTCTTCAAAATCCTTCTTTTTCTCTTTAATCACTTGTTGATAATCTCATCTACTCTTGCTAATTCCCTTAAAAATTTGTAACAAAAGATGAATTTCCTTCGATTCTTGATTAATTTGATGAAAGAAAGAAGAAAGTAGAGAAGATGGTGATGGTGGTGGTAGATGGCATGGATGATGGAGAAAGAAAGAAGAGAAAAGAAAATTCTAGACTATATACACACATATATATAATAAGTTCAATCCAGTGTGGGCAATCTCATTTTAACTATGGTGCACCCTCTTTCTTATCCTTTGATTCTAATTCGATTTTTTAGTCACGTAAAATTGTAAAAATATTTTTTTCAATAAATTTTAAGATTCACTATTTATGTCATTTATCCATGTCACTTTTATCATTATTCACTATCAATTATTAATATTAATTAAAAAGTTTACTATTTAAAATTTTAAACATTACAATTCTCCCTCACATAAGAAATTTCATCCTTGAAATTTACCTGTTATGGACGCTTGAAATAATTGAGGGTATTAATGTCTCATTGTCTCTTCGCTTTCCCAAGCGGCATCCTCTATCAAATGATTTGTCCACAATACTTTCACTAAAGGAATGTGCTTATTACACAACTCCTTTACTTTATGAGCTAAGATAGCCAATGGTTCTTCTTCATAATTCAAAACTGGTTGAATTTCAATGGACTATGCTTGAATCACATGTGAAGGATCTACTCTATATCGCCTAAGCATCGACACATGGAATACATTATGAATCTTAGCCAGTTTTGGAGGCAAAGCTAGTTGATAAGCTATTGGACCTACACATTCAAGTATTTCATATGGTCCAATAAACCTAGGACTTAGTTTACCTTTCTTCCTAAAGCAAAGAACCTTCTTCCATGGTGATACTTTTAAAAATACCTTATCTCCCACCCTATATTCAATGTCACATCATTTCAAATCTGCATATGATTTTTATCTATCCATTGCAAATTTGTAATCGATCCTTTATAAGCTTCACTTTGTCTTCAGTTTGCCTTATGATATCAGGTCCTACAAGTTTGCTCTCATTCAATTTCACCCAACACAATGGAGTTCTACACTTTCTTCCATAGTTTGCTTCATATGGCACCATTTCAATACTCGTTTGATAACTGTTGTTATAGGCAAATTCTACTAAAGGCAGATATCTATCCCAGCTACCTTCAAAATTGATTACACAACTTCTAAGCATATCTTCAAGTACTTGTATCACCCTTTCTTATTGACCATTAGTCTGTGGATGAAATGCAGTACTAAAATGAAGCCGAGTGCCCAATGCTTTCTGAAAACTTTTCCAAAATCTTAAAGTAAAGCGAGGGTCTAGATTTGAAATAATAGACATTGGCACTCCATAAAACTTGACTATCTCATTACTATACAATTCAACAAGTCTATCCATTGAATAATCAACTCGAATGGGAAGGAAATGAGCTAATTTGGTTAATTAATCAAACATTACCCAAATTGTATCATGTTTCTTTTAGGTGTTCAGAAGTCCAGTCACAAAATCTTTGGTGATTCTATCCTTCCATTCTGGTATTGATATAGGTTGCAAAAGACCCAATGGAACTTGATGTTTTGCTTTGAGTTGTTGACACACTAAATATCTAGTCACATATTCAGTAATATCTCTCTTCATACCAGGCCACCAATAATGATACTTCAAATTTTGGTACAATTGCCTCCGGGATATACAGTATATGTAGTATTATGAGCATCACTAAGTATACACTCCTTTAGTTCCTTCACATCAGGTACACACAATCGACCTCTATAATACAATCCACCCTCTTCTAACACAACATAATCTGGCTTTCACCTTTATGCACTTGTTTCAATATTTCTAATAACTTTTGATCTTAATTCTGAGCTCTTATTACTTTTTGCTTTATAGTTGGTTCAATCTTCAATTCTGCTAACATAACACATTATATCATTTAGTTTATTTAATTTATATATATAGTATTATAATATTTTATATACAACATACCTGCTAAAGTCTTTTGACTTAAAGCATCGGCTACCACGTTAGCTTTTCTAGGATGATAGTCGATGATACAATCATAATCTTTAATCAATTCCATCCACCTTCTTTGCCTTAAGTTTAGTTCATTTTTGCGTTGGCAAGTATTTCAAACTTTTATGGTCAATGAAAATATAGCACCTTTCACCATACAAGTAATGTCGCTAGATCTTAAGAGCAAATAAAATAGCAGCCAACTCTAAATCATGTGTAGGATAATTCAGTTTTGTTAGATTTTAATTTCCTAGAAGCATAAGCAATTACCTTACCCTCTTGCATCAATACATAGCTGAGTCCCTAATGAGAAGTATCATTATAAATCACATAATCCTTATCTAGAGTCGGTTGTGTCAATATCTGTCCTTCAATTAATATAGCCTTCAATTGTTCAAAACTAGCTTGACACTGGGCATTCCACTCAAATTTAGTTTCTTTTCTAAGGAGCTTAGTTAAAGGAAATGTTGTCTTCAAAAACCCTTGTACAAATCTTCTATAGTAACTGGCTAACCCAAGGAAACTTCGGACTTCTGTTATATTCTTTGGAGGCTGCCAATTTTAAATTGCCTCAATTACACTTCTCTTCCTCAGATGAAACTAACTCTGGAAAGTATTTGTTGAGGCGAACAAACTGCCTCTCATATTCAGACACAGATGACTGCCTTTGCTCAAGATACAAAAACTCCTGACGATTCTCCATTAAATAAATCTCACTGATATGTTTCTTTTTAAATTCTTCTTGGAAAAATGCCCAAGTAAGTCTACCCGCAGGTACACCTTTCTGTATTATATCCCACCAAACATAAGCTTGTTCCTACAATAAGAAAACTGCACACTCTAATCTTTCCTTATCAGTGCAATGCAGAAAATTGGCTTTGATCTTGATGTATCCAAAATTAGCTCATCAAGTAGACTCTAATCTAGACCCAGCCTGGTCTAGAAGAACTCTCCCGCTCAACTTGATCTCCCCTGTCACCTGCACAATGAAATGTATTCGCGCTAAGCTAAAAGCTTAGTAATACAAACTGTAAAATAATGCCAATTCAAAAATGCTCTTATGCCATGTCACAATGTGGCATCCAAGCCATATTTAAACATATTCTTTCATCATTTAATAATTTACACAAACATATACACAAGCATGGGCCCAAATAACTAAAATATTATTCATATCCCAGGGTTACTATTTTTGGTCCATAATGACACAAAATGTCTAGCCCCGAAGGCAAAGGAAGTAATGCTCAAAAGTTAGCCCCGAAGGTAAATCATATCATAGTGACACCAAGCATCTAGCCCCGAAGGCAAATAATGAGGATAAACTTATAGGCATATCGCCAAACACAGAACTCTGAAAATTGAATAACATACTAGGCACACAATTATTTTATATTTTTCATCATCAATTTCTTTCTCATTTTCTCATTTTCAAATAGGCACATTGCCTTATTTTCTCATTTTTCTCATTCATGGACATGTCATTTCATTTAAATTCATCATATTTCATCACAATGTACCTCATTTCCCATTAAAATCACATTACCCAAATATTTTGGGTAATTCCCACATAATGCAAATAAATCATATTTTATTCAATTTAGCCATTAATAATGGCTTTTCATAATAAAGATAATGCATATATAGCAATTTACAAGTCATAACACAATGTATCAAGTAGCTTAACACATTTTCCATCCAAAATGTGTTGAGCCCAAAATAATGCCAACTAATCTAACTTATCAAAAGTTTGTATGTACATCAATAGGCACTCAAATGCAAGCTCGAAATCTCCCACAAACCTTCACTTCAAACTTGCCCTTCAGTACTAGGGTTGGGCAATCTACTTCTTCTTTATGCCTACACCAAATGTGATCATAAACAATCATTTAATATCACATTCTAAGGCATTCTCAACATCAAACCATAATTAAACATCACTCTAAAGAAAATCCCAAAATTCAACCTTTCCTTACTTTAACATTGAACTTCCATTTTATTCCATTTAAATTAGTGTTTTAAGTTTATTAATATCATTAAAAACATATTTTAATATGTTTAAACCAAAAACATTACAATAACACATACTTATCTTCCAAACCCTAAAATAGCATAACCTTCTCCCATTGAAGGTTCTCCATTCAAATACACTCCAATTATCAATCTAATCTTATTTCCATCACCTATATCCTGAAAGAACATGATTAAAGCAATAAAACCAAACAATTCACCAAACTTGAAAAATCCCTTTTCCAAAACCTTAAATCACCACTACCATTTCCAAACTCTATCCAAACTTAACCAAATCCATCATTTGACTTTAAATTCATTGTTTACACATCAAAACAACACATTTGAAATCAATTTGCATAATTAAAGCTTATGTTTTCACAAACTCAAAAGTTTCATAACCCTAAAATCTCTCTCTTCACCAAACTCAACTTAAATTCAACCATTTCTTCAATCTAACCTTAAAATCATTAATAACCAATCAAAACTTCATTCATATCCAATTAAGCAATTAAATCATGCTACTATAAAATCCCAAAATTCACATGTAACACCCCCTACATAGTCTATACACTTAACTACATAGGTGATGTCACTTAAGTATTCATACTTGACTATAAATATAATATATAATTATAACCAAAAAGCTATAATACATTAATGAAATTATTAAACTTTTAAAAGTAATACCGTGATCATGCCTGTATTACATACATATATCTATTTAATTTACAATGAACTCATATTATTAACTAACATTGTAAACGTCATTATAATTCTCTTACTACCCTAAAACTTATACAACTGTCATTCAAAATTATAAAGTATTATTATGTGAACAATAAAAATTATAATATTTATAATATTGCTCTTTGAACCTTTGTAATGCAGTTGGCTTAAAATGTATGTCTCTCACTCCGCAGTCTCAATTATTTTGGTTTGATTTGCGCATCAGAAAATAATTTTAACACGCTAAGCAACGCTTAGTGGTGCTTATGTATTTATAAAATGCAATAAATTTAAAGGAAAGAGAACTATATATAAACTAATTTAGAAACAATAGAAATTATTACTTTAAAACATGAATAAAGAAGTTAATAAACTCATTAAAGATTAAAACATTGAACATGATTAAATCTATAATTAATTAATTTAAAAACAATCATATAACATGTTACTTTCAATATAGATAACTTCTTTTAATTTATCCATGCACACCAAAATTAGATTATATGTTTGGATAATGGGTCAATGTTGGCAATCAAATGCCCAATCTCAAGAATCTGTAATAGCAAATGTGCCCACTGTCACTGATGACACAATGTGTCCATAAAAGGCACTATGTGTCCACTATCACTATGGATATCCACCCTCTGGCGAGCTATTCAATCCGAAGGTAGATCTAAAATTAGTATGGTTTGGACAATTCATTAATTTTAGTTAACATTGAATTAAAATTGAATTATGTGTACCATTTTAATGGAACAATACTTTGTTCAACATTTAGTATTACACATATTTGTCACATATCCAAAGTTTATTACTCCTTTCAGTACTTTTAACACATAAACATGAATTCTCAACACAAGGATAAGAAATACAAACATACAAGCCTCATACCAAGCCCATATATCACAAAATACAAGCCAAAAGCATCTCAACCCCACGTATGTGGGATACAAAATAAAGCTGTCAAATAGCATTGTAGACCCCCACGATCGTGGCACTCAACCTATGAGGGGGGATTTTTTCCCCCACTCCTGGTGGAATGATTCTTACGACTTTGGCACTATTTAGGCTCGGGGCCTTAGAGAACACGGACCTAAGCCCGGAGAAAATTGAGTCGCCGCCCGGACGGGCTGGGAAAAAGAAAGGGGTGGATGACTCAATTCCTAAGGAATCCCCAACTCCCTAATGGGTTCAGAAAGTTAGGTACGTGTGGGGAAGGTAAGAAATGGCCCAACACCCCCCATAACGCCCGATTTATTGGAACCGGCCTCCTTTGCAGGTCTTAATATTATAAAATTCTTAATTATAACAATATTATCCATATTACATGCAACAATTAAAATAAAGCATCATTATATTAAAATCAAAGCAATGTCCAAACAAAGCAAATAAATGGACACCCATCCGAAGATGGAAACATGTTTTTACATCATCCATGTCTAAACTAAATTGGACACCCACCGAAAGGTGGAAACATGTCCTTTACATTGGTCCAAAATATAAAAGCAATTTAAATTACATAATACTTAACTAATGAGGTACCCACAAGGTGGAAACATTCCTCTTACAATTTTAATACCAAAACAAACAAATAATAATCATAACAATAAATAAAATAATTATCCATGATAAATTAAATAAATCAAGCATTGAAATTAAATAAATCAACCATCAAAACATATAATAAACTACATAATCAAATCTAAAATCAAATAAATCAAATAAAGATACAAATTTAGGTTTATGTCTCAATTTAGAGTTCTTTAATTAATATTTAGGGTTTGGGATTTTAGAATTATTATTATTATTTAGGCTACTGTAAAGATTTTGAAAAATTGGAATGGATTAGGGTTTTATAAATTTAAGAAAGTATTAAGGTTTTTTGGTTAATCAAATTAGGGTTTAGGGGTAACATCAATAAGTTAGGGTTTTAGAATCTTAAGATATTAGTGTTTATAATTCACGGTTACTGGATTGTGGTTTTAGGTTTACTAGATTATGGCTTTAGGGTTTAGATTTACTAGATTGGGTTTTAAGTTCACTGGATTAGGGTTTAGGGTGTTGATGAATTTGTCATAAAGTTTTGATGCTTTAAGAATTTAGGGTTTACTGTATTGTATTTTGAGAAAATTAGGGTTTTTGATATTTTGGAAAACATATTTGATCTTAGGATTTAAGAAAATAGTTTAGAGTTTTATAAAAACAATTATGATTAAAGTTTTTTAGGAACTGTAAAGAAGATTAGGGTTTGGAGATTTAAGAAGACATTTGGAAATTTTGGACAAAAAGTTAGAGTTTAGATGAAAATAGTTCGGGGAAAATAATTCATGGTTTTTAAAGTTTTTGGAAACAGAAGAAACAATTTAGGGTTTTTAAGGTTTTTGGAAGCAGAAGGATCATTTAGGGTTTTTGAAATTCTGATCAAAGACTTAGGCTACTGGATGAATGGACGATTTAATCTGTAAAACATATTACTAAGTTTAATAATTTAGGTTACTGACTCAACATCAAAACAAATGATTATGCTTAAACAATTCATGAATCTAAATGTAAGAATATAATAAAATCAAAGATTTATAATCAAACCTCCGTTTGTTGGTTCCACCAAAAAATTGATTTCTGGATGAACAATAACAAAGACGATGATGCTGCCTTTGATGAATTAATGATTGCTCCTTTGATGAATTAATGATTGCTTCTTGTTGCTAATGTCTCTTGCTCCTAGGGTTTTCTATCTCTTTTTTCCTCCCCAAGTCAGAAGTCCAAAGTTTTGTCCTTTCAATAAAACAAATTTTCGATCCCCTAATTTTGTGTTTTAATGTGGTATTTATAGGAAAAATCATAAACCTACTTCTAATTGTTTAAGAAAATTAAAACCAATTAGGAAAAGAAACCAAAACCAAATAGAATTTGGTTTTGGAAAAACTGCGTTGGAAAATTGCGCTGGCGAAATTACGAGCGAGGGCCAAAAAATTATGAGAGAAAAACTGGGCAGCCAGCCAATTCACCGCAGGAATTTCCTACGGTGAATTGGCTTGGGGCCGATTCGCCGCAACCGATTCACTTTCAGTGACGAAGTTTTTCGTCGTCGATTTTATTTATTTATTTATATTTATTTATTTATTTTTTATATATTTATTTATTTATTTTTTAACTTTACTAATATGACTTTTTTTATTTTTATTAAAAATTATAAATAATAAATAATAAATACTAAAATAGATATTATTTAATTAAAATACCACAAAAATTATTTTGGACTATATAAAAATATCGGACCAGACTGGGTCAAAAATTAAGGGTCTACAGTTTGTCCCCTACTTGAACGATCTTAGACTACGGCAAAAGAGAGTGAAAAACAATAAGACTTAATTTTTCTGAGATGGTTTAGGTTTTAGGTTCTGGACTCAGAAAAGACTTGGGTTCTGAACCCGGGATGGTTTGGGTTATGGACCCAGTTTGAGTTTTGGACTCAGTTTGAGTTCTGGACTAAAAAAAGACTTGGGTTCTTGACCCGGGATGGTTTGGGTTCTAGACTCGGTTCGAGTTCTGGACTCGAAAAAGACTTAGGTTCTGAACCCGAGCTATATTCTGGACCAAAGGGTAATTTTGGGTTCTAGACCGGAGCTAAATTCTGGACTTAAGAGTCATTAAGATTCTGGACCCAAGCTAAGTTCTGGACTTAAGAGTAATTAGAGTTCTGGACCCGAGCTAAGTTCTGGACTTAAGAGTAATTAGGGTTCTGGACCCGAGCTAAGTTCTAGACTTAAGAAGAAATTTAGGTTCTGGACCTAAGCTAAGAGAGATTTAATTGTCTGTAAAAAATAGTTGTAATCAGTAGGATACTAAAGGAATTTGCAAAAAATTTAGCTAATTTTTACCATGCACATATCTTCTCCTTGCCCCCTGCATGTAAAAATATTTTAAAAGTGCAAAAATATTTATATACACGCAAGTATCTGAATGATTAAATTGAATAATTGAGTTTTCTATTTATTTACTGTGTAGTTACTATTTATGCACTATTTATTTACTATTTATAAATAGTAATTTACTATTTATCAATAGTAAAATTTACTTTTTCTCTTTTTTTCACGAGAATACTATTTTTTTTTTTGCCTTTTTTCCTTATAGGTTTTCTATATAAAGCTTGGCTCATTTCTTCATTTCATTCATATTTATACATTCTTATCTCAGAGAGTTTAGAGAGTTTAACATAGAATTGAGGAAAAAATGCATGCTTCAAGATCAGGAACTCGATCTAATGCTGAGTTATTGGAGAAAATCAAAAGAGCAAATTATTTTAACAGCAAATCAAAAGAGCAAGGTAAATATTTATTTTAACAGCAAATTATTTTTTGTAGTTGGTGTTTTTGTTTTTTTTTTCTTTCTTTTTTTCTTCTTTTTTTTTAAGATTATTTTTTTGATTTTTTGTGTGTTTTTTTTTTTCATTTTCCTTTTCTGTTTCTTTTTTTTTAAGTTTTAGGAAAAATAAATTAATTAGATGAATATATTTAAGAATTTAAGTAAATAGATAGACTAAAAATAAATTTAGCCTAAAAATTAATGGTATTGATATGATGATATACTTACCTTATGTTGACTTACCTGGCTCCGTGTTAGCATGATCGTTGCGTTATCTGGGGCGAAGGATGTGTCTATAAAGCCCGACAATGGTATGATGTAGCGCCTTCTCGAGTAAGGCAGATAATCCGAGATTGCGATTTTGAAAGCTTCATCTTGCAATTGCCATCCGAGGAGTATCCGATAGATAGGAGTGTAATTCAAGCATTGTAAGAATGGTGGATGGACATGACCCATACTTTTCACCTACCTATAGGAGAAATGAACATTGGCCAGGTCAATTATACAGCCATAACTAGTATCCGATACTATGGCCTTCCGGTCCCTCTTACCAATAATATTCTGACTTTCGAAGAAATCCAACAATTAATTGGTATGGAACCATCATTTAAAGGGCCTTTCAAGGTAAAAATTAAGCCAATTCGGAGTTATTGGATGAACTACAAAGGACGGGTTCACAGATATACAGCTAAACAATATGCTCAGGATTTTTGTTGTATTTGCTCGGGTCGACTATTTTAGGCAACACTGAATCCGCCATCCATTTATCGGTGTTGAGGGCCCTTACTGATATGAGTATGGTACCGCTTTATGACTGGGGTGAAACTGGCCTTGCTTGTCTTTACCATGGACTTGACAAAATTTGCAGAAATAAGAAGTCTTTCGTTGGCTTTATGGCGGTTGTCGAGGTACTCTTCTTCCACCAATGTCAATTCCATTCTTATTCTTGCATGAATTTGATTTTTATTATTATTGTAGGCATGGGCATATGAGCACAATCTTGTGAGGGTGCCTGGTATTTCCCAAGAGAGAGTCGGGTATCCGAGATTAAATTTTTGGTTGTCAGATCGTGTAGAAGCTCCCGGCTCTCACCATGTGCATACCAAACGCTTTGTCTTAAGCTGCTTAACGTGGGGCCAAGTAAAATATCATTAGTATACTTTAAAATTTATATAAAAATTTCACTTACCTTATGTCTTTTGTAGGTCAATTTGTCCTGGTGGAGCACAGAAGAGCGGACGAACTAGACTTCCTCCATGAATGCCATACTACCTTTTCAACATCCCCACCAAGTCATTGCCAGCCCTGTGTCTAGTGGCTGGTTTCTTGGAGAGAGAGTATACGAGTGGTTTCTTGCTCTCGAGCAGTGGAGGATCCCAATGCGTTGCCCGGAATATACTTTAAATATCACATCAATGCCAGAGAATGCATGGTGGTTGGCTCGACACGGTTATGATGTTGAACCATTTCTCTATCCACCGGGTGCATTTTACCATTTTTCCATTGCAATCGCTTCTTTCTTAATTTATTTTGACTTTTTTAATGATTGTTGCATGCTGCTGTCTCATTTGGTCATGAGGCTGGATCTTCTTTTACTACTCATCCATTTGCTCAATCTAATCAACCAGAGATGCCATCTCATCCACAGAGCATTGATATGAATTACTTGGTAGGTTTTCTTGTTTCATGATAATTTATGCTATATGTATGCATGATTATGTATGCTCTTACTCTTTTCCTTTCTGGCTCACAGCGGATGCTTGAAGAATAAAATAAGAAACTTTAAGAAGAGTTGGCCACTACTCATCATCAGGTTTTCCATTTTCAAAAATTGTACCATCAATCAGAGCAAAATTTTTGAGACTTCTGGTTTCAGGGGATGAGAGATCCTAGTGCTTCTTCATCTAAAGGGCCCCAAGCTGATGACCATGAGATCCTTTCATCTGCTTCGAATGAGGATCGTTATAGATCTGAATTCTAGGGTAATAGAGATTTAGGTGCTCCTACTTCGGGCGGACTCGGGACGGGTGATATGCCTCCTCCTCCAACAGGCAATGATATTTTCAGAGCTTTAATTGATGATCTACCACCTCCTTCTTAGTAATCTATGAATATTGTATCAATTGAGGAAATATTGTATAATAAGTATAAAAATAATAATGACAATATATAATTTTTATCTTTACTGTAACTCTTTTTTATCTAGCCTTCATATCTTCTCCTTGCCCCCAATGATTTTTTTCATGCAGGCTCTGATTGATGTTTGTGTTGTCTAGTTCTTCGCACAAGCATGCATTTCTTCCTTTCTTTTGCAAAATGACTGTAGTTTCCTCAAGCAATGGGTCTTCTATGCCCCCCTGATTCAATATAGTGGTTTTTTCGACTCACAGACCGAGGTGATCAGCTGAAGTGTTTTCATTGACTCCTTCTAGATGCTTGTTCAATTCTTGCTTTGGAATGACAGGATGCTTCACATTTATGGCTTTTATCTTCAAGATGTTGAAAACATGAATAATGGAGGGCCGAAGTAGCAAAGATACATCCATTCTAAACTATGTTTTGGCATGTTAGTTAGTAGCTTCTTCATGACCTTGCCAATAATCATTTACTTTGCCCAATGTGTCTTTGGATATTCGACAGTTCAACATACTCCCCTTAACTTGAAGGCTTTGTATATCATATATTATTATTATTATTATTATTATTATTATTATTATTATTATTATTATTATTATTATTATTATTATTTTGGATTTTAATTTTGAAATGAAATGTTGGCTTTGTCAAATCAATGTCATTGTACCTCAGGACTCAATTTTTCAAATTAACATATCTATAACATGACAACTCTAGTTACCATACTGTAAACCCTTAATTTTTTATCCAGTCCGGTCCGTTATTTTTTATATAGTCCAAAATAATTTTTGTGGTATTTTAATTAAATAATATTTATTTTAGTATTTATTTTTTATAATTTTTAATAAAATAAAAATAATAATAAATAATAATAATAAATAAATAAAAATAAAAATCGGCAACGGAGAAATCGGCGACGAAAAATTCGACGACGGAAGTAATTGGCCAAGGCCAATTTCGCCGCAGGAAATTCCTGCGGCGAAATTGGCTGGCCGCACCAATTCTCGCGCTCAGCTCTCACAATTTTGCACCTTGCCTCGCAGTTTCTCGCCAACGCTTGCAATTTTGCCAGCAAAATTTTCCAACGCAATTTTTTCCGAAATCAAACTCTATTTGGTTTTGGTTTTTTTCCTAATTAATCTTAGTTTCCTTAAACAATTAGAATTAATCTTATGAATTTTCCTATAAATAACACTTTAAAACACAGAAAAATGGGACGAGAACTTGGGACTTGGATTGGAGAGTAGGACTTCAGATTTGAGAGGAGCAAGAAGAAGCAATCAATCCATCAAAGGCAGCAACCTTGCCTTTGTCTTTGTTCATCCAGAAGGCAACTTTTTGATGGAATGAACTATGCATGTTTGATCCTTAATTATGCATTACTCATGATCATAATAGCTTTGTTTCTTTGATTCATAAGAATATACAAACAAAACTTTGATCTATAAATATGTAGTAATACTAATCTTCGTTTCAATAACCTAAATGATTTCTTCTATTTCCAAATACCTTAAAAACCCTAGTTTTCCTAAATCCTAATCTTTAAAACTTTAAAATCTTATAAACCTAAACCTTAAAACTCAATACAATAAACCTAAAATCAGAATCCAATAAACATGAATTATAAACCTAATGTCTTGAAATTCTAAAACCCTAATTTCATAATGTTACCCCTAAATCCTAATTTGATTCATGAAACCCTAATCCATTCTAATTTTTCAAAACCTTTACAGTAGCCTAAACAAATAATAATAATAATACTAAAATCCCAAAACCCTAAATATTAATTAAAGAACTTTAAATAGAAACATTAAACCCTAATTTGTATCTTTACTTACTTTATTTTTAGATTTGATTATGTAGTTTATGATATGATTTGATGTTTGATTTATTTAAGTTCAATGCTTGATTTATTTAATTTATCATGGATGAATGTTTATTATATATTTTTATTTATGTTTAATATCTTTGATGAATGATTTATTTACCTTTATCGATTTATTTTGATTTCCAAATGTTGTATGAGGTATGTTTCCATTTTGTGGGTACCTCATTAATTAATATCATGTAATTTAAATTGCTTTTATATTTTAGACCAATGTAAAGGACATGTTTCTACCTTTCGGTGGGTGCCCTATTTAGTTTAGACATGGATGATGTAAGGACATGTTTCCATCTTCGGATGGGTGTCCATTTATTTCCTTCGTTTGGACATTGCTTTGATTTTAATATAATGATGCTTTATTTCAATTGTTGTGTGTAATATGGATAATATTGTTATATTTAAAAATTTTATAATATTAAGACTTGCAATGGAGGTCGGTTCCAATGAACCGGGCGTTGTGCAGGTGCTGGGCCATTTCTCACCTTCCCCACACGTACCCAACTTTTCGAACCCATTAGGGGGCTGGGGATTCCTTAGGAATTGAGTCATCCACCCCTTTCTTTTTCCCGGCCCGTCCGGGTGGCGACTCCATTTTCTTCGAGCTTAGGTCCGTGTTCTCTAAGGCCCCTAGCCTAAACAGTGCCGAAGTAGCAAGAACCATTCCACCGGGAGTGGGGGTGAAAATCCCCACTCACTGTGGCGACTCCACTGGGGATAAGAGACATTGATTCTGTTGGTCTTTATATTATTCTATTCTTTCTTATAATGATATTATCCATTGCATCATATTAGATTGCATCGTGTTCGTGAGTTAGGATGCCCGTGTTACCCGTGTTGTGTTATGTAAGGGATACCATACTTTCACTCAAGGTATGGAGATCGAGCATGGTATAACCACTAATAGCCTCGTGCCATTTGGTATATACTTGCTATGGGAACTTAAGCCTTTCAACCCAAAGACTAAAGGTCATGTAATTGCCCTAGTTACTTTCCTTAGGATTTTACCCCAAATGCATGTTGTTTGACTATGGTTAATATGTCTTGGCTTAAATCATGGCTTATTTGGTTTGCTCTTTTTCTAATATGACCTAAGTACATTGTAAGCTCAAAATAAAATTTTCTTTAAAGTCCAAAAGACCAAAGCTATTTTCAAAACTTTTCAAGATAGTCTTTGGACATAAGACTTTTCTAAAAACAAATCAAAAATTCTTTTGCTCATAACCCAAATACTAAGCCCAAAATCCATTTTTTCTAAAATATTTTTACAATGGGCTTAGAAATAAAATTATTTTCATCCAACCTTTTCTTACAAAGAGCTTGCAAATTATTTAGGACAATTATGAAATACTAAAAATCAATTATGAGCCTAGTTTATACCAAGAATAATTAATCATGGGCTTGTTTTTGGCATGAATCACTAGTTACTTTTTCAAGTGAGAAATATATTTATAATAAACCTCTTAATTTAGTTTTAATCCAATATATAGCATAAAAGATACTTTAGTTGGTTGAATGGATTAAAACCTAATTAATGGGAATTATCATGAACTGATTTTAATTTTCGAAAATAACTATTGGTTGAAATGTCCGAGGAAATTATTCAAAAAACAAGATACCCATGTTGGTATTTTGTTAACCATATACCTAGGAAAAGAGCCTCGCCATTCATGTGTGGATGCTATAAGGTTGGAAGGAACGTCCTATTTGTCCTTATTTGTTGATTGTTTGTGCATACATGAACACATGCATACATTTGCATCTTATATCATTGATCCTTTCTTGCTCACAGCCCTGGATTACGACAGTTCAAAAGCTTATGACAATCCGACCTACACCGGAAGCGAAGAATCTAGCAACGACTCAATCTCTTTTTCACCAAAAGCAATGGAGCCCAAACAAATTTAAAGAATGGTGGCTGATGCCCTCAATGCCAAGATGGAAGAAATAAAAGAGGCCATGGCCAAGATCATGAAGAACTAATTGGCTGTAATTTTAGGAAATAATGTCGAAGCGTCTGCTAGCTCCAAGAAGCCAAAGGACAAAGGGAAGGCTAAAGTTGGTGAAGTAGCTTTTGATGATGATAAGGTGATCATTGATGATTATGATTGGGCTTAATACTACCAAGATCCTCAAGACAAAAAGGAGTCAAAGGTTGTTGAGAAGACAACTGTTAAAAAGATCGAGATGTCTGATGTTGAGAAGATGATTGCTGATTTAGAAAAGAAATTTGAGAAGAAGCTGAAAACCGAGGAAATGTCCGAGATCGACAAACTATTTGAACAAGATGAGGAGGTCCCTTATAAGTTCAATATGCCATCCTTTGCAAAGTTCAATGGAACTGGAAACCCCCATCTGCATGTGAAGCAGTATATCACTGCCATGCAGTCTGCCCGAGCTACTAACGCTCAAACTCTGAGATATTTCATACTCTCATTGGACCCTATTGTCCAAAACTGGTTCAACACCTTGGAGGAAAGTGCTCAAAAAGATTGGGACATGTTGTACAAGGCTTTCATTCAGCAATATGGGTATAATGTCGAGCTCGAAGTTACCTTAATAGAAGTTGAGTCCATTAGACAAAGGCCAAATGAGAATTTTGTGGACTATGTGAAAAGGTGGAGAAATAAGGCTGCTTTGCTCAAGAAAAGGCCCGATGAATCTGATCAAATAAGGATGATCGTGAGAGGCGTCCTACCCAATCTCCGTGAAAGGATGTCTCACACCCTTATAAGGTATTTCAAAGATCGTCTGTAACACCCCCAAATCTGGTACAAGCACACTACAAACACCACAATGTAATATACGTGCACTGAACACAGGGATGCTACGGTTTTCTTTAACCATCAAATCATTTTAAAAGATACCATATTTACAAATATACATATATTCATATTAAAATCAATACTTTACAAAACATAAAGAAATTATACATGATTGGCAGCTCTTCTCTGATCTTTAAGTCCCAAAATAACTCTTCAATGTCTACTCTCACTCGGTCTCGAGGAACTCTCGGGTTCAACTCTGTTACCTGCGCGATCAACACTATCGCGCTAAGCCAACGGCTTAGTAGTACAAAGTATACTAACATTATGCTTTAATGAAATGCAATGTCACACATGTTACTAATAAAGGCAACATCATAGGTGAAAAACTAACATCACACCTTTAAATTTTATAAACCATACACATATAAACATATCACATTTCAAAGTCCTTCCATGGATTTCATTATTCAATTATTGTACCATTACTGAATCACATATAAACAAAGACAAGCATGGGCCCAAAACACACTAATATGCCATTCAATTTTCAGAGTTAATGCTTTGGTTTTGTTATCACATTTATCATTATCATAAACCCAACTAGGCTTCAAGGATTAGGTTCAACCAAGCTTCAAGGGGAACAAAGCATGCTAAGTATCAACCCAACTTGGCTTCAAGAACCAACCCAACCTAGCTTCAAGGGTTGTAACATCTCAATTAGGCTTCAAGGATCAAGTCCAACCTAACTTCAAGATATTGTTACTAATATTAGGCATGCCACCAACAACAAACTCTGAAAATGGAATAACACATTAGCCACACAATTCATTTATCATTTAATTATCATTTCCATTCTCAATTCTCATCATCATCTCGGCAAACATGCCTTATTTCTTTCAATTGAATCATCATAGCCAATCACAATGGCTTCACATCACATTTGAGTTATCATAGCCAATCACAATGGCCTCATTGATATAACATTTTAAAGTACATTATTCATATAACACATTACCATTCACAAGATTCACAAAGCATAAAACATAACATTGTTCATATAGTATGATATGCATCATCATTATATCTCAAATCACATTTCATATTTATCATATATATATACCTAACACTTTACATTATTCATTGATTTATAATCTTCCACATACATTTGTTTGGATCATTCTTTGTTTTAAAAGTGTTTAGAGTGTTTACTTTTAGGTTTAGATACAAAAGGATCTTTGAAGAATCAAAACAATGTAAGAAAAGCAAGGAACAATCACAGTAGCTAACACACTCAAGGGACACGGCCAAGCTTGTGGCCGTGTCTCTCAACACCAAATCAAGCCGAGGCAAACACGGGCAAGGGACACAGCCGTGTCTCTCCAAAAATCATCCAACACGGCCAAATTTCCTTAGACTTGGCCGTGTCTCCCAAAAATTCTTTAGCTTGGCCGTGTCTCTTCCTTAGTTTGGCCGTGTCTCTCAAGAATAAAACCCTAAACATAGCCAAATTTCTTTTGATTGAATTAAAACACACTATGCACAACATAACCTCATTCAAATGGATATAATCAATGTCATTAACACATATTTTGCATATTCATCACAATATTCAGATTAACAATACATTTAATCACTCACCATTTCAAAACCCTAAAATCAACATCACTCTTATTCTTTTATTATCAACATCCACTTAACTTACCATCTTCAAACCAAAACCAACACCAATTCAATCTTTTTAACTTACACTCAATTTCAACACTTATAAACACATCTCAAACAAACCAAATCATAAAATCAACAAATCATAACTCACCTCAAACACAACTTCAAAATAACAAAGGAAAACAAGAGAGTACTTACCAAAATTGAGGAAATTCCACAAATCTCCAACTTAATCCTTTGATTCTTCCTTCAATTTGAAACTTGGAATAAACAAATCTCACTTTGCTCTCTTGCTAAGAAATGGCCGGCCAACATATGGGAAAGAGAAGAAGAGGAAAATGAAGAAAAGTCAAGTTATCATCTCTTTAAATCTCCACCATGTATTCCAAAACAAGAATTTACCTAAATACCCCTTTTCCATTTGTTTTAACTCTCTTTTCACTTACTTGCCCATTTAGGTAATTTCACATATCACAAATAAAATATCTTCTTCCCTTGACTCCTCATTTGACCAACATATATGTTATATATATTACCATATACTCAACATATACACTTTCTCTCTACACACTACTTTCCTTTTTAAACAATACCTAAACATTCTCTTTTCCATTTCTTTTCTTATCAACATAACATATATACATAATTCAACCAAACAACAATTATATCCAAACCTCTAGGGCACACATTGGGATATTACAATTCTCCCCCTCTAAAAAAAAAATTCATCCTCGAAATTACCTGATATCAAGTTCGAAACAACTGAGGATACTGATCTCGCATGGTTTGTTCACTTTCCCAAGTTGCCTCTTCTTTTGCATGATTCTTCCACAAAATCTTCACAAGTGGCACTTTCTTATTTCTCAATCCTTTCACATCACGTGCCAAAATAGCAATTGGTTCTTCTTCAAATGTCAGATCTGGACTCACTTCGATAGATTCAATTGGCAAAACATGAGATGGATCTGACCTGTATCTCCTCAACATAGAAACATGAAATACATTATGGATCCTATCTAACTCAGGTGGCAAGGCAAGCCGATAAGCAACTGGTCCAATTCTTTCTAAAACTTCATACGGTCCAATGAAACGAAGACTCAATTTCCCTTTCCGACCAAACCTCAAAATCCTCTTCCAAGGAGACACTTTCAAAAATACCTTATCTCCCACATTATACTCAATGTCTCTTCTCTTCAAATCTGAATAAGACTTCTGTCGATCTGAAGCTGTTCTCAACCTGTCTCGAATCAATTTCACTTTCTCTTTAGTTTCTTTAACTAAATTAGGACCAATTATCTTACCTTCCCCAAGCTCATTCCAACATAAAGGTGTCCTACACCGTCTACCATACAGTGCTTTGAATGGTGCCATACCAATGCTGGATTGATGACTGTTATTGTAAGCAAATTCCACAAGTGGTAAGAATCTATCCCAACCTCCCGAGAAATCAATGACACAGCTTCTTAACATATCTTCGATAATCTGTATCACTCTCTCTGACTGTCCATCTGTCTGCGGATGGAAAGCAGTACTGAAGTGTAATCGAGAACCCAAAGCACCATGTAAACTCTTCCAAAATCTTGAAGTAAATCGGGGATCTCGATCAGACACTATAGAAATTGGGACACCATGCAACTTCACAATCTCATGGATATACAGCTCAGCTAACCTCTCCAAAGAGTAATCCATCCGAACCGGAAGAAAATGAGCTGTTTTAGTCAACCTATCAACAATCACCCAAATAGCATCATGCTTTCTTTGTGTCAATGGTAGACCAGATACAAAATCCATGGTTACTCTATCCCATTTTCCATTCAGGCTCTGCTAAAGGTTGAAGCAACCCGGTTGGAACTTGATGCTCAGCTTTTACCCTCTGACATGTGAGACATTTGGTTACAAACTCCGCAATGTCTCTCTTCATACCGAACCACCAGTAATACTGCTTCAAATCATGATACATCTTTGTATTGCCCGGATGCATAGCAAATACTAACTGATGTGCTTCTTCTAAAATGATCCTTCTCAAATTAGCATCACCAGGTACACACAATCTGTTCTTAAACCAAAGACTCCCATCACTTCTTACAATAAAATCTCTACTCTTTCCATTCTGGTAATATGAAACAATCTTTTGAATCTTCTCATCAGCCAATTGAGCCTCTTTAATCTGATCCAACAAAACTGGTTTCAATTACAACTGTGCCAACAATGCACCATCGTCACAAGATACAAAACTGGCATGTAAAGCTCTCAACTCAACAAGCAACGAGAGCGAGTAAACAGTCAAATCTGCTAAAGACTTCCGACTCAAGGCATCAGCAACAACATTTGCTTTACCAGGATAATAATCAATCAAACAGTCGTAGTCTTTAATCAACTCCAACCATCTCCTCTGTCAAAGATTAAGCTCTTTTTGGACACCCAAATATTTCAAACTTTTATTGTCTGTATAGATAAAACACTTCTCCCCAAACAAATAATGTCGCCAAATCTTCAATGCAAACACAATGGCTGCTAACTCTAAATCATGGGTCGGATAATTAAGTTCATGCGGTTTCAATTGTCAAGAAGCATAAGCTATCACTTTACCTTCTTGCATCAGAACACAACCCAAACCACTATATGAAGCATCACTGTAAATCACATATGGTTTGCCTTCCACAGGTAAAGTAAGAACAGGCGCTTGAGTCAACATTTCTCTCAACTGTTCAAAGCTAGCCTGACACTGATCTATCCACACAAATCTAACTCCCTTTCGAAGTAATCTGCTAAGTGGAGTAGCTATCAAAGAAAATCCTTTCACAAACCATCGGTAATAGCCTGCCAAACCCAGAAAACTTCTAACTTCAGTCACAGACTTTGGTGGACTCCAATTCAAAATAGCTTCAACTTTACTCGGATCAACTCTAATACCCTCTGCTGAAACTATATGACCGAGAAAAGTTACTTGATTCAGCCAAAACTCACACTTCGATAGTTTAGCAAACAATTGCTTCTCTCTCAAAATTTGCAACACAATCCGCAAATGCTTGTCATGTTCCTCCTCATTACGCGAATACACCAAAATATCATCAATAAAAACTACCACAAACTGATCCAGATAGGGCCTAAACACCCTATTCATCAAATCCATAAAAACTGCAGGTGTATTCGTCAGACCAAAAGGCATAACTAGAAACTCATAATGCCCATACCTTGTACGAAAGGCTGTTTTAGGAACATCTTCAGCTCTGACCCTCAACTGATGGTACCCTGATCTTAAATCGATCTTGGAAAACACTGATGCACCCTTCAATTGATCAAAGAGATCATCAATTCTAGGCAAAGGATATTTATTTTTAATAGTCACCTTGTTCAATTGCCTATAATCAATGCACAATCTCATAGTACCATCCTTCTTCTTCACAAACAACACAGGAGCTCCCCACGGTGAAACACTAGGGCGAACAAACCCTTTATCCAGCAACTCCTGCAACTGTACCTTCAATTCTCTCAGTTCAGCAGGTGCCATTCTATAAGGAGTAATAGAGATAGTAGTGGTACCAGGCAATAATTCAATACCAAACTCCACCTCTCTCTCAGGAGGTAACCCTGGCAACTCCTCTGGAAACACATCTGTAAACTCTGCAACTGTGGGTATACTATCAATTTGAGAACCCCTAACTCTAGTATCCACCACATAAGCAAGATAAGCGTCACATCCTTTTCTAATCAATCTCCTAGCTGCAATAGCTGAAACAAACAAGGATGCTAGCTGTCCCTGCTCATTAGATACTATCACCTCTCTTCCATCACCAGTTCTCAAAGTAACAATTTTCTTTTTACAATCTACCACGGCTCCATGTCTAGATAGCCAGTCCATGCCTAGGATCACATCATATTCCTTAAAAGGCATTTCAATTAGATCTCCAAGGAACTCCTCACCTTGCACCATTACTGCACTATCTCGGTGCACTTTACTAACAATCACACTATGCCCTAAAGGATTTGTCACCAATACATCAAATCCTAGGGATTCAGCATGCACAGTAGACACAGGCAAAATAGATGCACTAATATATGAATGAGTGGAACCCGGATCAATCAAAGCAAGTACTGAAATACCAAATAAAGAAAAAGTACCAGCTATAACTGCCGAAGCATCTGGTTGCCTTTGCATCACATAAATCCTCTGAGAAGATCCAGCCTCCTCTGGTCTACCCTCCCTGGATGTAGAACCTCCTCTAGAACTGAACCCAGATCTGGCTCCTCTGCTGAAACCTCTGCCTCCTCGACCTCCCCTCACACTAGGTCGAGAAGCTGCAGTATCTACTGACATCCGCTCCTGTCTCTCAGGACAATCTCTAACAAAATGATCAGGCGATCCACATCTGAAACATACTCCTGCCACACCAGTCCTCCAACAAGTACCACCATGCGGCCTACCATAATGAATACATATGGGTAGAGTGGATCTCTGAGTACTCGCCACTGAAACTGTAGGTCTAGATCTCTGCCTCTGAAACTGTACTGACCTACCAGCTGACCTCTGACTCCTACTAACCCGAGGAATGAAGCTTCCTTTACCTCTCTTTGCAGACGAAGACCCTGCCTCAAACTGGGGTCTTCTAACCCTGATCTCTTCTTCAGAAACAGCTGCAATACCTTGAGCTCTCTCCACACTCCTAACTGCTGCCACAAGCTGGGAAAATCATGATATCTAGATCCAGCCACAAGACACATAATAGAGGGCCTCAATCCCTCCTCAAATCTCCTGCATCTATCAATCTCATCCGATATAATACCCCCAGCATATTGGCTCAACCGGATAAATTCTAGCTCATATTCTGTCACAGTCCGGTGATCTTGCTTCAAGCTTAGAAACTCCATTTTCTTCACATCTTTGTACTCCCTTGGAGTGTACTTTAATTCAAACTCTCTTAGAAAATCAGCATAGGACAATGTAGGTGGATCATCCATAGCATGAGGCACTGTCTTCCACCAATCATATGCGTCCTTTTGCAACAATGATCTTGCATAATCAAATCTTTCCTCTGGAGTGGCTTGCAACTGAACAAATATTCTCTGTACTTTATCTAGCCACTGCTCAGCTACAGCTGGATCAATAGTTCCCAAGAAATCTTCTGCTCCATACTTCCGTAATTTGTCATAATGCCTCACTGATACCAATGGCTGTGGGGGTGGTGGCGGTGGTTGCACTGGTGCTGGCCTCAAAGCCTCTACCACATGCCTAAGCCAAACTGGTGGAACCTCCTCACTAGCTGGCCTCCCCGACACAGAAGCAGGTACCTCTCCAGCACTATCCACTTTAGCTCCCTCTCTAACCTCATCAGGAGCTACGCTCTCTGCACTACCCTCTACTGACTGTCGCAAGTGAGAATCCATCACAACCTATGTCTGCAAACACAGCAGAATACATCTTATTAAAGATCAGAGACTGCCAATCCCAAACATGTATATTATTCAAAAACCAACTTTTTACGTCAAAATATTCTTTTTCTTACATTTTATCTAGGTTGAGAATCTCAAACCAGGCTCTGATACCAAAACAATTGTAACACCCCCACATCCGGTACAAGCACACTACAAACACCACAATGTAATATATGTGCACTGAACACAGGGATGCTACGGTTTTCTTTAACCATCAAATCATTTTAAAAGATACCATATTTAAAAATATACATATATTCATATTAAAATCAATACTTTACAAAACATAAAGAAATTATACATGATTGGCAGCTCTTCTCTGATCTTTAAGTCCCAAAATAACTCTTCAATGTCTACTCTCACTCGGTCTCGAGGAACTCTCGGGTTCAACTCTGTTACCTGCGCGATCAACACTATCGCGCTAAGCCAACGGCTTAGTAGTACAAAGTATACTAACATTATGCTTTAATGAAATGCAATGTCACACATGTTACTAATAAAGGCAACATCATAGGTGGAAAACTAACATCACACCTTTAAATTTTATAAACCATACACATATAAACATATCACATTTCAAAGTCCTTCCATGGATTTCATTATTCAATTATTGTACCATTACTGAATCACATATAAACAAAGACAAGCATGGGCCCAAAACACACTAATATGCCATTCAATTTTCAGAGTTAATGCTTTGGTTTTGTTATCACATTTATCATTATCATAAACCCAACTAGGCTTCAAGGATTAGGTTCAACCAAGCTTCAAGGGGAACAAAGCATGCTAAGTATCAACCCAACTTGGCTTCAAGAACCAACCCAACCTAGCTTCAAGGGTTGTAACATCTCAATTAGGCTTCAAGGATCAAGTCCAGCCTAACTTCAAGAGATTGTTACTAATATTAGGCATGCCACCAACAACAAACTCTGAAAATGGAATAACACATTAGCCACACATGTCAAAACCAAAGCATTTATTTTACTAAAGTCTCAGATCATTCAAGCAGGGGGCAAACTGTAGACCCTTAATTTTTGACCCAGTCCGGTCCGTTATTTTTTATATAGTCCAAAATAATTTTTGTGATATTTTAATTAAATAATATTTATTTTAGTATTTATTTTTTATAATTTTTAATAAAATAATAATAATAAATAAATAAAAATAAAAATCGATGACGGAGAAATCGGCGACGAAAAATTCATCGCCAAAAGTAATTGGCGAAGGCCAATTTCGCCCGCAGGAAATTCCTGCGAGCGAAATGGCCTTGGCTGTGCCAATTCTCGCACCCAGCTCTCGCAATTTCGCACCTCGCCTCACAGTTTCTCGCCAACGCTTGCAATTTCACCAGCAAAATTTTCCAACGTAATTTTTTTTGAAACCAAACTCTATTTGGTTTTGGTTTCTTTTCCTAATTAATCTTAGTTTCCTTAAACAATTAGAATTAATCTTATAAATTTTCCTATAAATAACACTTTAAAACACAGAAAAATGGGACGAGAACTTGGGACTTGGATCGGAGAGTAGGACTTCAGATTTGAGAGGAGCAAGAAGAAGCAATCAATCCATCAAAGGCAGCAACCTTGCCTTTATCTTTGTTCATCTAGAAGGAAACTTTTTGGTGGAACCAACTACGCAGGTTTGATCCTTAATTATACATTACTCATGATCACAGTAGCTTTGTTTCTTTGATTCATAAGAATATACACACAAAACTTTGATCTATAAATATGTAGTAACATTGATCTTCGTTTCAGTAACCTAAATGATTTCTTCTATTTCCAAATACCTTAAAAACCCTAGTTTTCTTAAATCCTAATCTTTAAAACCTTAAAATCTTATAAACCTAAACCTTAAAACTCAATACAATAAACCTAAAATCAGAATCCAATAAACATGAATTATAAACCTAATGTCTTGAAATTCTAAAACCTAATTTCATAATGTTACCCCTAAACCCTAATTTGATACATGAAACCCTAAACCATTCCAATTTTCCAAAACCTTTACAGTAGCCTAAACAAATAATAATAATACTAAAATCCCAAAACCCTAAATATTAATTAAAGAACTTTAAATAGAAATAGTAAACCCTAATTTGTATCTTTACTTGCTTTATTTTTAGATTTGATTATGTAGTTTATTATATGCTTTGATGGTTGATTTATTTAAGTTCAATACTTGATTTATTTAATTTATCATGGATGAATGTTTATTATATATTTTGATTGATGTTTAATATCTTTGATGAAGGATTTATTTATGACGAATGGTTATTTACCTTTATCGATTTATTTTGTTTTTCAAATGTTGTAAGAGGTATGTTTCCGCTTTGTGGGTACCTCATTAATTAATATCATGTAATTTAAATTGCTTTTATATTTTGGACCAATGTAAATGACATGTTTATACCTTTTGGTGGGTGTCCTATTTAGTTTAGACATGGATGATGTAAGGACATGTTTCCATCTTCGGATGGGTGTCCATTTATTTGCTTCGTTTGGACATTGCTTTGATTTTAATATAGTGATGCTTTATTTCAATTGTTGCATGTAATATGGATAATATTATTATATTTAAGAATTTTATAATATGAAGACTTGCAAAGGAGGCCGGTTCTAATGAACCGGGCATTGTGGGGGTGTTGGGCCATTTCTCACCTTCCCCATACATACCCAGCTTTTCGAACCCATTAGGGGATTGGGGATTCCTTAGGAATCGAGTCATCCACCTCTTTCTTTTTCCCGGCCCGTCAGGGTGAAGACTCCATTTTCTCCAGGCTTAGGTCTGTGTTCTCTAAGGCCCCGAGCCTAAACAGTGCCGAAGTCTCAAGAACCATTCTACTGGGAGTGGGGGCGAAAATCCCCGCTCACACATAATAAACTCGGTAATCATTTCTATTTAAGCAAGAATGTTGCACTTCAGATAGGCACATACATATTACTTGGCCAAAGGTCTCGTTGAGTTTAAATATTGTCTATCTCATATGCATGCTTATTCAAACTATCTCCACTAATAGACTCTACCTACCAAGAGAGATCAACAGGTCTTTGATAGGCTTGAAATGGGGTCGATAAGGGACATAGGTTAAACGAATGCCTTTTGTAAGTTGGAGCCATTGTGACACTATGGCCAAACCCTCACACCATGATTTTTTTGTTGGAGCCATAGGCAGTTGGAAATATGAAAAGATAGAGCTTTGAACATTCTTCTTTCTTTTTGGCATTAACCTGAATCTTGATTGGCATAGTCTTTGCCTTTGCAAAAAGTTTAGTACCCATATTCCTTTTCTTTCTTCTTTTCCCTTTTCTTTCTCTTTCTTTTTTTTTTACTCCTATTTCTTTGAGCATTTTATCATTTTGTCCTTCCTTGTAGGGCTGTCAAGTACAGAACTTTCAAGAACTGGATGGCCTTTCTCCTTTTTCTCTGATTTTGATCGAATCTTTGGTTGGGTTGGACCAATTCAAGTCAAATTGTCCTTATAAACTAAATGGAAGCCTTTTGCTGCTTTAGGTAAAAGAGAACTCAGTTGGCTTTTTGAACTGCCTTTTTAGGTTTTATCTTTCTCTCTCTCTTTTTTTGTCCTTTTTTTTCTTTTTCTTCTTCTTTTTTTCTTCTTCTTCTTTTTTTTGGTTCCAACTCTAAAAGAGTTGTCTTGTTTGTACCAACTTGTATTTCCAATAATGGATGAGTGGAGTGGTATTAATATGCTTCAGTCCTAACTTTATTTGTGATATTTGGTCTAATTCAGGTGAACTTAAACTACCTTTATCGTCTTGAGAACATCAACTATCCTTACAGTCTTGGCTATGCATTCCATTCTTTTATCTTCTTGCCTCTTCATCTTAGTGATCATAAGACTTGTCAAAAGTATTACAACAGCTCAGGGTAGGTTGTTGGGATTTGTAATCCAATGAAAAGAAAGCTAAAATTTTATGAAGGCTCAAAGGGACAACTAGGGATTGATATTTAATAGGGTGCATACTAGTTGTTGGCTAACCTAACAATGCCTAGATCATTTCTCTCTTAAATAAGCAGAGTTTAATTTTGCCTCGAAAGTTTGTCAAAGCATGTTCTAAGACTGACTAGGACCTAGACAAAGGTAATTATGCAGGAGCCCTCTCTAAGTAAGCATACACAACTCAATGCTATAGAGCAATTTCCTCATCTAGTAAAGTCATTCAAGTCATGATGCATAAATATATTAATTCATGAATTATCAAGCTTGATTCCTCATTGGTTAAGCACCAAAATGAACAAAGACCAATAAAAATTTTGATGAAAGTAATTTATTCAAACAAATTTAAATTTGAAAAACACGATTGTTCTAATTAAATATTAAAGCAAAATTTGAAAAGAAACATTCAAGCTAAGGAAAGTTTGTTGAGTTAAGCTTCTTCTCCTTTCACATCTTCAATTTTTCCATCTTGAAAGGATGATAAAACAAAATCTTCTTCCTATCCTTTTCCCACCATGAAGGTTGCTGGTGGAGGTACTCTTCCAAACTTAGGCAAAGGATTGTTCTTGGTATTGGGCTTGTCAGGCTCGGGCAGCTTCCCACTATCAATCAAATTTTGGATCTCATGCCTCAACCTCACACATCTATCTGTGTCGTGCCCTTGCATTTGATGAAATTAACAAAATGCTTTAGTGTCGAAATTAGGTAGGAGAGGGTTAGGCAAAGGACGAGGATTTAAGGGTTGTAACAATCCCTTCCTTTGAAGCTTATTGAGAACCCAAGATAGCAATTTCTTCCATTCTAAAAATTGTCTTCTTGTTCCTTGGCTAGTAGCATTAACACCAACTGCCTTTTGCATGCCTTGGTTACCACACTGGTAGTTTCCTTTCTCGTTCCTTCTTGTTGAAAAATGGTTCTTCTCTCTTTTTCATTCTTCAATTTGCAGACCAGCTTGGAGTAGATCTTTGAAATCACAGATGAGTGTATGAGACATCCTTTCACGAAGGCTAGGCAAAACCCCTCTCACAATCATCCTTATTTGATCAGATTCATCGGGCCTCTTCTGAGCAAAGCAACCTTATTTCTCCATCTCTTCATATAGTCCACAAAATTCTCATTTAGCCTTTGTCTAATGGTTTTCACCTCCATCAAGGTTACTTCCAGCTGAACATTGTACCCATATTGGTGAATGAAAGCCTTATATAACATGTCCCAATCTTTTTGAGTACTTTCCTCTAGGGTGTTGAACCAATTTTGGACAATAGGGTCCAATGAGAGTATAAAATATCTTAGAGTTTGAGCCTTAGTAGCTCGGGCAGATTGTATAGCAGTGATGGAGATGAGGATTTCTAGTACCATTGTACCTAGAGAAGGAAGGCATCTTGAACTTATAAGGGACCTCCTCATCTTGTTCAAATAGTTTGTCAATCTCGGACATCTCTTTGGTTTTTAGCTTCTTCTCAAATTTCTTTTCCAAATCAGCAATCATCTTCTCAAAATCAGATGTCTCGGTCTTTTCAACAGTCATCTTCTCAACAACCTTCGGCTCCTTTTTGTCTTGAGGATCTTGGAAGTATTGAGCCCAATCATCATCATCAATGATCACCTTATCATTATTAAAAGCCACTTCACCAACTTTAGTCTTCCCCTTGTCTTTCTTGGTGCTAGTAGATGCTTCGGTATTATTTCCTAAAATTACAGCCAATTGATTCTTCACGGTCTAGGCCAGGGCCTCTTTTATTTCTTCCATCTTGGCATTGAGGGCGTCGTCCACCATTCTTTGAATTTGTTCTGGCTCCATTGCTTTTGGTGAGCAAGTGATTGAGTCATTATTAGATTCTTCATCTCCGGCATAGGTCGGATTGTCGTAAGCTTTTGAACTATTATAATCCAAGGTTGTAATCCAGAAGGGATTAATGATATGTCATGCAAATGTATGCATGTATGCATGTACAAACAATAAACAAACAAGGACAAATAGGACGTTCCTTCCAACCTTATAACATCCACACACGAATGGCGAGTCTCTTTTCCTAGGCATATGGTTAACAAAATACCAACATGGGGTATCTTGTTTTCGAATATTTCCCTCGGATGTTTCAATCAATAGTTATATTTGCAAAATGGAAATCAGTTCATGATAATTCCCATTAATCAGGTTCTAATCTATTTAACAACCTAAAGTAGTTTTTATGCTATACTGGATTAAAACTAAATTAAGAGGTTTATTATAAATAGATTTCTCACTTGAAAAAGTAACTAATGATTCATGCCAAAAACAAGCCCATTGTTAATTATTCTTAGTATAAACTAGGCTCACAATTGATTTTTGGTATTTCATAATTGACCTAAATAATTTGAAAGCTCTTTGTAAGAAAAAGGTTAAAAAATAAATTTGTTTCTAAGCCCATTGTGAGAAGATTTTAGAAAAAATATATTTTGGGCTTTGTATTTGGATCATGAGAAAGTATTTTTGATTTCTTTTTTTTTAGAAAAATTTTATGTCCAAAGACCATTTTAAAAAGATTTGAAAATAGGTTTGGTCTTTTGGATTTTAAAGAAAAAATTATTTTGAGCTTACAAATGTACTAGGGTCATATTAGAAAAAGAACAAACCAAATAAGACATGATTTAAACCAAGATGAACTAACCATATGTGAGCGGGGATTTTCACCCCCACTCCCGGTGGAATGGTTCTTGCAACTTCGGCACTGTTTAGGCTCAGGGCCTTAGAGAACACAGACCTAAGTCCGGAGAAAATGGAGTCGCCACCCGGACAGGCCGGGAAAAAGAAAGGGGTGGATGACTCAATTCCTAAGGAATCCCCAACCCCCTAATGGGTTCGAAAAGTTTGGTATGTGTGGGGAAGGTGAGAAATGGCCCAACACCCCCCACAACGCCCGGTTCATTGGAACCGGCCTCCTTTATAGGTCTTAATATTATAAAATTCTTAAATATAACAATATTATCCATACTACACACAATAAAAAGAAAGCATCATTATATTAAAATCAAAGCAATGTCCAAACAAAACAAAACAAATAAATGGACACCCATCTAAAGATGGAAACATGTCCTCACATGACATGCCTAGATAGGACACCCACCGAAAGGTAGAGACATGCCCTTTACATAAGTTCTAAGATAGAAAAGCAAATTAAATTACATGATATTTAACTAATGAGGTACCCACCAAGTGGAAACATACCCTTTACAACATTTGGAAATCTAAATAAATTGATAAAAGTAAATAACCATTCATAATAAATAAATCATTCATCAAAGGTATTAAACATCAATAGAAAGTAAACATCCATCCATGATAAATTAAATAAACCAAGCATTAAACTTAAATAAATTAAAGCACATAAAATAAATCAAAGCATAATTAAATATGGAATTGAATATGGTAAATAAAAGTCCAAATTATAGCTACTGTTTCCATTTAGGGTTCTTTATCTCATGTGTTAAGGTTTTGGAATTCATAAAATTAAGCTACTGTGACTTTTTTATGGAATTAAAATAGATTAAGATTTTATGTTTTAAAAGGTTGGTAAGACTCTTTGATTAACTAAACTGATATTTGAATGGTGAAATCATGAAACTAGGGTTTTAGACACTTTAAAATACTTTTGATTTATGGTTTGAAATGGTGATTTCAAGCTACTGTGTAAATTTAAAATATTTATGTTTTTATGGTTTTTAATGTTTTAAAGGATTAGGGTTTAGAAAAAGTTAGGGTTTAGGTTTTAAAGGGGTTAAAGTTTACTATTTTAAGTTTAGAAATTGAATTAGGGGTTTTAGGATTTAAAATTAGGGTCACGGGTGATGAAATGGCTTTTAGAATTCGGAAATCAATTTGATAATTTTATGAAGTTTTATGAATTTAAACAAACGGATTAAAGTTTTTATAAATAGAAAAGATGTTTTTTAAAGCCTTTTGAAAGAAACGGAACCTAGTTTAAACTTTTGAAGGAAACAGAATCAAATTTTGTTTTTGTTGAAAAATATGTTTATTTAAGGTTTTAAGATTTTGAAGAGGTAAAAATAACAATTTTAAGTCTTTCTGGAAAATAAAGTAACGTATTAGAGTTTTTAACTTTGGAAAAACTAAATTAAAGTTCTAAGGTTTTTGATTTTAAAAAATAAAATTTCATAGTTTATGCTACTGTGAAAAAATAAAACAAAAAAAGAATTTATTACATACCTCCTTTTGTTGATTCTCCAAAAATAATTCTTCTTGGATGAACAAGAACAAAGACAATTGCTGCCTTTGAATTGCTTAAATCGTGTCCATGCTATTCCAGAAAAAAAAAAGAAATTGAATTGCTCCTTTTCCTTCACTGATTTGGTTTCAAATTTTCAAGCTCCTGTTTTATTTTCGGCCTCCCCAATTTCATTGCCTTTGGTCCTTATTTATAGTGGTTTGATATGGTTTATTCCTAATTATTCACGGCAAGTAATATTAATAAAAAAAAAAAGAAACCGAAACCTAATTGAATTAGGTTTCAAAAAATTTGCGTCGGAAAAATTGCGCTGCCGAAAAAAAATGCCGCAGGAAAAAATGCGCTGGTGAAAAAAATCTGCCTCAGGAAATTACGGCAATGGGCGGGCTGCGGGCTACCATTTTGCCCGCAGGATTTTTTCTGCGGGCGAAATGCCCACGGGCCCGCGGGACGATTTTTTCGACGCCGATTTTCATTTTTATTTTTATTTTTGACTTTTATTTGTTTATTTTTATTTTTATTAATAAAATTTAAATACTAAAGAAAAAATTATTTTGGACCAATTAGACAACAAAAATCATTTTGGACTAAATAAAACATATTGGACCGGACTGGATCAAAAATTAAGGGTCTACAGTTTGCCCCCTGCTTGAAAAATCTGAAACTTTAGTGAATGAGAGTGAAAAGCAATAAGACTTAATTTTTGAGATGGTTGAGGTTTTGGGTTCTAGATCAGGTTCGAGTTCTGGACTCAAGGATGATTCTAGTTTCTGGACCTAAGAAAAATTTGGGTTCTGAACCCGGCTCGAGTTTTGGACTCAAGGATAATTCTATGTTCTGGACCTAAAGAAAAATTTAGGTTCTATACTCAAGGATAATTCTAGGTTCTGGACCTAAGGAAAATTTGGGTTCTGGACCCGAGCTAAGTTCTGGACTTAGAAATAATTCTAGGTTCTGGACCTAATGGTAAATTCGGGTTCTGGACCCGAGCTAAGTTCTGGACTTAGAAGAGATTCTAGATTCTGGACCTAAGGGAAAATTTTGGGTTCTGGACTCGGTTCGAGTTCTGGACTCAATGATAATTCTAGGTTCTGGACCTAAGGAAAATTTGGGTTCTGGACCCTAGCCAAGTTCTTGACTTAGAAATAATTCTAGGTTCTAGACCTAATGGTAAATTTGGGTTCTGCGCCCGAGCTAAGTTCTAGACTTAGAAGAGATTCTAGGTTCTGGACCTAAGGGAAAATTTTGGGTTCTGGACCCAGTTCGAGTTCTAGACTCAAGGATAATTCCAAATTTTGGACCTAAGGGAAAATTTGGGTTCTGGACCCGATTCGAATTGATTTTGATCTAATTTGGGTATTTGGACACGAGATTGATTTGATTTGGGTAATTGAACCCGAGATTGGGTACTTGGACCCGAGAATGAATTTGACTAACCTTTTAGTTGAGAAGTCTGACTACTCCTGCTGTTCCATGTATGGTGGTTCTTAACCCTCAGAATGGATCTTCATCCTTTGGAGGTCAGGTCTTTACCCTGGCTTCAATTCTCTTAGCTGAATTGATCTTTTGTCTTTTGCATCTTCATTCTTTTGAGAGTTCTAATGTTCCATTCTTTTGTTCTTCCTTTTTGCAAAAATTCAGCTATCTTTAATTGGACCTCGTATCCTCTCCTTGCCCCCCCCCCCAAGGATTTTTCTTTCATGCCAGCTTTGATTGATGTTTTTTCTTGTCTAGTTCTTTGCATAAGCACGCATTTCTTCTTTTGCAAAATGACTGGGGCTTCCACAAGCAAATAGGCTTTCCATGCCCCCTTGATTTGATATCTTCTTTTTGATTCTTTACTTCGCAAGGTATTGATTTGAATTACCTGGTAATTTATGCTATATGTATGCAAGATTATGTATGCTCTTACCTTTTCCTTCTTGGCTCACAGCGGATGCTCGAAGAACAAAATAAGAAACTTCAAGAAGAGTTGGCTGGAAGTCGTCAGCAGGCTTCTTATTTTGAAAGTTTATATCATCAATCCGAACAAAATTTTTGTAACTTTCGATTTTGGGGGATGAGGGATCCCAGCGCTTCTTCATCAAGAGGCCCCCAGACTGATGAACATGAGATCCTTTCGTCTGCTTCTGATGAAGACCATGACAAATGGAACTCCAAGGCAATACGGATTTTAGTGCTTCTGCTTCGGGTGATCCCGGGACGAGTAATTTGCCCCCTCCTCCAACAGGCGACAATTTTTTCAAGTCTTTATTTGGTGACCTACCACCACCCTCTTAGTGATATGTAAATATTGTAGCAATTGTAAAACATTATACAATAATACAATTTTCCTCTTTACTGTAAATCTTTTCTTTTTTTCTTTTTTTTATTATTATTTTTTTATTATTTTTTCATTATTTTTTCGTTACTGCAAAAAAAAATTATTATTATTTTTTTTGTTACAGTACATTAATTTACATCCACTTCTTTTGTTAAACTAAATCCAATATGGTAAGGAAATTCATTGCCACTTCTTTTCCTTATGCCATATGGTCTTATCCTTTCCCATCATCTTTTCCATTTCACTTTTGGAAAAGGTTTGTTTCCTCTATATAAATCACCCTTCATGCCATATTTTAATTCATAAACCAAAAATCTCTCTCTTTCAACATGAAGACTCCCTTTAGCAATTTTGGTTCTCCTTTATTCATCAATCATGACCGAGCACCATTTAAAGAAAATAAAAATTCTATTTAAGAATATGGATGCCATCCATTGGAAGCAAATTTCATGGTCAAAGCTTGATGTTTTAAAATGTTTTCAAAATGTCAAATTGGACCACTCCTTCTTACATTCCATGGCTTCCTTGTGGGATACGGATTCTAGGGTATTTAGAATTAATGGCTTTGAAATGTGTCCCTTGATTGAAGAATTTGAGGCCATCCTTGGATATCCCAATAATCAACAAATGGCATTACCCACATTGATTTCCAAGACTCAACAGAAGATGCAGATGTTATTTCAAATTCTAAAACCGAAGTTCTTTGGTTGATGAGAGGTGAAAAAATTCTACTTGCTCCTTTGATTGACTTTTGTTTCTCTCATTTGGCTCCTACTAAGGCATGGGGATGCATGCTTTGTCTTTGCTTGCTCGGCCATGTAATATCCCAAAATATGCCCTAAAAGTTTTGAAGTAATTATTGTTGTATTTGGATTTAAGGTATATGTTAAATTGGAAAGAGAAAAGAATTAAAGAGAGAGTGTATATGTTGTATATATGGAAATATATACAACATATACAAGTCAATATGGGAAAGTCAAAAGAAGATATTTATTTATTTTAGTTTAATTAAATAAATTAAAATAAGTGGAAGAGAGAAAATTGATTATTTTATTATTAAAAATACTTGGTGGAGATTTGAGTGGAGACTAAATATTTGACTTTGTCTCTTATTCTTTTTCATTTTTTTTTCCTTTTGGTTGGCCAGGTATCCCAAAGACAAAAGAGCGCAAGAGAGAAAGAGAGAGTTTTGATTTTCTAAGAACAAATTGAAGGAAGATTCAAGTGATTAAGTTGGAAATTTAAGAAGTTTCATCATTTTTGGTAAGTTTCCTCTTGATCTCCTTGTTTTATTTTGAGTTGTAATTGAGTTTGATTGTTGATATGTGATAGTGTGGTTATGTTTGATTGTGGTATGTTTGAGAGTGTTGGAATTAAATTGAAGATAAGAAGTTAGGTTGGTGTTGGTGTTGGAAGAGTATGAGTTGTGTTAGTGTTAGGGTTTTGAATTGGTGATTGTTGTAGATGTTGAGTTTATTTAATTATTCTTGTAAATTTTCATGATAATTGTGTTTGATGAAGTTTGAAGCATAGAATACATGTGTTTGGTCCAAAACAGAAGCATCTTGGATGCCACGCCCGTGGCCCTTGGCTGCCACGACCGTGGCCATTGGAAGCCATGGTCGTGGGGGTTTTGAGCAAAGGAGGCAGAGCCGTTTGTTAACCCACGCCCGTGGAGGTTGGGAGGCCACGACCGTGGGGTCTTAGAAAGAGATTTTGGCTTGTAATTTATGTTCTATAGGTCTAGTATGAGACTAATAGGTGTATAATTGTATTGAAGATTCATGTGTATTTGTACTTAAGTGTGTATTACTCATTTTGGATTAGGTTGTGAAGAGGTTGAGTTGCCCTAATTCAAGTGGTGAAGAATTCTTGGAAGAGGAAGGGTATAGATTGGTGTGAGTTGTTCTTAAGGTAAGTACAAACCCTACATTATTGCATACCTTTATATGATCTTGAGACTTAACACATTTGGTTGTAAATGTGTTAAGTAATCTATTGCTTTGTTGATGCATATTAATAATGTTATGTTTTGCATAATGTAAACTTTGTGGAATGTATGTTGAAGATTCTAAAGATATGATGATGTAATGAAAAATGAAATAGGAAATGTGAAAGATATGATGATATGATGAAATATGAAATGTATGTGCAATGCAATTGGTTATGATGAATACTTCAATGATGAGTTGTTTTAATGTGAATTGAGATAATTGAGGCATTTTTTCCTAGATGATGATGTTCAATGTAATTGGTTATGTATACTCTATTGAAGAGATGTAAAGCCATTGTTGTTGGCTATAATGATGTAAATGAGATGATTGAGGCATGGTTGTCTAAATGATGATGAGAAAATGAGAATGAAATTGATAATGAAGTAATGAATGAATTGTGTGTCTAATGTGTTATTCCATTTTCAGAGTTTTGTTGTTGGTGGCATGCCTATAGTAACAATCTCCTGAAGTTAGGTTGGGCTTGATCCTTGAAGCCAAATTGGGTTGAAGTTTAGCATGCTTAACTCCCCTTGAAGCTTGGTTGGGTCTAGTCCTTAAAGCCTAATTGAGATGTTACAACCCTTGAAGCTAGGTTGGGTTTGGTTCTTGAAGCCAAGTTGGGTTGATACTTAGCATGCTTTGTTCCCCTTGAAGCTTGGTTGAGCCTAATCCTTGAAGCCTAGTTGGGATAATGATAATGATAATTGTGATAATTAAACCAAAACATTAACTCTGAAAGTTGAATGGAATATTAGTGTCTTTTTGGCCCATGCTTGTCTTTGCTTTAATATGAAATGTGGAGTAAGATATAATGTTATGAGATGATTATAATACATAAGTAACTTATTCAAAATGAATGTGGCTTGGGAAGCTATGTTGAGTAATGAAACTATGAAAGTACAACATGATGTGTAATATGTGTATGGATGTGGAAATTGTGAGTATTACTTCGTGAATGTTTTGATAAGTTATTGAACAATGTAAGGTTTTGAAATATAATATTCTTTTGAATTGTTTATGAAACTTGATTGTGTGACATTGGCATTGCATTGAAGCATAATATTATTGTAGTTTGTACCACTAAGCCGTTGGCTTAGCGCGATTGTGGTTCATCGCGCAGGTGACAGGGTTAAGCCAGAGAGTTCATCTAGACCGAGTCGAGTCTAGAATTTTAAAGTGTTGATTGTGAGCATAAAGATCAAAGATTGACTGCCAAACATGTATAAATTTTATGTTTTGTAAAATTTGATTTTGATGTTTATGTATTTGTAAATATTTTTATATTTTCCGCTGCATATTGAATGAATGTTTTATTTATTGTGTTTTATGATATAACTTCAATGTTTTGAGTTTGCTTATATTATTGTATAAAGGAATGAGATGTTGTTTATTAAACCGTAGCATTCCTATATTCAGTATACGTATATTACAGATATGATGGTATGTAGTGTGCATATACGGCGTATAGGGGTGTTACAATTGTTTTTGTATCAGAGCCTAGGTTTGAGATTCTCAACCTAGGTAAAATGTAAGAAAAAGAAATATTTTGATTTTAAAATATGGTTTTTAAATAAGATACAAGTTTTGGTATTGGCAGTCTTTGATCTTTGATGAAGTATATTCTGCTGTGTTTGCAGATATAGGTAGTGATGGCGTCTCAGTCACGTCAGTCCGTAGAAGGTAGTGCTGAGAGCGTAGCTCCTGAAGAGAGTAGAGATGGAGCTAGAGTTGAAAGAGCTAGTGAGGCCCCTTCTCCTGTGCCAGGGAGATCAGCTGTTGATGAGGTACCGCCGGGTTGGTCACGGCATGTGGTAGAATTGTTGAGGGGAGCTCCCGTACAGCAGCCACCACAGCCTCAAGTGCCAGTGAGGCACTATGATAAATTGAGGAAGTATGGAGCTGAGGATTTCTTGGGTACTACAGATCCTGCAGTAGCTGAGCAGTGGTTGGATAAAGTGCAGAGGATATTTATTCAGTTGCAAGCTACTCCTGATGAGAAATTTGATTATGCTAGATCCCTTCTTCAGAAAGATGCTTATGATTGGTGGAAGACAGTTCCTCACGCTATGGATGATCCACCTACATTGTCTTATAGTGATTTTCTGAGGGAGTTTGAGCAAAAATATACTCCGAGGGAGTATAAAGATGTCAAGAAGATGGAATTTTTGAATCTGAGACAAGATAACCAGACTGTGACAGAGTATTAGATAGAGTTCATCAGGTTGAGTCACTATGCCGGTGGGATTATTTCTGATGAAATTGACCGGTGCATGAGGTTTGAGGAGGGGTTGAGGCCCTCTATTATGTGCATTGTTGCTGGTTCTCGGTACAAGGACTTTTCTCAGTTAGTTGCAGCAGCTAGAAGTGTTGAGAGAGCACAGGGTATTGCAGCAGCTGCTACTGAAGAAGAGACTAGAGTTAGGAGATCCCAGTTTGAGGAAGGGTCTTCATCTATGAAGAGAGGCAAAGAAAACTTTATTCCGAGAGTCAGTAGGAGTCAGCGGCAGTCTAGTAGGTCAGTTCAATATCAGAGGCAGAGACCGAGACCTACAGTTTCTGTAGCTAGTGCTCCGACTCCAGTGGTTCAGAGATCTACTCCACCTGTATGTGTTCAATGTGGTAGGACCCATGGGGGTGTTTGTTGGAAGACGGGTGGATCGGGAGTATGCTTTAGATGTGGGTCACCAGCTCATTTTATTAAAGATTGTCCGAAGCCACAGGATGATAAGCAGACTGATACTGCAGCTTCTCGACCCAGTGTCAGCAGAGGTGGTCGAGGGGGTAGAGGTTTCAGTAGAGGTGGTAGACCTGGGTTTAGTCAGAGAGGAGGATCTTCATCCAGAGGCAGTAGGCCAGATGAGGCCGGATCTTCTCAGAGAGTATATGTGATGCAGAGGCAGCCGGATGCTTCAGCAGTTATAGCGGGTACATTTTCTTTATTTGATATTCCAGTTCTTGCTTTGATTGATCCAAGATCTACTCATTCATACATAAGTGCATCTATCTTGCCTGTGTCTGAATTGCATTCAGAGTCCTTAGGATTTGATGTCTTGGTGACAAATCCTTTAGGACATAGTGTTGTGGTGAGTAAGGTGCATCGGGATAGTGTAGTTGTGGTGCAAGGTGGGGAATTTTTGGGTGATTTAATTGAAATGCCTTTTAAGGAATATGATTTGATATTAGGCATGGATTGGTTATCTAAGCATGGAGCTATGGTAGACTGTCAAAAGAAGTGTGTTACCCTGAGAACCGGTGATGGTAGAATTGTGATGGTGTCTAGTGAGCAGAGACAACTTGCATCCTTGTTTGTGTCAGCAGTTGCAGCTAGAAAGTTGATTAGAAAAGGGTGTGATGCTTATCATGTTGTGGATACCAGAGTAGTGGGTTCTCAACTTGATAGTATACCCACAGTTGCGGAATTTCCAGATGTTTTTCCTGAGGAGTTGCCAGGGTTACCCCCTGAGAGAGAGGTTGAGTTTGGTATTGACTTGTTGCCTGGTACCACTCCTATCTCTATTACTCCTTATCGAATGGCACCTGCTGAGTTGAGAGAGTTGAAGGTACAATTACAGGAGTTGTTGGATAAAGGGTTTGTTCGCCCTAGTGTTTCTCCATGGGGAGCTCCTGTTTTGTTTGTGAAGAAGAAGGATGGTACTTTGAGGTTGTGCATCAATTATAGGCAATTGAAAAAAGTGACTATCAAGAATAAGTATCCTTTGCCTCAGATTGATGATCTCTTCGATCAGTTGAAGGGACCAGCAGTGTTTTCCAAGATTGATTTGAGATCAGGGTACCATCAGTTGAGGGTTAGAGCTGAAGATGTTCCTAAGACAGCTTTTCATACAAAGGTATGGGCATTATGAGTTCTTAGTGATGCCTTTTGGATTGACGAATGCACCTGCAACTTTCATAGACTTGATGAATAGGGTGTTTAGACCCTATCTAGATCAGTTTGTGATGGTCTTCATTGATGATATTTTGGTGTATTCACGTAATGAAGAGGAACATGACAAGCATTTATGGATTGTACTGCAGACCTTGAGAGAGAAGCAATTGTATGCCAAGCTGTCAAAGTGTGAGTTTTGGTTGGATCAAGTGACTTTTCTCAGTCATATAGTTTCAGCAGATGGTATTAGAGTTTATCCGAGTAAAGTTGAAGCCATTTTGAATTGGAGTCCACCGAAGTCTGTAACTAAAGTTAGAAGTTTTCTGGGTTTGGCAGGCTATTATCGACGATTTGTGAAAGGTTTTTCTTTGATAGCTACTCCACTCACCAGATTACTTCAAAAGGGAGTTAGATTTATGTGGACAGATCATTGTCAAGCAAGCTTTGAGCAGTTGAAAGAAATGTTGACTCAAGCTCCTGTTCTTACTTTGCCTGTGGAAGATAAACCATATGTGATTTACAGTGATGCTTCACATAATGGTTTAGGTTGTGTTCTGATGCAAGATGGTAAAGTTATAGCTTATGCTTCTCGGCAGTTGAAGCCGCATGAGCTTAATTACCCAATGCATGATTTGGAGTTAGCAGCCATAGTGTTTGCTTTGAAGATTTGGCGACATTATTTGTATGGAGAGAAGTGTTTTATCTACACAGATCATAAGAGTTTGAAATATTTGGGGGTTCAAAGAGAGCTTAATCTTCGGCAGAGACGGTGGTTGGAATTAATCAAAGACTACGACTATTTGATTGATTATCATCCTGGTAAGGCAAATGTTGTTGCTGATGCCTTGAGTCGGAAGTCTTTGGCAGGTTTGTCTGTTTATTCTCTCTCGTTACTTGTTGAGTTGAGAGCGTTGCATGCCGGTTTTGAATTATGTGATGATGGTGCATTGTTAGCTTAGTTGCATTTGAGACCGATGTTGTTGGACCAGATAAGGGAGGCTCAGTTGGCAGATGAGAAAATTCAGAAGATTGTTTCAGATTGCCAAAATGGAGAGAGATGAGATTTCCATGTGAGAAGTGATGGTAGCCTTTGGTTTAAGGATAGATTGTGTGTTCCTGATGATGCTAGTTTGAGAAAGAGTATTTTAGAGGAAGCACATCAGTCGGTTTTTGCTATGCACCCTGGGAGTACAAAGATGTATCATGATTTGAAGCAGCATTACTGGTGGTTAGGTATGAAAAGAGACATAGCGGAGTTTGTATCTAAATGTCTCACTTGTCAGAGGGTGAAAGCTGAGCATCAGGTTCCAACAGGGTTGCTTCAACCTTTATCAGTGCCTGAATGGAAATGGGAACGTGTGACAATGGATTTTGTGTCTGGTTTGCCATTGACTCAGAAGAAGCATGATGCTATTTGGGTGATTGTTGATCGGTTGACAAAGACAGCTCATTTTCTTCCAGTTCGAATGGACTATTCTCTTGAGAAGTTAGCTGAATAGTATATCAATGAGATAGTGAAATTTCATGGAGTCCCAATTTCTTTGGTGTCTGATCAAGATCCCCGGTTTACTTCGAGGTTTTGGAAGAGGTTGCATGGTGCTTTAGGTTCTTGATTGCACTTTAGCACTGCTTTTCATCCGCAGACAGATAGGCAATCAGAGAGAGTGATACAGATTATAGAGGATATGTTGAGAAGCTGTGTCATTGATTTTTCTGGGAGTTGGGACAGATTTTTGCCACTTGTGGAATTTGCTTACAACAACAGTCATCAATCCAGTATTGGTATGGCACCATTTGAGGCATTGTATGGTAGAAGATGTAGGACACCTCTATGTTGGAATGAACTTGGAGAAGGCAAATTGGTTGGTCCTGATTTGGTTAAAGAGACGGAAGAGAAAGTGAAGATAATTCGAGATCAATTAAAAGCAGCTTCAGATCGGCAGAAATCTTATTCAGATTTGAAGAGGAGAGACATAGAGTTTGATGTTGGAGATAAAGTTTTTCTGAAAGTGTCTCCTTGGAAAAAGATTTTAAGATTTGGTCGAAGAGGGAAGCTAAGTCCCCATTTTATTGGACCATATGAGATATTAGAAAGAGTTGGACCAGTTGCTTATCGTCTTGCTTTGCCGCCTGAGTTGGATAGAATCCATAATGTCTTCCATGTTTCTATGTTGAGGAGGTACAGATCAGACCCATCTCATGTTTTATCAGTTGAATCTATTGAGGTGAGTTCAGATCTGCCATTTGAAGAAGAACCAGTTGCTATTTTGGCACATGAAGTGAAAGAGTTAAGAAATAAGAAAGTGCCAATGGTAAAAGTTCTTTGGAAGAATCATGCAAAGGGAGAAGCAACTTGGGAGAGTGAGCAAGCAATGTGAGATCAATATCCTCAGTTGTTTCGGACTTGATATCAGGTAATTTCGAGGACGAAATTTCTTTTTAGAGGGGGAGAATTGTAATATCCCAAAATATGCCCTAAAAGTTTTGAAGTAATTATTGTTGTATTTGGATTTAAGGTATATGTTAAATTGGAAAGAGAAAAGAATTAAAGAGAGAGTGTATATGTTGTATATATGGAAATATATACAACATATACAAGTCAATATGGGAAAGTCAAAAGAAGATATTTATTTATTTTAGTTTAATTAAATAAATTAAAAAGGAAATTAAAATAAGTGGAAGAGAGAAAATTGATTATTTTATTATTAAAAATACTTGGTGGAGATTTGAGTGGAGACTAAATATTTGACTTTGTCTCTTATTCTTTTTCATTTTTTTTCCTTTTGGTTGGCCGGGTATCCCAAAGACAAAAGAGAACAAGAGAGAAAGAGAGAGTTTTGATTTTCTAAGAACAAATTGAAGGAAGATTCAAGTGATTAAGTTGGAAATTTAAGAAGTTTCATCATTTTTGGTAAGTTTCCTCTTGATCTCCTTGTTTTATTTTGAGTTGTAATTGAGTTTAATTGTTGATATGTGATAGTGTGGTTATGTTTGATTGTGGTATGTTTGAGAGTGTTGGAATTGAATTGAAGATAAGAAGTTAGGTTGGTGTTGGTGTTGGAAGAGTATGAGTTGTGTTTGTGTTAGGGTTTTGAATTGGTGATTGTTGTAGATGTTGAGTTTGATTAATTATTCTTGTAAATTTTCATGATAATTGTGTTTGATGAAGTTTGAAGCATAGAATACATGTGTTTGGTCAGAAACAGAAGCATCTTGGATGCCACGCCCGTGGCCCTTGGCTGCCACTACCGTGGCCATTGGAAGCCATGGCCGTGGGGGTTTTGAGCAAAGGAGGCATAACCGTTTGTTAACCCACGCCTGTGGGGGTTGGGAGGCCATGACCGTGGGGTCTTAGAAAGAGATGTTGGCTTATAATTTATGTTCTATGGGTCTAGTATGAGACTAATAGGTGTATAATTGTATTGAAGATTCATGTGTATTTGTACTTAAGTGTGTATTACTCATTTTGGATTAGGTTGTGAAGACGTTGAGTTGCCCTAATTCAAGTGGTGAAGAATTCTTGGAAGAGGAAGGGTATAGATTGGTGTGAGTTGTTCTTAAGGTAAGTACAAACCCTACATTATTGCATACCTTTATATGATCTTGAGACTTAATACATTTGGTTGTAAATGTGTTAAGTAATCTATTCCATTGTTGATGCATATTAATAATGTTATGTTTTGCATAATGTGAACTTTGTGGAATGTATGTTGAAGATTCTAAAGATATGATGATGTAATGAAAAATGAAATAGGAAATGTGAAAGATATGATGATATGATGAAATATGAAATGTGTGTGCAATGCAATTGGTTATGATGAATACTTCAATGATGAGTTGTTTTAATGTGAATTGAGATAATTGAGGCATGTTTGCCTAGATGATGATGTTCAATGTAATTGGTTATGTATACTCTATTGAAGAGATGTAAAGCCATTGTTGTTGGCTATAATGATGTAAATGAGATGATTGAGGCATGGTTGTCTAAATGATGATGAGAAAATGAGAATGAAATTGATAATGAAGTAATGAATGAATTGTGTGTCTAATGTGTTATTCCATTTTCAGAGTTTTATTGTTGGTGGCATGCCTATAGTAACAATCTCTTGAAGTTAGTTTTTGCTTGATCCTTGAAGCCAAGTTGGGTTGAAGTTTAGCATGCTTAACTCCCCTTGAAGCTTGATTGGGTCTAGTCCTTGAAGCCTAATTGAGATGTTACAACCCTTGAAGCTAGGTTGGGTTTGGTTCTTGAAGCCAAGTTGGGTTGATACTTAGCATGCTTTGTTCCCCTTGAAGCTTGGTTGAGCCTAATCCTTGAAGCCTAGTTGGGATAATGATAATGATAAATGTGATAATTAAACCAACACATTAACCCTGAAAGTTGAATGGCATATTAGTGTATTTTGGGCACATGCTTGTCTTTGCTTTAATATGAACTATGGAGTGAGATACAATGTTATGAGATGATTATAATACATAAGTAACTTATTCAAAATGAATGTGGCTTGGGAAGCTATGTTGAGTAATGAAACTATGAAAGTACAACATGATGTGTAATATGTGTATGGATGTGGAAATTGTGAGTATTACTTCGTGAATGTTTTGATAAGTTATTGAACAATGTAAGGTTTTGAAATATAATATTCTTTTGAATTGTTTATGAAACTTGATTGTATGACATTGGCATTGCATTGAAGCATAATATTATTGTAGTTTGTACCACTAAGCCGTTGGCTTAGCGCGATTGTGGTTCATCGCACAGGTGACAGGGTTGAGCCAGAGAGTTCATATAGACCGAGTCGAGTCTAGAATTTTGAAGTGTTGATTGTGAGCATAAAGATCAAAGATTGACTGCCAAACATGTATAAATTTTATGTTTTGTAAAATTTGATTTTGATGTTTATGTATTTGTAAATATTTTTATATTTTCCGCTGCGTATTGAATGAACGTTTTATTTATTGTTTTTTATGATATAACTTAAATGTTTTGAGTTTGCTTATATTATTGTATAAAGGAATGAGATGTTGTTTATTAAACTGTAGCATTCCTATATTCAGTATACGTATATTACATATATGATGGTATGTAGTGCGTATACGGGGTATAGGGGTGTTACAGGCCAATTCTTGCTTGTTTCTTCTAACGGCGATATTGATCCACGAGTATTGGATATTATGGATCAAATGGAAGGAGGCTTGTCGCCGATATCTGTGATCTTAGCTGAGACCTTAGTTGGATTAGACCGATTTAAATCAGGATTGTCAAAGAGACTAACTAGGAGTCCTTTGCTGCTTCAGGTAATTAACTAAACTGCCCTTTCGGGTTTTCAATTTAGGTTTTCTTTTTTCTTTTTATTGCTCTAACTTTTGCCTAGTCCGCCCATGCGGGTTTTCGAAACTAGCGAGTTGTCCTAATTTTTGCCTAAGCTGCCCTTGCGGGTTCTCAACTTAGCGGACTCTCTTTTTTTTTATTTAATTCTTTCTTCACAGATTTGGCTTCAGGAGCGTCTTTGTTTGCTTGATACTCCCTCCATGGATTTTGCCAGATACCTGCCATGTCATCATTCTGCTAGGAAGCTACTCCATCCTGCTTCTTCATATGCTGACTGGGTTGACTAGATCCACTCACGCTCTGAAGTTAATATCTGTTGGTTGGTACCTTGGTGGAAGATTTCTCATATCACCATGCGGACATACTTGATGTACGTTCCCCTTGCTGCTCTTCGTCAAGGTACATGCTATGATCCTCGCCTAGTTGGGCATCAGTATGGAGCTGAGCTTCGTGATTCTGACTTTGCTCCTGACCTATACATGCCTTGCTTGACTGAAGCCTACTTGGATCGGCTGAGGCAAAGCTGGCCTGCACGTTACACTTATCGACTGCCATAGATTTTACACTTGTCAATTCAGAAAGTGTATTGTTAGGATGATAAAATAATTAAAGTAATAAAAGATGCTTCTTTTCCATTTATAATTTGTCATCACCTTTTGCAATTATGATTATTTATTTCATCCATGTCTAGTCAAATACTTATAACAGTGCACATAGAACAATTTTAACCATTAATTCTATTTTATTAAATTAGGGAACAACCAAACATAAAGCCACCATGCACAAGATCACTCTTGTTGCCAATTAGCCCTTTCGGGTTTTCTAATTGACGATTTTCTCTCATTCATCCTAATTGTTGCCTAGCTCGCCCTTTCGGGTTTTCAGAACTAGCGGACTGCTCTAACTTTTGCCTAGGCTGCCCTTTTTGGGTTTTCAACCTAGAGAGCTCCTTTTTTCTTCTTTTTTCTATCATACATAAAACCTCTTCAACCTGTCAATGTTTACTGGCTCACTAAATTCGTTCCCATCCATTTCTGATAACTTCACCGCACCTTTACTCATGACTTGTTTCATGACATATGGCCCTTCCCAGCTAGGTCTGAACTTCCCTCTTGGATCAGATACATTAGGCTTACATTGCTTCAACACCAAATCCCCAACTCTGAATTTTCTGACCTTGACCCTTTTATTGTAGGCCCGAGCTATCTTCTTTTGATACAGTTGGTGATGATACAATGCCTTTAATCTTCTCTCTTTTAATAGAGCTAATTGTGTGTATCTGCTTGCTACCCATTCCGTTTCAGGTAGTTCAGCTTCCAAGACTACTCTTAGTGACTTGATCTCAATTTCAATTGGCAATACCGCTTCCATCCCATAAACCAAAGAGAACGGTGTCATCCCAGTAGGTGTTTGCACACTTGTCCTATATCCCCATAAAGCAAAGGGAAGCATTTCCGACCAGTCCCTGTAAGTCTTAGTCATCTTGGACAGAATTTACTTAATTGTCTTGTTTGTTGCTTCTACGGCACCATTAGCCTTTGGTCTATAAGGAGAGGACCGATGATGATGGATTTGGTACTTTGAGAATAAATCCTTAACTGCTCCTTGAAACTGTACCCCATTTTCTGATATCACACTGTGCGGGACCCCATATCAGCAGATGAGGTTCTTTTCAATAAACCTAGCCATTTGACTTGCACCCAGCTTGTTGAAGGATTTGGCTTCGACCCATTTTGAAACATAATCAACTGCTACTACAATGAAATGGTGACCTTTTGAGGCTGTCAGATGTATCTCTCCTATAATGTCGATACCCTAGGTGGCAAATGGATAGGGTGAAGACATTGAATGCAGTTCTTCAGGAGGCATATGATTCAAGTTACCATACATCTGAATTTGTTGGCACTTCCTGAAAAACTCAATACAGTCTCTCTCCATGGTCAACCAATAGTAACCTTGTCGAATAATCTTCTTAACTAGGGCCAAACCACTCATGTGCGGACCGCAACTTCCCGTATGTATTTCTTACATGATGCGCTCCACGTCAGGCTTTCTTAAACATCTCAAATGCACTCCATTAGGCCATCTTCGATATAACTCTCCATGGAAGGTGATGTATTGCAATGACCACCGCCTTATGGCTCTTCTCTCTTTCTTTGTTGCCCCCCAGCGGGTATTCTCTTTCCTCCGAAAATTGCCTTATAGTATCATACCATGTATCATGATCCGTATCAATTTCCATGATTTTTTCATATTCATAGCAAGGAGTTGATGAACTGGTCAAGATTAGAGGCTTAAGGAATAGGCTGGAAGGATTTTCCCATACCGAAGCCAATGTGGCTAGTGCATCAACCATCTAATTTTCTTCTCTTGACAGGTGTATAAACCTACACTCCTTAAAATTCTTCTTCATCATGGTCAGGTAACGGTGGTATGGTTTTAATTTTTCCTCTTTCAACTCCCACTCTCCATTTACTTGGGATACTACTAGTAATGAATCGCCATAAACTTCCACCTTATCCACCTTCATAATCATTAGGGTTTCCAAATCGAAAATACAAGCTTTGTACTCCACCATATTATTGGTTGCCCTAAATTTCAATTTTTTTGCTAAAGGGATGAGTTCCCCTTCGGGCGATTCTAGTATAACTCCCAAACCTGCTCCTTTCCTGTTTACTGCTCCATCAAAACACATTTTCCGCCCTTGTACTTCAATTGCTTCTAAATGTTCATCTGGAAATTCCAAGATTACCTCTTCACTTTCTGGTAATGGTTGTTGAGCCAGGAATTCTGCCACCGCTCTACCTTTGATTTTTTTTCCTGGTTGTATACTCAATCTCAAATTCCTCTAATATTATCAACCATCGACCATATTTCCCAATTAAAGAGGGTGTCTCCCTTAAGTACTTCATTGGATCCAACCTGGAAATTGCTTGCACACTATATGATTGAAAGTAATGCCGCAACTTTTTAGAAGACCAAACCATGGCTATACATGTCTTTTCAATGATACTATACTTAATTTCATAAGGTAGGAGCTTTCTACTCAAATAATAAATGGCATGCTCAATCCTCGACTCATCTGCTTGGGCTAGCATGGCTCCTATCGACTCTTCTTCTACTGCTAAGTATAGTAATAGAGGTTTGCCAGGTTTAGGTGGTTTCAAAACAGGTGGATTCAATAAATACTCTTTTATTTGATCAAAGGCCTTTTGACATTCTTCATTCCATACGACCGGCTGATTCTTTCTAAGCAACTTGAAGATAGGCTCACAGATTATTGTGAGCTTTGCTATAAATCTGCTAATGTACTGCAGTTTACCAATGAATCCCTGAACTTCTCTTTCTGTCTTTGGGGCTGGCATATCCCTGATTGCTTTGACTTTGTCAGGATCTATCTCAATACCATTCGGACCAATTACATGTCCCAATAATTTGCCTGAAGTAACACCGAATACACACTTCTTCGGGTTTAATCTTAGCTTATATTTTAAAGCTCTATCGAAGAATAATTCTAAATTTTGGAAGTGTTGCTCCCTTGTATCCGACTTCACCATCATATCATCAACATATACTTCAACTTCTTTGTGCATCATGTCATGAAATAGCATGGTGGCCATCCTTTGGTAGGTTGCTCCAGCATTCTTTAAGCCGAACAGCATCACCCTATAACAGAATATACCCCATGTAGTAATGAAGGCAGTTTTGGCTTTATCCTCTTGGGCCATTAACACTTGATTGTATCCAGAAAATCCATCTACAAACGAGTGTAGCACGCTAGAGGCTGCACTATCAATGAGAACATCTATATGAGGCAAAGGAAAATCATCCTTAGGGGAAGCCTTGTTTACATCTCTATAGTCCACGCAGACCCTTATCCTCCCATCTTTCTTTGGCACAGGTACTATGTTGCCTAGCCAATCTGGGTATTATATCACTTCAAGGAACTTCACTTGTATTTGCTTAGTGACCTCTTCTTTAACCAATTCAGCCCACTCAGGTCTTAATTGCCTAAGCTTTTGTTTAACAGGTTTTATGTGAGTGTAAGTAGGAATATGATGCTCAGCTATGTCTCGATCTATCCCCGGCATATCTTCATAAGACCAAGAAAACACTTCTTTATATTTTTTTTAATATTTTTTCAAATCTCTCTCTCTCATCAGGAGTAAGGTCAGATGCTATGCTAATGTTTTTAGGATTTTCAGTTGTTCCCAAATTTAATGATTGTGTGTTAACAAATTAATATTAATGATGCTCATGTAACTGCTATTTGAATGTATGCATCCATCAGGAGAAACATCACACAAGTAAGCAAAATCAGACTTTATTGCATTCATTTTGGAAAAGAAAACATCATCATCCTCATACAAAACAGACAAATTAAAATCAAAATCAAAATCGTTGTTCTCAGAATCATAAAGCAGGATGTCTTCAAACTTCTCTTCAACTAGGGCAACAATCTCTTCCGGAGTCTTCTTTGTTAGTTGACAAGGTGAGCTCTTTCTTCACTTGCTCCACTAGCTCGGCAACATCTGCAAAAATTTCAAAACCTAGGATTAACTTACCCATGAACATTATCGGCTTAGGCTTTCCTTGGAGTGGTCCCATATCTGGAGTTTTGACAAAGATCTCTTCAAGTGGTAGGAAGCTCATCTTCTCATTCTTCTTTGGCTGGACATCATTGGCTTCATCATATCCCAACCCCTTCTTTGAAGCTTGAGTTCTAAAATCTGGTAACTTTGTTAAACTAGCCTTACCCTTTCCAAGACCAGCTCTGGGAAGGTAGTTCATGTTCCTCATCATATTCAAGACTTTGGAGTCCACTACTTCATCATCAGAAATTGCAGCCACTTGAAAACCATTGAGAGGCCTCTCAACCATTAGAGCATTAACAACCTCATTATCTTCAGCTTCAATGACCACTGTCTCATTTCCGTTGGGGAATTTGATCTTTTGATGAAGGGTGAAAGGAACTCCACTAAGAGGGTGAAACCATGGTCGTCCCAAGAGTAAGGCAAAGGTAACCGTTATGTCTAAAACAACAAATTTAACAATAGATTCAATTGGCCCAACCTTGATGGCCGCTTTGAAAGTCCCTTTGGCATGCCTCTTAGTGTTGTCATAAGCATGAATTGTCACCTCAGTTGGGTTTAGATCTCTTGTTGACATGGCTAGATTTGGCAATATCTTAAGTGGACAAACATTTATGGCGGACCCATCATCGACCGTTACACATGGAGTCCTCTTCCCCTTGACTTCTATTTTTATAAAGAGAGGGCGGATGTGGTCTCTCCCCTCCTCCGGTAAGTCCGCATCTGAAAAAGAAACTGTTCCCATATTAACTTCACTCTTTTCTTGGTCCTCTTCACATTTCATTACTTTCCCAATTTTTATGAAGTTGATCAACTCCTCCAGTGTTGTGGAAGTAGAAATTGGCATGCTAGCTAAGGCTTTGGCCATAGTTTCTCGATACTTTTTAGAAGTAGCTAACAAGTCCCAAATGCTAACACTTGCTTGGGTTCTTTTCAATTGCTTGAGCACAGCATCATCTTCTTCTATTTTGACTTCCTTACCCTTATTAGTTTCTATCTCCTTAGGTGGTGGCCTTGCGTAAGGCTTACCGGATCTAGTATTCATCACCTTATCTTCTTCGGGCTCGGACCAAGTCCACTCCTCCTTCTTGGGTACAATATCATCATCACTATCACTTGAATCCCAAAACACATTGACAACACAAATTGCTACTTCTCCACCCATCATAGCTTGTTCAAATGCCTCTTCTTCTTTGGTTGCTTCTCCACCCACATCTTGAAAAGAAGACATGACAAAGTCCTCATGCAAACCTCCTCCAATCATGAAGGTTGCTGGTGGTGGTACCCTATTGAATTTTGGTAATGGGTTGTCTTTGGTGTTTGGCTTATTGGGCTCAGGTAGCTTCCCATTATCAATTAGATTTTGAATCTCATGTCTCCACCTCACACATCTATCCGTGTCATGTCCTTGCATTTGGTGAAATTGACAAAATGCTTTGGTGTCAAAATTAGGTGGGAGAGGGTTAAGCAAAGGACGAGGATTTAAGGGTTGTAGCAATCCTTTTCTTTAAAGCTTGTTGAGAACCCAAGACATCAGTTTTCCCAATTCTGAAAATTGTCTCCTTGTTCCTTGGTTAGTAGCATTAACACCGACGGCCTTTTCCATGCTTTGGCTACCAGGTTGATAGCTCCCTTTCTCGTTTCTTTTTGTTGCAAAGCGGCTCTTCTCCCTTTCCCATTCTTCAATTTGCAAACCAGCTTGGAGAAGGTCTTTGAAATCACGGATGAGTGTATGAGACATCCTCTCATGAAGATTAGGCAACACCCCTCTCACAATCATCCTTATTTGATCAGATTCATCGGGCCTCTTCTTGAGTAAAGCGGCCTTGTTTCTCCATCTCTTGACATAATCTACAAAATTCTCATTTGGCCTTTGCCTAATGGACTCCACTTCCATCAAGGTAACTTCTAACTCAACATTATATCCATATTGTTGGATGAAGGCTTTGTAAAGTAGATCCCAGCTCTTTTGCGTTCCATCATCTAAGTATTGAACCAATTTTGGACAACAGGGTCCAGTGAGAGCATAAAGTACCTTAGGGTTTGAGCCTTAGTAGCTCGGGCAGATTGCATTGCAGTGATATACTGCTTCACATGTAGATAATGGTTTCTGGTGCCATTGTACTTAGCAAAGGAAGGCATCTTGAACTTATAAGGGACCTCATCATCTTGTTCAAATAGTTTGTCAATCTCGGACATCTCTTCGGTTTTTAGCTTCTTCTCAAATTTCTTTTCTAAATCAGCAATCATCTTTTCAACATCGGATGTCTCGGTCTTTTCAATAGTTGCCTTCTCAACAGCCTTCGGTTCTTTCTTCTTTTCTTGAATATCTTGGCAGTATTGAGCCCAATCATCATCATCATCAATGATCACCTTTTCATCATCAAAAACCACTTCACTGACTTTAGTCTTCCCTTTTTCCTTTGGTTTCTTAGTGCTAGCAGACGCCTCGGCACGGTTCTCTAAGATTGCAGTCAATTGGTTCTTCATGGTCTCAGCTAGGGCCTCTTTGATTTCTTCCATCTTGGCATTAAGGGCCTCATCCACCATCCTTTGAATTTGTTCGGGCTCCATTATTTTAGGTGAGCAAGTGATTGAGTCGTTGCTAGATACTTCATCTCCGGCGTAGGTCGGATTGTTGTAAGCTTTAGAACTATCGTAATCCAGGGCTGTGAGCCAGAGAGGATTAATGATATGAGATGCAAATATATGCATGTATGCACAAACAATCAAAAAATAAAGATAAATAGGACGTTCCTTCCAACCTTATAACATCCACACACGAATGGCGAGTCCCTTTTCCTAGGTATATGGTTAACAAAATACCAACATGGGGTATCTTGCTTTCGAATAATTCCCTTGGACGTTTCAACCAATAGTTATATTTTCGAAAATGGAAATCAATCCATGATAATTCCCATTAATTAGGTTTTAATCCATTCAACCAACTATAGTAGCTTTTATGCTATATTGGATTAAAACTAAATTAAGAGGTTTATTATAGATAGATTTCTCACTTGAAAAAAGGTAACTGATGGCTCATGCCAAAAACAAGCCCATGGTTAATTTATTCTTCGTGTAAATTAGGCCCACAATTGATTTTTGGTATTTCATAATTGACCTAAATATTTTGCAAGCTCTTTGTAAGAAAAGGTTGAATAAAAGTAATTTTATTTCTAAGCCCATTGTAAAAAGGTTTTAGAAAAATGGATTTTGGGCTTAGTATTTGAGCCATGAGCAAAAAAAAATTTTATTTATCTTTAGAAAAGTCTTATGTCCAAAGACCATCTTGAAAAATTTTGAAAATAGTTTTGGTCTTTTGGATTTTAAAGAAAAATTTATTTTGAGCTTACAATATACTTAGGTCATATTAGAAAAAGAACAAACCAAATAAGACATGCTTTAAGCCAAGATAATTTAACCATAGTCAAACAACATGCATTTGGGGTAAAACCTAAGGAAAGTAACCAGGCTAATTACATAAGCTTTAGTCTTTGGGTAAAAAGGCTTAGGTTCCCATAGCAAGTATATACCAAATGGTACGAGGCTATGAGTGGTTATGCCATGCTCGATCTCTATACCTTGAGTGAAAGTATGGTATCCCTTACATAACATAACACAGGTAACACGGGCGTCCTAACTCAGGCACACGATGCAATCTAAGATGATGCAATGGATAATATCATTATAAGAAAGAATACAATAATATAAAGACCAACGAAATCAACTTCTCTTATACACAGTGGAGTTGCCCCCACTCCCGGTGGAATGGTTCTTGCGACATTGGCATTGTTTAGGCTCGGGGCCTTAGAGAACACGAACCTAAGTCCAGAGAAAATGGAGTCTCCACCCGGACGGACCGGGAAAAAGAAAGGGGTGGATGACTCAATTCCTAAAGAATCGCCATTTGAAAAGTTGAGTACGTGTGGGGAAGGTGAGAAATGGCCCAGCACCCCCACAATGCCCGGTTCATTGGAACCGGCCTCCTTTACAGGTCTTAATATTATAAAATTCTTAAATATAACAATATTATCCATACTACACATAATAAAAAGAAAGCATCATTATATTAAAATCAAAGCAATGTCCAAAAAAATAAAACAAATAAATGGACACCCATCCGAAGATGGAAACATGTCCTTACATCACATGCCTAGATAGGACACCCACCGAAAGGTAGAAACATGCCCTTTACATAAGTTCTAAGATAGAAAAGCAAATTAAATTACATGATATTTAACTAATGAGGTACCCACCAAGTGGAAACATACCTTTTACAACATTTGTAAATCTAAATAAATTGATAAAAGTAAATAACCATTCATAATAAATAAATCATTCATCAAAGGTATTAAACATCAATAGAAAGTAAACATCCATCCATGATAAATTAAATAAACCAAGCATTAAACTTAAATAAATTAAAGCACATAAAATAAATCAAAGCATAATTAAATATGGAATTGAATAAGGTAAATAAAAATTCAAATTATAGCTATTGTTTCCATTTAGGGTTCTTTATCTCATGTGTTAAGGTTTTGGAATTCATAAAATTAAGCTACTGTGACTTTTATATGGAATTAAAATAGATTAAGGTTTTATGTTTTAAAAGGTTGGTAAGACTCTTTGAATAACTAAATTGATATTTGAATGGTGAAATCATGAAACTAGGGTTTTAGACACTTTAAAATACTTTTGATTTATGGTTTAAAATGGTGATTTCAAGCTACTGTGTAAATTTAAAATATTTATGTTTTTATGGTTTTTAATGTTTTAAAGGATTAGGGTTTAGAAAAAGTTAGGGTTTAAGGTTTTAAAGGGGTTAAAGTTTACTATTTTAAGTTTGGAAATTGAATTAGGGGTTTTAGGATTTAAAATTAGGGTCACGGGTGATGAATTGGCTTTTAGAATTTGGAAATCAATTTGATAATTTTATGAAGTTTTATGAATTTAAACAAATGGATTAAAGTTTTTATAAATAGAAAAGATGTCTTTTAAAGCCTTTTGAAAGAAACAGAACCTAGTTTAAACTTTTGAAGGAAACAGAATCAAATTTTGTTTTTGTTGAAAAATATGTTTATTTAAGGTTTTAAGATTTTGAAGAGGTAAAAATAACAATTTTAAGTCTTTTTGGAAAATAAAGTAACGTATTAGTGTTTTTAACTTTGGAAAAACTAAATTAAAGTTCTAAGTTTTTTATTTAAAAAAAACAAAATTTCATAGTTTATGCTACTGTGAAAAAATAAAACAAAAAAAGAATTTAATACATACCTCATTTTGTTGATTCTCAAAAATAATTCTTCTTGGATGAACAAGAACAAAGACAATTGCTGCCTTTGAATTGCTTAAATCGTGTCCCTGCTATTCCAGAAAAAAAAAAAAGAAATTGAATTGCTCCTTTTCCTTCACTGATTTGGTTTCAAATTTTCAAGCTCCTATTTTATTTTCGGCCTCCCCAATTTCATTGCCTTTGGTCCTTATTTATAGTGGTTTGATATGATTTATTCCTAATTAGTCACGGCAAGTAATATTAATAAAAAAAAAGAAACCGAAACCTAATTAAATTAGGTTTCAAAAAATTTGCATCGGAAAAATTGCACTGCCGAAAAAAATTGCCGCGGGAAAAAATGCGCTGGCAAAAAAAATCTACCGCAGGAAATTGCGGCAGTGGGCAGGCTGCAGGCGAAATGCCCACGGGCCCGTGAGATTATTTTTTCGTCGCCGATTTTTCCGACGCCGATTTTCATTTTTATTTTTATTTTTTGACTTTTATTTGTTTATTTTAATTTTTTATTAATAAAAATTAAATACTAAAGCAAAAATTATTTTGGACCAATTAGACAACAAAAATCATTTTGGACTAAATAAAACATATTGGACCGGACTGGGTCAAAAATTAAGGGTCTACACCATAGTCAAACAACAAGCATTTGGGGCAAAACCTAAGGAAAGTAACTAGGCCAATTACATGAGCTTTAGTCTTTGAGCTTAAAGGCTTAGGTTCCCATAGCAAGTATATACCAAATGGTACAAGGCTATGTGTGGTTATGCCATGCTTGATCTCCATCCCTTGAGTGAAAGTATGGTATCCCTTACATAACACAACACGGGTAACACGGGCTTCCTAACTCATGCACATGATGCAATCTAGTATGATGCAATGGATAATATCATTATAAGAAAGAATAGAATAATAAAAAGATCAACAGAATCAACTGCTCTTATCCCCAGTGGAGTCGCCACTGTGAGCGGGGATTTTTGCCCCCACTCCCGGTGGAATGGTTCTTGCAACTTCGGCACTGTTTAGGCTCGGGGCCTTACAGAACACGAACCTAAGCCTGGAGAAAATGGAGTCGCCACCTGGACGGGCCAAAAAAAAGAAAGGGGTGGATGATTCAATTCTTATGGAATCTTCAACCCCCTAATGGGTTCAAAAACTTAGGTGCGTGTGTGGAAGGTGAGAAATGGCCCAACACCCCCCACAATGCCTAGTTCATTGGAACTGGCCTCCTTCGCAGATCTTAATATTATAAAATTCTTAATTATAACAATATTATCCATATTACATGCAACAATTAAAATAAAGCATCATTATATTAAAATTAAAGAAATATCCAAACAAAACAAATAAATGGACACCCATCCGAAGATGGAAACATGTCCTTACATCACATGCCTAGATAGGACACCCACCGAAAGGTAGAAACATGCCCTTTACATAAGTTCTAAGATAGAAAAGCAAATTAAATTACATGATATTTAACTAATGAGGTACCCACAAGGTGGAAACATACCTCTTACAATTTTAATACCAAAACAAACAAATAATAATCATAATAATAAAGAAAATAATTATCCATGATAAATTAAATAAATCAAGCATTGAAATTAAATAAATCAACCATCAAAACATATAATAAACTACATAATCAAATCTAAAATTAAATAAAGCAAATAAAGATACAAATTTAGGTTTATGTCTCAATTTAGAGTTCTTTAATTAATATTTAGGGTTTTGGGATTTTAGAATTATTATTATTATTATTATTTAGACTACTGTAAAGATTTTGAAAAATTGGAATGGATTAGGGTCTTATAAATTTAAGAAAGTATTAAGGTTTTTTGGTTAATCAAATTAGGGTTTAGGGGTAACATCATGAAGTTAGGGTTTTGGAATCTTAAGACATTAGGGTTTATAATTCACGGTTACTGGATTGTGGTTTTAGGTTTACTAGATTATGGCTTTAGAGTTTAGATTTACTAGATTGGGTTTTAAGTTCATTGGATTAGGGTTTATGTGTTGATGAATTTATCATAAAGTTTTGATGCTTTAAGAATTTAGGGTTTACTGTATTGGATTTTGAGAAAATTAGGGTTTTTGATATTTTGGAAAACATATTTGATCTTAGGATTTAAGAAAATAGTTTAGAGTTTTATAAAAATAATTATGATTAAAGTTTTTTAGGAACTGTAAAGACGATTAGGGTTTGGAGATTTAAGAAGACATTCAAAAATTTTGGATAAAAAGTTAGAGTTTAGATGAAAATAGTTCAGGAAAAACAATTTATGGTTTTTAAAGTTTTTGGAAACAGAAGAAACAATTTAGGGGTTTTAAGGTTTTTGGAAGCAAAATGATGATTTAGGGTTTTTGAAGTTTTGATCAAAGACTTAGGCTACTGGATGAATGGGTGATTTAATCTATAAAACATATTACTAAGTTAAATAATTTAGGTTACTGACTCAACATCAAAACAAATGATTATGCTTAAACAATTCATGAATCTAAACATAAGAATATAATAAAATCAAAGATTTATAATCAAACCTCCATTTGTTGGTTCCACAAAAAACTGATTTCTGGATGAACAATAACAAAGGCAATGCTGCTGCCTTTGATGAATTAATGATTGCTTCTTGTTGCTAATGTCTCTTGCTCCTAGGATTTTCTCTCTTTTTCCTCCCCAAGTCAGAAGTCCAAAGTTTCGACCTTTCAGTAAAATAAATTTTTGATCCCCTAATTCTGTGTTTTAATGTGGTATTTATAGGAAAAATCATAAATCTACTTCTAATTGTTTAAGGAAATTAAAACCTATTAGGAAAAGAAACCAAAACCAAATAGAATTTGATTTTGGAAAAATTGTGTTGGAAAATTGCACTAGCGAAAAAAACTGCTGCAGGCGAAATTGCGAGCGAGGGCCAAAAAATTGCAGGCGAAAAATTGGGCGGCCAGCCAATTCGCCGCAGGAATTTCCTATGGAGAATTGGCATGTGTCTAATTCGCCTGCAGGAAATTCCTGCGGGCGATTTGGCCCAACCGATTCACTTTCGGCGATGAAGTTTTTCGTCGCCGATTTTCCATTGCCTATTTTATTTATTTATTTATTTATTTATTTATTATATTTATTTTATTTTATTTATTTTTTATTTTTAACTTCACTAATATTACTTTTTTTATTTTTATTAAAAATTATAAATAATAAATAATAAATACTAAAATAGATATTAATTAAAATACCATAAAAATTATTTTGGACTATATAAAAATATCGGACCAGACTGGATCAAAATATAAGAGTCTACACAACCCCCAAGGTCATGGCATTCTAAACACCTCTGTTTTATTAAAAGTTTTAAACAAACAGCCTCAATTTCAATTCTACGGTCGTGGCACTCAGTTACCATGCTCGTGGCATTGGTTTTGGGTCTGTCTTTGGAGTAAATCTTCCTCTGGCAGTCCCAACTTTAATACCACACCCATGGTACCCATGAGCCACGCCTATGGTATCCCAAAATCATGTTTTCTACACTTTTAACTTTATTAAACACAAACATATTGAAAATCTAAGTTAAAGATGTATCAAAACTAAATTTTTGACATAAAAAGAGTTCATATCAAATACTTTACTTAAACTTCAATTAATGAAGCCTTCAATCATCACTTGTTGATAATCTTATCTACTTTACTATTTCCCTTAAAAATTTGTAACAAAAGATGAATTCCTTTGATTCTTGATTAATTTGTTGAAAGAAAGAAGAAAGTAGAGAAGATGGTGATGGTGGTGGTAGATGGAGCGGATGATGGAGAAAGAAGAGAAGAGAAAAGAAAATTCTACACTATATACACATATATATAATAAGTTCAATCCAGTGTGGGCAATCTCATTTTAACTATGGTGCACCCTCTTTCATATACTTTAATTCTAATTCTATTTTTCAGTCCCGTAAAATCGTAAAAATATTTTTTAGTAAATTTTAAATTTTACTATTTACATCATTTATCCAGATCACTTTTATTACTATTCACTATTAATTATAAATATTAATAAAAAAAGTTCACTGTTTAAAATTTTAAATATTACATCACATAACACACTTTTCCATAGAATTAGCAAAATTGGTAAAGAAGCTTACCAAATGATGAAGAAACTTCTAAATCTCCACTTAAATGTAACACTCCTAATTCTTTAATATTAAATTAAATAAATGATTTAATTGGAAAATGAAAGGATTTTAAGTAATAAAGTAAAATGTATAATTGAAATAAACAAAACATATACATATATCCAACATATACACCACATATAAAAGAGAGAAGAAGTGAATAGTGACTTAATATATATATATAAGGATGAATTAAAGGAAGAGAATTTTCTTTTCCCTTCTCCTTCCTTTGCCGTGAGCTAGAGAGAGAGTGAGCAAGGAGAGTTTCTCCCTCCATACACCAAGAATTTAAGGGATTTCAAGGATTCAAGTGAAGATTTTGAGGATTCTTCATCAATTGGTAAGTTCCTCTATCATTTTTCAAGTTTCTTTGGAATTTTATGGAAGAACATGATATGTAGATTTTTGGGGATTGTGTATTAACATGTTTTACTAGATTATTTGGGTATGTATGAAGTTGTTGTGAGTAGTCAATATTGATTTTAAGGTTGGATTGAAGAAGTGATTGAATTTAAGTTGAGTTTGGAAGTGATTGTGTTGAAATGGTTAAGTGTACAAAATGCAGAATTTTGCCTGACACGGCCATGTCGTTAGGCATGTCAATGGTGCTGAGTTCAACGTTGATGATATGATCAGTAATACGGCCATGTCCCTGAGCATGTCATAGCCATTGTAAGGAAAAATAATTGATATGGCCATTAACACGCCTTTGTTGTTGGGGGTGTCAAAGTTTCTATATGGCAGAATTAATGATACGGGCAGTGACACACTCATGTCATTGGACATGTCAAAGCTTATATAAGAGTGGGTAAATGACACGGTCATAAACATGCTCGTGTTATTAGACGTGTTACTTGAGGGAATTGTCCAAAATAACTCTTTTCTTTATCTTTCATTTGTAATTCTTAATTTAAAATGGTTTAATATTGAAAATGCCTTAGAATATGATATTAAATGGTTGTTTATGATCACATTTGGCTTAGGCATCGAGAGAGAGTAGTCAAACCTAGTGTTGAAGGGCAACTTGGAAGAGAAGGTTGGAGTGAGTTTTGAAGCTTGTTTTGGAGTGTTTCCTAAGGTATGTACAAACTCTTGATAAATGGAATGTGATTGCATTACATTTGGCCTAGCACATTTTGGATGCAAGTGTTAAGCTTCTTAATACATTGAGTATACATGAACATTATGTTGTGACATGTAAATTGTTATGTATGCATTATTATGCATTATGAAAAGCCATTGTTAATGGCTAAAATGAGTAAAATGTGAATTATGTGCAAAGCATGAAAATGACCTAAAGTGTTTGGGTAATACAGTTCTGTTAAGAAAAATCATATGTTAAGATGAAATGGCATTGATATGAATGAGAAAGAAATTGAGAATGGAAAATATGAAATAATTGTGTGCCTAGTATGTTATTCAATTTTTAGAGTTCTGTGCTTGGCAGCATGCCTGTGAGGTTATCCTCAATATTTACCTTTGGGGCTAGACACTTGGCTTCACTGTGATATGATTTGCCTTCGGGACTAGACGCTTAGTGTCACTATGATATGATTTGCCTTCGGGGCTAGACACATGGTGTCACTATGGACCAAAATGGTAACTCTAAAATTTGAATAATGTATTAGTTTATTTGGGCCCATGCTTGTGAATGTGTTTTGTGTGAACTATTTAGTGATGAAAGTATATATCCAAAAGTGATCTTGTATGTCATATGATGACATAGTATATGAGCATTTTGCATCAATATTATTTTTAAGTTTTGTTATTATCAAAGTTTATACCACTAGGCCTTTGGCTTAGCGCGATTGTAACTCATCGTGCAGGTGACAGGGGTGATCCGGTAGTGGCGAGAGTTCTACTAGACCTGGTCAGGTCTAAGCTTACATTTGCTGAGCTTGAAGCACTTTTGCTACAACAGGATCAGAGCAATTTTGCCATCGTGTATATATTTTATGTTATAGTACTTTTTTGATATTATGTTTTTTAGTACAAATATATATATTGTAAATTATCAAGAAAGTTTTGTATAAATGAGTAATGTGAAGCTTTATATATTTTGATGTATATATGTATAAATCTTTTGAGAAATGGGGAATAAGAAAATTTTTATTAAATACGGTTGTGACATTTTTATACTGTATATGCATATTTTATATATATTGGATGTGTGTGTGTATTATATGTATATGAGGTATAAAGGTGTTACATTTATTTTGGTATCAGAGCCTAGGTTTGAGGTTCTCGACCTAGGTGGGTTATTAAAGAGAAAATGGAGATTTTAAATATGATTTTTAGTTGTGATACATGCACTGGCAATGGTTTTTTCTAATTTTTGATGTGGCAATTTCTGTTGTATTTTCAGAAATAGGTGGTTATGGCATCTCAGACGCATCAGTCTGCTGAAGGTAGTGCTGAGAGCGTTGCTCCTGATGAGGACATAGTAAGAGCTAGTGTTGTGTCTACTGGTGAGGCATCTGCTTCTGTGCCTGTTTGACTAGCAACTGAGGAGATTTCACTGGGCTGGGTATGGAATATGGTGGAGCTGTTGAGGCAGGCTCTAGTTCAGCAGCCACAGCTGCCACCGCAACCGTAGTCGCAGCAGTAGTTGCCCACATGAAAGTGTGATAAGCTGAGGAAATTTGGAGCCACAAATTTTGTTGGCACCACAGACCCTGCTGTAGCAGAGTAGTGGTTGGACAGGGTCCAAAGAGTATTCATTCAGCTATAGGCTAGCCCAAAGGAGAAGTTTGATTATGCTAGATCACTTCTACAAGGTGATGCCTATGAGTGGTGGAAGACGGTTCTCCATGGTATAGTTGATCCACCAGTTTTCACATATGATGATTTTCTACGAGAATTCAAGAAAAAGTATACTTCGAGAGAGTATAAAGATGCAAAGAAGAAGGAGTTTTTGAGTTTGAGGTAGGACACCAGGACAGTGACTGAGTATGAGATTGAGTTTATCAGGTTGCGATTGTATGCTGGAGGGATTATATCAGATGAGTTTGACAGATGCCGGAGGTTTGAGGAGGGGATGAGACCCTCTATCATGTGTTTAGTGGCAGGTTCTCAGTATCAGGATTTTTCTAAGTTGGTTGTAGCTGCCAGGAGTGTTGAGAGAGCACAGGGACTTACAGCAGCAGCCAGAGCAGAAGAGAGCAGAACTAGGAGACCCCAAGGTGAGGCAAGGTCTTCATCATTGAAGAAAGGCCGAGGGGAATATCCTTAGAGGCTTAGTAGGAACCAGGGGTAGTCTGGCCAGTCAGTACAGCAGTAGAGGCAGAGACCTACAGCCTGCAATGGCTAGTGCTCCGACCCCGGTGACTCAGAGGCCTACTCCACCTACTTGTGTTCATTGTGGTAGAGCACATAGAGGTGTTTGCTAGAGGACAGGTTCACCAGCAGTGTGTTACAAATATGGATCACCAAACCATTTTCTCAGAGATTGTCCAGAGCCACCAGATGATAGACAGACAGATACAGTAGTTTCTAGACCCAGTGGCAGAGGATTTGGTAGAGGTGGTAGATCAAGGTCTGGTCAGAGAGGAGGTTCTACAGCAGGAAGTAGACCAGAGGATGCACGGCCATCATAGTGGGTTTATATGATGCAGAGGTAGCCAGATGCTTCAGCTATGATAGCCGGTACTTTTATTTTATTTGGTACTTCAGTTCTTGCATTGATAGACCCTTGGTCGACTCATTCATATATTAGTGCATCCATATTGCCTGTGAATGATTTGCATTCTAAGTCCCTAGGATTTGACATTTTGGTTACAAATCCTTTAAGGCATAGTGTTGTGGTTAGTAGGATGCACCGAGATAGTCCAGTTGTTGTTCAGGATGAGAAATTTCTCGGTGACCTAATTGAGATGCCTTTTAGGGAGTATGATTTGATTCTAGGCATGGATTGGTTATCCAGGCATGGGGCTATGGTAGACTGTCAGCAAAAATGTGTTACCCTGAGAACACGTAATGGTAGTTATGCGGTGGTATCTGGGTAGCAGAGAGGTCTTTCATCCATGTTTTTTTCAGCTGTTTCAGCTAGGAGGATGATTCAAAAGGGATGTGAGGCATATCTTACTCATGTTGTAGATACAAGAGTAGTGGGGTCACAGCTTGACAATATACCTACATTTGCCGAGTTTCTAGATATTTTCCCTAATATGTTGCTAAGGGTGCCTCCAGAGAGAGAGGTGGAGTTTGGTATTAATTTGTTGCCTAGTACCACTCCCATCTCTATTACCCATTATCGAATAGCACCTATAGAATTAAAAGAGTTAAAGGTGCAGTTGCAAGAGTTTCTTGATAAAGGATTTATTCGCCCTAGTGTGTCTTCGTGGGGAGCACCTATTTTATTTGTGAAAAAGAAGGATGGCACTTTGAGATTATGTATTGATTATAGGCAGTTGAATAAGGTGACCATCAAGAATAAGTATCCATTACCTCGAATAGATGATCTCTAACTCTCAACTGATGGTATCCTGATCTCAAATCAAGGTGAGAGAGCACAGGGACTTACAGCAGCAGCCAGACCAGAAGAGAGCAGAACTAGGAGACCCCAAGGTGAGGCAAGGTCTTTATCATTGAAGAAAGGCCGAGGGGGATATCCTTAAAGGCTTAGTAGGAACCAGGGGTAGTCTGGCCAGTCAGTACAGCAGTAGAGGCAGAGACCTACAGCCTGCAGTGGCTAGTGCTCCGACCCCAGTGACTCAGAGGCCTACTCCACCTACTTGTGTTCATTGTGGTAGAGCACATAGAGGTGTTTGCTTGAGGACAGGTGCACCAGCAGTGTGTTACAAATATGGATCACCAAACCATTTTCTCAGAGATTGTCCAGAGCTACCAGATGATAGACAGACAGATACAGTAGTTTCTAGACCCAGTGGCAGAGGATTTGGTAGAGGTGGTAGATCAAGGTCTGGTCAGAGAGGAGGTTCTACAGCAGGAAGTAGACCAGAGGATGCACGGCCATCATAGTGGGTTTATATGATGCAGAGGTAGCCATATGCTTCAGCTATGATAGCCGGTACTTTTATTTTATTTGGTACTTCAGTTCTTGCATTGATAGACCCTTGGTCGACTCATTCATATATTAGTGCATCCATATTGCCTATGAATGATTTGCATTCTAAGTCCCTAGGATTTGACATTTTGGTTGCAAATCCTTTAAGGCATAGTGTTGTGGTTAGCAGGATGCACCGAGATAGTCCAATTGTTGTTCAGGATGAGAAATTTCTCGATGACCTAATCGAGATGCCTTTTAGGGAGTATGATTTGATTCTAGGCATGGATTGGTTATCCAGGCATGGGGCTATGGTAGACTGTCAGCAAAAATGTGTTACCCTGAGAACACGTAATGGTAGTTATGTGGTGGTATCTGGGTAGCCGAGACGTCTTTCATCCATGTTTTTTTCAGCTGTTTCAGCTAGGAGGATGATTCAAAAGGGATGTGAGGCATATCTTACTCATGTTGTAGATACAAGAGTAGTGGGGTCACAGCTTGACAGTATACCTACATTTGCCGAGTTTCTAGATATTTTCCTTAATATGTTGCTAAGGGTGCCTCCAGAGAGAGAGGTGGAGTTTGGTATTAATTTGTTGCCTAGTACCACTCCCATCTCTATTACCCATTATTGAATAGCACCTATAGAATTAAAAGAGTTAAAGGTGCAGTTGCAAGAGTTTCTTGATAAAGGATTTATTCGCCCTAGTGTGTCTCTGTGGGGAGCACCTATTTTATTTGTGAAAAAGAAGGATGGCACTTTGAGATTATGTATTGATTATAGGCAGTTGAATAAGGTGACCATCAAGAATAAGTATCCATTACCTCGAATAGATGATCTCTTTGATCAATTAAAGGGAGCAACAGTATTCTTTAAGATTGATTTGAGATCAGGATACCATCAGTTGAGAGTTAGAGATGTAGATGTACCTAAGATAGCTTTCCGCACGAGGTATGGGCATTATGAGTTTCTAGTGATGCCCTTTGGATTAACGAATGCATCAGCATCATTTATGGATTTGATGAACAAGATGTTTAGACCATACTTAGATCAGTTTGTGGTGGTCATTATTAATGATATTCTGGTGTATTCGCATAATAAGGAGGATCATGTCAGGCATCTGCAAATTGTATTGCAGACTTTCAGAGATAAACGGTTATATGCTAAGTTGTCTAAGTGTGAGTTCTGACTCGATAAGGTAACTTTTCTCGGTCATATGGTATCAGCAGAAGATATTAGAGTTAATCTGAGTAAAGTTGAGGTTATCTTAAATTGGAATTCACCTAAACTGTGATAGAAGTTAGAAGTTTTCTGGGACTGGCAGGCTATTATTGTCAGTTTGTGAACAATTTTTCTATGATATCTGCACCACTCACCAGATTACTTCAGAAAGGAGTTAGATTTGTGTGGACAGATCAGTGTCAGGCGAGTTTTAAGAAGTTGAGGAAAATATTGACTCGGGCTCTTATTCTTACCCTGCCTGTGGAAGGTAAACCATATGTGGTATACAGTGATGCGTCACACAGTTGTTTAGGTTGTGTTCTAATACAGAAGGGTAGATTCATTGCTGATGCATCTTGACAGTTGAAGTCACATAAAATGAAATACCCGACTCATGATTTAGAGTTAGCAGCCATAGTTTTTGCATTGAAGATTTGGCAACATTACTTGTATGGGGAGAAATATTTCATTTATACTGACTGTAAGAGTTTGAAGTATTTAGGTGTTCAGAAAGAGATAAATCTTTGGCAGAGGTGATGGCTAGAGTTGATTAAAGACTATGACTATTTGATTGATTATCATCCTGGCAAGCAAAATGTTGTTACCGATGCATTGAGTGGGAAGTCTTTGGTAGATTTGACTGCTTATTCACTCTCATTGCTTGTTGAGTTGAGACCATTGCATGCTAGATTTGAGTCTTGTGATGATGGTGCATTGATAGCTCAATTGCAATTGAGGCTAGTGTTGTTGGATCAGGTTAGGGAAGCCTAGTTGGCAGATGAAAAGATCCAGAATATTGTGTTAGATTTCTAAAAGGAGGAGAGTCGAGACTTTCATGTAAGAGATGATGCCGGTTATAGATTGTGTATTCTTGATGATGCAGGATTGAAGAGGATGATATTAGAGGAAACACATCAGTCAGTTTATGCTATGCACCCTGGTAGTACCAAGATGTATTAAGATTTGAAACAATATTATTGGTGGCCAGGTATGAAGAGGGACATAGCAGAGTTGGTGTCCAGATGTCTCACTTGTCAGAGAGTTAAAGTTGAACACCAAGTTTCTTCAGGGTTGCTTCAGCCATTATCAGTACCAGAGTGGAAATGAAAATGAGTGAAGATAGATTTTGTGACTGGATTGCCTTTGACCTAGAAGAAGCATGATGCAATTTGGGTGATTGTTGATCGGATGATGAAGACAGCTCATTTTCTTTCAGTTCAAATGGATTACTCACTTGAGAGGTTAGCTGAGCTATATATCAGTGAGATAGTGAGGTTGCATGGAGTTCTAATTTCTTTAGTATCGGACCGAGATCCCTGATTTATATTGATATTTTGGAGAAGTTTGCAAGATGTATTGGGTTCTCGATTGCATTTTAATACTGCTTTCCATCCTCAAACAGATGGGCAGTCAGAGAAAGTGATACAGATTCTAGAGGATATGTTGAGGAGTTGTGTCATTGACTTCATAGGGAGTCGGGACATGTTTTTGCCATTGATGGAGTTTGTACATAATAATAGTTATTAGTCCAGTATTGGGATGGCACCTTATGAGGCCTTGTATGGTAGGAGATGCAGAACACCTTGTGTTGGGATGAAGTTGGAGAAGGTAAACTGGTCAGTCCTGATTTGATTAAGGAGACAGAAGAGAAAGTGAAATTTATTTGGAGTCATCTGAAAGCAGCTTCAAATCGATAGAAATCCTATACAGATTTGATTAGGAAGGAAATAGAATTTAGTGTGGGAGATAAAATGTTTCTGAAAGTGTCTCCATGGAAGAAGATTCTGAGATTCGATCGTAAAGGGAAGTTAAGTCCTCATTTCATAGGACCATATGAAATTCTAGAGAGAGTTAGTCCAGTGGCTTACAGGTTGGCTTTGCCGCCTGAGTTAGACCGGATACATAATGTCTTCCATGTCTCTATGCTTCAGAGATACAGGCTAGACACATCTTATATCTTGTAAGCAGAATCCATTGAGGTGAGCCCAGATCTGACTTATGAAGAAGAACCAGTAGCAATTTTGGCACGAAAAGTGAAAGAGTTGAGGAACAAGAAAGTACTACTTGTGAAAGTTCTTTGGAGGAATCATACCACTGAGGAGGCGACATGAGAAAGTGAGCAGTTGATGCGAAGTCAGTATCCCCAGTTGTTCCAGAGTTGATAGCAGATAATTTCGCGGATGAAATTTTCTTAAGGGGGGAGAATTGTAACACCCCTAATTTTTGAATATTAAATTAAATAAATGATTTAATTGAAAAATGAAAGGATTTTAAGTGGTAAAGTAAAATGTATATTTGAAATAAACAAAACATATACATATATCCAACATATACACCACATACAAAAGAGAGAAGAAGTGAATAGTGACTTATTATTATATATATATATAAGCATGAATTAAAGGAAGAGAATTTTCTTTTCCCTTCTGCTTCCTTTGTCGTGAGCTAGAGAGAGATTGAGCAAGGAGAGTTTCTTCTTCCATACACCAAGAATTGAAGGGATTTCAAGAATTCAAGTGAAGATTTTAAGGGTTCTTCATCAATTGGTAAGTTCTTCTATCATTTTGCAAGTTTCTTTGGAATACTATGGAAGAACATGATATGTGGATTTTAGGGGATTGTGTATTAGTATTTTTTTAATAGCTTATTTGGGTATGTATGAAGTTATTGTGAGTAGTTAATATTGATTTTAAGGTTGAATTTAAGAAGTGTACGAAATGCAGAATTTTGACTAAAACGGCCAGTGATACGGCCATGTCGTTGGGCGTGTCAATGGTGCTGAGTTCAACGTTGATGACACGATCAGTAACATGGCCATGTCCCTAAGCGTGTCGTAGCTACTGTAAGGCTAAATAATTGACATGGCCATTAACATGCTCGTGTTGTTGGATGTGTCAATGTTTCTATAAGATAGAATTAATAAAACGGGTAGTGACACGCTCATGTCATTAGACATGTCAAAGCTTTCTGTAAGAGTGGGTTAATGACACGGTCATTAACATGCCCGTATTGTTAGATGTGTTACTTGAGAAAATTATCCAAAATAACTCTTTTCTTTATCTTTCATTTGTAATTCCTAATTTAAAATGGTTTAATGTTGAAAATGCCTTAGAATGTGATATTAAATGGTTGTTTATGATCACATTTGGCTTAGGCATTAAGAGAGAGTAGTTGGCCCAACCCTAGTGTTGAAGGAAAACTTGGAAGAGAAGGTTGGAGGGAGTTTTGAAGCTTGTTTTGGAGTGTTTCCTAAGGTATGTGTAAACTCTTGATAAATGGAATGTGATTGCATTACATTTGGCCTAACACATTTTGGATGGAAAATGTGTTAAGCTACTTGATACATTGAGTATACATGAACATTGTGTTGTGACATGTAAATTGTTATGTATTAATTATTATGCATTATGAAAAGCCATTGTCGATGGCTAAATTTAGTAAAATGTGAATTATGTACAAAGCGTGAAAATAACCCAAAGTGTTTGGGTAATATGGTTCTGTTAAGAAATATCCTATGTTAAGATGAAATGTTCAAATGAAATAGCATTGATATAAATGAGAAAGAAATTGAGAATGGAAAATATGAAATAATTATGTGCCTAGTATGTTATTCAATTTTTTGGAGTTATATATTTGGCGGTATGCCTATGAGATTATCCTCAATATTTGCCTTTAGGAGCTAGACGCTTAGCGTCACTGTGATATGATTTGCCTTCAAGGCTAGACGTTTGGCGTCACTATGATATGATTTGCCTTCGGGGCTAGACACATAGTATCACTATGGACCAAAATAGTAACTCTGAAATTTGAATGATGTATTAGTTTATTTGGACCCATGCTTGTGAATGTGTTTGTGTGAACTATTTAGTGATGAAAGCATATATCCAAAAGTGATCTTGTATGTCATATGATGACATAGCATATAAACATTTTGAATCGATATGGTTTTAAGTTTTGCTATTATCAAAGTTTATCCTACTAGGCCTTTGGCTTAGTGCGATTGTAACTCATTATGCAGGTGACAGGGGTGATCCAGTAGAGCCAAGAGTTCTACTAGACCTGGTCAGGTCTAAGCTTACATTTGCTGAGCTTGAAACACTTCTGGTAGAATAAGATTAGAGTCATTTTGCCAGCATGTATAAATTTTATTTTATAGTACTTTTTGATATTATGTTTTTTTTAGTACAAATATATATACTATAAATTATCAAGAAGGTTTTGTATAAATGAGTAATCTGAAGCTTTATATATTTTGATGTATATATGTATAAATGTTTTAAGAAATGGAAAATAATAAAATTTTTATTAAACATGGTTGTGATATTTTTATACCGTATATGCATATTTTACATTTACTAGATGTGTGTGTGTATTATATGTATTTAGAGTATAAGGGTATTATATTAAATCCTTGAAATCTCTTCAATTATGGATGCTTGGAAGAAGAAAAAACCTTGGCTTGGTAGCTATGGAGGTTCGGCCTCACCTTGAAGAAGAAGAAGAAGAAGAAGACTAATTTTAATTTTCTTTCTTTCCACTTAAAAAAAATATAGCCATATATATATTATTTTATTTTTTTTAATAATCATTTATTTATTTATTTATTTAAAAATCAGATTTTTCCTCTTCCAACCAAAAATAATTTATTTAAATAATTTTAATCTTACAAGTATAATTACAAAAATGCCACTTGACTTTGACTTTTTCTTTTAAAAGAGTTAATTTTTGTATATGTTAGGTATATTTCACATATACATTCTACTTTTTCACTTAAAATCCTTTCATTTTCCATTTAAATCATTTATTTAATTTATTTAAATTTAATTTAATTTAATTTATTAAATTTTAAAATTTAGGGAAGTTACATGCATAACACAGTTATGCAAATAATTCTTCTGAAATGTTTCAAAATTTGTAAAGTCACAAGGATACAGTCTTAATATTGGTCCAAATATATGTGTGACTAAAAATATTTTTTATCAGTAAAAATATTTTTCCACGCAAGAGACAAGGGTATCTAAGGAAGTACCCGATATAGCGGACAACTAAAAATAGCAAAATTTTTCGCTGACTTTTGAAATCAATTTTTGTAGATATTATGGATTTGTTAAAGCATCTAGATTTTCTAGATCAGCTCGGGTTTATTTAAAGCACTTAAACCAACTTGGATTTGTTAAAGTATCTAGATTTTCCATATCAACTCGGGTTTATTTAAAGCACCTGAACCAACTCGAATTTGTTAAAGCATCTAGGTCAGCTTGGGTTTATTTAAAGTACCTGAATCAACTCAGATTTGTTAAAGCATCTAGGTTTTTCAAACCAACTTGGATTTGTTAAAGCATCCAGGTTTTTCAAACCAATTCAAACTTGTTAAATCATCCAGGTTTTTCAAACCAACTCGAATTTATTAAAGCATCTAGATTTTTTTAACCAACTTGGGTTTATTTTAAGTACCCGAGCCAACCTGAATTAATTGAAGTATCCAAAATTAGCCAAAATCTATCAAACAAATTATTTTCACTCTCTGAATAAATTTAAGATCGTTCAAGCAGAAGGAATGACTGTAAACCCTTAATTTTGGCCCTAAATAAGTTCAATCCTAATTAAAAGAGCCATGTCCAATCTAATCCAATTTTGTAAGTTTGAATTAAGTCTGGTCCAATTTTAAAAACTTGAATTAAAATTTGGTCCAATTAAAATCCCAAACCCAGTTCAGTCCGAATTAGAAAAGGCTAAAGCGACGAATGGGCCACCCAATTAGGTATGAGTCTTTAATCTCAGCTTGATTCAATCCCAATTGTGTTTAAACTCAAATTCATTCTGATAAATAAGGGGTTTTTAATGGGATTGGAACTTTTAATTAGGTTTAGCCTTTACAAAACCCTAATTAAAAACATTATAAAAGGAGGTAGCCATAAGCAATTAAGAGGCAGCCACAATTATCAATTAGCAAGGCAAAAAAAAAGAGAGGCAAGAAACAGAGGGAAATTAGAAAACAATGAGCAATTAACACAGAGACAAAAACACAACAACCAAAAGAGAGAGAGTAGCTAAAACAATAGTTGATCTTCGAATAATTTGACTCAGCCAAAATTTGATTTGATCCAAGCAGGCATTAGCATCATTAAGCTCCAGCTTCAGTGGATAGTGGTGTTCAAACAAAGTTTAGTTCAATAGAATTAATTTGGTGGAGCTAATGAACGAAGGCATGATTTTCAGTGTTTATTAATTCAATTGATCATCTTCACAATTTAATCTTGTAGAATTTGTTGTTATTGGTTTATTGACTTGGATTTGCTCAAACCCTAGTTTGTAAACCAAAACCTAATTTGCATACTTAAAACCTGATTCCATAACCCTAAACCCCCTTTCTTTGTATAAAAAAACCCAAATTTGACTTTCCAAAACCCTAGCTTTAGGTTTCAAATCCCAATTTCATTCCAAAATTCCAATTTCACTCTAAAACCCTAAACTGCATGTTTAACCTTAGTTTTAGGTTAAAAACCTTAAAATGCATGTTTAACCTTAGTTTTTAGGATTTAAACCCTAACTTTGCATGTTTAACCTTGGCTTTAGGACTTGAACCCCAAATTAGATACTAAACCCTAATTTTATTAAAGTTTAAATATCATGATCATTTTATGATTATTTTGGTGATTATTTGCATGTTTAAATGAATATCTTTTTATGAATAATTAAATTGTATTTACTTATTATTATTTGGATTTTTAGAACGATGTAAAAAGCATATTTTCACTTTGTGGGTGCCTTATTTTTTTGCTTGTATAGTTTAATCTATCTTCCCGACCCATCTGGGTGGCGACTATAAATTCTTCGGGCTTAGACCCGTGTTATCTAAGGCCCAGAGTCTAACAGTACTGAAGTCGCAAGAACCATTCCATCGGATGTGGGGGCAAAAATCCCGCTCACACTAGCCTCGACCCAAAGGATGGATTCGAGGGCTATGTTTAGACTTATTTTAAGTAAAAAGAGTTTGGCCTTAAATTAAATAAAAAAAACTTACAAAAAAATATATTTTCATGAAAAATGACAATTTAAAGTATGAATGACATTTATATCATATGAAAAATATGTAAACATCCATCCATAAGCAAATAAAAGTAAAGTAAGAACTAAATTAAAGTTTGCAATTCAAAATCCAAAAACAGATGATCCCAACTCTAGCCTTATTGATTCTAGGTTGAGCACACATTTTCTAAAACAATTATGTCTAAACAAAGTCCATATTAAAGAAGAAAATTTTAAGAATTAAAAAGCAAAGTAATTTTATAAAATGGACTTGAAACTTGGATTGAAATTCCAAGTAGGCCTATTTATCTCGTTCAAATGAAATCAAAGTCAAAGCCCATGCAATTCTAACCATTTTGCAATGGTTGGTTTGAACTGAAAATGGTGGTTTTCCTAGTCTAATCTAGGTTAACCTATTGTCTAATTCCAATTTAAGGTTTAATGTTTTAAACATAAGTCTAAGGTCTACTTTTTCTTTTTATGTACATATGAAACAATATAATAAATTTAATTGCATCAAACAACATTGTTAGAGAAAAATCTTTGATTCAATGTACAAAGTATTTTTCATTCATAAATACTTATTAAATTATTACTAACTCTCAATAAAATTAAGAGAGAGACAAAGACAGAGACAGAGACAGAGAGAATGTGCAAATAAATATCTCATGTTTTTAGGCTGATATGCATTGACTTTTTTTTTTAAATGGACTCAATTATACACAATTTTTCAAAAACTAACTGTTTACACCTAAAATTAATCACTTTTGGTAGATAAGGAAAGTGGAAGGTGGTTAAAAGAAAATGGGAAGTTAACCAAAAAAAAATGGAGCTTAAATCATGGGCATTAAAATGTAGAGTTTGGTAGTTGTTTGGGAGTATGGAAATTAATGGAAGTTTTTGAAGAAGTGGGAAGTTACCCTAAAAGCAAGGAGTCACTTCCATGGGAAAAGATTTAAAGGGAAAAAAATGAAAGAAGAAGGAGCTCCAACAACTATCACAAACACTTAATTATTAGTCTTAGAATAAATAAAACTCTCAATCTTAGAAATTAAAGGTGCAAAATTCAGACTCCACAGCAACAGACTCCAGTTCCACAGTAGCAAAATGTCAACTTTTTTAGTTAAGTTATTTTGTTCATTTCTTCTATTTCATATTACTAGTTTTACCTTTTCAATCCAGTATATTTCAAATTTAGTATTGTAATACACTGTTCAAATTTCGAAATTAGTGAATTTAAAGCATTCATGGATCATTCTTCAGTTGAATAGTATTTTTTCCACAACTGTCATTCTACAAACTAGTTTTTTCACAGCTTTCACTAATCTCATATTTTATTGTAGAATCCAAATGAACTTACTAGAGGGAGAGGGAGTTTGGGAACTTTAATTTCTCTTTGGTCCTTTGATAAATCTACACAATTGTTTATAAAAGTCAAATTAGGTGCATCTTGGTCGAGGGCCCTATATCCTTTGGCACGCCCACACCCAAATCAAAAGGCCAAAATGTGTTTTTCTCTTAATTAATTTTTTGAGGAAACATTAATTGGCACGCCCAATGGAACTGTTCTATAGTGATGCCATGAGATTTATTCTCCAGTACTGCAGGGGGCCCATTCTACAATGATATTGTAGACCCATTCTACAGTGATACGTTGTTGCCCCTTTCTACAGTAATGTTGTAGATCCATTCTATATTTATGTGCCAGAATACAAAATGTAATTTTTAAAGAAAAAAACACCCGAGTTTCAAGACTCAGAGGTTGCATTTGCTACAACAAGGCAAAAGAGAAACACTAATGTGTTTTTACAAGAAATTTCAAAAGGTGAAAATTTCATGATGCCATTATTACTAATGATGTGACAAAAATTTTTGCAGAAATGCAGAGGGAAATAGTAAAACTTCAAAGGCAATCCTAGAAACAAATGCAAGAAACTGAGAAGGAAATCTAAAAGACTCTGATCTTTATCCAAGCCCTAGAGAAATGGCAGAATGTTAGCACTAGGCCTGTCAAGCAGAAATTTGATGAGCTCAGGGGGCATTCCACAGCCCAAGAGACTGATGAGATGCATCATCCACAAGTATAAGCTAAAGAAAAAGGTATTCATCCATATAAAAAAGAGAAAATTGATAAATTCCACGAGAGCATATGCATAGTAGATGATAATACAATAGCAGGCAACATAATTCCATAGCTTCCTTCGCTGAAAAAAAATTCTCTAATAACTGTGAAAAATCCTATAGAGTCTGTGAAAAATGTTGTTCTGCAGAATCTGTGTAAAAATGTAGAACCTATGAAAGTTGATGCTATGGAGAGAAAAGCTTTGAAATATGGTCTTGGCTTAAAGCATATTGGTCATCCTAAAACTCACATATCAGCCCCATTTAAATTCAAGGTAAAAAAGAAAGAAAGGCAAATTTTTTTAAAAGTAAAGTCTAGAATTTTTTTTTTTTTTAGATTTTGGTACCTAAAAAAAATACTTGGAGAACAAAGTGGTGAAGCCTAAAAATGTACTTCGCCAAGTTTGGGTGCCAAAAGAATGTTTATCGAAAGAAAGTGTGCTAAAGAATGGACGTGTTCTGAAGAAACCTCATTCCAATTATCAAAAAAGAGGTTCCTCACAATAAAAAACTGAATTTGTGATACCTCTTCAGGTTTCTCCAAGCAATCAAAAATATTGGCTTCAGCAAAATAAATTTTCATAGTCTTTAACAAAAACTTAAAAAAGAAGGCTTTTAAGGCAAAAGGATGTGGAAAGAGGTAGAAAGAATGTAAGGATCAACCTAAAGAAAAAATAAAGTGCTAGAAAACAATTATTGATAATAAAGACAACCTTAAGCCCGTGAAAAGCTCAAAAGATGTGAAAAAAAAATGTATGATTAAAAGTTCAGAATACTCGGAAGGCACTTCCTCAGTAAATTATGTCATATGCACTAATAAATTTTATTTATTTATATGATAATTAGTATGTTTATGTTCCAATAAAAAGTTGACCTTTGGGCCACTTTTATAAATATTATTAATAAAATTAAAATAGGCCTACTGGCCACTTTCAATCATAAAAAAAAATCTAAGATACATTTGATATGTAAACAGCCTGTAGAAAATCCTAGAAAGTCTTATTTTTCTGCAGAGTCTGTGAAAAATTTCTTCCTGCAGAGTCTATGAAAAATTCTTTTTTGCAGAGGTTGTAGAAAAACTGCAGAGTTTGTGGAAAGCACTTTTCTGTAGAATTTAAAAAATGAGTAGCCCGTAGAAAATTGCAAAATCTATAGCAGTTGAGGAAAACAATAAATTTTTTTCACCATACACGTAATTTTTAAGCTCATGTGTTAACAGTAAATTAAATGGGTTTAATGTTCCAGTTTGTTTTGATAATGTGGCATTATTAAATGTTTATTAAGTATATTATTCAACTTTTCTTTCCAAAGAGCAAGAATCAAACCAATCTTCTTCTTTCTTACTCTTTTCTCATCTTCACCACCCATTCAATTGCCCTTTGCTTTCTGAATTCAATTTGAGACCATTCAAAGCAATTATGATGACAATTTTCCTAAACTATAGCAATTTCCTAGGCCTACAGTCATTTCCAATGAGGATTGTTCTACTGAATGAGAAGAGGACTGCTGCAAAAGCGGTGGTAAGAGGCGGAATGGCAGCTATAATTGCTGTTTTTGTTGTTGCTTTTGGTTTATGAGAAAGTAGAAAGAATCTAGGGTTGTTAGGATGGAAAATAATTGGAATAACTAGAGATGACTTATTTGCCATTTTTTATTTGTTCTCTCTCTATTATCTTTCTCTCTCCGGCTAGTGAAGTGAAGGTGAAGACATGGAGATTTGAATTCATGCACGTATTAAGTCAAAAATTTGAACATTGAATTATTTGATGAGGAGGAGGATTCAGGATTAAATCTTCTGGCAACGCTTGGGAGATTTTTAAAGGCTATTTAGTTGCAAAAGAAAAAACAACTTTAACTTTTCAGAAAAAAATTTAAAAAAGAGAAGAAAAATAAAATTTATTACTTAATTAGAAATATGTTTATTTGAAATTAGAAAGTAATTTTCTATATTTATTAGCCAATATTTAAATTTCAAAAAATCACTTGCTCTTTAAAAAATATAAGAATTTATTTCCCTACTGATTTTTATACTCTTTTTATATTTTAATTTTTATTTAAATTTAAAAAATTAAAAACCAAAAAAATAGAAAAATAAAAGATATTGTCTACAACTAAACAGTTCCTTAACCTTTCTAAGTGCTTGAAAGCCTGGCTGAATCGATAAAGATAATTTAGAAACCATGGGAAGACAGAAAAGAACACAAGGTTTTTTTTAGAATAGCAATTCTTCTTTCTTCCCCTTCTTTCCATGTTCTTAGTATTTTCTATAGTAACATTTATAAAACTACCTAATAAAATAAATTTTATTTTAAAAAAATTATAAAAAAAAATATTTATATTTGTAGAAAAATTTAAAGTAAGTTTTAAAAATATCTTACTCTTTAATTAAATAAGAGGTATTTCTCTAACTACAATTAATATTTTACTTTAATTTTATTTTTTTAAAATTTTACTATTAAATAAAAAATTTTAATAAAATAAATTTTAATTATATTTTCAACATATAAAAATAACAAATAGTTACAAAATAAAAATAAAAATAAAATATATAAAAATTATTAATAAAAATTATTAAATTTATTTTTAAATAAATTTTATATTTTATACAAAAAAAAATTTAAAAATAATTTTAGTATGTAAAATGTTATATAGATGTTGCCTTTATATTGTGTATATTATAAACATTTTATAAATGCTTAATAAATATATATTATGTATTTATTATATATATTATATAATATATAAATTTTGTATATATATTATATAAATTTAAAATTTAAAAAAATAAAGTTATAAAAATATTAAATAAATCTTGGAGATGTTTAATAAATATTTTATATATTTTATATGTTTAGCAAATATTTTATATATATTTAATAGATATATAAATATTATAGAAGTTTAGTAGATATTGTACATATTATATATTTATGAGAATATAAAATTAAATAATATTTCTAAATAAAAAATATATAAATAAAATTAAAACCAACAAAAAAAAATAAAAATCACCATTGAAAACTTCTCAAAATGAAAAAATGGAACCCGCAGCATACAGATTACAACAACAACTAAGTCTTAGTCTCAAACAAGTTAGAGTCGGCTGTATGAATCCTCAACAAAATAAGCTCAAAAGACATCAAAAAAGATAATCCAGCCTTAGGCCCCTTCCAAGGTACATATTTTACTTCTTGATTCAAGTCTGTCATTAATCATATCCGCAGGCTTAGTTGATTAAATAGGAGGTATTTCTCTAACTACAATTAATATTTTACTTCAATTTTATTTTATTTTTTAATTTTACTATTAAATAAAAAATTTTAATAAAATAAATTTTAATTATATTTTCAACATATAAAAATAACAAATAGTTACAAAAAAATAAAAATAAAATATATAAAAATATATTAATAAAAATTATTAAATTTATTAATAATTTGTTAAAAAAACACTTGGGCCGCAACATTGAAAATGGAAAGTGGAACAAGGATATATAGCATAAACCTCTTTTTTTATATTTACAGAAACATGACTGGTCGAATAATTGCAAAATAAGAATTATATAATCCTTATTTCTGTAACACTAGAAACCTACCAGTTCATACATCAGAGAGATGCTTTCAAGGTTAGGCTCCCATAATTACTAGAACCAAACTACAGAACTACAAAATTGGGAAAGCTTATTTATATCTTAACAAACCGAACATCACTTTGACCAAATGCAGTTCCACATCCAGGACACTTCCGATGCCGAATCTCTAAATTCCTTTGGATACATGGATTGCAAAACAGATGATAGCATTTCACAATTACTACCTGTAAAATGCAAAACAAACAATGTCCTCTTATTCAAGTTCCAAAGAAAAGAAAGAAGACAGTAATCATGTAATATTATGCAACTAGCGCACTAACCTCCTTTGGCCGGTCAGAACACACACTACACTTGAGCATACTCTTGCACTCTTTTATTTCATCTTGGAGTCGTTGCATTGCAGTCTCACCACTTTCAGAACTCAACACGGCAATCTTATCATTCAACTCCCTGAGCTCTTCCTCAATTTTCTTCCTCTCACTTCTGGTTTAGCAGAAGACTCGTAATCAGCCAAAAGATTTTTACTTACAGAATGCTTCTTTTCATGTAAAAGAAAAGGATAACAAGTAGCTGGATAAAAGTATAAATGTGACCCGAGTTATTAAAAGATAAGACACTTATAGAGCTTCATACAACTCCTGTTTTGGCCAACCTACTGCCATATCCTCTAGGGTATCAAGTCAATCATCCTGAACATATATATTTACAATTAAAAAGTCACTTCACAGAACTCTTATTTATTACTGAATATCATGCAGAGAAACCATCTAAGCAGGTAGCAACCAGCTCCACAAGGATATAGCACAGCTGAAAAACTACATAAAAATGTTCTGAAGAAACCTCAGTTGGATACAGAAAAATAAAAATGCTAAAGAAAATGTTATGCATATATGATAAAGAAAGAAATGATGAAAGGAGTCATGGAACCTGACTGTTTATGTCAAGGAGACACTAAACCCTATCTTTTAATATCCATGCCACAAAATCCAATAGAAGTGAACCTCAGACGCAGAACATGAAACCAAAATTTTGTATCATATCTCATCATCAAAAAGAACGAACATCTACCTCTCACTGTGTAGTTCAGATCGAATTTCATCCATCTTCTTCTGGATTTGCTCATATTCCTTCTCTGAAGAACCAACAGCATATTTAACCCACTTCAATTTCTTCTCCGCGTCCATCAATTCCCGCCGTGCAGTTTCAAGATTGACTGTAAGATGTCTGTCTTCTTCAGTATATCTAATTGCCTCTCTCAGACAACCTTTCATCTGCAGGATTCAACCACCAGTTATTATAGAACAATGAATAGTGAATCTTTTCAGCGTATAAAAATCATTACCTGCTCCTCAATCTGGGCAATCCTCATTTTCACGTATTCAACTGATGCATTAACTTGTTGAAGCTGCTTCGCTAGGGCTTGCTTTTCAGAAAGTAGAGAGCTCTGTGCCTGCTTTGTCTTCACACTCTCAGAAACAAGCTGCATTTTTCAAAACCTCATTGATATGATACAGCTAAGCGAGGCTTCTTACAGCTAACTAATACCCATCAAACAAACAAAACAGATTAAGACAAACCTTGATATTGTAGTCATCCCTCTCGGTCACTTGCTGCAACAGATGTTGGTTTTGTGTTTGCAATCTTCATATGCTTGACCAATGGTCTGGATGAGTTTGGAGTTTAACATCAGGAAGAGATTCGTAGGCATGGAAGATTAGAAGGAATAGTGATTAAGGCAAGTGGTAATCAATGAAAAAATTCTACAACCAACCAAAAAGTTATAGCTCTCTAGAAAACAAAAAAAGACAAAATCAACTTGCCTCGATTCCAGTGATATATGCCTCAGCCTCCCTATCTTTACTTTTAATAGCTTCTTTGAGCTCCCACACATCTCTGCACGAGGTGACAGGAGAACATTGGCAGCAAAGTGTCATTTCCTAAAAAATTAAAAGGTAAAAAGTAATATGCAAAATCTTCAATTATACAAGACTGAGTCATCATATGTTCTGTCATAATCTCAAACAGGCTTCCATGGAACCATAACAATGAAAATCAGTCAAACTTTCATGGGAAAGAATGGGGAACGGAGAGGTGGGGGTAGGTACACTCCCACTGAAAATTATGCCCATACTGTAAAAGGCACATATCACAGTATTGCAACCTAATAGTTGGAACCTCAATTAAAATTGAAATTAACATCAATTTAGAGCAGTGAGTCCCGAGTCACTAAATCATCAAGTGATAAGCATAGACTAATACCTAGCCTTTATTTTGTGCATTGTAAGTAGCTAATCAATTCATAGCCTCTAAGAAGCACACAACCTACAGAATTTCCACATAAAATTTCTTCTCTTTCTCAGAACAGCAAATCATAACCATTGTTTTCTTAATGTCATTTTGTAAAAATGCTATATTTTGTTCCTCAAGGACTAGAGAAATCTATAGTCTAATATTTCTCATAAATGATTCTCTTACAATCAAAGACAAGTAACCAACTTATGTCTCCTTTATAAATTAAATCCTAATTGTGCCTTTGAATACTGAGATTTTCTTCTTCAGGACCTCACCCCGTTAGATGACCATGTGTGTGAGAATTTAACCATCCCTATTACTAACCACCTGCTTCTATTTTTGTCAAAATCCTATACTAACAATAATCATTATTAACAAGCTTAAATCACCTTACACAGAGATATGATAAGTTCTAACACTACTTATTTATGAACATTTAATGGAAGAGAACCAGACATACCAATCAGCAATAGGAGACCAATGGTACCAATTTCAAGTTGAAGAACAAACAAGGAACATGCACATCAAACAGCCAACAAATAGGTTATAGACAACAATCAAGTTAACTATAAATTATTCAAAGACAAGTAAATTGTTTGTTAAAAGGTTAGCATCTATGTTCAATTGTGCTGCTGCTACTACAAATAAAAAATCTAATGAAATCATTCCAATGTGTCAACTAGAGGATGTACTGGTTGAACTGATTTTAGAAAATGATAAGTGGTTTCAGTCAACAACAAACAGTCACTAACAAATTCAATTGTCCTGATATCATATATTTGTTAGTAACTAGTACTTTCTCAACATAATCACTGTCTAAATTTATTCAAGTCACATCAGCAACTGCCATATGAATTCTCAAGGAAAAAAAGGAAATGACAGTAAGCATGTACAATAAATACATACAAATGAAAAATATTTACTCAAATTGAAAAAAAAAAAAAGATTTTGCAGCATAAAACCTTCCTGGCAGAATATAGACAATGCATTTTTTCACATATATTTAATGGCAAATTTGGCAGCTCCTGACAATTAAAATATTGCTAACAAGCACAACTTCCAAATCAGGATACAACTTTTGAATAATTGATAATCAACAGAACCAACCGTTCAGAAGCATCAAGTTTGGCCCTTAATTCAGTTATCTCAGCTTCAGCTGAAGAAAGCCTTTGTTGACAAGCAGCTTCAGCCTCATTAGCAGCTTTGACTCTAAGCTCCAGGCTATGTTCATAGAAAGCACTCCTAAGGACTTCAGCTTGCAAGTTAGCCTTATGCTCAGATTCTTTTATTTCCAGAATATCTCTGAACAAAAATTTTAATCCATCAATATGGAAAAAGATAAAAAGATCTTTGTGAAGCACAAGCAAGAAAAGGGAACTGTAGAAAGAAATAGATACAGACAAAAAAAGCTAGCTGACCAGCTCAATCTGACACTAAAGAGTACCAACTTATCCTGAAATAGAATTATTTCCTCATCTTTATTGATTTAAGCTAAAGCACCAGCAAAACACAAATCCAAGCTTAGATTATCGTTATTGCAAAGATTGTAAAGTTAGAAAGCTGGAAAGGCACAGTTGTAAAGAAGCGCTTTGGCTATTCACAAGTTCAGTCAAATTCACCAGTGAAACACAATCAAGCCGTGCCTACTCGAGGACTGGCTCTGTTTGCAAGTACCAATAAGAAAAGAATAGCTATTTCAATCCACAACGCAGAAATAGAAGTGATCCAAAATCAATCAGATTCCATAAGGGGTTACTATATCAAACCCAGAGGCCGTAGTTGTCAATTGATCAACAGCTTCCTATTTCTATATAGCTGCAACATCTAGTCTAGGTTACTCAACACACTAAGAATAAAATAGTTTAGTTCGATTCACGTGTGATACAAACTACAATAGGAAGAAACCTAGGAAAAGTTGTTTAGCAGATATAACTTTACCACAGCTTATTCTGGGCCTCTTATATATGGCACCTTTACTTTTCACATTCTGATATTAACAAAAATTGGGAGCTTAAAAAATACAAACTAATAAAAAACTAATTGCATAACCGGAGGTTAATTCACTGATATGAGCTTCCAAATTCTATCATTGTGAGGAAAATGTATGCATAAGTCCTTGGCACATAAAACTGAGATGGCATTTGATTCAAATTTTGAATTCGTAATAGGAATGAAATTGGATCAGAATAGTTATTCATTCTTTTTTATTTGATTCAATCTGGAATCAAAATTTGATTCCCTTTGAAATTGCTTAAACTATAATAAGACCGGAATCATAATCAGTAGTCACTACACACACACTAAAACAAACATATACCTAGTTGAAGTGTTTTTATTTTGGTAAATAAAGTATTATTCAAAAATATTATAATAAATAATTAAATTGCATTATCTATTAAATTATTGAGAAAAAAAAAAGAAAAATTAAATTTATTTTAGTTAAAAAATCAAAGATGTTCATAATTAGAAAAAAGATCAAATTAATTATATCTACTTTATTCTAAAAAAATGAAATTCGATTCTGTTCTATTCTAAAAAGGTGATTTAATTATTGATTCAAATCAGGAATCAAAATTAATTAACAAGGGAAGGGTAGTAAATGAATCGTTATCTTTCTTGGTATACTAGGATTCCCATTATACTATCTATTCTATCCAACCAAATAGAAATAAAGTAAATAATTCATTTCCATTCTAATTCTCACCCCCTATAACCTTGTCAATGCCATCATTACCTCACTCATTTAGGTTTTCACTTTTCAAGTGCAACCATAGATTTGTTTTTGGATTGAGCAAAAAGTAAAGCAGCATCCATGGATTTTCCAAAATATCCCATTCTTCCCTCAAAATGATGGGTTTGAGCAGAGTTAGGATTTCATGATATTCTGCATCTGTTAAATAAAGTTTGTTTTCTAATTCCGAAAATACCCTTAAAATCCATGGATTGGGAACTAAAAAACCAAGTTTTTTATTACAAGAATTTTAAACATTTTAAATCCAAACACTGCTTACCTTTTCAGGTTTGATTGATGTCAATATGCTGAAGAGGCAAAGCAATCTTACTTCTAGCAAATGTGATAATCTAGCAATGCAATGTGCCATTAAAACATTGTGTTACAATATACTACTTTCTTCGAATGATCAAAGATCATTGAACAAACCACAATATCACTAGAATCTTTCCACAATCATGACCTACCAAAAAGAGGTAAATTAATAGTTAACAAGCTCCATATGGCTTAAAGCTTAATCACTCGGCATTAGAACAAGTTGCAGTAGGAAGCTGCTAATGAGTTAGTTCGCTTTAAACAAACAGCAGCATCAACAAGCAGTAAAAGATTATTATGGCCTAGTTCCGGTCTTAGCAATTAGACTGCAACAAGCTGTAAAAGATTTTGCCTTGTAGCTCAAAGGTTGCAGGTATAAGCCCTCAGAGCATCACTGCAAGCAGAGATGCTAATAATAATCACTATAGTAGGAAGAATTTGAAGATAATCCTAATTTAACTCGTTCCAGCTGCCAGCCTAGAACATTGGTCTCTGAACTCTTACCTCTCAATCATGTACATATTATAATGGTATTCCCATAATTAATTAGCCAAAATAAAATGAGTATCATTTAAGCTAATTAATCATGCAAGTATAATTTAAAAAGAAAGGGAAGTAATTTCACCATCTTCCTCAATGAGTTTTACCATATGCTTACTATATGGTAGATTTCTGAGTGAATTACAACATATGAAGTACAGGCACAAGCTTCCAAGAAAAATAGCAAGATATGATATTCTTATAAGTAACTTACCTGCTATCATAACCTTCCTGTCCATGCATGTCCAATATTATTTGCAGTTCTAGTTTTTCCTTCTGCGACTTCTCAATCTGCAACAAGCTCCGCTCAGTTACTGATATTAATCGATTCATTGTTAAAAGGAGCACAAGACTAATGATGCACAAATGATACAATAAGTAAAGGAGTATGCCCAGCCTTGTATATATGCCAGCTAAACAAACTCTCTCATTCTCCAATTTTATTCAACTAAATTTTGATTCTAACTTATTTCTGTGATAAGCTTGTAAACTATAATGATCATATCACGTATATTTATGATACAAAAAGAAGACAGTTCAGATTCAATTGAGTGGCATTAACTTTATATGGTTAAAAATTCATAAGGATTCACTGAATCAGGTCATCTGGAATCTTGATCTTGAACACAGAGAACTAACAGACACTGGGGATAAATATACAGAAGTTCTGAGAAAAAATAAGCACAACCAAATAATGTGTATCAATGAAAAAATGTTATATTTCACATGGTCATATAAACCCACCCCTAATCCATAAGAAATGAAAAAGTTGGGATCAAGTTTGGAATTGAAGAACTTACCAGACACTTCAGAGATTTGATTTCTAATGTCTGTTCAGCACATTTATGTGTTAAGCCTTTTTGTTCATTTGTCTGTACAAAAAACAAGAAGACGCCTGTAAATTCCAGAGGACAATACCTTAATAAACAAAGATTGATGCCTTTTTGCAGTCAACTTCTTTTAAACCCCAAACTTCAAAATATTACAACACCAGCCTTACCATTTAAATATTGCAACTTAAGATCCAAATTTTAATTTTGAAGTTTCTAGTATAGGATTTAAGGCTGAACTCATTTCAGCTGTGATCCACATATTAATAGTTATTTGTGAAAAATTTTAACCAGAAATTTATTTTCTCTGTTCGAAATTTTCTTTATGCATCTCTGCAAGTCTCCTGTAGAAATGGATTAGAAGAATGAGAAAGAAACAAGTGTCTTTAAGTATTAAACCAAAAAAGTTGGTACCTCATCTTGATTTAAAAAGCTGGTACAATGAAATCAAATACAAAAATGAAGGGCCTAATTTCATTTTCTCCCTTAAATTGTTCAAGGTAAAATCCACAAAGCTCTCAATTTTATGATTCCTTCATTTTGCTACAATCATAATGATTCTTTTTTACTACAATAATTCATCTCATATACAGACATCATTTAAACTCGCCACTCAACTCTTAGGAAAAAATCAAAGCAGGTGTACTTATTTAGACAATCACACGATTAAATGAGACATAAGCATCACAATTTCACACGACACAAAAGTTTATAGAAAAGATAAATTGCAGGAACAACTATCTTATGAGTCAATATTTAATTAATATACACAAAAGCATACACATAAATACACGCACATAGATACACATGGATAATAAAGCCAAGTGGTTGAGTCAATCACAGTATATTTTCAGGAAACTTATGTGATCATGACATAAACCCCGTCCATGAACTCCAGCTTATGCATCCAATGGCAATAAAGTCAGCTGTTAGATTGAAGCTGAAGAACAAAAAACAAGGTGAAAAGCTAAAGCCTGTTTATTTTCAGATAACTAGACTAGTTTTCTGGAAAACTTTTCTACGAAAATGAAAAACAGAATTTTGTGTTAAAATGTGAAAATTTTCCACATAGAAAACAGAAAACCAAAATTGTAATTTTCTGAGATAATAACAAGATTTCAAAAACAACTTTGACATGTTTTGACTTGTTTTACTTTATGCAAATGATTTTTGGTTTTACTTTAAGCAAATGTTTTTTTCTCTAACTGGAAAACACAAAGAAAATACGAAATCATGCCTTTTTCACCCTTTGGCCACTTGGGTTTGGATTCAAATCCCAGTGTTCAAATATTTTTGGGATTTTACTTTGCTTCCCTTTTCATTATTGTTCTAAAAACCTGATTTTTTATGTTCTTTTCTCATTAATTAATTTCATTTTCATGGGCACAAGTCTCAACTATTTTGTCAACTCTAATTAAAAAAATTTTCTTTTCTTATTGCTTATTTATTCATACTGTAGATTCAGCTTTTAGGGAATACTTAAACATAACACCACTAATATTAAAGAGAAAACAAGAAAATCTATTATGTTACTATACATTATATAACGATATAGAATAGAAAATGTTCCATAAAATTTTATTCTCTAGTTTTCTACAACTACCACAACAATAAAGCCTTAATTCCAAGTTACTTGGAGTCGTCTATATGGATCTTTCTTTTCCACTCGATTCAATTTAGGGCTATCTATTCCGATAAATGTAAAATTGTAAAATCATTTTGAACTACTTTTGTCCAAGTTAGTTTGAATCTACCCTTGTCTCTCTTAGCTGTATTTACTTATTCAAGTTTTCTGACCGACACATCACTAAATCTTCGTTTTACATGACCAAACCATCTCAATCAATGCTCTCTTATCTTATCCTCGATATGTGTTATCCTCACTTTTTCTTTAATGCACTCATTACGAATTCTATTCATCCTAGTGTATCCACACATCCATCTTATTATTCTCATTTCCGCAACATACATCTTACTCATATGTTATCCTTTTACTGTCCAACACTCACTACTATACATCATTGCAGGCTGTATTACAGTGCAGTAAAACTTTCCTTTCAATTTAACTAACATCTTTAGGTCATATAAAACCCATGTAATACCCCTTCACTTCATCCAACCAGCTTTAATCCTATGACTTACTATTATTCTCTAGTTTTCTAAATTGAAAAAAAAATTGTTTAACAAGTGAACACATTCTCCAAGTTTTCCAAGAAAAATGAAAAGTGTCTAAGAAAAATTAAAAATTGCTTACCACAAGTAAACAGGCCCAAAAATTTATATTGAGCAAATGCCATTAAATTATCCAATACTTAATGAGCAAGAAAAGCATCCTTTTCACTTAGTGACGCCCTAAGAGAATTTGATTCTTCACACAGAGAAAGTGATTCATGAGCAATCTGCTTCCACCGGTTCAACTGTGTTTCCATCATGCCCATTTCCTTAGACAAGGCAGAAGCCATCACACGGAACTCTGCTTTGATATCTTTTCTGCCTGGACCAGTTTACAATTTTGTTAACCAAGAGTTACCCTTATTATTAGAACTTAGTAAGAACTAATTTAACAAAAACTTTCACCTGAATCCTGTAAAGTTTCTTCCATTTTAATCTCAAGGTCATTTTTCTCTATAACACACTTCCGCAGCTGAAGTTCAAGCTCCTCAATTCTAGATTCAGCAGTGTTGCTAGTATTTCTCGCAGCATCTGCTGACTCGATTTTTGCATTCACCTCCTTTTACCTTCTCATAACAAGAGACCAGTCAACCTGAAAATTATACTTTCAACAAACACAACAAATAGTACTTGCATCCAAAGTATTAGCAACAAAAAATATAGCAATAACCTGCAACGAACTTGTCAGTGCTTTGTATTTCTCTGCTTCAGCATTCCAATGTTGAAGCTGATCATGTACCCAATTGTAGAGACGTGACGAATGTATATACTTGTCATCCTTTAATTCATCCTGTGCAAATATAGCTTCATTAAACAGACATTTAACACATAATAGTCCTTGACAAATCATAGATTTGAATTATGTATGCAAATGTACATATTAATAGACCTTAAGATCTTCCAATTCTTTTGATAATATGTGATTTTCCTCTTGTGCATCTTGAAGCTCAGATAGACGGTCAGCTGCAACTATCTGCAAAATTTGTTCAGTAATATATCCCGCTGCTTACGAACAGAACTTACACAGAATAGACATAAATCCAGAGAAATTGGCTACTAGTCTGCACCTTTGTTTCCTCAATGGAATCCTTCAATTCCCGTGAACTCTTGGACTTCTCTGCAGGTTTTTCAGGGGACAAGCTTCCATTTACTGCACTTGGAGCTGGAGTGTGCATTCCAACTACTGTATCCTTTTGCATTTTCAGATTAACCAGTTTTCTTCTGCTTTCTTCAAGTTCAGCCATGCTCTCTTCTAGCTCACCTTTAAATATGGACAAAACACAGAGAAATGTCAACAGGGATTCCAAACAATGCTACCAACAGAAAATAGTAAAATGCTGGGTTTTCTTGAATGTCCCAGCCGTAAATCAAATGACAGGAAACTATGATCCCACATAGCCATAGCCCAGTACTTAATACTGATCAAATATATGCCAGCATACTCAGACCTCTGATTGTTGCCCAACGTATGCAAGTCCCAAGATGAGTTTCAAGTTCATATAACGTAAAAGGAATTTTAAAGAACAATTTGAGGGACCTGCAAGGCGTTTAATCTCAGATTGATCTGTCGAATGGGTACTTATATAAGTCTGAATCTCAACAGTGGACTCCTTATACTTCAAGTGAAGAACATCAATCACCTCATGTAGATTCTTAGCTTCCTCTTTCATCATATCATCAATCCTTGACAACTGAATGATGCAATCTGAAAACCACATATAAGTAATGAAGGATCCAAATCGAGAGAAAATCCAGATAAAAAGTAATACTAGGAACATTAATGAAGAAAATGACTAACCTAATCACACAGAAAATAAATATGAGAATGATCAATAAACAATTGGACTTCACGTCAAGATTTCTTCTGACCTTCTATGGATAGCTTCCTCAACAGGGCCTGTGCCGTCCCTTCAGTTTTCACCCTCTGAGCATCCATTGTATCCTCCAAAATTTTCATCAACATCATAGTAGATGAGTGGCTAGAAGAAAGAGCCTCTTCAACATATCCAACAATATTATTTCCACATGCTTAAATAGCATCTTTTCCTAGCAGTCTGCAAAGAAAGATCTCCTCCGTAGGGCATGATGGAATTGAACCTAAAGAGTGTCTTAAGTCAATCTTATATTGGATCTAATTATACACAAAATGTGCAAGGAAAAAAAAATCTAAGGTTAAATATAATGGTTAGAGAGCAATTATGCAAAAATTACAGACATAAACATAACGCCAATTACTACTGCCAGAATAGTCTGAATGATTCAAATTCTACAAAGCATCTTGACCTCCCCCGGCTCGGACTCCAAGCAAGACTAAATCATCAACCAACTGCACAGCACAAGAAAAAAAAATGAGAGCCAAACATGGAAGAAAATGATACCCAGAAAACAAAACAGAAACAATAAAAATATTTCACACTTAACCTGATTCCACAATTGATTCACCGTGATCAGCAGGTCATCATATGAAGTTTGTTTGTCTTTTAATTCTTGAATCTTGGCTTCAAGATCATGCAAATTATGCTTCTGAATTTCCAATTGCTGAACAAGCTTTTGATTCTGGTAGTGTAGAACAGCCACATCGACCTGGATTAAAGAGAACAAAAATTAGAGTAACAAAACTAAATAGCAATATTCTTAAATTTGGATAACAAGAGACCATACGATATCAAATAGAAGCACTGAAAAATAAAACCTGCCACCGTAATTCCGTAATCCAAAACCTCCACTATTGAGCTACTATATTTGATTATTTACTATGCTTAATGCAAAAATATTAGGGTTTCAAAGTTTAAGGTTCACACATATCCCCTGTCAGAACTGAGACCAATTACAGTTATGAGAAAAGCTTATTGATGAGCCCGGACTACAGCTAACAGCTTTATTCACCCATTAATCACTAATACCAGAAGCCTCTGTTACCAAATTCATCCAAAAAAAACACAACAAAACAAAAGCAGAGAGAGAGAGATTACAGTTTTGCTGGTGGGAGAAGTGGAGGAGTTGCGAGCCATAGAAGGTGAATTCAAGTGAGGCCTCTTCTTATCTGGTTCATCATATTCTGCGTTTTCCATTTATTTTCTTGTTTACATTTATATTAAGCCTTTTTTTCAAGCAAAGCGTAGCCATGAGAGACCCGCTCAAACTCTCAACGCAAAGAGCTGTGTGTAGACCCATTGTCGCTGGTATAAACTCAAACCCTAGAAAAGAGATTGAAATAAATAAAAAGTGGTGGGTCGGTTCGATAATTTACGGACCGAATCCATCAATTAACTAAATTGATTAATTTTTATTAATTTAATTTATTAAATTAAATTAAATTAATCAATTCTGCTAATTAATCAAATCGATCGATTTTTTTTTAAACTTTATAATAAAAATTTTATTTATAGCAAAAAATTAATATAATTAAATAATTAAAAAAACTTATTAAAAAACTAAAAAAATAACTTTATTTTACAATAAAAGTTTATATTTATAGTAAAAAAAATTAATATAATTAAAAAATTAAACAAAAAAATAATAACTAAATAATTTTTTTTAAAAATTTTTGTTTAACGGTTAACCGACAGAATAAAATCAGATAACCGAACCAGAAATCAAAATACTCTAAAATTATTAATCGAACCGACTGATATATAATAAATTCGGTTAACCGAATATTTGGTCGGTTAAATAAAATTTACCCACCCCAATAAAGTTGGAGTTACACGACATCGTTCCATGATTCTAACCTAACTTTTAAGCAACCGGCCTATACTCAGCTTGACCGAACAAGAAAATCACATGTATTGCCACTTTTCTCAATTCCTCTCTCAAAATTACAATATTATTGAATAATTACACTCGTCATTTATATATAATTTACTTACTCATTTTATCATCCTTGAAATTCAATTTTTATATTAGTCATCTTATGAGTTCAGACTTTTGTACCAAGTTAATATTGAAACTCATTTACAGTCTGCTCCATTAATGACAATCATATGTGACGCTACCTATATTGCCATGTTAGATTACCACATTATATCCTTTTTAATGAACAAATTGGACGCCCATGTGAACATTTATTCATCATCTTCTTTCTCACTCTATTTGGTTTTGGTGGGAAAATGGATAGAAAATAAATTGTAGTCATTGTGGTCAATATGGTCAATATGGCCACAACAAAAGATCACACAAACTAAATAATAAAGATGTTACTTCCTCCTCTGTAGGTATTTGTTTATACCTTTTTAGTACAATGAATACATTTATTATCCACATAATGTAAGTTGGTATATAGGTACATTATTTAGTTTAAGTTGATGGTTGTAATTAAGGACGAGATTGGTAATTATAACCAAACTTCGGGGATGACATTGTTATTAAAGTAAAACTTAAGGGATGATAAATGTAATCTTATATAAATTTGGGGGACTATGATGTAATATAACATAAACATTGAGCATGTTACTGATACTAATTATCTTGATACTCATTTACCTTTTCTGAGCAAACCAATGCTAGTGGATCTCAATCGATGCAAATGGATATTTCACAACCCACATAAGAAAGCATTGTCACATAATAGCTTGGGAGTTTTTTGGATAACAATGTCTTTTTATAAAGCCATTGTGCTCAATAAGGTTGAAAATGGCATTGTTTTTGTTGGACTGCCATTATGTACTATATTTTGGATAGTAACACATTTTTTTTTGTAAAGCCATTGTACTTGACAAGGTTGAAAATGACATTGCTTTTGTTGGACTACCATTATATACTGTATTTCATGACTCTTGTGGTTTTTGTCAATTGATGTATACACTTACCAAATGTGACATTTTTTTGCAATGTCATTATATTGTATTAAGCCAATAGTTGTTGATATTAGTGAATGACAATATTTGTTATATATTTTGGCCACTATTTGTTTATATTAGTGATGATATTATACATTCAAGTGAAGCAAATCAAATTACAAAACAAATGAACAACTCAAAAGAACAAGTTAAGTAAACCAATATATAGACCAATAACAATTTCCATTAATTAAGCAATATCCAGTACAACAAATAGTTTATAATAACCTTACAATGTCTGTAATAGCACACTAACTATCTTAAAGCAAAAAGCCACAAAATATACATTATAATCACTATTTCTTCGTGATTATAAAGGATGAGAAGATAGGTATCCTCACTACAGCAATTACTACACCACAAAAAAATCCTACCCAACCCAAGCATCGGATTTGTCTTGCTTAACTCTCTCTCATCCGTCTCTAATTTGTTGACTTTCCTCAATAGAGCATTAATGATGTTTGTAGCTTGTTCACAATTCTTAGGATTAACCCGCATAAAAAATCTACATTTCCTTTAGGGAGACTGTTTCCTCAAATAACAAAAACCTATTATTTAAACAAATAACTATATAAATACACATTACATAACTTGAAAATTTCAATTTTCTACATACCCCACAGTTGCAGCAACCATAGAAACATCTCTCTGGATTATCTTCTATCCATGACACTTGAAGGAGAGCAATCTCATTGCATTCGCAAATTGGAGCACAATATTTAGAATATTCGATATGGGATGTGTGTGACCTTTTTAGATTTGAGGATGAATAAATCCTAGAGTTTCAAAGAAAATAAAAAAAAAGAAAGAAATTGAGCACATATTCAATTACAACGAATTGAAGACAGAGAAATCAAATAAAGAGAAATGAAAACACTTAACAGATGTTGGTGATGAGTTTAAATGATAGAACGTGAATATAGAGAGAGGGTATGAAGTGGCAATCTAAGTGGTGCCACATAGGATTGCCATTAACAGAGCATATGACAAATAGGTTCCAGGACTAACTTGTTACAAAAGTCTGAACTTGAGGGATGACTAGCGTAAAAATTGAACCTCATGAACGATAAAATGAGTAAGTAAATTCTTCATGGAAGATAGGTGTAATTTACTCCAATATTATTTTAAAAATCTTTTTGAAATACATGTTTTTTTTTTAATTTAACATTTCAAAAATACTCTATTTATTTTTATCATTTTAAACATGAATTATCTTTTTAGCATAAAGCAAAAATGTTATAGTCCATGTTGAACATTTATTTGTTAACCCCTTTTGAGTCCAAGGCTTGCACATCATTTTAATTATAAATTGTTTGTCAGGGGAAACCAAGTATGAAAATATTTTTAAAAAAAAATTCTCTAAATCTAATTTTGAGTGAATTTTCTTTTTTAATTAAGAGTTTAAAGAAGAAGAAGAAGAAGAAGAAGAAGAACAACAACAATAATAATAATAATAATAATAATAATAATATTATTATTATTATTATTATTATTATTATTATTATTATTATTATAAAATAAGCAGTAGTAGTAGCAAGAACAAGAGCGGCAATAGTAGTAGCAGTAGCAGGAGGAGGAGGAGGAGTAGTGGGAGTAGTAGCAGTAGCAGTAGTAGTAGTAGGAGTAGTAGAGTAGTAAAATGTGAAAGTGGATGAGTAGGAGTAGTAGCAGTAGTAGTAAAATGAGAAAATAGAAATACTTCACCACAAGTAACATGCCATCTACCAACAAACTTTACCCATTGAAAAATATCGATTGGTATTTATTGACAAAAAATTAAGGAAAAAAAGGAAAATAAATTTATCAAAATATTAGAAATAGATTACCAACCACAAAATAAGACTAATTAGTAAAAATGATGCAAAAAATATGGCATCAATATTTACCAACAAATATATAGACAGACACCTAAGTTACTCGATATATATGGTGGGAAAAGATGTCAACACCTATTTTATAGCTTCTATTTACTAAGAGATACGAGCGACTCTCGATAAATTGTGAAAATTACCAATCACATCCACTATTTCTTGGTAAAAGAATGGTCGGCGACATATCATATGTCTCCTTTATTAAGAAACATCTACATCTATGGTAACATTTTAAAATTTTAAATTCAATTGGTATTTTGAGCACCACAAATTACCGAGAGAATCTAAATTCTCTCAATAAATGAGTGGATGGTGGCATATCAAAAGTCTTATTTACTAGGAGAATTCTACATTTGTCTATAAATTTTTATAATATTAAATCCAAGTGGCATTTTGGGCACCCTAATTTACCAAGAGAAGAGATAGTCTCTCAGTAAATGAATGAATGGTGGCATATAAGAAGTCTTTATTACCGAGAGAATTCTATATCTGTCGGTAAAGTTTTAAAATATTAAATTCAGGTGGCATTTTGAGTACCATAATTTACCACAATAATGTGCATTCTCTTGGTAAATGAATGAATGGTGGCATATCAGAAGTCTCATTTACCAAATTAATTATATATACACCTATAAAGTTTTAGAATATTAAATTTAGGTGGTATTTCGAGTGCCATATGTGTAATATCCCAAATGATACCCTAAAATTTTGGAAATGCTAATTGTTGAAATTGAATTAAATGATTTAAAGTGTGTATATTTGATTAAGTGAAAAGATAAGAGGAAGGAGTGTGTATATGTTGTATATATAGAGATATATACAACACATACAAGTCAACATTTTATTTATGGTCAAAAGATATATTTAATTATTTAGTATAGAAAATTAAGTGATGGTGGAGGTTGATATTTATATTATAATAATATATTAATTGCTTGGTGGAAATTAAAAGAGGTTAATTTTATGATTAAGAGAGGTGGCTTGTTTTGAGTTGAGGATAATTATCTTCATCTTCTTCTTTCTTCTTCAAGAGCTGGCCATCACCATTACCAAAGGAAAAGAGAGGTTTTGTTTATTTCTAACTTAAGCAATTGAAGGATTTCAAGAGATCAAGTTGGAGTTTTAAGAATTTTCTTCATTTTTGGTAAGTTTCCAACTTGTTTCTTTGATTTCTTTTGAGTTTGGGTATTTGAGTTTGGTGGATGGTTGTTATAGTTGTGTGTATGGGTGATTTTGGTGTGTTTGAAGTTGTTTTGTGTAATTAACTTTGATTTTGGGGTTGGATTGAAGAGAAAGGGTTAAGTTTGGTGAAGAAAATAAGAGTTGTGGGTGATGTGACTTTGAATTGTGAAATATGGCTGTGTTTGTGTGTTTGATGCATGTAATTGAGTTGTTTTGTTGTTATGCAAGTTTATTATGGTATATTGATGGATTTGGTTGAGTTTGTGTGGTGATAATAAGGTTATTGAAAGATGATAGTTGGACGTGGTGTTTTCGGTGTCGATTTTAGGTTTTTGGCCTGACACACCCAGTAACATGGCCATGTTTTTGGACGTGTCGTTGGTTCTATTTTTAGTATGGTTGACACGAGCAGTGACACTCCCATGTCACTAAGCATGTCACAGCTTATATGTAGTAGTAGTATTGACACGTCCAGTGACACGCCCATGTCACTGAGCGTGTCATAACTTCTATGTTGGAGGATGATTGACACGTGTAGTGATATGCCCATGTCACTGAGCATGTCAAAGCTTCTGTGTTGTGGGTTTAGGGTACAATCAGGGACACGCCCGTATTGTTAAGCGTGTCATGTGCAGAGTTTGCCCTAGATAGTGCTTTTCCTTTATTTTCTTATGTGTATCACTAAATGAGAATGTATAATCACCTTTGGATTAGGTTTTGAAGATATTTGAGTTACCCCAATCCAAGTGTTGAAGATATCTTGGAAGAGGAGGTTGTTAGATTGGTGTTTGTTGCTCTTAGAGGTAAGTGCAAACCTTACATGATTGCATACATTTACATGACGTTGGGACTTAACACATTTGGTTGGAAAATGTGTTAGGTTACCTATTATATTGTTGATATATGAGAATGGTGCTATGATTTGCATTATGTGAACCATGTGAAATATATGTTGAGGATTCAAAATATATGAACAATGTAATTTGTTATGTATACTCTAATGATGATATGTGAAGCCATTGGTGATGGCTATATTAATATATGATGAACATGAGAAAATGGGAAATGATTTGATAATGAAATAATGAAAGAATTGTGTACCTAGTATGTTATTCAATTTTCAGAGTTTTGTTATTGGTGGCATGCCTAAAAGTAACAATCCCTTGAAGCTGCCTTGGGCTTGGTCCTTGAAGCCTAGTTGGGTGATGCTGATCTCCCCTTGAAACTGGGTTGGGCCTAGTCCTTGAAGCCTAGTTGGGATGTTACATATGAGATAATCCTCATTGTGATAATGATTCGCCTTCGGGCTAGATAAATGTGATTATTGGACCAAAACATTAACTCTAGAATTTGAATGGCATATTAGTTTCTTTTGGGCCCATGCTTGTCTTTGCTTTAATGTGAATTATGAATGACTGAACAATTGAATAATATAATGAGATTTAATGTTATGAAATACGAGATCCTTGTATATTACTTCTAATTCTTGAAAGTTTGACATTGGCATTAAATTTGAATCATATTATTATCAAGGTTTGTACCATCGCAGGTGATAGGGTAAATCCGGTTGAGCCGGAGAGTTCAGCTAGACCGAGTTGAGCCTAGGCTTGTGATCCCTTGTGAAGTGTTGATTTTTGGACTTCAAGATCAGAGACGAACTGCTAGCTTGTTTAAACTCTATATTTTTTGTAAATATTGATTTTGATATATATATATATATATATATGTATATTCCGCTACATTTTTTGCTACTTATTAAACAAATGTTTTGGATAAACTTTTAAGGTAATGAAGATATATATAAATGAATTTTAACAAGGGATGTTTCATATATTACTTTTTATGGTATAAGTTAAATGTTTTAAATTTACTTAGATTGATTGATAATGTTTTAATGTTTAAGTCAAAAGATTTGTTTGTTGTTGAAAATGGACTGTGACATTCTTATATCTTCTATACGTATATTACATATAGTGAGTATATGTGGTTCACGTATATTGGGTATAGGAGTGCTACACTTGTTTTGGTATCAGAGCCTAGGTTTGAGGTTCTCAACCTAGTTGAATTGTAAGAAAGAGAAAATTTAGATTTTAAAATATGGTTTTTAAATAAGATACATGCATTAACACTGGCAGTTTTTGATCTTTGATGAGGTAATTTTTGCTGTATTTGCAGATATAAGTAGTGATGACGTCTCAGTCACGTCAGTCCATAGAAGGTAGTACTGAGAGTGTAGCTCCTGTTGAGGGTAGAGATGGAGCTAGGGTTGAGATAGCTGGAGAGGCACCTGCTCTTGTGCCAGAGAGACTGGCTGCTGATGAGATTTTGCCGATTTGGTTACGGCATATGGTATAATTGTTGAGGCTGGCTTCAGTGCAGCAGCCGCCACCGCAACTGTAGCCACAAGTACCGGTGAGGCAGTATGATAAATTGAGGAAGTTCGGAGTTGAGGACTTCTTTGGTACTACAAATCCTGCAGTAGCTGAGTAGTGGTTAGATAGAGTTCAGAGGGTATTCATCCAGCTGCAAGTTACTCCTGAGTAAAAGTTTGATTATGCTAGATCCCTTCTACAGAGAGATGCATATGATTGGTGGAAGATGGTTCCACATGCATTGGATGATCCACCAACTCTGACTTATGGTGATTTTCTGCGGGAGTTTGAGCAGAAGTATACTCCGAGGGAGTATAAGGATGCAAAGAAGATGGAGTTTCTGAATCTGAGACAGGATAATCGGACAGTGACAGAGTATGGGATTGAGTATATCTGATTGAGTCATTATGCCGGTGGGTTTATTTCAGATGAGATAGACCGATGTCGGAGATTTGAGGAGGGGTTGAGACCCTCTATTATGTGTATTGTCGCAAGCTCCCGGTATCAAGATTTTTCTCAGTTAGTTGCAGCTGCCAGCAGTGTTGAGAGAGCACAGGGTATTGCAGCAGTTGCTACTGAGGGGGAGACTAGAGCTAGGAGACCCCTGAGTGAGGCAGGGTCTTCGTCTGTGAAGAGAGGAAGAGGAGGCTATTTTATGAAGTTCATTAGGGGCCAGAGGCAGCCTGGTAGGTCAGTACAGCATCATAGGCAGAGATCAAGACCTACAGTTTCTGTGGCTAGTGCACCGACTCCAGTGGTTCAGAGACCTGTTTCTTATACATGTGTCCATTATGGTAGGGCACATGGGGGTGCTTGTTGGAAGACAGGTGGACCAGGAGTTTGTTATAGATATGGGTCACCGTATAATTTCCTTAGAGATTGCCCTAAGCTACCGGAAGATAGACAGACTGATACTACAGCTTCTCGACCCAGTGTTAGAGGAGGTCGAGGGGGTAGAGGTTTTAGTATAGGTGATCGACCTAGGATTAGTCAGAGAGAAGGCTCTACATCCAGAGGTAGTAGACTAGATGAGGCTGGGTCATCTCAGCGAGTGTATGTGATGCAGAGGCAGCCGGATGCTTAGGCCGTCATTGCGGATACATTTTCTTTATTTGGCATTTCAGTTCTTACTCTAATAGATCCTGGATCTACGCATTCATACATAAGTGTATCTATCTTGCCTGTGAATAAATTGCATTCAGAGTCCCTAGGATTTGATATTTTGGTGACAAATCCTTTAGGGCATTGTGTGGTAGTTAGCAAGGTGCATCGTAATAGTTCAGTTGTAGTGCAGGATGAGAAATTTCTTAGGGATTTGATTGAGATGCCTTTTAAGGAATATGGTCTGATTTTAGGCATGGATTAGTTATCAAAGCATGGGGCTATGGTAGACTGTCAGAATAAGTGTGTTACTCTGAGAACAAGTGATGGTTGGAGTGTGATGGTATCTAGTGAGCAGAGACAACTTGTATCCATGTTTGTTTCAGCTGTTGCAGCTAGGAGGATGATTCGAAAGGGATGTGATGCTTATCTTACTCATGTTGTAGATACCAGAGTAGTGGGTTCTCAACTTGATAGTATACCCACAGTTGCTGAATTCCCAGATGTTTTTCCTGAGGAGTTGCCAGGGATCCCCCCTGAGAGAGAGGTTGAGTTTGGTATCGATTTATTGCCTGGTACCACTCTCATCTCTATTACTCCTTATCAAATGGCACCTGCTGAGTTGAGAAAGATGAAGATGCAGTTGTAGGAGTTGTTTTTCCTGAGGAGTTGCCAGGGATACCCCCTGAGAGAGAGTTTGAGTTTGGTATCGATTTGTTGCCTGGTACCACTCCCATCTCTATTACTCCTTATCGAATGGCACCTGCTGAGTTGAGAGAGTTGAAGGTGCAGTTGCAGGAGTTGTTGGATAAAGGGTTTGTTCACCCTAGTATGTCTCCATGGGGAGCACCTGTTTTGTTTGTGAGGAAGAATGATGGTACTTTGAGATTGTGCATTGATTATCGACAGTTGAATAAGGTGACCATCAAGAACAAGTATCCTTTGCCTAGGATAGATGATCTCTTTGATCATTTGAAGGGAGCAACAATATTCTCTAAAATTGAATTGAGATTAGGGTATCATTAGTTGAGAGTCAGAGCTAAAGATGTATCTAAGACAGATTTCCGCACAAGGTATGGGCATTATGAATTCTTGGTGATGCCTTTTGGGTTAACGAATGCACCAGCAGCTTTTATGGATTTGATGAATAGGGTGTTTAGACCCTATCTAGATCAATTTGTAGTGGTATTTATCGATGATATTTTGGTGTATTCACATAATGAGGAGGATCATGATAAGCATTTGCGGATTGTATTGCAGACCTTGAGAGAGAAGCAATTGTATGCTAAGATGTCTAAATGTGAGTTTTGGCTTGATCAAGTGACTTTTCTTGGTCATGTGATTTCAGTGGAGGGTATAAGAGTTGATCCGAGTAAAGATGAAGCTATTTTGAATTAGAGTCCACCAAAGACAGTGACTGAAGTTAGAAGTTTTCTGGGTTTGGCAGGCTATTATTGACGGTTTGTGAAGGGTTTTTCTTTGATTGCTACTCCACTCACCAGTTTACTTCAGAAGGGAGTTAGATTTGTATGGACAGATCGGTGTCAAGCAAGCTTTGAGCAGTTGAAAGAGATGTTGACTCAAGCTCCTGTTCTTACCTTGCCTGTGGAAGGTAAACCATATGTGATTTACAGTGATGCTTCACATAATGATTTAGGTTGTGTTTTGATGCAAGAGGGTAGAGTCATAGCTTATACTTCTCGGCAGTTGAAGCCGCATGAGCTTAATTATCCGACGCATGATTTGGAATTGGCAGCCATAGTTTTTGCTTTGAAGATTTGGCGATATTACCTTTATGGGGAGAAGGTTTTCATCTATACAAATCACAAGAGTTTGAAATACTTGGGTGTCCAGAGGGAGCTTAATCTTAGGCAGAGATGGTGGTTGGAGTTGATTAAAGACTATGACTGTTTGATTGATTATCATCCTGGCAAAGCAAATGTTGTTGCTGATGCTTTGAGTCGAAAGTCTTTAGCAGGTTTAACAGCTTATTCGCTCTTGTTGCTTGTTGAGTTGAGAGCATTGCATGCTAGATTTGAGTCATGTGATGATGGTGCTTTATTGGCTCAGTTGCAGTTGAGACCTGTAATGGTCAAGATGTTAAACAGGGACGTTTTGACTAATAATGAAAACTTGATAGTGTACAGTGACCAAAGTATTGTGGATAAATGCTATACGTAAAGAATAGTACAGTGTATATCTTAAACCTTTATTGAAAAGAGTATTTTTACTGTTTTACGTGATGAAAACTCGATTTAAAATCAACGGTTAAGAATGAGGGTGCACCATAGTTATTATGAGCATTCCCTCACTGGATTAAAAATATTAAAAATATATATATGTGTATAGGTGTATGTGTGTGGAAATTTCTGATTTCCTCTCCATCTTCCACGCCATCATCACCATCTTCACTTCTTTCTTCTTCCTTTCATTAAATTGATCAAGGAATAAGAGATAATTACATGATTTTTAGAAGAATAAGCTAGAAAAGGCAAGATTATCAATAAGTAATCAAAGGGAAAGAGAGAAAAAGAAAGAGAAAAAGGGATTCTGAAGAGGTATGTGCTTTTGATTTATACTTTGCAAAAATATGAAGTTTTATGAGTTTTAATGATTTAATTGAATGATTGAGTTATGTATAATGATATATTTCTTGAAAGTATTGATTAAATAGATTGATGAGTGAAAAATAACTTTTATATGATGGGTTTTAATCCTTAACTCAACCTTTATGAGAATTGAATAGTTTGATGTTGGTTTTATTCATAGGAAATGATTGAAAGCTTGATTGAGTGAAGTTGTGGTAAAATATTTGATATGAATTCTTTTTCTATCAAAACTTTGAGTTTGATACATTTCGATCTTAGATCTTAACATGTTTGTGTTTAATGAAGTTAAAAATACAAAATACATGAGTTTAATCCGAAACAGAGGCAAAATGAATGCCACGATCATGGCAAATGAGTGCCACGGTCATGGCAAGTTAGGGCCACGACCGTGGGATTGAAAGTGTGACTGTGTCTTCAAAAATTTCGATAAAACAGAATAGTTCTCAATGCCACGACCGTGGCCCTTGAAGGCCACGACCGTGGGGATTTTAAAACAAAGTGGACAGACTCGTTTGCTATCCCACGGTCGTGGGTTTGTGAGGCCACGACCATGGGGTCCTAAATAGTATTTTTGGCTTGTAATTTGTGATCTACGGGCCTAGTATGAGACTAATATGTGAATAATTATATTGAAAATTCATGTGCATGTGTTAAATGCATGAAAAAGAGTGAGAAACTTTAGATAAGTGACAAATATATATCATACTAAATGTTGCTAAGGGTAATGTACCAAGGTCATGGTATAAACAAGTGAAATGATATAAACAAGTGAAATGATATAAACAAGTGAAACGATATAAACAAGTGAAATGATATAAATAAGTGAAATGATGTAAACAAGTGCTTATATAAACAAGTGAGTGTTTATATAAACAAGTGTTAATCAATGACATGAGACTAATATGTGTATAGTTCATACTTTTGTGTTAATGTGTTCAATGTATGGAAACGAGTGATAAACTTGAGATACATGACACACACACACACACATATATATATATATATCCTACCAAATGTTGATAAGAGTATAGTACCAATGAAATGAATTAAACAATGTAGTGTTCATCAAAATTAATGAATTGCCCAAATCATACTAAATTTATATCTAGCTTTGGATTGAATGGCTAACCAAAAGATGGATAGCCACAGTGATAGTGGGCACCTCGTACCTTTAGTGGACACATTATGTTATCAGTGATAGTGGGCATAATTGCCATTATAAATTCTTGAGATTGCTACACTAACATGATATCCAAACCTATGATTTAGGTTTAGTATGTTTGGGCATAATTAATGAAAATATATGTAAACATGATAGTTGTGACTAATGAAAGAAATGTAAAATAATAATATAAGTCAATTACTTGAAATTAAAGTATTGTGTTATAGTGTAAAAGTGAATAGTAATATATATATATATTAATGCTTACAAGTGAAAGTCCTAATGCACGTAAAGGTAATGTTATGCTCAATGTATTGAATTAATCAAAGAATTAAAAGTGTATATAATGTTATGAGATACAAAGTGCTCCAAAGTATAACAAATGATTGAAAGTGTATATCGTGATGTGAGATACAAAGAACTCTCAAGTATAGTACTAAAATGAAGTGATGAAAAATATAGATTGAATGAAATGATACTAGAAGTGAACTTGAAAAGGAAGACTTATTGAAAAACAAAATAATGTATTGTGAACAATGTTATCAAATGAGAAAGCAAGTCTTGAATAAAATGATTCTTAATAAGACAAGCTACAATACTAAAAGTATTGTATTATATGATAACTTTTATGCAAGGATAGTTATTATTTTGTATAATCAGCATGGTATGTTGATTTATTACTGAAATGAGTTCATATATTGAAATACTCTGTAAAACTAAGTGTTATTACTATATTTTCATAAATATATTTGTTTAACATTAAGTGATAAAATATGTGTATATAAGCACCACTAAGCTTTGCTTAGCGTGTTAGAATTGTTTTCTGACACGCAGGTATCAGGACATCGGTGCAAGTTAAGAACAGATGAAGATCTTGTGTATATTATATTCATAAGTGATAAATGTATATAGATACTTCAGTTTGGCCATTTGAGAGATTTTATAAAATTGTAAACATGAGAGGATATATGTATTTAGAGAATGAAGTTTGAGATTCTAGTGAATGAGTATTATGAAAGAAATGTATTGTTTATTTATTTGATTTGATGAACTTATGGTGTTTATATGATTTATAATTTCTATTCGAATTATTGGAGTTATTGGAAATTGGTCTAAATGTTGGACCTATAAGTGTTGTGATATACAGATTTTATTATTACTTGAAAAATTTTATTTATGAAGAGAGTTTTCTATTAATTGATTGGAGCGTGGATAGTGTATCGTATAACATTCTCTGATAGTTTTTATATAAGAATTGTCAGAGGATGTTACAAGGCCAGTCTTGTTGGATCAGATAAGAGAGGCTCAATTGGCAGATGAGAAAATTCAGAAAGTTGTAGCGGATTGCCAAAGGGGGAGAGCCAAGATTTCCATGTGAGAGATGATGGCAATTTATGGTACAAAGATAGATTGTGTGTTCCTAATGATGCAAGATTGAAAAAGATTATTTTGGAGGATGCACATCAGTCGGCTTTTGCTATGCACCTTGGGAATACTAAGATGTATCATGATTTGAAGCAACATTATTGGTGGTCAGGTATGTAATATCCTCATATATGCCCTAGAAGTTGTGATTATGTTGTTGTTGTTGTTATATAATTGGATTGAATATATGTGTTAAATTACAAGAGAAAAGAAATAGAGAAAAGAATGATTATGTATATGTGATTTGGGAAAGAATTTAGGGTTTAGAGAGAATGGTATATGTTGTGTATATGATGATATATATAACATATAAGTTGGTCAAAATGAAGAGTCAAGGAAAGAAGATATTTATTTTTGTTAAGTGTGAAGTTACTATAAAGGGCATGTAATGAATGGTAATCAAGACAAATGGTATAAGGGTGTTTAGGTAATTACTCTTGTTGAATCACTTGGTGGAGATTTAAAGAGGTGATATTTTGTCTTTTCTTCATTTCCTTCTTCTTCTTCTTCTCTTCTCCACGTTGGTTGGCTCCTCCTTAGACAAGAGAGAGCAAAGTGAGATTTGTTTAATTCTAACATCAAATTGAAGGGAGAATCAAAGGATTTAATTGAAGATTTGTGGAATTCAACAACTTAGGTAAGTTCTTTCTCTTGATTTTCCTTTGTTCTTTTGAAATTGTGTTTGGGATTGGTGAGTTGATATGGATGGTTGATGGAGTGTGTTTGTGTATGGTGTGTGTAAAAGTGTTGAAATGGAATTAAAGATAAGAAGCTAGGTTGGTGTTGGTGATGGAAGAGTAAGAGTTGTGTTTAGTGAATTTTTTTCTGTTTTACAATTAGTAAAGGCTGTGACTTGTATGATTTTTAATTAATTATAGAAAAATGTTCTTGAAGTGAAATTTTGATATGTTGTGCCTCTATGAGTCTAGAATGACTGAAAAATATGTTGATTCGATTTTGGAATGGTTATGAGTTTAGAAAGATTATTTTTATTAGATCTGTTCCAGCAGGTACCTTAACTGAGACAGCTATATTTCGGGATTTTTAATAAAATGTAGAAAAATCATATCCAATTGAATTTTGGATATGTTGTTGCTTAGTGAGTCTAGTATTTGAGAAAAATAATTTGGAACCACGTTGATTGAATTTGATTTATGGAATTCACAAAGTTCAGAACTGCTGCCAGGATGCAGGGCAATTGGGGCAGTCTGGTTAGGTGAACTATTTGACCAAGATTTTGTGTTCAGTTTGATCTGAAATTTTAAAAGAATGATTTTAAGATACAAAACTAAATTCTGTAAAAATTTTAGAATTTTTAGTCAAGTAGATTATTTTATACAAATTTTCAAAATAAGGATAAAATGGAGTCTTAAACCAGAATGTACTATTCATATGGTCATTTTGCTAATATTCCTTTGGATTAGGTTTTGAAGAGATTGGGTTGCATTAACCTAAATGTGGAGAATTCTTGGAAAGAAAAGAAATGTATAGATTGATGGGACTAGTTCTTGAGGTAAGTACCAATACATATGATTGTATTTAATTACATAATTTGAGGCTTAACACATTTGTTTGCAAATGTGTTAAGTGATCTATTATATTGTTAACATAATTGGACTAAGGTGATGATTGAAGGATGTGAAGATCATTAACCAGGTAAGCATAAACCCTATTTGATTGTATATCCTTATATGTCTTTGAACATTAACACATTGGGATGAAAGTGTTAAATAAGCTATTATATTGTGAATGTAAATGAAGAATATATATAAAGGATGAAATATGAAATGGGAAAGGTAGGAAGAAATGAGGATCATTCTTAAGGTATGTGCAATTTGTTATGATAAATGCTCTAGTAATGAATGATGTTAATGTGTTTTGAGAAGTGAGAAAATGTTATGTTATATGCATTGTGAATCTTGTGTATGGCAATGTATTATATGAAAAATATACTTTGAAATGTGATATCAATGATGCTATATGTATCATATGGATTGAGATATGATATGATATGAAGCCATTGTGATTGGCTATGATAATTCAATTGAAAGAGATAAGGCATGTTGGCCTAATTGATGATGAGATTAATAATGAAATAATAAATGAATTGTTTGTTTAATATGTTATTCAGTTTCAGAGTTCTGGATTTGGGTGGCATGCCTAAGAAATGATGAAAGGTAACAGTCTTGCCGGGTTGAGGATCTCCTCATATGTGTTGAGTTGATGGTCCAAGAGACTGGGTCTGTTACACTATGAGAATTGTGAATATGAGATATATGATTTGTAACAGTCTTGCCGGGTTGAGGATCTCCTCATATGTGTTGAGTTGATGGTCCAAGAGACTGGGTCTGTTACACTATCCATGGATAGAGATACATGTATATACATTGCCTACGGGTGTGATGATTGTGACTATGAACCAAAGCAGTAACTCTGAACTTTGAATAACATATTAGTGTTTTGGGCCCGAGTCTGTCTTTATTGTCAATGTGAATTGTAAGTATTGAAATATTGATTGTGAGTATTAATAATGAATTATGCTTGGTGAATTGTGAATAATATAATGTTATTAAGTGTAATATGTAAATGAATTGTGGTTGATGATAAAGGTTGTCTTTATTGTAAATGTGATTTATGATTTGTATGATATGTAATTTGTGTATTGCAATAATGATTGGTATGGTATATATAATGTAGGGGTATTAATATATTGGTTTTGAGTATTGGTGATGCATTGGGGTTGGTGATAATATTATGTATATATGTACATCATATTTGAAATTAGCTAGGATATATTAAAGATGAAATTAAAAAGAAAAGAAGATATGATAAGAACTAATTATATATTGAATTGATGTATCATTATATGTCAATACTTCTATACTATATGTTTATATTTCATAGTTGGACTACTAAGCTCTCGGGCTTAGCGCGGGTGTTTATTCGCGCAGGTATATAGATGGAAGATATGAAGTCTTTTGTTATGCCACAAGAAGAGTAAAGTTTGTCGAGACCAACTAGAGGGTAATGCATACATGTATAAACTTTAATTATGATGTATTTCTGACGAGAGAGTATTTATATGTATAAATGAAGTTTTTGATAAAGATAATGATTTTGTAAATGTTATTTAAATTAATGTATTATGGTTTGAACTCTGTTACAGGTTTTTAAAAGGTAACGAAAAGTGACATCCTTATACTTTATATATTTACTGTATGTATACTAGGTATACGCATAGTACTTATATAGGGTATCGGGGTGTTACAATTATTTTGGTATCAGAGCTTAGGTTCGAGATTCTCGGCCTAAGTGAGAAAAAAAAAATTTTTTTTTTGAAAAGTTTAAATAAAAGTAAAAAGGAAAAGTTTTGAAATGAAATTTGTAATACATGCATATGCATTGACACCTAGGTTGGTCTCGGATGTGGCATTATATGAATTATAGAATATTTGTGTTATATGAGATGTTCAATATAGTTGATGATATATGTGTATACTATTTTGATGTGATGAGAAATTATGATTGTTGACAATGATGTTGGAAATGAATTATAATTGAGGCATAGTGCCTAATTGATTATGAGAAACTAATTGTGAAATGTAATATGATATATGTATATTGATGATGCATATGAAAATGTCATGTTGTGTGCAACATGGAATGTAATGTTGATGTTTATGAGCAATATTATGTAGGACATAATATGAATTGAAACATAAAGAAATGAAAAGGAGAATAAATTTGAAAATGAGTTGAAAATCAAATCAAGATAAGAGTATGTACTTTTTCTTCTATACTTTGAACCTCTTTATAATAAAGTTTATGTTGGTTTTGCTAATGTTGAATTTACTAGACAGCGGAAATGATATCGAATTGTTAAAATTGAAAGTTATGTTATTTAAATGAGGAGAGTATGGTGGAATGTTGAATGAGTTGTTTAGTAGAGACAAAGTGTGATTATGTAAAGTTGGGATGTGTATACAGTTAAGGTTGTGTTTAAAGGAAAAAGAGATGATAGTGGTTAAGTAAGAATATAACTTAGTATTGTTACTATAATGCGAGCATAGTAAATTCAATGTTAGAAATGTGAGATGCTTGGATATTGTGAAAGCTCATGGTAATGGTGATAATATGTGATATTTGAGATTTTTGAAGTGAGCTTTATGATTGTGGAAATTATATGTTTTAATATTGCTTTGTGATATATATTTGTAAGATGTTTTTAAAGTGATGATAGAAAAGATGAGTTTGGCAAATTGAAGCTTAAACGAAGTAGTAAATTGAGAAGTTAAAGTTTTAGTGGAATTTGATAAAGATTATTGGGATATTGATAGTTAACTGTATATGCAATGCATGAGCTAAGTGAAATGACTAGTATTGCATATGGAAGTATTATGAATTGAGTAATGTGATTGATAGTGTGAGAATTTGTTTTGAAATAATCAAGGAAGTGGATAAGTAAATAGAAATGAGTTATTTTAAGTCATTTTACTGAACAGGGTAAGAATGAATATGGGAGTGTACTAAATATTTTTAAAGACGAAAGTGAAAGAGATGTCACATTGGGAATGTGACTGAGATGAATATGAAGTGTTACTATAGTCGGAATATATATGTTTGTAGTGTGAATAAATACTTTATATCATATTGGAAGAATGAGAAGGATAGTGTTTAAAAGAAAATGATAAACACTAAATTTGTATTGAATGTATGAAAAAGGAAAATACTATAAGAGCATATAATTAAGTGTATACATGTATATGATATGTGAATTGAGTTTTCCAATATGAATGAAATTATAATATATAAAACACATTTGTGAATCACATTATGAGGATGGCTTATGAAGATATATGTGGTATAATTATAGAATTAGTGATATGGAAAAACAATGTTATATGTATTAGTGGACCTAAGAGAGATTAGGTCTTGAACTGTGTAAAGCTAGATGGATTATGTGATGGAAGTGAGAATGGAAAGAACTTGAGTAATATTGGACAGTGGAAATTGTTATAATGAGTATTGAACTTGATGATTATATTATATTTAGAGTTTCAAAGTATTCACATATGAAAAGTTCTATGTAATTATATTATAAGAGATTGTAGATGGATTAGAAATGAAGTGATGAATAGAAATTGTATAAGAACTGTATATGATTGAATATGTATATAGTAATATTGTTAAAGCATGAGTTAAGTTGATAAGGATCATATAAGCGAATACAAATTGGTTGAAACGAAGTTGGAATGTGTTAACTTCTGTTATACTAAAAATGTTAAGATTGAGAATAGAATTATAAAAGAACAGTATTGAATTGAAAGTTCTAGGTTTGAATATTAATCTCTTAAAGTCATGTGTTTTGTTCAGTATTTTGGATCGGTTAATTTGTTATCCATGGATTTGGATCTTAGATATAATGATTGTAATACGGATTTGGTGAGGTTGACAATTTTGTTTGAGAAGTATAGTTAAAAATTATGATGGTTAAAGTTGTACCTTATTATTATTATTTTTTTTAATGTTAAGAATTTGGTTATAACTGTGAAAAAAAAAATTTAAAAAAATTTTGAAATGTGTTGAGTTATGGATAATATGACAAAAAGGTAATCAAAATAAATATACCAATGATAGGAAATGTGAAGAGTTAGTAAAAGGGAGAAATTATATTATATGAATGAAAGTTATACTGAATATGTTTATGGTATGTAACTTGAGGTTTAAGGGAATGAACTCAAAGTTTGAGTGAATGAATTATAGATATTAAGTATGATATAACATTTTTATGAGAATTGGTGGAAATTACACTAAGATAATAAAGAATAAACTATGTGTATATTAAAAGATATTAGAAGTGATTTGTTATCATGATGATTTGACTGAAAATAGATTGAAAGAGAGCAGAAATTGAATATAAGTTTGCTCTTATGGAATTAAGTTATATTTATACTTATATGAAAATTGTGAAATTTCATGATAAGTTAGATTACTTAATCGTTGGTTGGAATTGAACAAGATTGGAACGTGGGTATATTGTGACAGATAGATTAATTGATCTGGATTTGGCTAAGATTATGGATCATTAATAAAATTTAATATGTATAGTTGTATTAAGAAAATAGGTATTTACATGATAATGTATATGATGTAAATTTTAAAGTATGATTGGACATGAATGAGTGGAGTATAGTAATTGTTAATCATGATAAGAAGAGAAAAAGATTGGTTATCTATAAAATAAGTTGAAAGATAATGTATTAATATGTAAGTTAAGTGAAAAGCATGCTAAAGAAATAACTCCATTTATGAAAAATCAGGATTTTGTTATCTATTGAGAGTGATAAATGTCTATTTAGACAGTGATTGTAATGAAGGGATAATTAATGTTCAGATATAAGTCAATGGTTTTTAATGTTAAAGTTAAGAGAGTAATTATACAGAGGTGAAATAACAAAATATATTAAATATAAAGATTTGACAAAGTATTATTGTGCTATATGATGATCTGATTCTGGTATAAAGATATTAATAGGAAATGTAATGTGATCTTTTGAATGTTTGATTAAGAAAGTAACCAGATGTATAAACATATAGAATGATGAGTTATAGAATTTAAAGAAGGTGGTTGATTCTAAAGAGGAGAGTTGGAGTTATATGATTTGATGATATAATGACTTAAGCGTATAATTAACTTCATATGGGAGTTAAGATAGTATTTTGTTAAGAATAAATTGTTATGGTACTGATAATTTCGAGGACGAAATTATTTAAGGGGGAGAGAATTGTAATATCCTCATATATGCCCTAGAAGTTGTGATTATGTTGTTGTTGTTGTTATATAATTGGATTGAATATATGTGTTAAATTACAAGAGAAAAGAAATAGAGAAAAGAATGTTTATGTATATGTGATTTGGGAAAGAATTTAGGGTTTAGAGAGAATGGTATATGTTGTGTATATGATGATATATATAACATATAAGTTGGTCAAAATGAAGAGTCAAGGAAAGAAGATATTTATTTTTGTTAAGTGTGAAGTTACTATAAAGGGCATGTAATGAATGGTAATCAAGACAAATGGTATAAGGGTGTTTAGGTAATTACTCTTGTTGAATCACTTGGTGGAGATTTAAAGAGGTGATATTTTGTCTTTTCTTCATTTCCTTCTTCTTCTTCTTCTCTTCTCCACGTTGGTTGGCTCCTCCTTAGATAAGAGAGAGCAAAGTGAGATTTGTTTAATTCTAACATCAAATTGAAGGGAGAATCAAAGGATTTAATTGAAGATTTGTGGAATTCAACAACTTAGGTAAGTTCTTTCTCTTGATTTTCCTTTGTTCTTTTGAAATTGTGTTTGGGATTGGTGAGTTGATATGGATGGTTGATGGAGTGTGTTTGTGTATGGTGTGTGTAAAAGTGTTGAAATGGAATTAAAGATAAGAAGCTAGGTTGGTGTTGGTGATGGAAGAGTAAGAGTTGTGTTTAGTGAATTTTTTCTGTTTTACAATTAGTAAAGGCTGTGACTTGTATGGTTTTTAATTAATTATAGAAAAATGTTCTTGAAGTGAAATTTTGATATGTTGTGCCTCTATGAGTCTAGAATGACTGAAAAATATGTTGATTCGATTTTGGAATGGTTATGAGTTTAGAAAGATTATTTTTATTAGACCTGTTCCAGCAGGTACCTTAACTGAGACAGCTATATTTCGGGATTTTTAATAAAATGTAGAAAAATCATATCCAATTGAATTTTGGATATGTTCTTGCTTAGTGAGTCTAGTATTTGAGAAAAATAATTTGGAACCACGTTGATTGAATTTGATTTATGGAATTCACAAAGTTCAGAACTGCTGCCAGGATGCAGGGCAATTGGGGCAGTCTGGTTAGGTGAACTATTTGACCAAGATTTTGTGTTCAGTTTGATCTGAAATTTTAAAGGAATGATTTTAAGATACAAAACTAAATTCTGTAAAAATTTTAGAATTTTTAGTCAAGTAGATTATTTTATACAAATTTTCAAAATAAGGATAAAATGGAGTCTTAAACCAGAATGTACTATTCATATGGTCATTTTGCTAATATTCCTTTGGATTAGGTTTTGAAGAGATTGGGTTGCATTAACCTAAATGTGGAGAATTCTTGGAAAGAAAAGAAATGTATAGATTGATGGGACTAGTTCTTGAGGTAAGTACCAATACATATGATTGTATTTAATTACATAATTTGAGGCTTAACACATTTGTTTGCAAATGTGTTAAGTGATCTATTATATTGTTAACATAATTGGACTAAGGTGATGATTGAAGGATGTGAAGATCATTAACCAGGTAAGCATAAACCCTATTTGATTGTATATCCTTATATGTCTTTGAACATTAACACATTGGGATGAAAGTGTTAAATAAGCTATTATATTGTGAATGTAAATGAAGAATATATATAAAGGATGAAATATGAAATGGGAAAGGTAGGAAGAAATGAGGATCATTCTTAAGGTATGTGCAATTTGTTATGATAAATGCTCTAGTAATGAATGATGTTAATGTGTTTTGAGAAGTGAGAAAATGTTATGTTATATGCATTGTGAATCTTGTGTATGGCAATGTATTATATGAAAAATATACTTTGAAATGTGATATCAATGATGCTATATGTATCATATGGATTGAGATATGATATGATATGAAGCCATTGTGATTGGCTATGATAATTCAATTGAAAGAGATAAGGCATGTTGGCCTAATTGATGATGAGATTGATAATGAAATAATAAATGAATTGTTTGTTTAATATGTTATTCAGTTTCAGAGTTCTGGATTTGGGTGGCATGCCTAAGAAATGATGAAAGGTAACAGTCTTGCCGGGTTGAGGATCTCCTCATATGTGTTGAGTTGATGGTCCAAGAGACTGGGTCTGTTACACTATGAGAATTGTGAATATGAGATATATGATTTGTAACAGTCTTGCCGGGTTGAGGATCTCCTCATATGTGTTGAGTTGATGGTCCAAGAGACTGGGTCTGTTACACTATCCATGGATAGAGATACATGTATATACATTGCCTACGGGCGTGATGATTGTGACTATGAACCAAAGCAGTAACTCTGAACTTTGAATAACATATTAGTGTTTTGGGCCCGAGTCTGTCTTTATTGTCAATGTGAATTGCAAGTATTGAAATATTGATTGTGAGTATTAATAATGAATTATGCTTGGTGAATTGTGAATAATATAATGTTATTAAGTGTAATATGTAAATGAATTGTGGTTGATGATAAAGGTTGTCTTTATTGTAAATGTGATTTATGATTTGTATGATATGTAATTTGTATATTGCAATAATGATTGGTATGGTATATATAATGTAGGGGTATTAATATATTGGTTTTGAGTATTGGTGATGCATTGGGGTTGGTGATAATATTATGTATATATGTACATCATATTTGAAATTAGCTAGGATATATTAAAGATGAAATTAAAAAGAAAAGAAGATATGATAAGAACTAATTATATATTGAATTGATGTATCATTATATGTCAATACTTCTATACTATATGTTTATATTTCATAGTTGGACTACTAAGCTCTCGGGCTTAGCGCGGGTGTTTATTCGCGCAGGTATATAGATGGAAGATATGAAGTCTTTTGTTATGCCACAAGAAGAGTAAAGTTTGTCGAGACCAACTAGAGGGTAATGCATACATGTATAAACTTTAATTATGATGTATTTCTGACGAGAGAGTATTTATATGTATAAATGAAGTTTTTGATAAAGATAATGATTTTGTAAATGTTATTTAAATTAATGTATTATGGTTTGAACTCTGTTACAGGTTTTTAAAAGGTAACGAAAAGTGACATCCTTATACTTTATATATTTACTGTATGTATACTAGGTATACGCATAGTACTTATATAGGGTATCGGGGTGTTACAAGGTATGAAGAGGGACATAACGGAGTTTGTATCTAAATGTCTCACTTGTCAGAGAGTGAAGGCCGAGCACCAAGTTCCTTTGGGGTTGCTCCAACCTTTATCAGTGCCTGAATGGAAATGGGAGCAAGTAACGATGGATTTTGTGACTGGTTTGCCCTTGACTCAGAAGAAGCATGATGCCATCTGGGTGATTGTTGATCGGTTGATGAAGACACCTCATTTTCTTCCAGTTAGAATGGATTATTCTCCTGAGAAGTTGGTTGAGCTGTATATTAGTGAGATAGTGAGATTGCATGGAGTCCCAATTTCTTTGGTGTCGGATCGAGATCCCCGATTTACTTCGAGGTTTTGGAAAAGTTTGCATAATGCTTTGGGATCTCGGTTACATTTTAGCACTGCTTTCCATCCTCAGACAGATGGGCAGTCAGAGAGGGTGATACAGATTTTGGAGGACATGTTGAGGAGATGTGTCATTGATTTATCTCGGAGTTGGGATAGATTGTTGCCATTGATTGAATTTTCCTATAACAACAGTCACTAGTCCAGTATTAAAATGGCACCTTATGAGGCATTGTATGGTAGAAGATGCAAGATGCCTCTATGTTGGGATGAAGTTGGAGAAAGTAAGTTGGTTGGTTTCGATTTGATTAAAAAAATGGAAGAGAAAGTGAAGATAATTCGGGATCATTTGAAAGCAGCTTCAGATCAACAGAAATCCTACTCAGATTTGAAAAGGAGAGACATAGAGTACAATATTGGAGATAAAGTATTTTTGAAAGTGTCTTCTTGGAAGAAAATTTTGAGATTTAGCCTCAAAGGAAAGTTAAGTCCTCCTTTCATTGGACCTTATGAGGTACTGGAGAGAGTTGGACTAGTGGCCTATAGACTAGCTTTACCTCCTGAGTTGGATCGAATTCACAATGTCTTCCGTGTTTCCATGCTACGGAGGTACAGGTCAGACCCATCTCATATTTTGTCAGTGGAATCTATTGAGGTGAGTCCGGATCTGACTTTTAAAGAAGAACCAGTGGCTATTTTGGCACGTGAAGTGAAAGAGTTGAGAAATAAGAAAGTGCCACTTGTGAAGGTTCTTTGGAAGAATCATGCTAAGGAAGAGGCAACTTGGGAGAGTGAGTAAGTGATTCGAGATCAGTATCCCCAGTTATTCCAGACTTGAGAACAGGTAATTTCGAGGATGAAATTTATTTGTAGAGGGGGAGAATTGTAATATCCCAAATGATACCCTAAAATTTTGAAAATGCTAATTGTTGAAATTGAATTAAATGATTTAAAGTGTGTATATTTGATTAAGTGAAAAGATAAGAGGAAGGAGTGTGTATATTCTATATATATAGAGATATATACAACATATACAAGTTAACATTTTATTTATGGTCAAAAGATATATTTAATTATTTAGTATAGAAATTAAGTGATGGTGGAGGTTGATATTTTGATATTTATATTATAATAATATATTAATTGCTTAGTGGAAATTAAAAGAGGTTAATTTTGTGGTTAAGAGAGGTGGCTTGTTTTGACTTGAGGATAATTATCTTCATCTTCTTCTTTCTTCTTCAAGAGCCGGCCATCACCATTGCCAAAGGGAAAGAGAGGTTTTATTGATTTCTAACTCAAGCAATTGAAGGATTTCAAGAGATCAAGTTGGAGTTTTAAGGATTTTCTTCACTTTTAGTAAGTTTCCAACTTGTTTTTTTTTATTTCTTTTGAGTTTGTGTATTTGAGTTTGGTGGATGGTTGGTATAGTTACGTGTATGGGTGATTTTGGTGTGTTTGAAGTTGTTTTGTGTAATTAACTTTGATTTTGGGGTTAGATTGAAGAGAAAGGGTTAAGTTTGGTGAAAAAAACAAGAGTTATGGGTGTTGTGACTTTGAGTTGTGAAATATGGTTGTGTTTGTGTTTTGATGCATGTAATTGAGTTGTTTTGTTGTTATGCAAGTTTATTATGGTATATTGATGGATTTGGTTGAGTTTGTGTGGTGATAATAAGGTTATTGAAAGATGATAGTTGGATGTGGTGTTTTTGGTGTCGATTTCAGGTTTTTTGCCTGACACACCCAGTAAAACGGCCATGTCTTTCGGCGTGTCGTTGGTTCTGTTTTTAGTATGGTTGACACGAGCAGTGACACGACCATGTCACTGAGCGTGTCACAACTTTTGTGTAGTAGTAGTATTGACATGTCTAGTGACACGCCCATGCCACTGAGCGTGTCAAAGTTTTTGTGTTGTGGGTTTAGGGCACGATTAGGGACACACCCGTGTTGTTGAGCGTGTCATGTGTAGAGTTTTCCCTAGGTAGTGCTTTTCCTTATTTTCTTATGTGTATCACTAAATGAGAATGTATAATCACCTTTGGATTAGGTTTTGAAGATATTTGAGTTATCCCAATCCAAGTGTTGAAGATATCTTGGAAGAGGAGGTTGTTAGATTGGTGTTTGTTGCTTTTAGAGGTAAGTACAAACCTTACATGATTGCATGCATTTACATGACTTTGAGACTTAACACATTTGGATGAAAAATGTGTTAGGTTACCTATTATATTGTTGATACATGAGAATGGTGCTATGATTTGCATTATGTGAACCATGTGAAATATATGTTGAGGATTCAAAATATATGAACAATGTAATTTGTTATGTATACTCTAATGATGATATGTGAAGCCATTGGTGATGGCTATATTGATATAAATGGGATATTTGAGGCATTGTGCTTATGATGAACATGAGACAATGGGAAAGGATTTGATAATGAAATAATGAAAGAATTGTGTGCCTAGTATGTTATTCAATTTTCAGAGTTTTATTGTTGGTGGCATGCCTAAAAGTAACAATCCCGTGAAGCTGGGTTGGGCTTGGTCCTTGAAGCCTTGTTGGGTGATGTTGTGCTCCCTTTGAAGCTGGGTTGGGTCTAATCCTTGAAGCCTAGTTGGGATGTTACATATGAGGTAATCCTCATTGTGATAATGATTCGCCTTCGGGCTAGATAAATGTGATTATTGGATCAAAACAGTAACTCTGGAATTTGAATGACATATTAGTTTCTTTTGGGCCCATGCTTGTCTTTACTTTAATGTGAATTATGAAGGACTGAACAATTGAACAATATAATGAGATTTAATGTTATGAAATACGATATCTTTGTATATTACTTCTAATTCTTGAAAGTTTAACATTGGCATTACATTTGAATCATATTGTTATCAAGGTTTGTACCACTAAGCCTTTGGCTTAGCGCGATTGTGATTTATTGCGCAGGTGACAGGGTAAATCCGGTTGATTCGGAGAATTCAGCTAGACCGAGTCGAGTCTAGGCTTGTGATCCCTTGTGAAGTGTTGATTTTTGGACTTCAAGATCAGAGACGAACTGCCAGCATGTATAAACTCTATATTTTTGTAAATATTGATTTTTATGTATACATATGTATATTCCGCTACATTTTTCACTGCATATTAAACAAACATTTTGGATAAACTTTTAAGGTAATGAAGATATATATAAATGAATTTTAACAAGGGATGTTTCATATATTACTTTCTATGATATAAGTTAAATGTTTTAAATTTACTCAGATTGATTGATAATGCTTTGATGTTTAAGTCAAAAGATTTGTTTGTTGTTGAAAATGGACTTTGACATTCTTATATCTTCTATACGTATATTACATATAGTGAGTATATGTGGTGTACGTATATTGGATATATGGGTGTTACAATAAGTTACTGAGAGAATGTATATTCTCTTTGTAAATGAATAGATAATGGCATATTAATAGTTTCCTTTGCCAAGAGAATTCGATATCTATGAGTAAAGTTATAGAAAATTAAATTCAGACAACATTTTCAGCATCATAATTTATCGAGAGAATGTATACTCTATGTGAATACTCGAATTTTGAGGCTCGAAAAGCCAATTTTCTCAGACTGCTGACGACCGAGCCGGACCAGAGGTCCACGATAAAGTTCACCGAAAGTATGTCTTCATGGTACTTGAAATGTCCAAAATAACGCGAGGATCACGGATATGGTCTCGGAATATTTTTTGGAGGTCTGTGGCTCCCGAAAAATCAGTTTGAGCAAAAATCGTGCAACCCGATGTGCTGTTTTGGGGGCAGAACCGCCGAGGGCGGCGGTCCGACCGCCGTTGTTTTTGTCTTTTCCATTTTTCTGGCTGGTCACATCCACGGCGGTCCGACCGCCGTACGGGTGCCAACTGCAGTCTCGGCGGTCCGACCGCCGTCCAGGTTCGAATTTGGTCCATTTTCACTATAAATAGCCCTAGAATTTTCAGAAGAGAGGTTGGCTTTTCGGGTGGGCTTCGGGCGGACGAACTCTCTATTTTCCATACGCTTAAGAACTTCTCTTGGACTTTTCTTTGCATAAATCTAACCTTGTGCTGCAGGAATTAATCTAAATCAAAATAATAATAAAAAAATCGTAATCAAGAATCATAATCCAAGGCCCGAGAAAATGAGATCTGGAACTACGAAGTGGGAGAACCCTAAACAAGGTAATATCCTAATTTATCCTTTGTCAATTCAGGCATATCATAAGCACTACATCTCCTTCTTAATTTCTTTTTGGGTCAAAGACCTAATCTCTTTTGGCATGAAGTCTATCCAAATTAAAATCAATCTTTGGCATGGAGCCGATCTCAACTAAAATCAACCTTTTGGCATGAAGCCTAAATTGCATTTTCTTTTGGTACCAAGTACCCAAATTTCATCAAAATTAGCACTAAGTGCTCAAAATCTCACAATTTTGGCAAAAAGCCCGACAATGCACGAAGCATACACACACATGCATAAATGCATAATTGCCTTTAAATAGGCTTTTCCGAACTACATGGGCTTTGATCTCTCATAAAAAAAAACATGGGAAGAGCCTGAGAATAAGGGAACTTTTGGCTTGGGGTACAAACCCACAGACGAGGAGATAGAAGAGTTTGAGTATGGGAAGAAGAAAAAGAAGACTTGGGGGGGCAAAAAGCCTCAAAATGCGCCCTTACTTTAGAACTCTGAACGGTCACTTTTGCAAACCTGGAAAAGCAGTTCCTTACTGTGGTTTTCAAGAGCCATTCTATTCTCCTATGACTGGAAAGAAGCTACCGGGTTTTGAGATGTTCGCTGATGTTTTAGTCATAAAGGAAGAAGAGCCAGAACTTATAACTGACCCACAAGTGGAAGATTTCATGCGGCCTAGTCTCTTTGATGAGGTTGCTATGATAACCAATTTTGAAGACAAAAGGGACTTCACGAAGCTGATCAAGACAACAGATGGACCACTGATGAACTGGTATGCCGAGGAGGGACAAGCAGCTATAGTCAAACCTAGTCATGTGTCATACCCTGAACCTGAGTCTTGTACCGAGTCAAATCTTGAGTCAAACACCGAGTCAGAGTCCAGTTCTGAGTCTTCCTTAGCTTCGGGAATAGAAAACCCTGATGTCGAATATAATGTAACTCTGGAGGATGACTCCGCCATTATTAATAAAACTGTTCAAGTTCTTAGTTACCCTGTGTCTTTTGCTTTCCAAGTATTCTCTAGCAAAAATGAAATAAATGAAATAAAAGAAATAAATGAAAAGATAATAATTGGCAAAGAAAATGAATATACATACATTGCATATGATTGTGTGAATAAAGAACAGGTTGTTGAGTGCATCAGAAGATATGTCGACTGCTTCATGTGGAAGACAAGTGATGTCACGGGAATAGACTCGGCCATAACGGTTCATAAGATTCCGCTATACCCAGTTGCAAAGCCGGTTAAGCAGAAGTTGAGAAGAATGAAGCTAGAGTGGTCTTTGAAAATTAAAGAAGAGGTTGCCAAGCAACTGGATAATAAGTTTATAGAACCAATTGCCTACCCTTCCTGGTTAGCAAACATTGTACCTGTCCCGAAGAAAGATGGAAAGGTCAGGATGTGTGTCGACTACAGAGATTTGAATAAGGCTTGTCCCAAGGATGATTTCCCGCTACCACACATCGATTTGCTAATAGACAGGATGGCTGGGCATATGATGGTTTCCATGACTGACCTCGCGGTTGGGTACAATCAGATCATGGTGCACCCACCAAACAAAGAGAAGACAGCTTTCATTACAGAATGGGGCACTTTCTGCTACAGGATTATGCCTTTTGGATTGATAAAAACAGGGGCTACCTACCAAAGGATGGCAACAACAGTCTTTCATGACATAATTCACAAAGAAGTAGAAGTGTATGTTGACAATATGATTGTTAAGTCAAAATCTCCAGAAGAGCACGTTGAGGCACTTGAGAAGTTCTTCCTTAGACTTCGTGAGTACAATTTGAAGCTTAATCCTGCAAAGTGCCTCTTTGGAGCAACATCAAGCTTATTTTTGGGATATTTGGTCAGCAAGAAAGTAATAGAAATTGATCCAGCAAAGTCAAAGGCTATTCAGGAAAAGCCTCCACCAAGAACAGAAAAGGAGATTCGAGGTTTGCTATGTAGATTACAGTATATCAGTCGATTCATATCGCAGTTGGCAGAGACTTGTGGTCCTATCTTTAAGCTACTAAGGAAAGGTGCTTCACAAGAATGGAATGAAGACTGCCAGAAGGCCTTCGACAAGATTAAAGAATACTTGTTAAGTCCGCCGATTCTACAACGTCCCAGATTGGGAAAACCTCTGCTCTTGTATTTGTCCATAAGAGATGAAGCCATGGGTGCAATGCTAGCTCAAGAGGCCGAAGGTACAAAGGTAGAAAATGCAATTTACTACCTCAGCAAAAGGATGCTGGACTATGAGTTAAAGTAGAACAAGATTGAGAAGTTGTGTTTAGCGTTGTATTGGACCTGCACGAAGTTATAACACTACTTGTCTTCTTACACTACTTGTGTCATCGCAGAACAGAGTCCCTTGAAATTCCTTATGGAGAGGCCTGTTTTGGACAGCAAAATGGCAAAGTGGGTGTCAACATTGGCAACTTTTGACTTAAAATTCATTCAAAGGAAAGCTGTGAAAGGTGGGGCAATAGCTGACCAGTTAGCAGAATTACCCGTAAAAGACGAGATGTGAGAAATGAATTTCCCTGACGAAGACCTCTTGAATTTGGAAAGAAGTGTTTGGGAGATGTATTTTGATGGGGCATCCAATTATCATGGAAATGGAATTGGGATTGTGTTCAAAACTCCTTGTGGAGAATACATTCCCTTTGCAGTTAAACTTGACTTTAGCTGCACAAACAATGAAGCAGAATATGAAGCTTGCATCAATGGGCTCGAAGCCACCCTGGGATTGGGGATTAAGAACCTAAAGGTCTATGGTGATTTTATTTTAATAGTATCACAAGCTTTAAGGAAATGGAAAATAAGAGAAGATTGTTTGGTTCCTTACCTACAACGCCTTGATCATTTGGCACAACAATTCGATGATCTGTCCTTCGAATATCTCCCAAGAGCAAAGAATCAGTTTGCTGATGCCCTGGCTACTTTAGCTTCCATGATCAATATCAAGGAGGGGAAAGCCATTCGTCCATTGAAAGTTCAACTTCAGAAGCAACCTGCCCATGTAATGCATTTGGCCGACGGTAAACCATGGTTCTGGGATATCAAGAGTTATCTCAAGGATGGAAGTTATCCGGAGGGATCATCAAGGGTTGATCAGAGAGCAATAAGGTAGCTAGCCACAGGTTACATTCTTAATGGAGATATCCTTTACAAAAGAAGTTGGAATGGAATGCACCTAAGGTGTGTGAATGAAGCAGAGGCTAAGCGGATAATGGAAATGGTGCATGGTGGCGAATCAGGACGGCATATGTATGGGATCACCTTGGCTCGAAAAATAACCAATCTAGGATATTATTGGTCCACCATGAATACAGACTGTGTGACATTTGTGCAAGAATGCCATCAGTGTCATATATTTGCTAAGCTGCAGAAGCAACCTCCCGTTGCCCTGAATCCAATCACTTCTCCATGGCCCTTCGCTACTTGGGGAATAGATATAATTGGCAAAATACATCCGAGAGCTTCGAATGGACATCAGTTTATCTTGGTAGCGGTGGATTACTTCACGAAGTGGGTTGAAGCAGCTTCCTATACAGAATTAGACGCCAAAAAGGAGCACAATTTGTCCGAACCAACATCCTTTGTCGGTACGGAATGCCATTTGAGATTTTCACTGATAATGGAACTCATTTCCAAGCAGAATTTGCTAAACTCTTGAAGGATAAGAAGGTCCAGCATCATAAGTCCTCTCCTTATAGACCTCAAACAAATGGAGCTGTAGAAGCAGCAAATAAGTCTATAAAGGTGATCATACAAAAAATGATCAAGGAATATAGGTGTTGGCATGAGAAGTTACCACTGGCTTTGTGGGGATATAGAACATCAATTAGAACTCCTATTGGGGCAACCCCATATTCACTGGTGTACGGAATGGAAGCAGTACTCCCCATTGAACTGGAAGTTCAATCGGCGAGGATAATTCAAGAAAGTCAGATAAATGAAGCTGAATGGATTAGCAATTATCATCATCAGTTGTTGGGTTTGGATGAAAAAAGACTTCAAGCTCTCCATCAGATTCAAGGGTATCAGAGGCGAATGGCCAGACATTTCAACAAAAAGGTCAAAGATCGAAAGTTGGAAGAAGGTTGTTTGGTTCTGAAAGAGATCAGAACACCCGTTACAGATCCTCGTGGGAAGTTTCGTCCTCATTGGGCTGGACCCTACATTGTAAAGAAAATACTTTCCGGCGGAGCCGTCATCTTGTCTGATTTGGATGGTCTGGAGTTCACAAACCCATGCAATCTGGATCAATTAAAGAAATATTATGTATAATCATGCATTGTAAGGAACTACATTAGACCTGATTCTCGCAAACTAATTCAAGATATGTAGGCAGCTTTCCTTAAGCACTGTCTAAATTTTAATGAAAACCATTGATTCATTTTTCTTTTGCCAACATAAAAAAAATCCACTAAGTTGAAAACCCGCAAAGGGTAGCTTAGGCAAGAATAGGTAAGAGCTCGCTAAGTTGAAAATCCGAAAGGACGGCTTAGGCAAAAATTAGAGCAAGTAAATAAAGTAGATAATGCTTGGAAAGCAAATGAAAGAGTCATTCATTCCAAAAAGAGTCATTCATTTCAAAAAAGAATCATTCATTACAAAAAGAGTCATTCATTCCATGAAAAGAGTCAAACCATACGTCCTAAACATCCAATGAACCAAAAAGGTAAAAGCAATCCAAAAAAGCAGACAATAGAGTCAACCCTAGGATCTAAATCCTACGTCTCCTACGTGGGGCAGAGTCTTCGGTATCTTCCTTAGTTTCGAAACTTTCTGCAACATCTATCTTCCCCTCGTTAAGAGGAACCACATCCTCTCCCTCCAACTCCTGCAGCAATGCATGCCTCCTTGGCTTTTCAATTGGCTAAACTTCGGCTATAAACCAAGTTCTATACTCTGGAGTAGGCTGGACAAGGGAAGGCTTTGCAAAAGGCCAGATCATATGATGGTTCCTAACCCAAGTTTGTAGTACAGCTCGAGTAACTCCGGGAGTAATAGGGGAAGCAATGGTAAGCCCAACAGGAAGAGGAACCCTCTGATCAATTCCCATCTGTCTGAGGACGCGAGAAGCACTATACCATATACTATGAGTGAAACCAAGAAGGTAGACATGGTTATGCATTGCATTTGCCTCCACGAATCGAGAAATTCCATACCAAGAGATGTACCACAGCAATTCTTCTGGTCCAAGCTCATACAACCAGATAGTCCACTTAGCCATAGAAGGAAAAGAAACCTGGATTCTTCTAGTGCGGTACTGAGAAGGGTTATAAGTCAAGGCATGAGGAGCGGCAACCACTCGGAGATGGTCTCTCAGCCAAACCTGAAAAAAAATAGATCCTTTCTATTTACAAGGAAAAAGAGAGATGATGAAATAAGAAGAAGCAAAAAGTATAACAAAATTACCTGAAGAATGATCGGAGTAACAGTCCAATTTTCAAATTCGAGTGCAGTTCTGTCAAGACTCTGAATAGTCTCAGCCAGAATCATACCACCAATGCAGTTAAGTTCTTCCATTTGCCTAATCATGGGGCAAAGCTTTAAATCTCCAAAGCCAGGGTCACGGTTGAAAAGAAATCCAGCTAACAGGCAGAAAACAAAAGCTCGCATCCTATGCTTCAGTAGAGTCTCATCTTCAAAATTAGCAGTCAGGAATTCATCAATCAAAGGAAGCAGCATCGCCTTATTCCCATCTGCAATCATAGCTTGAGCTTGAGGCCTTGTAAAGTTGAAAAGCCTCTGAAAAGACCCCACATAGCCAACTTGAACCTCATGCCTTACAAGAGGGGCATTTGGGTCACATCCAATAATTGAGCAGAATTCCTCAAAAAGAGGACACATCTCCTCCATCCGGGCACCAAATCTGAAAACGTGGGCTTGGGGATCCCAAAATTTGATACAAGCATGCAAGAAATCCCAATCCACAGCTACACCTCTAAGGGTGGCAACAGCTTTCAATCCATATCTTCCCATGTTGATCCTTTCAACATTATGGAGGCTCTTGGTCCAGTTATGCATCACATGGTTAAAAAGAGGGTTCATTGTTGAGAGAAAAATATAATCCTGCAGTGAAAAACCTATTTTCTGGCCTGAAAATGCACTTCAACTTCGTTTTTATACAGCCCTGGCCCAGATGGCGGTCTGACCGCCGCCAACCTAGCTTCGATTCCTGTTTTTGATGTTTTGTGGAATTCTTGTGTTTTGGCCCTGGTAGGTGCTATTTTTAGGGGTTGTTTCAGGGATTTATTTTGAAAATAGATTTCTAAAAAACAAGCATCATACATACATATTTGCTGTCAATACTAACAAATAAATGCAGGTTTGTATCTAAGTTCAAATAACAGGTTGAAAACATGGAAAGTACAAAGTACAAAGCGAGAATAATTCAAATAATACAAATATAATTTAAGACAAGTATGAAAAATCAGCTCCGGGCTCTCCGTCTTTGTGGCCTATTCTGCCTCTCATAAGCACTATCAGTCCAAGCACCAGACAGCTCATCCGACAAAGCAGTGATCAGTGCCGCCATGTCAGCAACTAGGCCCGCAGGTACCTGCAAAAAAAAGACATAGAATCACAGTCAATTTCAAGAGAACTTTGTGAATCCTTTTCATGAAAAGTTTTGAAAGAATACCTGAGTAATGTGAGCAAGGCTCCGATATGGTACACCCTCCACACTAATTGGTCGGGTCATCCAACCGTCGGGTGCATGATAACGAACAGCATAAGGCAGCCTCAGGTCTGCCAAAGCAGGGTTCAATTGACCGGTAGCTGCAAGAATAGATGGGGGAGGCCTCAAATGTGATGAACTGGTGCTTGCTCCAGTGTGTGATGGTCCAGCCCTAAAAGCGAAAGCCTCAGCCCTAGAGGAAGAAGGTCTGTCAGCTCGCCAGCTGGAAGAGGGATGGTCTCCCGGAGTGCTAGTAGTGGGAGCCGAAGAATGGGAGGACCGATAAGGTGGTGCAGGGTCGAACCGTGTCCCAATGCGTGGCATCAGTCGCTGAAGACAGTAGAAATCATAATCATCATCCGGGGCATAGGCCGACTCAAAGGGATCACCCTCATACTGGGACGCAGTAACAGGCAGAAGCGTCAGAGATAGCATATCATTAGGGGGATCCAAGGGAGCTGCACGGAAACCGACGATCTGGAAAGTCACTCTCTCAGCGAGATAATACCGTCGATACTCTGGATGGGGAAGTATGAATCGACGGTGAGTCAGGAAATGTGATCGCTGAAAGCTATGATCTTGAGCAATCCACTCTATCAGCCGGTTAGACATCGCTGTAAATACAACCTGTAAAAATTTATTATGTTAGTGAATCATTTTCTCTAATACAATAAATAAGGATGAGGATAAAGTATTTACCGAGTTCATGGAGCAGCTGTCAAAGAACGATCTCAGCTCTCTAATAGAAAGCTTCCTCTTTGGTGCTTCTACCCTCTCTTTATACCATCTCCAAGCAATGGGAGAAAGAGGATCTGCAGGGGCAGGTGGCTCACGAAGAAAAGGGGCGACACTAGGAAAGTACTCGTAAGCCCAAGTCTGGAAAAGATGAAGAAGATATCAGAGTTGGTGTATGTCAACATATATAAGATAAAAGAAATGTTCTTTACATTACCTCCCAGAAGTAGTACAGGCCACATGGAGCAATGCGGGTATAGCAGAGGTCTGACATGACGTCATACAATCTACATAGCATCATGCTAGCCCAATCGTATGTCTGAAGTCGTGTCAGGTCGAGTAGGCTCTTCAGCACATTGAGACTCACTGCATCCTTCCTGTTTGCTAAGAAGGAGCTAGCAAACAGGAGAATCAGGGTAAACCTGGCCACCTGATCAGCAGTAAGATCGCCTACCTCGTAGCAAGCATAGATGACTGGCGCCTGCTCTACAAGCCACCTCCGCTGAATGCAGCGAGGCGCCTGATGTCGAGGATAGTCAACCCCGATCAAAGTGACCATGTCGGCTGAAGAAATGTCATGCCGCCAGTCATCATAGAACTCCACCATCTCAGCGCCGAAGGGAATCCCGGAAATGACGGAAAAGTCGGTAGGCGTCATCGTCATCTCCCCCCAAGCAAAATGGAAGGTATCAGTAGTGGGCCACCATCGCTCGGCCAGCGCGCAGATCAACTCCCTGTGGATATCTCTGCCCACATATATAGTCCTCAAATGGTGGAGGAAAGCAGGTCTGATAAGATCCCCCACCGGATGCCCGGCATCAAAGATGTAAGCTGGAATAGTGCTCATGGGACTCTCGGCGATGGATATCCTAATCGCAGTGTCCTAAAAAAACAGAGAGAGGGATTTTCTAATTCATTATTATGGATAATTTGGGGGGCAACTTCATAAAAATTTAAGTTCTATCCCCAGCCGGGTGTGACTTCCTAGAGGATTATTTCTAAGTTCTTTAATAGAAATAATTACTGATAGCAGAACTTAGTGAAGCATGGTATTACTCCTAATTCATTACTAGAGCTAATTCAAGTACATGTAAAGGAAAGATTCCTAAAATTTGTTTCTAAGTTCCTTACTAGAAATAAATAAAATTCCTAAGCATGCATACTAGATGAGTAAAGAGGAAGGTACTTACCTCATAGGAGCCAGTCCGGGAGCTGTGCTTCTCCTCCTCGAGTAAAAGATTATAGGGAGGGAGTGGAATTTCGAAGTCTTCTAGGCCAGTGAAATCCATCGTCGAAAGAAAGTTTGAAGGAAAGGAAAGAAGAAGAAGGAATGAAAGCAAATGAAAATGAAATGGAAATGAGTCTATTTATAAGGAAAAGGTGAAAACGTGGGTCTTTTGCACCTCGCTCAAAATCCTTGTTTCTGACGACCACTGAGCCCCATAATCATTTTTATGGACCCCAATGGGGGGCAATTTGAATACTCGAATTTTGAGGCTCGAAAAGCCGATTTTCTTAGACTGCAGACGACCGAGCCGGACCAGAGGTCCACGGTAAAGTTCACCAAAAGTGTGTCTTCATGGTACTTGAAATGTCCGAAATAATGCGAGGATCACGGATATGGTCCCGGAATATTTTTTGGAGGTCTGTGGCTCCCGAAAAATCAGTTTCAGCGAAAATCATGCTACCCGATGTGCTGTTTTGGGGGCAGAACCGCCGTTGTTTTTGTCTTTTCCATTTTTTCGGCTAGTCACATCCACGGTGGTCCGACCGCCGTATGGGTGCCAACTGCCGTCTTGGCGGTCCGACCGCCGTCCAGGTTTGAATTTGGTCCATTTTCACTATAAATAGCCCTAGAATTTTCAGAAGAGAGGTTGGCTTTTCGGGTGGGCTTCGGGCGGACGAACTCTCTCTTTTCCATACACTTAAGAACTTCTCTTGGACTTTTCTTTGCATAAATCTAACCTTGTGCTGCAGGAATTAATCTAAATCAAAATAATAATAAAAAAAACCGTAATCAAGAATCATAATCCAAGGCCCGAGAAAACGAGATCTGGAACTACGAAGTGGGAGAACCCTAAACAAGGTAATATCCTAATTTATCCTTTGTCAATTCAGGCATATCATAAGCACTACATCTCCTTCTTAATTTCTTTTTGGGTCAAAGACCTAATCTCTTTTGGCATGAAGTCTATCCAAATTAAAATCAATCTTTGGCATGGAGCCGATCTCAACTAAAATCAACCTTTTGGCATGAAGCCTAAATTGCATTTTCTTTTGGTACCAAGTACCCAAATTTCATCAAATTTAGCACTAAGTGCTCAAAATCTCACAATTTTGGCAAAAAGCCCGACAATGCACGAAGCATACACACACACATGCAGAAATGCATAATTGCCTTTAAATAGGCTTTTCCGAACTACATGGGCTTTGATCTCTCATTAAAAACGAGAGTATGTAGGCATATTTGGGATTCACCCCAAATATCAAGTCCACAATCTACTAACAATCTGTTTGTCTTCCTTTCTGTGTTCCTTTTAGGTTCATTTCTTCTTTGGCAAGTTAATCAAATGCATGACATAGTCCCCGAATCCTCCTTGGGTTCGTAGATTAGAAACCTTTACATTGGACGCATTATTGGAGTCAAACAAGGGTTTTCTTAGTTTTTCCCTTTGAACAGAAAAAATTGAGTGGCGACTCCTAACAACAAGTGAATGTTCATCCAAATCCTTTTTGGGTGGAAACCGAGGTTAACACTCTATAACACCCCTATACGCCATATACGCACACTACATATAACCACATCTGTAATATACGTATACCGGATACAGGAATGTTACGGTCTATTTTAAAGCAAACCAATCTTTCAATTTAACAATATAAGAAAACTTAAAACATTTAAGTTATATTATAAAACATAATAGATAAAACATTTATTTATTAAGCAGCGGAAAATGTAGCGGCATATACATACATATATATATATATATACTTCAAAATCAATATTTACAAAACATAAAGTTTATACATGCTTGGCAGTTCGTCTCTGATCTTGAAGTCCAAAAATCAACTCTTCACAAGCCTAGACTCGACTTGGTTTAGCTGAACTCTCCAGTTCAACTGGATCTACCCTGTCAGCTGCGCGATGAACCACAATCGCGCTAAGCCTACGACTTAGTGGTACAAACCACAATAACAATATGCTTCAATGTAATGCCAATGTCATACTTTCAAGAATTAGAAACAATACACAAGAATATCATATTTCATAACATTACATTACATTTCATTATATTATTTAATTGTTTCATCATTCATGATTCACATTTAAGCAAAGACAAGCATGGGACCAAAAGAAACTAATATGTCATTCAAATCTCAGAGTTAATGTTTTGGTCCAATAATCACATTTATCAAGCCCGTAGGCGAATCATTATCACAATGAGAAATATCTCATATGTAACATCCCAACTAGGCTTCAAGGACTAGGCCCAACCAAGCTTCAAGGAGAGCTAAGCATGAACCCAACTTGGCTTCAAGGACCAAGCCCAACCCAGCTTCAAGGGATTGTTACTTTTAGGCATGCCACCAATAACAAAACTCTGAAAAATTGAATAACACATTAGGCACACAATTCTTTTATTATTTCATTATCAATTCCATTCTCATTTTCTCATAATCATCTAGGCAACCATGCCTTAATTATTTCATTTGCATCATTATAACCAACAACAATGGCTTCACATTTCATCATTAGGATATACATAACAAATTACATATTCATACATTTTGAATCCTCAACATATATTTCGCATAGTTTACATAATGTAAATCATAGTACCATTCTCATATATCAATAATATAATAGGTAACCTAACACATTTTTCAACCAAATGTGTTAAGTCCCAAAGTCATGTAAATGTATGCAATCATGTAGGGTTTATACTTACCTTAAGAGCAACTCACACCAATCTAACCACTCCTCTTCCAAGAATCTTTCAACACTTGGATTAGGGCAACTCAAACTCTTCAAAACCTAGTCCAAAAGTGATTATACACACTTACTTAGAGATACACATAAGATAATAAGGATAAGAACCAACTAAGGCAAACTTTATACACAACACGCTCAACAACACGGGGGTGTCCCTGACCATGCCCTAAACCCACAACACATAAGCTTTAACATGCTCAGTGACATGGGCGTGTCACTGGCCATGTCAATCCTCCTCCAACACAGTGGCTATGACACGTTCAGTGACATGGGCATGTCATTGGACGTGTCAATCCACCAACATCACAGTAGCTATGACACACTTAGTGACACGGACGTGTCACCCATCTAGAAAACAGAACCATTGACATGCCCAAAGACTTGGCCGTGTTCATGGGCGTGTCAGGCCAAAAATCCTGATTCTGACACCAACAACACCACATCCAACAAATATCATACTTTACCCTTTTACACTCTAAACAATCTTACCCAAAACCATCAAAAACCATACTAAACTTGCATAAACACCAAAACAACTCAATACATACATCAAACACCAATCAAAACCATCATCACAACGCAACACATACACAATCTCAAACACATCAAAATTAACCATACACATATCATCAACAACCATACACCAAGCTCAATACACAAACTCAAAAGAAAACTAAGGAATCAAGTTGAAAAACTTACCAAAAGTGATGAAAACCCTTCAAACTCCAACTTGATCTCTTGAAACACCCTTCAATCTTGAGTTAGGAAGAAAAAAATCTCTCTTTCCCCCTTGCTATGGTGATAGCCGGCCAAAGTGAAGAAAGAAGAAGATGAAAATGAAAGTCAACCCATTCACTTATTTCTTAACCACTCAAATCTCTCTTTTAATATCCACCAATCAATTATAATAATAAAATAATCATAAATATCATCATCCACTTAATTTATTCAATTTCAATTAATCCAAATATAATTAAATATCTCTTTTGACCAACTTATTGGTTGACTTGTATATGTTGTATATATCTCTATATATACAACATATACACATTTCTCTTTTCCTCTCTCACCACTTAATATCATAAATATACTTTATATCATTTAATTCAATTTCAACAATTAGCATTTCCAAAATTTTAGGGTATCATTTGGGATATTACAATTCTCCCCCTCTACAAATAAATTTCATCCTTGAAATTACCTATTCTCAAGTCTGGAATAACTGGGGATACTGATCTCGCATCACTTGCTCACTCTCCCATGTTGCCTCTTCCTTAGAATGATTCTTCTAAAGAACCTTCACAAGTGGCACTTTCTTATTTCTCAACTCTTTTACTTCATGTGCCAAAATAGCCACTGGTTCTTCTTCAAAAGTCAAATCTGGACTCACCTCAATAGATTCAACCGACAAAACATGAGATGGGTCTGATCTGTACCTCCGCAGCATAGAGACATGGAAGACATTGTGAATTCTATCCAACTCAGGCAGCAAAGCGAGTCGATAAGCAACTGGTCCAACTCTATCCAGTACCTCATAAGGTCCAATGAAACGAGGACTTAGTTTTCCTTTACGGCCAAATCTCAAAATTTTCTTCCAAGGAGACACTTTTAAAAATACTTTATCTCCAACACAAAACTCTATGTCCCTCCTCGTCAAATTTGAATAGGATTTCTGTCTGTCTGAAGCTACTTTCAACCAATCCCGAATTATCTTCACTTTCTCTTCCGTTTCTTTAATCAAATCGGGACCAACCAATTTACCTTCTCCAACTTCATCCCAACATAGAAGTGTTCTGCATCTTCTACCATGCAAAGCCTCAAATGGTGCCATTTTAATACTAGATTAATGACTGTTGTTGTAAGCAAATTCCATTAATGGCGAAAATCTGTCCCAACTTCCAGAGAAATCAATGACACAGCTTCTCAACATATCCTTTAAAATCTGTATCACTCTCTCTGACTGCCCATCTGTCTGCGGATGAAAAGTAGTGCTAAAGTGCAATCGAGAACCTAAAGCAGCATGCAAACTCTTCCAAAACCTTGAAGTGAACCGGGAATCTCGATCAGACACCAAAGAAATTGGGACTCCATGCAACTTCACTATCTTACAGATATACAGCTCAGCTAACTTTTCAAGAGAATAGTCCATCCGAACTAGAAGAAAATGAGCTATCTTTGTCAACTGATCAACAATCACCCAGATGACATCATGCTTCTTCTGAGTCAATGGCAAACCAGTCACAAAATCCATCGTTACACATTCCCATTTCCATTCAGGCACTGATAAAGGTTGGAGCAACCTTGTTGGAACTTGATGTTCGGCTTTCACTCTCTGACAAGTGAGACATTTAGATACAAACTCCACTATTTCCCTCTTCATATCTAACCACCAATAATGTTGCTTCAAATCATGATACATCTTGGTACTCACAGGGTGCATAGCAAAAATCGACTGATGTGCTTCCTCCAAAATTATCTTTCTCAATCTTGCATCATCAGGAACACACAATTTATCTTTAAACCAAAGACTGCTATCATCTCTCACAAGAAAATCTCGGCTCTCCCCTTTTTGGCAATTCGACATAACTTTTTGAATTTTCTCATTAGCCAATTGAGCCTCTTTAATCTGATCCAACAACACTGGTCTCAATTGCAAATGAGCTAACAAAGCACCATCATCACATGATTCAAAACTAGCATGCAACGCTCTCAACTCAATAAGCAATGAGAGCAAATAAGTAGTCAAACCTGCCAAAGATTTCCGACTCAAGGCATCAGCAACTACATTTGTCTTACCAGGATGATAATCAATCAAACAGTCATAGTCTTTAATCAACTCCAACCACTGTCTCTGCCGAAGATTCAGCTCTCTCTGAACACCCAAGTATTTCAAACTCTTGTGATCTGTATAGATAAAACATTTCTCCCCAAAAAGATAATGTCGCCAAATCTTTAAAGCAAACACTTTGGCTGCTAACTCCAAATCATACGTCGGATAATTAAGCTCATGCGGCTTCAACTGCCGAGAAGCATAAGCTATGACTCTATCCTCTTGCATCAAAACACAACCTAAACCATTATGTGAAGCATCACTGTAAATCATATATGGTTTATCTTCTACAGGCAAGGTAAGAATAGGAGCTTGAATCAACATCTCCTTCAGCTGCTCAAAACTTGCTTGACACTGATCTGACCACACAAATCTAACTCCTTTCTGAAGTAATCTGGTGAGTGGAGTAGCTATCAAAGAAAAACCCTTCACAGACCGTCGATAATAACCTGTTAAACCCAGAAAACTTCTAACTTCAGTCACAGTCTTTGGTGGATTCCAATTCAAAATGGCCTCAACTTTACTCGGATCAACTTTTATACCATCTGCTGACACCACATGACCGAGAAAATCATTTGAAAAATTCCTTCTGGCAGTGAAATCAATCGGACTTTTTGAGAGAAGAATAAGCAACCAAACAATCTATCAAAGGCAGCCACTTTGCCTTTATTCTTGTTCATCCAAGAAGTAATTTTTGGTGGAACCAACAAACGAAGGTATGAATTTCTTTATTTATTTTTTTTACAGTAGCTTCATCACTCAAGATTAAAAATTGTTGTTTCTGTAAAATCTTAAAACCCTCATCTACTTTCTAACTTTTCAAAACCTTAAATCATTTCATTAATTTACCAAAACCCTAATCTGCTTTCCAATTTTCCAAAACCCTAAATTGAATCATTTTCTTTCCAAAAACCCTAAAATCTTTTCTATTTCTATAAACTTTAAATCGTTTTGTTTATTTTCATAAAACTTCATAAACTATAAATTATTTTTTTAAATTCTAAAAATCAAATACATTCTCCGAAACACTAAAAACTCTAATTCAACTTTCAAAACCAAGACAGTAACCCCAAACTAAACTAGCTAACCTAAACCCTAAAGTTATCTTAAACCCTAACTCCCTTAAAACCTTAAACCCTAATTTTTCTAAATCCTAATTCTTTAAACCTTAAAACCTTATAAACCTAAATATTAAAATTCAAACACAGTAAGCCTAAAAACAATAATTCAGTAGCTAATAATCATAAACCTAATGTTTTAAAGTATCCAAACCCTAATTTCATGATTTCACTCCTCAAACACTAATTTGGTTAATCAAAGAACTTTATTAATCCCATACATCATAAAACCTTAATCCATTTTAATTCCTTTAAAACTTACAGTAGCTTAAACCAATAAATTCTAAAACCCTAAACATTATTTAAAAAATCTTAAATAAAAACAGTAGCCTTAATTTGTATTTTTTTTACTTGCTTTATTCTTAGATTTGATTATGTAGTTCATTATATGCTTTGATTTATTTTATATGCTTTGATTTATTTAAGTTCAATACTTGATTTATTTAGTTTATCATGGATGGATGTTTACGTTCTATTGATGTTTAATATCTTTGATGAATGATTTATTTATGATGAATGGTTATTTACTTTTATCGATTTATTTAGATTTCCAAATGTTGTAAGAGGTATGTTTCCACTTGGTGGGTACCTCATTAGTTAAATATCATGCAATTTAAATTGCTTTTCTATTTTAGAACCAATGTAAAGGACATGTTTCTACCTTTCGGGGGGTGTCCTATTTAGGCATGGATTATGTAAGGGCATGTTTCCATCTTCGGATGGGTGTCCATTTATTTGTTTTGCTTGGACATTGTTTTGATTTTCAATATATTATTGTTTTGATTTTCAATATATTGATGTTTTATTTTAATTATTATGTGTAATATGGAGAATGCTGTTATATTTAAGAATTTTATAATATTAAGACTTGTAAAGGAGGTTGGTTCCAATGAACCGGGCGTTGTGGGGGTGCTGGGCCATTTCTCACCTTTCCCACAAGTATCCAACTTTTCGAACCCATTAGGGAGTTGGGGATTCCTTAGGAATCGAGTCATCCACCCCTTTCTTTTTCCTGGCCCGTCCGAGTGGCGACTCCATTTTCTCTGGACTTAGGTCCGTGTTCTCTAAGGCCCCGAGCCTAAACAGTGCCAAAGTCACAAGAACCATTCCACCGGGAGTGGGGGCGAAAATCCCCTCTCACAATCTCTTTTTGTAACATCCTCTGACAATTCTTACATAAAAATTATCAGAAGAGAATGTTATTCGATAAACTGTTCATGCTCCCATCAATTCAGAGAAAACTCTCTTCATAATTAAAATTTTCAAATAATAATACAATCTGCATATCACAACACTTTTAGGTCCAATGTTTAAACCAATTTTCAATAATCCATTACAAATCAGATAACTATCATACATTTGTCAAATCAAATGCTTAAATAATACATTCCTTTCTTTTATAATCATTCACTAGAATTCTCAAACTTCATTCTTTAAATACATATATCCTTTTATGTTTACACATTTATACAATCTCTCAAATGGCCAAACTAAAGTATCTATATACATTTATCACTTATGAATACAATATACACAAGATCTTCATCTGTTCTTAACTTGCTTCGATGTCCTGATACCTGCATGTCAGAAAACAATTCTAACACGCTAAGCAAAGCTTAGTGGTGCTCATATACACATATTTTATCATTTAATATTAAAGAAATATACTTATGAAAATATAGTAATAACACTTAGTTTTAAGAATTAATTCAATATATGAACTAATTTCAGTATCAAATCAATATACTATGTTGATTACACAAAATAATAATTATCCCTGTATAAAAGTTATCATATAATACAATACTTTCGGTATTGCCTCTTGTCTCATTGAGAAGCAGTTTATTTAAGACTTGATTTCTTATTTGATAACATTGTTCACAGTACACTTATTTTATTTTTCAATAAGTCTTTCTTTTCAAGTTCACTTCTAGTATCATTTCATTCAATCTATATTTTTCATCACTTCATTTTAATACTATACTTGAGAGTTCTTTGTATCTCACATCAGGATATACACTTTCAATCATTTGATATACTTTGGAGCGCTTTGTATCTCATAGCATTATATACACTTTTAATCCTTTGATTACTTCAATACATTGAGCATAACATTACCATTACGTGCATTAGGACTTTCACTTGGAAGCATTAATATATATATTACCATTCACTTTTACACTATAACACAATACTTCAATTTCAAGTAATCGACTTATATTATTATTTTACATTTCTTTCAACTATCATGTTCACATATATTTTCATTAATTATGCCCAAACATACTAAACTTAGATCATAGGTTTGGACAACGTGTTAGTATAGCAATCTCAAGAATTTATAATGACAATTATGCCCACTATCACTGATAACACAATGTGTCCATTAAAGGCACGAGGTGCCCACTATCACTGTGGCTATCCATCCTCTGGTTAACCATTCAATTCAAAGCTAGATATGAATTTAATATGATTTGGGCAATTCATTAATTTTGATGAACACTACATTGTTTATTTCCTTTCATTGATACTATACTCTTATCAACATTTGGTAGAATATATATGTGTGTCACGTATCTAAAGTTTATCACTCGTTTTCCTACATTTAACACATTAACACAAAAGTATGGACTATACACATATTAGTCTCATGTCATTGATTAACACTTGTTTATATAAACACTCACTTGTTTATATAAGCACTTGTTTATATTTCACTTGTTTATATCATTTCATTAGTACATTACTCTTATCAATATTTAGTATGATATATATATATTTGTCACTTATCTCAAGTTTCTCACTCTTTTTCATGCATTTAACACATACACATGAAGTCCCAATACAATTATTCACATATTAGTCTCATACTAGGCCCGTAGATCACAAATTACAAGCCAAAAATATTATTTAGGTACCCCACGGCCGTGGCATCTCAACCCCATGCCCTTGGGATCCAAAATGAAGCTGTAAAATAAGTTTGAAGACCCCACGGTCGTGGCCTTCAAGGGCCACAGTTGTGGCATATAAAACTCCTCTGTTTTATCGAAAGTTTTTGAAGAAACAGCAACACTTTCAATCCCACGGTCGTGGCCCTCATTTGCCACGACCGTGGCATTGATTTTGGGACTGTTTTCGGAGTAAACTCATGTATTCTGCACTCTTAACTTCATTAAACATAAATATATTGAAGATCTAAGATAATAATGTATCAAACTCAATATTTTGACATAAAAAGAATTCATATCAAATACCTTCACTTAGTTAAATTTTTAACCATTTCATATGGATAAAAACATGATCAAACCACTCAATTCTCACTCAATCATCATATAAAAGTTATTTTTCACTCAACAATCCAATTAATAAATATTTTCAAGAAATATCTCATCATACATAACTCAATCATTCAATGAAATCATTAAAACTCGTAAAAATTCATATTTTTGCAAAGTATAAATCAAAAGCACATACCTCTTCAGAATCTCTTTTTCTCTTTCTTTTTCTCTCTTTCCCTTTGATTACTTATTGATAATCTTGCCTTTTCTAGCTTATTCTTCTAAAAATCATGTAATTATCTCTTATTCCTTGATCAATTTAATGAAAGGAAGAAGAAAGAAGTGAAGATGGTGATGATGGCATGGAAGATGGAGAGGAAATTAGAAATTTCCACACACATACACCTATACACACACACACACACACACATATATATATATATATTTATAATATTTTTAATCTAGTGAGGGAATGCTTATAATAACTATGGTGCATCCTCATTCTTAACCGTTGATTTTAAATCGAGTTTTCATCCCGTAAAACAGTAAAAATACTCTTTTCAATAAAGGTTTAAGATATACACTATACTATTCTTTATGTATAGAATTTATCCACAATACTTTTGTCACTATACACTATCAATTTTCATTATTAGTTAAAATGTCCCTGATTAAAATCTTGACCATTACACTTTTGACCAACTAATTAGTTGACTTGTATATGTTGTATATATCTCTATATATACAACATATACACATTTCTCTTTTCCTCTCTCACCACTTAATATCATAAATATACTTTATATCATTTAATCCAATTTCAACAATAATCATTCCAAAAATTTTAGGGTATAGTTTGGGATATTACATACTCTCTTGATAATTGAACGGATGATGGCATATCAGATGTCTCATTTACAGATAAAAGTTTATATCAGTTGATTAGTTTTTTAAATATTAAATTCAGCCAGCATTTTAAACGCTATAAAGTACTAAGAAATGGTAAAATGCAAAATCCTAAAATGAAAAGTTACCTCAATTACCAAGAGATGTCCTCCTCTCTCGGTAAATTTTTATAGTTACCAACAGTCACTTAATATGGTCAGTAAATCATTAACTTATATATATTCTTCCTCCTTTATTTACCCAAAAAAATCTCTCTCCATCTTTCATGAGTATGTACTTTATTGAGTTAAAATGTGTATAATGGGTAGAATGTGTTTACTTGTAATGCCACGGGCATAGTCTCCTAAAAGCATGGGCGTGGCATTGTAAAAGGGATTGCCTATAGAGAAAATCTTCAAGGGCAAAAAGAGATTGAAAGCCACAAGCGTGGCCCTGCAATGCCACGACAGTGGGCTTGCTTTTGTGACGTATTAGCAGTTTGATTTCAGAATACACGGGTGTGGAATTTGGCTTGCATGGCCGTGTCGTTTAACCCTGTGTTGGGAATTTATTTATGGTTATTGCAGGTGTAAAAATAGTGAAAAGTTATGAAAAGTGCATTGAGAATAAAATTGTGATCTATAATTATGTAATGTGATTGTGAAACAGTATAATATATAGTGATCATGAAAAGTGGTGATCACTTGGAAAATATAGAAAGGAAGAAAATATGATGATGAAATGTAAAGTGATATTGTGTGGTTGTAACCTATACAATTACTTGTCTAGTAAAATGTTGAGATTGATTATGCACATAATGATAAACCTGAGAAGAGCTAAGTCATGAGAATGAGAATGATAAAGAACCCGAGCAAAGCTGGGTTGTGAAATTGATGATGTGATATCTAGACTGGACATGATAATTGTATATGGGATATTGGGTCCAATGTGTATGTGTATGAATGTATTAAAGATCTATGTGTGTGAATGTATTAAATGTGTATGTGTAAAAGTATTAAAAGTGTAGGCATGGCATGTGAAGTAACCATAGTTTTGGTATAAGAGTTTCATGTTATATTATGATAAAAGTGTCTTGAATTGTATATGTATAAATATATGTTGTTTTTAGATGTATATACCTTAGATGCATATACCACTAAGCTTTCAAGCTTAGTGTGGTTGTGTGAATCGCGCAAGTGAGTCAATTGCATATCAGAGAGAATAAGACTAATGTTGATAGTAGAAGATGGAGGGGGTGCCATAAGATCAATTTAGAAAGTGGTGCAACCATGTAAAATTTTGACTTTTTGTACTTTGGTTATTTGTATGTATATCAAAAATGGGTATTTGAAAACATTATGTGTTATATGGATGTAAGTTGTTATAAAAGTCGTGACTTGAAAGATAGTTTGTAAATGCACACCATATTATATGTATAAAGATCGAAAATTGTATTAATATAAAGATTTTGGAGGTGAAATTCTTTACTATAGGTTGTGTTTGAAAATTTGAGATTTTCTTATATAAAATATATAATTAATTTAATGCTGAAAGGAAGGGTTAAAGCTGAACTAATTATAGTATTCTTATATTCTATATGCATATTTTACATATACTGGCATATGTATAGTATATTTATAAGATATAAAGGTGTTACAATTTATTTAATTAGATTATATACTCTCTTAATATACTCCTAATGGCTATCTAAATCAAAGGGTTAAGAACAATTATAGATTCAAGTACTTTGAATAGCATTATGTTATTTAACTAATTAAGTAATTGATTCTATTGATTAATTGGCAAAATAATAATTAAATTAAGCCACATTGAATTATATAAATACTGAATATTAAAGAAGAGAAAAGATAAGTTGTTTCGATCTCACAATTCTTGAATATGAACTGCAGTTACCCTTCAACCACGATATAAATTAGTTGCTCATAGTTGAAGAAAAGAAAACTTAATATTCTGCAAAATTACAGTAGCTAAAAACGTGTTCCAAGATGCTAGGGTTGCCGAAAAATTTAGCTTATATACCCTTGTTCTATAAAAGAATTCCTAGACTAAGTTTAATTAAGAAAATTACAATTAAAAATAAAAATAAAAAGATATAATAATCTCCCAAATCAAATCTCTAACTAATAGGGAATTACAAGATTAGATTTATCTTATATATCACATAGGTGACCTGGGTTTGATCCCTATGAATGACACCAAAATTTGATGGGTGTTGAAGCCATCAAAAATAATTTTCTATTCCTAAACAAATTAAATTGTAGTAGTGGTAAATGTGGTTGAATCCATAAGGAATTGATTACTTATTTAAATCTATTTTGAACAGTACCAAAATAAAAATAATAAAAATTAAAAGGGGGTTTATAAATTAAGAACTAAAATTAAATTAAAACTAAAAATTAAACTAATAAATTAAATAAATTGGAAAATTCAATGGAAAAAGACTTAGTTGAAGGAGTAATTTTAGTTTAATTCTTGAATTGATCATGGATTCAAAAATCGATATTTTTAATTCTTCAATAAATTAGTGATAGTATTGGACAAGCTTCAATACCAATCTTTCTTTAGATTTAAATTAGTTAAAAAATATTCTCTAATCAACTCTTGCTAATAACCTATCTTATAGGAACGTCATTAGAATCTAATTATTGATAGCCTTATGAACTAAAAGGACCTGATTCTAACCAATATACCCAATTTTGAGATTTATTTAATTAAATTATATAATCTCTTAGGACACTCCTAATCGCTACCTAAATCAAAATGTCAATAACAATTATGGATTTAAGCACTTTGAATAGCATTATGTTATTTAACCAATTAAGCACTGAGTATTATTAATTAATTAGCAAAATAACAATTAAATTAAGTCACATAGAATTATATAAATACTGAATATTAAAGCAGAAAAAAATAAAATTGTTTAGATCTCACAATTTATGAATATGAGCTTCAATTACCCTTCAACCAAGTAAAGATATATTTGCTCCTTGTTTGAACAAAAAAAAAACTTTAATAAATTGAAAATATATAGTAGTCAAAACATTCAGCAAAAGTTGCTAGGGTTGTTAGACCCTCTAGCTTAAATACCCTAAGTCTAAAGATTTCCTAAACTAAATCTAATTAGGAAAACTAATAATAATAATAACAACAAAAGAAAATAACCATAATATCCCAAATTAAATTTCTAACTAATAGGGGATTACAAAGTCAGATATATTTTTCAAAATCCCTCTAAAATCGTATCTCTAAAGCATTAAAATAAGTTAAATGCCAGCTGTCAAGTTTATCTTCACCGTTAGGTCAGATATTGATGCTACCCTTGCCCAAGGGTTATGCTCGAGGCTTCTGTTAGCATACTTTGTATTTTTTCAGCTTTTTGCTTAAAGTTCCTCATTTAATACCAATCCTTCTTTCTATTACTTTTTCTATAAAAACACTTACAAATTGGTAGAATTAGTAAAAAGATTTAATAGTGAGCCCAAATTACTCCAAAATATAGACGATATTCACACACTATCAATTGTTTTTCCATTCCAAGTAGGCATTCTTGGTTCAAATTCTTTGGGATTTTTTAGTAAGGTATTGGATTTTAGGTATCTATTTTATTTTATTTTATTTTGTTTGTACTGAAAAATCTTCAATTTTTGTGTGATTATTTATTGAATTTATATTGCTAAGAATCTGTGGTTTATTTTGTTGTGTAATTATTTATAATTTTTTGTAATTTTGGATTGATTTTTGCTAAAATTATATGATTTGATTATTGAATATGTAATTATTATTGAATCTGCGATTATTTGTCATGACCCGATCCTAAGGGCACGTTACCAACACTAGGGACAGGAAGTCTGAGGGTGTAGAACCCTCAGTCAACTAAGACTATCATAATAATAGGAATATCTAAAACATCACATCAATCATTAGATAAAATATCAAATCATAAAATCTTAACAACATGAAATTTACGGAGTTTCTAAAGTATAAATATTGTACAATACATAATAAATTATATAACCAATTAATTTATAAATAGATTCCACTTCCAGGGAAGAAAGGCAGGGTTATTGCACAAACTACTCTCAAAGCCTTACCTTAGAAATCTAAGAAATAGTGAAACAGGGGTAAATGTCTCAACTTAGTAATGATGTTATCCAACATATAAACCTGGTGTTCTATTTTGATTCTATTTGAAGGATACTCATGCATCATGCTAAAAACACAACAAAATAAATAATCATCCAAGGATAGATATTAGTCCATAGGAACCACTCTAACCCTTAAACTAAGGAGCCAATCCCTCTATTTGTCTCTCTTTATCCAATATTGTTTCTTAGAATCTAATACATAGGGTCCGTCATCATAAATGTAACCAAGCAACACTACCCCGCTGGCAAGTAGCTTTGAGCATGAGAAAGCCCTCTTCGTCATGCCAGTCCTAAGTTCATCATCATATCATATACAAAATCCAAATCACACCCAAGGTGGTCCTATATCATTCCAATTCCATCTCATAACTACAAATCATATTCATCACATAAATAAGCAAACACAAACAAATGCCAAAATTCTAAATGATGCATACAAAATATATATACATATATTATATGCGAATGCATGAAATACAAGAAAATGTATTAGAAAGTATCACTTACAGTTTAAGCGAAGAAACTTGGCTCAATTAACGACTTAGTCTAAAAGTGGCAGGTATGATATTGGGTTATCTAAGGGATAAAATACCATAGAAATATTATGATAATAATTACAAACTCCAAAAAATAGACATTCTACAATTGAAGAATCTAATCGAATTTATTTTGAATTTGTTCCCCAAAAATAAAGGCAACTGACATAATAACACTCCATTAATTTATTGAACTGAAATCATATTTCTCAAATGTAATTATTATCCTCATAAATTCTATAATTATCATGCTAGATAAAATTAAATATTTAACACATAATAGTTTTCATGGAAAGTACTTACTAGTCCAACATTAGGGTTTCGCTAGAGAATTTTCGTAGCAAAATGGGTACCAATATGTTCACTTTGAAGAGAGAAGACTAAAATATTTATCACTCTCTCTCACTTGCCGAAGATGACATTGGAAGCTATTGGTCTTGGCTGGATTTCAACCAAAATTTTAATTTAGTCCAAAAATTGTAATGAAAGTGTAGACGCTGAAATTTGCCACTCTGAGAATTATTGTTGAATATAATAATAATATTATCAAAGTTGACAATTATTAAGGAATGTCGAGCAGATAGCTAAAGAACAAATTCGTTGATTCTCAAAATTATCGAATTCAGTAAAATTATCTAAATGAATATCTATAATATCAACTCCAAAGATATAAGAAGCTATCTTAAACTGTAATACTAATCACTTAAAGTGGAAATTAGAGCAAATGTAACGAGCTTGAACACTCACTGAGTTGCGGCTCACACCTCGCTTTATTATTGTTTTTAGTGTTATTTTATAGGTAATGCAACTCTGTGTTGGCGGCACTGTGATATCCAATGGTAGAAAAAGAGAATGCAATTAGAAAAAATTATGGTTATGTTTAATGTGAAAGAAAAATAATATTCCATATGTATTAGTAGATGTCGACTGTTTAAAAAAAACTTAGCGAAATTTCAATGTTACAATGTTCTTAGATTGGGTTCTACATGGTTTCGGCATATTAAACTGACTTAAACCCTAGGACTGTTGCGCCTCTGAAATCGAGGTGTGATAGACATTGAAAGATATGTTAAGGATGTGCATTCTTGATTTTGGAGGAAGTTGGGACCAACACCTTCCACCAATAGAATTTGCTTGCAACAACAGTTATCATTCAACAATACAGATGGCCCCATATTAAGCTCTATATGGAAGAAAATGTAGATCACCATTGTGCTGGAGTGACATAGGAGAAAGAAATATAGAAGGACCAGAACTAGTTAAATATTTTGTGAAAAAAATGCCTTTGATTCAAGAAAGGTTAAAGACAACCTTTAATAGACAAAAAAGCTATGCAGACCCTAAGTGAAAAGATGTGCAATTTTCTGCAGGGGATTAAGTGCTTTTAAAAATTTCACCGATGAAAGATATATGAGATTTAGGAAATGAGGGAAGCTATCACCTCGGTATATAGGTCCATTCGAGATTTTGGAAAGAGTCGGTAGAGTTTCCTATCAACTAGCTTTACTACCAAATTTAGAGCACACACATCCTGTATTTCATATTTTCATGTTATAGAAGTATATACCTAATCTGAGTAATGTATTACAAGAGCCTGTTCTAGTGTTACAGACTGATCCGTCATATGAAGAAACCCTTGTAGCTATAGTTGATTATAAGTGTAACATCCCTAATTTTTAGAAATTAAATAAAATAAATTAAAATTAAATTGGATAAATTAAATAAATAATTTAAATGGAAAATAAAAGGATTTTAAGTGATAAAGTAGAATGTATATTTGAAATATATTTGAAGTAAACATGACATATACATATACCTAAGATATACATCACATATATGTTATGTATAATTAATTGTAGGGATAGTTGATTTAATTAATAATAATAATAATAAAGAAAAGGGTGGATAGTGACTTATTATATTATTATTATTATTATTATTATGGGTGGATAGTGACTTATTATTATTATTATTATTATTATTATTATTATTATTATTATTATTATTATATATAGTAAAGGATGGAATTAAAGGAAGATGATATTTTCTTCTTCTGCTTCTTTTGTTCCATTACTGTGAGAGTTGACAGAGAGTAAGGGGAGCTTCTTTCTTCTTCCATACGCCAAGGATTGAGAGAATTTCAAGGATTCAAGTGGAGTTTTTGAGGACTCTTCATCAATTGGTAAGTCTCTTTATCAATTTTGCAAGTTCTTTGGAATTCTATGGAAGAATATGATATGTGGATTTTGGGATTGTGTATTAGCATGTGTTAATTGCTTATTTGGATATGTATGAAGTTGTTTTGAGTAGTTAATAATGATTTTAAGGTTGGATTGAAGAAATGGTTAAATTTAGGTTGAGTTTGAAATGGTTGTGTTGAAGTGGTTGAGTGTTCGAAAAGCAAAAATTTTGCTTGACATGGCCAGTGACACGACCATATTGTTGGGCATGTCGACGATGCTGTGTTTCAACGTTAATGACATGACTAGTGACACAACCATGTCTCTGAGCATGTCATAGCTACTGTAATGTAAGATAAATATTACGTCCAGTAACACGCTAGTGTTGTTGGGTGTATCAAAGTTTCTGTAATGCATGAGTAATGACACAAGCAGTGACATGCCCATGTCTTTGGGCTTGTCAAAGCTTCTATAAGAGTGAACAAATGACACGGTCATTAACATGCCCGTGTTGTTGGGCGTGTAACTTGAGGATATTGCCCAAAATAACGCTTTTCTTCGTCTTTCATTTGTAATTCCTATTTAAATGGTTTGATGTTGAGAATGCCTTAGAATGTGATATTAAATAGTTATTTATGATCACATTTGGCATAGGCATTGAGAAAGAGTAATTTGCCCAACCATAGTGTTGAAGGGCAACTTGAAAGAGAAGGTTGGAGGGAGTTTTGAAGCTTGTTTTGGAGTGCTTTCAAAGGTAAATACAAACTTATGATAAATTAGATATGTTGGCCTTAAATTGGGCTTAACACATTTTGGATGAAAAATGTGTTAAGCTACTTATTACATGAACATTGTGTTATGACATGTAAAATTGATATGTGTGCATTATATGCATTATGGAAAGCCATTATTAATGGCTAGATTGAATAAAATGTGAAATTTATGTTAAATGTGAAAATGACTCAAAGTGTTTGGGTAATATGATTTTGTTATGGAATATCTTACAATGTGATAAATTGACATGAAATGATATATTATGAATGAGAAAAATGGGAAAATGAGAAAGAAATTGATGATGGAAAATAGGAAATAATTGTGTGCCTAGTATGTTATTCAATTTTTAGAGTTCTGTATTTGGTGGCATGCCTATGAGGTTATCCTCATTATTTGCGTCCGGGGCTAGACAATTTTAGTCTCTGTGATATGATTTGCCTTTGGGGCTAGCTTTTGAGCATTAGATGATTTGCCTTCGGAACTAGACACTTGGTGTCATTATGGACCAAAACAGTAACTCTGGAATTTGAATAATGCATTAGTTGTTTGGGCTCATGTTTGTGTATGTGTTTGTGTGATTTATTAAGTGATAAAAGAATATATTTAATAGTGAGCTTGGATGCCTCATTGTGACATAGCATATAAGCATTTTGTATTGGCATTATTTTAAAGTTTTATTATTATCAAAGTTTTTACCACTAGGCTTTTAGCTTAGCGTGATTGTAATTCATCGCGCATGTAACATGGGTGATCCAGTAGAGTCGGAGAGTTTTACTAGACCAGGTCGGGTCTAAGCTTATGTTGGTTGAGCTTGAAGTGTTTTGCTACATCAAGATAAGAGCTAATACAAAATGCTTATTATATTATGTTTTTGGAGTATATATATTATAAATTATAAAGAATGTTTTGAATAATTGAGTAATGTGAGGTTTTATGTGTTTTGATATATATATATGTATAAATGTTTTGAGGAATGGGAAATATGAAAATTTTTATTAAGTTGGATTGTGATATTTTTATATCGCATATGCATATTTTACATATACTGGGTGTATGTATTATACGTATATAGGATATAAGGGTGTTATATTTATTTTGGTATCAGAGCATAGGTTTAAGATTCTCGACCTAGGTGGGCTGTTAGAGAGAGAAAATGAGAAATTTAAATATGATTTTAAATTGTGATACATGCTTTGACACTTACACTTTCTGATTTTTGATGTAGCAATTTCTGCTGCATTTGCATAAATAGGTGGTCATGGCATCTAGGACGCACTGGTCTGCAGAGGATAGGGCAGAGAGTGTAGCTCCTGATGAGGGCAGAGTTGGAGCTGGTGTTGAGTCTGCTGGTGAGGCATCTGCTTCTGTGCCTGTTAGACCAGCAGCTGAGGAGATTATGCCTGGATGGGTACGACATATGGTGGAGCTGTTGAGGCAAGCTCCAGTTCAGTAGCAATAGCCGCAGCAGCAGTTGCCGATGCGAAAGTATGACAGGCTGAGAAAATTTGAAGCTATAGATTTTGTTAGCACTGCAGACCCTGCTGTAGCAGAGTAGTGGCTGGATAGGGTTCAGAGGGTATTCATTCAGCTCCCAGGCTAGTCCAGAGGAGAAGTTTGATTTTGCTAGATCACTTCTGCTGCGGGATGTCTATGAGTGATAAAAGTTGATTCCCCATGGTATAGCTGATCCACCAGTTTTGACTTATGTCGATTTTCTGTAGGAATTTGAGAAGAAGTATACTCCAAGAGTATAAGGATGCTGAGAAGATGGAGTTCCTGAGTTTGAGGTAGGACATGAGGACTGTGACTAAGTATGAGATTGAGTTCATCCGGCTGAGCCAGTATGTTGGAGAGATTATATCAGATGAGTTTGACCGATGCCAAAAGTTTGAGGAGGGGCTTAGACCCTCTATCATGTGTTTAGTGGCAGGTTCCTAGTATCAGAATTTTTCTCAGTTGGTTGTAGCTGCCAGGAGTGTAGAGATGGCACAGAGACTTGCAGTAGTAGCCAAAGCAGAGGAGAGCAAAACTAAGAGATCCTAAGGTGAGGCAGGGTCTTCATCATCGAAGAGAGGCCGAAGGGGGATATCCTCAGAGGTTCAGTAGAAGCCAGGGGCAGCTTGGCAGGTTGGCACAGTAGCAGAGATAGAGACTTGTAGCCTCACTGGCTAGTACTCCGACCCCAATGACTCAGAGGCCAGCTCCACCTACCTGTGTTTATTATGGTAGCACATGGAGGTGTATGCTAGAGGACAAGAATACCAGCAGTGTGTTACAGATGTGGATCACTAGACCATTTTCTCAGAGATTGTCCAGAGCTACCATATGATAGATAGACAAATACAACAGTTTCTAGACCCAGTTTCAAAGGGGGTCATGGTGGTAGATGTTTTGGTAGAGGTGGTCAATCAGGGTCTGGTTAGAGAGGAGGTTCTACAGTAGAAAGTAGACCAGAGGAGGCAGGGCCATTACAGTGGGTTTATGTGATGCAGAGGGAGTCAGATGCTTTAGCTGTTAAAATAGATATTTTTACTTTGTTTGGTACTTCAGTTCTTGTATTATTAGACCCTGGGTCGACTCATTCATATATTAGTACATCCATACTACCTGTGAGTGATTTGTAATCAGAGTCCCTAGGATTTGATGCGTTGGTTACAAATCCTTTAGGGCATAGTGTTGTGGTTAACAGGGTGCACCGAGATAGTCCAATTGTTATTTAGGATCAGGAGTTTCTTGGTGACCTGATTGAGATGCCTTTTAGGGTGTCTGATATGATTTTAGGCATAGATTGATTATCCAGGCATGGGGCTATGGTAGACTATCAGTGAAGATATGTTACCCTAAGAACACGTGAAGGTAGAGATGTGGTGTTATTTAGTAAGCAGAGATACCTTTCATTTATGTTTATTTCAGCTGTATCAGCTAGGAGGATGATCCGAAAGGGATGTGAGGCATATCTTGCTCATGTTGTAGATACCAAAGTAGTGGGGTCCCAGCTTGACAGTATACCTACAGTTGTCGAGTTTTCGGATGTTTTCCTTGATGAGTTGCCAGGGGTACCTCCTAAGAGAGAGGTAGAGTTTGGTATTGATTTATTGCCTGGTACCACTCTCATTTCCATTACTCCTTATCGGATGGCACCTGCAGAATTAAAGGAGTTGAAGGTGCAGTTGCAAGAGTTACTTAATAAAGGATTTATTTTCCCTAGTGTGTCTCCGTAGGGAGCACCTATTTTGTTTGTGAAGAAGAAGGATGACACTTTGAGATTATATATTGATTACAGGTAGTTGAATCAGGTGACCATCGAGAATAAGTATCCATTACCTCAGATAGATGATCTATTTAATCAGTTGAAGGGAGCAACAGTATTCTCTAAGATTGATCAGGGTACCATCAGTTGAGAGTTAGAGATGTAGATTTACCCAAGACAACCTTTCGCAAAAGGTATGGGCATTATGAGTTTCTGGTGAGCCCTTTGGATTAACGAATGCACTGACATCATTTATAGATTAAATGAACAGGGTATTTACACCATACTTAGATCAGGTTGTGATGGTCTTCATTGATGATATTCTGGTGTATTCGCAAAATACGGAGGATCATGTCAGACATTTGCGGATTGTATTACAGACATTGAGAGAGAAGCTATTGTATTCTAAGCTGTCTAAGTGTGAGTTTTGGCTCGATTAGGTAACTTTTCTCGGTCATGTGGTATTAGCAGAGGGTATTAGAGTTGATCTGAGTAAAGTTTAGGCTATCTTGAATTGGAATCCACCAAAGATTGTGATAGAGTTTAGAAGTTTTCTGGGTTTGGCAGGCTATTATCATCGGTTTGTGAAAGGTATGATAACTACACCACTCTCCAGATTACTTTGGAAGGGAGTTAGATTTGAGTGGACAAATTATTGTCAAGCGAGTTTTGAGCAGCTAAGGGAGATGTTGAGTCAGGCTCCTGTCCTTACCCCACCCGTGGAAGGTAAACTATATGTGATATATAGTGATTCTTCACATAATAGTTTAGGTTGTGTTTTGATGCAAGAGGGTAGAGTCATTGTTTATGCATCTTGGCAATTGAAGCCATATGAGCTGAATTACCCGACTCATGATTTTGAGTTAGCAACCATAGTTTTTGCATTGAAGATTTAGCGACATTAATTGTATGGGGAGAAGTGTTTCATTTATACTGATAATAAGAGTTTGAAGTATTTAGGTATTCAGAAAGAGCTGAATTTTTGGTAGAGACAATGGTTAGAGTTGATTAAAACTAAGACTGTTATTGCGATGCCTTGAGTCAAAAGTCTTTGGCAGTTTTGACTGCCTATTCACTCTCGTTGCTTATTGAGTTGAGAGTGTTACATGCCATATTTGAGTCTTGTGATGATGGTGCATTGATGGCTTAGTTGCAATTGAGGCCATGTTGTTGGATCAGGTTAGGGAAGCTTAGTTGACAGATGAGAAGATCTAGAAGATTGTGTTAGATTGCCAAAAGGGGGAGAGTCGAGACTTTCATGTGAGAGATGCTGGCAGTTTATGGTATAGAGATAGGTTGTGCATTCCTGTTGATGCATAATTGAAGAGAATGATATTAGAGGAAGCACATCAGTCAATTTATGCAATGCCCCCTGGTAGTACCAAAATGTATTAAGATTTGAAATAATATTATTGGTGGTCAGATGTGAAGAGGGACATAGCGGAGTTTGTATCCAGATGTCTCGCTTGCCAGAGAGTGAAGGCTGAACACCAGGTTCTTTCAAGGTTGCTTCAGCTATTGTCAGTACCAGAGTGGAAATGGGAGCGAGTGACGATGGGGAGAACAACTTAAAAAATTAAATAAAAACTTGAATAACTAATTACATATGAATTTGAAAATTGAAACAATTGTAAAATAATCAATTCAAATGAAGCATTCATTAAGGGGGGAGCATATTAAACATTATTTACACTTTTAAAGTTTTAAATTCAATTTATTTGCTAAAGTTAAAAAGGGGGAGACCGTTAACCAAACCCTCTTATTTTTTTTTTATCTTAGGCAATCAAATTGAATTTACCTAACACTTGCACCAAGTTTCATTTTGCAGGAAGTTATTTCTTTTGAAGCAAATATGAAAAGTCTGATCGAACCACCTAGAAGACCAGCCGAACCATGATGACCAAACGAGCCAAAAGACACAGAAGGTCTCATGGTGGAGAGTACTCCCAAAATCTCACCATACCATATGAAGTTCGACCAGACCACAATCCTACCGACCAAACCCTTGAATGAGAAAAAAGCCAAAACACACAGAAAAGATTCATGGTTAGAAGTACTCCCATTTTCTCAGAGTACCACATAAGTCCGACCGAACTCCATGATATTTCGACCGGACCATAGAATCCAATTTTCTCTAAAATATCCAATAGGTTTCTCGGTCGAGGGTATGCCCAAAAATTGGATGGACCAAGGCAAGCCCGACCGAACTCGAAGCCCGATCGACCTATTTAAAAATTACTCAAGTCAGAAGCCGTTGCATCTCCACTCAATAAGTGGAAGCCATGTGGACCAACCGTTGGAAGAGCATTTGTAATATCCCAAAGTATACCCTAAAAGTTTTGGTATTATTGTTGTATTTGTATTTAAAGTATATGTTTTATGGAAAGAGAAAGGAAGTAAAGAGAGAGTGTATATGTTGTGTATATGGTGATATATACAACATATACAAGTCAAAATGTGGAAGTCAAAAGATGATGATTTAATGATTTTAAATTAATTAATTAATTAAATGGGAAATTAAGTGAGTGGAAGAGGATATTTTGAATTATTTTAATATTATTTTTGCTTGGTGGAGGTTTAAAGAGGTGAAGTATTTGACTTTGTCTCTTGTTATTCTTTCTTCCTCTTCTTTTTCTTTTCTTTCTTGGCCGGCCATCAAAGAAGCAAGAGAGAAAGAGAGTTTTGTTTTTCTAAGATCAAATTGAAGAAGATTTCAAGTGATCAAGTTGGAAATTTGAGAAGTTTCATTAACTTTGGTAAGTTTCTTCTTGATTCTCTTGTTTTATTTTAAGTTGTGTTTGAGTTTGGTGTTGGATTATTAAGAGCATGAATATGTTTGATTGTGGTGTGTTTGAGAGTGTTGGGTTTAATTGATTGTGGTTTTGAAATTGAATTGAGGAGAAGGAATTAGGTTTGGTGTTGGAAGAGTAAGAGTTGTATATTGGTAATTGATGTATGTTGTGAGTTTGATTAATTCTTTATCTTAGATTTTCAAGTTGTTTGTGTTTAATGAAGTTTAAAGCATAGAATACATGAGTTTGGTCCGAAACAGAAGCATTTTGGATGCCATGCCCGTGGCCCTTGGATGCCATGACCGTGGGGGTGTTGGGTAAATTGGACAGTTTCATTTGCTAACCCACGACCGTGGGGGGTTGTGAGGCCACGACTGTAACGACCCTCCCCGACCAGGTCGGCTGCCCGGCCCACTAGTGGCTTACGGCCCGGCCTTTTCACCACCTGGGCACGGAGTCCGCAGGAGGCAAGCGATCGCTACAGTACTGGACAGCCCTCGCGGCCCACCCAGCAGGAATTTGTTTTAATGTCTAATTTACCTATACAAAACCCTAATTTACCTAAACCCAAGTTATCAAAACCATAAAATCTTAATTTTTATCTTAAAATCCTAGTTTAGAAAAACCTTAAACATAAAACCCTAGCTTACATAGAAACCCTAATTTCTCAATAAAACCATATAATGTAGATCGTTTACCTTTCGGGGGCATTGCCCCCTTGACCCCTGCCTGCTAACCAGTAAGCGGGACCACAGTAAGCTCAACTTATGTCGTCATGCACTATATTTCTTTAATGGAGGGGGGGGGGTAATATTAAGATGTGTTTGTTTATTTCTTTTTAATTATTCAATTATTTTCATATATGTTGTATTGTTTTTCATTTGCTTTATTCTTTTCCTTAGATTTATATGTATTTTTAAATAGACTTGTCAAAGGCATATTTTCACTCATGGATGCTTTATTTGTTTGATTTATTTATTTTATGTAGTTTAATTTATTTAAAGACCTTGGGATTAATGTAAAGGACGCGTTTCCACCAAATGGTGGGTGTCCTATTTTATTTAGTTTTGGTCATTAGACATTGTTAGGACATGTTTCATATAGTATGGGTGCCCATTTATTTTGTTTGGACTTTCTTTGATTTTAATATGATGATGATCTTTTTTGATAATTTCATGTTTTATGGATGATTTTATAATATTTAAGAATTTAATAATGCATAGACCTTAAAAGGAGGCCGATTCCAATGAGCCGAGCGATGTGGAGGTGTTGGGTCATTCTCACCTTCCCCACGCGTACCCAACTTTTCAAACCCAATAGGGGGTTGGGGATTCCTTAGGAATCGAGTCATCCACCCCTTTCTTTTTCCCAGCTTGTTCGGGTGGTGACTCCATTTTCTTTGGGTTTAGGTCTGTGTTCTCTAAGGCCCTAAGCCTAACAGTGCCAAAGTCATAAGAACCATTCCACATGGGAGTGGGGGGTGAAAATCTCCACTCACAGTGGCTACTCTACTGGGTATAAGAGAAGTTGATTCCTTTGGTCTTTATATTATTTTATTCTTTCTTATTATAATATTGTCTATTGCATCATATAGATTGCATTATGTGCGTGAATTAGGATGCCCGTGTTATCCGTGTTGTGTTATGTAAGGGATACTATACTTTCATTCAAGGTGGGGATCGAGCATGGAATAATCACTCATAGCCTTCTACTATTTGGTATATACTTAATATGAGAGTCTAAACTTTCCAACCCAAAGACTAAAACTCATGTAACTATCGTAGTTATTTTCCTTAGGTTTTTACCCCAAAGGCTTGTTGTTTGACTATGATTAATTTATCTTCGTATGAACCATGGCTTATTTGGTTTATTCTTTTTCTAATATGACCTAATCATATTGTAAGCTCAAAATAATTTTTTTCCTTTAAATCCAAAAGACCAAATTCCAAATTTTCAAAATCTTCAAGATAGTATTTTTAAGATGGGTTAAAAATCTTTTTCTACCTTATGTCCCAAACTCAAAAGCCCGAAGACATTAAAACAAAATTATTTCTTAAAAAGAGCTTACAAATTGTTTAAGTCAATTATGGGATGATACCCAGAATTATTAATCGTGGACTTGTTTGTTTCATGAATAATTAGTTGTTTATTCCAAATAAAAAATCTATTTATGATAAACCCTTTTAATTTAGTTTTAATCCACCACATAGCATAAAAGCTATCTTTAATTGATTCAATGGATTAAAGCTTACTTAATGAGAATTATCATGGAATGACTTCCATGTTTGAAAATATAACTATTGGTTAAAACCGTCTGAGGGAATTTTTTTGTGAAAACAAGATATCCCATGTTGGTATTTTGTTGACCATATACCTAGGAAAAGAGACTCCCCATTCTTGTGTGGAAGTTATAAGGTTGGAAGAAACATCCTAATTATCTTTGTTTGTTTGTTGTTTGTGCATACATGCATAGATGCATTGCATTATATGTCATTGGTCCTTTCTGGGTCATAGACCTGGAGTACAGTAGTTTAAGAGAGTACGACAACCCAACCTACTCCAGTGACATAGAATCCAACATCAACTCAATTAGCTTCTCACCAAGAGTAATGGATCCCAAACATATTCAAAGGATGGTGGACGACGCCCTCAATACCAAGATGGAAGAACTGAAGGAGGCCCTGGCTGAGACTATAAAGAGCAAACTGGCTGCACTTTTAGGGAACATTGTTGAGGCATCTACTAGTACTAAGAAGCAGAAGGACAAAGGAAAGTATAAGGTTAGAGAAATAGCCTTTGATGGTGACAAAGTAGTTGTTGATGACAATGATGACTGGGCTTAATACTTCCAATATCCTTAAGATAAGAAGAAATAACCAAAGGTTGTGGAAAGAGCAACTGTGGAAAAGAACAAAACATCTGATGTGGAGAAAATGATTGCTGATTTAGAGAAGAAATTTGAAAAGAAGCTAAAAGCTGATGAGATGTCAGAAATAGACAAGCTGTTCGAACAAGATGAGGACGCCCTTATAAGTTCAAGATGCCTTCCTTTGCTAGGTACAACGGTATAAGAAATTCTCACTTGCATGTTAAGCAGTACATCACTGCCATGCAGTATGCCAGAGCTACTAAAGCTCAAACTCTAAGGTATTTCATGCTCTCATTGGATCCTATTATGCAGAATTGGTTCAATACTGGATATGCTGTATAAGGCCTTCATCTAGCAGTATGGGTACAATATCGAGCTGGAAGTTACCTTGATGGAGGTGGAGACTATCAGGGAAAATAAAATGAAAAGTCTTGTTGATTATGTGAAGAGATGGAGAAATAAGGTTGCACTTCTCAAAAGGAGGCCTGATGAGTCGGACCAACTCACAATGATAGTCAGAGGCGTCCTGCCCAATCTCCATGAAAGGCTGTCTCACACCCTTATAAGGGATTTCAAAGATCTTCTCCAAGCTGGATTGCAAATAGAAGAGTGGGAAAGAGAGAAGAACCATTCTTCTGCAAAATAGAATTATTAGTCTGGTAATAAAAGTACGCAAAATGAAGTTGATGTTAATGCAATTGGTCAAGGAAGTAGAAGACTATTTTTAGAGTTTGGGAAACCTTTGTCTTGGGTTTTCAACAAGTTAGAGAAAAAGGGGTTGTTACAACCATTGGCTCCTCGACCCTTGTAGAATCCTTTACCTCCAAACTTTGATACCAAAGCTTTTTGTCAATTTCATCAGACTCAAGGACATGAGATAGATAGATGCACCCGATTGAAGCATGAGATCCAAGATCTGATCAACAGTGGTAAGCTACCTGAACCTGATAAACCCAGCACAAAGGATAATCCTTTGCCTAGGTTAAACAGAATGCCACCACCAGCAACCTTCATGGTAGGAAGAGGATTGGAGGAAGCTTTTATCTTATCCTCTTTTCAAGATGAGAGTATTGAAGATGTGAAGAGAGAAGAAGCTCAACTCTATGAACTTCCCTTAGCTTGAATGTTGCTCTTCTATTTTGCTTTCTTTAATATTTAATTGGAACAATTATGTTTTTTGAATAAATTATTTTCATTAAATTTTTTATGGTCTTTGTTCATTTTAGCTTGATGTTCACAAATTAGTGTATCTATGCATCATAATTTAAATGACTTTACTAGGTGAGGGAATTGTTCTATAACATTGAGTTGTGTATGCTTACTTAGAGACGGTTTTCGCATAATTACCTTTGTCTAGGTCCTAGTCAATCTTAAAACATGTTTTGACAAACGTTTGAGGCAAAATTGAACTCTGCTTATTTAAGGGAGAGATAATCTAGGCATTGTTTGGTAAGCTAACAACTAGTATCCACCCAATTAAATATTAATCCCTAGTTGTCCCTTTGAGCCTTCATGAAATTTTAGCTTTCTCTTTATTGGCTTATAAGCCTGATGACCTACCCTGAGCTATTGTAACTTCTATGACAAATCTAATGATCACTAAGGTAAAGAGGAAATAAGATCAAAGAAAGGAATGCATATTCAAGACCATAATGATAGTTGATGTTCTCAAGACTATGACGGTAATTGGAGTTATATCTCCAATTTATTAAATGACATCAGGGCAAAAAATGATTTATCCTTGTTGAGCAAACTCTCTGTACTCCACTCATCTATAGTTAGAAGCATAGAATGGTGCAGACAAAATAATCTTCTTATAGTTGGACCCAAAAGAAAAGAAGAAAAAAAATAAAAAAAGCAAAAAAAAAATACAAAAAAGAGGAAAAAAGAGAGAAAAAGCAAAAACAAAAAGATAAAAAAGAAAAAAAAAGACAAAAGACAAAACAAAAAACAATAAAAAGGGTCCTGAGTTCGTACGAAAGCAAAAGGAAAAGATGAAGATCTTTTTAATCAGTTCTATATTTCTTCCAAGGAGATAGAAGGAAATTAGAGTCTAGAAAGATTGCTCCCAGCTGCCTATGGCTCCAACAGAAGATTTTGGTGTGAACGTTTATCAACATTGTAACATCAACTCTAATCTCAAAATGGCCTTCACTTAAACCATGTCCCTTGTAGACCCCATTTCAAGTCCATTAAATACCTGTTGATCTCTCTTGGTAGGTAGAGTCTATTAGTGGAGATAGTTTGAATAAGCATGCATATGAGATAGATAATGTTCAAACTCAATGAGACCTTTTGCAAAGTAATGTGTATGTGCCTATCTGAAGTGCAACAGTTATTGCTTAAGTAGAAATGATTCCCGAGTTTAGTACAGCAACTAGGGTTGTCATGTTATAGATATGTTAATTTAGAAAATTGAATCCTGAGGTATAATGACACTAATTTGATAAAGCCAAAATATGGTTTTAAGATTAAAAAAAAAAGTGGTTTTGTCATACAAAACCTTCAAGTTAAGGGAAGTATGTTGAACCGTCGAACCTCGAAGGACACATTGGGCAAAGTAAATGATTATTGGCAAGATTATGAAAAAGCTACCAATTAACGTGCTAAATCATAGTTTGAAATGAATGTATATCTGACTATGCTTCTTGGGCCTCACCACTCATGTTTTCAACATCTTGGAAATAAAAGCAATAAATGTGAATTTTTCTGCCATTCCAATGCAAGATCTGAACTAGCATTTGGAAGGAATCTGTGAAAGCACTTTAGTTGAGCACCTTGGTCTGTGAGTCGATAGAACCACTATAAGTATCATCCATGCGTATCATGCATACGAGCATATCACACTACATTTTTGTCTTGTGTTCCTATTCTTTGTCAAAGTGAACAATAGAAACTCTATGAAGCAAATAATGAGAAGTAGATGTGGAATCAGGGGACATGGAAGATCCATTGCTTGAGGAAGCTCCTACCACTTTATAAAGAAAGAGATGCATGCTTATGCAAGGAATCAGATAATATACAAACATTAATCAGAGCTTGCATGAAAAAATTATTGGTTTGAGCCTATACAGGGGGTAAACTTCCTCCTTTCAATTTTTGAGTTTCTGCATGTACAAAATATATTCAGACTTACTTTTAATATTTTGTCATGCAGGGGGCAAAGAGAGGATATGTAATATCCCTAAGTACACCCTAAAAGTTTTGGAATCATTATTGTTGTATTTAGATTTAATGTGTATGTTTAATGGAAAGAGTAAAGAAGTGAAGAGAGTGTATAAGTTGTATCCATGGGAAATATAATAGCAATATATAAGAGATATACATATACCAACATATACATCACATATACATAATGTATAAAGTGGTGTAGGAAAGGTAAGTTTATATAATTAAATAATAATAATAATAATAAAAGAAAAAGAAGAAAGGAAAGTCAAAGGGAAGGATATGTGGTGGAGGATTTTTGTAATATTTATTATATATATATATATATAAGATAAGTGTAAATTAAAGGAAAGAAGATTTTCTTTCCTTCTTCTTCTTCTTCTTCTTCTTCAACGAGAGAGAGAGAGAGAGAGATGTGGTTTTGATTGGGATTGGTTTATACATCAAATTCTTAAGGGCTTTAAGAGAATTGAAGTTGGAGATTGAAGATTTGGCAAAATATTCAAGTAAGTGTTCATTTCTTTGAGTTGATTTCTATTGATTGTGTTTATATTTGATTTGGTTAGTGTGTGAAGTTGATGATAGTGAAAGATTAAAGTTTATAGATATGTTAAATTGGTATTTAGATGATGATAATTTGGGTTATTTGTGAGGATGATGATGAATTGTTGAGTAAGGGTTTAGTATAAATGAATTGGGAAATTGAGTAGTTGATACATGGTGATGTATATAATGATTATTATTATGATATACTGAAGTTATATAAGTGTTAAATTGATAGGTAATTGATGAATATAACCAAGATGTTGATTAAGGGTGATGAAGTGTGAGTTTTGAAGTGTTTGTGTTTACATGGATGAGAGTTCGAAATGCATGATTTTTGCCTGACACGGCCATGTTGTTGGGCGTGTTAACGGTACTGAGTTTGACGTTTGTGACACGACCATTAACACTGCCATGTTATTGAGCGTGTCATAGCTACTGTGAGAAAAAGTAATTGACACGGCCATGAACACGCCCGTGTTGTTGGACGTGTCAATGTTTCTGTGAGGCAGAATGAGTGACACGTCCATTGACACGCCAGTGTTACTAAGCGTGTCAAAGCTTCTGTATTGTTGGTTTAGGACACGATCAGGGACATGCCCGTGTTGGTGAGCGTGTCATGTGTAGAGTTTGCCCTAGTTAGTTATCATTCTTATTTTCTTATATGTATAATTATCTTTGGATTAGGTTTTGAAGAGATTGTGTTGCCTTAACCTAAATGTTGAGAATTCTTGGAAAAGGAGTTTAGATTGGTGTGAGTTTCTCTTGAGGTAAGTATAAACTTACATGGATGCATTCTTTTACATGATTGTGAGACTTAACACAATTAGTTATAAATGTGTTAAGTAATTTACTATATTGTTAATACAATGTGACTAATGTTATGATTTGTATAGTGTGAAAGATATGATGATCATTCAAAAAGGTACGTTCAATGCAATTGATTATGTATATTCTATTGATGAGTTGTTTTAAAGTTAATTGAGATAATTGAGGCATGTTTGCCTAGATGATGATGTTCAATGTAATTGATTATGTATACTTGAATGATGAAGTATTATAATGTAAATGGAGTTATGATAAGATACGATGCCATTGTGATTGGCTATGATGATTCAAATGAGATATGAGGCCATTGTGATTGGCTAAGATGATTCAATTGAAATAAGTGGGGCATGTTTGCCTAGATGATGATGATGAGATTTGAGAATGGAATTGATAATGAAATGATAAATGAATTGTGTGACTAATGTGTTATTCCATTTTCAGAGTTTTGTTGTTGGTGGCATGCCTATAGTAACAATCTCTTGAAGTTAGGTTGGGCTTGATCCTCGAAGCCATGTTGGGTTGAAGTTTAACATGTTTTACTCCCCTTAAAGCTTGGTTGGGTCTAGTCCTTGAAGCCTAATTGAGATGTTACAACCCTTGAAGCTAGGTTGGGTTGGTTCTTGAAGCTAAGTTGGGTTGATACTTAGCATGCTTTGTTCCCCTTGAAGCTTGGTTGAACCTTAATCCTTGAAGCCTAGTTGGGATAATGATAATGATAAATGAGATAATTAAACCAAAATATTAACTCTGAAAGTTGAATGACATATTAGAGTCTTTGGGCCCATGCTTGTCTTCGTTTAAATGTGGTTTATGAAATGTGAAATGGATGAATAATGAGACCCATGTTTGCCTTTGTTGGAAATGTGATTCATGAATGGTGAATTGTGAATAATGAATTAGTTGAATAAAATAAGGACATGTAATGTTATGATGTATGATATAATTATAATACATAAGTAAACTATTGAAAAGAAATATGGCTTGAGAAGCTAAGTTGAAAGATGAGATTTTGAAAATATAGTATGACATGTAATATGTGTATTGATATAGACATTGTGAGTATTAGTTATGGAATTGTGGTTGGTGTTAATGATATGTATATATATATATATAATATATGAGATTAGTAGAGATATATGAAAGGTGTAATTGAAAAGGGAAAACATGATAAGAAATTAATGGTACATGAAGTTAATATATATGTTTGAATTTCTGTAATGTATGTTTATATTATTTATCTGTACTACTAAGCTCTCGGGCTTAGCGCGGTTGTGTAATCGCGCAGGTGAGTAGGTGGTAGATTTGAAGTCAATAGTTATGCCACGAGAAGAGTATGAATGTTTCGAGACCAACTAGAAGGTGGTGCATACATGTACAAGTTAAATATGTTGTATTTTAAATAAAATGTATTCATATATATAAGTGAATTTTGATAAGGACAAGATTATTATTTATATGTAAGATCATCGAAAGTATAATGATTTTGTAAATGTTCTTTATATAAAATGTATTATTGTTTGAACTCAGATAAAAGTTTTTAAACTGTAACGACTAGTGACATTCTTATACTGTATATACGTACTGTATGTATACCAGGTATATGTATAGTACTTATATAGAGTATGGGGGTGTTATAATTATTTTGGTATCAGAGCTTAGGTTTGAGATTCTCGGCCTAAGTAGAATTAAAAAGAAAAGTTTTGAAAAGTCTAAATAGAATTAAAAAGAAGAGTTTTGAAATGAAATTTATGATACATGAATATGCCTTAACACCTAGGTTGGTCTCGGATGTGGCATTATGTGTATTGTAATGTGTTTGAATTAGATGAGATGGATGATAGTGTGTGGATGAGGTTCTACATGAAAGGAAAATTAGAGAAAGAAATGATATGGAAACATTTATACAAGTTCAATTGATAAATTAAAGAATGGAAATTTATTCAAGTAAAGTAAAGTAAATTGTTAAATGTGTCTGAAGTATAAAGAAATGAATAAGAGAATAAAGTTGGAAATGAGTTAAAAGCAAAGTCAAGATTAAAGTATGTACTCATCCCTTTGTATTTTGAATATCTTTCTAATAAACCTTATGTTTGGATTACTAGAGAGAGGAAATATTGTTGGATTATTAATATGGATAGATATGTTATTAAAATGAAGAGAGTATAGTGGAATATTGAGTGAGTTGATTGGTATAGACAAAATGTGATCATTTAAGATTTGGGTATATAAAGGTAAGGTTTTTAAAAGAAAAAGAGACGATGTTGGTTAAGTAAGGAGATATAATGGTGTTGTATGCATTGTTGTATTAATGCAAACATGAGAAATATGATATGCTTAAGTGTTGTTAAAGCTCATGTTAATGGTGGTAATATGTGATATTTGGATTTTTGTAATGAGCTTTAACAATTGTGAAAGTTATATGTTTTGATGTTGCTTTGTGGTATATATATAAGATGTTTTTAAAGTTGATATTAAGAAAAATGAGATTAGTAAATTGAAGTTTAGGTAAAGTAGTAATTTGGGAATTTAGAGTTTTAATGGAATGTTGATAAAGATTATTTAGATATCGATAGTTTAATGTACGTTAAACCTATGAGCTATTTGCAATGAATATTATTGCATATGAGGATACTATGAATTGGGTAATGTGATTGATAGTATGAAAATTTGTTTTGAAATAAGAGGAAAGGGATTGAGCGAGTGAAAATGAGTTTCTTTAAGTCATTTGATTGGAAAGGGTGAAACTGGATATGAAAGTATATTAAATGCTATAAAAAAATTTTAGAGAGATGTCACATTAGAAGTGTGACTATGATGTATGTGAAGTGTTATTATGGTTAGAATGTATATATTTGTTGTGTTGAGGAATAATTTAAGTCATGTTAAAAGAACGAGAGTGATAATGTTCAAAGAAAAGTAATAAACATTAATTTGTATAGATTGTATGCAAAAGAGAAATTTAATATAATTGCATAATTATATGTATACATGTATAGGATATGCGAGATAAGTTTTTCGATATGAATGTAATTGTAATATGTAAGGAATGTGGGAAGTGAGTCATCTTATGGATGTGGCCTATGAATATGTAGGTGATATAACTACTGGTCTAAAGATATTAAGAATGATATTGCATATATTAGTGGACCTAAAAGAGATTAGGTCTTGACTTGTGCAAAGCTAGATAGACTATATAACGAAATTAAGAGTGAGAATGGACTCGAGTAATATTGGATGGTGAAATTGTTATGGTAATCATTGAACTTGATTATCATATAATATTTTAAGTCCCAAAGTATCTACATGTGGAAAAGTTCTATGTAGTTATATATAATAAGAAATCATAAATGGATTAGAAATAGATTAGAAATGGAGTAACAAATGGAAATTGTGTAAGATTTGTATATGATCGAATATGTATACGTAAGAGATGTTAATAATAATATTGTTGAAACATGAATTAAACTAATGATGATCATGTAATTGAGTGCAAATTGGGTTGAAACGAAATTGAAATGTGTTAACTCTTGGTGTAGCAAAAGTTTAGAGAATGAATATGTAATTCTTGTAATATAATATAGCTTTGTAATTGGAAAGGTTGGAAGCAGAATAATAAAGGAACAGTATGGATTTATAAGCTTTAGGCATGACCATTAATCTCCTATGATCCTATGAGTTCTCAAATGGACCCTTTCACCACAGCCCCAACATACTCCATCTATTGCAAACCAACAATTTCCAAGATGTTTCTTTCCACAAATTTCACAGGTTGGATATTCCACTCTATTAGTTCTTGCCGAACTCACCATTGGTGAAGTTGAATAACCTGACCTCTGTACTGTTCCCTGGCTTTGTATTTGTCTTAGGGGTCCAGAAAATCCACTCCTAGATTTCTTACTAGCAGGCTGATAACTACTTGGGGTGCTCTGAACCTGTTCCCTTTTTTGTTAGATTTTCTGTTGACTACTCTTCAGATTCACTTGTACCTTCTCAACATCTAGTGCTTTTGCTACTAATCTTGAAAATTCAGTATTCTCCAGCACTACTAATTGGATCTTAATTTCATCATTAAGTCCTTCCAAAAATTTCTCACATCGTTCAGCTTCAGTTTCTATTAACTTCCTCCCACACTTACTGAGGCGCGTAAATTCTTTCTCATACTCTAATACCGTCATTCTACCTTGCTTCAAATGGATGAACTCATTGCGCCTTGCAGCTAAATATGCATCAGTTATATATCTCTTTTTGAACTCGCTCCTGAAAAATTCCCAAGTCCATTGTTCCAGTGGAACCCGTTGCTGAGTGGTATCCCACCATATGTATGCCTCCTCCGTCAGGAGTGACGTAGCACAAATTACTCTTTCTTCCAGAGTGCATCGAAGCTGGTCAAGAACTCTAATGATACTATCTAACCAATATTCTGCTTCCTTAGATCCCTCTTCATGACCAGCCTTAAATTCTTTTGCACCCTATTTCCTCAGCTTCTCAATCGGGGGTTTCCTATCCCCCTTAGCAGCAGGGCCCCTTCCGGCCATTTGTTGGAATGCTGCTGCTATCTGCCTAAGGTAAGTTTCCAGACCGGGTACTTCGGCTGCTGCTGGTCCTAGTCCTAGTCCATGGGCTTCCTCAACACCTATTGGTGCGGAGGCTTGGGATTCTGTCTCCTGTTCCATAGCTTGTTGCGTGTCTAGAGACATCCTATAATATAAAAATAATCAGCAGTCTGCACAGCTCGACATATAGCCTTTTTCATATATGTCAAGCCACTGTTCTGCCACAGCTGGATCAACTGTGCCTAAGAAATCCTCCGCTCCATATTTCCTCAGTTTATCATAATGCCTTACCGGTACTGAAGGCTGAGGGGGTGGTGGCTGTGGTTGCACAGGTGCTTGTCTCATAGCTTCCATCATATTCCTAAACCAGGCTGGCGGAACCTCATCACCTACTGGTCTACCCGACCCAGAAACAGGTGCCTCACCAGCACTATCAACCCTAGCTCCATCCTCAGGAGCAACACTCTCCTCACTACCCTCAACCGATTGTCTCAAATGAGGATCCATCAACACCTACACTGCAAACACAAAAAAGGACACACCTTATTAAAGATCAGAGGTTGCCAATCCCAAACATATGTGTTATTTAAAACCACTTTTTAAGTAAAAATATTCTTTTTATTACATTTTACCTAGGTTGAGAATCTCAAACCTAGGCTCTGATACCAAAACAATTGTAACACCCCCACATCCAATGCACACACACTACAATCACAACAATGTAGCATAAGTGCACCAAACATAGGGATGCTACGGTTTTCTTCAACATTCAAAACATTTTAAACTTGATACAATACCCTAATCATTATACATTATAGAAATTAAGTCATTGACTTAAAATATAAACATGTTAGATATACATATATATACATTTAAATATTACACAGCGGAAGTTATAAATTAGGTACATATTTACATTATAAACATTACTTTACAAAATATAAAAGAAGTATACATGATTGGCAAGTCTGCTCTGATCTTTAAGTCCTCAAAAATCAACTCTTCACTGTCTACTCTCACTCGGTCTTGATGAACTCTCGGGTTCAACTCTACCAACTCTATTACCTGCGCGATCAAACACTATCGCGCTAAGCCAACGGCTTAGTAAGATAAAACATGCTAATGTTTTGCTTTGATGCAATGCAATGCCAATTCTCAATCCATATTATACATGTAACATCATATATGCAAAACTAACAACATGCCTTTACATTTCATAACTCAACATAAATAGACATATCATATTTCAACATCTTATCATATACCTCATTAGTATTCATTTAATCATTCATAATCAACATTAAACAAAGACAAGCATGGGCCCAAGACACACTAATATGCCATTCAATTTTCAGAGTTAATGTTTTGGTTCTATCATCACATTTATCAATATCATAAACCCAACTAGGCTTCAAGGATTAGGTTCAACCAAGCTTCAAGGGGAGCAAAGCATGCTAAGCTTCAACCCAACTTGGCTTCAAGAACCAACCCAACCTAGCTTCAAGGGTGGTAACATCTCAATTAGGCTTCAAGGATTCAATCCAACCTAACTTCAAGAGATTGTTACACTTATTAAGCATGCCACCAACAACCAACTCTGAAAATGGAATAACACATTAGCCACACAATTCATTTATTATTCAATTATCATTTCCATTCTCAATTCTCAACAACATTTAGGCAAACATGCCTTATTTCTTTCAATTGCATCACATCATAGCCAACCACAATGGCATTGTCTCATATCATGTCTTATTTGAATTATCATTGCATCTTTGATATACATTTCAATATTCATTACTCATGAAACACATTACCATTTACAATGCATAACATAACATTATTCAATCTCAACAATGCAATTAGGGTAAAGAACAATTAATATGATTCATAGCTTTAGAACCTTACACATGTAATTGATTATATCATTCATTGATTCAAGTGTATTTAAAATGTTTAGGGTTAGGTTTAGGGACCAACCTACCCTTTGAGAACCAAAGCAATGCAAAAAGAACAAGGAAGTAAAACCTTAACCTACACAATTGAGGGACACGGGCAGCCACTTGAGGGACACGGCCAAGCTTGTGGCCGTGTCACTCAAACCAATTGGACAGTAAGAAACACGGGCAAGGGACACGGCCAAGCTTATGGCCGTGTCTCTTAAACCAAAACTCACAGTAGCTAACACGGCTTGGGAACACGGCCGTGTCTCTCAAAACTAATTCAACACACGCAAAAGTTCCATGACTTGGCCGTGTCTCTCCTTTGCTTTTGGCCTTGTCTCCCAAAACACAAACCCTAATATGCAAAATTCTCCTCCAATTGCACTCAAACTCATCAAACACCATATAACATGTTTCAAATGAATGAAATCAATGTTCTAAACACAAATTCTACATGTTTATCACAATATTCCTTATTAAAACACATCAACCAAAACATTTAAACATATACCATCTCAAACCCTAAAACCAACTTTACACTTGAACTTCCACTATCAAAATCCATTTAAACTTACAACCTTCACAACCAAACCAACCTCAAATCAATCTTTTAACTAACAATCAACTTTAACATTTGTAAATACATATCAAACACACCAAATCATCAACTCAACAATTCACCATACACCTTAGCCACAACTTCCAAATTAATAAAAGAAAACAAGAAATTTCTTACCTTATATGAAGAAATTCCACAAATCTTTCACCAAATCTCTCAATTCCTTCATCAATTTGAGTATAGCATCAAGAACACTTCTCTTTCCCTTTGTCTTCTTCAATGGCCGGCACAAACATGAGAAGAAAAGAAAATTCAACAAAGTCAAATGACTTTTCTTCTTTAAATCTCCACCAAGAGATTTTATCCAAGCAATTACCAAAATGCCCTCAATCATATAACTAACTTTTTGTCTTATATAAGCCCATATATGCAATTACACACTCAACAATAAAATATCTTCTTCCACTAACCAACACCTTGACTCTTCTTTGACCCATTTATATGTTATATATATCAACATATACACAACATATACCATTCTCTCTAAACCCTAAATCCTTCCCAAAACACATATACTTTTCTTTTCTCAATTCTTTATCTTGCAATTTAAAACAACCACAATAACAACAACATACAAAACTTCTAGGGCATAAATGAGGATATTACAATTCTCCCCCTCTAAAAAGAAATTTCGTCCTCGAAATTACCTGATATCAAGGCCGAAACAGCTGAGGATATTGCTTTCGCATGGTTTGCTCATTCTCCCAAGTTGCTTCTTCTTTTGCATGATTCTTCCAAAGAATTTTCACTAATGGCACTCTCTTGTTCCTCAATTCTTTCACTTCCCGTGCCAAGATAGCAACTGGTTCCTCTTCAAATGTCAAGTCTGGGCTCACTTCAATAGATTCAAATGGCAACACATGAGATGGATCCGACCTGTACCTTCTCAACATAGAAACATGAAACACATTATGAATACGATCCAACTCAGGTGGCAAAGCAAGCCGATAAGCCACTGGCCCAACTCTTTCCAATACTTCATATGGTCCAATGAAACGAGGACTCAATTTTCCTTTCCGACCGAACCTCAAAATCTTCTTCCAAGGAGATACTTTCAAAAATACCTTATCCCCAACATCAAACTGAATATCTCTCCTTTTCAGATCCGCATAAGACTTCTGTAGGTCCGAAGCTGTTTTCAATCTGCCTCGAATCAACTTCACTTTCTCTTCAGTTTCTTGAATCAAATCAGGCCCAATCAACTTGCTATCACCAAGTTCACTCCAACAAAGAGGTGTTCTGCACCGTCTGCCATACAATGCCTCGAATGGGGCCATTCCGATGCTGGATTGGTGACTGTTGTTGTAAGCAAACTCCACAAGAGGTAAGAATCTATCCCAACTTCCAGAGAAATCGATGACACAGCTTCTCAACATATCCTCAACAATCTGTATCACCCTCTCAGACTGTCCATCCGTCTGTGGATGAAAAGCAGTACTGAAGTGTAGTCGAGAACCCAAAGCTCTGTGCAAACTCTTCCAAAATCTTGAAGTAAACCTAGGATCTCGATCAGACACCAAAGAAGTTGGAACACCATGCAATTTCACAATCTCCTGGATGTACAGCTCAGCCAACCTCTCCAAAGAATAATCCATCCGAACAGGGAGGAAATGAGCTGTCTTAGTCAATCTATCCACAATCACCCATATGGCATCATGTTTCTTTTGTGTCAATGGCAAACCAGACACAAAGTCCATGGTCACTCTATCCCACTTCCATTCTGGCACTGACAACGGTTGAAGCAACCCAGTTGGAACTTGATGCTCTGCTTTAACCTTCTGACAAGTGAGACATTTCGATACAAACTCAGCAATGTCTCTCTTCAACCCAATCCACCAGTAATGCTGTCTCAAATCATGATACATCTTGGTGTTGCCCGGATGCATAGAAAACATCGACTGATGTGCCTCTTCCAAAATGACCCTCTTCAAATCAGCATTATCGGGTACACACAATCTGTTCTTGAACCATAGGCTCCCATCATTCCTCACAACAAAATCTCTACTCTCTCTACTCTGACAATCTGCAATAATCTTCTGAATCTTCTTATCAGTCAACTGAGCCTCTTTGATCTGATCCAACAAAACCGGCTTCAATTGCAACTGTGCCAATAATGCACCATCATCACAAAGTACAAAACTGGCACGCAAAGCTCTCAACTCAACAAGCAACGAGAGCGAGTAAACTGTTAAACCAGCTAAAGACTTCCGAATTAAGGCATCAGCAACTACATTTGCTTTACCTGGATGATAATCAATCAAGCAGTCGTAGTCTTTAATCAATTCCAACCATCTCCTCTGCCGAAGGTTGAGCTCTTTCTGAACACCCAAATACTTCAAACTTTTGTGATCAGTGTAAATGAAACATTTCTCCCCAAACAGATAATGGCGCCAAATCTTTAATGCAAACACAATGGCTGCCAATTCCAAATCATGGGTGGGGTAGTTAAGCTCATGCGGTTTCAACTGACGAGATGCATAAGCTATAACTTTCCCTTCCTGCATCAGCACACATCCCAAACCACTATGTGACGCATCACTGTAGATCACATATGGTTTGCCTTCTACAGGTAAAGTAAGAACAGGCGCTTGAGTCAACATATCTCTCAACTGCTCAAAGCTAGCCTGACACTGATCCGTCCACACAAATCTCACTCCCTTACGAAGCAATCTGGTGAGTGGAGTAGCTATCAAAGAAAACCCTTTCACAAACCGCCGGTAATAGCCTGCCAAACCCAGAAAACTTCTAACCTCTGTCACTGACTTGGGTGGACTCCAATTCAAAATTGCTTCAACTTTACTCGGATCAACTCTGATGCCTTCTGCTGAAACAATATGTCCAAGAAAAGCTACTTGATCCAACCAGAACTCACACTTCGACAATTTGGCAAATAACTGCTTTTCTCTCAAAATCTGCAACACAATCCGCAGATGCATATCATGTTCCTCTTCATTCCTCGAATACACCAGGATATCATCGATGAAGACCACTACAAACTGATCCAAATAGGGCCTAAACACCCTATTCATCAAATCCATGAAAGCTGCAGGTGCATTCGTCAGACCAAAAGGCATAACTAAAAATTCATAATGCCCATACCTGGTCCGAAATGCGGTCTTCGGAACATCTTCAGCTTTGACTCTCAGCTGATGGTACCCAGATCTCAGATCAATTTTAGAAAACACAGCTGCATCCTTCAATTGATCAAAGAGATCATCGATTCTAGGCAAAGGATATTTATTCTTAATTGTCACCTTGTTCAATTGCCTATAGTCGATACATAACCTCATGGTACCATCTTTCTTCTTCACAAACAGCACAGGAGCTCCCCAAGGAGAAACACTGGGGCGAATGAATCCCTTATCCAACAGCTCCTGTAATTGCACTTTTAACTCTCTTAGTTCTGCTGGTGCCATTCTGTAAGGAGTAATCGAGATAGGAGTGGTACCAGGCAACAATTCAATACCAAACTCCACCTCTCTCTCAGGCGGCAATCCTGGCAACTCCTCAGGAAAAACATCAGGGAACTCTGCAACTGTGGCAATGCTATCAATAGGAGAACTTCTTACTCTAGTATCTATCACATGAGCAAGATAGACTTCACATCCCTTTCTAATCAACCTCCTGGCTGCAACAGCTGAAACAAATAAGGAGGCTAACTGTTCCTGCTCATTAGATATTATCACCTCTCTACCATCACTAGTTCTCAAAGAAACAATCTTCTTTTTACAATCCACCACAGCTCCATGTCGAGATAGCCAATCCATGCCTAAAATCACATCATATTCCTTAAATGGCATCTCAATCAAATCTCCAAGGAACTCCTCACCCTGCACCCTCACTGCACTATCCCGATGCACTTTACTCACAATCACACTATGCCCTAACGGATTTGTCACCAAAACATCAAATCCTAGGGACTCAGCATGCACATCAAACACAGGCAATACAGATGCACTAATATAAGAATGGGTGGAACCCGGATCAATCAAAGCAAGTACTGCAGTATCAAATAAAGAAAAAGTACCAGCTATGACCGCCGATGCATCCGGCTGTCTCTGCATAACATACATCCTCTGGGAAGAACCAACCTCCTCCGGTCTAGATTCCCTGGATGTAGCACCACCTCTAGAACTGAACCCTGCTCTACCACCTCGGCTGGCACCTCTGCCTCCTCTACCTCCCCTCACACTGGCTCGAGAAGTGGCAGAATCAACTGGCATAAACTCCTGTCTCTCCGGACAGTCTCTCACAAAGTGATCCGGTGACCCACACCTGAAACAAACCCCTGCAACACCAGCCTTCCAACAAGGACCACCATGTGGCCTCCCACAATGGATGCAGATAGGTAAGGTGGATCTCTGAACCATAGGGGTCGGAGCACTTGCCACTGAAGCTGCAGGTCTATATCTATGCCTCTGGAACTGCACTGATCTACCTGCTGGTCTCTGGCTCCTACTACTCCGAGGAACAAAACTTCCTCTACCCCTCTTTGCTGAAGAAGACCATGCCTCGAACTGAGGCCTTCTCACTCTGACCTCTTCCTCTGATGCAGCTGCAATCACTTGAGCCCTTTCTACATCTCGAGCTGCTGCCACTAGCTGGGAGAAATCGTGATATCTAGACCTGGCCACTAAGCACATGATAGAGGGTCTCAATCCCTCTTGAAACCTCCGGCATCTATCTATCTCATCAGCAATAATGCCACCAGCATAATGACTCAATCTAATAAACTCAACCTCATATTCAGTTACAGTCTTGCTATCTTGCTTCAAGCTCAAGAACTCCATCTTCTTCATATCCTTATACTCCCTTGGAGTATACTTCAACTCAAATTCTCTCAAGAAATCAGTGTAAGACAGTGTTGGAGGATCATCCATAGAATGGGGCACCGTCTTCCACCAATCGTAGGCATCCTTCTGTAGCAAAGATCTTGCATAGTCAAACTTTTCCTCTGAGGTGGCTTGCAACTGAACAAATACTCTCTGAACTCTGTCAAGCCACTGTTCTGCCACAGCTGGATCAACTGTGCCTAAGAAATCCTCCGCTCCATATTTCCTCAGTTTATCATAATGCCTTACTGGTACTGAAGGCTGAGGGAGTGGTGGCTGTGGTTGCACAGGTGCTTGTCTCATAGCTTCCATCATATTCCTAAACCAGGCTGGCGGAACCTCATCACCTACTGGTCTACCCGACCCAGAAACAGGTGCCTCACCAGCACTATCAACCCTAGCTCCATCCTCAGGAGCAACACTCTCCTCACTACCCTCAACCGATTGTCTCAAATGAGGATCCATCAACACCTACACTGCAAACACAAAAAAGGACACACCTTATTAAATATCAGAGGTTGCCAATCCCAAACATATGTGTTATTTAAAACCACTTTTTAAGTAAAAATATTCTTTTTATTACATTTTACCTAGGTTGAGAATCTCAAACCTAGGCTCTGATACCAAAACAATTGTAACACCCCCACATCCAATGCACACACACTACAATCACAACAATGTAGCATAAGTGCACCAAACATAGGGATGCTACGGTTTTCTTCAACATTCAAAACATTTTAAACTTGATACAATACCCTAATCATTATACATTATAGAAATTAAGTCATTGACTTAAAATATAAACATGTTAGATATACATATATATACATTTAAATATTACACAGCGGAAGTTATAAATTAGGTACATATTTACATTATAAACATTACTTTACAAAATATAAAAGAAGTATACATGATTGGCAAGTCTGCTCTGATCTTTAAGTCCTCAAAAATCAACTCTTCACTGTCTACTCTCACTCGGTCTTGATGAACTCTCGGGTTCAACTCTACCAACTCTATTACCTGCGCGATCAAACACTATCGCGCTAAGCCAACGGCTTAGTAAGATAAAACATGCTAATGTTTTGCTTTGATGCAATGCAATGCCAATTCTCAATCCATATTATACATGTAACATCATATATGCAAAACTAACAACATGCCTTTACATTTCATAACTCAACATAAATAGACATATCATATTTCAACATCTTATCATATACCTCATTAGTATTCATTTAATCATTCATAATCAACATTAAACAAAGACAAGCATGGGTCCAAGACACACTAATATGCCATTCAATTTTCAGAGTTAATGTTTTGGTTCTATCATCACATTTATCAATATCATAAACCCAACTAGGCTTCAAGGATTAGGTTCAACCAAGCTTCAAGGGGAGCAAAGCATGCTAAGCTTCAACCCAACTTGGCTTCAAGAACCAACCCAACCTAGCTTCAAGGGTGGTAACATCTCAATTAGGCTTCAAGGATTCAATCCAACCTAACTTCAAGAGATTGTTACACTTATTAAGCATGCCACCAACAACCAACTCTGAAAATGGAATAACACATTAGCCACACAATTCATTTATTATTCAATTATCATTTCCATTCTCAATTCTCAACAACATTTAGGCAAACATGCCTTATTTCTTTCAATTGCATCACATCATAGCCAACCACAATGGCATTGTCTCATATCATGTCTTATTTGAATTATCATTGCATCTTTGATATACATTTCAATATTCATTACTCATGAAACACATTACCATTTACAATGCATAACATAACATTATTCAATCTCAACAATGCAATTAGGGTAAAGAACAATTAATATGATTCATAGCTTTAGAACCTTACACATGTAATTGATTATATCATTCATTGATTCAAGTGTATTTAAAATGTTTAGGGTTAGGTTTAGGGACCAACCTACCCTTTGAGAACCAAAGCAATGCAAAAAGAACAAGGAAGTAAAACCTTAACCTACACAATTGAGGGACACGGGCAGCCACTTGAGGGACACGGCCAAGCTTGTGGCCGTGTCACTCAAACCAATTGGACAGTAAGAAACACGGGCAAGGGACACGGCCAAGCTTATGGCCGTGTCTCTTAAACCAAAACTCACAGTAGCTAACACGGCTTGGGAACACGGCCGTGTCTCTCAAAACTAATTCAACACACGCAAAAGTTCCATGACTTGGCCGTGTCTCTCCTTTGCTTTTGGCCTTGTCTCCCAAAACACAAACCCTAATATGCAAAATTCTCCTCCAATTGCACTCAAACTCATCAAACACCATATAACATGTTTCAAATGAATGAAATCAATGTTCTAAACACAAATTCTACATGTTTATCACAATATTCCTTATTAAAACACATCAACCAAAACATTTAAACATATACCATCTCAAACCCTAAAACCAACTTTACACTTGAACTTCCACTATCAAAATCCATTTAAACTTACAACCTTCACAACCAAACCAACCTCAAATCAATCTTTTAACTAACAATCAACTTTAACATTTGTAAATACATATCAAACACACCAAATCATCAACTCAACAATTCACCATACACCTTAGCCACAACTTCCAAATTAATAAAAGAAAACAAGAAATTTCTTACCTTATATGAAGAAATTCCACAAATCTTTCACCAAATCTCTCAATTCCTTCATCAATTTGAGTATAGCATCAAGAACACTTCTCTTTCCCTTTGTCTTCTTCAATGGCCGGCACAAACATGAGAAGAAAAGAAAATTCAACAAAGTCAAATGACTTTTCTTCTTTAAATCTCCACCAAGAGATTTTATCCAAGCAATTACCAAAATGCCCTCAATCATATAACTAACTTTTTGTCTTATATAAGCCCATATATGCAATTACACACTCAACAATAAAATATCTTCTTCCACTAACCAACACCTTGACTCTTCTTTGACCCATTTATATGTTATATATATCAACATATACACAACATATACCATTCTCTCTAAACCCTAAATCCTTCCCAAAACACATATATTTTTCTTTTCTCAATTCTTTATCTTGCAATTTAAAACAACCACAATAACAACAACATACAAAACTTCTAGGGCATAAATGAGGATATTACACTAATGTTGCTACCAATTTTACTTAGTCAAATTTTAGTTCCGATTTTACAGAAATTTTGCCAGAGGTTCGCCTAGAAATCTGGGTCCCAAGTGTCGACAAAACTGAATTTTCTTATTTTTGAAAAAAATATTTTATTTCACAATTCAACTCAAGCACACTCCCAATAATCCACCCTTATAACCTCAACTACAATCCTGCAAGAAAAGTTCACACTTCTATATCATTTCTCAAGATTACATATCATTTGCTAAGTTTCATTACCATACCACTGTTTATTCTCTTGTTACATACACCATAATACTTAATATGTTAACAAACCTTTACAATAGATATAACGTACATGCCATACTACTATTTTATGTCAAAAGTCCTATCCTAATCACCGTCGAGCTGATGCGAGCCGCTGCAGAAATGCTGATCTTCTATACACTACCTGCGAGTTAGACATATAACTCGCTGAGCAACTTATTGCCCAGTGGGTACTTTAACCATTGCCATACAATGTCTACTCGATATCACATATAAAAGTAGAATACTGCATAATTAAACTATTTTCATTCAATCATCATATTTATATTTTCTAATTAAGTTAAGATTCACATTCTGTATGTAAACAACATGTAATATAACTTCATTATAAGTACGAGTTAATCTGCTCCACTCGGTAATTATGAATACACCGATCTCGAAATGAGGCCTCATATAGAGTTACGCGTGGTCTTGACCTCACACGAATAATTATCATGGTCTTGGTCTCACACGATATAGAATAACTGCGTGGTCTTGGTCTCACACGACTAGTTGCCATGATCTTGACCTCACACGATATAACCGCGCGCGCGTAAGTAATATCCCGACCGAAGCCATTAAGACAGTACTGCCGGTAGGATGGCATGCCAAACCCCCATTCTAGACCGGTTTTACCCATTTACCGAGTAGAGCATATATAACATTTCATATATACCCATTCACTTCGTATATATATACCACATATTCACCATGTATATACAATATATATTTACACAAATATCACATATACTCACATATGTATTATATGTATTCACATATTTTCCATCTTAATTTATTCTTCATATCATAATTAAACTCAATACTAAAAATAAAATGATAAAACACCCACACCAAGTTTTTGACCAAGTTAATAATGAAAAATTTCCATATGAACAATAAACTCTGGTTCTTGACCCAACTTGATCCTTGTCTTAGAAAATTTGTATAAAATAATACACTTAGCTAAAAACTCTAAAATTTTTACAGAATTTAGTTTTGCATCTTAAAATCATTCCTTTAAAATTTCAGATCAAACTGGACACAAAATCTTGGTCAAGTAGTTCACCCAACCAGACTGCTCCAGTTGCCCTGCATCCTAGCAGCAGTTCTGAATTTTATGAATTCCGTAAATTAACTTCAATCAATGTGGTTCCAAATTATTTTTCTCAAATACTAGACTTACTAAACAACAACATATCCAAAATTCAACTCAAGATAATTTTTCTATATTTAATTAAAAATCATACAAGCCACAGCATTTTACTAATTGTAAAACATAAAAATTTCAAAAGGAGTTCAATGTTTAAAGTACCAAACCTTGCTCTTTTAATTCCCTTTTACTTTTCCTTCTTCTCCTTCCTTAATCTTTGTTTTTCCTTCAAGATATTCAAAAGCACAATCTTAAATATAAACCTTAGAAATTTAAAATAATAAGTTATCCTCCATTTCTTTTCAACCGAAACCCTAATCCAACCTTATTAAACTTTATACATCTTGATTCTTCCATTTAATCAATTAATCTCATCACTTACTTAAATTTTTTTCCAATTCCACATAAAGACTCTAATCTCCAATCTCCCAATAAATATATAAATACCTAAAATTGATACTAAAATTAAAGTCTACATACTTGAAAACCTTAAAACTTACCTTGAAAAATCAAACTTGGAAAAAACTTGGAAGTCCTTTGGTATTTTCTTATTGTGGCCGAAATTTGCAAGTAGAAAAGAGAGAGTTTGTTCTTCATTTTATGATATATATATATAAGGAAAATGATGATCACCATATGTGTTGGATAAATCCTTTGAGACCACTTGTCCACCTTTCTCTTTCTTCATTTAATACTCATGCTAAATGGTTACTTTTGATTGGCCAACAAGAGATTTTTTTTTATAGTTTTCTTTCCCATTACTTCTTCCCACTTGTCCCTCTTCTCATTGGATACCCTAAAGTTGTCCCGTGTTACCCATACGGTCCCGACACGAAACCGGACCCACTTTATGTTCCGGCGATTAATTGATCATATCTCTTAAACCGTACAGTTCCACGAGTCAAACTACATATAGTTTTGATCCTCTCGACCTCTACTTTCTATTTGTAAGGTCCATTTTAGGTTTCCAAGTCATTTTGAAAAATTACCAATAAGCCCTCAACTTTTTATAAAATTCCCTTTAGGTCCTTTCTTTGCTCGGGTTTTGCCCGGGTTTCGTTTCTACTGACGATCGTTTCATATTCAACCCCTCGACGTCCTCTACTTACTCTTATGTTTATTTTCTACTTTGAATTCATGTATAAATCTTAATAAAAATGACCAAAATGCCCTTAGTCTACATGTCTTCATTTCTCTTTAACGGGGCATTTTCTGGAAAAACCGTTACGCGTAGTTGTGACCCGATTTTTCTCTACTTTCCATTTTTAGAATATGTTATGTGCACTATTAAGAACATCCAGTACGACTTTTGGAAATTACTCTTAGGTCCTTAGCCTTTTGAAAAATTACCTTTAGGTCCCGTCGACTTCACGGGCCTCCTTTGCACACCGATTTTTGTTTTTGACTATCTCGAGCCTCTATTTGACCACTTATTTATGTCCTTCTGGCCTAATACTCGACTACCTAAACTTTGGGATGTGACACAAATACCCAAATCAAATTCAATCTCGGGTCCAAGTACCCAATCTCGGGTCTAAGTTCCCAAATCAAATTCAGTCTCGAGTCCAAGTACCCAAATCAAGCAATCCAGCCTCGGGTTCAGAACCCAAATCATCTATTTTGAGTCCAGAACTCATTTCGGGTCCAAAATCTAAACTAATCTGGCTCCAGAACATAAATTGTTTTCGAGTCCATAACTCATTCCGGGTCTAGAACCCAAACTAATTCGGGTCCAAAATAAAAATCTTTTTCTAGTCTAGAACTCATTTCGGGTCCTGCATCTAAATCAATCCGGGTCCAGAACACAAATCTTTTTCGAGTCCAGAACTCATTCTAGGTCTAGAATCCAAACCAATCCATTTTTGAGTCTAGAACCCAATCCAGTTTTAGGTCCAGAACCCAAATCAACCTTGGGTCGAGAACCCATCTGTAAACCCCTAATTTTTGACCCAGTCCGATTCGTTATTTTTTATATAGTCCAAAATATTTTTTGTGGTATTTTAAATAAATAATATTTATTTTAGTATTTATTATTTATAATTTTTAATAAAAATAAAAATGGTGAAGTTAATAAAAAAATATAATAATAATAAAAATAAATAAACAAAAATAAAAAATAATAATAAAAAAATAAAAATAAAAAAATCGATGACGGAAAAATCGGCGACGAAAAATTCATCGCGGAAAATGGAATTGGCCAAGGCCAATTCGCCCGCAGGAAATTCCTGCGGCGAAATGGCCTTGGCCAATTTCGCGGCAGGAATTGCTGGCCACTCGCAATTTTCCCTAAATTCCCTTGCAGCTCTCAGTTTCTAGCCCGTAGCAGTTTTTTTTTGCCAGCGAAATTTTTGAACGCAATTTTTTCCGAAACCAAATTCTATTTGGTTTTGGTTTCTTTTTCCTAATTAATTGTAGTTTCCTTAAACAATTAGAAGAGGCTTATAATTTTTCCTATAGATAATATATGAAAACTCAGAATTAGGGATCGGATAGTGGGACTTTGATTAGGTTATCGAAACCTGGATTACAGAAAACCCTAGCCAGAGAAGATTAGCAACAAGCAAGCCATTAATAATTTATCAAAGCTAGCCACATTGCCTTTGTCCTTGTTCATCCATAAAGCAATTTTTGGTGGAACCAACGAACGGAGGTTTGAATATCTATTTTCTTTATTTATTTCATTACAGTAGCTTCATCACTCAAATTGAATAAATTGTTTCTTCTGTTTCTTCTAAACCTTAAAACCCTAAAACGTTTCTTCTAAACCTTAAAACCCTAATTCGTTTCTTCCGTTTTTAAAAAACCTTAAAAACATTAAATCATTTCTCCTATTTCCAAAAAAGTTTAAAAAAACCCTAAACCGTTTTCCTCTAACTTTTTTCCAAAATTTTCAAATATTTTCTTAAATCTCCAAACCCTAACCTACTTTACAGTTTCTAAAAATCATAATTATTTTTATAAAACTCTAAACTATTTTCTTAAATCCTAAAACCAAACATGTTTTCTAAAATACTAAGAACTCTAACTTTTTTGAAAAACCAAAACGGTAAACCCTAATCCTTAAAACCTAATTTAGCAAAACTAAACCCTAAAGCCATGATCCAGCAAACTTAAAACAACAATCCAGTAGCCATGAATTATAAATTCTAATATCTTAAGATTCTAAAGCCCTAATTTTATGATGTCACTCTTAATCCCTAATTTGATTAACTAAAAAAACCTTACTACTTTCTTAAATTCATAAAACCCTAATCCATTCCAATTTTCTTAAACCTTTACAGTAGCCTAAACAAATAACAATGATAATACTAAAATTCCAAAACCCTAAATATTAATTAAAGAACTTTAAATAGAAACAGTAAACCCTAATTTGTATCTTTACTGGCTTTATTTTTAGATTTGATTATGTAGTTTATTATATGCTTTGATGGTTGATTTATTTAATTTCAATGCTTGATTTATTTAATTTATCATGGATGAATGTTTATTATATATTTTGATTGATGTTTAATATCTTTGATGAATGATTTATTTATGATGAATGGTTATTTACTTTTATCAATTTATTTTGATTTCTAAATATTGTAAGAGGTATGTTTCCACTTTATGGGTACCTCATTAATTAATTTCTATGTAATTTAAATTGCTTTTATATTTTGGACCAATGTAAAGGACATGTTTCTACATTTTGGTGGGTGTCCTATTTAGTTTAGACATTGCTGATGTAAGAACATATTTTCATCTTCGGATGGGTGTCCATTTATTTGCTTTGTTTGGACATTGCTTTGATTTTAATATAATGATGCTTTATTTCAATTGTTGTGTGTAATATGGATAATATTGTTATATTTAAAAATTTTATAATATTAAGACTTGTAAAGGAGGCTGGTTCCAATGAACCGGGCATTGTGGGGGTGCTGGGCCATTTCTCACCTTCCCCACACGTACCCAACGTTCCGAACCCATTAGGGGGTTAGGGATTCCTTAGGAATCGAGTCATCCACTCCTTTCTTTTTTTCCGGCCCGTCCGGGTGGCGACTCCATTTTCTCTGGACCTAGGTCCATGTTCTCTAAGGCCCCAAGCCTAAACAGTGCCGAAGTCGCAAGAACCATTCCACCGGGAGTGGGGGCAAAAATTCACGCTCACACCATCCTTATCAAAAATCAGCTCAAAATCATGTCGCTTTTCACTCTCTTCTGCTGAAGTCTCAGATCGTTCATGTAGGGGGCAAACTATAGACCCTTGATTTTAGCCCTAAGCTAGTCCAATCCTAATTAAGGAAGGCCTAGTTAAGTTTGGTCAATTTTTAATGGCTTAAACCTATTTTAAAGCCTTTAATTAGATTGGTTCAATTATATTAGGCCAAAAATAAGTTTGGTTCAATTTTTAAAGCCTTGAAATGGTCCGATTGAAAATTTGATTGGGTTTATTTAGGTTTGGGACAGGCCAGGCAACATACAAATCAAATTGGAGCCACCCAATTTGATATGGATGGCTCCATATCGAATTGGAGGCCATCCAATTCGATATGTAGGCCTCCATATCGAATTAGACACCCTCTAATATGGAGACTTTATATTGAATTGGGATGGATATCATATCGAATTAAATTAATAATAATTTGATATGGGTTTGATTTCATGTCAGACTTATAATGTATCTTTAATCTGAAGCCGTGCTTAATCAGGAAAACTCAAATTATTGAAAAGTCGTGCTTAATCAAGAAGCAAAGCTCGATTTACATGCATTTGACCTAATTTGCTCATTATAAATACATGCTTAAGATAGTTAAAAAGGGGAGGAACTGGAAGTAAAGAAAAGAAATGAGGCAGCAACCTTGATGAACTAAAAGTAGGACTAGTGTCAAACAGCAAGGGACAACAATTTTGACGAATGAACTGGGAGTAAAGAAAAGAGACAGTAGCAATTTTATTAAACCCTAATTATCAAAAAGCAATTGAAGGATGAACTTTGATTAACGAACTGATAGAGGGACAGAAGCAAAGAACAAAGAGAGAGACAACAACCGAAGGTTGATCTACGGATCGTTGAACCTCCAACCAAAAGCCAAGGTGATTCAGACAGTAACTTGGATCAATATTTCTTCAATTTGGTGGAGCCAACGGGAAGGTGTGTTTTCTATTTAATTCATCTAAATTTAATAGTAGATCATAACTTTTAACATTGATATTTCATTCATCCAGTAGCTATTTATTTTCAAATGCCATCATGCAATAAGTTAAATTTAGTTTATAATGACTATGCCAATTCTTTAAATCAACCATTATATTTACACAATAACTTGTTAGGACACTCAATAGACATGCCATTAATAATATTAAATTTGTTAGTTCATTAAAGCTCTAATCTTTGTGGCAACTTATACAAAACCCTAATTTACCTAAACCCTAGTTATTAAAACCATAAAATCCTAATTTTTATCTTAAAATCCTAGTTTAGAAAAACCCTAAACATAAAACCCTATCTTACTTAGAAACCATAATTCCCCAATAAAACCATATCATATAAACCATTTACCTTTCAAGGGCGCTGCCCCCTTGACCCCCGCCCGCTAACAGGCTAGCGGAATTGCCGTAAGCACGACTTGTGTCGTCACACAGTATATTTCCTTAATGGGGGGGGGGGGTAATATGAAGATGTATTTCTTTATTTTCTATTTAATTATTCAATTATTTTCATATATGTTGTATTATTTTTTCTTTGCTTTATTCTTTTCTTTATATTGATATGTATTTTTAAATAGACTTGTGTAAGGCATGTTTCCACTTGTGGATGCCTTATTTGTTTGATTTATTTATTTTTTATAGTTTAATTTATTTAAAGACTTTTGCGATTAATGTAAATGACACATTTCCACCAAATGGTGGGTATCCTATTTTATTTAGTTTTGGACATTGGACATTGGACATTGTAAGGGCATGTTTCCATCTAGTATGAGTGCCTATTTATTTTGTTTGGACTTTCTTTGATTTTGATACAATGACGATATATTTTGATAATTGCTTGTAGTATGGACGATTTTATAATATTTAAGAATTTAAAAATGTATACACTTGAAAATGAGGCTGGTTCCAATGACCTGGGCACTGTAGGGGTGCTGGGTCATTCTCACCTTCCCCATGCGTACCCAACTTTCTGAACCCAATAGGGGGTTGGGGATTCCTTAGGAATCGAGTCATCCACCCCTTTCTTTTTCCACGCCCATTCGGGTGGTTATTCCATTTTCTCTGGGTTTAGGGTTGTGTTCTCTAAGGCCCTGAGCCTAACAGTGCTGAAGTCGCAAGAACTATTCCATATGAGAGTGGGGGCGAAAATCTCCGCTCACAACACGTATGCATAATTTGCTCTTAGAACCTTAGTGAGCCTAGTAGTCTCTTTAAGATTTTTTGGCTTTGTGTGTGCATTTGTATTCTTTACAACTTCAACACTAGATGTTTGAGTTGTAGATGCTTTAACAAATGTTGGTAAATTAGATAAAGTAGTGGAAGAGCCATTGAACCCTAAGCCATACTTGGAGGAAGGTGACCTTTGGACACTAGTTAATGTATCTAAGGCTTCCTTACCTCTGTGAAACTTTGAAATACAATTCTTTAGTTTATTTATTTCTTCTTTCAAACTATTATTTTCCTTGATTACCTTTTCTAAGCTATGTGAATTTCTAGACATTTCATCAATGGATTTCAATAATTGTTCATTTGAGATTTTCAATTCTAAAGTAGAATTTTTTAAAGAAATAAATCTTTTTCTAGCTTAGAGTATTTTTCATTATAGGACTTCATCTTAGAAAAATATTTTTGGAGACTTAGGTTCATATGCTCAACTAGCTCACTATCATCTAAAGCATCATCAACATTATCACTATACGTATTCAAGTTCAAGGATTGAGTACCTACCTCATTGGTGTGATCATCATCTCCAATAGCCATAGATATAGATTTACAGATCCTTGCTCTTCCTCCTCTTCTTCTTTACTTGAAGAGTCATCATCCCATGTGGCTTTGAGAAATTTCTTCTTCTCCTTGTCCCATTTCTTTATGTTCTTGATTTTGATGCAATCCATTTTGATGTGACTCAGCTTGACACATTCATAACATTTTACTTTATTTTACTTCTCCTTATCTTTGAAAGAGAATTTGGAGGAATTACCTTTTTCTTGCAATCTCCTTTTTCTTTTCCATTCACTTACTCTTCAAGATAGCATGGCCTTTTCTTCATCATCATCACTATTTTTGTCACTCGAGCTCTCAACTTCTTTGATGACTTTGAGAGCTATTGCTTTCCTCTTGTCTTTTTCATTCTTTTCATCTTCTTTTTCATTATGCAGTTCAAAAGTGAGGAGTTTCCCAATAAGCTCATCGGTTCTTAATGTGCTAAGATCGTGAGCTTCTTCAATTGAAGAAATCTTTGATGCAAAGTTCTTCTTGGCTCTAAGTGCTCTCAATATTTTGCTATTGACATCACCTTGATCATAAATTTTTCCATATTTCTTCATGTCATTGACTATAGCAAGTAGTCAATTTTCATCTTAGTGACATTTTCATTTGGCTTCATTTTGAAAAGTTCATACTCATGCACAAGCATTGGTGAGCCTCACTTGAGTAGTTCCCTCATGATAATTCTCAAGAGTTTTCCAAATGCTCTGTATATAAGTAATATGTTTAATTCTTCCAACTTATTCTCTAAATAAGGAATTCACCAAGATGGTGGTTGCTTTAATGTTCTTGTAGTGAGCCTTTTCTTGAGCATCGATCAATTATCTCTAGGAAGAGGTGCTTGAACACCATCAACTTTATGAATAAGAGGTTTCCATGCATTTTTCACACATTTCCAAAGCTCAATTCCCTTACTATTAAGAAATGAATACATCTTGTATTTCCAATAAGAATAATCCATTCAATCAAAGTAGGGTCTTAGATAAGAGTTGATATTTCCATGAGATTGAGCAATAGAGGTGGATGAAGAAGTGACTACCATTGTGGATCAAATTTCACAATTAAGCTTCTTTAAATTTTGAGGCTCTGATACTAATTATTATCCTAAGATGGCAACAAATAGGGGGGAATGAATTGATTGATTTGAAGAAGTGATGGTAAATTAAAAATTTAAAATCAAACAAAGAAAGAAAGGAGTAGAGTAGAGAAGAATGAAAACAAAGAGTTTATAGTAGTTTGGATTACCTCAATCCTACGTCCACTTCCTTAAAAACTTGTTAAAGTTCCACTAATCTTGAGTTTTTACAATCTTAACTCTAACTTGGTGTTTTCACAAGATCACATTGAATTTTTACAAGGTTTAAAAAACTTCCTCATAACCCAAACAAGAGTTTTCCCAGGCTCACTTTATAACATAAATGTTTCAAAGCTCACACCAAATTTACAATTGTGTTTAATGCTTACACCCAATACTCAAAGAATACAAATAGGAAATTTTGATGCACACAAATGAATGTTGTTAATCTTAACAATTACAATCATAATCTTACAAAAAATGACATTTCTTGTGGTATTTATAGCCTTTAAGTCTTCAACTAGCCATTTGAGGTGGGAGCCAACATGTTTGATTCTTGTCTCCCATTTTAACAACTTTTCAGAGCAAGTTCATGGTTGGACTACTAACTTTGATCAGGTTAGCTTGGCTCAACACGATTGGACTGAGCTAGGTCTGGTCATGCTCTCCATTTTTCTAATAAAAGTTCTTTAATAGCTAGTACATGTGGCATCTAATAATTGAGTGGATAAGTAACGGCTATAATTTGCAAACCCTGGTCCACTTGTATGGTTAGGACAAGTTTGGTCTGGTCAGTCTCACTCTGGTATGCCAAGATTTTGGGAGTATTGGCGTCCATGAACTCCACTGGAACTTTGTTGGATTTTTAGCTTTAGCTCGGTTCGGTTGGATTGCATCAGGTCTGGTTGTACCAGGAAAGGTATGTTGAAGTTTTCAAGTAATAGTGACCATGAATTCTATTGGATGTTCTGAGAATTTAGCTCAGGCTGGGTATGATCGGACTGCTCGGAGGTTCGGTCGGGCCATATAGTCTGTTCACAATGTGGGAGTGACATTGATTGTGAACTCTATAAGATATTTTTGGCATGAGCTCAGTTCATTTAGGTCATACTCAATTATGGCAGCTGAGGCTTGGTCTAGTTGTACTATACTTCAGTTTGATTGTCTCAATTTTGGAACAATAGTGCTCTTGGGAATACTCGTCAGCTTGGTATTGGTGTGGTCGGACTTTAGCTCGGTATGGTTAACTTCTTCTGAGTATATTCGGTCTTGATTCTTGTTCAGTCAGGCTCTTGAGATTTCTTCAAAAATTAATGTCCTGGAAAAATGTTACTTGGTACAAATATTAGTCCTATTCAATTTGATTGCCTAATATCAAAATAGAGGCTAATGGTTTGACTAACATAGTTCATCCTCCAAATAGAGAGAAGACAACCTTCATTACATAATGGGGAATTTATTGCTATAGGGTCATGCCTTTCGGTCTTAAACATGCTAAGGCAACATATCAAAGAATGGCCACTACTCTCTTCTATGACATGATGCAACAAGATGTTGAAGTCTATGTGGTTGATATGGTTATTAAATCAACGAAAGCAAAAAATCAAATAGAGGCCTTGAGATGGTTCTTCCATAACCTCTGTCAATACAACTTGAGACTCAACCCTGCTAAATGTGTGTTCAGAGCATCTTTTGACATATTTCTTGGGCATATGGTTAGTTCTCAAGGGATTGAGATCGACCCAACCAAATCCAAGTGTAGACCATTAATTTTGGGACTAAACAAATCTGATCCTGATTGAATGAGGCGAAGTAAAATACATTCTGATTTTAAAGAGCTTAAACCTAGTTTAAAAAGCTTCAATTAAATTAGTCCAATTTATGAAGGCCTAAATTAAACTGGCCTAATTTATAAATGCCCAAATTAAATTATTCCAATTTATAAAACAGGTTCGATTTGAGAATTAAAAAAATTGGATTTGATTTGAGTTGGACCAAGTCCAAATTGACATGAGCATGATTGTTAGGTTCAAGCCTAGCTATCTGCAAGTGCATAGATCATTAACAAGTAATATAATGATAAGTAGAGTATCGTTCCCACGAGGAGGATAATTCTAAATACCAAACAATTAAACTGATTATTATTTTGATAATCATATTTGATTTATGAATAAACTAAACTTGAATGAGAATAAATTTCTAATAATTTAAGACATAGGGTTTAGTCACCTTTATTGATTTATCATGGTTTTTCTAAAGTATTGATTTAATTCAGTTTTCCTTTGATTAATGTTTGGATTCTCCTAAATTAAATTAAAGTCACTCTCAAGTACTAGAACTATTATTGAATTTAATCTTTATGTCTACTCTCATGATAATAAGTAATTAAACCAAATCATTAGGTTTTGTGAAAATCTTGAATCAACCTCTTAAGTATTAACTTTATTTCTAAGTAAAAACTTATCAAAGATTGTTACCTTCTTGGACTAATATTGTGCTTCCACTCTCGCTCCATCACACAAAATCTCAATTTAATTAATTATTGGGTAAGCAATTAAAGCATTAAGATTAAAAATAACAAAATAATTAAAGGTTAAACTAAATTAAACCAAATAAAAATTTATAATTCCATGATAAATTCAATGTAAGGGACCAACCCTAAAGAGGATTAGTTCTTCATTATTGAAATAAAAACATTGTAAATATTAAAGAAGGTAATTAAAAATAGATTTTAAAGAACAAGAAATATCAAACTCTGTTTCTTTAAAGAAGAATTTAACTTGGATCTTGAAGTTCTCCTTGAACCAGATTTTCACTCTTCTTCTTTAAGAAACTCTAAACTAAAATTTATTTCTTAGATGAATCTAATCTAATTCTTGCATATCTTGATCTTGGGATGAAGTATGTTTATATAGAGTGCTTGAAAACTTCTATAGTGAATAAAAACTAGAAAAGGTTAGAGTACAACTTGGTTGGTTCTTCATTTTCCAAAATTTCTGCTCACAATCATGAAATTCTTCTCCATGGGCATGGCATATGAGTGCCACGGTCGTGGCCTGAGTTGGAATGGACAATGTTGAACAACTTTCCAGCTATAAATGGTCGGTAGGGTAGGCCACGAGTGTGGGGTGTGAATGCCACGGTCGTGGCTTTTGAACTGAAGCTGGAAGATTTTGACTTTTCTTCTTTTCTTCTCATAGATAATAAGAGGTCCAATCCCTAGGTGTCGCCTTGGAGAGCCATGACTATGAGTTCCATTTTGCTTCTGGAAATCATTTTCTTCTTCATGACAGATTAATTTTTAAGTCCACGGGCGTGGCCTTGAAGAGATAGGGGCGTGACTTTTGCAATTTTCTTCATTTTTGCTGTCTTTTCCTTAAAATTCTTGTTTGCTGCCCTCTTTATGATAAATTTGAGAATTCTAACTAAAATGATCAAAATCCATCAAATGCAATTGGAAAATAATTAATATCATGGTTAGAATTATTTAACATATTGATCAAAATGTCACTCTATCAAACTCCCCCAAACTTAAAACTTAGCTTGTCCTCAAGCAATTTAAAATTGTCACTATAAAATTTCTTATATGTTGAATTTATTAACAAAAATTTTTGAACAATCAAAGCTTTTAAAATTTAGATCTTAAATTCAGCTTCATAGCTCTACTTACTTCATTCTCCCCTCTTTTACTCAAGAAATTTAATTAATTGCAATTAACTATTATACCTTAGATAAGCGAATAATCTTTAATGCAATTTTAGCCTATTCTCATATGCATTTTTAATTGAGCTTTCTCCACTAATGGATATTACTAATTTAAGGAAAATCAGAAAGACTTTTATTGGCTTATAATGGGGCTAGATTGGTGAGGGTTTAAAATAACATTAAGTAAATAGGTTACTTATCTTTTAAAAAAAATTCCTCACATACCATTGAATATGTCTCTTATTTTTGGAAAAAAAATCCTTTATCTTTTTGCTCTTTTTTTTAATTAATTAAACTCCATATATATTCCCCTAAACTTAAAATTTTAGGAATCTACTATAGTCTTTACAAGAGCTTTTTCTATACTTCTTATTTGAGCAACATTACTTGAGAAAGTTCTCAAAAGATAATTAACCTTGAAAAATGGTGGTTATTTTGACAAAGAAGATCTCAAGCTTAATTTTATTTTTTTGGGCTTAAAAGGGAAAACAAGGGGTAGTGTTAAAACTTATGGGTATAAGATTTTGATTATACAAAAAATGCGTAAATCATTTTTCCCTCTACTTATTAAAATTCAATTTCACCTTGAAATATCTTTTTAAACATATTCTAGGCCTAGGGAAAAGAATATAAGCTATTTGTAGACCCTTGATTTTGGCCCTAACTAGTCCATTGCCTAAGTCACAGACCTTTTGATTAGATGGTATAATGGTTGAACTTTTAAAACCCTAAATAGGTTTGTTTTGAAGATTTGGTCAGGTCTAATTCGATGTTAAGGCATTCAAGGGTGTGTCCAAGTCAAACCAGGCCTTCCAATTCAATATGTGAGAGCCCATATCGAATTGCGATACCCCAATTCGATATGGGATAGTCCCACATCAAATTGGAAGTCCCAATTCGATATGGGATAAGTCCCATATTGAATTGGGACTTCAAATTCGATATGGGACCTTAACTTAAGTTTCCATATCGAATTGGAAGCCAATTTCGATATGGGATAGGCTCTATATCGAATTGGGGCCTCCCCAATTCTATATGGACCTAAATTTTGATGGATTAAAATTATTTTACTTTGTGATGGTCTTGGTTTGCCTGGTTTGAATCTGATATGGTCTCAATTTGCTATGAATTCATTAATTCGATATGCATTAGGATCCATTTTTAAAATAGAAAACTTCCACGATGTTTAACCTAAATGCTCTTATAAATACAGACTTTAAAAACCTAGAGGGGGACTTTTAGATTTTTAACTTCAGCAGACTTTGGACTTTTGGACTTTGAAACTTCAGCAACGGAGAAAAAAAAAGAGGCAGGGAGCAGCCAAAGTGAGCAAACAAAACAATAGAAAATAACAACAAAACTGAAGGATCAAAGATATAACGCATTAACAAGACAGTAGCTTTTTGTCTTGTTTTCGATTCAACCAATAAGTGTAAGGCTAGTGTGGACAAAAGTTTGGATCAAAGTTTGATTATTGGTGAAATAAACAACTGATGGCACGTCTCCCAAATTGAATCCATTTAAATACATCATATTAAGCTTTAGGGATTGTTTTTATCCTTCATGCAAAGTAAATCCCAGTAACCTTTAGTTCCAGTAACTGAAATGTGTTAGAGTTGATATTTTTTTTGAGTGCATGATTATTTAGTTACAAATACCACAATAACTTATTTCTTCCAAAATCAAAACTTTAATCTAAATTTCATAAACTTCAATCCTATTTACTTAAACCCTAAACCCTAATGTTATTTTCATAAAAATTCCAAAACCTTAAAACCATAATTTTTAAACCTAGACCCTCTAAACCCTAATTTCATTCAAGAAACCCTAATTCAAGATGTAAACCTAAATTTATATTTTTTATTGATTTATTTAAGTTTAGATGCATGGTTTATTATATGTCTTAATAAATAGTGTATTTTTATTTGATTTTATAATGAATGCTTGAATGAATGCTTTGATTTATTTTTAGTTTCAAGAAATTGTAAGAGGTAAGTTTCCATGCTATGGGTACCTTAATTGTTAAGTTTCATGTAATTCAATTTATTTTAAGCTTTGGATTAATGTAAAGGATACGTTTCCACTAATTGGTGGGCCTCCTATTTTATTTATTTTCTTTTGGACATTAGACAATTTTAAAGGTATGTTTCCATCCATGGATGGGTGCCTATTCATTTATATTATTTGAATTTATTGTGATTTTAATAAAGTATTTATTTATTCTTATGATTACATATAATATGGATAATATCATTATATTTAAGAATTTCATAATATTAAGACCTGAAAAGGAGGACGGTTTCAAAGAACCAGACACTTTGGTGGTGCTGGGTCATTCTCACCTTTCCCATGCGTACCCAACTTTTTAAACCCAATAGGGGATTGAGGATTCCTTCAGAATCAAGTCATCCACCCGTTTCTTTTTCTCGGCCCATCCGGGTGGCGACTCCATTTTCTCGAGGTTTAGGCCAGTGTTCTCTAAGGCCCCGAGCCTAACAATGTTGAAGTCGCAAGAACCATTCCCCATGGGAGTGGAGACGAAAATCCCCGCTTACAGTGGCGACTCTGCCGGGGATAAGAGAAGTTGATTTTGCTAGTCTTTATATTATTTTATTCTTTCTTATTATGATATTGTCCATTGCATCATTTAGATTGCATTGTGTGCGTGAGTTAGGATGCCCGTGTAACCCGTGTTATGTTATGTAAGAGATACCATACTTTTACTCAAGGTATGGAGATTGAGCATGGCATAACCACTCATAGCCTTATACCTTTTTGGTATATACTTGCTATGGAAACCTAAGCCTTTCAACCCAAAGACTAAAGCTCATGTAATTGGCCTAGTTACTTTTCTTAGGTTTTTACCCTAAATACTTATTATTTAACTATGATTGATATATCTTACTTTAAACCATGGCTTATTTGGTTTACTCTATTTCTAATATGACCTACTTATATTGTAAGATCAAAAGAATCATTTTTTCCTTTAAATCCAAGAGACCAAATTTCAAATTTTCAAAATCTTCAAGATAATCTTTTCAAAATGGGTCAAAACTCTTTTTCCGTATGACCCAAGTACAAAGCCCAAAATTCATTTTTAAACAAATCTTTTTACAATGGGCTTTCAAACAAAACTATTTTTCCACTTAATCCAAGTTAAAACCTTTTTATTTAATAAGCTTACAAATATTCAGGTCAATTATGGAAAATTAAAAATCAATTGTGAGCCTATCTTATACAAAGAACTCTTAATCATGGGCTTGTTTGTGGAATAAACCATTTGTTACTTTTTTAATTGAGAAATCTATTTATGTTAAACCTCTTAATTTAGTTTTAATATAATTTAGCATAAAAGCTGATTTAAGTTGAGATACAATGGATTAAAACCTAATTAATGGAAATTATCATGGACCGACTTCTACATTAGAAGATGCAACTATTTGTTAAATTGTTCGAAGAATTTTTTTTGAAAACAGAATATCCCATGTTGATATTTTGTTGATCATATATCTAGGAAAAGAGACTCGCCATTCATGTGTGGAAGTTATTAGGTTGGAAGGAACGTCCTAACTATCTTTGTTTGTTTGTTGTTTATGCATACATGCATACATGCATTGCATTACATAGCATTGATCCTTTTGACTCACAGACCTAGAGTACGGCAATTCAAGAGCATACAATGGCACCACTTATATCATTAATTTTGATTTAAGTGCTTAATTGAGAGGATGGATGCACCGGCTACGGGATATAGTCGATGAGGGTGTCAAAGCTAGGATGGTCGAGCTATGGGATCAATTGGCTGAAATTATGAAGACATAGTTGATTAAAATTCTGGAGATCATCAACAATGCTAATGAAGCATCTCCCATTGACATAAAAAAAGAAGGGAAAGGCAAAATTAACAATGAACAGGTCCAATGATAGAGATCAAGTGAAAAATAAGGAGTCAATCCTACAAAGCCAATCGAACCATGTGCTGTCTAAGTGAAGCAATAAGGGTGGCTACCACCCCTATGGGAAAAGTCAAAGGGAAAGACGAGGTGTTGAGAAAAATGCAACAACTGAACCAACAAAGAAGCATAAATTTTTAGACTTGGGAGAACCTTTGTTAAAGATGTTAGAGAATCTAATGAAAATGGATTTGCTACAACCATTGGCACCTCAGCCTCTACACAAGCCTCTACCATCAAATTTTGATGCCAAGGTCTTCCATCAAGTGCAAGGGCATGAGACAGATAAATGCATTAGATTAAGGCATGAGATCCAAGATTTGATTGATAGTAGAAGGCTGCCTGATCCTGATGAGCCCAACACTAAAAATGATCCTCTGCTTAAATTTAGAAGGGCACCATCGCTTGCAACCTTCACGATGAAAGGAGAATTGGAGGAGAGTTTTATCTTGTCATTTTGTCATGATATGGATGGAGAAACTGCTAAAGAGGATGTGTTACTAAGAAAGCTTGGACTAATGGTGGATGATGAAGCAATGATACTTGATGATGGAAAAATCCTTGCCTTGATAATTCTAAATAAATGGAGTATTTTTCTATTCGACTACAACTCAACAAACTTCCCTTGGCTTGTTTAGCTTTTGTTTTATTTTCTTTATTTGGTGTTTTTTGGAACAATTAAGTTTTTCAAATTTAAAGTTATTAGAATAAATTATTTTTGTTAAATTTTTGTTGGTCTTTGTTCATTTTGGTGCTCAACCGATGATGAATTTAGCTTGATATTTATAAATTAGCGTATCTGTACATTGTGATTTGAATGACTTTACTAGGTGAGAGAAATGTTCTATAGCTTGAGTTGTGTATGTTTACTTAGAGAGGGCTCCTACATAATTACCTTTGCCTAGGTCCTAGTCAGTCTTAGAACATGCATTGATGGACTTTCGAGGCAAAATTGAACTCTGCTTATTTTAGGGAGAGATTATCTAGGCATTGTTTGATAAGCCAAGAAATAGTATCCACCCATGTTAACATCTATCCTTAGTTTATCCCCTTGAGCCTTCATGATATTTTAGCTTACTCTTCATTGGATAGTAAACCAAATGACCTACCTTGAGTTGTGGTTACACTTTTGGTAAGTCTTATGATCACTAAGGAATAAAAAGAAAAAAAAAGAAAGAAAGCAAAATAAAAAGGAAAAAAAGAGAAAAGAGAAGAAAAAATAAGAAAGGAAAAAAGAAGAAAGAGAAGAGGAGAAGAAGAAAAAAGAAAGGGAAAAGAAAATAAAATACAAAAGGCAGTTCAGAAAGCCAACCAAGTTTTCCTTTACCTAAAGTAGTAGCAGGCAAAGACAGTTTGACTTAAATTGGTCCAACCCAACAAAAAATTCAACAAAATTAGAGAGATAGAAGAAAGGTTATCTAGTTCTTGAAAGTCATATACTTAACTGTCCTACAAGGAAGAAGGACAAAATGATAAAATGCTAAAAATAAAAAGATAGAGAGAGAGAAAGAAAGGGAAAAGAAGAAAAGGAAAGGAATATGGGTGCTAAACTTTTTGCAAAGGCAAAGACTATCCTAATCAAGATTCAGATTCATGTCAAGAAGAAGAAGAATGTTCAAAGCTCTATCTTTTCATGCTTCCAACTGCCTAAATAAGAAATTTTTAGTGTGAGGGTTTGCCCATAGTGTCACAGCAACTCCTATCTCAAAATGGTCTTCACTTAAACCATGTCCCTTATAGACTCCGTTTCAAGCCTATTAAAGACCTATTGATCTCTCTTGGTAGGTAAAGCCTATTAGTAGAGATAGTTTTAATAAGCATGCATATGAGATTGACAATATTCAAACTCAATTGGACTTTGACCAAGTAATGTGTATGTGCATATCTAATGTGTAACAGTTCTTGCTTAAATGGAAATGATTCCAAAGTTGTCATGTTATAGATATGTTAATTTGGAAAATTGAATCATGAGGTATAATGACACTGACTTGACAAACCCAAAATATGATTTTATGATTTAAAAATTGTGTTTTTGTCATACAAAACATTCAGGTTAAGGGAAGTATGTTGAGCCGTTGAACCTCGAAGGGCACATTGGGCAAAGTAAATGATTATTGGCAAGGTCATGAAGAAGCTAATGATTGACGTGTTGAATCATAGTTTAAAATGGATGTATCTCTGAGTATGCTACTTAGGCCTCACTGCTCATATTTTCAACATCTTTAAGATAAAAGCTATAAATGCGAAGCCTTCTATGATTCCAATACAAGACCTGAACGAGTATCTTGAAGGAACTAATGAGAACACTTTAGCTGATCACCTCAATCTGTGAGTCGATAGAACTACTGCAAGTATTATTGGCAAGTATTTTTGTTTTGTGTTATCTATTCTTTGTTAAAAGTAAACAACAATACTCTGTGAAGCAAACATGAAGCAAATATGGAATTAGGGGGCATGGAAGGCCCATTTCTTGAGGAAGATCCAGTCATTTTGCAAAGGAAAGAAGAAATGCATGCTTGTTCAAAGAACTAGAGAACACAAACATCAATATGAGCTTGCATGGGAAAAATCATTGGTTTAAGCCTACATAAGGGGCAATGTTTCTCCTTTCAATTTTTGAGTTTATGCGTGCACAAAATATTTTTAGACGCACTTTTAATATTTTGCCATGTAGGGGGCAAGGAGAAGATATAAGGTCCAGCTAAAAATAACTAAATTTTTTGCAAAAGGAAGAACAAAAAGAACAAAATAAGAAAAAAGTAAGAATCTCAAAAGAATGAAGATGCAAAAAACAAAAGATCAATCCAGCTAGAAGAGCTAAAGCCAGTATAGGACAAAAAGTCCAAAGGATGAAGATCCATTTTGAAGGGTGAAGACCCGACGTAAAGGATCAAGATCCGTTTTGAAGGGTGAAGACCTGTTTCCAAGGATAAAGATCCATTTTAAAGGGTGAAGACCAGATCCTAAGGATGAAGTTTCATTTTAAAGGGTCAATACCCAAAGTCTAAATGATGAAGATCCATTTTAAAGGGTGAAGACCCGAAGTCTAAAGGATGAAGATCTATTTTGAAGGGTGAAGACCCGATGCCAAGGATGAAGATCCATTTTGAAGGGTGAAGACATGATGCTACGGATGAAGATTCATTTTGAAAGGTGAAGACCCAAAGTCCAAAGATTGAAGATCCATTTTAAGGGTAAAGACCCAATGCCAAGGATGAAGATCCATTTTGAAGGGTAAAGACTCGATGACTAAAGGATGAAGATCCAACTTCAAGGTGAAGACCCGGAGTCTAAATTATGAAGATCCATTTTTAAGGGTGAAGACCCGATGCCAAGGTTGAAGATCCATTTTGAACGGTAAAGACCCAATGACCACAGGATGAAGATCAAATTTCAAGGGTGAAGACCCGATATCCAAGGATTAAGATCCATTTTAAAGGGTGAAGACCCGATGCCAAGGATGAAGATCCATTTTAAAGGGTAAAGACCTGAAGACCAAAGGATGAAGATCCAATTTCATGGGTAAAGACCTGATCTCCAAGGATGAAGATCCATTTTGAAGGGTGAAGACCAAATGCCAAGGATGAAGATCTACTTTGAATGGTGAAGACTCGATTCCAAGAATGAAGATCCATGTTGTAGACCCTTGATTTTGGTCCTGATGTGTTCGTTGCCTGAGTCATAAAACTTTTGATTAGATGGTATAATGGTTGAACCTTTAAAACCCTAAAGAGGTTTGTTTTGAATATTAAATTGGATCTAATTAGATGTAAGGGCATTCGGGGGTGTGTTGAAGTCAAATCAGCCCTTACAATTCAATATGGGATAGCCCATATCGAATTTGGATGCCCCAATTCAATATGGGAAAAATCCCATATCTAATTGGAAGCCAAATTTGATATGGACTAATCCCACATAGAATTGGAAGTTCCAATTCAATATAGGACCAATCCCATATCGAATTTGGCTTCATATTCGACATGGGACTAATCCTATATCGAATTGGAAACCAATTTCGATATGGGATTAATCCCATATCAAATTTGGCTTCATATGATAGACTCCATATCGAATTGGGGCCTTCCCAATTCGATATGGACTTATGTTTTGATAGGTTTGCTTAGTTTAAGTACGATATGGTATCCATTTCCTATGAATTCAAGTTTTAATTCGATATGCATCAGAGAGGATCCATTTTTAAAACGGAAAACATCTACGATGTTTAACCTAATGCATGCAAGTTCTTATAAATATAAACTTTAAAAACCTTTAGGAGGAGGAACTTTTAACTGGAGCGGCTATTGACAATTTTCAGTAGAGAGTAGCCTTCATGGACTTTTAACTTGAACAGAATTTTGAACTCTAGTAACTTTTAGCAAGAGGGAGCAACGAGGAAGCAAGGACTTTTAACTTCAGCAAACTTAAACTTTTAGGCAGTAAAGAAAAGATAGAAGAGAGAAGTTTATAAAACCCTAATTATCAAAAAAAGAGGAACATGGACAGAGAGTGAGAAAGGAGTAACAACGACGATAATTCAAAATTAAAACAAAAAGGGTCAGTAATCTTAATCAAGGCAATGTAAAGGCAATTGCCAAATTGCCAAAGTTCAACTGAAGAAATAACTTTGATTTAGGTAGTAGCATATATCCAACCAAGCTTGATTTAAACACTTTAAATTCGGTGGAGCCTTCAAACGTAGGTACAATATTCTAAACTCTCCAAAATAATAACTTCTATTTACTAAAATTATGAATTTCATATCTATGGTTTAGTTTAACCATATCTAATAAGTTTTATTTGATAACACTGTTAATTTCTATGCACTGTGGAAATATATTTAATAGTCATGTCTCGTATCAGTATCAATATTAAAGAGTTATTAGGGTTTATACAGTGATCAAATATTTATCAAAACCCAAAACCCTAATATTGTTTACACAAAAGTTCCAAACCCTAATTTTATTCAAGAAACCATAATTTAAGATGTAAACCTAAATTTATGTTTTATTGCTTTATTTATTTTTAGATGCATGATTTATTATATGTCTTAATAAATAGTTTATTTTTTATTTTATTTTATGATAAATGCTTGAATATTTTTTATTTGATTTATTTTTAGTTTTAAGGAATTATAAGAGGTACGTTTACATGATTGGGTACCTCAATTGTTAAGTTTCATGTAATTCAATTTACTTTAAGTTTTGGATCAATGTAAAGGATATGTTTCCACCAATTGGTGGGTATCCTATGTTATTTGTTTTCTTTTGGACATCGGACAATTGTAAAGGCATGTTTCCATCTATGGATGGGTGCCTATTCATTTATTATGTTTGAACTTGCTATGATTTTTAATAAAGTATTTATTTATTCTTATGATTGCATGTAGTATGGATAATATCATTATATTTAAAAATTTTATAATATTAAGACCTAAAAAGGAGGCTAATTCCAATGAACCAGACACTGTGGGGGTGTTGGGTCATTCTCACCTTCCCCACGCGTACCCAATATTCTTAAACCAATAGGGGGTTGGGGACTCCTTAGGAATTGAGTCATACCCCTTTCTTTTTTCTCGGCCCGTCCGAATGGCGACTCCATTTTCTTTGAGTTTAGGCCCGTATTCTCTAAGGCCTTGATCCTAACAGTGCCGAAGTCGTAAGAACCATTCCACATGGGAGTGGGGGCGAAAATCCCTGCTCATAGTGGCGACTCCACTGGGGATAAGGGAAGTTGATTCTGTTGGTCTTTATATTCTTTTATTCATTCTTATTATGATATTATCTATTGTATTATTTAGATTGCATTGTATGCTTGAGTTAGGATGCCCGTGTTACCCGCGTTGTGTTATGTAGAGGATACCATACTTTCACTCAAGGTATGGAGATCGAGCATGGAATAACCACTCATAGCCTTGTGCCTTTTGGTATATACTCGCTATGGGAGCCTGAAACCTTTGAACCTAAAACTTAAGCTCATGTAATTGGCCTAGTTATTTTCCTTAGGTTTTTACCCCAAATGCTTGTTGTTTGACTATGATTAATTTATCTTAGTTTAAGCCATGACTTATTTGGTTTGCTCTTTTTCTAATATGAGCTACCTATATTATAAGCTCAAAATAATTTTTTCCTTTAAATCCACGAGACCAAATTCCAAATTTTCAAAATCTTCAAGATAGTCTTTCTAAGATGGGTCAAGAAAATCTTTTTCAGCCCTATGGCTAAGGGCTTTGAAACAAAATTATTTTTCAATTACAAAAGAGCTTACAAATATTTAGGTCAATTATGGAATACTAAAAATCAAGTGTGGGCCTAATTTATGTAAAGACTGATTAATCATAGGCTTTTTTTTGGCATGAATCATTAGTTACTTTTTCAAGTGAGAAATCTATTTATAAAAAATCTCTTAATTTAGTTTTAATCCAATATAGCATAAAAGTTGTTTTAATTGATTGGATGGATTAAAACCTAATTAACGGAAATTATCATGAACTGATTTCCATGTTCGAAAATATAATTATTGGTTAAACCGTCCGAGAGAATTTTTCGAGAACAAAATATCTCAAGTTGGTATTTTGTTAACCATATACCTAGGAAAAGAGACTTGCCATTTGTGTGTGGAAGTTATATGGTTGAAAGGGACGTCATAATTATCTTTGTTTGTTTGTTGTTTGTGCATACATGAATACATGCATTGCATATCATTGATCCTTTCTGGCACAAAGACCTGGAGTTCAGTAGTTTAAAAGCGTATGACAACCCAACCTATGCTAGTGACATATAATCCAGCAATGACTCAATTAGCTTCTCATCAAGAGCAATGGATCCTGAACAAATTCAAAGGATGGTGGATGGCATCCTCAATGCCAAGATGGAAGTATTGAAGGAGGCCCTAGCCAAGACTATGAGGAGCCAACTGGCTGCACTTTTAGGGAACACTGCTGAGGCATCAGCTAGCACTAAGAAGCCCAAGGACAAAGGGAAGGCCAAGGTCGGTGAAGTAGCCTTTGATGATGACAAAGTCATCATTTATGATGATGATGACTGGGCTCAATATTTTCAAGATCCTCGAGATAAGAAGAAGGAGCTGAAGGTTGTGGAAAAATTAACTGTTAAAAAGACTGAAACTTCAGATGTGGAAAAGATGATTGCTGATTTGGAGAAGAAGTTTGATAAGAAGCTGAAAACTAAAGAAATGTCGTAGGTCTACAAGTTGTTCGAACAAGATGAGGAGGTCTCTTATAAGCTCAAGATGCCTTCCTTTGCTAGGTACAATGGTATAAGAAATTCTCACTTTCATGTTAAGCAGTACATCACTGCCATGCAGTCTTCCAGAGCTACTAAGTCTTAAACTCCGAGGTATTTCATGCTCTCATTGGATCCTATTGTGCAAAATTGGTTCAATACCTTAGAAGAAAGTACCCAAAAAGATTGGGACATGTTGTACAAAGCCTTCATCCAGCAGTATGGATACAATGTCGAGCTGAAAGTTACCTTTATGGAGGTGGAGACCATTAGGCAAAGATCAAATGAGAACTTTGTTGATTATATAAAGAGATGGAGGAATAAGGCAGCACTTCTCAAAAGGAGGCCTGATGAGTCAGACCAAATCAGAATGATAGTCAGAGGTATCCTGCCCAATCTTCATGAAAGGCTGTCTCACACCCTTATAAGGGATTTCAAAGATCTTCTTCAAGCTAGCTTGCAAATAGAAGAGTGGAAAAGAGAGAAGAACCATTTTTTCACAAAACAAAATTATCAGTCTGGCAATCAAAGTACCCAGAAGGAAGTTGATGTTAATGCTACAGGTTAAGAAAATAGAAGACAATTTTTAGAATTGGGAAAATCTTTGTCTTGGGTTTTCAACAAACTAAAAAAGAAGGAGTTGTTATAACCATTTTGTAGACCCTTAATTTTTGACCCAGTCTGGTACGATATTTTTTATATAGTTTAAAATAAAATTTGTGGTATTTTAATTAAATAATATTTATTTTAGTATTTATTATTTATAATTTTTAATAAAACAAAAATGGTAAAGTTAAATAAATAAAATAAATAAAAATCAGTGATGAAAAAATAGGGGACGAATGGAGAATTGGCCGCAGGCCAATTCGCCCGCAGGAAATTCTTGTGGCGAATTGACGCCTGCCCATAGGAAATTCGTCACAGCTCGCAATTCTTGGCCTGCAACAAGTTTTTCTCCAGCGTAATTTTCCAAAGTAGTTTTTTTTGAAACCAATTTCTATTTGGTTTTGGTTTCTTTTCCTAATTAGTTTTAGTTTCCTTAGACAATTAGAAGTAGGTTTATGATTTTTCCTATAAATACCACATTAAAACACAGAATTAGGGGGGGGGGGAGAAAATTGTTTTACTAGATCGAAAATTTTGAACTTGACCTTGGGACTTTTGGATTTTTTCGGCCAACCTCAAGCTTGAAAGATCAAGAGGCAGCAAACAATCATCAATCCATCAAAGGCAGCAACATTGCCTTTGTCATTATTCATCCAGAAGTCAATTGTGGAGGAACCAATGAATGGAGGTTTGAATCTCTATTTTTTTATTTAGTTCTTTACAGTAGCTTCATCATTCAAATTGGATTAATTATTTCATCATACAATTTGATAAAAAACTTTAAAACTTCAAAAACATCAAAACCCCTAAATCATCCTTCTATTTCTAAAACTTCAAAAACTCTAAATCATCCTCCTGTTTCTAAAACATCAAAAACCCTAAATTACTCTTCTGCTTCCAAAACTTTAAAACCCTAACCTAATCTCTATTTCAAAAATCCAGTAGCCTTATTTTTTTTCAAGTATCATAAGCTTTAACCCTAATTAATTCTTCTTTCCAAAATCACACAGTAAGCATTATTCTTTTAAAAATAACATTAGTTTCTTCCAATCTCGAAACCCTATTTTCTAAATCTTAAACCCTAAAATCTTAATTTTCAACACCAAAACCTACAACCCTAAAAGCCAATTTTCAAAACCCGCAAGGGGCGCTGCCCCCTTGACCCCCACCCGCTAACCGGCTTGCGGGACCGCCGTATGGGCTTGGGTCAATATTTATTTGAGTATTATAAATCTTTATGTTTAAATTCCTTTATTATGATTACTCAAAATACAGTAGCTTTATTCAAAATACAAACCTAAACCCTAATTTATTCAAACCATAAATCCTAATTCTGTTTTCAAATCTTCATAGTAGCTTTTTATAATTTTATTCACTGGAATATTTTAATCTTTCAATAATTCCATTAAAGACTTTCTATGTTTGTTTCATCTAAAAATACTTAAGTAGTTATTATAAATAATAATAAAACCATACTTACCTTTGATCACGACAAAGCATCAAATTCTAAATCATAATCTGCAAAATCAAGGTTTCAAACCATAAAACCCTAACTAAACCTACCTTTTTTAAGTCACAGTAACATTATCTTCTTAAAAAAGCATTCAAAACCCTAAATCTTTAAAACATCCAGTAGCTATATTATTACTTTAAAATATTTCTCAACAAATTAAACTAGTATATGCAAAATCCTAGAAACTCTACTTAATGCATGAACCCCTAAAGTTAATATATTTACTGTTTTATTTAAATTGGATAAATGTTTATTATATATTTTAATTGATGTTTGATATCTTTGATGAATGATTTATTTATTATGAATGGTTATTTACTTTTATTGATTTATTTTGATTTTCAAATATTGTAAGAGGTATGTTTTCATATTTTTGGGTACCTCATGTCGTGAGCATAATGTAATTTATTTTTATTTTAAAGTTTTTGGACTAATGTAAAGGGCATGTTTCCACCTTTCGGTGGGTGTCCTATTTAGCTTAGACGTGAATGATGTAAGGACATGTTTCCATCATCGGATGGGTGTCCATTTATTTGCTTTGTTTGGACATTATTTTGATTTTAATATAATGATGCTTTATTTTAATTGTTGCATGTAGTGTAGATAATATTGTTATATTTAAGAATATTATAATATTAGGACCTGCAAAGGAGGTCGGTTCCAATGAATAGGGCTTTCTGGGGGTGCTGGGCCATTTCTCACCTTCCCCACACGTACCCAACTTTCCAAACCCATTAGGGGGTTGGGGATTCCTTAGGAATCGAGTCATCCACCCCTTTTTTTTCCCGGCCCGTCCAGGTGGTGACTCCATTTTCTCTAGGCTTAGGACCGTATTCTCTAAAGCTCCAAGCCTAAACAGTGCCGAAGTCGCAAGAACCATTCCACCAAGAGTGGGGGCAAAAATCCCCTCTCACAGTGGCGACTCCACTGGGAATAAGAGAAGTTGATTCCGTTGGTCTTTTTATTAATGATATTATCCATTGCATCATATTAGATTGCATCGTGTGCGTGAGTTAGGATGCCCGTGTTTTCCGTGTTGTGTTATGTAAGGGATACCATACTTTCACTCAAGGTGTGGAGATCGAGCATGGCATAACAACTCATAGCCTCGTGCCATTTGGTATATACTTGCTATGGGAACCTAAGCCTTTTTACCCAAAGACTAAAGCTCGTGTAATTAGCCTAGTTACTTTCCTTAGGATTTTACCCCAAATGCTTATTGTTTGACTATGGTTAATTTATCTTGACTTAAATCATGACTTATTTGGCTTGTTCTTTTTCTAATATGACCTAAGTACATTGTAAGCTCAAAATAAATTTTTTCTTTAAAATCCAAAAGACCAAAGCTATTTTTAAAACTTTTCAAGATGGACTTTGGACATAAAACTTTTTCTAAAAATAAATCAAAAAATTCTTTTCTCATACAAAGCCCAAAATCTATTTTTTATAAAATCTTTTTACAATGGATATAGAAATAAAATTATTTTCATCCAACCTTTTTTACAAAGAGCTTGTAAATTAGTTAGGTCAATTATGAAATACCAAAAATCAATTGTGAGCCTAGTTTATACTAAGAATAATTAACCATGGGCTTGTTTTTGTTATGAATCATTAGTTACTTGTTCAAGTGAGAAATCTATTATAATAAACCTCTTAATTTAGTTTTAATCCAATATATCATAAAAGCTACTATTAGTTGGTTGAATGGATTAAAACCTAATTAATGGGAATTATCATGGACTGATTTCCATTTTTGAAAATATAACTATTGGTTGAAACGTCCGAGAGAATTATTCGAAAACAAGTTACCCCATGTTGGTATTTTGTTAACCATATATCTAGGAAAAGAGACTCGCTATTCGTGTGTGGATATTATAAGGTTGGAAGGGACATTCTACTTATCTTTGTTGATTGTTTGTGAATACATGCATGCATACATTTGCATCTCATATCATTGATCCTTTCTGGCTCACAACCCTGGATTACGATAGTTCAAAAGCTTATGACAATTTGACCTATGCCAGAGATGAAGAATCTAGTGTCAACTCAATCACTTGCTCACCAAAAGTAATAGAACCCGAACAAATTCAAAGAATGGTGGATGACGCCCTCAATGCCAAGATGGAAGAAATAAAAGAGGCCCTAGCTGAGACCATGAAAAACCAATTGGCTGCGATTTCAGGAAATCATACCGAAGCATCTACTAGCACTAAGAAGCTAAAGGACAAAGGGAGGGCTAAAGTTGGAGAAGTGGTTTTTGATGATGATAAGGTGATCATTAATGATGATGATGATTGGGCTCAATACTTCCAAGATCCTCAAGATAAGAAGAAAGAATCAAAGATTGTTGAAAGATCAGCTATGGAGAAAATTGAGACTTTTGATGTTGAAAAGATGATTGCGGACTTAGAAAAGAAATTTGAGAAGAAGCTGAAAACCAAAGAAATGTCCGAAGTTGACAAATTATTTGAGCTAGATGAAGAAGTTCCATATAAGTTCAAGATGCCATCCTTTGCAAAGTTTGATGGAACCGAAAATCCTCATCTCCATGTGAAGCAGTACATCACTGCTATGCAGTCTGTTCGAGCTACTAAAGCTCAAACTCTAAGATATTTCATGCTCTCATTGGACCCTGTTGTCCAATATTGGTTTAACACCGTAGAGGAAAGTACTCAAAAAGATTGGGACATGTTGTACAAGGCCTTCATCCAACAATATGGATACAATGTTGAACTAGAAGTTACCTTAATGGAAGTGGAGTCCATTAGACAAAGGCCAAATGAGAATTTTGTAGACTATGTGAAAAGATGGAGAAATAAGGCTGCTTTGCTCAAGAAAAGGCCCAATGAATATGATCAAATAAGGATGATTGTGAGAGGGGTGTTGCCTAGTCTTCATGAAAGGATGTCTCATACACTCATTCGTGATTTCAAAGATCTTCTCCAAGCTGGTCTGCAAATTGAAGAATGGGAAAAAAGAGAAGAACCATTTTTCAACAAGAAGGAACGAAAAAGGAAACTATCAGTCTGGTAGCCAAGGCATGCAAAAGGCAGTTGGTGTTAATGCTACTAGCCAAGGAACAAGGAGGCAATTTTAAGAATTGGGGAAACCGATGTCTTGGGTTCTCAATAAGCTTCAAAGAAAGGTAATGTTACAACCCTTAAATCCTCATCCTTTGCCTAACCCTCTCCCACCTAATTTCGACACTAAAGCATTTTGTCAATTTCATCAAATGCAAGGGCACGACACAGATAGATATGTGAGGTTGAGGCATGAGATCTAAAATTTGATTGATAGTGGGAAGCTACCCGAGCCCAACAATTCGAACACCAAAGGCAACCCATTATCGAGGTTCAATAGAGTACCACCATCGGCAACCTTCATGATGGGAGGAGGTTTGCATGAAAGTTTTGTCATGTCTTCTTTTCAAGATGTGGGTGGAGAAGCAACCAAAGAAGAAGAGGTATTTGGCGAAATTAAACAAGCTATGGTGGGTAAAGAAGTAGCAATCTGTGTTGTCAATGGGTTTTGGGATTCAAGCGATAGTGATGACGATTTTGTACCCAAGAAGGAAGAATGGATCTGGTCCGAGCCTAAAGAAGATGAATAATGAACACTAGATCTGATAAGCCTTATGCAAGGCCGCCTCCTAAGGAGGTAGAAATTAATAAAGGAAAGGAAGTTGAAGTAGGGAATAAAGAAGAGGAAGATGATACCGTGCTTAAGCAACTAAAAAGAACCTAAGCAAGTGTTAGCATTTGGGATTTATTGGCTACTTCTAAAAAGCACCGAGAAACTATGGCCAAGGCCTTGGCTAGCATGCCAATTTCCACCTCCATAACACCGGAGGAGTTGATCAAAATTGAAGGAGGAATGAAATGTGAAGATATTGAAGAGAATAGCGAAGTTAATATGGGAGCGGTATCTTTCTCAGATGCAGATTTACCCGAAGAGGGGAGAGATCACATCCGCCCTCTCTTTATCAAAATAGAAATCAAGGGGAAAAGGACTCCATGTTTAATGGTTGATGATGGGTCCACTATAAATGTTTGTCCACTTAAGATATTGCCAAAGCTAGCCATGTCAACAAGGGATCTAAACCCAACCGAGGTAACCATTCGGGCTTATGACAACACTAAGAGACATGCCGGAGGAACTTTCAAAGCTGCTGTCAAGGTTGGTCCAATTGAATCAATTGTTAAATTTATTGTTTTGGACATACCTGTTACCTTTGCCTTACTCTTGGGACAACCATGGTTTCATCCTCTTGGTGGAGTTCCTTCCACCCTTCATCAAAAGATCAAGTTCCCTAATGGAGATGAGACAGTGGTCATCGAGGCCAAAGATAATGAGGTTGTTAAATCTCTAATGATTGAGAGGCCTCTTAATGGTTTCCAAGTAGCTGAAATTTCTGATGATGAAGTAGTGGACTCCAAAGTCTTGAATATGATGGAGAACATGAACTACCTTCCCAAAGATGGTCTTGGAAAGGGTAAGGCCGGTTTGACAAAACTTCCAGATTTCAAAACTCAAACCTCCAAGAAAGGGTTGGGATATGATGAAGTCAACAAAGATGTCCGGCCAAAGAAGAATGAGAAGATGAGCTTCCTGCCACTTGAAAAAATCTTTGTCAAAGCTCCAGACATAGGACCACTACAAGGAAAACCCGAGCCAATCATGTTCATGGGAAAGTTGATCCCGGATTTTGAAATTTTTGCAGATGTTGCCGAGCTAGTGGAGCAAGTGAAGAAAGAGCTCACCCTGCAAGCTAACAAAGAGTCCAATCCGAAAGAGAAGAAGGAAGCTATCCTGAAAGCCGAGAAGACTCAGGAGGAGATTGCTACCCTGGTTGAAGAGAAGTTTGAAGACATTCTGCCTTATGATTTTGAGAACAATAATTTTGATTTTGATTTTAGTTTGTCTGCTTTGTATGAGGATGATGATGTTTTCTTTTCCAAAATGAATGCAATAAAGTCTGATTTTACTTACTTGTGTGATGTTTCTCCTAATGGTTGCATACATTCAAATAGCAGTTACATGAGCATCTTTAATATTAATTCTATTGATACACAATCATTAAATTTGGGAACAATAAAAAAACCTAAAAACATTAGCATAGCATCCAACCTTACTCCTGATGAGAGAGAGAGATTTGAAAAAATATTCAGAAAATATAAAGAAGTATTTGCTTGGTCTTATGAGGATATGCCTGGAATAGATCGAGACATAGTCTGTAACACCCCCACGTCCAATGCACACACACACTACAACTACAACCATGTAGCATAAGTGCACCAAACATAGGGATGCTACGGTTTTCTTCAACATTCAAAACATTTAAATAGATACAATACTATTATCATTATATAATATAGAAAAGTAGATCATTTACTTTTAAAATAAAACACATTAGATATATATATACATACATATAGTTATTTCACAGCGGAAGTCATAAAATATTTACATATTTGAAAACATTTAATTCCATATTTACAGATATACAAATATGTACATTTAATCAATACTTTACAAAATATAAAAAGAGTTATACATGATTGGCAAATCTCCTTTGATCTTTAAGTCTCCAAAAATCAACTCTTCAATGTCTACCCTCACTCGGTCTCGAAGAGCTCTCGGGTTCGATTCTAACAGTTCTATCACCTGCGCGATTAAACACTATCGCGCTAAGCCAAGGGCTTAGTAAGATAATCATGCTAATGATATGACTTCGTGCAATGCAATGTCATTTCTCAAACCATAATATATATATGTAACATCATATATGCAAAATTAACAATATACTTTCACATTACATATCACATTTTATTATCTTTTCATATACCTCATTAGTATTCATTTAATCATCAATACAAAGCAAAACAAACATCATTCATGACTCACATTAACCATAGACAAGCATGGGCCCAAGACACACTAATATGCCATTCAATTTTCAGAGTTAATGTTTTGGTTCTATCATCACATTTATCAATATCCATATCATAGACCCAACTAGGCTTCAAGGATTAAGTTCAACCAAGCTTCAAGGGGAGCAAAGCATGCTAAGCTTCTACCCAACTTGGCTTCAAGAACTAACCCAACCTAGCTTCAAGGGTGGTAACATCTCAATTAGGCTTCAAGGATTCAATCCAACCTAACTTCAAGAGATTGTTACTATCATTAGGCATGCCACCAATAACATACTCTGAAAATGGAATAACACATTAGCCACACAATTCATTTTCATATCAATTATCATTTCCATTCTCAATTCTCATCAACATTTAGGCAAACATGCCTTCATTCTCTCAATAATATTATCATAGCCAATAACAATGGCCTCACCTTTCATTTCACAATATAACACTTCATTAATCAAGTGTATACTTATCTCATCCATGATCACATTATATCTCATAATCAATCCCAAGTCACATTACATTATCATATAAGCAACATGCTTTACATCCTTTACTTACTTCAAATAAAACAGAACAGAACGATTATAGCGGTCGCACCAGGCTAAGTCGCGACCGTCCTCCACAATCAAAAGATGAAACTTTAACACAGTAGGTTTCGCGGTCAGAAGTTCGGTCTAAGTCGCGACCGCACTTCACAATCAAAGATGAAACCTTATCACAGTAGGTTTCGCGGTCAGAAGTTCGGTCTAAGTCGCGACCGCACTTCAATAATAGCGACCGTCCCAAATTACGTGTCTCATGCATAAACCCTAAATTTAACAAACTTTATTTTGTTTAACTTCAAACACATTATACACCACATAACCTCATTCAAATTGACACAATCAACATCCTCAACACTTATTTACATCTTCCAAACACATTAATAACATTTTTGATACCACAACACAATTACAACCAACACAAAGATCAACAAAATAATCAATCAAAATAACATAAACAACTCTTACCAATTCAAAACCCTAACTCAAACTCAACACAATTACTTCCAACACCTTCACCTGTTCAACTTCTCATCTATCAAACAATATCAATACTTAAAATCGCACCATAAGCAATTGAATCATATCATCATCAAACCACAACTCAACTCAAGCATAACTTCAAAATAACAAGGGTAACAAGAGAAAACTTACCTTAAATTAAACTCATAACTTAAAATCAATTAAACACTTGAAAACACAACACAACACATCTCAAACCCACCAAATCACAAAATCACCAAACCCTTATTCACTTCCAACAAAACTTCCAAATAAACAAAGAAAACAAGAGAATACTTACCTAAAGTGAAGAAATTCCACAAATCTTCAACTTGATTCTTCAATTTTCCCTTCAATCTTGATCTTACTATCAAGAACACTTCTCCTTCCCTTTTGCTAATGGAGAGCCGGCCACTACCATCAAGAGGAAGAGAAAATGATCAAGAATCACAAAGTCAATCTTCCTTTTAATCTCCACCACAAAATTTCCAAAAGTAAATTACCTCAAGGCCCTTAACCATATAACTAACCTTTTGTCTTATATGAGCCCATATATGAACTTTCACACTCAACAAGAAAATATCTTCTTCCACTAACCAACACTTTGACTCTCCCTTTGACCATTTTATATGTTATATATATCACAATATACACAACATATAAACTTGTCTCTAAACCCTAAATTCTTTCCCAAAACACTTATACTTTTCTTTTCTCAAATTAGACCAACAATACAACAACAACAACAACAACAAGCAAAACTTCTAGGGCATAAATGAGGATATTACATAGTCGAATATCTTATTCCTACTTACACTCACATGAAACCTGTCAAACAAAAGCTTAGGCGATTAAGACCTGAGTGGGCAGAATTGGTTAAAGAAGAGGTCACTAAACAAATGCAAGTAAAGTTTCTTGAAGTGATAGAATATCCAGATTGGCTAGCCAACATAGTACCAGTGCCAAAGAAAGATGAAAGAATAAGGGTTTGTGTGGACTATAGAGATTTAAACAAGGCTTCCCCTAAAGATGATTTTCCTTTACCCCATATAGATGTCCTCATTGATAGTGAAGCCTCTAGCCTGCTACACTCATTTGTAGATGGATTTTCCGGATACAACCAAGTGTTAATGGCCCAAGAGGATAAAGCCAAAACTGCTTTCATTACTACATGGGGTATATTTTGTTATAGGGTGATGTCGTTCGGCTTAAAGAATGCTGGGCCAACATACCAACGGATGGCCACCACACTATTTCATGACATGATGCACAAAGAAGTTGAAGTATATGTTGATGATATGATGGTGAAATAAGATACAAGGGAACAACACTTCAAAAACTTAGAATTATTCTTCGATAGAGCATTGAAATATAAGCTAAGATTAAACCCAAAGAAGTGTGTGTTTGGGGTTACCTCAGGCAAATTGTTGGGACATGTGATTGGTTTGAATGACATTGAGATTGATCCTGACAAAGTTAAATCAATCAGGGATATGCCAGCCCCTAAGAAGGAGAGAGAAGTTCGGGGATTCATTGGTAAATTACAATACATTAGCAGGTTTATAGCAAAGCTCACAACAATCTGTGACCCTATCTTCAAATTACTTAAAAAGAATCAGCCAGTCCTGTGGAATGAAGAGTGTCAAAAGGCCTTTGAGCGAATAAAGGAGTATCTACTAAATCCACCTGTTTTGAAACCACCCAAACTCGGTAAACCCTTGTTACTATACTTAGCAGTAGAAGAAGAGTCAATAGGAGTCATGCTAGCCCAAGCAGATGAGTCAGGGATTGAGAATGCAATTTACTATTTGAGTAGAAAGCTCCTACCTTATGAAATTAAGTATAGTATCATTGAAAAGACCTGTATAGCTGTGATTTGGTCTTCTAAGAAGTTGCGGCATTACTTTCAATTTTATAGTGTGCAAACAATTTCCAAGTTGGATCCAATGAAGTACTTAAGGGAGACACCCTCTTTAATTGGGAAGTATGGTCGATGGTTAATAATATTGGAAGAATTTGAGATTGAGTATGTAACCAGAAAAACAATCAAATGTAGAGCAGTAGTAGAATTCCTAGCCCAACAACCATTACCGGATAGTGAAGAGGTAGTCTTGGAATTTTCGGATGAACATTTAAAGGCCATTAAAGTACAAGGATGGAAAATGTATTTTGATAGAGTAGTAAATAGGAAAGGAACATGTTTGGGAGTCATACTAAAATTGCCCGAAGGGAAATTTATCCCTTTAGCCAAAAAGTTAAAATTCAGGGCAACCAATAATATGGTGGAGTACAAAGCATGTATCTTTGGTTTGGAAACCCTAATGATTATGAAGGTGGATAAGGTGGAAGTTTTTGGCGATTCGTTGCTAGTAGTATCCCAAGTAAATGGAGAGTGGGAGTTGAAAAAAGAGAAATTAAAACCATACCACCATTACTTGACCACGATGAAGAAGAACTTTAAGGAGTGTAGGTTTATACACCTATCAAAAGAAGAAAACCAGATGGCTAATGCCCTAGCCACATTGGCTTCGATATGGGAAAATCCTGTCAACTTATTCCTCAAGCCTCTAATTTTGACCAGTTCATCAACTCCTTGCTATGAATATGAGACAATCATGGAAATTGATACAGACCATGATGCGTGGTATGATACTATAAGATGATTTTTAAAGGAAAAGGAATACCCGTTGGGGGCAACAAAGAATGAAAGAAGGGCCATAAGATGGTGGTCTTTGCAATACATCACCTTTCATGGAGAGTTATATTGAAGATGGCCCAATGGGGTACATTTGAGATTCTTGAGGAAGCCTGAAGTGGAGTATATCATGTAAGAAATATATGCGGGAAGTTGCGGTCCGCACATGAGTGGTTTGGCCCTAGTTAAGAAGATAATTCGACAAGGTTACTACTGGCTGACAATGGAGAGAGATTGTTATGAGCGGGGATTTTCGCCCCCACTCTCGGTGGAATGGTTCTTGCGACTTCGGCACTGTTTAGGCACGGGGCCTTAGAGAATACAGACCTAAGTCCGGATAAAATGGAGTCGCCACCCGATAGGCCGGGAAAAAAGAAAGGGGTGGATGACTCGATTCCTAAGGAATCCCCAACCCCCTAATGGGTTCGGAAAGTTGGGTACGTGTGGGGAAGGTGAGAAATGGCCCAGCACCCCCAAAACGCCCGGTTCATTGGAACCAGCCTCCTTTACAGGTCTTAATATTATGAAATTCTTAAGTATAATAACATTATCCATACTACACACAATAAAAAGAAAGCATCATTATATTAAAATCAAAGCAATGTCCAAACAAAACAAAACAAATAAATGGACACCCATCCAAGGAAGGAAACATGTCCTTACATCACATGCCTAGATAGGACACCCACCAAAAGGTAGAAACAAGCCCTTTACAAAGGTTCTAAAATAGAAAAGCAAATTAAATTACATGATGTTTAAATAATGAGGTACCCACCAAGTGGAAACATACCTCTTACAACTTTTGGAAGTCTAAATTAATTGATAAAAGTAAATAATCATCCATAATAAATCATTCATTAAAAGTATTTAAATATCAAGATATAAAATAAATAAATCATTCATTAAAAATTAAATAAATCAAGTATTGAATAAAGAATAAGAAATAAATTAAAGCATAATCAAGTATGGAATTGAATAAAGCAAATAAAAGTTCAAGTATAGCTACTATTTCCATTTAGGGTTTTTTTATCTCATGTGTTAAGGTTTTGGAAATTCTAAAGTTAATCTACTGTGACTTTTTATGGAATTAAAATAGATTAGGGTTTTAAGTTTTAAATGTTTGGTAAAACTCTTTGATTAAACAAATTAAGATTTGGATGGTGAAATCATGAAACTAGGGTTTTGGACACTTTGAAATACTTTTTAATTCATGGTTTTAAATAGTGATTTAAGCTACTGTGTAATTTTTGAGTTTTTATGTTTTTATGTTTTTTAATGTTTTAATAAGGATTAGGGTTCATAAAAATTAGGGTTTAAGGTTTTAAAAAGGATTCGGGTTCATTATTTTAGGTTTAAAAGTTAAATTTTGGATTTTAGGGTTTAAGATTAGGGTTCTCGAGTAATAGAATTTTTAGGGTTTTAGAAATCAATTTGATATTTTATGAAGTTTTATGACTTTAAACAAATGGATAGAAGTTTTTACAAGTAAAAAAGATGTTTTTGAAGGCTTTTTGAATGAAATAGAACCTAATTTAAAATCTTAAAAGAAACAGAAATTGATTTTGATTTTGTTGAAAAATATGTTCAATTAGGGTTTTGAGACTTTTAAGAAGAAAAAATAACAATTTTAAGTCTTTTTAGAAAAGAAAGTCAAGTTTTAGTGTTTTAATCTTGGAAAAATCAAATTAAAGCTCTAAGATTCTTGATTTAAAAAACTTAAATTTTATGGATTTGCTACTGTGTAACATAAATAAAAAAGAGTTTAACATACCTTCTTTTGTTGATTCTTCCAAAAACAATTCTTCTTGGATGAACTAGCTCCAAAAACAAGCCTTTGTTGCCTTTGAATTGTTTAATTCGTGCTGCTGTTGCCTTTTAAAATCACTTGAATTGAATTTCCCTTTTCCTTCACTAATTTGGTTTCAAAACCTCAAGCTCCTGTGTCAATTTTTCCCCCCTTCAATTTGGTTTAATTCATCCTTATTTATAGTGGCTTTTTAGGTTATTTCTTCCTAATTCCACATGGCAATTAATAATAATAAAAAAAGAAATTAAAACCTAATTGGATTAGGTTTCAAAAATTTGGGTCAAAAAGATTTGCACTGGCGAAAACTGCGGACGGGCCCGTGGCAGGGGCGTGCGGGCGTTCCAGCCCGCAGGAATTTCCTGCGGGGAGTTATTTCGCCCGCAGGAAATTCCTGCGGGCAAAATAACTTCGCCCCTCAGGAAGTTATTTCGCTAACTTCGCCCGCAGGAGCCTGCGAGCGAAATAACGCCTCGCCCGCAGGAAATTCCTGCGGGCGAAGGTTTTGCCTGGAGGATTTTCCTGCGGGGCAAAACTCCCTCGGGCCCGTGCTACTATTTTTCGCTGCCGATTTTTTTTCGACTCCAATTTTTATTTTTATTTTGTTGATTTTTATTTGTTGATTTTTATTTTTTCTTAATAACAATTAGATACTAAGGTAAAAATTATTTAATTAAAATTATTTTGGACCAATTAAACAACAAAAATCATTTTAAACCAAATAAAACATAATGGACCGGATTGGGTTAAAAATTAAGGGTCTACAGTTTGCCCCCTGCTTGAATGATCTGAAACCTTAGTGAAAGAGAGTGAAAAGCAATAAGACTTAATTTTTGATATGGCGACTTGTTTTGGGTTCTGGACCCGAGGATGACTCTAGGTTCTGGACCTAAGGGAAATTTGGGTTCTGGACCCGGATTCGAGTTCTGGACTCGAGGATAACTCTAGTTTCTGGACCTAAGTAAAATTTGGGTTCTGGACCCGAGCTAAGTTCTGGACTTAGAAAATTCTAGGTTCTGGACCTAAGAGAAAATTTGGGTTCTGGACCTGAGCTAAGTTTTGGATTTAGAAAAGATTCTATGTTCTGGACCTAAGAGTAATTTGGGTTCTGGATCCGATCTAAGTTCTGGACTTAGAAAATTCTAGGTTCTGGACCTAAAGAAAATTTGGACCCGAGCTAAAAGGTTTAGCTAATTTTTAGGCATATGTCTTCCTATTGCCCCCCCGGGTATAAAAACACTTGTATACTCGCAGTTATTTGAATGATTAAAGTGAATAATTGAATTTTCTGTTTATTTACTGTGTAGTTACTGTTCATGCACTATTCACTACATAAATAGTAAATTTACTATTTGCGAATAGTATTAAATAGTATTTACTATTGGAAAAGTGATTTTACTATTCACCAATAGTAATTCATGAATAGTGACATTTACTATTCATCAATAGTAAACTATTCATGAATAGTGATATTTACTATTTATCAATAGTAATACTATTCATAAATAGTGACATTTACTATTCATCAATAGTAATACTATTCATGAATTGTAAAATTCACTATTTATGCACAGTTTTGAGTTTGTTTCCATCTGCTTGCCGTTCCTCTATAAAAGGCCATCAATTCTCCATTTCATTTCAAAATTTCAATTTCAATTTTGTAATCCTTTCAAATTTCTTTTCAATTTCAGCACATATTTTTCAAAAATAATGCATGCTTCGAGGTCGCGGACTCATTTAATACCGAATTATTGGAGTTTATTTGGCATCATGAAGACGAAAATCTAGATATACTGGCCGAGATGCCACTTCATCGCAATTCCAATCAAAAGAGCGAGGTAATGATGATTTTTTTATTACTTTTTATTATTATGAAAAATTAATTTAAATAGATTGAATAATGCGTACTTACCTGGGTCTGTGTTAGCACGATCGTTGTGTCGTTTGGGCCGGAGGGTGTATTTACAAAGCTCGACAATGGTATGATGTAGTGCCTTCTCGGGTAAGGCGGATTATCCGAGATTGCGGCTTTGAGCAGTTTGTCTTACAATTGCCGTCCGAAGAATATCAAATAGATCAAAGCGTGGTCCAGGCGCTGGCAGAGCGATGGCTGGATACAACTCACACTTTTCACTTGCCCATTGGGGAGATGACAATCGGTTCGGTTGATTTTACTGCCATAACCGGCCTTCGATATGATGGTGCTCTGGTTCCTCTAACCAATGAAATTTTAACATTTGAAGAAATTCAGGAATTAATTGGTATGGAACCATCATATAAAGGATCTCGTAAGATAAAAATCGAGCCGATTCGTAGTTATTGGATGAACTATGAAGGTCGAATTGGCAGAAACAGGGCTGAACAGTATGCCCGAGGATTTTTTTTATATCTGCTCGGATCGACCATCTTTGGCAGCACTGCATCATCCATTCACTTATCCGTGTTGAGTGCCCTTTCTTATCTCAAAATGGTACCATCTTCTGGCTGGGGTGAAGCTGGTCTCGCATGTCTTTATCATGGCCTTGATAAGCTTTGTCGAAACAAGAATTCTTTTGTCGGCTTGATGGCGGTTGTCTAGGTATTCTTTCTTCCACCAATGTCTTTTCCTCTTTTTCTCTTGTGATCTTTGTTATTGTTGTAGATATGGGCATATGAACACAACCTCGTGAGAGTACTCGGCATTTCCCGAGAAAGAATCGGGTATCCGAGATTAAATTTCTAGTTGTCCGATCGTGTGAACATTCCCGGCTCTCATCATGTGCATACTCATCGCTTTGTGTTGAGCCGCTTAACCTGGGATCAGGTAAAATAACATTAGTATGCTTTAAACATTTTGCAAAAGTTTTACTTACCTTATGTTATCCTGTAGGAGAATTTGGCCTGGTGGAATCCAGAAGAGTGAGCAAACTGGTCTCCTTTGATGAAGGCTGCACTATTTTTCCAACATTCTCGGCGAATTATTGCTGGCCCCGTGTCTAGTGGCTGGTTTCTCGGGGAAAGGGTTTATGAATGGTTTTTCAGCCCAGAGCAGTGGAGGTTTCTGATGCAAATCCCAGAATACACTTTAAATATTATGTCGATGCCGGAGGAAGCTTGGTGGTCGGCCCAGTATGGTCATAATGCCGAGTCATTTCTTCATTTACCGGGTCCATTTTATGCCCGTTTTATTCAAATAAGACTCTTGCACTTCGATGTGTCTCCTATCGGTGTGCGGGAGATTTCCTATGGAAATGAGGGTAGAGATGATGAGGAACATGTAGGAGAGTCTATTCCATATCTCGGGACCAATACTTCTCAGGTAAAACTCTTACCACTTTTCCATTGCAACTGCTCTTTCTTTCTTTGATTCTTTAATGATCATTGCAGGTTGTTGGCTCGTTTGATCATGAGGCTGGACCATCTTATCCCGCAAGGCATTGACATGAATTACCTGGTATGTTTCTTATTTCGCAATAGTTTATGCTATATGTATGCATGATTATGTATGCTCTTACCTTTTTCCATCCTGGCTCACAGTGGATGCTCGAGGAACAAAATAAGAAACTTCAAGAAGAGTTAGCCGCAAGTCGTCAGCAGGCTTCTCATTTTGAAAGTTTATATCATCAATCCGAACAAAATTTTTGAGACTTCTGATTTCAAGGAATAAGGGATCCCGGTGCTTCTTCATCGAGAGGTCCCTAGGCTGATGACCGTGAGATCCTTTCGTCTGCTTCTGATGAGGACCAGGACAAATCAGAACTCCAAGGCAATAGGGATTTTGGTGCTTCTGCTTCGGATGATCCCGGGACGAGTAATTTGCCCCCTCCTTCAACAGGCGATGACTTTTTCAAGTCTTTATTTGATTACCTACCACCACCCTCTTAGTGATATGTAAATATTGAAACAATTGTAAAACATTGTACAATAATGAAAAATATACAATTTTCCTCTTTACTCTAATCTTTTTTTTTCGTTACTGCCATTTTTTCTTTTTTCTTTTTCGTTACTGCCATTTTTTTATTAATTTTTTATATGCAATACATCATAATTAATCCACTTCTTTTGTTAAACCAAATCCAAAATGGAAAAAGAAATTGTAATCACTTCCTTTCCTTGTGCCATATGGTCTTATCCTTTTCCATCATCTTTTCCATTTCACTTTTGGAAAAGGTTTATTTTCTTCTATATAAATCACATTGCATGCCATATTTCATTTCATAAGCCAAGAATCTCTCTTCCAAAGTGAATACTCTCTCTTTAGTAATTTTGGTTCCCCTTTATTCATCAACCATGACCGAGCACCATTTAAAGAAAATAAAAATTCTATTTAAGAATATGGATGCCAACCAATGGAAGCAAATTTCATGGTCAAAGCTTGATGTTTTAAAATGCTTTCAAAATGTCAAATTGGACCACTCCTTTTTACATGCCGCGGCTTCCTTGTGGAATACGGATTCCAGGGTGTTTAGAATTAATGGCTTTGAAATGTGTCCCTTGATTGAAGAATTTGAGGCCATCCTTGGATATCCCAATAATCAGCAAATGGCTTTACCTACATTGATTTCCAAAACTCAATAGAAGATGCAGATGTGATTTCAAATTCTGAAACCTGAGATTCTTCGGTTGATGAGAGGTGAAAAAATTCTTCTTGCTCCTTTGATTGACTTTTGTTTTTCTCATTTGGCTCCTACTAAGGCCTGGGGGCGCATGCTTTGTCTTTGCTTGCTCGGCCAATTCTTACTTGTTTCTTCTGACGGCGATATTGACCTACGAGTATTGGATATCATGGATCAAATGGAAGGAGGCTTGTCGCCGGTACATGTGATCTTAGCCGAAACCTTAGTTGGATTAGACCGATTTAAATCAGGAATGTCAAAGAGATTGGCCGGGGGCCCGTTGCTGCTTCAGGTAATTACCTAAACTGCCCTTCCGGGTTTTCAATTTAGGTTTTTTTTATTGCTCTAATTTTTGCCTAGTCCGCCCATATGGGTTTTCGGAACTAGCGAGTTGTCCTAATTTTTGCCTAAGCTGCCCTTGCGGGTTTTCAACTTAGCGGACCTCCTTTTTTTTTATTCTTTCTTCGCAGATTTGGCTTCAGGAACGTCTTTGTTTGCTTGATACTCCCTCCATGGATTTTGCCAGATATCTGCCTCGTTATCATTCTGCTAGGAAGCTACTCCACCCAGCTTCTTCATATGCTAACTGGGTTGACTGGATCCACTCACGTTCTGAAGTCAATATTCGTTGGTTGGTACCTTGGTGGAAGATTTCTCATATTACCATGCGGACATACTTGATGTACGTTCCCCTCGCTGCTCTTCGTCAAGGTACATGCTATGATCCTCATTGACTTGGGCGTCAATATGGAGCTGAGCGTCATGATTCTGATTTTGTTCTTGACCTAGACATGCCTTGCTTGACTGAAGCCTACCTGGACCGGCTGAGGCAAAGCTGGCCTGCACGTTACACTTATCAACTACCATAGATTTTACATTTGTCAATTCATAAAGTGTTTTATTAGGATGAAAAATAACTAAAGTAATAAAAGATGCTTCTTTTCCATTGATAATTTGTCATCACCTTTTGCAATTATGATTATTTATTTCATCCGTATCTGGTTAAATACTTATAATAGTGCACATAAAACAAATTTAATCATTAATTCTGTTTTATTAAATTTGGGAACAACCAAACATAAAGCCAGCATACACAAGATCACTCCTGTTGCCAATTAGCCCTTTCGGGTTTTCTAATTGACGATTTTCTCTCATTAGCCCTAATTGTTGCCTAGCCCGCCCTTTTGGGTTTTCGGAACTAGCGGACTGCTCTAACTTTTGCCTAGGCTGCCCTTTTTGGGTTTTCAACCTAGCGAGCTCTTTTTTTTTATATACATAAAACTTCTTCAACCTATCAATGTTTACTGGCTCACTGAATTCATTACCATCCATGTCTGATAACTTCACTGCACCTTTGCTCATGACTTGTTTCACGACATATGGTCCTTCCCAGCTGGGTCTGAACTTCCCTCTTGGATTAGATACATTAGGCTTACATTGCTTCAATACCAAATCCCTAACCCTGAATCTTTGGATTTTGACCCTTCTATTGTAGGCCCGAGCTATCTTCTTTTGATACAGTTGGTGATGATACAGTGCCTTTAGCCTTCTCTCTTCTAATAAAGCTAACTGAGTGTATCTGCTTGCTACCCATTCTGTTTCAGGCAGCTCCGCTTCCAAGACTACTCTCAATGACTAGATCTCAATCTCAATTGGCAATACTGCTTCCATCCCATAAACTAAAGAGAACGGTGTCATTCCAGTAGGTGTTCGCACACTCGTCCTATATCCCCATAAAGCAAAGGGAAGCATCTCTGACCAATCCTTGTAAGTCTTGGTCATTTTGGATAGAATTTGCTTAATTGTCTTATTTGTTGCTTCCACTGCCCCCATTAGCCTTTGGTCTATAAGGAGAGGATCTATGATGATGGATGTGGTACTTGGAGAATAAATCCTTAACTGCCCCTTGAAACTGTACCCCGTTGTCTGATATCACACTGTGCGGGACCCCATATCTGCAGATGAGATTCTTTTCAATAAACCTAGCCATTTGACTTGCACCCAGCTTGTTGAAGGATTCAGCTTCGACCCATTTCAAAAAATAATCAACTGCTACCACAATAAAACGGTGCCCGTTTGAAGCTGTCGGATGTATCTCTCCTATAATGTCGATACCCCAGGTGGCAAAGGGCCAGGGTGAAGACATTGAATGCAGTTCTTCAGGAGGCATATGATTCAAGTTACCGTACATCTGACATTGTTGGCACTTCTTGACAAACTCAATACAGTCTCTCTCCATGGTCAACCAATAGTAACCTTGTCGAATAATCTTCTTAACTAGGGCCAAACCACTCATGTGCGGACCGCAACTTCCCGCATGTATTTCTGACATGATGCGCTCCACTTCGGTCTTTCTTAAACATCTCAAATGCACCCCCATCAGGCCATCTTCGATACAACTCCCCATGGAATGTGGTGTATTGCAATGACCACCTCCTTATGGCTCTTCTCTCTTTCTTTGTTGCCCCCGGCGGGCATTCTCTTTCTTCCAAAAATCTTCTTATGGTATCATACCATGCATCATGGTCTGTATCAACTTCCATGATTGTTTCATATTCATAGCAAGGAGTTGATGAACTAGTCAAGACCAGAGGCTTAAAAATAAGCTAACAGGATTTTCCCATACCGAAGCCAATGTGGCTAGGGCATCAGCCATCTAATTTTCTTCTCTTGACAAGTGTATAAACCTACACTCCTTAAAATTCTTCTTTATCATGGTCAGGTAATGATGGTATGGTTTCAATTTTTCTTCCTTCAACTTCCACTCTCCATTTACTTGGGATACTACTAGCAACGAATCACCATAAACTTCCACCTTATCTACCCTCATAATCATTAGGGTTTCCAAACCGAAAATACAAGCTTCGTACTCCACCATATTATTGGTTGCCCTAAATTTCAACTTTTTGGCTAAAGGGATGAGTTCCCCTTCTAGCGATTCTAATATAACTCCCAAACCTGCTCCTTTCCTGTTTGTTGCTCCATCAAAATACATTTCCTACCCTTGTACTTCAATTGCTTCTAAATGTTCATCTGGAAATTCCAAGATTACCTCTTCACTTTCTGGTAATGGTTGTTGAGCCAGAAATTCTGCCACCGCTCTACCTTTGATTGTTTTTCTGGTTACATACTCGATCTCAAATTATTCTAATATTATCAACCTCCGACCATATTTCCCAATTAAAGAGGGTGTCTCCCTTAAGTATTTCATTGGATCCAACCTGGAAATTGCTTGCACACTATATGATTGAAAGTAATGCCGCAACTTCTTAGAAGACCAAACCATGGCTATACATGTTTTTTCAATAATACTATACTTAATTTCATAAGGTAGGAGCTTTCTACTTAAGTAGTAAACGACATGCTCAATCCTCGACTCATCTGCTTGGGCTAGCATGGCTCCTATCGACTCTTCTTCTACTACTAAGTATAGTAATAGAGGTTCGCCGGGTTTAGGTGGTTTCAAAACAGGTGGGTTCAACAAATACTCTTTTATTCGATCAAAGCCCTTTTGACATTCTTCATTCCATACGACCGGCTGATTCTTCCTAAGCAACTTGAAGATAGGCTCACAGATTGTTGTGAGCTTTGCTATAAATCTACTAATGTACTGTAGTTTACCAATGAATCCCCGAACTTCTCTCTCCGTCTTAGGAGCCGGCATATCCCTGATTGCTTTGACTTTTTCAGGATCTATCTCAATGCCATTCAGGCCAATTACATGTCCCAACAATTTACCTGAGGTAACACCAAATACACACTTCTTTGGGTTTAATCTTAGCTTATACTTCAAAGCTCTATCAAAGAATAATTCCAAATTCTGGAAGTGTTGCTCCCTTGTATCCGACTTAACCATCATATCATCAACATATACTTCAACTTCTTTGTGCATCATGTCATGAAACAATGTGGTGGCCATCCTTTGGTAAGTTGCTCCAGCATTCTTTAAGCCGAAAGGCATACCCTATAACAAAATATACCCTATGTAGTAGTGAAGGCAGTTTTGGCTTTATCCCCTTGGGCCATTAACACTTGATTGTATCCAGAAAATCCATCTACAAACAAGTGTAGCACACTAGAGGCTGCACTATCAATGAGCACATCTATATGAGGTAAAGGAAAATCATCCTTAGGGGAAGCCTTGTTTAAATCTCTACTATAGTCCACGCAGACCCTTATCCTCCCATCTTTCTTTGGCATAGGTACTATGTTGGCTAGCCAATCTAGGTATTCTATCACTTCAAGGAACTTCACTTGTATTTGCTTAGTGACCTCTTCTTTAACCAATTCAGCCCACTCAGGTCTTAGTCGCCTAAGCTTTTGTTTGACAGGTTTAATATGAGTCTAAGTAGGAATATGATGCTCGACTATATCTCGATCTATCCCAGGCATATCCTCATAAGACCAAGCAAACACTTCTTCATATTTTTTGAATATTTTTTCAAATCTCTCTCTCTCATTAGGAGTAAGGTCGGATGCTATGCTAATGTTTTTAGGATTTTTGATTGTTCCTAAATGTAATGATTGTGTGTTAACAAAATTAATATTAAAGATGCTCATGTAACTGTTATTTAAATATATGCAACCATCAGGAGAAACATCACACCAGTAAGCAAAATCAGACTTTATTGCATTCATTTTGGAAAAGAAAACATCATCATCCTCATATAAAGCAGACAAATTAAAATCAAAATCAAAATCATTGTTCTCAGAATCATAAAGCAGGATGTCTTCAAACTTTTCTTCAACTAGGGCAGCAATCTCTTCTGGAGTCTTCTTGGCTTTAAGGGCAGCTTCATTCTTCTCTTTTGGAGTGTATTCTTTGTTGGTTGACAGGGAGAGCTCTTTCTTCACTTGCTCCACTAACTCAGCAACATCTGCAAAAATTTCAAAACCGGGAATTAACTTACCCATGAACATGATCGGCTCGGGCTTTCCTTGGAGTGGTCCCATAGTTGGAGCTTTGACAAAGATCTCTTCAAGTGGTGGGAAGCTCATCTTCTCATTCTTCTTTGGTTGAACATTATTGGCTTCATCATATCCCAACCCCTTCTTGGAAGCTTGAGTTCTAAAATCTGGCAACTTTGTTAAACCGGCTTTACTCTTTCCAAGACCAGCTCCGGGAAGGTAGTTCATGTTCTTCATCATATTCAAGACTTTGGAGTCCACTGCTTCATCATCAGAAATTACAGCTACTTGAAAACCATTGAGAGGCCTCTCAACCATTAAAGCGTTAACAATCTCATTATCTTCAGCTTCAATGACCACCGTTTCATTTCCATTGGGGAATTTGATCTTTTGATGAAGGGTGGAAGGAACTCCACCAAGAGGGTGAAACCATGGTCGTCCCAAGAGTAAGGCAAAGGTAACTGGTATGTCCAAAATAACAAACTCCACAATAGATTCAATTGGACCAACCTTGACGGCTGCTTTGAAAGTTCCTTCAGCATGCCTCTTAGTGTTGTCATAAGCATGAATTGTCACCTCGGTTGTGTTTAAATCTCTTGTTGACATGGCTAGCTTTGGTAGTATCTTAAGTGGACAAACATTTATGGCGGACCCATCATCAACCATTACACAAGGAGTCCTCTTCCCCTTGACTTCTATTTTGATAAAGAGAGGGCGGATGTGGTCTCTCCCTTTCTCTGGTAAATCTGCATCGGAAAAAGAAACTGCTTCCATACTAACTTCGCTCTTCTCTTGAACCTCTTCACATTTCATTACTTCCCCAATTTTTATGAAGTTGATCAACTCCTCTAGTGTTGTGGAGGTAGAAATCAGCATGCTAGCCAAGGCTTTGGCCATAGTCTCTCGGTGCTTTTTAAAAGTAGCTAATAGGTCCCAAATGCTAACACTTGCTTGGGTTCTTTTTAATTGCTTGAGTACAGCATCATCTTCTTCCACTTCAACTTCCTTCCACTTATTAGTTTCTACCTCCTTAGGTGGTGGCCTTGCATAAGGCTTACCGGATCTAGTATTCATCACCTCATCTTCTTCGGGCTCGGACCAAGTCCACTCCTCCTTCTTGGGTATATCATCATCATTGTCACTTGAATCCCAAAACCTGTTGACCACACAAATTGTTACTCCTCCACCAATCATAGCTTGTTTAACTTCATTAAATTCCTCTTCTTCTTTGATTGCTTCTCCTCCCACATCTTGAAAAGAAGACATGACAAAATCCTCATGCAAACCTCCTCCAATCATGAAGGTTGCTGGTGGTGGTACTCTATTGAACTTTGGCAATGGGTTATCTTTAGTGTTTGGCTTGTTGGGCTCGGGTAGTTTCCCATTATCAATTAAGTTTTGGATCTCATGTCTCAATCTCACACATCTATCCGTGTCATTTCCTTGCATTTGGTGAAATTGACAAAATGCTTTGGTGTCAAAATTAGGTGGGAGAGGATTAGGCAAAGGACGAGGATTTAAGGGTTATAGCAATCCCTTCCTTTGAAGCTTGTTGAGAACCCAGGACATCAGTTTTCCCAATTCCGAAAATTGTCTCCTTGTTCCTTGGTTAGTAGCATTAACACAGACGGCCTTTTGCATGCTTTGGCTACCAGGTTGGTAGCTCCCTTTCTCATTCCTTTTCGTTGTAAATTGGCTCTTCTCCCTGTCCCATTCTTCAATTTGCAAACCAGCTTGAAGAAGGTCTTTGAAATCACGGATGAGTGTATGAGACATCCTCTCATGAAGACTAGGTAATACCCCTCTCACAATCATCCTTATTTGATCATATTCATCGGGCCTCTTCTTGAGTAGAGCAGCCTTGTTTCTCCATCTCTTGACATAGTCTACAAAATTCTCATTCAGCCTTTGCCTAATGGATTCCACTTCCATCAAGGTAACTTCCAATTCAACATTATATCCATATTGTTGGATAAAGGCTTTGTAAAGTAGATCCCAGCTCTTTTGTGTTTCATCATCTAAGGTATTGAACCAATTTTGGACAACAGGGTCCAATAAGAGCATAAAGTACCTTAGGGTTTGAGCCTTAGTAGCTCGAGTAGATTGCATGGCAGTGATATATTGCTTCACGTGGAGATGAGGATTTTCGGTGCCATTGTACTTAGCAAAGGAAGGCATCTTGAATTTATAAGGGACTTCTTCATCTTGTTCAAATAACTTGTCAACTTCAGACATCTCTTCGGTTTTCATCTTCTTCTCAAATTTCTTTTCTAAATCAGCAATCATCTTTTCAACATCAGATGTCTCGGCCTTTTCAATAGTTGCCTTCTCGACAGCCTTCGGTTCTTTCTTCTTTTCTTGAACCTCTTGGTAGTATTGAGCCCAATCATCATCATCATCAATGACCACCTTTTCATCATCAAAAGCTACTTCATTAACTTTGGTCTTCCCTTTTTCCTTTGGTTTCTTAGTGCTAGCAGATGCCTCGGCATGGTTCTTTAAGATTGCAGTCAATTGGTTCTTCATGGTCTCAGCTAGGGCCTCTTTGATTTCTTCCATCTTGGCATTGAGGGCTTCATCCACCATTCTTTGAATTTGTTCGGGCTCCATTGTCTTTGGTGAGCAAGTGATTGAGTCGTTGCTAGATACTTCATCTCCGGCGTAGGTCGGATTGTCGTAAGCTTTTGAACTTTCGTAATCCAGGGCTGTGAGCCAGAGAGGACCAATGATATGAGATGCAAATGTATGCATGTATGCATATATGCACGAACAATCAATAAACAAGTGTAATTAGGATGATCCTTCCAACCTCATAACATCCACACATGAATGGCGAGTCTCTTTTCCTAGGTACATGGTTAACAAAATACCAACATGGGGTACCTTGCTTTCGAATAATTCCCTCGGACGTTTTAACCAATAGTTATATCTTCAAAAATGGAAATCAATCCATGATAATTCCCATTAATTAGGTTTTAATCCATTCAACCAACTAAAGTAGCTTTTATGCTATATTGGATTAAAACGAAATTAAGAGGCTTATTATAAATAGATTTCTCACTTGAAAAGAGGTAACTAGTGGTTCATGCCAAAAACAAGCCCATAGTTAATTTATTCTTAGTGTAAACTAGGCCCACAATTGATTTTTGGTATTTCATAATTGACCTAAATATTTTTACAAGCTCTTTGTAAGAAAAGATTGGATGAAAAATAGTTTTGTTTCTAAGCCCATTGTAAAAGATTTTAGAAAAATGGATTTTGGGCTTAGTATTTGGGCCATGGGCCAAAGATTTTTTGATTTGTTTTTAGAAAAGTCTTATGTCCAAAGACCATCTTGAAAAATTTTGAAAATAGTTTTGGTCTTTTGGATTTTAAAGAAAAAATTTATTTTGAGCTTGCAAATGTACTTGGGTCATATTAGAAAAAGAACAAACCAAATAAGCCATGATTTAGACTAAGATAAACTAACCATAGTCAAACAACATGCATTTGGGGTAAAACCTAAGGAAAGTAACTAGGCCAATTATATGAGCTTTAGTCTTTGGGTAGAAAGGCTTAGGTTCCCATTACAAGTATATACCAAATGGTACGAGGCTATGAGTGGTTATGCCATGCTCGATCTCCATACCTTGAGTGAAAGTATGGAATCCCTCACATAACACAACACGGGTAACACGGGCGTCCTAACTCATGCACACAATGCAATCTAATATGATGCAATGGATAATATCATTATAAGAAAGAATAGAATAATAAAAAGACCAACGAAATCAACTTCTCTTATCCCCAGTGGAGTCGCCACTGTGAACAGGGATTTTCACCCCCACTCCCGGTGGAATGGTTATTGCGACTTCGGCACTGTTTAGGCTCGGGGCCTTAGAGAACACGGACCTAAGTCCGGAGAAAATGGAGTCGCCACCCGGACAGGCCGGGAAAAAAGAAAGGGGTGGATGACTCGATTCCTAAGGAATCCCCAACCCCCTAATGGGTTCGGAAAGTTGGGTACATGTGGGGAAGGTGAAAAATGGCCCAGCACCCCCACAACGCCCGGTTCATTGGAACCGGCCTCCTTTATAGGTCTTAATATTATGAAATTCTTAAGTATAATAACATTATCCATACTACACATAATAAAAAGAAAGCATCATTATATTAAAATCAAAGCAATGTCCAAACAAAACAAAACAAATAAATGGACACCCATCCAAGGATGGAAACATGTCCTTACATCACATGCCTAGATAGGACACCCACCAAAAGGTAGAAACATGCCCTTTACAAAGGTTCTAAAATAGAAAAGCAAATTAAATTACATGATGTTTAAATAATGAGGTACCCACCAAGTGGAAACATACCTCTTACAACTTTTGGAAGTCTAAATTAATTGATAAAAGTAAATAATCATCCATAATAAATCATTCATTAAAAGTATTTAAATATCAAGATATAAAATAAATAAATCATTCATTAAAATTAAATAAATCAAGTATTGAATAAAGCATAAGAAATAAATTAAAGCATAATCAAGTATGGAATTGAATAAAGCAAATAAAAGTTCAAGTATAGCTACTATTTCCATTTAGGGTTTTTTATCTCATGTGTTAAGGTTTTGGAAATTCTAAAGTTAAGCTACTGTGACTTTTTATGGAATTAAAATAGATTAGGGTTTTAAGTTTTAAATGGTTGGTAAGACTCTTTGATTAAACAAATTAAGATTTGGATGGTGAAATCATGAAACTAGGGTTTTGGACACTTTGAAATACTTTTTAATTCATGGTTTTAAATAGTGATTTAAGCTACCGTGTAATTTTTGAGTTTTTATGTTTTTTAATGTTTTAATAAGGATTAGGTTCATAAAAATTAGGGTTTAAGGTTTTAAAAGGATTCGGGTTCATTATTTTAGGTTTAAAAGTTAAATTTTGGATTTTAGGGTTTAAGATTAGGGTTATCGGGTAATAGAATTTTTAGGGTTTTAGAAATCAATTTGATATTTTATGAAGTTTTATGACTTTAAACAAATGGATAGAAGTTTTTACAAGTAGAAAAGATGTTTTTGAAGGCTTTTTGAATGAAATAGAACCTAATTTAAAATCTTAAAAGAAACAGAATTTGATTTTGGTTTTGTTGAAAAATATGTTCAATTAGGGTTTTGAGACTTTTAAGAAGAAAAAATAACAATTTTAAGTCTTTTTAGAAAAGAAAGCCAAGTTTTAGTGTTTTTATCTTGGAAAAATCAAATTAAAGCTCTAAGATTCTTGATTTAAAAAACTTAAATTTTATGGATTTGCTACTGTGTAACATAAATCAAAAAGGGTTTAACATACCTTCTTTTGTTGATTCTTCCAAAAACAATTCTTCTTGGATGAACTATCTCCAAAAACAAGCCTTTGTTGCCTTTGAATTGTTTAATTCGTGCTGCTGTTGCCTTTTAAAATCACTTGAATTGAATATCCCTTTTCCTTCACTAATTTGGTTTCAAAACCTCAAGCTCCTGTGTCAATTTTCCCCCCTCAATTTGGTTTAATTCATCCTTATTTATAGTGGTTTTTTAGGTTATTTCTTCCTAATTCCACACGGCAATTAATAATAATAAAAATAAATTAAAACCTAATTGGATTAGGTTTCAAAAATTTGGGTCAAAAAGATTTGCGCTGGCAAAAACTGCGGCCGGGCCCATGGCAGGGGTGTACGGGCGTGCCAGCCCGCAGGAATTTCCTTCGGGGAGTTATTTCGCCCGCAGGAAATTCCTGCTTGCGAAATAACTTCGCCCCGCAGGAAGTTATTTCGCCCGCAGGAGCCTGCAAGCGAGGGCAGGAGCCTGCAAGCGAAATAATGCCTCGCCGGCAGGAGCCTGCTAGCAAAATAACGCCTCTCCTGCAGGAAATTCCTGCGGGCGAAGGTTTTGCCCGCAGGATTTTCCTGCGGGGCAAAACTTCCTCAGGCCCGTGCGACTGTTTTTCGATGCCGATTTTTTTTCGACTCCGATTTTTATTTTTATTTTTTTGATTTTTATTTGTTTATTTTTAATTTTTCTTAATAAAAATTAGATACTAAGGTAAAAATTATTTAATTAAAATTATTTCGGACCAATTAAACAACAAAAATCATTTTAAACCAAATAAAACATAATGGACCGGATTGGGTAAAAAATTAAGGGTCTACAATTGTATAGAGTTCGTAAAGAAGTGCCAACAATGTCAGATGTATGGTAATTGGAATCACATGGCTCCAGAAGAATTACATTATATGTCTTCACCCTGGCCCTTTGCAACTTGGGGTATCGACATTATAGGAGAGATACATCCGACAGCCTCAAACGGTCACCGTTTCATTGTAGTAGCAGTAGATTATTTTTCAAAATGGGTCGAAGTTGAATCCTTCAATAAATTGGGCGTAAGCCAAATGGCAAGATTTATTGAAAATAATTTTATCTGCAGGTATGGGGTCCTGCACAGTGTGATATCAGACAATGGGGTACAGTTTCAAGGAGCAGTTAAGGACTTATTCTTAAAGTACCAAATCCACCATCACCAATCTTCTCCTTATAGACAAAGGCTAATGGTGCGATAGAAGCAACAAATAAGACAATTAAGTAGATCCTATCCAAGATGACCAAGACATACAGGGATTGGTTAGAGATGCTTCCTTTTGCTTTGTGGGGGATATAGAACAAGTGTGTGAACACCAACTGGAATGACACCATTCTCCTTGGTTTACAGGATGGAAGCAGTATTGCCAATTGAAATTGAGGTCAAGTCATTAAGAGTGGTCTTGGAAGCTAAACTGCTTTAAACAAAATGGGTAGCGAGCAGATACACGCAGTTAGCTTTACTAGAAGAGAGAAGGTTAAAGGTATTGTATCATCATCAACTGTATCAAAGGAAGATAGCTCGGGCCTACAATAGAAGGGTTAAGATTAGAAAACTCAGAGTCGGGGATTTAGTGTTGAAATGATGTAAGCCTAATGCATCTGATCCAAGAGGAAAATTTAGGCCTAGCTAGGAAGGGCCATACATTGTGAAACAAGTCATGAACAAGGGTGCAGTGAAATTATCAGACATGGACGGGAATGAGTTTAGCGAGCAAGTGAACATTGACAGGTTGAAGAGGTTTTATGTATAAAAAAAAAGAAAAAGGAAAAGAGCTTGCTAGGTTGAAAACCCAAAAAGGGTGGCCTAGGCAAAAGTTAGAGCAGTCCGCTAGTTCCAAAAATTCGAAAGGGCGGGCTAGGCAACAATTAGGGCTAAATGAGAGAAAATCATCAATTAGAAAACCCGAAAGGGCTAGTTGGCAACAGGAGTGATCTTGTGTATGATGGCTTTATGTTTGGTTGTTCCCCAATTTAATAAAACAGAATTAATATTAAAATTGTTCTATGTGCATTATTATAAGTATTTGACCAGATATGGATGAAATAAATAAACACAATAGCAACAGGTGATGACAAATTATAAAAGGAAAAGAAGCATCTTTTATTACTTTTATTATTATATTTTCATCCTAACAATACACTTTCTAAATTGACAAATGTAAAATCTATGGCAGACGATAAGTGTAATGTGCAGGCTAGTTTTGCTTCAGCTGATCCAAGTAGGCTTCAGTCAAGCAAGGTATGTCTAAATCGAGAGTGAATTCAGAATCACGAGGCTTAGCTCCATACTGATGGCTAAGCCGGCAAGGATCATAGCAAGTACCTTAATGAAGAGCAGCAAGAGGAACATACATCAACTATGTCCGTATGGTGATACGAGAAATCTTCCACCAAGGTACCAACCAACAGATGTTGACTTCAGCACGTGAATGGATCTAGTCAACCCAGTCAACATATGAAGAAGTAGGACGGAGTAGTTTCCTAGAGGAATGATGCCGTGGCAGATATCTAGTAAAATCCATGGATGGGGTATCAAGCAAGCAGAGACGCTCCCGAAGCCAAATTCGTGATGGAAAATTAAATTAAAAAAAAAGAGAGTCCGCTAAGTTGAAAACCCACGAGGGCAGCTTAGGAAAAAATTAGGACAGCTCGCTAGTTCTGAAAACCCGCATGGGCGGACTAGCCAAAAATTAGAGCAATATAAAAAAGAAGAAGAAGAAGAAAGACAAAATCTAAATTGAAAACCCGAAAGGCAGTTTAGGTAATTACCTGAAGCAATAATGGACTCCCAGTCAATCTCTTTGAAAATCCTGATTTAAGTTGGTCTAATCCAACTAGAGTCTCGGCTAAGATCACGGGTATCGGTGACAAGCCTCCTTCTATTTGGTCCATGATATCCAATACTCATGGATCAATATCACCATCAGAAGAAACAAGCAAGAATTGACCAAGCAAGCATAGACAAAGCATATGTCCCCATGCCTTAGTAGGAGCCAAATGTGAAAGGCAAAAGTCAATTAAGGGACCAAGCATAATTTTCTCACCTTTCATCAACTGTAGAACTTCGGGTTTTGAGATTTGAAATAACAGTTACATCTTTTGTTGAGTCTTGGAAATCAATATAAGTAACGTCATTTGTTGATTGCATGGATATCCAAGGATGGCCTCAAATTCTTTAATCAAGGACCATATTTTAAAGCCATTAATTTTAAATGTCCTAGAATCCACATTCCAAAAAGAAGTCATGGCATGAAAAAAGAATGGTCCAATTTAACATTTTGAAAACACTTCAAATTATCAATTTTTGACCAAGATATTTGTTTCCAATGAATGACATTCATATTTTTAAATAGAACTTTTATTTTATTCAAATGGAGTTTGGTCATTGTTGATGAATGAAGGAAAATCAGAATTGTTAAAAGGAGTTTTTATGTTGAAGTAGAAAATTTCTTGGCTTCTATATGAAATTGTGGCGTGAAAAGTGATTTATATAGGATGATTATGCGGTTCCAAAATTGATAAGGAAAAGAATGAGACCGAGATGCATGAGGAAAAGGAATTGGCGACGGAAGGATCTTAAATTGCTGCGTTGCATTTGGTTTTGTAGTGATATTGTGTAAATGTTAAATATGAAATGGAAAGTATAATAATTGTATCACAGTAATAATCATGATAAAAAAAAGAGAAAAAAAAAGAAGTTGCAGTAAAGATAAAAATTATATATTGTCATTAGTATTTTTATACTTATTATAAAATGTTTCCTCAAATGACACAATATTCATACATCACTAAGAAGGAGGTGGTAGATCATCAAATAAAGCTCTGAAAAAATCATCGCCTGTTGGAGGAGGAGGCAAATCACCAGTCCTGAGTCCACCCAAAGCAGGAGCACCAGAATCTCTATTACCTTGGAGTTTTGATTTGTAACGGTCCTCATCGGAAGTAGATGAAAGGATCTCATGGTCATCAGTTTGGGAGCCTTTAGATGAAGAAGCACTAGGATCTCTCATCCCCTGAAACCAGAAGTCTCAAAAATTTTGCTCTGACTGATGGTGCAAATTTTCAAAATGGGAAACCTGCTGACGACTAGCGGCCAACTCTTCTTGAAGTTTCTTATTTTGTTCTTCAAGCATCCACTGTGAGCCAGAAAGGAAAGAGTAAGAGCATACATAATCATGCATACATATAGCATAAATTACAACGAAATAAGAAAACTTACCAGGTAATTGATATCAATACCCTGTGGATGAGATGGCATATCTGGTGGACTAGAATGAGCAAATGAAGGAGCAGTAAAAGAAGGTCTAGCCTCATAATCAAATGGGCCAGAAGCCTGCAACAATCATTAAAAAGTCAAAACAAGTTAAGAAAGAAGCAATTACAATGGAAAAAGGGTAAAAGTTTACCTAAGAAGTGCTAGCCCCGAGATGTGGAACAAACTCTCTGCCCTCTCCATGACGTTCCTCTTCATCTCTATTCTCATTTTCTTCAGAAATTTTCCGTACACCAACAGGAGATACGTCAAAGTTTAAAAGCCCAATTTGAATAAACTGGGTATAAGATGCACCCGGTGGATAGAGAAAGGTTTCAACATCATAACCATGCCGAGCCAACCACCATACATTCTCGGGCAACGCATTAGGATCCTCCTCTGCTCGGGACCAAGAAACCACTCGTATACTCTCTCTCCAAGAAACCAACAACTAGACACAAGGCCAGCAATGACTCGGTGGGTATGTTGAAAAGGCAGTGCGACATTCATGGAGGAAATCCAATTTGTCCGCTCTTCTGTGTTCCACCAGGCCAAATTCACCTACAAAATGACATAAAGTAAGTGAACTTTTATATAAACTTTAAAGTATACTAATTATATTTTACCTGGTCCTAGGTTAGGCAACTTAAGAAATAGTGTTGGCTGTGCACATGGTGAGAGCCGGGAACTTCTACACGATCTGACAACCAAAAATTTAATCTTGGATACCCGACTCTCTCTCGGGAAATACCAAGTACCCTCAAAAGATTATGCTCATATGCCCATGCCTACAACAATAATAAAAATCAAATTCATATAAGAAAAGAATGGAATTGACATTGGTGGAAGAAAAGTACCTCGACAACCACCATAAAGCCAACAAAAGACTTATTATTTCTGTAAATTTTGTCAAGACCATGGTAAAGACAGGCAAGACCTACTTCACCCCATCCGTAAAGCGGTACCATCCTTATATTAGTAAGGGCCCTCAACACCGAAAAACGGATGGCGAATTCGTTGCTGTCTAAAATGGTCGACCCAAGCAAATACAACAAAATCCTCGAGCATACTGTTTGGCTGTGTCTTTGTGAACTCGTCCTTCATAGTTCATCCAATAACTACGAATTGGCTTAATTTTTATCTTGAAAGGCCCTTTAAATGATGGTTCCATACCAATTAACTGTTGAATTTCTTCAAATGTCAGAATATCATTGGTAAGAGGTACCAGAAGGCCACAATACCGAATGCCGGTTATAGCAGCAAAGTCAACCGGACCAATTGTCATCTCTCCAATGGGCAAATGAAAAGTATGAGTTGTGTCCATCCACCATTCTAACAATGCTTGAACCACACTCCGGTCTATCAGATACTCCTTGGATGGTAATTGTAAGATGAAGCTTTCAAAACTGCAATCTCGGATAATCTGCCTTACCCGAGAAGGTGCTACATCATACCATTGTCGGGCTTTATAGACACGCCCTCCACCCCAGATAATGCAACGATCACGCTAACATGGAGCCAGGTAAGTCAACACGAGGTAAGTATATCATTATATCAATATCACCGATTTTTAGGCTAAATTAATTTATATTCTATTTTTAGTCTATCTATTTAAATTCTTAAATATATTCATCTAATTAATTTATTTTTCCTAAAAAAAATAAAAAGAAAACAAAATATATATATAAAAAAACAACAAAAATAAAAAATATAAAAATATAAAAAGAAAAACAAAAAAATATAAAAATAGAATACATATAAAAAGAAAAAAATACAACTACAATAAATAATTTGCTGTTAAAATAAATAATTACCTTGCTCTTTTAATTTGAACTGCGATGGAGCAGCATTTCGGCTAGTAGACTTATATTTTCATTTTCATGCCGCCGAATAAACTCTAATAACTCATCATTAGATCGAGTTTCTGATCTTGAAGTATGCATTTTTTCAAAACTGTATGCTAAACTCTCTAAAATGAAAGACTTATAGCTATGAATGAATGAAATGAAGAAGTTTGCTGTGAATGAAATGAAGAAATCAGTTGTTTATATAGAGTAATGGCAAAGGAAAAAGACAAAAAAAAAGAGCAGTAAATGAAAAGTAAATTTTACTATTGATGAATAGTAAGATTGTAATATCCCAGAGTATACCCTAAAAGTTTTGGAATTATTGTTGTATTTGGATTTAATGTATATGTTGGAAAGAGAAAAAGTAAAGAGAGAGTGTATATGTTGTATATATAGTGATATATACAACATATACAAGTCAAATGTGGAAGTCAAAAGAAGACTGTTTAATTAATTAAATTCATAAAAAGGAAAATAAGTGAGTGGAAGAGGATATATTTGATTATTATATTATTTAATTTGCTTGGTGGAGGTTTAAGTGGAGAAGAGTGTTTGACTTTGCCTCTTTGTTTGTTCATTTTCTTCTTCTTTTTCTTTTCTATTCCTTGTTGGCCGGGCATCACCTAAGCAAGAGAGGAGGAGAGTTTTTGAGTTTTCTAAGCTTGTGATTGAAGGAGATTTCAAGTGATTAAGTTGAAAATTTAAGAAGTTTCATTAACTTTGGTAAGTTTCCTTTTGATTCTCTTGTTTTATTTTAAGTTGTGTTTGAGTTTGGTGTTGGATTATTAAGAGCATGAGTATGTTTGATTGTGGTGTGTTTGAGTGTGTTGGGTTTAATTGATTGTGGTTTTGGAATTGAATTGAAGAAAATGAATTAGGTTGGTGTTGAAAGAGTAAGAGTTGTGACTTGGTGATTGATGTAAATATTGAGTTTGATTAATTCTTTATCTTAGATTTTCCATATGTTGTGTTTAATGGAGTTGAAAGCATAGAATACATGAGTTTGGTCTGAAACAGAAGCATTTTGGATGCCACACCCGTGGCCCTTGGATGCCACGACCGTGGGGTGTTAAGCAAATTGGACAGATTCGTTTTCTAACCCACGACCGTGGGGGTTTGTGAGGCCACGACCGTGGGGTTGTGAGGCCATGACCGTAGGGACCTAGATAGTGGTTTTGTCTTGTATTTGTGATCTAAGAGCTTAGTATGAGACTAATAGGTGAATAATTGTATTGGAATTCATGTATATTTTTATATAAGTGTGTATTATTCCTTTTGAATTAGGTTGTGAAGAGGTTGAGTTGCCCTAACCCTAGTAGTGAAGAATTCTTGGAAGAGGAAGTGTATAGATTGGTGTGAGTTGTTCTTAAGGTAAGTACAAACTTACATGGTTGCATACATTTATATGATTTTGAGACTTAACACATTTGATTGTAAATGTGTTAAGTAATATATTTCATTGTTAATACATTTGATTAATGTTATGATTCGCATAATGTGAAAGTTATGATAATCATTCAAAATGTATGTTCAATGCATTTGGTTATGTATACTTTAATGATGAATTGCTTTATTGTGAATTGAGATATGATGAGATGTGAAGTCATTGTTGTTGGCTATGATAGTGCAAATGAAATAATTGGGGCATGGTTGCCTATTTGATTATGGAATATGAAATGAGAAATGAATTGAGAAAGAGGATGATAAAGAGATAAATGAAATAATTGTGTGCTTAATATGTTATTCAATTTTCAGAGTTCTGGGTTTGGCGGCATGCCTATGATTCGATGGATAGGTGAAAAGACCGGGTCATAAGCCGAGTCCAGCTGAAAAATGTGAAATATGATGTTTTGGGGTGAAAAGACTGGGTCGTAAGCCTCAAAAACAATAACAGTCTAGCCGGGTTGAGGACCAAGATACTGGGGCCCTAGGGTCTAGCCGGGTTGAGGTCCAAGAGACTGGGTCTGTTACACTATCCTTGGATAGATATATATATATGTATAGCCTACGGGCTTGATGATTGTGATTATGGACCAAAGCAGTAACTCTGAACTTTGAATAACATATTAGTGTCTTTTGGGCCCATGCTTGTCTTTGTTTCAATGTGATTCATGAATGGTGAAAGAATTGAATAAGATAATGAAATGTAGTGTTATGGAAAAATATTAATATATCATTTATGAATATTGTCTTTATGGTTGAAATGTATGACATTGGCATTGCATTAAAGCATATTGTTATTGTGGTTTGTACCACTAAGCCGTCGGCTTAGCGCGATTGTGGTTCATTGCGCAGGTGACAGGGTAGAACCAAAGAGTTTAGCTAGACCGAGTTGAGTCTAGATTCTGAAACGTTGTTAGAGGGCTTAAAGATCAAAGACAAACGGCCAAACATGTAAAAAGTTTATGTTTTGTAAAACATGGATTTTGCTGTATATGTATTTGTAAATACCGCTATATTTTCCGCTGCGTATCACATAAATGTTTTATCTATTGTACTTTATAATATTATTTGAATGTTTTAAGTTTTCTTATAATGTTGTTAAATTTAAAGATTGGCTTGCTTATTATAAACTGTAGCACACCTGTATTCGGTATACGTATAATACAGGTGTATGTAGTGTGCATATACGGGGTATAGGGGTGTTACAATTATTTTGGTATCAGAGCCTAGGTTTGAGATTCTCAACCTAGGTAAATTGTAAGAAAAAGAATATTTTGATTTTAAAAGTTGGTTTTTGAATAAAATAAATATTTTGGTATTGGCAGTCTTTGATCTTTGATGAGGTATATTCTGTTGTGTTTGCAGACATAGGTAGTGATGGCGTCTCAGTCACGTCAGTCTTTAGAAGGTAGTGCTGAGAGTGTAGCTCCTGAAGAGGGTAGAGATGGAGCTAGAGTTGATAGAGCTGGAGAGGCACCTGTTCCTGTGCCAGAGAGATCATGTAACACCCCCATACTCTATATAAGTACTATATATATATACCTTGTATACATGCAGTACGTATATAAAGTATAAGAATGTCACTTTTCATTTCAGATTAAAAACCTTTACTTTAGTTCCAAACAATGATACATTTTATTTAAAGAACATTTACAAACTCATTATACTTTTGATGATATTACATATATATAATGATCTTGTTTTTACCAAAATTCATTTATACATATGAATACATTTTTATCAAAATAAAACATAATTAAATTGTACATGTATGCATCACCTTTTAGTTGGTCTCGAAATACTCTTACCATTCTCGTGGCATAAAGACTTGACTTCAAATCAACCACCTACTCACCTGTGCGATTTACATAACCGCGCTAAGCTCAAAAGCTTAGTAGTACAAATAAATATCATAAATATACATTACAGAAAATCATACTCATATGTTAACTTCATGTATCATTATTTTCTTATCATGTTTTCCCATTTCAATTACACTTTTTATATGATTCTACTAATCTCATAATTATATACATATATACATATATCATTAACATAAACCACAATTCCATAACTTATTAGAACATTCATAAAATAATACTCACAATGTCCACATCCATATACATATTACATGTCATATTATACTTTCAGAATCTCATCTTTCAACATAGCTTCTCAGGCAATATTTCTTTTCAATAATTTACTTATGTATTGCAATCATAACATACTTCATAACATTACATTCCATTACTTTATTCAATTGTTTCACCATTCATAAATCACATTGAAACAAAGACAAGCATGGGCCCAAAAGACACTAATATGCCATTCAACTTTCAGAGTTAATGTTTTGGTTCAATTATCACATTTATCATTATCATTATCCCAACTAGCCTTCAAGGATTAGGCTCAACCAAGCTTCAAGGGGAACAAAGCATGCTAAGTATCAACCCAACTTGGCTTCAAGAACCAAACCCAACCTAGCTTCAAGGGTTGTAACATCTCAACTAGGCTTCAAGGACTAGATCCAACCAAGCTTCAAGGGGAGTTATGCTAAACTTCAACCCAACTTGGCTTCAAGGATCAAGCCCAACCTAGCTTCAAGAGATTGTTACCATTTGGCATGCCACCAACAACAAAACTCTAAAAATGGAATAACATATTAGACACACAATTCATTCATTATTTCATTATCAATTTCATTCTCATTTTCTTATCATGATTTAGGCATCCATGCCTCAATCATCTCATTTGCATCATTATAGCCAACAACAATGGCTTCACATCTCATCAATAGAGTATACATAACCAATTGCATTGGGCACACATTTTAAATTTATCAACATCTAGGCAAACATGCCTCACTTATTTCATTTGAATCATTATAGCCAACCACAATGGCATCACATCTCATCATATCACAATTCACATTAAAGCAATTCATCATTAAAGTATTCATCATAACCAATTGCATTGCACATACCTTTTTGAATGATCATCATATCTTTCACATTATACAAATCATAACATTAGTCAAACAGTAATAACAATATAGTAGATTACTTAACACATCTATAACCAAATGTGTTAAGTCTCAAAATCATGTAAATGAATGCAACCATGTAAGTTTGTACTTACCTTAAGAGCAACTCACATCAATCTATACACTTCTTCTTCCAAGAATCTAGGTTAAGGCAACTCAACCTCTTCACAACCTAATCCAAAAGGAAGAATACACACTTACTTACAAATACACATGAATTCCAATACACTTATTCACCTATTAGTCTCATACTAGACCCATAGATCACAAATTACAAACCAAAACCATTATCTAAGTCCCCACGGTCGTGGCCTCACAACCCCACGGCCGTTGGTTAGCAAACGAATCTGCCCACTTTTCTCTAAACCCCCACGGTCGTGGCAAGTAAGGGGTCATGTCCCTCACTTGCCACGACCGTGGCATCCATTTTGCCTCTGTTTCAGACCAAACTCATGTATTCTGTGTTTTTAACTTCAATAAACACAAACATATATAAAATCCAAGATAATAATTGATCAAACTCATAACATACTTCAATTACCAATTACTTTAACACTTATATAACTTCAACATATCATAAGAATAATCATTATAAACATCATCCATATATCAATTGTTCAATTCCCCAACTCATTTATATTAAACCCTTACTAAACAATTTCAACAATCCATCTAAATACCAATTCAACATATCTATATACTTCAATCTTTCATTATCATCATCTTCACACACTAACCATATGAAATATAAGCTCAATCAATAGAAATTAATACAAAGAAATGAATACTTACTTGAATATTTTGCCAAATCTTCAATATCCACCTTCAATTCTCTCAAAACCCTTATGAATTTGATGTGTATGTAAATAAAATCACATCTCTCTCTCTCTCTCTCTCTCTCCACGTTCAAGAACAAGAAGAAAAAGAAGAAGAAGAAGAAAGAAAGAAAATCTTCTTTCTTTATTCACTTATCATATATATATAATAATAATAATATAATAAAATATCCCAAAAATCCTCCACCACAATTATTCTTCCCTTTGACTTTCTTTTCTTCTTTTTCTCTTGTCATTATCATCATCATCATCATCATCATCATCATCATCATTATTATTATTATTAATTAATTAATTATATACACTTACTTTTCCTACACCAATATATACATCATGTATATGTGATGTATATGTTGCTATATGTATATCTCTTATATATTGTATTTATATTTCCCATATTTTTTAAATACCATATATACATATCATCCTTCATATACATCTATCCCTTATAATATTTCCTTTTAATTAACTTATCTTCTTTTCTCTTTCCATTAAACACATATCCATTAAATCCAAATACAACAATAATTCCAAAACTTTTAGGGTATACTTTGGGATATTACAGATCAGCTATTGATGAGGTTCCACCAGTTTGGCTAAGGCATGTGGTAGAATTGTTGAGGCAAGCTCCAGTGCAGCAGCTACCGCCGCCACCACAGCCACAAGTGCCGGTGAGACATTATGATAAATTGAGAAAGTATGGGGCTAAAGATTTCTTTGGTACTACAGATCCTGCAGTAGCTGAGAAGTGGTTGGATAGAGTGCAGAGGGTATTTATTCAGTTGCAAGCCACTCCTGAAGAGAAATTTGATTATGCTAGATCCCTTCTGCAGAAAGATGCTTATGATTGGTGGAAGACGGTTCCTCATGCCATGGATGATCCACCTACGTTGTTTTATAGTGATTTTCTGCAGGAATTTGAGCAGAAATATACTCCGAGGGAGTATAAGGATGTTAAGAAGATGGAATTTCTGAATCTAAGGCAAGATAACCGGACAGTGACAGAGTATGAGATTGAGTATATCCGATTGAGTCATTATGCCGGGGGGATTATTGCAGATGAGATTGACCGGTGTAAGAGATTCGAGGAGGGATTGAGGCCCTCTATTATGCTAGAAGTGTTGAGAGAGCACAGGGTATTGCAGCAGCTGCTACCGAGGAGGAGACCAGAGTTAGGAGATCCCAATTTGAAACAGGGTCTTCATCTATGAAGAGAGGCTGAGGAAGTTTTGTTCTGAGAGTCAGCAGGAGCCTGAGTCAGTCAGGTAGGTCAGTTCAGTATCAGAGGCAGAGACCGAGACCTACAGTTTCTGTAGCTAGTGCTCCGACTCCAGTGGTTCAGAGGTCTACTCCACCTACATGTGTCCATTGTGGTAGGATACATGGGGATGTTTGTTGGAAGATTGGTGGATCAGCTGGGTGTTTCAGATGTGGATCACCTGACCATTTCATTAGAGATTGTCCTGAGATACAGGAGCATAGGCAAGCGGATTCTGCAATTTCTCGACCTAATGTGAGAGGAGGTCGAAGTGGCAGAAGTGTTAGCAGAGGTGGTCGACCTGGGATAGGTCAGAGAGGAGGCTCTACATCCGGAGACAGTAGGCCATATGAGGTTGAGTCTTCTCAGCGAGTGTATGTGATGCAGAGGCAGCCGGATGCTTCAGCAGTCATTACGGGTACATTTTCTTTATTTGGCATTTCAGTTCTTGCTTTGATTGATCCAGGATCTACTCATTCATACATAAGTGCATCTATCTTGCCTGTGTCTAAATTGCATTCAGAGTCCTTAGGATTTGATGTCTTGGTGACAAATCCTTTAGGACATAGTGTTGTGGTGAGTAAGGTGCATCGTGATAGTTCAGTTGTGGTGCAAGGTGAGGAATTTTTGGGTGATTTGATTGAAATACCTTTTAAGGAGTATGATTTGATTTTAGGCATGGATTGGTTGTCTAAGCATAGAAGCTGTGGTAGACTATAAAAAGAAGTGTGTTACCTTGAGAACCGGTGATGGCAGAAGTGTGATGGTAACTAGTGAGCAGAGTCAACTTGCATCCTTGTTTGTTTCAGTTGTTGCAGCTAGGAAGTTGATTAGAAAAGGGTGTGATGCTTATCTTGCTCATGTTGTGGATACCAGAATAGTGGGTTCTCAACTTGATAGTACACCCACAGTTGCTGAATTCCCAGTTGTGTTTCCTGAGGAGTTGCCAAGGTTACCCCCTGAGAGAGAGGTTGAGTTTGGTATCAATTTGTTGCCTGGTACCACTCCCATCTCTATTACTCCTTATCGAATGGCACCTGCTGAGTTGAGAGAGTTGAAGGTGCAGTTGCAGGAGTTGTTGGATAAAGGGTTTATTCACCCTAGTGTGTCTTCGTGGGGAGCTCCTGTTTTGTTTGTGAAGAAGAAGGATGGTACTTTGAGGTTGTGTATCAATTATAGGCAATTGAATAAGGTAACCATCAAGAATAAGTATCCTTTGCCTAGGATTGATGATCTCTTCGATCAATTGAAGGGAGCAGCAGTGTTCTCCAAGATTGATTTGAGATCAGGATACCATCAGTTGAGGGTCAGAGAGGAAGATGTTCCTAAGACAGCTTTTCGCACAAGGTATGGGCATTATGAGTTTTTGGTGATGCCTTTTGGGTTGATGAATGCACCTGCAGCTTTCATGGATTTGATGAATAGGGTGTTTAGGCCCTATCTAGATCAGTTTGTGGTGGTTTTCATTGATGATATTTTGGTGTATTCGCGTAATAAAGAAGATCATGACAAGCATTTGTGGATTGTGTTGCAGACCTTGAGAGAGAAGCAATTGTATGCTAAGTTGTCGAAGTGTGAGTTTTGGCTTGATCAAGTGACTTTTCTGGGTCATATAGTTTCAGCAGATGGTATAAGAGTTGATCCGAGTAAAGTTGAGGCCATTTTGAATTGGAGTCCACCGAAGTCTGTGACTGAAGTTAGAAGTTTTCTGGGTTTGGCAGGCTATTATCGACGCTTTGTGAAAGGTTTTTCTTTGATAGCTACTCCACTCAACATATTACTTCGAAAGGGAGTTAGATTTGTGTGGACAGATCAGTGTCAAGCTAGCTTTGAGCAGTTGAAGGAAATGTTGACTCAAGCTCCTGTTCTTACATTGCCTGTGGAAGATAAACCATATGTGATTTACAGTGATGCTTTACATAATGGTTTAGGATGTGTTTTGATGCAAGAGGGTAAAGTCATAGCTTATGCTTCTCGGCAGTTGAAGCCGCATGAGCTTAATTGTCCGACGCATGATTTGGAGTTAGCAGCCATAGTTTTTACTTTGAAGATTTGGCGACATTACTTGTATGGAGAGAAGTGTTTTATCTATACAAATCATAAGAGTTTGAAATATTTGGGGGTTCAAATAGAGCTTAATCTTCGGCAGAGACGGTGGTTGGAATTGATCAAAGACTACGACTGTTTAATTGATTATCATCCTGGTAAGGCAAATGTTATTGCTGATGCCTTGAGTCGAAAGTCTTTGGCAGGTTTGACTGTTTATTCGCTCTCATTGCTTGTTGAGTTGAGAGCGTTGCATGCTAGTTTTAAATCATGTGATGATGGTGCATTGTTGGCTCAGTTGCAATTGAGACCGATGTTGTTGGATCAGATTAAAGAGGCTCAATTGGCTGATGAGAAAATTCAGAAGATTGTGTCAGATTGCCAAAATGGGGAGAGCCGAGATTTCTATGTGAGAAGCTATGGTAGCCTTTGGTTCAAAGATAGATTGTGTGTTCCTGATGATGTAAGATTGAGACAGATTATTTCGGAAGAAGCACATCAATCGGTTTTTGCTATGCACCCTAGGAGTACTAAAATGTATCATGATTTGAAGCAGCATTACTGGTGGTTAGGTATGAAGAGAGATATAACGGAATTTGTATCCAAGTGTCTCACTTGTCAGAGTGTGAAAGCTGAGCATCAAGTTCCAACAGGGTTGCTTCAACCTTTATCAGTGCCTGAATGGAAATGGGAACGTGTGACAATGGATTTTGTGTCTGGTTTTCCATTGACTCAGAAGAAGCATGATGCTATTTGGATGATTGTTGATTGGTTGACGAAGATAGCTCATTTTCTTTCAGTTCGGATGGACTATTCTCTTGAGAAATTGGCTGAGCTGTATATCAGTGAGATAGTGAAATTGCATGGAATTCCAATTTCTTTAGTGTTTGATCGAGATCCCCGGTTTACTTCAAGGTTTTGGAAGAGTTTACATGGTGCTTTGGGTTCTCAATTGCACTTTAGCACTGCTTTTCATCCGCAGAAAGATGGGCAATCAGAGAGAGTGATACAGATTTTGGAGGACATGTTGAGAAGCTGTGTCATTGATTTCTCTGGAAGTTGGGATAGATTTTTGCCACTTGTGAAATTTGCTTACAACAACAGTCATCAATCCAGTATTGGAATGGCACCATATGAGGCATTGTATGGTAGAAGATGTAGGACGCCTCTATGTTGGAACGAAGTTGGGGAAAGTAAATTGATTGGTCCCGATTTGATTAAAGAAACGGAAGAGAAAGTGAAAATAATTCGGGATCGGTTGAAAGCAGCCTCAGATCAGCAGAAATCTTTTTCAGATTTAAAGAGGAGAGACATAGAGTTTGATGTTGGAGATAAAGTTTTTCTGAAAGTGTCTCCTTGGAAAAAGATTTTGAGATTTGGCAGAAAAGGGAAGCTAAATCCTCGTTTTATTGGACCTTATGAAGTATTAGAAAGAGTTGGACCAGTTGCTTATCGACTTGCTTTGCTGCCTGAGTTGGATAGAATTCACAATGTCTTCCATGTTTCTATGTTACGGAGGTACAAATCAGACCCATCTCATGTTCTGTCCGTTGAATCTATTGAGGTGAGTCTAGATCTGACTTTTGAAGAAGAACCAATTGCTATTTTGGCACATGGAGTGAAAGAGTTGAGAAATAAGAATGTGCCACTGGTGAAAGTTCTTTGGAAGAATCATGCAAAGGAAGAGGCAATTTGGGAGAGTGAGCAAGCGATGCGAGATCAGTATCCTCAGTTGCTTTAGACTTGATATCAGGTAATTTCGAGGATGAAATTTCTTTTTAGAGGGGGAGAATTGTAATATCCCAGAGTATACCCTAAAAGTTTTGAAATTATTTTTGAATTTGGATTTAATGTATATGTTTAATGGAAAGAGAAAGAAGTAAAGAGAGAGTGTATATGTTGTATATATAGTGATATATACAACATATACAAGTCAAATGTGGAAGTCAAAAGAAGATTGTTTAATTAATTAAATTCATAAAAAGGAAAATAAGTGAGTGGAAGAGGATATATTTGATTATTACATTATTTAATTTGCTTGGTGGAGGTTTAAGTGGAGAAGAGTGTTTGACTTTGCCTCTTTGTTTCTTCATTTTCTTCTTCATTTTCTTTTCTTTTCCTTGTTTGCCGGGCATCACCTAAGCAAGAGAGGAGGAGAGTTTTTGAGTTTTCTAAGCTTGTGATTGAAGGATATTTCAAGTGATTAAGTTGAAAATTTAAGAAGTTTCATTAACTTTGGTAAGTTTCCTTTTAATTCTCTTGTTTTATTTTAAGTTGTGTTTGAGTTTGGTGTTGGATTATTAAGAGCATGAGTATGTTTGATTGTGGTGTGTTTGAGTGTGTTGGGTTTAATTTATTGTGGTTTTGGAATTGAATTGAAGAAAAGGAATTAGGTTGGTGTTGAAAGAGTAAGAGTTGTGACTTGGTGATTGATGTAAATATTGAGTTTGATTAATTCCTTATCTTAGATTTTCCATATGTTTGTGTTTAATGGAGCTGAAAGCATAGAATACATGAGTTTGGTCCAAAATAGAAGCACTTTGGATGCCACGCCTGTGGCCCTTGGATGCCACGACCGTGGGGTGTTAAGCAAATTGGACAGATTCGTTTTCTAACCCACGACCGTGGGGGTTTGTAAGGCCACGACCGTGGGGTTGTGAGGCCACGACCGTAGGGACCTAGATAGTGGTTTTGTCTTGTATTTGTGATCTAAGAGCTTAGTATGAGACTAATAGGTGAATAATTGTATTGGAATTCATGTATATTTTTATATAAGTGTGTATTATTCCTTTTGAATTAGGTTGTGAAGAGGTTGAGTTGCCCTAACCCTAGTAGTGAAGAATTCTTGGAAGAGGAAGTGTATAGATTGGTGTGAGTTGTTCTTGAGGTAAGTACAAACTTACATGGTTGTATACATTTATATGATTTTCAGACTTAACACATTTGATTGTAAATGTGTTAAGTAATATATTTCATTGTTAATGCATTTGATTAATGTTATTATTCGCATAATGTGAAAGTTATGATGATCATTCAAAATGTATGTTCAATGCATTTGGTTATGTATACTTTAATGATGAATTGCTTTATTGTGAATTGAGATATGATGAGATGTGAAGTCATTGTTGTTGGCTATGATAGTGCAAATGAAATAATTGGGGCATGGTTGCCTATTTGATTATGGAATATGAAATGAGAAATGAATTGAGAAAGAGGATGATAAAGAGATAAATGAAATAATTGTGTGCTTAATATGTTATTCAATTTTCAGAGTTCTGGGTTTGGCGACATGCCTATGATTCGCTGGATAGATGAAAAGACTGGGTCTTAAGCCGAGTCCAGCTGAAAAATGTGAAATATGATGTTTTGGGGTGAAAAGACTGGGTCGTAAGCCTCAAAAATAGTAACAGTCTAGCCGGATTGAGGACCAAGATACTGGGGCCCTAGGGTCTAGCCGGGTTGAGGTCCAAGAGACTGGATCTGTTACACTATCCATGGGTAGATATATATATATATGTATCGCCTACGGGCTTGATGATTGTGATTATGGACCAAAGCAGTAACTCTGAACTTTGAATAACATATTAGTGTCTTTTGGGCCCATGCTTGTCTTTGTTTCAATGTGATTCATGAATGGTGAAAGAATTGAATAAGATAATGAAATGTAGTGTTATGGAAAAATATTAATATATCATTTATGAATATTGTCTTTATGGCTGAAATGTGTGACATTGGCATTGCATTAAAGCATATTGTTATTGTGGTTTGTACCACTAAGCCGTCAGCTTAGCGCGATTGTGGTTTATCGCGTATGTGACAGGGTAGGACCAGAGAGTTCAGCTAGACCGAGTTGAGTCTAGATTCTGAAGCGTTGTTAGAGGGCTTAAAGATCAAAGACAAACTGCCAAACATGTAAAAATTTTATGTTTTGTAAAACATGGATTTTGCTGTATATGTATTTGTAAATATCGCTATATTTTTCGCTGCGTATCACATAAATGTTTTATCTATTGTACTTTATAATATGATTTGAATGTTTTAAGTTTTCTTATAATGTTGTTAAATTGAAAGATTGGCTTGCTTATTATAAACTGTAGCACACCTGTATTCAGTATACATATAATACAAGTGTATGTAGTGTGCGCATACGGGGTATAGGGGTGTTACAAAGGTACTATTTATAAATAGCAAATGAATAGTGATGAATAGTGCATAAACAGTAACTACACAGTAAATAAATAGAAAACTCAATTATTCAGTTCAATCAATCAATCAATCAGATACTTGCGTGTATATAAATATTTTTACACTTTTAAAATATTTTTACATGAATGGGGCAAGGACAAGATATGTGCATGGTAAAAATTAGCTAATTTTTTTTTTCAAATTCCTTTAGTATACTACTGACTACAATTATTTTTTACAGATAATTAAATCTCACTTAGCTCGGGTCCAGATACCAAATTTTTGTTAGGTCCAGAATCTAAAATCTCTCTTAAGTCTAGAACTTAGCTCGGGTCCAGAACCCAAATTCCTCTTAAGTCTGAAACTTAGCTCGGGTCCAAAACCAAAATTGCCCTTAAGTCTAGAACTTAGCTCGTGTCCAGAACCCAAATTACCATTAGGTTCAGAACCTAAAATCTCTCTTAAGTCCAGAACTTAGCTCGGGTCCAGAACCTAAATTATCCTTAAGTTCAGAACTTAGCTCGAATCCAGAACCCTAATTACCCTTAGGTCTAGAACCTAAAATCTCTCTTAAGTCTAGAACTTAGCTCGGGTCCAGAACCTAAATTATCTTTAATTTCAGAACTTAGCTCGGGTCCAGAACCCTTAAGTCCAGAACTTAGCTTGGGTCCAGAACCAAAATTACCCTTAGGTCCAGAACCTAAAATCTATCTTAAGTCTAGAACTTAGCTCGGGTCCAGAACCCAAATTATCCTTAAGTTCAGAAATTAGCTCAGGTCCAGAACCCAAATTACCCTAAAGTCCAGAACTTAGCTCTGTGTAGACCCTTAATTTTTGACCCATTCAAATCCGATAGTCTAAAATAATTTTTTGTGGTATTTTATTTATTTTAATAATATTTTAATTACTAATATTATTTCATAGTTATTTTTAATAAAAAATATATAAAAATATAAAAAAATAAAAAAAAATAAAAAATCGGACGGATCTGCAAGCGTTGCACTGCAGCGCTGGCGCGCGACAGCCCAATTCACAGCTAGATGCCACTGGCTGCGAATTGGGACACCAATTTTGCAGCCAGATGCCACTAGCTGTGAATTGGCCTGCTCTGCCCATTTTTGCCAGCGCAATTGCTGCCAGCACAGCCCACGGGCCCGATAGCTCGCGCACTGCCGATTTTTTGTGTTATCTTAATTAAATACTTTTTGCTTTAGTATTTAATTTTTATTAATAAAAAATAAAAATAAAAAAAAGAAAAAAAAGAAAGAAGAAGTTGGCTGAGCGAAATGGACCGCAGGCCAATTCGCCCCCTGCGGCAGCTTTTTCGCTAGCGCATTTTTTCCGCAGCAGTTTTTTTTTTTTTTTGCCAGCGAAATTTTTCTGACGCAAAATTTTCCGAAACCTAATTGCATTAGGTTTCGGTTTTCTTTTTTTAATGAATAATGTATGCCTTGAGCAACTAGAATTAATCAAGAATTCTTCTATAAATAAGTACAATTACAACACAAAAAAATCAATCATAAATTGGGACGAAGATTGGGAGAGTTTGAAACCGAAACCGAGTGGGAAAGCAGTGAAATCAATCTGGCCTTTTGAGAGAAGAAGAAGAACTATCAAAAGAATGATGACTCAAATGACAAAAAATTAGTCTAGCTAGAAGAGCTGAAGCCAATATAAGACTTAATCTCAAAGGATGAAGATCCATTTGTAAGGGTGAAGACCTGATCTCAAAGGATGAAGATTCATTTTCAAGGGTGAAGACCCGATCTCAAAGGATGAAGATGCATTTGCAAGAGTGAAGACCCGATCTCAAAGGATGAAGATCCATTTTCAAGGGTGAAGTCCCGATCTCAAAGGATGAAGATCCATTTGCAAGGGTGAAGACCCGATCTCAAAGGATGAAGATCCATTTTCAAGGGTGAAGACCTAATCTCAAAGGATGAAGATCCATTTTCAAGGGTGAAAACCCAATCTCAAAGGGTGAAGATCCATTTGCAAGGGTGAAGACCCGATCTCAAAGGATAAAGATTCATTTTCAAGGGTGAAGACCCGATCTCAAAGGATGAAGATCCATTTGCAAGGGTGAAGACCCGATCTCAAAGGATGAAGATCCATTTTCAAGGGTGAAGACCCGATCTCAAAGGATGAAGATCCATTTCCAAGGGTGAAAACCTGATCTCAAAGGATGAAGATCCATTTGCAAGGGTGAAGACCCGATCTCAAAGGATGAAGATCCATTGTCAAGGGTGAAGACCCGATCTCAAAGGATGAAGATCCAATTTCAAAGGGTGAAGCCCCGAAGCTTAAAGGATGAAGATCCACTTTCAAGGGTGAAGACCCAATGTCCAAAGCATGAAGATCTGTTTTCAAAGGGTGAAAACCCGATGCCAAGGATGAAGATCCAGTTCAAAGGATGAAGATCCATTTTCAAGGGTGAAGACTCGATCTCAAAGGATGAAGATCCATTTTAATGGTGAAGAATCACAATGCATAAAACAACCGGATCAGTCAGACTTTTCAAATGATAAAAGGTCAGTCAAACTCAGTCTCGGGTCCAAGTACCCAAATTCAAATTCTATCCAATCTTGGGTCCAAGTACCCAAATCAAATCCAATCTTGGGTCCAAGTGCCCAATCTCGGGTCCAAGTACCCAAATCAAATCAATTTTAGGTCCAAGTACCCAATCCTAGGTCCAAGTACCCAAATTCAATCAATCTCGGGTCTAAGTACCCAAATCAAATCAATTTCAGGTCCAAGTACCCAAATCAAATCTAATCTCGGGTCCAAGTACCCAAATCAATTTCAAACTAGGGTCCAAGTACCCAAATTCAATCCATTCTTGGGTCCAAGTACCCAATTCAAATCCAATCTCGGGTCCAAGTACCCAATCCCGGGTCCAAGTACCCAAATCAAATCAATTTCTGGTCCAAGTACCCAAATCAAATCTAATCTTGGGTCCAAGTACCCAAATCAAATTCAATATAGGGTCCAAGTACCTAAATTCAATCCATTCTCGGGTCCAAGTACCCAAATCAAATCCAATCTCGGGTCCAAGTACCCAATCCTGGGTCCAAGTACCCAAATCAAATTCAATCTCAGGTCCAAGTACCCAATCTCGGGTCTAAATGCCCAATCTCGGGTCCAAGTACCCAATCCCGGGTCCAAGTACCAAAATTCAATCCAATCTCTGGTCCAAGTACCCAAATCAAGTTCAGTCTCGGGTCCAAGTACCCAAAACAAAGTTAAATTGCCATCTCAAAAATTAAGTCTTATGGCTTTTCACTCTCTTTCACTAAAGTTTCAAATCATTCAAGCAGGGGGCAAACTGTAGACCTTTAATATTTGACCCATTCAAATCCGATAGTCTAAAATAATTTTTGTGGTATTTTATTTATTTTAATAATATTTTAATTAATAATATTCTTTCATAGTTATTTTTCATAAAAATAAAAAATATAAAAATATAAAAAAATAAAAAATCGGACGGATCGGTGAGCGTCGCGCGGCAGCCCAATTCGCAGCCAGATGCCACTGGCTGCGAATTGGGACACCAATTTCACAGCCAGATGCAACTAGCTGCAAATTGGCTACAAATTCGGACACCAATTTCGCAGCCAGATGCCACTGGCTGCGAATTGGCCCGCTGTGCCCATTTTCACCAGTGCAATTGCTGCCAGCACAGCCTACGGGCCCGACAGCTCAATTGCTGCCAGCGCAATTGTTGTGCCCATTTTGCTTTACTATTTAATTTTTATTAATAAAAATAATAAAAAAATAATAAAAAAAAGAAAAAAAAAGAAAAAGAAAGAAGAAGTCGGCTACGCGAAATGGCTTGGGGCCATTTCGGCCGCAGATAATTTCTGCCCCGCAGGAAAAACCTGCGAGTGAAATGGCGAAACCAATTCGCCCCCTGGATGCGGCAGCTTTTTCTCCAGCCCATTTTTTCCGCAGCAGTTTTTTTTTTCGCCAGCGAAATTTTTCCGACGCAAAATTTTCTGAAACCTAATGCAATTATGTTTCGGTTTCCTTTTCTTAATGAATAATGTATGCCGTGAGCAACTAGAATTAATCAAGAATTCTTCTATAAATAAGTACATTTACAACACAAAAAAATCAATCAGAAATTGGGACGAAGATTGGGAGAGTTTGAAACAGAAACCGAGTGGGAAAACAGTGAAATCAATCTGACCTTTTGAGAGAAGAAGAAGCAAAGCCATTAATAATTCATCAAAGGCAGCAACTGCCTTTGTTTTTGTTCATCCAAGAAGAATTTTTTTGGAAGAACCATCAAAAGGAGGTATGTATCAATTGTTTAATTTTCTCACAGTAGCTTAGATTATGAAATTGTATCATTTAATTTAAAAACCTAATAACCTCAATTCACCTTTTCTGAAGTAGGAAAATCTTAAATTGTTGCTTTATTTTCTAAAAAGTTTAAAGATATTAGTTTTATTTCTTCAAAACCCCAAAACCAAGATTTGCATTCCAAATTATCAAAACCCTAAATTGTATTCTGTTTCCTTCCAAAAGCCTTAAAAATATCTTTTTTTGCTTTTATAAACTTTAAATCGTCTTGTTTAAATTTATAAAAACTTCATAAAATCATCAATTGTTTTTCCAAATCCTAAAAATAACTCATTACCCAAAATCCTAATTCAAAAGTTTTAAAACCATAATTCAACTTTAAAACTAAACAATAAACCTTAAACTAGCTAACCTAAACCCTAATTTCTCTAAAACCCAAATCCTTTAAACTTTAAAAACTTTATAAACATAAATGTTATACTTTTTACATAGTAAGCTCAAATCAACAATTCATTAACCGTAAACCACAAATCAAAAGTATTTTAAAGTGTTCAAACCCTAGTTTCATGATTTCACCATTCAAACACTAATTTGGTTAATCAAAGAACTTTATCAACCTTTTGAAACATAAAAATTTAATCTATTTTTAATTCCCTTAAAATCACAATAGCCTAATTCTATAAATTCCAAAACCCTAAACACATGAAATAAAGAACCCTAAATGGAAACAGTAGCTATAATTTAGATGTTTATTTGCCTTTTTCAATTCTATATTTGATTATGCTTTGATTTATTTTATATGCCTTAATTTATTTAAGTTCAATGCTTGGTTTATTTAATTTATCATGGATGGATGTTTACTTTCTATTGATATTTAATACCTTTGATGAATGATTTATTTATGATGAATCGTTATTTACTTTTATCAATTTATTTAGATTTCCAAATGTTGTAAGAGGTATGTTTCCACTTAGTGGGTACCTCATTAGTTAAATATCATGTAATTTAAATTGCTTTTCTATTTTAAAACCAATGTAAAGGAAATGTTTCTACCTTTCGGTGGGTGTCCTATTTAGGCATGGATGTAAGGGCATGTTTCCATCTTCGGATGGGTGTCCATTTATTTGCTTTGTTTGGACATTGTTTTGATTTTTAATATATCGATGCTTTATTTTAATTATTGTGTGTAATATGGATAATGTTGTTATACTTAAGAATTTTATAATATTAAGACTTGTAAAGGAGCCCGGTTCCAATGAACCGGGCGTTGAGGGGATGCTGGGCCATTTCTCACCTTCCCCACACGTACCCAACTTTCCGAACCCATTAGGGGGTTAGGGATTCCTTAGGAATCGAGTCATCCACCCCTTTCTTTTTCCTAGCTTATCCGGGTGGCGACTCCATTTTCTCTGGACTTATGTCCGTGTTCTCTAAGGTCTCGAGCCTAAACAGTGCCGAAGTAGCAAGAACTATTTCACCGAGAGTGGGGCAAAAATCCCCGCTCACACTCTGGTCCAGAACCCAAATTACCCTTAAGTTCAAAACTTAGCTCGGGTCCAGAATTCAAATTACCCTTAGGGGCATAACCCAAATTACCCTTGAGTCCAGATCCCAAATCCTCAACCATCTTAGAAAAATTAAGTCTTATTGCTTTTTACTCTCTTTTGCTGTAGTCTCAGATTGTTCAAGCAGGGGGCAAACTGTAGACCCTTAATTTTTTACCCTGTCTGGTCTGATATTTTTTATATAGTCCAAAATAATTTTTTTAGTATTTTAATTAAATAATATTTATTTTAGTATTTATTATTTATAATTTTTAATAAAAATAAAAATGGTAAAGTTAAATAAAATAAATTAATAAATAAATAAAAATCGGCTACGAAAAATTCATCGCCGAAGGTGAATTAGCCATTGGCCATTTCGCCGCAGGAAATTCCTACGGTGAAATGGCCTTGGGCCAATTCGCTGCAGGAATTTCCTGTGGCGAATTGGTGCCCGCCCGCAGGAAATTCCTCGCAGCTCGCAATTCTTACCCCGCAGCAAATTTTTCATTAGCGTAATTTTCCAATGTAGTTTTTTCCAAAACCAATTGGTTTTGGTTTCTTTTCCTAATTAGTTTTAGTTTCCTTAGACAATTAGAAGTAAGTTTATGATTTTTCCTATAAATATCACATTAAAACACAGAATTAGGGGGAAGAAAATTATTTTACTGGATCAAAAATTTTAGACTTGACCTTGGGACTTTTGGATTTTTTTGGCCAACCTCAAGCTTGAAAGATCAAGAGGCAGCAAACAATCATCAATCCATCAAAGGCAGCAACATTGCCTTTGTCATTGTTCATCCAGAAGTCAATTGTTGAGGAACCAATGAACGGAGATTTGAATCTCTATTTTTTTAATTTATTTCTTTACAGTAGCTTCATCATTCAAATTGGATTAATTATTTCATCATACAATTTGATCAAAAACTTCAAAACTTCAAAAACTTCAAAAAACCTAAATCATCCTTCTGTTTCTAAAACTTCAAAAACCCTAAATCTTCCTTCTGTTTCTAAAACTTCAAAAACCCTAAATTACTCTTTTGCTTCCAAAACTTTAAAACCCTAACCTAATATCTATTTCAAAAATCCAGTAGCGTTATTTTTTTTTTCAAGTATCAAAGCTTTAACCCTAATTAATTCTTCTTTCCAAAATCACACAGTAAGCATTATTCTTTTAAAAATAACATTAGTTTCTTCCAATCTTGAAATCCTATTAGCTAAATCTTAAACCCTAAAATCTTAATTTTCAACACCAAAACCTACAATCCTAAAAGCCAGTTTTCAAAACCTGCAAGGGGCACTGCCCCCTTGACTCTCGCCCGCTAACTGGCTAGCGGGACCACCGTATGGGCTCGGGTCAATATTTATTTGAGTTTATAAATCTTTATGTTTAAATTCCTTTATTATGATTATTTAAAATACAATAGCTTTATTCAAAATACAAACCTAAACCCTAATTTATTCAAACCATAAATCCTAATTCTGTTTTCAAATCTTCATAGTAGCTTTTTATAATTTTATTCACCGGGATATTTTAATCTTTCAATAACTCCATTAAAGACTTTCTATGTTTGTTTCATCTAAAAATACTTAAGAAGTTATTATAGTCAATACTAAAACCATACTTACCTTTGATCACGGCAAAGCATCAAATCCTAAATCATAATCTGCAAAATCAAGGTTTCAAACCATAAAACCCTAACTAAACCTACCTTTTTTAAGTCACAGTAACATTATCTTCATAAAAAAACATTCAAAACCCTAAATCTTTAAAACATCCAGTAGCTATGTTATTACTTTAAAATATTTCTCAACAAATTAAACTAGTATATGCAAAATCCTAGAAAATTCTACTTAATGCATGAACCCCTAAAGTTAATATATTTACTGTTGTATTTAAATTGGATGAATGTTTATTATATATTTTGATTGATGTTTGATATCTTTGATGAATGATTTAGTTATTATGAATGGTTATTTACTTTTATTGATTTATTTTGGTTTTCAAATATTGTAAGAGGTATGTTTCCATATTTTTGGGTACCTCATGTCATGAGCATAATGTAATTTATTTTTATTTTAAAGTTTTTGGACTAATGCAAAGGGCATGTTTTCACCTTTCGGTGGGTGTCCTATTTAGCTTAGACAGGAACGATGTAAGGACATGTTTCCATCCTCGGATGGGTGTCCATTTATTTGCTTTGTTTGGACATTATTTTGATTTTAATACAATAATGCTTTATTTTAATTGTTGCATGTAATATGGATAATATTGTTATACTTAAGAATTTTATAATATTAAGACCTGCAAAGGAGGCCGATTCTAATCAATCGGGCATTGTGGGGGGTGCTGGGCCATTTCTCATCTTCCCCACACGTACCCAACTTTTCGAACCCATTAGGGGGTTGGGGATTCCTTAGGAATCGAGTCATCTACCCCTTTCTTTTTCCTGGCCCATCTGGGTGGCGACTCCATTTTTCTTCAGTCTTAGGCCCATGTTCTCTAAGGCCCCGAGCCTAAACAGTGCCGAAGTCACAAGAACCATTCCACCGAGAGTGAAGGTGAAAATCCCCGCTCACACATTGGCTCCTCGACCCTTGCCGAATCCTTTGCCACCAAATTTTGATACTAAGGCTTTTTATCAATTTCATCAGACTCAAGGATATGAGACAGATAGATGCACCCAATTGAAGCATGAGATCCAAGATTTGATCGATAGTGGTAAGCTGCCCGAGCCCTATAAGCCCATTACAAAGGACAATCCTCTGCCTAGGTTAAATAGGGTGCCACCACCAATAACCTTCATGGTAGGAGAAGGATTGTAGGAAGATTTTGTCTTATCCTCCTTTTAAGACTGAAGTATTGAAATGTGGGGTAAGGAGAAATTTTATTCAAAAAACCTCCCTTAGCTTGAACTGTTGCTCTTTTTATTTTGCTTTCTTTAGTACTTATTTGGAACAATTATGTTTTTAAAATTAAGATTGTTTGAATAAATTATTTTCATTAAATTTTTGTTGATCTTTATTCATTTTGGTGCCCAACCAATGATGAATCTAGCTTGATATTTATAAATTAGCATATCTATGCATCATGATTTGAATGACTTTACTAGGTGAGGGAGTTATTCTATAGCATTGAGCTATGTATGCTTATTTAAAGAGGGCTCCTGTATAATTACCTTTGTCTAGGTCCTAGTCTGTCTTAGAACATGCTTTGATGAACTTTCGAGGTGAAATTGAACTCTGCTTATTTAAGAGAGAAATGATCTAGGCATTATTTGATAAGACAACAACTAGTTTCCACCCGATTAAATATCAATCCCTAGTTATCCCTTTGAGTCTTCATAAGATTTCAACTTTCTCTTTATTGCTTATAATCTTGGTAACCTACCTTGAGCTATTGTAACTTATATGACAAGTCTTATGATCACTAAGGTGAAGAGGCAAGAAAATCAAAGAAAGGAATGCATAATAAAGACCATAAGGATAGTTGAAATTCACTTGATATTAGACCTAATATCTCCAATTTAATAAGATGACATCAACACAATGAAGTATTTATTCTTACTGAAGTAGACTCACTCTACTCCACTCATCCATAGTCAAATAATTCTTTTGGAGCTAGGACCCAATAATAGAAAAAAGAGAAAAAACAAAAAAAAGAAAGAGAAAAAAACAAAAAGAGAACAAGAAAAGAAAAAATACAAAAATAAAAAGAAAAAATAAAAAGAGAAAAAAAAGAAAAAAAAAAGAAAAAAAAAATGAAAATCAGGTCCTGAGTTTGTGCGAAAGCAAAAGGAAAAGATGAAGATCAGTTCTATATTCCTTCCAAGAAGAAAGAAGGTAATTGAAGTCTAGCAAGATTGCTTCTAGCTGCCTATGGCTCCAACAAAAGATTTCAATGTGAAGGTTTGTCAGCAGTGTCACATCAGCTCCAGCTCAAAGATGGCCTTTATTTAACTTCTTGTCCCTTATAGACCCCATTTTAAGCCTATTAAAGACCTATTGATCTCTCTTAGTTGGTAGAGTCTATTAGTGGAGATAGTTTGAATAAGCATGCATATGAGATAGACAATATTCAAACTCAATGAGACCTTTAGTCAAATAATGTGCATGTGCCTATCTGAAGCGCAACAGTTCTTGCTTAAATGGAAATGATTCCCGAATTTAGTATGGTAACTAGGGTTGTCATGTTATAGATATGTTAATTTGCAAAATCGAGTCCTAAGGTATAGTGACACTAATTTGACAAAGCCAAAATATAATTTTAAGATTTTAAAAAAGTGTTTTTGTCATACCAAGCCTTCAAGTTAAGGGAAGTATGTTGCATCATCAAAACTCGAAGGACATATTGGGCAAAATAAAGGATTATTTGCAAGGTTGTGAAGAAGTTACCAACTGGAATGCTGAATCCTAATTTGGAATGGATGTGTCTCTGCTGCTTGGGCCTCCACTACTCATGTTTTAAACATCTTAAAGATAAGCCATAAATGTGAAGCCTTCTATCATTTCAATGCAAGACCAAAACGAGCATCAAGAAGGAGACAATGAAAACACTTCTGCTGAGGACCTCAGTCTATGAGTCAATGTAACCACTGTAAGTATTATTCATGCATATCATGTATACATGAGCATATCACACTGCATTTTTCTTTGTCAAAAGTAAACAGCGATACTCTATGAAGCAAAGATGAAGTGGATATGGAGTCAGGGGGCATGGAAGACCCATTGCTTGAGAAAATCCAGTCATTTTACAAAAGAAAGAAGAAATGCACTCTTGTACGAAGAACTAGACAATGTAAACATCAATATGAGCTTGCATGAGGAAAAAATCATTGGTTTGAGCCTACACAGGAGGCAAAGTTTCTCCTTTCAATTTTTTAAGTTTATGCATGTACAAAATACTTTCAGACTAACTTTCAATATTTTTCCATGCAGGGGGACAAGGAGATGGAAGGAGATGATATAAGAGCCAGCTAAAAAATAGCTGAATTTTTAGCAAAAGGAAGAATAAAAATAATTGAAAAAGAAAAAAAAATAGAACTCTCAAAAGAATGAAGATGCAAAAGATAAAAGATCAGTCCAGCTAGAAGAGTTAAAGCCAATATAGGACAAATGTCCAAAAGATGAAGATCCAGTTTAAAGTGTGAAGACCCGAAGTCAAAAGGATGAAGATCTAATTTAAAGGGTCAAGTCCCAAAGTCAAAAGGATTAAGATCCAATTTAAAGAGTGAAGACCCAAAGTCAAAAAGATGAAGATCCAATTTAAAGGGTGAAGACTCGAAGTCAAAAGGATGAAGATCCAATTTAAAGGTTGAAGACCCGAAGTCAAAAGGATGAAGATCCAATTTTAAGGGTGAAGACCCAAAGTCAAAAGGATGAAGATCCAATTTTAAGGGTGAAGACCAGAAGTCAAAAGGATGAAGATCCAATTTAAAGGGTGAAGCCCGATCTCCAAGGACGAAGATATATTTCAATAGTGAAGACCTTATGCCAAGGATGAAGATCCAATTTCAAGGGTAAAGACCCGATCTTCAAGGATGAAGATCCATTTTCAAGGGTAAAGGCCCGATCTCTAAGGATGAAGATCCGATTTGAAGGGTGAAGACTCGATGCCAAGGATGAAGATCCACTTTGAAGGGTGAAGACCCGATCTCCAATGGATAAAGACCCATTTTTGGTGGGTAAAGACCTATAATCCATTAAAGAATATAATAACTGGTTAGAAGGAAGCCAGAATTCTCAACTGATAAAAGGTCAGCCAAAATCCAGTTTCTAGTTAAGCATCCAAAATCTATTTTCGAGTCGAGCAGCCAAAATTTAGTTTCGGCTCGAGCACCCAAATCTAGTATTGGGTCGAGCACTCAAAATCCAGTTTTGGGTCAAGAACCCAAAATCCAGTCTTGGATCTAAGTACTCCAAATTAATCCAGTTTTGGGTCCAAGTACCAAGTCTCAGGTCCAAGTACCAAATCCAATTAAGTCTCAAGTCCAAGTATCCATTCTTGGGTCTAAGTACCCAAATCAAATTCAGTCTTGAGTCTAAGAACCGAGTCTTAGGTCCAGAACTCACCTCGAGTCTAGAACCCAAATCATTTTTTAGTCCAGAACTCACCCTGTGTCTAGAACCTAAGTCATTTTCAAGTCCAGAACTCATCTTGAGCCCAAAACCCAAATCATTTTTTAGTCTAAAACTCACCTTGGGTCCAAAACCCAAATCTTTTTTTGAGTCCAAAACTCATTCCGGGTCTAGAACCCAAATCTTTTTTAGAACTCATTTTGGGTCCAGAATCCAAAGAAACTTCAACCTCGAGTCGAGAACCAATCTCATCCAAAATCAACTCAAAGTCATGTTGCTTTTCACTCTTTTATACTAAAGTCTTAGATCATTCAAGCAGGGTGGCAAACTGTAGACCCTTGATTTTGGTCCTGACTTGTCCATTGTCCAAGTCATAAACCTTTTGATTATATGGTATAATGGTTCAACCTTTAAAACCCTAAAGAGGTTTGTTTTAAAGATTCAATTGAATCTAATTCGATGTTAGGGCATTCGAGGGTGTGTTGCAAACTGGCCCTTCCAATTCAATATGGGACAACCTATAATGAATTTGGATACCCTAAGCGATATGGGACTAATCCCATATCAAATTGGAAGCCAAATTTGATATGGGACTAATCGTATATCAAATTGAAAGTTCAAATTCAATATGGGACTAATCCCATATCAAATTTGGCTCCAAATTCGATATGGGACTAATCTTTTATTAAATTGGAAACCAATTTTGATATGGGATTAATCCCATATCAAATTTGGCTTCATATGATAGGTTTCATATCAAATTGGGGCCTTCCCAATTCGATATGGACTTATGTTTTGACGGGTTTGCTTGGTTTGAGTATGATATGGCATTCGTTTCCTACCAATTCAAGTTTTAATTCGATATGGATCAGAGAGAATCCATTTTTAAATGAAAAATGCCCACGATATTTAACCTAATGCATGCACGTTCTTATAAATAGAAACTTTAAAAACCTTCAGGAGGAGGAACTTTTAATTGGAGCAGCTATTGGCAATATTCAATAAAGAGCAGCCTTCAGGGAATTTTAACTTGAACAGACTTTTGAACTCCAATAACTTTTAGCAGAAGGGAGCAACGAGGAAGCAAGGACTTTTAACTTCAACAAACTTGAACTTTTAGGTAAAGAAAAGAGACACGAGAGCATTTTATAAAACCCTAATTATCAAAAAAGAGGAACACAAATAGAGAGTGAGAAAGGAGAAACAGAGACGAGAATTGATAATTAAAACAAAAAGGGTCAGTAATCTTAATCAAGGCAGTGTCAAGGCAATTACAAAATTGCCAAAGTTCAACTGAAGAAATAACTTTGATACAGGTAGTAGCATATATCCAACCAAGCTTGATTCAAACACTTTAAATTTGATGGAGCCTTCAAATGCAGGTACAATATTCTAAACTCTCCAAAATCATAACAAGTTCTATTTACTAAAATTATTAATTTCATATCGATGGTTTAGTTTAACGATATCTGATAAGTTTTATTTGATAACATTGTCAATTTATATGCACTGTGGAAATATATTTAGTAGCCATGTCTCGTATCAGTATAAAAATTAAAGAGTTATTAGGGTTTATACAGTGATCAAATATTTATCAAAACTCTAAACCCTAATATTGTTTTCACAAAATTTCCAAATCCTAATTTTGTTCAAGAAACCCTAATTTAAGATGTAAACCTAAATTTATATTTTTATTGCTTTATTTAAATTTAGATGCGAGATTTATTATATGTCTTAATAAATAGTTTATTTTTTATTTGATTTTATGATAAATGCTCGAATATTTGTTATTTGATTTATTTTTAGTTTCAAGGAATTATAAGAGGTATGTTTCCATGATTGGTCACCTCAATTGTTAAGTTTCATGTAATTCAATTTACTTTAAGTTTTGGATCAATGTAAAGGATATGTTTCCACCAATTGGTGGGTACTCTATGTTATTTGTTTTCTTTTGGACATTGGAAAACTGTAAAGGCTTGTTTCTATCTATGGATGGGTGACTATTCATTTATCTTATTTGAATTTGCTATGATTTTTAATAAATTATTTATTTAATCTTATGATTGCATGTTGTATGGATAATATCATTATATTTAAGAGTTTTATAATATTATGACCTGAAAAGAAGGTCGACTCTAACGAATCGGGCACTGTGGGGGTGTTGGGTCATTCTTACCTTCCCCACGCGTACTCAACTTTAAGAACCCAATAGGAAGTTGGGGATTCCTTAGGAATTGAGTCATCCACCCCTTTCTTTTTTTCCAGCTCTTCTGGGTGGCAACTCCATTTTCTTCGGGTTTAGGTCCGTGTTCTCAAGGGCCCTGAGCCTATCATTGCCGAAGTCACAAAAACCATTCCATATGGTAGTGGGGCGAAAATCCCCACTCACACATGTTTTAAGGGTAAAGACCCGATCTTCAATGGATAAAGATCTATGTTTTAAGGGTAAAGACCCAATCTCTAATGGATAAAAGATCCATGTTTTAAGGGTAAAGACCCGATCTCCAATGGATAAAGATCAATTTTTGGTGTGTAAAGACCCACAATCCATTAAAGAATGGAATAGCTTGTTAGAAGAAGCCAGAATTCTCAACTGATAAAAGGTCAGTCAAATTTACTCTCGGGTCTAAGTACCAAAATCCAATTCAGTCTTGGGTCCAAGTACCAAGTCTCGGGTCCAAGTGCCCAAATTAAATCATTTTTGGGTATAGAACCCAAGTCAAATCCAACTCGAGTCCAGAACCCAAAACTGTTCGGTTCTAGAACCCAAAGTCTTTTTCAAGTTCAGAACTCATTCCGGGTCCAGAACTCAAACCTATCTGGGTCCAGAACTCAAAGTCTATTTTGAGTCCAAAACTCATTTTGGGTCAATAACCCAAAACTATTCGAGTCCAGAACCTAAAGTCTTTTTCAAGTCCATAATTCATCTCGGGTCCAGAACCCAAACCAACTTCAACCTTGGGTTGAGAACGCATCCTCATCCAAAATCATCTCAAATTCATGTTGCTTTCACTTTTTCTACTGAAGTGTCAAATCATTCAAGTAGGGGGTAAACTGTAGACACTTGATTTTGACCATGACTAGTCCATTGCCTAAGTCATAAACCTTTTGATTAGATCGTATAATGGTTAAACCTTTAAAACCCTAAAGTGTTTTGTTTTGAAGATTTGGTCAGGTCTGATTTGATGTTAGGGCATTTAGGGTTGTGTCCGAGTCAAATCGGGCCTTCTAATTCAATATGGGACAGCCCATATCGAATTGGGACGCCCCATATAGTCCCATATCGAATAGAATTTGCCCAATTTGATATAGGACCTTAAGTTAAGGTCCCATATCGAATTAGAAGTCCCAATTCTATATAGGATAAGTCCCATATCGAATTGGGACTTCCAATTCGATATGGGACCTTAACTTAAGGTCCCATATTGATTTGGAAACCAATTTTTATATGGGATACCATATCAAATTGGGGCCTCCCCAATTGGATATGGACCTATATTTTGATGGATTAAAAATTTTTTACTTTGAGATGGTCTCGGTTTTCCTGGTTTGAATCTGATATGGTCTCAATTTGATATGAATTCATTAATTTGATATGCATCGGGATCCATTTTTAAAATGAAAAACTTCCACAACGTTTAACCTAAATGCTCTTATAAATATAGACTTTAAAAACCTAGTGGGGGACTTTTTGACTTTTAACTTCAGCAGACTTATGACTTTTGAACTTTGAAACTTCAGTAGACTTCAGTAGCTAAGAAAGAAAAAGAGGCAGAGAGCAAGGAAGGAGCAACCAAAGTGAGCAAACAAAAGAAAAGAAAATAACAATAAAACTTAAGGATTAAAGATAGAACGAATTAATAAGGCAGTAGCTTGCTTTCTTATTTTTGATTCAACCAACAAGTGTAAGGCTGGTGCGGAAAAGAGTTTGGATCAAAGTTTGATTATTGGTGAAATTAATAAATAAAGGTACATCTCCCAAATTGAATCCATTTAAATACAACATATTAAGCTTCGGTGATTATTTATATCCTTCATGCAAAGTAAATCCCAGTAACCTTTAGTTCCAATAACTCAAATGTGTTAGAGTTGATAATGTTATTGAGTGCATGATTATTTAGTTGCAAATACCACAGTAGCTTATTTCTTCCAACATCAAAACTTTAATCTTTTTTTCATAAACTTCAATCTATAGACCCTTAATTTTTGACCAAGTCCAACTCGATATTTTAAAATAGTCCAAAAATAATTTTTATTATATTTATTATTTATTTCAATAATAATATAATATTTATTATTTTAATATTTATTTTTAATAATAATAATAAAAATAAAATAAAATAAAATAAAAATAGGACGGAGCGGCAAGCAGTGAATTGTAGCTTGCCCAATTCGCCACACCAGCAGCCTGCAGCTTGCCCAGTTTGCCACACCAGCCGCCTGCGGCAATTGCCCAGTGCAGCGCATGCCCAGCCTCGCAATTGGCCAGCAGCCCGTGCCCGTGGCCAATTTTTGACAAAACCTTATTTAGCACGGATTTTTAATTTTATTTTAGAGATAGTTTTTATTTCCTTAACCGCACAGTATTAGGTTTTAAATTTTTCTATAAATAACACAATTAAAGATAGAGAGAGAGGGACTTTTCAATTTTCTTTAGAGGTAGGACTTTTGGACTTTTGATTTTTGGACTGTTTTTCCAGTAGAAGTAGGGACTTTTGGCAATTACTCTCGAACGTTTGAATTTGGACAAACAGAAAGCAACCTTAAGTAATAAAAAAAGTACACTTCAATTCACAAGGCAACAAGGTTGTGTTATCTTGATCAAGCTCATCCAGAATCTCATCAATAAATTTTGATGGAGCCTTCAAACGTAGGTACGTTTATTTAATATTGTTTATAGAAAAACATCTTCATCCAGTAGCATTTTTAATCCATTAAAATTGGTAATTTCAATTCTTAATAACCTGTATAATAATATAATAAAATCAATGGGTAATGGTTTTTAATTTTTTAAATTCATAGTAGTTAATTAGGGTGTTTGTTTAATTTAATCTAATCCCTAATCACTCCTTAAAATCTAAATCCTAAATTTTGTTCCCTTAAAACCTAAAACCCTAACTAATTCCTTTTTTTACTTAATTCACACAGTAGCTTAATATTTTTAAATAATAATAATAATAATGTTAACCCCAAAACCCTAAATGTTAGTTTAGAAACCCTAATTCAAGACATAGACCTAAACTTGTATCTTTATTGCTTTATTCAAGTTAGAAGCATGTTTATTATATGTTTTTATTAATGGTTTATTTATATCTTTGATGAATAATTTATCTTTGATGAATGGTTGGTTATTTTTATTGATTTATTTTGGTTTTAAGAAATTGTAAGAGGTATGTTTTCATGTTTTGGGTACCTATGTGTAGAGCATCATGTAATTTAATTTATCTCAAGTTTTAGATCAATGTAAAGGATATGTTTCCACTAATTGGTGGGTATCCTATTTTATTTATTTTCTTTTTGGACATTGGACAATTGTAAAGGCATATTTCCATCCACGGACGGGTGCCTATTTGTTTGTTTTGTTTGGATATTGTTGTGATTTTAATAAAGTATTTATTTGTTATTATGATCACATGTAGTATGGATAATATTGTATTAATTAAGAATTTTATAATATTAAGATCTGAAAAGGAGGCTGGTTCCAATGAACTGAGCGCTGTTCAGGTGCTGGGTCATTCTCACCTTCCCCATGCGTACACAACTTTTCAAACCCAATAGGGGGTTGGAGATTCCTTAGGAATCGAGTCATCCACCACTTTTTTTTCTCGGCTTGTCTAGTTGGTGACCCCATTTTCTCCAGGCTTAGACTCGTGTTCTCTAAGGCCCTGCATCTAACAGTGTCGAAGTCGCAAGAACCATTCCATGTGGGAGTAGGGGCAAAAATCCCCGCTCACAGTGGCGACTCCACTGGGGATAAGAGAAGTTGATTCCATTGATCTTTATATTATTTTATTCTTTCTTATTAAGATATTATTCATTGCATCATATTAGATTGCATCGTGTGCATGACTTAGGATGCCCGTGTTATCCATGTTGTGTTATGTAAGGGATTCCATACTGTCATTCAAGGTATGGAGATCGAGCATGACATAACCACTCATAGCCTTGTACCTTTTGGTATATACATGCTATGGGAGCCTAAAACCTTTCAACAAAAAGACTTAAGCTCATGTAATTGGCCTAGTTACTTTCCTTAGATTTTTATCCCAAATGCTTGTTGTTTGACTATGGTTAATTTATCTTGGTTTAAATCATGGCTTATTTGGTTTGTTCTTTTTCTAATATGACCTAATTATATTGTGAGCTCAAACAATTTTTTTCTCTAAATCCAAAAGACCAAAACTATTTTTAAAATTTTCAAAATGGTCTTTGGACATAAAACTTTTCTAAAATAAGTCAAAAATTCTTTTCTCATTACCCAAATACAAAGCCCAATATCCATTTTTTCTAAAATATTTTTACATTTCAAATATAACTATTTTACATTTCATCCAAATTACAACCTTTTCCTTAAAATAGCTTACAAATTATTTAGGTCAATTATGGAATACCAAAAATCAATTGTGAGCCAAGTTTATACTAAGAATTATTAATCATGGGCTTGCTTTTAGCATGAATCATTAGTTACTTTTTCAAGTGAGAAATCTATTTATAATAAACATCTTAATTTAGTTTTAATCTAATATAGTATAAAAGCTACTTTAGTTGATTGAATGGATTAAAGCCTAATTAATGGAAATTATAATGAACTGATTTCCATGTACGAAAAATATAACTATTGGTTAAATCGTTTGAGGGAATTTTTTGAAAATAAAATATCCCGTGTTGGTATTTTGTTAACCATATACCTAGGAAAAAAGACTCACCATTCATGTGTGAAAGTTATAAGATTGGAAGGGACATCCTAATTATCTTTTTTTGTTTATTGTTTGTGCATACATGCATACATACATGCATTGCATAACATATCATTGATCCTTTTTGGCTCACAGGCCTAGAGTACAGTAGTTTAAAAGTGTATAACGACCAAACCTGCGCCAGTGACAGTAACAACTCAATTAGCTTCTCACTAAAAGCAATGGACTCTAAGCAAATTCAAAGGATGGTGGACGATGCCCTCAATGCCAAGATGGAAGAGCTAAAGGAGGCCCTAGCTGAGACCATGAAAAGCCAATTGGCTGCACTTTTGGGAAACACTGCCGAGGTATCTACAAGTACTAAGAAACCAAAAGACAAAGGGAAGGCTAGGGTTGGTGAAGTAGCCTTTCAAGATGACAAAGTAGTCATTGATGATGATGACAACTGGGCTCAATATTTCCAAGATCCTCAAGACAAGAAAAAGAAGCCAAAGGTTGTTGAAAGATTAGCAGTAGAAAAGACTGAAATTTTAGATGTTGAGAAAATGATTGTTGATTTAGAAAAGAAATTTGAGAAGAAACTAAAAACTAAAGAAATGTCAGAGGTTGAGAAAATGTTCGAACAAGATGAGGAGGTCCCTTACAAGTTCAAAATGCCTTCCTTCACTAGGTACAATGGTACAGAAAATCCTCACTTGCATGTTAAGCAGTACATCACTTTTTTTTCAGTCTGCCCGAGCTGCTAAGGCTTAAACTCTGAGGTATTTTATGCTCTCATTGGACCCTGTTGTCCAAAACTGGTTCAACACCTTGGAGGATGACACTCAAAAGAGCTAGGATTTGCTGTACAAGGCTTTCATTCAACAGTATGGGTATAATGTCGAGCTGAAAGTTACCTTGATGGTGGTGGAAACCATTAGGCAAAGACCAAATGAGAATTTTGTGGACTATGTAAAAAGATGGAGAAATAAGGCTACACTTCTCAAAAGGAGGCCTAATGAGTTAGACCAAATCAGGACGATAGTCAGAGGCATCTTGCCTAATCTCTGTGAAAGGCTGTCTCACACCATTATAAGGGATTTCAGAGATCTTCTCCAAGCAGAATTGCAAATAGAAGAGTGGGAAAGAGAGAAGAATTATTTTTTTGCAAAATGAAATTATCAGCCTAGCAATCAAAGTACACAAAAGGAAGCCGATGTTAATGCCACTAGTCAAGGAGGAATGAGGCAGTTCTTAGAATTGGGGAAGCCACTATCTTGGGTTCTCAATAAGCTACAAAAGAAGGGATTGTTACAACCCTTGACTCCTTGTCCTTTGCCTAATCCTCTTCCATCTAACTTTGATACTAAGGCATTTTGCCAATACCATCAAAGGCATGGACACGAAATAGACAACTGTATGAAGTGAAGGCATGAAATCCAGAATTTAATTGATAGTGGAAAGTTGCCAAAGCCTAATAAGCCCAATACAAAGAGCAATCCTTTGCCTAAATTTTGAAGAGTACCTCTGCCAACAACCTTCATGGTAAGAGGAGGAGTGGAGGAAGATTATGTCTTTCAAGACTAGAATGTTGAAGATATAGAATGAGGAGAAATTTTATTCAACAAACTACCCTTAGCTTGGAGTGTTATTCTATTTAATTTACTTTTCTTTAATATTTAATTGGAACAATTATGTTTTTCAAATTATGTTTGTTTGAATAAATTATTTTCATTAAATTTTTCATGGTATTTGTTCATTATGGTACTCAGCCGATGACGAATCTAGCTTGATATTTATAAATTAGCATATCTATGCATTATAATTCGAATGACTTTACTAGGTAAGAGAATTATTCTACAATATTGAATTGTGAATGCTTACTTAGAGAGGGCTCCTACATAATTATGAGTGTCTAGGTCCTAGTCAGTCTTAGAACATGCTTTGACAGACTTTCGAGGTGAAATTGAACTATATTTATTTAAGGGAGAGATGATCTAGGCATTGTTTGGAAAGCCAACAACTAGTATCCACCCATGTTAACATCAATCCCTAGTTGTCCCCTTGAACCTTCATAATATTTTAGCTTACTCTTAATTGGCTAGTAAACCTAATGACCTACCTTGAGCTGTTATTACAGTTTTGGGAAGTCTTATGATCAATAAGGAACAAAAATCAAATTCAATTTCGGGTCCAAGTACCAAAATCAAATCCAGTTTTGGGTCCAAGTACCAAAATCAAATTCAATCTCGGGTCCAAGTATCCAGCCTCAAGTCCAAGTGCTCAAATCAAAATCAGTCTCAGGTCTAAGTACCCAGTCTTGGGTCCAAGCACCCAAATCAAATTCAATCTTGAGTCCATGTACTAGTCTCAGGTCCAAGTACCCAAATTAAATCTAGTTTTGGCAATCCCGAGTCCAAGTACTATAGACCCTTAATTTTTGACCCAATTCAGTCCGATATTTTTAAACAGTCTAAAATAATTTTTATGGTATTTATTTTATTTACTATTTATAATATTTATATTTATAATATTTAATAGTTATTTTTAATAATAAAAATAAAAATAATAAAAATCGGACGGATCGGCTAGCGACGCACGGCAGCGCGCAGGGGATTCGCCGCAATAATTATCTACGGTGAATTGGGCACGGCCCAACTCACCGCAGTAACAAATTGGGCACTGCCCAGTTTGCCTAGCCTGAAGGCCCAGCAGCCCTCGCGCTATCGATTTTTGACCAAACCTTGTTTCACACGGTTTTATGATTTTTTTTCCTAAATAGTTGGTATTTCCTTATTAAAATAGGATTAGATCTTTTTGTTTTCCTATAAATAAGGGTATTAAACACACGGATGGGGGTGGCAATTTTTAAAGAAACTTTGGACTTAATTTTTTCGGGAGAGCTGGGGGACTTTTTCTTGGCTTTTTCTTGGTAACTTTGGACGGGACAATTATTGAAGGGTTATTCAAGGACTTGAGCAATTTAGGCAGAGACTTGGAGACTTTTAGGACGAGAAGCAACCATTAGTAGAATTTTAACAATTATTAAGAGAAAAACAACGAAACTCAAATATCAAGCAGTGAGAACATATTAACAAGGCAGCAGCTTAGCTAATTGTCTTATTCTCAATTCAACCAACAAATATAAGGCTAGTGCAAACGAAAGTTTGGATCAAAGTTTGATTATTGGTGGAATCAACAAACAAAGGTACGTTTCTAAAATTGAATCTATTAAAATATGGCAAATTAAATCTCCATATGATGTTGATTATCCTTCACACAAATTGATCTCGGTAATCTTTTAATTCTAGTAATCTAAATGTGTTTAAACTGATAATTTTTTAGTACATGATTATTTATTTTTAAATACTATAGTAGCTTGTTTCTTCCAAGCCCCAAACCCTAATTTCAAATTCATAATCTAAAAAACCAAGGTTTAAAACCTTAAAACCTGGATCCTAAAACACTAACCCTAATTCCCAATCCAAAAATCCTGAACTTATTTTCCAAATAATCCAAACCCTAATTTAATTAATCAAAACCCTAGCCTTTATCTAAAACCCTAATTGTATTTTTTTTTAATATCTCAAAACCATAATCTGTTTTCTCAAACTCTAATCACTTCTTAAAACTTCCAACCCTAAATTTTGTTTTCTTAAAACCTAAAATCATAATTAATTCTATCCTCCATACCTTCATAGTAGTTTAATATTTTTAAAACAATAGTAATAATAATAATATTTGTTTTGCAAGTCAAAATCCTAGTTTGATTCCAAATACCCATAAAATCATATTTCATGTTTGAAACCCCGATTTCCTATCTAAAAACCCTAAAAAACCCTAGAATCCCTAATTCAGGATGTAAACCTAAATATGTATCTTCCATTTACTTTATTTAAGTTTTAGATTTGATTATGTAGTTTATTATATATTTTGATGATTGATTTATTTAATTTTGGTATTTGATTTGTTTATCATGGATGGATAATTTCTTTATTATTGTTATTATTTGTTAAAATTGTAAGAGGTATGTTTCCATAATTTGGTACCCCATTAATTAATCTTTATGTAATTTAATTTATTTTTATATTTTGGGATTAATGTAAAGGACATGTTTCCACCTTTTGGTGGGTGTCTTATTTAGTTTTAGACTTTGGACGATGTAAGGACACGTTTCCATCCTCTGATGGGTGTCCATTTATTTATTTTGTTTAAACATTGCATTGATTTTTATATAATGATGTTTTATTTTAATTGTTGCATGTAGTATGGATAATATCATTATATTTAATAATTTTATAATATTAAGACCTGAAAAGGAGGCCGGTTCCAATGAACGGGGCGTTGTGTGTGTGTTGGGCCATTTCTCACCTTCCCCACACGTACCCAACTTTCTGAACCCACTAGGGGGATGGGGATTCCTTAGAAATTTATTCATCCACCCCTTTCTTTTTTCTAGTCCATCTGAGTGGCAACTCCATTTTCTCCGGTCTTAAGCCCGTGTTCTCTAAGGCCCTAAGCCTAAATAATGCTGAAGTCGCAAGAACCATTCCACTGGGAGTGGGGTTGAAAATCCCTGCTCACAGTGGTGACTCCACTGGGGATAAGAGAAGTTGATTATGTTGGTCTTTATATTATTCTATTCTTTCTTATCATGATATTATCCTTTGCATCATATCAGATTGAGTTGTGTGCGTGAGTTAGGATACCCGTGTTACCCTTGTTGTGTTAATGAGGGATACCATACTTTCACTCAAGGTATGAAAATTGAGCATGGCATGACCACTCATAGCCTTGTACCTTTTGGTATATACTTGCTATAGAAACCTAAGCCTTTTTAACCCAAAGACTAAAGCTCATGTAATTGGACTAGTTACTTTCCTTAGGTCTTTACCCCAAGTGCTTGTTGTTTGACTATGGTTAATTTATCGTGGCTTAAACCATGGCTTATTTGTTTTGTTTTTTTTTAATATGGCCTAAGTACAATTGTAAGCTCAAAATAAATTTTTCTTTCAAGTCCAAACAACTAAAGCTATTTTCAAAACTTTTCAAGATGGTCTTTGGACATAAAACTTTTCTAAAAATAAATCAAAAAAATTCTTTTCTAATGACTCAAATACAAAGTCAAAAATCCATTTTTTCTAAAAATCTTTTTACAATTGGTTTTTTAAACAAAATTATTGTTGCATTTCATCCAGCCTTTTCTTTTAAAAGAGCTTATGAATATTTAGGTCAATTATGGAAATACCAAAAATCAATTATGAGCCTAGTTATACTAAGAATTATTAACCATGGGCTTATTTTTGGCATGAATCATTAGTTACTTTTTTCAAGTGAGAAATCTATTTATAATAAACCTCTTAATTTAGTTTTAATCCAATATAGCATAAAAGCTAGTATAGTTAGTTGAATGGATTAAAACCTAATTAATGGGAATTATCATTAACTGATTTTCATTTTTGAAAATATAACTATTGGTTGAACCATCCGAGGGAACTTTTTGAAAATAAAATATCCCATGTTGGTATTTTTGTTAACCATATATCTAGGAAAAAAGACTCACCATCCGTGTGTGGAAGTTATAAGGTTGGAAGGGATGTTCTACTTATCTTTGTTTATTATTTGTACATACATGCATCACATGACATATCATTAATCCTTTCTGGCTCACCGACCTAGAGTACGATAATTCAAGAGCATACAACAACACCACCTACAACATTGATTTTTGATTCAAGTGCTTCATTGGAAGGATGGATGCAAACCGGTTATGGGACATAGTTGATGAAGTTGTCAAAGCTAGGCCCTGGCCGAGACCATGAAGAATCAATTGGCAGCAATTTTAAGGAATAATGCTGAGGCATTCGCAAGCACCAAGAAAGATAAGGGGAAGGCTAAAGTTGGTGAAGTGGCTTTTGATGATGACAAGGTGGTCGTTGATGATGATGACGACTGGGCTCAATACTTCCAAGATCCTCAAGATAAAAAGAAGAAGCCAAAGGTTGTTGAAAAGACAACTGTTGAAAAGACTGAGACGTCTGATGTTGAGAAGATGATTGCTGATTTAGAAAAGAAGTTTGAAAAGAAGCTAAAAATCAAAGAGATGTCTGAGATTGACAAACTGTTTGAACAAGATGAGGAGGTCCCTTATAAGTTCAAGATGCCTTCCTTTGCTAGGTACAATAGTATTGGAAACCCTTATCTCCATTTGAAGCAGTACATCACTGCTATGCAGTCTACCCGAGCTACTAAAGCTCAAACTCTGAGATATTTTATGCTCTCATTAGATCCTGTTGTGCAAAATTAGTTTAATACCTTGGAAGAAAGTACCCAAAAATATTGGGACATGTTGTATAAAGCCTTCATTCAACAATATGGATACAATGCTTAATTGGGAGTTACTTTGATGGAGGCTGAGTCCATTAGGCAAAGACCAAATGAAAATTTTGTGGACTATGTGAAAAGGTGGAGGAATAAGGCTGCATTGCTCAGGAAGAGGCTTGATGAATCTGATCAAATAAGGATGATTGTGAGAGGAGTGTTGCCTAGTCTTTATGAAAGGATGTCTCATGCACTCATCCGAGATTTCAAAGATCATCTCCAAGCTGGTCTGCAAATTGAAGAATGGGAAAGGGAGAAGAATCGCTTTTCAGTAAGAAGGAATGAGAAAGGGAACTACCAGTAGGGTAATCAAAGAATGCAAAAGGAAGTTGATATTAATGTGACTGGTCAAGGAAATAAAAGATAGTTCTCAGAGTTGGGGAAACCTCTTTTTTGGGTTTTCAACAAGCTACAAAAGGAGGGACTATTACAATCATTGGCCCCTCGACCTTTGCCAAATCCTTTACCCCCAAAATTTGATACTAAGGCTTTTTGCCAATTTCATCTGACTCAAGGACATGAGACCGATAGATGTACACAATTGAAGCATGAGATCCAAGATCTAATCGATAGTGGTAAGCTACATGAGCCGGACAAGCCCAATACCATGAATAATCTTTTGCCCAAATTCAAAAGAGTACCTCCACCGACAACCTTCATGGTAGGAAGAGGATTGGAGGAAGATTTTATCTTATCCTCTTTTCAAGATGGGAGTATTGAAGAATGTGGAATAAGGAGAAATTTTATTCAACAAACTTCCCTTAGCTTAGAATGTTGCTCTTTTTATTTTGCTTTCTTTAATATTTAATTGGAACAATCGTGTTTTTCAAATTTAAAGTTGCTTGAATAAATTATTTTCGTTAAATTTTTGTTGGTCTTTACTCATTTTGGTGCTCAACTGATGATGAATTTAGCTTGATCTTTATGAATTAATATATCTATGCATTATAATTCAAAACTATTACTAGGTGAGGGAATTATTCTATAGCATTGAGTTGTGTATGCTTACTTAGAGAGGGCTCCTATATAGTTACCTTTGTCTAGGTCCTAGTCAATCTTAGAACATGCTTTAACAAACTTTCGAGGCAAAATTAAACTCTGCTTATTTATGGGAGAGATGATCTAGGCATTGTTTGACGAGCCAACAACTAGTATTCACCCTATTAAATATCAATCCCTAATTATCCCTTTGAGCCTTCATAAAATTTTAGCTTTCTTTTCATTGACTTACAAACCCCAACAACCTACCTTGAGCTGTTGTGACACTTTTGACAAGTCTTATGATCAATAAGGTGAAGAGGCAAGAAGATCAAAGAATGGAATGCTTGATGTTCTCAAGACCATAAGGGTAGTTAATGTTCACCTAATATCTCAAATCTATCAAGATAACATCAGAGTAACAAATGATTTATCCCTGTTAAAGAAGATTTATGTCATTCCACTCATCCATTATTAGAAACCCAAGTTGATATAAACAAGACAACTCTTTTGGAGCTTGGACAAAAAAACAAAAGAAAAAAAACAACAAAAAAAAAGAAAGAAAAGAAAAAAGAAGAAAAAGAAGAAAAAGAAAAGAAAAGAAAACCCAAAATGGTTCAGAAAGCCAACTGAGTTCTCTTTTACCTAAAACAACAAAAGACTTCCATTTGATTTATAAGGACAATTTGACTTGAATTGGTCCAACCTAACCAAAGATTCAATCAAAATCAGAGAAAAAGGAGAAAGGTCATCCAGTTCTTGAAAGTCCTGTACTTAATAGTCCTATAGGGGAGAAGGACAAAATGATAAAATACTCAAAGAAAAGGAGTAAGAAAGAGAATGAGAAAGAAAAGGGAAAACAAGAAAGAAAAGGAATATGGGCACCAAACTTTTTGCAAAGGCAAAGATTGTCCCAATCAAGATCCAGATTAATGCCAAGAAGATAGAAGGAATTTGGAGTCTAGAAAGATTGCTTCCAACTGTCTAAAATTCAAACAAGAAATTTGTAGTGTGAGGGTTTGTCCATTGTGTCACATTAGCTCTAATCTGAAAATGGCTTTCATTTAACCCGTGTCCTTTATAAACCCCATTTCAAGCCTATCAAAGACCTGTTGATTTTTCTTGGTAGGTAGAGTCTATTAGTGGAGATAGTTTGAATAAGCATGCATATGAGATAGACAATATTCAAACTCAATAAGACCTCTGGCCAAGTAATGTGTATGTGCCTATTTGAAGTGCAACAGTTCTTGCTCAAATATAAATGATTCCCGAGTTTAGTATGATAACTAGGGTTGTCATGTTATAGTTATGTTAATTCTAAAAATTGAGTCCTGAGGTATAATGACATTGATTTGACAAAGCCAACATTTGATTTCAAAATCAAAATTAAAAAAAAATACAAAGACTTCAAGTTAAGGGGAGTATGTTAAACTATCGAACCTCGAAGGACACATTGGGCAAAGGAAATGATTACCGGCAAGGTTATGAAGAAGCTACTGATTGACATACTGAATCATAATTTGAAATGGATGTATCTTTGCTGCTTGGGGCCTCCATTATTCATGTTTTCAATGTCTTGAAGATAAAAGCCATAAAAGCAAAGCCTTCTGCCATTTCCACTGCAAGACCTGAACGGGCATTTGGAATAAATCTGTGAGAACACTTCAGCTAATCACCTCGGTCTATGAGTCGATGAAATCAATGTAAGTATTATCCATGCATACATGAGCATATCACATTGCATTTTCTTGTATTGTCTATTCTTTATCAAAGTGAACAGCAAATACCCTGTGAAATAAAGAATCAAAACAAGATATGAAATCAGGGGGCATGGAAGGCCCATTTCTTTAGAAAGCTCCAGTCATTTTGCAAAAGAAAGAAGAGATGCATGCTTGTGCAAAGAACGAGACAACACAAACATCAATCAGAGCTTACACGAGAAAAATCATTAGGGGCAAGGAGAAGACATAAGGGGCCAGCTAAAAAATGGTTGAATTTTTTTCCAAAAGTGCAAAAGAATGGAACACTAAAACTATCAAAAGAATGAAGATGCAAAACTCAAAAGATCAGTCCAGCTAGAAGAACTGAAGACAATATAAGAAAAATGTCCAAAGGTGTAACACCCTCATACCCTATATAAGTACTATACATATACCTCGTATACATACAGTAAGTATATAAAGTATAAGAATGTCACTGTTCATTATAATTAAAAAAAAAATCCTTACTTCTCAAAACAATCCAAATATATAGTAACAAAACATTTTAGTCAATATACAATATTAAAAAATTTTACATGCATGCATCACCTTCTAGTTGGTCTCGACAAACTCTTACTCTTCTTGTGGTAAAACGAAAGACTTCAGATCTACCATCTACTCACCTGCGCGATTAACACATCCGCGCTAAGCCCGAGAGCTTAGTAGTACAAATGAATAATATAAACATACAATACAGAAATTCTAACGTATATCCATATACTAACTTTAAGTACTGTTAGTTTCTTATCGTAGTTTCCCTTTTCAATTACACTTTACACATATCTCAACTAATCTCATATATTACATACATGCATACATATCAATAACACCAACCACAATTCCATCACTACTACTCACAAGGAACATATCAATATACATATTACATAACATATTTCATAACATTTCATTTCCAATTAAGGCAACTATAGATTTCATTATTCATTCATTTCACGTTTCATAAACTACATCGAAAATCAAGACAGACCTGGGCCCAGAACACACTAATATGTTATTCAAAGTTCAGAGTTACTGCTTTGATCCATAATCACAATAATCAAGCCCGTAGGCAACATATATCATATCTCTATCCATGGATAGTGTAACAGACCCAGTCTCTTGGACCATCAACCCAACTAATCGAGAAGATCCTCAACCCGGCAAGACTGTTACTTTTCATATATTTCACATTTATAATTCATATAGTGTAACAGACCCAGTCTCTTGGACCATCAACTCAACAACTTGAGGAGATCCTCAACCCGGCTAGACTGTTAACACTTGTAACAGACCCAGTCTCTTGGACCATCAACTCAACAACTTGAGGAGATCCTCAACCCGGCTAGACTGTTACATTTCATATGTTATAGGCATGTCGTCAAATCCAGAACTCTGAAAGTTGAATTAACATATTAGACACAACTCTTTTCATTTATATCTTTGTACATTTCTTTCTCAATTCATTTCATATTCAAAACAGGCAACCATGCCTCAATTATAATTCATTTACATTCTCATAGCCAACACAATGGCTTCACATCTCATTTGATTCATCATAGCCAATCACAATGGCTTCACCTCTTATCATATTTCAATTCACATTATAGCACTTCATCATTCAAGTATACATAAACAATTATATTGAGCATATATCTTAAATTCATCATCATATAATCAACATGTCTATTTATTTCATTTCAATCATTATTACCAACCACAATTACAATACATTTCATCATTTCTCAAAACACATTAGCACAATTCATCATTACAATATTTATCATAACAAATTGCATTGTACATACCTATTTGAATGATCTTCATATCTTTCACATCATCCAATCATAACCTTAATCAAATTATATTGACAATATAGTAATTCACTTAACACATTTACAAACAAATGTGTTAAGTCTTAATTCATGTAAATAAGTGCAATCATATAAACTTTGTACTTACCTTAAAACCAACTTACACCACTCTATACACCTACTCTTCCAAGAATCCTCAACACTTAGATTAGGGCAATTCAACCTCTTCACAACCTAATCCAAAAGGAATATTAGCAAAATGACCATATGAATAGTAAATTCTGGTTTTAGACTAAATTTTATCCTTATTTTGAAAATTTGTATAAAATAATATACTTGACTAAAAACTCTAAAATTTTTACAGAACTTAATTTTACATCTTAAAATCATTCCTTTAAAATTTCAGATCAAACTGAACACAAAATCTTGGTCAAATAGTTCACCCAAACAGACTGCCCCAATTGCCCTGCATCCTGGCAGCAGTTCTAAACTTTGTGAATTCCATAAATTAAATTCAATCAACTTGGTTCCAAATTATTTTTCTCAAATACTAGACTCATTAAGAAACAACATATCCAAAATTCAATTGAATATAATGTTTATACATTTTATTAAAAATCCCGAAATATAGCTGTCTCAGTTAAGGTACCTGCTGGAACAGGTCTAATAAAAATAATCTTTCCAAAATCATAACCATTCCAAAATCGAATCAACATATTTTTCAGTCATTCTAGACTCATATAGGCACAACATATCAAAAATTCACTTCAGGAACATTTTTCTATATTTAATTAAAAATCATACAAGTCACAGCCTTTACTAGTTGTAAAACAGAAAGAAATTCCACTAAACACAACTCTTGCTCTTCAATCACCAACACCAACCTAATTAAATCAAACATACTCCAACATACTACAATAATACAACCCTAATTTCAATTATCAACAATCAAACCTTCATACAACTTCAAATAAACCAAAGAAATCAAGAAAGAGAACTTACTTGGATTCTTAGCCAAATCTTCACTATCCACTTGAAATCCTTAAGTATTTGGTGTAAATAAAAGCAAAATCACCTCCTTCTCTCTCTAGCTTCTCTCTCTCTCTCTCTCTCCCTCGACCAAAAAGAAGAAGAAGAAGAAGAACACGTTTTTCCTTTTCTTCTCTTCTTATTCTTATCTCCAATATATATATAATAATAATAATAATAATAATAACAATAATAATAAAAACAATAAATCTCCACCACACACTCTTTTCCAACCTTTGACTTTCTTTTCTCTTTTTCTTTTTGTCCTTATCATCATAATTATTAATTAATTAATTATAAAAATATATACATAACTCACTTTCCCTACACCACTTTATATCCCATGTATATGTGATGTATATGTATATATCTTTTATATGGTATTTATATTCCCATATTTCCTTATATATATATCATCTTATAATATTTCCCCTTTTTACTTCCATTAAACATATACATTAACTCCAAATATAACAATAACTCCAAAACTTTTAGGGTATATTTTGAGATATTACAATTCTCTCCCCCTTAAATAATTTCGTCCTCGAAATTATCCAGCACAATAACAATTCATTTATAACAAAACACCATCTTAATTCATATGAAGATAATCGTATTCTTACATTATGATTTCATCAAATTACATAACTTTTACTCTTCCACTTTTAGTCAATCATCTTTTCCCAATTCACAACTCATCATTATATAGCTATATTTATCTTATTACTTTTTCAACAAAACACCCAAAATAACTCATTACATTTCAAAGAAATTTTCTTTTATACAATAATCAAATCATCTTATAATCTATAAATATACCATTCATCTATTACATTCAAGATATTTATCACTTCATCTTTTTATAGGCAATCTCTTAACTTTAATCTTGGAAATTATTGAATTAAATCTTACTATAGATTATCCTGTTATTACAATCACTTTTGAAAATAACCACTTATCAAACCTTGATTGATAACAATATTTTCATTTCTTATACTTAAATCCCTCTTTACCATGTTTTTCACTTAATATAATATCGATACAATCTTTATAAACTTACTTTACAGATAATCAACCTTTTTCCTTTCATTATCTTTAATAACTGATATATCATAATTCATTCATGTATCAGCATATCACTTCATATATACATTATCATATATATCTTATACTCTTAGCATAACTATACATATTAAATCTCGATAATAATTCACAATCTTAATGAATTCTAGATCAATTGATCTAGCTGTCATAAAATAACAACATTTCAATCTTATTCCATTCAAACCAACCATTAACTTATTTAAGCTTATCATCACATATCAATATACATAACACAATTCTATTAGGTCAAACTCATTCTCAACTTCTAATCCCTTAGGATCCATCTGTTCGACTCCTTACTAACAAATCACTTCAAATTATCTTTCAATATTCATATATATCTTCTGCTTTCAATAATAGCAGTGCAATCTCCCATAATTCTCATAATTCTCTCATACTATAATTATTACCCATAGTTCATTCACTTAACATTGTTTCCATCAATTAATTCATCTTATAACAAAAATATATTCAGTATCATTTTCAATCACATTTCATAAATTTCTCCCATTTATCATATTCTCACATTATCATACCATTACTATGTTTACATAATCACTTTTTATTCATTCTTCACAATTCAAGACATTTACACGGTTCTCTTCTCTATCCATATTTTTCATAATTATAAACAAATTTCTAACATAGAATTGATAAGATACCACTTTACCAATCACAACTCCTAACCATATCTCTTGAAACAAAATTATCAATCTCACCCACATAATACTACAATCATATCACCTTAGGCCCAAATCTGCTGATAACAAAATTAACCAGCCAATTACACTAAACAAATTATATAGCCAGAGTATATTAATAGTCACATATGTAGTTTATAAATCAATATTGTTCCTCTATTATTCTTCTTCAAACATTTCCAACTATCTCAAAAGTTGACATAATTCAACTTTGTCTCCAAAACAATTTGTTCTTGATCATATGATTATCATTAGCCTAACTCACATCAACAATATTACTTATAACACTTATGTGTACAACATTCAATCATATACAAACTTTATACAACTTCCATTTCTAACCTATCTCTTATAAAACTTTTCATACATTATACTTTCCATCTTTATCAAACACATATACATATAATATATTTCCACAAGCATAATCCTTCAACCAGAAAGCATTATATGATAGTCTAGCTCAGTTATTATCATAACAATTTCATCGTCCAGTGTTACTCGAGTCCTTTTTCACTTTCCATTTCAATCCATAGTCTAACTCTTCACAAATCAAAACTTAATTTCTCATAGATCCACTAATACATGCCATATCATTCTTCATACCACTATACAAATAATTATACCACATTCACATTCATAGGCCACGTTCACAATGTGACTTGCTTTCATATTTCTTACACTTTACAATTATATTCATATCAAATAGCTCATTCCACACTTTCTATACATGTATACATATAATCATGCAATTATATTTAATTCCTCTTTTTCATACCATCAATACACATTTAACATTTATTACTTTTCATTGAACAACACCATTTTCATCCCTTTTTACATGACTTAAATTATTTATCAACTCAACACATATATATACTCTAACCATGATAATACTTCACAAAATCTTAATCACATTACTAAGGTGACATCTCTCTCACATTTATTTTTAAATGCAGTTAGTATACCATCTTTATATCCATTTGTTTACCATTCAATATTTATATATATCTCACATATTTATACATATGTCCCTTACATCCAATCATATACACATCGCCCATTAATCCCTATAAAATTTCCAAATTTCGTTATCACAAATCTCAATTTCTTGAACTAACATTGCTCAATCCAATTCTCACTATTAATATTATCACATGACCTAACTTTGCACAAGTTTATCAATGCAAGAGTACTCATTCTCAACACTAATAGATATGTAGTTGTATAGGTTACAAACACGCAATACTATGCGTACATTACACTTTCAAGTGATCAACTCAATCCTTGATCACTAGCATCTTACATCCCATTATCACCTTCCAAGTAGTCAACCTTATCATGATTACTTCATCACTTGCCAACTTTTAGTTCATCAAATTACATATCTGTAAGTCATTCTTAATATGCAAAAATTTTCATTCCACATAACTCATATACGTACTATACATTAAACTTTCGATATTTAAATAATCTTTATCCAAATTCCGTTAACATTATAAATTCTCCTCTTACTACTTTGCTTAAACTTCAATTTACTCATCTCGTTTTATTAATATAAACTTAAGAAAACATCTTATATATACATACTACAAAGCAACATCAAAATATATCCTTTTTACAATCATTAAAGCTCATTTCAAAAATCCAAATGTTACACATTATCACCATTAACATGAGCTTTAACAATATTCAAGCATATTATATTCCTACCATTCAAACCACAATGTTTACATTAAATTAACAATACTAACAACACCATTTTATCTCCTTGCTTAACCCCTATCATCTTTTTTTTTTTTAAATCTTAACTTTACATATTCAAACCTTAAGTTATCACACTTTGACTATATCAATCAACTCATTCAATATTCCACCATACTCTCTTCATTATAATTACATATCCATCCATATTATCCATCAACAATATTTCCTCTCCCTTGCAATCCAAACATAAGCTTTATTAGAAAGAGATTCAAATAGTAGAGGAAAGATTACATACTTTGATTTTGATTTTGTTTTTAATTCATTTTTAACTTTATTTTCCTGATCATTTCTTTATATTATAATCATATTTCAAATTTTTCTTTCCTCAAGGAAACTACCATTCTTTAATTTATCACTTAAACTTACATAAATTTTTCCATCTCATTGCTTTCTTTAAATTTCCATTCATATAGAACTTCATCCACACATTATTATCCATTTCATACAATTCAATACATTTCAATTCATATAATACCACATTCGAGACCAACCTAGATGTTAATGCATATGCATGTATCAAAAATTTCATTCTTTTCATTTTCATTCATCATCATTTTTCTTTCTAAAACATTTCTTTTTAAATTTACTTAGGCCGAGAATCTCGAACCTAAGCTCTGATACCAAAATAATTGTAACACCCTCATACCCTATATAAGTACTATACATATACCTCGTATACATACAGTAAGTATATAAAGTATAAGAATGTCACTGTTCATTATAATTAAAAAAAAATCCTTACTTCTCAAAACAATCCAAATATATAGTAACAAAACATTTTAGTCAATATACAATATTAAAAAATTTTACATGCATGCATCACCTTCTAGTTGGTCTCGACAAACTCTTACTCTTCTTGTGGTAAAACGAAAGACTTCAGATCTACCATCTACTCACCTGCGCGATTAACACATCCGCGCTAAGCCCGAGAGCTTAGTAGTACAAATGAATAATATAAACATACAATACAGAAATTCTAACGTATATCCATATACTAACTTTAAGTACTGTTAGTTTCTTATCGTAGTTTCCCTTTTCAATTACACTTTACACATATCTCAACTAATCTCATATATTACATACATGCATACATATCAATAACACCAACCACAATTCCATCACTACTACTCACAAGGAACATATCAATATACATATTACATAACATATTTCATAACATTTCATTTCCAATTAAGGCAACTATAGATTTCATTATTCATTCATTTCACGTTTCATAAACTACATCGAAAATCAAGACAGACCTGGGCCCAGAACACACTAATATGTTATTCAAAGTTCAGAGTTACTGCTTTGATCCATAATCACAATAATCAAGCCCGTAGGCAACATATATCATATCTCTATCCATGGATAGTGTAACAGACCCAGTCTCTTGGACCATCAACCCAACTAATCGAGAAGATCCTCAACCCGGCAAGACTGTTACTTTTCATATATTTCACATTTATAATTCATATAGTGTAACAGACCCAGTCTCTTGGACCATCAACTCAACAACTTGAGGAGATCCTCAACCCGGCTAGACTGTTAACACTTGTAACAGACCCAGTCTCTTGGACCATCAACTCAACAACTTGAGGAGATCCTCAACCCGGCTAGACTGTTACATTTCATATGTTATAGGCATGTCGTCAAATCCAGAACTCTGAAAGTTGAATTAACATATTAGACACAACTCTTTTCATTTATATCTTTGTACATTTCTTTCTCAATTCATTTCATATTCAAAACAGGCAACCATGCCTCAATTATAATTCATTTACATTCTCATAGCCAACACAATGGCTTCACATCTCATTTGATTCATCATAGCCAATCACAATGGCTTCACCTCTTATCATATTTCAATTCACATTATAGCACTTCATCATTCAAGTATACATAAACAATTATATTGAGCATATATCTTAAATTCATCATCATATAATCAACATGTCTATTTATTTCATTTCAATCATTATTACCAACCACAATTACAATACATTTCATCATTTCTCAAAACACATTAGCACAATTCATCATTACAATATTTATCATAACAAATTGCATTGTACATACCTATTTGAATGATCTTCATATCTTTCACATCATCCAATCATAACCTTAATCAAATTATATTGACAATATAGTAATTCACTTAACACATTTACAAACAAATGTGTTAAGTCTTAATTCATGTAAATAAGTGCAATCATATAAACTTTGTACTTACCTTAAAACCAACTTACACCACTCTATACACCTACTCTTCCAAGAATCCTCAACACTTAGATTAGGGCAATTCAACCTCTTCACAACCTAATCCAAAAGGAATATTAGCAAAATGACCATATGAATAGTAAATTCTGGTTTTAGACTAAATTTTATCCTTATTTTGAAAATTTGTATAAAATAATATACTTGACTAAAAACTCTAAAATTTTTACAGAACTTAATTTTACATCTTAAAATCATTCCTTTAAAATTTCAGATCAAACTGAACACAAAATCTTGGTCAAATAGTTCACCCAAACAGACTGCCCCAATTGCCCTGCATCCTGGCAGCAGTTCTAAACTTTGTGAATTCCATAAATTAAATTCAATCAACTTGGTTCCAAATTATTTTTCTCAAATACTAGACTCATTAAGAAACAACATATCCAAAATTCAATTGAATATAATGTTTATACATTTTATTAAAAATCCCGAAATATAGCTGTCTCAGTTAAGGTACCTGCTGGAACAGGTCTAATAAAAATAATCTTTCCAAAATCATAACCATTCCAAAATCGAATCAACATATTTTTCAGTCATTCTAGACTCATATAGGCACAACATATCAAAAATTCACTTCAGGAACATTTTTCTATATTTAATTAAAAATCATACAAGTCACAGCCTTTACTAGTTGTAAAACAGAAAGAAATTCCACTAAACACAACTCTTGCTCTTCAATCACCAACACCAACCTAATTAAATCAAACATACTCCAACATACTACAATAATACAACCCTAATTTCAATTATCAACAATCAAACCTTCATACAACTTCAAATAAACCAAAGAAATCAAGAAAGAGAACTTACTTGGATTCTTAGCCAAATCTTCACTATCCACTTGAAATCCTTAAGTATTTGGTGTAAATAAAAGCAAAATCACCTCCTTCTCTCTCTAGCTTCTCTCTCTCTCTCTCTCTCCCTCGACCAAAAAGAAGAAGAAGAAGAAGAACACGTTTTTCCTTTTCTTCTCTTCTTATTCTTATCTCCAATATATATATAATAATAATAATAATAATAATAACAATAATAATAAAAACAATAAATCTCCACCACACACTCTTTTCCAACCTTTGACTTTCTTTTCTCTTTTTCTTTTTGTCCTTATCATCATAATTATTAATTAATTAATTATAAAAATATATACATAACTCACTTTCCCTACACCACTTTATATCCCATGTATATGTGATGTATATGTATATATCTTTTATATGGTATTTATATTCCCATATTTCCTTATATATATATCATCTTATAATATTTCCCCTTTTTACTTCCATTAAACATATACATTAACTCCAAATATAACAATAACTCCAAAACTTTTAGGGTATATTTTGAGATATTACAAAAGGAATCTAGTTTAAAGGGTGAAGACCCAATTCCAAGGATGAAGATCCAGCTTAAAGGATGAAGATCCAATTTTAAGGGTGAAGTCCTGACATCCAAAGGATGAGGATCCAGTTTAAAGGGTGAAGACTTGATTCCAAGGATGGAGATCCAGCTTAAAGGATGAAGATCCAATTTCAAGAGTGAAGACCCGACGTCTAAAGGATGAAAATCCAGTTTAAAGAGTGAAGACCCGATGCAAAGGATGAAGATCGACATTCAAGGGTGAAGACCCAATTTCTAGGGATGAAGATCCATTTTCAAGGATGAAGACCCGATGCCAAGGATAAAGATCCACTTTCAAGGGTGAAGACCTGATCTCCAATGGATAAAGATCAATGTTTCAAGGTGTGAATACTTGAATTTTGAGGCTCGGAAGGCCGATTTTCTCAGACTGCAGAAGACCAAGCTAGACTGGACGACCATGGAAAAGTTCACCGAAAGTATGTCTTCATGGTACTTGAAATGTCCGGAGCGACGCAAGGATCATGGATATTGTCTCGGAATAATTTTTTGAGGTCCATAGCTCCCAGAAAATCAGTTTGAAAGAAAATCGTTCGTGCTTTTTTGGGGGCTCGAGAACCGGAACAGTCAGAATTTTGTCTATAAAAGCCTCCAAATTTTCAGAAAAAGGGTTTAGCTTTTGGTTCGGTTTTTTTCAATTGCTTCGAGCGGACGAACTCTCTACTTTCATACGCTTAAGAACTCCACTTGGACTTTTTATTTGCATAAATTTAACTTTGTGCTGCAGGAATTAATCTAAATCAAAAACTGTAATCAAGAATCATAATCAAAGGCCCGAGAAAACAAGATCTGGAACTTCGAAGTGGGAAAATTCTAAACAAGGTAATATCCTAATTTATCCTTTGTCAATTCAGGCATATCATAAGCACTACATCTCCTTCTTAATTTCTTTTTTGGGTCAAAGACCTAATCTCTTTGGCATGAAGCCCATCACAATTAAAATCAACCTTTCGGCACGGAGCCTAAATTGCATTCTTTTTGGTACCAAGTACCCAAATTGCATCAAAATTAGCACTAAGTGCTCAAAATCTCACAATTTTGGCAAAAAGCCCGACAATGCATGAAGCATACACACACACATGCATAATGCATAATTGCCTTTAAATAGGCTTTTCTGAACTACGTGGGCTTTGATCTCTCATAAAAATGATAGTATGTAGGCATGTTTGAGAATCACCCCAAATAGCAAGTCCACAATTTACTAACAATCTGCTTGTCTTCTTTTCTTCGTCCCTTTTGGGTTTGTTTCTTTTGGGCAAATTAATCAAATACATGACATAGTCCCCGAATTCTCCTTGGGTTCGTAGATTAGAAACCTTTACATTGGATGCATTAATTGGAGTCAAACAAGGGTTTTCTTAGTTTTTCCCTTTGAATAGAAAAAACTGAGTGGCGACTCCTAATAACAAGTGAATTTTCCTCCGAATCCTTTTCGGGTGGAATCCGAGGTTCACAATCTGGCGACTCCACTGGGGACCATAAAAATGATTTATGGGATCTTAGTGGACTACAATTGTTTATTTGACTAACTTGCCCTTCTCTAGGGTACTTTTATTTATTTTGCAGGGTACCTTAGTGATATATATCCTCTCCTTAAGGATATTGGAATAAAATTGACAAAAGGAATCTTTTTCCTTTGATGGACCCTTTGTTTGATTAATTGTGCATTTGTTTTGTCATTTAGAGAATCTTTTTCTCTTGCATTATATGGGGGAATCATTTTCCTCCATTGCATAAAAAATTATTTTCAAATGAATTTCTTCTCTTTCTGTTCAAAATTCTGAGTCTGAATAGCAAGTAGCACTGACCGGCAGGTCTCCTTGATTATGCCGGCGGACAGCCAAAGCGTCCTCCCTGTTGTCGCAAACCATTCCAATCCTTTTGGAGTGGCCCATGAGTAAACGTACTGTTGGACCCACGCGAAACTCTTTGTTTCACATGTGGTTAGGTATATCTTACTCAAGACTCAAGGGTCCCTATTATAAGGATATTCTCTATTTTTCATGTAACAATAGAACCCTCCCTTAGGTTGTATGTACCCAATAATAGTGCCACATTCCAATAAAATGAATTATGATGTGATGAGGTGCATTCATGCAACATAACAACATTGTTTTGGGGAAAACCTTTTGATATATGCAAGTGGACCAAGAGTCTTCCTACCCTACACACTACCCTGATCCTTTACCCTTAACCTTTGCAGGTACCCACTATCCGTGTGCCTTCACCTACACAAGCAACACCAACTCCAACTGTGCAATCACCCACAAGTCCTACTACCCCAACTTCACCAACTACTCCAATTATTGAAATGGCTACTATTAAACAGATTAAGGCCTTGCTAGATGGACAGGCTAAGGAGATTGAAGCTAGGATGCAAGAAAGAATTGATGAAGCCTTGGCTACCCAAAGGGTAGCCATCTTGGCTGAATTGGGAGGGGCACCAAAGACAGCCACTACTTTTGGAAATCTAGGGAAGGAACCTATTGTGGGACAAGCTAGTACCCCCCATGACTGCTCAGAATAATGCCCCTGTCATCAATTTGGAGGATCCACCCTCTAAGAATGCTACTGAAACCGATGAACTAAAAAAGAAACTTGAATTGCTTGAAAGGTCAATCACTGCCATGAAAACTCATAAAGAGGTGGTAGACATGGATTCCTTATCCTTGTTTCCCCAAGCTAGGTTGCCTCCAAAATTCAAGATGCCTGGGATGGACAGATTTGATGGGACTACTTGCCCTAAAACCCACCTTTAGATGTATGTGGGGGCTTTAAGCCCTTGGGGTTTAAATGACGAGCTCTTTGCTCAACTCTTCCAACAATTCTTAACTGGTGCTGCCCTTAAATGGTTTGTAAGCCTGGATCGTGCTAAGATTAAGACCTGGGAAGACATCTGCAATGCATTTAACACTCAATACTACTACAATATTGAGGTAGATGTCATTAGAAGAGAGCTTGAGACTACCAAGCAAAATAACAATGAACCCTTCTCCTCATTCCTTATGAGGTGGAGGGCGAAGGCTGCCCAAATGATCAATCGCCCTTCAGAACAGGAGCAGATTGATATTATAATCAAGAATTTAAGGCCTACATATCAAACTCAACTGCAAACCCAATACCTACCTACTTTCAAATCGCTCATTGCGACTGCAACTAAGGTAGAAGATTTGATACAATTGGGTAAGATAGTGGATGAGGGAGCTGCTTCAAAGTATAAGAAACAGGGCCAAGCTGCTTCCTCAAGCAAGGTCAATGAAGTGGCCAATATTGCCCCTGCGAATCCTTTACGTGTGGGCAATCTTGGGCAGAGAAATCAGCCAATAAAGCAATATACCGACCTTGGGATGCCCCTTCATCTGGTGTTTAAAAAGGCCGTGGAAGGAAAATACTTGAAGCCTTTGGACCCAAGGCCTCCTCCAAACCCATTACCCTCCAATTATAGGGCCAATGAGTACTGTGAATACCACCAAGGAAATGGGCATAGAACAGATGCTTGCTGGACTCTGAAAAACCGCATCCAAGATCTGGTGGATAGTGGTGACATCATTCCTCTCAGGAGTCAACCAAACATTGATACTAACCCTTTGCCCAATCATTCCATCCACGCCATCACTGTGGAAGAAGAGTTGTTTGATCCTTTCAAACTTCTTTTGGAAATGAATGAAGTATGTGTGCTGGATCTAAATGACCTCGTTGAAGAGGTCGATGCTTTGACAAGAAGTGGAAGGCAATATCAGCCACTTGACTTGGGGAAAGCCCCTAAAACCCCAAATCACCCATATAAGAAGACGCCATATCCAAAAGAAGACCCTGTCCTCTCTCAGCTTAAACAAACTCAAGCTAAGGTGTCAATTTGGGAGCTCCTTGCTTCCTCATTCCCACACCGTGAGGCTCTCAGTAAAGCTTTGAGTCAGCTTGATACATCAGTAGACACAAGCCCAGAAGCTTTGGTGGCCACTTTGACCCAATCAACCAAGGCATTGAGTATCAGGTTTTCTGATGTAGATTTACCAGAAGATGGCATGAAACACAATAATGCTTTATACATCACCTTACACATTAGGGGAAAGACTGTGCCCATGGTTCTCATTAATAATGGGTCAGCCTTAAATGTATGTCCTTTGAAAGTAGCAAGCTGTCTGGGATTGGAGGCTACAGATCTTACACCTTCTGATCAAATTGTTAAAGCATATGATAACACTTGAAGAGAAATTTTGGGTGTTGCTACTCTGGAAGTTGCTATTGGACCGGTAAAAATGGGAGTGCCATTCCAGGTCATTGATGTACCCGCGAGCTTTAATCTCCTCCTTGGAAGGCCGTGGATTCATCAGAATAATGCTGTACCTTCTTCATTACATCAAAAACTTAAGTTCCCTTTTGAAGGGAAAATCATCACTATTAAAGGAGACACATGTGAAATCAACAAGAAAACCACGGATCAGTCTCTCTTTGAGGTTGTTCCTGGTGAAATTGCTATGGCCTTGACTGGGTTCCATTATGACACTGTTCAATGCATTGAAGGAGAAAGGCCCAAAGGGCCATTTATCCTATATGACTTTGGGGAGGTCCAAGTCAATTGCCTGGTGGGAATGATGCTAAGGGTAGGTCTGCTACCCGGGATGGAAATGGTAAGGTTTGGGAGGAAATCATCCATAGTGCGGCCATGGGAAGAGCCTGAGAATAAGGGAACTTTTGGCTTGGGGTACAAACCCACAGACGAGGAGATAGAAGAGTTTGAGCATGGGAAGAAGAAAAAGAAGACTTGGGGGGCAAAAAGCCTCAAAATGTGCCCTTACTTTAGAACTCTGAATGGTCACTTCTGCAAACCTGGAAAAGCAGTTCCTTACTGTGGTTTCCAGGAGCCATTCTATTCTCCTATGACTGGAAAAAAGTTACCAGGTTTTGAGATGTTCACTGATGTTTTAGCTGTAAAGGAAGAAGAGCCAGAACCTATAACTGACCCACAAGTGGAAGATTTCATGCAGCCTAGTCTCTTTGATGAGGTTGCTATGATAACCAATTTTGAAGACAAAAGGGACTTCACGAAGCTGATCAAGACAACAGATGGACCACTGATGAACTGGTATGCCAAGGAGGGACAAGCAGATATAGTCAAACCTGGTCATGTGTCATACCCTGAACCTGAGTCTTATACCGAGTCAAATCTTGAGTCAAACACCGAGTCAGAGTCCAGTTCTGAGTCTTCCTTAGCTTTAGGAATATAAAACCCTGATGTCGAATATAATGTAACTCTGGAGGATGACTCCGCCATCATTAATGAAACTCTTCAAGTTCTTGGTTACCCTGTGTCTTTTGCTTTCCAAGTATTATCTAGCAAAAATGAAATAAATGAAATAAATGAAAAGATAATAATTGGCAAAGAAAATGAATGTACATACATTGCATATGATTGTGTGAATAAAGAATAGGTTGTCGAATGCATCAGAAAGTATGCCGACTGCTTCATGTGGAAGACAAGTGATGTCACGGGAATAGACCCAGCCATAGCAGTTCATAAGATTCCGCTATACCCCGATGCAAAGCCGGTTAAGCAGAAGTTGAGAAGAATGAAGCCGGAATGGTCTTTGAAAATTAAAGAAGAGGTTGCCAAGCAATTGGATAATAGGTTCACAGAACCAATTGCCTACCCTTCCTGGTTGGCGAACATTGTGCCGGTCCCGAAGAAAGACGGAAAGGTCAGGATGTGTGTTGACTATAGAGATTTGAATAAGGCTTGTCCCAAGGATGATTTCCCGCTACCACACATCGATTTGCTAATAGACAGGATGGCTGGGCATATGATGGTTTCCATGACTGACCTCGTAGTTGGGTACAATCAAATCATGGTGCACCCACTAGACAAAGAGAAGACAGCTTTCATTATAGAATGGGGCACTTTCTGTTATAGGGTTATGCCTTTTGGATTGATAAATGCTGGGGCTACCTACCAGAGGATGGCGACAACAATCTTTCATGACATGATTCACAAAGAAGTAGAAGTGTATGTTGAAGATATGATTGTTAAGTCAAAATCTCCGGAAGAGCACGTTGAAGCACTTGAGAAGTTCTTCCTTAGATTTTGCAAGTACAATTTGAAGCTTAATCCTGCAAAGTGCCTATTTGGAGCAACATCAGGCTTATTTTTGGGATATTTGGTTAGCAAGAAAGGAATAGAAGTTGATCCAGCAAAGTCAAAGGCTATTCTGAAAATGCCTCCACCAAGAACAGAAAAGGAGATTCGAGGCTTGCTAGGTAGATTACAGTATATCAGTCGATTCATATCGCAGTTGGCAGAGACTTGTGGTCCTATCTTTAAGCTACTAAGGAAAGGTGCTTCACAAGAATGGAATGAAGACTGCCAGAAGGCCTTTGACAAGATCAAAGAATACTTGTTAAGTCCGCCAATTCTGCAACCTCCCAGAATGGGAAAACCTCTGCTCTTGTATTTGTCTGTAATAGATGAAGCCATGGGTGCAATGCTAGCTCAAGAGGCTGAAGATACAAAGGTGGAAAATGCAATTTATTACCTCAGCAAAAGGATGCTGGACTATGAGTTAAAGTATAACAAGATTGAGAAGTTGTGTTTAGCGTTGTATTGGGCTTACATGAAGTTACAGCATTACTTGTCTTCTTACACTACTTATGTCATCGCAGAACAGAGTCCCTTGAAATTCCGTATGGAGAGGCCTGTTTTGGACAGCAAAATGGCAAAGTGGGTGTAAACATTGGCAGCTTTTGACTTAAAATTCATTCAAAGGAAAGCTGTGAAAGGTGGGGCAATAGCTGACTAGTTAGCAGAATTACCCGTAATAGACGAGATGCGAGAAATGGATTTCCCTGACGAAGACCTCTTGAATGTGGAAAGAATTGTTTGGGAGATGTATTTTGATGGGGCATCCAATTATCATGGAAATGGAATTGGGATTGTGTTCAAAACTCCTTGTGGAGAATACATTCCCTTTGCAGTTAAACTTGACTTTAGCTGCACAAACAATGAAGCAGAATATGAAGCTTGCATCAATGGGCTTGAAGCCGCCCTGGGATTGGGGATTAAGAACCTAAAGGTCTATGGTGATTCTATTTTAATAGTATCACAAGCTTTAAGGAAATGGAAAATAAGAGAAGAGCGTTTGGTTCCTTACCTACAACGTCTCGATAATTTGGCACAACAATTCAATGATTTGTCCTTCGAATATCTCCCAAGAGTAAAGAATCAGATGCCCTGGCTACTTTAGCTTCCATGGTCAATATCAAGGAGGGGAAAGCCAATCGTCCATTGAAAGTTCAACTTCAGAAGCAACCTGCCCACGTAATGCATTTGGCCGATGGTAAACCATGGTTCTGGGATATTAAGAGTTATCTCAAGGATGGAAGTTATCCGGAGGGATCATCAAGGGTTGATCAGAGAGCAACAAGGCAGCTAGCCACAGGTTACATTCTTAATGGAGACATCCTCTACAAAAGAAGTTAGAATGGAATGCACCTAAGGTGTGTGAATGAAGCAGAGGCTAAGCGGATAATGGAAATGGTGCATGGTGGCGAATCAGGACCGCATATGTATGGGATCACCTTGGCTCGAAAAATCCAATCTAGGATATTATTGGTCCACCATGAATACAGACTGTGTGGCATTTGTGCAAGAATGCCATCAGTGTCAGATATTTGCTAAGCTGCAGAAGCAACCTCCTGTTGCCCTGAATCCAATCACTTCGCCATGGCCCTTCGCTACTTGGGGAATAGATATAATTGGAAAAATACATCCAAAAGCCTCAAATGGACATCAATTTATCTTGGTAGCAGTGGATTACTTCACGAAGTGGGTTGAAGCAGTTTCCTATACAGAATTAGACGCCAAAAAGGCAGCACAGTTTGTCCTAACCAACATCCTTTGTCGGTACGGAAAGCCATTTGAGATTATCACTGATAATGGAACTCATTTCCAAGCAGAATTTGCTAAACTCTTGAAGGATAAGAAGGTCCAGCATCATAAGTCCTCTCCTTATAGACCTCAAACAAATGGAGCTATAGAAGCAACAAATAAGTCTATAAAGGTGAACATACAAAAAATGATCAAGGAACATAGGTGTTGGCATGAGAAGTTACCACTGGCTTTGTGGGGATATAGAACATCAATTAGAACTCCTACTGGGGCAACCCCATATTCACTAGTGTATGGAATGGAAGCAGTACTCCCCATTGAACTGGAAGTTCAATCGGCGAGGATAATTCAAGAAAGTCAGATAAATGAAGTTGAATGGATTAGCAATTATCATCATCAGTTGTTGGGTTTGGATGAAAAAAGACTTCAAGCTCTCCATCAGATTCAAGGGTATCAGAGGTGAATGGCCAGACATTTCAACAAAAAGGTCAAAGATCGAAAGTTGGAAGAAGGTTGTTTGGTTCTGGAAGAGATCAGAACACTTGTTACAGATCCTCGTGGGAAGTTTCATCCTCTTTGGGCTAGACCCTACATTGTAAAGAAAATACTTTTCGGTAGAGCCGTCATCTTGTCTGATTTGGATGGTCTGGAGTTCACAAACCCATGCAATCTGGATCAATTAAAGAAATATTATGTATAATCATGCATTGTAAGGAACTACATTAGACCTGATTCTCACAAACTAATTTGAGATATGTAGGCAGCTCTCCTTGAGCACGGTCTAAATTTTAATGAAAACCATTGATTCATTTTTCTTTTGCCAACATAAAAAAAATCCACTAAGTTGAAAACCCGCAAAGGGCGGCTTAGGCAAAATGGGTAAGAGCTCGCTAAGTTGAAAATCCGAAAGGACGGCTTAGGCAAAAATTAGAGCAAGTAAATAAAGTAGATGATGCTTGGAAAGCAAATGAAAGAGTTGTTCATTCCAAAAAGAGTCATTCATTCCAAAAAAGAATCATTCATTATAAAAGGAGTCATTCTTTCCATGAAAAGAGTCAAACCATAAGTCCTAAACATCCAATGAACCAAAAAGGCAAAAGCAATCCAAAAAAAATAGACAATAGAGTCAACCCTAGGATCTAAATCCTACGTCTCCTACGTGGGGCAGAGTCTTCGGTATCTTCCTTAGTTCTAGAACTTTCTGCAACATCTATCTTCCCCTCGTTAAGAGGAACCACATCCTCTCCCTCCAACTCCTGCAGCAATGCATGCCTCCTTGGCTTTTCAATTGGCCAAACTTCAGCTATAAACCAAGCTCTGTACTCTGGAGTAGGCTGAACAAGGGAAGGCTCTATAAAAGGCCTAATCATCTGATGGTTCCTAACCCAAGTTTGTAGAACAGCTCGAGTAACTTCGGGAGTAATAGGGGAAGCAATGGTAAGCCCAATAGGAAGAGGAACCCTCTGATCAATCCCCATCTGTCTGAGGACGCGAGAAGTACTATACCATGTACTATGAGTGAAACCAAGAAGGTAGACATGGTTATGCATTGCATTTGCCTCCATGAAGCGAGAAATTCTATACCAAGGTCTGGTCCAAGCTCAAACAACTAGATAGTCCACTTAGCCATAGAAGAAAAAGAAATATGGATTCTCCTGGTGCGGTACTGAGAAGGGTTATAAGTCAAGGCATGGGGAGCGGCAACCACTCGGAGATGGTCTCTCAGCCAAACCTGAAAAAATAGATCCTTTCTATTTACAAACAAAAAAGAGGGATGATGAAATGAGAAGAAAGAAAAGGTATAACTAAAATTACCTGAAGAATGATCGGGGTAACAGTCCAATTTTCAAATTCGAGTGCAGTTCTGTCAAGACTCTGAATAGTCTCAGCCAGAATCATACCACCAATGAAGTTAAGTTCTTCCATTTGCCTAACCATGGGGCAAAGCTTCAAATCTCCAATGCCAGGATCACGGTTGAAAAGAAACCAGGCTAACAGGCAGAAAACAAAAGCTCGCATCCTATGTTTCAGTTGAACCTCATCTTCAAAATTAGCGGTCAGGAATTCATCAATCAATGGAAGCAGCATCGCCTTACTCCCATCCATGATCATAGCTTGAGCTTGAGGCCTTGTAAAGTTGAAAAGCCTCTGAAAAGACCCCACATAGCCAACTTGAACCTCATGCCTTACAAGAGGGGCATTTGGGTCACATCCAATAATTGAGTAGAATTCCTCAAAAAGAGGACACATCTCCTCCATCCGGGCACCGAATCTGAAAACGTGGGCTTGGGGATCCCAAAATCTGATACAAGCATGCAAGAAATCCCAATCCACAGCTACACCTCTAAGGGTGGCAACAGCTTTCAATCCATATCTTCCCATGTTGATCCTTTCAACATTATGGAGGCTCTTGGTCCAGTTATGCATCACATGGTTAAAAAGAGGGTTCATTGTTGAGAGAAAAATGAGATCCTGCAGTGAAATCCTGTTTTCTGGCCTGAAAATGCGCTTCAAACTTCATTTTTTTATACAGCCCTGGCCCAGACGGCGGTCCGACCGCCGGCCACGGCGGCTCGACCGCCGACTCCGGCGGTCCAACTGCCACCGACCCAATTTCGATTCCTGTTTTTGATGTTTTGTGAAATTCTTGTGTTTTGGCCCTGTTTAGGCCTTGTTAGGTGCTATTTTTGGGGGTTGTTTCAGGGATTTATTTTGAAAATAGTTTTCCAAAAAAAAACAAGCATCATACATACATATTTGCTGCCAATACTAACAAATAAATGCAGGTTTGTATCTAAGTTCAAATAACAAGTGAAGAACATGGAAAGTACAAAGTACAGAGCAAGAATAATTCAAATACGACAAATATAATCCCAGACAAATATGAGAAATCAGCGCCGGGCTCTCCGTCTTTATGGCCTGTTCTACCTCTCATAAGCACTATCAGTCCAAGCACCCGTCAGCTCATCAGAAAAAGCAGTGATCAGTGCTGCCATGTCAGCAACTAGGGCCACAGGTACCTGTAAAAAAGACAGAATCACAGTCAATTTCAAGAGAATTTTTATGAATCCTTTTCATGAAAAGTTCTAGAGGAATATACCTGAGTGATGTGAACAAGGCTCTGATATGGTACACCCTCCACACTAATTGGTCGGGTCACCCAACCGTCGGGTGCATGATAACGAACAGCATAAGGCTGCCTCAGGTCGACCAAAGCAGGGTCTAATTGACCGGTAGCCGCAAGAATGGATGGGGGAGGCCTCAAATGTGATGAACTGCTGCTTGCTCCAGTGTGTGATGGTCCAGCCCTGAAAGCGGAAGCCTTAGCCCTAAAGGAAGAAGGTCTGTCAGCTCGCCAGCTGGAAGAGGGATGGTCTCCCGGAGTGCTAGAAGTGGGAGCCGAAGAATGGGAGGACCGATAAGGTGGTGCAGAATTGAACCGTGTCCCAATGCGTGGCATCAGTCTCTGAAGACAGTAGAAATCATAATCATCATCATCCAGGGCATAGGCCGATTCGAAGGGATCACCCTCATACTGGGACGCAGTAACAGGCAGAAGCGTCAGAGATAACATATCATCACGAGGGTCCAAGGGAGCTATACGAAAACTGGCAATATGGAAAGTCACTCTCTCAGCGAGATAATACCGTTGATACTCTAGATGGGGGAGTATGAATCGACGGTGAGTCAGGAACTGTGATCGCTGAAAGCTGTGATCTTGAGCAATCCACTCTGCCAGCCGGCTAGACATCACTGTAAATGCAACCTGTAAAAATTTATTATGTTAGTGAATCATTTTCTCTAATACAATAAATAAGGATGAGGATAAAGTATTTACCGAGTTCATGGAGCAGCTGTCGAAGAACGATCTCAGCTCTCTGATAGGAAGCTTCCTCTTTGGTGCTTTTATCCTCTCTTTATACCATCTCCAGGCAATGGGAGAAAGAGGATCTACAGGGGCAGGTGGCTCACGAAGAAAAGAGGCAACACCAGGAAAGTACTCGTAAGCCCAAGTCTGGAAAAAATGAAGAAGATATCAGAGTCGGTGTATGCAAGGTAAAGGAAATGTTCTTTACATTACCTCCCAGAAAGTAGTACAGGCCACATGGAGCAATGCGGGTATAGCAGAGGTCTGACATGTCGTCATACAACCTACACAGCATCATGCTAGCCCAATCGTATGTCTGAAGTCGTGTCAGGTCAAGTAGGCTCTTCAGCACATTGAGACTTACTGTATCCTTCCTGTTTGCTAAGAAGGAGCTAGCAAACAGGAGAATCAGGGTAAACCTGGCCACCTGATCAGCAGTAAGATCGCCTACCTCGTAGCCAGTATAGATGGCTGGCGCCTACTCTACAAGCCACCTTCGCTGAATGCAGCGAGGCGCCTGATGTCGAGGATAGTCAACCCCGATCAAAGTGACCATGTCGGCTGAAGAAATGTCATGCCGCCAGACATTATAGTACTCCACCATCTCAACGCCGAAGGGAATCCCAGAAATGATGGAAAAGTCAGTAGGCGTCATCGTCATCTCCCCCCAAGCAAAATGGAAGGTATCAGTAGTGGGCCACCATCACTTAGCCAGCGCGCAGATCAACTCCCTGTGGATATCTATGCCCACATCTATAGTCCTCAAATGGTGGAGGAAAGCAGGTCTGATAAGATCCCCCACCGGATGCCCGGCATCAAAGATGTAAGCCGGAATAGTGTTCATGGGTCTCTCGGCGATGGATATCCTAATCGCAGTGTCCTAAAAAAGCAGAGAGAGGGATTTTCTAATTCATTATTGTGGATAATTTGAGGGGCAACTTCAGAAAAATTTAAGTTCTATCCCCAGCCGGGTGTGACCTCCCAGAGGATTATTTCTAAGTTCTTTACTAGAAATAATTACTGATGGCAGAATATGGTGAAGCCTGGTATTACTCTTGATTCATTACTAGTACATGTAAAGGAATGATTCCTAAAATTTGTTTCTAAGTTCCTTACTGGAAATAAATAAAATTCTTAAGCATGCATACTAGATGAGTAAAGAGGAAGGTACTTACCTCATAGCAGCCGGTCCGGGAGCTGTGCTTCTCCTCCTCAAGTAAAAGATTACAGGTTTATAGCAAAGCGCATAACAAATCTGTGAGCCTATCTTCAAATTGCTTAAAAAGAATCAACCAGTCCTGTGGAATGCAGATTGTCAAAAGGCCTTTGAACAAATAAAGGAGTATCTACTAAATCTACTTGTTTTAAAATCACCTAAACCCGGTAAACCCTTGATACTATACTTAGTAGTAGAAGAAGAGTCAATAGGAGCCATGCTAGCCCTAGCATATGAGTCAGGGATTGAGCATGAAGTTTACTATTTGAGTAAAAATCTCCTACCTTATGAAAGTAAGTATAGTATCATTGAAGACCTGTATAGCTGTGGTTTGGTCTTCTAAGAAGTTGCAGCATTACTTTCAATCTTATAATGTGCAAGCAATTTCCAGGTTGGATCCAATGAAGTACTTAAGAGAGACACCCTCTTTGATTGGGAAGTATGGTCGATGGTTAATAATATTTGACATTGAGTATTTAACTAGGAAAACAATCAAAGGTAGAGTAGTGGAAGAATTCTTGGCCCAACAACCATTACCAGATAGCGAAGAGGTAGTCTTGGAATTTTTGGATGAACATTTAGAGGCAATTGAGGTACAAGGGTGGAAATGTATTTTGATGGAGCAGTAAATAGGAAAGGAGCAAGTTTGGGAGTCATACTAGAATCACTCGAAGGGAAACTTATCCCTTTAGCAAAAAAATTGAAATTCAGGGCAACTAATAATATGGTGGAGTACGAAGCATGTATCTTTGGTTTGGAAACCCTAATGATTATGAAGGTGGATAAGGTGGAAGTTTTTGGCGATTCATTACTAGTAATATCCCAAGTAAATGGAGAGTGGGAGTTGAAAGATGAGAAATTAAAACCATACCACCATTACTTGGCCATGATGAAGAAGAACTTTAAGGAGTACAGGTTTATACACCTATCAAGAGAAGAAAACCAGATGGCTGATGCCCTAGCCACATTGGCTTCATTATGGGAAAATCCTGTAAACTTATTCCTCAATCCTCTGATTTTGACCAATTCATCAACTCCTTTCTATGAATATGAGACGATCATGGAAATTGATACAGAACATGATGCATGGTATGATACTATAAGATGAATTTTAGAGGAAAGGGAATACCCATCAGGGGCAACAATGAAAGAAAGAAGAGCCATAAGACGATGGTCTTTGCAATACATCACCTTCCATGGAGAGTTATATCGAAGATGGCCTGATGGGGGTGCATTTGAGATGCTTGAGGAAGCCTGAAGTGGAGCATATCATGTTAGAAATACATGCGGGATGTTGCAGTCTGCACAGGAGTGGTTTGGCCCTAGTTAAGAAGATAATTTGACAAGGTTACTACTGGTTGACCATGGAGAGAGATTGTATAGAGTTCGTAAAGTAGTGCTAACAATGTTAGAGGTATGGTAACTTAAATCACATGCCTCCTAAAGAATTGCATTCTATGTCTTCACTCTGGCCCTTTGCCACTTAGGGTATTAACATTATAGGAGAGATACATCCGACAGCCTTAAATGGTCACCGTTTTATTGTAGTAGCGGTAGATTATTTTTTGAAATGGGTCGAAGCCGAATCCTTCAACAAACTGGGGGCAAGTCAAATGGCTATATTTATTGAAAAGAACCGCATTTGCAGGTATGGGATCCTGCACAGTGTGATATCAGACAATGGGGTATAGTTTCAAGGAGAAGTTAAGGACTTATTCTTGAAGTACCAAATCCATCATCACCGATCCTCTCCTTATAGGCCAAAGGCTAATGGTGCGGTAGAAGCAACAAACAAGACAATTAATCAAATTTTGTCCAAGATGACCAAGACATACAGGGATTGGTCGGAGATGCTTCCTTTTGCTTCATGGGGATATAGAACAAGTGTGAGAGCACCGATTGGAATGACACCATTCTCATTAGTTTACGGGATGGAAGCAGTATTGCCAATTGAAATTGAGATCAAGTCATTGAGAGTGGTCTTGGAAGCTGAACTGCCTGAAATGGAATGGGTAGTGAGCAGATATATACAATCGGTTTTACTAGAGGAGAGAAGGTTAAAAGCACTATATCATCATCAATTGTATCAAAGGAGGATAGCTCAGGCTTATAATAGAAGGGTTAAGATCAGAAAACTCAGAGTCGGTGATTTAGTGTGAAACAATATAAGCCTAATGTATCTGATCCAAGAGGGAAATTTAGGCCTAGCTGGGAAGGGCCATATGTTGTGAAACAAGTCATGAACAAGGGTGCAGTGAAGCTATCAGACATGGACAAGAATGCATTTAGTGTGCCGGTGAACATTGATAGGTTGAAGAGGTTTTATGTATAAAAAAAGGATAAAAAAGCTCTCTAGGTTGAAAACCCAAAAAGGGCAGCCTAGGCAAAAGTTAGAGCAGTCCGCTAGTTCCAAAAACTCGAAAGGGCAGGCTAGGCAACAATTAGGGCTAAATGAGAGAAAATCGTCAATTAGAAAAGCCGAAAGGGCTAGTTGGCAACATGAGTGATCTTGTATATGCTAGCTTTATGTTTGGATTGTTCCCCAATTTAATAAAACATAATTAATATTAAAATTGTTCTATGTGCACTGTTATAAGAATTTGACCAGATATGGATGAAATAAATGAACACAATAGCAAAAGGTGATGACAAATTATAAAAGGAAAAGAAACATCTCTTATTATTACTTTTATTATTTTCATCCTAACAACACACTTTCTAAAGAAATTGACAAAGGTAAAATCTATGGCAGACGATCAGTGTAACGTGTAGGCCAGCTTTGCTTCAGCCTATCCATGAAGACTTCAGTCAGACAAGGCATATCTAAATTAGGAGTGAATTCAGAACCTCGAGGCTCAGCTCCATACTGACGGTTAAGTCGGCGAGGGTCATAGCAAGTACCTCGACGAAGAGCAGCAAGGGGAACATACATCAGGTATGTCTGTATGGTTATATGATAAATCTTCCACCAAGGTACTAACCAACGGATGTTGACTTCAGCGCATGAGTGGATCCAGTCAACCTAGTCAACATATAAAGAAGCAGGATGGAGCAGTTTTCTAGCAGAATGATGTCGTGGTAGATATTTGGCAAAATCCATGGATGGAGTATCGAGCAAGCAGACATGCTCCTGAAGCCAAATCTGTAAGAAAAAATTTAAGAAAAAAAAGGGGTTCGCTAAGTTGAAAACCCGCAAAGGCAGCTTAGGCAAAAATTAGGACAGCTCGCTAGTTCCGAAAACCCGCATGGGCGGACTAGGCAAAAATTAAAGCAATAAAAAATAATAAAAAAAGAACCTAAATTGAAAACCCAAAAGGGCAGTTTAGGTAATTACCTGAAGCAACAATGGACACCTGGTCAGTTTGTTTGATAATCCCAATTTAAGTTGGTCTAATCCAACTAAAGTCTCAGCTAAGATCACGGGTATCAACGACAAGCCTCCTTCCATTTGGTCCATGATATCGAATACTCATGGATCAATATCGCCATCAGAAGAAACAAGCAAGAATTGGCCAACCAAGCATAGACAAAGCTTACGTCCCCGTGCCATAGTAGGAGCCAAATGAGAAAGGCAAAAGTCAATTAAGGGACCAAGCAGAATTTTCTCACCTCTCATCAACTGTAGAACTTCGGGCTTTGAGATTTGAAATAACATCTGCATCTTTTTTCAAGTCTTGGAAATCAATATAGGTAACGCCATTTGTTGATTACTTGGATATCCAAGGATGGCCTCAAATTCTTCAATCAAGGGACATATTTCAAAGCCATTAATTTTAAATGTCCTAGAATCCACATTCCAAAAAGAAGCCATGTCATGTAAAAAGAATGGTCCAATTTAACATTTTGAAAACACTTCAAAGTATCAATTTTGACCAGGATATTTGTTTCCAATGAATGGCATTCATATTTTTAAATAGAACTTTTATTTTCTTCAAATGGAGTTCGGTCATTGTGGAAGACTGAAGGAAAATTAGAATTGTTAAAAGGAGTTTTTACGTTGAAGTAGAAAATCTCCTGGCTTATGTATGAAATTGTGGCGTGAAAAGATATTTATATAGGATGATTATGCTGTTCCAAAACTAATAAGGAAGAGTGTGAGACCGAGATGCATGAGGAAAGGGAATTGGCGATGAAAGTTCTTAAATTGCCATGTTGCATTTGGTTATATAGTGATACTGTGTAAGTATTAAATATGAAGAGGAAAGTTTAATAATTGTATCGTAGTAATAATGATGATATAAAAAAAGAGAGAAAAAAAAAGAAAAAAAAAAGAAAAGAAGAGAGTTGTAGTAAAGATAAAAATTATATATTGTAATTATTATTTTTATGCTTATCATACAATATTTCCTCAATTGATACAATATTTATAGATCACTAAGAAAGAGGTGGTAGATCATCAAATAAAGCTCTAAAAAAATCATCGCTTGTCGGAGGAGAAGGCAAATCACTCGTCCTGAGTCCACCCAAAGTAGAATCACCTGAATCTCTATTACCTTGGAATTTAGATCTGTAACGGTCCTCATCCGACGTAGACAAAATGATCTCATGGTCATCAACTTGAGGCCCTCTAGATGAAGAAGCACCAGGATCTCTCATCCCCTAAAACTGGAAGTCTCAAAAATTTTGCTCTGACTGATAGTACAATTTTTCAAAATGGGAAACCTATTGTCAACTAGCTGCCAACTATTCTTGAAGCATCCACTGTGAACTGAAAAGGAAAAAGAGTAAGAGCATACATAATCATGCATACATATAGCATAAATTATCATGGAATAAGAAAACCTACTAGGTAATTAATATCAATGCCCCGTGGATGAGATGGCATCTTCGGTTGATTAGATTGAACAAATGGAAGAGCAGTAAAAGAAGGTCCAGCCCCATGACCAAATGATCCAGCAGCCTGCAACAATCATTAAAAAAGTCAAAATAAGTTAAGAAAGAAGCAATTGCAATGGAAAAATGGTAAAATTTTACCTGAGAAGTGCTAGCCCCGAGATGTGGAATAAACTCTCCTCCCTCTCCATGATATTCCTCTTCATCTCTGTGCTCATTTTCTTCTAGAATCTCTCGTACACCAACATGAGATACATCAAAGTTCAAAAGCCTTATTTGAATAAACTAGGTATAAGATGCACCCGGTGGATAGAGAAAGGTTTCAACATCATAACTGTGCTTAGCCAACCACCATGCATTCTTCGGCATTGATGTGATATTTAAAGTATATTTCGGACAACGCATTAGGATCCTCCGTTACTCAGGACCAAGAAATCACTCATATACTCTTTCTCCGAGAAACCAGCCACTAGACACAGGGCCGGCAATGACTCGGCGGGTATGTTGAAAAGGTAGTGCGGCATTCATGGAGGAAGTCCAGTTCGTCGGCTTTTTTGTGTTCCACCAGGCCAAATTGACCTACAAAAAGACGTAAGGTAAGTGAACTTTTATATAAATTTTATAAAGTATACTAATGCTATTTTACCTGGCCTTAGGTTAAGCAGCTTAAATTTAGAAAGTTGGGTATGCGTGGGGAAGGTGAGAATGACCCAGCACGCCTACAGCGCCCGGTTCATTGGAACCGGCCTCCTTTTTCAATCTAAATTTTATTAAATTCTTAAATATTATAAAATTATCCATACTACATTCAATTATTGAAACTAAATATTCATTGTGTTAAAATAAAAACAAGTTCAATCAAAATAATAAATGGACACCCATGCAAGATGGAAACATGCCCTTACAATATCCAATGTCCATAACTAAATAAAATGGGAAGCCCACCATAAGTGGAAACATGCCTCCTTACATTGATCCAAAATTTGAAATAAATTAAATTACATTAATCCAAAATAATGAGGTACCCGCAAAGTGAAAACACACCTCTTTCATTATTGAAACCAAAATAATCATTAAAATAATTAACTAAATGAATTAAACCGTTCAAACATTCACAATAATTAAAAGAAAATTATCCATTATAAAATAAAATAGTCAAACCTAAGTTTTAATATTACATTAAACAATAGATATGCAAAACTAGGGTTTTATCTTAAATTAGGCATTTACATATGGGATTAGGGCTTACATATGAGACTAGGGTTTGCTAATGTAAATTAGGGTTTTGGTAATCAAATTAGGGTTTTATATTCAAAGTTTAGTTTGTGTCAAAAGCTAATAATTTCATTGCTACTGGATTAATTAGCTACTGAATTAAAATTAATCATAACGTTTAAATCAAGCAATCAATACATTTATGTTCCTGGATGTTTAAACCATTGTAAAACACTATCTAAGATAACAATAAAAGAAGAACAATTATTGTAAACTTAAATGAAATAAACATAGAAGAAATCACCTTCGTTTATTGGCTCAACTGAATTGTATGTTTACCAAAACCTCCTGCCTACACCAGTATTGAGTCTCGGTTAAGAAAAGTGAAGACAGTGCCTACCACATTCTGTTGTGCATTGATTGCCCAATATTAATTGTTAACTGCTCTTTTCTCTGCTTCTTATCTTCTTCCGTGTGTTCCTTTTTTCCTCTGTTTGATAATCTCTTTGCTCTCGATTTATTTTACCAATTTTTCTCCCTCTGTTGCTGGCTCCTCCTTCCAATATTTATAAGAAAGAATTAGGTTAAAGTAGTATTAATTTCTTGATTAAGCATGGTTTTCTGGGGCATATCAAATTAAAACAATTTTAAATTCAGATAAATTGTGACCATGTCGAATTAAAACCAACTAAATTCGAGGCTAAACCTGACCATATCAAATGGAAAACATCTTAAGCCAACATGGACTAGGGTCCATATCAAACTGGGGATGTCCCAGTTCGATTCCAATTTGATATGGATGCCCAAATTGAACTAGGTTTGTCCTAGTTCAATATGGACCATCCATATTGAGTTGGACAGGTCCAATTTAGCATGCATGATCCAATATCAAACCAAATGACTTATAGACCATTTTTTAGGTCTTAAAAGTCGCTTTATGACCGCTTTAAAGTTTTAGAAACTAAACTGGACTCATTTGGGCTTAATAAAATTTAACCAATCTAATTAAAGGCTTTAAAACAGGTTTAAGCCGTTAAGAATGGACTGAACTTGACTAGGCCTTCCTTAATTAGGATCAAACTAGCTCAAGGCAAAAATCAAGGGTCTAAAATTACCATTTATTTTTTTCCTTCAAGTGTTTTATAGTATGAATTGGTTCAGATGAAGGATAAAGATAGCACTCGTCAACTTAACTGGTCCCACCAATCGCATTAAAGATAATCATCCCTTGCCCTTTACAATCAAAAGAGTGAACTACTAAGAGGCCTTAATTCCCATTCTAAAGGGATAAGTAGGTATACTTTTGAATGCCAGTTTGAGTAGTGAGCCCATTAAAAACCATAAAATTGGTTCCCTTTCTTTCCTTTCCTTTTCATTATTTTTTTCATTGATTTCATGTCTTAATGTGATATCTTAAATTACCTAATTTTATCTTTATCTCTTTAATGTTTAATTGTCTTTTGAGGACTTTTGCCTAACCTTACCATAAGGGATTAGTTAGTGATCCTCTATGTATGTTATTTTGGAGTTGTAATTATTAATTTTTTTAGTTGGAGATTTATGTTTAACCTAGTTCCCATAAAGGCTAGAGTAAAGCACCCCTGTGTATGTTAATTTGAGATTATAACCTTATATTCATTCTCATATTGAATGGATGTCTTAATTATAATTACTTATGCATAATAATATTTGTCATTCATACCATTAATTGCCATTCATGAAAATCAAATTTTCTCAAAAGTCAAAGTTTCTTTAAAGGGAAATCTTTTAATATTTAAAAGTTGAAAACCTAGACCAAAACCCATCAGGATTGGTTTTAAACAACTGCCTATTGGGTACAGATTAAATATTATTTTTCATGGAGTCAAACTACATGGGTTTTTTCCTTAAATTTTCCCAAACCAAATAAATTTAGGTGGCAACTCTCCAATCAAACTTTCAAAATAAAGTCATCCTCTCTTTTTTTAAAAAAAATTAAGGAGAGTAATTCTTTTTTTTTTTAAAGATCAATCTTAAATCTATACTTACCGAGCTAATTGGAGTCTGTATGCAGTGATATTGTGTGAGCTCAAACCCAAATGGGCATTTTGGCTCTTTTTAAGTAGGCTGGACTCAGTGCTCAGGTGAGGCCTCACTAGAATTTGTCACCTTGTCTATTTTTTGTTGAATAGTCAATTTTAATAGTTTTTACTATTGAACATGATAATTTCCAAAAATTATTAAGATTGCCAAAGAATGAAATCTATCAGTTATAACAAGACTAACCATATAGGGATAAAATTGTTGAAATCGACATTTGTTAAATGTCAAGCTCAATAATTCGACGTTATATAATGTTGTCTTTTGCCTATAAAGGCAGGGTGCTGCACCATTTTTTGGGACTAAAAATTGACCAATCAAAAAGAACTCTAAAGAAAAAAAAGTAACTAATAGCAAGATAGATACAAGGACTAGAGGATCCAATCAACTAAAGCAAAATGAGATCATTAAAATTAGATGATTCTTGTGGATCAAATACCCTTGGAAGCAAGTTGGTAAAGCCTTTAAGAGGTACACTCTAAACTTGTTTAATATCTTTAAATCTCTCTAAATAATACAGAAATCAGTATGATGAACACAAATGAACATGATTTATCATAAAAAAAACATAAATCTAATATATGAAAAAGAAATATCAAGCCAAAATAACACCCTTTTAGATGTAAATAATAAAACTCTAAAAGTGATCTAAAGATTTCACATTCAAATACATAGAGAAAAATATCAAGACTGCTTTATGGACTTAAAACTGAGGTAATAAGTCATTAACAACCTTTTGAAAAGATCCATAATGCATAATCTAGAGAAGTAGCCTCAAAAAGTTATTTTTTATGCTGATGGAATATTGTCAAGCTCGATAGCCTTGATAATCAAACTCGACCATCTTCACTAGTGTACTCAAGATCATTCAAAGTTTTCCAAAACAACTTGTCCATGAATGATTTTTATGAGATTTTTTAATAGAAATTGATTTACATGCATGTAAATAATAATTAATTAGGTTAAGTTGATCAAAGTAACATAAAATACTACTTTAGTTAAATAAAAAGTTCTTAAAGATGAAAAAAATGAAACGCATGGTTCCTAAAGGGTTAATGATTATCAAACTTGATATTTCAAATTGTCGAGCTCCATGATCTTTTATACCAACATATAAAACATAAAGGATACAAATTTATATTTAAAATGTCCAAGATATTATCAAACTCGATAGTCTCAAGACTATCTAGCTCGATAATTTTTGCTAACCTTTACTTATTCTGTCTCATTTCTTTAATTATCTATTTATAATATTATTTGAATACTTATATATGTATATGGTTAACCATTCACATTCTCGTCATGCTTATTCACACATTTTTACATCTTTTATTTAGATATGATGATATAGGCCCTAATGTGATTTTTCCTTTTAGATAAATATATAGGACTTCTCCAAAGCTATAAAATTAATTATTTTTTTACTTTTCTTTTGGAAGATTGTAAGAGTATGTCTCTACTCCAGTTGGCGCTCGTTTGGTATTTTTACAACACATGCATCATACTCTTCAAGCTTATTTATTTTGAGCATACCTCAAAATCTTAATGGAGATCATGTGAGTGTTCCAGTTAATACACGATGAGTGAGGGAACGAACTCAAGGGCTGCCCTCCTAGAGCACCAAAAGTGCATCATGTTATAATGTATGGCTCTTATTTGTTATGGATAATTTATTTATTTATTGTAAAAGTGTTTAACATTTGATATTCTAAATAGCTCCAGTTTACTAATATTTGAATCATAGATGAGGTCGATTCTTCTTAACTTGGCATATATAAATAATAAGAAGACTCTTTTTTCTTAATTTCCATGCATACCTAACTTTTTGAACACATAAAAAGGGGTTAGAGATTCCTCATGGTATCAAGAGCATGCTACCCCAATTATCTTTTCCCTAAGCTGAGAGGTGACTTTATTCTCATGGGGCCTAATTTGTTTGAACCTTGAGGTTAAGAACCTAGCAGTGCTGAGGTTACAAAACCACCGAGCGAGCAATCAGACCAGGAACCCATAGTGGCAACTCTACAGGAGACCTTTGAGAAGTTAATTCTATTGATTCATATATTAGTTTATTATTATCTATTTCAAAATGTTTTAAAACCTTGCATTGCAATAGTTGCATGTGTGCGTGTGTTAGGGAATCCCAAGTTACCCTTGTTAAGTGGTCTAAGGGATACTTATCTTCATCTAAGGTATGGAGATTGAGTATTGTATAATCACGCGTATGTCTCATACCTTTGGGTATATTTTGCTACGGGAGCCTAAGCCTTTTACCCTTAGACCAAAGCACATGTAGGAAACATAGTAACTTTCCCTAGGATTACCTTATGCGTATTCTATGATAAGTAAGCTATGATAAGTAAGCTTTTATTTTTGAGATAAGACCTATCTTTTATTCCAAATGAAAGTCATGAACAATCTATAGGTCTGTCTTTGATAATCAAAAGTTCATTGGCCATGGAATCCTTATATATGTTTTGCTTAATGAATTTTCTCTTTGTATGAACCCTATCTTTAGGACACTAATATGGAGAGTCCTTAATTTTATCATAGAAATATCATTTAGTAAGATACTATCATCAAACGATGGGATTAAGCCAAAATATATTTTTGATATAAAGTCGATGAATCTTTATAAAATTTAAAAGAATCCTTAAATTAAGTTGTTATGATCAAGGTTATACAAATTGAAAATTCAAACTGAGACTTGATGGTCATGTAGCACAAGACTAACCGCCAACTTAGAAAAGAGACTCACTCAACATGTGTGCGAGAAATAAGGGTGGAAGATATGGTAATATAGAGAATTCTTTTCGTATATACTTGTATATATTTGTCATTTACACATGCATTCATTCCATGGCATTTCATTTCTTTTTTACTTTATAGACTTGGATCACAGTATTGTAGAAGCCACCAATAACACTGCCTCTGGAAAAACTACATCTTCAGAATGTTCACTAGATAGCATATCAAGCACCAAGGATGAGGAGATGGTTAAGGCACTAGTAGGCTCTGAGGTGGCTGAGCTTGTTTTATTAGTTTTTGTTATAGTTTTGTGTCTTGTTTGTTATGTTAATTATTGTTTTATTTAGGTATTTTGTTAGTTTTAATTGGTTTGTTTAGTGTTTTCTTTAATTGTGTAGTTTTAATTTATTTCTGTGTTTCTGTCATTTTTTATTTAATTTTTAGTATGTTTTATGTTTTGTTGGATATTGTTTATTTAATTCTTGTTTAAGTTTTGTTTGTCAGTTTTGTGTTAGGTTAAAATAGCAAGGAAACAAATTGAAGATGAAATGGGCAGAAGCTGACACAGGCAGAGGACACGACCAAGTCACTGGCCGTGTCCCATACCAAAGGAAAGGAAGAGCAAATTCCACAGAGGTGAACACAGGCAAGGGACACGGCCAAGTCATGTGGCCGTGTCCCTCAATCATAGTGCAACACGGCCAAGTCACTCATGACTTGGCCGTGTCACTCAACTAAAGAAGAAAGAAGAGAGAAGCAAGCAGAGGCGGACACTGGCAAGGGACACGGCCGTGTCTTGTGGCCGTGTCCCTCCAACAAGCCCTCACACGGCCGTGTCTCTCATCACCTGGCCGTGTCCCTCATGAACCAAACAAGCACCGAATTTTAAAGCCGACGTTTCATATAAAAGCAAAAGAAAAGTTAGGGTTTGGGGGGTTGACGATTTTGAGAGAAAAGTTTAGCCGTCTGAGAGAGATTTTAGGGTTTAAACATTTGTTTTCTTGGATTTTGATTTTACTTTGGATTAAACTAGTTTAGATTAGATTGTTCATGCCATTGTTTCATCCTTCTTGCAAGATTCGATCAAGAGATTCATCAAAAGCTTCAAGGAGTTTGTAACTTGGTTTTATTTTTAAACTTTGTCTCTTTAGTTTCATTGAAATTGTGTTTATGAACATTATCATGTCTAAATTGATTTCTTTGATTATTAATGAGATGAGTATGTTTGATAACATCATGAACTAATTTAATCTAGTCTAGGGTTTGTATGAATTTGCTATGATTGTATGAATTGGTTATTCTCTTAACTAATGATTTCTTTAGCCTTTATTGAATGAAATATTGTTAACATATAATTGATTGGCCACCAATTGTGTGTTTTAGGTATTAGATGATGAATTGAGAGATGAAATCTAATGCTGGAACAATTCAATTAAGGACTTAGGTGAATTAGAGATATAATCTATTAAAAAGATTGTTTCAATTATAACAAGATTAGTTGTAAGAGGTTTGAATGCGAGAGCTTATTTCCTTGACTCAATTAATTAAGTTGTTTGATATTTAATCTTAGAAATTAAATTAGTTAAGTGGAATAACTGTTCATACATATCAGTAGTAGAGAAGTGCAAACCCTAGACCCTTTTATCAAGTGAATCAAAACATCAGCTTTTAGTTACTTTTATCGTTTTAAACTTCAATTAAACCTTTTCATTACTTTGCGATTTAAATTTCTTTAATTACTTGTTACTTTAAATTTGATAATCGATTAACCACTTTGGCTTCCTTGTGAGACGACCTTGGGGCGATCACCTTTGCTACAGCTACCTCGTATACTTGCGAGTGACGCTTTGTGGTAGAGTTAATTAGAGCGCAACAAGTTTTTGGCGCCGCTGCCGGGGAAGCTAATTGGCGTAATTGTTTATTTTAAAAAAAAATAAAAATAAAAAAAAATCACATTTCAGATTATTTTCATTGTTTTTCATTTTATTTTATTTGTCTTTTGCTTTTGATATTTCTTTTTCTAGAAATTTTTGTTTATGCAAGGCAGGAGATCACTCGAAGGAGAATTGCACCCATTCATTCCAGAAATTCAGAGAGTAAAAAGGAGCAGAGAGGAGTTTGAGCTCTACACCGGATTTGATACTTCAGAGGAAGACATTTCGGATTTTGAGTCAGAATCTGAAAAATCTGTAAAGATGGCTGAAGAAAGGCAAAGAACCATGAGAGATTTTGCTAGACCTGTCATTGGGACTTCCACTTCTTGCATAAGACTGACAGATGCAGCAAGGAACTATGAGTTGAAGAACATTCACTACAACATGTTGCCATCATTCTATGGAGTTCCAAATGAAGATCCTTTGAATTTTATTCAGGATTTCTACTCCACCCTCAACACTTTTCCTTTGGGAGGACTAGCAGAAGATCAGTTGAGGATGAGATGTTTCCCTTATACTTTGAAGGATAGGGCAAAGAGCTGGCTCATGATGTTGCCTGAGAACTCACTGACAACTTGGGAGCAAGTTTACAATAAATTCATGGGCAAGTTGTAACGACCCTCCCCGACCAGGTCGGCTGCCCGGCCCACTAGTGGCTTACGGCCCGGCCATTTCACCACCTGGGCACGGAGTCCGCAGGAGGCAAGCGATCGCTACAGTACTGGACAGCCCTCGCGGCCCACCCAGCAGGAATTTGTTTATTTGGCTCCTAAAGGAGTCGCCTCCCTGGATTGAACCCCTGACCTCCCACTCAAGAGAGCCAGCGAGAACCATCCAGTACCATTTCTGCTACTAGTATTATGTGGTATAATGATGATTTGGTTGGGTTTATATGGAGTTGGAAAGGTTAATAAAAGATAATAGTTGGATGTGGCAATTATGTGTGGATATCAAGATTTTTGGCCTGACATGCTCGGTGGCACGGCTATGCCTTTGGGCATGTCAATGGTTCTGTTTTCAGTGTTGGTGACACGAGCAGTGACAACTCCATATCACTGAGCGTATCATAGCTACTGTGTTATTGTAGTATTTACACGTGCATTGACACACCCATATCACTGAGCGTATCATAGCTACTGTGTTGTTAGAGTTTTGGCACGGTCATTGACACGCCCATGTCACTAAGCGTATCAAAGCTTCTGTGTTGTGGGCTTAGGGCACGGTCATTGACATGCCCATGTTGTTGAGCATGTCATGTGTAGAGTTTACCCTAGATAGTTCTTTTTCTTATTTTTCTTTATATATCTTATCCTTGTGTTTAGAGGTTTTGTTTATACCTATAAGTGTATTACTTAGTGATTATTTATAATCACATTTGGTTTAGGCTTTAAAGAGACTTGAGTTACCCCAATCCAAGTGTTGAGGGATATCTTGGAAGAGGAGGTTGAAAGTGGTGTTTTTGTTGCTTTTAGAGGTAAGTATAACCTTTGAATAATTATTTATATTTACATGACATTGGGACTTAACACATTTAGTTGAAAAATGTGTTAAGTTACCTACCACATAATTGGTGCATAAGAAATATGTTATTATTTGAATAATGTTACAAATGTATTATGTGTAATGTGAACTTTGTGCAAAATATGATAATGGTCCAAAATATATGGGTAATGCAATTTGTCATGTATAAATTAAAGATAGTATGTAAAGCCATTGGTGATGGCTATATTGATATAAATGAGATATTTGAGGCATTGTTCCTAGTTTGATCATGATAAAATGAGAAAAATGTTAATAATGAAATTATGAAGGAATTGTGTGCCTAGTATGTTATTCAATTTTCAGAGTTTTATGTTTGGCGGCATGCCTAAGATGTAACAATCCCTTGAAACAGGGTTAGGCTTGGTCCTTGAAGCCTAGTTGGGTGTTACATGATGTAGCAAACCCTTGAAGCTGGGTTGAGCCTAGTCCTTGAAGCCTAGTTGGGATGTTACATATGAGGTAATCCTCATTGTGATTATGATTCGCCTTGGGACTAAACAAATGATGTTATCTTGGACCAAAGTAGTAACTCTGAAATTTGAATGGCATATTAGATCCTTTTGGGCCCATGCTTGTGTTTGCTATTATGTGAATTATGAATAGTGTAACAATTGAGCAACTTATCAAGATATAATAATATAAAACTATGAGATATAATATCCTTTTGTGTTGTTCATTAGCATTACATTTGAACTATATTGTTATCAAAGTTTGTACCACTAATCTTTTGGCTTAGCGCGATTGTGATTCATCGCGCAGGTGACAGGGTAGATTCGGTTGAGCCGGAGAGTTCTTTTAGACCGAGTCAGGTCTAGGCTTGAGATCTTGAGAGCAAAGTTGATTGTGGGACATCAAGATCAGAGACAAACTGCCAGCATTTATAAATTTTATATTTTTGTACATATTGATTTTGATGTATAAAAATATGTATATTTCGCAAACTATAAAAAATGTTTTGGATAAACCTTTGGTAATGAAGTATACATATGTGTTTTAGCAAGTAATATCTCAACTATTATTTATATGATATCAGTTGAATGTTTTAAGATTATACAGATTTTATAAATGATGATTTGATTGTTTAAAATGGTTGTGACATTTTTGTATCCTCTATACATATATTACATTTGTTGGGTATATGTAGTGAATGTATATTGGGTATAAGGGTGTTACAATTTACTTCTCTCATATTATAAGAATAGGGAGGTGTAGATCCTTAATTTTGGTACCGACCCAAGTATATATTTTTCATTTGAAGGCCATATCAAGTCTAAACCTAATAACAGGTCACAAAATAAATCTATTATAATTATTTAATATTTTGATTATAAATTATAATTATTTAATATTTAGATTACTAATTATTTAATATTGAAATTGCAAATTTTAATTATTTAATGTTTGGATATTGGTTGGACAATTCTTTAATATTTGGATTGTGTTCAGTTCGATTAATTTGATTAAAAGGAAACTTACTCGGATGGTCAGATGGTTGGCCCAAACCAAGCCAATTTGATATGAGCATATCAAATTGGCACATGCCAATTCAATATGAGTTATTACTTATGCTAAAATGGGCAATGGCCAATTCAACGAAATTGGTTGATACCTAATTGTCTGTGATTTTCACACGCAAATTTGCCAAGACTATTAAGATATTATTTATCTGAAGTAAAAAGGGTTTAAAGGATGCCCTAATGTGGGAGATAAAAGGGGCAATTAATTTTCAAATTAGGGGTCAGAAAATCAGCAATAAAAATCAAGGAGGCAAGAAAGAAAAGAGAAGCAAAAATAAGAAAAGAGAAGAGGAATCAGTCACCATAATCAAGGCAGTATCTAGGTAATTGCTAAATTTCCAAAGCTCGATCAAAGTAATAAGTTGATTTAGGCAACAACAAACAACAAAGCTTGGTTCAAATACTTTCAATTTGGTAGAGCCAACAAACGAAGGTTTGTTTACTATCTTTAATTAGTTCAAATAACAATAGTTGTGTTATTATAATCTCGTACAATTGTTTGTAAAATATTGAAATAATCAGTAATTATGTTCATGTTTCTGAAATAATCTTGTTCATCCTATTAACAAATATTAGTCCTTAAACCCTAATTCATCAAAACCCTAATACCCTACCATCCAATAGTTTAACTTTTGAAACCAAAATTCAAAACCTTATTTTCTAAATCAAAACCTTAAATTCTATTTTCCCAAAATAATTAATTAAAAACTCTAATCTCTTTTAAAAACCTTTATCTAGTAACCTTATTTTCCAAATTTCCTAATCCAAAACACCAAACCCCAGCACCAGTTCATTAATCTCCCAAAACCCTAATCCAGTAAACCCAAAAATCTTAATATCCAATAATACATAAACCCTAACACAAGTGTCCAGTAGCCCATAAATCTAAACCTTGTTTTGTTACCCCTAAAACCTTGATTATTTTTCCAAAACCTAGAGTTTTTGGAGACTTTAATTCATATGTTTCAAATCTAAATTGCATGTAAGAAACCCTAATTCATATATTAAAACAATAGTTTGTATATTTATTATTTAACATGATATTTAAATATAGACTTGATTATTAATATATGTTCACTTATTGTATGTTTTGATGTATGACTTATTTTATTTTGATTTATGATGAATGGTTTACTTTTGGGATGAATGGTTGGATTTCTTTTGTTTGTTTATTTTAGCTCCAATGATGTAAGGGGTATGTTTCTACTTTGTGGGTACCTTATTTGTTAAATTTCATGTAATTTAATACATTTTAAGTTTTGGATTAATGTAAAGGGAATATTTTCACCAAATGGTGGGTGTCCTATTTTATTTAGTTTTAGACATTGGACATTGTAAAAGGCATGTTTCCATCTATGGATGGGTGCCTGTTTTATTTGCTTCATTTTAATAAAGTGATGGATGTTTATTTCTTTTGATAATTTGCATGTATTCTGAATGATATTATAATATTTAAGAATTCAATAATATTTAAACCTGAAAAGGAGGCTAGTTCCAATGAACAAGACACTATGGGGGTGTTAGGCCATTTCTAACTTTCCCCTATGTGTACCCAACTTTTCGAACCCATTAGGGAGTTGAGGATTCCTTAGAAATTGAGTCATCCACCCCTTTCTTTTTTTCGGCCTGTCCGGGTGGCGACTCTATTTTCTTTAGGTTTAGGCCTTGTTTTCTAAGACCCTAAGCCTAACAGTGTCGAAGTCGCAAGAACCATTCCACATGAGAGTGGGGACAAAAATCCCCTCTCATTGTGGCGACTCCACTAGGGATAAGAGAAGTTGATTCCTTTGGTCTTTATATTATTTTATTCTTTCTTATTATGGTATTATCCATTGCATCATTTAGATTGCATTATGAGCATGTGTTAGGATGCCTGTGTAACCCATGTTATGTTATGTAAGGGATACCATACTTTCACTCATGTTATGGAGATTAAGCATGGCATAACCACTCATAGCCTTGTACCTTTTGGTCTATACCTGCTATGGGAGCCTAAACTTTTCAACCCAAGGACTAAAGCTCATGTAATTGGCCTTGTTACTTTCCTTAGGTTTTTATCCCAAATGCTTGTTATTTGACTTTGATTAATTCATCTTGGTTTCAACCATGACTTATTTAGTTTAATCCTTTTCTAATATGATATAACTATATTGTAAGCTTAAAATAATTTTTTCTTTAATTCCAAAATACCAAAACAATTTTTAAAATCTTCAAGATGGTCTTTGGACATAAAATTTTTCAAGATGGGTCAAAAATCTTCTTCCACCTTATGGCACAAACTTAAAAGGCAAAAGGCTTTGAAACGAAATTATTTTTCACTTCAAAAATTACAAACTTTTTCCTAAAAAGAGCTTATAAATTATTTAGGCCAATTATGGAATTTCAAAAATCAATTTTGAGCCTAGTTTATACCAAGAATTATTAATCATGGGCTTGTTTTTGGCATGAATCATTAGTTATTTTTTCAAATAGAAAATTTATTTATGATAAACCTCTTAATTTAGTTTTAATCTAATATAGCATAAAAGCTATTTTAGTTGAGATTCAATGGATTAAAGCCTAATTAATGAGAATTATCATGGACTGACTTCTAAGTTTGAAAATATAACTATTGGTTAAAATCGTCCGAGGGAATTTTTTTTTTCAAAAATAAAATATCCCATGTTGATATTTTGTTGACCATATACCTAGGTAAAGAGAATCGGCATTCATTTGTGGAAGTTATAAGGTTGGAAGGAACATACTAATTATCTTTGTTTGCTTGTTATTTGTGCATACATGCATGCAAGCATGCACGCATTACATTACATGTCATTAATCCTTTCTGGATCACAGACCTAGAGTACAGCAGTTCAAAAGCGTACGATAATCCAACCTACACTAGTAACGTAGAATCCAGTAGCAACTCAGTTAGCTTCTTATCAAAAGTAATGGAGCCTTAACAGATTCAAAGGATTGTGGACGATGGCTTCAATGCCAAGATGGAAGAACTAAAGGAGGCCCTGGCTGAGACTATGAAGAACCAATTAGCTGCATTTTTATGTAACACTGATGAGGCATCTGCCAATACAAAGAAACAGAAGGACAAAGGAAAGGCTAAGGTTAGTGAAGCAGCCTCTGATGAAGACAAAGTCATAATGGATGATGATGATTGGGCTCAATATTTACAAGATAAAAAGAAAGAAGCAAAGACTGTGGAGAAGGCTATTGTGAAAAAGACTAAAACATTGGATGTGGATAAAATGATTGTTGATTTAGAAAAAAAGTTTGAAAAGAAGTTGAAAACTGAAGAGATGTCAAAGGTGGACAAGTTATTTGAAAAAGATGTGGAAGTTCCTTACAAATTCAAGATGCTTTCCTTTGCCAAGTTCAATGGAACTAGGAATCCTCATCTCCATGTGAAGCAGTACATCATTGCGATACGGTCTTCCCGAGTTACTAAGCTCAATCTCTAAGGTACTTCATGCTTTCTTTGGACCCTGTTGTCCTGAATTAGTTCAACACCTTAGAGGATAGTACCCAAAAAGATTGGAATATGTTGTATAAAGCCTTCATCCAGTAGTATGGGTACAATGCTGAATTGGAAGTGACTTTGATGGAGGTGGAGACTATCAGGCAAAAGCAAAATTAAAGTTTTTTTGATTATGTGAAGAGATGGAGAAATAAGGTTGCACTTCTCAAAAAGAGGCCAGATGAGTCAGACAAATAGATGTACTCAATTGAAGCATGAGATCCAAAATCTAATCGATAGTGGTAAGCTGCTTGAGCCTGAAAAACCCAACACTAAGAATAATCCTTTGCCTAAATTTGGAACGGTGCAATTGCTAGCAACCTTCATGATAGAGGGAGGATTAAAGGAAAGTTCTATCTTATCAACTTTTCAAGACGCGGATGAAGGGACTACAGATGAGGAGGTGATGGCCATTGCCCTTGATATGTCCAAATAAATGAAGCATCTTCGACTTTAACTCAACAAACTTCTCTTAGATTATTTGTTTTTTTATTTCATTTTCTTTCTTTGGAACAATTATGTTTTTCAAATTAAGATGGTTTAAATAAATTACTTTTGTTGCATTTATATTTTGTTGGTTTTTGACATTTTAGTGCTCAACCAGTGACAAGTCTAGCTTGATAATCATGAATTAGTGTATCTATACACCATGATTTGAATGACTTTACTAGGTGAGGGAATTGTTCTATAGCATTGAGCAATGTATGCTTACTTAAAGAGGACTCCTACATAATAACATTTGTCTAGGTCCTAGTCGATCTTATAACATGCTTTGACGAACTTTCAAGGTGAAATTGAACTCTACTTATTTTTGGGAGAGATGATCTAGGCATTGATTGGTAAGCCAAGAACCAGTATCCACCCTATTAACATCAATCCCTAGTTGTCCCTTTGAGCATTCATGAGATTTTAGCTTGCTCTTTATTGGCTTGTAAGCCCGATATCATACCATGAGCTGTTGTGACTCTTTTGGCAACTCTAATAATCACTAAGGTGAAGTGGCAAAAAGATTAAAGAAAAGAATGCATAGTCAAGATCATAAGGATAGTTGAAGTTCTCCCTCGGCTGCTCAAAACTCGCCTGACACTGATCTGTCCACACAAATTTAACTCCTTTTCGAAGTAATTTGGTGAGTGGTGTAGCTATTATAGAAAAACCCTTCACAAATCGACGATAATAGCCCGCCAATCCCAGAAAACTTCTAACCTCTATCACAGTCTTCGGTGGACTCCAATTCAAGATAGCCTCAACTTTACTCGGATCAACTCTAATACCCTCTGCTGAAACCACATGACCAAGAAAAGCTACCTGATCGAGCCAGAACTCACACTTAGACAGTTTAGCATACAACTGCTTCTCTCTCAGAGTCTGCAATACGATTCGCAAATTTCTATCATGATCCTCCTCATTACACAAATACACCAAAATATCATCAATGAAGACCACCACAAACTGATCTAAATATGGTCTGAATACCCTGTTCATAAAAACCATAAAAGCTGATGGTGCATTCGTCAATCCAAAGGGCATCACCAGAAACTCATAATGCCCATACCACGTACAAAAAGTTGTCTTGGGTACATCCACATCTCTGACTCTGAACTGATGGTACCCTGATCTCAGATCAATCTTAGAGAATACTGCTACTCCCTTCAACTAATCAAAGAGATCATCTATTCGAGGCAAAGGACACTTGTTCTTGATGGTCACCTTATTCAACTGCCTATAATCAATACACAATCTCATGGTGCCATCCTTCTTCTTCACAAACAACACAGGTGCTCCCCACGGGGACACACTAGGGCGGATGAACCCTTTATCCAATAACTCCTGCAATTGCACCTTCAACTCTCTCAACTCAGCAGGTGCCATCTGATAAGGGGTAATAGAGATAGGAGTGGTACCAGGCAGCAAATTGATACCAAACTCTACTTCTCTCTCAAGAGGTACCCCTGGCAACTCATCAGGGAAAATATCTGAAAACTCAGCAACTGTGGGTATACTTTCAAGCAGGGATCCAACTACTCTAGTATCTACAACATGAGCAAGATAAGCCTCACATCCCTTCCGAATCATTCTCCCAACTGAAAATAGCTGAAACAAACATAGATGAAAGATACCTTTGCTCACTAGATACTATAACATCCCTACCATCCCGTGTTCTCAAAGTAACACATTTCTTCTGACAGTCTACCACAGCCCCATGCTTGGATAACCAATCCATGCCCAAAATCAAATCATATTCCCTGAAAGGCATCTCTATCAGGTCACTGATAAACTCCTCATCCTAAACAACAACTGGACTATCTCGGTGCACCCTGCTCACCACAACACTATGCCCTAAAGGATTTGTCACCAAGACATCAAATCCTAGGGACTCAGAATGCATTTCAGTCACAGGCAAGATGGATGCACTTATGTATGAATGCGTAGATCCAGTATCTAATAGAGCAAGGACTGAAATACCAAATAAAGAAAATGTACCCACAATGACGGTTGAAGCATTCGGCTGCCTCTACATCACATAAATCCACTGAGATGGCCCAGTCTCATCTGGCCTACTGCCTGCGGATGTAGAGCCTCCTCTCTAACTAAACCCAGGGCAACCACCTCTACTAAAACATCTGCCAACACGACCCCGTCTAATACTGGGTCGAGAAGATGCAGTATCTACCTGCCTAACCTCTGGTGGCTCAGGACAATCTTTGATAAAATGGTCAGATAACCCACATCTAAAACACACTCCTGAAGCACCTCTCCACCAGCAGACACCTCCGTGTACTCTACCACATTGAACACAAGTAGGTGGAGTAGGTCTCTGAGCCACTGGAGTCGGAGCACTAGCCATTGAAATTATAGGTCTCTGTCTCTGTCTCTGCTACTGTACTGACCTGCCAAACTGCCCCTGACTCCTACTAAACCTCTGAAAATGTCCCCCTCGGCCTCTCTTCACTGATGAAGACCCTTCCTCACTCTGGGTCTCCTAACTCTGGTCTCCTCAACCCTGGCAGCTGCTGCAAGACTCTGTGCCCTCTCAACACTCCTGGCAGCTGCAACAAACTGGGAAAAATCCTGATACCGAGAACCTGCAATGATGCACATGATAGAGGGTCTCAGTCCCTCCTCAAACCTCTTACACCTATCAAACTCATCAGAAATGATCCCACCAGCATAGTGACTCAACCGGATAAACTCGATCTCATACTCGGTCACTGTCCTGGTATCCTATCTAAGACTCAGGAACTCCATCTTCTTTGCATCTTTATACTCTCTCGGAGTATACTTCTACTCAAATTCCCGCAGGAAATCATCATAGGTCAGGACTGGTGGATCATCCAGAGCATGTGGAACTATCTTTCACCAATCATATGCATCTCTCTGCAGAAGAGATTTGGCATAATCAAACTTCTCTTCTAGACTAGCCTGCAAATGAATAAATATCCTCTGAACCCGGTCTAGCCACTGTTCTGCTACAGCAGGGTCTGTAGTACCAATCCTCAGCCCCATACTTTCTCAGTTTAGCATACTGCCTCACTAGTAACTGCGGCTGTGGCTGCGGCTGTGGCGGCTGCAGAACTGGAGCCTACCTCAATAACTCTACCATATGCCATACCCAGCCAGGTGGAACCTCATCAGCTGCTGGTCTCACAGGCATAGAAATAGACGCCTCACCAGCAAATACAACTCTAGCTCCATCTCTACCCCCATCTGGAGCCACACTCTCTGCATAACCCTCAGCAGCCTGATGTGGCCGAGACGCCATAACTACCTATATCTGTAAACAAAGTAGAAAATACTATATCAGAGATCAAAAAATGCCAGTGCCAATGCATGTATTACAATTAAAAACTATTTTTCAAATCCCCCATTTTCTCTCCTTATCATCCCACCTGGGTCGAGAACCTCAAACCTAGGCTCTGATACCAAAAAAAATGTAACACCCTTATACCCTATATACGTACAATACATATTTTCAGCATATGTAAAATACGCATATACGGTACAAAAATGTCACAGACCGTTTTACTAATTTTTTTTTACATTTCCAATTTAAAATTTCAAATTCTAAATATATAAAAATTAAATAGAATATAAATATTCTTTACCTGTTATAAGAACCCAAAATAAATAATATGTATAAAAATTTCTGGAAAAAATTCGCCAGAGTTTTTTCTGTATTTTTGACATCCCAAAATTTATCAAAACACAACCTGCAAAAAGAAAACACTCCCAAATAATTTCCAAACACTATCTCAACCATACTTCTCAATTTCACCAAGTTTCTCAAACATTTATATATATAATTTAAAACACACTTACTCTCCCATTTGAAATATATTGGCCCAAGCATTCTTTATAATATACAATACGTAAAATTCAAAACATAATATATTATGCATAAAACTACAAAATGTACAATAACATAAAAATATATACATGCTGCTGGCAGTGTTTTTGATCTCGATAGCAACTCAACAATCTCAACTACAAGTCTAGACTCGACCTGGTCTAGAAGAACTCTCTGGCTCAACTGGGTCTACCATGTCACCTGCGCGATGGAAACAATCGCCCTGTCACATCCGCCTACTGCATTTATGCAGTGTAGACACGTGCATAGCGAGAGTAGGGAAACGGAGAAGATAATTCTTAATAACAGCCCTAGATAAGGTTGTATGACAAAAGGGACATAATTGTAATTTTTAATAAAGTTGGGGACGTAGATGTAATTTCAAAGAAAGTTGCACCAGATGTTCTTAATAGTGCATATAACAGATTCCAAAAATGGAATGTAGAGAAAAATCGGATCGCAACGACGTGTAACGGTTTTTCCAGGAAATGTCCCGTTAAAGAAAAACGAAGAAATGTTGACTAAGGGCATTTTGGTCATTATCAATTAAAGTTATACATGAATTTAGGGTAGGAAATAAAGACGTGAGTATGTAGAGAATGGCGAGAGGTTAAATATGAAACGATCGTCAGTGGAAACGAAGCCGGAGAAAACCCGAGCAAAAATAGGACCAAAAGGGAATTTTGTAAAAAGTTGAGGGCTTACCGGTAATTTTTCAAAATAACTTAGAAACCTAAAATAGATCTTATAAATAGAAAGTAGAGGTCGAGAGGATCAAAACCATATATAGTTTGACTCATGGAACTATACGGTTTAAAAGATATGATCGATTAATCGCCGGAACGTAATGTGGCTCGGTTTCGTGTCGGGACCGGATGAGTAACCCGGGACAACTTTATGATATCCTATGGGAAGAGGGACAAGTGGAAAGAAGTAAAGGAAAAATAAAACTATAAAAATCTAATGTTGGCCAATCAAAAGCAACCATTTAGCATGTGTAATAAATGAAGAAAGAGAAAGGTGACAAGTGGTCTTAAAGGGTTTAACCAACACATAAGGTGATCATCATTTCTTTTGTATATAAATATATGTGATATGAAGAACCAATTTCTCTCTTTTCCACTTGCAAATTTCGGCCAACAAAGGGAAACACCAAAGGACTTCTAAGTTTCTCCAAATTTGATTTTTAAGGTATGTTTTTAAGGTTTTCTAGTAAGTAGACTTTGATTTTAGTATTAATTTTAGGTAGTTATATATTTATTAGAAGATTGGAAATTAGAGACTTTATGTGGAATTGGAAAAATATTAAGTAAGTGAGGATATTAATTGATTAAATGGAAGAATCAAGATGTATAAAGATTAATAAGGTTGGATTAGGGTTTCGGTTAGAAAAGAAATGGAGGATAACTTATTATTTTGAATTTCTAAGGTTTATGTTGTATCTTGAATTGATTGAAGGAGAAATAAAGAATTAAAGAAGGAGAAGAAAGAAAAGCCAAGAGGAATTAAAGAAATAAGGTTTGGTACTCTACCTTTGAATAATTAGTTTGGTACTTTACTTTTGAATAATAAATTTTGGTTTGATGCTTTACAAACTTTGGTTTATGGAAGTTTTGTTGTTGATGCTTAAATATATTGATTTGAGTTAAACATGCAAAAGTTGTCAAAGAGAAGTGTTTGAATTTTCACTTTACCATTAAAGAAGTCTTAATATTGATTTGCAAAAGAAAAATAAACTATCCTATGCATTTTATGTGTTTGGGCCGAAATGGTCCCAAAAAGACAGCTTTCTGGACCTTTTTGTGGAAATCGTTTGAGGCAGCAAATGAATGAATTTTTCAACGAAATTTTACATGCAATTAGTCAACATATGAAATAAGTTTTCTGTAAAATTTCAGCCAAAAATAAGATCATTTACTTGGTCAAATGCATGATTGAAGTGGACTGAAATTTTGACGAAAATCCAGATTTTACTATTCATTTGGTCATGCCATTTTGCGTTGCCGATTTGTCTCGCCGCAACACTATTCATTTGGTCAATTTGTGATATTTTGAGAAATGCTTTGAAATGTTTGATGTGTTTATTGTGGATGTTAAATATGCGAAAAAGGGGAATGGTTTGACTAAAGAATGTGTTGCGCGGCATAAATGGCAAAGTGCGATGGGAATTTAAAATGATTTCGCGAGTCATCCTAAAATGAGGTTTGAGACTTAAATTGAATCATTTAAATCTTTTTGCTCTACTGGATAGTGGGAGTAGTAGATAAGGGTATGGTGCACTATACTAACTTATGCAGTACTGCTTGATATTGTGATTGAATTGATATGATCTGAACTCAATGGTGAGGGCCATTGGGGGCCAATGGTGAGGGCCATTGGTTATAACCAGGATGGTGAGGGCCATTCCTGTGATCTGATATCGGTGGTGAGGGCCACCTATGTTACAGTGGTGAGGGCCACTGCCTTATCACTATGGTTCCCTATATACCAGTAGAGCCTGGATCAAAGACATATTATTTTTCGTTGAACTATATAATGCAAATGAATTTGAATTATGATTTTACATTATTGAAAACATATCATACTGAATGTATCACGATTTCTATTGGTATAATGTTGGTTGATTGTTGATTTTATTATTTCCTTTTTACTTCGAATACTTTCATGTACTACTTTTATTTTTATTGGTAAAGTACCCACTGAGCGACAACGCTCAGCGAGTTAAGTTTTCCTTGACTCGTAGGTTCGAAGCAGTAGATAAATCTTGGGGAAGCAACGACCAGACCACAGCAAATCTCAGGGGTAGATCTTTTAGTTCCATTATGAGTTGATAGTTGTGGCATGTATATGAATAAATATAAAAGAGATTTTCTATGTTATAATTGTATGTTAGTAGTATGTAATAATCATAAATCTTTACTTTATGTTATATTAGAAGTGTGAACTCTTCGTGCAGGTTTGTAGTTGAGGGTATAAGGTGGATTCATTGGGAGTGCATTAAATTTGATGGTATTCTTATTCACATTGGTATGTGTAAAATGTTTTCAAAAATCAGAAAAACAAGTTTTGTCGACACTTGGGACCACCAATTATAGGGGAAACTCTGGCAAAATTTTTTTTTAAAATATGCACTTAAAATTGGCTAAGTAAAATTGGTAGCAACAATTAGGATAGTGTGACACCTCTACTCAGCTTACACATGTAGGTTGGGAAGGGGTGTTACACGCCCTAAGCCGAAGCCTAGTGGTACAAACTTTGATAATAACAATATAATTCATTCCAATACCAAATGCACAATGCATATAGATGTCACATCAATCCACTTTCTTATATTTTTTAAATATTTCATAAGCACAACTCATAACATTATATTACTCAATTGTATCATAATTCATAATTCACATTAAAACAAAGACAAGCATGGGCCCAAAAAGGATCTAATATGCTATTCAAATTTCAGAGTTACTGCTTTGGTCCATAATGACACCATGTGTCTAGCCTCGTAGGCCATATATATATCCATGGATAATGTAATAGCCCTAGTCTCTTGGACCACAACCTAGCTAGACCCTTAGGCCCCAGTATCTTGGTCCTCAACTTGGCTAGACTGCTACAGTTTTTGAGGCTTATGACCCAGTCTTTTCAACCCAAAGTCTTTTCACCATTCCATCGTATAGCCCGTAGGCAATCATAGGCATGCCGCCAAACCCAGAACTCTGAAAATTGAATAACATACTAGGCACACAATTTATTCATATTTCTCATTATTAGTCTCTTTCTCATTTTAACATATTCAATCTAGGCACATTGCCTGATTTTCACATTTTTTTTTCTCACTTTTCTCATTTTTCACATCTTTCTCATTTTTCTCACTTTTTTCACTTTTCTCATTTTTATCAATATCACTTCATTTCATTATTACACATATCTCATTTTTGAATTCACAACACATTACCCAATTACTTTGGGTATTTTCACAAAATATGCATATTTTACATGTTACACAAATTAGCCATTATCAATGGCTTTTCACAATGCATTTAACACATATATGACATTACAAATGTCATAGCATATTATTCATACACAATCAATGAACCAAGAAGCTTAACACATTTTCCAATCAAAATGTGTTAAGCCCAAATGTCATGCAAATATAAACAATATATTCAAAGTTTGTACATACCTCCACTAGCAACCCAAAGCAAGCTAAAAACAACCTTCAATCCAATCTTTCCAACTTGCTCTTCACCACTTGGATGAAGCAAATAAACCTCCCTCAATGCCTAAACCAAATATGATAACAAATAATCATTTAGTATCACATTTAATGGCATTTCCATCATTAAACCATAATTACACATCACTCCTACAAATTTCAAAAAATTTAGCCTTTCCTTACTTCAACATTGGAATTACATTCTACTACAATTAAATTTGTGTTTTAAGTTTATTTATATTATTAAAAACATATTTTAATACATTTAAATCATTTACATTATAAAAATATACTCTTATACACAAAATCTCAAAAATGGCATAACCTTCCCCCATTGAAGGTTTTCCATTCCAATACAATCCATCACTCATTCCAAGCTTATATTCATCACTTTTAACACTAAACAACATGCTTAAACAAATAAAATCACACAATCCAACCACTTTGAAAAATCACTTTTCCAAAAACCTAAATCTCCACTTCCATTCTCAAACTCCAACCCAACACCACCAAATCCAATATTTGACTTTAAAATACTTGTTTATGAATCAAAAAAACTCATTTGGAATCAATTTTCACAATTAAAGTTCATGTTTTCAAAACCCCAAAAATCCATAACCCTAAATTCTCTCTCTTCACCATTCTTTAACCAAACTCCATCATCTCTTCAATCTAGCCTTAGAATCATTGTTAACTACCCAAAATAACATCATACACACCAATTCCAACAATTATAACATACTACATAAAAATCTCAAAACTCACATAATCTCATCTTCCATGGAATTCAAAGAAAAGAGATGGAAACTTACTAATTTGGTGGAAATCACCAAAAATCTACTTAAAACTTGTTAATTCCTTCGATTTAGGGAGTATGGAAGAAGCAAAATCCTTGTTCTTCAAACTCCCATGGAAGCCACGTCCCTGAAGAAGAAGAAGAAGAAGACTTTTAATATTCTTTCCTTTTCATCTTTTTTTAACCACATATATATATATATATTAAAATAATTTAATATTTAACAATTTAATTTTTTTAATAAATTAAAAGTCCTAATTTTCCTCTTCCATTCAAAATTAATTTGTTTTTGAATTATTTTATTAATTTTGAATTTATAAGATTTAATTACCAAAATACCCTTTTCTTTTAAAAAATGTTGAATTTTATATAGGTTATGTATATTTTGCATATATATCACATATATATTCCACTTTTTCATTTAAAACCATTAATTTAATTTATCCTTTTAAATTATAATTTATTTTATCAAATTTTCCAAAAATTAGAAATTTTTAAAAATTTTAGGATGTTATAATTCTCTCCCCCTAAAACAAATTTCGTCCTTGAAATTACCTGTCCTCAAGTTTGGAACAATTGGGGAAACTAACTCTGTATCGCCTGCTCACTTTCCCATGTCGCCTCCTCAGTGGCATGATTCCTCCAAAGGAATTTCACAAGTGGCACCCTCTTATTCCTCAATTCTTTAACCTCTCGTGCCAAAATCGCCACTAGTTCTTCCTCGTAAGTCAGATCTGGACTCAATTCAATGGACTCCACTGATAAGATATGAGATGGGTCAGACCTATATCTCCGAAGCATTGAGACATGGAAAATATTATGTATTTGATCCAACTCAGGCGGCAAAGCTAGTCTATAACCCACTGGACCAACTCTTTCCAACACCTCATATGGTCCTATGAAACGAGGACTCAACTTCCCTTTGCGGCCAAATCTCAAAATCTTCTTCCATGGAGACACCTTTAGAAACATTTTATCTCCCACACTAAACACTATATCTCTTCTCTTTAAATCTAAATAGGATTTCTGTCGTTTTGAAGCTGCTTTCAAATGACCCCGAATCACCTTCACTTTCTCCTCTGTTTCCTTAATCAAATCGGGACCAACCAGTTTACCTTCTCCAACTTCATCCCAACACAAAGGTGTCCTGCATCTCCTTCCATATAAATCCTCATAAGGAGTCATCCCAATATTCGACTGATGACTATTGTTATAAGCAAATTCTATTAATGGCAAAAATATGTCCCAATTCCCGGTAAAATCAATGATACAACTCCTCAACATATCCTCCAAAATCTGTATCACTCTCTCTAACTGTCCATCTGTCTGAGGATGGAAAGCAGTACTAAAATGCAATCGAGAACCCAAAGCATTATGCAAACTCTTCCAAAACCTCAAAGTAAACAGGGGATCTCGATCCGACACCAAAGAAACTGGGACTCCATGCAACCTGACTATCTCATTGATATACAGCTCAGCCAATCTCTCAAGAGAATAATCCATTCGAACTGGAAGAAAATGAGTTATCTTCATCATCCAATCAACTATCACCCAGATTGCATCATGCTTCTTTTGGGTCAAAGGCAGTCCAGTCACAAAATCCATTATCACTTGCTCCCATTTCCATTCTGGCACTGATAAAGGTTGGAGCAAACCTGAAGGAACTTGGTGCTCAGCCTTCACTTTCTGGCAAGTGAGACATCTGGATACAAACTCTGCTATGTCCCTCTTCATACCTGACCACCAATAATGTCGCTTCAAGTCCTGATACATCTTGGTACTCCCAGGGTGCATAGCAAAAAGTGACTGATGTGCTTCCCCTAATATCATTCTTTTCAATTTTGCATCATCAGGAGTACACAATCTATCTCTGTACCATAGACTGCCATCAGTCCTCACATAAAAGTCTCGACTCTCCCCCTTCTGACAAACCAACACAATTTTCTAAATTCTCTCATCTGCTAATTGAGCCTCCCTAATATGATCCAACAAGAATGGCCTCAACTGCAACTGAGCCATCAGAGCACCATCATCAGAAGATTCAAATATAGCGTGCAACGCTCTCAACTCAACAAGCAACGAGAGCGAATAAGTAGTCAAAGCTGCCAAAGATTTTTTACTCAAGGCATCAGCAACAACATTTTCCTTACCAATATGATAATCAATCAAATAGTCATAGTCTTTAATCAACTCTAACCACCGTCTCTGCCGAAGATTCAACTCTCTCTGAACACCCAGGTATTTCAAACTCTTGTGATCCGTATAAATGAAACACTTTTCCCCATACGAATAATGCCACCAAGCCAAAGATCCAGCTCTCTCTGAACACCCAGGTATTTCAAACTCTTGTGATCCGTATAAATGAAACACTTTTCCCCATACAAATAATGCCGCCAAATCTTCAAAGCAAAGACTATTGCTACTAATTCCAAATCATGCGTTGGATAATTCAGCTCATGCGGTTTCAACTGTCGAGAGGCATAAGCAATGACTTTACCCTCCTGCATCAAAACACAACCTAAACCATTATGTGAAGCATCACTATATATCACATATGGTTTACCTTACATAGGCAGGGTAAGGATAGGAGCTTGAGTCAACATCTCCCTCAGCTGCTCAAAACTTGCCTGACATTGATTTGTCCACACAAAATTAACTCATTTCCAAAGTAATCTGGTGATTGGTGTAGCTATTATAGAAAACCCTTCACAAATCAATGATAATAGCCTGCCAATCCCAGAAAACTTCTAACCTCTATCACAGTCTTCGGTGGACTCCAATTCAAGATAGCCTCTACTTTACTCGGATCAACTCTAATACACTCTATTGAAACCACATGACCAAGAAAAGCTACCTGATCGAGCCAGAACTTACAATTAGATAGTTTAGCATACAAATGCTTCTCTCTCAGAGTCTGCAATAAGATCCGCAAATGTCTATCATGATCCTCCTCATTACGCGAATACACCAAAATGTCATTAATGAAGACCACCACAAACTGATCTAAATATGGTCTAAATACCCTGTTCATCAAATCCATAAAAGCTGCTGGTGCATTCGTCAATCCAAAGAGCATCACCAGAAACTCATAATGCCCATACCTCGTACGAAAAGCTGTCTTGGGTACATCCACATCTCTGACTCTCAACTGATGGTACCCTGATCTTAGATCAATCTTAGAGAATACTGCTGCTCCCTTCAACTGATCAAAGAGATCATCTATTCGAGGCAAAGGATACTTGTTCTTGATGGTCACCTTATTCAACTGCCTATAATCAATACACAATCTCATGGTGCCATCCTTCTTCTTCACAAACAACACAGTCGCTCCCCATGGGGACACACTAGGGCGGATGAACTCTTTATCCAATAACTCCTGCAGCTGCACCTTCAACTCTCTCAACTCAGCAGGTGCCATCCGATAAGGGCTAATAGAGATAGGAGTGGTACCAGGCAAAAAATCGATACCAAAACTTTAATTCTCTCTTAGGAGATACCCTTGGCAACTCATTAGGGAAAATATCTGGAAACTCGGCAACTGTGGGTATACTTTCAAGCAGGGATCCCACTACTCTAGTATCTACAACATGAGTAAGATAAGCCTCACATCCCTTCCGAATCATTTTCCCAGCTGAAATAGCTGAAACAAACATAGATGAAAGATACCTTTGCTCACTAGATACTATAATATCCCTACCATCACGTGTTCTCAAAGTAACACATTTCTTCTGACAGTCTACCACATCCCCATGCTTGGATAACCAATCCATGCCCAAAATTAGATCATATTCCTTGAAAGGCATCTCAATCAGGTCACCGAGAAACTTCTGATCCTGAACAACAACTGGACTATCTCGGTGCACCCTGCTCACCACAACACTATGCTCTAAAGGATTTGTCACCAAGATATCAAATCCTAGGGACTCAGAATGCAATTTAGTCACAGGCAAGATGGATGCACTTATGTATGAATGCGTAGATCCAGGATCTAATAGAGCAAGGATTGAAATACCAAATAAAGAAAATGCACCCGCAATGATGGCTGAAGCATCTGGCTGCCTCTGCATCACGTAAACCAACTAAGATGGCCCAGCCTCATCTGGCCTACTGCCTCCGGATGTAGAGCCTCCTCTCTAACTAAACCCAGGGTGACCACCTCTACTAAAACCTCTACCACCATGACCCCCTCTGACACTGGGTCGAGAAGATGCAGTATTTGCCTGCCTAACCTCTGGTGGCTTGGGACAATCTTTGATAAAATGGTCTGATGACCCCAATCTAAAACACACTCTCGAAGCACCTCTCCACCAACAGACACCTTCGTGTACTCTACCACAGTGAACGCAAGTACGTGGAGTAGGTCTCTGAGCCACTGGGATCAGAGCACTAGCCACTGAAATTGCAGGTCTTTGTCTTTGTCTCTGCTGCTGTACTGACCTGCCAAACTGCCCCTGACTCCTACTAAACCTCTGAAAATGTCCACCTCGGCCTCTCTTCACTGATGAAGACCCTGCCTCACTCTGGGGTCTCCTAACTCTGGTCTCCTCAACCCTAGCAGCTGCTGCAAGACTCTGTACCCTCTCAACACTTCTGGCAGCTGCAACTAACTGGGAAAAATCCTGATACCGAGAACCTGCAATGATGCACATGATAGAGGGTCTCAGTCCCTCCTCAAACCTCCTACACCTGTCAAACTGGTCAGAAATGATCCCACCAGCATAGTGACTCAACCGGATAAACTCGATCTCATACTCAGTCACTGTCCTGGTATCCTGTCTTAGACTCAGGAACTCCATCTTCTTTGCATCTTTATACTCTCTCAGAGTATACTTCTGCTTAAATTCCCACACAAAATCATCATAGGTCAGGACTGGTGGATCATCCAGAGCATGTGGAACTGTCTTCCACCAATCATATGCATCTCTCTGCAAAAGAGATCTGGCATAATTAAACTTTTTTGGTACTACAGACCCTGTCTAGCCACTGCTCTGCTACAGCAGGGTTTGTAGTACCAACAAAGTCCTCAGCCCCATACTTTCTCAGTTTATCATACTGCCTCACCGGTAATTGCGGCTATAACTGTGGCTGTGGTGGCTGCGGAACTGGAGCCTGCCTCAACAACTCTACCATATGCCATACCCAGCCAGGAGGAACCTCATTAGCTGCTGGTCTCACAGGCACAGAAACAGATGCCTCACCAGCAGATACAACTCTAGCTCCATCTCTACCCTCATCTGGAGCCAACTCTCTACACTACCCTCAGCAGCCTGATGTGGCCGAGATGCCATAACTACCTATATCTGCAAACAAAGCAGAAAATACTATATCAGAGATTAGAAACTGCCAGTGCCAATGCATGTATTACAATTAAAAACTATTTTTCAAATCCCCCATTTTCTCTCTCTATCATCCCACCTAGGTCGAGAACCTCAAACCTAGGCTCTGATACCAAAATAAATGTAACACCCTTATACCCTATATACGTACAGTACATATTTCCAGCATATGTAAAATACACATATATGGTACAAAAATGTCACAGACTGATTTACTAATTTTTTTTTACATTTCCAATTTAAAATTTAAAATTCTAAATAAATAAAAATTGAATAGAATATAAATATTCTTTACTTGTTGTAAGAACCCAAAATAAATAATATGTATAAAAATTTCTAGGAAAAATTTGCCAGAGTTTTGTCTGTATTTTTGACATCCCAAAATTTATCAAAACACAACTTGCAAAAAGAAAACACTCCCAAATAATTTCCAAACATCATCTCAACCATACTTCTCAATTTCACCAAGTTTCTCAAACATTTATATATATATATATATATAATTTAAAACACACTTACTCTCCCATTTAAAATATATTGACCTAAGCATTCTTTATAATATACAATCCATAAAATTCAAAACATAATATATTATGCATAAAACTAAAAAATGTACAATAACATAAAAATATATACATGCTGCTGGCAGTGTTTCTGATCTCGATAGCAACTCAACAATCTCAACTACAAGTCTAGACCCGACCTAGTCTAAAAGAACTCTCTGGCTCAACTTGGTCTACCCTGTCACCTGTGCGATGGAAATAATTGCGCTAAACCGAAGCCTAGTGGTACAAACTTTGATAATAACAATAAAATCCATTGCAATACCAAATGCACAATCCATATAGATGTCACATCGATCCACATTCTTATATTTTTCAAATATTTCATAAGCACAACTCATAACATTATATTACTCAATTGTATCATAATTCATAATTCACATTAAAACAAATACAAGCATGGGCCCAAAAAGGATCTAATATGCTATTCAAATTTCAGAGATACTGCTTTGGTCCATAATGACACCATGTGTCTAGCCTCGTAGGCAATATATATATCCATGGATAATGCAACAGCCCCAGTCTATTGGACCTCAACCTGGCTAGACCCTTAGGCCCCTGTATCTTGGTCCTCAACCCGGCTAGACTGCTACAGTTTTTGAGGCTTACGACCCAGTCATTTCACCCCAAAAACATCATATTTATCAGCTGGCTTGGCTTACTACCCAGTCTTTTCACTATTCCAGTATATAGCCCGTAGGCAATCATAGGCATGCCGCCAAACTCAGAACTCTGAAAATTGAATAACATACTAGGCACAAAATTTATTCATATTTCTCATTATTAATCTCTTTCTCATTTTCACATATTCAATCTAGGCACATTGCCTTATTTTCACTTTTTTTTCCTCACTTTTCTCATTTTTCACATCTTTCTCATTTTTCTCACTTTTTCATTTTTATCAATATCAATTCATTTCATTATTACACATATCTCATTTTTGCATTCACAACACATTACCCAATTACTTTGGGTATTTTCACATAATATGCATATTTCACATGTTACACAAATTAGCCATTATCAATGGCTTTTCACAATACATTTAACACATATATGACATTACAAATGTCATAGCATATTATTCATACACAATCAATGAACCAAGTAGCTTAACACATTTTTCAATCAAAATGTGTTAAGCCCAAATGTCATGCAAATATAAACAATATATTCAAAGTTTGTACATACCTCCACTAGCAACCCAAAGCAAGCTAAAAACAACCTTCAATCCAATCTTTCCAACTTGCTCTTCACCACTTGGATGAAGCAAATCAACCTCCCTCAATGCCTAAACCAAATGTGATAAAAAATAATCATTTAGTATCACATTTAATAGCATTTCCAACCTTAAACCATAATTACACATAACTCCTACAAATTTCCAAAAATTTAGCCTTTCCTTACTTCAACATTGGAATTACATTCTACTACAATTAAATTTGTGTTTTAAGTTTATTTATATTATTAAAAACATATTTTAATACATTTAAATCATTTACATTATAAAAATGCACTCTTATACACAAAATCTCAAAAATGGCATAACCTTCCCCCATTGAAGGTTTTCAATTCCAATACAATCCATTACTCATTCCAAGCTTATATTCGTCACTTTTAACACTAAACAACATGCTAAAACAAATAAAATCACACAATTCAACCACTTTGGAAAATCACTTTTCCAAAACCCTAAATCTCCACTTCCATTCTCAAACTCCAACCCAACACCACCAAATCCAATATTTGACTTTAAAATACTTGTTTATGAATCAAAACAACTCATTTGGAATCAATTTGCACAATTAAAGTTCATGTTTTCAAAACCCCAAAAATTCATAACCCTAAATTCTCTCTCTTCACCATTCTTTAACCAAACTCCATCATCTCTTCAATATAGCCTTAAAATCATTGTTAACTACCCAAAATAACATCATACACACCAATTCCAACAATTGTAACATACTACATAAAAATCTCAAAACTCACATAATCTCATCTTCCATGGAATTTAAAGAAAAGAGATGGAAACTTACTAATTTTGGTGGAAATCACCAAAAATTCACTTGAAACTTGTTAATTCCTTCAATTTATGTAGTATGGAAGAAGAAAAATTCTTAGTCTTCAAACTCCCATGGAAGCCACGTCCTTTAAGAAGAAGAAGAAGAAGACTTTTAATATTCTTTCCTTTACATCTTTTTTTTAACCACATATATATATATATATATATTAAAATAATTTAATATTTAATTATTTAATTATTTTTTTAATAAATTAAAAGTCCTAATTTCCCTCTTCCATTCAAAATTAATTTGTTTTTGAATTATTTTATTAATTTTGAATTTATAAGATTTAATTACCAAAATACCCTTTTCTTTTAAAAAGTGTTGACTTTTATATATGTTATGTATATTTTGCATATATATTTTATATATATTCCACTTTTTCATTTAAAATCCCTTCATTTTTCATTTAAAACCATTAATTTAATTTATCCTTTTAAATTATCATTTATTTCATCAAGTTTTCCAAAAATTAGAAATTTTCAAAAATTTTAGGATGTTACACATCTAGTTTTTAGGCTTACCCTTGAACGGGAAACCTATTGGATATTTTAGAGAAAATTGGCTTTTATGGTCTAGAAAGAATATCTTGGAGTTCGGTCGAACTTATGTGGTACTCTGAGAAAATGGTAATACTTCTGACCTTAAATCATTCAGTGTGTTTTTGCTCTTTCTCATTCAAAGGCCAGTCAGTATACCATATAGTCTGATTGGACTTGATGTGGTATGGTGTGATTTTGGAAATATTCTCCACCGTGAAACCTTCTGTGTCTTTTGGCTCGTTTGGTCATTCATGGTCTAGTCGGGCTTCTAGGTAGCTCGATCGGACTTTTCATTCCTATAAAACGTAACTTGGTGCAAATGTTAGTTAAATTCATTTTTATTGCCTAACATAAAAAATAGGAGGGTTTGGTTAATAATTGCCCCCGTTTTGACTTTGGCTATTAAATTAAAATTTAAACTTTTAATGTAATACCCCAAACTATACCTTAAAATTTTGGAATGTTTATTGTTGAAATGGAATTATATGATATTAAGTGGTGAGAGAGGAACAGAAGGAGTGTGTATATGTTGTATATAAAGAGCTATATACAATATATACAATTCAATAAGTGAGATGGTCAAATGAGTTAATTAATTATTTTAAAATGGAATTAATATAAGTGGAAGATGATATTTTGGTTAATTATATTATTATAATAATGTATTTTGCTTGGTGGATATTAAAAGAGGATTTTGTGGCTAAGAGGGTTGGCTTGTGTTGACTTGTAATAATCATTTTCTATCATCTTCTTCCGCTTTCTTTTGGTTAGTCGGCCACCACCATCTTCATCAAGGAAGAGAGGTTTTGTGATTCCTAACTCAAGATTGAAGGGTGTTTCAAGAGATAAAGTTGGAGTTCTAAGGATTTTCTTCACTTTTGGTAAGTTTCCAAATTGTTTCTTTGCGTTCTTTTGGAGTATGTGTATTTGAGCTTAGTGAATGGTTGTTGTTGATGTTTGTATGGTTGATTTTGGTGTGTTTGAAGTTGTTTGGTCTATTGGCTTTGATTTTTGGGGTTGGATTAAAGAAAATGTTAAGTTTGGTGAAAGAGACAAGAGTTGTGGATTGTGTTTGTGTTGAATTGTGAATATGGTGGTGATTGTGTTTTGATGCATGTTTTTGAGTTGTATTGATGTTAAACAAGTTTATTATGTTTTATTGATGGTTTTGGGTAAGTTTGTTTGGAGTGGAAAAGGGTGAAAGAAAGATGATTGTTAGATGTAGTGTTGTTGGTGTCAATTTCAGGTTTTTGGCCTGACACGTCCAGCAGCACGGCCATGTCTTTGGGCGTGTCAATGGTTCTATTTTCTGGTTGGGTGACATGAGCAGTGACATGCCCATGTCACTGAGCATGTCACATCTACTGTGTTATTGGTGGATTGACATGTCCAGTGACATGTCCATGTCACTGAGCATGTCATAGCCACTGTGTTGGAGGAGGATTGACACGTGCAGTGACAGCCCGTGTCACTGAGCATGTCAAAGCTTCTGTGTTGTGGGTTTAGGGCATGACCAGGGACACGCCCATGTTGTTGAGCATGTCTTGTGTACGGTTTTCCCTAGTTAGCTCTTGTTCTTATTTCTTGTGTATGATCACCTTTGGATTAGGTTTTGAAGTGACTGAGTTCCCTAATCCAAGTGTTGAAGGATTCTTGGAAGAGGAGGTTGTTAGAATGGTGTGAGTTGCTCTTGAGGTAAGTACAAACCCTACATGATTGCATACATTTACATGATTTTGGGACTTAACACATTTGGTTGGAAAATGTGTTAGGTTACCTATTATATTGTTGATATATGAGAATGGTGCAATGATTTGTATTATGTGCATTATGTGAATTATATGTTGAGGATTCAAAATATATGAATAATGTAAGTTGTGATGTGCACTCAAATGATGAAATGTGAAGCCATTGATGTTGGCTATAATGATGTAAATGAAATATTAAGGCATTGTGCCTAGATGATCATGATAAAATGAGAATGGAATTGATAATAAAATAATAAAAGAATTGTGTGCCTAGTATGTTATTCAATTTTTAGAGTTTCATTATTGGTGGCATGCCTAAAAGTAATAATCCCTTGAAGCTAGGTTGGGCTTGGTCCTTGAAGCCAGGTTGGGTCAATGCTATGCTCCCCTTGAAGCTTGGTTGGGCCTAGTCCTTGAAGCCTAGTTGGGATGTTACATATGAGATGTTTCTCATTGTGATAATGATACACCTACGGGCTTGATAAATGTGATTATTGGACCAAAATAGTAACTCTGGAATTTGAATGGCATATTAGTTTCTTTTGGGTCCATGCTTGTCTTTGCTTAAATGTGAATCATGAATGATGAAACAATTGAATAAAATAATGTAATGTTATGAAATATGATATCCTTGTGTATTGTTTATAATGTTTGAAAGTTTGACATTGGCATTACATTTGAAACATATTGTTATTGTGGTTTGTACCACTAAGCCGTAGGCTTAGCGTGATTGTGGTTCATCGCGCAGGTGACAGGGTAGATCCGGTTGAACCAGAGTGTTCAGTTAGACCGAGTCGCATCTAGGCTTGTGATCCCTTGTGAAGAGTTGATTGTTGGACTTCAAGATCAGAGACGAACTGCCAAGCATGTATAAACTCTATGTTTTTACAAATATTGAATTTGATGTATACATATGTATATTCCGCTACATTTTCAGCTGTTTAATAAACAAATGTTTATTGGTTATGTTCTATAATATAAGTTAACTGTTTTATGTTTTCTCATAAGAAATGTTTGTTTAAAATAGCCTGTGACATTCTTGTATCCGGTATACGTATATTACATATGTGGGTGTAAGTGATGTGCGTATATTGGGTATAGGGGTGTTACATTTAAAGTGTAAAAAAATGTTTAATATTCTCCCCCTTAATAAATGATTCATTTGAATTTTATTATTTTACAATTTCTTTGTTTAATTTTCTAATTCAATTGTAATTAGTTATTCAAGTTTTTATTAAAATTTTTTAAAGTTTTTCTCCCCATTTGACAAAGGCAAAAATAAAACATGCAAATTTAAATGCAAATGAGAAAACAAAAGCAATTTTCATTAAAAGGAAATCAACAACAAGAATTCTTCATGTAATTTTCATTAAAACATGCAAATTTAAATACAAAGTGATAACAAACAAGAATTCTAAGGCTAATCATCATTTTCACTCGCTTCATCCTCTTCTTCTTCATTATCTCCCTCTTCTTCTTCATGTTTCACTTCTCCATGATCTCCTTCCTCTACTTCCCTTGGTTGAGAGGCAGCAGCTTGTCCTTCTTCTTCTTAAGGATAGGAGCCATGAATTGAGACTTGGTTCATTTTCAAAGCATTTTGGTAATCATAATGCTTCTTGGATGGTTTGAATGTTAAGGTGAAGATGTGAGATTTCACTTGTAATCTTATCTATCATTGAGCTTTATGAGCTCACTCATCCTTAAATATCTTGAAGAAGTTGAAGGATGGATGATTGAGATCTTGGAGTTGGGGTTCTTAGGAATTCCATTTGGAAAGTATCTTCACCTTCCTCTACAATCCTTGGTCTTTTTCTTTGTTGAGCCCTAGCACCTAGTGCTCCTACTATGTAGACATAGTTCCCATCATCATCCCTAATACATTTGGCATGTTTGAGATAACCTATGTTTATGGGGTTTTTGGTGGGATCTAGAGGTTTGGAGAGGGTTGCTTTGTTGGTGTAAGGGCACCAACATATTTTGCAATTTGTGTTATTTATGAAGATAGAAGGATAAGTCTCGACTTAGTTTTCCTAATGTATAGGAAAGTGTCAATGAGAAAATTTCCCGTTTGAATTGATTGAACTCTAATTAAGTAAAAAAGAAAGAGTAAGTCCTTTTGGGTGACTTTCTCATTGCTCTCACCCCTAGCACTAATGGTATAGGTGATAGTCCTATGCAACATCCAATAAGTGAGGGTCTTAAGGTTCTTGGCATTGGATTTTTTATGAAGAGAGATTTCAATGGAAATCTCTTTCCAAAAGTCCAATTGAACTTCAGAAGTTAGGGGAGAGGTAGAGATTTGAGAGATGCCTTCTATTTGAAAGCCTCAAATGGATAAGAAATCTTCTAGGGTAAGGCCATATTCTTGGTTGAATATTCTAAAGAAGGTACCATAATATCCTAAGGGATTTGTGCTCTTTTTGCTTACGACCAAGGTTGTGAGGAATTCCTTTGTCTAGAATTCTCAACCAAGATCATCACGCTCCAAGAACACAAATTTTATCCATCCTAAGGTTCTAAGACAACCCCTATTGTCATTCTCAATGCCTAATGATTCTAGAGTGAGGGAGGACAAGAGACGGTTTGGTTCTACGAGTTTATCTTTTAGGATTGGATACCTTTGCCTTTCTTCTTCATCTTTAAACTTTATCTTGTGGCTTCTTCTAGGAGTTTATACTTATTAAGAAGGGGCATCAATTTCCTTTCCTTTCTCAGCTCTTGAAGCCTTCTTCTTATGTTCTTTAGGTGCCATTATTTAGTTTAAGAAAACATAGATGAAGATGAGAGTTTGATTCAAGGGAGTTTGAGTGTTTTTAGTATTTAAGTGTTTAAAGTTTAATAAAAGAATGTAAAAACTAATATTGTGTTTAAAAACTAAGTGTTTAGGATGTGTTCCAACAGCTAGAAATTTTTAAATTTAGAGGAAAAGTCCGGTCGATCTTTAACAAGTCTGGTCAGACTTTAACAAGCCCGGTAGTGAAATTTAAAAATTTTGAAATGTATGGTTAGTCTCTATAAAGACCGAATAGAATTCAACTTTTAAGTATAACAGTCATAAAATTTTGAAAAATTCTGGTCGTACCTGTAGACCCTTAATTTTTGACCCATTATGGTCTAATATATTTTATCTAGTCCAAAATAATTTTTGTGTTATCTTAATTAAATAATATTTGTTTTAGTATTTATTTTTTATAATTTTTAAAAATTATTATAATAATAAATAATAATAAATAAATAAATAAAAATAAAAATAAAAATCGGCGATGAAAAATTTTATCGCTGAAAGCCGTTGGACGAAATGGCCTCCTGCGAAATGGCCCAGCAGCTCGCAGCTTGCAATTTTCCATGCCAGCGCTCGCAAGCTCGGAGCCCGTCGCAGTTTTTGCCAGCAAAATTTTTCCGACGCAATTTTTTCCAAAACCAAATTCTATTTGGTTTCGGTTTCTTTTCCTAAAGAATTTTAGTTTTCTTAAAAAATTAGGATTAATCATATAAATTTTTCTATAAATAACACTACAAAAGACAGAAAAAGGGGAGGAATTTTAGGAGGAGATCGAACTGGACTTTGGGAAAGAGAACTTTGAACTTTGGATTAGAGAGTACGACTTGAGATTTGAGAGGAATAAGCAAGCAAGTAATCAATCCATCAAAGGCAGCCAACTTGCCTTTATTTCCGTTCATCCAGAAGTTAATTTTGGAGGAACCAACTACGCATGTTTGATCCTTAATCATAAACTATTCATAGCTTTGTTTCTTTGATTCATAATAATATACATACAAAACTTTGATCTTTGAATATGTAATAACTTTTTCCTTCTATTTCCAAAAACCCTAAAAAATACTTTTCTGTTTCTAGAAATCTTAAATTGTTTTTCCTATTTCCAAAAGCTTTTAAAACCCTAAACTATTTTCTTCTAATTCTTTTCCAAAATTTCCAAATGTTTTGTTAAATATCCATACTCTAAACCCACTTTATAGTTTCCGAAAAATCATAATTACTTTATAAAACTAAACTATTTTCTTCAACTTCAAAACCAAAACAGTAAACCCCAAAACCAGTAAACCTAAACCATAAGTTTTCTTAAACCCTAATTCCCTCAAAACTAAACCGTAAACCCTAGTTTTCCTAAACCTTAATCCTTAAAACCTTATAAACCTAAACATTCAAACACAATATAGTTAATCCAAAATAATAATCCAATAGCTAAGAATTATAAAGCTAAGTGTTTTAATTATTCTAAAACCCTAATTTCATAATGTTACCCCTAAACCCTAATTTGATTCATAAAACCCTAATCCACCTTAATTCTCTTAAAACTTACAGTAGCATAAACAAATGATAATAATAATACTAAAATCCCAAAACCTTAAATATTAATTAAAGAACTTTAAATGGAAACAGTAAACCTCAATTTGTATCTTTACTTGCTTTATTTGATTATGCAGTTCATTATATTCTTTAATTTATTTTCAATGCTTGATTTATTTAATTTATCATGGAAGAATGTTTATTATATATTTTGATTGATGTTTAATATCTTTGATGAATGATTTATTTATGATGAATGGTTATTTAATTACTTTTATCGATTTATGTTGACTTCCAAATGTTGTAAGAGGTATGTTTCCACTTTGTGGGTACCTCATTAATTAAGTTCTATGTAATTTAAATTGCTTTTATATTTTTTAGACCAATGTAAAGGACATGTTTCTACCTTTTGGTGGGTGTCCTATTAGTTTAGACATGGATGATGTAAGGACATGTTTCCATCCTCAGATGGGTGTCCATTTATTTGTTTTGCTTGGACAATGCTTTGATTTTAATATAATGATGCTTTATTTTAATTGTTGCATGTAATATAGATAATATTGTTATATTTATGAATTTTATAATATCAAGACCTATAAAGGAGGCCGGTTCCAATGAATCGGGTGTTGTGGGGGTATTGGACCATTTCTCACCTTCCCCACATGTACCCAACATTCCAAACCCATTAGGGGGCTGGGGATTCCTTAGGAATCAAGTCATCCACCCCTTTCTTTTTCCAGGCCTATTCGGGTGGCGACTCCATTTTCTCTTGACTTAGGTCCATGTTCTCTAAGGCCCCGAGCCTAAACAATGTCGAAGTTGCAAGAACCATTCCACCGGGAGTGGGGGCAAAAATCCCCACTCAATTTGGCAACTCCACTGGGGATAAGAGAAGTTGATTCCGTTGGTTTTTATATTATTCTATTCTTTCTTATAATGATATTATCCATTGCATCATATTAGATTGCATCGTGTGTGTGAGTTAGGATGCCCGTGTTACTTGTGTTGTGTTATATAAGGGATACCATACTTTCACTCAAGGTATGGAGATCGAGCATGGAATAACCACTCATAGCCTCGTACAATTCGGTATATACTTGCTATGGGAACCTAAGCCTTTTAACCCAAAGACTAAAGCTTATGTAATTGGCCTAGTTACTTTCCTAAGGTTTTTACCCCAAATGCATGTTTGACTATGGTTAATTTATCTTGGCTTCTTAAATCATGGCTTATTTGGTTTGTTCTTTTTCTAATATGACCTAAGTACATTGTAACCTCAAAATAAATTTTTCTTTAAAGTCCTAAAGGCCAAAGCTATTTTTAAAACTTTTCAAGATGGTCTTTAGACATAAGACTTTTCTAAAAAACCAAACAAAAATTCTTTAGCCCATGGCCCAAATACTAAGCCCAAAATCTATTTTTTTCAAAAATCTTTTTACAATGGGCTTAGAATCAAAATTATTTTCATCCAACCTTTACAAAGAGCTTGCAAATTATTTAGGTCAATTATGAAATACCAAAAATCAATTGTGAGTCTAATTTATGCTAAGAATAATTAATCATGGGCTTGTTTTTGGCATGAATCATTAGTTACTTTTTTAAGTGATAAATCTATTTATGATAAACCTCTTAATTTAGTTTTAATCCAATATAGCATAAACGCTACATTAGTTGGTTGGATGAATTAAAGCCTAATTAATAGGAATTATCATGAATTAATTTCAATTTTCAAAAATATAACTATTGGTTGAAACGTCCGAGGGAATTATTCAAAAACAAGATACCCCATGTTGGTATTTTGTTAACCATATACCTAGGAAAAGAGACTCGCCATTCATGTGTGGAAGTTATGAGGTTGGAAGGAACATCCTATTTATCCTTGTTTGTTTATTGTTTGTGCATACATGCATACATACATTTGCATCTCATATCATTGATCCTCTCTGGCATGCAGCCCTGGTTTACCATAGTTCAAAAGCTTACAACAATTCGACCTACGTCGGAGACGAAGAATCTAGTAGCAACTCAATCACTTGCTCACCAAAAGCAATGGAGCCCAAACAAATTCAAAGAATGGTCGATGAAGCCCTCAATGCCAAGATGGAAGAAATAAAAGAGGCCATGGCCAAAACCATAAAGAATCAACTAGCTACAATTTTAGGAAACAATGCTGAAGCATCTGCTAACACCAAGAAAGATAAGGGGAATACTAAAGTGGGTTTTGATGATGATAAGGTGATCATTGATGATGATGATGATTGGGCTCAATACTACCAAGATACTCAAGATAAAAAGGAGCCGAAGGTTGTTGAGAAGGTAACTATTGAAAAGACCGAGACATCTGATGTTGAGAAGATGATTGCTGATTTAGAAAAGAAATTTGAGAAGAAGTTGAAAATCGAAGAAATGTCCAAAGTTGAAAATTTATTTGAACAAGATGAGGAGGTCCCTTATAAGTTCCTTCCTTCGCTAGGTACAATGGTACTGGAAACCCCCATCTCCATGTGAAACAGTATATCACTGCCATGCAGTCTGCCCGATCTACTAAGGCTCAAACTCTACGGTACTTTATGCTCTCATTGGACCTTGTTGTCCAAAATTGGTTCAACACCTCAGAGGAAAGTATTGAAAAAGATTGGGACATGTTATACAAGGCTTTCATTCAACAATATGGGTATAATGTCAAGTTGGAAGTTACCTTAATGGAAGTTGAGTCCATTAGAAAAAGGACAAATGAGAATTTTGTGGACTATGTGAAAAGATGGAGAAATAAGGCTGCTTTACTCAAGAAAAGGCCTGATGAATCTGATAAAATAAGAATGATCGTCAGAGGCATCCTGCACTACCTCCATGAAAGGCTGTCTCACACCCTTATAAGGGACTTCAAAGATCTTCTCCAAGCTGGTCTACAAATTGAAGAGTGGGAAAGGAGAAGAATCGCTTTTCAATAAAAAGGAATGAGAAAGGGAACTACCAGTCGGGCAATCAAAGCACACAAAAAAAGTTGATGTTAATGCCACTAGTCAATGAGGAATGAGGCAGTTTTCAAAATTAGGGAAGCCATTGTCTTGGGTTCTCAATAAGCTACGGAAGAAGGGATTGTTACAACCCTTGACTCCTCATCCTTTGCCTAATCCTCTTCCACCTAACTTTGATACTAATGCATTTTGCCAATTCCATCAAAGGCCTGGACATGAAACGGACAATTATATAAAGTTGAGGCATGAGATCCAAAATTTAATTGATAATGGCAAGTTGCCTGAGCCGGATAAGCCCAATACCAAAAGTAATCCATTTCCAAGGTTCAACAGGGTGCCACCACCAGTAACCTTCATGGTAGGAAAAGGATTAGAAGAAGATTTTATTTTATCATCCTTTCAAGATGGAAATATTGAAGATGTGAAAGGAAAAGAAGCTTAAACTCAACAAACTTTCCTTAGCTTGAATGTCGCTTTTCAATTTTACTTTCTTTAATATTTAATTGGAACAATCTTGTTTTTCAAATTTAAATTTGTTTAAATAAATTATTTTCATCAAAAAATTTTGTCGGTCTTTGTTCATTTTGGTGCTCAACCAATGAGGAATCTAGCTTTATGTTTATAAATTAATGTGTATAGGCATCATGACTTGAATGACTTTACTAGATGAGGGAATTGCTCTATAGCATTGAGTTGTGTACGCTTACTTAGAGAGGGCTCCTGCATAATTACCTTTGTCTAGGTCCTAGTCAGTCTTAGAACTTGTTTTGACAAACTTTCAAGGCAAAATTGAACTCTGCTTATTTAAGGAAGAGATGATCTAGGCATTGTTTGGTTAGCTAACAACTTGTATCCACCCTATTAAATATCAATCCCTAGTTGTCCTTTTGAGCGTTCATAAAATTTTAGTTTTTTTTTCATTGGCATATAATCCCAAAAACCTACCCTGAGTTGTTGTGATACATTTGACAAGTCTTATGATCACTAAGATGAAGAGGCAAGATAATAAAAGAAAGAAATGAATAGTCAAGACCATGAAGATAGTTGAAGTTCTCAAGACCATAAGGGTAGTTGAAGTTTTCAAGACCATAAGGGTAGTTGAAGTTCACCTAATATCTCCAATCTATCAAGATAACATCAGAGTAACAAATGATTTATCCCTATTAAAGGAAATTTATGTCACTTCACTTATCCATTATAAGAAGCTTAATTTGGTACAAATAAGATAACTCTTTTAGATTTAGAACCCAAAAAAAAAAGAAAAGAAAAAAGAAAAAAGAAAAAAGAAAAAAGAAGAAAAAAGAAGAGGAAAAAAAGAAAAAAAAAGAAAAAAAAAGAAGAGGAAAAAAGGAAAAAAAAAAGATAAAACCTAAAAAGGCGGTTCAAAAAGCCAACTGAGTTCTCTTTTACCTCATACAACAAAAGGCTTCCATTTGGTTTATAAGGACGGATTGACTTGAATTGGTCCAACCCAACCAAAGATTCAATCAAAATCAAAGAAAAAGGAGAAAGACCATCCAGTTCTTGAAAGTTCTGTGCCTGACAGTCCTACAAGGAAGAAAGACAAAGTAATAAAATGCTCAAAGAAAGGAAGAGCAAGAAAAATAAAAAAGAAAGAAAAGGGAGAAGAAGAAAAGAAATGAATTTGGGTACCAAACTTTATTTAAGGGCAAAGACTATCCCAATCAAGATTCAAATTAATGCGAAGAAAACATAAAGAATTTGGAGTCTAGCAAGATTGCTTTCAGCTGCCTAAAGTTCAAACAAGAAATTTGTAGTGTGAAGGTTTGTCCATTGTGTCACATCGGCTCCAACTTACAAATGGCCTTCATTTAACTCATGTCCCTTATAGACCCCATTTCAAGCCTATCAAAGACTTGTTGATCTCTCTTGGTAGGTAGAGTCTATTAGTGGAGATAGTTTGAATAAGCATGCATATGAGATAGACAATATTTAAACTCAATGAGACCTTTGGCCAAGTAATGTGTATGTGCCTATCTGAAGTACAATAGTTCTTGCTTAAATAGAAATGATTCCCGAGTTTAGTACGGTAACTAGGGTTGTCATGTTATAGATATGTTAATTTGGAAAATCAAATCCTGAGGTACATTCACATCGATTTTGGCAAAGCCAACATTTGATTTCAAAATCAAAATTCAGTATCAAAAATAAAAAATATTTTTGTCATACAAAGCCTTCAAGTTAAGGGGAGTATGTTGAACTATAGAATCTCGAAAGACACATTGGGCAAAGTAAATGATTATTGGCAAGGTCATGAAGAAGCTACCAACTGACATGCTGAATCATAATTTAAAATGGATGAATCTCTGCTGTTTGGGGCCTCCATTATTCATATTTTCAACATTTTAAAGATAAAAGCCATAAATGTGGGGGCATTGTGTCATTCAATGCAAGACCTAACGAGCATCTAAAAGGAACCAATGAGAACACTTCTGCTGATCACCTCGGTCTGTGAGTCGATGGAACGACTGTAAGTATCATTCATGCATATCATGCATACATGAGCATATCACATCAAAGGTCTTTTATAAACATGATTTGAAATGTAACAAGTGGTATTAATGGCTTCCGCTCAAAAGTAAGATTATAATTCATACTCATTGAGCATTGTCCTAACCATTTCAACCAAAGTTCTATTTTTTCTTTCAATCACACCATTTTGTTGTGGTGTCCTAGGAGCCGAAAAGTTATGTGAAATACCAAGTTCATTGTAAAAGTTTTCAAAATTTACATTTTCAAATTCTTTGCCATGATCACTTCTAATAGATCTGATCACATAGCCTTTTTCATTTTGAACTCTTTTTGCAAATATTTTAAAATGGTTAAAAGCTTCATTCTTTTGAGCTAAGAAATTTACCCATGTAAACCTTGAGTAGTCATCAACAAGTACAAATGCATATAATGTTTCACCTAGGCTAACAACTCTATTTGATCCAAACAAATCTAAATGAATAAGTTCCAAAGGTCTAGATGTACTTACAACATTTTTAGATTTAAATGAACTTTTATGTTGCTTACCAAATTGACAAGGTTCACATTTTCTATCTATATTAAATTTAACTTTGGGAAACCATCAACTAGCTTTTCTTTACTAATGTATTGCAAATGATCCATACTAGCATGTCCTAGTCTTCTATGCCACAACCAAGCATCATTATTAATAGAAATCAAACATTTAAATGCATTGTTGGAATTTATGTCAATTTTATTTGTGTTACTAATTCTAGCTCCTTTGAATGCAATTTCACCATTTGAATTTGTAACTTTGCATCCTTTAGAGTCAAAATTTACATCACATCCTTCATCAAACAATTGACTTACACTAAGCAAATTGTGTTTCAACCCATCAGCAAGCCAAACATTTTCAATCAAAATTTTCCCAAGCATGCCAATGGAGCCAATGCCAATTATTTTACATTTAGCATTATTTCCAGAAGTAATATTACCTCCATCCTTATAAGTGAGTTGTAAAAGGCTTTGTATTCCCCGTTATATGCTTTGAACATTCAATGTCCACAAACCAAGAACTCTCATTGATAGTAGATTTTAGACATACCTATAAAAGCAATAATGTTTATCTTCTTTTAGATACCCAAATGAAGTTGGGTCCTTAAGGGTTAGTAGTAGAAGGATCCTCTAACTTGAGATGAGCCTTCCTAATATGGCAAAATGTACTTTTGTGCCGACGCCTAAATTTCATACAATATGTGCATTGATACAATGTCTTATACTTATGCACTTTTCTATTGAAATTAAATGAACTATGCACACAATTACGAGTATATATTGAATGAGTTTGTTTTTGTTCATTTTTGTGTTTGTGTTCATGTCTTATGTACATGATTGCATGATTTGCTCTTAGAACCTTAGTTCTAGAGTTTTGTAAACCCAATGTAATCCTTTTAGGAATTTTTAGGCTTAGTTTGTGCATTGGTGTTCTTTATAACTTCAATACTAGAGTTTTAAGTTGTCGATGCTTTTACAAATATGGGTGTTCTAGATGAGGTTTTGGATGATCCATTGAATCCTAAACCATGTTTCAAGGAAGGTGAAATTTGATTATCATTTTGTGTATCTAATACTTCTTTTCCTTTATGAAATTTTGAAATTGATTCCTTAAGTTCCTTTAGTTCGTGCTTCAAAATTTCATTTTCCTTAATCACATTTTCTAAGCTATGTGAATTCTTATTCATTGCATCAAGTGATTTTAACAATTGTTCATTTGAGGTCTTTAATTCTAAGGTAGAATTTTTTAAGCTTACAAAGTCTTTTTTATAGCTTAGAGCATTTATCCTTATAAAATTTCATCTTAGAAAAATATTTTTCTATCCTAAGATTCATATGTTCAATCATATCACTATCATCCAAAGCATCATGTCTAATTAAATTCAAGGGTTGAGTACCTACCTCATTGGAGTTTTTTTCATCCTCAATATCCATGAGACATAGATTAGCAATTTCTTCCGCATCTTCTTCTTCTTCTTCACTTGAGGAAGAGTCATCCCATATAGCTTTGAGTGATTTCTTCTTTTCTTTATCCCACTTCTTTTTATTCTTAAATTTGAAGAAATCCAACTTGATATGACTGGATTTGCCACATTCATAGCATTTTACTTCATTCTTTTTATCTTTGAAGGAAGATTTAGAAAGTGTACCTTTGTTAGCTTGCAATCTTCTCTTTCTCTTCCAATCATTCATCCTTTTAGAAAAACATTGCCATTTCTTCATCATCATCACTATCTTCATTGCTTGAGTTCTCAACTTCTTTGATTTCTTTGAGAGCTATTGCTTTTCTCTTATCCTTCTCACCTTGTTTTTCATCTCTTTTAATGTGCAATTCAAAGGTGAGCAATTTTTTGACAAGTTCATCAGTTCTCAAGGAACTTAGATCATTAGCTTCTTCAATTGAAGAAACCTTAGACTCAAAGTTCTTCTTGGCTCTAAGTGTAATACCCCGATTTTTTATGTACTTTGGAATAGTAGTTGTGAGAGAATATGTTGATGAAATATGTAAAGAAGATAGTATAAGAGATAGATATATATGAAGGATGATATGTATATATTATAATTGAAAAATATGGGAAATATAAATACAATATATAAGACATATACATATAGCAACATATACATCACATATCATGATGTATATATTGGTCTAGGAAAAGTAAATTGTAAATAAATAAATAATTAATAATAATAATAATGATAATAATGACAAGAGAAAAAGAAGAAAAGAAAGTCAAAGGGAAGGACAAATATTGTGGTGGAGAATTTTTAGGGGTATTTAATTATATTATTATTATTATTATATATATATATATAAGATAAGTTTGAAAAGGGAAGAGAAGATTTTCTTTCTTTCTTTCATTCTTATTATTCTTCTTCCTCTAGAACGTGGGAGAGAGAGAGAGAGAGAGAGGTCTGATTTTGTTCACATACACATTAAATTCATAAGGGCTTTAAGAGAATTGAAGGTGGATATTGAAGATTTGGCAAAGAATTCAAGTAAGTATTCTTTTCCTTGTGTTGATTTCTATAGATTGAGTTTATATTTGATATGGTTAGTGTGTGAAGATGATGATAATGAAAGATTGAAGTATACATATGTGTTGAATTGGTATTTAGATGATGATAATATGGTTATTTGTGAGGATGACGATGAGTTGTTGAAATTGTTTAGTAAGGGTTTAGTATAAATGAGTTGGGGAATTGAGTAATTGATACATGGATGATGTATATAATGATTATTATTATGATATGTTGAAGTTATATAAATGCTAAATTGATAGGTGATTTATGAATAAAAACTAAGATGTTGATTAAGGGTGTTGTAGTATGGATTTTGGAGTGATTGTGTTTACATGGATGAGAGTTTGAAATGCATGATTTTTGCCAGACACGGCCAGTGACACGATCATGTCGCTAGGCGTGTCAACGGTGCTGAGTTTAACATTTGTGACATGACCATTAACACGGCCATGTCACTGAGTGTGTCATAGCTAGTGTGAGATAAAGTAATTGACACGGCCATGAACACGCCCATGTTGTTGGGCGTGTCAATGTTTCTTTGAGGTAGAATGAATGACACGTCCAGTGGCACACTATTGTTACTGAGTGTGTCAAAGTTTCTGTGTTGTTGGTTTAGGGCACGATCAGGGACACGCCCGTGTTGTTGAGCGTGCCATGTGTAAAGTTTGCCCTAGTTGGTTCTTGTTCTTATTATCTTATGTGTATCTCTAAGTGTGTGTGTATAATCACCTTTGGATTAGGTTTTGAAGAGATTGAGTTGCCTTAATCCAAATGTTAAAGGATTCATGGAAGAGGAATTTGGAATTGGTGTGAGTTTCTCTTAAAGGTAAGTACAAACCCTATATTATTGTATATATTTGCATGACTATGGGACTTAACACATTTAATTGAAAAATATGTTAAGTTATTTATTATATTGTTGATGTGTGAGAAATGTGCTATGATTTGTATTATGTGTACTATGTGGAATGTATGTTGAAGATTCTAAATATATGAACAATGTAATTTGCTATGTATATCTCAATGATGAAGTATGAAACTATTGTTAATGGATATAAAGGTGAAATATGAAATATGAAAGATATAATGAGCATTCAAAGTGTATGTACAATGCAAATGGTTATGTATACCCTAATGATGAGATGTGAAGCCATTGTTGTTGGCTATAATGATGCAAATGAAATATTTGGGGCATGTTTGCCTAGATGATTATGAGAACATGAGAATGGAATTGACAATGAAATAATAAAAGAATTGTGTGCCTAATATGTTACTCAATTTTTAGAGTTTTGTTATTGGTGGCATGCCTAAAAGTAATAATCCCTTGAAGCTGAGTTGGGCTTGGTCCTTGAAGTCAAGTTTTGTTGAAGTTTAGCATGCATAACTCCCCTTGAAGCTTGATTGGGTCTAGTCCTTGAAGCCTAGTTGGGATGTTACAAACCCTTGAAGCTGGGTTGAGCTTGGTCCTTGAAGCCAGGTTGGGTTGATGCTTAGCATGCTTTGCTCCCCTTGAAGCTTGGTTGGGCCTAGTTCTTGAAGCCTAGTTGGGATGATAAATGTGATAATTGAACCAAAACATTAACTCTGAAAGTTGAATGGCATATTAGTTTCTTTGGGCCCATGCTTGTCTTTGCTTTAATGTGAATTATGGAATAAGATAAAATGTTATGAGATATATGATGATAATTATGGAATGAGATGATTACAATACATAAGCCAATTATTGAAAATGAATGTGGCTTGAGAAACTATGCTGAATGATGAGATTATGAAAATACAATATGATGTGTAATATGTATATGAATGTGGAAATTGTGAGTATTATTTCATGAAGGTTCTGATAAGTCATTGAATTGTGGTTTGTTGTAATGATATATGTGTATATGTATATAAATTATGAGATTATTGGAAATATATGAAGAGTGCATTGAAAAGGGAAAACATGATAAGAAAATGATAATACATGATGTTAATATATGAAGTATGATTTTTTTGTAATGCATATTTAAAATATTTATTTATACTACTAAGCTTTCGAGCTTAACGCGGTCATGTAAATCACACAGGTGAGTAGATGGTTGATCTGGGAGTCAAACCGTTATGCCACGAGAAGGGTAAGATTATTTTTGAGACCAACTAGAAGGTGGTGCATACATGTACAATTTAATTATGTTATATTTTGATAAAAAAATGTATATATATACTTAAATGAATTTTGGAAAAGACAATGTAATTTATATATATGTAATATCATCAAAAGTATAATGATTTTGTAAATGTTCTTTAAATAAAATGTATTATTGTTTAGAACTAAGGTAAAGGTTTTAATCTGTAATGAAAAGTGACATTCTTTTATTTTATATACGTACTGTATGTATACAAGGTATATGTATAGTACTTATATAGAGTATAGGGTGTTACACTAAGTGCTCTCAAGATTTTGCTATTGACTTCATCTTGATCATATATCTTGCCATATTTCTTTAATTCGTTGACGATGGCAAGTAACTGATTTGTCATGTCGGTAATATTTTTGTTGGGCTTCATTTTTAATAATTCATACTCATGTATATACATTGGCTTCTTGGTGAGCCTCACTTGGATAGTACCCTAATGATAGTTCTCAAGTGTTTTCCAAATGCAATGAGCAAAATGAGATGTTGGACTCTCCCACCTCTTCTCTTGAAATAGAATTCAATAAAATGGAGGTTGCCCTATGGTTTTTGAATCTATCTTTTATGTTGGCATTTGACCATTGTGATTTGGGAAGAGGAACTTGGACACCCCAACTTCATGAGTAGGAGGTTTCCACTCACTTTCAACATAGTCCCAAAGCTTTATTCCCTCACTATCTAGAAATAAAAATATTTTGTGTTTCTAATAGGAATAATTAGTTCCATCAAAGTATGGTCTAAGAAGAGAGTTAAGATTTCTATCAAAGGTAGATGAAGAAGAGGTTGCCATTTTGGATGAAATTTCACAATTAAGTTTAAGAAATTAACAAGCTCTGATACCAATAGTTGTCCCAAGATAGCAACTAAGAGGGAGTGAATTGGTTTGGTTTAAGAATTGATGGATAATTCAAAAATCAAAGATTAAAAAGAAATATAGGAGATGTAGAAGAAGATTAAGCAAAAGATGGAACACAAAGATTTGTAGTGGTTCGAATTTACCTTGATCCTACATCCACTTCCACTAGCTTTGAGTTTTTACAAGCATATCTCTAACTCGGTGTTTTCTCTAGCTCACACCAAACTAGTACAATGGTTTGAGATCACTTCCTCACAACCCTTACAAGAGTTTTCCCATGCTCACTCTGTAACATCCCAACAGCCCTGGACTTATGACTCAGTCTTTTCCCCCAGCCCGCTTCAAGGGACTGCTACAGTACTGCTTCCCCTCACAGTTCCATAACAGGATTTATTTATTTGGCCCAAGTCAAGGGTCGCCTCCCTCATTTCGATCCCAAGACCTCCCCCATAAGAGAGTCTTTTTCACTCAATGAGTACTATTTCTTTTAGTTTTGAAATTTGCATAAGAGTGATGTTTAATTAGGGTTTAATGTTGGAAATGCCTTAAAATGTGATATTAAATTATTGTATTTAATCACATTGTGTATAGGCATTAAGGAGAAGTGAATTGCTCAATCCTAGTGTTGAAGAGAAATTTGGAAGTGAAGGTTGGTGGGAGATTTTAAGCTTGCATTTAAGTGCTTAATGAGGTAAGTACATGCTTGGAAGAAAAGAAGATCTGTCTTTCTCTCTAATGGTGTCATGTTTTTTTTTGAAGAAGATGAAGGAAGAAGAATAATTTTAATTTTCTCTTTCATTCCACTTAAAAAAAATATGACCATATATAAATATTATTTTATTTTAATAATTAATTAATTATTTAATTATCTTAAAATCCCAAATTACCTCTTCCAACCAAAAATAATTTATTTTTAAATAATTTTAAGTTTATAAGGTATAATTACCATTTTGCCCTTAGACTTTTGACTTTTCTTTTAAAAGAGTTGATTAATGTATATGTTAAGTATATGTTAGGTATATTTCACATATACATTCTACTTTTTCACTTAAAATCCTTTCATTTTCCATTTAAATCATTTCTTTAACTTATTTAAATTTAAATATATTTTATTTTATTTAATTCCAAAAATATTAGGGATGTTACATACTCTCACAACCTAAGTGTTTCTAAGCTCACACTTAAACCTAAGACGATGTTTAATGCTCACACCCAACACTCAATTAACACAAAAAGTGATTTTGATGCAAAAGAAGGAAATATGTTCAAGAAGGCTATTACAATAAAAAACAACTCTCTTAAAAATGAAGTTACCTAAGCTATCTATGGCCTTCAAGTCAAGAATTAGCCGTTTGAGGTTGGGGCCAACATTTTTTATTCGTGTCTTTCATTAATTTCTCTGCCAGAGCAATTTACTGGTAAGACTCCTAAGGATCCGATCAAAAATAGTGTAGTCCGGTCAAAATTATGCATGGTTCGGTTGGAGTAAATGAAATTCTGCTTAATGCTCTTCCAACGGTTGATCCACACGGCTTTCACTTATTGAGTGGAGATGCAACAGCTTCTGACTTGAGTAATTTTTAAATAGTCTAGTTGGGCTTGCATCCAGTCCATTCGGGCTTGCATTCGGTCCAGTCAGACTTACATTGGTCTGTCCAATTTTTGGGCGTACCCTTGACTGAGAAACCTATTGGATATTTTGGAGAAAATTGGCTTCTATGGTCCGGTCAGAATATCTCAGAGTCTGGTTGGAATGATGTGGTACTTTGAGAAAATGGGAGTACTTCTGACCGTGAATCCTTCTATGAGCTTTTACTCTTTTCTAATTCAAAGGTCTAGTCAGTATGCTATATAGTCCGGTCAAACTTGATGTGGTACGGTGTGATTTTGGGAGTACTCTCCATCGTGAAACCTTCTATGATCATTTGGCTCGTATGGTCATCCATGGTCCGGTCGGGTGTCTAGGTAGTCCAATGGAACTTTTCATTTTTTCTTCAAAAGAAATAACTTCCTATAAAATGTAACTTGGTGCAAGTGTTTGTTAAATTCAATTTGATTGCCTAAGATAAAAATATATGAGGGTTTGGTTAACAAAAAGAAGAGAAAAAGAAAATAAAATAAAAGAAAGAAAAGAAAATGACAAAAAAAAGAAGAAGAAGAAGAAGAAGAAAGGGAAAATGAATCCCAAAAAGGTGGTTCAAAAAGCCAACGAGTTTACCTAAAGCAAGTAGAAGACTTCCACTTAGTATACGAGGATGATTGACTTGAAATGGTCCGGTCCGGCCAAAGATTGAAATAAAATCAGAGAAATAGAGGAAAGACTATCTTTTGTTTTATCCAATGTTGCTCCAAGTTAGCAATATTAAAAGTCTTAGACTTGATATTCCAAAAGGAAAAAGGATGGAAAGAAAGAGAAGAAAAAAGAGGGTGGTCTAAAGATCAAGATAGTACAGATTGGATCCAGATTTCTACCAAGAAGATAGAAGGACATTGAAGCTTTATATTTTCATGAAGTAAGAAGATAAAAGGGATGCCTAGAAGGTGAAAATGGAACCTCTAACAGTATACAGTTCCAATAAGAAGATTATAGTGTAAAAGTTTATCAGCAGTGTCACATTAGTTCAAGCTCAAAGATGGCCTTCATTTACTCATGTCCCTTATAGACCTCATTTCAAGCCTACTAAAGACTTGTTGATCTCTCTTGGTAGGTAGAGTCTAATAGTGGAGATAGTTTGGATAAGCATGCATATCAGATAGATAATATTTAAACTCAAAGAGACCTTTGGTCAAGTGCTGTGTATGTGCCTATCTGAAGTGCAATAGTTCTTGCATAAATAGAAATAATTTCCAAGTTTAGTACGGTAACTAGGGTTGTCATGTTATAGATATGTTAATTTAGAAAATCAAGTCCTAAGGTACAATAACATTGATTTGACAAAGCCAAAATATGACTTTAAGATTAAAAAAATGTGTGTTAAAAAAGAAGAAAAAAATTATTTTCTTATTTCATAAACCTTCAAGTTAAGGGAAGTATGTTGCACCATTGAACCTCGAATGCCACATTGGGAAAAATAAATGATTATTTGCAAGGTTATGAAGAAGTTACCAAATGGCATGCCAAATCATAATTTGAAATGGATGTATCTTTCCTGCTTGGGCCCCATTACTCATATTTTCAACATCTTAAAGATAAAAGCCATAAATGAGAAGTCTTTTTCCATCCTAATGCAAGACCTAAACAAGCATCTGGAAGGAATCCATGGGAGCACTTCAGCTAATCACCTTAGTCTATGAGTCAACAGAACCACTGTAAATATCATCCATGCATATCATGCATACATAAGAATATCACACTCCATTTTTGTCTTGTGTTATCTATTCTTTGATAAAGTAAACAATAGATACTCTATGAAGCAAACATGAAGAAGACATGGAATCATGGGTCAGGAATGGCTTATTGCTTGAGAAAGATCCAATCACTTTGCAAAGCTGAAGATACATGCTTGTGCAAGAAACTAGACAAGATGCAAACATCAATCAGAGCCTACATGGGAAAAATCATTTGTTTAAGCATACACAGGGGGCAGAGTTTCTCCTTTTAATTTTTTAGTTTATGTTGTATAAAATATTTTTAGACTCACCTTCAATATTTTACCATGTAGAGGCAAAGAGAGGATATAAGGACTAGCTAAAAAATAGCTGAATTTTTTTTATAAAAGTGCAATACGAAAATTAGAACTCTCAAATGAATGAAGATACAGAAGACAAAAGATCAGTCATGCTAGAGGAGCTGAAATCAATGCAGGACAGATGTCCAAAGATGAAGATCCATTTTGAAGGGTGAAGACTCAATGTCCAAGGACGAAGATCCATTTTGAACCTGATGTCCAAGGATGAAAATCCATTTGGAAGGGTGAAGATCCCATGTCTAAGGATGAAGATCCATTTTGAGGGTGAAGACCCGCAATCCATTGAAGAATTGAACAACCAGCTAAAAGAAAGCCAAAATTCTCAACTAATAGAAGGCCAGTCAAATCCAGTCTCGAGTCCAAGTATCTAAATCAAATCCAATCCCTAGTCCAGTACCCATTCCGGGTCTAGAACCCAAACCAACTCGGGTCCAGAACTTAAATTATTTTTTGAGTCCAGAACTCATCCGGGTCCAAAACCCAAACCAACTTGGGTCTATGACCCATATTATTTTTTGAGCCCAGAACTCAATTTGGGTCCAGAACCCAAATCATTTTCATATTAAGAGCTCAATCCGGATCTAAAACCTGAACTAACATGATCTTTTCAAAATTAAATTGCTTTTCATTCTCTGAATAAATTCAAGATCATTCAAGTAGGGGGGTAAGACTATAGACCCTTAATTTTGGTACCAGTCCAAATATATATTTTTCTTTTGAAGGCCATATCAAGTCTAAACCTAATAACAGGTCACAAAATAATTCAATTATAATTATTTAATATTTAGATTACTAATTACTTAATATTGGAATTGCAAATTATAATTATTTGATGTTTGGATATTGGTTGGCCAATTATTTAATATTTGGATTGTGTTCAGTTTGATTAATTTGATTAAAATGAAACTTGGTCTGATGGTTAGATGGTTGGCCCAAACCAAGCCAATTCAATATAAGCATCAATGCTCATATCAAATTGGCTAATATATGAGCATTTAGCTCATATCAAATTGGCACATGCCAATTCAATATGAGTTATTGCTTATGCTAAAATGGGCAAGGGCTAATCCAACGGGATTGGTTGATACCTAATTGTGCGCAGTTTTCACACGCAGATTCACTGAGACTATTTAGGTGTTGTTTATTCAAAGTAAAAAGGGTTAAAAGGATACCCTAATGTGAGAGATAAAAGGGGCAATTTCAAATTAGGGGTTAGAAAATCAGCAATAAAAATTAAGGAGGCAAGAAAGAAAAGAGAATCAAAAATAAGAAAAGATAAGAGGAATCCGTCACCATAATCAATGCAATATCTAGGTAACTGCCAAATTGCCAAAGCTTGATCAAAGTAATAAGTTGATTCAGGCAGCAGCAAAAAAAAAAAAAGAAGCTTAGTTCAAATTCTTTCAATTTGGTGGAGCAAACAAATGAAGGTTTGTTTATATCTTTAATTTGTTCAAATCATAATAGTTATGTTATTATAATCTCGTACAATTATTTGTAAAATATTCAAATAATTCAGTAATTATGTTCATGTTTCCAAAATAATCTTATTCATCCCAGTAGCTAATATTAAACCTTAAACCCTAATTCATCAAAACACTAATACCCTAACATCCAGTAGTTTAACTTCTGAAACCAAAATTCAAAACCCTATTTTTAAATCAAAACCTTAAATTCCAAAATCCTAAACTGTTTTCGTAAAATAATTAATTGAAAACTCTAATATCTTTTAAAAACTTTTATCCAGTAACCTTATTTTCCAAATTTCCTAATCCAGAACACCAAACCCTAGCACCAGTTCATTAATCTCCCAAAACCCTAATCCAGCAAACCCAAAAATCTTAATATCTCGCAATAACTAAACCCTCACCCAAGTGTCCAATAGACCATAAATCTAAACCTTATTTTGTAAGCCCTAAAACCTTGATTGCTTTTCCAAAATCCTAGTTTGTATGTTTCAGACCTAAATTGCATGTAAGAAACCCTAATTCATATATTAAAATCCTAGTTTGTATATTTATTATTTAACATGATATTTAAATATAGACTTAATTATTCATATATGTTCACTTATTACATGTTTTGATGTATGACTTATTTTATTTTGATTTATGATAAATTGTAACACCCCTATGCCCAATATACGCACACTACATACAACCATATCTGTAATATACGTATACCGGATATAGGAATGTCACGGTCTATTTTTAAGCAAACCAATCTTTCAATTTAACAATATAAGAAAACTTAAAACATTTAAGATATATTATAGAACATAATAGATGAAACATTTATTTATTAAGCAGCGGAAAATGTAGCATTATATACATATATATATACATCAAAATCAATATTTACAAAATATGTAGAGTTTATACATGCTTGGCAGTTCATCTCTAATCTTGAAGTCCACAATCAACACTTCACAAGAGATCACGAGCCTAGACTCGACTCGGTATAGATAAACTCTCCGGTTCAACCGGATCTCCCCTGTCACCTACGCGATGAACCACAATCGCGCTAAGCCATAGGCTTAGTAGTACAAACCACAATAACAATATGCTTCAATATAATGCCAATGTCATACTTTCAAGAATTAGAAATAATACACAAGAATATCATATTTCATAAAATTACCTTTCATTATATTATTCAATTATTTTATCATTAATGATTCACATTTAAGCAAAAACAAGCATGGGCCCAAAAGAAACTAATATGCCATTCAAATTCCAAAGTTACTATTTTGGTCCAATAATCACATTTATTAAGCCCGTAGGCGAATCATTATCACAATGAGAAACATCTCATATGTAACATCCCAACTAGGCTTCAAGGACTAGGCCCAACCAAGCTTCAAGGGGAGCTAATCATCAACCCAACTTGGCTTCAAGGACCAAGCCCAACCCAGCTTCAAGGGATTGTTACTTTTAGGCATGCCACCAATAACAAAACTCTGAAAATTGAATAACATACTAGGCACATAATTCTTTTATTATTTTATTATCAATTCCATTCTCATTTTCTCATAATCATCTAGGCACAATGCCTCAATATTTCATTTACATCATTATAGCCAACAACAATGGCTTCAAATCTCATCATTAGGGTATACATAACCAATTGCATTGTACATACATTTTGAATGATCATTTTTATCTTTCACATTATGCAAATCATAGCATTAATCAATTGTATCAACAATGTAATAGATTACTTAAAACCTTTACAACCAAATGTGTTAAGTCTCAAAGTCATGTAAATGTATGCAATCATGTAAGGTTTGTACTTACCTCAAGAGCTACACACACCAATCTAATAACCTCCTCTTCCAAGAATCCTTCAACACTTGGATTGTTACCTCAAATCTCTTCAAAACCTAATCGAAAGGTGATTGTACACACTCACTTAGTAATACTCATAAGATAATAAGGATAAGAACCAACTAGGGCAACCTCTACTCATGACACGCTCAACGACACGGGTGTGTCCCTGACCGTGCCCTAAACCCATAACACAGAAGCTTTGACACCCTCAGTGACATGGGCTTGTCACTAGCCATGTCAATCCTCTCACAACACAGTAGCTATGACATGCTTAGTGACATGGGCGTGTCACTACTCGTGTCAATCCACTGACAATACAGAAACTGTGACATGCTCAGTGACATAGGCGTGTCACTGGACGTGTCAATCTACCACCAACATAGAAGCTGTGACATGCTCAGTGACATGGGCGTGTCACTGGACATGTCACCAACCCAGAAATAGAACCAACGACACATCCAAAGACTTGGCCGTGCTCATGGGCGTGTTAGGCCAAAAACCCTGATTCCGACACCAACACCACATCCAACAAACATCATACTTTACCCTTTTCCACTCCAAACAATCTTACCCAAAACCATCAATAAACCATACCAAACTTGCATAAACACCAAAACAACTCAATACATACATCAAAACACAATCACAACCATCATCAAAACTCATGCTTTCCTTCACCAAACTTAACCTTTCCTCCAAACCAACCCCAAAAATCAAAATCAAATAGACAACACAATCTCAAACACATCAAATTAACCATAGACATATGAACAACAACCATTCACCAAACTCAATTCACAAACTCAAAAGAAAACCAAAGAATCAAGTTGAAAACTTACCAAAAGTGATGAAAACCCTTAGAATTCCAACTTGATCACTTGAAACACCCTTAAATCTTGAGTTAAGAAAAACAAAATCTCTCTTTCCCTCTTTTTAATGGTGGTGGCCGGCTAAGCACAAGAAGAAAGAAGAAGATGATAGAAAAGTCAAACACTCTCACCTCTTAAACCACACAATTTTCTAATTAATCTCCACCAAGCAATTGAAATAATAAAATATTATAAATATCATCATCCACTTAATTAATTTCCATTTTAAATAATCAATAAATCTCATTTGACCATCTCATTAGTTGACTTGTATATGTTGTATACATTTCTATATATACAACATATACACACTTCTCTTGTAACACCCCTATACCCCGTATACGTACACAGCATGCTAATACGTTCGTAATATACATATACTGAATATAGAAATGCCACGGTATACTTAACAAATGACTCATCCCTTTACAGAAACATGAACAAATTTAAATCATTTAAAAGAAGTTATAAAAGATAAAAGATAAAATGTTTATTTAAAAGCAGCGGAAAATATAACAAATATTTACAAATACTTATACATTAAAACTCAAGTTTTACAAAACATAAAATATATACATGTTTGGCAGTATGTCTTTTATCTTTAAGCTCCACTATCAACGCCTCAAAATCTAGACTCTACTTGGTCTAGAGGAACTCTCCGGTTCTTCTCTGTCACCTGCGTGATGAATCACAGTCGCGCTAAGCCAACGCAATATCACCGACTGGTTCTCGGTTGTCTTTATACAATTCGCGCTAAATCACTTCCTTTCACCAAAATCCACTTCAAACAAACTTAGCTCAACATACCCAAGAACCATAACAAACTTGCAAAAACACCAAAACAACTAAAAACATACATCCAACACAAATCAAAATCATCACCACAAACCCAAAACACACCTACAACACTATCTCCTCCAACAAACTTACTCTTTCCTTCAAACCAACCCCAAAATCCAAAATCAAAAGAATCCAAACACTCATAATCACCACAATCAAACACACTCCTACTCTCAACAATAATCCATCAACCTCAATCACAACTCCAAATAAAATAAAGGAAATCAAGAGAGAACTTACCAAAGTTTATGAAACTTCACAATTTTCCAACTCAATCACTTGATTCTTCCCTCAATTTGCTCTTAGAATTCAAAAACCCTCTCTTGCTCTCTTGTCTTTGTGTTGTCCGGCCAAGCAATTGGAAAAGAAGAAAATGAAGAGAAAATGAGAAGGAAAAGTCAAATACTCAATCTCTTTAAAACCTCCACCAAGTGTTTTAATAATATAATATTCAAATTCCTCTCTTCCATTCAATTAATTTCCTTTAATTACTTAATTAATACTAAAAATAACAAAATATCTTCTTTATTTGACCATCACATTTGACTTGTGTATATGTTGTATATATTTCCATTTATACAACATATACACTCTCTTCACTTCTTTTCTCTTTACAAATACACATATATAAAAAATCCAATTAAAATAACAATTATATCAAAACTTCTAGGGCACACTTTGGGATATTACATATCTTTTCCTCTCTTACCACTTAATCATAAATATATACTTTATAATCATTTAATCCAATTTCAACAATAATCATTCCAAAATTTTAGGGTATAGTTTGGGATATTACATGAATGGTATACTTTTGTGATGAATGGTTGAATTTCTTTTGTTGGTTTATTTTAGCTCTAATGATGTAAGGGGTATGTTTCCACTATGTGAGTACCTCATTAGTTATGTTCCATGTAACTTAATTCATTTTAAGTTTTGGATTAATGTAAAGGGCATGTTTGCACCAAATGTTGGGTGTCCTATTTAATTTCGTTTTAGACATTGGACATTGTAAAATGCATGCTTCCATTTATGGATGGGTGCTTTTTTTTTTGCTTCATTTTAATAAAGTGATGGATGTTTATTTCTTTTGATAATTACATGTATTCTGGATGATATTACAATATTTAAGAATTCAATAATATTTAGACCTGAATCGGGCTCTATGGGGGTGTTGGGCTGTAATATCCCGAGATATACCTTAAAAGTTTTGGAGGAGTTGTTGTATTTGGATTTAATGTATATGTGATGTATATGTATATGTCTAATTGTAATATCCCTAAGTGTGCCTAGAAGTTATGATAATATTGTTATAATTGATTTGAATGTGTAATTGATAAGTGGTATATTTGTATAGGGTTTGGTTGAATGGTAAAAGTATTTGAGAGAAATGAATATGTGTATTTGCAAAGGAAAGAATTGTATAGAGAGAGATAGTGTATATGTTGGGTATATGGCAATATATATGACATATATGTTGGTCAAAGTGCTTAGTCAAGGGAAGAAGATATTTAAATTGTTGAATGTGAAATTACCAAAATGGGCAAGAGCTTGTAAAGAGAATTAAAATGTATATGAGGGTAAGATAGTAATTTTCTTTTGGAGGAGTATTTAATGCCTATTGACTTTGTGTTTTCTTCATCATTTCTTCTTCTTTTTCCTTGTGTGGCCGGCTCACCTAAGACAAAGGAAAGAAAGAGAGTAAAAGAAGGGTTTGATGTTCTAAGCTCCAAAGTTGAGAGAGATTCCAAGTAACCAAGTTGGAATTTCAAGGAATTTCATCATTTTGGTAAGATTTCTCTTGTTTGCTTTGGTTCTTTTTGAAGTTGTGTATGGATTGAGTTAGGTTTATGGATAGTATGATTAAGTGTGTTTGTGTATGGTGTGTGTAAAAGTGTTGAAATGGAATTAAAGATAAGAAGCTAGGTTGGTGTTGGTGATGGAAGAGTAAGAGTTGTGTTTAGTGAATTTTTTTTCTGTTTTACAATTAGTAAAGGCTGTGACTTGTATGATTTTTAATTAATTATAGAAAAATGTTCTTAAAGTGAATTTTTGATATGTTGTGCCTCTATGAGTCTAAAATGACTGAAAAATATGTTGATTCGATTTTGGAATGGTTATGAGTTTAGAAAGATTATTTTTATTAGACCTGTTCCAGCAGGTACCTTAACTGAGACAGCTATATTTCGGGATTTTTAATAAAATGTAGAAAAATCATATCCAATTGAATTTTGGATATGTTGTTTCTTAGTGAGTCTAGTATTTGAGAAAAATAATTTGGAACCACGTTGATTGAATTTGATTTATGGAATTCACAAAGTTCAGAACTGCTGCCAGGATGCAGGGCAATTGGGGCAGTCTGGTTAGGTGAACTATTTGACCAAGATTTTGTGTTCAGTTTGATCTGAAATTTTAAAGGAATGATTTTAAGATACAAAAATAAATTCTGTAAAAATTTTAGAATTTTTAGTCAAGTAGATTATTTTATACAATTTTTCAAAATAAGGATAAAATGGAGTCTTAAACCAGAATGTACTATTCATATGGTCATTTTGCTAATATTCCTTTTGGATTAGATTGTGAAGAGGTTGAATTGCCCTAACCGTGTCCCTCAAGTGGTGCTGCCCGTGTCCCTCAAAGGTTTTGAAGAGATTGGGTTGCATTAACCTAAATGTGGAGAATTCTTGGAAAGAAAAGAAATGTATAGATTGATGGGACTAGTTCTTGAGGTAAGTACCAATACATATGATTGTATTTAATTACATAATTCGAGGCTTAACACATTTGTTTGCAAATGTGTTAAGTGATCTATTATATTGTTAACATAATTGGACTAAGGTGATGATTGAATGATGTGAAGGATGTGAAGATCATTAACAAGGTAAGCATAAACCCTATTTGATTGTATATCCTTATATGTCTTTCAACATTAACACATTGGGATGAAAGTGTTAAATAAGCTATTATATTGTGAATGTAAATGAAGAATATATATAAAGGATGAAATATGAAATGGGAAAGGTAGGAAGAAATGAGGATCATTCTTAAGGTATGTGCAATTTGTTATGATAAATGCTCTAGTAATGAATGATGTTAATGTGTTTTGAGAAGTGAGAAAATGTTATGTTATATGCATTGTGAATCTTGTGTATGGCAATGTATTATATGAATAATATACTTTGAAATGTGATATCAATGATGCTATATGTATCATATGGATTGAGATATGATATGATATGAAGCCATTGTGATTGGCTATGATAATTCAATTGAAAGAGATAAGGCATGTTGGCCTAATTGATGATGAGATTGATAATGAAATAATAAATGAATTGTTTGTTTAATATGTTATTCAGTTTCAGAGTTCTGGATTTGGGTGGCATGCCTAAGAAATGATGAAAGGTAACAGTCTTGCCGGGTTGAGGATCTCCTCATATGTGTTGAGTTGATGGTCCAAGAGACTGGGTCTGTTACACTATGAGAATTGTGAATATGAGATATATGATTTGTAACAGTCTTGCCGGGTTGAGGATCTCCTCATATGTGTTGAGTTGATGGTCCAAGAGACTGGGTCTGTTACACTATCCATGGATAGAGAGACATGTATATACATTGCCTACGGGCGTGATGATTGTGACTATGAACCAAAGCAGTAACTCTGAACTTTGAATAACATATTAGTGTTTTGGGCCTGAGTCTGTCTTTATTGTCAATGTGAAATGCAAGTATTGAAATATTGATTGTGAGTATTAAAAATGAATTATGCTTGGTGAATTGTGAATAATATAATGTTATTAAGTGTAATATGTAAATGAATTGTGGTTGATGATAAAGGTTGTCTTTATTGGAAATATGATTTATGATTTGTATGATATGTAAATTGTGTATTGCAATAATGAGTGATATGATGTGTAATGTGTGTATTGCAATAATGAGTGTATGATATGTAATGTGTGTATTGCAATAATAATTGGTATGATATGTAAAGTTTGTATTGCAATAATGGTTGGTGTGGTATATATATAATGTAGGGGTATTAATATATTGGTTTTGAGTATTGGTGATGCATTGGGGTTGGTGATAATATTATGTATATATATATACATACATCATATATGAAATTAGCTAGGATATATTAAAGATAAAATTAAAAAGAAAAGAAGATATGATAAGAACTAATTATATATTGAATCGATGTATCATTATATATCAATACTTCTATACTATATGTTTATATTTTATATTTGGACTACTAAGCTCTCGGGCTTAGCGCGGGTGTTTATTCGCGCAGGTATATAGATGGAAGATATGAAGTCTTTTGTTATGCCACAAGAAGAGTAAAGTTTGTCGAGACCAACTAGAGGGTAATGCATACATGTGTAAATTTTAATTATGATGTATTTCTGACGAGAGAGTATTTATATGTATAAATGAAGTTTTAATAAAGATAATGATTTTGTAAATGTTATTTAAATTAATGTATTATGGTTTGAACTCTGTTATAAATATTTTAAAAGGTAACGAAAAGTGACATCCTTATACTTTATATATTTACTGTATGTATACTAGGTATACGTATAGTACTTATATAGGGTATCGGGGTGTTACATGGGCCATTTCTCACCTTCTCCATGCGTACCCAACTTTCTGAACCCATTAGGGGGTTGGTGATTCCTTATGAATCGAGTCATCCATCCCTTTCTTTTTCCCGGACCATCTGGTTAGCAACTCCATTTTCTCCGGGTTTAGGCCTGTGTTCTCTAAGGCCCTGAGCCTAACAGTGCTGAAGTTATAATAATCATTCCATATGGGAGTGGGGAGTGGGGGCAAAAATCCTCGCTCATAGGAGGCTTTGGCCAAGGCTTTAGTTAATATGAAAAGATCATCTCTCCCAACACTAGAATAGTTAGTGGGAATAGTAGTGGAGAAGGAATGTAAAAGTGTGCGGCCTGAGAATATGTCTCCGATCATTACTTATTAAGAAGCAAATTTATCTAAAGATGGTAGAAACCATACTCATCCCTTGTTTATCAAGGTTGAGTTGAGGAGAAAGAAAACTACCTATGTGATGGTTAATGATGGTTTAGCCATTAATGTTTGTCCAGCCAGATTGTTACCAAAGCTATCCATGATGATTACCGATTTGATGCCTATAAATATAGTGATCCAAGCTTATGATAATTCTAAGAGACCAACCTTGGGGACATTTTCTACTATTGTGACTATAGGATCGATTGAATCAAGTGTAGAATTTATGGTTCTTGAGATACTGACATCATTTGCTTTGCTCTTAGGGAGGCCATAGTTCCATCCTTTGAAGGAGTCACAACTACTCTTCTAGTAGGTGACATAATTGTCACTATTGATACTGAATACAATGAGGTGGTTAATTACCTAGTTGTTGCTTAACCAATGGCTGGATTTGATGTTTGCATAGTATCATCACCTAATATGAAGTCCATCATGAAGAAGATGGGGTATTTTCTAGGAATTGGATTGGGAAAGGAAAAATTAGGAATATTGAAATTCCCTAAATTTAAAAGCCATACAACTAGAGAAGGATTGGGATATAAGGGAGAAATCTCAAAAAAGGTAAAAGAGAAGAAAGAGCAAGCATATGTGTAACACCCCTAGATCCCGTATACGTACCAAGCATGCTTAAATGATCGTAAAATACGTATACTGAATATAGAAAATGCCACGGTTTAAAAAGACACAACAATTATCTTTATAAATAAGTGAAACCAATCTCAAACATTTAAAAGAAATCCAAAAGACACCATATATAAAAACATTTAATAATTCATAGCGGAAGTTATTACAAATATGATATAAATCAAAGTTTACAAAACGTAGAATATATACATGATTGGCAGCTCTTCTCTGATCTTTAAGTCCCAAAAGAAAATCCTCAATGTCTAGTCTCACTTGGTCTCGAGGAGCTCTCAGGTTCAACTCTGTCACCTGCGCGATCAAACACTATCGCGCTAAGCCATCGGCTTAGTAGTACAAAATATACCAACACTATACTTAAAAACAATGCAATGATACACATCTAAATCATAAAGTTATCGTCACAAGTGAAAAGCTAACATCACACCTTTATTTTTTCATAAACCATACACATAGAAGCACATCACACTACATTCAATGTCATAACAATATTCATTATTACATCTTCATAGTTTCATTGATTTTAACATTCAAGAATCACATTATATACAAAAACAAGCATGGGCCCAAACCACTCTAATATGCCATTCAATTTTCAGAGTTAATGCTTTGGTTTTATTATCACATTTATCATTGTCATATACCCAACTAGGCTTCAAGGATTAGTTTCAACCAAGCTTCAAGGGGAACAAAGCATGCTATGTATCAACCCAACTTGGCTTCAAGAACCAACCCAACCTAGCTTCAAGGGTTGTAGCATCTCAATTAGGCTTCAAGGATCAAATCCAACCTAACTTCAAGAGAATGTTACCAATAGGCATGCCACCAACAACAAAACTCTGAAAATGAATAACACATTAGACACACAATTCATTTATTATCTCATTCTCAATTCTCATCATCAATTAGGCAAACATGCCTTATATTCTTTCAATGGAATCATCATAGCCAAATCACAATGGCCTCATTAATATAGCATTTCAAAGTACATTATTCATATACACATTACCATTCACAAGATTCACATTGATCAATTCATCACTCAAGTATACATAATCAATGGCATTGCACATACTTTTTCAATGATCATCATATATTCCACATTTCCTATTTCATCATATATATATATATAACAATTTACATTATTCATGGATTTAGACTCTTCCACATACATTTGTTTGGATCATTATTGTTTTAAGTGTGTTTAAAGTGTTTATGTTTAGGTTTAGGTACATAAATACCTTTGGAGAATCAAAACAATGCAAGAAGAATAAAGGATAGAAACATTAACTAACACATTTGAGGGACACGGCCAAGCTTGTGGCCATGTCTCTCAACACAAATTTGGCAGTAACAAACACGGGCATGGGACACGGCCGTGTCTCTCCAAAATCAATCCAACACGGCCCAAATTTCCTTGGCTTGGCCGTGTCTCTCATGAATTGGCCGTGTCTTTCCTTGCTTTTGGCCGTGTCACTCATGAATTGAAACCCTAAACATGTCCAAATCTCCTTTGGTTGCACTAAATTTCATTATACACAATATAACTTAATTCAAATGAATGTAATCAATGTTCTAAACACATATTTTACATATTCATCACAATTTGCACATTAACAACACATTCAATCTCTTACCACTTCAAAACCCTAAAGACCAACATCACTCTTAACTTACCATCTTCAAACCAAAACCAACACTTCCAATATCAACAATAATATAACTTCTTTACTTACAATCACTTTCAACACTTAAAAACACACCACAAGCACAACTAATCATATTACTAACAATTCAAAACTCACTTCAAACACCACTTCAAAAAGAACAAAGGAAAATAAGAGAGTACTTAATTTAAATGAAGAAATTTCACAAATCTTCAACCAAATCCTTTGATTCCTCCTTCAATTTGAGCTTAGAACTTCAAGATCCTCTCTTGCTCCCTTTTATCTTTGGATGAGCCGGCCACCATAAGGGAAAAGAAGAAAAGATGATAAAGAAAAGTCAAATTACCATCTCTTTAAATCTCCACCAAGCAATTCTAAAAAGACAATTACCAACATATCCTCTTCTCACTTGTTCTAACTACCCTTCATCCACATGCCCTATTTAGTAATTTCACTCATCCCAAATTAAAATATCTTCTTCCCTTGACTCTCCATTTGACCAACTTATATGTTATATATATTAACATATATACAACATATACATTCCATTAACACAATCATCTCCTTTGCAAAAACATATATACATTTAATTCAAATCAAACAACAATTATATTAAAACTTCTAGGGCCTACATTGGGATATTACAATTCTCCCCCTCTAAAAAGAAATTTCGCCCTCGAAATTACCTGATATCAAGTCTGAAATAGTTGAGGATATTGATCTCGCATTGATTGCTCACTTTCCCAAGTTGCCTCTTCCTTTGCATGATTCTTCCACAAAATCTTCACAAGTGGCACTTTCTTATTTCTCAACTCTTTCACATCACGTGCCAAAATAGCAACTGGTTCCTCTTCAAATTTCAAATCTGGATTTACTTCAATAGATTCAATTGGCAATACATGAGATGGATCCAATCTGTATCTCCTCAACATAGAAACATGGAATACATTATGGATCTTATCCAACTCAGGTGGTAAAGCAAGCCGATAAGCAACTGGTCCAATTCTTTGCAACACTTCATATGGTCCAATGAAACGAGGACTCAATTTCCCTTTCCGACCAAACCTCAAGATCTTTTTCCAAGGAGACACTTTCAAAAATACTTTATCTCCCACATTATATTCAATGTCTCTCCTCTTTAAATCTGAATAAGATTTCTGTCGGTCCGAAGCTATTTTCAACCTATCTCGAATCATTTTCACTTTCTCTTCAGTTGCTTTAACCAAATCAGGACCAATTAACTTACTTTCACCAAGTTCAATCCAACATAGAGGTGTCCTACACCGTCTACCATACAATGCCTCGAATGGTGCCATACCAATGCTGGATTGGTGACTGTTGTTGTAAGCAAATTCAACAAGTGGTAAAAATCCATCCCAACTTCCAGAGAAATCGATGACACAACTTCTTAACATATCCTCAATAATCTGTATCACCGTCTCAGACTGCCCATCTGTCTGCGGATGAAAAGCAGTACTGAAGTGCAATCAAGAACCCAAAGCACCCTGTAAACTCTTCCAAAACCTTGAACTAAATCGGGGATCTCAATCAGACACTATAGAAGTTGGAACACCATGCAGCTTCACAATCTCATGAATATATAGCTCAGCTAACCTCTCCAAAGAGTAATCCATCCGAACCGGAAGAAAATGAGCTGTCTTAGTCAACCTGTCAACAATCACCCAAATAGCATCATGCTTTCTTTGTGTCAATGGTAAACCAGATACAAAATCCATGGTTACTCTATCCCATTTTCATTCAGGTACTGATAATGGTTGAAGTAACCCTGTTGGAACTTGATGCTCAGCTTTTACCCTCTGACATGTGAGACATTTAGACACAAAAATTGCAATGTCTCTCTTCAGACCAGACCACCAGTAAAATTGCTTCAAATCATGATACATCTTTGTATTGCCCGGATGCATAGCAAATACTGATTGATGTGCTTCTTCTAAAATGATCCTTCTCAAATTAGTATCATCAGGTACACACAATCTGTTCTTAAACCAAAGACTTCCATCACTTCTCACAATGAAATCTCAACTTTTCCATTCTGACAATCTGAAACAATCTTCTGAATCTTATCATCAGCCAATTGAGCTTCTTTGATCTGATCCAACAACACTGGTTTCAACTGCAACTGTGCCAACAATGCACCATCATCACAAGGTACAAAACTAGCAAGCAATGCTCTCAACTCAACAAGCAACGAGAGCGAATAAATAGTTAAACCAGCTAAAGACTTCCGACTCAAGGCATCAGCAACAATATTTGCCTTACCAGGATGATAATCAATCAAACAGTCGTAGTCCTTAATCAACTCCAACCATCTCCTCTGTCGAAGATTAAGCTCTTTTTGGACACCCAAATATTTTAAACTTTTATGATCAGTATAGATAAAACACTTTTCCCCATACAGATAATGTCGCCAAATCTTCAATGCAAACACAATGGCTGCCAACTCTAAATCATGGGTCGGATAATTGAGCTCATGCGGTTTCAACTGTTGAGAAGCATAAGCTATCACTTTACCTTCTTGCATCAGGACACAACCCAAACCACTATGTGAAGCATCACTGTAAATCACATATGGTTTATCTTCCACAGGTAAAGTAAGAACAGGCGCTTGAGTCAACATTTCTCTCAACTGTTTGAAACTAGCCTGATACTGATCTGTCCACACAAATCTAACTCCCTTTCGAAGTAATCTGGTAAGTGGAGTAGCTATCAAAGAAAAGCCTTTTACAAACCGTCGGTAATAGCCTGCCAAACCCAGAAAACTTCTAACTTCAGTCACAGACTTTGGTGGACTCCAATTCAAAATAGCTTCAACTTTACTCGGATCAACTCTAATACCCTCTGCTGAAACTATATGACCGAGAAAAGTAACTTGGTCCAACCAAAACTCACACTTCGACAGTTTAGCAAACAATTGCTTCTCTCTCAAAATCTGCAGCACAATCCACAAATGCTTATCATGCTCCTCCTCATTACGCGAATACACCAGAATGTCATCAATAAAGACCACTACAAATTGATCCAAATAGGGCCTAAACACCCTATTCATCAAGTCCATAAAAACTGCAGGTGCATTCGTCAAACCAAAAGGCATAACTAGAAACTCATAATGCCCATACCTGGTTCGAAAAGCAGTCTTAGGAACATCTTCAGCTCTGACCCTCAACTGATGATACCCTGATCTCAAATCAATTTTGGAAAACACTGCTGCACCCTTCAACTGATCAAAGAGATCATCAATTCTAGGCAAAGGATATTTATTTTTAATAGTCACCTTGTTCAATTGCCTATAATCGATACACAATCTCATAGTACCATCCTTTTTCTTCACAAATAAGACAGGAGCTCCCCAAGGTGAAACACTAGGGCGAACAAACCCTCTATACAACAACTCCTGCAACTGCACCTTCAATTCTCTCAGCTCAGCAGGTGCCATTCTATAAGGAGTAATAGAGATAGGAGTGGTACCAGGCAATAATTCAATACCAAACTCCACCTCTCTCTCAGGAGGCAATCCTGGCAACTCCTCTGGAAACACATCTGGAAACTCTGCAACTGTGGGTATACTATCGATTTGAGAACCCCTTACTCTAGTATCCACCACATGAGCAAGATAAGCATCACACCCTTTTCTAATCAATCTCCTAGCTGCAACAGCTGAAACAAACAAGGATGCTAGCTGTTCCTGCTCATTAGATACTATCACCTCTTTTCCATTACTAGTTCTCAAAGTAACAATTTTCTTTTTACAATCTACCACAGCTCCATGTTTAGATAACCAATCCATGCCTAGGATCACATCATATTCCTTAAAAGGCATTTCAATCAAGTCTCCAAGAAACTCCTCACCTTGAACCACTACTGCACTATCTCGGTGCACTTTGCTAACAATCACACTATGCCCTAACGGATTTGCCACCAATACATCAAATCCTAGGGATTCAACATGCACATCAGACACAGGCAAAACAGATGCACTAATATATGAATGCGTGGATCCGGGATCAATCAAAGCAAGTACTGAAATACCAAATAAAGAAAAAGTACCAGCTATGACTGCCAAAGCATCTGGTTGCCTCTGCATCACATAAATCCTCTGAGAAGATCTAGCCTCCTCTGGTCTACTTTCCCTGGATGTAGAACCTCCTCTAGAACTGAACCCAGATCTGCCTCCTCTGCTAAAACCTCTGCCTCCTCAACCTCCCCTCACACTAGGTCGGGAAGCTGCAGTATCCACTGACATCCGCTCCTGTCTCTCAGGACAATCTCTCACAAAATGATCGGGAGATCCACATCTAAAACATACCCCTGCTACACCAGTCTTCCAACAAGGACCACCATGTGGCCTACCACAATGAATGCATATGGGTAAGGTGATCTCTGTATCACTGGGGTCGGAGCACTTGCCACTGAAACTGTAGGTCTAGATCTCTGTCTCTGAAACTGTACTGACCTACCTGCTGGCCTCTGACTCCTACTAACCCGAGGAACAAAACTTCCTTTACCTCTTTTCACAGACGAAGACCCTGCCTCAAACTGTGGTCTTCTAACCCTGATCTCTTCCTCTGAAGCAGCTGCAATAACCTGAGCTCTCTCTACACTTCTAGCTGCTGCAACCAGCTGGGAAAAATCATGATATCTAGATCCAGCTACAAGACACATGATAGAGGGCCTCAATCCCTCCTCAAATCTCCTGCATCTATCTATCTCATCAGATACAATACCCCCAGCATAATGGCTCAATCGAATAAACTCAACCTCATACTCAGTTACGGTCCGGTTATCTTGCTTTAAACTCAAAAACTCCATCTTCTTCATGTCTTTATACTCCCTTGGAGTATACTTCAATTCAAACTCTCTCAGAAAATTAGCATAGGACAAGGTTGGTGGATCATCCATAGCATGGGGCACTGTCTTCCACCAGTCATATGCATCCTTCTGCAACAATGATCTTGCATAGTCAAATTTTTCTTCTGAAGTGGCTTACAACTGAACAAATATTCTCTGTACTTTATCTAGCCACTGCTCAGCCACAGCTGGATCAACAGTACCTAGGAAATCTTCTGCTCCATATTTCCTTAGTTTATCATAGTGCCTCACTGATACCAAAGGCTGTGGGGGTGGCGGTGGTGGTTGTACTGGTGCTTGTCTCAACAAATCAATCACATGCCTAAACCAACCTGGCGAAACATCCTCACCAGCTGGTCTCCCCGACACAGAAGCAGGTACCTCACCAGCACTATCCACTCTAGCTCTCTCTCTAATCTCATCAGGAGCTATACTCTCAGCACGACCCTCGACTGATTGACATGAGTGAGAATCCATCACAACCTATATCTGCAAACACAGCAGAATACCTCTCATTAAAGATCAGAGACTGCCAATGCCAATCATGTATGTTATTCAAAAATCCACGTTTTAAAATCAAAACACTCTTTTTCTTACACTTGAACTAGGTTGAGAATCTCAAACCTAGGCTCTGATACGAAAACAATTGTAACACCCCTATATCCCGTATACGTACCAAGCATGCTTAAACGATTGTAAAATACGTATACTGAATATAGAAAATGCCACAGTTTAAAAAGACACAACAATTATCTTTATAAATAAGTGAAACCAATCTCAAACATTTAAAAGAAATCCAAAAGACACCATATAAAAAAACATTTAATAATTCACAGCGGAAGTTATTACAAATATGATATAAATCAAAGTTTACAAAACATAGAATATATACATGATTGGCAGCTCTTCTCTGATCTTTAAGTCCCAAAAGAAAATCCTCAATGTCTAGTCTCACTTGGTCTCGAGGAGCTCTCAGGTTCGACTCTGTCACCTGCGCGATCAAACACTATCACGCTAAGCCATCGGCTTAGTAGTACAAAATATACCAACACTATACTTAAAAATAATGCAATGATACACATCTAAATCATAAAGTTATCGTCACAAGTGAAAAGCTAACATCACACCTTTATTTTTTCATAAACCATACACATAGAAGCACATCACACTACATTCAATGTCATAACAATATTCATTATTACATCTTCATAGTTTCATTGATTTTAACATTCAAGAATCACATTATATACAAAAACAAGCATGGGCCCAAACCACTCTAATATGCCATTCAATTTTCAGAGTTAATGCTTTGGTTTTATTATCAGATTTATCATTGTCATATACCCAACTAGGCTTCAAGGATTAGGTTCAACCAAGCTTCAAGGGGAACAAAGCATGCTAAGTATCAACCCAACTTGGCTTCAAGAACCAACCCAACCTAGCTTCAAGGGTTGTAACATCTCAATTAGGCTTCAAGGATCAAATCCAACCTAACTTCAAGAGAATGTTACCAATAGGCATGCCACCAACAACAAAACTCTGAAAATGAATAGCACATTAGACACACAATTCATTTATTATCTCATTCTCAATTCTCATCATCAATTAGGCAAACATGCCTTATATTCTTTCAATGGAATCATCATAGCCAAATCACAATGGCCTCATTAATATAGCATTTCAAAGTACATTATTCATATACACATTACCATTCACAAGATTCACATTGATCAATTCATCACTCAAGTATACATAATCAATGGCATTGCACATACTTTTTCAATGATCATCATATATTCCACATTTCCTATTTCATCATATATATATATAACAATTTACATTATTCATGTATTTAAACTCTTCCACATACATTTGTTTGGATCATTATTGTTTTAAGTGTGTTTAAAGTGTTTATGTTTAGGTTTAGGTACATAAATACCTTTGGAGAATCAAAACAATGCAAGAAGAATAAAGGATAGAAACATTAACTAACACATTTGAGGGACACGGCCAGGCTTGTGACCGTGTCTCTCAACACAAATTTGGCAGTAACAAACACGGGCATGGGACACGGCCGTGTCTCTCCAAAATCAATCCAACACGGCCCAAATTTCCTTGGCTTGGCCGTGTCTTTCCTTGCTTTTGGCCGTGTCACTCATGAATTGAAACCCTAAACATGTCCAAATCTCCTTTGGTTGCACTAAATTTCATTATACACAATATAACTTAATTCAAATGAATGTAATCAATGTTCTAAACACATATTTTACATATTCATCACAATTTGCACATTAACAACACATTCAATCTCTTACCACTTCAAAACCCTAAAGACCAACATCACTCTTAACTTACCATCTTTAAACCAAAACCAGCACTTCCAATATCAACAATAATATAACTTCTTTACTTACAATCACTTTCAACACTTAAAAACACACCACAAGCACAACTAATCATATTACTAACAATTCAAAACTCACTTCAAACACCACTTCAAAAAGAACAAAGGAAAACAAGAGAGTACTTACTTTAAATGAAGAAATTTCACAAATCTCCAACCAAATCCTTTGATTCCTCCTTCAATTTGAGCTTAGAACTTCAAGATCCTCTCTTGCTCTCTTGCTCCCTTTTGTCTTTTGATGAGCCGGCCACCATAAGGGAAAAGAAGAAAAGATGATAAAGAAAAGTCAAATTATCATCTCTTTAAATCTCCACCAAGCAATTCTAAAAAGACAATTACCAACATACCCTCTTCTCACTTGTTCTAACTACCCTTCATCCACATGCCCTATTTAGTAATTTCACTCATCCCAAATTAAAATATCTTCTTCCCTTGACTCTCCATTTGACCAACTTATATGTTATATATATTAGCATATATACAACATATGCATTCCATTAACACAATCATCTCCTTTGCAAAAACATATATACATTTAATTCAAATCAAACAACAATTATATTAAAACTTCTAGGGCCTACATTGGGATATTACAATATGAAAATTTCCTGCACAAGCTATTTGTGAAAGCATCAAATCCAAGGCCATTTGATGGAAGACTAGAGCCTAAAACCGTTATGGAAAAGGAACTTCTTGGATGGGAGATCATTACTGATGTGGCCAATTTTATCACACAAAAGTCTGATAATAATGCACTTCCCAAAATGGAAGAGCTGGTTTAGAATGTTGAAGAATTAGAGCTTAAAGGAAGGACTGCACCAACTATACCCTTGGATGATGACCGATACCTAGTTTCTAATTTTGTGGAAGACTAATTTGAAGACATTCTAGATGTTTCTAATCTTTATGATGTTGTTTTTTCTTTTTTCTAATTTGTTTGATGCTGATGATGTTTTTTTGTTTCTAAAGTTAATATAATGAAGTCTAATTTCACTTACTTATGTGATTTAACATTAATTTTGTGCAAACATTATCATTAAATCTTGAAATAATTAAAAACCCAATGAACATAAGCATCGCTGTTTTATTAGTTTTTGTCATAGTATTGTGTCTTATTCATTATGATAATTATTGTTTTCTTTAGGTGTTTTGTTAGTTTTAATATGTTTATTTAGTGTTTTCATTAATTTTGGTAGTTTTAATTTATTTAAGCGTTTATGTTATTTTTGTCCTAGTTTTTAGTGAGTGTTTATATTTTATTGGTTAATGTTCATTTAATTCTTGTTTAAAGTTTGTTTAAAGTTTTGTTTTAGGTTAAAAAGCTAAGGAACTAAGAAGAAGGAAAAATTGGACAGTAGTTGACACATGCAGAGGACACGGCCAAGCTTGTGGCCGTGTCCCATACTAAGCAAAAGAGAAGCCAACAGATCAGTAGATGACACACTCAAGGGACATGACCAAGCTTGTAGCCGTGTCCCTCCAAAAAAGCTCAAACACGGCCAAGTTGTGTTAGCTTGGCCATGTCACACTCAAGTCCAAAGCAAAGAAAGATGAAAATCAAGCAGTAGATGACACCTTCAGGGGACACGGCCAAGCTTGTGGCCATGTCCCTCCAAAGACCTCAGACACGGCCAAGTTCCTTTGAGCCTGGCCGTGTCACTCATGGATTAATGAAGACGCGGATTTTTGGTTTCATATAAATATTAAAATTAGGGTTGTTGAGAGTTTGAGTTTTGTTTGAGCCGTCAAAGAACATTAGGGTTTTCATATCTTGTTTTCTTTGATCTTTTGATTACACTTTGATTAAACTAGTTTAGATTAGATTTGTTCTTGCCATTGATACATTCTTCGAGCAAGTTCTGAACAAAAGATTCTTCAAGAGCTAAGGGAGTTTGTAATTTGGTTTTGTTCTCGAACTTTATCTCTTTAATTTCATTGGAATTGTATTTAAGAATATTATCATGTCTAAATTGATTTCTTTGAATTTTAATGAGATGAGTATGTTTGATAGCATTATGAACTAATTTGATCTAGTCTAGGGTTTGTATGGATCTGCTATGATTGTATGAATTGGTTATTACTCTTAACTTAATTATTTCTTTAGCCTTGATTGAATGGATTATTGTTAATATATAATTGATTGGCCACCAATTATGTGTTTTAGGTAATAGATGATGGATTGAGAAATGAAGTCAAATGCTGGAACAATTCAATTAGGGACTTAGGTGAATTAGATATAACCTAGGAAAAGATTATTTCAATTGTAACAAGATTATTTGAGAGAGGTTTGAATGCAAGAGCTTATTTCCTTGATTCGATTAATTAAGTTGCTTGAGATTTAATCTTTGAAATTAAATTAGTTAAGAGGAATAACCGTTCATACATATAAGTAGTAGAGAAGTGCAAACCCTAGACCTTTCTATTAAGTGAATCAAATCATCAGCTCAATTTACTTTTATTGTTCTAAAATTCCAATCGATCTTCTTCATTAGTTGTTAGTGATTTAAATTTATTCATTACTTGTTATCTATAATCTGATAATCAATTAACTTATCTAGCATCCTTATGAGACGAACTTGGGGCGATCATCTTTGCTACAGCTACCTCGTATACTTGCGAGTGACGCTTATAGTAGAGTTAATTTGAGCACAACAAGTTTTTGGCGCCGCTGCCGGGGAAGCTAATTGGCGTAATTGTTTATTAGGCAAAAATACTTTAGATTATTTTTCATTGTTTACTTTTGATTTTATTTTGTCTTTTGCTTTTAATAATTTCTTTTTCTAGAAATTTTGTTTATGCAAGGCAGGAGATCACTTGGAGGAGAGCTATACCCAGTCATTCCAGAAATTTAGAGAGTGAAAAGGAGCAGGGAAGAGTTTGAACTATACACCGGATTTGATACTACAGAGGAGGACACTTCTGATTTTGAGTCAGAATCTGCACAATCTGTTAAAATGGCAGAAGAAAGACAAAGGACTATGAGAGATTTTGCTAGACCTGTCATTGGAACTTCCACATCTTGTATAAGATTGACGGATGCAGCAAGAAACTATGAATTGAAGAACATCCATTACAACATGCTGCCATCATTCTATGGAGTTCCAAATGAAGATCCTTTGAACTTTATCCGAGATTTTTATTCTACCCTCAACACTTTTCCATTGGGAGGACTAACAGAGGATCAGTTGAGGATGAGATGTTTCCTGTATACATTGAAGGATAGAGCTAAGAGCTGGTTAATGATGTTGCCCGAAAATTCTTTGACAACTTGGGAGCAAGTTTATAACAAATTTATGGGCAAGTTTTACTCACATCAAAAGATAGCTGAATTGAGAGGGAAGATAGCTACATTCTCTCAATTTGAAGGAGAGCCATTTCATGAGGCTTGGGACAGATTTAAAATGTTATTGATCCAGTGTCCACATCATCACTACCCATTTCAACTTCTAAATCAGTTTTTCTATGATGGTTTAACCCAGCAATTTCAGAATACAGTTGATAATGCAGCTGGGGGAGCCATGGGAGAAAAGACAGCAGCTGAAACTTATGATATCTTTGAGATGTTGGGAGCTAATTCTCAATAGAAAAGTGTAAGGGGGAAGAAGTGAAGGGGTGAATCAATTGGAAGCCAACAGTGAGATGGTCAATCAGATAGCTGAATTGACAAGGCAAGTACATATGCTGAACATGAAGAACAATTCTCCTTCATCCACTCAAGAAATTTGTGGAATTTGTGGAACTATCGGGCATGGAGCAAATATTTGCCCCTCCGCATATGAGTCTTATGGGAATGAAGCTGAGCAAGTCAATGCTATGGGGGGATTTCAACCAAGGGCCCGGAATGATCCTTATTCGAATACTTACAATCCTGGTTGGCAGAATCATCCTAATTTTTCCTGGACAACAAATAATTCTCAACAGCCTTTCTATTTGCTCCAGAGACAGAACCAACAGCAGGGCCAATCCTCAAATCAAAGGTAGTCTAAGATAGAGAGTTTGGAGGAAAGTTTACAAGATTTTATCCAAGTCAGTGCTAAAAATCAAGAGATGACCAACAAGAGGCTAGATTCATTAGAAGCATCTTTTAAGAAAGTGGAGACTCAAGTGGGACAACTTGCACAACAGATGCAGATTCAACAAAAGGAAAAATTCCCAAGTCAACCTGAGCAGGCACAATCAGTGACTGTTCTTAGAAGTGGTAAGGTAATTAACCATAATGTTGAAAATAATTCTGTGAATACAGGCGACCAAGAGAACAAGAAGGAAGGAGAACCAGAGAACAAAGGTGCTGGAGAAAGTTCAACGGAGAAATCCCTTTCAACAGATTTACATAAGGCAAGCAATCCATACCGGCCACCTATACCATTCCCCAGCAGGTTGAAGCATGATAGACAAGATAAGCAATTTTCTATCATCTTCAACATGCTGTCTAAGGTAAGTATTAACTTACCCTTACTTGAAGCAATAAAGAACATGTCAACTTATGCCAAATTCTTCAAAGAGCTTATCACCAAGAAAAAAAGGTATGAGCCGAATGAAAAGGTGATAGTTTCAGAGGTAGCTAGTGCTGTTCTGCAGCATAAACTACCTCCCAAGCAAAAGGATCCTGGGAGCTTTATAATTCAAATTACTGCGGGGAAAGGAAAGGGGACCGATGGCATGTGTGATCTAGGAGCCAGTGTAAATTTGATGCCTTATTCTGTGTACCAAGAATTAGAACTAGGGGAACTCAAACCAACCAAAATGGTGTTGCAATTGGCTGATAGATCTCTTAGATTCCCGAAAGGGGTTATAGAAGATGTGTTAGTTAAGGTTGGAGGGTTGACATGGAAGGAAGTAACCCTACACCATCAGCACACACTATTTTGCTGGGTAGGCCTTTTATGGCTATTACTAACACTTTAATAGATGTTAAAAATGGTAAATTATCAATGACTGTCTTGGGACAAACTATTGATTTTTCTATTTTTAACACTTCTTCCATTCCTACAACTGCTTTATATGAGGATTTTTCTTTAATTAATTGTGTTGACGTAGTTGTTTCAGATGTTTTCTTGCAGACAGGTTTCTTGGATAAATTGGAGGTGGCACTGACTTTAGATCATGGTTTGAATATTTTTTTTATTCAGAAATAGTCAGTTGCATTGAGACATTAGAGAGTGCTGAAATAGAGGAACTTAAAGAGGACCCAGTATTTAAATTTCCCTCCATCCAACAGGAAGAGAAGAATCCTTCACTAGAGTTAGATGAGTTGAGGAATGAGGCATATGAGAGCTCGAGGATTTACAAGGATCGCACTAAAACATTTCATGATAGATTTATCGTGCAAAAGACATTGAGTCCAGGGAAGAAAGTTTTACTTTTTAATTCTCGACTCCGTCTGTTTCCAGGTAAACTCAGATCTCGGTGGAGTGGTCCTTTTGAGATAACTAAGGTATGTCCTTCTGGTGCCATTGAATTGCTTAACTCTCAAACAAATAAGACTTTTAAAGTAAATGGACGGAGAGTTAAACCATATAAAGAAGGATTTCAAGAAGTAAGGATCATTGACAGCACTTTCATCCATGATCCCTAAGTCTTGCAGTGATGTCCAGCTATATGACATTAAAGAAGCGCTAAATGGGAGGCAACCCATCGGTTTGCATTTCTTTTTCATAGTTGTAATTTTAAATTTAGCAATTTTGATTTGATGATTGATTTAAATAAATGGAATGGGTGCTTTGATTGGTTTTTATTTTTCTAATGTGTTTCAGGGTTGATCAAAGAAGAGGTTTGCAAATTCTTTAACATTTGGTGATATAAAAAAATAATAAATGAAAAAAAAGTTAAAATGGCAGAAGGTGACACAGCCAAGGAGCTTGGCCGTGTCCTTGGCCGTGTCACATGGGACACGGCCAAGCTTCACCTCAAGTCTCTTGTATTTTGTTTTTGCACCCTCTTATTCACAGTAGGAGACACGGCCAAGGAGCTTGGCCGTGTCACATGGGACACGACCAAGCTTCACCCAAAACTCCTTTGTTTTAGTTTTTGCAACTTTTCTTCACAGAGGCAAACACACCCATGGGACACGGCCAAGTCACTGGCCGTGTCCCTCAAAACACATCAGACACGGCCGTGGCAACCCAGACTTGGCCGTGTCTCTTAACTTTTCCACTTTAAAAAACACTATTTTGCACTGTTTGCTCATTCCAATCCCTAGATCCGTTTTGCTTTCTCTCTCGCTCTCTCGATCTCTCTCTCCCAAAACTCCATTGTTTGTGTTTCAAAGCTTCAAAACCTCCATTAAATCTCAATTTTCTTCACCAAAACTAAAATTAATCCATTAAAACTTCTTCTTCTCTCACAAAAGATCACTTTAATCAGTTTTTGTTTCAAAATTTTCAGATCTTTCAAGATGCCAAGAACGAAGATGGTTTCCCACCGCAAGAAGAAGAGACCTACAACTGAAGGTGCATCTTCATCTTCATCGGTTTCATCTTTGAAGAGAGCAAATCTTTTGGCTCGGGGTTTCTTCCCGATGAGGTATGTCAATGATGAGTCACTTGATGCTCTTAATATTAGGAATAATTTTTATCATTATGTTCAAATCCTTGGGTGGGAGAACCTAGTCTCCTTGTGACCTTTGCAATTTCAAGAGCTTACTTTGGAGTTCTTAATTTCTCTTAATGTTGAAAGAGATGCGCAGAAAATTTGCTCTAGGTTGAGTTTTAAGTTGTTTGGAAAATCGATTGTGCTTAGTATTGAACAATTAAATGGTATATTTGGTTTCCATCAACATGGTGAAAGATCGGTACCTAAGGAATTTAAACAACAATTTGCTTGGGGAACATTGGGCTCGGGGACTTATGTGGCCAAATCGGCCAAAGCAACTAAATTGAGCAATCCCGCTTTGAGGTATTTGCATCATTTTATGTCTTGCGGATTCATTGCTAGGAAGGAAAGCCCGGGTGTGGTGGAGCTGAGTGAACTATTTTTCTTAGATTGTGTTGTTAATGCAGTGCCTATTAGTTCCGGCTATTGGTTAGCCAATTTTTTTATAGTGTGGCAAACAAGAAGAAGGGGGCTATCTGTATAGGAGGATTGGTTACCTCATTGGCCTTAGCCCTTTTTTATGATTTTGACCCGAGTACCTGTCGCATGACTAGAATTACGGGTAATGATTCCTTGGATTTGGCTACACTAGAGAAGATGCATATGGTGGTGCATAGGAGAGGGGCTTATATGATGGCTTCAGCTGAGCCAGAAGCACCGGGGGACAGTCAGAAGAGACGTCGAGTCCAAGAGGAGTCCGATTCGGATTCTCTTGATTTAGATGAAGATGCTCCGGTCTCGGATAATCAAGAAATACTTAATAGGATTGAGGCATTGGAGGGCAAGGTAGACCGTAACCATGCTGCTTTCTTGCAGCAGTTGGAACAGATTAATAGCAACCTTGCAAAGATTTTGAGTCTTCATCCCTCGGCTGCATCATCTTCACATCCTCCTTTACCGTAGATTTTGAGTTCCTTGCTTTATTGTGTTTAGTTTTTTTTTTGTGTTATTATTTTTCATTTTTAATGTTAACATTTTATATTTTGGATATTTTATTTTTATATATTGTATTTTGTTTTTTTTAACATTTGTGTTTGTGATGAAAAGTTAGGGTTTTGCCTCACCAAGGTACGATGGAAAATAGGTTGTACCTTAACTCTTTCTCTTTATTATTCTTGTTTTCCATTGAGGACAATGTAAATTCTAAAGTGTAGGGTAATCTTTTAGCTTTTCTTTTTGTTTTGTTTGTCTTGGTGTGTTTTATTGTGCATTGTGCATGGTATAATTGTTGAAAACTTATTGACTTTTCTGTGATTTTGGTATTATATTTGAGACTTTAGTATCAGCATAGAGATTAGCATTTGAATTCATTCAGGATCAATTTTCACATTCTGCAATTTATGACATATAAATCTTTGAGAACCCACCTTTGTGAGTTTTGAGCCTCGTAGATTAAATATTATAGTCAATTGATTTTCTTTTGTTAAGTGTGCACCTTCATGATTTTGCATCTCTAGAGTTTGCTTTTGCATACTAATTGAACTCACATTATGATTTAATCTCAAGTTTTAAAATGATGAAGGCAAATTAGGATAGCCCTTTAGCTTAAAAAGACCTCCCTTAAGATTGAATTCCTTAGTGAGCCAAGTTGAGCCTTTAACCTTTTCTTGATTGATCAACACAATTTACAACTCAACTTTCTCTTATTATCATCATACATGCATTAAGGAATGGAGTTCTTATGATACGACAATAGGGTGGTTTGATTCAAAAGTGTGGGGTAAGCAATTTAAAAAAATTAAATTAAAAAAAATTGTATTGCTATTTGAGGGTTGAAATGCATACTTTGCACATTGTATTTGCTAAGAGTTGGTTATTCTTTTCCTCTTCATTTTAAGTTAGATGTTCCATGCAATTTTATATTTTGTATATATATATATATATAAAAGAAAAAAATAAAGAAAAGAAAATAAAGAAAAGATATATATATATATACAAAATTCATATATGTTCTAGCATTGGTCATTAAAAGAGGAATGTTGACTCATTGCTTTTCTTTAAGTATGCACGTATGTGAAAGTATCAAAGGTTAGTGATTATGCCATTTGAGGGAGTTGTGAGTTTCTTAGCAAGAGTATTGTCTAATTAGATACTCCATTTCTTGATGCTCCAGCTTAAATGTCTTTTCTCACACCTGCACCTTAGCCTCATTACATCCAAATAAAAGACCTTCGGATTATTTCTTGAGAAAATTAGTGAGGGAGATTGGATAATTAAGCAAGTTTATGGTAGTATGCAGTCATGAGTGGTTTGAGTGAATTAACCTATGAAATCGAGTGAAACACTTAGATGAGAGATGAGATTTGTATGCCTGAATTAATGAATGAGTTAAGAAAATCCTTGATTGAAGTAAAGTGTAATTATTTATGGCTGAGTCTTAAAGGATTTCATCTTATATACTGGAATTATAGTTAAGTTGTTTGAGTTTTTAATTTATGCCATGTGAATTTGCTTGAGGACAAGCAAAGTTTTAAGTGTGGGGTAGTTGTTTTATTAGTTTTTGTCATAGTATTGTGTCTTATTCATTATGATAATTATTGTTTTCTTTAGGTATTTTGTTAGTTTTAATATGTTTATTTAGTGTTTTCATTAATTTTGGTAGTTTTAATTTATTTAAGTGTTTATGTTATTTTTGTATTAGTTTTTAGTAAGTGTTTATGTTTTGTTGGTTAATGTTCATTTAATTCTTGTTTAAAGTTTATTTCAAGTTTTGTTTTAGGTTAAAAAGCTAAGGAACCAAGAAGAAGGAAAAATTGGATAGTAGCTAACACATGCAGAGGACACGACCAAGCTTGTGGTCGTGTCCCATACCAAGCAAAAGAGAAGCCAACAGATCAGTAGCTGACACACTCAAGGGACACGGCCAAACTTGTGGCCGTGTCCCTCCAAAAAAGCTCAAACACCGCCAAGTTGTGTTAGCTTGGCCGTGTCACACTCAAGTCCAAAGCAAAGAAAGATGAAAAATCAAGCAGTAGATGACACCTTCAGGGGACCGACCAAGCTTGTGGCCATGTCCCTCCAAAGACCTCAGACACCGCCAAGTTCCTTTGAGCCTGGCCGTGTCACTCATGGATTAATGAAGACGCGGATTTTTGGTTTTGTATAAATATTAAAATTAGGGTTGTTGAGAGTTTGAGTTTTGTTTGAGCTGTCAAAGAACATTAGGGTTTTCATATCTTGTTTTCTTTGATCTTTTGATTACACTTTGATTAAACTAGTTTAGATTAGATTTGTTCTGGCCATTGATACATTCTTCGAGCAAGTTCTGAACAAGAGATTCTTCAAGAGCTAAGGGAGTTTGTTATTTGGTTTTGTTCTCGAACTTTATCTCTTTAATTTCATTGGAATTGTATTTAAGAATATTATCATGTCTAAATTGATTCCTTTGAATTTTAATGAGATGAGTATGTTTGATAGCATTATGAACTAATTTGATCTAGTCTAGGGTTTGTATGGATCTGCTATGATTGTATGAATTAGTTATTACTCTTAACTTAATTATTTCTTTAGCCTTGATTGAATGGATTATTGTTAATATATAATTGATTGGCCACCAATTATGTGTTTTAGGTACTAGATGATGGATTAAGAAATGAAGTCTAATGCTGGAATAATTCAATTAGGGACTTAGGTGAATTAGAGATATAACCCAGGAAAAGATTATTTCAATTGTAACAAGATTATTTGAGAGAGGTTTGAATGCGAGAGCTTATTTCCTTGATTCGATTAATTAAGTTGCTTGAGATTTAATCTTTGAAATTAAATTAGTTAAGAGGAATAACCGTTCATACATATAAGTAGTAGAGAAGTGTAAACCCTAGACCTTTCTATTAAGTGAATCAAATCATCAGCTCAATTTACTTTTATTGTTCTAAAATTCCAATCGATCTTCTTCATTAGTTGTTAGTGATTTAAATTTATTCATTACTTGTTATCTATAATCTGATAATCAATTAGCTTATCTAGCTTCCTTGTGAGATGAACTTGGGGCGATCACCTTTGCTACAGCTACCTCGTATACTTGCGAGTGACGATTATAGTAGAGTTAATTTAAGCGCAACAATCGCATCTGATCTCATTTCAGAAGAATTTGAAAAGATCTTCTAAAAATATTAAAAGGTATTTGCTTGGTCATATGAAAATATGATAGGGATTGATAGGGACATAGTGTCAGGCCCCGTCCAAGTACCATGTCTAACTCGCCAAAGGATGGGAGTCAAAATAATAAAATTAAGCTAAGTCTCATACAAAAGTGTTAAGGTCACCCTGCCATTCATAGGCTATGCTCGATTCAAGTAAAAATTTTTTAAAAGTCACCAATCAAATTAATTTTTTTAAAAAAATTGTGAAAATTTAAGAAAAACCCAAAATTGACTCCAATTGTATCTCGATGATAAAATATCGCTAGCCTCGAACTAAAGGATGGATTCAAGGGTCACATTTGGCATATTTTAAAATAAACACGGTTTGACCTTTGACTAAATAAAAACTTAAAAAATATATTTCATGATAATGACAATTACAAATATGATATGAAGAGCATTATATCCATACAATCTTCTACTTATAATAAAATAAAAGTAAAGATAGAGTACAAGAATTAAATTAAACTTCACAAATCAAAACCCAAAATAAGGGGATCCTAACTCTAGCCTTATGGATTCTAGGATAGGCACACATTCCCGAAAAGAAACTAAGTAAATAACAAAGCATATGCAAAGTACATATTTAACGAAGGAAAATAAAAATAAGAGAGGGTAAGTTTTAAAATTAAGTTCACTTGGTACTTGGAGTGAAATTCCAAGTAGGCTTGCATATCTCATTTGAATGAGAATCAAAGACCACGCAGCTCTAGCCATTTTGCAATGGTTGGTTTCGACTTAAAATTGTGGTTTTCCTAGTCTAACCTAATCTAACCAAAGTCTATGTCTAATTTTAGGTTTTGACTCTTTAAAGACTAAGTCAAAGGTCTAAAGCCTAAACTAGGTATGTTTAAATATAAGCTCAATTTTGATTTCTCAAACTAGGTAGCTTTAGGTTTAAGGTTGAAAGGGATTTTAAACCGTGTAGCTTTAGGTTTAAAACTTGAAAAGGATTGATAGTCCAACCAAGAAGCTTTAGGTTCAAACTTGGAAAGGATTTGTTATCTAGGTAGCTTAGTGTGAGCGGGGATTTTCACCCCCAGTCCCACATGGAATGCTTCTTGCGACTTTGGCACTGTTAGGCTCAAGGCCTTAAAGAACACAGGCCTAAACCCAAAGAAAATGGAGTCACTATTTAGATCATTTTTGTACTAGTTTTTAGTGTGATTTTTATGTGTTTTTAGTTAATGTTTTGATTGATTTTTGTTTTAAGTTTGTTTAAAGTGTTTATTTTAGGTTTAAGTGCAGAAGAATTTATATAAATTAAGGGTGACACGGCCAAGCTTGATTTGGCTTGGCCGTGTCCCTCATTTTTCTTTGGGACACGGCCAAGCTTGCTGGCCGTGTCCTTCACTGCCTTCTTCTTTCTTTCTTTCTTTTCTTTGTTCTTCAAGGAGTGACACGGCTAAGCTTGTGGCCGTGTCATGTGACACAGCCACTGGCTTGGTCATGTCACTTGGGTGTGTCACCTTCTGCTTCTTTTCTTTCCTTCTTTGCTTGGTCCAGGTGTCTTTGGCATGAAATGGGACACGACCAAGCTTGCTGGCCGTGTCATGTGACATGGCTAGTGGCTTGGCCGTGTCATTGAGTGTGTCCTTTTCTGCTTGCTTCTTTTTCTCTTCTTTGCTTTGGTCTTTGGTTTGCTCCTTGGATGAGACACGGCCACTGGCTTGGCCGTGTCTCGTGGCCGTGTTAAGCTCTGCCATCACAATTCTTTGAGGGACACGGCCAAGCTTGATTTGGCTTGGCCATGTCTTGCTTGGTTCATGCTTTTCCTGCACTATTTTGATCTTCCAAGGGTGTTTTTGCACTTAAACCTAAAATAAACACTTTAAACAAACTTAAAACAAAAATCAATCTAAACATTAACTAAAAACACATAAAAATCACACTAAAAACTAGTACAAAAATGATCTAAATAGTCGCCACCTGGATGGGCCGAGAAATAGAAAGGGGTGGATGACTCAATTCCTAAGGAATTTCCAACCCTATATTGGGTTCAAAAAGTTAGGTACGCATGGGAAAGGTGAGAATGACCTAGCACCCCCACAACGCTTAGTTCATTGGAACCGACCTCCTCTTTAGGTCTAAATATTATTAAATTCTTAACTTATTATAGCATCATCCATATTACATGAAAATTACAAGAAATAAACATCCATCACCTTTTTAAAAATAAACAATCAAAATAGGCACCCATCTAAGGATGAAAACATGCCCATACAACAATTATTTAATTTCTAAGACTAGATATAATAGGACACCCACCATTTAGTAGAAGCATGCCCTTTACATTAATCCTAAAATTCAAAATAAATTAAATTACATTGAATTATCTAATGAGGTACCCACAAAGTGGAAACATACCTCTTACATATTGGAAATTAAAATAATCAACATAATAAATCAAATAAATTCAATCATTCAATCATTCACCATTAGCAAAAAATAAAAACAAATCATTCATAAAAATAAAGCATTAATGAATCATCCATTCAAGATATAAAACAATCACATCTAATTTTAAACTTTAAATAATGCAACAAATATACAAGTTTATGGTTTATGGTATTTGGAAAACTATTTAATGTTTTGAAAATTTAGGAAAACATATTAAATTTATGGGAAACAAATTAGAGTTTTGTATTTTGGGTAAATTAAGGTTTAAGGTTTGTTAGAATTAGGGTTTAGGAAAATACAGTTAGGGTTTTTAAAAAAACAATTACTTAGCTACTGTGATGTTAAAACTTTTGATCAAATAAGCTATTTAGATTATATTTAATAGATTTTGGCCACTGGGATATTAAACAATGATAAATATACTTTTGTAGATAGCTACTGGATGAAATTAAAAACTTATTGTGAGTTATAACTCAAGAAGTGACTGATTGTAAAACAAAATTAGTATAAATAAAAGATTGATGATTATAGCACATTTGACTTATCTTTAAGCAAAGGATGAATGCATTTAATATTTAAAACTATAATTAGAATATCTTACACTTAATTCACATGAGTTAAATTTAGAACATACCATCACTTGTTAGCTCCACCACAATTAAACGTTGATCTTGCAACGATTTGAAAACTCTGGCCGAGCTGGACAAAGAAAATATTACTGCCTATGGTGTAGTGTTTATGTTATGCTATGCTCTTTTTCCTAGCTGCTAACTCTCTTCATTCCCCTTGCTCAAATATTGATGTTAGGGTTTGTATTCCTTCAATCTTGCTAAACCCCCCCCCCCCTTTTGGTTTCTTTTGTCCTATATTTATAGAAGAAGTCATTAGGTTAAAACCTTGTAAAATTTTCTCTTTTGAAACTATTTTCTGAGGCATATCGAATTAGGCTATTTTTAATTTGACATAAACCATGAGCATGTTGGATTAAAGCCATTTTAATTCAAGGAAAACAAAAATCATCTTGAACTAAAAAAATTCTAATCCGACATGGAATTAAAGTCCACATCGAATTAACAATCCTAATTCGATATGGACTCGTCAATAATGGCACCAAATCGAAATGGGAGAGCACCAATTTGACATGGTGTAACGACCCTCCCCGACCAGGTCGGCTGCCCGGCCCACTAGTGGCTTACGGCCCGGCCTTTTCACCACCTGGGCACGGAGTCCGCAGGAGGCAAGCGATCGCTACAGTACTGGACAGCCCTCGCGGCCCACCCAGCAGGATTTCTTAATTTGGCCCCAAGGGGTCGCCTCCCCGGATCGAACCCCTGACCTCCCACTTAAGAGAGCCAGCGAGAACCATCCAGTACCATTTCTGCTAGTAACAATTGTAACACTCCTAGATCCCATATACGCACACTACATATCACCAAAATGTAATATACGTACATAGAACATAGGAATGCTACGACTTCTTTAAACCATTTACCTCTTTTATAAACCCTAAACCATTTTGTTATTTTTGTACAATATAAGAAATGTATTATAGTATTTAATTTGTAATAGAAATTGAAATAGATATCAACATTTATTTGATACGCAGCGGAAATTATAAAATATTTACATATATTACAACATCCAAGTTCAAGTTTACAATTACATATATATATATATACATTAAAATCATTCCTTTACAAAATATAAAGAAACTATACATGGTTGGCAGCACTGCTCTGATCTTTAAGTCCTAAAGCCAATCCTCAACGTCTAGACTCACTCTGTCTAGCGGAACTCTCGGGTTCTTCTCTAACACCTGCGCGATAAATCAAATCGCGCTAAGCCAACGGCTTAGTAAAACAACTAAAATAACAATATGCTATGATGCAATACTCATGTCACACAATCAAGTTCTATGCACAACTCAAGTAAGTAATTCACTTCAATTCATACCATAGTCATCATAGTTTATCCAACCACAATCATATTTCATAACATCATATCTTAACTTTACTCATAAATTTCATCAAACACTAGTCACGTTTAATCAAACACAAGCATTGGGCCCATAACAAATCTAATACATTATTCAAAGTTCAGAGTCCCTGTTTTGATTCAATATCACAATCATCAAGCCCGTAGGCAATATATATATATATCACATCTCTATCCATGGATAGCGTAACAGACCCAGTCTCTTGGACCATCAACCCATTAACATGAGGAGATCCTCAACCCGGCTAGACTGTTACTAATTTTTCAATGGAAGTGGTTTACGGGTCTCCCATTTCACCATCATTCCATATTCACATTTTTCAACTGAAATCGGCTTACGGGCCATCCCATTTCGCCTATCCCGTGATTCATATCATAATTTCCAATTGGAATCGGTTTACGGGCCATCCCATTTCACCTATCCAATGGTTCATAGGCATGCCATCAAAACAGGACTCTGAAAGTTGAATCAACATATTAGGCACACAAACATTTCATTTATTTCTTTCTCAATTCATTTCACAATTCACAATTCATTAGGCAATCATGCCTCAACTATTCCATTTGCATCATTTTGACCTAATCACAATGGCCTCACATACCATTTAAATCATAAAAAACAATCACATTAGAGCAATTCATCACATCCTTCATATATAGTATCACATTGCATTATCATATAGGCAACTATGCATTAACCATTTTTTTTTTACTTACATCATAAGCAATAAATCATACGGTTCCACACTTTACTACTCAAGTATACATACACAATAATCTTAACATACATTCACATGCATAACACAATATTCACATAACATTAACAATATGCATCCACAATGCATTAATGCTCTTAACACCTTAACACTCACATGTGTTAAGTTCCAACATCTTATAAATGAATACAATGATGTAGTTGTACTTACTTTATGAACACTCACACAACTAAGCAATCCTTCCTTCCAAAGATCCTTCACTTCACAATTAGGGCAAACCACCTCTTCCAACACCTAATCCAAAACAATGATGCAACACATCAATTTCTATAACATTCCTCACTTATCAACCTTAGCTTAGACCTTTAGAACACTAAATAAAACTTAACAACCCTAAGCAAAGCCCACGGCCGTGGCCACCTCCAACCCCCACGGTCGTGGCTTTAGGAAGCATTCTGCCCAAAAGTGATCACCTCCCCCACGGCCATGGCTACCAAAAGGCCACGGGCGTGGGATCCCAAACGCTACTGCCCCTTTCCAAAATCATGATTTCTTCACTTTCAAAACCAACAAACACCAACAACTCAAAGATTAACAAAAATAACCAATCAAACATAACATAAACAACACTTACCAACTCAAACCCTAACACAAACTCAACATAACCACACCCAACATCATCACCAACTTAATTTCTCCTCTAACAAGCAATCTCAACACTTAACTTCACATCATAAACATCATTAATCAAACCATCATCAAAACACAACTCAACTCAAGCAAGACTTCAAAAATAACAAGAGTAAACAAGAGAAAACTTACCAAATAATGAAATTCCTTGAAAATCCAACTTGTAAATTTGAAAACTCCTTTCAATTTGAGCTTGAAATCATCAAAACCTTCAATTATTCTCTTGCTCTCTTGTCCCCTTTGTTGAGCCGGCCACACATGATAGAAAAGAGAAGAAAAATGATAAGTCAACCTTACTTTTCTTCTTTTAATCTCCACCATGCATTTCTACAAGGAAAAATTACTAAAACACCCTTAACTATATAACTAAGCTCTTGTCTCTTATATGCCCATTTATGTAATTCCACAATAACAAAAGAAATATCTTCTTCCACTAACTCCAACACCTTGACTCTCCCTTTGACCAACTTATATGTCATATATATTACCATTTACACAACATATACACTTCTCTCTAAACCCTAATTCCTTAACAACTTAACATATACAATTAATCCAAATGAACAACAACAACAACAACAACAACAACAACAACAACAACCAAACTTCTAGGGCACAAATAGGGATATTACAATTCTCCCCCTCTAAAAAGAAATTTCGTCCTCGAAATTACCTGAAATCAACTCTGAAACAACTGAGGATGCTGGTCTCGCATAGCTTGCTCACTCTCCCAAGTTGCTTATTCTCTTCCATGATTCTTCCATAACACTTTCACAAGTGGCACTCTTTTGTTCCTCAACTCTTTCACTTCATGTGCCAAAATAGCAATTGGCTCTTCTTCGTATGTCAGATCCGGACTCACCTCGATAGATTCAACTGATAACACATGTGATGGGTCTGATCTGTATCTCCTTAACATAGAAACATGGAAGACATTATGAATCCGATCCAAATCAGGTGGTAAAGCAAGCTGATAAGCAACTGGTCCCACTCTTTCTAAAACTTCATATGGCCCAATGAAACGAGGACTCAACTTCCCTTTTTGACCAAATCTTAAGATCTTTTTCCAAGGAGACACCTTCAAAAATACTTTATCTCCCACCTTATACTCAATGTCTCTCCTCTTCAAATCCGAATAAGATTTCTGTCGATCTGAAGCTGCTCTCAATCGGTCTCGAATCATTCTCACTTTCTCTTCAGTCTCCTTAATCAAATCAGGACCAATTATCTTACCTTCACCAGCTTCACTCCAACACAAAGGTGTCCTACACCTCCTCCCATATAATGCCTCGAATGGAGCCATACCAATGCTCGATTGATGACTGTTATTATAGGCAAACTCCACAAGTGACAAGAATCCGTCCCAACTTCCAGAGAAGTCAATAACACAACTTCTCAACATATCCTCGATAATCTGTATCACTCTCTCTGACTGCCCATCTGTCTGAGGATGGAAAGCAGTACTAAAGTGTAATCGAGAACCTAAAGCTCCATGCAAACTCTTCCAAAATCTCGAAGTGAACCTAGGATCTCGATCAGACACTAAAGAAATTGGGACTCCATGCAACTTCACAATCTCATTGATGTACAGCTCAGCCAACCTCTCAAGCGAATAATCCATCCGAACTAGAAGAAAATGAGCTGTCTTAGTCAGCCTATCGACAATCACCCAAATAGCATCATGCTTTCTTTGTGTCAAAGGCAAACCAGACACAAAGTCCATAGTCACTCTCTCCCACTTCCATTCAGGCACTGACAACGGTTGAAGCAACCCAGTTGGAACCTGATGTTCAGCTTTCACTCTCTGACATGTGAGACATTTAGACACAAAAGCTGCAATGTCTCTCTTCATACCGGGCCACCAATAATACTGTCTCAAATCATGGTACATCTTCGTACTGCCCGGATGCATAGCAAAAGCTGATTGATGTGCTTCTTCCAAAATAATCCTTCTCAAACTATCATCATCAGGCACACACAATCTATCTTTAAACCACAAACTCCTATCAACTCTTATAACAAAATCCCGGCTCTCTTCCTGTTGACACTCTGAAACAATCTTCTGAATCTTCTTATCATTCAACTGAGCCTCCTTAATCTGATCTAACAGCACTGGCCTCACTTGCAATTGTGCCAACAATGCACCATCATCACAAAGTGTAAAATTAGCATGCAACGCTCTCAATTCAACAAGCAACAAGAGCGAATAAGCAGTCAAACCTGCTAAAGACTTCCGACTTAAGGCATCTGCAACAACATTAGCCTTACCTGGATGATAATCTATCAAATAGTCATAGTCTTTAATCAATTCCAACCATCGCCTCTGTCGAAGATTAAGCTCCTTCTGAACACCCAAATACTTCAAACTCTTGTGATCTGTATAAATAAAACATTTCTCTCCATACAGATAATGTCGCCAAATCTTTAAAGCAAAAACAATGGCTGCCAACTCTAAATCATGCGTCAGATAGTTGAGCTCATGCGGCTTCAACTGACGAGAAGCATAAGCTATCACTTTACCCTCTTGCATCAACACACAACCTAAACCACTATGTGAAGCATCACTATAAATCACAAATGGTTTGTCTTCCACAGGTAAAGTGAGAACAGGTGCTTGAGTCAACATCTCTTTCAACTGCTCAAAACTAGCTTGACACTGATCCGTCCACACAAATCTCACTCCCTTCCGAAGTAATCTGGTGAGTGGAGTAGCTATTAAAGAAAATCCTTTTACAAAGCGTCGATAATAGCCTGCCAAACCAGAAAACTTCTAATCTCAGTCACAGACTTCGGTGGACTCCAATTCAGAATAGCTTCAACTTTACTCGGGTCAACTCTAATGCCATCTGCTGAAACAATATGACCGAGAAAAGCTACTTGATCAAGCCAGAATTCACACTTTGACAGCTTAGCAAACAACTGCTTCTCTCTTAAGATTTGCAACACAATCCTCAAATGCTTGTCATGCTCTTTCTCATCCTGAGAATACACCAAAATATCATTTATAAACACCACTACAAACTGATCCAAATAGGGCCTAAACACCCTATTCATCAAATCCATGAAAGCGGCAGGTGCATTCGTCAAACCAAATGGCATCACCAAAAACTCATAATGCCCATACCTGGTTCGAAAAGATGTCTTCGACACATCCTCAGCTCTGACCCGCAACTGATGGTACCCTGATCTCAAATCAATCTTAGAAAACACAGCTGCTCCCTTCAATTGATCAAAGAGATCATCAATTCTAGGCAAAGGATATTTATTCTTGATAGTCACTTTATTCAATTGCCTATAATCGATACACAATCTCATAGTACCATCTTTCTTCTTAACAAACAAAACAGGAGCTCCCCATGGTGACACACTAGGGCGAATAAAATTCTTATCTAACAATTCCTGCAACTGCACCTTCAATTCCCTCAATTCAACAGGTGCCATTCTATAAGGAGTAATAGAGATAGGAGTGGTACCTGGCAACAAATCTATACCAAACTCCACCTCTCTCTCAGGAGGCAATCCTGGCAACTCCTCTGGAAAAACATCTGGGAACTCTAAAACTGTGGGAATACTATCCAATTGAGAACCTACCACTCTGGTATCCAACACATGAGCAAGATAAGCTTCACACCCTCTTCTGATCATCTTCCTAGCTGCAACAGCTGAAACAAACAAAGATGCAAGCTGTCTCTGCTCACTAGATACCAACACTACTCTATCATCACTAGTTCTCAAAGTAACACACTTCTTCCTACAATCCACCACAGCTTCATGCCTAGACAGCCAATCCATGCCTAGAATCAAATCAAATTCTTTAAATGGCATTTCAATCAAATCACCACAGAACTTCTCACCCTGTACCACCACTGCACAATCTCTATGCACCTTACTAACAATCACACTATGCCCTAAAGGATTTGTCACCAACACATCAAATCCTAGGGACTCAGCATGCATTTCAGACACAGGCAATACTGATGCACTAATGTATGAATGTGTGGATCCAGGGTCAATCAAAGCAAGTACAGAAATGCCAAATAAAGAAAAAGTACCAGCTATGACTGCAGAAGCATCAGGCTGTCTCTGCATCACATAAACCCGCTGAGAAGGCCCAGCCTCACCTGGTCTGTCATCCCTGGGTGCTGATCCTCCTCTCTGACTATACCCAGATCTACCCCCTCGGCTAAAACCCCTGCTTCCTCGACCTCCTCTGCTAAAACTGTGCCGAGAAGCTGTAGATTCCACTGACCTCTGGTCCTGCATCTCAGGACACTCTCTAATGAAATGGTCAGGTGATCCACAACGAAAACATACTCCTGATCTACCAATCCTCTGACAATTACCCACATGAACCTTACCACAAAGCTCACATGCCGGCGGAGTGGATCTCTGAATAAAGGGAGTAGGTGCACTAGCCACAGAAGCTGTAGGTCTCGATCTCTGTCTCTGAAACTGCACTGACCTACTCATCGGCCTCCGACTCCTTCCCACTCTAGGAACAAAGCTCCCTCTACCTCTCTTAACCGACGAAGACCCTGCCTCAAACTGTGGTCTTCTCCCTCTAGACTCCTCTTCAGAAACAGATGCTACAATGCCTTGGGCTCGCTCTACACTCCTAGCTGCAGCAACAAGCTGGGAGAAATCTTGATACCTGGAGCCCGCCACAAGGCACATAATAGAGGGCCTCAATCCCTCTTCAAACCTCCTGCATCTGTCTATCTCGTCTGCTATGATGCCTCCCGCATAATGGCTCAACCGGATGAACTCCACTTCATACTCAGTTACTGTCCGGTGCTCCTGTTTCATACTCAAAAACTCCATTTTCTTCACATCCTTATACTCCCTAGGAGTATACTTCAATTCAAATTCTCTGAGAAAATCTGCATAGGTCAATGTAGGTGGATCATCCATAGCATGAGGTACGGTCTTCCACCAGTCATAAGCGTCCTTCTGCAATAATGACCTAGCATAATCAAACTTTTCCTCTGACGTGGCTTGTAACTGAATAAAAATTCTTTGAACTTTATCAAGCCACTGTTCTGCCACAGCTGGATCTATCGTACCCAGAAAATCCTCTGCCCCAAACTTCCTCAGTTTGTCATATTGTCTCACTGGTACCTGAGGCTGAGGTGGTGGTGGTGGCTGCTGCACTGGTGCTTGTCTCATTGCTTCCATCATATGCCTAAACCAGGCTGGAGGAAACTCATCACCTGCTGGTCTCCCAGATACCGAAGCAGGCACCTCACTAGCTACCTCCACTCTAGCACCCTCCCTACTCTCAACAGGGGCTATACTCTCTGCACTCCCCTCAACAGACTAACGTGAGTGGGGATCCATTACTACCTATATCTGCAAACACAACCGAATACACCTTATTAAAGATCAGAGGCTACCAATACCAACATGTATTTTATTTAAAATCAACTTTATAATCAAAATATTCTTTTACTTTATAAGTTACCTAGGTTGAGAATCTCAAACCTAGGCTCTGATACCAAAACAATTGTAACACTCCTAGATCCCATATACGCACACTACATATCACCAAAATGTAATATACGTACATAGAACATAGGAATGCTACGACTTCTTTAAACCATTTACCTCTTTTATAAACCCTAAACCATTTTGTTATTTTTGTACAATATAAGAAATGTATTATAGTATTTAATTTGTAATAGAAATTGAAATAGATATCAACATTTATTTGATACGCAGCGGAAATTATAAAATATTTACATATATTACAACATCCAAGTTCAAGTTTACAATTACATATATATATATATACATTAAAATCATTCCTTTACAAAATATAAAGAAACTATACATGGTTGGCAGCACTGCTCTGATCATTAAGTCCTAAAGCCAATCCTCAACATCTAGACTCACTCTGTCTAGCGGAACTCTCGGGTTCTTCTCTAACACCTGCGCGATAAATCAAATCGCGCTAAGCCAACGGCTTAGTAAAACAACTAAAATAACAATATGCTATGATGCAATACTCATGTCACACAATCAAGTTCTATGCACAACTCAAGTAAGTAATTCACTTCAATTCATACCATAGTCATCATAGTTTATCCAACCACAATCATATTTCATAACATCATATCTTAACTTTACTCATAAATTTCATCAAACACTAGTCACGTTTAATCAAACACAAGCATTGGGCCCATAACAAATCTAATACATTATTCAAAGTTCAGAGTCCCTGTTTTGATTCAATATCACAATCATCAAGCCCGTAGGCAATATATATATATATCACATCTCTATCCATGGATAGCGTAACAGACCCAGTCTCTTGGACCATCAACCCATTAACATGAGGAGATCCTCAACCCGGCTAGACTGTTACTAATTTTTCAATGGAAGTGGTTTACGGGTCTCCCATTTCACCATCATTCCATATTCACATTTTTCAACTGAAATCGGCTTACGGGCCATCCCATTTCGCCTATCCCGTGATTCATATCATAATTTCCAATTGGAATCGGTTTACGGGCCATCCCATTTCACCTATCCAATGGTTCATAGGCATGCCATCAAAACAGGACTCTGAAAGTTGAATCAACATATTAGGCACACAAACATTTCATTTATTTCTTTCTCAATTCATTTCACAATTCACAATTCATTAGGCAATCATGCCTCAACTATTCCATTTGCATCATTTTGACCTAATCACAATGGCCTCACATACCATTTAAATCATAAAAAACAATCACATTAGAGCAATTCATCACATCCTTCATATATAGTATCACATTGCATTATCATATAGGCAACTATGCATTAACCATTTTTTTTTACTTACATCATAAGCAATAAATCATACGGTTCCACACTTTACTACTCAAGTATACATACACAATAATCTTAACATACATTCACATGCATAACACAATATTCACATAACATTAACAATATGCATCCACAATGCATTAATGCTCTTAACACCTTAACACTCACATGTGTTAAGTTCCAACATCTTATAAATGAATACAATGATGTAGTTGTACTTACTTTATGAACACTCACACAACTAAGCAATCCTTCCTTCCAAAGATCCTTCACTTCACAATTAGGGCAAACCACCTCTTCCAACACCTAATCCAAAACAATGATGCAACACATCAATTTCTATAACATTCCTCACTTATCAACCTTAGCTTAGACCTTTAGAACACTAAATAAAACTTAACAACCCTAAGCAAAGCCCACGGCCGTGGCCACCTCCAACCCCCACGGTCGTGGCTTTAGGAAGCATTCTGCCCAAAAGTGATCACCTCCCCCACGGCCATGGCTACCAAAAGGCCACGGGCGTGGGATCCCAAACGCTACTGCCCCTTTCCAAAATCATGATTTCTTCACTTTCAAAACCAACAAACACCAACAACTCAAAGATTAACAAAAATAACCAATCAAACATAACATAAACAACACTTACCAACTCAAACCCTAACACAAACTCAACATAACCACACCCAACATCATCACCAACTTAATTTCTCCTCTAACAAGCAATCTCAACACTTAACTTCACATCATAAACATCATTAATCAAACCATCATCAAAACACAACTCAACTCAAGCAAGACTTCAAAAATAACAAGAGTAAACAAGAGAAAACTTACCAAATAATGAAATTCCTTGAAAATCCAACTTGTAAATTTGAAAACTCCTTTCAATTTGAGCTTGAAATCATCAAAACCTTCAATTATTCTCTTGCTCTCTTGTCCCCTTTGTTGAGCCGGCCACACATGATAGAAAAGAGAAGAAAAATGATAAGTCAACCTTACTTTTCTTCTTTTAATCTCCACCATGCATTTCTACAAGGAAAAATTACTAAAACACCCTTAACTATATAACTAAGCTCTTGTCTCTTATATGCCCATTTATGTAATTCCACAATAACAAAAGAAATATCTTCTTCCACTAACTCCAACACCTTGACTCTCCCTTTGACCAACTTATATGTCATATATATTACCATTTACACAACATATACACTTCTCTCTAAACCCTAATTCCTTAACAACTTAACATATACAATTAATCCAAATGAACAACAACAACAACAACCAAACTTCTAGGGCACAAATAGGGATATTACACATGGGGGTGCCCATATCAAATTAGGGGAGCCCCAATTCAATATGGGGCAGCCCCATGTTGAATTGGGTGGCCCAATTCCACATGGAGACACCCATACTCAAATTGAAGTGCACCCATATCAAATAAAACCAACCAAACCTTCAAATCAGACCTACTTAGGGTTTTAAAGGTTTAACCATCTTATTTTAGGCCTCATGAGAATATATCAATCTAAAAGTTTAGAATAGGTTTAAGCTTATTAAGAATGACTGGTTATGACTTAGGCCTCATTAATTAGCATCAGACTAGCCGAGGACAAAATAAAGGGTCTAAAGTTTACCCCTAGCTTGAGCAATCTTGAATTTATTTAGAGAGTGAAAAGCAACATGACTTTAAGCTAATTTTGGTTAAGGAATAGGTTTAAGACCCGAGGATTGGTTTGGATTTTGGATTTGAGACTAGTTTGGGTTCTAGACCCAAAACAAGATTGGTTGGGTTCTGGACCAGAGATTGGTTGGGTTCTGGACCCAAAACTGGATTGGTTGAGTTCTAGACCTGAGGTTGATTGGGTTCTGGACTTGAAATTGGATTGGTTGGGTTCTAGACTGTAACACCCCTATACCCGTATACGTACACAGCATGCTATTATGATCGTAATATATGTATACTGAATATAGAAATGCTACTATTAAATTAACAAACGACTCACTTCTTTTACAACAGTATAAGCAAACTCAAACCATTTTAAATTATAACATAAAAATACAATAGATCAAACGTTTATTCAAAACACAGCGGAAAATATAACTAATATTTACAAATACATATACATCAAAATTCAAGTTTTACAAAACATAAAATATATACATGTTTGGCAGTATGTCTATGATCTTTAAGCTCTACTATCAACCTCAAAATCTAGACTCTACTCAGCCTAGAGGAACTTTCTGGCTCTTCCTTGTCACCTGCGCGATAAATTACAATCGCGCTAAGCCAACGGCTTAGTGGTACAAACCATAATAATAATGTGTTGCAATGCAATGCCAATATAATATGTTCAAACATCATAATCAATACATAAGAATATCACCTTTCAAAATCTTACATTGAATCTCATTATTCATTGGTTTCACCATTCATGAATCACATTTAAACAAAGACAAGCATGGGCCCAAAGACACTAATATGCCATTCAACTTTTAGAGTTAATGTTTTGGTTTAATCATCACATTTATCATTATCATTATCCCAACTAGGCTTCAAGGATTTAGGTTCAACCAAGCTTCAAGGGGAACAAAGCATGCTAAGTATCAACCCAACTTGGCTTCAAGAACCAAACCCAAAGGGCTGTAACATCTCAATTAGGCTTCAAGGACTAGACCCAACCAAGCTTCAAGGGGAGTAAAACATGTTAAACTTCAACCCAACTTGGCTTCAAGGATCAAGCCCAACCTAACTTCAAGAGATTGTTACTATAGGCATGCCACCAACAACAAAACTCTGAAAATGGAATAACACATTAGCCACACAATTCATTTATTATTTCTTTATCAATTTCATTCCCAATTCTCATCATCATCTAGGCAAACATGCCCCACTTATTTCAATTGAATCATCATAGCCAATCTCAATGGCTTCACATCTCATTTGAATCATCATAGCCAATCACAATGGTATCACATCTCAATTGAAACATCATGTCTCAATTCACTTTATAATATTTCATCATTCAAGTATACATAATCAATTACATTGAACATCATCCTCTAAGCAAACATGCTTCAATTATCTAAATTCATATTTTCAACATACATTTAACAAAGTTCACATTATGCAAACCATAACATTATTAATATGCAATAATGTAGGGTAGGGTTTGTACTTACCTCACAACCAACTCTCACCAATTTATACACTTCCTCCTCCAAGAATCCTCAACACTTAGGTTAGGGCAATTCAACTCTTCTCAAAACCTAAACCAAAGTTGATGATACACATGAGATACTATGGATAAATACAAACTAGGGCAAACTCTACATATGACACGCTCAACAACATGGGCGTGTCCTTGACCGTGCCCTAACTCCACAACACAGAAGCTTTGACACGCTCAGAACCACGGGCGTGTCACTGAACGTGTAATACATCCTGTCTCACAGAAACATTAACACGTCCAACAGCACGGGCGTGCTCATGGCCGTGTCAATCATTCACCCACACAGTAGCTATGACATGCTCAGTGACATGGGCGTGTCACTGGACGTGTAAATACTACTGCAACACAGAACCAATGACACGCCCAAAGACTTGACCGTGCTCATGGGCGTGTCAGGCCAAAAATACAGATTCCGGCAACATCAACTCTACATCCAACAAATCACTTATTTCCACCATCTTCCACTTCAAACAAACTCAACTAAACACACCCAAAAACCATACTAACTTGCAAAAACACCAAAATAATACAAAACATACATCAAACACAATTCATAATCATCATCACAAACTCAAAACACAACCACAACACTTTCTCTTCCAACAAACTTACTCTTTCCTTCAATTCAACCCCAAAACCCAAAATCAAATGAATCAAACACTCTTAAACACACAACAATCAAACACACTCCTATTAATAACAATCATCCATCAAACCCAAACACAACTTCAAATAAAACAAAGGAAAACAAGAGAGAGCTTACCAACAATAATGAAACTTCTTGAATTTCCAACTTGGTTACTTGAATCACCTTTCAACTTTGAGCTTGGAACACAAAACTCTCTCTTGCTCTCTTGTTTTGATGATGCCCGGCCAACAAAGGAAAAGAAAAGAAAATGAACACAACAAGTCAAACACTTATCTCTTTAAACCTCCACCAAGTCATTTTAATATTAAAATAATCCAAATTAATCTCTTCCATTCATAATTTCCTTATTAATTAATTCCATAAATCATAACATAAATATCTTCTTCCATTAACTTTCTTTGACTTTGACCTGTGCATATGTTGTATATATTTTCATATACACAACATATACACTTTCTCTATAATTCTTTTCTCTTTCCAAAGAATCATATACATTTAATCCAAATAAAACAACAAGTATATCAAAACTTCTAGGGCACATTTTGGGATATTACAATTCTCCCCCTCTAAAAAGAAATTTCGTCCCCGAAATTACCTGATATCAAGTCCGAAACAGTTGTGGATATTGATCACGCATTGCTTGCTCACTCTCCCAAGTTGCCTCTTCTCTACCATGATTCTTCCAAAGAACCTTTACCAGTGGCACTTTCTTATTTCTCAACTCTTTCACTTCATGTGCCAAAATAGCAACTGGTTCTTCTTCAAATGTCAGATCCGAACTCACCTCAATGGATTCAACTGGCAAGATATGAGATGGATCTGATATGTACCTCCATAACATAGAAACATGGAAAACATTATGGATTCTATCCAGTTCAGGTGGCAAGGCAAGACGATAAGCAACTGGCCCAACTCTTTCAAAAACTTCATATGGTCCAATGAAACGAGGACTCAGCTTCCCTCTTCGACCAAATCTCAATATTTTTTCCAAGGAGACACTTTCAAAAAATACTTTATCTCCAACATCAAATTCTATATCTCTTCTTTTCAAATCTGAATAAGACTTCTGTCGATCTGAAGCTGCTTTCAACCGATCCCAAATTATCTTCACTTTCTCTCCAGTTTCTTTAATCAAATCAGGACCAATTAACTTGCCCTCTCCAATTTCATTCCAGCATAAAGGCGTTCTACATCTTCTACCATACAATGCCTTGAATGGTGCCATACCAATACTGGATTGATGACTATTGTTGTAAGCAAATTCCACAAGTGGCAAAAATCTGTCCCAACTTCCAGAGAAATCAATGACACAGCTTCTTAACATATCCTCAATAATCTGTATCACTCTCTCTGACTGCCCATCTGTCTGCGGATGAAAAACAGTACTAAAGTGCAATCGAGAACCCAATGCATCATGTAAACTCTTCCAAAACCTCGAAGTAAACTAGGGATCTCGATTAGACACTAAAGAAATTGGGACTCCATGCAACTTCACTATCTCATTGATATATAGCTCAGCCAATTTCTCAAGAGAATAGTTCATTCTAACCGGAAGAAAATGAGCTGTCTTTGTCAACCGATCAACAATCACCCAGATAGCATCATGCTTCCTCTGAGTCAATGGCAAACTTGATACAAAATCCATTGTTACTCTCTCCCATTTCCATTCAGGCACTGTTAAAGGTTGAAGCAACCCTGTTGGAACTTGATGCTCAGCTTTCACCCTCTGACAAGTGAGACATTTGGACACAAATGCCGCTATGTCTCTCTTCATACCAGACCACCAGTAGTGCTATTTCAAATCATGGTACATCTTTGTACTACCCGGATGCATAGCAAAAATCGATTGGTGTGCTTCTTCTAAAATAATCTTTCTTAAACTACCATCAGGAACACACAACCGATCCTTGAACCAAAGACTACCATCATTTTTCACATAGAAATCTCGGCTCACCCCATTTCGGCAATCTGATACAATCTTCTGAATTTTCTCATCCGCCAATTGAGCCTTCTTTATCTGATCCAACAATACTAATCTCAACTGCAGCTAAGCCAATAATGCACCATCATTACATACTTCAAAACTAGCATGCAACGCTCTCAACTCAACAAGCAACGAGAGCGAATAAACAGCCAAACCTGCCAAAGATTTTCGATTCAAGGCATCAGCAACTATATTCGCCTTACCAGGATGATAATCAATCAAACAGTCGTAGTCTTTAATAAGTTCTAACCATCGCCTTTGCCGAAGATTCAGCTGCTTCTGAACACCCAAATATTTCAAACTTTTGTGATCCGTATAGATAAAACATTTCTCCCCATACAAGTAGTGTCGCCAAATCTTCAAAGCAAACACTATAGCTGCCAACTCCAAATCATGAGTCGGATAATTAAGCTCGTGCGGCTTCAACTGCCGAGAAGCATAAGCTATGACTTTACCCTCTTGCATCAAAACACATCCTAAACCATTATGTGAAGCATCACTATAAATCACATATGGTTTATCTTTCACGGGTAAAGTAAGAACAGGTGCTTGAGTCAACATTTCTTTCAACTGCTCAAAGCTAGCTTGACACTGATCCGTCCACACAAATCTAACTCCCTTTCGAAGCAATCTGGTGAGTGGAGTACCTATCAAAGAGAAGCCTTTCACAAACTGTCGGTAATAGCCTGCCAAACCCAGAAAACTTCTAACTTCAGTTACAGACTTTGGTGGACTCCAATTCAAAATAGCTTGAACTTTACTTGGATTGACTCTTATACCATCTGCTGAAACTACATGACCCAGAAAAGCAACTTGGTCAAGCCAAAACTCACACTTCGACAGCTTAGCATACAACTGCTTCTCTCTTAAGATCTGCAATACAATCCGTAAATGCTTGTCATGTTCCTTCTTATTACGTGAATACACCAAAATATCATCAATGAAGACCACCACAAATTGATCTAGATAGGGCCTAAACACCCTATTCATCAAATCCATGAAAGCTACAGGTGCATTCGTCAATCCAAAAGGCATCACTAAAAACTCATAATGCCCATACTTGTACGGAAAGTTGTCTTAGAAACATCTTCAGTTCTAACCCTCAACTGATGGTACCCTGATCTCAAATCAATCTTGGAAAACACTGCTGCTCCCTTCAATTGATCAAAGAGATCATCAATCCTAGGCAAAGGATACTTATTTTTGATAGTCACTTTGTTCAATTGCCTATAATCAATACACAACCTTAAAGTACCATCCTTCTTCTTCACAAACAACGCAGGAGCTCCCCATGGAGAAACACTAGGGCGAATAAATCCTTTATCCAACAACTCCTGCAACTGCACCTTCAATTCTCTTAACTCAGCAGGTGCCATTCGATAAGGAGTAATAGAGATGGGAGTGGTACCAGGCAACAAATCAATACCAAACTCAACCTCTCTCTCAGGGGGTAACCCTGGCAACTCCTCAGGAAACACATCCGAAAAATCTGCAACTGTGGTTATACTATCAAGTTGAGAACCCACTACTCTAGTATCCTCCACATGAGCAAGATAAGCATCACACCCTTTTCTAATCAAACTTCTAGCTGTTACAGCTGAAACAAACAAGGATGCAAATTGTCTTTGTTCACTAGATACCATCACACTCCTACCATCACTGGTTCTCAAGGTGACATACTTCTTTTGACAATCTACCACAGCTCCATGCTTATACAACCAATCCATGCCTAAGATCAAATCATATTCTTTAAAAGGCATTTCAATTAAATCACCAAGAAACTCCTCACCTTGCACCTCAACAGCACTATCACGATGCACCTTACTCACCACAACACTATGTCCAAAAGGATTTGTCACTAAAACATCAAATCCTAAGGACTCAGAATGCAATTCAGACACAGGCAAGATAGATGCACTAATGTATGAATGAGTAGATCCTGGATCAATCAAAGCAAGTACTGAAATGCCAAATAAAGAAAATGTACCCGCTATAACTGCTGAAGCATCCGGCTGCCTTTGCATCACATATACTCTTTGAGAAGATCCGGCCTCATGTGGCCTACTACCTCTAGATGAAGATCCTCCTCTCGGACTAAACCCGGGTCTACCACCTCTACTGAAACCTCTGCCCCCTCGACCTCCTCTGCTGACACTGGGTCGAGAAACTACAGTATCAATCTGTCTATCATCCTGTATCCCGGGGCAATCTTTAATAAAATGATCTGGTGACCCACACCTAAAGCATACTCCGGATGCACCAGTCTTCCAACAACTACCCCCATGGGTCCTACCACAGTCAACACATACAGGTGGAGTAGACCTTTGCATCACAGGAGTCAGGGTACTCACTACAGAAACTGTCGGTCTCGGCCTCTGCCTCTGATACTGTACCGATCTGCCTGACTGCCTCTGACTCCTACTGATCCTCAGAACAAAACTTCCTCTAACCCTCTTCACAGATGAAGACCCTGCCTCAAACTGGGGTCTCCTCACTCTAGTCTCCTCCTCAGAAGCAGCAGCTGCAATGCTCTGCTTTCTCTCAACACTTCTAGCTGCTACAACAAGCTGAGAGAAATCCTGGTATCGAGAACCAGCCACAATGCACATGATAGAGGGCCTCAATCCCTCCTCAAATCTTCTGCACCGATCTATTTCATCAGAGATAATTCCCCCAGCATAATGACTCAACCGGATGTACTCAATCTCATATTCTGTCACCGTCCGGTTGTCTTGCCTCAAATTCAAGAATTCCATCTTCTTAATATCTTTATACTCCCTCGAAGTATATTTCTGCTCGAACTCCCTTAGAAAATCATTATAAGATAGTGTAGGTGGGTCATCCATGGCATGAGGAACCGTCTTCCACCAGTCATAGGCATCTTTCTGTAGGAGGGATCTGGCATAGTCAAATTTCTCATTTGAAGTAGCTTGCAACTGGATAAATATCCTCTGCACTTTATCCAACCACTGCTCAGCCACTGCAGGATCAGTATTGCCCAAGAAATCTTCAGCCCCATATTTTCTCAACTTATCATAATGTCTTACCGGCACCTGAGGCTGTGGTGGTGGTGGTTGTACTGGAGCTGGCCTCAATAATTCTATCACATGCCTTAACCAACCCGGCGGAGCCTCCTCTGCAGCTGATCTCTCTGGCACAGAAACAGGTGCCTCACTAACCCTATCAACTCTAGCTCCATCTCTACTCTCTCCTGGAGCTATACTCTTAGCACTTCCTTCTATAGTCTAATGTGAATGGGACTCCATTACTACCTATATCTGCAAACACATCAGAATATTCCTCATTAAAGATCAAAGACCGCCATACCAAAACATGTATTTTACCCAAAAACCACTTTTAAAATCAAAATATTCTTTTTCTTACAATTGACCTAGGTTGAGAATCTCAAACCTAGGCTCTGATACCAAAATAATTGTAACACCCCTATATCCCGTATACGTACACAGCATGCTATTACGATCGTAATATACGTATACTGAATATAGAAATGCTACTATTAAATTAACAAACGACTCACTTCTTTTACAACAGTATAAGCAAACTCAAACCATTTTAAATTATAACATAAAAATACAATAGATCACACGTTTATTCAAAACGCAGCGGAAAATATAACTAATATTTACAAATACATATACATCAAAATTCAAGTTTTACAAAACATAAAATATATACATGTTTGGCAGTATGTCTTTGATCTTTAAGCTCCACTATCAACCTCAAAATCTAGACTCTACTCGGCCTAGAGGAACTTTCCGGCTCTTCCCTGTCACCTGCGCGATAAATCACAATCGCGCTAAGCCAACGGCTTAGTGGTACAAACCATAATAATAATGTGTTGCAATGCAATGCCAATCTAAGCCAACGGCTTAGTGGTACAAACCATAATAATAATGTGTTGCAATGCAATGCCAATATAATATGTTCAAACATCATAATCAATACATAAGAATATCACCTTTCAAAATCTTACATTGAATCTCATTATTCATTGGTTTCACCATTCATGAATCACATTTAAACAAAGACAAGCATGGGCCCAAAGACACTAATATGCCATTCAACTTTCAGAGTTAATGTTTTGCTTTAATCATCACATTTATCATTATCATTATCCCAACTAGGCTTTAAGGATTTAGGTTCAACCAAGCTTCAAGGGGAACAAAGCATGCTAAGTATCAACCCAACTTGGCTTCAAGAACCAAACCCAACCTAGCTTCAAGGGCTGTAACATCTCAATTAGGCTTCAAGGACTAGACCCAACCAAGCTTCAAGGGGAGTAAAACATGTTAAACTTCAACCCAACTTGGCTTCAAGGATCAAGCCCAACCTAACTTCAAGAGATTGTTACTATAGGCATGCCACCAACAACAAACTCTGAAAATGGAATAACACATTAGCCATACAATTCATTTATTATTTCTTTATCAATTTCATTCCCAATTCTCATCATCATCTAGGCAAACATGCCCCACTTATTTTAATTGAATCATCATAGCCAATCTCAATGGCTTCACATCTCATTTGAATCATCATAGCCAATCACAATGGTATCACATCTCAATTGAAACATCATGTCTCAATTCACTTTATAATATTTTATCATTCAAGTATACATAATCAATTACATTGAACATCATCCTCTAAGCAAACATGCTTCAATTATCTAAATTCATATTTTCAACATACATTTCACAAAGTTCACATTATGCAAATCATAACATTATTAATTTGCAATAATGTAGGGTAGGGTTTGTACTTACCTCACAACCAACTCTCACCAACTTATACACTTCCTCCTCCAAGAATCCTCAACACTTAGGTTAGGGCAATTCAACTCTTCTCAAAACCTAAACCAAAGTTGATGATACACATGAGATACTATGGATAAATACCAACTAAGGAAAACTTTACATATGACACGCTCAACAACATGGGCTTGTCCTTGACCGTGCCCTAACTCCACAACACAGAAGTTTTGACACACTCAGAACCACGGGCGTGTCACTGAACGTGTCATACATCCTGTCTCATAGAAATATTAACATGTCCAATAACACGGGCGTGCTAATGGCCGTGTCAATCATTCACCCACACAGTAGCTATGACACGCTCAGTGACATGGGCGTGTCACTTGACGTGTAAATGCTACTGCAACACAGAACCATTGACACGCCCAAAGACTTGACCGTGCTCATGGGCGTGTCAGGCCAAAAATACATATTCCGGCAACATCAACTCTACATCCAACAAATCACTTATTTCCACCATCTTCCACTTCAAACAAACTCAACTAAACACACCCAAAAACCATACTAACTTGTAAAAACACCAAAATAATACAAAACATACATCAAACACAATTCATAATCATCATCACAAACTCAAAACACAACCACAACACTTTCTCTTCCAACAAACTTACTCTTTCCTTCAATTCAACCCCAAAACCCAAAATCAAATGAATCAAACACTCTTAAACACACAACAATCAAACACACTCCTATTAATAACAATCATCCATCAAACCCAAACACAACTTCAAATAAAACAAAGGAAAACAAGAGAGAGCTTACCAACAAAAATGAAACTTCTTGAATTTCCAACTTGGTTACTTGAATCACCTTTCAACTTTGAGCTTGGAACACAAAACTCTCTCTTGCTCTCTTGTCTTGATGATGCCTGGCCAACAAAGGAAAAGAAAAGAAAATGAAGACAACAAGTCAAACACTTATCTCTTTAAACCTCCACCAAGTCATTTTAATATTAAAATAATCCAAATTAATCTCTTCCATTCATAATTTCCTTATTAATTAATTCCATAAATCATAACATAAATATCTTCTTCCATTAACTTTCTTTGACTTTGACTTGTGCATATGTTGTATATATTTTCATAAACACAACATATACACTTTCTCTATAATTCTTTTCTCTTTCCAAAGAATCATATACATTTAATCCAAATAAAACAACAAGTATATCAAAACTTCTAGGGCACATTTTAGGATATTACATAGACCCAAAACTAGATTAGTTGGGTTATGGACCAAAAATTGGATTGGTTGGGTTCTAGACACGAGATTGGTTGGGTTCTGGACCCAAAACTAGATTTGTTGGGTTCTGGACTGGAGGTTGGTTGGGTTCTAGACCCAAAACTAGATTGGTTAGGTTCTAGACCCGAAGTTGGTTAGATTATGGACCCAAGGTTGGATTGGTTGGGTTCTTTACCTGAATCTGGATTGGATAGGCTCTGGACCCGAAATACCTATAAAAAATTAATTGTATTTATTAAAGCATTTTGCAAGAAATTTAGCTATTTTTTACTATATGGCAAAAACTTTATTTATTTTTTACTATATGTGGGTAACTATATACTCTTGCCCCTACGTGGAAAAAATATTTAATGAGTGCAAAAAAAATTTTTTAGACACGCAAAAAATTATATACCCATAATAAATATCTATTTACTGTGTGCTCATGTGCTATGTATAACTGAGATGAATTATTGGCAAGATACATCAAATATGAATACTGATCAATGATGCAACTGCTTTTTTGTATTATTATATGTTTTCAAATATGCATGAATCCTTTCTGACTTAGCCATGTTAACAATTAATTATTGAAACATATCTGTAAGCATTACTCCATTATAAATATTTAACAATTCAGTATGAGATGCACTTCAAACTGTAATAAAAAATCGTTCACTCAAACTTCAAGCTGCGAAGCATAATTGCTATCTCTCAAGCAAACAAGTTTGAGTTTGTTTTTTATTTATTTTATTTGAATATTTTTAACTTTCAACATATATAATGGCGGTAAATCAACATGCGTTGAGGATCGGACCATGTATTGATCCGTAACTACGAGCTTACCTTAGAAATAGTGGATTGGATCAGGTTCCTATCTTAGCAGGAATGGACCTCCACCGAATTTCTCGAGAGAAAACACAGGTTTTTTTATTTTTATTTTTTATATTTTTAATTTATTTTGCTATTTTTCTTCAAAAATTTTATTATATATTATGATGCAGTTTGATTATAGTACTAAAAATAGGTAAATTATTATAAAATTAATTTATTATAAAAAAGTAATATGAAAGTATGAAAAATCATGATAAAAATTAATTTCGGGGCTTTATTTAGTAAAAATGTATGAAAAATAAATAACGCTAGTGTTAAAATGGATAAGTTAATGTAGAAAAATACCTATATTCAGGAAAACCCCTTTTTATTTTATTTTATTTTCTTATTTTTTTAGAAAAAAAAAATTTTGAGAAAAAATAAAGAAAATATTCATATTTGGTGAAATTAGAAATTAGTTATATAAAATAAAATAAGGTAGATAAAATATTAGTAATGGTGCAAAAAAAATTTAAGTGTATATATAAAAAAAGGAAATCACCAAAAATTAGCATGGCATTAAAAATAATTATATATTACGTTTTATATTTTTTATTATTATACCTATTATTTTAAAATTATTAGTAAGGCAGATATACTTATCTGGCTTAACTTACCTTTATTGTTGCAACATGATAGCTATGTGATCCACGGAGGTGGAAATGTCCATAAGGCACGCCAATGGTATGAGCGAGTGCCACAGGCTGTTCGGAGAATGATCCGTGAATGTGGCTTTGAAGAATTTGTATTGCAATTGCCGACCAAAGGATTCCAAATTGATAGAAGTGTGATTCAGGAGCTTGCTGAGCGGTGGATGGACACCACCCATACCTTTCATTTGCCAATTAGAGAGATGACCATTGGTCCAGTGGACTTTACTGTTATAACAGGTTTAAAATGCGATGGAATTCCCATCCCTTTGACCAATGATATGTTGACTTCAAATGAGATTCGTCAATTAATTGATTTATGGCCCAGGTGTAAGGGAGCATGCAAGATAAATTATGAATACATTCTAGAGTATCGGATGATGCAAACTCAACCCGTACAAGTGTGAGCGGGGATTTTTGCCCCCACTCTCGGTGGAATGGTTCTTGTGACTTCGGTATTGTTTAGGCTCGGGACCTTAGAGAACATGGACCTAAGTCCGGAGAAAATGGAGTCGCCACCCGGACAGGCCAGGAAAAAGAAAGGGGTGGATGACTCGATTCCTAAGGAATCCCCAACCCCCTAATGGGTTTGGAAAGTTGGGTACGTGTAGGGAAGGTGAGAAATGGCCCAGTACCCCCACAATGCCCGGTTCATTGGAACCGGCCTCCTTTACAGGTCTTAATATTATAAAATTCTTAAATATAACAATATTATCCATACTACACACAATAATTAAAAGAAAGCATCATTATATTAAAAACAAAGCAATGTCCAAACAAAGCAAATAAATGGACACCCATCCGAGGATGGAAACATGTTCTTACATCTCATGCCTAATTAGGAAACCCACCGAAGGGTAGAAACATGTCCTTTACATTGGTTCTAAAATAGAAAATCAATTTAAATTACATGATATTTAACTAATGAGGTACCCACCGAGTGGAAACATACCTCTTACAACATTTGGAAATCTAAATAAATTGATAAAAGTAAATAACCATTCATCATAAATAAATCATTCATCAAAGGTATTAAACATCAATAGAAAGTAAACATCCATCCATGAAAAATTAAATAAACCAAGCATTGAACTTAAATAAATTAAAGCATATAAAATAAATCAAAGCATAATCAAATATATAATTGAATAAGGCAAATAAAAATCTAAATTATAGCTACTGTTTCCATTTAGGGTTCTTTATTTCATGTGTTTAGGATTTTGGAATTTGTGGAATTAGGCTACTGTGAGTTTTTTTAAGGAATTAAAGTAGATTACGGTTTTATTTTTTAAAAGGTTGATGAAGTTCTTTGATTAACCAAATTAGTGTTTGAATGGTGAAATCATGAAACTAGGGTTTGAACACTTTAAAATACTTTTGATTTGTGGTTTATGGTAACTCATTTGGTTTCAAGCTTACTGTGTAAAATTAAGCAATTGTGTTTTTATGGTTTTTATAGTTTTAAAGGATTTAGGGTTTAGAAAAAATTAAGGTTTAAGGGGTTAGGGTTTACTATTTTGAGTTTTGGAATTAAATTAGGGTTTTAGGATTTTTGAATTTAGGGTTTCGGGTAATGAATTTTATTTTAGGATTTGGAAAGACAATTGACAATTTCATGAAGTTTTATGAATTTAAACAAAATGATTTAAAGTTTATAAGAGCAAAAAAGATATTTTTAAGGCTTTTGGAAGGAAACAGAACACAATTTAAAATTTTGATAATTTGGAAAGCAAATCTTCGTTTTGGGGTTTTGAAGAAATAAAACTAAAAGCTTTAAACTTTTGGAAAATAAAGCCAAGATTTAAGATTTTCATACTTCAGAAAAGGTGAATTGAGGTTATGAGGTTTTTAATTTAAAAGAAACAATTATATGATCTAGCTACTGTGAAAAAATAAAAAATTAAGAATTCAAACCTTCTTTTGTAAGTTACGCCAAAAAAAAAATCTTCTTGGATGAACAAGGTCAAAGACAAGCCTTTTTGTCTTTGAATTGCTTGAATTGTTTTTCTGCTCTCTCAAAAAAATCAACTTGATTCAAGGTTTTTCTTCACAGTTTTGGTTTCCACTTTTGTTCAAGCTTCTGTCCGATTTCTTCCTTATTTTTGATTTATTTTTTGTGTTGTAATTGTACTTATTTATAAAAGAATTCTTGATTAATTCTAGTTGCTCACGACATACATTATTCATTAAGAAAAGGAAACCAAAACCTAATTGTATTAGGTTTCGAAAAATTTGCGTCGGAAAAATTTCGCTGGCGAAAAAAAACTGCTGCGAAAAAAATGTGCTGGCAAAAAAGCTGCCGCAGCTGGCTACTTCAGCGGGCGCGCGAGCTGGCCTACAGGCGGGTGAAATGGCCCACGGCCATGCCCGCGCTGGTTTTCGGTGACAATTTTTTTCTCGCCTATTTTTCCGTCGCCAATATTTATTTTTATTTTTTGATTTTTATTTGTTTATTTTTATTTTTTTATTAATAGAAAGTAGATACTAAAGCAAAAATTATTTAATTAAGATAACAAAAATTATTTTGGACCAATTAAAATATATTAGACAACACAAAAATTATTTTGGACTAAATAAAATTTATTGAACCGGACTGGGTCAAAAATTAAGGGTCTACAACAAGGTTCACAGGAGGAAAGGTACACCCATGGATTTTTGTTGTATCTGTTAGCCATGATAATTTTATGCAGCACTGAGGCATCGATCCATTCGTTAATTCTGCGAGCTTTGTTCAATTTTATTCTCTTACCATTTTACGCTTTGGGAGAAGTGAGCCCTGCTTGTCTTTACCACAACTTTGATAAAATTAGCTGGAATAAAATATCATTTACAGGCTTTATGGTCGTCACAGATGTATGAATCTTTCTCTTTATTTTATTTGAGTGATGCATATGAGCAAGCTTGATCCCCTTTTTTTTTTTGCCATGAAAGGTGTGGGCGTATGAGCATAATCTGGTGAGGGCACCTGGTATTCCTAGAAGAAGGATGGGATACTAGAGAGGTGTCCGGCAATCATCATGTGCATTCTCAGTGTTACCAGTTGAGTCGCCTGACCTGGGATCAGGTAAAAGACAAAATTAGTATTGTTTTTAAATTTTATGAGGAAAATAACTTACCTATGTCATTGTCTTTTAGGTGAACATTGCTTGGTGGAGAGCCGAGGAAAGGGCGAGTTGGATAGCTGACATGAATAATGCATGCCAATATTTTGACAACTGTGTTGACTTACATATCTATGCCGGAGAATAAATGGAGATGTGCTCGAAATGGATATTGTAGACCCTAAATTTTTTACCCAGTCCAATCCGATAGTCCAAAATAATTTTTGTGGTATAATATTTATCTTTACAATATTTAATGGTTATTTTTAATAAAAAAAATAAAAAAAATAAAAAAAATAAAAAAATAAAAAATTGGACTGATCGACCAGCGAGCGTGGCAGCTAGCGCGCTGTCACGCAGCCAACTTTGCTTCATCACATCAATTGTCTGCTGCGGGCTTGTCCATTTCACCTAGCTCGATCCTCACAGCAATTTTTGCCAGCGCAGCCCGCAAGCCTAGTAGCCCGTGCGTGCTGCCTACTTTTGACCCAACCTTGTTTTACCCAATTTTGTAATTTTTTCCTAAACAGTTGGTATTTCCTTATTAAAATAGGATTAGGTCTTTTTGTTTTCCTATAAATACTAGCATTAAACACATGAATTGGGGTGGCAATTATTGGAAGAAACTTTGGACCTTTATTTTTTTCGAGGAGAGTTGAGAAACTCTTGGGTTTTCAACAAACCCTAGCAAGCACGAGGAAACCCTAAACTAGCAACACATAAAAGAAATTAGCAAAGGGCAGTCTTTATGGAATTCTAACTTGAACAAACTTTTGGAGAGGAATAAAAAGAAATAGAAAAGCTAGACGAGGAAGACTAACAACACAAAACTCTACAAAGGCGGTATAATCATTGTCTTTGCCAAAGCTTATTAGAATTTTGTTCAAGCAATTTTGATGGAGCTAACAAATGGAGGTGTGTCTTTCTAACTTAATTCATTTAAATTTATATTGAGATAACTTATTATTATTTCATCTATCAAATTTTCTTCGTTTAAAGTTCATTCTTTTAACTTTTAATTTATATACTAATATACAGTAATAGTTTCTTTTTGTTGTTTGTATGACCAGTAGCTTGTTCCATTAAATCACCATAGCATTAGATCATTCAAATAAATGTTGTAAACATCCAGTATCCATATTACATATAAGTATTTATCAAAAATCCATGTTAAAGTGGTCTTAGTGTTTTTATAATAATCATATTTTGATAAAACCCTAATATGTATTTCTAAAGATCAAAATTGTATGAGGTATGTTTCCACTTTGTGGGTACCTCATTAGTTAAATTTTATGCAATTTATTTTATTTTAATGTTTTTGGACCAATGTAAAGGACACGTTTCCACCTTTTGGTGGATGTCCTATTTAGTTTTAGACATAAACGATGTAAGGACATGTTTCCGTTCTCGGATGGGTGTCCATTTATTTGCTTTGTTTGGACATTGTTTTGATTTTAATATAATGATGCTTTATTTTAATTGTTGTATGTAGTATGGATAATATTGTTATATTTAAGAATTTTATAATATTAAGACCTGCAAAGGAGGCCGGTTCCAATGAATCAGGCATTGTGGGGATGCTGGGCCATTTCTCTCCTTCCCCACACGTACCCAACTTTTCGTTAGGAATTTCTTAGGAATCAAGTCATCCACGTCTTTCTTTTTTTTGGCCCATCCGGGTGGTGACTCCATTTTCTCCAGGCTTAGGCCTGTGTTCTCTAAGGTCCCGAGCCTAAATAGTGTTAAAGTCGCAAGAATCATTCCACCCGGAGTGGGGGTGAAAATCCTTACTCACAGATATGATGTTGATGTACTCTTGCTCCGACGAAACTTGTCATATAATAAGTTCATACAAGACCAGTTGTTGCACTTTGAGGTTTCCCTTGATGGGTTTGAAGATTTTGAGGAAGTAGGAGATGAAGAAGATGATGAAGAAGAAGAGAGTGGTAACATGGAGGAAGAAGGTGATGAGGAAAATGAGGAGGAGGAGGAGGAGGATAGTTGTTGTGGACTCGGCCTCACTATCTGCAAGTGCACAGATCTTTAACAAGTAATATAATGATGAGTAGAGTATCGTTCCCACGAGGAAATTTTCTTCTAAGTACTGATCAATTAAAACTAAATATTATTTGGATGATAAAATTCGATTTATGATTAAACAAAACAAATTACTTTGAATTAAATCTAATAATATGAAACTTAGGGTTGAGTCATCTTTATTGATTTATCATGGGTTTTCTGAAGTATTAATTTAATTAAGTTTTCCTTTCATTAATGGTTAAATTCTCCTAAATTAAGCTCAAGTCTCTCTCAAGTACTAGAACTCAGATCAATTTAATCTTTGTGTCTACTCTCGTGATCACAAGTTATCAAACCAATTCATTAGATCTTGTGAGAATTTTGAATCAACCTCTTAAGTGTTTAACCTTATCTCTAAGTGAAAAACTTCCTTAAGATTATTACCTCTATGGACTAATGTTATGCTTCCACTCTCGCTCCATCACATAACACCTCAATTCAATTAATTATTGGCTAGATAATTAAAGCATTAAGAGTAAAGATAACAAAATAATTTAAGGATAAACTAAATTAATTCAAATAGGCATTTATAACTCCGTGATAAATTCAATGAAAGGGACCAACCCTAAAGAGGATTAGTTATTTATTATTGAAATAAAAACATTGAAAATATTAAAGAAAGACATTAAAATCATAATTTAAAGAATAAGAAATATCAAACTCTATTTCTTTGAAGAACTTCGCTTGGAACTTGAATTTCCCTCTCCTTCTTGAGAAATCTCTAAACTACATTTATTTCTTGAATGAATCTAATCTAAATCTTATAAATTCTTCATATCTTGAAATCTTAGAGAAAGTGTGTTTAAATAGAGTGTTTGGAAGCTTCATTAGTGGGGAAAAATTGAAAAGGTTAGGCCACATCTTGTTTAGTTCACCACCTACCCAATTTTCTGCTCAAGGTCATGAATTTCAGCCCCACGGTCGTGGCCTGAGTTGGATTGGATGGTTTGAGCACTTTACAACTGTAAAATGGTCAGCAGGGTAGGCCACAATCATAGCTTTTCAATGCCACAGTCATGGCATTGAAGTGGAGGCTGCCAACTTTGAATTTACTTCTCTTTCTTGGCTAGAACAGAAGAGAAATCAACCACACGGTCGTGTCCTACCAATGCCACAGTCATGGCATTCATTTAGCTTCTGGATTTTTGTCTTTTTGTTGTGGCAGACTTGATTTAAATCCCATGGTCATTGCCTTGAATGGCCAAGGGTGTGGCATTTGTTATTTCTTCATTTTTGCTTGCCTTTCTTCATTTTTTGCACCTCTAATCATTAGAAACTTCGAATCTTGTCTTTCCAAGCATGATTATAATAATTATAACTCAAATACACAAAATCCATCAAATTTTAACAATATGGTTAGAATTATAAAGAATGTTGATCATATTTTTACTCCATCAAACTCCCCCAAACTTAAATCGTTGCTTGTCCTCAAGCGACAAAAATAATCTCATTCAAAGTAGGCCTCATTTTATGTTAAGAATTCTTAGGAATTTGATAAGTTTAAACAAATAAAGTTTCAAAGTTCAATTCTAAATCAAGGTCCATAACTGTACTTACATCATTTTCCCCTTATGTATTCAAGAAGTTTTAGCCAATTGCAACCAATTATTGCACTTTAGATAGGCATATACTCTCTGCATTCATTAAAGATTTTTATAGAGTTCATAGAAACTTGCCCATCTCATATGCATGTTTAATCAAAACTTTCTCCACTAATAGGCCTTACTAACTCAAGAAAAATCAAAAGGTCTTTTTAAGCTTGTAATGTGGTCTAAAAGGGTTAAGGCTATAGTGATGTTTAATAATTTGGTCTTTCATCTTTTGAATATCTTACAACTGTAAGTAACATTTGGTTTGTTCCTTTTCTTAATTTAATTTATCCTCCCTGATTTTGACATACTTCACTCATGGGGATATTCATATTTCTTTATTATTTTTTTATTTTTTTATTTTTTTATTTTTTTATTTTTTTTCAAACTTGAGCTTTGATTAAGAGGTCTATTTATAGGATCAATAATATTGTCCAAATGATCTTGAGCTTAAATACTTTTACAGTAAGAAAATATATTAAAAGATAATCAACCTCAGAAGGGTAGTTATTAGGGCTACATGTATGAAAAGAACCGAAAGTTAAAAATATTCAATTTTGGTCAAAGGGGACAACTGAAGGCAATGCTTAAATATGGTGTATATAAGAATTTGATTACACAAACAATGCCTAAATCATCTTTTTCTCTACTTAGCAAGGTTCAATTTTGCCTCAAAAGTTCTTTTAAACATGTTCTAGGCTTAGGCATAAGATAATAAAAATAAATGATAATAGAGTAGGAGCCTTCTCTAAGTAAGCATACACAATCAATTACTTTCAACTAAAATCAAGAATGCATTCAGGTCAAAATCCATAAAATACAGCACTTCACAAAATCTTCATCTCAAATTTTATTTTATTTTTTTTAAAAAAGCAATGAATCACAAATAAGTATTGGCCTCTCATGAACTCAATCATTCAAGTGCAAGATTTCAAGCAAAATTTTTTTTAAAAATTTTTACCATGCTCGAAAAAAAAATTTTCAGTAGGTACCCTATATCTTAATCATTTATGAAAGAGTAAATGAATTAAAAAAGGAATATAATACTTTGCTAAATTTCTTAAGTTGAACACTCCCCCAAGCTTGAAGCTTGCCACTGTCCTCAGTGGTTTAGATATTAGGTGGAGAAGGGGGTATACATGTCCATTCTTGATTATTTTTCCTTTGCAAGAAGAATCCATCCAAAAGCTCATTTTCATCACAGTTTATCCTAAAATAAAAAAAAGCACAAAACCATAAAAAAATAATAATTAAAATAAAAGCAAAAATTTAAATCAAATATTGGGTTGCCTCCCAATAAGTGCTAATTTATAGTCTTTAGCTTGACTATAATTGTTAATCCTCAAGGTGGAAGATCACAAATCACTTTTTCACCCAAGATGTTGCTTGCTATGTAATCTTTCCCAAATTCTTGATATCCTTCAAGTGATGGTTGCGGAGTTACCTCAAAAGTAATAGAAGGATTATCTACTTTCTTGTTATCAGCTTCATTAGTAGGGCCTTGAATAACAAAAGAAATGTCTTTTGATGTTGTCATGTTGAATTCTACATATTCATCCCCTACTTTTAAAATAAAATTGCCACTTTCCACATTAATTATAGCTCTTATAGTAGCTACGAAAGATCTCCCCAAAATTAGTGGAATGTCTACATCCTCATCTACATCCAAGATAACAAAATCAGTAGGAATATAAAACTTATCCACTTTAACTTGTATGTTTTCTACAACTTCCATCGGATATTTAACCGAGCGATCTGCAAGTTGCAATGACATCTTTGTAGACTTCATTTGTGTGATTTTTAATTTTCTAAAAATTGAAAAAGGCATTGGACTAATGCTAGAACCTAAATCACATAAAGCATTTTGAAAATTAATTTCACCAATTTTACAAGGAATAGAAAAACTCCCTAAATCTTTAAGTTTAGAAGGGATCATATCAAGAAGATGATTGCTGCACTCCTCAGTAAGTGCAATCTTTGCATTTTTCCTCCATCTTTTTCTTTAGCATTTGAGGGAAAGGAATAGGTGGCATATAAGGTTTAACCTCTTGCTTTAATGGTGCCTCCTCTTGTTCAGCTTCACTTTCTTTCATTTTAAAAGAAGAAATTTGTTGAATTTTGGGCTCTTGTGAAGAATCTTCAAGTTGTATGCTATTCAGAAAAATAACATTACAATATTATCTTGGATTAATTTCTGGTTGGCTAGGAAGAGCTCCTTGTGGTCGAGTATTAAGAGAACTTGCTATTTGACCAACTTGAATTTCAAGGTTTCTATTTTGGATTGCAAGCTGTTCCATCTGCGACTCAAGCTTATCATATTGTTTTTCTATCTTATCAAACCTTTCTGATATTGTTCCAATGAAATTTTCAAGGGCAGACTCATGTGATGGTTTTTCAAAAGGAGGGAGAACTTGGTTTTGATTTCTAATGTATGGAGGTTGATAAGGAACATTTTGGTTGTTTTGGGTTCCCCATGATAGGTTGGGATGATTTCTCCATGTTTGATTGTATGTGTTTCCTTGAGGAAAAATTGGACTTCTATTCTAGTTGCCCAAAAACTGGACTTGCTCCATAATTCTACGGTCAGCTGTGTTATGGTTTCCTCCACATTCTTCACAAGCTAGGGATGAAGTAAAGTTGACATGCTGTAATTTCTTCGCTATTGTATCTACCTTGGCTGCAAGCAAAGAAAAATTGTCAATTTTGTGCACACCGGCAACTTTTTTATGAACATTACATTCTGAAGTCCAGTGGTAGTTGTTTGTTGCCATTTCTTCAATCAAATTGATTGCTTCAGAAGGAGCTTTGTTCATTATTGCACCTCCGACTGCTGCATCTATTGTGCCCTTGATACTTGGATGAAGCCCATTATAAAAAGTTTGAATCAAAAGCCATTCAGGGACTCCATGGTGAGGACATTTTCTTTGTAAATTTTTAAAACATTCCCAAGCTTCATATAAACTTTCACCATCTTGTAAAACAAAGCTTGTGATATCATTTCTCAATTTAGCAGTTTTCGCAGGTGGAAAGTATTTTGCTAAGAAAGCAGCGGCTAATTGATCCCATGCAGTGAATGTACCAAGTGCTTTAGAAGTGAGCCAATCCTTTGCTTGATCCCTTAAAGAAACTTGAAAAAGTCGTAAACAAATAGCATCAACAGATACACCATTAATTTTAAAAGTATCACATATTTCTAAAAAATTAGAGATGTGAGCATATGCATCCTCATGTGGAAAACCATGAAAAACTGATTGTTGAATCAGATTGATAAGCACTGGTTTCAAATCGAAAGTATTGGCTTGCACAGGTGGTTTAACGATGCTGGATCTTGGCTAAGCAGATGGCATAGCATATTGCTTAAGTGTCATATTTTGTGGATCTCCCATGGTTGATTCTTCGTCAGATGTATCCGTAGGATTATCTGCTGAAATTTCTTCCACTTTTTGCTTCTCTTTTCTTTCCTTTTTATTCTTCCTAAAAAGCCATTCAATATTTGGATTATATGGTTCAAGCGTTGAGTTAGGATTTCTTCACATATAAACCAAAAATTGAGAAAATTATGCAGAAATGTAAAAATATCCAAAGCAGCACTAGTCTTAAAATTATCAATATTAGACTGATTGCATCCTTGGCAATGGCACCAAAAACTTATTGTGGACTCGGCCTCACTATCTGCAAGTGCACAGATCGTTAATAAGTAATATAATGATAAGTAGAGTATCGTTCCCATGAGGAAGTTTTCTTCTAAGTATTGATCAATTAAAACTAAATATTATTTGGATGATAAAATACGATTTATGATTAAACAAAACAAATTACTTTGAATTAAATCTAATAATATGAAACTTAGTGTTTAGTCACCTTTATTGATTTATCATGGGTTTTCTGAAGTATTGATTTAATTTAGTTTTCCTTTCATTAATGGTTAAATTCTCCTAAATTAAGCTCAAGTCTCTCTCAAGTACTAGAACTCATATCAATTTAATCCTTGTGTCTACTCTCGTGATCACAAGTTATCAAACCAATTCATTAGATTTTGTGAAAATTTTGAATCAACCTCTTAAGTGTTTAACCTTATCTCTAAGTGAAAAACTTCCTTAAGATTATTACCTCTATGGACTAATGTTATGCTTCTACTCTCGCTCCATCACACAACACCTCAATTCTATTAATTATTGGCCAGATAATTAAAGCATTAAGAGTAAAGATAACAAAATAATTTAAGGATAAACTAAATTAATTCAAATAGGCATTTATAACTCCGTGATAAATTCAATGAAAGGGACCAACACTAAAGAGGATTAGTTATTCATTATTAAAATAAAAAAATTGAAAATATTAAAGAAAGACATCAAAACATAATTTAAAGAACAAGAAATATCAAACTCTATTTCTTTGAAAAAGAACTTGACTTGGAACTTGAATTTCTTCTTGAACTAGAATTTCACTCTCCTTCTGGAGAAAACTCTAAACTACATTTGAATGAATCTAATCTATTTCTTGTAAATCCTGGTTTAGTTCACCACCTACCCAATTTTCTACTCAAGGTCATGAATTTCAGCCCCACAATTGTGACTTTTGAGTGCCACGATTGTGACCTGAGTTGGATTGGATGGTTTGAGCACTTTACAGCTGTAAAATGGTCAGCAAGGTAGGCCACGGTTGTGGCTTTTCAATTCCACGATCGTGGCATTGAAGTGAAGGCTACCAACTTTGAATTTTCTTCTCTTTCTTGGCTCGAATAGTAGAGAAATCAACCCCATGGTCATATCCTGCCAATTCCACGTCGTGGCATTCATTTAGCTTCTGGATTTTTGTCTTTTTGTTGTGGCAGAGTTGATTTAAATCCCACGGTCGTGGCCTTCAAGGGCCACGGGCATGGCATTTGTTATTTCTTCATTTTTGCTTGCCTTTCTTCATTTTTTGCACCTCTAATCATTAGAAACTTTGAATCTTGTCTTTTCAAGCATGATTATAATAATTCTAAATCAAATACACAAAATCCATCAAATTCAATTGCAAAACCATTAACAATATGGTTAGAATTATAAAGAATGTTGATCATATTTTTACTCTATCAATAGCGAGGAAGGTAGTGTGGATGAAAAGCAAGAAGAGGATGTGGAGGAAGATAGTATAAGGAATGTTGCCCATGATGATACCACGGTTGTCTCCTCTCAAGTTGATATAATATAACATGTTATAGTTGAACCTGCCTTGTGATTATACTCATTTAACTTGAATTTTTGCAAGCGATGGAGCAATCTAGTGGTCCCAGTTATGATGTAGCTGGTTTATCTAATATAGATAAGTTGCAGCCGGATATGCTGCCCGTAACGCCCTATGCTGATCCATCTTCCAGGTTTCATGGCTTCAATATGAGCTATCTGGTATGTATTTCCTGTTTCATATTTACATATGTTGAATGTATGCATGAAAATGTATGAACCTAACTTTTCCTTTTTTGGTTCATGGTGAATGCTTGAAGAGCATAACCAGAAGTTGTGAGAGGAACTAGCCACTAGTTACTGGCATGCGGATCATCTTGAACAAAATTTTTGAAACTTAAGATTTCAAGGCTATAGGGATCCTGGTGCATCTTCATCAAGGAGGCCACAGACGGAGGAACATGACATGCCACCTCCCTTCTCAGGTTTTGATTATGATAGGATCAATTTTCAGGATAACTGTGATCTAGGCACTTCTTTCTCAGGATGAAACTAGATAGATGATGTGCCTCTAACTCCAACAGGCAATGAATTTTTTAGTGCTTTATTTAACTATAGGCCGCCTCCTCCTTCACTGTAATTTGACTTGTAATATAGTGAGAAACTTATTGTAAAAATAATGTACTATTATAAAATTATCTGACTTTTCAAATGATCTTTTTTTTTATAACAGTTTGACTTTTCTATATTACATACATATATACAAATTTATACCATGTCAAAAACTAATACCCACACTGATTAGGTTCAACAATTTGCCACTTTGCACTGAACTAACCTTACTTCATCATGGATTAAAAAATTTAACCCAATTCGACATGGATTTCCCTTGCCTTAGATAACTTGGACTTTGGCTAGTGGCAATAAAAATCAATTCACCACTTTCTTTTTCTTCGACAATCAAAGCAGCAATGCTCTAATAAATCTTAGGTAATTGCACTCCATACTGTGAGCGGGGATTTTCGCCCCCACTCCCGGTGGAATGGTTTTTGCGACTTCAGCACTGTTTAGGCTTAGGGCCTTAGAGAATAAGGGCCTAAGCCCGGAGGAATTGGAGTCGCCACCCGGACGGGCAGGAAAAATAGAAAGGGGTAGATGACTCGATTCCTAAAGAATCCCCAACCCCCTAATGGGTTCGTAAAATTGGGCATGTGTGGGGAAGGTGAGAAATGGCCCAACACCCCCACATTGCCCGGTTCATTAGAACTAGCCTCCGTTTCAGGTCTTAATATTATAAAATTCTTAAATATAATGATATTATCCATACTATATGCGATCATAAGAATAAATAAATACTTTATTAAAATCATAACAATGTCCAAACAAAACAAATAAATGGACACCCATCCGAGGATGGAAACATGTCCTTACATCATCTATGTCTAAAACTAAATAGGATACCCACCGAAAGGAGGAAACATGTCCTTGACATTAATTCTAAACTATGAAAATAAATTAAATTGCATAAAGATTAATTAATGAGGTACCCAATCATGGAAATATACTTCTTACAATTTTAACAAATAATAATAATAATAATAAAGAAATCATCCATCCATGATAAACAAATCAGATATTGAAATTAAATAAATCAATCATCAAAATATATAATAAATTACATAATCAAATTTAAAATTTAATACAGTAATAAATGTATAAATTTAGGATTTTATAATTTTAATAACCAAATTAGGGTTTTCAAATAAAGGGAGTTAAACACAAAGGCTTATAATACACAAATAAATTTTTACCCCTTCGACGAGCTCATACGGAGGTCCCGCTAGCCGGTTAGCGAGCGGGGATCAAGGGGCAGTGCCCCTTGCGGGGTCGGTAGGTTTTGGTGTTGGAAATTAAAATTTTAGGGTTTAAGATTTAGAAAATAGGGTTTTGAGATTTTAAGGAACTAATGTTATTTTTTAAAAGAATAATGCTACTGTGTGATTTTGGAAAGAAGAATTAATTAGGGTTAAAGCTTTTGATACTTGAAAAAATAAGGCTACTGGATCATTTTTATAATTAAATAATCATGTATTAAAAATATTAATTTAACATATATCAGTAACCGTAATATAAACTTAATAGGTTATAGATTTATTTTGTATGATTAACAAAACAACACCATTAAACTATATTCTATGTAAATTGCTATGAGCTAAAATTAAAAGATATAATCTACTGTAATTAAAATAGACACAGAATAGGTTATATTAAATATGTTTAGAATTTACCGTCGTTTGTTGGCTTAACCAATAATTAAACGTTGATGCAAAGTATTTACTTGCACCAAATTTATTCTTCTTGGTTGGAAGGAAATCAAGATAGTGAGAGTTTGATATTGCCTTGTTTGATGGTGTTTGATGATTTATGGCTTGCTCCTTATTTGTTTGATGCTTCTGTTCATTCAATCTCTGAATTAATTGCTAAAAAGTCCAAAGAAATAAAAAGTCCAAAAGTCCCCAATAATTGTGCCATCCCAAAATTTTCCTCTTGGCCGAAATAAAATTCCTCCCCTTCTTTGTGTCTTTTAATATGGTATTTATAAGAAAAAATAAAAACCTAATACTGATTGGTTAAGGAAATAAAAACTGTTTAGGAAATAAAATCAAAAACTAAGTAAAATATGGTTTAGAAAAAACTACGCGCGGGCCTGGGTTGGGTGCAGGCTGCGCGCGTTTTTCTGCAAGTCTTGCTTGTGGGCAAATCAGCCCATGGCCAATTCGATGCAAGCAAAACCTACGGCGAATTGGCCCAAGCCAATTCGTCACCGATTCTGTCGTCACCGCCGTAGCCAATTTTTTTTATCTTTTTTTATCATTATCATTTTTATTTTCAATATTAAAAATAAATATTATAAGTAATAAATATTATTAAAATAAATAATAAATATTAAAATACCACAAAAATTATTTTGGACTGTTTAAAAATATCGGATTGGACTGGGTCAAAAATTAAGGGTCTACAGTTTGCCTCCTACTTGAATGATCTTAGACTTTCAGTAAGAGAGTGAAAAGCAACATGACTTTGAGCAGATTTTGGATGAGGATGGGTACTTGGATTTGATTTTGGTACTTGGATTCGACACTGGGCTGAGTTTGGGTACTTGGACCCTAGATTGGGTTCTTGGACCCGTGACTAAATTGGATTTGGGTATTGGGACCCAAGATTGGATACTTAGACCCGAGATTGGGCACTTGGTCCCAAGATTGAATCTAATTTGGGTACTTGGACCTGTGATTGGATTGGGTACTTGGACCTGTGATTGGGTACTTGGATCAGTGACTGAATTGGGTACTTGGACCCGAGACTGGGTACTTGGACCCTAGATTGGGTTCTTGGACTAGTGACTGAATTGGATACTTAGACCCGTGGCTGAATTGGATTTGGGTACTTGGACCTGAGATTGGATTAAGTTTGGGTACTTGAACCCAAGATTGGGTTGAGTTTGGGTACTTGGACCCAAAATTGGATACTTGGACCTGAGATTGAATACTTAGACCCGTGATTGAATCTGATTTGGGTACATAGACCCGAGACTGGGTACTTGGATCCGTGATTGAATTGGATACTTGGACCCGAGACTAGGTACTTGGACCCGTGATTAGGTACTTGGATCCAAGATTGAATCTGATTTGGGTACTTGGACCCGTGATTGGATTGGGTACTTGGACCTATGACTGAATTGGTTACTTGGACCTGAGACTGGGTAGTTGGACCTGAGATTGGGTAGTTGGACCCGAGATTGGGTTCTTGGACCCATGACTGAATTGGGTACTTAGACCATGACTGAATTGGGTTTGGGTACTTGGATCCAAGATTGGATTTGATTTGACTGACCTTTTATCAGTTGAGAATTCTAGCTTAACTGGTATGAGCGGGGATTTTCGCCCCCACTCCTGATGGAATGGTTCTTACGATTTTTGCCTTTGAATTGTTTAAATCGTGATGTTGCTCCTTTAAAAATCAATTGAATTGAATTTTTGCTTTTCCACTTCACCTTCAGATTCAAATTTACAAAGCTCACTATGAAATTTTTCCTCCCCCAAAATTAATTGCCTTTGGTCCTTATTTATAGTGGTTTGAGGTTGTTTATTCCTAATTAGTTAAGGTAAGTAATATTAATAAAAAAAAAAAAGAAACTGAAACCTAATTGAATTAGGTTTCGAAAAATTTGCGTCGGAAAATCTGCGCTGCCGAAAAAAATTGCCGAAGGAAAAAATGCGCTGGAAAAAAAAACTGCAGCAAAAAACTGCTGCAGTGGGCGGGCGAGCTATTTCGCCCGCAGGATTTTCTTGCGAGCGAAATAGAAATTCTATTTCGCTCGTAGGAAAATCCCACGAGTGAAATAGCACAATGATTTCTCCCGCAGGAATTTCCTGCTGGCGAAATATCCCACGGGCCCGTGCGACTGTTTTTTTGCTGCCTATTTTTTCGACTCCAATTTTTATTTTCATTTTTATTTTTTTGATTTTGATTTTTTGATTTTTAATTTTTATTAATAAAAATTAGATACTAAAGCAAAAATTATTTAACAAAAATTATTTTGGACCAATTAGACAACAAAAATCATTTTGGACTAAATAAAACATATGGGACCGGATTGGGTCAAAAATTAAGGGTCTACAGTTTGCCCCCTACTTGAAAAATCTGAAACTTTAGTGAAAGAGAGTGAAAAGCAATAAGACCTAATTTTTGAGATGCTTGAGATTTTGGGTTTTGGACCCGGTTTGAGTTCTGGACTCAAGGATAATTCTAGGTTGTGGACCTAAGGAAAACTTGGGTTCTAGACCCGGTTCGAGTTCTGGACTCAAGGATAATTCTAGGTTCTCGACCTAAGGAAAAATTTGGGTTCTGGACCCAGTTCGAGTTCTGGACTCAAGGATAATTCTAGGTTCTGGACCTAAGGAAAATTTGGGTTCTGGACCCGGTTCGAGTTCTGGACTCGAGGATGATTTTAGGTTCTGGACCTAAAGAAAAATTTGGGTTCTGGACCCGGTTCGGGTTCTGGACTCAAGGATAATTCTAGGTTCTGAACCTAAGGAAAATTTGGGTTCTGGACCCGATTCGAGTTCTGGACTCAAGGATAATTCTAGGTTCTGGACCTAAGGAAAATTTGGGTTCTGGACCCGGTTTGAATTGATTTGGGTACTTGTTGATTTTATTTGGGTACTTAGACCCAAGATTGGGCACTTGGATCCGAGATTGGGCACTTGGACCCAAGATTTGGTACTTGAACCCGAGCTTGAATTGATTTGGGTACTTGGACCCGGGATTGGGTTGAATTCGATTTGGGTACTTGGGCCCGAGATTGGGTACTTGGACCCAAGAATGAATTTGACTAACCTTTTATCAGTTGAGAAGTCTGACTACTCCGGATGTTCTATACATTGTGATTCTTCACCCTCAAAATGGATCTTCACCCTCAGAGATCGGGTCTTCACCCTTGAAAATGGATCTTCATCCTTGGAGATCGGGGTCTTCTTTGTTCTTTGAAGATGGGAGTGACACGGCCAGTGGCTTGGCCATGTTTCCTGGGTGTGTCAGCTTCTGTGTCTTTTCTTTGGTTTTTCTTTGTTCTAGGCTTAGGACGGGACACGGCCAGTGGCTTGGCCGTGTTGCTTGCCAGCGTCACCTATTGTTTCTTTTCTTTCTTTGCTTGGTCCTTCTTGACTTTGTCCTTTAGGTGAGACACGGCCAGTGGCTTGGCCGTGTCGTCTGCCCATGTCATATTATGCCAAAATTTCTTTTGAGGTGACACGGCTAAGCTCGATTTGGCTTGGCCATGTCTTGTTTGATTCATGCTCTTCTTTCCTTGTTTTGATCTTCCAAGGGAGTTTTTTGCACTTTAACCACTTTTCCCTTGCAACTGCTTTTCCTTCCTTTGATTCTTTAATGATTGTTGCAGGCTATTGGCTCGTTTGATCATGAGGTTGGACCTTTTTTCACTGCCCCTTCATTTGCTCATTCTAGCCTGCCGGATACATCTCATCCGCAGGGTATTGATATGAACTACCTGGTACGTTCCTCATTTCATATTAGTTTATGCTATATGTATGCATGATTATGTATAATCTCACCTTTTTCCTTCTTGGCTCACAGTGGATGCTTGAAGAACAAAATAAGAAACTTCAAGAAGAGCTGGCTGTAAGTCGTCAGCAAGCTTCTCATTTTGAAAGTTTATATCATCAATCCGAATAAAATTTCCGTGACTTCCGATTTCAAGGAATGAGGGATCCCGGTGCTTCTTCATCGAGAGGCCCCCAGACTGATGACCATGAGATCCTTTCGTCTGCTTTTGATGAGGACCATGACAAATCAACTCCAAGGCAATAGGGATTTTAGTGCTTCTGCTTCGGATGATCCCGGGATGAGTAATTTGCCCCCTCCTCCAACAGGCGATGACTTTTTCAAGTCTTTATTTGGTGACCTACCACCACCCTCTTAGTGATATGTAAATATTGTAGCAATTGTAAAACTTTGTACAATAATGAAAAATATACAATTTTCCTCTTTACTGTAATCCTTTTTTTTTTTTGCATATTTTTTCGTTACTGCCAAAATTTTTTTTTCTTTTTTTTTCGTTACTGCAAAATTATTTATCTTTTTATTATTATTTTTTTATATATAGTACATCATAATTAATATCCACTTCTTTTGTTAAACCAAATCCAAAGTGGAAAAAGAAATTGTGACCACTTCCTTTCCTTATGCCATATGGTCTTATCCTTTCCCATCATCTTTTCCATTTCACTTTTGGAAAAGGTTTATTTTCTTCTATATAAATCACCTTGCAAGCCATATTTCAATTCATAAACTAAAAATCTCTCTCTTTCAACGTGAAGACTCCCTTTAGTAATTTTGGTTCCCCTTTATTCATCAACCATGACCGAGCACCATTTAAAAAAAATAAAAATTCTATTTAAGAATATGGATGCCAACCATTGGAAGCAAATTTCATGGTCAAAGCTTGATGTTTTAAAATGCTTTCAAAATGTTAAACTGGACCACTCCTTCTTACATGTCGTGGCTTCCCTGTGGGATACGGATTCTAGGGTATTTAGAATTAATGGCTTTGAAATGTGTCCCTTGATTGAAGAATTTGAGGTCATCCTTGGACATCCCAATAATCAAATGGCGTTACCCACATTGATTTCCAAAACTCAGAAGAAGAAGCAGATGTTATTTCAAATTCCGAAACCCGAGATTCTTCGGTTGATGAGAGGTGAAAAAATTCTACTTGCTCCTTTGATTGACTTTTGTTTCTCTCATTTGGCTTCTACTAAGTCATGGGGACGCATGCTTTGTCTTTTCTTGCTCGGCCAATTCTTGCTTGTTTCTTCTGATGGCGATACTGATCCATGAGTATTGGATATTATGGACCAAATGGACGGAGGCTTGTCGCCGGTACCTGTGATTTTAGCTGAGACCTTAATTGGATTAGACCGATTTAAATCAGGATTGTCAAAGAGACTGACTGGGAGTCCCTTGCTACTTCAAGTAATTACCTAAACTTCCCTTTCGGGTTTTCAATTTAGGCTTTTTTTTTATTGCTCTAACTTTTGCCTAGTCCGCCCATGCGGGTTTTTGGAACTAGCGAGCTGTCCTAATTTTTGCCTAAGCTACCCTTGAGGGTTTTCAACTCAGCGGACTTCTTTTTTTTTTAACTTAATTCTTTCTTCACAGATTTGGCTTCAGGAGTGTCTTTGTTTACTTGATACTCCCTACATGGATTTTTCTAGATATCTGCCACGTCATCATTCTGCTAGGAAGCTACTCCATCCTGCTTCTTCATATGCTGACTGGGTTGACTGGATCCATTCATGCTCTGAAGTCAATATCCGTTGGTTGGTACCTTGGTGGAAGATTTCTTGTATCACCATGCAGACATACTTGATGTACGTTCCTCTTGCTGCTCTTCATCAAGGTACATGCTATGATCCTCGCCGACTTGGGCATCAGTATGGAGCTGAGCCTCGTGATTCTGACTTTTCTCCTGACCTAGACATGCCTTGCTTGACCGAAGCCTACTTGGATCGGCTGAGGCAAAGCTGGCCTGCACATTACACTTATCGACTGCCATAGCTTTTACATTTGTCAATTCAGAAAGTGTTTTGTTAGGATGAAAAATAACTAAAGTAATAAAAGATGCTTCTTTTCCATTTATAATTTGTCATCACCTTTTGCAATTATGATTATTTATTTCATCCATATCTGGTCAAATACTTATAACAGTGCACATAGGACAAATTTAATCATTAATTCTGTTTTATTAAATTGGGGAACAACCAAACATAAAGCAAGCATACACAAGATCACTCATGTTGTCAATTAGCCCTTTCGGGTTTTCTAATTGATGATTTTCTATCATTTAGCCCAAATTGTTGCCTAGCCCGCCCTTTCGGGTTTTCGGAACTAGCGGACTGCTCTAACTTTTGCCTAGGCTGCCCTTTTTCGATTTTCAAGCAAGCTCTTTTTTCTTCTTTTTCATCCTATCATACATAAAACCTCTTCAACCTGTCAATGTTTACTGGTTCACTAAATTCATTCCCATCCATGTCTGATAACTTCACCGCACCTTTGTTCATGACTTGTTTCACGACATATGGCCCTTCCCAGCTAGGTCTGAACTTCCCTCTTAGATCAGATACATTAGGCTTACATTGCTTCAACACCAAATCTCCAACTCTGAATTTTCTAACCTTAAGCCTTCTATTGTAGGCGCGAGCTATCTTCTTTTGATACAGTTGGTGATGATACAGTGCTTTTAACCTTCGCTCTTCTAATAGAGCTAATTGTGTGTATCTGCTTGCTACCCATTTTGTTTCAGGCAGTTCAGCTTCCAAGACTACTCTTAACGACTTGATCTCAATTTCAATTGGCAATACCGCTTCCATCCCATAAACCAAAGAGAACAGTGTCATTCCAGTAGGTGTTCGCACACTCGTCCTATATCCCCATAAAGCAAAGGGAAGCATTTCCGACCAGTCCTTGTAAGTCTTAGTCATCTTGGACAGAATTTGCTTAATTGTCTTGTTCATTGCTTCTACTACACCATTTGCTTTTGGTCTATAAGGAGAGGATCGATGATGATGGATTTGGTACTTGGAGAATAAATCCTTAACTGCTCCTTGAAACTGTACTCCGTTGTCTGATATCACACTGTGCGGGACCCCATATCTGCAGATGAGATTCTTTTCAATAAACCTAGCCATTTGACTTGCACCCAGCTTGTTGAAGGATTCGGCTTCGACCCATTTTGAAAAATAATCTACTGCTACCACAATAAAACGGTGCCCGTTTGAAGCTGTTGGATGTATCTCTCCTATAATGTCGATACCCCAGGTGGCAAATGGCCAGGGTGAAGACATTGAATGCAGTTCTTCAGGAGGCATGTGATTCAAGTTACCATACATCTGACATTGCTGGCACTTCTTTACAAATTCAATACAGTCTTTCTCCATGGTCAACCAATAGTAACCTTGTCGGATAATCTTGTTAACTAGGGCCAAACCACTCATGTGAGAACCGCAACTTCCCGCATGTATTTCAGACATGATGCGGTCCACTTCAGGCTTTCTTAAACATCTCAAATGCACTCCATCAGGCCATCTTCGGTATAACTCTCCATGGAAGGTGATGTATTGCAATGACCACCTCCTTATGGCTCTTCTCTCTTTCTTTGTTGCCCCCGGCGGGTATTCTCTTTCCTCAAAAAATCTCCTTATAGTATCATACCATGCATCATGGTCCGTAACAACTTCCATGATTGTCTCATATTCATAGCAAGGAGTTGATGAACTGGTCAAGATCAGAGGCTTAAGGAATAAGCTGGCAGGATTTTCCCATACCGAAGCCAATGTGGCTAGGGCATCAGCCATCTTATTTTCTTCTCTTGACAGGTGTATAAACCTACACTCCTTAAAATTCTTCTTCATCATGGTCAAATAATGGTGGTATGGTTTCAATTTTTCCTCTTTCAACTCCCACTCTCCATTTACTTGGGATACTACTAGCAATGAATCGCCATAAACTTCCACCTTATCCACCTTCATAATCATTAGGGTTTCCAAACCAAAAATACACCCTTCACACTCCACCATGTTATTGGTTGCCCTAAATTTCAACTTCTTGGCTAAAGGGATAAGTTCCCCTTTGGGCGATTCTAGTATAACTCCCAAACCTGCTCCTTTCTTGTTTACCGCTCCATCAAAATACATTTTCCACCCTTGTACTTCAATTACTTCTAAATGTTCATCTGGAAATTCCAAGATTACCTCTTCACTTTCTGGTAATGGTTGTTGAGCCAGGAATTCTACCACTGTTCTACCCAAGATTGTGTCTCCCTTAAGTACTTCATTGGATCCAACCTAGAAATTGCTTGCACACTATACCATTGAAAGTAATGCCACAACTTCTTAGAAGACCAAACCACGGCTATACATGTCTTTTCGATGATACTATACTTAATTTCATAAGGTAGGAGCTTTCTACTCAAATAGTAAACGGCATGCTCAATCCCCGACTCATCTGCTTGGGCTAGCATGGCTCCTATCGACTCTTCTTCAACTGCTAAGTATAGTAATAGAGGTTTTCTGGGTTTAGGTGGTTTCAAAACAGGTGGATTCAACAAATAATCTTTTATTCGGTCAAAAGCCTTTTGACATTCTTCATTCCATACGACCGGCTGATTCTTTCTAAGCAACTTGAAGATAGGCTCACAGATTGTTGTGAGCTTTGCTATAAATCTGCTAATGTACTGCAGTTTACCAATGAATCCCCGAACTTCTCTCTCCATCTTTAGCACTGGCATATCCCTGATTGCTTTAACTTTGTCAGGATCTATCTCAATGTCATTCGGACCAATTACATGTCCCAACAATTTACCTGAGGTAACAACGAATACACACTTCTTCGGATTTAATCTTAGCTTATATTTCAAAGCTCTATCGAAGAATAATTCCAAGTTCTGGAAGTGTTGCTCCCTTGTATCCGACTTCACCGTCATATCATCAACATATACTTCAACTTCTTTGTGCATCATGTCATGAAATAGTGTGGTGGCCATCCTTTGGTAGGTTGCTCCAGTATTCTTTGAGCCGAAAGGCATCACCCTATAACAAAATATACCCCATGTAGTAGTGAAGGCAGTTTTGGCTTTATCCTCTTGGGCCATTAACACTTGATTGTATCCGAAAAATCCATCTACAAACGAGTGTAGCACGCTAGAGGCCGCACTATCAATGAGAACATCTATATGAGGTAAAGGAAAATCATCCTTAGGGGAAGCCTCCATCTTTCTTTGGCACGGGTACTATGTTGGCTAACCAATCTGGATATTCTATTACTTCAAGGAACTTCACTTGTATTTGCTTAGTGACCTCTTCTTTAACCAATTCAGCCTACTCAGGTCTTAATCGCCTAAGCTTTTGTTTGACAGGTTTAATGTGAGTGTAAGTAGGAATATGATGCTCGGATAAGACCAAGCAAACACTTCTTCATATTTTTTGAATATTTTTTCAAATCTCTCTCTCTCATCAGGAGTAAGGTTGGATGCTATGCTAATGTTTTTAGGATTTTCAGTTGTTCCCAAATTTAATGATTGTGTGTTAACAGAATTAATATTAAAGATGCTCATGTAACTGCTATTTGAATGTATGCAACCATCAGGAGAAACATCACACAAGTAAGCAAAATCAGACTTTATTGCATTCATTTTGGAAAAGAAAACATCATCCTCCTCATACAAAAGCAGACAAATTAAAATCAAAATCAAAATCATTGTTCTCAGAATCATAAAGCAGGATGTCTTCAAACTTTTCCTCGACCAGGGCAGCAATCTCTTCCGGAGTCTTCTCGGCTGTCAGGGCAGCTTCATTCTTCTCTTTTGGATTGGATTCTTTGTTGGTTGACAGGGTGAGCTCTTTCTTCACTTGTTCCACTAGCTCAGCAACATCTGCAAAAATTTCAAAACCTGGAAGTAACTTACTCATGAACATGATCGGCTCGGGCTTTCCTTGGAGTGGTCCCATATCTGGAGCTTTGACAAAGATCTCCTCAAGTGGTAGGAAACTCATCTTCTCACTCTTCTTTGGCTGGACATCATTGTCTTCATCATATCCTAACCCCTTCTGGGAAGTTTGAGTCCTAAAATCTGGCAACTTTGTCAAACCAGCCTTTCCCTTTCCAAGACCAGCTCCGGGAAGGTAGTTCATGTTCTTCATCATATTCAAAACTTTGGAGTCCACTACTTCATCATCAGAAATTGCAGCCACTTGAAAACCATTGAGAGGCCTCTCAACCATTAGAGCGTTAACAATCTCATTATCTTCAGCTTCAATGACCACTGTCTCATTTCCGTTGGGAAATTTGATCTTTTGATGAAGGGTGGAAGGACTCCACCAAGAGGGTGAAACCATGGTCGCCCCAAGAGTAAGGCAAAGGTAACTGGTATGTCTAAAACAACAAACTCAATAATAGATTCAATTGGACCAACCTTGACAGCCGCTTTGAAAGTCTCTTCGGCATGCCTCTTAGTGTTGTCATAAGCACGAATTGTCACCTCGATTGGGTTTAGATCTCTTGTTGACATGGCTAGCTTTGGCAATATCTTAAGTGGACAAACATTTATGGCATACCCATCATCGACCATGACACATGGAGTCCTCTTCCCCTTGACTTCTATTTTGATAAAGAGAGGGCGGATGTGGTCTCTCCCCTCCTCTGGTAAGTCCGCATCTGAAAAAGAAACTGCTCCCATATTAACTTCACTCTTTTCTTGGACCTCCTCGCATTTCATTACTTCCCCCATTTTTATGGAGTTGATCAACTCCTCTGGTGTTGCAGAGGTAGAAATTGGCATGCTAGCCAAGGCTTTCTTCATAGTTTCTCGGTGCTTTTTAGAAGTAGCTAACAAGTCCCAAATGCTAACACTTGCTTGGGTTCTTTTCAATTGTTTGAGCACAGCATCATCTTCTTCCACTTTAACTTCCTTTCCCTTATTCATTTCTATCTCCTTAGGTGGTGGCCTTGCATAAGGCTTACCGGATCTAGTATTCATCACCTCATCTTCTTCGGGCTCGGACCAAGTTCACTCCTCCTTCTTGGGTATGATATCATCATCACTATCACTTGAATCCCAAAACCCGTTGACAACACAAATTGCTACTTCTCCACCCATCATAGCTTGTTCAATTTTGACAAATGCCTCTTCTTCTTTGATTGCATTTTCATCCACATCTTGAAAAGAAGACATGACAAAGTCCTCATGCAAACCTCCTCCAATCATAAAGGTTGCCGGCGGTGGTACCCTATTGAATTTTGGCAATGGGTTGTCTTTGGTGTTTGGCTTATTGGGCTCGGGTAGCTTCCCATTATCAATTAGGTTTTGGATCTCATGTCTCAACCTCACACATCTATCTGTGTCATGTCCTTGCATTTGGTGAAATTGACGAAATGCTTTGGTGTCAAAGTTAGGTGGGAAAGGGTTAGGCAAAGGACTAGGATTGAAGGGTTGTAGCAATCGTTTTCTTTGAAGCTTTGTTGAGAACCCAAGACATCGGTTTTCCCAATTTCAAAAATTGTCTCCTTGATCCTTAGTTAGTAGCATTAACACCGACGGCCTTTTGCATGCTTTGGCTACCAGGTTGATAGCTCCCTTTCACGTTCCTTTTTGTTGCAAAGCGGCTCTTCTCCCTTTCCCATTCTTCAATTTGCAAACCAGCTTGGAGAAGGTCTTTGAAATCACGGATGAGTGTATGAGACATCCTCTCACGAAGACTAGGCAACACCCCTCTCACAATCATCCCTATTTGATCGGATTCATCGGGCCTCTTCTTGAGTAAAGCGGCCTTGTTTCTCCATCGCTTCACATAGTCCACAAAATTCTCATTTGGCCTTTGCCTTATGGACTCCACTTCCATTAAAGTAACTTCTAACTCAACATTATATCCATATTGTTGGATGAAGGCTTTGTAAAGTAGATCCCAACTCTTTTGTGTTCCATCATCTAAGGTATTGAACCAATTTTGGACAACAGGGTCCAATGAGAGCATAAAGTACCTTAGGGTTTGAGCCTTAGTAGCTCGGGCAGATTGCATTGCAGTGATATACTGGTTCACATGAAGATGGGGATTTCCGGTGCCATTGTACTTAGCAAAGGAAGGAATCTTGAATTTATAAGGGACCTCTTCATCTTGTTCAAATAGTTTGTTGATCTCAGACATCTCTTCGGTTTTCAGCTTCTTCTCAAATTTCTTTTCTAAATCAGCAATCATCTTTTCAACATCGGATGTCTCGGTCTTTTCAATAGTTTCCCTCTAAACAGCCTTCAGTTCTTTCTTCTTTTCGTGAACCTCTTGGTAGTATTGAGCCCAATCATCATCATCATCAATGATCACCTTTTCATCATCAAAAACCACTTCACTAACTTTAGTCTTCCCTTTGTCCTTTGGTTTCTTAGTGCTAGCAGATGCCTCGGCATGATTCTCTAAGATTGCAGTCAATTGGTTCTTCATGGTCTCAGCTAGGGCCTCTTTGATTTCTTCCTTCTTGGCATTAAGGGCTTCATCCACCATCCTTTGAATTTGTTCGGGCTCCATTGCTTTAGGTGAGCAAGTGATTGAGTCGTTGCTAGATACTTCATCTCCGGCGTAGGTCAGATTGTTGTAAGCTTTAGAACTATCGTAATCCAGGGCTGTGTGTAATATCCCAAGATATGCTCTAGAAGTTTTAATACAATTGTTGTGTGATTTGAATTAAAGGTATATATGTTTTTGCAAAAGAAATGATTGTGTAAATGGAATGTATATGTTGTATATATGTTAATATATAATACATATAAGTTGGTCAAAAGAAAAGTCAAGAGAAGAAAGGGTGTGGTGGAGGATTTTTGGAAATAAGTAATTATTATTATTATTATTATTATTATTATTATTATTATTATTATTATTATTATTATTATTATTATATATGGCTATCGTGAGAAGAGGAGAAAGATATTTTCTTTCTTCTTCGTCTTCTCCTTTTTGGTTCTTGCACGAGAGAGAGAGAGAGAGATAGGGAGATGTGATGATTTTCATCAAATTTCTTAAGGATTTGAAGAGTATTGAAGATGGAGATGAAGATTTGGCAACATATTCAAGTAAGTACTCTCTCTTGAGTTGATTTTATTGATTATATAGATATATGTAAGTTTTTATATTCTTGTTTTGATTTCTTTTGATTGAGGTGATGGTTGGTGTGTAAGATGATTATAAGGAAAGATTGAAGTGTGTAAATGTGTTGAATTAGTATTTAAGTGATGATAAGTTGGGAAATTGTGAGGATGATGATGAATTGTTGAGTTAGGGTTTAGTATGAATGAATTGGTACTTTGAGTAATTGGTTATAGTGATATATATATATATATTGATTGTTATGATGATATAATGAAGTTATATAAATGCTAAAGTGATAGGAAATTGATAAGCATAAACAAAGATAATAATTTAGAGGGTGGTGGTGTGAATTTGGAAGGGTTTGGATGGATTTTGAAGTATTTGGTCTTTGAATCTTTGAAGAACACGGCCAAGTTATGAGAGACACGGCCAAGTTAGGGCAAACTTGGCCGTGTTGGATGAGTTTTGGAGAGACACGGCCACTGGCTTGGCCGTGTCCCTTGCCTGTGTTTGTCACTGTGGGATTTTTGTTGAGAGACACGGCCGTGTCCCTTGCCGTGTCTGCCTCGGATGATTTGGTATTGAGTGACACGGCCACAAGCTTGGCCGTGTCCCTTGAGTGTGTTTGCTACTGGATGTTTGTGTTGAGAGACACGGCCACAAGCTTGGCCGTGTCCCATGAGAGTGTTTGATATTGTGTTTGTTATTTGCTCTTACATGGTTGGATCCTCCAAATGTCTTCTTGTATCTACAATTTAAATATACTTAAAATAAAGATGACCTAAACAAATGTGTATTGAGGATTCCAAATCTAAGAATAAGGTAAATTATATATGTGTACATCAATGATGATATTATATGAACAATGTTATGTCTTATGCATTGTGAACCTTGAGAATTGTAATGTTTGATATGAATAATGTAGTTTGTGGTGTTATACCAATGATATTATATATATACAATGTGAAGGATATGATGAAGTATGTGGTTATGTACAATTGAATAATGAAATATTATAATATGATTTGAGACATAATATGAAATGAAGCCATTGTTATTGACTATGAGGATTCAAATGAAATGTGAAGCCATTGTGATTGGCTATGATAAAACAAATGTAAAGTGAAGCCATTGTGATTGGCTCTGATGATTTAATTGAAAGAAAGAAGGCATGCCTATAAAATAAAAAAGGTAACAGTCTTGCCGGGTTGAGGATCTCCTCATGTCGAGTTGATGGTCCAAGAGACTGGGTTTGTTACACTATGATAATTATGATTATGAGATATATGATTGGTAACAGTCTTGCTGGGTTGAGGATCTCCTCGAGGTTAGTCGAGCTGATGGTCCAAGAGACTGGGTCTGTTACAGGTAACAGTCTTGCCGGGTTGAGGATCTCCTCATGTCGAGTTGATGGTCCAAGAGACTGGGTCTGTTACACTATCCATGGATAGAGTTATTGATATATGATGCCTACGGGCTTGATTATTGTGATTATGAACCAAAGCAGTAACTCTGAACTTTGAATAACATATTAGTGTCTGTTGGGCCCGAGTCTGTCTTTGTTGTCAATGTGATATCCAAATGTTGAAATAAATGAATAATGAGATCTATGAATGCTTTTGATGAAAATATGATTTATGTTTAATGATTTGTGAATAATACAATGTTATGAAGTATGATTTTGTAATGTGTGTATTGATATATTGAAAGTGAATATGGCTTGAGGAGCTTTGTTGAGATATGAGTTTATGAAAATATAGTATGTTGTGTACAATGCATATGAATGTGGAATTTGTAAGAATTGTTCATGAAGGTTTGGATAGGCCATGGAAAGGTGATTTGTTGAAATGATGTATATGTATATGTATATGAGATAGAAATGGTAAGTATTGTATTGTGAATGTTCTATGTAAATTTGTGTATAATTTTATGAGATTAGTGGAAATATATGAAGAATGCATTGAGAAAGGAAAAACGGGGTAAGCGAACAATAGAACATAATGCTAAAAACATGAGGTATGATTATTTTGTAAAGTATATTTTAATATTTATTTATACTACTAAGCTCTCGGGCTTAGCGCGGATAATTAATCGCGCAGGTATTTATGCGGATGATCTGGAAGTCTAGCTGTTATGCCACGAAAAGGGTAAGAGTATCTCGAGACCAACTAGAAGGTGATGCATACATATGTAATATTAATTATGTTGTAGTTTTGATAAGAATAATGACTTTTGTAAATGTTCTTTAAACTAATATAATATTGCTTGTACTTGGATAAAGGTTTTTTTTTAAATTGAAACGAAAAGTAACATTCTTATACTTTATATACGCATTGTATGTATACTAGGTATATGTATAGTGCTTATATAGAGTATGGGGGCGTTACAATTATTTTGGTATCAGAGCTTAGGTTCGAGATTCTCGGCCTAAGTGAAATTAAAAAGAAAATTTTTGAAGAGTTTAAATAAGAATTTAAAAGAAGAGTTTGAAAATGCAGTTGGTAATACATGCATATGCATTCACATCTAGGTTGGTCTCGAACGTGGCATTATGTGAATTGTGATGTATTTGAATTACATGAAATAAATGATAGTATGTAAATGAGGTTTCATATGAAAGCAAATTTTAAAATGTTGATAATTGAGAGGTGATTGTGGTATAAAGAAATGATGTGGAGTTTATAAGTAAAAAAGTTTGATTATTGATATGTGTATGACATATAAAGAAATGGCTAGAAAAATAAAGTTGGAAATGAGTTAAAAAATTAAATTAAGATTAAAGTATGTAATCTTTCCTCTATTATTTGAATCTCTTTCTAATAAACTTTATGTTTGGATTTCTAGAAAGAGGGAATATTGTTGAATGGGTAATATGGAAAGATATATCATTTAAATGAAAAGAGTAAAGTGAATTATAATTATTCAACAAGTTGATTGGTATAGATTAAGTGTGATAAATTAAGGCATAGATATGTAAAGTTGAGGTTTTGTTTAAAAGAAAAAGAGATGATGTTGGTTAAGTACGAAATGATATGGATGTTGTTTGTATTGATATTTTAATGCAAAAATGGTGATTTCAATGTTAGAAATGTGATATGATTGAATATTGTGAAAGCTCATGTAAATGGAGGTAATATGTGATAATTAGATTTTTGGAATGAGCTTAGTTATTGTGAAACATATATGTTTTGATGTTGCTTTGTGGTATATACATATAAGATGTATTAAAGTGATATTAAGAGAATGAGATGAATAAATTGAAGTTTAAGTAAATTAGTAAGTTGAGAATATATAGTTTTAATGGAATTTGGATAAAGATCAATTAAATATTGATAGTTTAATGTATTTAATACATGAGATATATGAAATGAATATTAGTGCACATGAAGGTATTAAGATTTGGGGGGATGTGATTGATAGTAGGAAAATTTGGTTTGAAAGTAAAGAAAAGGAATTGAGCAAGTGAAAATGAGTACTTTAAGTAATTTGATTGGAAAGGATGAAAATGACTATGAAAGATGTGTTAAAGATATTTATAAACAAATGTGAGAGAGATATCACATTGGAAATGTGATTAAGCTCTTTGTGAAATAAGATTATAAGTAGAGTGTATATAGTTATTGAAGTTAATGAATAATTTAAGTTATGATAAACAAATGAGAATGATAATAGTCAAAGGAAAGTGAAAAATATTAAATTTGTATAAACTATATGCAAAAGAGAAATTTAATAAATTGTATAATTATGTGTATATATATATATAAAGAGGATATATGAAATGAAGTTTTTGACATGAATGAGATGGTTATATGTAAGAAAGGTGGGAAGTGAATCACATTATAAATGTGATCTATGAATGTGTATATAATATGTTTATTATTTTATACCATTATATGTTTAATGGTATTAGAAATGAGATTGCATATAGTAGTAGACCTAATAGAGATTAAATCTTAATTTATGTTATAGATTATGTGATGAAATAAAAGATGAAAATGGATTTGGGTAATATTGAATAGTGAGATTGTGATGGTAAAACTAAATGAGGTTATTATAAGAAGTTTTGGAATTCAAAGTATTTATGTGTGGAAATGTTTTATGTATAAGTGTATAATAAGAAGTTGTAAGGAAAGAATTATGTATTTGAAATTTCTAGAAGAGATGGGTTAGAAATGGAGTAATGAATGAAACTTGTGTAAGATTGGTATTTGATTAAAGGTTGGGCGTAGAAAATGTTATAGATAATATTCTTAAACATGAGTTAGGTTAATGATGATCAAATAACCAAAAGCAAACTGTTTTGAGATGGAATTAAAATGTGTTGATTCTTGGTGTAATAAAAATTTGGAGAATATATATAATTTTTGTGATACAATCTAGCATTGTAATTGTAAAAGTTGTAATCAAATAATAGAAGATTAATATTGATTTATAAACCCGAAGCATGATTGTTAGAATATCATGGTCATATGATTTGGTTAGTGTGATTATTTGGTTAGTTTTATTTTCTTCGGAGTTAGAGCTGTAATGATATAACTGTAGTACAATTTTGATGAAATTGATAACTATGCTTCTAGGAACATGGTTAAAAGATATGATTGAAGCATGTTTAGATGATATGATTGAATAATGAGATGTTCAATATAGTTAATGATATATGTGTATACTATTTTGATGTGATGAGAAACTATGATTATTGACAATGATGTTGGAAATGAATATTAATTGAGATATAGTGTTTAATTGATTATGAGGAATGAATTGTGAAAAGTTAAATGAACGGACTTGTCTGCCTCCTGCGGAACCATGCGGACCCATTGTGTTGGGCAACCGAACTTGGACTACCGACCTGGTTGGGGAAAAGTTCGTTTATAAAACCATAGCTGTTTGCTATATTGATAAACTTTGAATGGGTATGAGAGATGATGATATAATTACTGAAATAATGGAATGTATATTTATAAGCATGATTCTTATTGATTGAATATATGAATATGAAAAGACTAAAATTTGAATATAAGTTGGACCTAATGGAATTAGGTTATATATATGTGTATATATTGTGAGATCCAATGATAAATTTTGATAAGTTAGTTGTTGATTTGAATTGGATAAGATTGAAATGTTAGTATATTGTGATAGAGAGATCGATTGATCTAGATTTCGCTAAAGCTGCGCGTTAATCTTGAGATTTAATATGTGCAGTTGTATTGGTAGTGTGAAATTTAAATGGTAATATGTATGATGTAATATTCTGACCTATGAATGAACATAAATAAATTGAAGTATATCAGATGTAAATGGTGACAAAAAGTTGATTATCTGTTAAGAGAGTTTAAAGAGGTGATATCAATATTAATGTTAAGTGAAAAACATGATAAAGAAGGACTTAAGTGTAAACAAAATGAGAAGATTGTTAGTAATCAAGGGTTGATAAGTGGCTATTTTCCAAAGTGATTGTAATGTCAAGATAAGCAATAGTACTAAATAATTCAATAATTTTCAAGGTTAAGGTTAAGAGATTATCTATAAAGAGATGAAGTGATAAATATTTTGAATGTAATAGATGAATGGTATATATAGATTATAAGATGATTTGATTATTGTATAAAAAAAATTCATTGGGAATGTAATGAGTTATCTTGGTTGCTTCGTTGGAAAAGTAATAAGATATAAAGATATATATATATATATATCTATACAATGATGAGTTAGGAAATTTAGAGAAGATGATTATTTTTAAGGGGGAGAGTAGAAGTTATGTGATTTGATAAAATTATAATGTAAGATATGATTGTCTATATATGAAAGTTAAGATGGTGATTTGTCTAAATGGATTGTTATTATGCTGGATAATTTCGAGGACGAAATTATTTAAGGGGGAGAGAATTGTAATATCCCAAGATATGCCCTAGAAGTTTTAATACAATTGTTGTGTGATTTGAATTAAAGGTATATATGTTTTTGCAAAGGAAATGATTGTGTAAATGGAATGTATATGTTGTATATATGTTAATATATAATACATATAAGTTGGTCAAAAGAAAAGTCAAGAGAAGAAAGGGTGTGGTGGAGGATTTTTGGAAATAAGTAATTGTTATTATTATTATTATTATTATTATTATTATTATTATTATTATTATTATTATTATTATTATTATGGCTATCGTGAGAAGAGGAGAAAGATATTTTCTTTCTTCTTCTTCTTCTCCTTTTTGGTTCTTGCACGAGAGAGAGAGAGAGAGATAGGGAGATGTGATGATTTTCATCAAATTTCTTAAGGATTTGAAGAGTATTGAAGATGGAGATGAAGATTTGGCAACATATTCAAGTAAGTACTCTCTCTTGAGTTGATTTTATTGATTATATAGATATATGTAAGTTTTTATATTCTTGTTTTGATTTCTTTTGATTGAGGTGATGGTTGGTGTGTAAGATGATTATAAGGAAAGATTGAAGTGTGTAAATGTGTTGAATTAGTATTTAAGTGATGATAAGTTGGGAAATTGTGAGGATGATGATAAATTGTTGAGTTAGGGTTTAGTATGAATGAATTGGTACTTTGAGTAATTGGTTATAGTGATATATATATATATATTGATTGTTATGATGATATAATGAAGTTATATAAATGCTAAAGTGATAGGAAATTGATAAGCATAAACAAAGATAATAATTTAGAGGGTGGTGGTGTGAATTTGGAAGGGTTTGGATGGATTTTGAAGTATTTGGTCTTTGAATCTTTGAAGAACACGGCCAAGTTATGAGAGACACGGCCAAGTTAGGGCAAACTTGGCCGTGTTGGATGAGTTTTGGAGAGACACGGCCACTGGCTTGGCCGTGTCCCTTGCCTGTGTTTGTCACTGTGGGATTTTTGTTGAGAGACACGGCCGTGTCCCTTGCCGTGTCTGCCTCGGATGATTTGGTATTGAGTGACACGGCCACAAGCTTGGCCGTGTCCCTTGAGTGTGTTTGTTACTGGATGTTTGTGTTGAGAGACACGGCCACAAGCTTGGCCGTGTCCCATGAGAGTGTTTGATATTGTGTTTGTTTTTTGCTCTTACATGGTTGGATCCTCCAAATGTCTTCTTGTATCTACAATTTAAATATACTTAAAATAAAGATGACCTAAACAAATGTGTATTGAGGATTCCAAATCTAAGAATAAGGTAAATTATATATGTGTACATCAATGATGATATTATATGAACAATGTTATGTCTTATGCATTGTGAACCTTGAGAATTGTAATGTTTGATATGAATAATGTAGTTTGTGGTGTTATACCAATGATATTATATATATACAATGTGAAGGATATGATGAAGTATGTGGTTATGTACAATTGAATAATGAAATATTATAATATGATTTGAGACATAATATGAAATGAAGCCATTGTTATTGACTATGAGGATTCAAATGAAATGTGAAGCCATTGTGATTGGCTATGATAAAACAAATGTAAAGTGAAGCCATTGTGATTGGCTCTGATGATTTAATTGAAAGAAAGAAGGCATGCCTATAAAATAAAAAAGGTAACAGTCTTGCCGGGTTGAGGATCTCCTCATGTTGAGTTGATGGTCCAAGAGACTGGGTTTGTTACACTATGATAATTATGATTATGAGATATATGATTGGTAACAGTCTTGCTGGGTTGAGGATCTCCTCGAGGTTAGTCGAGTTGATAGTCCAAGAGACTGGGTCTGTTACAGGTAACAGTCTTGCCGGGTTGAGGATCTCCTCATGTCAAGTTGATGGTCCAAGAGACTGGGTCTGTTACACTATCCATGGATAGAGTTATTGATATATGATGCCTACGGGCTTGATTATTGTGATTATGAACCAAAGCAGTAACTCTGAACTTTGAATAACATATTAGTGTCTGTTGGGCCCGAGTCTGTCTTTGTTGTCAATGTGATATCCAAATGTTGAAATAAATGAATAATGAGATCTATGAATGCTTTTGATGAAAATATGATTTATGTTTAATGATTTGTGAATAATACAATGTTATGAAGTATGATTTTGTAATGTGTGTATTGATATATTGAAAGTGAATATGGCTTGAGGAGCTTTGTTGAGATATGAGTTTATGAAAATATAGTATGTTGTGTACAATGCATATGAATGTGGAATTTGTAAGAATTGTTCATGAAGGTTTGGATAGGCCATGGAAAGGTGATTTGTTGAAATGATGTATATGTATATGTATATGAGATAGAAATGGTAAGTATTGTATTGTGTATGTTCTATGTAAATTTGTGTATAATTTTATGAGATTAGTGGAAATATATGAAGAATGCATTGAGAAAGGAAAAACGGGGTAAGCGAACAATAGAACATAATGCTAAAAACATGAGGTATGATTATTTTGTAAAGTATATTTTAATATTTATTTATACTACTAAGCTCTCGGGCTTAGCGCGGATAATTAGCGCAGGTATTTATGCGGATGATCTGGAAGTCTAGCTGTTATGCCACGAAAAGGGTAAGAGTATCTCGAGACCAACTAGAAGGTGATGCATACATATGTAATATTAATTATGTTGTAGTTTTGATAAGAATAATGACTTTTGTAAATGTTCTTTAAACTAATATAATATTGCTTGTACTTGGATAAAGGTTTTTTTTTAAATTGAAACGAAAAGTAACATTCTTATACTTTATATACGCATTGTATGTATACTAGGTATATGTATAGTGCTTATATAGAGTATGGGGGCGTTACACTGTGAGCCAGAGAGGATCAATGATATGAGATGCAAATGTATGCATGTATGCATGTAAGCACAAACAAATCAACAAATAAGGATAAATAGGATGTTCCTTCCAACCTTATAACATCCACACACGAATGGCGAGTCCCTTTTTCCTAGGTATATGGTTAACAAAATACCAACATGGGGTACCTTGCTTTCGAATAATTCCCTTGGACGTTTCAACCAATAGTTATATTTTCAAAAATGGAAATCAATCCATGATAATTCCCATTAATTAGGTTTTAATCCATTCAACCAACTAAAGTAGCTTTTATGCTATGTTGGATTAAAACAAAATTAAGAGGTTTATTATAAATAGATTTTGTCACTTGAAAAGAGTAACTAATGGTTCATGCCAAAAACAAGCCCATGGTTAATTTATTCTTAGTGTAAACTAGCCCCACAATTGATTTCATAATTGACCTAAATATTTTTGCAAGCTCTTGGTAAGAAATGGTTGGGTGAAAATAGTTTTGTTTCTAAGCCCATTGTAAGAGATTTTAGAAAAATGGATTTTGGGCTTTGTATTTGGGCCATGGGCCAAAGAATTTTTGATTTGTTTTTAGAAAAAGTCTTATGTCCAAAGATCATCTTGAAAAGTTTTGAAAACAGCTTTGGTCTTTTAGATTTTAAATAGAAATTTATTTTGAGCTTACAATGTATTTAGGTCATATTAGAAAAAGAACAAACCAAATAAGCCATGATTTAGACTAAGATAAACCAACCATAGTCAAACAACATGCATTTGGGGTAAAACCTAAGGAAAGTAACTAGGTCAATTACATGAGCTTTAGTCTTTGGGTAAAAAGGCTTAGGTTCCCATAGCAAGTATATACCAAATGGTACTAGGCTATGAGTGGTTATGACATGCTCAATCTCCATACCTTGAGTGAAAGTATGGTATCCCTTACATAACACAACACTGGTAACACGGGCGTCCTAACTCACGCACACAATGCATTCTAATATGATGCAATGGATAATATCATTATAAGAAAAGGATAGAATAATATAAAGACCAACGGAATTAACTTCTCTTATCCCCAGTGGATTCGCCACTGTGAGCGGGGATTTTCGCCCCCACTCCCGGTGGAATGGTTCTTGCGACTTCGGCATTGTTTAGGCTCGGGGCCTTAGAGAACACGGACCTAAGTTTGGAGAAAATGGAGTCGCCACCCCGGACGGGCCGGGAAAAAAGAAAGGGGCGGATGACTCGATTCCTAAGGAATCCCCAACTCCCTAATGGGTTTGGAAAGTTGGGTACGTGTGGGGAAGGTGAGAAATGGCCCAGCACCCCCACAACGCCTGGTTCATTGGAACCGGCCTCCTTTATAGGTCTTAATATTATAAAATTCTTAAATATAACAACATTATCCATATTACACACAATAATTAAAAGAAAGCATCAATATATTAAAATCAAAGCAATGTCCAACAAAGCAAATAAATGGACACCCATCCAAGGATGGAAACATGTCCTTACATCACATGCTTAAATAGGACACCCACCAAAAGGTAGAAACATGCCCTTTACATAGGTTCTAAAATAGAAAAGCAAATTGAATTACATTTGTTTAACTAATGAGATACCCACCAAGTGGAAACATACCTCTTACAACTTTTGGAAATCTAAAGTAATTGATAAAAGTAAATAATCATTTATCATAAATAAATCATTCATCAAAGCTATTAATCAAAATATAAAATAAACATCCATCCATGATAAATTAAATAAATCAAGTGTTTAAATTAAATTAAAGCATAAGAGATAAATCAAAGTATAATTAAGTATAGAATTGAATAAAGCAAACAAAAGTTCAATTATAGCTATTGTGACTTTTTATGGAATTAAAATAGATTAGGGTTTTATGTTTTAAAAGGTTGGTAAGACTCTTTGATTAACTAAATTAATATTTGAATGGAGAAATCATGAAACTAGGGTTTTAGACACTTTAAAATACTTTGATTTGTGATTTTTGGTTATTGGGTTTCTAAGCTACTGTGTAAAATTTATGTTTTTATGTTTTTATATTTTTTAATGTTTTAAAAGGATTAGGGTTCATAAAAATTAGGGTTTAAGGTTTTAAAAGGATTAGGGTTCATTATTTTAGGTTTAAAAGTTGAATTTTGGATTTTAGGATTTAGAATTAGGGTCACGGGTGGTGAATTAATTTTTAGTAATTTAGAAATCAATTTGATAGTTTCATGAAGTTTTATGAATTTAAACAAACAAATTAAAGTTTTTATAAGTAGAAAAGATGGTTTTTAAGGATTTTTGAATGAAATAGAACCTATTTTAAAATTTTAAAAGAAACAAAATTTAAATCTTAGTTTTGTTGAAAAATATGTTCAATTAGAGTTTTAAGATTTTTTAAGAAGTAAAAATAGCAATTTTAAGCCTTTTGGAAGATAAACTAACGAAATAAGGTTTTTTTGCTTTAGAAAAACTAAATTAAAGTTCTAAGATTTTAACTTTTGAAAAACACAAAAATCCTAGTTTTTAGCAACTGTGTAAAAACAATTGAAGAAAATCAATTAACACATACCTTCTTTTGATGATTCCTCCAAAAACAATTCTTCTTGGATGAACTAGCTCCAAAGACAAGCCTTTTTTGCCTTTGAATTGTTTAAATCGTGATGTTGCTCCTTTAAAAATCAATTGCATTGAATTTTTGCTTTTCCACTTCACCTTCGGATTCAAATTTCCAAAGCTCACTGTGAAATTTTTCCTCCTCCAAAATTAATTGCCTTTGGTCCTTATTTATAGTGGTTTGAGGTTGTTTATTCCTAATTAGTTAAGGTAAGTAATATTAATAAAAAAAAGAAACTGAAACCTAATTGAATTAGGTTTCGAAAAATTTGCGTCAGAAAATTTGCGCTGCCGAAAAAAATTGCAGCAAAAAAAATGCGCTGGCGAAAAAAAACTGCCTCAGAAAACTGCTGCAGTGGGCAGGCTGGAGCGTTGCCCGCAGGATTTTCCTGCGGGAGAAATAGAAATTCTATTTTGCTCGCAGGAAGCTCGCCCGCAGGAATTACCTGCGGGCGAAATATCCCACGTGCCCATGCGACTGTTTTTTCGCTGCCGATTTTTTCGACTCCGATTTTTATTTTTATTTTTATTTTTATTTTTATTTTTATTTTTATTTTTATTTTTATTTTTATTTTTATTTTTTTGATTTTTATTTGTTTATTTTTATTTTTTATTAATAAAAATTAGATATTAAAGCAAAAATTATTTAACAAAAATTATTTTGGACCAATTAGACAACAAAAATCATTATGAACTAAATAAAACATATGGGACCGGATTGGGTCAAAAATTAAGGGTCTACATTAGCTACTCCAAAAATTTTTATCTAAAGATTTTGGTGGCTTCAAACGTAGGTATGTTTATCTAACTTTGTTCATCAAAAATAATCTTCATCCATTAGCCATTGATCCATTAAATTGATTAATTATAACTCTAAAAACTTATGCAATAATTCAATAAAGACCAATGGATAATATTTTCTATTTTTTTTTAAAAAAAAAAGACAAAGTAACCTCACTTTGTTAAATATTATCACAGTAGGTGTTTTAATTTCAAAAACTTTAATTCTGTTTTCATAAAAGTCCCAACCTAAATTCATTTAAAATCTCAAAATCCTAATTGCATGATATTAGCCCTGAACCCTAATTTAATTAACCTAAACCCTATTATTTTCTTAGAATTACAAAACCCTAATCAATTTTTATTTTTACAAAAAAAACCTTAACAGTAGCCTAAATATTCTAAATAATATTTATATTAATTCCAAAACCCTAATTTAATATGTAAACTCTAGACTTATTCATTTATTGCTTTATTTAGTCCTAGATTTAATTGTTTAGTTTATTATATGTCTTGATGATCAATTTATTTTCAATGTTTGATTTGTTTATCATGGATGAATATTTTCTTTATTATTATTTGTCTATTAATAATATAAGAGGTATGTTTCCATGATTGGGTACCTCATTATCTAAGCTTCATGTAATTTAAATTACTTTCATATTTTGAGATTAATGTAAAGGACACATTTCCACCTTTCGGTGGGTGTCCTATTTAGTTTTGGACATTGGACAATTGCAAAGGCATGTTTCCATCCATGGATGGGTGCCTATTTGTTTATTTTATTTGGACAGTGTTGTGATTTTAATAAAGTATTTGTTTATTCTTATGATTGCATGTAGTATGGATAATATCATTATATTTAAAAATTTTATAATATTAAGACCTGAAAAGGAGGCCGGTTCCAATGAACCGGGCGTTGTGGGGGTGCTGAGCCATTTCTCACCTTCCCCATACATACCCAACTTTTGGAACCCATTAGGGGGTTTGGGATTCCTTAGAAATTGAGTCATCCACCCCTTTCTATTTTTTCAGCCTGTCCGGATGGCGACTCCATTTTCTCTAGGCTTAGGCCCGTGTTCTCTAAGGCCCTGAGCCTAACAGTACTGAAGTCGCAAGAACCATTTCACGTGGGAGTGGGGGCAAAAATCCCCGCTCACATTACTATACTTGGAAATAGAGGAAGAGTCAATAGAAGCTATGCTAGCCCAAGCAAATTAATCAGGGGTTGAGCATACAGCCTACTATTTTAGTATAAAGCTCCTACCTTATGAGATTAAGTATAGAATCATTGAAAAGACCTGTATAGTTGTGGTTTGGTCTTCTAAGAAGTTGCAGTATTACCTTAAGTCTTATAATGTGCAAACAATGTCCAGGTTTGATCCAGTGAAATATATAAGTGAGACACCCTCTTTGATTGGGAAGTATGGTCGATGGTTGATAATTTTAGAGAAATTTGCGATTGAATATGTTACCAGAAAAATAATCAAAGGTAGAGTAATAGTAGAATTTCTGACCCAGCAACCATTGCCAGACAGTGAGGAAGTAGCCTTGAAATTTTCTAATGAACATTTAAAGGCCATAGAAGTATAAAGATGGAAGATGTACTTTGATGGAGCAGTAAATAAAAAGGGAGCAGGTTTTGGGAGTAATACTAGAATCACCTGAAGGAGAGCTCATTCCTCTAGCTAAGAAGTTGAAGTTCAGGGCATCTAATAATATGGTGGAGTATGAAGCGTGTATCTTTTGGTTTGGAATCCCTGATGATTATGAAGGTGGATAAGGAGCAAATCTTTGGTGATTCATTATTAGTGGTATACCAAGTGAATGGAGAGTGGGAGTTAAAAGAAGAGAAGTTAAAATCATACCACGATTATTTGATCATGATGAAGAAGAATTTTAAGGAGTGCAGATTCATACACTTACCAAGAGAAGAAAACTAGATGGCTGATGCCCTAGTCACATTGGCTTCGATGTGGGAAAATCCTATCAACTTATTTCTTAACCCTCTTATTTTAACCAGTTCATCAACTCCTTGTTATGAATACGAAACAAGCATGAAAACTGATACAGATAATGATGCATGGTATGACACCATAAGATGGTTCTTGGAGACTAAGGAATACCCATTAGGGGCAACAAGGGAAGAGAGAAGAGCCATAAGGCAATGGTCCTTACAATACATTACCTTTCATGGGGAGTTGTATCAAAAATGGCCTGATGGGGTGCACTTGAGATTCTTAAGGAAGTCTGAAGTTGAGTAAATCATGTCAGAAATACATGCAGGAAGTTGTGGTCCACACATGAATGGGTTAGCTTTGGTTAAGAAGATAATTCGATAAGGTTACTACTGGTTGACCATGGAGAGAGATTGTATTGAGTTTGTGAAGAAGTGTCAGCAATGTCAGATGTATGGTAATTTGAATTAGATACCTCCTGAAGAATTGTATTCTATGTCTTCACCCTGGCCTTTTGTGTAATGTTTAAATTTTAAAATACTAAACTTTTAACTTAATATTGATAATTGATAGTGAATTGTGATATATGTGGCATGGATAAGTGATGTAAATAGTGGATCATAAAAAAATTACTAAAGAAATTATTTATTTTTACTATTTTATGAGACTAAAAATTGAATTGAAATTAAAGGTTAAGAGTGAGGGTGCACCATAGCTAAGATGAGAGTGGCCACACTAGTTTAAACCATACATATATATGTGTGTGGATAGGAATGTGTGTATGTAGAAGTTTCTTTCTTCTTCTCTCTTCTTCTTTTCATGGTCATCATCACCTTCACCGCTAAAACTCCTCCTTTCTTCCTTCTTTTCAAAACTTTAGCCAAAATTTAAGAGAAAATGACATTTAGTTATAAGTTTTTGGAAGAATAAGCTGAAAAAGTTGAGATTTATCAACAAGTGATTAAAGAAGAAAAAGGGATTTTGAAAGAGGTATATGCTTATGTATTTTAAATTTACAACTATCTGAATTTCAATGAATTTTATTGTTTGAAGTGGTTGATTGAGTTATCTTTGATGAGTTTTTACTGAAAAGTATTTGATATAGACTCTTTCTATGTTAAAGAAACTAGTTTTGATTCATTTTTCTCATGTATTTGGATATATGGTGTTTAAGTTGTTGAGTGTATGAAATATAAAATTTTGCTTGACACAGCCATGTCACTGAGCATGTCAACGATGTTGTTTTTCAATGTTAATGACATGACCACTAACACACCCGTTTCATTGGGTGTGTCATATCTACTGTGACAAAAGATAAATGACATGGCCAGTGATACGCCCGTGTCGTTGTGTATGTCAAAGCTTCTATAAGAATGGGCAAACAACACGATCATTTACATGCCTATGTCATTGGGTGTGTCACTTGAAGAAATTGCCCAAAATAATGCTTTTCTTTGTCTTTTATCTGTAATCACAGCCTAAAGTTTTTAAGTCCTCAAAGTGTAAAGGATTTTTTAAATCAACCCTAATAAGTAGTGTAACAAATTTATTTTGAATATAAGATAAATATGTGAGATACCAAGTGTTTATCAAAGAATTGTTCCATTGAAGTGCTATACATAATTTAATGTTAACTGAAAACTATTGAATTGCCCAAATCATACTAATTTTAAATCTAGCTTGGGATTGAATGGCTATGTAACACTCCCACATCCAATACACGCACACTACAACACCACAATGTAGCATACGTGCACCGCACATAGGAATGTCACGATTTTTCATCACCATTCAAAACATTTTAAAAGATACCATAACCTTTCTCATTATGCATTTTAGAAAATAAGTAACGAACTTGTAATACAAAAAAAAATAGATATATATATACATATACTTAATACGCAGCAGAATTTAGAAACTATTTACATATAGGAAAACATTTAAATTTTTATATTTACCAATATACATATATTCATATTATAGACAATATTTTACAAAATATTAAAAGAGTTATACATGATTGGCAAATCTTCTCTGATCTTTAAGTCCCAAAATCAACTCTTCAATGTCTACTCTTACTCGGTCTCGAAGAGCTCTCGGGTTCAACTCTATCAACTCTATCACCTGCGCGATCAACACTATCGCACTAAGCCAAGGGCTTAGTAAGACAAATCATGCTAATATTATGCTTTAGTGCAATGCAATGTCAATTCTCAATCCATATTATACATGTAACATCATAGATGCAAAGCTAACAACATACCTTTACACTTCATAACCCAAGATATATAGACATATCACATTTCAACATCTTTTCATATACCTCATTAGTTATTCATTTAACCATTCATGAACAACACTAAACAAAGACAAGCATGGGCCCAAAACACACTAATATGCCATTCAATTTTCAGAGTTAATGCCTTGGTTTTGTTATCACATTTATCAATATCATAATCCCAACTAGGCTTCAAGGATTAGGTTCAACCAAGCTTCAAGGGGAGCAAAGCATGCTAAGCTTCAACCCAACTTGGCTTCAAGAACCAACCCAACCTAGCTTCAAGGGTTGTAACATCTCAATTAGGCTTCAAGGATCAAATCCAACCTAACTTTAAGAGATTGTTACCAATATTAGGCATGCCACCAACAACAAACTCTGAAAATGGAATAACAAATTAGCCACACAAGTCATTTATTATTCAATTATCATTTCCATTCTCAATTTTTATCATAGCCAATAACAATGGCCTCATATCACATATAAGTTACCATAGCCAATCACAATGGTATTATATTCCATCACATTTCCAACCACATTATAATACTTCATCTTTTAAACACACAATCATATACTCCACATTATACACATAGCATTATTGATATCAATTTAACAAAGTACATTACCCATCACAAAAGTTACAATGCATAAAGTATAACATTGTTCACATAGTATTTTCATTATCATTATCATCACATCATATGAATTATATGCAACAATGCATTAGTGCAAGATTTGTACTTACCTCAATAACAAATCACACAACTTTAAACACTTTCCTTTATCCAAGATTCTTCACTTCCCAAACTTAGGGAAAATTACCTTCTTTCAAACCCTAATCCAAACATAATACAATCCATCAATTCCAATACCATTTAATCACTTAATAACTTCATCTTAAACCTTAAATCACAAAATTACACTTCAACATCATTCATTATAGGCCACGGTCGTGGCCACCATAACCCCCACGGGCGTGGGGTACAAAACAGTTCTGCCACCCAAGCTTCCATCCTCCACGGCCATGGCACCAAAAGCCTACCAATGGCCACGGCCATGGCCAATCAAGGCCACGGGCGTGGCATCAAAAAGGCTACTGCCTTCGGCCAACTTCCCATTTCCAAGCCTAAAATTCCAACAAACACCAACAACAAGAAGATCTTTGAAAATAATGAAGCAAACACAAGGAAAACATCATGTAACACTTCAAAATCCTAAAACAATTTCAACTTCAACACTTCCAACAACAACACCTCTTAAACCTCTTCACTTAAAATCAAAAATAACATTTGAAAACACATCACAAACACATTTAATCATTATCTCAACAAACCAAAATTCATTTCAAACTCCACTTCAAAAGAATAAAGGAAATCAAGAAAAAGAGCTTACCAAAATTGTTGAATTTCACAAATCTTCCACTTAATTCCTTGAATCTCCTTTCAATTTGAGTTTAGAAATCAAAACAACACTTTGCTCTCTTCCTCCCTTTGGATAGCCAGCCACCACACATGAGAAAAGACAAGAAAATGAACAAGTCAACCTTTCTTTCCTTCTTTTAATCTCCACCATGCAATCCTACAAGGAAAATTACTAAAACACCCTTAACCATTTAACTAGCCTCTTGTCTCTTATATGCCCATTTATGTAATTTCACACTCAACAAAATAAATATCCTCTTCCATTGACTCTCCCTTTGACTTATGTATATGTTAATTATACAACCATATAAACAACATATACACTTCTCTCTAAACCCTCTTTCTTTCCCAAAACACATTTACATAAGCATTCTCTTTCCAATTCCTTTTCTTATCACAATATATATACATTCAATCCAATTTATAACAACAACAACAACAACAATATGCAAAACTTCTAGGGCATACAATGGGATATTACAATTCTCCCCCTCTAAAAAGAAATTTCGTCCTCGAAATTACCTGATATCAAGTCCGAAATAGTTGAGGATACTGATCTCGCATTGTATGCTCACTTTCCCAAGTTGCTTCTTCTTTTGCATGATTCTTCCATAGAACCTTCACCAATGGCACTCTCTTGTTTCTCAACTCTTTCACATCACGTGCCAAGATAGCAACTGGTTCTTCTTCAAACGTCAAATCGGGACTCACCTCGATTGACTCAATTGGCACAATATGAGATGGATCCGACCTGTATCTCCTCAACATAGAAACATGGAATACATTATGGATCCGATCCAACTCAGGTGGCAAAGCAAGCCGATAAGCAACTGGCCCAATCCTTTCTAAAACTTCATACGGTCCAATGAAACGAGGACTCAATTTCCCTTTCCGACCGAACCTCAAGATCTTCTTCCAAGGAGACACCTTCAAAAATACCTTATCTCCAACATCAAACTCTATGTCTCTCCATTTCAAGTCTGAATAAGATTTCTGTCGGTCTGAAGCTATTTTCAATCTATCTCGAATCATCTTCACTTTCTCTTCAGTTTTTTTAACCAAATCAGGGCCAATTAACTTACCTTCACCAAGTTCATTCCAACATAGAGGTGTCCTACACCGTCTACCATACAGTGCTTCAAACGGTGCCATACCAATGCTGGATTGATGACTGTTGTTGTAAGCAAACTCCACAAGCGGTAGAAATCTGTCCCAACTTCCAGAGAAATCAATGACACAGCTTCTCAACATGTCCTCAATAATCTGTATCACTCTCTCTGACTGCCCATCTGTCTGCGGATGGAATGCAGTACTGAAGTGTAATCGAGAACCCAAAGCACCATGTAAACTCTTCCAAAACCTGGAAGTAAACCGGGGATCTCGATCAGACACTATAGAAGTTGGAACACCATGCAACTTCACAATCTCATGGATATACAGCTCAGCTGACCTCTCCAAAGAGTAATCCATCCGAACCGGAAGAAAATGAGCTGTCTTAGTCAATCTATCCACAATCACCCAGATAGCATCATATTTCCTTTGTGTCAATGGTAAACCAGACACAAAATCCATGCTTACTCTATCCCACTTCCATTCAGGCACTGACAAAGGCTGAAGTAACCCTATTGGAACTTGATGCTCAGCTTTTACCCTCTGACATGTGAGACATTTGGATACAAAATCTGCAATGTCTCTCTTCATACCAGACCACCAGTAAAATTGCCTCAAATCATGATACATCTTTGTATTGCCCGGATGCATAGCAAATACTGACTGATGTGCTTCTTCCAAAATGATCCTTTTCAAATTAACATCATCCGGTACACATAATCTGTTCTTAAACCAAAGACTCCCATCATCTCTCACAACAAAATCTCTACTCTTTCCATTCTGGCAAGCTGAAACAATCTTCTGAATCTTCTTATCAGCCGACTGAGCCTCTTTAATCTGATCCAACAAAACTGGTTTCAATTGCAACTGTGCCAACAATGCACCATCGTCACAAGCTATAAAACTAGCACACAATACTCTCAACTCAACAAGCAACGAGAGCGAATAAATAGTCAATCCTGCTACAGACTTTCGACTCAAGGCATCAGCAACAACATTTGCTTTACCTGGATGATAATCAATCAAACAGTCGTAATCTTTGATCAATTCCAACCATCTCCTCTGTCGAAGATTTAGCTCTTTCTGAACCCCCCAAATATTTCAAACTTTTATGGTCCGTATAGATGAAACACTTTTCCCCAAACAAATAATGTCGCCAAATCTTCAATGCAAACACAATGGCTGCCAATTCCAAATCATGGGTCGGATAATTGAGCTCATGCGGTTTCAACTGTCGAGAAGCATAAGCTATCACTTTACCTTCTTGCATCAGCACACAACCCAAACCACTATGTGAAGCATCACTGAAAATCACATATGGTTTGCCTTCCATAGGTAGAGTAAGAACAGGCGCTTGAGTCAACATTTCTTTCAACTGATCAAAGCTAGCCTGACACTGATCTGTCCACACAAATCTAACCCCCTTTCGAAGCAATCTGGTGAGGGGAGTAGCTATCAAAGAAAATCCTTTCACAAACCGTCTGTAATAGCCTGCCAAACCCAGAAAACTTCTAACTTCAGTCACAGACTTTGGTGGACTCCAATTCAAAATAGCTTCAACTTTACTTGGATCAACTCTAATACCCTCTGCTGAAACTATATGACCGAGAAAAGTTACTTGATCAAGCCAAAACTCACACTTTGACAGTTTAGCAAACAATTGCTTCTCTCTCAAGATTTGCAGCACAATTCGCAGATGCTTATCATGTTCCTCCTCATTACGCGAATACACCAGAATATCATCGATGAAAACCACTACAAACTGATCCAAATAGGGCCTAAACACCCTATTCATCAAGTCCATAAAAGCTGCAGGTGCATTCGTCAGACCAAAAGGCATAACTAGAAACTCATAATGCCCATACCTGGTCCGAAAAGCTGTCTTGGAAATGTCTTCAGCTCTGACCCTCAACTGATGGTACCCTGATCTCAAATCAATTTTGGAAAACACTGCTGCACCCTTCAACTGATCAAAGAGATCATCAATTCTAGGCAAAGGATATTTATTTTTAATAGTCACCTTGTTCAATTGCCTATAATCGATACACAATCTCATAGTACCATCCTTCTTCTTTACAAACAAAACAGGAGCTCCCCAAGGTGAAACACTAGGGCGAATAAATCCTTTATCCAGCAACTCCTGTAACTGCACCTTCAATTCTCTCAGTTCATCTGGTGCCATTCTATAAGGAGTAATAGAGATAGGAGTGGTACCAGGCAACAATTCAATACCAAACTCCACCTCTCTCTCAGGAGGCAATCCTGGCAACTCTTCTGGAAACACATCTGGAAACTCCGCAACTGTGGCAATGCCATCAATTGGAGAACCCTTCACTCTAGTATCTACCACCTGAGCAAGGTAGGCTTCACACCCCTTTCTAATCAATCTCCTAGCTGCAACCGCTGAAACAAATAAGGATGCTAACTGTTCCTGCTCATTAGATACTATCACATCTCTACCATCAACAGTTCTCAAAGTCACAACTTTCTTTTTACAATCCACCACAGCTCCATGTCTGGATAACCAATCCATACCTAGGATCACATCATATTCCTTAAAAGGCATCTCAATCAAGTCTCCAAGGAACTCCTCACCTTGAACCATTACTGTACTATCTCGGTGCACTTTACTAACAATCACACTATGCCCTAACGGGTTTGTCACCAACACATCAAATCCTAGGAACTCAGCATGCAAATCAGACACAGGCAAAACAGATGCACTAATATATGAATGAGTGGAACCCGGATCAATCAAAGCAAGTACTGAAATACCAAATAAAGAAAAAGTACCAGCTATGACTGCCGAAGCATCTGGCTGCCTCTGCATCACATAAATCCTCTGAGAAGATCCATCCCCCTCTGGTCTACTCTCCCTGGATGTAGAACCTCCTCTAGAACTGAACCCAGATCTGCCTCCTCTGCTGAAACCCCTGCCTCCCCGACCTCCCCTCACACTAGGTCGGGAAGATGCAGTATTAATTGACATCTGCTCTTGCCTCTCAGGACAATCTCTCACAAAGTGATCAGGTGATCCGCATCTAAAACAAACCCCTGCTACTCCAGTCTTCCAACAAGGACCTCCATGTGGCCTACCACAATGAATGCAGATGGGTAGGGTGGATCTCTGGGTCACTGGGGTCGGAGCACTCGCCACTGAAACTGTAGGTCTAGATCTCTGCCTCTGAAACTGCACTGACCTACCAGCTGGCCTCTTACTCCTACTAACCCGAGGAACAAAACTTCCTTTACCTCTTTTCACAGACGAAGACCCTGCCTCAAACTGGGGCCTTCTAACCCTGATCTCTTCCTCTGATGCAGCTGCAATAGCCTGGGCTCTCTCCACACTCCTAGCTGCCGCCACAAGCTGGGAAAAATCATGATATCTAGATCTAGCCACATGACACATGATAGAGGGCCTCAATCCCTCCTCAAATCTTCTGCATCTATCTATCTCATCTGATATGATACCCCCAGCATAATGGCTCAACCGTATAAACTCAACCTCATATTCAGTTACTGATCGGGTGTCTTGCTTCAAACTTAGAAACTCCATCTTCTTCATATCTTTATACTCCCTCGGAGTATACTTCAATTCAAACTCTCTCAGAAAATCAGTGTAAGATAGTGTTGGTGGATCATCCATAGAATCAGGCACTGTCTTCCACCAATCATATGCGTCCTTCTGCAGCAATGATCTTGCATAGTCAAACTTTTCCTCTGAAGTGGCTTGCAACTGAACAAATACTCTCTGTACTCTATCTAGCCACTGTTCAGCTACAGCTAGATCAACCGTACCAAAGAAATCCTCTGCTCCATACTTCCTTAGTTTATCATAGTGCCTCACGGATACCAAAGGCTGTGGAGGTGGTGGCGGTGGTTGCACTGGTGCTTGCCTCAAAGCCTCTACCACATGCCTAAGCCAAACTGGTGGAACCTCCTCACCAGCTGGTCTCCCCGATACAGAAGCAGGTACCTCTCCAGCAATATTCACTCTCACTCCAACCCTATCCTCATCCGGAGCCACACTCTCGGCACTACCCTCAACAGACTGATGTAAGTGAGAGTCCATCACAACCTATATCTGCAAACACAGCAGATTATATCTTATTAAAGATCAGAGATTGCCAATCCCAAACATATATTTTATACAAAAATCCACTTTTTAAAATCAAAACATTCTTTTTCTTACATTTTTCCTAGGTTGAGAATCTCAAACCTAGGATCTGATACCAAAATAATTGTAACACTCCCACATCCAATACACGCACACTACAACACCACAATGTAGCATACGTGCACCGCACATAGGAATGTCACGATTTTTCATCACCATTCAAAACATTTTAAAAGATACCATAACCTTTCTCATTATGCATTTTAGAAAATAAGTAACGAACTTGTAATACAAAACAAAATAGATATATATACATACATATACTTAATACGCAGCAGAATTTAGAAACTATTTACATATAGGAAAACATTTAAATTTTTATATTTACCAATATACATATATTCATATTATAGACAATATTTTACAAAATATTAAAAGAGTTATACATGATTGGAATATCTTCTCTGATCTTTAAGTCCCAAAATCAACTCTTCAATGTCTACTCTCACTCGGTCTCGAAGAGCTCTCGGGTTCAACTCTATCAACTCTATCACCTGTGCAATCAACACTATCGCGCTAAGCCAAGGGCTTAGTAAGACAAATCATGCTAATATTATGCTTTAGTGCAATGCAATGTCGATTCTCAATCCATATTATACATGTAACATCATAGATGCAAAGCTAACAACATACCTTTACACTTCATAACCCAAGATATATAGACATATCACATTTCAACATCTTTTCATATACCTCATTAGTTATTCATTTAACCATTCATGAACAACACAAACAAAGACAAGCATGGGCCCAAAACACACTAATATGCCATTCAATTTTCAGAGTTAATGCCTTGGTTTTGTTATCACATTTATCAATATCATAATCCCAACTAGGCTTCAAGGATTAGGTTCAACCAAGCTTCAAGGGGAGCAAAGCATGCTAAGCTTCAACCCAACTTGGCTTCAAGAACCAACCCAACCTAGCTTCAAGGGTTGTAACATCTCAATTAGGCTTCAAGGATCAAATCCAACCTAACTTCAAGAGATTGTTACCAATATTAGGCATGCCACCAACAACAAACTTTGAAAATGGAATAACACATTAGCCACACAAGTCATTTATTATTCAATTATCATTTCCATTCTCAATTCCTATCATAGCTAATAACAATGGCCTCATATCACATATAAGTTACCATAGCCAATCACAATGGTATTATATTCCATCACATTTCAAACCACATTATAATACTTCATCTTTTAAATACACAATCATATACTCCACATTATACACATAGCATTATTGATATCAATTTAACAAAGTACATTACCCATCACAAAAGTTACAATGCATAAAGTATAACATTGTTCACATAGTATTTTCATTATCATTATCATCACATCATATGAATTATATGCAACAATGCATTAGTGCAAGATTTGTACTTACCTCAATAACAAATCACACAACTTTAAACACTTTCCTTTATCCAAGATTCTTCACTTCCCAAACTTAGGGAAAATTACCTTCTTTCAAACCTTAATCCAAACATAATACAATCCATCAATTCCAATACCATTTAATCACTTAATAACTTCATCTTAAACCTTAAATCACAAAATTACACTTCAACATCATTCATTATAGGCCACAGTCGTGGCCACCATAACCCCCACGGGCGTGGGGTACAAAACAGTTCTGCCACCCAAGCTTCCATCCTCCACGGCCATGGCACCAAAAGCCTACCAATGGCCACGGCCATGGCCAATCAAGGCCATGGGCGTGGCATCAAAAAGGCTACTGCCTTCGGCCAACTTCCCATTTCCAAGCCTAAAATTCCAACAAACACCAACAACAAGAAGATCTTTGAAAATAATGAAGCAAACACAAGGAAAACATCATGTAACACTTCAAAATCCTAAAACAATTTCAACTTCAACACTTCCAACAACAACACCTCTTAAACCTCTTCACTTAAAATCAAAAATAACATTTGAAAACACATCACAAACACATTTAATCTTTATCTCAACAAACCAAAATTCATTTCAAACTCCACTTCAAAAGAATAAAGGAAATCAAGAAAAAGAGCTTACAAAAATTGTTGAATTTCACAAATCTTCCACTTAATTCCTTGAATCTCCTTTCAATTTGAGTTTAGAAATCAAAACAACACTTTGCTCTCTTCCTCCCTTTGGATAGCCGGCCACCACACATGAGAAAAGACAAGAAAAATGAACAAGTCAACCTTTCTTTCCTTCTTTTAATCTCCACCATGCAATCCTACAAGGAAAATTACTAAAACACCCTTAACCATTTAACTAGCCTCTTGTCTCTTATATGCCCATTTATGTAATTTCACACTCAACAAAATAAATATCCTCTTCCATTGACTCTCCCTTTGACTTATGTATATGTTAATTATACAACCATATAAACAACATATACACTTCTCTCTAAACCCTCTTTCTTTCCCAAAACACATTTACATAAGCATTCTCTTTCCAATTCCTTTTCTTATCACAATATATATACATTCAATCCAATTTATAACAACAACAACAACAACAATATGCAAAACTTCTAAGGCATACAATGGGATATTACAGGCTAGCCAAAGGGAGGATATCCAAAGTGATAATGGAAACTCTTTGCCATCAATAGACACTCTGTGTCATCATATACAATGGGCATTCATGCCATAGTGGGCCATTGGCCAAATTTTATACATTGGGCATTAAATTTCCAACAGTGACCCGTTATCCAAACCTAGGATCTGAGTTCAGTGTGTATGGGCTTAATTAAAGAAGTTATCTGCATTGAAAATAATGTGTTATATGGTTATTGTTAAATTAATCAATTTTGAATTTAATCGTGTTTATTATTTCAAGTTTTAATGAATTTATTAATTTCTTTATCAAATGTTCTAAAAGTGATACTTTCCATTATTTTTAAATTATTTAATGTTTAGATCTCTTTCCTTTAAATTTTCTTGCATATTGTAAATACATAAGCATCACTAAGCTTTGTTTAGCATGTTAGAATTTTTTTTGACACGCAGATCAAACAAGAAGAGTTGAGACTGCTGAGTGAAAGATATACGTTCCTACTCAACTGCATCATAAAGGTTCAAAGAACAATATTGTAAATATTGTATTCTGTATAGTTCACATGGCAATACTTTATAATTTTGCATGACAGTTGTACAAGTTTGAGAGTAGTTTGAGATTTATAATAATGTAAGTTAACAATAGGAGTTCTTTATAAATTAATAGATATATATTTATAATATAGGCATGATTATAATAGTTCTTTGAAAGTTTTATAACTTCTTTAATACATAGAAGTATTTTGGTTTTATTTCTATAATACATATATAGCCAAGTGTGAGTAATTAGGTGACATCACCTATATAGTTAAGTGTTTATTGACTATATAGGGGTGTTGCATTTAGTGGTATCAGAGCAGGTTCAGGCAGTCCTAAGTTATGGGTTAAAAGAAAAGAGAAGTAGAACTGCCATTGCTATGTGAACTATATAATTGAATAAATGTTTGTTGCAGTTGATTTTTAATGTTTAAAGACATAAAATGGCCTTTGAATCCTATCAAGGTACTGAGGAACAAGTTGTATCCTCACACAGTCAAGCTAGTATGGGCAATCATCAGCCATCAAAACCTTCTACGGAATAAATTCCCTTAGATCCCCAATTTCTGAGAAATATGGGGGAAGTTCTTTGGCAAATTGTAGGAGTTGCTCCTCCTGCATAACCTCCATTGCTAGTATCCCAAAGATCTCTATTGGAGAAAATTAGGAAGTTGGGAGCAGAAGATTTTAAAGCTCGTGATAATGATAGGTCTTCAGTAGCGGAGTATTGGATGGAGAGGATTGTGAGAGTTTTTGATATTCTGCATTGTATGGATGAGGAAAGATTGGAGTGTACAGTTTCCTTGTTGTAGGAACAAGCTTATGCCTGATGGGATACAAAGCAGAAAAGTGCACCTGCAGGTAAACTCACTTGGGTATTTTTTTAAGAAGAATTTAAAAAGAAATATATTAGTGAGATGTATTTAGAGGAGAAGCATCAGGAGTTTTGTATCTTAAGCAAAGGCAATCATCTGTGTCTGAATATGAGAGGTAGTTTTTTCACCTCAGTAAATATTTTTCAGAGTTAGTTGCATCTGAGGAAGAGAAGTGTAAGCAGTTTGAATAGGGTTTGAACAGTCAAATATGAGATTTAGTAGCAATGAGGATTAAAGAGTTTTCCACTCTTCTTAATTTGACAGTTGCCATAGAAAATGAGATTAAACAAGAGCAGGGAAGAAGAAAATAATCAAAGAAGGGATTTTCTAGTGAACAACAACAAGGTGGCTAGAAAAGACAGAAATATTCAAGCCCAAACTTAGGAATCTAGTAGAGGAAGTGAAGCTAGTTTTCAAAGGTCTAGAGGTGGTAGGTTTGGAGTGGCTAAAGGCTCATCTTCAAGGGCTACTACTATACTTTGTCAATATTGTGGTAAGGGCCATGCAAGTGAAGATTGTTGGTGTTGTCACAAGATATCAACCAAGAGGGGGTGCATTGGTTGGTCTTGAGAAATGATGATCAATTCAAAAATTCAAAGATTAAAAAAGAAAAAATGGAGAGTGTAGAAGAATATTAAGTAGAAGATAGAACACAAGATTTACAGTTGTTCAAATTTACCTTAATCCTACATCCACTTCCTTAACAACTTTTTAAGGTTCCACTAGATTTGAGTTTTTACAAGCTTAGCTCTAACTTGGTGTTTTTTCTAGTTCACACCAAACTACTCACAATGGTTTGAGATCACTTCCTCACAACACTTACAAGAGTTGTCCCAGGCTTAATCTCATAACCTAAGTGTTTCCAAGCTCACACATAAACTTAAGATGGTGTTTAATGCTAACGCCCAACACTCAATTAATATAAAGGTTGATTTTGATGCAAAAGAAAGAAAGATGTTCAAGGAGGTTATTACAATAAAAAAAACTTCTTAATTATAAAGTTACATAAGGTATTTATAGCCTTCAAGACAGGAATTAGACATTTGAAGTTGGGACCAACATATTTGATTCTTGTCTTCTACTAATTTCTCTGGTAGAACACTTTCCTGGTCGGACTCTTCATGGTTCGGTCAGAGATACAGAAGTCTGGTCATAATAAGATATGGTCTGGTTGGAGTAATTTAATTTCTTCTTAATGCTCTTCCAACAACTGGTCCATGTGGCTTTCACTTATTAAGTGGAGATGTACGGCTTCTGACTTGAGTAATATTTAAATAGTCTAATCAGTCTTGCATTTAGTTTGGTCAAACTTTAGTTAGTCCATCCAATTCTTGGGCATACCTTCAACCGGGAAACCTACTGGATGTTTTGAGGGAAAAATGCCTTGTAAGGTCCGGTCGGACTTTTGTGGTACTCTAAGAAAGCTCGAGTACTTCTAACTATGAATCCTTCTATGTGATTTACCTCTTTTGGCCATCCATGGTCTGATCAGAATGACACATAGTATGGTCGAACTTTACACAATATAGTGAGATTTTGGGAATACTCTCCACCATGAAACCTTCTGTGTCTTTTTGGCTCATTTATTCATCAAGGGTCCGGTCGGTCTTCTATATGGTCAGATCGAACTTTTTTATATTTCTTCAAAAGAATTAACTTCCTACAAAATAAAACTTGGTGCAAGTGTTAGGTAAATTCAATTTGATTGCCTAAGATAAAAAATAGGAGGGTGTGGTTAACAATCTCCCCCTTTTTGACTTTGGCAATTGAATTAAATTTAAAAACTTTAAAAGCTTTAAAAGTGTAAAACAAATGGATAGTAAGCTCCCACTTAATGAATGCTATGTTCATCTTTCTTATTCAATTGTAATTTGTGCACTTTTAATTTCTTGCATTCAAGTTTTTAAGTTTTATTATTCAATTTTAAGTGTTGTTCTCCCCCTTTGGCAAAGGTAAAAGTAAAGGAAACATAATAATTGAAATGCAATGAATGATAATTAAGCAAAATTCAATAATAATTTCATTAGAATGAAAAATCAAAAGTACAAAAGAAATCTAAGAAACATTATCCTAATTATCATTATCACTTCCTTCATCCTCTTCTTCTTCTTCATCTCCCTCTTCTTATTCATGTTCCTCTTCTCCATGTTCTCCTTCTCTTGGTTGAGAGGCAGCAGCTTCTCCTTCTTCTTCTTGAGGATAAGAGCCATGGATAGAGGGTGACAAGCTAGGTTCATCTTCAAAGCATTTTGGTAAACCTATTGCTTCTTGGATGGTTTGAATGTCAAAATGAAGATGAGAGACGTCACCTGTGATCTTGTCTATCCTTGAGCTTTGTGAGCCCATTTGTCCTTGGATGTCTTTAAGAATTTGAAGGATGGAGGATTGAGATCTAGTAGTTAGGGTTCTAGCAATTCCATTTGGAAAGTCTCCTCACATTCCTCTACAATCCTAGGTCTTTTCCTTTATTGAGCCCTAGCACCTAGTGCTCCTAGTAGATAGACATAGTTCCCATCATCATCCCTAATACATTTGGCGTGTTTGAGATAGCCTATGTTTATGGATTTTTTGGTGGAATCTAGAGGATTAGAGAGGGTTTCTTTGTTTGATGGTATAAGTGCACCAACATACTTTGCAATTTGAGTGATTTGGGAGGAGAGAAGGATGAGTCTTGACTTGGTTTTCCTAATATGTAGGAAAGTGTCAATAAGGAATTTTCCCATTATGATGGATTGACCTCTAATCAAGCAAAAAAATAAGAGTAAGTCCTTTTGAGTGACTTTCTCATTGCTCTCACCCCTAGCACTAAGGGTATAGGTGACTATCCTAGACAACATCCAATAAGTAAGAGTTCTAAGGTTCTTGGCATTGGATTATTTGTGGAGAGATGTTTCAATGGAAATTTCTTTCCAAAATTCTAGTTGGACTGCTGGAGTTAGGGGAGAGGTAGAGATTTGGGAGATGCCTTTTGTTTGAGTGATAAGAATACCCAAGGTTCTAAGACAACCTCTAATGTCATTCTCAATTCCTAATGGCTCTAGAGTGAGGGAGGGGAAGAGACAGTTTGGTTCTACGAGTTTATCTTTTAGGATTGCATACCTTAGTCTTTCTTCTTCATCCTTGAACCTTATCTTGTGGCTTCTTCTAGGAGCTTCCTCTTGTTGAGAAGGGGCAGCAATTCCCTTCCCTTTATCAGCTCTAGAGGCCTTCTTCTTATGTTCTTTAGGTTCCATGTTTAGTTTAAGAGAAAAGTAGATGAAGAGGAGAGTTTGATGCAAGTAAATTTGAGTATTTTTAGTGTTTGAGTGCTTAGAATTAGATAAAAGAGTGTAAAAACTGATATTGGGGGTATTTATAGTGTTTTGGATGAAAAATAGCCATTTATAGTTGTTTTAGACAAAATGTTCATGTTTTGATTGTGTTCCAATAGCTAGAAATTTTTAAATGCAGAGGAAAAGTCCGGTCGGACTTCTAAAAATCCAGTGGTGACATTTAGAAAATTTTAAAATATGGTCAGACTGTGTAAGAACCGAATGGAATTAAGCTTTTAGGCATAACGGTCATAAAATTTTGAAAAATTTTGGTCATACCATAAAAAGTATGGTCATACTTTTTGCAAAAAAATTAAAATCAAGAGTTTTTCAAAAAGTATGGTCGGGCTTAATGTTGGTCCGATCGGGAAACTATCAAAAATCAAAATTTTTCAAAGCAAAGGATATTTTTAAGGATCAAGGTACAAATATTTGATCAAAAATAGATAATGATTTGAAATTTGGATTAGGTAAAGTATATTTTCAAGTAGTTTTAAACTTAAGAAGTTGTGCTTTCATCCATCATTCCTAAGTGTTGTTTTACGAAGTTCATCCTTTCTTCATTTAGAGGTTTGGTAAATATGTCAGCAAGTTGGTTTTGTATATCAATGAACTCTAAGACCACATTTTGGTTTTGGACATTGTCTCTTAAGAAGTGATGCCTAATGTCTATATGTTTTGACATAAACTGTTGAATTGGATTTTTGGATAAGTTTATTGCACTAGTGTTATCACACTTAATGGAGATGTGTTCAAATATCTTTTCATAGTCAAATAATTATTGTTTTATCCAAAGAACTTGAGTACAACAAAAACATGCAGCAACATATTCGACCTCCACTGTAGATAGAGCAACCGACACTTATTTCTTGCTAAACCAAGAAACTAGACATTCATTAAGAAAATGACATGCCCTGGTTGTGCTCTTTCTATCCAAAAGACTACCGGCATAATCGGCATCTGAGAAACCTAATATGTCAAATGATGTATTCCTAGGATACCAAATTCCTAGATGTAATATGCCATTCAAGTATTTCAAAAGTCATTTAGTAGCATTCAAATGAGATTCCCTAGGGCATGATTGAAATCTAGCACACAAACAAACACTGTACATTATATCGGGTCTAGATGTGTTTAAGTAAAGTAAGGATCCGATAATACCTCGATATTTCTTCTTATCTACTACCTTACCACTTTCATCCTTGTCAAGCTTTAGAGATGTACTCATGGGAGTTTTGCTAGACTTGCAGCCATTCATTCCAAATTTCTTAAGGAGTTCCCTCGTGTATTTGGATTGATTAATGAAGATCTCATTATTGCATTGCTTGATTTGTAGTCCGAGGAAGAATTTGAGTTCACCCATCATGCTTATTTTAAATTTATTAGAAATACAAGAAGCAAATTCTTTGGACAAGGATTCATTAGTAGTACCAAAAATAATGTCATCAACATAAAGTTGCATAATTAAGATATTATGTCTATGCTTTTTAACATTGGATCATGTTTCAATCCATATAGTGCTTTTATAAGTTTAAAAACATGATTTAGAAATTTATAATCTTCAAAATAGGGAGGTTGTTCAATATAAACTTCTTCATTGATAAATCCATTTATAAATGCACTTTTAACAACCATTTGAAAAATTTTAAAATTCATGTGGCTTGCAAATGCAAGAAGTATCCTAATAGCTTCTAATGTAGCAACGGGGAAAAATGTCTCATCATAGTCTATGCCTTCCTCTTGGTTATACCCTTTGGCTACCAATCTAGATTTATTTCTAGTGATGAGACCATTTTCATTAAGTTTGCTCCTATATACCCATTTACATCCAATAATTGGATGATCCCTAGGTCTAGGAACAAATTCCCATGCATTATTTATCTCAAATTGGTTGAGTTCATCTTGCATAGCAATCACCCAACATTCATCACTAAGAGCCTCATTAATTGTCATTGGCTCAATTTGAGGAACAAAGGCAAAATTAACATTTAAGGGTTTAAGTTTGGATCTAGTAGTTACTCCCTTTGATGTTTCACCAATGATAGTTCTTTTAGATGATCCTTCTTGTATTCCCAATCCTTAGGTAGCACTTGAGTCGCCCCATCTTGTTCATCATGATTATCCTTTACAGCTTCAACACTAGAGGTTTGAGTTGTAGATGCTTTTACAAATATGGGTGCACTAGATGGGGTATTTGATGATCCATTGAACCCTAAACCATGTTTCAAGGAAGGTGATCTTTGATTATTAGTTAACGTATCTAATGCTTCCTTTCCTTTATGAAATTTTGAAATTGACTCTTTAAGTTCCTTTAGTTCATATTTCAAAATTTCATTTTTCTTGATCACATTTTCTAAACTATGTGAATCTTTGTTCATTGCATCAAGTGATTTCAATAATTGTTCATTTGAGGTCTTTAGTTCTAAGGAAGAATTTTTTTAAACTTACAAAGTCTTTTTCTAGCTTAGAACATTTATCCTTATAAAAACTCATCTTAGAAAAATATTTTTCTATCCTAAGATTCATATGTTCAATCATATCATTAGCATCTAAAGCATTATCATCATATTCAATTAAATTCAAGGGTTGAGTACCTACCTCATTGGAGTCTTTTTCATCCTCAATAGGTATGAGACATAGATTAGCAATTTCTTCCTCATCTTCTTCTTATTCTTCACTTGAGGAAGAGTCATCCCATGTAGCTATGAGTGATTTCTTCTTTTCTTTATCCCACTTCTTTTTATTCTTCAATTTGAAGCAATCCGACTTGATATGCCCGGATTTGCACATTCATAACATTTTACTTCATTTTTTCTTATCTTTGAAGGAAGTTTTAGAAAGTGTACCTTTGTTAGTTTTCAATCTTCTCTTTCTCTTCCAATCATTCATCCTTTTAGAAAACATTGCCATTTTTCTTCATTATCATTTTCTTCATTGCTTGAGCTCTCAACTTCTTTGATTGCCTTGAGAGCTATTGCTTTCCTCTTATCCTTCTCACCTTGTTCTTCATCTCTTTCGATATGCAATTCGAAGGTGAGTAGTTTTTCGACAAGTTCATTAGTTCTCAAAGAACTTAGATTATGAGCCTCTCAATAGAAGAAATCTTAGACTCAAATTTCTTCTTACCTCTAAGTGCTCCCAAGATTTTTCCATTGACTTCATCTTGATCATATATCTTGCCATATTTCTTCAATTTGTTGATGATGGCAAGTAATCGATTTGTCATGTCGGTAACATTTTCGTCGGGCTTCATCTTGAATAGCTGATACTCATGTATGTACATTTACTTCTTGGTGAGCCTCACTTGGGTAGTACCCTCATAATAGTTCTCAAGAGTTTTCCAAATGCAATGAGCACAAGTGAGATGTTGGACTCTTCCACCTTCTTCTCTTGAGATAGAATTCAACAAGATGGAGGTTACCCTATGATTTTTGAATCTATCTTTTGTGTTAGCATTTGACCATTATGACTTGGGAAGAGGAACTTGGACACCCTCAACTTCATGTGTAGGAGGCTTCCCCTCACTTTCAACATAGTCCTAAGGCTCTATTCCCTCGCTATCTAGAAAAAAAAATTATATTTCAAATAGGAATAATCAGTTCAAATCAAAGTATGGTCTAAGAAGAGAGTTGAGGTTTCCATGAGAGGATGAAGAAGAGGTTGCCATTTTGGATCAAATTTCACAATTAAGTTTAAGAAATTGACAAGCTCTGATACCAATTGTTGTCCCAAGATAGCAACCAAGAGGGGGTGAATTGGTTAGTCTTAAGAAATGATTATCAATTTAAAAATTCAAAGATTAAAAAAGAAAGAATGGAGAGTGTAGAAGAAGATTAAGTAGAAGATGGAACACAAGATTTATAGTGGTTCAGATTTACCTTAATCCTAAATCCACTTCCTTAACAACTTGTTAAGGTTCCATAAGATTTGAGTTTTTACAAGCTTAACTCTAACTTGGTGTTTTTTCTAGCTCACACCAAACTACTGATAATGGTTTGAGATCACTTCATCACAACCCTTACAAGAGTTTTTTCAAGCTTACTCTCACAACCTAAGTGTTTCCAAGCTCATGCTCAAACTTAAGATGGTGTTTAATGCTCATGCCCAATACTCAATTAATACAAAGGTTGATTTTGATGCAAAAGAAAGAAAGATGTTCAAGGAGGCTATTACAATCACAAAAAACTTCTTAATGATGAAGTTACATAAGGTTTTTATAGCCTTCAAGCCAAGAATTAGTTGTTTGAAGTTGGGACCAACATGTTTAATTCTTGTCTTCCACCAATTTCTCTACCATAACACTTTACTGGTCGAACTCTTCATGGTCCGATCGGAGATACAAAAGTCCAGTCTGAATAAGGTATGGTCCAGTTGGAGTAATTGAATTTTTGCTTAATGCTCTTCCAACGGCTGGTCCACGTAGCTTCCACTTATTGAGTGGAGATGTAATGGCTTCTGACTTGAGTAATAATTAAATAGTTTGATTGGGCTTGCATATAGTTCAATCAGGTTTGATCAGACTTTACTTGGTCCATCCAATTCTTGGGCATACCTTCATCTGGGAAACCTACTGGATGTTTTGAGGGAAAATTTCCTTGTAAGGTCTGGTCAAAATTTTTTCTTGAGTCCGGTCAAACTTTTGTGGTACTCTTAGAAAATGAGAGTACTTCTGAACATGAATCCTTCTGTGTGATTTACCTCTTTTGGTCATCCAAGGTCCAGTCAAAATGACACATAGTACGGTCGGACTTTACACGATACGGTGAGATTTTATGAGTAACTTCTACCATGAAACCTTCTGTGTCTTTTTGGCTCATTTAGTCATCAAGGGTCCGGTCAGACTTTTATATGATTTGATCGGACTTTTTCATATTTCTTCAAAAGAATTAACTTTCTACAAAATGAAACTTAGTGCAAGTGTTAGGTAAAAAATAGGAGGGTTTGGTTAACAGATGGTATCAAAAAGGGGCTTGTTTGAAATGTGGTTCTTTGGAACATAAAATTAGAGATTGTCCAACGATAAAAGAAATAGAAGTTGTTGAAGGACATAGTTTTGTACAGAGGTCTCAGTCAAGCCATAGGACAGGTAGAGGTGGTCGACCCAATGTTAGTCAACAGAGAGGATCTGAAACAATGGATAGACCTCATACTCAAGATAGTGCTCCAGCTAGGCTTATGCCATGAAAGCTGTAGAGGATTAGGATGCTCCTGATGTTGTAGTTGGTAAATTTTCTTTACTTGGTCTTGATGTGTATGCATTACTAGATCCTATTTCTACACATTCTTATTTTTGTATAACTATATCTTTAGGGAAGAGACTGTGTGTTGATAAACTTGATTATGAGATAGAAGTTACTAATCCCTTAGGCCATAGTGTGAAGGTAAACAAAGTATATCAAAATTGTCCACTTAGAGTTCATGATGTAGAACTTTCTGCTGATTTGATTGAACTTCCATTCCATGACTTTGATGTAATCTTGAGAATGGATTGGTTGTCCTGACATCAAGCAGTTATGGACTGTTGTAGTAAAGTTGTATCTTTTAAGATTCCGAGTTATAGTGAAATTGTAGTTCAAGGAGAAAAATAATTTTACCCTTCTAGCTTGATTTCTGCAGCTAAAGCTAGAAGGTTGATTAGGAAGAGGAGTGAAGCTTCCCTTGCTTATGTTAATGATACATGACATCCAAGCAAGGCTTTAGAAGACATACCTACAGTGAGTGAGTTTTTAGATATTTTTTTGGAAGAATTACCTGGAATACCACCAAAGAGGGAGGTAGAATTTGTTATTGATGTAGTTCTGGGTACGGCACCAATTTCTATTCCACCTTATAGAATGGTACCTCCAAAATTAAAAGAGTTAAAGGTGTAACTTCAGGAATTGATAAGGGCTTTCTTAGACCTAGTGTATCACTCTGGGGTGCACTGGTTTTATTTGTGAAGAAGAAGGATGGTACCTTAAGATTGTGTATAGATTATTGACAATTGAATAAAGTGACTATTAAGAATAAGTACATGTTACCTAGGATTGATGACTTGTTTGACCAGTTGAGGGAAGAGGGTGTTTTCTCTCAAATTGATCTTAAATCAGGTTATTATCAGATAAAAATTAAAGAAGTAGATACAGCTTTTAGAACTTGATATGGGCATTATGAATTTTTTGTTATGCCCATTGGCTTAACTAATGCTCCAGCAGCTTTTATAGACCTGATGTATTGAGTTTTCAAACCCTATTTAGATCAGTTTGTTGTTGTTTTCATTGATGACATATTGGTTTATTCCAGAAATAAAGAGGAGCATGATAAGCATTTGAAAATTATACTACGGACACTAGGGGAGAATCAATTGTATGCTAAAATATCAAAATGTGATTGTTGGCTAATGGAAGTGGAATTTCTAGGTCATGTAATATTAGCTAATGGTATACGTGTGGATCCTAGTTAAATTGAGACTATTTTGAATTGGCAGCTACCAAAGAATATAACAGAAGTCCAAAATTTTCTTGGGTTAGCTGGTTACTATAGAAGATTTGTGCAAGGGTTTTCATAAATAGCACTTCCTTTAACTAAGCTCCTTAGAAAAGAAACTAAATTTGAGTGGAATGGCTAGTGTCAAGCTAGTTTTGAAAATTGAAGTCTATGTTAACTGAAGTGCCTGAATTGACACAACCGACTCCAGGTAAAGACTATGTTATTTATAGTAATGCTTCTCATCAGGGACTCGATTATGTATTGATGCAAGAGGGAAAGGTGATTGCTTATGCTTCTAGACAATTAAAATCTCATGAATTGAATTACCTTACAGATGATTTGGAGTTAGCTGCTATTGTATTTGCTCTTAAGATATGGCGACATTACTTATATGGTGAAAGGTACTATATTTTCACTGACCATAAAAGTTTGTGTAACATCTTTATACCCTATATACGTACAATATATACACCCAACATATGTAATATATGAATATACAGTTTTAATAAAAACCTTACCTTTCGAATCTGTATAATCTTAAATCATTTAACTGATATAATTTAAGTAATAAATAAAATATTACTTGTTAAAATACATACATACCTTCATTACAAAATTTTTATCCAAAACATTCTTTATAGTTTACGATATATATATACATTAAAATATAATATTATATGCATGAAGTCAAAATGTACAAAAATATAAAATATGTACATGCTGGCAGTGTGTCTCTGATCTTGATGTCCAGCAAACAACTCTACACTCAAGATCTCAAGCCTATACCCAGCTCGGTCTAGACGAACTCTCCTGCTCTACCAGATCTACCTTGTTACTTGCACAATGAATTACAATCGTGCTAAGCCAAAAAGCCTAGCAATATAAACTTTGATAACAATAAAGTTCTAATGCAATGCCAATGCACAAAGCATATGGATATTATATCTCATATCACTTTATCTTAACATATTTCTCAATTGTTCCACAATTCATAATTCATATAAAAATAAACACAAGCATGGGCCCAAAGGATCTAATATGCTATTCAAATCCCAGAGTTACTGTTTTGGTCCAAGGTGACACCATGTGTCTAGCCCTGAAGGAAAATTAAGTAATTGCTTAAAAGCTAGCCCCGAAGGTAGATCATATCACAATGAGGATAGCCTCCTCAGTAACATCCCAACCAGGCTTCAAGGGCTAAGCCCAACCCAGCTTCAAGGGGCTAGGAACAGCCCAACCCAGCTTCAAGGGTATGCCGCCAAACATATAACTCTGAAAATTGAATAACATACTAGGCACACAATTATTTTATATTTCCATTATCAATCTCTTTTCCATTTTCTCATAATCAAGCTAGGAACATTGCCTCATTTATCTCATTTATATCACATTTTATACAATCTAGCCATCACCAATGGCTTTACATAATATCTTTAATGTATACACAACAAACCACATTACCCAAATATTTTGGGTCATTTTCACATTTTGCATATTTTCCACTTTTACTCAATTTAGCCATTATCAATGGCTTTTCATATTACATTTAATGCATTTATGACATTACACAAGTCACTGCATATTACTCATGCATAATCAATGTAGCAAGTAACTTAACACATTTTTCAATCAAAATGTGTTAAGTCCAAATTTCATGCAAATATAATCAATTTATATAAAGTTTGTACTTGCCTCTAAAAGCAACAAAACAAGCTCAAACACCACTTTCATCCTTCTCTTCTAAGATATCCATCAACACTTGAATTGGGCAACTCAAATATCTTCAAAGCCTAAACCAAATGTGATTATAAATAATCACTTAGTAACATACTTAAAGGCATATACATAACCTCTCAACACAAGGAAAAAAAAAAGGAAAGGAACCATCTAGGATAAAATCTACAAATGACACGCTCAACAACACGGGCGTGTCAATGACCGTGCCCTAAACCCACAACAAAGAAGCTTTGACATGCTCAGTGACATGGACATGTTAATGACTATGTTCTTAGCTCAACATTACACTAGCTACGACATGTCTAGAGACATAGGAGTGTCCCTTCCTGTGCCAAAACTCCTACATCACAGTAGCTGTGACATGATTAGTGACATAGGCGTGCCACCACACGTGTCAATACTATAGCATTACAGAAGTTGTGACATGATTAGTGACATGGACGTGTCACTTCATGTGTTACCAACACTGAAAATAGAACCATCAACACGCCCAATGACATGGCTGTGTCAATGGGCGTGTCAGGCCAAAATTCTAAAATCAACACATAATTGTCACACCCAAAGTTATCTTTCTTTTCCCTTTCCAACTCTATTCAAACTCAACCAAATCCATCATTTAACTATAAAATACTTGGGTTATGCATCAAAATAACTCAATTAAAAGCAAAATACACAATTTAAAACCATGAATTAACAACTCAAAAGTTACATAACCCAAAACTCTTACTCTCTTCACCTAACTAAGCTATTTCTTCAATCCAACCTTAAAATCATAGTTAACTACTCAAAATAACTTCATACATACCAATACCAACCATTAAAATATACTGCACCAAACATCCAATTCACACATATACAAACTTTCATGAAAATTCAAGGAAACAAGTTGGAAACTTACCAAATATGGAGAAAATCCCCAAAACTCCAACTTGAACACTTAAAATCCTTCAATTACTTGAGCTTGGAAAAAGTAAATCCTTCCTTCCCTCTAATGGAGAAAACCGGCCTTCAATGGAGAAAGAAGAATAAGAAGATGATCCATAATCATCTCTATCCAACTGCTTCACTTTTAACCACATAACTTTCCACTTTAATTATCGACCAAGTAAATATATTATTATTTAATTAACATCAAAAATCATCTTCCAGTAACTATACAATTTACTTTTTAATGATTTAAAATAATCTTTGACTAATTTAAAATATTGACTTGTATATGTTATGTATATTTACATATATATCATATACACATTTTACTTTTTCACTTATTTTTTTTAAATCATTTATTTAATTTTCAAAAATTAAAATTTTCAAAATTTTGGGATATTATAGTTTGAAATACTTGCCAATACAAAAAGAACTAAACTTAAGGCAGAGAAGATGGATGAAATTGATCAAGGATTATGATTGTATCATCGACTATCATCATAGGAAAGCTAATGTGGTAGCTGATGCTTTAAGTCGAAAGACTTTGTAGGTATGTTGTATAAAAATATTATAATACTATATGTATATATAAATTAAAAAAAAACTAAATGATATAATGTGTTATGTTAGCAGAGTTGAGGGTTGAACCAACCATAAAGCAAAAAATGATAGAAGCTCAGAAACAAAATCAAAAGTTGTTAGAAATTTTAAAACAAGTGCATAATGGTGAAAAACCATATTATGTTGTGTTTGAAGATGGTGGATTGTATTATAGAGGTCGATTATGTGTACCTAATGTGAAGGAACTAAAGAAATGTATACTTGGTGAAGCTTATAGTACTACATATACTGCATATCCTAGAAGCAATAAGATGTACCAGAATTTGAAGTTTCATTATTGGTGGCCCAGTATGAAGAGAGATATTATTGAATATGTCACTAGGTGTTTAGTATGTCAACAAGTCAAAGTAGAACATCAAGTTCCATCGGGTCTTTTGCAACCTATATCAATATCAGAATGGAAGTGGGATAGAATCACCATGGATTATGTAACTGGTCTTCCGAATGCCCAAAAGAAGCATGATAGAATTTGGGTAATTATTGATTGATTAACTTAATCAGCTCATTTCCTTCCCATTTGAGTTGATTATTCAATGGATAAACTTGTTGAATTGTATATTAATGAGATAGTCAGGCTTCATGGAGTGCCAATGTCTATTATTTCATATCGAGACCCTCACTTTACCTCAAAAGTTTGGAAAAGTTTTCAAAAAGCATTGGGTACTTGACTCCAATTTAGTACTGCTTTTCATCCACAGACTGATGGTTAATCAGAAAGGGTGATACAAGTACTTGAAGATATGCTTAGAAGTTGTGTAATCAATTTTGAAGGTAGTTGGGATAGATATTTGCCTTTAGTAGAATCTGCCTATAACAACAGTTATCAAATGAATATTGGGATGGCACCATATGAAGCACTCTATGGAAGGAAGTGTAGAACTCCATTATGTTGGGAGGAATTGAATGAGAGAAAACTTATGGGACCTGATCTCATAAGACAAACTGAAGACAAAGTGAAGCTTATAAAGGATAGATTACAAATTGTAATGGACAGACAGAAATTTTATGCAGATTTGAAACGATGTGATATCGAATATAGTCTGGGAAAAACTGCACTGGCGAAAAAACTGCTGCGGCAGATTTTTTCGCCAGTGCAGTTTTTCCGCAGCAGTTTTTTTTCGCCAGCGAAATTTTTCCTACGCAAATTTTCTGAAACCTAATACAATTAGGTTTTGGTTTCCTTTTCTTATTCAATAAAGATGCCGTGAATAATTAGGAATGAAGGATATAAAACTTCTATAAATATGGATTAAAAAACACAAAAAAAAAGTGGGAGGCCGAAAGGAACAGTGGAAAAGAAAATCCAAATCCGTGAAGGAAAAGCTTTAATTCAATTGATTTTTAAAGTAGTAGAAACACGATTTAAAGGATTAAAAAGGCAAAAAAAGGCTGGTCTTTTGAGCTTGTTCATCCAAAAAGCAATTTTGGTACAACTTACAAAATAAGGTATGAAATTCTAATTTCTTTATATTTTTTCACAGTAGCTAAAATTAGGATTTTGTGTTTTTCAAAAGTTAAAATCTTAGAACTTTAATTTAGTTTTTCTAAAGTCAAAAACCTTGTTTCGTTGGTTTATTTTCCAAAGGGCTTAAAATTGTTATTTTTTCTCCTTTAAAATCATAAAACCCTAATTAAACATATTTTTCAACAAAACTAAAATTTGGTTCTGTTTCTTCCAAAAAGCCATAAAAAAAACATCTTTTCTATTTATAAAAACTTTAATCCGTTTGTTTAAATTCATAAAACCTCATGAAATCATCAAATTGTCTTTCTAAACCCTAATTCAAATTCATCACCCGAGACCCTAATTTTAAATCCTAAAACCTTAATTCAACTTCTAAACCTAAAATATTAAACTCTAACTCCTTTAAAACCTTAAACCCTAACTTTTTCTAAACCTTAATCCTTTAAAACATTAAAAAACCATAAATACTTTAATTTTACACAGTAGCTTGAAATCACCATTTAAAACCACAAATCAAAAGTATTTTAAAGTGTCTAAAACCCTAGTTTTATGATTCACCATTCAAACCTTAATTTGTTTAATCAAAGAGTCCTACCAACCTTTTAAAACATAAAACCACAATCTATTTTAATTCCATAAAAAAGTCACAGTAGCTATAATTTGGATTTTTATTTACCTTATTCAATTCCATATTTGATCATGCTTGGTTTTATTTCTTATGCTTTAATTTATTTAAATTCAATGTTTGGTTTCTTTTATTTATCATGGATGGGTGTTTACTTTTTATTGATATTTGGTACCTTTGATGATTGATTTATTTATTATGAATGGTTATTTACTTTTATCTATTTATTTAGACTTCCAAATGTTGTAAGAGGTATGTTTCCACTAGGTGGGTACCTCATTAGTTAAATATCATGTAATTTAATTTGCTTTTCTATTTTAGAACCAATGTAAAGGGCATGTTTCTACCTTTCGATGGGTCATGGGATGTAAGGACATGTTTCCATCTTCGAGTGGGTATCCATTTATTTGTTTTGCTTAGACCTTGCTTTGATTTTAATATATTGCTGCTTCCTTTTAATTATTGTGTATAATATGGATAATGTTATATTTAAGAATTTTATAATATTAAGACCTGTAAAGGAGTCCGGTTCTAATGAACCGGGCGTTGTGGGGGTGCTGGGCCATTTCTCACCTTCCCCACACGTACCCAACTTTCTGAACCCATTAAGGGGTTGGGGATTCCTTAGGAATCGAGTCATCCACCCCTTTCTTTTTCTCATCCCGTCCGGGTGGCGACTCTATTTTGTCCAAACTTAGGTCCGTGTTCTCTAAGGCCCCGAGCCTAAAAAGTGCCGAAGTCGCAAGAACCATTCCACCAGGAGTGGGGGCAAAAATCCCCGCTCACAGTGGCGACTCCACTGGGAAAAGAGAAGTTGATTCCGTTGGTCTTTATATTATTCTATTCTTTCTTATAATGATATTATCCATTGCATCATCTTAGATTGCATCGTGTGCATGAGTTAGGACACCCGTGTTATGTTATGTAAGGGATATCGTACTTTCACTTAAGGTATGGAGATCAAGCAAGGCATAACCACTCATAGCCTCGTACCATTTGGTATATACTTGCTATGGGAACCTAAGCCTTTTTACCCAAAGACTAAAGCTAATGTAATTGGCCTAGTTGCTTTCCTTAGGTCTTACCCCAAATGCATGTTGTTTATGGTTAATTTATCTTAGCTTAAATCATGGCTTATTTGGTTTGTTCTTTTTCTAATATGACCTAAGTACATTGTAAGCTCAAAATAAATTTTTCTTTAGAAAATCCAAAAGACCAAAGATATTTTCAAAATTTTCAAGATGGTCTTTGGACATAAAACTTTTCTAAAAACATATCAAAAATTCTTTGGCTCATGGCCCAAATAATAAGCCCAAAATCCATTTTTCCTAAAATCTTTTTACAATGGGCTTAGAAACAAAACTATTTTCACCTAACCTTTTCTTACAAAGATCTTGCAAAAATATTTAGGTCAATTATGAGATACCAAAAATCAATTGTTGGCCTAGTTTACACTAAGAATAAATTAACCATGGGTTTGTTTTTGGCATGAATCATTAGTTACCTTTTTCAAGTGAGAAATCAATTTATGATAAACCTCTTAATTTAGTTTTAATCCAATATGGCATAAAAGCTACTTTAGTCGGTTGGATGGATTAAAACCTAATTAATGGGAATTATTATAAACTGATTTTCATTTACGAAAATATAACTATTGGTTGAAACGTCCGAGGGAATTATTCGAAAGCAAGGTACCCCATGTTGGTATTTTGTTAACCATATACCTAGGAAAAGAGACTCGCCATTCATGTGCGGATGTTATAAGGTTGGAAGGAACGTCCTAATTATCTTTCTTTGTTGATTGTTTGTGCATACATACATGCATACATTTGCATCTCATATCATTGATACTCTCTAGCTCACATCCCTGGATTACGAAAGTTCAAAAGCTTACGACAATCCGACCTATGCCGAAAGCGAAGAATCTAGCAACGACTCAATCACTTATCACCAAAAACAATAGATCCTGAACAAATTCAAACAATGGTGGAAGATGCCCTCAATGCCAAGATGGAAGAAATAAAAGAGGCCATGGCCAAGACCATAAAAAATCAACTAGCTGCAATTTTAGGAAACAATGTCGAAGCATCTGCTAGCACCAAGAAAGTCAAAGGGAAGGCTAAAGTTGATGAAGTAGCTTTTGATGATGGTAAGGTGATCATTGATGATGATGATTGGGCTCAATACTACCAAGATCTTCAAGACAAAAAGGAGCCAAAGGTCGTTGAGAAGGCAACTATTAAAAAGACCGAGACATCTGATGTTGAAAAGATGATTACTGATTTAGAAAAGAAATTTGAGAAGAAACTAAAGACCGAAGAGATGTCCGAGATTGACAAATTATTTAAGCTAGATGAAGAAGTTCCATACAAATTCAAGATGCCATCCTTTGCTAGATACAATGGTACTGGAAATCCTTATCTCCATGTAAAGCAGTATATCACTACCATGCAGTCTGCTCGAGCTACTAAGGCTCAAACACTAAGGTACTTTATGCTCTCAATGGACCCTGTTGTCCAAAATTGGTTCAACACCTTAGATGATAGAACACAAAAGAGTTTGGATCTGCTTTATAAAGCCTTCATCCAACAATATGGGTATAATGTTGAATTGGAAGTTACCTTAATGGAAGTTGAGTCCATTAGACAAAGGCCAAATGAGAATTTGTGGACTATGTGAAGCGATGGAGAAATAAGGCCGCTTTGCTCAGGAAAAGGCCCGATGAATCTGATCAAATAAGGATGATCATGAGAGGAGTCCTGCCCAATCTCCGTGAAAGAATGTCTCACACCCTTATAAGGGATTTCAAAGATCTTCTCCAAGCTGGTCTACAAATTGAAGAATGGGAAAGGGAGAAAAATCGCTTTTCAATAAGAAGGAATGAGAAAGGGAATTACCAGTCGGGCAATCAAAGCACACAAAAAGAAGTTGATGTTAATGCCACTAGTCAAGGAGGAATGAGGCAGTTTTAAGAATTAGGGAAGCCACTGTCTTGGGTTCTCAATAAGCTACAAAAGAAGGGATTGTTACAACCCTTGACTCCTCGTCCTTTGCCTAATCCTCTTCCACCTAACTTTGATACTAGTGAATTTTGCCAATTCCATCAAAGGCCTAGACACGAAATGGACAATTGCATGAAGTTGAGGCACGAGATCTAGAATTTGATTGATAGTGGCAAGCTACCCGAGCCGGATAAGCCCAACACCAAAGATAATCCATTTCCATGGTTCAACAGGGTGCCTCCACCAGCAACCTTCATGGTGGGAAAAGGATTGGAAGAAGATTTTATCTTATCCTCCTTTCAAGATGGAAATATTGAAGATGTGAAAGGAAAAGAAGCTTAAACTCAACAAACTTTCCTTAGCTTGAATATTTAATTTGAACAATCTTGTCTTTCAAATTTAAAATTGCTTGAATAAATTATTTTCATCAAAATTTTTGTTGGTCTTTGTTCATTTTGATGCTCAACCAATGAGAAATCTAGCTTGATAATTCATGAATTAATATATTTATGCATCATGATTCGAATGACTTTACTAGGTGAGGGAATTACTCTATAGCATTGAGTTGTGTATGCTTACTTAGAGAGGGCTCCTGCATAATTATCTTTGTCTAGGTCCTAGTCAGTCTTAGAACATGCTTTGACAAACTTTCGAGGCAAAATTGAACTCTGCTTACTTAAGGGAGATATGATCTAGGCATTGTTTGACGAGCCAACAACTAGTATCCACCCTATTAATATCAATCCCTAGTTGTCCCCTTTGAGCCTTCATAAAATTTTAGCTTTCTTTTCATTGGCATATAACCTGAACAACCTACCCTGAGCTGTTGTGATACTTTTGACAAATCTTATGATCACTAAGAGGGAGAGACAAGAAGATCAAAGAAAGTAATGATTAGTCAAGACCATGAAGATAGTTGAAGTTCTCAAGACCATAAGGGTAGTTGAAGTTCTTAAGACCATGAAGATAGTTGAAGATCTCAAGACCATAAGGGTAGTTGATGTTCTCAAGACCATGAGGGTAGTTGATGCTTTCAAGACCATAAGGGTAGTTGAAGTTTTCCTAATATCTCTAATATATCAACATCAACATCAGAGTAACAAATGATTTATCCCTATTAAAGAAGATTTATGTTGCTCCACTTATCTATTATTGGAAGCCCAAGTTAGTACAAACAAGACAACTCTTTTAGAGCTAGAACCAAAAAAAAAAGAGAGAAGAAAAGAAAACAAAAAAGACAAAAGAAAAGAAAAATAAAAGAAAAAAGGAAAAGAAAAAAAGAAAATAAAACCTAAAAAGGTGGTTCAAAAAGCCAACTGAGTTCTCTTTTACCTAAGACAACAAAAGGCTTCCATTTGGTTTATAAGGATAGTTTGGCTTGAATTGGTCCAACCCAACTAAAGATTCAATAAAAATTGGAGAAAGACCATATAGTCCTTGAAAGTTCTGTACTTGACAGTCCTACAAGAAAGAAGGACAAAATGATGAAAGAAAGGGAAAAGTAAGAGAAAGAAAAGGAAGAAGAAGAAAAGAAACAAATTTGGGAACCAAAATTTTTTTTCACAAGGGCAAAGACTGTTCCAATCAAGATCCGGATTAATGCCAAGAAGATAGAAGGAATTTGGAGTCTAGCAAGATTGCTCAAAGCTGCCTAAAATTCAAATAAGAAATTTGCAATGTGAAGGTTTGTCCATTGTGTCACATCAGCTCCAATCTCAAAATGGCCTTCACTATAACCTGTGTCCCTTATAGACCCCATTTCAAGCCTATCAAAGACCTGTTGATCTCTCTTGGTAGGTAGAGTCTATTAGTGGAGATAGTTTGGATAAGCATGCATATGAGATAGACAATATTTAAACTCAAATGAGACCTTTGACCAAGTAATGTGTATGTGCCTATCTGAAGAGCAATAGTTCTTGCTTAAATAGAAATAATTCCCGAGTTTAGTATGGTAACTAGGGTTGTCATGTTATAGATATGTTAATTTGGAAAAATCAAGTCCTAAGGTACATTAACATTAATTTGGCAAAGCCAACATTTGAATTCAAAACTAAAATTCAAAAATTAAAAAAAAAAGGAAAAGAAAAAAAGTGTTTTGTCATACAAAGCCTTCAAGTTAAGGGAAGTATGTTGAACCTCCAAAGGACACATTGGGCAAAAGAAATGATTATAGGCAAGGTCATGAAGAAGCTATCAATTGACATGCTGAGACATAGTTTGAAAAGGATGTATCCCTGACTCTGCTGCTTAAGGGTCTCCACCACTCATGTTTTCAACATCTTGAAGATAAAAGCCACAAATGCAAAGCTTTCAATCATTCCAATGCAAGACTTGAACAAGCGTCAAAAGGGAACCAATGAGAACACTTCTACTGATCACCTCAGTCCGTGAGTCAATAAAATCGTTGTAAGTATCATTCATGCATATCATGCATACATAAGTATAACACATCACACTTTCTTGTCTATTCTTTGGCAAAATGAATAGCAAACACCCTGCGAAGTAAAGAATCAAAATCAAATCAGGGGGCATAGAAAGCCCATTGCTTGAGAAAGCTCCAGTAATCTTGCAAAGAGAAGAAATACGTGCTTGTGCGAAGAACTAGACAACAACAACATCAATCAGAGTCCGCATAGAAAAATCATGGGTTTGAGCCTACACAGGGGGCAAAGTTTCTCCTTTTCAATTTTTTGAGTTTATATATAAAACATTTTCAAACTCACTAGCAAATATCTCGCCACACAGGGGGCAAGGAGAGGATACGAAGGCTAGATAAAAAGGGCTAAATTTATTGCAAAAGTGCAAAGGAAGAATAAAAAAGAATGGAATAAAAAAAAGAGAGAAAATTAGAATTCTCAAAAGAATGAAGAGGCAAAAGACAAAAGATCAATCCAGCTAAAAGAGCTGAAGCCAGGGTATTTTTGCAATGGATAAAGACCCATGTTTCAAGGGTAAAGACCCAATCTCAAAGGATGAAGATCCATTTGCAAGGGTAAAGACCCAATGTCAAAAGATGAAGATTCATTTTCAAGGATGAAGACCCGATCTCAAAGGATGAAGATCCATTTTGAGGGTGAAAAACCATAATGCATAGAATAACCAGAGCAATCAGATTTCTCAAATGATAAAAGGTCAATCAAACTCAATCTCGGGTCCAAGCACCCAAATTCAATTCAATCTCGGGTCCAAATACCCAATTCCAATTCAATATCGGGTCCAAGCACCCAAATTCAATTTAGTCTTAGGTCCAAGTACCCATTCTCGGGTCCAAGCACCCATTCTCGGGTCCAAGTACCCAAATCAAATTCAATCTTGGGTCCAAGTACCCAATCTCGGGTCCAAGTACCCAAATCAAATCAATCTCGGGTCCAAGTACCCAATCCTGGGTCCAAGTACCCAAATTCCATCCAATCTTGGGTCCAAGTACCCAAATCGAATTCAATCAAATCTTGGGTCCAAGTGCCCAATCTCAGGTCCAAGCACCCAATCTCGGGTCCAAGTATCCAAATCAATTCAAGCTCGGGTCCAAGTACCCAATCTTGAGTCCAAGTACCCAATTTTGGGTCCAAATACCCAAATCAAATCTAATCTCGGGTCCAAGTACCCAAATCAAATCAATCTCGGGTCCAAGTACCCAAATTCCATCCAATCTTGGGTCCAAGTACCCAAATCGAATTCAATCCAATCTTGGGTCCAAGTACCCAATCTCGGGTCCAAGTACCCAATTTCGAGTCCAAGTACCCAAATCAATTCAAGCTCGGGTCCAAGTACCTAATCTCGAGTCCAAGTACCTAATTTTGGGTCCAAGTACCCAAATCAAATCAATCTCGGGTACAAGTACCCAATCCTGGGTCCAAGTACCCAAATCAAATCAATCTCGGGTACAAGTACCCAAATCGAATTCAATCCAATCTTGGGTCCAAGTACCCAATCTCGGGTCCAAGTACCCAAATCAATTCAAGATCGGGTCCAAGTACCCAAATCAAATCAATCTCGGGTCCAAGTACCCAATCCCGGGTCCAAGTACTCAAAATCAATTCAATCTCGGGTCCAAGTACCCAATCTCAGGTCCAAGTACTCAATCTCAAGTCTAAGTACCCTATCTCGGGTCCAAGTACCCAAATCAAATTCAATCTTGGGTCCAAGTACCTAATCTCGGGTCCAAGTATCCAAATTCAATTAATCTCGGGTCCAAGTACCCGATTTCGGGTCCAAGTACCCAATCTCGGGTCCAAGTACCCAAAACAAATTTAAATCGCCATCTCAAAAATTAAGTCTTAATCCTTTTCACTCTCTTTCACTTAAGTTTCAGATCATTCAAGTAGGGGGCAAACTGTAGACCCTTAATTTTTTACCCGGTCCGGTCCAATATATTTTAATTAGTCCAAAATAATTTTTGTGTTATCCAATATATTTTAGTTAGTCCAAAATAATTTTTATGGTATCTTAATTAATTTTAATATTTATTTTACTAAAAATTGGTAAAATGAATAAAAATTCAAAAATAATAAAAAATAAAAAATAACAAAAAAAATCGGCGATGGAAAAATCATCGCCGAAAGTCAGCGCGGGCCCGTGGGTATTTCACCCGCAGGAATTTCCTGCGGGCGAAATGGCCTACGGGCCCATTCTGCACGTGGTACAGCAGCCAGCTGCGGCAGATTTTTTCGCCAGTGCAGTTTTTCCACAGCAGTTTTTTTTCGCCAGCAAAATTTTTCCGATGCAAATTTTTCGAAACCTAATATAATTAGGTTTTTGGTTTTCTTTTCTTATTCAATAAAGATGCCATGAATAATTAGGAATGAAGGATATAAAACTTCTATAAATATGGATTAAAAACACAAAAAAAAAAGTGGGAGGCCGAAAGGAACAGTGGAAAAGAAAATCCAAATCCGTGAAGGAAAAGCTTGAATTCAATTGATTTTTAAAGTAGCAGAAACATGATTTAAGGATTAAAAAGGCAAAAAGGCTGGTCTTTGGAGCTTGTTCATCCAAAAAGCAATTTTGGTGCAACTTACAAAATAAGGTATGAAATTCTAATTTCTTTATATTTTTTCACAGTAGCTAAAATTACGATTTTGTGTTTTTCAAAAGTTAAAATCTTAGAACTTTAATTTAGTTTTTCTAAAGTCAAAAACCTTATTTCGTTGGTTTATTTTCCAAAGGGCTTAAAATTGTTATTTTTTCTTCTTTAAAATCTTAAAACCCTAATTAAACATTTTTTCAACAAAACCAAAATTTGATTCTGTTTCTTTCAAAATTTTAAACTTGGTTCTGTTTCTTCCAAAAAGCCATAAAAAACATCTTTTCTATTTATAAAAACTTTAATCTGTTTGTTTAAATTCATAAAACCTCATGAAATCATCAAATTGTCTTTCTAAACCCTAATTCAAATTCATCACCCGAGACCCTAATTTTAAATCCTAAAACCTTAATTCAACTTCTAAACCTAAAATATTAAACTCTAACTCCTTTAAAACCTTAAAATCTAACTTTTTCTAAACCTTAATCCTTTAAAACATTAAAAAACCATAAAACCATAAATACTTTAATTTTACACAGTAGCTTGAAATCACCATTTAAAACCACAAATCAAAAGTATTTTAAAGTGTCTAAAACCCTAGTTTTATTATTTCACCATTCAAACCTTAATCTGTTTAATCAAAGAGTCCTACCAACCTTTTAAAACATAAAACCACAATCTATTTTAATTCCATAAAAAAGTCACAGTAGCTATATTTGGATTGTTATTTACCTTATTCAATTCCATATTTGATCATGCTTGGTTTTATTTCTCATGCTTTAATTTATTTAAATTCAATGTTTGGTTTATTTTATTTATCATGGATGGGTGTTTACTTTTGATTGATATTTGGTACCTTTGATGATTGATTTATTTATTATGAATGGTTATTTACTTTTATCTATTTATTTAGACTTCCAAATGTTGTAAGAGGTATGTTTCCACTTGGTGGGTACCTCATTAGTTAAATATCATGTAATTTAATTTGTTTTTCTATTTTAGAACCAATGTAAAGGGTATGTTTCTACCTTTCGGTGGGTGTCCTATTTAGGCATGGGATGTAAGGACATGTTTCCATCTTTGGGTGGGTGTCCATTTATTTGTTTTGCTTAGACCTTGCTTTTATTTTATTTTATTGATGCTTTCTTTTAATTATTGTGTAATATGGATAATGTTGTTATATTTAAGAATTTTTTAATATTAAGACCTGTAAAGGAGGCCGGTTCCAATGAACCGGGCGTTGTGGGGGTGCTGGGCCATTTCTCACCTTCCCCACATGTACCCAACTTTTCGAACCCATTATGGGGTTGGGGATTCCTTAGGAATCGAGTCATCCACCCCTTTCTTTTTCCCGGCCCGTCTGGGTGGCGACTCCATTTTCTCCGGACTTAGGTCCGTGTTCTCTAAGGCCCCGAGCCTAAACAGTGTCGAAGTCGCAAGAACCATTCCTCCGGGAGTGGGGGTAAAAATCCCCGCTCACACTACCTTTGCCTCCAAAACTGGCTAAGATTCATAATGTATTCCATGTGTCAATGCTTAGACGATATAGATCAGATCCTTCACATGTGATTCAATCAGAGTCCTTTGAAATTCAACCAGATTTGAATTATGAAGAAGAACCAGTGGCTATCTTAGCTCGTGAAATAAAGGAGTTGCGTAATAAGTGCATTCCTTTAGTGAAAGTGTTATGGAGGAATCATTCGATAGAGGAAGCAACTTGGAAAAGTGAAGAAACAATGAGGCAGCAATACCCTCGATTATTTCAAGCGTCCATAATAGGTAAATTTTGAGGATAAAATTTCTTTAATGGGGGAGAATTGTAATGTTTAAAATTTAAAATACTAAACTTTTAATTTAATATTGATAATTGATAGTGAATTGTGATATAAGTGGCATGGATAAGTGATATAAATAGTGGATCTTAAAAAATTATTGAAGAAATAATTTATTTTTATGGTTTTATGAGACTAAAAATTGAATTAGAATTAAAGGTTAAGAGTAAGGGTGCACCATAGCTAAGATAAGAGTGGCCACACTAAATTAAACCATGCATATATGCGTGTGTGGATAGGTATGTGTGTATGTAAAAGTTTCTTTCTTCTTCTCTCTTCTTCTTTCCACGTTCATCATCACCTTCACCACCAAAACTCCTCCTTTCTTCCTTCTTTTTAAAACTTTAGCCAAAATTTAAGAGAAAATAACATTTAGTTATAAGTTTTTAGAAGAATAAGCTAGAAAAGATGAGATTTATCAACAAGCGATTAAAGAAGAAAAAGGGATTTTTAAAGAGGTATGTGCTTATTTATTTTTAATTTACAACTATATGAATTTCTATGAATTTTATTGGTTGAAGTGGCTGATTGAATTATCTTTGATGAATTTTTACTAAAAAGTATTTGATATACACTCTTTCTATGTCAAAGAAACTAGTTTTGATTCATTTTTATCATGTATTTGGATATATGGTGTTTAAGTTGTTGAGTGTGCGAAATACAGAATTTTGCTTGACACAACCAGTGATACGGCCATGTCACTGGACATGTCAATGATGTTGTTTTTTAATGTTGATGACACGACCACTAGCATGCCCATGTCATTGGGCTTTTCATAGCTACTATGATAAAAGAAAAATGACACGGCCAGTGGCATGCCCATGTCATTGGGCATGTCATAGCTACCGTAATGCAAGTTAAACGACATGGTATGTGATACGCAAATCAAACAAGAAAAGTTGAGAATGGAGAGTGATACGCAGATTAAATGAATTAGATCTCTTTCCTTTAAATTTTCTTGCATATTGTAAATATATAAGCATCGCTAAGATTTGTTTAGCATGTTAGAAACGTTTTCTGACACGCAGATCAAATAAGAAAAGTTGAGACTGGAGAGTGAGAGATATACGTTCCTAGTCAACCGCATCACAAAGTTTCAAAAAATAATATTATAAATATTGTATTTTGTATGGTTCACATGGCAATACTTTATAATTTTGCATGACAGTTGTACAAGTTTGAGAGTAGTTTGAGATTTATAATAATGTAAGTTCAAAATAGGAGTTCTTTATAAATTAATAGATATATGTTTATAATGTATGCATGATTATAATAGTTCTTTCAAAGTTTTATAATTGCTTTAATATATAGAAGTATTTTGGTTTTATTTCTATAACACATATATAGCCAATTGTGAGTAATTAGGTGACATCGCCTATATAGTTAAGTGTATATTGACTATGTAGGGGGTGTTACATTTTGCAACTTAGGGGATTGATATTATAGGAGAGATACAACCGACGGCTTCAAACGGTCACTGTTTCATTGCAGTAATAGTGGATTATTTTTCAAAATGGTTTGAGGCTGAATCTTTCAACAAGCTGGGGGCAAAGCAAATGGCTAAGTTTATTGAAAAGAATCTCATCTGTAGATATGAGGTCCCATACAGTGTGATATCGGAAAATGGAGTATAGTTTCAAGGTGCAGTTAGGGACTTATTCTCAAAGTATCGAATCCATCATCACCGATCCTCCCCTTATAGATTGAAGGCTAATGGTTCAGTGGAAGCAACAAACAAGATAATTAAGCAGATTCTGTCCAAGATGACCAAGATGGACAGGGATTGGTCAGAGATGCTTCCTTTTGCTTTTTGGGGATTCTGAACAAGTGTGCGAACCCTGACTGGATTGACACCGTTTGCCTTGGTTTATGGGATGAAAGTAGTGTTGCCAATTGAGATTAAGATCAAATCATTAAGGGTGGTTCAAGAAGGAGAATTGCTTGAGATGGAATGGGTAGTGAACAGATACACACAGTTACCTTTGTTAGAAGAGAAAAGGTTGACAGCTCTATATCATCATCAGCTATATCAAAGAAAGATAGCTCGAGCCCATAATAGGAGGGTTAAGATCAAGAAGTTTAAAGTTAGCGACTTAGTGTTGAAGCAGCATAAACCTGATGTCCTTGAGCCAAGATGAAAGTTTAGACCTAGTTGGGAAAGATCGTATGTTGTAAAGCAAGTCATGAACAAAGGTGCAGTCAAGATATCAGACATGGATGGGAAAGAGTTTAGTGGGCCAGTGAACATTGACAGGTTGAAGAGGTTTTATATATAAAAAAAAAGGCTTGCTAGGTTGAAAACTCAAAGAGGGCAGCCTAGGCAAAAGTTAGAGCAGTCCACTAATTTCAAAAACCCAAAAGGGTGGGCTAGCCAACAATTAGGGCTAAATGAGAGAAAATTGTCAATTAGAAAACCCGGAAAGGCTGGTTGGCGACAAGTGGAATCTTATGTATGCTGACTTTATGTTTGGTTGTTCCCCAATTTAATAAAACATAATTAATATTAAAATTATTCTATGTGTATTATTATGAAATAATCTGACCATTAGATAAAATAAATAACACAACAGCGAAAGGTGATGACAAATTATAAATGGAAAGAAAACATCTTTTATTATTATTATTGTTCATCGTAACATTATTTTTTCATTTTTTTCTAAGGAATTGATAAATGTAAAATCTTTGGCAAAAGATAAGTGTAGCGTGAAGGCCAACTTTGCTTTAGTCGATCCAGGAAAGCTTCAGTCAGATGAGGCATGTCCAAATCGAGAGTAAGCTCAGAACCTCAAGGCTCAGCTCCATACTGGTGATCAAGACGATAAGGATCATAGTAAGTACCTCGATGAAATGTAGCGAGAAGAACATACATCAGATACGTTCAAATGGTGACATGAGTGATCTTCAAACAAGGTACAAACCAACGGATGTTAATAGTAGCTCGTGAGCGGATCCAGTCAATCCAGTCAGCATATGAAGAAGTAGGATGGAGTAGTTTCCTTGCAGAACGATGTCGTGGTAGATATCTGGAAAAATTTATAGATGGAGTGTCAAGTAAGCAGAGATGCTCCTGAAGCCAAATTTGTAAACACAAGCAAGAATTAAAAAAAAAGATAAAAAGGCTCGCTAGGTTGAAAACTAGTAAGGGTGGCCTAAGCAAAATTAGAGCAGTTTGCTAGTTTTGAAAATCTGCAAGGGCGGTCTAGGAAAAAATTAGAACTAATAAATTTAAAAAAAGTGGTCCGCTAAGTTGAAATCTCTCAAGGACGGCTTAGGCAAAAATTAAGATAGCCCCCTAGTTCCAAAAACCTGCAAGGGCGGACTAGGTAAAAATTAGAGCAATAAAAACAAAAGGCCTAAATTGAAAACCCGAAGGGGAAATTTAGGTAAGTGCCTGTAGAAGCAAAGGACTTCTGGCCTATCCCCTTGAAGATTCTACCTTGAATTGGTCTAATTTGATTAGGGTTTCAACCAAGATCACGGGCACCGGTGACAATCCTCCTTCCATTTGGTCCATAATATCCAGTATTCATGGATCGATGATGTTGTCAGGAGAAACAACTAAGAATTGAAGAAGCAAGCAAAGACAGAATATGCACCCTCAGGTTTTGGTGGGAGATAAATGAGAAGTACAAAAGTCAATCATAGGTCTAAGCAGAATTTTCTCACCTCTCTTCAATTGCAAAACTTCGGGCTTGGAAAGTTGAAATAACATCTACATCTTTTGATGAGTTTTGGAAATCAATATGGGCAATTCCATTGGTTAATTGCTTGGATATCAATGGATGGCCTTAAATTCTTCAATCATAGGACATATCTCAAAGTTATTTATCTTGAAAGTTCTAGTTTTCACATCCCAAAAGAAAGCCATGGCATTTGTAAACCCTTATTTTTTGACCAAGTCTAGTTTGATACTATTTAAAAGGAAATTAAGTCAAGTCTAAAGATGTAAAATAGTCTGGAATAATTTTACAAACTAAAATGTGGTCTGGCAAAATATTAAAATCTCAACACATAATAATATAATATTTATTTTAATAATATAAAAATAAAAAAGGGAAAAAGAAAATATAAATGTTTACTTTATAAAAATATAATTTTTAATAATAATAATAAAATATAATAAAACAATAAAAATAATGGGCAAATTGGCGAGCAACACGCTGCAGGCCTGCCTGCGCAAATTGGCAAGCCAATTCGCCTAGCATGCCAATTCGCTGCAAGTCGAGGCCTGCAGTGATTTGTCTTATGCCAGCGCCCCATGCACGCAGCAGCCTGCGCCCACAGCAGCCCACGCCAATGGTCCTTGTAACCAGTGATCACTTGCAATTGGCCTTGCCAATTTTGCCAAAACCTAATTTAATTCAGACAGTTTTAAATATTTCCTTAACCAATAATGACTATGTTTTTTTTATTAATTGCCTATAAATAAAGACTTAAAGATGAAAGAAGGGACTTTTTTTGGAGGCTGGGACTTTGGACTTTGGAATGGTAGCAACTATTAGCAAACTTCAGCAATGAGGAATGATCAAAAAAAGCCTTAGCAATCAAAAATTAAAAAACTATCTAATTCACAAGGTTGTGGATCTTTGTGGTAGCTCGGCCAGAGTTCAAAGTTGGGCAGGCAGCAGCTTGGTTCAATTCCTTCAATTTGGTGGAGCCTTCAAACGTAGGTAAGTTCATCTAAATTTAGTTTATTAAATCAATAATAACCTTCACTTTTTAAATTATCATCACAATATCCTAATTATCCAATTCCCTTTTTTTGATTTATTTCATACAATAGCTAAGGTTTTAATTTAAGTAAATAATATAATCATCAAAACATTGATCTAATTTCTTAAACCCAAATTAGTTTCATAACTTTTCAGAACTAATCTATTTTCAAAAGATTTAATCTATTTTCTTAAATTTTCTAAACCCTAATTAGTTTTACAAATTATAAAAAAATCCTAACTGTTTTCCTAAATCTCCAAAATCCTAAAACCTAACCCTAGTTTTCCTAATTTCTAAAAATCTTAATTCTCTTTATAAACCTTAATCTCGTTTTCCCTAAAACCTAAAAATCCTATCTTTTCATCCCTAAAACTTAAAGTCGTAATTTTTATTATAAAAATCCTAAATTGAAGCATAAATCTAATTTGAAGCATAAACCCTAAATTGATATATTTATTGCTTTATTTAAGATTTAAGTCTTAGGTGTGATTTGCTTATATGTCTTAATGGATGATTTATTTTTATTTGATTTTATGATGAATGCTCGAATGTTTGTTATTTGATTTATTTTTAGTTTCAAGAAATTGTAAGAGGTATGTTTCCATATTATCGATACCTCAATTGCTAAGTTTCATATAATTCAATTTATTTTAAGTTTTGGATTAATATAAAGGATATGTTTCCACCAATTGGTAGGTATCCTATTTTTCTTATTTTCTTTTGGACATTGAACGATTATAAAGGCATGTTTCCATCCATGGATGGGTGCCTATTTTTTTTTAACTTATTGTGATTTTAATAAAGTGATTATTTATTCTTATGATTGCATGTAGTATGGATAATATCCTTATAATTAAGAATTTTATAATATTAAGACATGAAAAGGAGGCCTGATCTAATGAATTGGGCACTGTGAGTGTGTTGGGTTATTCTCACCTTCCCATGCGTACCTAACATTCTGAACCTAATACGAGGTTGGGAATTCCTTAGAAATCGAGTCATCCACCCCTTTCTTTTTCCTGGCCTGTCCGGGTGGTGACACCATTTTCTCCAGGTTTAGGCTTGTGTTCTCTAAGGCCCTGAGCCTAACAGTGCCGAACTCGAAAGAACCATTCCATATGAGAGTGGGGTGAAAATACCCACTCACAGTGGAGACTCCACTTGGGATAAGAGAAGTTGATTATGTTGGTCTTTATATTATTTTATTCTTTCTTATTATGATATTGTCCATTGCATCATTTAGATTGCATTGTGTGCGTGAGTTAGGACGCCCGTGTAACCCGTGTTGTGTTATCTAAGGGATACTATACTTTCACTCAAGGTATGGAGATCGAGCATGGCATAACCACTCATAGGCTTGTACCTTTTGGTATATACTTGTTATGGGAGCCTAAAACCTTTCAATCCAAAGACTTACGCTCATGTAATTGGCCTAGTTATTTTTTTAGGTTTTTACCCCCAAATACTTGTTGTTTGACTTTGATTAATTTATCTTGATTTAAGCCATGGCTTATTTGGTTTGCCCTTTTTCTAATATGTCCTACCAATATTGTAAGCTTAAAACAATTTTTCCTTTAAATCTAAGAGACCAAATTCTAAATTTTCAAAACCTTTAAGATAGTCTTTTCAAGATGGGTCAAAAATCTTTTTTAACCCTATGGCCCAAACATAAAAGCCCAAAGGCTTTGAAATAAAATTATTTTTCACTTCATCTAAAGATTACCAAAGAGCTTACAAATATTTAAGTTAATTATGGAATACCAAAAATCAATTATGAGCCTAGCTTATGCTAAGAACTATAAATCATGAGCTTATTTTTAGCATGAATCATTAGTTACTTTTTCTAGTGAGAAATCCATTTATAATAAACCTCTTAATTTAGTTTTAATTCAATATAGCATAAAAGATATTTTAATTGATTGGATGGATTAAAGCCCAATTTTCATCTTATATAAGAAAATTAATTACTTTATTATTGTATTTCAGAATTATATCCTATAAGAGCTAGAGAGTAATAAATCTAATAAAGATGGAAAAACTAGAGAGAAACAATCTAAGATGAGAGTTGAGCGTTTTATCTTCATTTACAAATTATCATTATTAGTTGTATGTTTATTAAGTTTATTAATTGCATTTTATATTGATTATTTTTTTTCCTTTTTCATTGATATTTCTTTTATGATATAGCTACTGTTCACATATGGTGAGAATTACTTATGGCACTATACTCTATCATAGATTATTTGATAAACATTCCTTCTATAGAAATCATCTTTTGGTAAGTGTATTCTTACATGATTTTTTTTTTCTTTATTTTTCTTCCCAAATGTTTTTGCTGCATTGTCAATAATTAGTGCAATTAAAATATTTATAAAGGAAAATAGATAGAGGTTAGATAATGTCAGAATATCAATATTTTAAATTAGTATTTATTATACTTGTAGCTTCAAGATTCTAAAAAACTTTTATGTAATTGATATTCATGAACTTAACATCTTTTCTTCAATTTCTCACCCTTTTTCTATTGATTTGTAGACAATTGCAGTAGCATATTTCATGATTTTAAAGAATGTTGATTTTAGAGTCATGAAAGAATGATTTTCTAATCTTTGTAGATACTCCTATCTACTAGTCCATTTTTGTGAATGAAATGCAATGGTAGACATACATAAGGATGAAGTAGCATAGCAATGGAGGGATACTCTTATCATAGCTAAAAGGTGGTACTATTGTTTGTAGATTTCGAATTCCATATGGATCTGCCACACCAATAATGATAGCTGACAATAAAATTTTGATTGACATTAATGATCGTTGAAATTGCTACGACATTGTGAATGAAGGGTATGTTTTGTCTATAATATGATAATAAAATTCTTTAGATTAATGTTTTTGCCTTTCATTTTCTTCAATTATGTAGTTGCAAGAGATAAGGATGTAAAATCATATATTGGCCTTTTCTTTTTTCTTTTTAATAAAAGGAAAGAATTTAAATGCTAAGTTGTAGGTGGTTTCTTATTGTTGCAAGCTTAATAAATAATTTTGATAGTAATGAAACTGGATAGGAAACATTAACTAAAATTGTTATTTTGCCTTAATATTAAAATTTCATTTGAAGACTTTTCACCACAGTATAACTTTAGTTTCTGCCAAATGAATTATGTGTTAAAGCTATTTATGCTTCTAAAAAGCTGTTCAACTACCAATTATGGAGAATTGGTGGGAAAAGTTTAGCGTAAGCATTGACAAAGTACAAGGTAACCTTTCTCCAAATTCTTTCTTCCCCTCATTCCTTCTTTTTTTTTATTCTCTCACATTTTGTCTATATATATTCTTCTTATAAAAGTTGGGCAACTTTTTGTGGAAGCTTATCAAGGAAGCCAGCAACACAGGTTTATGGAATCTACAAACATATAATACATACTATTTGGACCTTTTGCATTTTATTTTATTATGCATAGACTATTGAATTCCTATCATGTTTTTATGATCAATACAAGCCTATTTGCTTATTTGATGTCTGAAGAGTCTGAATTAGATGCAATTGAAATTGAAAATATTACCCTTAAAGGAAGAATTATTGAGTTGAGTGAGGAATTGACAAAGGTAAAAGAAGAAATTAGGAAGTTATGAGAGGTAAATATGCTAAAAATGAGGTATATTAGGTGACTACTCATTACCTCTAATGCTAATTGCTACTTACTCCCTTGTCGACTTTCTTACTGAATATTTATAATGCCAGTTTTTCTTTATCCTCTATCATGGAGTTGTTATTATTATTATTATTCTCAAAATTACTCATGTTGTTTTACTAGAATTTCATTTCAAACTTATTGATAAAATTTAAAGCATCGGTTTGCTTTAATAATTCTTTGACTCAATATATATGTTGGATTTTTTTTTGTTCTATCCAATGTGGAAAAACCCAAGTTGGATTAATCCCACATCTTTAAGCCCATTAAGGTTAAATGTGTCTTATTTTATTAAAATTTTTAGCAGCCACTTTATTGAAATTTGTGTGTGAGCCACTTGGAAGAGAGGCACAGTTTTTCACCAATCTTTTTTTAAGAGGGTTGCTCAAATATTTTCGGTGATTGAATGATGATTCATACTTTGATTGAGCTGATATTTGATTGGCATATAGAAGAAACTTGGTTCTTCAATATAGAATGTGAAGATCTTATTAGGAGTTTTGGGACTTGGGAATTTTCTATAAAACCAATATTATTTCCTAGGTATTTCTTGCAGTGATGAGTTTCATCATTTTTAAATATTGGAAGGTCATCTATAGTTTGATTGAGTTGATTTTTGGTGAGAATGTTTAAGACTCATTGTTCTTCAATCTAAATGGCGAAGATCGTATTTGGATAACTAGAAGAAGGAGTTCTTGCCATGTTAAATAATTTTGGTGTTCTTGTGTGGATTGTGATCTATTTTTTGTACTTGAGATTGTTTGGAGATGTGTTTGGGTATATTAAAAATGCAATAGTTGTGATTTTGGATATTATAAAACCCATTTAAAATTTCTTCTTCTATATATTATGAAAAAATGTGTAATTAATTTTCACAAAATTATATGAAATTTCTTTTCAAAGTAAAGTTGTTTTTCTTACTCGATGTTTTCCCCTTATATAAGGAAATTTATTTACTACATTATTGTATTTTAATATTATACCCTACAAGAGCTAGAGAATAATAAATCTAATAAAGATAGAATAACCCGAGAGAAACAAATCAAAGCTAAGAGCTAAATGTTTTATCTTTACTTATAAATTATCTTTTTTATTGATTTTTTTCTGATATAGCAAAAGTTCAAATATAAAGAGAGTTACCTATGACACTATACTCCGTGACAAATTCTTTGATAAACATTCCTTTTGTAGATTTCTTCCCAAACATTTATGCCATGTTGTCAATATTTTATCCATTTAAAATATTTATAATGAAAAAATAGAAAGAGGTTAGGTAATATCAGGATAACAATATTCTAAATTATCTTTTATTACACATCTAGCTTCAAGATTCTCGTAAATTTTTATGTAATCGATATTAATGGACTTCACCTCTCTTCTTCAATTTCTCACCCTCTTTGTATTGGTTTGCAAACAACTACAATAGCTTGTTTCATGATTTCAAAAAAGGATGATTTAAGAGTCATAAAAGAATACATTTATGATCTTTGTTAATAATCCTATCTACTTGTCCATCACTGTGAACGGAATGTAATGGTAGACATGCATAAAGACCTTATAGTACAACAATAAAGGGATACTTGTAGACCCTTAATTTTGGACTTAATCCAGTTTGGCCCTAATTAAAAGGAGTTAGATCAAAGCTAAAGGTTTAAACCAGTCTGGAACAATTTTAAGCCTAAAATAATCTGATATAATATTAAATTGCAAGGCAAGTCGACCCAAGCCCAATTTTTGTCGAATCGGAATGCCCGATTCACCATAAGCATTGCCTAGGGTGAATTGGCATGGCCAATTCACCATAGGCTATGCCATGCCAATTCACCATATGCTATGCCTAGGGAGAATTAGCATGCCAAATTCGCTACAAGCCATGCCCGTGGCGAATTGGACAAGCCAATTAGCCAAAGGCCCATGCCTATGGTGAATTGGCATGGCCAATTTGCCAGATAGTTTGCCTGTTGTGAAATTGGCCATGCCAATTCACCATATGACCATGGTTGGGGAGAATTGGCATGGCCAATTTGCCACACGCCCATAATCCAGCCTTAATTTGGTTTATTAACTCTTCTAATTGAGATCGAACTCTGTTTGACTGTCATATTAATGTACTAGGGTTTTGTTTAAATCATCTTGGCCTATAAATAGCAACAATTACTATGAAAGAAGGGATTCAGCAAGAATTAACATAGAGCAATGGAGAGCAACAATGTAATATCCCAAAGTATACCCTAAAAGTTTTGGAATTATTGTTGTATTTGGATTTAATGTATATGTTTAATGGAAAGAGATAAGAAGTAATGAGAGAGTGTATATGTTGTATATATAGTGATATATACAACATATACAAGTCAAAGTGTGGAAGTCAAAAGAAGAGTAATTAATGATTTTAAGTTAATTAAATTAATTAAAAGGAAATTAGGTTAGTGGAAGAGGATATTTTATAATATTATTTTTTTTTAAAATTGCTTGGTGGAGGTTTAAAGAGAAGAGTTGACTTGGTTCTTTGCCATTCATTTTGTTCTTTGTTTTCTTTTCTTCTTGGGTTGGCCGGCCATCAAAGAAGCAAGAGAGAAAGAGAGTTTTGTTTTCCAAGCTCAAGATTGAAGGATATATCAAGTGATTAAGTTGGAAATCTAAGAAGTTTCATCATTTTTGGTAAGTTTCCACTTGATTTCCTTGTTTTATTTTAAGTTGTATTTGAGTTTGATGATTGATTGTGGATAGTATGAGTATGTTTGATTGTGGTGTGTTTGAGGGTGTTGGATTTAATTGATTGTAATTTTGGAGTTGAATGGAAGAGTAAGAGTTGTGTTTATGTTATGGTTTTGAATTGGTAATTGATGTATGTTGTGAGTTTGAGCAATTATTATCTTAGATTTTCAATGTGTTTGTGTTTAATGAAGTTTAAAACATAGAATGCATGAGTTTAATTGGAAACAGAAGCATTTTGAATGCCACGACCGTGGGGGTGTTGGGCAAATTAGACAGGTTCGTTTGCTAACCCACGACCGTGGGGGGTTGTGAGGCCACGACTGTGGGGTTGTGAGGCCACAACTGTGGGGCCCTAGATAGTGGTTTTGGTTTGTAATTTTTGATCTATGGGTCTAGTATGAGGCTAGTAGGTGAATAATTGTATTGGAATTCATGTGTAATTGTATATAAGTGTGTATTATTCCTTTTGGATTAGGTTGTGAAGAGGTTGAGTTGCCCTAACCTAAGTGTTGAGAATTCTTGGAAGGGGAAGTGTATAGATTGGTGTGAGTTGCTCTTGAGGTAAGTACAAACCCTACATTATTGCATATATTTACATGACATTGGGACTTAACACATTTGGTTGTAAATGTGTTAAGTAATCTATTACATTGTTGATATATTTGATTAATGGTATGATTTGTATAATGTGAAAGATATGATGATCATTCAAAGTGTATGTGCAATGCAATTGGTTATGATGAATACTTTAATGATGAATTGCTTTAATGTGAATTGAGATATAATGAGAGGTGATGCCATTGTGGTTGGCTATAATGATTCAAATGAAATAAATGGGGCATGTTTGCCTAGATGATGATGAATTTAAAATATATGTCTAATGCAATTGGTTATGTATACTCTATTGATGAGATGTGAAGCCATTGTTGTTGGCTATAATGATGCAAATGAGATAATTGAGGCATGGTTGCCTAAATGATGATGAGAAAATGAGAATGAAATTGATAATGAAATAATGAATGAATTATGTGTCTAATGTCTTATTCCATTTTCAGAGTTTTGTTGTTGGTGGCATGCCTAATGGTAACAATCTCTTGAAGCTAGGTTGGATTTGATTCTTGAAGCCAAGTTGGGTTGAAGTTTAGCATGCTTAACTCCCCTTGAAGCTTGGTTGGGTCTAGTCCTTGAAGCCTAGTTGAGATGTTACAACCCTTGAAGCTAGGTTGGGTTTGGTTCTTGAAGCCAAGTTGGGTTGATACTTAGCATGCTTTGTTCCCCTTGAAGCTTGGTTGAGCCTAATCCTTGAAGCCTAGTTGGGATAATGATAATGATAAATATGAAAATTGAACCAAAACATTAACTCTGAAAGTTGAATGGCATATTAGTGTCTTTTGGGCCCATGCTTGTCTTTGTTTCAATGCAAATCATAAATGATGAGACAATTGAATAAAATAATGAAATGTAGTGTTATGAAAAATATAAAGATATCATTTGTGAATATTGTCTTATTTGTTGAAATGTGTGACATTGGCATTGCATTGAAGCATATTGTTATTGTGGTTTATACCACTAAGCCGTTGGATTAGCGTGATTGTGATTCATCGCGCAGGTGACAGGGTAGAGCCAGAGAGTTCTTCTAGACTGAGTCGAGTCTAGACTCTGAAGTTTTGAGTGTGGGCTTAAAGATCAGAGACAAACTGCCAAACATGTATAAACTTTATGTTTTGTAAAATTTGATCTTTGATGTTTATGTATTTGTAAATACCGCTACATTTTTCCGCTGTGTATTGAATGAACATTTCTATCTATTGTGTTTATAATATAACTTAAATGTTTTAAGTTTGCTCATATTATTGTTGAAGGAATGATTTGTTTGTTTAGTAAACTGTGGCATTCCTATATTCGTTATACATATATTACGATTGTGGTAGCATGTAATGTGCGTATACGGGGTATAAGGGTGTTACAAACAAAGAGCTTTTAGCAATCAATTAAGAGGGAGCAACATAGACATAACAACAAAAACAAACAGGGCAGTCTCCAACCAAAACAAAATTGGTGCAGGCAAGTTAGAAACCCTGAATCAATATATTCAAATTTGGTGGAATCAACAATGGAGGTTTGGCTTTATCATTTAACTCATTTTAATTCATAGTGACTTCATCCATTGATTTACAATTTATTTAAGCATTTAGTAGACTGATTTCTTTTAAAAATATCATTAAAGAATTTGAAAGTTGAGAAATTATTTTAGTACATTAGTTAGACTTAATTTTAGTAGCATCAAAAATTTCAATTACTTGTTGTAATTAATTTTAATCCAATTCGTTTGTCTCATCCAATAGTTTAAGGCTTAATTTGAATCCATGGAATAATTATCCAAATCCTAATTTAGATCATCCGGAATCACTTTTACATATTGATAAAATATAAAACCTTAACATTTATTTAAGAAATGCCAATTTGCAAAAACCCTAATATCCATAAACCAAAAACTCAAACCACAATAACCAGCAACCTAACTCCCAAACCCTTACTCCTAAACCTAAATCTGTAAAACCAGTAACTTAAATTCCAAACCTTAATTCCTTAAACCCTAATTTGTATAAATATAAAACCCTAGTTTAGATAGAAACCCTAATTCCCCAACAAAACCATACCATGTAAACCATTTATCTTTCAGGGGCACTGCCCCCAATCCCCCATAAGGGGCTCTGGCCCCTTGACTCCCTCCCGCTAACCGGCTAGTGGGACTGCCGTAGGCGCGACCCTCATCTTCACATATTTCATTAATGGGATAATATTAAGATTTATTTATAAATTGTAATTTTTATAATTGACATTAACTTTGTTAGTTTTGCCATAACTTACAATTGTTTATGAAATGATTGATTATTTGTTTGATTACTTACTTTACCATGGATGATTATTAAGTATTTATTGATTGTATTTTTAATAGACTTGTAAAAGGCATATTTTCGCTCGTGGGTACCTTATTTGTTTAATTTATTTATCTTCTATAGTTTAATTTATTTAATGACTTTGGGATAATTGTAAGGGACATGTTTCTACAAAATTGGTGGGTGTCCTATTTTATTTACTTATACTTTGGACATTGGACATTGTTGTTAGGGCATGTTTTCATCTTGTATGGGTGCCCTTTTTATTTGCTTGTTTGAACCTTCTTTAGTTTAATACAATGAATGATTATTTATTTTTAATTGCATGTAGCATGGATAATTTTATAATATTTAAGAATTTAATAATAAATAGACCTGAAAAGGAGGTCGGTTCTAATGAACGGGGCATTATAGGGTGCTGGGTTATTCTCACCTTCCTCATACGTACCCAACTTTTCAAATCCATTAAGAGGTTGGGGATTCCTTAGGAATTGAGTCATCCACCCCTTTATTTTTCCCGACCCGTCCGGGTGGTGACTCCATTTTCTTCAGGTTTAGGCCCGTATTTTCTAAGGCCATGAGCTTAATAGTTCCAAAGTTGCAAGAACCATTTCACATGGGAGTGGGGCTCACAGTGGTGACTCCACTGGAGATAAAAGAAGTTGATTTCATTTGTCTTTATATTATTTTTAATCTTTCTTCTTATGATATTTTCCATTACATCATTTAGATTGCATTGTGTGTGTGAGTTAGGATGTCCGTGTAACCCGTGTTGTGTTATGTAACGGATATCATACTTTCACTTAAGGTATGGAGATCGAGCATGGCATAACCACTCATAGCCTTGTACTTTTTGGTATATACTTGCTATGGGAACCTAAAGCTTTTCAACCCAAAGACTAAATGTAACACCCTTGTACCCCATATACGTACACCACATACACCCCCATATGTAATATATGTATACCGGATACAAGAATGTCACAATCCATTTTAAACAATCCAATCTTTAAACTTTAACATTGAATCATCATTTCAGCTATCTGAATAAACTTAAAATATTTAACTTATATTATAGAAAGTAATAGATAAAACATTCTTTGTTAAAATACATATATATATCTTCATTACCCAAAAGTTTATCTAAAATATTTGTTTAACAAGCAGTGGAATATGCAGTGGAATATACATATGTATACATCAAAATCAATATTTACAAAAATACAAAATTTATACATGTTGGCAGTTCATCTTTGATCTTGATGTCCAAATCAACACTGCCCTCACAATCTCAAGCCTAGACTCGACTCGATCTAGCTGAACTCTCCGGCTCAACCGGATCTACCCTATCACCTACGCGATAAATCACAATCGCTCTAAGCCAGAAGCTTAGTGGTACAACCCTTGATAACAATATGATTCAAATGTAATGCCAATGTCAAACTTTCAAGAATTAGAAACCATATACAAGGATATCATATTTCATAACATTAAATCTCATTATATTGTTCAATTTTTCCATCATTCATAATTCACATTAAAGCAAAGACAAGCATGGGCCCAAAAGAAATCTAATATGCCATTCAAATTCCAGAGTTACTGCTTTGGTCCAATAATCACATTTATCTAGCCCGAAGGCAAATCATAATCACAATGAGGATTACCTCTTATGTAACATCCCAACTAGGCTTTAAGGACTAGGCCCAACCCAGCTTGAAAGGGAGCACAGCATCACCCAACTAGGCTTCAAGGACCAAGCCCAACCCAGCTTCAACGAATTATTACTTTTTAGGCATGCCACCAACAACAATACTCTGAAAATTGAATAACATACTAGGCACACAATTCTTTCATTATTTCATTATCAAATCCTTTTTCATTTTCTCATGATCATTATAAGTACAATGCCTCAAATATCCCATTTATATCAATATAGCCATCTCCAATGGCTTCACACACTATCATTAGTGTATACATAACAAATTACATTATTCATATATTTTGAATCCTCAACATATATTTCACATAGCTCACATTATGCAAATCATAGCATCATTCTCATACACCAACAATATAATAGGTAACTTAACAAATTTTTCAACCAAATGTGTTAAGTCCCAAAGTCATGTAAATGTATGCAATCATTTAAGGTTTGTACTTACCTCTAAGAGCAACAAACACCAATTCTAATCTCCTTTTTCAAGAATACTTCAACACTTGGATTGGGGTAACTCAAATCTCTTCAAAACCTAATCCAAAGGTGACTATACATACTCACTTAGTGATACACATGAGAAAATAAGAAAAAGCACTATCTAGAGCAAACTCTACACATGACATGCTCAACAACACGGGCGTGTCCCTAGCCATGCCCTAAACTCACAACACAGAAGCTTTGACACGCTCAGTGACATGGATGTGTCACTGCACGTGTCAATTCTCTAACAACACAGTAGCTATGACACGCTCAGTGACATGGGCGTGTCACTGGACGTGTCAATACTACTACTACACAGAAGTTGTGACACGCTCAGTGACGTGGGCGTGTCACTGGTCGTGTCACCCACACTAAAAATAGAACCAACAACATGCCCAAAGACATGGTCGTGTTACTGGGCTTGTCAGGCCAAAAACCTAAAATCGACACCAAAATGTCCACATCCAACAATCATCTTTCTTTTACCCTTTTCCACTCCAAACAAACTTAACCAAAACCATCAAAATACCATAATAAACTTGCATAAACATCAAAACAACTAAAATACAAGCATCAAAACACAATAATAACCATATTTCACAACTCAAAACTTACACAATCCACAACCCTTGTTTTCTTCACCAACTTAACCCTTTTCTTCAATCCAACCCCAAAATCAAAGTTAACTAAACAAAACAACCTCAAATACACCAAAATCAACAATAAACACAACTACACCAAACATCCAACAAACTCATAAACACAAACTCAAAAGAAATCAAAGAAACAAGTTGGAAACTTACCAAGTATGACGAAAATCCTTAAAACTCCCACTTGATCTCTTGAAATCCTTAAATTGCTTGAGTTAGGAAGAAACAAAACCTTTTTTTCCCCATTGACAATGGTGATGGCCGGCCTCTTGGAGAAGAAAGAAAAAGATGATGAAAAGTCAAAACCACTCACTACTCTTAACCACTTAAATCTCCACTTAATCTCCACCAAGCAATAAAATTATTATAATAATATAAACAAAAATCATCTTCCACTATCAATATTTAATGTATAATTAATTCAAATATCTTTTGACCTTATAATTAAAATGTTGACTTATTATATATATCTTCATATATACAACATATACACACTTCCCTTTTCCTTTCTTTCCACTTAATCATATATATACTTTAAAATCATTTAATTCAATTTCAACAATTAGCATTTCCAAAATTTTAGGGTATTATTTGGGATATTACACTAAAGCTCATGTAATTGGCCTAGATATGTTTCTTAGGTTTTTACCTAAATGCTTATTGTTTGACTATGATTGATATATCTTGGTCTGAACCATGGCTTATTTGGTTTGTTCTTTTTCTAATATGACATACCTATATTGTAAGCTTAAAATAATTTTTATTCTTTTAAGCTAAAAGACCAAAAATATTTTTAAACTCTTTTTCAAGAAGATCTTTGGACATAAAAACCTTTTAAGATAGGTCAAAAAAAATTTTCCTCATGAACCAAGTTCAAAGCCCAAAAATCATTTTTAACAAACCTTTTCACTAGGCTTTTAAACATTTGTTAAAATCTTTTCTGAAATGAGTTTACAACTATTTAGGTCAATTATGGAAAATCAAAACTCAATTGTGGACCTAATTTATACCGAGAATTATTAATTATGGGCATGTTTATAGCATAAATCATTAGTTGTTTTTTCAAATAGAAAATCTATTTATGATAAATCTTTTAATTTAGTTTTAATTCATAATATAGCATAAAAGTTATTTTTAGTAGATCCAATGAATTAAAGCTTAATTAATGTGAATTATTATGGATCAACACAACTATTGGCTAAACCGTCCGAGTGAATTTTTTGAAAATAAGATATAGTTTGTTGACCATATACCTAGAAAAAGAGACTCGCTATTCGTTTGTGAAAGATATAAGGTTGGAAGAAACGTCCTAATTATCTTTATTTGTTTGTTACTTATGCATACAAGCATTGCATTACATGGCATTAATCCTTTCTGGCTCACAGACCTGGAGTGCAGCAGTTTAAGGACATACGACAACCTAACCTACGTCAGTGACTCAGAGTTTAGTGAAGATATAGTTAATTTCACTCCAAGAACCATGAATCCTGACTAATTTCAAAGCCTAATAAATGAAGCTCTTGCATCCAAGATGAAAGAGTTAAAAGAGGCCCTAGCTGAGACAGTGAGAAATCAACTAGTTGTACTGTTGGAAGGAAACACTGTTGAAGTATCTGCTAGTACTAAGAAGTAGAAGGATATGGGAAAGGCTAAGGTAGGTAAAGTAGCCTTTGATGATGACAAGGTGATAATTGATAATGATGATGATTGTGCTCAGTATTTCCAAGATTCTCAAGATGGGAAGAAAGAGCCAAAGGTTGTACAAAAAATAACTATTGAAAAAACTAAAACTACGAATGTGGAAAAGGTGATTGCTGATTTAGAAAAGAGGTTTGAAAAGAAGTTAAAGGCCGAAGAAGTGTTAGAGGTAGACAAGTTATTTGAGCAAGATGAAGAAGTTCCTTACAAGCTCAAAATACCCTCTTTTGCCAACTACAATGGTACAAGAAATCTTCACTTGCATGTTAAGCAGTACATCACAGCTATGCAGTCTACTAGAGCTACCAAGGCTCAAACTTTAAGGTATTTCATACTCTTCCTAGATCTTTTTGTGCAAAAATGGTTCAACATCTTAGAGGAAAGTATCCAAAAAGATTGAAATATGTTGTACAAAGCCTTTATTCAACAGTATGGGTACAATGTCGAGCTAAAAGTTACCTTGATGGAGGTGAAGAATATCAGGCAAAAACAAAATGGAAGTTTTGTTAATTATGTGAAGAGATGGAGAAATAAGGCTGCACTTCTCAAAAAGAGGCCTGATGAGTCTAACCAGATCAGGATGATAGTTAGAGGCATCCTACCCAACCTCCATGAGAGGCTATCGCACATCCTTATAAGGGATTTTAAAGATCTTCTCCAAGCTGCTTTACAAATAAAAGAATGGGAAAGAGAGAAGAGCCATTTTTCTAGAAGAAAGAATGAGAGGGGGAATTATCAGTCTGGCGGCCAGAGTGCATAGAATGTAGTAGATGTCAATGCAACTGGACAAGAAAATAGAAGACAGTTTTTAGATTTGGGAAAACCTCTGTCTTGGGTTTTCAACAAGCTGTAGAAGAAAGGGTTGTTACAACCATTGGCTCCTTGACCCTTACCGAACCCTTTACCACCAAAATTTGATACCAAAGCATTTTGTCAATTTCATCAAATATAAGGACATGAGATAGATAAATGCTTGCAACTAAAACATGAGATCCAAGATCCAATTGACAGTGGAAAATTGCCTAAGCCTGATAAACCCAATACCAAGAGTAATCCTTTGCCTAAATTTGAAAGAGTTCCTCCACCAGCAACCTTCATGATCAGGAGAGAATTGAAGGAAAGTTTTGTCTTATCATCTTTTCAAGATACGGATGGAAGAATTGCTAAAGAGGAGATACTACTAACCAAGCTTGGACCAACTACAGATGATGAGATGATGACTATCATTGATGATGAAAAAATGCTTGCCCTCCCAAATAAATGAAGCATCTTCAACTTCAACTCAATAAAACTTCCATTGGCTTATTTAGTTTTTATTTCATTTTATTTCTTGTGTTTTCTAGAACAATATTTTTTTTTTAAATTAAGATTTTTTGAATAAATTACTTTCATTAAATTTTGATGAGATCATTTTATACCTATTTTTAGTATGGATTTCTATGTGTTTTTAGTTAATGTTTCATTTGATTTTGGTTTAAAGTTTGTTTTAAGTGTTTGTTTTAGGTTAAAGTGGAAAAACTCCCTTGGATGGTCAAAACAATGAAGAAAGAGCATGAATCAAGCAAGACATGGCCAAGCCAAAGCAAGCTTGGTCGTGTCAATCAAAAGAAGAGCAAGACGGTAGCTGACACGGGCAGGAGACATGGCCAAGCCACTGGCCGTGTCTCACCCAAGGAGGAAAACCATAGAAGACCAAGAAAGAAAGGAAAATGAAGGCAGAAGCTGACACAGGCAGGTGACACGGCCACAAGCTTAGCCGTGTCCCATCTCTAGCCAAAGAACCAAGCAAAGAAGGAAAGAAAAGAGACAGAAGGTGACACACCCAAGTGACACGGCCAAGCCACTGGCCGTGTCACTCCTTGAAGAACAAAGAAAACAAAGAAAGAAAGAAACGGCAGTGATGGACACGGCCAACTAGCTTGGCCGTGTCCCAAAGAAAAATAAGAGACACGGCCAAGAAACTCATGGCTTGGCCGTGTCACCTATGAAAAGTTGAATTCTTTTGCACGGGTTGAGGAATAATTGGGAGACAAACCAATTGCTTTTGCCAAAAGAAAGATTAAACAAAGAGAATGTGGGAGACAAGGGAGAGTGGTCTGAGTTGGAAAGCATGGCTTGAGCTTTGGAGGGAAATAAAAAGAGAAGAAGAGGAAGAAGAAAGAAGCTTCTGCAGAGTGTGCTGCTGAAGGTTTTTGCAGAGAGACAGAGAACAGAGACAGGAAGAGATTTGGAGAGGAGGAGGCTTGGGCATACACGTTTTGGGCAAAGAGAGAGTAACACTCTTCTTGTCTCTTCGTCTTCATCCTCTATTTATGTCCTCTCCACCATCCCCATCCTCCATTGGCAAGCTCCTGGAGATTGAAGAAGCTACATTGAAAGGGGTTTTTCTACTTTCTCCTTTTATGTATTTTAATGTTATTGTTGTTGTTATTGTATTAAGAGTATTGATTATGAACTAATTCATTCTCTATCTAGATATTGAAGAACCCTAGCTTATTTGTATGGATTGAATAATTTTAATTGATGGAGTTGTTTTATTCTTATGATGCTTAATGATTTATTTACAATTGATAATAGCATGTTTATTGATTGGTTACAATTTTCATATTATTGACTTGAAAAAGCTTGATATGAATTGATTACTCATAAGGGTTGAGGATTGATTGGGGTGCTAGAGATAGACTTACAAGATCCTTTGGTTTATAGTTCCTTGTTCTTATTGCAAGATCTATTTAATTGTGTTTGAGAAGAGATTCTGGCACTCTACTTAGTGATTAGGGATTAATTCACTCGAGAGAGGTTTTATTCTAAGTTAGAGGAATGCCAATTCAACTCTATTATGTGATGTAATTGTGGCTAGGGGGATTCAATATCTGGATAGTATCATTATTATCAATTCTTTTTACACAACACACAATTTATATTTATGTTCATTTATTTAAGTTAATTGTCTTTAATTACTAAACTTCACAAAAATATTAATTCGCTAAACAACAGTTAAGATTTGCACTAGTACTTGGCCTTGTCCTCAGTGGAACGATAACTCACTCACTACTTTATTACTTGGGCGACCCGTGCACTTGCGGTATTGCTATAGCACTAGGCGCGACGCACCAAATTTTTTTTTATATTTGTCTTTGTTCATTTGGTGCTCAACCACTGACAAATCTAACTTGATATTTATAAATTAGCATAACTATGCATCATGATTCGAATGACTTTACTAGGTAAGGGAATTGTTCTATAACATTAAGCTATGTATGCTTACTTAGAGAGGCTCCTACATAAATACGAGTGTCTAGGTCCTAGTTAATCTTAGAACATTCTTTGACAAACTTTTACGGCAAAATTGAACTCTATTTATTTAAGAGAGAGATGATCTAGGTATTATTTGATGAGCCAACAACTAGTATTCGCCCTATTAACATCAATCCGTAATTTTTCCCTTTAAGCCTTCATAAGATTTTAGCTTGCTTTTAATTGGTTTGTAAACCTAATAACCTACCATGCGTTGTTATGACACTTATAGCAAGTCTGATAATCAAAAAGGAACAAAAGGGAAAGAAGATCAAAGAGAAGGATATATAGTCAAGACTATAGGGATAATTGACGGACACCTGAATTAGACCTAATATCATAAACTTATTGAGATAAAGTTAGGGCAACAAAGGATTCAGACTTATGCCACTCCACTCATCCATTATTAGAAACACAAGTTAGTACAAAAAGACAACTCTCTTATAGCTAGGGTAAAAACAAAAAATAGAAAAGAAAAGGGGAAAGAAAAGTAGAAAAAAGAAAAGAGAAAAGAAAAAAAGAAAATAAAAAAGAAAAGTAAAGAAGAAAAAAGAAAGAAGAAAAAGAAGAAGGAAGAAAAAAGAAAGAAGAAGAAAAAAAGAAAGACCAACCGAGTTTTTTTTTTTTTTTTACCTAAAGCAGGCAGAAAATTTCCAGCTAGTTTACGAGGATGATTGAATTAAATTTGTCCAGTCTAGCTAAAGACTCAAATACATAGGGAAAAGAACATCTTTCATTTTATCCAACATAGCTCCAGGTCCGCAATCTTGAAAGTCTTAGACTTGATATTCCAAAAGGGAAAAGGACGGAAAGAAAGAGTAAGAAAAGGGGTGGTCTAAAGATCAAGATAGTACTAATTGGATCCAAATTTCTTTCAAGAAAATGGAAGGACATTCAAGTTTTATATTTTCATGAAGTCAGAAGATAAAAGTGATGCTCAGAAGGTGAAAATGGAACCTCTAATAGTATACAATTCCAATAAGAAGATTGTACTGCGAATGTTTGTCAGCAGTGTCACATCGGCTCCAATCTAACGATGGCCTTCATTTATCCAGTGTCCCTTACAGACCCCATTTCAAGCCTATTAAAGACATGTTGATCACTCTTGGTTGGGAGAGTCTATTAGTGGAGATAGTTTGAATAAGCATGCATATGAGATAGATAATATTTAAACTCAATGAGACCTTTGGCCAAGTAATGTGTATGTGCCCATATAAAGTGCAACAGTTCTTCCTTAAATAGAAATGATTCCCAAGTTTAGTACATTAACCAGGGTTATGATGTTATAGATGTGTTAATTTTGAAAAGTTGAGTCTTGAGGTTCCATGACACTGATTTGACAAAGTCAACATTTGATTTTAAAAAATAATTATCACATAAACCTTTAAAGTTAAAGGAAGTATGTTACACCCTCGAACCTCAAAAGTCACACTATGTAAAATAAATGATTATTTACAAGGTTATGAAGAAGTTACCAACTGGTGTGATGAATCATAGTTTGAAATGGATGTGTCTCTGATTATGCTGCTTGGGCCCCACCACTAATGTTTTCAACATCTTGAAGATAAAAGCAACAAATGTAAAGTCTTCTGCCATTCCAATGCAAGACCTGAACGAGAATCTGGAAAGAACCAATGAGACTGCTTTGGCTTACCTTCTCAATCTGAGTCAATAAAATCATTATAATTATTATTCATGCATATCGTGCATACATGAGCATATCATAATGCATTTTATTATTTTGTATTGCATATCCTTTGTCAAAGTAAACAACAGATACTTTATAAAGGAAATAATGAGAAGCAGACATAGCATCAAGGGGCATGAAAGGCTCATTGCTTGAGGAAGATCAAGTCACTTTACAAAATAGAGATGCATGCTTGTACAAGGAACCAGAAAATACACAAATATTAATCAAAGCTTGCATGGGAAAAATCATTAGTTTAAGCCTACATAGGGGGCAAAGTGTCTCCTTTTAATTTTTTAGTTTATGCATGTACAAAATATTTTCAGACTCACTTTCAATATTTTTCCACTCAGGGGGCAAAGAGAGGATATGAGGACTAACTAAAAATTAGCTAATTTTTTTGTAAAAAGAACAAAACAAGAAGAAAGTAAGAATCCCAAAAGAATGAAGATGCAAAAGACAAAAGATTAGTCCAGCTAGAAGAGCTAAGGCCAATATAGGACAAATGTCTAAGGATAAATATCCATTTAGAACGGTGAAGACTCAATGTCCAAAGGATAAAGATCCATATTGAAGGATGAAGACCCGATGTCAAAGGATGAAGATCCATTTTGAAGGGTGAAGACCTGATGTCTAAGGGATGAAGATTCATTTTGAAGGGTGAAGACTCGATGTCCATGGGATGAAGATTCATTTTGAAGGGTGAAGACACGATGTCCAAGGATGAAGATCCATTTTGAAGGGTAAAGGCCTGATGTCCAAATAATGAAGATCCATTTTGAAGGGTGAAGACACTATGTCTAAAGGATGAAGATCTATATTGAAGGGTGAAGACCTGATGTCCAAGGATGAAGATCCATTTTGAAGGGTGAAGACCCGATGTCCAAGGATGAAGATCCATTTTGAATGGTGAAGACCCGATGTCCAAGGATGAAGATCCATTTTGAATGGTGAAGACCCGTAATCCATTGAAGAATGGAATAATTGGCTAGAAGAAAGCCCACACTCTCAACTGATAGAAGGTTAGTCCAGCTAGAAGTGCTAAAATTATTTGGCTAGAAGAAAGCTCGCACTCTCAGACGACAGAAGATCAGTCCACCTAAAAGTGCTGAAGTCAATCCATAGAAGAATGGAACAAGTGGCTAGAAGAAAGTCAGAACTCTCAACTGATAGAAGGTCAACCAGCTAAAAGAGTTGAAATTGATGGCTAGAAGAAAAGCAAGAAATCTTAAACAACAAAGGGATGATCGAGCTAGAAGAGCTTAAGTTTTGGGTTCAAGTGCCCAGTCTCAAATCAAAGTATCCAAATCAAATCTAGTCTCGGGTCCAAGTACCCAGTCTCGGGTCTATGTATCCAAATCAAAACCAGTCTTGCGTCCAAGTACCCAAACCCAATCCAATCTCAGGTCTAAGTACCCAAAAAAAATCATATCTTGGCTCCATAACCCAAATTAATATCGGGTCTAGAACTCAAACCCAATCCAATCCCGTTTCCATGTACCCAAACCAAATCATATCTCAGATCTAGCACTAAAATCAATATCTGGTCCAAAACTCAAACAATTCATGTCTAGGGTCCAAAACCCAACCAAACCAATCTCGAATCCAGAACCCAAATCAATCTCAGGTCCAGAGCCCAAATCAATCCAGTCTCGGGTCCAGAACCCAACTAATCTAGTCTCGGGTCCAGAACCCAATCAACCTCAAGTCAAGAACCCATTCTTACCCAAGATCATCTCAAAGTCATATTGCTTTTCACTCTCTTCTACTAAAGTCTCAAATTATTTAAGTAGGAGGCAAATTGTAGACCATTAATTTTGGACTTAATTTAGTTCGGCCCTAATTAAAAGGGAGTTAGATCAAATATAAAGGTTTAAACTAGCCTAGAATAATTTTATGTAACACCCTTATACACAATATACGTACACTACATACACTCATATATGTAATATACGTATAGAGGAATGTCACAACCATTTCAAGCAATCAAATCATCATTTATAAAATCTGTATAAATTTAAAACATACAATTGATATCATAAAAATAATAGATGGAACATTTCTGGTTAAAACACATATGTATCTTCATTACCCAAAAGTTTATCTAAAACATTTTTTTATAAGCAGCGGAATATCCATATTTATATACATTAAAATCAATATATACAAAATGTGAAATTTTATACATGCTGGCAGTTTGTCTCTGATCTTGATGTCCAAACCCTCTCTGCACCCAAAGGCCCAAGTTTAGACTCGACTTGGTCTAGCTAAACTTTCCGGCTCAAGCGAATCTACCATGTCACCTACGCGATGAACCACAATCGCGCTAAGCCAGAAGCTTAGTGGTACAAACTTTGATAATAATATAGTTCAAATGTAATGTCAATATCAAACTTTTAAGAACTAGTAATAATACACAAGAATATCATATTTCATAACATTATATCTCATTATTTTGCTCAATTGTTCCACCATTCATAATTCACATTAAAACAAAGACAAGCATGGGCCCAAAAGGATCTAATATGCTATTCAAATTTCGGAGTTACTACTTTGGTCCAATATAACAACATTTATCTAGCCCGAAGGCGAATCATAATCACAATGAGGATTACCTCATATGTAACATCCCAACTAGGCTTCAAGGACTAGGCCCAACCCAGCTTCAAGGGTCATCTACAACATGTAACACCTAACTAGGCTTCAAGGACCAAGCTCAACCCAGCTTCAAGGGATTGTTACTTCATAGGCATGCCGCCAAACACAAAACTCTGAAAATTGAATAACATACTAGACGCATAATTCTTTCATAATTTCATTATCAAATCCTTTCTCTTTTTTGTTTTTGATCAACTAGGCACAACACCTCAAATATCTCATTTATATCAATTTAGCCATCACCAATGGCTTCACATACTATCATTAGTGTATCCATAACAAATTGCATTATCCATGCATTTTGAGTCATCATCTTATATTTCACATACTTCACATTTTGCAAATCATAGCATATTACTCATGCATCAACAATGTAGTAAGTAACTTAACACATTTTCCAACCAATTTTTTTAAGTCCCAATGTCATATAAATATAAACAATTATTCAAAGTTTGTACTTACCTTTAAAAGCAACAACAGCACTTCCAACTTCCTCTTCCAAGATATCCCTCAACACTTGGATTAGGATAGCTCAAATCTCTTCAAAGCCTAAACCAAAGGTGATTATACATACTCACTTAGTGATACACACAGGAAATAAGGAAAAGCACTATCTAGCGTAAACTCTACACTTGATACGCTCAACAACACGGGCGTGTCTATAACCATGCAATAAACCCACAACACAGAAGCTTTGACACACTCAGTAACATGGGTGTGTCACTGCACGTGTCAATTCTCCAACAACACAGTAGCTATGACACTCTCAGTGACATGGGCGTGTCACTGGTCATATCAATACTACAACAACACAGAAGCTATGACACACTCAGTGACATGGGCGTGTCACTGCTCATGTCACCAACACTGAAAATAGAACCAACAACACGCCTAAAGACATGGCCGCGCCACTGGGCGTGTCAGGCCAAAAACCTAATATCGACACAATAATGCCTCATCCAAAAATCATCTTTCATTAACCTTTTCAACTCCATACAAACTTAACCAATTCCATCATAATACCACATGATACTTATGTAAACATCAAAATAACTCAAACACAATCAACAATACACAATCATAACCATATTTCACAACTCAATACTTACACAATCCATAACTCTTATTTTCTTCACCACTTAACCTTTTTCTTCAATCCAACCCCAAATTCATAATTAACTAGACCAAAGAACTTCAAACATACTAAAATCAACCATAGACACATACCACACCAAACATCCAATTTACACATAGAAACTTCCAAAGAAATTAAAGAAACAAGTTATAAACTTACCAAATATGAAGAAAATCCTTAAAACTCCAACTTGAGCACTTGAAATCCTTCAATTTCTTGAGTTAGCAATAAGCAAAATTTCTTTTCCTTTGGATGAAGATGGTGGCCGGCCCTCTTGGAGAAGAAAAAAGAAGATGAAGATAGTCAACAACTCCACTAATCTCACAAGCCTCTTAAAACCACACAATCCCCTCTTTAATCTCCACCAAGCATTTATAATATTATAATATAATATCATCTTCCACTATCATAACATATTAATATCTAATTAAATAATTAAATATCATTTCACCATAATAAAAGGTTGACTTGTATATATTGTATATATCTTCATATACATAACATATGCACATCTTTCTTTTCTCTTTTCTTTTCACTTAATCAAATATATACACTAATCATTTAATTAAATTTCAACAATTAGTATTTCCAAAATTTTGGGGTATTATATGGGATATTACAATTCTTCCCCTCTACAAATAAATTTTGTCCTCGAAATTACCTGCTCTCAAGTCTGGAACAATTGAGGATACTGATTCCGCATCATCTGCTCACTCTCCCACATTGCCTCTTTAGTAGCAAGATTCTTCCAAAGAACTTTCACAAGTGGCACTTTCATATTTCTTAACTCTTTCACTTCAATTGCCAAAATAGCCACTGGTTCTTCCTCATAAGTTAAATCTAGACTCACCTCAATAGATTCTACTGACAGAATATGAGATGGGTCTGACCTGTACCTCCGAAGCATAGAGACATTGAAGACATTGTGAATTCGATCCAATACAGGCGGTAAAGCAAGACGATAGGCCATTGGTCCAACTCTATCCAGTACCTCATAAGGTCCTATGAAACGTGGACTCAACGTTCCTTTACGACCAAAATCTCAAAATTTTCTTCCAAGGAGACACTTTCAAAAATACTTTATCTCCTACACTAAACTCTATGTCTCTTTTCTTTAAATCTGAATAAGATTTCTGTCGATCTGAGGTTATTTTCAAATGATCCCGAATTATCTTCACTTTCTCTTCTATTTCCTTAATCAAATCGGGGCCAATCTGTAATATCTCAAATGATACCCTAAAATTTTGGATTGTTAATTGTTGTATTGAATTAAAGGATTTTTAAGTATATGTTTAATTAAGAAAGGAAAAAAAGAGATGTGTATATGTTGTATATATGAGGATATATACAAAATATATACAAGTCAATGGGTTTATTTTGGTCAAGAGATATTTTAATTATATTATTAAATATTGTTAGTGGAAGATGATGTAAGTGGGTTGATTATTTTATTATTTAATTGCTTGGTGGAGATTGATTTGAGGAGAGAGTGTTTGGTTTAAGAGGTTGACTTTCTTTCTTTCTTTTTCTTTCATTTTCATCTTCTTCTTTCTTCTTGGCCAGCCATCACCACCATCTTCATGAGGGAGAGTTTTTGTTGCTTCCAAACTCAAGAGATTGAAGGTTTTCAAGAGATCAAGTTGGAGTTTTAAAGATTTTCGTCACTTTTGGTAAGTTTCCAACTTGTTTCTTTGTTTTCTTTTGAGTTGTGTTTATGAGTTTGGTGATTGGTTGTTGTAGATGTATTTATGGTTGATTTGGTATTTTTGGGGTTGTGTTGTTTTGTTAACTTTGATTTTTAGGGTTGGATTGAAGAGAGAAAAGGGTTAAATTTGGTGAAAGAGTCAAGTGGGTGGATGGTGTAAGTTTGAGTTGTGATATATGGTTGTGATTGTGTTTTGATGTTTGTGATTGATTTGTTTTGAGGTTTACTCAAGTATTATATGGGTTGTTGATGGTTTTAGTTAAGGTTGTTTGGAGTGGAAAAGGGGTTTAAGAAGATGAATGTTGGTTGTGGCACTTTGGTGTCAATTTCAGGGTTTTTGGCCTAACACGCCCATTCACACGGCCATGTCTTTGGGCATGTCATTGGTTCTATTTTCTGGGTTGTTGACACGAGCAGTGACACGCCCATGTCACTGAGCGTGTCATAGCTTTTGTGTTGTAGTAGCATTGACACGGCCAGTGACACACCCATGTCACTGAGCGTGTCATAGCTACTGTGTTTTTAGTTGATTGACACATCCAGTGACATGCTCATGTCACTGAGAGTATCATAGTTTCTGTGTTGGAGGAGAATTGACACGCTCATGTCACTGAGCATGTCAAAGCTTCTGTGTTGTGGGTTTAGGGCACGATCAGGGACACACCCATGTTGTTGAGCGTGTCAAGTATAGAGTTTGCCCTAGATAGTTCTCTTCCTTATTTTCTTATGTGTATCTCTAAGTGAGTGTGTATGATCACCTTTGGATTAGGTTTTGAAGATATTTGAGCTACCTTAATTCAAGTGTTGAGAGTTATCTTGGAAGAGGAGTTGATAGAGTGGTGTTGTTACTCTTAGAGGTAAGTACAAACTTTGAACGATTGCATACATTTACATGACATTGGGACTTAACATATTTAGTTGAGAAATGTGTTAGGTTACTTGATAAATTATTGATGAATGAGTTATATGTTACAATATGCATAATGTGAATTATGATGATGTATCAAAGCAATTGAGTAATGCGTTGTAAATGAAAAGAAATGTGGAATAAAATGATGAGATATACGAAAACATAATGTAACCAATCGATATTGAGATAAAATAGAAGAATGAGAAAAATGAGAAAAGATGATATACTAAGGCAATGAGCCTAGTTTGATTATGAGAAATGAATTGTGAAAGAGATTGATAATGAGATAAATGAATTAATTATATGCCTAGTATGTTATTCAATTTTCAAAGTTCTGGGTTTGGCGGCATGCCTATGAATTGCTGGGCAGGTGAAAAGACTGGGTCGTAAGTCTCAAAAACTGTAACAATCTAGCCGGGTTGAGGACCAAGATACTGGGGCCCAAAGGTCTAGCCGGGTTGAGATCTAAGAGAGTGGGTCTATTACATTATCCATGGATATATATATTGCCTATGGGACTAGACACAAGGTGTCAATATGGACCAAAGCAGTAACTCTGAACTTTGAATAGCATATTAGATTCTTTTTGGGCCCATGTTTGTCTTTGCTTAAATGTGAATTATGAAATGTGATGCAAATGATTAAAATGTTGAGATATAATGCAATGAGTTGATATATTCATATATATTGTGCATGAGCATTGCATTGATCTATATTGAATCAAAGTTTGTACCACTAAGCTTTCTGCTTAGCGCGATTGTGGTTCATCGAGCAGGTGACAAGGTAGATCCGGCTGTGCCAGAGAGCTCGTCTAGACCGAGTCGAGTCTAGGCTTGAGTTGTTTAGAGCAGTGTTGAGTTATGGACATAAAGATCAGAGACAAACTACCAACATGTATAAATTTCATAATTTTGTACTTAGTGATTTTGATGTAACCTTATGTATACTCCGCTGCATTTTCCGCTGCTTATTAAACAAATGTTTTGGATAAACTTTTGGGTACTAAGGTTATATATATGTATTGTAACGAGAAATATTTTCCCTACTGATTTTTATAATATAGGTTAAATATTTTAAGTTTACTCAGACTGACTTATGATAATTATATGTTAAAGATTAAAGTTTGGTTTGTTTAAAATGCACTGTGACACCCTAATATCCTCTATACGTATACCACATGTTGTGTGGGTGTATGCGGTGTGTGTATATGGGGTACGGGGGTGTTACACAATCAATTTACCTTCTCCAACCTCATCCCAATATAGAGGCATTCTGCATCTTCTATCATACAATGCTGCATAAGGTGCCATTCTAATACTGGATTGATGACTGTTGTTATATGCAAACTCAATCAGTGGCAAAAATTTGTCCCAACTCCCAGAGAATTCGATGATACAACTTCTCAACATGTCCTCATTCTCTGTATCACTCTCTCTAACTGTCCATCTGTCTGAAGATGGAAAGCAGTGCTAAAATGTAACCGGGAACCCAAAGCATCATGCAAACTCTTCCAAAACCTCAAAGTAAACCGGGGATCTCGATCAGATACCAACGAAATTAGGACTCCATGCAATCTCACTATCTCACTGATATACAGCTCAGCCAACTTCTCAAGAGAATAATACATTCAAATTGGAAGAAAATGAACTGTCTTTGTCATCCAATCAATAATCATCCAGATTGCATCATGCTTCTTCTGAGTCAAGGGCAAACTAGTCATAAAATCCATCATCACTCGCTCCCATTTCCACTCTGGTACTGAGAATGGCTGAAGTATTTCTAAAGGAACTTGGTGTTCAGTCTTCACTCTCTGACAAGTGAGACATCTAGATACAAAATCCACTATGTCCCTCTTCATACCTGACCACCAATAATATTGTTTCAAATCCTGATACATCTTTGTACTCCCAGGGTGCATAGCATAAGCTGACTGATGTACTTCCTCCAAAATTACCTTTTTCAGTCTTGCATCATTAGAAACACACAATCTATCTTTGTACCACAAACTGCCATCACTTCTCACATGAAAGTCTCAACTCTCCCCCTTTTGGCAATCCAATACAGCTTTCTGGATTTTCTCATATGCCAACTGAGTCTCCCTAATCTGATCCAACAACACCGGCCTCAATTGCAACTGAGTCATCAATGCACCATCATCACAAGACTCAAATCCAACATGCAACACTCTCAACTCAACAAGCAACAAGAGCGAATAAGCAGTCAAACCTGTCAAAGACTTCTGACTCAAGGCATCAGCAACAACATTTGCCTTGCCAGGATGATAATCAATCAAATAGTCATAGTCTTTAATCAACTCTAACCATCATCTCTGCCAAAGATTCAGCTCTCTCTGAACACCCAGGTATTTCAAACTCTTGTGATCCATATAAATGAAACACTTCTCCCCCTACAAGTAATGTCGCCAAATCTTTAAAGCAAAAACTATAGCTGCTAATTCCAAATCATGTGTTGGGTAATTCAGCTCATGTGGCTTCAACTACCGAGAAGCATAAGTAATAACTTTGCCCTCCTGCATTAAAACACAACCTAAACCTCTATATGCAGCATCACTGTAAATCACATAAGGTTTACCTTCCACAGGCAAAGTAAGGATAGGAGCCTAAGTCAACATCTCCTTCAGCTGCTCAAAGCTCACCTGACACCGATCTGTCCATATGAATCTAACTCCCTTCTGAAGTAATCTGGTAAGTGGAGTAGCTATCATAGAAAAACCTTTCACAAACCATCAAAAATAGCTTGTCAAACCCAGAAAACTTCTAACCTCTATCACAGTCTTCGGTGGACTCCAATTTAAAATAGCCTCAACTTTACTCGAATCAACTCTAATACCTTCTGCTGAAACCACATGACCGAGAAAAGTCATTTGATCAAGCCAAAACTCACATTTAGAGAGCTTAGCATACAACTGCTTCTCTCTTAAAGTCTACAATACAATCCGTAAATGCTTATCATGATCCTCCTCATTATGTGAATACACCAAAATATCATCAATAAAAACTACCACAAATTGATCTAGATAGGGTCTGAATACCCTGTTCATCAAATCCATAAAAGCTACTGGTGCATTCGTCAACCCAAAAGGCATCACCAAAAACTCATAATGTCCATACCTTGTGTGGAAAGCTGTCTTAGGTACATCTTCATCTCTGAGTCTTAACTGATGGTACCCTGATCTCAAATCAACCTTAGAGAATATAGCTGCTCCTTTCAACTGATCAAAGAGATCATGTATCCTAGGAAAAGGATACTTGTTCTTGATGGTCACTTTATTCAACTGCCTATAATAAATGCACAATCTTAAGGTACCAACCTTCTTCTTCACAAACAAAATAGATGCTCCCCATAGGGACACACTGGGGCAAACAAACCTTTATCCAACAACTCTTGCAACTGCACCTTCAGCTCTCTCAACTCAGCAGGTGTCATATGGTAAGGAGTAATAGAGATAGGAGTGGTACTGGGCAATAAATCGATACCAAACTCAACCTCTCTCTCAGGGGGTATCCCTGGCAACTCCTCATGAAAAAATCTGGGAATTCAGCAACTATAGATATACTGTCTAGTTGGGAACCCACTACTATAGTATCCACAACATGAGCAAAAGAAGCTTCACATCCTTTTCGAATCATCCTCCTAGCTGAAATAGGTAAAACAAACATGGATGAAAGATGTCTCCGCTCACTAGATACCATCACATTCCTACCATCACAGGTTCTCAAAGTAACAAACTTTTGCTGACAATCTACCATAGCCCCATGCTTAGATAACCAATCCATGCCTAAAATTAAATCATACTCCTTGAAAGGTATCTCAATCAAGTCACCAAGGAACTTCTCATCCTGAACAACAACCAGACTATCACGGTGCACCTTGCTAACTACTACACTATGCCCTAAAGGATTTGTCACCAAAACATCAAATCCTAAGGACTCTGAATGCAAATCAGTGACAAGCAAGATAGATGCACTAATGTATGAATGCGTCGATCCAGAATCAATCAAAGCAAGAATTGAAGTACCAAACAAAGAAAATGCACCAGCAATAATGGTTGAAGCATTTGGCTGCCTCTGCATCACATAAACCCACTGTGATGGTCCTGCCTCATCTGGTCTACTGCCTGCGATAGATCCTCCTCTCTGACTAGACCATGTCCGACCTCCTGTGCTAGGACCTCTGCCACCACGACCCCCTCTAACACTGGGTCTAGAAACTACAATATCAATTTGTCTATCCTCTAGTGGCTCTGGGAAATCTTTGATGAAATGATCCAATGACCCACATCTATAACACACTGTTGGTCCACCAGTCTTCCAGCATGCACCCCCATGTGCCATACCACAATGGACACAGGTATATGAAACTGGTCTCTGAACTACTAGGGTCGGAGCACTAGCCACAGAAACTGTAGGTCTCGATCTCTACCTCTACTGCTGTACCGACCTACCCGACTGCCTCTGACTCCTACTGAACCTAGGAAAATATCCCCCTCTGCCTCTCTTCACAAATGAAGACCCTGCCTCACTCTGTGGTCTCCTAGCTCTGATCTCCTCATCCCTAGTAGCTACTGCAATACCCTGTGCTCTCTCAATACTCCTAGCAGCTGCAAGCAACTGAGAAAAATCTTGATACCAGGAGCCTGCTATAATGCAAATGATAAAGGGTCTCAACCCCTCCTCAAATCTTCGACACTAGTCAATCTCATCAGATATGATCCCACCAACATACTGACTCAACCTGGTGAACTCTATCTCATACTCCGACACAGTCCTGTTATCCTACTTTAAATTCAAAAACTATATCTTCTTCCCATCTTTATACTCCCTCGGAGTATACTTCTGCTCAAACTCTTGCAGGAAATCATCGTAGGTCAAGGTTGGTGGATCATCCAGGGCATATGGAACCATCTTCCACCAATCATACTCATCCCTTTGCAAAAGAGATATAGAATAATCAAACTTTTCTTCTAGAGTAGCCTGCAGCTGGGTGAACACTCTCTGGACTCTATCAAGCCACTGCTCAACTACAGCAGGGTCTGTAGTACCCATAAAGTCCTTAGCTCCAAACTTTCTCAACATATCATATTGCCTCGACGGTACTTACTGTTGCGACTGCGGCTGCGATAGCTACTGAGCTGGAGCTTGCCTCAACAACTCCACCATATGTCGTACCCAGGCCAGCGGAATCTCATCAATTGCTGGTCTCTCTGGCACAGGAGCAGGTGCCTCTCCAGCTATCTCAACTCTAGCTCCATCATTACTCTACATAGGAGCCACACTCTCAGCACTACCCTCAATAGACTGACGTGTTTGAGATGCCATAACTACCTATATCTGCAAACACAGCAGAAATTGCTGCATCAGAGATCAGAAACTGCCAGTGTCAATGCATGTATCTTATATAAAAACTATATTTTAAAATCTCAATTTTTTTTCTTACACCCCACCTAGATTGAGAACCTCAAACCTAGGCTCTGATACCAAAACAAATGTAACACCCTTATACTCAATATACATACACTACATACACTCATATATGTAATATAAGTATAGAGGATACAAGAATGTCACAATCATTTCAAGCAATCAAATCATCATTTATAAAATTTGTATAAATTTAAAACATACAATTGATATCATAAAAATATTAGATGAAACATTTCTAGTTAAAACACATATGTATCTTAATTACCCAAAAGTTTATCCAAAACATTTTTTTTATAAGCAGCGGAATATACATATTTATATACATTAAAATCAATATATACAAAATGTGAAAATTTATACATGCTGGCAGTTTGTCTCTGATCTTGATGTCCAAACCAACTCTGCACTCAAAGGCCAAAGTCTAGACTAGACTCGGTCTAGCTGAACTCTCCGGCTCAACCGAATCTACCATGTCACCTGCGTGATGAACCACAATCGCACTAAGCCAGAAGCTTAGTGGTATAAACTTTGATAACAATATAGTTCAAATGTAATGCCAATATCAAACTTTTAAGAACTAGTAATAATACACAAGAATATCATATTTCATAATATTATATCTCATTATTTTGCTTAATTATTCCACCATTCATAATTCACATTAAAACAAAGACAAGCATGGGCCTAAAAAGATCTAATATGCTATTCAAATTTCAGAGTTATTGCTTTGGTCCAATATAACAACATTTGTCTAGCCCGAAGGTGAATCATAATCACAATGAGGATTACCTCATATGTAACATCCCAACTAGGCTTCAAGGACTAGGCCCAACCCAGCTTCAAGGGTCTGCTACATCATGTAACACCCAACTAGGCTTCAAGGACCAAGCTCAACCTAGCTTCAAGGGACTGTTACTTCATAGGAATGCCGCCAAACACAAAACTCTGAAAATTGAAAAACATACTAGGCACACAATTCTTTCATAATTTAATTATCAAATCCTTTCTCTTTTTTTTATCAACTAGGCACAACGCCTCAAATATCTCATTTATATCAATTTAGCCATCACCAATGGCTTCACATACTATCATTAGTGTATCCATAACAAATTGCATTATCCATACATTTTGAGTCATTATCTTATATTTCACATAGTTCACATCTTGCAAATCATAGCATATTACTCATGCATCAACAATGTAGTAAGTAACTTAACACATTTTCCAACCAAATGTGTTAAGTCCTAATGTCATGTAAATATAAACAATTATTCAAAGTTTGTACTTACCTCTAAAAGAAAAAACACCACTTTCAACTTCCTCTTCCAAGATATCCCTCAACACTTAGATTAGGATAGCTCAAATCTCTTCAAAGCCTAAACCAAAGGTGATTATACATACTCACTTAGTGATACACATAGGAAATAAGGAAAAGCACTATCTAGGGCAAACTCTATACTTGACAAGCTCAACAACACGGGCATGTCCATGACCGTACCCTAAACCCACAACACAAAAGCTTTGACACGCTCAGTAACATGGGCGTGTCACTGCACGTGCCAATTCTCCAAAAACACAGTAGCTATGACACGCTCAGTGACATGGGCATGTCACTGGTCGTGTCAACACTACAACAACACATAAGCTATGACACGCTCAGTGAAATGGGCGTGTCACTGCTCGTGTCACCAACACTGAAAACAAAACCATCGACACGCCCAAAGACATGGCCGTGCCACTGGGCGTGTCAGGCCAAAAACCTAATATCGACACAGTAATGCCTCATCCAAAAATCATCTTTCATTAACCTTTTCAACTCCATATAAACTCAACCAATTCCATCATAATACCATATGACACTTATGTAAACATCAAAATAACTCAAACACAATCAACAATACACAATCATTGTAACACCCCTTCCCGACCTACGTGTGTAAGCTGAGTAGAGGCGCCACACTAACCTAATGTTGCTACCAATTTTACTTAGTCAAATTTTAGTTCCAATTTTTATAGAAATTTTTCCATAGTTTCACTTAAAAATTGAGTCCCAAGTGTCGACAAAACTGGTTTTTTCCTGATTTTTAAAAACATTTACACAAACCAATGCAAACAAAATCATTCTCAGTACACTTTCCAATAAATCCCCATTATAACCTCAACTATAACCTGCAAAAAGGATTTACACTTCTAGTACAACATAAAGTAAAGGTTTATTATGAAATACAGTAGATAAAATATTTGTTCACTATGCAGCGAAAAGTAACAATATTAACAAATTCATATACATCTAAACTCAAGCTTTACAACCCATAAAATTTATACATTTTTGGCAGTCAGTCTTTGATCTTTAAGCCCACTATCAACACCTCAAAATCTAGACTCGACCCGGCCTAGAGGAACTCTCTGGTTCTTTCCTGTCACCTGCGCGATAAACCACAATCGCGCTAAGCCAACGGCTTAGTGGTACAAACTACAATGATATCATGCCATAATGAAATGCCAATGTCATATTATCCAACATACAAGTAATTCTCAAGAATTTCATATTTCATGACATTACCTTTCATTGTATCCAACATTTGTGTTATCAATTATAGGACATAGTGAACTCAAAACAAGCATAGATCTCAATATTTATTTATTTCATCATTTATAAATCACATAGAAAACAAAGACAAGCAAGGGCCCAAAAGAAACTAATATGTTATTCAAAGTTCAGAGTTACTGCTTTGGTCCATAATCACAATGATCAAGCCCGTAGGCAATATATATATACATCTCTATCCATGGATAATATAACAGACCCAGTCTCTTGGACCATCAACCCAATAAACTTGAGGAGATCCTCAACCCGGCAAGACTGTTACCTGTAACAGACCCAGTCTCTTGGACCATCAACCCGACTAAAATCGAGGAGATCCTCAACCTGGCAAGACTGTTACTTATCATATATTTCATATTCATAATTCATATAGTGTAACAGACCCAGTCTCTTGGACCTCAATTCAACTCAAATTGAAGAGATCCTCAACCCGGCAAGACTGTTACCTTTTTACATTTTATAGGCATGCCGCCAAATCCAGAACTCTGAAATTGAATAACATATTAAACATACAATCAATTCATTCACTTCTTTACCATTCTCTTTCTCAATTCATATCTCATAAACACATAGGCAAACATGCCTTAATAATTTCATTTTGCATAATCATAGCCAACAACAATGGCTTCATTATATCTCAACTCACATTTCATATATCATCATCAATATACATATAACACATTACATTTCACAAGGTTAACATTATTCATATATATATATATATCAACAATGCAATAAGATTTCTTAGTACATTCATATCCAAATGTGTAAGTTCCAAAATCACATGAATGTATGCAAAAATGCAAGGTTTGTACTTACCTTAAAACCAAATCACACCAATCTATACACTTACTCTTCCAAGAATCCTCAACACTTAGATTAGGGCAATTTAACCTCTTCACAACCTAATCCAAAAAGGAGTATTAGCAAAATGACCATATGAATAGTAAATTCTGGTTTTGGACTCAACTTAATCCTTATTTTGAAAAATTGTATAAAATAATATACTTGACTAAAAACTCTAAAATTTTTACAGAACTTAATTTTACATCTTAAAATCATTCCTTTAAAATTTCAGATCAAACTGAACACAAAATATTGGTCAAATAGTTCACCCAACCAGACTGCCCCAATTGCCCTGCATCCTGGCAGCAGTTCTGAACTTTGTGAATTCCATAAATTAAATTCAATCAACTTGGTTCCAAATTATTTTTCTCAAATACTAGACTCACTAAGAAACAACATATCCAAAATTCAATTGGATATAATTTTTCTAAATTTTATTAAAAATCCCGAAATATAGCTGTCTCAGTTAAGGTACCTGCTGGAACAGGTCTAATAAAAATAATCTTTCCAAAATCATAACCATTCCAAAATCGAATCAACATATTTTTCAGTCATTCTAGACTCATAGAGGCACAACATATCAAAAATTCGCTTCAAGAAAATTTTTCTATATTTAATTAAAAATCATACAAGTCACAGCCTTTACAAATTGTAAAACAGAAAAAACATTTCACTAAACACCACTCTTACTCTTCCATCACCAACACCAACCTAACTTCTTATCTTTAATTCCATTTCAACATATACAAACACACCACAAGCAATCCTAACCATATTATCAAAAACACTTCATCAAACTCAAAAATAACTTCAAAAACAACAAGAGCAACCAAGAGAGAACTTACAAAAATAATGAAATTTCTTGAAATTCCAACTTGTTTATTTGAAATCTTCCTTCAATTAGCTATTAAAATTCAAAAACCCTTACTTTCTCTCTTGTTTCCTTGAGGTCCGGCCACACAAAGAGAAAAGAAGAGAAAATGGAAAAATAAAAGAGACAAAGTCAACTTCTCATCTCTTTAAACCTCCACCAAGCAATTTGAAAAGAAAATTACTTAAATACCCTCTACTATATATATTAACTCCCTTTCATTTACTTGCCCTTTAGTAATTTCACAAATAACAATTTAAATATCTTCTTCCTTTGACCATTCATTTGACTTATGTATATGTTATATATATTTCCATATATACAACATATACACTCTCTTTTAAATTCTTTCCTCTTTCCAATTACACCTATACATTTTAATTCAAATAAAACAACAATTATACTAAAACTTCTAGGGCACATTTTGGGATATTACAATCATAACCATATTTCATAACTCAAAACTTACACAATCCATAACTCTTATTTTCTTCACCACTTAACCTTTTTTTTCAATCCAACCCCAAATTCATAATTAACTAGACCAAAGAACTTCAAACATACCAAAATCAACCATAGACACATACCACATTAACTAGACCAAAGAACTTCAGACAATTTACACATAGAAACTTCCAAAGAAATCAAAGAAACAAGTTGGAAACTTACCAAATATGAAGAAAATCCTTAAAACTCCAACTTGAGCATTTGAAATCCTTCAATTTCTTGAGTTAGAAAGAAGCAAAATTTCTTTTTCTTTGGATGAAGATGGTGGCTGACCCCTAGGAGAAGAAAGAAGAAGATAGTAATGTTGAAAAACAAAATTGGTGCAGTCAAGTTAGAAAGCTTAGATCAATATATTCAAATTTGGTGGAACCAACAATGGAGCTTTACTTTATCATTTAACTCATTTTAATTCACAGTGACTTCATCTGTTGATTTATAATTTATTTAAGCATCCAATATACGTGTTTTCTTTTAAAAATATCATTAAAGAATTTGAAATTTGTGAAATTATTTTAGTACATTAGTTAAACTTAATTCCAGTAGCATCAAAAATCTTGATTACTTGTTGTAATTAATTTTAATCCAATCTATTTGTATCATCCAGTAGCTTAAGGCTTAATTTGAATCATTGGAATAATTATCCAAACCCTAAATTAGATCACCCGGAATCACTTTTGCATATTCATAAAACATAAAACCCTAACATTTATTTAAGAAATCCAAGTTTGTAAAAACCCTAATATCCAAAAACCAAAAACTCAAACAACAATAACTAGTAACCTAACTCCCAAACCCTAACTCCTAAACCTAAATCTGTAAAACCAGTATCCTAAATTTCAAACCTTAATTCCTTCAACCCTAAGATCTAAAACCCTCATTTGTATAAATATAAAATTCTAGTTTAGATAGAAACCTTAATTCCCCAATAAAACCATACCATGTAAACAGTTTACCTTTCGGGTGCACTGCACCCTATCTCCCATAAGGGGCGCTGCCCTCTTGACCCTCTTCCTCTAACCAGCTAGCGGGACCACCGTAGGCGCGACCCTCGTTGTCATATATTTCATTAATGTGATAATATTAAGATTTATTTATAAATTATAATTTTTATAATTAACATTAACTTCATTAGTTTAGCCCTAACTTACAATTGTTTATGCAATGATTGATTATTTGTTTGATTACATGCTTTACCATGGATGATTATTAAGTATTTATTGATTGTATTTTTAATAGACTTGTAAAAGGAATATTTTCACTCGTGGGTGTCTTATTTTTTTAATTTATTTAAACACTTTGGGATAATTGTAAGGATATATATTTTCACCAAATTGGTGGGTGTCCTATTTTTATTTACTTATACTTTTGATGTTGGACATAGTTGTAAGGGCATGTTTTCATCTTATATTGGTGCCCCTTTTATTTGCTTGTTTGAACTTTCTTTACTTTAATAAAATGAATGATTATTTATTTTAAATTGCATATAGTATGGATAATTTTATAATATTTAAGAATTTAATAATAAATAGAACTAAAAAGAAGGTCGATTCCAATGAACCAGGCATTATGGGGGTTCTGGGTCATTCTCATGTTTCTCATACGTACCCAACTTTCCGAACCCATTAAGGGGTTGGGGATTCCTTAGGAATCGAGTCATCCACCCCTTTCTTTTTTCCAGCTCGTTCGGGTGACAACTACATTTTCTCTGGGTTTAGGCTTGTGTTCTCTAAGGCCTTGAGCCTAATAATGCTGAAGTCTTAAGAACCATTCCACATGGGAGTGGTGGTGAAAATCCCCGCTCACAATACTCTTATCCAAGCTGAAATGTGGTACTACAGGAGGCTGCAAGAGACAAATATGATAAAAACAAGGTATATTGGGTGACTACTCATTACATCTAATGTCAATTGCTGCTTAATTCCATGTCAACTTTCTTATTTCTCATAATACCAATTTTTCCTTATCCTCTCTCTTGGTGTCATTATTTTTTTTCAACATTACTAACATTGTTTCACTAGAACTTAATTTCAAATTTATTCTTAAAATTCAAATCATTAAGGTTTTTCCCTTTGACATTACCTTGACTCAATGTGTATATATGATGGTTTTTTTTTCTCCTATGTGAAAAAACTAGGGGTGTTCACCCAACCCAATAACCTATCCAACCCAGCCTAAACTAAGCACTTCGGGTTGAAATGGGCTTGGTTTTTAAGAAATAGGGTTGGACTTCGTGTTTTCTTCATTATTTTTTTATTTTTGGGTCGAGCTTTGGGTTAGTCCATAAAATTATCGAGCTAACTCAGCTTTACCCGAGTATATATATAACTTAAGCCCAAAATTCCACTTGCCATTTGTTGTGTGCCGCTCTCTCATTCATTTTAACTTTAGCCCCTTTCTCTCTCTATATATATATGTGTGTGTGATTTTAAAATAATGAAACCTTCATCACCTAACAACCATAGTTTCTCTTCTCACCACATCACAGACTTCAAGGCCCAAGCTGTCATTTTTATATCTCAAGTCTCAAGTCTCGATCTCGGTCACTCTCTCAATCTCCCTCTACTGCCATCTCCTCAATATCATTGGCTTCGATATAATTGTAGATTTTGGTATTTTATAATTCTAGTGTGATTGTATTCTAGTTTTTGGAATTGATTACTTCTATTTGTATTATAGCCAGTAATTCATATTTTTTGATATGATTATTTTATTGTTTGGGTTTGATTGCATTGGTTTTTATATGTATATGTAATTATATTTCATTGGTTTGGTTTGGTTTTTCTAGTTTATGGCAATTTGTTTGAGTTTGATTTGTGATTTGCTTTAATTTTGCTTCATGCAAATTTATTTGTTTCCAAATCTATTTGCTTCCATATTTGTTTGCTTGAATATTGTGGTTTGTTTCTAGATCTGTTTATTAAAAAAAGAAGGAAATGAGTGATTTTTGTTCATATATTTGTTTACATATGATAAGAAGGGTTATTTCTTTTATGGTTTTTCATTATTATTTCTTTTCTTTGTTACTTTCACAGACCAAGAGCAAAATTAAGAGAAAAATACAAAACCATCATTTTATTTTTTTAAAAAAAAATTATTATGATCCACTTATGTTAACAACTATATTTTATATGAAAAAATAATTTTGTTTTAATTAAATTTTCATTATAATATCCTAACTGCAATTTTTTTAATTAGTTGTTTTATGTAATTATTATCATAATTTTAATGAGTTAGTATTTTCATGATTTCTTTTATAAAATACTAAAGGAAAGAAAAAAAAAAAGCAAAACACATATGCCTGGCTCAGCTTGCCATTCAACTCAACCCGTCGAGTTTAGGATCAGGTTGTGAGTACAACACCCAAACCCAAGCCATACTCAAGCCAGGCTAGGGATAAACCCGGCCCAACTCAGCCCAAGTACACTCTTAGAAAACATCCAAGCCAGTGTAAATGTAATACTCTAGATGAAATGTAAGTCTAGTAACCTAAATGTTATACAATTTAAATGAATAAAGTTAAGAAAATTTTTAAATGAAATAAAATTTCAATTTGTCAAAGTAATAGAAACAAAACTATAAAATGTTTTAATTGGAAACCCTACAATCCATAACAATTGTGAACGAAACCAACTAATTGTAAGTTATGAAATAATTAATTATATTTATACAAAAGTATTAGAAAAATAAAGTGATCAATTAGAGTGATGAATGAACCATTGAAATGCAATGAAGCAAAATTTACAAGGCATTAAAGTGATTGAAATAGAAATTTTAAAATACCTTAGCTACGGTAACTCATATATATATAAACCTTATAGTATTTTACTTAAAATATATCATAATTTAATTAACAATACCTTAACATTATAACATACATTAAAATCATATGAGATATATTAATTTTTAAAATTAGAAGTGAAAATAATTTAAAAGAAAACAAATTTTGGTAGCAAGTTAGGAGTGAAATGAACAAAAAGTGTATTCAAGTTAACAAAAAAAAGCATGTAAGACTTGAGGGACAAAATGGATATTTTACCCACTTACTTTTTGGCCATTTTTCTGCCAAATTAAGTGAGTGATTCACCTCCTTTCAATAGGAAGAGAGCTTGGTCAAAAGATGATTCAAAGATGACAAAAATTTAATTCTTATCTCCTTTCTCCTTACTATCAAAACACCTCCTTTTCTATCACCAATTCATCTTTTTTTCTAGCAACCATAAACCATTATTAATCTAGTTTCTTATGTCTATAAGTGATCCAAAGTGTAAAATTAAATCAATAAAGTGATATAAGAGCAAAGAAGGTAAAGGAACTTCTTCTGAACCTTAATTTCTCAATTTTGTTTCCCTAATTCTAAATCTATTATTTATTAAACCTGAGCTAACATTTATCATTTATACTTGTTAATTAACTAATTAGGATGTTTTAAAGTGGTTTGTATTGAAAGAAATTGGAAAGGGAAAAGCTAGAAACCCTAATCCCCAAATACGTCCAAATTAAACTGCTTGAATTCTCAATAATTTAGTTACTATGTTTTATTTATTTCAATATGAAAACGAGCTTTAAAATTCATAAAAAATTTCATAAAGGTGTATTTAGATGTTTGGAAGGTTTTGATAAAATGAAAAGTCAAAATGATGAGGGAAAATGAGTGAGCAATTAAATGAATAAGCTACTCATTGTAACAGTCTGAATGGACATCACTGAAAATTGTGCTATTGTGTTTGAATTATTTGCCTATGTAAATGAACTTAAAAATTTGTGAAAATTTATATAGAATTCATATAGGATGCTATGAACACCCTGGTAAAATTTTAAAACAAATTAACTTGAGAAAATTAATGTACAATTAAATGAAACAAATTGCTCAAATGCTGAAAATGATGTATTTGTTGACTTGTGACGAGTTGGGCATATCAAAATATATTTGACTAGACCATAACTATAAGCATATAATGGTAACATTTATAGTTAATATCTCTAAAGGTTCAAATGCTAATTTAATGGATAATTAAATCAATTGATTAGAGGAAGCCAATGTGTTATATAGGCCAATTGCCTGTATTTAGAACTCTGTTAATTGCATAATCCCAGTACAAAATACTTTTGTAATATTTGAACCCATAAATGCAAAATAAATTTGAGCACATATTAATGTATTAAAATAGGGTGTGAGTGTCTTTTGAATAATTAAAGGAAGGATGACAAAGATAGCAAATTATTAGTGACCAAAATAGCCTAAAATGCAAATCAATGTATGCATACATATGTAAATGTAAAATGGCATGTGATAACATGATTCAAAGTCAATAAAATAAGAACTTAATATAACAAAATAAATCTTTCCTAAGATGTACATTGACATATAAAAAGGTTAAATAACTTTAAATGACAAATAATAAATTAAAAATAAACTTAAGTTTGCAATTTATGTTTTGATGTAAATATAGGTCGAGGATTATCAAATAACCGACCAATAATGACCAGTTACTTGGAATAATCAAATTTACAAGTTCAAGGTGAGTTATAGTGTCTATCCCTTCCTTTATTTTCTTGAAACTTTTGATAAATTGAGAACCATTTGATACCTTTGATAATTGTGCTCTTGTATTTGTAAATTGTGAAACCCTATGTGGTCTCTTGGCCTATGTGAATATACCAAGCCATTTGTTTAGCCAATATGATAGAATTCCAACTTGATAGGGATTATACCATCAGGCTGTGTGCACATAAAGATTTGAAAAGGGTAAAAGCTAATACCCTTATATGTGTGATGTGTTATAGCATTAGAATGTACATAGTGATATGTTTTCTTCGGTGCTATTGTTATATGTTTATTTGTAATATTATTTGATTTGCTTTTGTGATATTGGTCTAGTTATTATGGGCTCTTCTTATGGATTAAATTTTATCAATGCATCTTTGTTGTACAACCACCTTGTGTTATTATTATTCTTGAACTTTGAAATACTTTTATTGTATATCTTACATTCAAGGAACTACAATTTCACTAAGTTGATGACTCACCCAAGCATCTGTGATTTTAGGCAAAGGTGATCCAGGTCCATCAGCTTATTAATTTCTTCCTTCCATCAAGAAGTTTGAGAATAATGTAATTAGCCAATAACTGATATATGTAATTAAAGTACTAAGTTTATACTATATTATAGTTACTCCGTAGTATTATTGTAATATCCCAAACTATACCCTAAAATTTTTGGAATGATTATTGTTGAAATTGGATTAAATAATATAAAGTATATATTTATGTTTAAGTAGTAAGTGAGGAGAAGAGAAGTGTGTATATGTTGTATATATAGAGATATATACAACATATACAAGTCAAATTATTAGTTGGTCAAAATAGAAGTTATTGGTTATTTTATTAAATGGAAATTTAATTAAATTAAATGGAAGTGGATATTTATATATTTTATTATTAAAATTGCTTTGTTGAGATTTAAAGAGAAAATTGGGTGGTTAAGAGTGGTTATTAAGGTTGACTTTGCTCTTCTTTCTTCATCTTCTTCTTCTTCTTCCTTTGTTTTGGTTGGCTATCACCATAGCAAGAGAGGAAAGAGAGATTTTGCTCATCCAAACTCAAGATTGAAGGGTGTTTCAAGTGATCAAGTTGGAATTCTAAGGGTTTTCATCACTTTTGATAAGTTTTCTAATTGATTCCTTGGTTTTCTTTTAAGTTTGTGTTTTGAGTTTGGTGTTTGATTGTTGATGGTATGTGTATATTTGATTTTGGTGTATTTGAGAGTGTTTGATCTTATTGGTGTTGATTTTGGGATTGGTTTAAAGGAAAGGTTAAGTTTGGTGTTGGAAGAGCAAGTGTTGTGTTTTGTGTATGTGATGGTTGTGATTTGTGTTTTATGTATGTATTGAGTTGTTTTGGTGTTTTTTGCAAGTTTATTATGGTTTATTGATGTGGTTGGTTAAGTTTGTTTGGAGTGGAAGATGGTAAAAGAAAGAGGTTTGTTGGATGTGGTGTTGTTGTTGCCGGAATCTAGATTTTTGGCCTGACACGCCCATGAGCATGGCCAAGTCTTTGGGCGTGTCAATGGTTCTGTTTTCTGGATGGGTGACACGACTAGTGACCGCTCCCATGTCACTGAGCGTGTCATAGCTTCTGTGTTGGAGTAGTATTGACACGTCCAGTGACACGCCCATGTCACTGAGCGTGTCATAGCTACTGTGTTGAGGGAGGATTGACACGGCCAGTGACACGCCCATGTCACTGAGCGTGTCAAAGCTTCTGTGTTATGAGTTTAGGGCACGGTTAGAGACAAGCCCATGTTGATGAGTGTGTCATGTGTAGAGTTTTCCCTAGTTGGTTTTTATCCTTATTTCCTTATGTGTATCTCTAAGTGAGTGTGTATGATCACTTTTGGATTAGGTTTTGAAGAGATTGAGTTGCCCTAATCCAAGTGTTGAGAGTTATCTTGGAAGAGGAGTGGTTAGATTGGTATGAGTTGCTCTTGAGATAAGTACAAACCTTACATGGTTGCATACATTTACATGACTTTGAGACTTAACACATTTGGTTGTAAATGTGTTAAGTAATCTAATACATTATTGATAAATTTAATTAATGTTATGAATTGCATAATGTGAAAGATATGATGATCATTCAAAATGTATGTTCAATGCAATTGAGTAAAGTATTGTATATGAAAAGAAATGTGGAAATATGTGATATGAGATGTGAAAACATAATGTAACCAATCGATATTGGGATGAAATAGAAGAATGAGAAAAGATGATATATTAAGGCAATGAGCCTAGTTTGATTATGATAAATGAAATGAGAAATGAATTATGAAAGAGATTGATAATGAAATAAATGAATTAATTGTGTGCCTAGTATGTTATTCAATTTTTAGAGTTCTAGGTTTGGCGGCATGCCTATGAATCGCTGGGCAGGTGAAACGACCGGGTCGTAAGCTGAGCCCAGCTGAAAAATGTGAAATATGATATTTTTGAGGTGAAAAGACCGAATCGTAAGCCTCAAAAACTATAACAGTCTAGCCGGGTTGAGGACCAAGATACTGGGACCCTAGGGTCTAGCGGGGTTGAGGTCCAAGAGACTGGGTCTGTTACATTATCCATGAATATATATATCGCCTACGGGCTTGATGAATGTGATTATGGACCAAAACAGTAACTATGAACTTTGAATAGCATATTAGATCCTTTTTGGGCCCATGCTTGTCTTTGCTTAAATGTGAATCATGAAAAATGAAACAATTGAATGATATAATAAAATGTAATGTTATGAAAGATGATGTTCTTGTGAATTATTTATAAAATTTGAAAGTATGACATTTGCATTACATTAAAGCATATTGTTATCATGGTTTGTACCACTAAGCCATTGGCTTAGTGCGATTGTGGTTCATCGCGCAGGTGACAGGGTAGAACCGGAGAGTTCAGCTAGATCGAGTAGAGTCTAGGCTTGTGAAGAGTTGATTGTAGACTTCAATATCAGAGACAAACTGCCAAACATGTATAATCTTTATATTTTGTAAATATTGATATTTATGTACATATATATATACCGCTACATTTTTCGCTGCATAATAAATAAATGTTTTATCTATTATGTTTTATAATACAACTTAAATGTTTTAAGTTTTCTCATATTATTGCTAAAAGGAAAGATTGATTTGTTTAATATAAACCATGACATTCCTGTATCCGGTATACTTATATTACAGATGTGGTTGTATGTAGTGTGCGTATATGTGTTATAGGAGTGTTACAATTATTATAAGTGGTTTAGAAGAGTGTGAAGGTAAACTATAATGTAAATAATCTGAAATATGTGTGTGATATATATAACATCTAAATAATATGTAACAATATATTATAAGACTATGGATATTTAATAAAAATTATTAAATGGAATTTTAATATATTAGAGCAATTAATCAAGATAAATAACATGTATGAATACGTCAGTTTAGTTGGGTTCTATATGGTGCATGGTGGCCTTAAGCTTCCCTAGACCCTAAGACTATCACACTTATAAAATTGGGGTGTGATAGTAAGCCTACTTCTTTAAGTCTATTATGGTTAAATATGTCTTCGTATATTTAAATTTTACCAGCCACATTATTGAGATGTGTGTGCGAGCCACTTGGAAGAGAGACACAATTTTTCTCCATCATTTTTTTAAGTGAGTTATTATATTATTTCCAATGATCGAATGGTGATTCATACTCTAACTGAGCTAGGATTTGATAGGCACATAAAAGAAACTTGGTTCTTCAATCTAAACGATAGAGATATGATTTGGAGTTCCAAAATGTTGGAATTTGCTATATAAACCAGATTATTTTTTGGGTATTTCTTACAGTGATAAATTTCATCATTTTTTATGATCGATGGGTCATTAATAGTTTGATTGATCTAATTTTTGGTGAGCATATTCGAGACTCATTATTTTCAAACTGAATAGTGGAGATCACATTTGGATAACTAGAAGAAGAAGTTCTTGCCACATTAAATAATTTTTGTGCTATTGCATGGATTGTGATTGATTTTGTGCACATGAGATAGTTTGAAGATGTGTTTGGGTAAATTAAAAATGCAATAGTTTTTATTTTGGATATTATAAAACCCATTTAAAATTTTTTCTACTATATTTTATGCAAAAATGTGTAATGAATTTTCACAAAATTATATGAAATTTCTTCTAAAGCAAAGTTATTTTTCTTGCTTAATGTTTTTTTCCCATTGTATAAAGAAAAATAACTACTAAATTGTTATATTTCAGTATTATATCCTACAAGAGCTAGAGAATAATAAATCTAATAAAAATGTAATAACTTAGGAGAAACAATCTAAGCTAAGAACTGAATGCTTTATCTTCATTTACAAATTATCATTATTAGTGTTGTCATGTTTTTATTAAGTTTGTTAATTATATTTATATTTATTATTTTGCCTTTTTCATTGATATTTTTGTGATTAAGAAAAAGTTCAAATATAGAGAGGGTCGCCTATGATGCTATACTCTGCCACAGATTCTTTGTTAAACATTTATTATGTAGAAATCATGATTTGGTAAGCCTATTCTCATATGATTCCTTTTTTTTCTTCCTAAACATTTTTGTCGTATTGCCAATAATTTGTGCATTTAAAATATTTAGGTAAAATACATATGTAGCCCCCATGAATTTGTAGCGTTTAGTTAGTTTGCCCCTTGAACTTTCAATTTAACCATATAACTCTCTAAATTCATATTTTTCTTAACTTATAAATACAAACATGCATGTTAAATCATTAATGTATCTATTTGATACAAAATATAAAAATATAAGTGGCAAAGTTATTAGTATTCATTAATTTAAGTATCTATTAGTAAATAATAGACAAGTATATGGAGTAAAGTAGTTAAAAATAAAAATTTAAAGGGACAAAACGACTAAATGCTATAAATTCAAGGGGCTATATATGTTTTTGGCCTATGAGTGTGCTTATATATATGTAGTGTAACATCCTAAAATTTTTGAAAATTTCTAATTTTTGGAAAATTTGATAAAATAAATTATAATTTAAAAGGATAAATTAAATTAAGGGATTTTAAATGAAAAAGTGAAATATATATGTGATATATATGAAAAATATACATAACATATAAAAGTCAACACTTTTTAAAAGAAAAGGGTATTTTGGTAATTAAATCTTATAAATTCAAAATTAATAAAATAATTCAAAAATAAATTATTCTTTAATGGAAGAGGGAAATTAGGACTTTAAATTTATTAAATAATTAATTAATTAATTAATTAATAAATTATTTTAATATATATATATATGGTTTAAAAAAAAGATGAAAAGGAAAAGAAATATTAAAAAGTCTTCATCTTCTTCTTCTTCTTCCTTTTGGCCGAATTTTCCATTGGAGCTAGACCAAGATTTTGATTCTTCCATACTCCATAATTGAAGGATTTAACAAGTTTCAAGTGGATTTTTGGTGATTTCCACCAAAATTAGTAAGTTTTCATCTCTTTTCTTTGAATTCCATGGAAGATTGTATTATGTGAGAATTTGAATTTTGATGTAGTATGTTATAATTGTTGGAATTGGTGTGTATGATGTTATTTTGGGTAGTTAACAATGATTCTAAGGTTAGATTGAAGAGATGATGGAGTTTGGTTAAAGAAAGGTGAAGAGAGAGAATTTAGGGTTATGGATTTTTGGAGTTTTGAAAACATGAACTTTAATTGTGCAAATTGGTTCTAAATGAGTTGTTTTGATTCATAAATAAGTATTTTAAAGTCAAATATTGGATTTGGTGGTGTTGGGTTGGAGTTTGAGAATGGAAGTGGAGATTTAGGGTTTTGGAAAAGTGATTTTTCAAAATTGTTGAATTGTGTGATTTTATTTGTTAAAGCATGTTGTTTAGTGTTAAAAGTGATTAATATAAGCTTGAAATGAGTAATGGATTATGTTGGAATGGAAAACCTTCAATGGGGGAAGGTTATGCCATTTTAAGATTTTGTGTATAAGAGTGTATTTTTATAATGTAAATGATTTAAGTGTATTAAAATATGTTTTTAATAATATAAATAAACTTAAAATACTAATTTAATTGTACTAAAATGGAATTCCAATGTTGAAGTAAGGAAAGGCTAAATTTTTGAAAATTTATAGGAGTGATGTGTAATTATGGTTTAATATTGAAAATGTCATTAAATATGATACTAAATGATTATTTGCTATCACATTTGGTTTAGGCATTGAGGGAGATTGATTTGCTTTATCCAAGTGGTGAAGGGCAAGTTGAAAAGATTGAATTGGAGGTTATTTTAAGCTTGCTTTGGGTTGTTAGTGGAGGTATATACAAACTTTGAATATAATGTTTATATTCGCATAACATTTGGACTTAACATATTTTGGTTAGAAAATATGTTAAGCTACTTGGTTCATTGATTGTGTATGAATAATGTGTTATGACATTTGTAATGTCATATATGTGTAAATGCATTTTGAAAAGCCATTGATAATGGCTAAATTGTGTAAAATGTGAAATATGCATATTATGTAAAAATACCCAAAGTAATTGGGTAATGTGTTGTGAATGCAAAAATGAGATATGTAGAATAATGAAACGAATTGATATTGATAAAAATAAGAAAAGTGAGAAAGATGAGAAAGATGTGAAAAATGTGAAAAGTGAGAAAAAAAAATGTGAAAATAAGGCAATGTGCCTAGATTGAATATGTGACAATGAGAAAGAGATTAATAATGAGAAAAATGAATCAATTGTGTGACTAGTATGTTATTCAATTTTCAGAGTTCTGGGTATGGCGGCATGCCTATGATTGCCTACAGGCTAAACACTGGAATGGTGAAAAGTATGGGTCGTAAGCCTCAAAAATAAATCCTTAAAGCTAGATTCAGTGAAAAGACTGGGTCGTAAGCTCAGATCTAGTTGGATTATCCATGGATATATTGCCTACGTGGCTAGACACATGGTGTCATTATGGACCAAAGCAGTAACTCTGAAATTTAAATAGCATATTAGATCTTTTTGGGCCCATGCTTGTCTTTGCTTTAATGTGAATTATGAATTGTGATACAATTGAGAAATATAATGTTATGAGTTGTGATTATGAAATATTTGAAAAATATAAGAAAGTGGAATGATGTGACATCTATATGCATTGTGCATTGGCATTGCATTGAACTTTATAGTTATTATCAAAGTTTGTACCACTAGGCTTCGGCTTAGCGCGATTGTTTCCATCGCGTAGGTGATAGGGTAGACCCAGCTGAGCTAGAGAGTTCTTCTAGACTAGGTCGGGTCTAGACTTGTAGTTGAGCTTGTTGAGTTGCTATCGAGATCAGAAACACTGCTAGCAACATGCATATATTTTTATGTTATTGTACATTTTGAGTTTTATGCATAATATATTATATTTTAGATTTTACATATTGTATATTATAAAGAATGTTTGGGTCAATGTATTTGAAATGGGAGAGTAAGTGTGTTTTAAATTATATATATCTATATATATAAATGTTTGAGAAACTTGGTGAAATTAAGAAGTATGGTTGAGATGGTGATTTGAAATTATTTGGGAGTGTTTTCCTTTTACAGGTTGAGTAATTGCTAAATTTTTGGATGTCCAAATTATAGACAAAACTCTGGCGAATTTTTCCCAGAGATTTTTATATATATTATTTATTTTTGGTTCTTATAACAAGTAAAGAATTTTTATATTCTATTTAATTTTTATATATTTAGAATTTGAAATTTTAAATTGGAAATATGAAAAATTTTTATTAAACCGGTCTGTGACATTTTTGTACCATATATGCGTATTTTACATATGCTGGAAATATATATTGTACGTATATAAGGTATAAGGGTGTTACATTTGTTTTGGTATCGGAGCCTAGGTTTGAGGTTCTCGACCTAGGTGGGATGATAGAGAGAGAAAATGGGGGATTTGAAAATAGTTTTTAATTGTAATACATGCATCGGCACTGGCAGTTTCTGATCTCTGATATAGTATTTTCTGCTTTGTTTGCAGATATAGGTAGTTATGACGTCTCGGCTGCATCAGGCTGCTGAGGGTAGTGCAGAGAGTGTGGCTCCATATGAGGGTAGAGATGGAGCTAGAGTTGTATCTGCTGGTGAGGTGTCTGTTTCTGTGCCTGTGAGACCAGCAGCTGATGAGATTCCACCTGGATGGGTATGGCATATGGTAGAGTTGTTGAGGCAAGCTCCAGTTCCGCAGCCGCAGTTGCCAGTGAGGTAGTATGATAAACAGAGAAAGTATGGGGCTGAGGACTTTGTTGGTACTACAGACCCTACTGTAGCAGAGCAGTGGCTAGACCGGGTTCATAGGGTATTCATTAAGTTACAAGCTAGTCCAGAAGAGAAGTTTGATTATTCCAGATCTCTTCTATAGAGAGATGCATATGATTGGTGGAAGACGGTTCCACATGCTCTGGATGATCCACCAGTCTTGACCTATGATGATTTCTTATGGGAATTTGAGCATAAGTATACTCCGAGGGAGTATAAGGATACAAAGAAAATGGAGTTCCTAAGTCTGAGACAAGATACTAGGACAGTGACCGAGTATGAGATCAAGTTTATCCGGTTGAGTCACTATGCTGGTGGGATCATTTCTGACGAGTTTGACAGGTGCAGGAGGTTTGAGGAGGGACTGAGACCCTCTATCATGTGCAACATCGCAGGCTCTCAATATCAGGATTTTTTCCAGTTAGTTACAGCTGCCAGGAGTGTTGAGAGGGCACAGAATCTTGCAGGAGCTGCTAGGGTTGAGGAGACCAGAGTTAGGAGACCCCAGAGTGAGGCAGGGTCTTCATCAATGAAGAGAGGCCGAGGGGGATATTTTCAGAGGTTTAGTAAGAGTCAGGGGCAGTTTGGCAGGTCAGTACAGTAGCAGAGACAGAGACAGAGACCTGCAGTTTCAGTGGCTAGTGCTCCGACTCTAGTGGCTCAGAGGCCTGCTCCACCTACTTGCGTTCATTGTGGTAGGGCACACGGAGGTGTTTGCTGGTGGAGAGGTGCTTCAGGAGTGTGTTTTAGATGTGGGTCATCAGACCATTTTATCAGAGATTGTCCCAAGAGACCAGAGGTTAGACAGTCAGATACTGTAGCTTCTCGACCCAGTGTCAGAGGGGGTCGTGGGGGCAGAGGTTTTGGTAGAGGTGGTCGATCTAGGTCTAGTCTAAGAGGAGGTTCTACAGCTGGAGGTAGTAGACTAGATGAGGCAAGACCATCACAGCGGGTTTATGTGATTCAGAGGCAGCCAGATGCTTCAGCGGTTATTACTGGTAATTTTACATTATTTGGTACTTCAATTCTTGTATTATTAGACCCTGGGTCAACTTATTCTTACATAAGTGCATCTATCTTGCCTGTGACTGAATCGCATTCTGAGTCCCTAGGATTTAATGTTTTGGTCACAAATCCTTTAGGGCATAGTGTTGTGGTGAGCAAGGTGCACCGAGATAGTCCAATTATTGTTCAGGATAAGGAGTTTCTCGGTGACCTGATTGAGATGCCTTTCAGGGAATATGATCTGATTTTAGACATGGATTGGTTATCCAAGCATGGGGCTATGGTAGACTATCAGAAGAAACGTGTTACTTTAAGAACACAAGATGGTAGGGATGTTATGGTATCTAGTGAGCAAAGGTATCTTTCATACATGTTTGTTTCAGCTGTTTCAGCTGGGAGGATGATTCGGAAGGGATGTGAGGCTTATCTTGCTCATGTTGTAGATATCAGAGTAGTGGGATCCTTGCTTGACAGTATACCCACAGTTGCTGAGTTTTCAGATATTTTCCCTGATGAGTTGCTAGGGGTACCTCCTGAAAGAGAAGTGGAGTTTGGTATTGATTTGTTACCTGGTACCACTCCTATCTCTATTACTCCTTATCAGATGGCACCTACTGAGTTGACAGAGTTGAAGGTGTAGTTGCAGGAGTTATTGGATAAAGGGTTCGTCCGCCCTAATGTGTCCCCGTGGGGAACGCCTGTGTTGTTTGTGAAGAAGAAGGATGGCACCATAAAATTGTTTATTGATTATATGCAGTTGAATAAGGTGACCATCAAGAACAAGTATCCTTTGCCTCGGATAGATGATCTCTTTAATCAGGTGAAGGGAGCAGCAGTATTCTCTAAGATTGATCTAAGATCAAGGTACCATTAGTTGAGAGTCAGAGATGTGGATGTACCCAAGACAGCTTTTCGCATGAGGTATGGGCATTATGAGTTTCTGGTGATGCCCTTTGAATTGACGAATGCACCAGCAGCTTTTATGGATTTGATGAATAGGGTATTCAGACCATATTTAGATCAGTTTCTGGTGGTCTTCATTGATGACGTCTTGGTGTATTCGCGTAATGAGGAGGATCATGATAAACATTTGTGTTTTGTATTGCAGACTCTAAGAGAGAAGCAATTGTAAGCTAAGCTGTCTAAGTGTGAGTTCTGGCTCGATCAAATAGCTTTTCTTAGTCATGTGGTTTCAGCAGAGGATATTAGAGTTGATCTGAGTAAAGTTGAGGCTATCTTGAATTGGAATCCACCGAAGACTATAACAGAGGTTAGAAGTTTTCTGGGATTGGTAGGCTATTATCGTTGACTTGTAAAGGGTTTTCTATAATAGCTACACAACTCAGCAGATTACTTCAAAAAGGAGTTAAATTTGTGTGGACAGATCGATGTCGGAGATGTTGACTCAAGCTCCTATCCTTACCCTGCCTGTAGAAGGTAAACCATATGTGATATACAGTGATGCTTTATACAGTGGTTTAGGTTGTGTTCTAATGCAAGAGGGTAGAGTCATTGCTTATGCCTCTCGACAGTTGAAATTGCATGAGCTGAATTATCCGACGCATGATTTGGAATTAGCAGCAATAGTTTTTGCCTTGAAGATTTGGCAGCATTATTTGTATGAAAAAAAGTGTATCATTTATACGGATCACAATAGTTTGAAATACATGGGTGTTCAAAGAGAGCTGAATATTCGATAGAGATGGTGGTTAGAGTTTATTAAAGACAACAACTATTTGATTGATTATCATCCTGGCAAGGCAAATGTTGTTGCTGATGCCTTGAGTCAAAAGTCTTTGGCAGGTTTTACTGCTTATTCGCTCTCGTTGCTTATTGAGTTGAGAGCTTTGCACGCTATATTTAAATCTTCTGATGATGGTGCTTTGATGGCTCAGTTGCAGTTGAGGCCAGTCTTGTTGGATCATATTAAGGAGGCTCAGTTGGCATATGACAGAATTTAGAAAATTGTGTTGGTTTGTCAGAAGGGGGAGAGTCGAGACTTTTATGTGAGGGATGATGGCAGTCTATGGTACAGAGATAGATTATGTATTCCTGATGATACAGAATTGAAAAGAATGGTATTAGAGGAAGCACATCAGTCACTTTTTGCTATGCACCCTGAGAGTACCAAGATATATCAGGACTTGAAGCGACATTATTGGTGGTCAGGTATGAAAAGGGACATAGCAGAGTTTGTATCTAGATGTCTCACTTGCCAGAAAGTGAAGGCTGAGCACTAAGTTCCTTCAGGGTTGCTCCAACCTTTATCAGTGCCAGAGTGGAAATGGTAGCGAGTGACAATGGATTTTGTGACTGGACTGCCTTTAACCCAAAAGAAGTATGATGCAATCTGGGTGATAGTTGATGGGATGACGAAGACATCTCATTTTCTTCCAGTTCGGATTGATTTTTCTCTTGAGAGGTTGGCTGAGTCGTATATCAACGAGATAGTCAGGTTGCATGGAGTCCCAGTTTCTTTGGTGTCAGATCGAGATCCCCAGTTTACTTTGAGGTTTTGGAAGAGTTTGCATGATGCTTTGGGTTCTCGATTGTATTTTAGTACTGCTTTTCATCCTCATACAGATGGACAGTCAGAGAGAGTGATACAGATTCTGGGGAATATGTTGAGGAGTTGTATCATTGATTTTACCGGGAATTAGGACAGATTTTGGCCACTAATTGAGTTTGCTTATAACAATAGTCATTAGTCCAATATTAGGATGACTCCTTATGAGGCCTTGTAACACCCCTATATCCCATATACGTACACCACATACACCCACATATGTAATATACGTATACCGAATACAAGAATGTCACAGTCTATTTAAAGCAAACCCATCCTTAAAACTTTAACATCAAATGATCATTATAAATAGTAATAGATAAACAATCCTTGTTAAAATACATACACATATATCTTCATTACACACAAAGTTTATCCAAAACATTTGTTTAATAAACAGCGGAATATACATATGTATACATCAAAAATAATATTTACAAAAATATAGAGTTTATACATGCTTGGCAATTCGTCTCTGATCTTAAAGTCCAACAATCAACACTTCACAAGGAAACACAAGCCTAGACTCAACTCGGTCTAGCTGAACTCTCCGGTTCAATCGGATCTACCCTGTCACCTATGGGATAAATCACAATCACGCTAAGCCAAAGGCTTAGTGGTACAAACCATGATAACAATATGATTCAATGTAATGCAAATGTCAAACTTTCAAGATTTATAAACAATATACAAGGATATCACATTTCATAACATTACATTTCATTATATTTTTCAATTGTTTCATCATTCATGATTCACATTTAATCAAAGATAAGTATGGGCCCAAAAGGATCTAATATGCCATTCAAATTCCAGAGTTACTGCTTTGGTCCAATAATCACATTTATCAAGCCCGTAGGCGAATCATTATCACAATGAGGATTACCTCATATGTAACATCCCAACTAGGCTTCAAGGACTAGGCCCAACCAAGCTTCAAGGGAAGCATAGCATCAACCCAACCTAGCTTCAAGGACCAAGCCCAACCTAGCTTCAAGGAATTGTTACTTTTAGGCATGCCACCAATAACAGAACTCTGAAAATTGAATAACATACTAGGCACACAATTCTTTCATTATTTCATTATCAAATACTTTTTCATTTTCTCATGATCATCATAAGCACAATGCTTCAATTATCCCATTCATATCAATATAGCCATCACCAATGGCTTTACATATCATCATTAGAGTATACATAACAAATTACATTGTTCATATATTTTTAATCCTCAATATATATTCCACATAGCTCACATAATGTAAATCATAGCACCATTCTCATATATCAACAATATAATAGGTAACTTAACACATTTTCCAACCAAATGTGCTAAGTTCCAAAGTCATGTAAATGTATGCAATCATGTAAGGTTTATACTTACCTCTAAGAGCAACAACACCACTCTATCACCCCTCTCTTCCAAGAATCCTTCAACACTTGGATTGGTACAACTCAATTCTCTTCAAAACCTAATCCAAACGTGATTATACATTCTCACTTAGTAATACTCATAAGGAAATAAGAATAAGAACTATCTAGGGCAAACTATACACATGACACGCTCAATAACACGGGCGTGTCCCTGGCCGTGCTCTAAACCCACAACACAGAAGCTTTGACGCCCTCAGTGACATGGGCATGTCACTGCACGTGTCAATTTTCTCCCAACACAGTGGCTATGACACTCTCAGTGACATGGGCGTGTCACTGGACGTGTCAATCCTCCAACAGCACAGTAGCTATGACACGCTCAGTGACATGGGCGTGTCACTGCTCATGTCACCCATACTGAAAATAAAACCAACGACACGCCCAAAGACATGGTCGTGCTACTGGGCGTGTCAGGCCAAAACCTGAAATCGACACCAAAAATGCCACATCCAACTATCATCTTTCCTTTACCCTTTTCCACTCCAAAAAAACTTAACCAAAACCATCAATATACCAAAATAAACTTGCATAACATCAATACAACTCAAAAACATGCATCAAAACACAATCACAACCATATTCACAACTCAAAGTCACAACACCCACAACTCTTATCTCTTTCACCAAACTTAATCCTATCTCTTCAATCCAACCCCAAAATCAAAGTTAACAAGACAAAACACTTCAAACATGCCAAATCAACCATAAACACATCTACATCAAACAATCCAATAAACTCAAATACACAAACTCAAAAAGAACATAAAGAAACAAGTTGGAAACTTACCAAAAGTGAAGAAAATCCTTAAAATTCCAACTTGATCTCTTGAAATTCTTCAATCTTGAGTTAGGAATCAATAAAACCTCTCTTTCCCTTAATGAAAATGGTGGTGGCTGCTATCAAAAAGAAAGAAGAAGAAGAAGATGAAAATAGAAATGGTCAACTCCCTTTCACTAATAGCCATATGAATTTCTCTTTAAATCTCCACCAAGCAAATACATTATTATAATCTAATCCCAAATATCAACCTCCACCATCACTTATTTTCTAATTTAATAATCAAATATCATTTGACCATTAAATAAAAGTTGACTTGTATATGTTGTATATATCTCTATATATACACCATATGCACACTCCTTTTATCTTCTCACTTAATCAAATATACACTTAGCATTAAATTCTATTTCAACTATTTCTCTCTCAAGGTCTGCAATATAATCTGCAAATCCTTATCATGATCCTCCTCATTATGCGAATGCACCAAAATATCATCGATAAAAACCACCACAAACTGGTCTAGATAGGGTCTAAACACCATGTTCATCAAATCCATAAAAGCTACTGGTGCATTCGTTAATCCAAAAGGCATCACCAAAAACTCATAATGCCCATACCTCGTGCGGAAAGCTGTCTTAGGTACATCTTCAGCTCTGACTCTCAACTGATGGTACCCTGATCTCAAATCAATCTTAGAGAAAATTGTCGCTCCCTTCAATTGATCAAAGAGATTATCTATCCTAGGCAAAAGATACTTATTCTTGATGGTCACTTTATTCAACTGCCTATAATCAATACACAATCTCAAAGTACCATCCTTCTTCTTTACAAATAAAATAGGAGCTCCCCACGGAGACACACTAGGGCGAATAAACCCTTTATCCAACAACTCCTGCAACTGCATCTACAATTCTCTCAACTCAACAGGTGCCATTCGATAAGGAGTAATAGATATGGGAGTGGTATCAGGCAACAAATCGATACCAAACTCAACTTCTCTCTCAAGGGGTATCCCTGGCAACTCCTTGGGAAAAACATCTGGGAATTCAGCAACCGTGGATATACTATCAAGTTGAGAACCCATCACTCTGGTATCTACAACATGAGCAAGATAAGCATCACAACCTTTCCGAATCAACCTCCTAGTTGTAACAGCTGAAATAAATATGGATGCAAGTTGTCTCTGCTCACTAGATACCATCACACTTCTACCATCACCGGTTCTCAAGGTAACACACTTCTTCTGACAGTCTACCACAGCTCCATGCTTAGACAACCAATCCATGCCCAAAATTAGATCATACTCCTTAAAAGGCATTTCAATCAAATCACCCAAGAACTCCTCATCCTGCACCACAACTGAACTATCACGATGCACCTTGCTAACTAACACACTATGCCCTAAAGGATTTGTCATCAAGACATCAAATCCTAGGGACTCTGAATACAATTCAGACACAGGCAAGATAAATGCACTTATGTATGAATGAGTAGATCCTGGATCAATTAGAGCAATAACTGAAATGCCAAATAAAGAAAATGTACCCACAATGACGGCTGAAGCATCCGGTTGTCTTTGCATCACATACACTCGCTGAGATAGCCCAGCCTCATCTGGCCTACTGCCTCCGGATGTAGAGCCTTCTCTCCGACTAATCCTGGGTCGACCACCTCTACTAAAACCTCTGCCCCCTCGACCTCTTCTGACACTGGGTCGAGAAGCTGCAGTATCAGTCTGTCTATCCTCCGGTAGCTCAGGGAAATCTTTGATGAAATGATCTGGTGACCCACATCTAAAACATACTCCTAGTCCACCCGTCTTCCAGCAAGCACCCCCATGTGCCCTACCACAATGGACATATGTAGGTGGAATAGACCTATGAACTACTGGAGTCGGAGCACTAGCTACAGAAACTGTAGATCTCGATCTCTGCCTCTAGTACTGAACTAACCTACCAGACTATCTCTGGCTCCTACTAACCCTCAAAAAATAGCTTCCTCTGCCTCTCTTCATAGATGAAGACCCTACCTCACTCAAAGGTCTCCTAGCACTAGTCTCCTCCTCAGTAGCAGCTGCTGCAATACCTTGCGCTCTCTCAACACTCCTGGCAACTGCAACCAACTGAGAAAAATCTTGGTACCGAGAGCCCGCAATAATACACATAATAGAGGGTCTCAACCCCTCCTCAAATCTCCTGTACCAGTCTATCTCGTCTGCAATAATTCCACTGGCATAATGACTCAACAGAATATACTCAATCTCATACTCTATCACTGTCCGGTTATCCTGTCTCAAATTCAGAAACTCCATCTTCTTTGCATCTTTATACTCCCTCGGAGTATACTTCTGCTCAAACTCCCACAGAAAATCACCATAAGTCAGGGTTGGTGAATCATCCATCGCATGTAGAACCGTCTTCCACTAGTCATAAGCATCTTTATGCAGAAGGGATCTATCATAATCAAATTTATCTTCAGGAGTAGCTTGCAGCTGGATGAATACCCTCTGAACTCTATCCAACCACTACTCAGCTACTGCAGGATCTATAGTACCAAAGAAGTTCTCAGCTCCGAACTTCCTCAATTATCATACTGCCTCATCGATATTTGTGGCTGTGGTTGCGGGTGGCGGCTGCTACACTGGAGCTTGCCTTAACAATTCTACCATATGTCGTAACCAAACCGGCGAAATCTCATCAGCAGCTGGTCTCTCTACATAGGAGCAGGTGCCTTACTAGATCTCTCAACCTTAGCTCCATCTCTACCCTCTTCAGGAGCTACACTCTCAGCACTACCTTCAATAGACTGATGTGACTGAGATGCCATCACTACCTATATCTGCAAACATAGCAGAAATTACCTCATCAAAGATCAGAAACTGCCAGTGCCAATGCATGTATCTTTTTCAAAAACCATATTTTAAAATCTCAATTTTCTTTTTCTTACAATTCACCTAGGTTAAGAACTTCAAACCTAGGCTCTGATACCAAAATAATTGTAACACCCCTATACCCCATGTACGTACACCACATATATAATATATGTATTCTGGATACAAGAATGTCACAGTCTATTTGAAGCAAACCCATCCTTAAAACTTTAACATCAAATGATCATTATAAATAGTAATAGATAAAACATTCCTTGTTAAAATACATATACATATATCTTCATTACACCCAAAGTTTATCCAAAACATTTGTTTAATAAGCAGCGGAATATACATATGTATACATCAAAAATAATATTTACAAAAATATTGAGTTTATACATGCTTGGCACTTCGTCTCTAATCTTGAAGACCAACAATCAACACTTCACAAGGGAACACAAGCCTAGACTCGACTCGATCTAGCTGAACTCTCCGGTTCAACCGGATCTACCCTGTCACTTGCGCGATAAATCACAATCGCGCTAAGCCAAAGGCTTAGTGGTACAACCCATGATAACAATATGATTCAATGTAATGCAAATGTCAAACTTTCAAGATTTATAAATAATATACAAGGATATCACATTTCATAACATTACATTTCATTATATTGTTCAATAGTTTCATCATTCATAATTCACATTTAAGCAAAGACAAGAATGGGCCCAAAAGGATCTAATATGCTATTCAAATTCAAGAGTTACTGCTTTGGTCCAATAATCACATTTATCAAGCCCGTAGGTGAATCATTATCACAAGGAGGATTACCTCATATGTAACATCCCAACTAGGCTTCAAGGACTAGGCCCAACCAATCTTCAAGGGGAGCATAGCATCAACCCAACCTAGCTTCAAGGACCAAGCCCAACCTAGCTTCAAGGGATTGTTACTTTTAGGCATGCCACAAACAATAAAACTCTAAAAATTGAATAACATACCAGGCACACAAATCTTTCATTATTTCATTATCAAATACTTTTTCATTTTCTCATGATCATCATAAGCACAATGCTTCAATTATCCCATTCATATCAATATAGCCATCACCAATGGCTTTACATATCATCATTAGAGTATACATAACAAATTATATTATTCATATATTTTGAATCCTCAATATATATTCCATATAGCTCACATAATGCAAATCATAGCACCATTCTCATATATCAACAATATAATAGGTAACTTAACACATTTTCCAACCAAATGTGTTAAGTTCCAAAGTCATGTAAATGTATGCAATCATGTAAGGTTTATACTTACCTCTTAGAGCAACAACACCACTCTATCAACCCTCTCTTCCAAGAATCCTTCAACACTAGTATGTCATTCAATTTTCAGAGTTCTAAATTTGGCGGCATGCCTATGATTGCCTACGAGCTAAACGCTGAATTGGTAAAAAGACTGGGTCGTAAGCCAAGCCAGCTGATAAATATGATGTTTTGGGGGTGAAAAGACTGGGTCGTAAGCCTCAAAAATAAATTCTTAAAGCTAGACTAAGTGAAAAGACTGGGTCGTAAGCTCAGATCTAGTTTGATTATCCATGGTTATATTGCCTACGGAGCTAGACACATGGTGTCATTATGGACCAAAGCAGTAACTCTGAAATTTGAATAGCATATTAGATCTTTTTGGAACCATGCTTGTCTTTGCTTTTATGTGAATTATGAATTGTGATACAATTGAGCAATATAATGTTATGAGTTGTGATTATGAAATATTTGAAAAATATAAGAAAGTGGAATGATGTGACATCTATATGCATTGTGCATTGGCATTGCATTAAGCTTTATTGTTATTATCAAAGTTTGTACCACTAGGCTTCGGCTCAGCGCGAATGTTTCTATCGCGCAGATGACAGGTAGACCCAGCTGAGCCAGAGAGGTCCTGTAGACCAGGTCGGGTGTAGACTTGTAGTTGAGCTTGTTGAGTTGCTATCGAGATCAGAAACACTGCCACCAACATGTATATATTTTTATGTTATTGTACATTTTGAGTTTTATGCATAATATATTATGTTTTGGATTTTACGTATTGTATATTATAAAGAATGTTTGGGTCAGTGTATTTGAAATGGGAGAGTAAGTGTGTTTTAAATTATATATCTATATATATATATATGTTTGAGAAACTTGGTGAAATTGAGAAGTATGGTTGAGATGGTGATTTAAAATTATTTGGGAGTGTTTTCTTTTTGCAGGTTGAGTAATTGCTAAATTTTGGAATGTCCAAATTACAGACAAAACTCTGATGAATTTTTCTCAGAGATTTTTATATATATTATTTATTTTGGATTCTTATAACAAGTAAAGAATATTTATATTCTATTTAATTTTTATATATTTAGAATTTGAAATTTTAAATTAAAAATGTGAAAAATTTTTATTAAACCGGTCTGTGGCATTTTTGTACCGTATATGCATATTTTACATATGTTGAAAATATGTATTGTACGTATATAAGGTATAAGGGTGTTACATGTAGGCCTGCATGACGTGCCAATATAATTTTTTTATCATGAGCATGACCAAATTTTGGCATTGATAACTTTTTATCACAATAGTCAATAAATTAAATTAAAAAATTAAAAAATATTAAATAAAAATATATATTAACAAATAATTAAAAAGATCATTCTACTATATATTTCATAAGAAACTCATTACACATTAAATATAATAAATTATACTATAAAAAAGATAACTATTTATTATCGCATAATATATGTGGAAACTCGAATTATATTTTTATCTATTATATATATCTCTCATTTGCCTTGCTAAAAAAAGAGACTCTATTTACCATTTTAGTAAGAATAAAGTAAACCATTGCTCCCACAAAATAGAAGCAAAAAAATTAAAATATTTTCTTTTATTTGAAACTACTATTATTGTATATATAATTTTTTCAGTTGAAAAAATCCTATTTAGATATTTATACTTATATTAAAAGTTCTTAACCCTTAAAATTTTTACCCGTTAATTATTAATTTTTTTATTAATAATATTTTCTAAATAAGAATAACTAATACTTAATCATTCATTCTCTTTTTAAATTTTTGATTTTTGAATTCCAATTCTGAATTTTTAAATTCTTAATTTTTTAATTTTAATTTTTGTAATAATAAATTATAATATTTTATATTTTTTTCTCTGCTTATGTGGCGGCTTATAAATTCTTCATTTTTTTGTCTTACTTGTGCGTTATATAATAATAAGAATAATAAAACACAAATAAATATAATCAATAATAAATAAATATAAAATAATTTATATATAAATTAACAATAAATTCTATTATAAAAATATAAAATAAAATATTTATCTCAATTTTTATTATAGTTTCATTGAAATAAATATGTGTGAGTGGATATAACATTTTTTATTTCATAAATTAATACTTTCACTGATCAATAACAAAACTTATACACATTTTTTCTATAAAAAAATTATTAATTCTATTAAAAATGAAAAAATAAGAAAAAAATAGAAATTCAAGCAAATTTATTTCAAATAGAAAGATAAAGATGAGTAGGAGGATTTATAATTATAAATTTATATTAAAATTATTATTATTATATAAATTATTAACACATAATTAATTTATTAGGATGATATATCTTTCATTGTTTAAATTTTTAATTTTCTAAAAAGATATAAAGTAATTATTATAAATAAATTATTAATTAAATAAATTATTTAAATAAATTATTGATATATAATTAATTTATTAAGAATGGCAAAAGTCATATATTTTATTATTTAATTTTTAAAATTTTTAAAAATGTATAAAATAATTATTATTATAAATTATTTAATTTATAATTAATTTATATTTTAAATTATATTAATATGTAATTAATTTATAAAAAAATTAAAATTAAAAATATAATTTATTTAATTAATATTCTAAAATTATATTAATGTGTAATTATTTAATATGTGAAGGTTAAAAGTTATAAATATAATTTATTAATTATTAAATTTTTAATTTATATAAATTATTAAAATTAATTAAAATTTAATTATAAAATAACACTTTAAAAAAAATAATGATGTGACAACCTTAAAATGGTTATTATTTCCTTAACCTATAATACAGGTAATCGTTAATCAATATAATAAATATAGGGCTTTTTACAAAATAACCTAAAATTTAAAAGTTTTTTTTCAAATTTACGGGACTTAAAATTTTTTTTTTTTCAATTTTACTTTGCGGAAAAAAAAATTTTTTAAACAATATGGTGGCCGTGGATCATAGTGTGCGGAAAGTTGTGTTAAAAATGGTAAAAGAGAATTGAAGCTATATATCATAATAAAATTATGTCCAGCACAAAACATAATTGTTGGTTGCCCTCCATGCAATTCTTATATTAATATTTTAAAATTTTTATATAATCAATTAATTAATTTAATTTAATTTTAATTTATATTAATTAATTTTAATTTACATTTTATACAAACACTTTTATATATTTTATTTAATTTATATCTTTAAAATAATTTTAACATAATCCATAAAAAAAATTATATAACATAATTCATATTTTTATGCATATATATATATATATTCATATGCTATATATAATTAAATATAATTAAATATATACTAATATATCAGTTAATTTGCAATAAAAAATTAATATACAAACTAATCTATAATTATATATATTATATTTAATAATATATATTAGTTAATATACAAAAATAATATCAATATACAATTGATAAATGTTAATATATGTTACATATAATAATATATATCAGTAGATTTGTAATAAAATTAATATACGAACTAATATATATTGATATATATTACAAATAATAATATATATTTATTTTTAAAAATATTTATTTTTTTACTAAAAGTATTTTAGTTATTTTATTATAAATTTATAGTAAACTCAATATAATATGTGTAAATTTATAAACTAATTGTAAATTCATTATAAATTCTTTGTAAACTAATAAAAATATAGTATTTTTATAAATATTTTACAAATTTTGATATTTAAATAAATATTTTATAAATATAATAAATTTAAAATTATTTTTAATTTTTAATTATTTTATTTTTAAAAGCCCAATACTAAGAGGGTGTTTCTTAAAACTTAAAAGCTGGTCAAAACTGATTATAAGCAGTTTTTAGATTATAAGTTGTTTATTTAAGTGTTTCTGAAAACTTAAATAGTATATTATAATCTGATTTTAATCAGTTTTTTAAAAGTTGAGTTTTACTATTTTTTTTAAGCACTTATTTTTTAAGCAGTTTTGACCAAGTAAAAGACCATACTATCCCTACCTAATCTTTAATATTTCAAATTTGCCCACCCTATACACTTTAGTTCCCATCAAAATTCTTTTATTTTTAGGATTCTAATTAATATTTTTAGGATTCTAATTAATTTGGTAATATTTATATGGTAGTTTTTTATTTGTATAATTTATTGATAATACTATTATTATTATTATTATTATTATTAAATAAATAAATTTTATTATTATTATTATTGCAAAATAAATTTTGAATTGACATTTAAAAAATTATTTTTATACAATAAATAAACTTAGAGACAGTTTGGTCATTTTGACATTTTCTGCAATTAAAAACTGATTATAAGCTGATTTTACAGAAACACTTAACTGATTATAAACTGATTATCAGCTGATTATTAACTAGTTTATAAAAACGCTTAACTGCTTATTTTTAATCTGATTATAATCTAAAAATTATTTACTCACAATAAGCTAAAAAACTCCAATTTTGAGAAACTAGTCCTAACAAATTTATACAAACAACAAAATTAAAAAAAAAAAAAAAAGAGTAGCAAGTTCATATTCGATTGATATAACTTTTACGGGAAATAAATACTCTCCTTAATTTTTACATTGTTTAAATTCCTTACTCCTCATCCGAACATAGCGTCAGTCTTACTATCATCTTCAAGCCGCCTCTCGTCGTCACCGATCACCATTATCGCCAAACCAGTCTGTTCACCATCATCTTCATAGCCAAGCCCAGCCTGCTTACGAAACCAGTCTGCTCAGTCTCTCCTTCCTGTCCTTTCTCTCACTCGCAGCCGTACGAGCGTCGCCTCCCTCTCTTCCCTCTCATAGCTTCGGTCACAGCCCCGCTTCCCTCTTCTCTTTCTGGTATGGTTTTTGATTTTTAAAAAAAAAGTTTTATTTAGGTTTTACAACATCTTGAAGGTACCTTGTTGATTTTATTTTGATTTTTTAGAGAACAGTTCAAATGCTGTGATGTGATCATTTTAGCGAAATTTTTGCTTATTAAGGTACTGCATAGGGTAAATAGTGATGCAGTTGAAGATTATCATATGTTGAACAGTAAATAATTTACTTACTAAGGTGCTGCAGAATTTTATGAATTGATATAATTGAAGTTTGGTGTAGGGATCTGAAATTCTTTTAGCTGATAGAAACAATGTTTAATTTCAACCTTTATTCTTTTTCTGATTTATTTTTTGCCATTATCTATTACCATATATGCATCTGTTTTGGCGCAAAGTGAAGAATTTACAATTACTTATAAATATGAACTATTTAGACATTGAAGCTTTATATAGCAGGGCACGTGGTGTGCTTTCTTGTGTCTATTTAAATGCTACAAATGGGACTGGAAAAGTATAGTAGCCAGGAATGTAATGGAATCCACATGTAATATGGAAATGAGGAGCTTAAATCTTTGCATAATAAAAAAAATAAATAAAGCCGATACAAAAAGTGAAGTCTGAATTTCCTACTAAGTTAGATTCTAAATTTCCATACTGTGATTAACTTGATAATTCAACTAAGTTAGATTCTAAATTTTCATTAGTCGATAGTTCTGTTTTTGACTTTTATGTGAATATTGTGAATTTATTGATGCAAAATGCAAAAGAATTTTCTCTAAAATGTTGAGGGAGGATTCTGCTATTGGAAATTCTTTATTATTATTATTATTATTATTTCTGTCCAAAATCTCATTTTCCATTAGTACTTTGCATTCAATAGGATGATTAGTCCTTGCCTGACAAATGACCAAAAGCAAATTTGTATTTGCCGGCCCATCAAAACCTGTTGAGATCCTTTTCATGTGAGTGCAGAACTTCCTATACCTTCTTTCTTTTTCTTGATTGATGATTAACAGAACTATAGTTATCTTTTTCTTTAAAGGTCCTAAATAAAATAATACTTGCACTCTCTTCCCTATTTATCAGTGTAAATCTAATTTTTATTTTTATAAATAGCACTTATACCAACTAAGCAAACACATTTGAGTTGCCAGAACATGACAAGAAATCCAAAGGATTATATAAAATTCAAGAAGTCCAATTGATTATGCATTAATCAACTTGCATTTATTTCTATAGATGTTGTAGATTTATGGTGCTGCCTTTCTTGATAAGCTTCCATAAAAAGCTGAGCAACCTCCATAACAAGAATAAATAACAAATTGCCAAGAGAATAAAAAGAATGAAGATGGGGAAATAAGTTAGAATGAGTTTACTTTGGACTCTATCCATACTTGTGCTAAACATTTCCCTCCAAGTTTCCATAAATCGGTAGTTAAACTTCTTTTCAGATGCATAAACAGCGTCGACACAATTCATTAGGTGGAAACTAGAGATATATTGTGGTAAAGAGCCTTCAAATGAAAATTTAAGATTTAAAGTCAAAAAAAGTTTTAGGTAATGTTTCTCAAACGGGTTTATTACTATCAAAATTAATTATTAAGTTTGCAACAGTACGAAACCATCGGTCTCACTTAGTAGTGACATTCTTTTGTTTTCTTAAAAAATAAGATAATGAAGAAAATGCGAGACTTGTACTAGGTTCATATAAAAATTATATAGTTCGAGAATCATTTAAAATATAGAAAATTCACGAGAATAATTCTTGGTATGTTTTTAGGAGACACTGTGATGTATATGTGTTTGAATGTTGATAATTAAATCTATCATACCTGTTTTTAGAGAAGCATTGCCTAAATTTATCTTTTTGACTTTAAATCTTAAATTTTCATTTGAAGGCTCTTCACCATAGTATATCTTTAGTTTCCACCTAATGAATTGTGTTGCACCATATATGTTTCTGAAAAATTGTTTAACTACCAATTTATGTAAACTTGGTGGGAAATGTTTAGAATAGGCATGGATAGAGTCCAAGGTAACCTCTCTAACTTCTTTCCTCTCTTCTTCTTTCTTTTTATTCTTTTAGGCATTTTGTTATTTGTTAACTTTGCAGCACGGGCTCTTTGGTGTCCTGTTTATTTTTGTGGAACTCGGTCTTCTACACCCCTTTGCCTCGACTTGCATAGTATTATCAATTAACCCAATCAGGAGCAAACTTATACTAAGTTTTGCCTAAAAGAAAACTATTTTCAGATATTCCTAGCTCAATTTGGAAGTTTGTGATTGATAATCATCTGGTGGACTGTGATTGAACATGATAATTCAGCTAAGTTAGATTCTAAATTGTAATCGGTGGGTAGTTCTGTTTTTGACTTCTATGTGAATAGAGGGAATTGGTTGATGCAAAATGCAGAAAGAATTTTCTCTAAAATGTTGTGGGAGGATTTTGGTGTTTGGATTTTTTTTTTTTTTCTGTCCAAAATCTCTTTTTCCATTTGGAACTTGCATTTGATGGGATAATTAGTCCTTTCCTGACACAGAGGACCAAAAGGAAATTTGTATTTGCTAGTCTATCCAAATATGTTGAGACCTTTTTCCATGTGAGTGCAGATTTTCCTATACCTTTTCTTGATTGATCATTAATAGATCTCTAGATATCTTTTCTTTAACGATCCTAAATAAATAGTACTTACATTCTATTTCCTCCTTACTGGTTTAAATTTTATTTTATATATAGACTGGGATATTTATTTAAATTTTTTATTAATTTTTGTCTGGAGGTGTTTTGTTATGTGGTGTTGTATTAGCTACAGATTATTATTAAAGAATAGTATGGGATATGCACTGTGTAGACATATATGATTTGAGTATTTATATGTATTGTGGTATATTAAATGTATGTGTTTCAACTGTTGACAGTACTTAATGTTATCATTCTTGATACTGTTGCTTCCAAAAATTGTTTAAATTTGATGGTGTAAAACTTTTATTTTAGTAATTGTTGTTAATTTTATTAGGTTCCTCTAGAATTGATTATCATTTCTATTTTCATTTTAATTTCAATAAGGTAATGTGTGCTTAATGTATTAAATTTATCTTTCACTAGTCAGATAAACTGGCTAATAGTTTTATCTTGGTGATATTTAAGTTGGAAATATTTTATAAATTGCAAGACTCTAGATTTCCAAAGCGTAAAATCCTTTTTCCTGTTCCACAAGGAAAAAGGAAATCGACCACCAAGGATATGAAGCAACATTGTTTGTTTCCTTGTGTTAGGCTATGAGACTTTTCTTGAAGACACGAAGCTCTATTTTTTGTATTTTGTTCACTTCAGTTGTTTTTTGTTTATCTAATACACTGTATAAGCAGCCTCTAGCGGTATTATGTAAAAGATTTGTGGTTGTTCCTGATATGTAAAACTTTGTACTTGTTAAAGCTTTTGTTTACATGCTATTTTGGTTTTAATTTTTAACGAATTTAGCATTTGAATTTAAGTTTAATATAAAAGGTCCAGAGAGATTTTCTATTCTATGCAACTTTCCCTGATTTTTGTCTTAATCTTCCTCTGTTTTTTCTGTTCTTTGCCAATTTTCTGGTTTTTGATCTATTTTCTTTTACTTTCATTTTCTATTTTCTAGAAAAGGTCACGGGTTGTGGTTGATTGTCTGAATATTAAACCATTTAAAGGCAAATTCGTTGCTTCAGGAAGTTTTTCCTGAATTGCACCTACAAGTGTTTAAATAACTATGCCGTGTTGTTAGTTACAATGACTTCGTACTTAAATCAAATCTTGATTCATCTCCATTTCCTAGAGATTTCCCTTTAGCTGAAATAATAAGACATGAGGAGGATAAAGCCCTTACATATGTAATTTTTTTCCCAAGTGCTTCTGGTAAAGGTTCTTGGTTTATTGATAGCGGTTGCACCATCCACATGTCAAATGATCATATAATCATTTCATTTCTCTTGATAAATCAATCAAAACCAAGATGGAACCTCTGGGTAGATAGAAGACAAGGGTGCAGTTGCAATCAACACCAAGAAAGGTTCTTCATTTACCCAATTTGTCCTATAATTTGCCAAGTGTTCCACAAATATTAAATGAGAGTTATTCACTAATCTTTGTTGATAAAACCTGCAAAATATGCCTTTCTGCATGTTGATATAGGTTATTTTAATTTATATGCAATTTGGTGGTTTGGCGAGAGGCATGCCCAAATTGTTTTCTTTTAAACATTTATGTGAAAGTTGTCAACTAGGCAACTTGCAACAAGATGCCATTTTCTTCTAAAGGGGTTTGGAGAGTCAGAAGAAAGCTTGAATCGATTCACATTGACGTTGATGGACCAAGGAAGACACTATCTTTAAATCACAACAGATATTTCATCATTTTCATTGATAAGGATGATATGGGTTTTATCGATTTGAAGAACAAGTCACAAGTTTTTTCAATGTTCAAGAAATTCAAAGCTCTGGTTGAAAATCAAAGTGGGTAATATAATAATAATGTGTTTCCTATAATAGCTTAGATGATTTTTATTTTATAAGTTAGCTTTTGAGATTGAGTTAGGTTTAAGTCCACTTTTTCATCATAAAATAGTATCAGATCTATCAATCCAATTTTTTGATGTTAGACTACGTGCATATGTCTAATCCTGCAAACTCACACTTCAAAATTTTTACATGTGTTTGGCTCCGAAAATAAGGAAACCTAGATAATTTTCAGCTCATAAGCTAATTTTTAGAGTTGAATTAAGTATTAGTCTATTTTTTCAACAAGATCAATACAATTTTAGTCATTTTAACACCCTTAGTATAATTCATTGGATATCTTTTTAATTATTTTTTAACAATAAATATGTTTTTAAATTATTTTTTCAAACATATTAAATATTTATAAATCATTTATAAATATTATAAATATTCAAAATAAACAAATTTTATTTTATAAGCATATATAAGCTAATTGTTTTAAGTTAGGCCTAACACTCTCATAGTCTCGTCACCTTAGCAAGTATCTTGACATTTTCTACGTTGGCGTCCAACACCATCAATTCTAGAGTGAATACATAAATTTCAAGAAATTGTCAATTTGAAAGGCGTGATCACATTGTTCAAGAGTAATATTTTTGTTGTATTGAAGGAGTGATATTTACAATTATTTTTACATAGGTATTTTGTAGTACTATGGTAATTACACTTGTAATACAAATCCTATTTAAGTACATATTGCTAATTAATATACTATCTACATTTTTATTACTTAGAATTTGGCATCCACAAACATTTCAATATTGAAAAGTAAAAGAATTATCTTCTTTTTGTATAAAAGGATTTCAAAACCCCGCCAGCTTTTACAAATTTTATCTCATATGATACAAGATGAATGAACAATTAAAAAAAATGTATAATGATTTTGACAAGATAGAATGAAAAAGAAAGACAAGAATTCCTATACCATCTTTTCTATTCACGTAAAGAATAAATAAGTTGGAAACTAATCTGATTAACCGACGTGCTATCTACTGATGGATATCGATGTCTTTGGCATATTGTATGGAGGGTGTTTCAAAATGGGGAAGATTTCTTTGCATCAAATTCTCCTTTTCAAGCTATGGTTGCAAATGTTTCCCCACTAAACCCAGTTGGTGTGGACACTTTTAAGGTTAATGCACCAAGACTTCTTGCATGAGCATTCCTTCTTGGCGATAAGTTTACTTGCTCCAAGGCTCGGAATTGGAGCTCCGAGGGATAGTCTCTAACACAGCCAATCCGTGGTCCTGCTCCTGTTGTCCATTTGAAAGAAAACTGTTTGCCTAACTGAAATGACTTTGTTCCCTTCTTTGAGTTAATCCTTTGAAGAATTGCTTCTTTAGGAATGTTTTCTACTTCATTATCTTCATGTTCTTCAGACAAATTTTTCTTTGATACCTTGTCACGGTGTTCTGTAGGGAACCTTTCTTCTGCATATCCGTAAACATCTCCTACGAGAGGGGCTGCAGACACATTGCTATCAGTTGGTGTAGCAGTTGCATTTTCACTCTCGACACTCTTAAACAATTCATCCCTCTTTGGTATTTCAAGATGGGTCAAGTTCCTGCTAAAGCTGTGCAGCCGCCCTGGCTTCTGTTCTTCCAATGCTTCACATGTCTCATCTTCCATTAAATCATTGATCTCTGGAGTCAATTTTTCAGCATTTATTTCTTCAATGCCTAGGTCATTCACAGTCTGTATCAAGTCCTCTTCAGAGCTGGTTCTGAGATGTCTACTGCCTCTTAGATTATCAAGATAGCTGTCTTCCTTATCCATTGGATTTGTCTGAAATGAAAAGAGATATCAGACTTACGATCTCATCTTCATATCAAATATTCAGAATTGGAAGCATCAAAACAAAGTAAATGTGATTTTGTTTCTTTACCTTTACATCAGTGAGATCCACATTGTTTTCTCGGAGGAATGAAAGGAAGTCCTTAAAGTTTTCTTCTGTAGGCTGATAATGTCCACTGTGAGGCCAAACTGCCTGTTGCATAAATAAGAAAAAACTTAGTAATTGACCATATTAACATCCGAGAACTGCTAAAATCAGAAGGAACAAACTAAGAAACTGCGATGATTTTATGTAATAGTGATACCTTAAGAATGCCCCTTTCAGTGATTAATCGGCCAGCAGCAATCGTGACTCCTCCAGCCAAGAAGCTAGAATGCTGGAATGTGCCTTTCTTTTTCTTGGCAACATATAAGGTCTTAGATGTACTAAGGACAAAAATCCACTTGGCATCTGCACTGGTATGAAGGAGCTCCCCAGTCTGCTTGTAAATGAACTTCCCATCCCCCACAACAACTTCATAGGCCTTCCTTTCCATCTGTAATAGTAAACATTTTCTTCAGTTAAACATTTCAAGTTGAATAAAACAAAGGGCTAATCATGAAATTATGTTAAAGCTCACCGGACCAAGATACTTGATGCCCTGTCGTTGAAGTTTTGATCGAGGGCATTTTTCAATAAGATTTACTTCCTTGCCTTCTCCTATATCTAGCCTGCAGTTTTAGAGCCAGCATACATAAGTTCCATTTCAAAACAATGATGTCTAGAAAAAAAAGTTTAATTTTCTGGAGTAAATTGTTTAGATAAAAGAAAATTACCAGTAAAAGAAAGGTTCTCTGCTCTTTGAATGAAGCCATTTTACATAATAGAAGTGTAGGTTATGTCCATATCGATGCCGTGGATCAATCTGTTTTTTCACAAAAGGACAATATAGATTTTAAATTAGCAAGAGCGAAACGAGAATAAAAGAAACTTTATTTGCATAGAAATACTTTAGATCTGACTGACCGCTTCAAGCCAGTGTTGTAAAGCAAGTTTTTGAGCTTTGTCATTTTTTGATAAGCCTTTCCCAACCTTGGCAGCTCTTGTTCTTGCTCTTGACCAACGTGAAATTGCAGTTTCATGTTTCTCGATATCAAAGAATGATATAGAACTGTGCTTGAGTTCAGCAAAATCTAAGAGTTTCCACCTGTAACAACAAACAATTGCATTAGAACATGAGAATAAATAATTAAATTTTCATATAAAAGGGAAGGATTTGCTTGCTTAGATACACACCAGCTCTGCTCAACAAGAACTGCACAATCTGCAAGCTTTCTCCTAGTTCTGAAGCTTTTGTACACTTTCTGCAATTTTACAGCAGCTTGGTGTTTGGGGTTGCAAGGATCGAAAATTGGTGATTTTTGGACAGTTCCTGAATCACTATCTAAGTCTTGGTACTGGTTATCCTCCTCTTTGCCCCTTGTACTAACTGATGTAACCATAGCATCATTTTCTTTGTAAAATGAAGGGTCTTTAATTGAGATCCTTCTTTCAAGTTCTCCACCATTAAAGCTAACAGATCTTTCAACTATCATCTTTCCAGAACCCGAAGATTTCAGTATCATAGGCTCCAAATCTCCTTTACCAAAACTAACTGATCGCACAGGAGTTTTCGCTTCCTCATCTCCAAAGCTAATAGATTTCACTGTAACACATTCAAAGGCCTTTTCCAAGTCACTATATTCAGCAAACGGACAGGAAAACAAAATTCCCATTCGAGAATTTGCAGTAACCTATACAGTCTGGATTCCTATCAAGAAAATGAAAGATAGTTTTGTCAATGCATTGCATAACAAACATTTTCATGGAACAAACTACTCAAGCTATTGTCACTGAGAACTGTAAATATATTCAAAATGAGAAAAAAAATGAAATTTCAAATAATAGCATCATGTGTATATATACATACCATAGATATCACTATTATATTATAAGTAATGCAAGTAGATAAAATTCTCATGATATTTTAACTGTAAGAATAAAATTTACTATTGCAGAAACAAGCCATGGATCTGCAAAACCAAGGAATGAAGTGTGAAGCAGATAAAATCCTGAATCTAACCAAAATTCTACAAAAATATACAAATACATTACTATTTAACTAAAATCTAGTCCAATAAACAAAACCCAGAAACTGATTTCTATAAAAATTCAAAATTTATAATTCTAAATTAACAGATTGTATAGACCACTACATATCAAGTGTAAAAACAACCATTATCAGAAGAAAAGGATCTGCAAAACCCATAAAAGCAAAAGGCCAATTCCCAAAAAAAAATACAACAATAGCATTTCAAATGCAATCAAAGACAACAAGAAAATAAGCAGAAACATCCATTTCATCTATATAGCATTAAAAGAACAAACAAAAAAAAAGGCATTTGCCAATAAAGCTAGTGCTTTTGCAATCTATAAATACGAAAAACACCCAGAAAATAGAGAAAGAAATCTAAGAAACAGAATCAAAAAAGGAACGCTACCTTGAATTATGGATTTGTAAACATAACCCAATAAAGAAGAAGATATAATTAAAGTGATTTTCAACTTTTCTCTGTGTATAGCTCTTTTTTGCAAAGCTTTAGAGGCTTTCAAAGGTAAACTTAAGGTGGCTCGCCTAGTCTTTGATGGAGTTATATATATGTATAAAGGGAGACACTGAAAGTGAGAGTCGTTAGAGAGAGAAATTAAACTCTGCATCCAACCACGTGGAATTGACTACTGGTGGGAGGCTTCGTCTTTGAAACTGTAAAAGCCCTTTTAATACCGCTAAAAGCCTCTTTTGGTTTCAAAAAACTTTACCTATTCTGTTTTTTTTAAATCTTTTTTTTTTCTATAAAGGAATAGTTTTAACAAATAATATTTTTAAGCTTTCAAAAGATATTTTATTTTATTTCATTATGAATTATAATCCTTTCTACAAAAAATTAATTTTATTTTATTTTGATTAAGTAATAGATTTATATGTACGTCAAGATATAATATAATATAATATAATAATAAAAATATTTTTTTATAATAAATTCACGATCAATCTTTTTTTATTCATTATTTTTTTTAAAGTAATTTTTTTTTATTTTTTTTATTCATTATAATACTAAAAAAGATAATAAATTTATATTTATATATCTTTTTTATGAGTTTAATTAATTTTCCATGTGAAAAAAAAAATATTTTGAGTTTAATAAAAGAAATCAATTACAATATATAACAACTTATAATTTTGATCCTAAAACTTTTTGCACCCAAAAAAAAAATTTTGAAGGCTGAGTTGGCCAATAAATCAACTTTTAAAAATTTATTTGGAACCATTCAATTATTGTGTTTATTATTACTTGATGATTTAAAATATTTAATTTCCAAAAAATAATTAAAAATAAATTAGTTATATCAATTTTTATAAAATATTTGTATTATTTTAAGTTATTCAAATTTGTATAATTTTATACTTTACATCACATCAAATTTTCAACAAATTCAAATTCTATATTAATATTTAAAAAATTTATATGTATAGGTGATAATGTTAAAATGCCTAAGAAATGTGGCAGTAAATGTTAAACTTTGTTTTGAAAATTCAAAAGAAATATTTTCGGAGAAATGACTCTTTGCTAAGGTAGTCCTACTAAAAGTCACTATCGTCAATTAAATTTCAAGTCAATACTAATTTGGTTTAAAAAAATAATAAATAAATAAAAGGAATTAAATTTACTTATTCATATAATCGCCATTGCTTATGTCATTAGATTATTCTTGGGTTATAAGTTTATAACCCCTCTCCCAGGTAATTGCCAACGTAGCTTAACTTGCAAGCTTGCTTCAGTTTAATTAATCATAGCCTTATCTAGAAAATTAAAAATTGAAAACAATTTTTTTTTCATAAAATATTTTAAAAAAATTAAGATTTTTTTATAGATATTTTAAAATAAATTATTTTAATTCTAATTTTAAAAATTAATTATCATAATTTTAAAAAAATAATTATAAATTAGACAATTATGCGATTAAAGTAATAGGTATCATTTTTTGCCAGTACGATTAACGTTGATGAAGAGTTATAAGAGTTAATTTTAATGATGAGGGATAAAAAAAATGGTAAATATAATTGCTTGATTTTCATTTAAATTTTTATTATATAATAAATAATTTATGAAATTAATATTTGAAAAAAAATGTATTTTGATAGATTTGATATAATTATAATTTTTAAGAAATATTTAAATTTTTATTTTTAGATCTATTTTTTAAAAGATTGAAAAATATATATTTATCTATATAATAATTTATGAATTAAATTATAATATAATTTTATTTAAATGTGTAAAAGATAAAAGTATGATTTGGTTTAGAACATCATTGACTTATTAAAATGCATGGAAGAATTTATAAACTTATATATTAAATATTAGAATGTAAGAATCAAAGTAGGTAGTCTTAATTAATGACAAAGAATAAAAAGTAGATACTAAATCAAATCTTAAAAAATTAATTAGCGATTTACCTTCTAAGTTAAGTATTTCAGTCGTGCATCTTTTTTAATGCAAAATAAATTTTAAAGTATATCAAAAAATATATTCATAAAATATAAATAAAAATATATAATTTTAAAATCTATAAAATATACATAACTAATAAAATTACTGGAACTCTCTAAACTTTTTTGATGTAAATAATGGATAATAATAATATGTCATGGGCAATCTGACTTTTAACGGAATATTCATTTCACATATTATCTGTACAAGGAAAAATAATTTATATTAGAAAAAGATAAGCTTTCATTAGAAAATAATAAATATCCATTTAAAGAGGACACATAATCTTCAAATAAAAAAATAAATTTTCATAATAAAAATTTAAAATTTTATTTTATTTTATTTTAAAATATAAAAAAATACAAAAATAAAAATAAATATTAAATTTCATATTTATATTCATCTAAAAATTATTTTGATAACAAATCACAAATAAAATACATAAAACTAAAAAGATGACAATACATAATAATTAAAGATAAAAAATATAAAAATAAAAATAAATATTAATTTCAAACCTATATTAATTTGATGAAAATTAATTTGAGAACAAAGTAAAAAAAAATAATACAAAAATTTAATAGATGAGAAAGATGAAGAAGCTATCACCTATTAATGAACTGACGACAGCCCCACTCTTAAATTATAAAAAGAAAAAATATTATTAAGTTATGTATCTTAAATCTTATAAAATCATGAGAATTAATTAGAACTAATATTTTGGGTAATTTAATTAAATATTTAATTATTTTAAGGTATATATATATTTGCATACATCCAATTCTCAACCCAATAAATCCTTTAAAAATGAAATTATCTAAAACAAAATTTCAAGTTAGCTAACCTAATTAAAGTGAGGTTCGGTTAAAGGGATGATGTATTTGCGTACGTGGAGTCTTTTTGGATGGATATGAGTTGTTGAAATTAAATAAATTTTTATAACTAAGTAATAAATAATAATAATAATAACAATTTTAATTTCCCATTGGAAAGAAAATAATGAAAATGAAAGCGGAGTTGGTGAAACTTCGATAGCTTCTTCCAAAAATGACCCACAAGTTGACTTGAATATCCCAAAAATGAAAGGTATTTTTTATGGGTTAATAGCAACAAAAAGGTCCTTATAAAGTCTAAAGCTTGTCTTTAGTTTAATCTTTTTATTTATTTATTTATTTATTTTAATTTTGGGGTCTAAATCAAAGCATGCAATGCAAGTTTATATTATCTGGCCAAACCAAAATGATTATATGATAATATGAACAAGTGAGGTGTTTTGCTTATTATAATTTAATTAGAAGGATTGTTCATGCATTTTTGTATGAGACAATTTATGCTATATTATATGCCTCATGTCCTCACTAAAAATATATATAAATATCATTTATAATGCTCTCTATAATAACTTCTTCCAATTAATTCACAACTTATCATTTATATATGATGAAGAATTTATTGAACTACATCCTCAAATTTTTTTTAGGATTTTTCTTTTATAATTTGCATACATTTTTAATTATGTTTTATTTATAAAAAAATTAAAATTAAGAATAAATGATTGCAAGAAATAAATATTTAAATATCATTAATATTTGATAACACTAACTTCTTGTTGTTAAAGGTACATACTTTCTATTAATTATTAGTTCTAATATCACAATAATATTATTATATTAATTTTTAACTAAGGCAGTTAAATCTAATTTGTGTTTTTTATATATCATCATAGTGTAATATAGATAAATCTTAGATCATAAAATTATTAATTCGACATTCTATATTTATCTTTCTTTTTTTTTTCATTGAATCTATCTTAATATAATCTTAAAAATAAGACTATTGGCTAAAATTAATAAAGTATTAAAAAAAAATTTTGGTGTATATTTTTATTATTTTAGGGTTATCTCAATGATATGTTTCATACTATTTCATAAAGAAGAACTGGGCCTAACTCATCCTGAAAATCCGAGTTGACAGGAAGAGGATTGCCCAGCCTTATATTCGACTGAATCTCCTCACTCCTATCCGATGTGGGATCGTAATACACCCCCTCACGACCAGCTATTGGGTTCGTGCCCATGGATCACACGACCATTATTGCGGTTCGTGGCCCATTTTGTGGGACCCTTTTTGCGAGCGGAGGCGTACTACAAATCCAATTGCGGGTCGTGACCCAGCACATCGGTGGAGTGAGGTAGGCTCTGATACCATAAAGAAGAACTGGGCCTAACTCATCCTGAAAACCCGAGTTGACAGGAAGAGGATTGTCCAGCCTTATATTCGACTGAATCTCTTCACTCCTATCCGATGTGGGATCGTAATATTTCAAAATATTGAAATTTTATTTTACTCCAGCCAAATTAAAATCAGAAGCAATATGATATTTCTATTATTTCTAGTTTTTTTTTTCAAGAATTAATGAGGTGAATTATAAAATAGGTGATTATGTTTTACTTTTTCTATAATTGTCATTAAATTACTTTTACTATGGGAAATAAAATTAGCAATAATCTAATTTTGTTAAAAATACACTATATATGGCTTCTACTATTTTTAAGCAGTACGATACAATAATTTATTTGTAATAATAATTTTTATACTTTGAACAGAAAAAATATACCTTTTTTTATAAATCAATTTTTAATTTGAAAACTTTAATAAAAACTACAAGGTTGTATCTTTCTTGAAAAAGTGTTATATATGTTTAAGCCAATCATAAAACTAAAGTTCATGATCAAGTGTCGATAATGGTTACTATCATAAAAGAATTTAAATTTATTTAAGCAAATTGATTATGACCATTTTTCTTGTCATACAGTGAGATAAAATAAAAATTAATCAAAAGTCCTATCCTCAAAATTAATAAATATATAAATCCAAATATTTTTTTATTATAATTATTTTAAAATTATAAACGAACCCTCCAAAATAACGTTGTAATTTGTTTTTATTCATTTAAATAACATTATTATTTATACTCGGGAAGCAGCTTTTTTGTTTTTCTTTAATATCTCATCAAATTGAAAGTTTTATAGTTAGAAAGATGCAAATATATATATATATATATATATATATATATATAAATGACAGCTCTAAACACTTTTAAAATTTTCTATGTAAATCTTAAACTTTCTATTAAATAATATATTTTAATTATATTATTTATTTATATCTTAATTAATTATTTTTATCAGTAATTAATAACTATTAAAATTCGAACACATTTGAAAGGTGAATTCCATATATTAATTTCAATAATATATAGTCCATCCATTTTAATTTAAATATTAGTTTAAAATTTTAATTTTATTTTAAAATATTTGACGTTTAACAATATCAAATTAAAATTTTAACATTATTTATTAATTTATCTTTTGTATTTAATGTTATTACTAATGAGGGAGAAAATTAATATATGTAAATATTAAAAAGATAAATTATTAATCAAAGGCAAACTAAGTAACCCTATTGAAATTTTTAATATGAGTAAATTTTTTTAAAATGATATTTAAATTAAAAGGGAGGTAACATATAATTTTTTTTGAAAGAATTTCAATAATATTTTTTGTCCTAAAATAATATGAACGCTTTACCTTATTATTTGTCCCGAAATATAATATCATTACTTTATTTAGATTATAATTATATTATAAATTAATTATTATATTTTTATTTAAATATTTTATAATTAATAATATTATATTTAATTATTTATATTTTTGAATTATAATTATTTTTTATTTAATAAATAATTATTTTTATTTTTTATTTTTATAATAATTAATAGTTATTTAATATAAATTATGTATAAAATAAATAATTTATAAAAAAATTTATTTATTAATTAAATAATTAAATTTTTGTTAATATATGTGTGGTATTATTTAAGTACGGAGAAATATTATTAATAAAACAAAAATTAATTAAAGCACATCAGCCGGAGCCGTAAAAACGAAAAAGAGTAGAAATGTAGAATAAAGCCATTCAGTATATTTAAGCAGCGGAAAGCAGTGCGCAGAAAATTAATAAAAAAAACAAAAATATATACCAATTTTTCGATTTTGGTAATTTGGCAGCTAGTTTCCTAGATTCTCTATGCACTCTTAGGATATCTCAGTCATTTTACCGCATTTTCTCCTTTTGAATACAAATATTTAACCGCCAAATTTTACTCTAATTCACATTCTGTCTGTTGTTTTTCTTTTTTCTTTTTTTAAAAATCATTTAAGTATTACACTATTTATGAATATTATGAGAACTAAATTAATAAAATTTAATTTTAAATTTTTTATTGACAAAATTAGTCTTTTATTTTATCAAACGTTTTTCATCTATCATATACTTAATTTATTTTCTTTTATGGAAATTTGTTGCCACATAATGATATATGCATTATTTGTGGTAGTTTATTCCTATAGATTTTTCATTTCTTTAAAACATTAACTTCTATATGCTATATATATTTTTATACTATAAAATCATTTTAAAAGTAACGTAAAATTTTTTTAAAAGAGTTTAATGGCAATAAAAAATGAATTTTATTTTTTTCTTGTTAACTAGACAAAAAAAAATTGCTAGCATGAGTTTTTTTTTTTTTTTGAGAAATAACATAAATATAACATGAAAATGAATTAAATAACATTACAACGTCCAAAGGTGACAGAAGATATAAAATTCAAAGTTAAATTATTTTTTCAAAAAAATCAAAATCAAATGAAGATGTGACAAGATATAACTACTGCCACATTGGAAATAATCAATTTTGGACCGCGCATTTCGATTTATAAAAATTATAAATTTTAATATTAATTTGCAATATTCGATTCGATTAAGTTTCAAATTCTTATAAAAAAATCAGTTTCGATTCTAATTTGAATTTCTGGTTTAAATTAATTTTAATAATTTATTTTTTAATAAAAAAATATTATAATTAGTAATATTTTTATAAAATTAAATATTTAACTCATAAATTTAATAATATAAATTAAATTAAAGAATATTAATTACTAAAAAATAATAACAAATTAACAATAGTTATTATTAATAATAAATAATAATGGTAATAGTAATAATAAATTTTTGCAAATATAATTTTTTCATTATAAATATATATATTTAATTATATAATTTTACATATTTAATATTAAAATTAAAGTGTAAGAAAAAAAATTAAAAGATTAACTCTAAGATTTTAATTTTCAACTAAAAATTATATATTTTTTAATATATATATATATATATATATATTAAAAAATTAATATATGTATTAAGATTAATTTTTAATATACATATATTAAAATATATATTAATTTTTATTTTATTTTTTATAATTTGAACCGTCGGTTTCGATTTCAAAAATTATAAACTTAAACATTAAAAATTAAATATTTAAAGTCTGGTCTTGATTTCAATTAAAAATTAATTTTTTCAGTTTTGATTTAGTTCATAAATAGAACTGCCGGTTTACAATTTACTATATACCACTGCCGTAGTTAACAAGATATAAATATATTGTATAGTAGTAACAAAAATTTATTATTGAGCTTACAGCTAGCTATAGTCTATGGATAGAAAAAAAAACTTTCCAAAAGAGATTAAAACTAATAATTAAAATTTGTAAATAAATAAATAAATAAAATGAAATGTAATTCACATGCGACCACCGATTATAGAAAAGTTAATTTGGACAAAATCTAAAAGCCAAGTTGCCAACACATAATTGAAATTTGGTCGTCTAATATATGGAGTAAAGATCTTACCCAAGTTATGACCTGTACAATAATATATTTTATATATATTTTATACACTTTTTGAATTTTTGAGGTTTGAGCTTCTTTAATTTTTGGCCAACTTATTACGTGTGTGATGATAAAAGAGAAGAATAGTCCATAAAAACCTTGTATCTTTGCGTAGTTGTTCTTTTTGAACAAACTCTAATAAAAGTCAAACCCCTTTTTCTAAAGATTAAAGTTTAACAAATATTAAAATATATTTACGCGAAATTTAATTACTTTATATTAGAATTAACATCAACTCGCCTATAAATTATTAAATTATTTTATTAGTATTTGAAAAGAAATGATTTTTAATATAGTACATTTTGTAAATTCGTTATTGGCATTTCTCACATAATTTAAAGGTACTAATAATAATAAAAAAACTTAATTCAATTAGTCAGAGATTTTATTATATTTTTTAATTTATATTTTTTAAATATTTTAATATGTGTGAATTATATTATTAATTTTTATTAAATTTAAAATATTTTTTGATGGTCTGTAATACTAATATAAAAATATGTATGGCCGTATGGGTTAATAAAAAATCACTTGCTATGTGGTGATCTCAAATTCATCACGAGTTTATTTTTAATTGGTGACGAAAATATTCATCATACGTGACATACGAAAATATTCATCATAAAAATTATCTTTAAATTTTAAAATTTTTATAGTGAGAAGATATATTATACTCTATATTCACAAATAATTATCCTTTAAAGTGATAAATCTTATTCATAAATAATTGTCACTTTATAAAAATTAAAATTATTTATAATTTTTAGGTAAAATATATTAATTGTTCCATAAACTTGACAGTTTTAATTATTTTATTCTTTGTACTTATATATTTATTATATTATCCTTTGTATTTGTCTATTTTATTCTAATAGACACTTATATAATCACATATTATTTATTTTATCATTTATATTTGTCTATTTCATATTCAACAGATACCTAAATAAAAATATTGATGGTCTCAAATTCATCACGAGTTTATTTTTAATTGGTGATGAAAATATTCATCACACGTGACATACGGAAATATTCATCATAAAAATTATCTTTAAATTTTAAAATTTTTATAGTGAGAAGATATATTATACTCTATATTCACAAATAATTATTACTTTAGAGTTATAAATCTTATTCACAAATAATTGTTACTTTATAAAAATTAAAGTTATTTATAATTTTTAGGTCGAATATATTAATTATCCCATAAACTTGACAGTTTTAATTATTTTATTCTATGTACTTATATATTTATTATATTACCCTTTGTATTTGTCTATTTTATTTCAATAGACACTTATATAATCACATATTATTCATTTTATCATTTATATTTGTCTATTTCATATTCAACATATACCTAAATAAAAATAGTACTACAATTACATGTAAATATCTATTTGATACAAAATATAAAGGTACAATGGTTAAAATAATTAATATATAATTATATAAGTGTCTATTATAATAAAATAAATAAATATAAGAGGTAATCTGATAAATATATAAATACATAAGATAAAATGACCAAAATTATCAAATTCAAGGAGCGGCTAATGTATTAATTCTAACTTTTATTTCAAATTTGGCCCTCCACAATTTTCAAAAAAATTAGGTTTATATAATTTTATTTTTTCAAATTTCTATAACTTTTAATGAGTAATAAATTAAGGAAGAAGGTTAATTTAGTAAAATAATTATATAAAATAGATTATTATATATATATATATATATATATATATTTTTAATTCTTGTGCAAGACTTTCAAAATGTCAATTATATATGAATGGATGAAGTATTTTATATATATAGTGTTTATATAAATTCTAATTTAATTTGAAACCTATATAAAATATAATGTAAAAAAAAAGATGATTATATATATATATTTAATTTGATCTCATTAAATTTATTTTTTAAAAATCATTTGACATTAAGCAACATTTGATCTTATTTTTTATCTTAAACTACATAGATATTCAGCCATATGTTGTGTTTTACCCTAAAATAACATGGAATAGATATCATTCTATAAATGAATTTAATTATATTAATTTATAAGAGAAAGTTAGACTAAATCATGATTATGTAAGAATTTTTTTCACATGATGAAATTTATTTATTTCAGTAAAGTTCTTGTTAAATTAAGCTTATCACAGACCACTAATCCAATATTTATTTTTGCATATGCTCAATGAAATCATTTTTTTTAACAATATTCTGATAAATTTATATATTGTATTGTTTCTAATGTCATGATGACATATATTTAGCACATTGAAATTATACGAAGAATTTGTGAAGAAATAATTGCCCTTAAAATTTTAATGTTATTACGCGGTGACAGAGCAAATAATACAAATTTGATCTAAAGCTAAATTATTAATATTGAAAATTTCAAAGTAAAATTATAGTAAATATTAAAATTGTCAATAAGGCAAAAATCAAATTCTAAAAAAATCTCTAGACTATTGAACGGAGTACAGAGAGTGAAATATTTGCGTCTAATTCTGAAAATAAGTTGAGAGATTTCACGTTATTGAATTTTTTTATTTGACTTATAATTTCAGTGTATTAATTAATTATTTATTTTTTTAATAAAAAATTAGAAACAATAATATGTAACTATTTGTATATTAATAAAAAATTAGAAGCAAATAATCATAATAATCAACAAGAAATCAGACAATGCGTTGGCATTATACAAAGACAACTGTCCATTTTCAGATCTCCATGCATAAACATTACTACCGTTGAGATGGGTACTTAGTACCGTACAATCAGGTAGGTTACAATAATCCACGTGTCAAACGATTATTGAACACGTTTTGTTGCTTGGTGTGAATGATACAAACATACGTAAGACAGCCGTATTTTGCAGAAGTTAGTTTTTGTAAATGTTGATTTAATTTAATTTAATTTAAGTAGAAAATAATTAATTATTATTTGATTTTTTCAAATTGTCCAATAAATACAAGCCATGTACCCTGTGAATCTCATTTCATAGATCTGTTGTTGTGAGGTCGTTGAAAAACTCAAATATTAAATTTTAAAAAAACTCATTTCACTTTATAAAATATATTCTATAACACAGGTCTGAAATTCTAATTTTGGTATATGAAATATTTTAAAATTTTAAATATTTTGCGAGGTAACGTTTTATTTCTAATGAATCTATTTGGCACGAATTTTGATTAATTTATAATTTTTGAATTATAAAATACTAAATAGTTAAAATAAAAAAATAGCTATAATATTTTCTAATGAGGTATATCTACAATTAAAGGATTATTAATTATTGCAAAAACTTAATTACATTCCTTTAATTCGTAATTTCCAAGTTCATTCTAATGATTCAGTGTACAAATCCAAATTATATTTAACAAATTTAACCTAAAATATTCTTCATTGATTTGGCTGTATGAATCATAAGGTGAATTTTTATATTAGTTTTCACTGTATCCCATATCATAGGTAGGGGCATGCACATGTTCTTACCCACTAGCTTTAAACTATTTTTTTTTGAAAGCCAAAAACTTCAAAAATTCATTAATCATGATAAAAAGATGATAAAACTGTTGCATATTTAATATTTTATTTCAAAAGAACTATACAATTAATTCAAAATTATTTTACAGATTTTAAGCTTGGTCAAAAAGACTTTTTCCACTTTGTCCTATTCTAATTCCTAGTCTTTCTACTCCATGATTTTAGCTGATTTTATGGACTTGCGTAACGTAAACTATTAGAACTATTAATAGCAGTGTTCATAGTCAGTAAAAATATAATAATATCATCTCTTTTATCTCTACTATTTCTTCTCTATTTTGCTGGGTAATTGATTCTTCTGCTATTTCTTAGCTCCTGAGTTACTATTAATTCAGAAGTTCTTGTTGAATCCTGGAGGATACGCTACCGTCGGCGAATTATCCTTAAGGACAGTGCTTTTTGTCACGGCTCAAGAAAATATTCTGCTCATCTTTATCCTATCTCTATATTATTTTCTACCATTTTCCAACAATCTTAAGGATAATGGCAGGAAATACTTCCCCTAACAATACTTCATTTATTGGCCCTATTGATTCTTGTGCTGCTGGTGTTCCAAATGGGGCTCCTGCTGCTATGATGCAACCTGCCATGACAATGTCCAAGCCATTTCCAGATGTCTCCAAAATTGAGGTGTTCAATGGTGACAATTTCAAACGCTGGCAGGAACGTGTATTTTCAGTTCTTGATATGCATGGAGTCGCTTTTGCTCTCACCGACACCAAACCTGCAGAAACTTCCGACAAACAATGGGAATTATGGGTCCATGCTAATAAGGTATGTAGGCACACTATTATTAGCACTTTATCTAACGAGCTCTTTGATGTTTATTGCTCTTATAAAGAAGCAAAACAAATATGGGAGTCCATGATTGCCAAAAATACTGCTGAGGATGTGGGCAAGCAGAAATTTGCTATTGGCAAATTTTACAAATGGGAGATGGTGGATGATAAAGACATAAAGGCACAAATCCATGAGTATCACAAATTGATTGAGGACTTGAGATCAGAAAACATAACACTTCAAGAGGAGCTGGTTGCTGGATTGCTTATTGAAAAATTGCCAACTTCATGGAGCGACTACAAGCAGCAACTCAAGCATAAACATAAGCAGCTGTCCCTTTCTGAGCTTATCACTCATATCATCATTGAAGATACAAACAAGAAAGAGATCAATAAAGCTAAAGGAAAACAGATCGCTGCCAACGCTAACTTAATCCAAGACAAGCCACACTACCAAAACAAAAGGTATGAAAAGAAACCTGATTATAAGCCAAAAACTAATATTCCTACTTTTAAGAAAAAAGGTAGTTGTTTTGTTTGTGGCAAGCCAGGCCATCATGCACCTCAATGTAGGAAAAGAATGGGGAGAAATGACAATCCTGCTAAACCAAAGGCAAATTTGGTGGAAGCGGATGACATAATTGCTGCGGTCATTTCTCAAGCTAATCTTGTGGCTGATGTGAATGAATGGGTCATAGACTCAGGTGCTACGAGGCACATTTGTGCAAATAGAAGCGCTTTTTCATCTTACACTCAAGTTAGTGTAGGAGAAGAATCTGTGTTTCTAGGTGACTCAAGGACTACACAAGTTCTTGGAAAAGGCAAAGTGCTTCTTCGTCTCACATCTGGCAAATTTTTGAAACTAAATGAGGTGCTACATGTCCCTGAAATTCGAACTAATTTGATTTCTGTTGCTTTGCTTGGTAAAAATGGAGTGAAAGTTGCTTTTGAATCTGACCAAGTAGTTATTACTAAAAATAATGTGTTTGTGGGTAAGGGATATTGTAATAGTGGACTATTCGTATTGAATGTTTCCAAGATTATTAATGATGAAAATGTTGGTTCTTCTGCTTACTTGATTGACTCTTTTAAATTATGGCATGATAGAATGGGTCATGTAAGTTTACCTTATATTAAGAAAATGCATACAATTGGTCTTATATCTAATATTAATTATTCATGCTTAGATAAATGTGAAGTATGTGCTGAATCAAAACAAACAAAGAAAACTTGTGCTTCTGTTTTTAGAGAAACTGAATTGTTAAATTTAATTCATACTGACTTAGGAGATTTAAAGCAAACTATGACTAGAGGAGGTAAAAGATACTATATAACTTTTATTGATGATTTTTCCAGATACACTAAAGTATATTTATTAAGAAATAAAGATGAAGCCTTTGACATGTTTCTTGCATATAAAAATGAAGTAGAAAATCAATTAAATATGAAAATTAAAAGAATTAGATCAGATAGAGGAGGTGAATATGTCTTGCTTAATGATTATTGTGAAAAAAATGGCATAATTCATGAAATTACCCCACCGTATTCACCTGAATCAAATGGGGTAGCAGAAAGAAAAAATAGAACTTTAAAGGAAATGATGAATTGTTTACTTGTTAGTTCTAATGCACCAGATAATTTATGGGGTGAAGCAATTTTATCTGCATGTCATTTACAAAATCGAATTCCTTATAAGAAAACTGGAATTACACCTTATGAGTTGTGGAAGGGTTATCCTCCTAACTTAAAATATTTAAAAGTGTGGGGGTGTTTAGCCAAAGTTATGCTTCCTGAACCAAAGAAGAGAAAAATTGGTGCAAAAACTTCTGATTGTTTATTTATTGGTTATGCTAATTGTAGTACTGCATATAGATTTCTTGTGCTTAAAAGTGATATTTTGGATTGCAACACTATTATTGAAACTAAAAATGCTGAGTTTTTTGAAAATATTTTTCCTTTAAGAAATAAAATTATTTCTAATGCATCTATTAGTGAAAATGAAAGTAAAGTTGAAGAATTAAGAAGATCAAAAAGACAAAGAAAAGAAAAATCCTTTGGAAATGATTTTTATGCATATCTTTTGGAAGATGATCCTTTAACTTTTTCAGATGCAATTTCCTCTTCTAATGCATGTTTTTGGAAAGAAGCTATTAAAGTTGAAATTGATTCTATTTTACAAAATAATACTTGGGAACTTGTTGATTTACCACATGGAGCAAAACCCATTGGTTGCAAATGGATTTTCAAAAGGAAATTAAATCCTGATGGTTCAATTAATAAATACAAAGCAAGACTTGTAGCAAAAGGCTTTACTCAAAAACAAAACATTGACTACTTTGATACTTATGCTCCTGTGACCAGAATTTCTTCAATTAGAATATTAATTGCTTTGGCTTCTACTTACAAACTTTATATTCATCAGATGGATGTTAAAACTGCATTTTTAAATGGTGATTTAGAAGAAGAGATTTACATGGTACAACCAGAAGGTTGTGTTGTCTTAGGTCAAGAAAATAAAGTTTGTAAATTGCTTAAGTCTTTATATGGTTTAAAACAAGCACCAAAACAATGGCATGAAAAATTTGACCAAGTTTTGTTAAGTAATGGTTTTTCTTCTATTGAGGTTGATAAATGTGTTTATACAAAACTTGTTAGAAATAATTGCGTAATTATATGCTTATATGTGGATGATATGCTCATTTTTGGTTCATGTCTAGATATAGTTCAAGAGACAAAACAATTTTTATCTTCTAAATTTGAAATGAAAGACATGGGAGAATCTAAAGTAATTTTGGGTGTGAAAATTATACGAAATGATCATGGGTTAATATTGACTCAAGAACATTATGTTGAAAAACTTCTAAAGAAATTTAAGAATTTTGATGTGAAACCTGTAAGCACTCCATTTGATGCTAACAGTCAGTTAAAGAAGAATGTTGGAGTTGCTGTATCTCAGTCTAAATATGCTCAAATCATTGGAAGTTTAATTCATTTGATGAATTTTACTCGACCAGATATAGCTTATGCAGTGTGTAGACTGAGCAGGTACACTCAAAATCCTAACCATGATCATTGGAATGCATTGGTACGTCTAATGAAATATCTGAGAGGTACCATAAACTATGGTATTCTATATAGTGGATTTCCCGCTGTGCTAGAAGGGTATAGCGATGCAAACTGGATTTCAGATTCAGATGAGATCAAATCCACTAGTGGTTATATTTTCACCTTAAGTGGTGGAGCAATATCGTGGAAATCAGCAAAACAAAATATTATTGCTAGATCGACCATGGAATCAGAGTTTATTGCTCTAGATTTGACTGGTAATGAGGCTGAGTGGTTGAGAAACTTCTTGGCAGGCATTCCATTAGGAATAAAACCAACACCCTCTGTGTCTATTCATTGTGATTGCCAGGCTGCAATAGCCATTGCAAAAAATAAAACCTTTAATGGTAAAAATAGGCACATTCGGCTGAGACATAATGTGGTAAAGCAGCTGCTTAAAGATGGAGTTATATCTATTGATTATGTGAAGTCAGAAGTGAATTTGGCCGATCCTCTGACTAAACCCTTGGGAAAGAAATTAATAAATGAAACATCGAGGGGTATGGGACTACAGCCTATTAGAGGAAGTCAACAATGATGGTAACCCAACCTATGTGATTGGCGATCCCATGAAATAGGTTCATATGGGTAATAACAAATCATTAGTTGATTTATGTTAGCACTTTATAAAGTCCTACCTATAATGTTAGTGCTAAAACTGCAAAGAATGTGAGGTTGAGTTAAAACTCTTAATTATTTTCATATCCTTCATAGGTGGTGTATAAGCTGCAGTATACACATGATGGAATGACCTATATGAGAGTGGAGTGGAGCCGCTCCTATGAGATTAAAGGCAAATCTCTAGAGCTCTCATGAATTTCCAGGCACGCGCATGGCTTATTAGCGCAACACCGCGTCAAATAGCAGAATAGAGAAAGTACATTGTGATTGGTGAAAAGTTTAATTTACATTAAGAATTATTTGGTTCATAGAAGTTTAGACTTCACCAAATATTCGATAAATTAGCTTTCACTTAATTAAGTTTTAGTTCATAGTCCAAAAGACACTAAAATTAATACATTGTACTATACCCAGCAAAAGTTTTATTAAAAACTGTGTTTAATTCTTTTGAAATAAGTGGGGGATTGTTGCATATTTAATATTTTATTTCAAAAGAACTATACAATTAATTCAAAATTATTTTACAGATTTTAAGCTTGGTCAAAAAGACTTTTTCCACTTTGTCCTATTCTAATTCCTAGTCTTTCTACTCCATGATTTTAGCTGATTTTATGGACTTGCGTAACGTAAACTATTAGAACTATTAATAGCAGTGTTCATAGTCAGTAAAAATATAATAATATCATCTCTTTTATCTCTACTATTTCTTCTCTATTTTGCTGGGTAATTGATTCTTCTGCTATTTCTTAGCTCCTGAGTTACTATTAATTCAGAAGTTCTTGTTGAATCCTGGAGGATACGCTACCGTCGGCGAATTATCCTTAAGGACAGTGCTTTTTGTCACGGCTCAAGAAAATATTCTGCTCATCTTTATCCTATCTCTATATTATTTTCTACCATTTTCCAACAAAAAACATCTAGCATCGTATCCCACTTAATATAACGTGAAAAACGAATAGAGTTACGAGCTAAACAATGTGCAACTCTGTTAGACTGTCTATTAATCCATAGAATCTTAATATACAATCTAGTTCTAAAAAGGGAAATACAAACTTGAGTAATCATATCAAAAGCCGAAACTATTTATATTTATTATTGTACTGTGAAAATAATTACACAATGTTTATAAATTAACAATGAATACATTGAGATTTTTTTGAATTTGAATAAATTAGCAAATAAAGTGATGAATTTGAATTGAGATTTTTTTGGAACTACATTGGTTTGATTTGTGAGAAATAAGAGAAAATTATAATAAAAATGTTCTAATTTTAATCATTGTAATGAAAATTTGTATATATTAGCAATTATTTGATTTTTTTTCTATATCTAATTATGGTTAGGCTGGAAGGAGAAAAAAAGGTCGAATGATATAAAATTAGGATTTCAATATATATATATATATAGTGATTTTAATAATTTTTTTTAGTATCTTACAGAAATTATTATCTGGCAAAAAATATATAAATTTTATAACTTATTCAATGACTGAGAGAACATATGGATTTTTAAAAAAATTATTTCCGATTCAAATTTAAATTTATAACTTTAGAATCTTGAACTGGATATTAATTAGTACCGGTGTTGAAAGTTTAAAATAATAAAAGGTCAATACTTGATATTACACATGATGAAGGATTTGAAGTAAGTGTGAGCTTACTTTTATTACATTTATCTATATATTAAATTTTAAATTTGAAAAAGGAATAAAGTATTTTTAAACTTTTAAATTTAATAAGTTTTTAATATTGAGCCTCTTGTTTTTTAGTAATATTAAATCTCTGATTTTAATTTTAATAATATTAAACCCTCAAAATTTATGATTTATAAAAATTAGACATTTTTTAACAAATTTAGCTAATTACGTAAATGAAAATTAAGCTCTTTTCTGTTAGAAAAAAGGGCTTAATTTTTATGAATCGAAAATTTTAAGGATTTAATTTTATCAAAATAAAATTTATAATGCTCAATATAAAAAAATTACCAAATTCGTAGGCTCAAAAATACTTTTACCCATTGAAAAATACTAAAATTTTCAAAGATCAAACCTGTTATACTATATATTTATTTTTCCCTTGAGTTCTACAGCCTTAACTATAAAACAAGTCTACTCTTTGTTAAACTAATATTTTTAAACTTTTATTAGTAATGAGTCTTGTAAATTAGTTTTTTATTCTGAAATAATAAATTTAATATTTATTAATATATCTTAATTTCATCAATCAATTATATAAATAATTTTTATCTTCAACACCATTAATATGAATCAAATTAAGATGAATATTTTAAAAATAATATAATTATAATTCTATATATAAATTCTTTGAATAAAATTATATATATTATCCCTTTGAAACCACCTATAGAAATAAAGAAATATAATTAGTTAAAAATAAATTTTATAACTGTGTGTTGTACAGAAAAATTAATTAAAAAAAGGATGACAAATTTAAAATAATATATTTTTAATAGTGAAAGTTATAATAATTGGACAAAATATAATTATATATATTAAATTAGAAAATATTATATATGTAAATTATATATATATAATTATATTTTGTCCAATTATTATAGTTACATATATTTAAAACTGGGAAGCAAACTACAGGTCTTAAGAGGTGGAAAATGATAGTATAACCGTCAAAGCGTAGTTGGAAAGCACAGACCAACCAGCTCCAAAAAAACAAAAAAACCAAAAAAATACATTAAAAAAGGGGTGCGTGCAGCGCAAGTGTGTGTGTGGGTTTTTTCAGTGAAGTGTCGTAAAACTGCTCGCACCAAACCATACCCAAAAAACGCGCTTATTAATAGCTTCGGCACCGACGACATACGCTGCTGTTTCATTTTTTGAAGTACCACAAAAGGACTACGGAAAAAGTCAGCTCTCTTCTTTCATTTATTATTATTTACCTATTTTCTTACTAACTAAACTAATAATAATAATAACAATATGCCATTCATTAGATTTTATGTTGACGTCTGCTGGATTTGCCTTTCGGCACAATTTTTACTTATTTTTGTATTTATAAATTTTGCGGTGAGCCCTTTTTTTGGATAATCTTTTCCTTCGGAATTTTCATAGTTAACACCACATGATTATATTATAGAATTTTAATATAAATTTAACTTATTTACATTTTATTATATTTAATGTTATTTTGATTTTTTCATTATAATAGTATTTTGGGTATTTTGCATAAGTTTCTTCCTATTTTTTAGCATGGAGAAAATCTTAATTTTGTAAAATATAATTTTTAATAATTGAAATTGATTTATTTTTTTTTAAAATAATAAGAAGAGAAAATCCAGCTTGGATATATTATCCAGGTTATATATATACTTAACTTATTGTTATGTTATATTTATTATGTAAGTGACTTCATTTTATTATTAAATTAAAATGTCAATTGATTAATATTTAATTTCTTAAATTAAAATATTTTTCTTATTTATAACTTTAGATGTTACTTGCTAAAAACAAAAAAAAAATTAAGAGTGTATTATGGATAGGTTTTGTTTTTTTGTTTTATCTTTTTTATAGAAAAAAAAGCTAAAATATGTTCGATAATATTAATAAATCTTAATTTTTTTAGAAGAATTAAATTTTAAAATTTTTTAATTAAATAAAAACTATTTTCATAACAATATAAAATTTTTAAAATATAATTTTAAGAGTTTTAATTTTGAAAAGATATTTTATATCACTAAAACTTTTTTTATTGAGATAAGACATTTTATATAATAAAATTATTTTATCTACTGTAAAAGTCAATTTTAAATTTTATTTTTTTATTTATTTTTTTAAAAATTAAAAATTTAATAATTATGATATAATTTTTTAAAAAAATAAAATAAATTTTTAAAAAATAAAAAATAATTTTAATAAAATAAAATAAAAAATAAAAATTTACACCCTAAATGAATATATTGTAAGTATTTCGCGTTAAGTGACAAATAATATAAGTGAAGAATAATATAAGTGAAATAATTTTTAAATTATATAAAATTTAATTATTTACTGTATTATATATATAAAATGAAAATTAAAAATTTTAGTTAATTATTTTAAATAAATTTTAATCCTAATTAAAAATTCTAAAATGTACGTTTTCAAACAATTTTTAAATTAATAATTATTCAAACCTAGGTACACGTTTGTATTGGACCCATTCAATGTGAAATGAGGACGTAGGGTCAAAGCCATAAGTGATGCCTTTTTAGCAATTCTCCAAAAAAAAGAAAAGTCGTTGGATTTTACAACAAAAAACTCCATATCTTTGACGTGCTATTCAATCAAAGATTTTGCTTTTCTCAAGGTTGAAAATAACTTTCAAAATAAATTTTAAGTTTGTATATTTATAGAAAATGGGCCCCCCCAAAAGAAAAAACGAATTATTGCCAACCTGTTTTCACTTTCTTTTATTCCAACAGTATCCCAAGTTGTTTGCCAAGAGCATTGTCACGGTTTTTTTTATCATGATTTTGTAACTATATTCTGTTTTTAATTTTAAAATAAATTTTTACAAATTTTATTGCAATTATATTTTAAGGAAAATTTTAGTATGAATCTGATACATAATTCTACCTATACATCCAATTAATAATAAATTTTCAATTGAGTGATAATATTTAATTTTATTTAGTTTTATTTTTAAATTAAAAAATTATTGATTAAATTTATAGATAGAATCATATAACTAGTTTGTGATAATATTTTTTATAGTGCATTTGATTACATGATAGTTTTAAAAAAAATGAATAAATAATTTTATTTGACCAACACTATAAATTATCTATATAAAATAAAATATTAAACTCACTAAATTTTACTAATCAATTAATAAAATATTTTATTTAAGAAGAAGTAAAAAAAAACATTACTGAAAAAGAGGTTGAGTAATTTACATGTCAAAAGACAATCATACCATTGCTTTAGAATATAATAAAATAAGAAAAAAATATTATAATTTTAGTTTAGTTATTATTTAAACTTTTTTTGTAAAGTTAATTTGTGAATAAATAAGTTAATATTTTTTTTAATTCATTTTTTTAGTATTTTATTACATTTTTTAAACATGATAATATAATTTTTTTTCAATAAAATATAATTTTAGTAATATATTTCTGTAAAATATATTTTTAGCAATAAATTTTTTTAATAATTTACCAAATATACTATTATAGTTGAAAATCTACTGGAGAGAAATTTTTACTATTCTCTTTTATACTTTTATACATATTTTCATAAGACCAATCAATAATTTAATAACAAGAAATAATTAATACTTTAAATAAAAAATGTATAATAAGATATAATTTATCAGAAAGAAGAAAAAAAATCGATAAAATAAGATGATCATTTAATAGAGAGAAGAAGAAACATAGTAATTGACACATTTATTTCAGCCCTTTTTTTTGTGTCGTCTCTAAGTAAATCAATAAAAAAGCTTCTTCATGATTGCTTGAACATAAATTTATAGTCTCAAGCGTAATACGGTAATGATCTTCTTCTTCTTCTTCTTTTGATTTCATCAAAATGATTTTAGTTATTTATTTATTTTTTTGAAATGAACGGTTTTATTTATTTATTATTTACTAATGATTCTTACAAAAACATTTTTTATTTTTATAAAAGTGCCAAGAGAGAGAATAGTAATTTTAAAAGGTATATTGCATGTAAATTATCAAATTAGAATAAAGTTATTTAAAATTGAAAATATAAAAATAAAAATAATAAAATAATGTAAAATTTGGAGTAAATTATTTTCGGTGGAAGAAAGGAAAAAAAATTTAAAATTACTACTGCAAAAGTTCCAGTTTCATTATTTTAAATTTAAAAATTAACTTATTTCATAAACAACTGAAATTTTAATTAAATCATAACATAATTTAGGTATAAAATTAATTTTCTAAAAATTAAAACATTTTATAATTTTAAGTAATTAAAAAATTTTATAGTCATATACAATGCGAACCTTGTGATGGAAGTTGCGTGATTCAAATTGTAAAATTGATTTTTAACCCAATAAAAAATTAATTAAATTTATTTGGATGAAAAAAAAACACCCACCATGCATTAGGATAGGGAAAAATTCTTATTTAAAAAGGGTATAAATATATCCGTCAATAGAAAATCACTATAATAATAATAATAATAAATTATATAATTTTATTGATCAAATATATATACACTCAATTTAGATAAGACATAAAATTCACGAGTAAACGTCCTGATTCTAAAATTAATTTGCTAGAATTTGACTTTGGCGTTTAAGGCGATTTTCTAGTTTTGGACAACCGATATTTTCTAATATATTTACTTATTTCTCATGTATTTATATATATATGTGTGTGTGTGTGTGTGTGTGATTATGCAATATTCATATTAATTAAGCATTTTATATATGTTTGTGTATGCAGTAACAGAATCAAGATAAAATATTAGAGAGGCCGAGGCAACAAGCCAATACAAACAGTCATAATATTTTTCATTAAAATTTTTTAAAAGAATTACTAATAATAATTGATAAATAATTAACAATGAGTTATCATAATTCATAAAACAATAATAATTATAACTCTTTTATTTTAACAATTTTAAGCAAATATAAATTAAATTTTTGATACCTCTCATTAGAAAAAAATAAAACTAAAATATAATTAATCCTAAATTCTAATTTTAAAAAAATTATAAATAATAGTATTTCACTTTAAGTGATTAAGAAACAAAAGAAAAGAATTATAAATAATTATAGAAAAATAAAAAAGAAAACATAAATTATAGTTACTCTAAAATTAATATCAAGCTTTAAGGAAAGGAAAGTCAAATTGACAAAAAATGTAAAGAAAATAAAAAAAATTTAAAAAAACTAAAAAAAAAACTCATATATATTGTGGAATCACAATCTTAAACCTCAACAATGGTTGATGGAATTGCTCAATGTTCAATATATGAGAGTAAATAATATAATGAAAAAATAATAAACTTATCCTACAAACCTTTTTTTTTATAAAATAAAAATATTATTTTATACTAATATATATTTAATTTTGGATCGAGTAAATATATTTGGTTTAAGATTTCAGACTTGAATCAAGTTTATATAGAAATAATTTATTCAATGAGAGGGACCCAATTTTATAATATATATAAATAGAGAAAATAAAAAAAAATGGGAACGTACTATCCCTATGTGTATGTTACATTATATGATGATTTGAATATTATATATGATTGTTAGATGAGACTATGATAATATAGGACCATATATGATTGGGATTCTAGTTATGATATGAGTATTTGGATGTGATAAGGTTATACTGGCATGATGATGATGCTTGCTCATCTTTTGATGTCGGTGTCAGTCAAGTTATTGGTACTGAGGCTGAGCCGAGATTGTAGAATCTTATATATTAGATTTTAAGATAAATATTTGGAGAAGAGAGTCAAGTCTGAGAGATGGTTCATATGGCCTTATTCCCATCCTTAGTTGATTAAGTATTTTGTTATATGTTTGGCATATTATAAGAACATACTTATCATTAGAACGATCAGAGAACCAAGTTTATATACTAATGGGTATGGTTTTTCATGAGGTCGTAAAACCCATGCAGCCTTGTCCGATCCAATCTAGCCTGACCAGGTTGAGCCAATTTAAAATGTGTTTAGACTATACATTGAGTTTAATTTTCAAACTCTAATATAATTTAATTGAGTTTTGAATGAGAGCAAATTTTCCTTGGACTAGTTTGACTTGGCCCAGACATATATATACAGACACACACACATAGAAAGCTGCTACACCAAATTCATTATATATATATATATATAATATTATATTATATATAATATCATACATACAAATTATATATACATGTAAAAAAAATTGTAGCTCGGTTGGCTCAAGCTAGCTGAGCTAGCTTAACTTATTTGGGCCTCGAGGTAGGCTTCAGGCATAACATATAGGCTCAAGTCATACTTTGATTGGATTGTAGGCTAAGGGCAAACTTGGCCTAACACTGCTCAAGTATACCTGATCTGTTGGTGAGCATTATTTATTGAATTTAGATGCTTACCCTTATTTCCTTTTATTTTTTTCTCCTAGGGTGTAAGTTGAGCTTGAGCAGATATTTTAGTTGAGTTACTTCTGCCTTTTATTTTTTGACAAAAGAAATTATTTTATTATTTCATTATATTATTATCAAGATATTATTTTGTAGGAAAAGGAAAAAAATGACCATAAACTATTTGTGATATTTTATATTGGATCTTAATTTTTTTTATCCATTTACACTTCTTTTTTGGGTCAATACAACCCACTTTGGACTCCAATTAATAGAACAATAAAACTTGCATTTACTTCCTTTGTCCTAAAAAGATTGTCGCATTTTTTTCTATAAATTTTAAGAAAAATGCAAGTAATGAATTGGCAACTTATATGTTTTCCTTTTCTACCTTTATTCATGTAATAAACAATACAAACTATTATTAATTTTTTATTTAAAATATAAATTTGTTGGATGGTAAAATAAGAAAACAAACTTTAAACACATACTATAAATAAAAGTGAACAATTATTTTAAAATATTCTAAAATGAAATAATGAATAACCTTTGTAGGATGGAGGAAGTATTTTTTATTAGTTGGATTTATGGGTTCCACTTATTCAACATTCAATTAAATGAAATATAATTTTCAATGTATAAATAAATAAATAAAATGAATAAATTTAAAAAAAAATACAATTTTCTCTCTCTCTCTCTCTCTCTCTCTCACCTTAGTGTAAACTCTTTTTCCCCTTTCTTCTCACCTCAGTAAACTCTATTATTTAAATTGAATTTCTTGCATTTGATCGAAGATTCTCTAAATACCCATTGTTTTTTTTTTCTAATTTACTTTATTAGCACTTTCCTTTTTTTCTTGTTCTAAATACCCGTTCTTTTTCTTTTCTATAGAACCAAATTTCATTTTAGGATTACCATTACCATCAAAAATAAAAAAAAAATCAAATTTGGATCATTCATAGAACGTGCTTTTCTCCCAAATTGAAAAAAGAATCTAGCTTCACTTTCTCCAATTCTTGCGAAATTGTTTATGAAAAATAATGTGTTTGGATAAGTTCTTGTCGGGTCTAACAGTAGGGGTTTTTCAAAAGTTTTACTCTATCAAGTTTTTAATATTACTACCATCATCATTTGGAGCTTTAGTGGAGGGCATAGAATAAGAAGTATAATAATTTGTCATCTTTTTGTTTGTTACTATTTTTATGAAATTATTTCTGAAATGTCATTATAATGCAACCCCACAAGTAAAAGACTTGAGATACAACACCTTTGTGCTTAATAATAATCCCTTGGAAAACTAAATCAAATTCTTTAATCCAAGACCTAGAACCAATCCTAAAAAATATAGGAAAGAACTTTTTTATTAAAATACTCAAGTTATTAACTCTTTTGTGTTTGGATTGATTCTCACAAGAACTATGACGAGAGAAGATAACCACTCTCAAAGAACTCTAAGTTCTGAAAATATAATTCAATAAAATTCACTAACTATTACAAAGAGGTTCATAAGTTAGTTTATATACATCCTAGAAGCTAGGTGTTCTAGTTGGCTTGTTTAACAAGTTTAAGATCACCTTGTCCCTAATAAACTAACCCATATCTCAATTTGGGCCATTAGGTATCAAAGAGCCCAATTATAAGAGATAATATCCAAGTCAAAATACAAATTCCAGCACACTCATAAAAGTAGCAAATGCTAAATACAATTCAAATACATTGACATAGACAAAGCTATCCCAAATGTGCCACTAACACACTTAGCTCAAATAGTCTTCTTGGACTTGTGACAAATGAACTAGACCTTAGGTTAGATGCAGGAGTCAAGCTTGTAGTTGGAGTCCTTCTTGCACTATTCAGTTATAGCCAAATCACTCTATAGACCTTGCAACGTAGTAAGTAGTGCATCCTTAAACGTTTATAGACAACCTCTAGTGACGAATCCATTGGGCAGGCTCAATGAGTCTTTAGGCTTTGGCATGAGTTGGTCCATGATTACACATATTGGCTTTTAGAGAAGATTTAAAGTTTGTTTATCTTATTCTTAGAAAGGATCCATTGAACTCAAAAGAAGATGGTGAAAAAATGGACCACGAAGCCAGCTCATAAAAAAATAAATGGCATCTTATATTTTGTTAGATTAGGGTCAAAATTAAGCTGTTTTTGACACAAAAAAAAAAAGAAAAAGAAAAAGAAAAAAAGTAAGGGTGCAAATGTATTAAAGAAAATTTTAAGGTTTAATGTGAGATACCATGAATAGTTCATGGCCATTTTTGTAACTTTTCCTTTCTTTGTAACATACATTCTAAAACTCTATAATATTATTTCTGCTATTTGTATTGTTTTTGATGTGATATCAAGTGTCGTAATCCAATATTTTCAAAAAAATAATAATAATAAAACAGTAATTAAAATAAATAAACAAAAATATTAATAAAATACTTATAATCTTATTTATATAACATATATTTCAAATGCAAAAAAAAAAATTAAAAGTAACAAGAACAACTAGTGCATATTAGATTATGGAGGGGTATGGAGGGGCAGCAACCATGTCTCTACATTAAATAAAACAAATTGAAAATAACAAGAATAATTAGTACATGTTAGATTATGAAGGAGCAGCACTCCACGCCCGAAAAAAAAAACATGGGTGGTGATGAAAAAAAAATACTAAAAAAAATGAAACATGATAAAAGGAAAGAGTTCTACTATAAATAGAGGGGCAGAAATTTACAAGAAAAAAGGAGGGGGGATTAAAAAATATAAGAGAGAAAATTAAAATCTAATTTCATGGTAGAGGAAACTGTGGAAGCTTAAATTTTGTTAATACAGAAAGTGTATTCGACAATATCTAAAGATATACAACTAAAGCATAAAACAAAAAGAATTTAATCATCAAAGATCACACAATCAGGTAAATTCGCTATTGATCTTAAGTTCTTTTATTATTAATTTTTATTTTTTTTAGCATTAATTTCTTTACTATAATTTTGGATATGCATATGATATTTTTTTTTTAAAAAAAAAGGATCAGTCAAGAAGTGACTATAACCAAATGGCATAATAAAAACAAATATAAAATTTTAAATCCTAATTATTCAGGACATCTACTAATATTCACAATTGACACTAAAGAAATATATGCACAAATACTGCCTAATATATATATATATATATATATGAACTAATAATAGTCCATGGGTTCTGCTGAGCAGGCCCACTTTCAATAATTAATTCTATAAAATAAGAATTTTTATGAAACCATACAGATCTTTGTTTTAAAGGAAAGTTTGATGAAACAATTTTAGTTGAAGATTTTGAAACATCCAACTCAGTTTTAGAAATATTTTGAGATAAGGTTTTTTGAGAAGAAGATTCTCCTATCTCAATTTGATTTTTTAAATAAGGGATCAGAGAGTCTTTACCTGGAACCCCTGGAGGAGGTTCATGTCCCATTTTTAACAAAGTTTTAATCACTTCAGGTGATTGGGCCAGCTGGGAGACCCAAAGCTTAATATTTGCTTTATCTTCTTCTTGGACAGCATCAGCCCAAGACTTTATTGGTTTAGGTTTAAGAATACTGTCTGAATGATCAGATAGGGCTTTAGGAGAAACACTCTCTAGGGTTTCTTTAGCTTTATTGGCCATTTTCTTCTTTCTCCCTATGATTCCTGAGAAGGAATTCACGAGTAAGAAAATCAGGTAAACTATTATTTTCTCCTTTAATAAATTCAATATCAAAATCAAATATACTCAAAATAGCTTGCAATCTAGCAAAAATTTGTTTTGAGGCAAGGTTTTTAACATCTTTTTGCAAAACATCTTTTGCACTTTTACAATCAATTCATAATAAAAATTTTTGATTCAATAAATCAGATTGAAATTTTGAAATGCATAAAACAATACTCAAAATTTCTTTCTTTATAGTAGAATAATATAATTGAGTTGGACTCCAATGTCCTGAATAAAACTGGACTATGATGTCTCTACCCTTTTTAACTTGTTTTAAAATCCCACCAAAACCTATATCTGATGCATCAGTTTCTACTATCTTAGAAGCTAATAGATCAGCTATATGTAGGCAAGGAATGATTTTAACTAAGTCTTTAACTTGTCTAAGTATACCAGAATGGACCTCAGTCCATGGACCTGGGTTTTTCTTTAATCTATCATGCAAAGGTTTAATAGTTCTATTTAGGTTGGGAAAGAATTCTATAACATAATTCAGACAACCTAAAAATCTTTGAAGTTGAGCTTTATTTATTATCTGGTCAGGAAACTTATTCCCAAAGGCTAAGTTTCTTTCTATAGGTTCTATAATTCCCTGTTCTATATTATGTCCTAAGAATCTAATCTTAGTCTGAAACAAAGACATCTTTATTTTACTTAATACTGAACCATTATGTTTAATTACCATAAAAAATATTTTTAAGTGTTTAAAATGTTTATTTATAGTTGTAGAATATATTAATACATCATTAATGTATACAATACAAATTTTATTATATGGGTTAAATATATCATTCATTACTCTCTAAAACTCAGAGGGTGCATTTTTTAATCCAAAAGGCATAATATTCCATTCATACTGTCCAAATGGAACAGTGAATGCAGTCTTATACCAATCTTTAGGATTAATCTAGATTTGCCAAAATCCTGATTTTATATCAAATTTATTAAAAATATTAGCTTTATATAATTTTCCTAATAAATCTTTTTCTATTTGCAATTTTAATTTATTAATTTTATCTTGCATAAATTTATTATTTAACTGTTCATTTATTTTTTGTAAATGATATCTATTTTTTTAAATTACAAAGTTGTTCAGACTTTGCTTTTATAAGTGCATTTACTTGTAATTCATTTATTAAGTGTGCCTTTAAAAGATTTAAATTTCTCTTTTTTGGTTTTTCCAAAAATGGAAAAATTATCTTTTGATTTTTTACTTTAAAACTTATACTATCATCATTTACAGAATAAGGTATAATTAGATTCATAAATGGTGTTCCTAAGATTACCATATGATGAATGTTGGTTAAATAAATATATTTTTTATTTCTAAGTTCTTATCTATTATTGATGCTTCTGCTTAACCAAGTATATTTAATTTAGATTTATTTGCTGCAGATAAACTTTTTTTAGTTTCTTGCCAAAATCTTTTTGGTACTAAACTAGGTTTAATGCAGTTTAAATCAGCTCCTGTATCAAATAATGCTATAGTTTCTATGTTATAATTATCTAAAAATTTTAATTTTAATTTTATTAAATATTTCCTAAATGTTATTTCATGCAATATAAAAATTAAATTATCAGGAATTTTGTCTTTACTAATTAAACTAATTTCATTATTATCATTATTTTCTTCTTTACTAATTATATGTTCAACATCTTCTTCTTCTTCATCAGAAGAAGTCGAATTTAGCAATGGTTTTATTATCTTTAAATCATTTTCTTGTTTATTCTTTAATTCTTTTAATTTTAATTTAATTTCTTTAATTTCTTTTTGTAAATCATTTATGGTTGGTTTGTTTTTTACTGTTTTATTTTTATTTAGTATTATGGTTAAATCATAAGTTTGTTTACTAGTACTAGGTAATATAGAATGTTTAGATTTATCATTTTCTAATATTTTATTTAGCATTTTTTCTTGAATTTTAGGATCACTTATATATTTTATTGCTTCTAATATAGATTTCTGTTTTTTAGTTAATACATTTAATGATTTACTACTATTTTCAGAACTAGTTTCTATTCCTATATCATCTATTTGATTTATCTCTTCAGAATCTGAATAATCTTTAGAATCGAAATAATCTAAATATAATTCATGAATTTTATTTATTATAGATTATTCTAGATTTAATTCTTGTAATTTTTTTTATCAAATTTATAAAATATTGATGTGTGGCATTTTCTTCCATATTTATAACATGTTAAATCTTTATATGATGTAAATTTTTTATCTTTTTGTTTATATGTCTTTTTACTAGGTTTTCTATATTTATAAGGTTTATAAGGTTTCTGTTTCTTATAATAATCATCTTTATCAAATTTTTTATAATTCTTTTTGTGATATTTTTTATAAGGTTTTTTATATTTTGTAGTAGAACACTGTCCATTACAATCTTTATGGTTTTGTGTTATGCTATAATCAAATTGTTTACAGAAAGAACCTAACTCTTGTTTAGTCTTTCTCATTTCATATTTTAAAGATTTTTGAAGTTTTATATCTTGACAAAGTTTTAATCCTTCTTTTTGAACTATACTAAACAATTTTCCATAAGTCAATAGGTCATAAGGAATAGGATTTTCATATTCCTGTTTTATATAGTTTATAACTTTCTCTCCTAGGAAAAAGGGTAGTCCTGCTAAGAATTTTTTCTTCCAGAAAGCCTGATTAGAATCTTCTCTAAGAATTATCCTAGTTAGGAAAGTTGTTTTATAAAACTGAAAGTCATTAAGTTTCTTACACCTAAGATTACTTAGTAGTTCAACATTTTTATCCTTTAAGTGAGTAGGATCACCTATAAAATGAAGTGATATAGTCAATATTAGTGTTGCCACTGCATCTTGAATAGTATCGCTTTATTCATTTAATATAGGTATACCATCTTCATAAGTTTTTATAGTATTTAAGATTTCTAAATGTTGTTCATCAGTAAGATGATTATCCCACTAACCTTTAAGTTGATCAGTAAAGCCAGCTATGAGTAGTTCAGCTATAGTTTTATCTGAGGTATTTGTTTGGGTTCTATTAGCATTGGCAGCTATTGTCATCTGCTGTAGAAGACTCAGAATATTGTATTCTGATAGGCTATCAATGTTCCATTCATATACTGAAGAGGCATTATATTTTTACTGTGTCAATGTATTAGGTCTGTCTGTTATACCTAAGTCTGGGGAAGACATTCTAGGTACTATAGACTGATTATATGTTATACGATTTATTTGTGGTTCTAAGGCTTTACTAAAGGTTTTAATATCTTCATATTCGGGCTGAGAATCCTCAGCTGATTTTAATTCTTTTTCTTGGGTGACTATACTTATAGTTTCAGATACTTTAGATTGAGGTGTTTCTTGAACTACCTGTTTTGACCCAGAAGAAGAGTCAATTTTACTTAATAGTTCCTTAATTACCTTAACAAAGTCAGAATCTTTAGATTTGACTTCCTTTTGTCCTGTTTTAAAAACTTCGAAAGGTTTAAAAACATGGGACTTAAGTTTTTTATCTTTTACATCTTTTTCAATTTTTACTATTTTACTTTCTTTGATAGTATCCTCTATTCTGTTTAACTGTTGTCCTATACTAAATAGGTTTGCATTACTAAAATTATTTTGTTCTAATATTCTTCTATTAGGGTCATCTTCAGATACTATTTTAAATGGTGCTATATTTATTTGCTTATCTCCATGTATGAATATACTTGATGTTTTAGGTAGATGTTTACTCTGTATTATTTTATCTTTTACTTTCCATTTTGTATCTTTATTTCTAATAGTTATTGGATTTATTAATTTTTCTACTTTAAGTTTTGCTATATAAAATCTTTTAAACCAATCAAAGAATTTCATATTAACTTCTTAATATTTTATAAAGTCAACATATTCTTCTTTAACTGATTCAAGGTCTTTTACTTTATTTATCATATTTTCTAATTTATCTTTATTTTTAATTGCTGTTAATTCTTTATTTAACCTATCATAATTAAAAACAAATTCTTTATTAATCACATTTAATTCTCTATCTATGTTTGCTACATTTTCTGTCATGAAAGAAGCTGTAGGTGACATAGGTGGAGAGGGAGACTGTTCTATATTCTTAGGTTGATTATAATTAGGGTTTGGTTCCAAAGGGTTCATTGTTCTTGTTGGATTATAATATAAATGTGGTACTGTTGTACTATAGTCTACACCTTTTAATTTATTACTAGATTCAGGTATATCTGATGCAGAATATCTAGGCTTTACTACTGTTTGCAATACAGGTTTAGGTTCATTTTCTTTATATGAGGCGTATATTACAGAAGGTAACTGTGAGGCTCTACCTATATCTACTGTTGAAACAAAGGAGGAAGAGTCTGAATACCTACTGCTTACACTATGTCTACTAAATTTTAATTTAACTTTACCATCTTCATACTGTTCAATTTTACTAAGTTCTATATTGGGTTTAACTATAGTCTTTGGTTCAGGAAGAGGAACAACATCCTCTAAGATCCATTCATCAGGGAGACTAATATCTTTCCACTGAATAGTCCTAGAGATTACTGTATTAGCTTTACTTAAATCTATTTGTAAAAATTTAGTTTCTCCTAACTTAGGTTGCATTATATATTTCATAACAAAGGCAGATACCATTGCTTTATACTTTATTTTATACATTAATGCTACAGGAATAAATCCTTCAAGCATTTTATAATTATGTGTTTTAATTTTCAATACTATACTTTTTAATATATTTGGATCATTTAATGAAATTGTTATATCTGGAAAATAGTCAAATGAGATAGGTCCACTACTCAGACTGGTTTCTATAGTTCCTAATAATGAGTCATTAAAATTTACAAACCTAGCATCTCTGACAACTCTCAAGATACTAGTATTTAATTCTTCTATAGTTAAAGGTTTATACCTATTTGTACTAATCCTATATGTATATACTTGTATTTTTTATTTTTATGATGCTTTATTGATTCTGCAGACAATAGAGTTATTTTTTCAAAAGGTTTACTTAATTGTATATCCCTTTCTTCAGCTTTAATTATATAATCATTTTTAAATATATTTAATTTAGGTATTTTATAAATATGTTCTTTATCTATGTTTGGTATAAAATTACTTAATTTCTGTTTACAATCCTTTTAACTTCTGATGACTCAGAACTATCTGATTTAGTTGTACTAGCAGATTTACACAGAAATGGTTCCATTTTTAAATTTTTGAAAAATAGATTTTAAAGTTTATTAATGTTGGTTTTGGTAGCGACCACTGACTTACTGCCCTAAACGCCTGTCCGTCGGCTAACACGGGTCTTACTGCATATCCAAAACCTAGACAACACTAAGTCCACTTCTAGATCTACAATCAAAGATTTAACTATGGAAACAATTCTATATCTATCTACTACCACCCCTAAAAGAAGATGGCTCAGATATTAGCAAAACGTAAAGGATCTTTGATAGGGGATAAAATAATTTTAAAAACATTAATAAAATAATAAACAGTTAGGCATAAATAATATAGATATAAACAGATTGATTAAAACAATAAACAAGCAAAATGTAAAAGACTATATTAAACAGTTAGACCCAAAGTTCAATATTTTTTTTATCTTCTTCTTGGACAACATCAGCCCAAGACTTTATTGGTTTAGGTTTAAGAATACTATCTGAATGATCAGATAGGGCTTTAAGAGAATCACTCTCTAGGGTTTCTTTAGCTTTATTAGCCATTTTCTTCTTTCTACCCATGATTCCTGAGAAGGAATTTACGAGTAAGAAAATCAGGTAAACTATTGTTTTCTCATTTAAAAAATTCAATATCAAAATCAAATATACTCAAAATAGCTTGCCATCTAGCAAAAATTTATTTTGAGGCAAGGTTTTTAACATCTTTTTGCAAAACATCTTTTGCATTTTTACAAAAAATTCTTAATAAAAATTTTTGATTCAATAAATCAGATTGAAATTTTGAAATGCATAAAACAATACTCAAAATTTCTTTCTTTATAGTAGAATAATTTAATTGGGTTGGACTCCAATGTCCTGAATAAAACTGGACTATGGTTTCTCTACCCTCTTTAACCTATTTTAAAATCCCACCAAAACCTATATCTGATGCATCAGTTTTTACTATCTTAGAAGCTAATGGATCAGCTATATATAGGCAAGGAATGATTTTAACTAAGTCTTTAACTTGTCTAACTATACCAGAATGGACCTCAGTCCATGGACTTGGGTTTTTCTTTAATCTATCATGCAAAGGTTTAATAGTTTTATTTAGGTTGGGAAATAATTCTATAACATAATTCAGACAACCTAAAAATCTTTGAAGTTGGGCTTTATTTATTATCTGGTCAGAAAACTTATTCCCAAAGGCTAAGTTTCTTTCTATAGGTTCTATAATTCCCTGTTCTATATTATGTTCTAAGAACCTAATCTTAGTCTGAAACAAAGACATCTTTATTTTACTTAATAATAAATCATTATGTTTAATTACCATAAAAAATATTTTTAAGTGTTTAAAATGTTCATCTATAGTTGTAGAATATATTAATACATCATCAATGTATACAATACAAAATTTAGTATATGGGTTAAATATATCATTCATTACTCTCTGAAACTCAGAGGGTGCATTTTTTAATCCAAAAGGCATAACATTCCATTCATACTGTCCAAATAGAACATTGAAAGCAGTCTTATACCTATTTTTAGGATTAATCTGGATTTGCCAAAATCCCGATTTCATATCAAATTTACTTGAAATATTAGCTTTATATAATCTTCCTAATAAATCTTTTTCTATTTGCAATTTTAATTTATTAATTTTATCTTGTATAAATTTATTATTTAACTGTTCATTTATTTTTTGTAAATGGAATCTATTTTTTAAATTACAAAGTTGTTCAGACTTTGCTTTTATAAGTGCATTTATTTGTAATTCATTTATTGAGTGTGCCTTTAAAAGATTTAAATTTCTCTTTCTTGGTTTTTTCAAAAATGGAAAAATTATCTTTTAATTTTTTACTTTAAAACTTATACTATCATCATTTACAGAATAAGGTGTAATTAGATTCATAAATGGTGTTCCTAAGATTACCATATGATGAATGTTGGTTAAAATAAATATATTTTTTATTTTTAAGTTCTTATCTATTATTGATGTTTCTGCTTTACCAAGTATATTTAATTTAGATTTATTTGGTGCAGATAAACTTTTCTTAGTTTCTTGCCAAAATCTTTTTTGTACTAAATTAGGTTTAATGCAGTTTAAATCAGCTCCTGTATCAAATAATGCTATAGTTTCTATGTTATAATTATCTGAAAATTTTAATTTTATTTTTATTAAATATTTTCTAGATGTTATTTCATGCAACATAAAAATTAAATTATCAGGAATTTTGTCTTTACTAATTAAACTAATTTCATTATTATCATTATTTTCTTCTTTACTAATTATCTGTTCAACATCTTCTTCTTCTTCATCAGAAGAAGTCGAATTTAGCAATGATTTTATTATCTTTGAATCATTTTCTTGTTTATTTTTTAATTCTTTTAATTCTAATTTAATTTCTTTAATTTCTTTTTGTAAATCATTTATGGTTGGTTTGTTTTTTACTGTTTTATTTTTATTTATTATTTTGGTTAAATCATAAGTTTGTTTACTAGTACTAGGTAATATATAATATTTAGGTTTATCATTTTCTAATATTTTATTTAGCATTTTTTCTTGAATTTTAGGATCACTTATATATTTTATTGCTTCTAATATAGATTCCTATTTTTAGTTAACACATTTAATGATTTACTACTATTTTCAGAACTAGATTCTGTTTCTATATCATCTATTTGATTTATCACTTCAGAATCAGAATAATCTAAATATAATTCATGAATTTTATTTATTACAGATTCTTCTAGATTTAATTTTTGTAATTTTTTTTATCAAATTTACAAAATCTTGATGTGTGGCCTTTTCTTCCACATTTATAATATGTTATTAAATCTTTATATGATTTAAATTTTTTATCTTTTTATTTATATGTCTTTCTACTAGGTTTTCTATATTTATAATTTTTATAAGGTTCCTGTTTCTTATAATAATCATCTTTATCAAATTTTTTCTTATAATTCTTTTTGTGATATTTTTTATAAGGTTTTTATATTTTGTAGTAGAACACTGTCCATTACAATCTTTATGGTTTTGTGTTATGCTATAAGCAAATTGTTTACAGAAAGAACCTAACTCTTGTTTAGTCTTTCTCATTTCATATTTTAAATATTTTTGAAGTTTTATATCTTGACAAAGTTTTAATCCTTATTTTTGAATTATACTAAACAATTGTCCATAGGTCAATAGGTCATAAGGAATATGATTTCCATATTCCTGTTTTATATGGTTTATAACTTTCTCTCCTAGGAAAAAGGGTAGCCCTGCTAAGAATTTTTTCTTCCAGAAAGCCTGATTGAAATCTTCTCGAAGCATTATCCTAGTTAGGAAAGTTGTTTTATAAAACTGAAAGTCACTAAGTTTCTTACACCTAAGATTACTTAATAGTTTAGCATTTTTATCCTTTAAGTAAGTAGGATCACCTATAAAATGAAGTGATATAGTCAAGATTAGTGTTGCCACTGCATCTTGAATAGTATCACCATATTCATTTAATATAGGTATACCATTTTCATAAGTTTTTATAGCATTTAAGATTTCTAAATGTTGTTCATCAGTGAGATGATTATCCAACTAACCTTTAAGTTGACCAGTAAAGCCAGCTATGAGGAGTTCAACTATAGTTTTATCTGAGGTATCTGTTTAGGTTCTATAAGCATTGGAGCCATTGTCATTTGCCGTAGAAGACTCAGAATATTGTATTCTGATAGGCTATCAATGTTCAATTCATATACTGAAGAGACATTATATTTATACTGTGTTAATGTATTGGGTCTGTCTGTTATACCTAAGTCTGGGGTACACATTCTAGGTACTATAGACTGATTATATGTTATATGATTTATTTGTGGTTCTAAGGCTTTACTAAAGGTTTCAATATCTTCAGATTCAGGCTGAGAATCCTCAGCAGAGTCTGATTCTTGTTCTTGGGTGACTATACTTATAGTTTTAGATACTTTAAATTGAGGTGTTTCTTGAACTACCTGTTTTGACCCAGAAGAAGAGTCAATTTTACTTAATTGTTCTTTAATTGCCTTAAAAAAGTCAGAATCTTTAGATTTGACTTCTTTTTGTCCTGTTTTAGAAACTTCGAAAGGTTTAAAAACATGGGACTTAAATTTTTATCTTTTACATCTTTTTTAATTTTTACTATTTTACTTTATTTGATAGTATCCTCTATTTTGTTTGACTGTTGTCCTATACTCAATAGGTGTGCATTACTAAAATTATTTTGTTCTAATATTTTTCTATTAGGGTCATCTTCAGATACTATTTTAAATGGTGCTATATTTATTTGCTTATCTCCATGTAGGAATATACTTGATGTTTTAGGTGAATGTTCACTCTGTATTATTTTATCTTTTACTTTCCATTATGTATCTTTATTCCTAATAGTTACTGGATTTATTAATTTTTCTGCTTTAAGTTTTTCTTTATAAATTCTTTTAAACCAATCAAAGAATTTCATATTAACTTCATAATATTTTATAAAGTCAACATATTCTTCTTTAACTGATTCAAGGTCTTTTACTTTATTTATCACATTTTCTAATTTATCTTTATTTTTAATTGTTGTTAATTCTTTATTTAACCTATCATAATTAAAAATAAATTCTTTATTAATCACATTTAATTCTCTATCTATGTTTTCTACATTTTCTGTCATAAAAGAAGCTGTAGGTGACATAGGTGGAGAGGGAGACTGTTCTATATTCTGAGGTTGATTATAATTAGGGTTTGGTTCCAAAGGATTCATTGTTCCTGCTGAAATATAATATAAATGTGGTACTGTTGTACTATAGTCTACACCTTTTAATTTATTACTAGATTCAGGTATATCTGATGTAGAATATCTAGGCTTTAGTACTGTTTGCAATACAGGTTTATGTTCATTTTCTTTATATGAGGCGTATATTACAGAAGGTAACTGTGAGGCTCTACCTATATCTACTGTTGAAACAGAGGATGAAGTGTCTGAATACCTACTGCTTACATTATGTCTACTAAATTTTAATTTAACTTTACCGTCTTCATACTGTTCAATTTTACTAAGTTCTATATTGGGTTTAACTATAGTCTTTGGTTTAGGAAGACGAACAGCGTCCTCTAAGATCCATTCATTAGGGAGACTAATATCTTTCCACTGAATAGTCCTAGGGATTACTGTATTAGCTTTACTTAAATCAGTTTGTAAAAATTTAGTTTCTCCTAGCTTAGGTTGCATTATATATTTCGTAGCAAAGACAGATACAATTGCTTTATACTTTATTTTATACATTAATGTTAAATGAATAGATCTTTCAAGCATTTTATAATTATGTGTTTTAATTTTCAATACTACACTTTTTAATATATTTGGATCATTTAATAAAATTGTTATATCTGGAAAACAGTCAAATGAGATAGGTCCACTACTCAGACTGGTTTCTATAGTTCCTAATAATGAGTCATTAAAATTTACAAACTAAGCATCTCTGACAACTGCCAAGATACTAGTATTTAATCATTCTCTAGTTAAAGGTTTTATACCTATTTGTACTAATCCTATATGTATATACTTGTATTTTTTATTTTTATGATGCTTTATTGATTCTGCAGACAATAGAATTATTTTTTCAAAGGGTTTACTTAATTGTACATCCCTTTATTCAGCTTTAATTATATAATCATTTTTAAATATATTTAATTTATGTATTTTTATAAATCTGTTCTTTATCTATGTTTGGTATTACCCAATTATCAATTGCTTTATTAAAGTCTTCTAAAATTACTTCATTTCTGTTTACAATCCTTTTAACTTCTAATGACTCATAACTATTTGATTTAGTTGTACTAGCAGATTTACACAGAAATGGTTCCATTATTAAATTTTTGAAAAATAGATTTTAAAGTTTATTAATATTGGTTTTGGTAGTGACCACTGACTTACTGCCCTAAACGCCTGTCCGTCGGCTAACACGGGTCTTACTGCATATCCAATACCTAGACAATACTAAGTTTACTTCTAGATCTATAAATCAAAGATTTAACTATGGAAACAATTATATATCTATCTACTACCATCCCTAAAAGAAGATGGCTCTGATACCAGCAAAACGTAAAGGATCTTTGACAAGGGATAGAATAATTTTAAAAGGATTAATAAAACAATAAACAGTTAGGCATAAATAATATAGATATAAACAGATTGATTAAAATAATAAACAAGCAAAATGTAAAAGACTATATTAAAAACATATAAAAGCATATATTAAAAACATATACATAAAATAATTCAGGTCTCATAATGATCTCCAGATTTTCACGTACTGACCCATAAGAATATATTTTGATTAATTAAAATCAAAGTATATTTCTTACTTCAGTTTTTAACGCTCTGGTATCAATATTATCCAAAATATTTTCTTTAAGTAATTTGTATCTTAAGTCTAAATTATTTTAATTATGTTTTATCAATATACACTCTTATGTCTATTTTTTTTAGTATACCTAATTATACTATATTAGGTATAAATATACGGATCCCGTATAAGTATACAACGCTGAGTAGAGAGAGAGAAGACAGAAAAGGATAGAATATAGAGGTCCTTTTCAGCCGTAAGTAGTGTATACAATTTCTGATGTTTTAATTCCAGATCAAGCCCAACTTGCTCATTTATTACTTGCAAGAACTAAAACAGAGCATACTTATAAATGAAAATGATTTATTTAAATGAAATAAGAATACAGAATAAAACTTTAAAAATAAAATACAAGTTATAAATATTAATTATATCTACCTTATACAAAAGAATCAATAGGTGAGGAGGTTACAGAACTAGAAGAAGTTATAAGTGAAGGAGGAAATGGAAGAAGGAAAACTAAAACTAAGCTTGAGGTATCTCAGTGTCTTCTGGATGAGGGAGAAATATTTCGGATCTGCCTCCAGCTTCAGAATGAGCTCTCATATATAGACAGAAGCTTTAATTCTTCACTGTTCTTGATCACATGCCTAGCACTGTAGAGGAATAGTAACCTGTCGTTACTATTTGCTTTTACTGTACCTTCACGTGTCTGGAACTGTAGATGAATAGTACCTTGTCAGAGGTACTGTTTTCTTTACTGTGGAGAACTGTGGATGAACAGTTCTTCTGACTTTACTGTTGGAATACCTCTGGTGAGTACTGTTTGATGAACAGTATCTTGTCAGTGGGCACCGCCTTTATTGACTTTAACAAACTGAGTGGAGAAATTAGGTTTCTCCTGCCTTTAATCAGATGAATCAGATTCAACTTCTGATTCAATTTTCTTTTTACTTTTCCTTATTTTTTCTTTCTTTTCTCTTTCTTTTTCTTTATTTCTTTTTTCTTCTTCTTTACTTTTACTTTTTTCTTTTACTTTATCTTTTTTCTTATCTTTTTCTTTTTTTTTCTTTACTTTTTACTCTAATGGGGGACAATATACCATAACAGTCATCTTCATTACTGGGACAGTAATCCGAGTCAGATGTCTCGGTGGAGGATGACATCATGGATGATGAAGAAGTATCCAAAGAAGAGGAAGGAGATTTTCTTCTTCTGGATGGAGCTTTAGATTTTTTAGAATGGCCTTTAGTAGAAGATCCAGCAGAGTAGGTTCTGCTGGGCTTAACGGGCTCAGAGGTTGAAGGAAGAAATTCAACCATCTGTTCCATTAAGGCTTTATATTCTTTTGCAGTTTTGGCGGCTGTAAGAAGGGCTATATTTTGGACTCTTTGAGCTCCAAATGAGGCTGATAGCTTTGGATAATTGCCACCATGATTCCTCATTAAGAGCCATTTTTTAACAGTCTCCTCTATGGTGAAATTGCGAAAGACAGTTCACAATTTGACTTTAGACTTTCTCAATAAAACAGGGATCATAGTACCTGATTGAAAGGAGGTGTCAAGGTACCATTGGTATACCCATGGTATATTAAAAGTCATACAAAAAAGAAGAAGAGGAGGAAATCTCTTCTCATAAGGTGTTGGATTTAAATGGGCTTTATAATACTGGAAAGCTAATAGGATTTCTTGTGAAAGACATCTTTCGTCATTACAACAATAGTGCCACAAATCAACAAACCAGCATGGAAGATTGATTAATTTTATATTTGACTCACAATAAATAAGCCAGGAGTGAGTTTTTCCAGGGTTTTGAAAAAACAAGGCTTTAGTCTAGGCATCAATGTAATCCCAATAATTATATGAAGAACAATGGTTTTTAGAATGAAGGGTTTTAAATTACACAAGAATGTGCAAAGGTCTTCCCCAATTAGAAGAATGGAGGATTCGCTTAATTTTAAAAGAGGAATAGGCAATAAGAGCCTTATCCTGCTGATTATAGTTGTGTTTTAAAAATAGTAAACCAGAATCCACAAGAATATTAAGATAATACTCTTGGGTTTTAGAAAAATCCGTTGGTTTGAAAAACCATTCTTTAGGGTAAACAAAACTAATAATAGTCCATGAGTTCTGCTGAGCAGGCCCACTTTCAATAATTAATTCTATAAAATAAGAATTTTTATGAAACCATACAGATCTCTGTTTTAATGGAAAGTTTGATGAAACAATTTGAGTTAAAGATTTTAAAACATCTAACTGAGTTTTAGAAATATTTTGAGATAGGATTTTTTTAGAAGAAGATTCTCATATCTCAATTTGATTTTTTAAATAAGGGATCAGAGAGTCTTTACCTGGAACTCCTGGAGGAGGTTCATGTCCTATTTTTAACAAAACTTTAATCACTTCAGGTGATTGGGCCAGCTGGGAGACTCAAAGCTCAATATTTGCTTTATCTTTTTCTTGGACAGCATCAGCCCAAGACTTTATTGGTTCAGGTTTAAGAATACTATCTGAATGATCAGATAGGGCTTTAGGAGAATCACTCTTTAGGGTTTCTTTAGCTTTATTGGTCATTTTCTTCTTTCTCCCCATGATTCCTGAGAAGAAATTCACGAGTAAGAAAATCAGGTAAACTATTGTTTTCTCTTTTAATAAATTCAATATCAAAATCAAATATACTCAAAATAGCTTGCCATCTAGCAAAAATTTATTTTGAGGCAAAGTTTTTAACATCTTTTTGCAAAACATCTTTTGCACTTTTACAATCAATTCTTAATAAAAAAATTTTATTCAATAAATCAGATTGAAATTTTGAAATGCATAAAATAATACTCAAAATTTCTTTCTTTATAGTAGAATAATTTAATTGGGTTGGACTCCAATGTCCTGAATAAAACTGGACTATGATTTCTCTACCCTCTTTAACCTATTTTAAAATCCCACCAAAACCTATATCTGATGCATCAGTTTCAACTATCTTAGAAGCTAATGGATCAGCTATATGTAGGCAATGAATGATTTTAACTAAATCTTTAACTTGTCTAACTATACCAGAATGGACCTCAGTTTATGGACCTGGGTTTTTCTTTAATCTATCATGCAAAGGTTTAATAGTTCTATTTAGGTTGGGAAAGAATTCTATAACATAATTCAGACAACCTAAAAATCTTTGAAGTTGTGCTTTATTTATTATCTGGTCAGGAAACTTATTCCCAAAGGCTAAGTTTCTTTCTATAGGTTCTATAATTCATGTTCTATATTATGTCCTAAGAACCTAATCTTAGTCTGAAATAGAGACATCTTTGTTTTACTTAATACTAAACCATTATGTTTAATTACAATAAAAAAATATTTTTAAGTGTTTAAAATGTTCATCTATAGTTGTAGAATATATTAATACATCATCAATGTATACAATACAAAATTTAGTATATGGGTTAAATATATCATTCATTACTCTCTGAAACTCAGAGGGTGCATTTTTTAATCCAAAAGGCATAACATTCCATTCATATTGTCCAAATGGAACAGTGAACGCAGTCTTATACCTATCTTTAGGATTAATCTGGATTTGCCAAAATCCTGATTTCATATCAAATTTACTAAAAATATTAGCTTTATATAATCTTCCTAATAAATCTTTTTCTATTTGCAATTTTAATTTATTAATTTTATCTTGCATAAATTTATTATTTAACTGTTCATTTATTTTTTATAAATGGTATTTATTTTTTTAAATTATAAAGTTGTTCAGACTTTGCTTTTATAAGTGCATTTATTTGTAATTCATTTATTGAGTGTGCCTTTAAAAGATTTAAAATTCTCTTTTTTGGTTTTTTCAAAAATGAAAAAATTATTTTTTGATTTTTTACTTTAAAACTTATACTATCATCATTTACAGAATAAGGTGTAATTAGATTCATAAATGGTGTTCCTAAGATTACCATATGATGAATGTTGGTTAAAATAAATATATTTTTTATTTTTAAGTTCTTATCTATTATTGATGCTTCTGCTTTACCAAGTATATTTAATTTAGATTTATTTGCTGTAGATAAATTTTTCTTAGTTTCTTTCCAAAATCTTTTTGGTATTAAACTAGGTTTAATGCTGTTTAAATCAGCTCCTGTATCAAATAACGCTATAGTTTCTATGTTATAATTATCTGAAAATTTTAATTTTATTTTTATTAAATATTTTCTAGATTTATTTCATGTAACATAAAAATTAAATTATCAGGAATTTTGTCTTTACTAATTAAACTAATTTCATTATTATCATTATTTTCTTCTTTACTAATTATTTGTTCAACATCTTCTTCTTCTTCATCAGAAGAAGTCGAATTTAGCAATGATTTTATTATCTTTGAATCATTTTCTTGTTTATTCTTTAATTCTTTTAATTCTAATTTAATTTCTTTAATTTCTTTTTGTAAATCATTTATGGTTGTTTTATATTTTACTGTTTTATTTTTATTTAGTATTGTGGTTAAATCATAAGTTTATTTACTAGCACTAGGTAATATAGAATGTTTAGGTTTATCATTTTCTAATATTTTATTTAGCATTTTTTCTTAAATTTTAGAATCATTTATATATTTTATTGCTTCTAATATAGATTCCTGTTCTTTAATTAATATATTTAATAATTTACTACTATTTTTAGAACTAGATTATGTTCCTATATCATCTATTTGATTTATCTCTTCAGAATCTGAATTATCTAAATATAATTCATGAATTTTATTTATTACAGATTCTTCTAGATTTAATTTTTGTAATTTTTTTTATCAAATTTACAAAATCTTGATGTGTGGCCTTTTCTTCCACATTTATAATATGTTAAATCTTTATATGATGTAAATTTTTTATCCTTTTGTTTATATGTCTTTCTACTAGGTTTTCTATATTTATAAGGTTTATAAGGTTTCTGTTTCTTATAATAATCATCTTTATCAAATTTCTTCTTATAATTCTTTTTGTGATATTTTTTTATAAGGTTTTTTATATTTTGTAATAGAATACTGTCTATTACAATCTTTATGGTTTTGTGTTATGCTATAATCAAATTGTTTACAGAAAGAACCTAACTCTTATTTAGTCTTTCTCATTTCATATTTTAAATATTTTTAAAGTTTTATATATTGACAAAGTTTTAATCCTTCTTTTTGAACTATACTAAACAATTGTCCATAGGTCAATAGGTCATAAGGAATAGGATTTCCATATTCCTGTTTTATATGGTTTCTAACTTTCTCTCCTAGGAAAAAGGGTAGCCCTGCTAAGAATTTTTTCTTCCAGAAAGCCTGATTGAAATCTTCTCTAAGCATTATCCTAGTTAGGAAAGTTGTTTTATAAAACTGAAAGTCACTAAGTTTCTTACACCTAAGATTGCTTAGTAGTTCAGCATTTTTATCCTTTAAGTGAGTAGGATCACCTATAAAATGAAGTGATATAGTCAAGATTAGTGTTGCCACTGCATCTTGAATAGTATCACCATATTCATTTAATATAGGTTTACCATCTTCATAAGTTTTTATAGCATTTAAGATTTCTAAATGTTGTTCATCAGTGAGATGATTATCCCACCAACTTTTAAGTTGACCAGTAAAGCCAGTTATGAGGAGTTTAGCTATAGTTTTATCTGAGGTATCTGTTTGGATTCTATAAGCATTGGCAGTCATTGTCATCTACTGTAAAAGACTCAGAATATTGTATTATGATAGGATATCAATGTTCCATTCATATACTGAAGAGACATTATATTTATACTGTGTCAATGTATTAGGTCTGTCTGTTATACCTAAGTCTGGGGCACACATTCTAGGTACTATAGACTGATTATATGTTATACGATTTATTTGTGGTTCTAAGGCTTTACTAAAGGTTTCAATATCTTCAGATTCATGTTGAGAATCCTTAGATGATTCTGATTCTTGTTATTGGGTGACTATACTTATAGCTTTAGATACTTTAGATTGAGGTGTTTCTTGAACTACCTGTTTTGACCCAGAAGAAGAGTCAATTTTACTTAATTATTCTTTAATTGCCTTAACAAAGTCAGAATCTTTAGATTTGACTTCTTTTTGTCCTGTTTTAGAAACTTCGAAAGGTTTAAAAACATGGGACTTAAATTTTTATCTTTTACATCTTTTTTAATTTTTACTATTTTACTTTATTTGATAGTATCCTCTATTCTGTTTGACTGTTGTCCTATACTCAATAGGTGTGCATTACTAAAATTATTTTGTTCTAATATTTTTCTATTAGGGTCATCTTCAGATACTATTTTAAATGGTACAATATTTATTTCCTTATTTCCATGTAGGAATATACTTGATGTTTTAGGTGGATGTTCACTCTATATTATTTTATCTTTTACTTTCCATTATGTATCTTTATTCCTAATAGTTACTGGATTTATTAATTTTTCTGCTTTAAATTTTTCTTTATAAATTCTTTTAAACCAATCAAAGAATTTCATATTAACTTCATAATATTTTATAAAGTCAACATATTCTTCTTTAACTGATTCAAGGTCTTTTACTTTATTTATCATATTTTCTAATTTATCTTTATTTTTAATTGATGTTAATTCTTTATTTAACCTATCATAATTAAAAACAAATTCTTTATTAATCACATTTAATTCTCTATCTATGTTTGCTACATTTTCTGTCATAAAAGAAGCTGTAGGTGACATAGGTGGAGAGGGAGACTGTTCTATATTCTGAGGTTGATTATAATTAGGGTTTGGTTCCAAAGGGTTCATTGTTCATGTTGGATTATAATATAAATGTGGTACTGTTGTACTATAGTCTACACATTTTAATTTATTACTAGATTCATGTATATCTGATGTAGAATATCTAGGTTTTAGTACTGTTTGCAATACATGTTTAGGTTCATTTTCTTTATATGAGGCGTATATTACAGAAGGTAACTATGAGGCTCTACCTATATCCACTGTTGAAACAAAGGAGGAAGAGTCTGAATACCTAGTGCTTACACTATGTCTACTAAATTTTAATTTAACTCTACCGTCTTCATACTGTTCAATTTTACTAAGTTCTATATTGGGTTTAACTATAGTCTTTGGTTCAGGAAGAGGAACAGTGTCCTCTAAGATCCATTCATCAGGGAGACTAACATCTTTCCACTGAATAGTCTTAGGAATTACTGTATTAGCTTTACTTAAATCTGTTTGTAAAAATTTAGTTTCTCTTAACTTAGGTTGCATTATATATTTCGTAGCAAAGACAGATACCATTGCTTTATACTTTATTTTATACATTAATGCTATAGGAATAGATCCTTCAAACATTTTATAATTATGTGTTTTAATTTTCAATACTACACTTTTTAATATATTTGGATCATTTAATGAAATTGTTATATCTGGAAAACAATCAAATGAGATAGATCCACTACTCAGACTGGTTTCTATAGTTCCTAATAATGAGTCATTAAAATTTACAAACCTAGCATCTCTTACAACTGTCAAGATACTAGTATTTAATCATTTTCTAGTTAAAGGTTTTATACCTATTTGTACTAATCCTATATGTATATACTTGTATTTTTTATTTTTATGATGCTTTATTGATTCTGCAGACAATAGAGTTATTTTTTCAAAGGGTTTACTTAATTGTACATCCTTTTCTTTAGCTTTAATTATATAATAATTTTTAAATATATTTAATTTAGGTATTTTATAAATATATTCTTTATCTATGTTTGGTTTTACCCAATTATCAATTGCTTTATTAAAGTTTTCTAAAATTACTTAATTTCTGTTTATAATCTTTTTAACTTCTGATGACTCAGAACTATCTGATTTAGTTGTATTAGCAGATTTACACAGAAATGGTTTCATTTTTAAATTTTTAAAAAATATATTTTAAAATTTATTAATGTCAGTTTTGGTAGAGACCGCTGATTTACTGCCCTAAACGCCTGTCCGTCGGCTAACTTGGGTCTTACTGCATATCTAATATCTAGACAAAACTAAATCCACTTCTAGATTTATAAATAAAAAATTTAACTATGGAAACAATATATATATATATATATTTTAATATATATAAGTTATTTATTGCTTAATTATATATATATATTTACACAGAGACCAAGCCAACGTCAAACCTACACGTAAATATACAATCATATATTTACAAACACATTATATATGCAGACCAATGTCGTATGGTGGAAAAATACACGCATGCATGTATATATACATATATAGATATATATAAAAGCATGTATAAGAAAATATACAGTTAATAACTTGATATGAGCCATGATTCAGAATTTTTCTTTTCCTAAAAGAGAAATATAAAGAAAGATTTAAAAAATATATATATATGTGTGTGTATATATATATATTTATATATAAATCCGAAAGAGACAACAGAAGAAAAATAAAAAAAAATAAAAACCTAATAATAATAAATAATCTCCATGAAAAGAATGAACAATAAAGGAATGAATGGCTTCCAGAATTTTTTTTTAAAGAACAAAGCACATAAAAAATCAAAATTAGAAATTTTACCTCATTTGTTGATGAGCAATGAAATCAAAACGTTCCAAGCAGGTGTTGAGGGCATGAGAGTTTTTTTTTCTTTCCTTTCTCTGTCTATGTACGAGGAGAAAGAGCAAAATGAAATGAGAAACAAGAGAGGAGAATGGCAAAGTGGCTTGGGAAATAAAGACTGACGGCAAAAAGATAAAAAACACTGTGTGAGAGAATGAGATAATATATATATGTGGGCTAGAGCTAGGTTTAAACACCCTGTAAAAAAATAATAATGATAATGAGTTTTTTCTTTTATATGTATATATATATTTTGTATTTATCTCTTTTTGGATGGAATATTCAAACTTACTGATTCATTTACTGTTGAAGAGTGGTTTGCTTAACCACAAACAAAAGAAAGAGAAAGGTGAAGGAGATGATGAAATAAGAGTAGGGTAAAAGAAAAAATTAATTAAGAATGAAGTTACTGGAGTTTCATATTGATGAGGAAAATGAATTGTGTATTTCGAAAGAGGAGAAATTTTGAAAGGAAACAAACCTCTATTTTAATTAGGCTGCAAGGTTCTAAGATGGCAGAGTCCTCTGTTCAAGAAAAGAGCTCCATGCAAACACTAATTGCGTGTCAGTCCCTTTCTCACTTGTTTGATTCTTTTACTACTTTTTTACTTTCTTTTTTTCTTTTTCTATATTTTTTTTCTCTCTCTCGTACAACGGACATTTATCTTTTATAGGAATCCATATTTTGCAGTGCAACATCAAATCGATTTTCAAATTTTTATTATCTTTTGGTCAACAACTTTTTATTTTACCGCCGACATTGTCTTCTTTACAAACTTTTAAATAGACAAATTGTGTTATATATTATTATTATTATTATAAAAAAGAGCACATGAATAATAGTATAAATGACGGGCCTTGATACTGTAACATCTATCCCATTCTAATGTTAAAATTTAATTATTATTATTTGTACAGTAGAAACATTTGAAAAGTTACATATTTGGAGTACAAAGTTAAGACATCACCGCAATATTTTTTTTTATTTCTTTAGGCCTTTCACCCCTTTTTTATATTATATATCCTTTTCTATTTCTTTGTTTTAGATTATAAGATAGTTAAAAAATAAGATAATTTAATTATTATTTATCTTTTAAATTATTAGGTCATTTATTATAATATTTTTTCAATATAAAATTTCTACTGTTAAATCCATTGATCTTAACTTTTTTTAATTTCACTACATCCTTATTTTTTAATTAATCACCATCAAAATTAAAGTAAAAGTATTACACATTATTATATTCAGACAGTGAATATAATAATTATTAAATAAATTTAAAATTTTATTATTTAAAAAAATAAAATATATGTAAAAAAATTCTAGAATTTTTTTAAAAAAATCACAAATATATACAAAAAAAGAAGAAGAAAATTCTAGATTATTTTTAGAAATCATTTGTGATTCTCAAAAGGGATAATATCAGACATAAAATAAACAGAAAAATTGAAAATAATTCTTTAATAAAATGAAAATAGTAACATTGAAAAATAAAAAAAACAAATTCGATAAAAGGGTCAAGGCCAGAAAGTGAGCTTAATAATAATAACAATAACGTTGATAATAAATAAAGTAAATCCAAAAAAGAATGGAAAAAGAAAAATCTAATTATTAGGGCTTTGATTCTGTCAAATGGATACGTAGGCATTCGAAATTAAGTTTCAAATTCAAGTCCATCTTAATAAAAAATAACTTTTTTTTATCGAATAGTAACATAAAAAACATGAAATATTTAATAATGAGAAATTAAAATAACTATGTCCAGAGAGTGGACATAATTTTAAAAATAATAATCATAAATTCAGTAAATGTTAAGCTATAAAATCTTATATATTCAGGTAGTGAATATTTGGATTAAATCACAAACTAATAAACAAAATATGTGTCCACAAGGATAATAAAATTATAAAAAATAATAAAAATAAAAATTTAATAAATATTTTGTGTCCAGATAGTGGATATAAAAAATTAAATATAAGAATAATTAAATAAAAGAAACACAATTTGAATTTATATTCAGGCAGTGAATATAATTCTTTATAACAATAAATAAATAATAAATAAAATATCACAATAATTATAGTATCAATTTTGAGCATTGTAAGGTATTTTTTCTTCCCTATACGTAATCAACCCTCCGAACTTTATCTTTGAAAATGTAGACCATTACTAAATATCCAATCAAACCTTATAATTGATTGATGGCGGCTCTTAACACATAATAGATTTAAATATAATCCAATCAAAAACAAAATCAAACCTTATATATCTATCCGTTGGCTCCCCCGTCGTCCCTTGTGCGACATAAAGTAAGAACTTGATGACAATGATTTTGAGATGATCATGATTTATGGTAAAGATTCTGCTTGATAGGTAGAAGTATATAAACATGGGAATGTTTATGGAATGATTCTGTCTATGGCCAGGTAAGTTAAAACACACGGGCATATTTTTGAAGAGACACGGGAGTGTCTAGAAATTTGAATCTAGAAGTTAAGTTTTAAATAATTTATATCTAATATAAGTGTTATAAGTGAATAATAGGATTTCAAAATGAGTGAAATAATGATTTATACCATTATAAGGAATTAACAAGTTGAATTAAGAGACAAATAAAGAAAATAGGTATACCAAAGTAGTGGTATGAGTGAATATATGGTATAAACTTCTAAAAACTATATAAAGGGTTCTAGCGTCTTATACACCATTCTAAACACACCACTTTCATCTTCTACCATCATCTTCTTCTTCTTTTTCATTATTCTTCCATTTTCTACCTTAGAAATTATGGAGAATTGAGAGAAGTAACAATTTTTAGTGGATTATAACCACTTTAAGCTTGATTTAGCAAGGCAAACATCATCAAATCAAATGATTGAAAGAAGAAAGTGATGTAAAGAGGCTAGTACTTATATACTATATACTTTAATATTTCTTTGAGTTTTATCTGAATTTTATTGTCTAAATAATCATTTAATGAGATTAAATGAGGTTATTTTGAAAGAATTTGTATGTTTAACACAATGTGAAGAAATTATTGTGAAAGAAGTTGTATGGTGAACAATTTTTAAAATAGTAAAAGAGACTCTATATTAATTGATTTGTGAAGAATATGAATAGAAAACTTTACTTTTATGTTAATAAAGTGTAAATTTATTGATTAATAAACTAAAGTAATTCTTAGTATAATTATTAAGTTTTCTACGAGCTAAGTTAGAGATATAAGACAAGTTAAGATTTTAATGTGTGTTAAAGATTTGAATGAAATAGAAAATGGAATTAGTGGTAATTGATGTGTATTAGTCAATTAACTAACTTGGTATCATGTTGGAGTGAAAATTTAAAATATCTAGAAGGTGGTCTATATGATTAATAAGAGATATAGACCTTGCTCTTGATCAAAAGGGCTTAAATGATTATCTGTGGCTATTAGAATATTAAGTAACTCCTTGTGAAGTAAATTATGTGATTAATACCCAATAGTTAATTGAAGTGCGTATTTGTTGCAATTGGCATATTTACTTATTTTTCATGGATCATAAGTATAAATGAGGTTAAATGATTGTGGATATCTTGAGATGAGCAAACAATATATAAATAAGTGGAAGTAAGGAGGAAATGAATAAAGGTGTCATTGTATGAAAATTGAAGCATGTATTATTTGTATTCTTGGAAAGTTTGATATTATTTGTATATTGAGATAGTAAGCAAACTTAATAGTGAATTGTTAATCTAAGCTTGGGAGTTTATGTAATTGTTATCAAATTATTAAGGATAAAAGTGAGTTTAATCTATGAGATGAGTTGGAAAGGTGAAAGTTGTGTAAAGAGATTTTGTTATATGTCCTTTTATGATCAAAATGAGTATAAAGTTAGTGACACGATAAAAGACAGATGAATAATGAGTTACTTTTTGGTGGGTAAGAAATGAAAGAAAGTTAGTGACTGTTATGTATGTAAGTAAATCAGAGTTGAGTTAGCTATGTGTAATATATGAAATAATAGTGTTTATAGAGTTGTGCATAAGCCAAAGAATGCAAGGAAAAGAAAGAATAAAAGTGCCATAAAGAGAAGTGAAATAACAAAGGTTAACTTGGGAGGAGAAAATATGGTGTTCAATATATGAATATTGAATTTGGTTTAATTGATTGACTTGTGATAATCTTGACCTAAATTTGATTGTGTTTTTGGAGTATTTAATATTATATACTTGGTTTGAGTGAGTGAAGTTAATATAGAGCTGATGATTTGATTGAATATGAGAATGTTGGAGAATATTTGCATGAAGATTTTACAGATAGACAACAGTAGTTTGAAACACATGGGCATGTCAATACATTGACACAACCATGTCTTTTAATTTTTCTTAAAAGTGGCAGTAGCAGAATAAATTACACGGGTGTGTCCAATCATGGACACGGCCCTATTGACTAATTTCTCTTGCGAGAGACAGTAGTGAATTGAAATGCACGAACTTGGCACCAAAGTACCACACGCCCGTGTCTTGAAACTTAAAAACAATTATAATTTTAATGATATAGTGTTTGAACCTTAGTAACAATTAATAAAGTAAAATGCATATCAAAGAAGAATGATAACATTTATCACGGAAAAATGTATCAATTGTTAAACTGAATTATAATAACATATACATATATAGGGTATATGTAGTGTATGAGTTATATTTATACATATACAATATTGTGAAAAGAAGTGATAGCTTATGAAGTGTATGGTATTAGAATGAATAAACTAATCGAAGTGAAGATAAGTGCATGATATTGTAAAAGTGTAAATCTCAAAGAAAGAATAAAAGAAGTGTTTATGGTAATTAATATGATAACTATAAAGTATTTTAAAAATGGTAAAATAAGTGTATTGTCCAATGATACTGTTAATAAGCCTAGTATTTGAATTGAATGGCTAGCTAGAGGATGGATGTCCATAGTGATAGTGGGTACTCTGTGCCATCAGCGGACGCTCTATGTCACCATATTCAGTGGGAATTCGTGCTGTAGCGGGCCATTTATAAAATTTTATATATGGACATTTACTTGCCATCAGTGACCCACTATCCAAATCTAGAATTTAAAATTTTGTATATGTTGGGCAAAAGTGTAATGACAATAAAGTGTATTGGTAATATGATTAAAGTAGCTTATAGATTAAGGACATTGATAATTAAGTGTTAATAAGTGTTAAGACCTGAGAATATTATATTGAAATGAACCAAAGTACTAAATTTTGTATATATATATTTATAGTTTAATTGAACATATGGTATTATAAATATAAATATGTTTATATAAATGTATTCAATATATATATATATATGTGGGTGTAATATCCCTAAATTTTGGAGATATTAATTGTTGAAAATTATTAAAGGATTTAAAAGTGTATATATTTGATTAAATGAAAAGATAGGAAAAAGGAAAAAGGTAAGTGTGTATATGTTGTATATATGTAGATATATACATTATATACAAGTCAACATGTTTAGTTGGTCAAATAATATTTTAAATTATTAAGATATTAATATGTTATGATAGTGGAAGATGATATTATAACATAATATATTGCTTGGTGGAGAGTGAAATAGGGAAATGTGTTTGGTTAAAAGAGAAGTGTCTGGTTTGAGTTGTTGTTGACTATCATCTTTATCTTCTTCTTTCTTCTTTGGGCTGGCCACCACCATCTTCATCCAAAGGAAAATATATTTTGCTTCTTGCTAACTCAAGCAATTGAAGGATTTCAAGTAATCAAGTTGGAATTTTAAGGATTTTTCTTCATATTGGTAAGTTTCAACTTGTTTCTTTGATTTCTTTTGAAAGTTGTATGTGAGTTTATTGGATGTTTGGTGTAGTTATGTTTATGATTAATTTTGGGTATGTTTGAAGTTCTTGTGTCTAAATAACTTTGAATTTGGGGTTGGATTGAAAAAAATGTTAAATTTGGTGCAGAGAATAAGAGTTTTAAGTTGTGTAACTTTTGGGTTGAGAAGTCTTGGTTGTGATTATGTATTTTTGCTTGTATTTGAGTTGTGTTGATGTTTATACAAGTATAATATGGTATATTAATGGATTAAGTTGAGTTTGTGTGGAGTTGATAAGGTTATTGAAAGATGATAGTTGGATGTGGCATTTTTGTGTCGTCATCAGGTTTTTGGCTTAACACACCCGGTGGCACGGCCATATCTTTGAGCATGTCGATGGTTCTATTTTCAGTGTTGATGACATGAGCAGTGACACGCCCATGTCTCTGAGCGTGTCATAGCTACTGTGTTATTGTAGAATTGACACGTGCAGTGACACGCCCATGTCACTGAACGTGTCACAGGTACTGTGTTGGAGGAGTTTTGACACGTGAAGTGACACGCCCATGTCACTGAGCTTGTCATAGCTACTGTATTATTGGAGAATTGACACGTGCAGTGACACGCCCATGTCACTGAGCGTGTCAAAGCTTCTGTGTTGTGGGTTTAGGGCACGGTCATAGACACGCCCGTGTTATTGAGCGTGTCAAGTGTAAAGTTTGCCCTAGATAGTGCTTTTCCTTATTTCCTGTGTATCGCTAAGTGAGTATTTATAATCACCTTTGGTTTAGGCTTTGAAGAGAAGTGAGTTATCAATCCAAGTGTTGAGGGATATCTTGGAAGAGGAGGTTGAAGTAGTGTTGTTGCTTTTTGAGGTAAATACAAACTTTGAATGATTGCATACATTTACATGACATTGGGACTTAACACATTTGGTAGAAAAAATGTGTTAAGTTACTTAATATATTGTTGATGAATGAGAAATATGTTATGATATGCATAATGTGAATTATGTTGATGTATCAAAGTAAGGTGTTGTAATTGAAAAAAATGTGAAATAATATGATGAGATATGTGAAAACATAATGTAATAAATTGATATTGATATAAAAGAGAAGAATGAGAAAAGTGAGAAAAAGATGATATAATAAGGCAATGTGCCTAGCTTGATCATGAGAAAATGAGAAAGGATTTGAGAATGGAATTATGAAAGGATTTGATAATGAGAAATATGAATAAATTGTGTGCCTAGTATGTTATTCAATTTTCAGAGTTCTGGGTTTAGTGGCATATCTATGAATTGCCTACAGGCTAGATGCTGGGCTAGTGAAAAGACCGGGTCATAAGTCAGGCCTAGCTGATAAATATGATATTTTTGGTGTGAAAAGACCGGGTCGTAAGCCTCAAAAACAAATCCTTGAAGCTAGACTAAGTGAAAAGATCGGGTCGTAAGCTTAGATCTAGTTGGATTATCCATGGATATATTACCTATGGGGCTAGACATAAGGTGTCATTATGGACCAAAGCAGTAACTCTGAAATTTGAATAGTATATTAAATCCTTTTTGGGCCCATGCTTATCTTGCTTTAATGTGAATTATGAATTGTGATACAATTGAGCAATATAATGAGATATAATGTTATGAGTTGTGATATATATATATATATATATATGTGTGTTGTGCATTGACATTACATTTGAACTATATTGTTATCAAAGTTTGTACTACTAAGCTTTTGGCTTAGCGCGATTGTGGTTCATTGCGCAGGTGAAAGAGTAGATCCGACTGAGCCAGAGAGTTCAGCTAGACCGAGTCGAGTCTAGGCTTGAGATTGAGAGTGCAGTGTTGATTGTAAACATCAAGATCAGAGACAAACTGTCAGCACGTATATATTTCATATTTTTGTACATATTGATTTCATGTATTTATGTATATTCCGCAATCTATCAAAAATGTTTTAGATAAACCTTTGGTAATGAAGTATATATATGTGTTTTAACAAGTATTGTTTCATTTACTATTTATATGATATCAATTGAATGTTTTAAGATTATAAATGTTTTATAATTGAAGATTTGTTTTGTTTTAAAATGGTTGTGACATTCTTGTATCCTCTATACGTTTATTACATATGTTGGGTGTATGTAGTGTACGTATATTGGGTACAAGGGTGTTACAGTGGGTGTGTCAGTTATAATAAGCAAGATTTTATAATGTTAATACGAGTTGAATATTGTGAACAAAAATAATAAAATATCCAAGTGTCAATTTGTGTAAACATGTTAAATGTAAATATGTAATATCCCAAAATTTTTAAGAATTTCTAATTTTTAAAAATTTGATAAAATATATTATAATTAAATTGGATAAATTAAATTAATGATTTTAAATAAAAGTTTTTTTTTCATCTTCTTCTTCTCCATCAAGGGTCGAAATCTCCATGGATGCCAAGAGAGGATTTTGATCTTCCAAGCTTCCAAAATTGATGGATTCCAAAAGTTCAAAGAAGATTTTTAGTGATTTCCACTTGAAAAAGCAAGTTCTTGAGCTTTTTCTTTGGATTTCCATAGAAATTTTGAATATGTGAGTTTTAAATTTTTGAAGTAGTATGTTATAATTATTGAAATTGGTGTGTATGAAGTTATTTTGGGTAGTTATTAATGATTTTAAGGTTGGATTGAGTAAATGGTTGAATTTGGATAAAGAATGGTGAAGAGAGAGAATTTAGGGTTATGGACTTTTAGGGTTTAACAAATCATGGTTTTTAATTGTACAAATTGGTTCTAAATGAGTTGTTTTGGTACTTAAACAAATATTTTAAAGTCAAATATTGGATTTGGTTGTGTTTGGTTGGAGTTTGAGAATGGAAGTATGATTTAGGGTTTTGAAAAATAATTTTTTCAAAGTTGTTGAATTGTATAATTTTATTGGTTTAATCTTGTTATTTGGTGATATAAGTGATGAATATAAGCTTAAAATGATTAATGGATTGTGCTAGAATGGAAAACCTTCAATGTGAGAAGGTTATGCCATTTTAGGGTTTTGTGTATATGAGTGTGTTTTTGTAATGTAAATGGTTTAAATGTATTAAAATATGTTTCTAATAATATAAATAAACTTAATATATTAAAATGAATGACCTAGTATGAGAATTCAAAGTTAAAGTGAGATTAGCCTTAAATTTTGAATTTTTACCTGGATGGGGTTTAATTATAGTTTAATATTGAAAATGCCATTAAATGTGATACTAAATGATTATTTGCTATCACATTTGGTTAAGGCATTGAGGGAGGTTGATTTGCTTCATCCAAGTGGTGAAAGGCAAGTTGGAAGGATAGGATTGGAGGTTGTTTTAAGCTTGTTTTGGTTACTATTTGAGATACGTACAAACTTTGAATACATTGGTTATGTTTGTATGACATTTGGGCTTAATACATTTTGGTTGAAAAATGTGTTAAGCTACTTGATATATTGGTTATGTATGAATAATGTATTATGACATTTGTAATGTCATGTGTTAAATGCATTGTGAAAAGCCATTAATAATGGCTAAATTGTGTAAATTGTGAAATATGTGTATTATGTGAAAATGACCCAAAGTGTTTGGGTAATGCCATTTGTTATGCATGTATTAAGTGCATTGTTAAAAAGCCATTGGTATTGGCTAGATTACATTAAATGTGATTAATATATGAATTATGTGAAAATACCCAAAGTAATTGGGTAATGTGTTGTAAATATAAAAATGTGGTATAATGTAATCAGATATGTGGAAACATAATAAAATGAATTGATATCGATATAAATGAGAAATATGAATAAATTATGTGCCTACTATGTTATTCAATTTTCAGAGCTCTGTGTTCGGCGGCATGCCTATGATTTGCCTACGGGCTAGAAGCTGGGCGTCATTATGTAAATATTTTTGAGGTGAAATTACCGGGTCGTAAGCCTCAAAAATAAGTCCTTGAAGCTGGGCTGAGTGAAATGACCAGGTCGTAAGCTCAGACCTAGTTGGACTATTACATTGATATTTTGCCTACGGGGCTAGACACATGGTATCATTATACACCAAAACAGTAACTCTGTAATTTGAATAGCATAGTAGTTATCTTTGGGCTCATGCTTGTGTTTGTTTTTATGTGAATTGTGGACTGTGAAATATTTGAAAAGTATGAGAAAATAAAATGATGTGATATCCATATGCATTGTGCATTGACATTGTATTTGAGTTTTATTGTTATCAAGTTTGTATTACTAGGTTTTTGGCTTAGTGCGATTGTTTATATTGCGCAGGTGACAGGGTAGATTCGGCTGAGCCGGAGAGTTCTTCTAGACCAGATCGGGTCTAGACTTGTGATTGTGCTTGTAGAGTTGATATCAAAATCAGAAATACTGTCAGCAACATGTATATATTTTATGTTATTGTATATGTTGCGTATTATGCATATTATATCATGTTTTTAGATTTTATGTATTGTAAACTATAAAGAATATTTGAGTTAAGTTATTTGAAATGGGGGTTTAAATGTGTTCTAAATTATATATATAAATATTTTGAGAAAATTATGAAAAAATTTAGAAGTTAAGGTGAAGATGTGGTTTATTGTTTATTGGAAGTGTTTTCTGATGCATGTTGTGTAATTGATAAATTTTGGGATGTCCAAATTACAGACAAAATTCTGACGAATTTTTTTCATAGATTTTCATATAAAATATTTATTTTGGGTTCCTATAACAAGTAAAGAATATTTATATACTATTTAATTTTATACATTTAGTATTTGAAATTTTATATCAGAAATATAAATTTTTTTATTAAATCGGTCTGTGATATTTTTGTACCGTATATGCATATTTTACATATGCTAAAAATATATATTGTACATATATATGGTATAAGGGTGTTACAAAATATCTCATAACGTAATGTAAACTCTAATACATAAGTGACAAGTACAAATGAAGTGTACTCAGTGTTAAATGTGTGTAAATATCTGTTATCAAGGAGAAATAAGAGAAATTTATTGAGAATACATGTTTAAAACTACAGAGTAGAATCATCATAAAATATAATGAATTCGTAATCTATCATTAGTGATTTTGTATTTATCTTATAATGATTAAGTTTATTAAATTTAATTGATTTGATTTCAACATGTGTATATAAAAGTGTATTATTATAAATACTATATTTGTCATTATTAGCAAAGTATATGTGTACAAGCACCATTAAGTGTTGAGCTTAGCGTGTTGAGATTTTTCTCTGCTATATAGGTATAGTGGATCAGTGAAAGACTAAGAATTGATGGATAAAAGTTTTAGAGATTAATTACAGAATGAAGTAAAGTGAAGTTTTTTGGAGAGTTCAGATGTGAATTACATGTATATTATCTAGTGATCTAATATATCTAAAGGTTGTATAATTCATTTGGAGTATTTAGAGATTGTATAAGTTTGTTCATAGTGAATGATTATATATATAGTCATTTATAGTGGTAGATTGAATAATTTTGTAAAGTTTACTTTGAAATATGAATGATATTTCTCTAATGAAGCTCTCACTAGAATTATTGTAACTTGTTTGATTGCTAGAGGTGCAAAGTTCTTTTAAGCATATTGTAATGAATGTTGAAATTTTTAAGTAGTAAAATTACAAAAGCAATTGTATCAAGTTTTAAATCTAGTGTTGTCCATATTTATTGTGAATGTAAATACTAAATTGAGCCAGAATAGTGTAAATGTATAGAGTAACATCTTTTGGTTGTTCTAGAAGATGTTACATCTAGAACTGAGACTCCGAGAGAAAATTATACACATATATACACAAAGCATAAACACAAGCACAAGTATGTACATAAGTAATGTAACACCCCGATACTCCATATAAGTACTACACATATACCTGGTATACGTACAGTAAATATATAAAGTATAAAGATGTCACATTTCGTTACAATTTAAAAACCTTTAACATAGCTCAAACCACAATACATTAATTTAAAGAACATTTACAAAATCGATATACTTTTAATGATCTTATAAATATACAATAATCTTATCTTTCTCGAAACATCATTTATACAAATGATTACATTCTTGATAAAAGTATATCATAATTAAATTATACATGTATGCATCACCCTCTAGTTGGTCTCGACAAACTCTTACTCTTCTCGTGGCATGACGCAAGACTTTATATCTTTCATCTGGTCACCTGCGCGATCAAACAACCGCGCTAAGCCCGAGAGCTTAGTAGTACAAATATAAAATATATACATATATTATCAAAATACTAGCATATAATGATATATCCATTCCATGTAACTTTAGCTTCTATCATATCATTTCTTTTAGATTGTATCTTTCATATATCTCATTATTCATCTAATTCAACATTTGTATATCACATGGACATCAAAGACAGACTCGGGCCCAACAGACACTAATATGTTATTCAAAGTTCAGAGTAATGCTTTGGTTCAATCATCACATTTATCATTATCCCAACTAGGCTTCAAGGATTAGGTTCAACCAAGCTTCAAGGGGAACAAAGCATGCTAAGTATCAACCCAACTTGGCTTCAAGAACCAATCCAACCTAGCTTCAAGAGATTGTTACTATTATTAGGCATGCCACCAACAACAAACTCTGAAAATGGAATAACACATTTGCTACACAATTCATTTATCAATTTCATTCTCAATTCTCATCATCAATTAAGCAAACATGCCTTATGTCTTTCAATTGAATCATCATAGCCAATCACAATGGCTTCACATCACATTTGTGTTATCATAGCCAATCACAATAGCTTCACATCATATTTGAATTATCATAGCCAATCACAATGGCTTCACATCACCTTTGAGTCCACATTATAGCAATTCATCTTTTACATACATAATCATTTACCTCATCATATCCCTTACATGTCATTTTCCATCATTGATATATATATATACAACATCAATTACATTAACTAGGCAAACATATCATTCACATCATTATAAATTGCATTGTACATACCTTTTTGGATGATCCTCATCTCTTTCACCCTCCAGAGTTACTCCCACCAAGCTATCTATAATCAATTACTACATCCTCTTCTTTACATTTTACATATAGCATCATTGATATATATATAACATCAATTACATTAACTAGGCAAACATATCATTCAAAGTGCATAACATAACATTGCTAAATCTCAACAATACAATTAGGGCAAAACACAATTGATATGATTCATAGCTTTATGATCTTCCACATTCCTTTGATTAGATCATTCTTGTGTTTAAAACATGTTTATAATGTTCATGTTTAAGTTTAGAAACAATGGAACCTTTGAAGAATCAAAACAATGTAAAAAGAAACAAAGTATAAAGCAATATGTAATTCATTTGTAGGACACGCCCAACCCATTTGATGGACACGCCCAGCCACTTGATGGAACACGCCCGTGTCACTAACAACACAAGAGGCAGTAGCCAATTCCAATAAATGACACGCCCAACACCTTTGATGGACACGCCCGTGTCACTAAGAACAAAAGAGGCAGTGGCCAACTCAATCAATTGACACGCCCGTGTCACACCATTTGCTTCTAGCCGTGTCACCCAAAAACAAAACCTTACTAAAACCAACACTTTCTCAATTGCACTCAAACACAATATTCATCATATAACATGTTTCAAATGAACAAAATCAATGTTCTAATACATATTCATCACAAGAATTACTTCACAACACATTAATATAACAATTAAACACATATCATCTCAAAACCCTAAAATCAACACTCTTTTCCATTCTTCCAAATCAACATCTCCACCATTTCCAACAACAACCTCTAATTAAACTCATAACTTAAAATCAATTAAACACTTGAAAACACCACACAACACATCTCAAACCCACCAAATCACAAAATCACCAAACCCTTATTCACTTCCAACAAAACTTCCAAATAAACAAAGAAAACAAGAGAATACTTACCATCTTTCCAACAAAACCAACACCAATTCAATCCTTTAGCTTGTAATCAATTTCAATACTTGTAAACACATATATAACACACCAAATCATGAAATCAATCCATCACAACCTATCTCAAACATTTACAAGAGAAAACAAGTAAGTACTTACCTCAATTGATGAATTCCACCAAATCTTCAACTTACTCCTTTGATTCTTCCTTCAATTCTCTTAAAACCCTAAGGTTTTGGTGAAGATCAACTCATCTCTCTACCTCCCTCTCTCTCTCTCTCGTGCAAGAACCAAAAGGAGAAGAAGAAGAAGAAGAGAATATCTTGTTTTCTTTTTCCTCTTCCACGATAGCCACACATATACATATAATAATAATAATAATAATAATAATATAATTACTTATTTCCAAAAATCCTCCACCAAGCATTTCATTTCAAGCAATTACTCATATACCCCTCATCACTTAACTTAGCTTTTGTCTCTAATGAGCCCAATTAAGTAATTCCACATGCCATATAAAAATATCTTCTCTTGCATTGACTCTTTCCCTTTGACCATTTTATATGTTATATATATCACCATATACACAACATATAAACTTGTCTCTAAACCCTAAATTTCCCCAAAACACATATACATATATTTTCTTTTCTCAATTTAAACCAACAACAACAACAACAACAACAACAACATACAAACTTCTGGGGCATGCATCGGGATATTACAAGTAATTCTATCCCATATACACATGTGGTTGTCAATATAATTCTTCAAAGTTGAATAGAAAAAGAATGCAAGGACATAAAACCTTGTATCTATGCCACTATTGCATAAAATTTGGTTATATAAGTATATTTTGTTATAGTAGGAAGGCTCATCTCAAATTAGAGGATCTTTCAACAATAAACCCTCAAAGACCCAAATTTATTTAGGTACCTAAAAGGAGATGAACACTATTGTCTTGTAGGTGTGCCTAAAAACTATAATCAATGAAAGTATTTGGCTTGTAGATAGTGGATGCTCAATGCACTTGACCTGTAATATAAAACTTTTTACAACCCTCACCTATAAGGAAGGAGGTAATGTAATATTTAGAAATAATGCTAAAGGAAAAAATTATTGGTATTGGTTCAATTGGTTTGCTTGGTAAGAATTTGATTGATGATGTATGGTTAGTTCATGGGTTAAAGCACAATTTGCTCAGTGTTAATCAATTATGTGATAAAGGATACAATGTCAATTTTAACTCTAAAGGATGCAAAATTACCTCTTTTAATGGTGAACTTGCATTCAAAGGAGGTAGAATTGACAACACCTATAAAATTGAGCTACACTCTAATAATGCTTTTGAGTGTCTAGTTACCATTATCAATGATACTTGGCTTTGGAATAAAAGATTGGGATATGCAAATATGGTCTAACTCCAAAGTCTAAGCAAAGAAGCACTTGTTGATGGACTCCCCAAAATGAAATTTAACAAAGATAAAATATGTGAACCTTATCAATTTAAAAAATAACACAAAAGTTCTTTCAAAACTAAGAATATTGTAAGTACTTCCAGACCTCTAGAGTTAATACATTTAGATTTGTTTGGTCCTAATAGAGTTGCTAGCCTAGAAGGCAAATTATATACATTTATCCTTATTAATGATTACTTTTTTACTTAGGTTAATTTCTTAGCTCATAAAAATGAAGCTTTTAACCATTTCAAAATTTTTGCAAAAATAGTTCAAAATGAAAAAGGGTATGTGATCACATTTATTAGAAGTGATCATGGTAAGAATTTGAAAAGGATAACTTTGAAAAGTTTTGCAATAAACTTGGTATATCACATAAATTTCAGCACCTAGAACACTACAATAAAATGATGCGGTTGAAAAGAAAAATAGAAAATTAGTAGAAATAGCTAGAACAATGCTCAATGAATATAATTTACCTTCTTAATTTTAGGCGAAAGCCTTTAATACCATATGTTATATTTCAAATCGAGTTTTCAAAAGACTTTTAATGAATAAAACTTTTTATACGCTATGGAATAGAAGAAAATTCAAAATTTCATACCTTTGAGTATTTGGATACAAATGCTTTATATTAAATACCAAGGACAATCTTAAAAAATTCTCATTCAAATCAGATGAAGGAGTGTTCTTAGGGTACCCATCTTCTAGTAAAGCATATAGAATATTTAATAGGAGGACTCTAATAGTTGAAGAATCAATGCATGTTAACTTTGATGAATCCTCTAAGTTTAATCATGGGAAAGGTAATGTTCTTAATGATTTTATAGGTGCATTTGAAGAGCTTGAGACAAATGATGTTCCAAAGGAGAACAATGACAAGTTAGAACAAATAGTGGAGTAAGAAGAGCCCAAGATAGAAGAGACTCAAGAACAACCCAAAGATTGACATTATTAAAAGGATCACCCTAATAAATTCATCATTGGTAATACTTCAAAGGGAGTAACTATTAGATCAAAACTTAAGTATTTAGATTCTAATGTAGCTTTTGTTTCTCAAATTTAGCCAAGGACTATTAAAGAGGCTCTTAGTGATGAATGTTGAGTGATTCCCATGCAAGATGAACTTATCCAATTTGAAAAAAATAAAGTGCGAAAACTTATTCCTAGACTCAAGGATCATTCAATTATTAGTTGTAAATGGGTATATAGAAATAAAGTTGATGAAAATGGACTCATCATTATAAATAAAACTTGATTGGTAGCCAAAGACTATAACCAAGAGGAAGACATTGATTATGATGAGATATTTGCCCTCGTAGTTAGATTAGAAGCAATTAGAATTTTGCTTGCATTTGCTTATCATATGAATTTTAAACTTTTTCAAATAGATGTTAAAAGTGCATTTTTAAATTGCTTTATTAATAAAGAAGTCTATGTTGAACAATCTCCTGATTTTGAAGACTATAGACTTCACAAACCATATTTTTAAATTAACTAAGGCATTATATGATTTGAAACAAGCTCTAAGAGCTTGGTATGATAGGCTTAGTGTATACTTATTAGAAAATAATTTTTCAAAAGACAAAGTTGATATCACACTCTTTGTTAAAAAGAAATTGCATAACATCTTCGTTACATAAATTTATGTTGATAACATTATATTTGGTACTACTAATGAATCCATGTACCAAGAATTTATTTCTTGTATGACTAGAAAATTCAAAATGAGCATGATGGGTAAACTCAAGTTCTTTCTTAATCTACAAATTAAGCAATGTAAGGATGGTAAGAAAGGAGATGAGAAGAAATATCAAAGTATTATCAGATCACTTATTTACTCTCTAGACCTGATATATTGTAGAATATTTGCTTATGTGCTGTATTTCAATCATGTCCTAAAGAATTACATTTAAATACTACTAAAAGAATTTTAAAAAATTTAAGTGGAATAATGCATTTAGGATTTTGGTATCCTAGAAATACATCATTTGATATTTTAAGTTTTTCAAACACAGATTTGCTGGTAGCCTATTAGATAGGAAAAACACGGCTGGTGCATGCCATTTTCTTAGACATTGCCTAGTTTCTTAGTTTAGCAAGAAATAAGTGTCAGTTGCCCTATCTACCATGAAAGGCGAATATGTTACGACTTTCTTTTGTTGCACACAAGTCCTATAGATGAAGCAACAATTGCTAGATTATAGTAAAGTATTTTATCACATCCACATTAAGTGTGATAACACAAGTGCCATTAATCTATCCAAAAATTTCATTTAATATTCTAGGTCAAAACATGTAGATATTAAGCATCATTTCTTAAGAGACAATGTTCAAAACTAAAATATTGTTTTAGAATTTATTGACATTCAAAATTAACTTGCTGATATTTTTACAAAATCCTTAAAATGAAGAAAGGCTAAACTTTAAAACAACACATATCAATGATATATGAGAGCACTTTATATTAAATACATTTTGTTAATTGGTTTAAATGTGCATATCAATGATGGAATTAGAATTGCCTATAAATATATACATTTGACATGACTCGATTCATCATTTACATCTACTTTGATCATACATTGTGTACACAAAATAAGATCCACATTCCTTATTTTAAAACTTTAAATTTTAGTATTTTTTTGAATATTCTGTTTGGACTCCAAGATGGTACGATTGTACTATCCTTAAAAATTGGTATCAAAATAGCAAGTTTCATAAAGTATGACCATACCTTCGTTGGGCTGGCAGTAAAATTCAAATTCTTCTGACCTCTATGTCTAAAATGAACATTTTGTTTGGTTTTTTCAATGTTCTAATACTTTCCAAATTTTTTTAAAATTCACCACCAGACAAGAGTTGGTCTGACAGGAATCTTCCTTTGCATTTCAAAAATTATAGCCTCCGAAAACTCTTGAAAACATGCATTTATCTCCTCCAACAGATACAAATGGCTAGTTTTAGCCTAAAACACTATAAATACCCCCTTATATTAGATTTTACAATACTTTATCAATCTTTAAACATCCAAACATTCAAATCCTTCAAATTACCCCTCATGATCTCAATTTTTAAGCACTCTCTTAAAATCCTCAAATGGCTCCTAAAGAACACCACAAGAAGAAGGCATAAAGAAGTGAGAAAGGCAAAGGTGTAACTGCTTCCTCTCACTAAGAAGAAGTACCTAAAAGAAGTCACAAGATTAGATTCAAGGATGATGATGATGAGAGAAAAAGGTATGCTATTCTAAAAGATAAAATAGTAAAAGCCAACTATCTCTTCTCCATCATGATTGTTGAATTCCTAAGCATTGAAAATGATATTAAAGCTTGTCTTAGTAACCTAGGTTAGGAAAAAATTGTTTTTCTTGATTATGATGACCTTAGGTGGGAATCCTTGACAAAAGAATTCCTCGCTACTTTTTTGGTTAGTAAAAGGAGCAGTGACCCCTCTAGAATACTATAGAATCTCCTTTGGATTATTTAACTAAGACTATGGACTCACTCTATAAGACTTATCTTCTATTTAGGGTTTTCAAATGGATGGTATCTCTCACATCTCCAATAACATTCTAACTCCCAAAGTTTAATTGCAGTTTTGGAGAGAAATTTCAATTGAAACCACACTTCACTAACAACTAATACTAAAAATCTTAGAACCTTAACCTATTAGATGTTACATAGAATCGCCACCTACAAAATTAGTGCAAAAGGTGAGAGCAATGAGAAAGTTACTCAAAAAGACCTTCTCTTTCTCTTTTGCCTTATCCGAGGCTAAGCTGTCCAAACTGAAAAGTTTTTAATTGACACTTTCCTTCAAATTAGAAAAAGCAAAGCAGGAATGATTCTACTTTCATCCCAAATCACCAAAATTTCCAAGTATGTTAGTGCTCTCACACAAACCATCAAAGCTACCTTCTCTAATCCCCTTGATCCGATAATAAAGTCCATCAACATTTGATATCTTAAATATGCCAAATGCATTAGAAATGTAGAAGGGACATATGTATATCTTTTGGATGCACAAGGAGCTAGGGAAAAATATAGAAAAATGCCTAGGATTGTAGATGAATCCGATGAGACTTTTCAAATGCAGTTTCCTAAACCTCAAACTCTTAGAGTCAAAGGAATAAATTTCTCTATTCTCCAAGATATCCAAAGCCAAATGACCTCTCAAGGAACCAAAATTGATAACATCACCTCTCAAGTCTCTAATCTTCACATTGACATTTAACAAATTCAAGGTGCTTTGGGACTTTCTCAATGAACTATCATCAATGAGGATGAACTAAATCTTTCCCCTTCCATTCACGACTCTTTCCTTTGTGAGGAAGAGGTGCAGAAACTGGCACTCACTTTGAAGAAGAAGAAGAAGAAGAAGAAGAAGAAGAAGAAGACAATAATGAAGATTGAAAATAATCTTTTATTTATCATTTTTCATTTCATGTGTGATCTCAAATCATTTTATGGCATTCAATGTAACAAGATCATACATTGCATTATCCTCTTTTAAAGAACTTTCTTAATGTTTATTGTTTAATGTTAATTTCTTTGAATTTTAATGTCTGTTTCATTGATTGTTTCTTTTTTCCCTTATCAGAGGAGAAAATATCTATCAAATGAATCAATTGAATTTATATAGGGGGATATACCATTAAGGGGGAGATAGAGATTTAAAATTTAAATCCATTTATTAAAACCGTTTTGTTAGCCAAATATTCTCAATTTTGATCTTTAACACTCAAATTGAATGATGCATTTAACATATCTTTAAGTTAGTTGATGTAGGGACAAGTTGCTCAACATACTATCAAAACAGGGCAAAGAGTGCGGTCTCCCTAGGCCGGTGAGTGACCACCCTTGAAGCATTGAAGAACAAACTGAGTTATAGTAGTGTTCGCGGTCAGAATCTTGACCTAAGCAGCGACCATGATTGAGCTACTCGCGACTGTCCAAGAATTGGGATGATCACACCTCAAGTGACAAGAACTCCAACACTTACATTAGGGAACGCAGTGACAAGCATGATTTGAGGAGCGATCTCTCCAAACAATTTCACTATTGTCCCTTCTCAAAGGCGACCAGCCATACAAATTGAGAGAAAATCATAAAGATTAACAGTAGTATTCGCGGTCTTAGGTGCGCCCAGAAGTTCAAAGAGAGACATCCAATCCGATCGCTATTTCAGTTATAGTGCGTGTAGACCCCTAATTTTTTACCAAGTCTAGTCTAAAAATTTTAAAACAGTCCGAAATAATTTTTATAGTATTTATCATTTATTTTAATATTTTTTGTCTATTTATTTTAATATTTATTACTTATTTTAATAATATAATATTTATTATTTAATATAGAAAAAAGAAAAAAGAAAAAATATAAATATTTATTTATAATTATAAAAATAATAATAAAAAAATAAAAAATTGAACGGATCGACGAGCGACTAGCGGCAGTGCTGCCTTGCTGCCATGCGACAAGCAGCAATTGGCTACTGGCAGCCAATTTGCCGTTGCTTGGCCATGCGACGAATTGGCTAGCAGCAGCCAATTCGCAGCAGGCCCAAGCCTACAGTGAACTGCTGCTCGCCTAGCAGATCCTCTAGCTTAGCATGCCATCTCGCCCAGCGCAGCCCGCAACAATTCTCGCCCCAGCAAGCGGTTTTTGCCCAGCGTAGCCCACAGCAAGTCTCGCCCGCAGCGCCAGCAGCTCGCCCCTGCAGCCTCGCTAGCCCGGGTCCGCGTGCAATTTTTGACGAATCAACATTTCACTCAGTTTTAATTATATTTTTTTAAATAATTATATTTCCTTAACTAATTAGTATTAGATTTTTATTTTTTTCTTATAAATAGGATGATTAAAAGACATACAAGAAGGAGGAAAAAAAGATTTTTATTCGGCTAGGGGGATTTTTGGAGAACAATTATTTAGAACTTGAGATTTTATTGGGACGAGAGACAGAATCACAAAAGAGGCCGTAGCTATTGGACTTTACTTGGACTTTTTCTTTTCTTCGGTCAGAAACACCAAAAATAAAAAAAGATACAGAGAAGACTTTTGGACTTTTAATCTTTGGCAATTTTTAACTTGGAACTTCAGTGAGCTTGAGCAAGGGAAAAGCAACAGAAATAAGAGAGGATCCATAATCAAGGCAATAAATCAGTGTTATCTTGGTGATTGGTCTACCATAATTTATTCTATAAATTATGGAGAAACCAACAACGAAGGTACGTTTTTAATTAAATTAATATAACATGCTTTGATTATTTCAAGTATTAAATATGTTCTTTCTCTACTTAAATTAATTCATAATAGATTATATATTTGAATTTTAATCCATCTAGTAACATGATAGCTTAATCTTCTTCAAGTGCATGCTTACTTAATTAATATACCGCAATACCTTCATTTAATTTTTTTTTTTAATATTCATCACAGTAGCAACAATCTTTCAAATAATAATAGTATTATTAGTTTTGTAAATCTAAGTCTACAAAATCCTAATTTCATCTAAGAAGCCCTAATCTAATATGTAAACTTTAAACTTATATATTTATTGCTTTATTTAGTTCTAGATTTAATTATGTAGTTTATTATATATTTTGATGATAAATTTATCTTCAATGTTTAATTTATTATGAATGAATATTTTTTCAATTATTAGTTATTTATTAAAATTGTATAGGTATGTTTCCATGATTGAATACATCATTAATTAGTTCTTATGTAATTTAAATTATTTTCATATTTTGAAATTAATGTAAAGGACACGTTTTTACCTTTTGGTGGGTGTCCTATTTAGTTTTAGATATTGGACAATGTAAGGACATGTTTCTATCCTCGAATGGGTATCTATTTATTTATTTTGTTTGAACATTATCTTAATTTTAATACAATGATGCTTTTATTTTAATAATCGCATGTAGTATGGATAATATCATTATATTTAAGAATTCTATAGTATTAAGACTTGAAAAGGAGGCTGGTTCCAATGAACCGGGTGTTGTGGGGTGCTGGGCCATTTCTCACCTTCCCCATACGTATCTAACTTTTCAAACCCAATAGGGGTTGAGGATTCCATAGAAATCGAGTCATCCAACCCTTTCTTTTTCTGGCCCGTCCGGGTGGCGACTCCATTTTCTCCGAATTTAGGCCCGTGTTCTCTAAGGCCCTGAGCCTAACAGTGCATAAGTCACAAGAACCATTCCACACGGGAGTGGGGGTGAAAATCTCTGCTCACAGTGCGACTGCACTTTTTATATTTTGCCATAATATTACTTTGTCAAATGAAGAAGTGCCACGTGGAATGACCGTTGTAAGAGTAGATTTAAATTCAAAAAGGGCGATCATCGTATGGCCTTGGGCGATCGTTCAGACAACCACAGGATGGACAAGATTTCACTGGCATAGCACTCACACTTGACCGTTGGAAGAATTTTTAAATGGAGCGACCGTCCCTATACAATGGAAGACCGCCCACTGTGTCTGGGCGACCATCTTGGGTTTCAGGATGACCGCTCCCTGTGAAATCTTCTAATTGTTAAATACTAACTAAATAAAATATAACACATGATTCATAAAGGCTAGTTAGAATAAATTAACTATAAATACCTTAAGAAAACTCCTATTTTGAGAGTTCTTGAGATTAAAATAGCTAACGCAAACAACTTTCATTTTTCTTGTATCAAACTCTATACTTGTATTTATTGAGTGTTAGGTGTGAGAATTAAATACCATTATAAGTTTGAGTATGAGCTTGGAAACATTTAGGTTGTCAGAGTGAGCCTGGAAAAACTCTTATAAGGGTTATAAGGATTGATCTCAAACCATTGTAATAGTTTGGTGTGAGCTAGAAAAATACCAAGTTAGAGTTAAGCTTGTAAAAACTCAAGATTAGTAGAACCTTAACAAGTTGTTAAGGAAATGGATGTAGGATTAAAGTAATCTGAACAACTATAAACTCTTTGTAGTTCATTCTCCTTTACTCCTACTCTTGCTTTGATTTGATTTTAGTTATCCAATTTATCATCAAATTCTTCAAATCAATCAATTCACTCACCCTCTTGGTTGCTATCTTGGGACAACACATTTGATTCAATTTAATTACTAAAGTCAAAATGGGAGAGATTGTTAGCCAAAACCATGGCCTAATTTACTCTATTTTGATCTTAAATAATCAAATTGAATAAACCTAATGTTTGGAATAAGTAATGTTTTGCAGCAACTTAGTTTTTTGGAGAAAATAAAATAATTCGATCAGACCTTGAAGAAGCCTGACTGGACCTTTGCTAAGAAATCAAGTGAAATTTGCATAGAAAGATTCACGGGGAGAAGTACTCTCAAGTTCTCACCGGACCACAGACAGTCTGTCGGGACCACCATGAAGTCCAATCGTACTTCTTCTTGAATTTTTGGGAAAAACTTCCAGAGAGTTTCATGCCCAGAAGTGCTCTTGATTTCTCAAAGTACCTCACAAGTCCGACCGGACCACTACTTTTCTTGATTAGACTTTAACTTGAAACTTTGAGAAAAATATCCAGTAAGTTTCATGTCCAAATGTACTCCCATATTTTCAGCATACCATCATATGTACGACCAGACCATTGAGAATCCCGACCATACCATTGCAACAGATTTCAAATTTCATAATTGTTATTATTCCACTCAATTAGTGGATGCCACATGTACTAGCCGTTGAAGAATTTTTGCCAGAAATTTAAAAAGTGTGATCGAACTATCAATGGTATAACCATGCTTTTGAAAGTATGACTGAAAAATTGGCGGTCCGATCATAAACTTGCTCTGAACAATAATTGAAAAGGAGGCAAATTAAAAAGCATGTGCTCACCTACCAATCCACTTTTCAAACGGCTAGTTGAAGGCTATAAATACATGAATGAACTTCATTTTGAGATAGATTTAAGTTTGAGAAACCTAAGAAAAAATGCTTTCATTTCTTTGTATCAAAATTTCTATTTATATTGTTTGAGTGTTGGGTGTGACATTAAACACTATTATATAAGTTTGAGTGTGAACTTTAAAACACTTAGATTTTAAAATGAGTATGAGAAAACTCTTTTGGGTTGTGAGAAAATTACTCAAACCTTGTGTGAAAGTTTGGTATGGGCTTGTTAAAATACCAAGTTAGAATTGAGCTTGTAAAAATTTGAAGTTAGTGAAATTCTCAACTTGAAAGTTGGGGAGTGGATGTAGAATTAATTTGATCTGAACAACTATAAATTTTTTGTGTCCACTCCACTCTACTTATTTCTTTTTCTTGTTGTTATTTCTTTAAGTTTAGGAAAAGAGTATTATTATTATTATTATTATTATATGGAGACGACTAGAAATTTCTCAGCTAATGGAGCATACTTAATAGCATTGAATTAAAAAGATCGAAAGTATGAGGACCGCCCTGGCAGGAGAAAACCATCTGTATTACCGGCCAATTCGGTTCCCGAAATTGCGATTGGTGTCGGTGGTTACAACAAATCAGCTTAAAAGGATTGGATAGTTAAGCTGCAATTAGCCAACCATTCCTTTTTAGTCAACTTTAAGATGAAAACAGCTCCTCCTGATATCTTATCTCCTGTGTCGGTTTGGTGGTTGTATTATTTGCTTGTTAACTTGTCAGTCCAGTTCAAACCAGTAGTAGATTTTTTTTAAATTAATTAGAAAATTTTAGAAACATTTATTTTTTTTTAAAAAAATTAAATGAAAAAGATACTATATGTATATTTTTAGTACCAACTATTACAAATTAAAAGTGGTATTTTTAAAATTGAATTTTGAAAAGTGAATATATTTTAAAGAAATAACATTTTTAAAAATATTTTTACTTTTAGGTGTATTTTTATACAAAATCTTAATAATAGGGATTTCTTAAAAATACTAAAAATAAAAATATTTTCAAAACCATGTATTTTTTCTAAAAAATACACACTTTTCAATTTCAAATTCAAAAATACCCTACATTCACAGATATAATCAAATATATTAGTGGTATAGTCAATTTCTTAAAATATACATTTATTATAATGAGAATAAGCAAAAACTATGATAAATCATGGAATATGATAAATCATTTTGGTGAATTTTATCAATCATGGAATAGAATAAATCATCATATTATGTACTTTTAGACAAAAATAATAAAAAATAAATCAACTTTTAAAAAATTATTAGATTTTTATAACAAAAATAATTGAATTGCATTTAAAATTTAATTGAATTTCATATTTTTATATTATGAATAGATATACTAAGTTATTTTTATTTTTCTAAAATTATTTTGATGTAATAAATGTTATTGGAAAAAGTAATATAATTAGAAAAAAATTACACCTTGTTTTTATAATTATCGTTTAATTTATTAAATATATTAAAAAATTACTCTAGTGAGAAATAAGGACAAAAATAAAGAAAAAATTGTGCAATTGAAAACATAGAGAAGAACAATTGTGAGAAAGAGAGTGAAAATGAGAGGAGCACTGCAAGAACGTATTGGATTACCGATAGAAAATTTTTTTATTAGTAATATTAATAGAATATCGAGAGAAATAATTAAAAAAATAAATTAAAAAATATACCGATAATTTACCGACAGAATACCGACAAAAAAATTTATTGAAATATATTTTGTCGATAATAATCTGGCGCCAATAATTATTGACAGATTTTACAGAAATAAATATTTTATGTAGATAAAATTACTGATAAATATTTTTTGTAGGTAAAAATATAGATAAAATATATTTTATGTAGGTAATACCGACAGAATATGTTTTTTATAGGTAAAATTACTGATAAAAATATTTTATGTAGATAATATCGATAGAATATATTTTCTATCTGTAATTTTCTGATAGAAAATTATTCTCTCATTAAATAAATAGTTACAACCCAATTAGTTAGGCGAAAATTTTACCGCCATTATTTGAGATATTTATCGAGAGAAATTATTTTTTTGTCGGTAAATTTATATAGAGAAACTGTTTTCTATCTGTAATATAGAGAGAATATATTTTTTGTAGGTAAAATTACCGACAAAAAATATATAAAATATTTTTTGATAGTAAATTTACTGATAACAAATTATTTTCTTGGTAAATAAATAGTCACAATCTAATTAGTTAGATAAAAATTTTACCATCATTATTTGAGATATTTATCGAGAGAAATTATTTTTCTTTCTGTAAAATTACCGAGAGAAAGTATCTTCTATCAGTAATACCGAGATAACATATTTTCTGCAGGTAAAATTACCAATAAAAAATATTTTTTACAGGTAATACCGATATAATATTTTTTCTGTCGATAAATTTACAGACAAAAAATTATTTTCTCTTTAAATTATAGTCGCAATCTAAGTAGGCAAAAATTTTATTGCTATTATTTGAGATATTTATCGAGAGAAAGTATTTTTCTGTTAGTAAATTTACTGAGAGAAACTATTTTCTGTAGGTAATACTGAGAGAACATATTTTCTGTAGGTAAAATTACCGACAGAAAATTTTTTCTGCAGGTAATACCAATAAAATATTTTTTTGTCGGTAAATTTATCGACAAACACTTAATTCTCTCTGTAATTTTTTATAAAAATATATTTTTTATCTCATCTTTTATTTCTGCTGATTCTCTCCTATTTTTTTAATTTCTTCTCTCCCTTTACATGTCTTTGTCTGTCCCTTTTCTTGATTGTAGAAGAAGAAGAAGAAGAAGAAGAAGAAGAAGAAGATGATGATGATGATGACAACGACGATGAAGAAGAAAAATAATGTATTTATTTTTATTTTTTAGTTTTTGATAATTTTTGGAATAAATGTTAAATTATTTTTATTTATTTTTTAATTTTAACGAATTTGATATTTTATTTTGATTTTGTGAGTGTTGTAGTTTAAGTTAATTATTTATATTTTGGCTGTGTATTGTTTGATTTTTACGATTATTTCAATTAATTATAATACTATTTTAGGAATTTTTAAAATTTTGATAATATATTTAGAAATATTTTTGTATTTAAAAATTTATTTAGAGTGTTAGAGTTTTTTTAAATATTTTTCCAATTTTTTTAAAAAATTAGAAAAAATTAATTTATTTTTATAAATTTCAAAATAAAAATTATAAAAAAAATTAATTTTTTAAATTTATCTATTTAAACACAATATGTTTTAAGAAATTTTAAATTTTTTATAATATTTTTAGAATTTTTTTGGTAAATAAAAATATTCAGGGTGTTTTATGATTTTTTAAAAAAAATTAGCAAAAATTTATTTATTTTGATAAATTTTAGAATAAAAATAATTTAAAAAATTATTTTTTTTCAACTTTTTTTATTAAATAGAATATGTTTTAGGAAATTTTAATTTTTTTATATTTTAAATTTTTTTTGGTAAATAGAAATATTTTAGGGTTTTAGATTTTTTTAGGGTATTTTTTTGATTTTTTTAAAAAAGATTTAGGTAAATTTGATTTCAAAATTTTAATTATAAAAATAAACTAACAAAAAATTTATTTTTTTTATATTTTCTGTATGTAATACCGACATAATTTTTTTCGGTAATATAACATAATTTTTTATCAGAAATTACTGACAGAATTTTCTCTAGGTAATTTATTGACAGAATTTTCTATCGGCATTACCAACAAATTTTTCTATTGGTATTACAAATAGAAAATTTTTTCTCGATAATTTACCGACATATATTTATTTTCGTCGGTATTTTTATTTTTGGCAAAGAAAATAATTATAAAAATTTTCTTTCAGTAATGTGTATGTAAATTTAATTACTGATAAAAAAAATAAAAATTTTAACTGTAATTCGATAATTCGATATATTCTTATGTTGGAGAAAGAGGAGCAAAGATAAAAAAATATATGGGTGAGAAAGAAAGATTTTTATTTATTCTAGTCAAAATTTATTTGAGTAAATGTTCAATTAAGCATCTCAATAATAGTTCCGATAATAATTAGACACCTAATTTTTTTTAAACCATTCAAATACTTTTTTTAAAAAATTAAATTTAGATTAAATATGCAACTTCGTTAATAATAGCTCTATTAATTGTTAAAGATGCTTGCTGGCAATTGTGGGCTCCATTTTCAATTAAACATCTTAATTACGAGCGCTAAACTTTAAGTTTATATATAAGACAAATGTTTAATTAAGTATCTAAATTATAGCCCTAGTAATAATTAGACATTATAAGTTTTTTTTAAATAATTGAAATATTTAAATTCAATTTAATTTATTATTATTAAGATAATTAAAATATTTATATATTTTTTAATAAATAATTTTGTACCAAAATATAATTACTTAAACTATTTTATGATCTATATATATATATATATTTTTTTTTCAAATTAAAAATAAAAATATATTTAAATAATAATTTTAAGTAAAATAAAAAAATTAAATTATTGCAAAATCAATCTAAAAGTATTCTTAAATTTTAAAGTATAAAAAATATTTTATCAAATAAAAATATTAAAATATGAAAAATAAAAATAAAAAAAAGCAATTTCAATGGAAGTAGGAAATAAAACTCTAATATTTTTTAGGATTATGATATTTGGAAAACAATCAAAATTAATTTTCTAAAACTCAATTATTAAATAATAAATATAAAAAATTCTTTTTTAATTTTCCAAAGAAAAAATATTTCTAATTAAATAATAAATTTTACTTTTCATTTTTCTTTAAAATAATTTCTAAAAAATTGAATGTTAACAAAAAAAAAAGTGTTTGAATGGCTAAAAAAATTAGGTGTCTAATAGCTATAGTTGAGGTGCTTAATTGGATATCTAATTTATATATGAACTTGGAGCTTGGGGACAATTGACGTACTTAATTAAACTTGGGGCCCATAATTACTAGCAAAGAAGCTTTTAATAGCAAATTGAGATGAAGTTAAGAGAAGTAATTATTTAATCATTTTTTTAAAGTACCTGAATAGTTAAAAAAAAACTTTAAGTGTCAAGTTACTAGGAAGTTCATAGTTAAAGTGTTTAATTAAATCTTTAGTCAATTTATTTGAAAAGTTTTATTTATTTAAAAAATTATTTTAGTTATTCCTTCAAAAGAAATTAATTTAGTTATTCAAAATTTATAGAAAATTTATAAAACTAAAAAACATTTATAATAGTTTAAAATTTAAAGTTTTTAAAAATGTGGAATTTAGTTTAAAATATGTGAAATTCAAAATAAGCTTCATAAATTATGTGTGGTAAATTAAAATATAAAATGAAATAAATATGGATAATAAACAATACAATAAAAATAATAACTAAAAATTATAAATAAAATATATTAGTTTTGTTTTGATATTTACAAAACTACCCTTAAAAATAAAATTGTTTTAAAATATATGATACCGGACTATTTTATTTACACTTTTAGAAAAAAACAACGCCAAACTTTTAAAAATACTTTATTTTTTTTATTTTTTTGTATATGTTGTGTAGATATTGATTAAGAAAATTAATATATATATATATTTTGCTATCTAATTATTTTTTTATAATTTCAATTTATAATTTTACTATTTTAAATTAAAAAATTATATAATTCAATATTTAAAATAGTCAAATCATATAAAAAATCTATAAAATAATAAAAGAAAATTATATTCATACTAATGACAGTTCAACATATATCAATATAAGCACATAATATATATATTACAGTAAAAATATTATATGATTTATAAGTTAAAATATAATATAAAAAAGAAGAAAATAGATGAAGAAAAAAAATGTTGATAAAAAGGTATATTTAAAAAAATATAAAAAAACAAAATTTAAACAAAAAAGCAGTAGAAGCCAAAGAAAAAACAAAGTAGCATATTTTGAAAAATGAAAGTAGAAAAGAGTAAATAATGTAATTTTGTCTTATATTTATTTATTTATTTATGCTTGAATAAGCCCAAATTCATGATTGTATGTTTAAGAGTCCTCAAATGTACTCATTTAATTAATGCACTTACTTAATATTGTTTAAAAAATAATTATTTTAGACAAAATTAATTAATTGAAAAGTAAATTAAATGAAATAAAAATGAAAATTTTGATTAAATTATATTAAATGTAATAAGACTTTCATTAGAAGAATTTTTTTATTATAAAAAACAATTTCATATGTAGTAAGATTTTAATTTTAGTTAATTGTTTTAAAGTTAAATAAATTATATTTTAAACCAGTTAAATGATAGAAATTATAGTATTAGTTGAAGCAACTCACGATTTAAATAATCAAATTTGCAGGTGAATTCAAATGTTATTGTCAACTTCAATACTGTATCTATTTAATTCGTATTACTGCTCAAATTTATATTCTAACTCAAGTACGTAGGATTGTTCAAAAAAACTATTGGCCTTGTTAACTGACCCTAGGCTAGCAAACTTGGCCTCATTCTCGTTCATAATCTTTTGGTTGTGGACTTTAAGTATGTCATTGAGGAACTTGTGAAGCTCGTCTTAGTTGTTGGAGGAACGTTGGGCTTCTTTAGACATGTCTTCACTTAAGCCTAAACTAAAGCTTTTCCAATTTAGTAGAATGGATCTTGGGCTTGAGACGGATCTATGATGGCTGCATCAAGAGGGGTTAACGGGCCTTGGCTAACTTGCATACATATATGCATGGATGCATGGTATGAGATTATCATGCTCTTTCCAATCTTTTGTTTTTAATCTAAAAGCTCATAATATTATAAATAGGCATAGTAAGAAAACTCATCAAAGAAACATAAGAGCAAGATAAGGTCGTCTAACCCCCAGCCAACAGGCCATCCCATTACACTTGAAACTAAAACCTTAACTTGATTCCTAAGCAACAATATCAGAGATAAACGAAGGGAGTACATCTCAAACATGAAGATAAGCGTGAGAATGGGCTACTGTAGCAAGATTGTGAGCTATACCATTTTCTTGGCTTCAAATCCAATATGGCTTTAAACTACTTTCTTCTTGAGAATATTTCCTGCAGTCGTTAAAAATGGAACCGAAATAAGAAATGTTGGCATCATCATAACAAATGCCAAAAAATGCTTCCTTAGAATCGATCTCTACATCCACATTTCTCTAACCCTTTCCAAAGATCCAACTTAGAGCTTCTCGAATAGCCATAACTTCTGCCAACTGCAGATGGAATATACCATCAACAGATTTGGCTATAGCTCCAACAAAAACTCCAGTATCATTCCTTACAATTGCACCCATGCCTGTTCGATTCATGCTTTTGAAAATAGATGCATCTACATTAAATTTAAAACGTCTAGCAGAAGGCTTCTGCCATACCCGACTCCCTTCAGCAACTGCATTTCTACCTACAGAAGGTCTATCTTGTGCACTAGACCAGTCAGAAGCTATAACCCTTGCTGTATAGATAATCTGTATTGGTGAAGAAGACACCTTATTACACAACAACTGATTTCGATATAGCCAAATATGCCAAACCAACAATGCAAAATTCATAAGCTGATCCTCATTAGTAGATAATCCATTAGATAAAAATGAATAAATACTATTTCCTGCAACACTTACGTTTGCACATCTCCAGACTTCATGTGATTTGGGACAATGAATAAAAACATGGGATGCATCCTCTAGTTGCCCATAAAAATCACAAGCAGGATCAGTGTGCAAGCCTTTTTGTATAAGCCTCTGTTTAGTTGGAATAATATCTGTCATTAACCTCCATAAAAACAACTTTATTTTTGAAGGAAGATTCGCTGCGCAGAATTGCTGCCACTGTATTACCTCCACTACTGGGTGCTCTTGTAGACTAACATCCACATTATATCCTGACTTCACACTATATTTGTCATTAGTAGTAAAGTGCCAAATATGCAAATCCTCCTCAGACGTCAAACTCCATGGCATAGATACAACTTTACTAACATTTAATGGTAAAATCTGGTTAAGTTTAACCACATCCCAACCTCCTTCACTAGGAAGCATCAACTTAGCCACTCGTAACTCTTACAAGCCATCTACTACTTCTGATGTTACAAAAAAAGGTTCATCATCATCAACCCATGGATCACTCCATATCCTGAGAGAAGAGAGAATCCAACCCTCCATCTTAGACCTCATTTTAATAAAGGCAATGCTTGTAAGAGACTCTTCCACACAAAACTAGGGTTAAAACCTGCACTAGCATCAACAAAATATTCCCTTAGAAAGTATCTAGCCTTAAGCAACCTAGCAACCAAATAGTTTGGTTGCAAAATAAGTCTCCATCACTGTTTGGCTAACATTGCCACAATAAAACAATCAAATTTCGAAAGCCAAGGCCTCCCGCTCTTTTGGGTAAACACAAACGATCCCATGAGAGCCAATGAATTTTCCTCTTCCCTCCTTCTCTAGAACCCCATCAGAAACTAGTCATCACCTTCTTCAATTCATCACACAAAGACAAAGGCAATAAAAAAGTACTCATACAGTATAATGGAAATGCTTCTGCCACTATTTTCACTAAAATCTCCTTATCCGCAGTAGAAAGAAAAATGCCAAACCAACCCTGAACATGATTTCCCTTTCTTTCTCTTAGAAAAGCAAAAATCTATCTCTGATTCTTTCCTATCAAAGAGGGCAATCCCAAGTATCTTATGAGATCTAAGGGTATGGAAACACCGAGTAACTTCTTTACTCATGACAAATACTCGGATGAGTATTGGGGAGAAGAATATACCAGATTTAGAATAGTTAACTGCCTGACCTGAAGCAGCTTCATAAGTACTCAAAATGGATTTTATTTTGCCGTTTTCAGTCCTGTTAGCTCTGAAGAAAAAGAAACTATCATCCACAAATAGTAGATGAGAAACACTTGGACTATTACAACTGCTTCGACACCCATGAATAAAGCCTTCTCTTTCAGCTTTAGAGAATAGACTAGATAGCCCCTCAGCACATAACAGATATGGTGAAAGAGGATCACTTTGTTGAATAACAGATATGGTGAAAGAGGATCACTTTGTTGAAGCCCACATTTTGGAGAAGTTGGACCAACCTCCTTTCCATTATAATAAAATGAATAAGTAACTAAACTCACACATTGCATCATCAAATTAACCCATTTTTTTTTATCAATGCCCAATCGAAGAAGTATAGACTATAAATAGTTTCAATCCATCCTGTCATAAGCCTTTGATATATCAACTTTCAGAGCTACGTAGCCTTGCTTACCTCTGGTCTTACACTTGAGCGAATGCAACAACTTAAAAGCCACAATAACATTATCTGTTATTAGGCGACCATGAATAAAAGTGAATTAGAATTCTAAAATTATATTTGATTGCAGGATTTTAAGACTATTAGCAAGCACTTTAGATAATATTTTATAGATCACATTACAAAGTGCAATCGATCTCAACTCCTTCATACTGCTTGGGATAGCTATCTTAGTTATAAGAACAATATTAGTATGATTCAGTAAAGGAGGAAAAGTACCTTGATTCAACCAATGTATACAATCAAAGATCACCCTAGGTCTAACTACATGCCAAAATGTTTGGAAGAAGGCTGGATTCATGCCATCTGGTCTAGGAGCTTTATCTAGATGCATATTGAAAATGGCTTCTTTAAATTCATGAGGTTGAAATGGTGTAATAGTCATTGATTGTCTTCTATAGACACCCTTGGTCGGACACATGCAATAACCTCCTCATATCTACCTACATGATTACTGAACAAATTAGGAAAGTAAGTCAGTATAATATCATTCAGTCCATCAGGGTTTGAAATCCATTGCCCTGTATCATTCTTCAAAGCTCGAATCCAACTCTTCTTTTTCTCATTGTTGCTGATTTATGAAAATAGTAAGTGTTTTGATCATTATATTAAAACCAATGCTGCTTTGATCTTTGCTTCCAATACACCTCTTCCTGTATAAGGCATTGATTTAGTTCCTGGGTCTGTGATTCAACGGATCGAAAATCATTTAGAGAGCTGGCATCATAGATTCTTGAAGTCAAAAGCTGGACATCCTTCTTAAAGTTTACTCTAATAGACTTACTCCAATATGCCAAATCCTTTCCACACTCCACAATTCGGGAAAGAACAATTAATTTGCTATGTGAATTCCAACTATTTTCAACAGCAAGCTCTATACTTGGCTCCTTCAACCAGGAATTCTCAAACCTTGTAATATCCTCATTTATGCCCTAGAAGTTTTGCATATTGTTGTTGCTGTTATTGTTATATATTGGATTGAATATATGTGTTAAATTGTAAGAGAAAAGAAATTGAGAAGAGAAAGTATATGTATATGTATTTTGGGAAGAAATAGGGTTTAGAGACAAATTTATATGTTGTGTATATGTTAATATATATGACATATAAAGTGGTCAAAAGGCTTGGTCAATGCAAGAGAAGATATTTATTTGAGATTGGTAAATTACTTAATTGGGCACATATAAGACAAAAAGATAATTATGTGAATAAGGGCACTTTGGTAATTGCTTGGATAAAATCATATGGTGGATATTTAAAGAAGGTTTGACTTGTGTTTTCTTCATCATTTCTTCTTCTTCTTCTTGTTGATGGCCGGCCCTCCATAGCCAAAGAGAAAGAAAGAGACAAGTGATGGTTTTGATGATTTCAAGCTTAAATTGAAGAAAGATTAAGTGTTCAAGTGTTGATTTAAGAAGTTTTTAACTAAGGTAAGATCTTTTCTCTAATTTCTTCAATTCTTTTGAAGTGGTATGATTAAGTTGCTTATGGTATGATTGTAAGTATTGATTTTGCTTGATAGATGAGAAGTTGGGTTGGTGTTGGTGATGGAAGAGTAAGATTGGTGTTTAGTGAAATTGTTTCTGTTTTAGGATTAGTAAAGGCTGTGACTTGTATGATTTTTAATTAATTTTAGAAAAATGTTCTTGAAGTGAATTTTTGATATGTTGTGCCTCTATGAGTCTAGAATGACTGAAAAATATGTTGATTCGATTTTGGAATGGTTATGAGTTTAGAAAGATTATTTTCATTAGACCTGTTCCAGCAGGTACCTTAACTGGGACAGCTATATTTCGTGATTTTTAATAAAATGTAGAAAAATCATATCCAATCGAATTTTGGATATGTTGTTGCTTAGTGAGTTTAGTATTTGAGAAAAATAATTTGGAATCACGTTGATTGAATTTGATTTATGGAATTCACAAAGTTCAGAACTGCTGCCAGGATGCAGGGCAATTGGGGCAGTCTGGTTAGGTGAACTATTTGACCAAGATTTTGTGTTCAGTTTGATCTGAAATTTTAAAGGGATGATTTTAAGATACAAAACTAAATTCTGTAAAAATTTTAGAATTTTTAGTCAAGTAGATTATTTTATACAAATTTTCAAAATAAGGATAAAATGGAGTTTAAAACCAGAATGTACTATTTATGGTTAGGGTTTTAATTCTTTGTTCTTCTTGCATTGCTTTGGTTTTCCAAAGGTAGGTTGGTCCTTAAACCTAACCCTAAACACTTTAAACACACTTGAATCAATGAATGTTATAATCAATTGTTCTTTGCCCTAATTGCATTGTTGAGATTGAACAATGTTATGTTGTGCATTGTGAATGGTAATGTGTTTCATGAGTAATGTGGAATGAAATGTTGATATTTATGAATGATGCTATGTGAGATATAATGTGATCATGGATGAGATATATATATATACTTGAATAATGAGATGTTATATTGTGAAATGAAATGTGAAGCCATTGTTATTGGCTAAGATGATGTAATTGAAAGAAAGAAGGCATGTTTGCCTAAATGTGATGAGAATTGAGAATGGAAATGAATTGTTTGTTTAATATGTTATTCAGTTTCAGAGTTCTGGATTTGGGTGGCATGCCTAAGAAATGATGAAAGGTAACAGTCTTGCCGGGTTGAGGACCTCCTCATAGGTGTTGAGTTGATGGTCCAAGAGACTGGGTCTGTTACACTATGAGATATATGATTTGTAACAGTCTTGCCGGGTTGAGGATCTCCTCATATGTGTTGAGTTGATGATCCAAGAGACTGGGTCTGTTACACTATCCATGGATAGAGATACATGTATATACATTGCCTACGGGCGTGATTATTGTGACTATGAACCAAAGCAGTAACTCTGAACTCTGAATATCGTATTAAATACTTGTTGGGCTCATAGGTGTCAAGGTTATATGAATGTCCTAAATAATGTTATGAGTTTAATGAAATGAGATGTTGGTTATGGAGTATGATTGATTAATGTTGAATTTGAAAAGATGTTGAAATGTGGTATGCTCATATGACTATGATTTGTGAAATGCATAATTGTGTGGTTAACTTTATATTTATGATGTTGATCTTATCAATAACATATGTGGCATTGCATTTCATTAAAGCATACCGTTAGCATGTTTTATCTTACTAAGCCGTTGGCTTAGCACGATAGTGTTTAATCGCGCAGGTAGTAGAGTGGATAGAGTTGAACCCGAGAGTTCATCAAGACCTAGTGAGAGTAGACCTTGAAGAATCCATTTTGGGAGCTTAAAGATCATAGCAGACTTGCCAATCATGTATAAATTTTATGTGTTGTAAAACTTGAGTTTTGATGTATATGAATTTGTAAATATGTAAATATTTTATAACTTCCGCTGTGTAATATTTAAATATGGGGGTTGTCACAAAACCTTTATTTTATGTTGTACTAGAAGTGTAAATCCTTTTTGCAGGTTGTAGTTGAGGTTACAAGGGGGATTTATTGGGAGTGTACTGAGAATGATTTTGTTTGCATTGGTTTGTGTAAAATGTTTTTAAAAATAAGAAAAAAACCGGTTTTGTCGACACTTGGGACTCAATTTTTAGGCGAAACTATGGCAAAAATTTTGTAAAAATCGGAACTAAAATTTGACTAAGTAAAATTGGTAGCAACATTAGGTTAGTGTGGCGCCTCTACTCAGCTTACATATGTAGGTTGGGAAGGTGTGTTACAATTGTTTTGGTATCAGAGCCTAGGTTTGAGATTCTCAACCTAGGTAAAATGTAAGAAAAAGACTATTTTTACTTAAAAAGTGAGTTTTTGAACAAAAATACATGTTTGGGATTGGCAGTCTCTGATCTTTAATAAGAGGTATTCTGTTGTGTTTGCAGACTTAGGTTGTGATGGATTCTCTGTAATATCCTAAAGTATACCCTAAAAGTGTTGGGATTACTGTTGTATTTGGATTCAATGTGTGTATTGAAGGAAAGAGAAAAGAAGAAGAAAGTCAAAAGGAATTGTGTGTGGTGGAGATTTAATGGTATTATTATTATTATTATTATTATTGTTATTATTATTATTATTATTATTATTATTATTATTATATATATATATATAACGAAGGAAGGATGGAGAACCTTCCTTCTTCCTCTTCTTCTGTTTCTTCTTCGTGGACAAGAGAGCACGAAAGAGAGAGAGAGAGATTGATCTTCATCAAATTTCTTAAGGATTTTAAGAGTATTGAAGATGGAGATGAAGATTTGGCAAGCTATACAGGTAAGTACACATTTCTTGAATGAATTTTATTGATTATACATATATATAAGTATATACCTTCTTGTGTGGCTTTCTTTTGGATTGAGGTTATGTTGGGTATGATTGGTGTGTAAAATGATGATAAAAAGAGATTGAAGTATGTAAATGTGTGGAATTGATATCTAAGTGATGATGAGTTGAGAAAATTGTGAGGAAAATGATGAAATGTTGAATTAGAGTTTGGTTTAGATGAATTTCGAAGTGTTTGGTCTTTGAATTATTGAAGGACACGACCAAGTTATGGGAGACACGGCCAAGTTAGGGCAAAATTGGTCGTGTTGGATGAGTTTTGGAGAGACACGGCCACTGGCTTGGCCGTGTCCCTTGCCTGTGTTTGCTACTGTCTGATTTATGTTGAGAGACACGGCCGTGTCCCTTGCCCGTGTTTAGTACTGGATTGTTGTGTTGAGAGACACGGCCACTGGCTTGGCCGTGTCCATTGCCCGTGTTTGCTGCTGCTTGAATTGATATTGAGTGACACGGCCACAAGCTTGGCCGTGTCCCTTGGGCGTGTTGGCTACTGGATGTTATACTAGGAGACACGGCCACAAGCTTGGCCGTGTCCCTTGAGGGTGTTTGCTATTGTGTTTGTTCCTTGGTCATCAAACATTATTGGATCTTCAAATGTCTTTTGTATCTAAACACATTTAAAACAGTAATGATCCAACCAAATGTATATGGAAGATTCTAAATCCATGAATAAGGTAAATTGTTATGTATATGTATACTTGAGTGATGAATTGAATTGATCAATATGATTTGATGATAATGTTGATATTATATGAACCATGTTAGGTTTTATGCATTGTCAATCTCATGAATTGTATTGTACTATATGTAGATTAATGGTGCATATGAATAGTGGCATGTTGTGTATAATGTGGAATATCATGAGATCATTGATGATGAATTACTTTAATGTTATGATTGAAGCATGCCTATATGGTATGATTGATTCCTGATATGTTTGTTTAGTAATGTAATTGATGTTGCATATCTCAATGATGAAACTTGAAATGTGATTTGAGATATAATGTGATATAAAGCCATTGTTCTTGGCAATGATGACTCAAATGTGATATAAAGCCATTGTGATTGGCTATGGTGATGCAATTGAAAGAAATAAGGCATGTTTGCCTAAATGATGATGAGAATTGAGAATAGAAATGATAATGAAATAATAAATGAATTGTGTGACTAATGTGTTATTCCATTTTCAGAGTTTGTTGTTGGTGGCATGCCTATTAGTAACAATCTCTTGAAGTTAGGTTGGATTTGATCCTTGAAGCCAAGTTGGGTTGAAGTTTAACATGTTTTACTCCCCTTGAAGCTTGGTTGGGTCTAATCCTTGAAGCCTAATTGAGATGTTACAACCCTTGAAGCTAGGTTGGGTTTGGTTCTTGAAGCCAAGTTGGGTTGATACTTAGCATGCTTTGTTCCCCTTGAAGCTTGGTTGAGCCTAATCCTTGAAGCCTAGTTGGGTCTATGATAATGATAAATGTGATGAATAAACCAAAGCATTACTCTGAAAATTGAATGGCATATTAGTGTGTCTTGGGCCCATGCTTGTCTTTGTGTAATGTGAGTCATGAATGGTAACATGATTGATAAATAAGATATATGGAAACAATGTTGAAACAAATGAATAATGAGATCTATGAATGCTTTTGATGGAAATGTGTTTCATGATTAATGAATTGTGAATAAAATGATGTTATGAAGTATGAGTTTGTAATATGTGTATTGAAATGTTGAAAGTGAACATGGCTTAAGGAGTTCTGTTGAGATATGAGGTTATGGAATTGTTGTGTGATGTGTAACATGTTTGTGAATGTGAGAATTGTTCTTATAAAGGTTTGAATGGTGTTTTGTTGTAACAATATATATACATATATATGTGTATATGAAATAGAAATGGTAAGTATTGTGTTGTGAATATGCTATGTAATGATGTATTTAATTTATGAGATTAGTGGCAATATATGAAGAATGTATTGAGAAAGGAAAACGTGGTAAGAGAACAATAAAACATGATGCTAAAATTATAAGGTATGATTATTTTGTAATGTATACTTTATTATTTATTTGTACTACTAAGCTCTCGGGCTTAGCGCGGTTGTGTAATCGCGCAGGTATTTATGCGGATGATCTGGATGCCTAGCTGCTATGCCACGAGAAAAGTAAGAGTGTCTCGAGACCAACTAGAAGGTGATGCATACATGTGTGATTTTTAGTTATGATTTACTTTTTGATAAGAATCATGATTTTTATAAATGTTTCTTAAATTAACGTAATGTTGCTTGAATTCGGATAAAGATTTTTAAATAGAAATTAAAAGTGACATTCTTATACTTTATATACGCATTGTATGTATACCAGGTATATGTATAGTGCTTATATGGAGTATAGGGGCGTTACAGTTATTTTGGTATCAGAGCTTAGGTTCGAGATTCTCGGCCTAAGTAAAAATTAAAAAGAGAAAGTTTTGAAAAGCTTAAAGAGAAGTAAAAAGAAAATTTTTGAAGAGTTTAAATAAGAAGTGAAAAGAAGATTTTTGAAATGCAATTGGTAAGACATGCATATGCATTCACATCTAGGTTGGTCTCGAACGTGGCATTGAGTGAATTGTGAATTGTGAATTGTGATATATTTGAGTTACATGAGATGAGATAAATGATAGTGTGTAAATGAGGTTTTATATGAAAGCAAATCTAGAAATGTTGATAATTGAGAAGATGAGTGTGATATAAAGAAATGATATGGAAAGTATAAGTAAAAAGTTTGAGTATTGGTATGTATTTGGCATATAAAGAAATGGCTAGAAGAATTAAGTGGGAAATGAGTTAGAAACAAATTAAGATTAAAGTATGTGATCTATCCTCTATTGTTTGAATATCTTCCTAATAAACTTTATGGTTGGATTTATAGAAAGAGGAAATATTGTTGGATGGGTAATATGAAAAGATATATTAGGTAAATGCAAAGAGTACAGTGAACTATTGAATGAGTTGATTGGTATAGATTAAGTGTGATAATGTAAGGTGTCAATATGTAAAGTTAAAGTTATGTTCAAAAGAAAAAGAGATGATGTTGGTTAAGTATAAATATACATTGGTGTTGTTTGTATTGTTATTTTAATGCAAACATGGTGATTTCACTATTAGAAATGTGATATGCTTGAATATTGTGAAAGCTCATGTAAATGGTGATGATATGTGATATTTAGATTTTTGGAATGAGTTTAATAATGGTGAAACATATATGTTTTGATGTTGCTTTGTGGTATATACATATAAAATGTTTTAAAGTTGATATTAAGAGAATGAGATGAATAAATTGAAGTTTAAGTAAATTAGTAAGTTAAAAATTTATAGTTTTAATGGAATGTGAATAAAGAGCAATTAAATATTAATAGTTTAATGTATTTACATGAGATATATGAAATGAATATTAGTGCACATGAAAGTATTAGGAATTGAGCAAAAGAAAATGAGTTACTTTAAGTAATTTGATTGGAAAGGATGAAAATGATTATGAAAGATGTGTTAAAGATATTTATAAACAAATGTGAGAGAGATATCACATTGGAAATGTGATTAAGCTCCTTGTGAAATAAGGTTCTAAGTAGAGTGTATATATTTATTGAAGGTAATGAATAACTTAAGTTATGATAAACAAATGAGTATGATGATAGTCCAAGGAGAGTGGTAAATATTAAATTTGTATAAACTATATGAAAAAGGGAAATTTAATAAATTGCATAATTAGGTGTTTATATAAAGAGGATTTGTGAAATGAACTTTTGATATGAATGTGATCTATGAAGGTGTGGATAATATGTTTATTATTTTATATCATTACATGTTTAATGGTATTAGAAGTGAGAATGGACCTGGGTAATATTGAACAGTGAAATTGTTATAGCAATAACTAAATGAGACTATCATAAGATGTGTTGGAACTCAAAGTATTTGTGTGTGAAAGTGTTTTATGTATAGATGTATAATAAGAAATTGTAAGGAAAGAATTATGTACTTGAAATTTTTAAAAAGAGATGGATTGGAAATGGAGTAATGAATGATACTTGTGTAAGATTTGTATCTAATTGAAGGTTGGGAGTAGAAAATGTTAAGGATAATATTATCGAACATGAGTTGGGTTAATGATGATCAGATAATCAAAAGCAAACTGTTTTGGAGATGAAATTAAAATGTGTTAATTATTGGTGTAATAAAAGCTTGGAGAATAAATATATAATTTATGTGATACAAGTTAGTATTATAATTGTAAAGGTTGGAAATTGAATAATAGAAGAACAATATTGATTTACAACCCCTAAGTGTGATTGTTAATATATCATTGTCATATGATTTGGTTAGTGTGATTAGTGATTAGTTTTATTATCTTCAGATTTAGAATTGAGATGGATAACTATGTTTCCAGAAACATGGTTAAAAGATATGATTGGTGAAGTTATAACTTATATTTACGATATTAAAAATTTAATTGTATTTATGAGAAGTAAAGCAAGGGAAGAGAATTGTGATAATGTTTTAAGCTATGAATTGTGTGATAGAATAATAATTACATAAATATAGTAATATTGGGTGAACTGAAGAAATAATAAAAAAGGAAGAAATTGTAATCATGACTGAAAGTTATATAGGATACATTTACAGTGTAAAGTGATTATGTGAATGAACTTAAAATTTATGGGAGTATGAATAATGTAAATTAATATGTATATATCAATAATGTTGGAAATGATATGATTGTATAATGAGATGTTAATTATAATTAATGATATACGTGTATACTATTTTGATGTAATGAGAAACTATGATTATTGGCAATGATGTTAGAAATGAATTATAATGGAGGTAGAGTACCTAATTGATATTGAAAAATGAATTGTGAAAAGATAGATGAACGGACTTATCTGTCTCCTGTGGAACCATGTGGACCCAATGTGTTGGGCAACCAAACTTGGATTACCAACCTGGTTGGGGGAAAAGCTCGTTTATGAAGTTATAGTTGTTGGCAATATTGATAAATTTTGAATGAATATAAGAAATGATGATATAATTATTGAAATAAAGAAATGTATATGTATAAGCATGATTCATATTGATTGAATATATGAATTTGGAAAGAGTAGAATTTGAATATAAGTTTGACCTAATGAACTTAGGTTATATATAAGTATATATGGTAAAATTCAATGATAAATTTCAATAAGTTGATTGTTGGTTTGAATCAAATAAAGTTGAAATGTTAGTATATTGTGATAGATAAATCGATGGATCTAGGTTTAGTTAAAGTTGCAAGGCAATATTGAGATTTAATATGTGCAATTGTATTGGGAGTGTGAGATTTAATGGTAATGTGTATGATGTAATATTCTGATTTATGAATGAACATAAATAAATTGAGGTATATTAATTGTACATGGTGAGAAATAAACTCATGAGAATAAGGATATAGTTATCCATTGATGTTTGGTAAATGTTTATTTTGATAGTGATGGTAAAAATGGAATAAACAATGCTAAGATATTGATTAATGATTTTTGAGGTTAAAGTTAAGAGAATATCTATAAAGAGTTAAAGTGATAATCTGACTTTAGTACAAAGATAAAATGTATTGGAGATGTTATGAGATATCTTGATTGCTTTATTGAGAAAGTAATAAGAGGTAAAGATATATATATATACCTATACAATGATAAATTATGAATTTCAGAGAAGATGATTATTTAAGGGGGAGAGTAGAAGATATGAGATTTAATAAAACTATATTGTAAGATACGATTATCTTTATATGAAAATTAAGATGGTGAATTATTCTGAATGGGTTGTTATTATACTGGATAATTTCGAGGACGAAATTATTTAAGGGGGAGAGAATTGTAATATCCTAAAGTATACCCTAAAAGTGTTGGGATTACTGTTGTATTTGGATTCAATGTGTGTATTGAAGGAAAGAGAAAAGAAGAAGAAAGTCAAAAGGAATTGTGTGTGGTGGAGATTTAATGGTATTATTATTATTATTATTATTATTATTATTATTATTGTTATTATTATTATTATTATTATTATTATTATATATATATATATATATAAGATAAGAACGAAGGAAGGATGGAGAACCTTCCTTCTTCCTCTTCTTCTGTTTCTTCTTCGTGGACAAGAGAGCACGAAAGAGAGAGAGAGATTGATCTTCATCAAATTTCTTAAGGATTTTAAGAGTATTGAAGATGGAGATGAAGATTTGGCAAGCTATACAGGTAAGTACACATTTCTTGAATGAATTTTATTGATTATACATATATATAAGTATATACCTTCTTGTGTGGCTTTCTTTTGGATTGAGGTTATGTTGGGTATGATTGGTGTGTAAAATGATGATAAAAAGAGATTGAAGTATGTAAATGTGTGGAATTGATATCTAAGTGATGATGAGTTGAGAAAATTGTGAGGAAAATGATGAAATGTTGAATTAGAGTTTGGTTTAGATGAATTTCGAAGTGTTTGGTCTTTGAATTATTGAAGGACACGACCAAGTTATGGGAGACACGGCCAAGTTAGGGCAAAATTGGTCGTGTTGGATGAGTTTTGGAGAGACACGGCCACTGGCTTGGCCGTGTCCCTTGCCTGTGTTTGCTACTGTCTGATTTATGTTGAGAGACACGGCCGTGTCCCTTGCCCGTGTCTAGTACTGGATTGTTGTGTTGAGAGACACGGCCACTGGCTTGGCCGTGTCCATTGCCCGTGTTTGCTGCTGCTTGAATTGATATTGAGTGACACGGCCACAAGCTTGGCCGTGTCCCTTGGGCGTGTTGGCTACTGGATGTTATACTAGGAGACACGGCCACAAGCTTGGCCGTGTCCCTTGAGGGTGTTTGCTATTGTGTTTGTTCCTTGGTCATCAAACATTATTGGATCTTCAAATGTCTTTTGTATCTAAACACATTTAAAACAGTAATGATCCAACCAAATGTATATGGAAGATTCTAAATCCATGAATAAGGTAAATTGTTATGTATATGTATACTTGAGTGATGAATTGAATTGATCAATATGATTTGATGATAATGTTGATATTATATGAACCATGTTAGGTTTTATGCATTGTCAATCTCATGAATTGTATTGTACTATATGTAGATTAATGGTGCATATGAATAGTGGCATGTTGTGTATAATGTGGAATATCATGAGATCATTGATGATGAATTACTTTAATGTTATGATTGAAGCATGCCTATATGGTATGATTGATTCCTGATATGTTTGTTTAGTAATGTAATTGATGTTGCATATCTCAATGATGAAACTTGAAATGTGATTTGAGATATAATGTGATATAAAGCCATTGTTCTTGGCAATGATGACTCAAATGTGATATAAAGCCATTGTGATTGGCTATGGTGATGCAATTGAAAGAAATAAGGCATGTTTGCCTAAATGATGATGAGAATTGAGAATAGAAATGATAATGAAATAATAAATGAATTGTGTGACTAATGTGTTATTCCATTTTCAGAGTTTGTTGTTGGTGGCATGCCTATTAGTAACAATCTCTTGAAGTTAGGTTGGATTTGATCCTTGAAGCCAAGTTGGGTTGAAGTTTAACATGTTTTACTCCCCTTGAAGCTTGGTTGGGTCTAATCCTTGAAGCCTAATTGAGATGTTACAACCCTTGAAGCTAGGTTGGGTTTGGTTCTTGAAGCCAAGTTGGGTTGATACTTAGCATGCTTTGTTCCCCTTGAAGCTTGGTTGAGCCTAATCCTTGAAGCCTAGTTGGGTCTATGATAATGATAAATGTGATGAATAAACCAAAGCATTACTCTGAAAATTGAATGGCATATTAGTGTGTCTTGGGCCCATGCTTGTCTTTGTGTAATGTGAGTCATGAATGGTAACATGATTGATAAATAAGATATATGGAAACAATGTTGAAACAAATGAATAATGAGATCTATGAATGCTTTTGATGGAAATGTGTTTCATGATTAATGAATTGTGAATAAAATGATGTTATGAAGTATGAGTTTGTAATATGTGTATTGAAATGTTGAAAGTGAACATGGCTTAAGGAGTTATGTTGAGATATGAGGTTATGGAATTGTTGTGTGATGTGTAACATGTTTGTGAATGTGAGAATTGTTCTTATAAAGGTTTGAATGGTGTTTTGTTGTAACAATATATATACATATATATGTGTATATGAAATAGAAATGGTAAGTATTGTGTTGTGAATATGCTATGTAATGATGTATTTAATTTATGAGATTAGTGGCAATATATGAAGAATGTATTGAGAAAGGAAAACGTGGTAAGAGAACAATAAAACATGATGCTAAAATTATAAGGTATGATTATTTTGTAATGTATACTTTATTATTTATTTGTACTACTAAGCTCTCGGGCTTAGCGCGGTTGTGTAATCGCGCAGGTATTTATGCGGATGATCTGGATGCCTAGCTGCTATGCCACTAGAAAAGTAAGAGTGTCTCGAGACCAACTAGAAGGTGATGCATACATGTGTGATTTTTAGTTATGATTTACTTTTTGATAAGAATCATGATTTTTATAAATGTTTCTTAAATTAACGTAATGTTGCTTGAATTCGGATAAAGATTTTTAAATAGAAATTAAAAGTGACATTCTTATACTTTATATACGCATTGTATGTATACCAGGTATATGTATAGTGCTTATATGGAGTATAGGGGCGTTACATTCTCACTCTCGTCAGTCGATTGAGGGTAGTGCCGAGAGTATTGTTCCTGCTGAGGGAGCTAGAGTTGATAGTGTTGAGGAGGCACCTGCTTCGGTGTCGGGTAGACCAGCTGGGGAGGAGGTTCCGCCAGCCTGGTTTAGGCCTATGATGGAAGCTATGAGACAAGCACCTGTGCAACCACAGCCACCGCCACCACCCCCTCAGCCTTCAGTACCAGTAAGGCACTATGACAAGCTAAGGAAATATGGAGCAGAGGATTTCTTTGGTACAGTTGATCCGGCTGTAGCAGAACAGTGGCTTGATAGAGTTCAGAGGGTATTTGTGCAGTTGCAAGCCACTTCAGAGGAGAAGTTTGACTATGCAAGATCTTTGCTACAGAAGGATGCCTACGACTGGTGGAAGACAGTGCCCCATTCTATGGATGATCCTCCAACACTGTCTTACACTGATTTTCTGAGGGAATTTGAGTTGAAGTATACTCCTAGGGAGTATAAAGATGGGAAGAAAAGAGAGTTTCTAGATTTGAAGCAAGATCATCGGACCGTAACTGAATATGAAGTTGAGTTTATTCGACTGAGTCAGTATGCTGGGGGTATCATTGCTGATGAGATTGATAGATGTCGGCGATTTGAGGAGGGATTGAGACCCTCGATCATGTGCTTAGTGGCTGCATCCAGATATCAGGATTTCTCACAGCTTGTGGCAGCAGCTCGAAGTGTAGAGCGAGCTCAAGTTATTGCAGCTGCTTCAGAGAAAGAGGTTAGGGTTAGGAGGCCCCAGTTTGAGGCAGGGTCTTCTTCTGCAAAGAGGGGTAGAGGAAGTTTTGTTCCTCGGAGTAGTAGGAGCCAGAGACCAGCGGGTAGGTCAGTGCAGTTCCAGAGGCAGAGATTTAGACCTGCAGCTTCAGTAGCGAGTGCTCCTACTCCTGGAGTTCAGAGATCCACCTTACCTGTGTGTAACCAGTGTGGTGGAAGACATGGGGGCGTTTGTTGGAGGCATAGTAGATCAGGGGTATGCTTCAGGTGTGGATCACCTGACCACTTTGTGAGAGACTGTCCTGAGAGGCAGGAGCAGATGCCAGTGGATTCTGCTGCTTCTCGAGCTAGTGTGAGGGGAGGCAGAGGAGGCAGAGGTGCCAGCCGGGGAGGTAGACCAGGATTCAGTTCTAGAGGAGGTGCTACATCCAGGGAGGGTAGACCAGGGGAGGTTGGATCTTCCCAGAGGATGTATGTTATGCAGAGGCAGCCAGATACATCGGCAGTCATAGCTGGTACTTTTTCTTTATTTAATACTCCAGTACTTGCTTTGATTGATCCGGGTTCCACGCATTCATATATTAGTGCATCTGTTTTGCCTGTATCTGATTTGCATGCTGAGTCCCTAGGATTTGATGTGTTGGTGACAAATCCGTTAGGGCATAGTGTGGTTGTGAGTAAGGTGCATAGAGATAGTGCAGTAGTGGTGCAGGGTGAGGAGTTCTTAGGGGATTTGATTGAGATGCCATTTAAGGAATATGATGTGATCTTAGGTATGGATTGGCTATCTCGACATGGAGCTGTGGTAGATTGTAAGAAGAAAATTGTTTCTTTGAAAACTGTTGATGGTAGAGAGGTGATAGTATCTAATGAGCAGGAACAGCTAGCCTCCTTATTTGTTTCAGCTGTTGCAGCCAGGAGGTTGATTAGAAAGGGATGTGAAGCCTATCTTGCTCATGTGGTAGATACTAGAGTAAGAAGTTCTCCCATTGATAGCATTGCCACAGTTGCAGAGTTCCCAGATGTGTTTCCAGAGGAGTTGCCAGGGTTACCTCCTGAGAGAGAGGTGGAGTTCGGTATTGAATTGTTGCCTGGTACAACTCCTATCTCTATTACTCCTTATAGAATGGCACCAGCAGAATTGAGGGAGTTGAAAGTGCAATTACAGGAGTTGTTGGACAAAGGATTTATTCGCCCCAGTGTTTCTCCTTGGGGAGCTCCTGTTCTATTTGTGAAAAAGAAAGATGGTACTATGAGGTTGTGTATCGATTATAGGCAATTGAATAAGGTGACTATTAAAAATAAATATCCTTTGCCTAGAATCGATGATCTCTTTGATCAGTTGAAGGGAGCGTCAGTGTTCTCCAAAATTGATTTGAGATCTGGGTATCATCAGTTGAGAGTCAAAGCTGAAGATGTTCCTAAGACCGCCTTTCGGACCAGGTATGGGCATTATGAATTTTTAGTTATGCCTTTTGGTCTGACAAATGCACCTGCAGCTTTCATGGATTTGATGAATAGGGTGTTTAGGCCCTATTTGGATCAGTTTGTAGCGGTCTTCATTGATGATATACTGGTGTATTCACGGAATGAAGAGGAACATGATATGCATCTGCGGATTGTGTTGCAGATTTTGAGAGAAAAGCAGTTATTTGCCAAATTGTCGAAATGTGAGTTCTGGTTGGATCAAGTAGCTTTTCTCGGACATATAGTTTCAGCAGAGGGTATTAGAGTTGATCCGAGCAAAGTTGAAGCTATATTGAATTGGAGTCCACCCAAGTCTGTGACTGAGATTAGAAGTTTTTTGGGTTTGGCAGGCTATTACAGGCGGTTTGTGAAAGGGTTTTCTTTGATAGCTACTCCACTCACCAGATTGCTTCGTAAGGGAGTGAGATTTGTGTGGACGGATCAGTGTCAGGCGAGTTTTGAGTAGTTGAGAGAATTGTTAACTCAAGCGCCTGTTCTTACTTTACCTGTTGAAGGTAAACCTTATGTGATCTACAGTGATGCTTCACATAGAGGTTTGGGGTGTGTATTGATGCAAGAAGGTAAAGTTATAGCTTATGCATCTCGACAGTTGAAACCGCATGAGCTTAACTATCCAACCCATGATTTGGAATTGGCTGCCATTGTGTTTGCATTGAAGATTTGGCGCCACTATCTGTTTGGGGAGAAATGTTTCGTCTACACTGATCACAAGAGTTTGAAGTATTTGGGTGTTCAGAAAGAACTCAATCTTCGTCAGAGGAGATGGTTGGAGTTGATTAAAGACTACGACTGTTTGATTGACTATCATCCAGGTAAAGCAAATGTTGTTGCTGATGCCTTAAGTCGGAAGTCTTTAGCTGGTTTAACAGTTTACTCGCTCTCGTTGCTTGTTGAGTTGAGAGCATTGCATGCCAGTTTTGTACCTTGTGTTGATGGTGCATTATTGGCACAGTTGCAATTAAAGCCGATTTTGTTAGATCAGATCAAAGAAGCTCAGTTGGCTGATAAGAAGATACAGAAGATTGTTTCAGATTGTCAGAGTGGAAAGGGTAGAGATTTTATTGTGAAGAGCGATGGGAGTCTCTGGTTTAAGAACCGATTGTGTGTACCCGATGATGCTGATTTGAAAAGGGTCATTTTGGAAGAAGCTCATCAATCAATGTTTGCTATGCATCCGGGTAATACGAAGATGTATCATGATTTGAGACAGCATTATTGGTGGATTGGTTTGAAGAGAGACATTGCAGATTTTGTGTCGAAATGTCTCACTTGTCAGAAGGTTAAAGCAGAGCATCAAGTTCCAACCGGGTTGCTTCAACCATTGTTAGTGCCAGAATGGAAGTGGGAAAGAGTGACAATGGATTTTGTGTCTGGTTTGCCATTGACACAAAAGAAGCATGATGCTATATGGGTGATTGTGGATAGATTGACTAAGACAACTCATTTCCTTCCGGTTCGAATGGATTACTCTTTGGAGAGATTTGCTGAGCTGTATATCCATGAGATTGTGAAACTGCATGGTGTTCCAACTTCTTTAGTGTCTGATCGAGATCCCAGGTTTACTTCCAGATTTTGGAAGAGTTTGCATAGTGCTTTGGGTTCTCGACTGCACTTCAGCACTGCTTTTCATCCACAGACGGATGGACAGTCAGAGAGGGTGATACAGATTATTGAGGACATGTTGAGAAGCTGTGTCATCGATTTCTCTGGAAGTTGGGATAGGTTTTTACCTCTTGTGGAGTTTGCTTACAACAACAGTCACCAATCCAGCATTGGTATGGCACCGTTTGAAGCATTGTATGGCAGACGGTGTAGGGCACCTCTTTGTTGGAATGAGCTTGGAGATAATAAGTTGGTTGGACCTGATTTGATTCAAGAAACTGAGGAAAAAGTGAAGTTGATCCGAGGTAGGTTAAAAGCAGCTTCAGACCGACAGAAGTCTTATGCAGATCTGAAGAGGAGAGACATTCAGTTTGATGTTGGAGATAAGGTGTTTTTGAAAGTATCTCCTTGGAAGAAGATTTTGAGGTTCGGTCGGAAAGGAAAATTGAGTCCTCGTTTCATTGGGCCGTATGAAGTGTTAGAAAGAGTTGGGCCAGTTGCATATCGACTTGCTTTGCCACCTGAGTTGGATCGTATTCATAATGTATTCCATGTTCCTATGTTGAGGAGGTACAGGTCAAATCCATCTCATGTGTTGCCATTTGAGTCTATCGAAGTGAGCCCAGATTTGACATTTGAAGAAGAACCAGTTGCTATCTTGGCACATGATGTGAAAGAATTGAGGAACAAGAAAGTGCCATTGGTGAAGATTCTTTGGAAGAATCATGCAAAAGAAGAAGCAACTTGGGAAAGTGAGCAAACTATGCGAGAGCAATATCCTCAACTATTTCAGAGTTGATATCAGGTAATTTCGAGGACGAAATTTCTTTTTAGAGGGGGAGAATTGTAATATCCTCATTTATGCCCTAGAAGTTTTGCATATTGTTGTTGCTGTTATTGTTATATATTGGATTGAATATATGTGTTAAATTGTAAGAGAAAAGAAATTGAGAAGAGAAAGTATATGTATATGTATTTTGGGAAGAAATAGGGTTTAGAGACAAATTTATATGTTGTGTATATGTTAATATATATGACATATAAAGTGGTCAAAAGGCTTGGTCAATGCAAGAGAAGATATTTATTTGAGATTGGTAAATTACTTAATTGGGCACATATAAGACAAAAAGATAATTATGTGAATAAGGGCACTTTGGTAATTGCTTGGATAAAATCATATGGTGGATATTTAAAGAAGGTTTGACTTGTGTTTTCTTCATCATTTCTTCTTCTTCTTCTTGTTGATGGCCGGCCCTCCATAGCCAAAGAGAAAGAAAGAGACAAGTGATGGTTTTGATGATTTCAAGCTTAAATTGAAGAAAGATTAAGTGTTCAAGTGTTGATTTAAGAAGTTTTTAACTAAGGTAAGATCTTTTCTCTAATTTCTTCAATTCTTTTGAAGTGGTATGATTAAGTTGCTTATGGTATGATTGTAAGTATTGATTTTTCTTGATAGATGAGAAGTTGGGTTGGTGTTGGTGATGGAAGAGTAAGATTGGTGTTTAGTGAAATTGTTTCTGTTTTAGGATTAGTAAAGGCTGTGACTTGTATGATTTTTAATTAATTTTAGAAAAATGTTCTTGAAGTGAATTTTTGATATGTTATGCCTCTATGAGTCTAGAATGACTGAAAAATATGTTGATTCGATTTTGGAATGGTTATGAGTTTAGAAAGATTATTTTCATTAGACCTGTTCCAGCAGGTACCTTAACTGGGACAGCTATATTTCGTGATTTTTAATAAAATTTAGAAAAATCATATCCAATCGAATTTTGGATATGTTGTTGCTTAGTGAGTTTAGTATTTGAGAAAAATAATTTGGAATCACGTTGATTGAATTTGATTTATGGAATTCACAAAGTTCAGAACTGCTGCCAGGATGCAGGGCAATTGGGGCAGTCTGGTTAGGTGAACTATTTGACCAAGATTTTGTGTTCAGTTTGATCTGAAATTTTAAAGGGATGATTTTAAGATACAAAACTAAATTCTGTAAAAATTTTAGAATTTTTAGTCAAGTAGATTATTTTATACAATTTTTCAAAATAAGGATAAAATGGAGTTTAAAACCAGAATGTACTATTTATGGTTAGGGTTTTAATTCTTTGTTCTTCTTGCATTGCTTTGGTTTTCCAAAGGTAGGTTGGTCCTTAAACCTAACCCTAAACACTTTAAACACACTTGAATCAATGAATGTTATAATCAATTGTTCTTTGCCCTAATTGCATTGTTGAGATTGAACAATGTTATGTTGTGCATTGTGAATGGTAATGTGTTTCATGAGTAATGTGGAATGAAATGTTGATATTTATGAATGATGCTATGTGAGATATAATGTGATCATGGATGAGATATATATATATACTTGAATAATGAGATGTTATATTGTGAAATGAAATGTGAAGCCATTGTTATTGGCTAAGATGATGTAATTGAAAGAAAGAAGGCATGTTTGCCTAAATGTGATGAGAATTGAGAATGGAAATGAATTGTTTGTTTAATATGTTATTCAGTTTCAGAGTTCTGGATTTGGGTGGCATGCCTAAGAAATGATGAAAGGTAACAGTCTTGCCGGGTTGAGGACCTCCTCATAGGTGTTGAGTTGATGGTCCAAGAGACTGGGTCTGTTACACTATGAGATATATGATTTGTAACAGTCTTGCCGGGTTGAGGATCTCCTCATATGTGTTGAGTTGATAATCCAAGAGACTGGGTCTGTTACACTATCCATGGATAGAGATACATGTATATACATTGCCTACGGGCGTGATTATTGTGACTATGAACCAAAGCAGTAACTCTGAACTCTGAATATCGTATTAAATACTTGTTGGGCCCATAGGTGTCAAGGTTATATGAATGTCCTAAATAATGTTATGAGTTTAATGAAATGAGATGTTGGTTATGGAGTATGATTGATTAATGTTGAATTTGAAAAGATGTTGAAATGTGGTATGCTCATATGACTATGATTTGTGAAATGCATAATTGTGTGGTTAACTTTATATTTATGATGTTGATCTTATCAATAACATATGTGGCATTGCATTTCATTAAAGCATACCGTTAGCATGTTTTATCTTACTAAGCCGTTGGCTTAGCGCGATAGTGTTTAATCGCGCAGGTAGTAGAGTGGATAGAGTTGAACCCGAGAGTTCATCAAGACCTAGTGAGAGTAGACCTTGAAGAATCCATTTTGGGAGCTTAAAGATCATAGCAGACTTGCCAATCATGTATAAATTTTATGTGTTGTAAAACTTGAGTTTTGATGTATATGAATTTGTAAATATGTAAATATTTTATAACTTCCGCTGTGTAATATTTAAATATGGGGGTTGTCACAAAACCTTTATTTTATGTTGTACTAGAAGTGTAAATCCTTTTTGCAGGTTGTAGTTGAGGTTACAAGGGGGATTTATTGGGAGTGTACTGAGAATGATTTTGTTTGCATTGGTTTGTGTAAAATGTTTTTAAAAATAAGAAAAAAATCGGTTTTGTTGACACTTGGGACTCAATTTTTAGGCGAAACTATGGCAAAAATTTTGTAAAAATCGGAACTAAAATTTGACTAAGTAAAATTGGTAGCAACATTAGGTTAGTGTGGTGCCTCTACTCAGCTTACATATGTAGGTTGGGAAGGTGTGTTACAAACCTAAACTTCCATTTCCACTTCTAAGTGAAAGTGTGTTGTAAGAGCAATTTTTTGGGACAATGATTAGATACAAAGGCAACTAGATTAAACAGGACATGTTGTGAAAATAATTGAAACCAGCTATCATTGCCAAATAATCATTCAAGAATGCGATCCTCATCCCTGACTCCTCTACACCAAGTAAACCCAAAACCTTGCATAGTTAAATTATAAAGTCACAGTCAAGAATGGCTTGATTGAAACCTTGTATCAAAGAAATAGACTGAGGTCCTCCACCAACTTTGTCATCAAAACTTAAAATATCATTAAAATCTCCCATAATAAGCCAAGGAAGAGTTGACAACCAAGATAAAGAATGGAGGAGAGTCCAAGACTGTTGCTTTCATCCTCTGTTTGGGAAACCATAAAAACATGTTAGACGCCAACTGAAATGAAGAGGTTCACTTAACAATACATCTATATGATTATTCAAAAAACCCGTAATTGCCAAAGAAGAATAATCTTTTCAGGGCACAACTAACCCTCTAGACTAGCCTACTATGTCCAACACAAAACAACAATCAAATCCCATTTTCACTTTTAATCTATCAACATATATAACTTGAAACAACTAAAGTCTTTATCAGAAAGGCTATATTTGGCTTTTTAGAGGACACTAGGTCCTTTAATGCATGAACTGACTCGGGATTGCCGACACCCCGACAATTCCAACTTAAGATGATCATTAATTTTAGTGATTCTGCAAAGTAGAACCCACCATTGGTCCATTATTCAGGTTTAAGTTTTCTCCATCATGTATTGTAGTTAAAGGAGTACATAACTTCTGCTGATTGTTAGACTCTCTTTGCCCCTTTTTGGGTTCTTCAATGTCCATTATTTCATACTTAAAATGTTTAATAGGCCTATGACCCATACCCAGTCTAACAACTTGACTTGAACCACTAGCAGTTAATCTAAACACTAACTTTTGTGGCAATCCCTTATCAACAAATCCCGATAATTCCATAACTGACATACTCAAATCATGCAAAACCCCACAATTTTGTGCTATAATATCGGCTGCTGATGTGCCTTCCAAATTTCGAAATAAGGGATTAGCAGCTTTGGCTATCGTCTACCTTGGTGGTGCACGAATGGAGATATTCCATGCTTTTGGAACTTTAACTTTAGAACTATAGGCAACCTCACAATTCTGGTCAGTATGCCTTATAATTCCACAAATGAAATAAAAAGATCCCAACTTCTTATATTTAAACTCCAAATCAACTACTACACCAATCATTAACTTAATCTTTTTACCACTCTTAAGAGGAGAGCAAACATTAACAGTTACCCTAATTTGAAGAAAGGAGGAGAAACCTCTCTTAATTGAATCTGCATCATATTCAACGAATGTGCCAATGAAATTGCCGAAGACAGTAGCTAATTAAGATGTCATATATCATGGAGGAATCTTATGTACTTGAATGCAAAACTCAGTGAATGAGATATCTAGAGACATTGGATCCTCCCCATCTTGCACCTTTTGCAACACTAAAAGGTTTTAACTAAAAGACTAAGGACCACCCATCCAGACCTTTCCATATCTCTAACATGAAAAAATTAGAACAAGTACGTTTTGCACCCTACCTCCTTCATAAAAAGATCACAACTATGACGCCAAACCTGAGCAAGGGTGTCTTGTAAAGCAGCAAAATTAACATTGCGATAAAAAAGAATATGCCCTGCTAGACACAACTCATAAACCAGATCAGGAAAACTAGCTTCCTCTGCTTCAATTAGCAATTCTTCAAGTTCATCACCTTAAAGATTTAGATTACTGAGCTCTTCTTCCATGATTTGAGATTAAATGTAACCCTAAACAATCAATAGAGAATTAGAAAACTTTCACATAAGGCAAGAGAGAAAACTTGCACATGAGGCAAGAGAGACACCAATTTGCTCATCATTAGCATGTTCTTTTCAACCTTATTACTCCCACATAAGGTAATTTAATCTTTGATCTAAGCTTAAGGCTTTAGCTTGAATATGAACATGGGATAAATGAGCTTTACTGATGATATGATATGATTTTGATGATTAAAATGAGTTTGGGTCAAAACTATAATAATTCATGGCCCTCAAAAGTAGAAGGATGTGAATCCTTATTGGACTTCTAGGCTTAACATGGGCCAACCCAAACAAGAGGTGATTAATAAAGTTCACCAAACAAGACTTGGGTTCTAGTGGAAGGGATTCTATGGGCTTCATGGAAAATACATACTACCACATAAAGACTGATTTTAGTAAGTTTGAATGCCATTGATATTTTGAGAAGTGTAATATTTTTCCATAGTAGAATTGCCATTGTGAGCAGGCCAGACTAAAGGGAGTTGCCACTCGGTGAAGATCGATTCTTTATACTGGTCCATTATTGACAATATACTAATTACTATGTAAAGCGATCAACATGTATCATTCTTTGCATTTTCCTAAAAGCCTTTTAGAGGTGCAATTTGATAAAGCCATGTTTTGAATATAATTTAGTAATTATTCTAGTTATATTTTTATTTTAATCAATTGAATTTGATAAGTTTTTGTTATAAAAGTTTGAATAATTGTTATCTTGAAGTTTGACTTTAAAAACATGAGTTTGGAGTGCAAATTGATCAAAATATGATGGAAGATGAAGAAAATGGAGATGAAAAATAAAAACAAGAGGCAAGGAAAGCTTAAAACAGAAGGAAGAGCAACTCCATAGTCCTTAGAATTCAAATTAGCACTGCCTAAAAGAAGAGGAGAAGAAATAATGAATTCCAAATCCATTTCAAAATGCATTGTCATGCAAATCAAAACCCATGGCCGTGTGAATTAAATTCTACTACCTAATGAAGATTTTCATGCAATTAGACATGGTGCAATTATTCACGGACATGGAGATTAAATGGCATGCCCGTGGACTTCTTATGATGGCTATTTGTGCGAGATTTTCTATGAGTTTTCCTTAAGTGTATTCCTAAGAAAATTAAGAATCTCTGGATTCACCCTAGATTTATTCCTAATTAGTTTAGAAGCCTCCAAGTTTACCTAATTATATTCTTAACCAGTTTAGGAGTCCTAAAGACCTCTATATAAGCAAGCCTCCACCTTTATTCTCAATCATCCTTGGTTCTACATAATCTTTTCAATTCTTTCAAGATTTTCTTTGGAGAGAATGAGAAGGAGGCTTAGTTATTGAGGAGATTCAAGCAAAGTTCAAGAGCTCCATTCAATCAAAGTTCTATTTTTCTAATTCTATTTTTCTTTTCTTTTCAATTTAATTTAGTTCTAATGTTTAAACTCTATTATTCTTTAATTTTGATTATTGCCTTATTTTCAATTATGTATAGCTAAAATCTAATTTAGGGTTATATAATTCTTTTGATTATTTTATGGTAAATTTAATATTTATTTAATTCAATAATTATTCTCTGTTGATTATTTTATTATCTTTATGCTTAAAGCTACAATTATCTAGCCAATAATTATTAGATCTAAGATATTATGTTATAGAGAGAGTGAAAGTATAATATTAGCTCAAAGAGATAATAATCTTAAATAGTTTTTACTTAGAGATAAAAAAACACTTAGGAGGCTATTTAAGGATCTTTACAAATTTAATAAGTTGAATTATTTCTTGTGACCATGAGAGTAGATATAGGAATTAATATCAATATTAGTTTTAGATCTTGAGAGAGACTAAAACTTAATTTAGAGAGATCAAACTAATAATCAAAAGAAAATAAAATTGAGTTAATATCTTTTAATATCTTAGAAAAACCATAAATAATCAATTGAAAAATCTAACCTAGCCTTAATTTAGGGGTAGGCAGTCAGTCGGTCCAATGAATCTAACCTTGATCGATTATTTCGAATAAATTTATCGACTGAACTGACTAATTTTTATGTTTGGCCGATTTAGTTAATTGAAGAATTAATCGAACATTATAGTTCAAAAAACTCAAATGGGCTTGTTTCAATAGTGCCACTTACAATGTCTACAATCTTGCTTCATTGGAAGATTTTTGTAGTTAGTGTTTTTATTTTTTTGCTCCTTATTTTTGTGTTTTTTTAACTACAAAAAAAATCCACAATAAAAAAAGAAAATATTTAATTAAAATTAATAAAAGTAAAAAAGAGAAATTTGTATCAAAATGTTTTTAACTATAAATTATTAATATCCATAATAAATTCAAAATACTTAATGTTCAAATACTTCAAAGTTCAAAATATGAATAATTCCATAATAAATTCAATAATACAAACATTCAAGCAATACCAATAACCATAAATCCGTGAGTTCAAAGTTCAAACACTTTAAGTTCAAAATACAGATAGCAGCCATAAAATCACAAATCCACACATTCAACATAATCCTATTTATGACAACACAAAACAAGTAAACAACCATAATCATCTAACAATAATTAGTCTTCATTCACATTCACAACAGTCGGCTTTGAAACAATATTTGTTGATTCAACTTTAGATGCAACTATAACTATTGTTGAAAAAATATTAAAAAAATTAAGGACTTAAAATAAAACAAATAAAATAAAGAAACAAACTGAATTAAAAACAAAATAATAACCATAATATAGAAATAAATAAAAATTTACCTTCTTCAAGCATTTTAATCTCTTAAGGTGTTTCCTCAACTGTCATCGACTCTTGTAAAGTCCGTAGCCAATCTCCACAATACATAAGCAACTCAACTAATTTCAGACTCAAAGAACTTCTATACAGATTGAGCACTCGACCACATATACTGAATGTAAGCTCTAAAGCCACTATAGTGACAGAAATAGCCAATACATCATGTGCCATTTGTGCTAAGATTGAAGCCTAGGGGAATGAACTTTCCACCAACCCAAGACATTCAAGGTAGGAATATCTTCACATTCTTCATTTAAATATCTATCTAATTCAGTTTTGTGATCTTCATTTGCTTTCTGGTTTCTATACCCCTTAAATAACATTGGCTCATTCCTACATTGGATTGTAGCTTGCATTTGAATCCCACTTACACCAACACTAGAAGTGCTTTGATTTTGATGGCTACCTATCTTGTTCTTATACTCATTAAAAAGCTCAAAAGTGGCTTCCTTTATTTTCTTAGAAAAATTTAAACCTTTTTTCTTGACCATAGACCTCCTTTATAGCATACTCCATGCAATCAAATTTGTATCGAAGATTAAGAATAATGGCGATATATATTAACATATTGTTTTCATTTAGATTGCCCTAATATTTGTTATATTTACTTCTCAATTTAATAACCAAGTTGGATAACTCAAGATCATCATCACTGTTTTCTAACTCTTTCAATAAAACATATATCTCTAACATATCCTGAAAAAAGGAATTGCAAGTACAATATTTTGAACTCGATACACGCAAAGTCATTTTATAAAATTTTTCTAAAAACTTGTAAAATCTCCTAACACATGCCCAATCATCTGAGTTAGGCCTACCATCTATCTTCACATATCTACCATCAATCTCGTCATCTCTCATCAAATCATACTTGAAAGATCTATCTTTCCCATCATATTTCTCAAATGCCCTCTCATATTTTTCAGCACTATCCTACATAAGATATGTGGAATTCCATCTAGTAGGGACATCCAAAGCTAACAATGTCTTGCTTTGATTCCCTTCCATCTCAGCACACTCCTTAAACTTAGACAATCTAGATGTTGAGGGTCTAATATATTTAACAGCAGAACTCACTTTATCTATAGACTAAAAAATATCATGCAACCCCTCCACAACTATCAAGTTCGCAATGTGAGCCACATACCTCATGTGCAAATACCTACCCCCAAATATAGTTGGACCCATTTAGAAATTTTCTTCTTCAAATTTCATATTGCAGTATTATTAGAGGAAGCATTGTCAACTGCAATAGTCATAATATTGTCTATTCCCCAATCAAGCAAACATTTTTCTATACTTGGACTCAAATCTTTACCTTTATAACTTGTAATTGGAAAAAAAATTAACTACTTTTTTGCACAAGTTCCAACTGTTATCTATAAAATGAGCAGTGAGACATATAAAATTGATTCTTTGAATTGAAGTCCAAGTATCTATGGTAATACACACTCTAGAGCAATCATTTTTCAACATCTTCTTTAAAGTATTTTTCTCACCATAAAAAAATTTAGACATATCTCTAGTCAAATTTATTCTAGAGAGAATAACAAATTCAAGAAAAAGTTGATGAACATATGTTTTAAACCTAGGATGTTCAATAGATTTTAAAGGCAATTCACACTCAATTATCAACATAGCCAATGCCTTCTACAAGCAACTTGATCAGATTTCCAATTAATTAAGCTACCATCCTTAATCGAATATTCAATTTCATTTGTTTTGCATCCTTTTCATTAGTTAGATTACCTTGGCATTTAGTAACATGATATTTCAAAGCACCTGCCATTCTTTTTTATATAACAAAAAAATTTCATATCACAAAACTTACATTGCACTTTTAGTTGACTGCCCTCATATTCAAACTTGTCAGTAAAATGTTGCCAAACTTGTGATCTAGTCCTTGTTTTCTTCTTTTTGGAAGGGGTAGTAGTGTTTGTCCCCATGCTTGACGGGGGGCTAGATTGTATTTCCTCTTGAAACTTGTCACCCATATGACTCGCCATCTGCATTGCAATACAACAAAAATGAGCCACCATCAAGTTTTTTCTTAAATTTAATATCAAATCATAAATTAAAATATTATTGAAAGTGAGCAAAAAAATACTCATGAATAAAAAAGGGGGCATAATGCATACATAGCCGCTATACTTATGGGTTTTTGTCACTTTGTCCATTAAAATCTTCGGGTCATTTTTTTCATTTAATTGGCTCCATTAAATTCAGTTAATTTTTACTCCAAAAAAGGTCACTAGTCTGAAATCAATCACAATAGGTCCCGGGCTAATTTTCATACTAGTAAAAGAAAATGGTTTCTTTTATCTCTCTTTTATTGATTTAGTCCTTCTTTTAATTGGTTTAATGAAAAATACTATTTTTTTTATGGATTTTGCTACAAAAAAGTATGAATGACAATATATACAATGCATGCACATTAATAAGAATGACATTCACAAATGCAGTTCGAGATAATAAAATATTACATCCTCAAATGATGGTTCCAGGGGAGCTTCAACTCTAGCCCTTATGGGTCCTAGGTTGAGCACAAATCCCCAAACTAATAAACAAGTTCAAAGAAAAGTAAAGAAAGAAAATAAGCATAATCATCAAGGCGTCCATTTGCAAGACTCACCAAACTTACAAATGGAACCTCGGAGCAGAGAAAATAATGAAAAAATTAAGGATAACAATTAAAAGTAATATATGAAAAATTAAAACGAAAAAGGGAGTTGGTTGTTAAAGTGTGGGCTTACCACTTGGAATGATAATCTGAGTGTGCCTACTTATCCCGTTTGTTTGGGAATTAGAACCATAAGTAGTTCGTACCTTTGATTGCAAAGGACTTAAATTAACCAAATTTTAGTTAATTTAAATTATCGAATTGACAAGAATAAGGTGAGAAAATTTATACCTTGGGTAGCCGTTTCCTTTGAATATACCATTGAAATAGCTCCGCTTGAGGAGCCTTAAAAAGAAAGATGACTTTGAGTCTATAAATTATAAGAGAATCAAATTTAATTTGATTAACTTGATGCAAGATGAATTTTGTTGTGTTTTTGCTATCAAAATTAATTTTGATAGAGTTTCGACATGAAAAACTCTGGATCCCTATTTTGGAGAAGAAAACCTTAATTTATAATGAAAAAGTCAAAAAAAAAAATCAAACCAAAATGTCCTTGGGCCTCATGTGAGTCAGACGTGCCTCGGATGGAGCAGAAGGTGGCATGTCGCGGGAACCGTGGTAAGTCTGTAGCTGTGCAGATGATTTGTGTGCACTGCGGCCTGGAGTGCTCCACAAATCATTTTTTCATTTCCTGCCCGTTTGACCTCTGATTTGTGCGTGGATTTGTTATTGCGTGGGCTTTCATTTAGGGGAAGAATTGAGGATCTTTCCTCAAGTAAAAATTGAGGGTTCCTGGGGCCATTTTTGGCCGGTCTGGATATGTTCGAACTTGTCCAAATTTTGAGTTGTGCAATTTCAATTTTGTTGGAACTGCACTCATATTCACCCTAATTTAGGTGCAAAATTAGGGTTCACACAACCGCCTCTTTTGTGTACATAAATAGACAAAACTTAAAAAGTAAAATGCACACGCGATCTAACATATTTTGTTAATTTATTTTAATTGCATATGTTTTTATTTTAAATAATATAATTTTTAAAATTATTATGTTTTTAATTTTTAGTTATCCATTTTCATTGTTTCAAGCTAGGAATAGTGAAGAAACCTCCAGCAACTAGAGGAATGAAGAAACCTCATCATTTCACTATTTTAGGCTAAAAATCAGCTCCTGCAACCAAAGCCTCAAAATTTCTCAAAATTTCAAAATCCATTCTTTTTTCTCAATTCAATGAATCTTTCAAATTTCATCAACAAATCACCAAATTTCACAGGTAACCAAAATTCATCTCAAAATTCCCTCTTTGTGTTGTCTCATGCAACACCATTTGATCACCTTCTTTCTCCACTCCAAAACTCATTCTTTTTTTTTCTCCATTTAATGAATATTTCAAAACCCATTTCCAATGTAGAGCTACCGTAACCCATTTTCAAAACCCTCTAACTCTCTTCCAGAGATTGTTAAATATTCCATAAACACCCATTTCCCATACTCAGGTGGGATTTTTCTAGAGAACAATTTTCCACACAGATGCTGGTGATGAAGATTGAACATATCGATCACCACCAAGGGCAAGTCACCGATAGTGTTACAAAAGTTAAGAACCTATAGATTTTTTTTAACATAGAAAGTTGAGTAGGAAAATGCCATTAAAAATATTGATAGAAAGATTAAGAAAGTGGAGGTAAAAATGCGAGCGAGTTGAAAGAGATAGGACTGGAGAACTAGTTAGCAGCAACCGTATGGTTTTGAAGGTAATATAGGTGGGCTATGTCTCTAGAAAGTTCAAGAGAAGTGAAATTAAAAATAATTAAATTAATTTAACAAATATTTTAATATAATAATATAAATAAATTTTAATATAATTAATTTTTAGTAAAATAAAGGATATGAATTAGAGAAATTAAAATAAATTAATTAAATTACTTTTTAATTATTTTAATATAATAATATAAATAAATTTAACTCATACTATTATTTTTAATAAATATAAATATAATTAGTTTTTAATATTATATTTCCTGTTGTAATTAAAGCTATGAAGGATATTATTGTCATTTTATTGTAACTATAATCATTTAAACATCAAAATGAAGGGTATTATTATCATTTTATAATAAAATTGATAGATTTTAATAAATTCACACGCTATGAGAGAGTGCATTACACACACACACTACCACCTCAGCAACGAAGGGACTATTTGTTATTGAAATCATCAAGTTAAAAGGGGAAAAGTGATTACCCAAAGAGTATAGGGGGGCAAAGTGACGAAAACACACAAGTACATGAAGGCTGTGGATGTATGAAGCAAAAAAAAAAACAATTTACAAATATGACAAGTGTAAACCATGCCATCTCTTATTTCTTTCTTCATATTAAGTTTGTTTACAAAATAGGTAAATGGTTCTACTTAGCTTTTAAAGGCTTTAATTCATTCCAAGATAAAAATAAAAAGAAGAAGAAATTAATTTAGTGGGATTCAAACCCAACACACACCTTTACCAAAAGAGAATACCAAAGCTTACAAATGTCATATGCTTAATGATTAAGTTTCTAATGGAGAGTTCAAAAATCCAGCAGCTGCTAAACAAAGTCACAGAATCCATATGTCTTGTTTAGTCCCCAAAATGAAAATAAATAAATAAAGAAGAAAAGAAACACATTGTGCAAAATAAAGAACCAAAATCCATACCAGTTATGCTTCCATATATGCTGTAATTCTTTCATACCAATCTAAATGGTCAATACAAATTATAAAATGTAGACCATGGGATAATGTTTCCCTCTACACATGAATTTGGCAATTCCTCACTCTATAACCACCCCATATATTAAATCCACAAACAAGATTGACACATTCATTAAAATTTTCCAAAGAAATAACCAAAATTTGAGTGACCAAGACAATGATTAATCCAACATTCATACATTCTAGTGTATCTTTTTTTCCCCTTAAAAAAGAAGATAAAATTTCCATATACATGATTGTATACTTCCCCCTTATGATTATATAACTAATTCTCTCTTTAGATAAAACTACATGTGACCAAAGTAGCCAATTTTTTTTTCTTTCTCATGCATTATCTCTTTCCTTTGTTTCTTAAACAAATTCATCAAGAATTGAATTGAATTTTTACAAACCCATCAAGCATTTTTATAGCATATTCCTCATTATTAAATGGGAAACTCAATTTCTAAATCTTATATGAAAAAAGATAAAAAAAAGAAATGCAATTACAGATTACTTACCAAATTTTCTTAATATGCTATCTGTGAACACTCCGATAAGTCAATGATCCACAGTGGTGGTAGAGAATGTGCGACAAATTGAAGATCGATGGTGTGATGAAGAAAGAGCATCGTCGAGTCTATGTTTGAAGGGTTGAGTTTTATGAGATGTGAGAGAAGAGAGAAATTGTGTTTCAGGTTGTGAGAGAAGAGAGATATTGTGTTTCAGGTTGGGTTGAATTAATTTTGTTTTGGAAAGGGAAGAGAAGAATGAAAATCCAATGTTTACTTTTAAAATGCTGCATTTTATTTTTGATTAATGGTTAACTGATTAACCGACTTTAGTTAACCTTTAACCGGCAGCAAAAAAATTTAATTCTATATTCTTCAACCGAACGGATTGAATAATCCCTATGGTTAGTTAACCGAATCGAATTTTTTGTCAGTTAACTGAAAAGTTAGCCAGTTAACCGAATTATGCCCACCCCTATTTTAATTATAAGAGTTAAATTTATTTAGTTTTAGTTTAATTAATTTAGCTTTCTTAAAATTTATTTAGTTTTAGTTTAATTAATTTAGCTTTCTTAAATTTAAAAATCAAACTTATTTTCTAAAGAATAAATAGTTTAATTATTTGGTAATTAGAATTAACCATTCCTCATGGGATTGATACTCTATTCGCTCTTTATTACTTTTTTGTGATATTATGTACTTGCAATTAGGTTGGGTATAACATAACACAATTTGTAATGATAATTTTATAATAGCATAAATATAGATAAAATAAATATGAATGATGCAATAAGTAATTATGACATCAATGCATTATAACAAACATCATATAAAGAACTTATAAAAGATGCATCCACAAGCATACTTCATAAGACTTCATGTAAACTAATCATATAAGAAAAGCAATCAATATTCTATCCCATATACAACTTGGTAATGATTTTAAGTGACACTTATCAAAAGGAAAATCATAAATTATACATCATAAGTCATATTCCCCTTGAATTATCAATTATCATTATGTGATTGCATTATCGCAAATGAGAAATATGATTGAAATTCAGGTTATGGCTGTAAAGAAATTAAAATAAAGGAGCTTCAAAATAGGTTATAAAACTATTAAAAGTATTTTGAAAGTTAAACCCTTAAGTTTACCAAATTAAATTTGATGTTCTTCCAAATTCAAGTTAATTTTCCTTGATTAAGGTAATGAAACTAGGAAACCAATTTATAGAATGAAAGAATTGACCTAATTGTGATTTTCACCAAGCTCTTGATGGTGAAGATCTGGATTGAATTGGTTCACTATCTACTTCAAGATTGATCAACAATATTCTAAGAAAATACGATAAAAAAGGCTTATTTTGCTCACCACTTGAAATTACCCTCTTTTTGGACGAATTTGGTATTGAATTAGAAATATTTAGAAGCTTGGAATTCATCACTAGGCATCTAGAATATATTAAGACTAAACTTAGGTTGCTATATGTTTGAGTGCTTTAAGGTAGTCCTAAGGTTGCAAGGTGGTGATCCCTTTAGAAAGTTAAGTTTTAGGGTTTATATAGGCTTGGGTTTGAAAGGATAGGTCTCAAAAGGGATAGGGATTAGTTTTGGGTGAGAATTATCAAGTTGGATTGGGATTGAAGCAGTTGAATCCTTCAAGGACTCAAAAACAAGTGTTTTAGTCCTATCTAGACTGGTACATCCACACGGATGTTTAAAAATTTCACGTGGATTTCCAACCCAGATTTGGTTAGGCTACTTTCTAGGTTGGTTTTGGTTATGTTTTGGCCAAAATGGGGTATATCTGCACCAATGTTCCAAGTATTTGTGCAAATAGTTTGAAAGGGGTGGGTTGCAACTTTCCAATTAGGCCTCTTCCTTAGTCTTGGTCCATTTTTTTATGGGCTTTTATATTCTTGAGCCATGTTCATCATAAATAACTCTATCATTTTTTAATAAACTCATTTTCACTAACTTTGTCTGCTTATTTAAGGGAATCAACCCAAACCCGAATGTATAACTTGGTCGCATCATCGAGTTTTGAGTTGTGAAAATAATCTTGTAAAAATTAGGTGCTAACAAAGCTCAACTGCAAACTACTCTTAAATTTATAAGGAATATGATCTTAAAAGAAAGTGATGTGTTCTTCAAAAAAAAGTGATGTGAAAATGTCACTATATACCAAAATGCGAATATGCATAATATGGGTGATTTAGAGTAGCAACAAATCTTTTTCACTTATCTTGTCAAAATTAAAACAATCAAGATTTCAATAATCTAAAAATAGACTAAAGAAATAAAGCCATAATGAAATTCATCTCACAAACTTAACACATAAACTTCATAAATAAACTTAATTAGTACATAAATTTAATACATAAATGTAATGCACATAATAATGTTCATGGTCAATAAAGCAACATAGGCTCTTACAAACTACATATATGCAGTATATACATACTGCACATGCTGAATATATACAGTGTATGCTGCATAATTTTTTTTAAAAAAAGAAATAAATTCCAAAAGGAAAAAAAAAAAGAAAAACCCAGTTGACCCAACCCGTTGGCTCAACCAACTCAAAATAGCCCAGCTTGTTTGGTCTAGGGTCAGGCTACAGGCTAAATTATTTGGCCCGAAGTGTACTCGGGCTGGGCCTCATGTTAGGAGCAAAATTGGCCCAACTCGGCTAGTGTACACCCCTAAATTGAAGTGGGGAAATCAATTTTGAGAAAGAAAAGACTAGCATTAAACCTATGTGAAGTTGATGTGTGAATGTTGAATACTATTTGATTGAGTTATTTCAGGAGGTTTATGTTTGAATTCAATGATATTCTTTAAGAGTTGGGTATTGTTTTCTTGGCTTAATAGAGTGGAAATAGTAATGAATTATTATTTTAATCATAGAAAGTACACGTAATTGATGGAAGATGGTTTATAATGTAATTAATAGAAGATTAATTCATCAGGAAGTGAAATTTGAAAGAGAAGAAATCTCAAGGAAAGTATTGATAAATGTAATTGGATATTAAAAATGAATGTATAACTAGAGAATAGGTAAGCGATAATTGCATGTGATTAGTAAAATGTTGGATATCCTTGAAGAAACAAGAAAACTTAAGAATTTGAGTAAGGAAATTGGTAGGATAGTGAATCACTAGTGTTTGAAAATGGTTTGGAGAGAAAGATAATGAAAATAAGTAGAAAAGGAATGAAGGATCAAATAAGCGAACGCAGTTAAATCTTATAAATAATATTAGATATACAGACTATATACCTATTGTATTCTAACAACAACACCACTTGGTGATTCTAGATAATTTGTAAATTGTATATGGAAGTGTTTGATAAGTTAAAATATATTGATTATTAAAATCTATAGAGAAAGAATTGGTTGCATGTAGGAAAACTCAATGATGAAAAAGTTAAAGCATATTGTAATGCTATTGGGATTAAGAGAAAAAACCTTTAAAATATAGTTAAATGTATAAAGAGGCTAAGCAATACATTAGAAGGAAATGATAAACTTTTTAGTGAAAAAAGTAAAAATTATAGAATGCATATATACATAGGATATACATAGAGTATACATAAAATATACACTGTTTAAATGAAAATGATAATTTATGATATTCATATATTTGGAAAGAGCAAATTAAGTGAAATTGGAATATTTATTTAGAATTTATTTGCTACAGTAGAATATGAGTTTGTGAATCGAGAAGATAAAATTGATATTTGAACAAGGTTAACAAATTATTCTAGTACTTGTATATTTAATATTCATTAGTAATTTAAAAAGGAATTAGATAAACAAATAAGTGTAATGAGAGGTGAATGAACAAAAAATGAGTAGCTTGAGTATATATATGTATATACTTGTAATGTTCCTAAAAACAACTTCATTGAGACTTGAAGATAATTGATTACATATATATATATATTGAATTAATTGAAATAAAGTCTATTGTATTATATTGTTAAAGTGGAAAAGATTAAAAGTGTGAGATTTATTAAAATTGATATTATAACTTTGAAATGGATTTTAATGAAATTATAAGTGAATTGCCCGAATTATGCTTGTGCTAAACATAGTTATTAGATTGAATGCCTAGCTAGAGGGTGTTACTGAGCCACACCATATTGATTGATGTAGGCACAAGTGTTGCAGAGTTTGTGTTGAGTTTTTTCTTCTCATCTTAAACTCTGAAAGTGGGCATTTAATTGCCATTACTGAGCCACTGTCTACATTGACTGATGTAGGAATAAGTACTGCAGGATTTACACTGAGTTTTCTCTTCTCATCTTAAACTTTGAAAGTAGGCATTTACTTGCCATTAGTGATCCGTTATCCGAGTCTAGGGTTTGATACTAAGTATATGAGGGCAAAAATGTGTAAAACTTATTGGAATATGGAATATATATGTGTGTTGGAAGTATAAAATAAATTATAATGATAAGTGAATTTACTGAAGCTTAACTGAGTTGAACATTATGAAAATGTTCAAAGTGTGATTTAAAAAGAAGTGTTCAAAGTGTTAAATCGATAAGTTATGTTTACTGTAAATATGAGAAGTAAATTCTAAATGTTAATATAAATTGTAAGGGAAAAATATAAGTTGTAAGTGAAAAATATAATTATAACAATTGCAATGTGGGTAATTGCAATACTTGATAAATAAGACATGTGAAATATAGTGATATCTTATTTAATTAAATTGAATTTGAAATGTGAGAATAAAATTGTATTAAAAACAATGCTGTTTAGTAAACATTTACAATGTATTTATATTTTATTGTTTAAAATTGAATGTGAAATTTTATTAATATTAAAATAAGCTTGATTGAAAGTATTTGATTTATTGAGTTGTTTTTAAAAATTGAGATTTGTTACTTTTACTATTATAATTATTTTCTTTAAAATTAAGTGGCAAAAAATATATATACAAGCACCATTAAGTAATTTGCTTAGTGTGTTAGATTTTTTTGACACGCAGATTAGGCGGACCAAAGCATTTTTGACAAATGAAGTTTAGAGTTTCAGAGATCAACTACAGTGAAGAAGATGTTTTATTATAAAGATTTTGTTTTATATATTTATTTGCAGTTCACTTAGTGGTATTGTGGTTAAATTGTTAGTTGTATAATGTTGGTATAATTTGAATATTGTATATATTGAAAATGGATGGGATATATGTATTTAATTTGATTTTGGAATTATAAGATTTTAGTGAATAACATTAATTCAAATAATGTATTATGAATAGATATTTATACCGATTGATATAGTATATGATATTTGATTTGGACTGTGGTTGGCTGTTGATTAAATAGTGTAATTAGAGTTTTGTTTGAATTGTCACGACCCAATTTGTACATATGTACAGTACATCCATGTACAGTACATCCGCGTACAGTAAGAGGAGCCATCCCGAGAAATCACCAAAGAACACGAAGTGAAGGGAAGTTCTATAGAACTGAAAGGACCTATTTGAAAAGATTACAAAGTTTTGGGGAGGTGACTGTAATTTCTAAAAAGTTTCGGGGAGGTGACTGTAATTACCAAAAGTTGTTCCGGAGGTCCTTAATAGTGCATATAACAGACTCCAAAAATGAAAAGTAGAGAAAAATCGGGTAGCAACGGCGTGACACTATTTTTCCCGAAAACGCACGGTTTGGAAGATATAGGGGATTTTGACCAGGGGCATTATGGTCATTTTCAAAAGTGTCTCGAAAGTAATAATGGATCTCAAAAATGAAAAGTAGAGGAAAAACTGAGTCAAAAAGTGTACCACAACATTCGGCGCAAGTGCGCGGTTTAAAAGTTAATAACGAGTGATCGCCGGAGGGTATTTTGGTCTTTTCACACCTTAGACCATAAAATTTCAGCAAAAGGAGGTTGAGGGGCCAAAATATAATTAAAAGGAAGTCCAAGGGCTTGGGTTGTAAATAAATAAAAGAAGGAGACATTTGGACTAATGAGAATTAGCCATTTTCCTACATATGTGTACCAATGGGAAATCAACATTTACACCATGACATATTACCCTCTCTTGGCTGCCATTTGGAGGAGAGAACACCACAAAAATAAAGCCAAGAACTCTCTTTGTTCTTGCTTGGCCGAAAATAAGAGAAAGGGAAAAGAGAGAGAGATTGTTTTTTTTTTCAAGTAGCTAAATTTGGAGAATAAAGAGAGGTTGCAAACTTGGGTGGAGAATAAGATTTTAAGGTAAGGAAATTCATCTATGGTTCTATTTCTTTCATTGGTTATAGTATTTGTAAGATAAAAATGAAAGAATAAATATGATAATTATAGAAAATTTAAGAAGTTGAAGAAAAGTGAAAGAGATGATTTGCACATATAAGATTAAGGATAAAAATGATGACTAGTAGTATTAGTTAGCAAAATAAGGCATGGAGCACTTAAATTTTATTTTGTTCTTGACATGGATTTTATGAAAATTATAGGAAATCAAGAAGTGAGAGAGAAGGAAACAAAGAAGGCATAAAAGAACTAGAAACAAGTGAAAAGAATTAAGGTTTGATACTTAAATCATTGCCCTTTTCAATTAATTCACATATTTTATATTATGGGACTTTTGAAATGGTTTTGAAATGATGTTATTATGTGTGGTAAATATGTGGGGAAGTGTTCTTGAACCATTTGTAATCAATTGATTGTGAAAAGAATGAAAACAAAACAAACTAGCTAAATTTGCTCAATTATCCATAAACTTTGATGAACTTTTAATCACCCCTTTGGTTTGATTTTTGAAAGAGGGACCCTTAGTCTTTCAATGGTATCACAAAAGGAGTCTAAAAATCAATTTTGCAAGAAAAAAATGAATTTCCCTCAAATTTTGAAAATTGGGCCGAATGGTCCCTTTTGGGCACCATTCTGCAGCCATCATTTTGGGCAATCCGTTGAAGGGGCAAACGAAAGAATTTTTTGACAAAATTTTACATGCATTTAGTTAACTTATGAAAGTGTTTTCCTGAAAAAATTCAGCCAAAAATAAGTTTGTTTACTTGGTCAAAAATGTTGCCAAAGTTGACTGATTTTCAGCAGTAAAAACCGATTTTACCATTTAGTTGACGCGCGCCATTGTGTTGCCGATTTTACGCGCCGCGCCACTATTCATTTGGTCATTTTTCTAAATGTGTTAAAACTTGAATATTATGATATATATTGATGTTATATCATTTAAAATGACACGAAAGGGGTTTGGAATAATTAGAAAGGCATCATGAGAAGTTATCCTAGTAATATATGCCTTATGGAAAAATCATGACCTATTGAATATCATGACCAAAGTAATTTAATAAATTATTTATGCTCTACTTGGTATATCAGAACCCTTGAGATAAGGGTACGATGCATCATACTATTACTGCAGTACTGCTTATGACATGATATGATATTCCGGCTGAAGGCCGATGATTACAATGACATGATCAATGATGCAATGATAATGGCCATTGGCACATGTGCAAGAATTATGATGAAAGATAATGAAATATGATCATGACGAGATATGTTTATTATGACCCTTCCTTATCCGCTGATGTTCTGTTAAACCAGTAGAGCAACCAAAATGATAAAAGCAAGAAAAATGATTTAAATTCAAATTATTCAGTCAAGCCTTTTTACCATTTGTGTTTTGTATTTATTCCTTTCAAGTATTTAAAGTATATAAATGTATGTTCAAATCATTCTTTCATTTTATTTATTTATTGCAATGATTTAAGTACCCACTAAGCAATTGCTTAGCAAGTTTAGTTTCCCTCGTAGGTTAAACGAGGAGACAAGATTGCAGCATATCCTGCACAGCTGGCCTTGACTACTACGTTGGGTAGGAGTGTGGATATGATTGATTGTAGCAATATGGCATGTACATAAGCTTGTATGATCTAGCAAATAAATGTATTATACTGAAAAGCTAGAACACGTACACTGCTAGAAATCTAATAAATCTTATTTGGGTTTAGCACTTATGTACGCAAGTATAGAAGTGTGAATTCTTCTTACATGATTGTAGTTGAGGTTATAAGGGTGGATTATCGGGAGTGTGCTTGAGTTGAGTTGTGAAACAAAATGTTTTTCAAAAATAAGAAAAATCAGTTTTGGCGACTCTTGGGACCTCCATTTTTAGGGGAGGTTATGGAAGAATTTTTTAAAAATTCTGCACTTAAAATTGGCTAAGTAAAATATTAAGACACAACCACCATGAGTTAACAGTCCATCTTGGTCTATAAACGTAGGCTAAGATGGGGTGTTACATGAATAGAAGATAGGAGTGTTTTTCTACAGCTGGTGTTAGGGTAAAGAATGTTTGTCAATGAATATTACAAAGAAAACTTTGTCGAAAATTTGTTGTCAAATTAATTTTAAAATTTACTTTAAATTGGATACATGTTTGTTTGCTTTCTAAAAGTTTAACTTATTTGGATATAGAATTGATAGGTATTGAGTAGCATCTTTTGACAATTCTCTGATAGGATAGTCAAAGGGTGTTACAAATACCTTAGATACAATTTTACTTACACCTACTTCATCAATAACTATCTTTTTTGTCTTTCTTTTCATATCCAATATGAGCTTCGTTAAACATTCTTTGAGCTCATCAATCTTAGTTGTTATTTCTTCCACTGAGTTTTTCCCATATCTTCTCTTCAACATCACATTTTCCTTCGACAACAACCTCTTCTCCAGTTTTCAGGTCATTTATAGTTTCTTTGGTCATTTCAAACATATTATCCTCAAACCATCTAAAGTAATCAAACCCATTTCTTTGTCTTCCTTCAATAGGAGGCTGCAAATAATCACGAAAACTATCTTCAACAATAAACACAAATTATAAAAAACTTTAAAAAAGTAATGCACTTAAGCTATAATTGGGGCATAAATAAAACTTTCTCATGATGTCCTCAATGCCTCAAGAATATCACACTTGCAATTTATTGGCCCTTCTTGGAGCCGATGCGCACGTTTAGTTCTACAAGATGATGCCATATCTCCAAATCACCTATTTTGAATAAATAATAAAGATCATAAGTTTTGCAATAAGATGATTAATGTAATTGTTGAAATTGTATGCTTGGTTATGAAAATCAAAGATGATTCAGAATAAATAAAGAAACCAGACTTACATTTTGTTCAAAAAAATGGGGTTGATAAAGTGTTTATTCTAGTGACTAAAATGGAGAGAGGAATCAAAGACAAAGCAACAAAAAAATTTGAGTATTTCTAATTGTGGCATCAATGACAAACTCCTCTCCTTTCAATGAGATAAGGTTTAAAGAAATTGAGATATTCACAATCTCTAGAATTTAGAATTTGGAAGTCAACTTTGGTTTTTATGATGGATTTGGAGATTTTATAATTAATTAGGGAATCGATTAAATTAGATGATTTTTTTTTTGTATCAGGAGTATATGAAACTCTAAGCTCAACAAAGAAGAAAGATAAAGTGAGCGGGAGTTTTTGGGGTTAGTAGCTGACTTAGATAAAGAAGCACACATGGATGTACATGTATCAAAATAGTAGGGCCCACATTGCCAAGAAGACAATTCTTATGTAGCACCCTTATACTATACATACATAAAAATACATACATAGCATACATAAGTGCCATAATAGTTAAACTTGTAGGCAGACTCACTTAAAAAAACTTAGTATAAAATCCAAGCTTATCCAAAAATTAAAATATTATATGCAAGTATATAGAGCAATTAACTTGTATTAATTAAATTGTAGTTTTGCTTAAATTACATAAAAATTCCTAATAAAAAGTGGCCAGAGTTTTGTTTAGAAAATCATTATTGTCAAAATTTCAAAATTGAAAACCTTGTAGAAAAAAAATGTACTTCTGAACTTTAAGTCTCACAAATACCACCACTAGTCCAATTTAAGTCAACCCTAAGCAACACAATATCTATAACATAACATTAGACAAAAATAATATTTAATATTTACATAAACATAATATTTACAAAACCTCAATTGGTTTTACCAAATGTAAAATAGTTATAATTACAAAACCAAAATATATTAGGTGTAAAAACTATATATGATATGCAACACCAGTTGGATAGTCTTACGGCAAGAAGCCAAGAACTTTAAGCTTTTAAGATCAGCCAAAATCTAAGCTTTTTTAGACCTATCAAGGCTTATTCTATATGTGACCTTATCACATACGCAATAAAATTTAATCGTACTAAGCTATACAACTAAGAGATATTTACTTTAGATAAAAATAAATAAAAAATAGATAAATAAAATGAAAATCTCAAATTGTAAAAAATCAAACAAAAATCTTTTCATTAATGAAATAATCATATGTAAAACCTTAATACCTTTTATACGTTTAATACATACATATGGTATATGTAAAATACACATATACAGTACTAGTATGTCACAGTTCAATCTTACTAAAATTTTTATAACATAAAATGTACCTAAATAATTAAATAAAAATATTTATTAGTAATTTATATCCTAAAAATATAAAATTTAATGAAAAATCTATGAAATAAATTCGCTAGAGTTTTGTGTGTAATTTGGATATTCCAAAAATTTCAATATTTCACAAACTGCAGAAAAATAAACTTCCAAAATAATTTCAAAATCCCACACTTTCAGAACTCCATCAGTTTTCCCAAAACACTTAAACACACACACACACACATATATATATACATAATCATTTTTTTTTATAAAAAGACAACCCCAAGTTTTCTAAATTACATCATTTATATATTTACAATATAGCATACATATTTAAAAGTTAAGTTGTCAAAATGAACATATTACATGTTTGCACGATCCTCGTCTGTGGTGGCCAACTCAAAACTCTAGAAAGTAGGAATACTCTATACCTGCTCTGGTTCAGTAGGGCTCTCTATAGTAAATATGTCACCCGCGTGATACACAAATCGCGCTAAGCAAAATTGCCTAATAGTACATATTTTAAAATAAAGAAAATCACATGAATAATGCAAAATGCATTTCTTTCAAAAATGTAAACTTGATATGCATATCCATAATGCAAGTCACTCAATTAATACTTTCAAACTAACACATTTCTCATACACACGCATTGGGCCCAAATAACCCCATATAATATTCAAATTTCAGAGATATTATTTTGGACTCACATTTGACACCCAGTGTCTGGCCCCAAGATAAATAAATATATTGACGCTCAACAACTAGCCCATAGGCGATAATAATAATGCCAAACATCTAGCCTGAAAGTAATAATAATGGCACCCAGCGTCTGGCCTGTAACACCCTTATACCCTATATACGTACAATACATATTTCTAGCAAATGTAAAATATGCATATACGGTACAAAAATGTCACAGACCGATTTACTAATTTTTTTTTTACATTTCCAATTTAAAATTTCAAATTCTAAATATATAAAAATTAAATAGAATATAAATATTATTTACTTATTATAAGAACCCAAAATAAATAATATATATAAAAATCTCTGGAAAAAATTCACTAGAGTTTTGTCTGAATTTTGAATATCCCAAAATTTAGCAATTACTCAACCTGCAAAAAGAAAACACTCCCAAATAATTTCCAACCACCATGTCAACCATACTTCTCAATTTCACCAAGTTTCTCAAACATTTATACATATAAATATATATAATTTAAAACACACTTACTCTCCCATTTTAAATACATTGACCCAAACATTCTTTATAATATACAATATTTAAAATTTAAAACATAATATATTATACATAAAACTCAAAATGTACAATAACATAAAAATATATACATGTTGCTGGCAGTGTTTCTGATCTCGATAGCAGCTCTACAAGCTCAACTACAAGTCTAGACCCGACCTGGTCTAGAAGAACTCTCTGGCCCAACTGGGTCTACCCTATCACCTGCGCGATGGAAACAATCGCTCTAAGCCGAAGCCTAGTGGTACAAACTTTGATAATAACAATATAACTCAATGCAATACCAAATGTATAATGCATATAGATGTCACATTAATCCACTTTCTTATATATATATTTTTAAATATTTCATAAGCACAACTCATAACATTATATTACTCAATTGTATCATAATTCATAATTCACATTAAAACAAAGATAAGCATGGGTCCAAAAAGGATCTAATATGCTATTCAAATTTCAGAGTTACTGCTTTGGTCCATAATGACACCATGTGTCTAGCCCCGTAGGCAATATATATATCCATGGATAATGTAACAGCCCCAGTCTCTTGGACCTCAACTCGGCTAGACCCTTAGGCCCCAGTATCTTGGTTCTCAACCCGGCTAGATTGCTACAGTTTTTGAGGCTCATGACCCAGTCTTTTCACCCCCCAAAAACATCATATTTATCAGCTGGCCTGGCTTACGACCCAGTCTTTTCACCATTCCAGCGTATAGCCCGTAGGAAATCATAGGCATGCCGCCAAACCCAGAACTCTAAAAATTGAATAACATACTAGGCACACAATTTATTCATATTTCTCATTATTAATCTCTTTCTCAATTTTACATATTCAATCAAGGCACATTGCCTTATTTTCACATTTTTTTTCTCACTTTTCTCACTTTTCACATCTTTCTCATTTTTCTTACTTTTCTCATTTTTATCAATATCAATTCATTTCATTGTTACACATATCTCATTTTTGTATTCACAACACATTACCCAATTACTTTGGGTATTTTCACATAATATACATATTTCACATGTTACACAAATTAGCCATTATCAATGGCTTTTCACAATGCATTTAACACATTTATGACATTACAAATGTCATAGCATATTATTCATACACAATCAATGAACCAAGTAGCTTAACACATTTTTCAACCAAAATGTGTTAAGTCCAAATGTTATGCAAATATAGACATTATATTCAAAGTTTGTACATACCTCCACTAGCAACCCAAAGCAAGCTAAAAACAACCTTCAATCCAATCTTTCTAACTTGCCTTTCACTACTTAGATGAAGCAAATCAATCTCCCTCAATGCCTAAACCAAATGTGATAGCAAATAATCATTTAGTATCACATTTAATGGCATTTCGAACATTAAATCATAATTACACTTCACTCCTACAAATTTTCAAAAATTTAGCCTTTCCTTACTTCAACATTGGAATTCCATTCTACTACAATTAAATTAGTATTTTAAGTTTATTTATATTATTAAAAATATATTTTAATACATTTAAATCATTTACATTATAAAAATACACTCTTATACACAAAATCTCAAAAATGGCCTAACCTTCCCCATTGAAGGTTTTCCATTCCAACACAATCCATTACTCATTCCAAGCTTATATTCATCACTTTTAACACTAAAAAATATGTTTAAACAAATAAAATCACACAATTCAACCACTTTGAAAAATCATTTTCCAAAACCCTAAATCTCCACTTCCATTCTCAAACTCCAACCCAACACCACCAAATCCAATATTTGAATTTAAAATACTTGTTTATGAATCAAAACAACTCATTTGGAAATAATTTGCACAATTAAAGTTCACGTTTTCAAAACTCCAAAAATCCATAACCCTAAATTCTCTCTCTTTACCATTCTTTAACCAAACTCCATCATCACTTCAATCTAACCTTAGAATCGTTGTTAACTACCCAAAATAACATCATACACACCAATTTCAACAATTATAACATCCTACATAAAAATTCATATTCTCACATAATCTAAATTTCCAAGGAATTTAAAGAAAAGAGATGGAAACTTACTAATTTTGGTGAAAATTACCAAAAATCCACTTGAAACTTGTTAATTCCTTCAATTTATGGAGTATGGAAGAAGCAAAATCCTTGATCTTCAAACTTCCATGGAAGCCACGTTCTTGAGAAGAAGAAGAAGAAGAAGAAGAAGAAGAAGACTTTTAATATTCTTTCCTTTTCATCTTTTTTTAACCACATATATATATTAAAATAATTTAATATTTAATATTTGATTATTTTTTAATAAATTAAAAGTCCTAATTTCCCTCTTCCATTCAAAATTAATTTTTTTGAATTTTTTTGAATTTATAAGATTTAATTACCAAAATACCCTTTTCTTTTAAAAAGTGTTGACTTTTATATATGTTATATATATTTTGCATATATATCACATATATATTCCACTTTTTCATTTAAAATCCCTTCATTTTTCATTTAAAACCATTAATTTAATTTATCCTTTTAAATTATAATTTATTTTATCCAATTTTCCAAAAAGTAGAAATTTTAAAAAAATTTTGGATGTTACAATTCTCTCCCCCTAAAACAAATTTCGTCTCCGAAATTACTTGTCCTCAAGTCTGGAACAAATGGGGAAACTGACTCTGCATCGCCTGCTCACTTTCCCATGTCGCCTCCTCAGTGGCATGATTCCTTCAAAGGACTTTCACATGTGGCACCCTCTTATCCCTCAATTCTTTAACCTCTCATGCCAAAATCGCCACTAGTTCTTTCTCGTAAGTCAGATCTGGACTCACCTCAATGGACTCCACTGACAAAATATGAGATGGGTCAGACCTGTATCTCTGAAGCATCGAGACATGGAAAACATTATGTATTTGATCCAACTCGGGCGACAAAGCTAGTCTATAAGCTACTGGACCAACTCTCTCCAACACCTCATATGGTCCTATGAAACGAGGACTCAACTTCCCTTTGCGGCCAAATCTCAAAATCTTCTTCCATGGAGACACCTTCAAAAACACTTTATCTCCCACACTGTACTCTATGTCTCTTCTCTTTAAATTTGAATAAGATTTCTGTCGGTTTGAAGCTGCTTTCAAACGACCCCAAATCACCTTCACTTTCTCCTCTGTTTCCTTAATCAAATCGGGACCAACCAGTTTACCTTCTCCAACTTCATCCCAACACAAAGGTGTCCTGCATCTCCTGCCATATAAAGCCTCATAAGGAGTCATCCCAATACTCGACTGATGACTATTGTTATAAGCAAATTCAATTAATGGCAAAAATCTATCCTAATTCCCGGCAAAATCAATGATACAGCTCCTCAACATATCCTCCAGAATTTGTATCACTCTCTCTGACTGTCCATCTGTATGAGGATGGAAAGCAGTACTAAAATGCAATCGAGAACCTAGAGCATTATGCAAACTCTTCCAAAACCTCAAAGTAAACCAGGGATCTCGATCCGACACCAAAGATACTAGGACTCCATGTAACCTGACTATCTCATTGATATACAGCTCAGTCAACCTCTCAAGAGAATAATCCATCCGAACTGGAAGAAAATGAGCTACCTTCGTCATCCGATCAACTATCACCCAGATTGCATCATGCTTCTTCTGAGTTAAAGGCAGTCCAGTCACTAAATCCATTGTCACTCGCTCCCATTTTCACTCTGGCACTGATAAAGGTTGGAGCAATCCTGAAGGAACTTGGTGCTCAGCCTTCACTTTCTGGCAAGTGAGACATCTGGATACAAACTCTGCTATGTCCCTCTTCATATCTGACCACTAATAATGTCGCTTCAAGTCTTGATACATCTTGGTACTCCCAGGGTGCATAGCAAAAAGTGACTGATGTGCTTCCTCTAATATCATTCTTTTCAATTCTGCATCATCAGGAATATACAAGCTATCTCTATACCATAGACTGCCATCATTCCTCAATTAAAAGTCTCGACTCTCCCCCTTCTGACAAACCAACACAATTTTCTGAATTCTCTCATATGCTAATTGAGCCTCCCTAATATGATCCAACAAGACTGGCCTCAATTGCAACTGAGCCATCAAAGCACCATCACCAGAAGACTCAAATCTAGCATGCAATGCTCTCAACTCAACAAGCAATGAGAGCGAATAAGAAGTCAAACCTGCCAAAGATTTTCGACTCAAGGCATCAGCAACAACATTTGCCTTACCAGGATGATAATCAATCAAACAGTCATAGTCTTTAATGAACTCTAACCACCATCTCTGTCGAAGATTCAGCTCTCTCTGAACACCCAGGTATTTCAAACTCTTGTGATCTGTATAAATGAAACGCTTTTCCCCATACAAATAATGCTGCCAAATCTTCAAGGCAAAAACTATTGTTGCTAATTCCAAATCATGTGTTGGAAAATTTAGCTCATGCGATTTTAACTGTCGAGAGGCATAAGCAATGACTCTACCCTCCTGCATCAAAACACAACCTAAACCATTGTGTGAAGCATCACTGTATATCACATATGGTTTACCTTCCACAGGCAGGGTAAGGATAGGAGCTTGAGTCAACATCTCCCTCAGCTTCTCAAAACTCGCCTGACACCGATCTGTCCACACAAATTTAACTCCTTTCCGAAGTAATATGGTGAGTGGTGTAGCTATTATAGAAAAACATTTCACAAATTGACGATAATAGCCTGCCAATCCTAGAAAACTTCTAACCTCTATCACAGTCTTCGGTGGACTCCAATTCAAGATAGCCTCAATTTTACTCGGATCAACTCTAATACCCTCTGCTGAAACCACATAACCAAGAAAAGCTACTTGATCGAGCCAGAACTCACACTTAGACAGTTTAGCATACAACTGCTTCTCTCTTAGAGTCTGCAATACAATCCGCAAATGCCTATCATGATCCTCCTCATTACGTGAATACACCAAGATATCATCAATGAAGACCACCACAAACTGATCTAAATATGGTCTGAATACCCTATTCATCAAATCCATAAAAGCTGCTAGTGCATTCATCAATCCAAAGGGCATCACTAGAAACTCATAATGCCCATACCTCATATGAAAAGCTATCTTGGGTACATCCACATCTTCGACTCTCAACTAATGGTACCCTGATCTCAAATCAATCTTAGAGAATACTGTTGCTCCCTTCAACTGATCAAAGAGATCTTCTATATGAGGCAAAGGATACTTGTTCTTGATGGTCACCTTATTCAACTGCCTATAATCAATACACAATCTCATGGTGCCATCCTTCTTCTTTATAAACAACACAGGCGCTCCCCACGGGGACACACTAGGGCGGATAAACCCTTTATCCAACAACTCCTGCAACTGCACCTTCAACTCTCTCAACTTAGCAGGTGCCATCCGATAAGGGGTAATAGAGATAGGAGTGGTACCAGGCAACAAATTGATACCAAACTCCACTTCTCTCTCAGGAGGTACCCCTAGCAACTCATCAGGGAAAACATCTGAAAACTCGGCAACTGTGGGTATACTTTTAAGCAGGGATCCCACTACTCTAGTATCTACAACATGAGCAAGATAAGCCTCACATCCCTTCTGAATCATCCTCCCAGCTGAAACAGCTGAAACAAACATAGATGAAAGATACCTCTGCTCACTAGATACTATAACATCCCTACCATCCCGTGTTCTCAAAGTAACACATTTCTTCTGACAGTCTACCACAGCCTCATGCTTGGATAACCAATCCATGCCCAAAATCAGATCATATTTCCTGAAAGGCATCTCAATCAGGTCACAGAGAAACTCCTCATCTTGAACAACAACTGGACTATCTCGGTGCACCGTGCTCATCACAACACTATGCCCTAAAGGATTTGTCACCAAGACATTAAATCCTAGGGACTTAGAATGCAATTCAGTCATAGGCAAGATGGATGCACTTATGTATGAATGCATAGATCCAGGATCTAATAGAGCAAGGACTGAAATACCAAATAAAGAAAATGTACCCGCAATGACGGCTGAAGCATCTGGCTGCCTCTGCATCACATAAACCCGTTGTGATGGCCCAGCCTCATCTGGCCTACTGCCTCCGGATGTAGAGCCTCCTCTCTGACTAAACCCAGGGTGACCACCTCTACTAAAACCTTTGCCACCACGACCCCCTCTGACACTAGGTCGAGAAGATGTAGTATCTACCTGCCTAACCTCTAGTGGCTCGGGACAATCTTTGATAAAATGGTCTGATGACACACATCTAAAACACACTCTCGAAGCACCTCTCCACTAGCAGGCATCTCTATGTACTCTACCACAATGAACGCAAGTAGGTGGAGTAGGTCTCTGAGCCACTGGGGTTGGAGCACTAGCCACTGAAATTGCAGGTCTCTGTCTCTGTCTCTGTTGCTGTACTGACCTGCCAAACTGCCCCTGACTCCTACTAAACCTCTGAAAATGTCCCCCTCGGCCTCTCTTTACTGATGAAGACCCTGCCTCACTCTGTGTCTCCTAACTCTGGTCTCCTCAACCCTGGCAGCTGCTGCAAGACTCTGCACCCTCTCAACACTCCTGGCAGCTACAACTAACTAGGAGAAATCCTGATACCGAGAGCCTGCGATGATGCACATGATAGAGGGTCTCAGTCCCTCCTCAAACCTCCTACACCTGTCAAACTCGTCAGAAATGATCCCACCAGTATAGTGACTAAACTGAATAAACTCGATCTCATACTCGGTCACTGTCCTGGTATCCTGTCTCAGACTCAGGAATTCCATCTTCTTTGCATCTTTATACTCTCTCGGAGTATACTTCTGCTCAAATTCCCGCAGGAAATCATCATAGGTTAAGACTGGTGGATCATCCAGAGCATGTAGAACCGTCTTCCACCAATCATATGCATCTCTCTCCAGAAGAGATCTAGCATAATCAAACTTCTCTTTTGGACTAGCCTGTAATTGAATAAAGATCCTCTGAACCCGGTCTAGCCACTGCTCTGCTACAGCAGGATCCGTAGTACCAACAAAGTCCTCAGTCCCATACTTTCTCAATTTATCATACTGCCTCACCGGCAACTGCGGCTGTGGCTGCGGCTGCGGCGGCTGCTGAACTGGAGCCTGCGTCAACAACTCTACCATATGCCATACCCAGCCGCTGGTCTCACAGGCACAAAAATAGATACCTCACTAGCATATACAACTCTAGCTCCATCTCTACCCTCATCTGGAGCCACACTCTCTGCACTACCCTCAGCAGCCTGATGCGGTCGAGACGCCATAACTACCTATATCTGCAAACAAAGCAGAAAATACTATATCAGAGATCATAAACTGCCAGTGCCAATGCATGTATTACAATTAAAAACTAATTTTCAAATCCCCCATTTTCTCTCTCTATCATCCCACCTAGGTCGAGAACCTTAAATCTAGGCTCTGATACCAAAACAAATGTAACACCCTTATACCCTATATACGTATAATACATATTTCTAGCATATGTAAAATACGCATATACAGTACAAAAATATCACAGACCGATTTACTAATTTTTTTTTACATTTCCAATTTAAAATTTCAAATTCTAAATATATAAAAATTAAATAGAATATAAATATTATTTACTTGTTATAAGAGCCCAAAATAAATAATATATATAAAAATCTCTGGAAAAAATTTGCTAGAGTTTTGTCTGAATTTTGGATATCCCAAAATTTAGCAATTACTTAACCTGCAAAAAGAAAACACTCCTAAATAATTTCCAACCACCATCTCAACCATAATTCTCAATTTCACCAAGTTTCTCAAACATTTATACATATAAATATATATAATTTAAAACACACTTACTCTCCCATTTCAAATACATTGACCCAAACATTCTTTATAATATACAATACGTAAAATTCAAAACATAATATATTATGCATAAAACTCAAAATACGCAATAACATAAAAATATATACATGTTGCTGGCAGTATTTCTGATCTTGATTGCAACTCTACAAGCTCAACTACAAGTCTAGACCCGACCTGGTCTATAAGAACTCTATGGCTCAACTGGGTCTACCATATCACCTGCGCGATGGAAACAATCGCGCTAAGCCGAAGCCTAGTGGTACAAACTTTGATAATAACAATATAACTCAATGCAATACCAAATGCATAATGCATATAGATGTCACATCAATCCACTTTCTTATATATTTTTTTTAAATATTTCATAAGCACAACTCAGAACATTATATTACTCAATTGTATCATAATTCATAATTCACATTAAAACAAAGACAAGCATGGGCCCAAAAAGGATCTAATATGCTATTCAAATTTCAGAGTTACTGCTTTGGTCCATAATGACACTATGTGTCTAGCCTCATAGGCAATATATATATCCATGGATAATGTAACAACCCCAGTCTCTTGGACCTCAACCCGGCTAGACCCTTAGGCCCCAGTATCTTGGTCCTCAACCCGGCTAGACTGCTACAGTTTTTGAGGCTTACGACCTAGTCTTTTCACCCCAAAAACATCATATTTATCAGCTGGCCTGGCTTACGACCCAGTCTTTTCACCATTCCAGTGTATAGCCCGTAGGCTATCATAGGCATGCCGCCAAACCCAGAACTCTAAAAATTGAATAACATACTAGGCACACAATTTATTCATATTTCTCATTATTAATCTCTTTCTCATTTTTACATATTCAATCTAGGCACATTGCCTTATTTTCACATTTTTTTTTCTCACTTTTCTCATTTTTCACATCTTTCTCATTTTTCTTACTTTTCTCATTTTTATCAATATCAATTCATTTCATTATTACACATATCTCATTTTTGCATTCACAACACATTACCCAATTACTTTGGGTATTTTCACATAATATACATATTTCACATGTTACACAAATTAGCCATTGTCAATGGCTTTTCACAATGCATTTAACACATATATGACATGGGTAGCTTAACACATTTTTCAACCAAAATGTGTTAAGTCCAAATGTTATGCAAATATAGATTTTATATTCAAAGTTTGTACATACCTCCACTAGTAACCCAAAGCAAGCTAAAAACAACCTTCAATCCAATCTTTCTAACTTGCCCTTCACCACTTGGATGAAGCAAATCAATCTCCCTCAATGCCTAAACCAAATGTGATAGCAAATAATCATTTAGTATCATATTTAATGGCATTTCCAACATTAAATCATAATTACACATCACTCCTACAAATTTTCAAAAATTTAGCCTTTCCTTACTTCAACATTGGAATTCCATTCTACTACAATTAACTTAGTGTTTTAAGTTTATTTATATTATTAAAAATATATTTTAATACATTTAAATCATTTACATTATAAAAATACACTCTTATACACAAAATCTCAAAAATGGCCTAACCTTCCCCCATTGAAGGTTTTCCATTCCAACACAATCCATTACTCATTCCAAGCTTATATTCATCACTTTTAACACTAAACAACATGCTTAAACAAATAAAATCACACAATTCAACCACTTTGGAAAATCACTTTTCCAAAACCCTAAATCTCCACTTCCATTCTCAAACTCCAACCCAACACCACCAAATCCAATATTTTAATTTAAAATACTTGTTTATGAATCAAAACAACTCATTTGGAAATAATTTGCACAATTAAAGTTCATATTTTCAAAACCCCAAAAATTCATAACCCTAAATTCTCTCTCTTCACCATTCTTTAACCAAACTGTAATGGTCAAGATGTTAAACAAGACATTTTGACTAATAATGAAAACTTGATAGTGTACAGTTACCAAAGTATTGTGGATAAGTGCTATATGTAGAGAAGAGTAAATTGTGTATCTTAAAACTTTAATGAAAAGAGTATTTTTACTGTTTTACGAGATGAAAACTCGATTTAAAATCAACGGTTAAGAATGAGGGTGCACTATAGTTATTATGAGCATTCCCTCTCTAGATTAAAAATATTATATATATATATATATGTATATGTGTCAATTGTGTAGAATTTTCTGATTTCTTTCTTCCTTCTTCTCTCCACGCCACCATCACTAACACCACCAAAGTTTCTTCTTTCTTCTTTCTTTCTATGATTTGAATCAAAACTAAGATAAGATTACATCTAAATATAAGTGTTGAGAAGATTAAGTTGGAAAAGTGGTGATTATCAACAAGGTATGTGCTTTTGATTTATACTTTGCAAAAATATGAATTTTTATGAGTTTTAATAATTTAATTGAATGATTGAGTTATGTATAATGATATATTTCTTGAAAGTATTGATTAAATAGATTGATGAGTGAAAAATAACTTTTATGTGATGGGTTTTGATCCTTAACTCAACCTTTATGAGAATTGAATGGTTTGATGTTGGTTTTATTCATAGGAAATGATTGAAAGTTTGATTGAGTGAAGTTGTGGTAAAATATTTGATATGAATTCTTTTTCTATCAAAACTTTGAGTTTGATATATTTTGATCTTAGATTTTAAACATGTTTGTGTTTAATGAAGTTAAAAGTGCATAATGCATCATTTTACTCTGAAAACAGTCCCAAAATCAATGCCACGGCCGTGGGATTGAAAGTGATGCTGTTTCTTCAAAAAAATTCGATAAAACAAAGCAAGTTACAATGCCACGACCGTGGCCCTTGAAGGCCACGACCATGGGGTCTTCAAACTTATTTTACAGCTTCATTTGGGATCCCATGGGCGTGGGGTTGAGATGCCACGGCCGTGGGGTACCTAAATAATGTTTTTGGCTTGTAATTTGTGATCTACGGGCCTAGTATGAGACTAAAATGTGAATAGTTGTATTGAGACTTCATGTGTATGTATTAAATGCATGAAAAAGAGTGAGAAACTTGAGATAAGTGACAAATATATATATCATACTAAATATTGATAAGAGTAATGTACTAATGAAATGATATAAACAAGTGAAATATAAACAAGTGCTTATATAAACAAGTGAGTGTTTATATAAACAAGTGTTAATCAATGACATGAGACTAATATGTGTATAGTCCATACTTTTGTGTTAATGTGTTAAATGTATGAAAACGAGTGATAAACTTTAGATACGTGACACACATATATATTCTACCAAATGTTGATAGGAGTATAGTATCAATGAAAGGAAATAAACAATGTAGTGTTCATCAAAATTAATGAATGGCCCAAATAATATTAAATTTATATCTAGCTTTGGATTGAATGGTTAACCAGAGGATGGATAGCCACAATGACAGTGGGCGCCTCGTGCCTTTAATGGACACATTGTGTTATCAGTGATAGTGGGCATAATTGTCATTATAAATTCTTGAGATTGCTATACTAACATGTTATCCAAACCTATGATCTAAGTTTAGTATGTTTGGGCATAATTAATGAAAATATATGTGAACATGATAGTTGAAAGAAATGTAAAATAATAATATAAGTCAATTACTTAAAATTGAAGTATTGTGTTATAGTGTAAAAGTGAATGGTAATATATATATTAATGCTTACAAGTGAAAGTCCTAATGCACGTAATGGTAATGTTATGCTCAATGTATTGAATTAATCAAAGGATTAAAAATGTATATAATGCTATGAGATACAAAGTGCTCCAAAATATATCAAATGATTGAAAGTGTATATCATGATGTGAGATACAAAGAACTCTCAAGTATAGTACTAAAATGAAGTGATGAAAAATATAGATTGAATGAAATGATACTAGAAGTGAACTTGAAAAGAAAGACTTATTGAAAAGCAAAATAAGTGTATTGTGAACAATGTTATCAAATAAGAAAACAAGTCTTGAATAAACTGCTTCTCAATGAGACAAGTGGCAATACCAAAAGTATTGTATTATATGATAACTTTATACAGGGATAACTCTTATTTTGTATATTTAGCATGGTATATTGACTTATTACTAAAATTAGTTTATATATGGAAATACTTCTTAAAACTAAGTGTTATTACTATATTTTCACAAGTATATTTCTTTAATATTAAGTGTTAAAATTTGTGTATACAAGCACCACTAAGCTTTGCTTAGCGTGTTAGAATTATTTTCTGACACGCAGGTATCAGGACATCGGAGCAAGTTAAGAACAGATGAAGATCTTGTGTTTATTGTATTCATAAGTTATAAGGTGTATGTATATAGATACTTCAATTTAGCTATTTAAGAGCCTGTATAAATTTTGTAAACATAAGAAGATTTATGTATTTAGAGAATGAAGTTTGAGATTCTAGTGAATGAGTATATTGAAAGAAATGTATTGTTTATTTATTTGATTTGATGAACTTATAAAGTTTATCTGATTGATATTGGAGATATTGGAAATTGGTTTAAATATTGGATCTATAAGGGTTGTGATATACAAATTGTATTATTATTTGAAAATTTTTATTTATGGAAAGAGTTTTCTATGAATTGATTGGAGTGCGAATAGTATATCGAATAACATTCTTTGATAGTTTTTATATAAGAATTGTCAGAGGATGTTACACAAACTCCATCATCACTTCAATCTAACCTTAGAATCATTGTTAACTACCCAAAATAACATCATACACACTAATTCCAACAATTATAACATCCTACATAAAAATCCAAATTCTCACATAATCTAAATTTCTAAGGAATTTAAAGAAAAGAGATGGAAACTTACTAATTTTGGTGGAAATCACCAAAAATTCACTTGAAACTTGTTAATTCCTTCAATTTATGGAGTATGGAAGAAGCAAAATCCTTGATCTTCAAACTTCTATGGAAGCCACGTTCTTGAGAAGAAGAAGAAGAAGAAGAAGAAGAAGAAGAAGAAGAAGAAGACTTTTAATATTCTTTCCTTTTCATCTTTTTTTTAACCACATATATATATTAAAATAATTTAATATTTAATTATTTAGTTATTTTTTTAATAAATTAAAAGTCCTAATTTCCCTCTTCCATTCAAAATTAATTTGTTTTTGAATTATTTTATTAATTTTGAATTTATAAGATTTAATTACCAAAATACCATTTTCTTTTAAAAAGTGTTGACTTTTATATATGTTATATATATTTTGCATATATATCACATATATATATATATATTCCACTTTTTCATTTAAAATCCCTTCATTTTTCATTTAAAACCATTAATTTAATTCATCATTTTAAATTATAATTTATTTTATCCAATTTTTCAAAAATTAGAAATTTTCAAAAAAATTTGGATGTTACATGGCCCGAAGGTAAATGCCCGATATACCATATCATACCAAACCCAATACTCGAAAATTTGATATGACATAAGGTTACACACATTACTTAAGCCATTTCACATTCTTCTCAATTTTTGGCAAATATGTAACACCCCCACATCCAATACATGCACACTACATACACCACAATGTAGTATACATGCATCGAATATAGGAATGCTACGGATTTTCTTAACATTCAAAACATTTCCAATGATACTATAATCTTTCTCATTACACATTATAGAAAAATAAGTGATTAATTTGTAATATAAAACAAAGTAGATATATATATATATATATACTTATTACGCAGCGGAATTTAACAACTATTTACATATAGGAAAACATTTAAACATTTATATTTAAAAATGTACATATATTCACATTATAAACAATACTTTACAAAATATTTAAAGAGTTATACATGATTGGCAAATCTTCTCTGATCTTTAAGTCCCAAAATCAACTCTTCAATGTCTACTCTCACTCGGTCTCGAAGAGCTCTCGGGTTCAACTCTATCAACTATATCACCTGCGCGATCAACACTATCGCGCTAAGCCAAGGGCTTAGTAGTACAAAACATGCTAATATTATGCTTGTATACTATGCATTGTCACACATTCCATTAATATCAACATCATAAATGGAGAGCTAACATCAAACCTTCGCCTTTCACAAAACATAATCATATAAGCATAACACATCTCAAAGTCCTTTCATGAATTTCATTATTCAATTATTTTACCATCAATGAATCACATATAAACAAAGACAAGCATGGGCCCAAAACACACTAATATGCCATTCAATTTTCAGAGTTAATGCTTTGGTTTTATCACATTTATCATTATCACATATACCCAACTAGGCTTCAAGGATTATGTTCAACCAAGCTTCAAGGGGAACAAAGCATGCTAAGTCTCAACCCAACTTGGCTTCAAGAACCAAACCCAACCTAGCTTCAAGGGTTGTAACATCTCAATTAGGCTTCAAGGACTAGACCCAACCAAGCTTCAAGGGGAGTAAAACATGTTAAACTTCAACCCAACTTGGCTTCAAGGATCAAGCCCAACCTAACTTCAAGAGATTGTTACTATCATTAGGCATGCGACCAACAACAAACTCTGAAAATAGAATAACACATTAGCCACACAACTCATTTATTAATTTGTTATCAGTTTCATTCTCAAATGAATTAACATAGCCAATCACAATGGTTCTATATTTTATTTGAATTATCATAGCCAATCACAATGGCTTTATATTCCATTTCATCTCAATTCACATCATAACATTTCAATCTTTCATATACACAATCATTTGCATCATCATGTCATTCACATTATTCATATATATATATATCATCATTGATATAAACATAACAACACACATTGCTCATATAAATTAACAATGTAGTAATGCCACATTTGTACTTACATACAATCATATAGGTTTTGTACTTACCTCAAAAGCAAATCACACCACTCTTAACACTACCTTGTTCAAGATCCTTCTACCTCTTAGATCAATGATCAATCACTATCTTCAAGACCTGAATCAAAAGTAATAGCATATACTTACTTAGGGATACACAAGAGATAATCCAATTAGAAATTAATTAGGGCAAACCCTAACCCTGACACGCTCACCCACACGGGCGTGTTCATGGGCGTGTAATACCTACTGCCTCTCAACCATAACAACACGTCCAACATCATGAACGTGTTCCTGGCCGTGTAAATTCTCCAAACTCACAGTAGCTATGACACGCTCAATAACACGGGCGTGTTACTGGTCATGTCAAATCTACTGCCTCCAACACAATTGACACGCCTAAAAACCCTGGACGTGCTCATGGGCGTGTCCGGCCACAAATCAAGACTCCGATCAAAACAACCAAACACTCAACAACACATTTCTATCCACTAACATTCACTTCAACCAATCTTCACAAAACATACCCAAAAACCTATCTCAAACTTGCAACAACACCAAAACAAACCAAAACACATATCAAACACAAAACACAAAATCATCTCAAAACCCTCACCACATATACAACATCATCTCTTCCAACTACTTACTCTTTTCTTCAATCCATACTCAAAATCCATCATCAAATCACTCAAACACTTCTCACATCTCAAAATCAACCAACACACTCTTAAAAATTTATCAAACTCAAATATCATTTCAAATAAGCACAAAGATCACAAGAGAACTTACCAAAGTAACAAAACTTCTTGAATCAACAACTTGATCACTTGAATCTTCCTTCACTTTGAACTTAACACATCAAGATCTTCTCTTTGTCTCTTGCTTTCCTTTGTCTATGGAGAAGCCGGCCACACAAAGAAGAAAGAAGAAAATGAACCACAAGAAACAAAGTCAACTCTTCTTTTAATCTCCACCAAGTGTTTCAATTCAAGCAATTACCAAAACACCCTTCTACAAATTGTTTTGTTTCTTTTTAAAACACTTGCCCTTTTTAGACATTTCACCAATCTCAACTAAAAATATCTTCTTCCCTTGACCACATATTTGACCAACTTATATGTTATATATATCACCATATAAACAACATATACACTTCTCTCTAAACCCTCTTTTCTTTCCCAAAACACATATACATAAACATTCTTTTCCAAATTCTTTTCTTATCACATACATATACATTCAATCCAAAATACAACAACAACATAATCAAAACTTTTAGGGCATGCATTGGGATATTACAAAATATACCAATTTTAATTCTTTTTCCATTATTTCTCATTTATTTCGCATATTTTCACGTATTTTTCACAAACATTCATCACAATGCTTTTAGCCAACTCAAAGTGGCTCATAAACAAATACATTATACATTTCAACTTTAAGAAAATATCTATGCACTTTTTATATGAATTCACACATCAAAGTGGCATAGTCACCAAATCATTCAATCACAAAATATGTTAAGCAAATGTAATTTAATGCATAACAATCAAAGTATGTACGTACCTTTATGCAAAGATACTTCCAAGCCAAAAATACCAATTTTACAACTTTACCAAAATTTCTTCATTTACTAAGTTGATGGAACAACAACTTACTCAACACCTAACAAAAATGTGAATAACAAACACACATTAGCATCACATTTTAAGGTGTTTAAGCTACCAAACATCAATTAAAACTCAATCCTTCAATTTCCACTTTCTTAAGCCATAAGGCACTACAATTTTGAAATTCTAATCTATCCAATACCAAATTGAGTATTAAGTTTAATTATGTCTTAAACAACACATTTAAACACATATTAAACTACAAAACTTAATTTAAGGCATTCCCTTCAAAAATACTAAAATGTGCCTAAACACACTTTAATATTAAAACTTCATTCTCAATATTTTCAAATTGATTTTAAAGTTTAAATATATTACAAATATTATATTTTAACACATACAAAGCATTAAAATACAATGTATCTTTCTTCCATCAAAATTCCAAAATTCAAACCCTAAGCCACTTTGATTTTGGTTCAACATTCTAACCAATTCCAATTATTAATTTAAGTTCATTTTTATCATTTAAATCATTAAACAACATGATTTAAATGATAAAACCAAATAAACTACAATTTTGATCAAACCCCTTTTTCATAACCCTAACCTTACTACCTCTCTCGAATTCCACCAAAACTTAAACCTATCAACCATTCAACCATAAAATTATTGTCTACTCATGAAAATAGCATGTTTAACATGCATTAGAATAAAAAACAACCAGCCCATCATAACCCCAAATTACACATAATCTAAAAATTTCATAAAATTTTGAAAATAATGAAGAAAGCTTACTAGTTGGAAAAATCACCAAAAATCACTTTGATCCTTTAAAAACCTTCAAACTTTGGTGTTTGGAGAAAAAATCATCCTTGGCTATGGTGGAATTTCATAGTGGAGAGAGAAAAGAAGAAGAAGATGATAAATAATTTTTTTTTAATTTTTCTTTCTTTTAAAAATAATTTTCACCATATATATATTTAATTAATTTTTATTTATTATTTTTAATTCTTTAATTTTCAACATCCATTCAAAAATAAAATTATTTTTAAATTATTTAATTATTTTATTTTTAAGATAAAATTACCATTTTACCCTTCTTTTACCATTCCACTTTGACTTTTTCTAAGTCATGTTTGACTTTATATGTAATCTATATTTTTATTATATTTCACAAATATATATATATATATATGATATTTTCTCATTTCTAACACCTCATTTAACTTATTAATTTAATTTTTTTTATAAAATAACGGATGTTACAACTCTCTCCCCCTTAAGTAATTTCGTCCTCGAAATTACTTGACATCAGCTCGGTAATAGCTGAGAATAATGGCTCCACATCATCTGCTCACTCTCCTATGTCGCCTTCTCAGTGGAGTGGTTCCTCCAAAGAACTTTCACCAATGACACCTTTTTGTTTCTCAACTCTTTCACGCCACGTGCCAAAATTGTCACTAGTTCTTCTTCGTAAGTCAGATTCAGATTCACTTTAATAGATTCAACTGATAACACATGGGATGGATCTGAGCTATGCCTCCAAAGAATGGAGAAATGGAAGACATTATGGATCCGCTCTAACTCAGTCGGCAGAGCCAATCTATAAGCCACTGGTCCCACTCTCTCCAGAATCTCATAAGGACCAATAAAATGAGGACTCAACTTTCCTTTTCAACCAAATCTCAGGATCCTCTTCCATGGAGACACCTTTAGGAACGCCTTGTCCCCCACATTGAATTCAATGTCTTTCCTCTTCAGGTCTTAATAGGACTTCTGTTGGTCTGAAGCTGCTTTTAAATGATCTCGAATCACTTTAACCTTTTCCTCTGTTTCCTTGATCAAATCGGGACCTACTAATTTTCCTTCTCCAATCCCATCCCAATAAAAAGGTGTCCTACACTTTCTGCCATACAAAGCCTCAAATGGTGTCATTCCAATGCTGGACTAAAAATTATTGTTATATGCAAACTCTATCAGTGGAAAATGTCTGTCCCAGCTCCCTGCAAACTCAATAATACAACTCTTCAACATATCATCTAATATCTATATCACTCTCTCAGACTTTCCATCTGTCTGTGAATGGAAAGCAATACTGAAATGCAATTGAGTACCCAAACCATCCTGCAAAGTCTTCTAAAATCTAGATGTGAACCTAAGATCTCAATCAGACACCAATGAAACTGGGACTCCATGTAGTCTCACAATCTCACTGATATAAAGCTCAGCCAGCCTATCAAGAGAGTAGTCCACCCTCACTGGAAGAAAATGTTTTGATTTGGTCATCCTATCCACAATCACCCTGATTGCATCATGTTTCTTCTGGGTCAAAGGGAGCCCTGGCACAAAATTAATGGTCACACGCTCCCACTTCCATTCAGGTACTAATAAAGGCCGTAACAACCTTGAAGGAACTTAGTGCTCAGCCTTCACTCTTTGACATGTAAGACATCTTGACACAAACTCTGCTATGTCCCTCTTCATTCCAGACCACCAACAATGTAGCCTTAGATTCTAGTACATCTTGGTACTTCCAGGGTACATAGCATATAAAGACCGATGTGCTTCCTCTAAAATCTTCTTTTTCAAATCTATATCAGTAGGAGCACACATTCTATCTTTATACCATAAGCTGTCATCACCTCTCACATGAAAATCTATACTCTCCTCTTTTTTGCAGTCCTCTATAATCTTTTGGAATTTCATATCTGTCCTCTATGCTCCTATGATCTGATCAAGTAGCAATGGCCTCACCTGCAACTGAGCAATAAGAGCACTATCATCACAAAGCTCAAATATGGCATGCAGAGCTCTCAACTCAACAAGCAACATGAGAGCATAGGCAGTTAATCCTGCCAAAGACTTTCGACTCAAGGCATATGCAACAACATTAGCCTTATCAGGATGATAATCTATCAGAAAATCATAATATTTAATCAACTCCATCCATCGCCTCTATCTCAAATTCAACTCCTTCTGGATGCCTAAATATTTCTAACTCTTATGATCAATATAGATGAAACATTTCTCCCCGTATAAATAATGTTGCCAGATCTTCAATGCAAAAATAATGGCTGACAACTCCAAATCGCGAGTCGGATAATTCAACTCATAAGGCTTCAACTGTCTAGAAGCATATGCAATCGCTCTACCCTCTTGCATCAAAACACAACCTAAACTATTATATGACGTATCATGTTTTATTAGTTTTTGTTATAGTTTTGTGTCTTGTTTGTTATGTTAATTATTGTTTTATTTAGGTATTTTGTTAGTTTTAATTGGTTTGTTTAGTGTTTTCTTTATTTGTGTAGTTTTAGTTTATTTTTAGTTTTATGTCGTTTTTGATCTAGTTTTTAGTTTGTGTTTATGTTTTATCGGTTATTGTTTATTTACTTCGTAAGTTTGTTTTGAGTTTTGTTTTAGGTTAAAACAGGCAAGGAAACGAATTGAAGATGAAATGGGCAGTAGCTGACACAGGCAGAGGACACGGCCAAGTCACTGGCCGTGTCCCATACCAAGTTAAAAGGAAGAGCAAGTCCCAGTAGCAGACACAAGCAAGGGACACGGCCAAGTCATGTGGCCGTGTCCCTCCAAAGAAGAGCAACACGGCCAAGTCACCTTGACTTGGCCGTGTCTCACTTGTTACCAAAGGAAAGGAAGAAAAAAATTTCACAGAGGTGGACACATGCAGGGGACACGGCCGTGTCTTGTGGCCGTGTCCCTCCAACAAGTCCTCACACGACCGTGTCCTTCATCACCTGGCCATGTCCCTCATGAACCAAACGCGCACCAAATTTTAAAGCCGACGTTTCGTATAAAAGCAAAAAGAAAAGTTAGGGTTTGGGTGTTGACGATTTTTGAGAGCAAAGTTCAGCCGTCTGAGAGAGATCTTAGGGTTTAAACATTTTTTTTCTTGGATTTTGATTTTACTTTGGATTAAACTAGTTTAGATTAGATTGTTCATGCCATTGTTTCATCCTTCTTGCAAGATTCAATCAAGAGATTCATCAAAAACTTCAAGGAGTTTGTAACTTGGTTTTATTCTTAAACTTTGTCTCTTTAGTTCCATTGAAATTGTGTTTATGAACATTATCATGTCTAAATTGATTTCGTTGATTATTAATGAGATGAGTATGCTTGATAACATCATGAACTAATTTAATCTAGTCTAGGGTTTGTATGGATTTGCTATGAATTGTATGAATTGGTTATTCTCTTATCTAATGATTTCTTTAGCCTTTATTGAATGAAATAATGTTAACATATAATTGATTGGCCACCAATTGTGTGTTTTAGGTATTAGATGATGGATTGAGAGATGAAATCTAATGCTAGAACAATTCAATTAAGGACTTAGGTGAATTAGAGATATAACCTATTAAAAAGATTGTTTCAATTATAACAAGATTAGTTGTAAGAGGTTTGAATGCGAGAGCTTACTTCCTTGACTCAATTAATTAAGTTGTTTGAGATTTAATCTTAGAAATTAAATTAGTTAAGTGGAATAACCGTTCATACATATGAGTAGTAAAGAAGTGCAAACCCTAGACTCTTTTTATCAAGTGAATCAAAACATAAGCCATTATTTATTTTTATTTGTTTTCAACTTAAATCAATCTTCTTCATTACTTTGCAATTTAAATTACTTCAATTACTTGTTACTTTTACTTTGATAATCAATTACCTACTTTGGCTTCCTTGTGAGACGACCTTGGGGCGATCACCTTTGCTACAGCTACCTCGTATACTTGCGAGTGACGCTTTGTGGTAGAGTTAATTTGAGCGCAACATATCACTATATATCACATATGGTTTGTCTTCTACAGATAGAGTAAGAACTGGAGCTTGAGTCAACATATCTCTCAACTGCTCAAAGCTTGCCTAACATTGATCCATCCACATAAATTTTACATCTTTTTGAAGTAATCTGGTAAGTGGCAAAGCTATCATTGAAAATCCCTTCATAAACCGATGATAATAACCAGCCAATCCTAGAAAACTTCTAATTTTGATCACATTCTTTAGTGGGCTCTAATTCAAAATTGCATCAACTTTACTCGGATCAACTCTAATACCCTTTGCTAAAACAACATGTCCAAGAAAAGTTACTTGATCTAACTAAAACTCACATTTAGATAACTTGGCATACATTTGGTTCTCCCTCAATGTCTGCAATACAATTCACAGATGTCTGTCATGCTCTTCTTTACTGAAAGAGTACACCAAAATATTATCAATGAATACTACCACAAACTGATCCAAGTATGGCTGGAACACCCGATTCATTAAATCCATGAATGCGTCTGGTGCATTAGTCAATCCAAATGGCATCACTAAAAACTTATAGTGCCGATAGCTCGTGCGAAAAGCTGTCTTGAGTACATTTGCATCTTTAACCCTTAACTGATGAAACCATGATCTCAAGTCAATCTTAGAGAATACGGCTGCTCCCTTCAACTGATCAAACAAATCATCGATACGAGGCAATGGGTATTTATTCTTTATGGTCACTTTATTTAACTGCCTATAGTCAATACATAACCTCAAAGTGTCATCCTTCTTCTTTACAAATAGAACAGGTGCTCTCCACGGTGATACACTGGAGCAAATGAACCCTTTATCAAGCAACTCCTGAAACTGCACCTTCAACTCTTTTACTTCTGCATGTGCCATTCGATAAGGGGTGATGGAGATGGGAGTGGTACCAGGCATCAAATTGATACCAAACTCCACCTCTCTCTAATGGTAGCCCTGGCAACTCATTTGGAAACACATCTAGAAATTTAGCAACTGTAGATATTGTAACACCCTTACACTCGTATAATTCACATGTAAAATATGCATATACCGTATAAAAATGTCACAATCTGATTTAATAAAAATTTTCTTATTCCCCATTCATCAAAACATTTATACATATATATTTATATTTATATATATCAAAATATATAAAACCTCACATTACTCAATTATTCAAAACATTCTTTATAATTTACAATATATATATTTATACTCCAAAAACATAATATAATATACATAATATCAAAAAGTACTATGACATAAAATATATACATGCTGACAAAATGGCTCTGATCTTGATGTAGTAAAAACACTTCAAGTTCAATCAACACAAGCCTAGACCCGACCTGGTCTAGTAGAACTCTTCGGCTCTACCGGATTATCCCTGTCACCTACGCAATGAATTATAATCGCGCTAAGCCAAATGCCTAGTGGTACTATGAGCGGGAATTTTTGCCCCCACACCTGGTGAAATGGTTCTTGCAACTTCGACACTGTTTAGGCTCGGGACCTTAGAGAACACGGCCTAAGCCTGGAGAAAAATGGAGTCACCACCTGGACGGGCTGAAAAAAAGAAAGGGGTGGATGACTCAATTCCTTAGAAATTCCCAACCCCCTAATGAGTTCAAAAAGTTGGGTACATGTGGGGAAGGTGAGAAACGACCCAACACCCCCACAACACCCGATTCATTGGAACTGGCCACCTTTGCAGGTCTTAATATTATAAAATTCTTAAGCATAACAATATTATCCATATTACAAGCAACAATTAAAATAAAGCATCATTATATTAAAATCAAAGCAATATCCAAACAAAACAAATAAATGGACACCCATCCGAGGATGGAAACACGTCCTTACTTCGCTCATGTCTAAAACTAAATGGGACACCCATCGAAAAGTGAAAATGTGTCCTTTACATTAGTCCAAAAACTTCAAAATAATTTAAATTACATATTATTTAACTAATGAGGTACCCAAAAATTGGAAACATACCTCTTACAATTTTAGAACTAAGGCAAATAAAAGAATATTCTATTATCTAATTATAAATAAAAGCAAACCATTCATAAAATAAAATAAACCATTCATCATTAATATATAGCAAATCACGTAATCAAATAAATAAATAAAATTAGAATTTAATCCATTAAATAAACAAAGTTAAGGTTTAAGATTTAGGATTTAAGAAATTAGTGTTCTGGGATTTAATGTTTTAGAGTTTTTAGTTTTATTTATGGCTTTAGGCTACTGGGGGTACTAGATGTTATTTTTATGATTCTAAATTTTAGTTTTGAAGAATTAAGGTTTTGGCATTTAGAATTAGTGTTTTAAAGAATTAGGGTTTGGGGAAAAATGATTTAGGATTTTTGTCAAAATATGATTATTATAAAGCTCTAAGACTATTTTAACATGGATTTTTGATAAATACTTATATGTAATATAACTACTGGACATTTAAAATATTATTTGAATAATCTAATACTATAGTGATTTAATGGAATAGGCTACTGTGATGATAATAAATAATAATTGATTAAAGTTTTAACTAAATAAGTTAGGGTTTAATTTAAAATTAGAATTAGGGTTTCTAAGAAAACTATCAGTATCATATTCAATTTTGAAAGAGGAGGCTACTGTGAAGATTTTGGAAAATTGATTTGATTAGCGTTTTTAAGAAAACAAATTATTATAGTTTTTAGAAAAGGGTAATTAGGGTTTGTGATTTTAAAAATATGTGTTACTGGCATTAAGACATTAGGGTTTTGGAAAAACTCTTTCTAGGGTTTTTTAAATAAAGTTTGGATAATAAGCATAACCATTGATCAAGTAACAAAAATATGCATGCTTGAAAAATTTATCAAATTGTATAATGAAGTTATTGTGAATATAAGCAAAGAAATAAAGATTCAAACCTCTGTTGTTGCTTCCACCACAATCTTTGAATTCTGGTTGAACAATAATAAAGATAGTGTAGGCTGCCTTTGATGGATTGGTGTTGCTTCCTCACTACCTCTTGCTTCTTCAAGGTTTTCTTTTGGCCCGAAAGAATTCAAGAGTCCCAAGTCCGGTTAAAAATTTCAGTTCAAGAATTTTTCCTCCTTTTTAAAAGATCCAAGTCCGTCCTTTCTGTGTGTTTTAATGTGGTATTTATAGGAAAAATAAAAAACCTACTTCTAATTGTCTCAGGAAATAAAAACCATTTAAGAAAAAGAAATAAAAACCAAATAGAATTGGGTTTTTAAAAAAACTGCGCTAGCAAAAATTGTTGAGGGCTACGGGCGGGCCAGCTATGAGAATTTGCTGCGGGTTCGGGCTAGCCAATTCATCTTCGACGACGAAAATTTTTCATCGCCGATTCTTCCGTCACCAATTTTTATTTATTTATTTTTTATCTTTTTTTACTGTTACCTTTTTTTTTATTAAAAATAAATATTGTAAGTAATGAATATTAAAATAAATATTATTTAATTAGAATACCACAAAAATTATTTTGGACTGTTTTAAAAAATATTGGACTGGACTGGGTCAAAAATTAAGTGTCTACAGTTTGCCCCCTGCTTGAGCGATCTGAGACTGCAACAAAAGAGATTGAAAAGCAATGTGATTTTTTACTGGATTTAGAGCCATACTGGACTCCATACCCAAGGTTGGTTTGAGCTCTAGACTAAAAAATAATTTGGGTTCAGGACCTGAGCCAAACTCAAGATTTGAGTTCTGGACCCGGGGTAAGTTTTGGACTTAAAAATAATTTAGGTTCTGGACCTAAGGTAAGTTTTAGACTTAATTTGGATTCTGGGCCCGAGCTAAGTTCTGGACTTAAGAATAATTTAGGTTCTGGACCCGAGCTAAGTTATGGACTTAAGAGGAATTTGGGTTCTGGACCCGAGCTAAGTTCTGGACTTAAGAGTAATTTGGGTTTTGGACCTGAGCTAAGTTCTGGATTTAAGAGTAATCTGGGTTCTGGACCCGAGCTAAGTTTTGAACTTAAGAGTAATTTGGGTTCTGGACCCGAGCTAAGTTTTGGACTTAAGGGTAATTTGGGTTCTGGACCCGAGCTAAGTATTGGACTTAAAGGTAATTTGGGCTCTAGACCCAAGCTAAGTTCTGGACTTAAGAGTAATTTGGGTTCTCGACCCGAGCTAATTTCTAGGCTTAAGACTAATTTGAGTTCTAGACCAAAGCTAAGTTCTGGACATAAGAGTAATTTGGGTTCTGGACCCGAGCTAAGTTCTGGATTTAAGGATAATTTGGGTTCTAGACCCGAGCTAAGTTCTGGACTTAAGAGTAATTTAGGTTCTGGACCCGAGCTAAGTTTTGGACTTAAGAGTAATTTTGGTTTTGGACCCAAGCTAAGTTCTGGACTTAAGGGTAATTTGGGTTATGGACCTGGGCTAAGTTCTGGACTTAAGAGTAATTTGGGTTCTGGACCCGAGCTAAGTTCTGGACTTAAGAGTAATTTGGGTTTTGGACCCGAGCTAAGTTCTGGACTTAAGGGTAATTTGGATTCTAGACCCGAGCTAAGTTCTAGACTTAAGGGTAATTTGGCTTCTGGACCCGAGATAAGTTCTGGACTTAAGAGTAATTTGGATTTTAAACCCGAGCTAAGTTATGGACTTAATGGTAATTTAGGTTCTGGACTCGAGCTAAGTTCTGGACTTAAGGGTAATTTGGGTTCTGGACCTGAGCTAAGTTCTGGACTTAAGGATAATTTGGGTTCTGGACCAGAGATAGATTTTGGGTGCTCGACATTAAACTAGATTTGGATGCTCGATTCTAAACTGGATTTGGATACTCGATCCTAAACTGGATTTGGATGCTCGATCCTAAACTGAATTTGGATTTTGGACCAAAATATTTGAAAGTGAGTTTGAAAATATTTTGTATACGCATAAACTCAAAAATTAAAATGGAGAAACTTTGCCTCCTGTGTAGGCTCAAACCAATAATTTTTCTCATGCAGGCTCTGATTGATGTTTGTATTTTGTCTTGTTCTTTGCATAAGCATGCATCTCTTCTTTCTTTTGAGAAATGACTAGAGCTTCCTTAAGTAATGAGTCTTCCATGCCCCCCTGATTCAATATCTTCTTTTGATTCTTTATTTCACAGGGTGTTTGCTGTTCACTTTGACAAAGACAAATGCAGTGTGATATGATCATGTATGCATGTTATGCATGAGTAATACTTACAGTGGTTCCATCAACTCACAGACTGAGGTGATCAGCTGAAGTGTTCTCATTGACTCCTTCTATGCTCATTCAGGTCTTATAGAAGGCTTTGCTTTTATGGCTTTTATCTTAAAGATGTTGAGAACATGAGTGATGAGGCCCAAGCAGCATACATACATCCACAACCTTGCCAATAATCATTTATTTTGCCCTATGTGTCTTTCGGGGTTTGATAGTTCAATATATTCCCCTTAACTTGAAGGCTTTGTATAACAAAAACACACATTAATTATTTATTTATTTTGTAAATCATATTTTGGCTTTGTCAAATCAGTGCCATTATATCTCAGGACTTGATTTTTCAAATTAATATATCTATAACATGACAACCCTAGTTACCGTACTAAACTCGGGAATCATTTCTGTTTAAGCAAGAATTGTTGCACTTCAGATAGGCACATACACATTACTTGGTTAAAGATCTCATTTGAGTTTGAATACTGCCTATCTCATATGCATGCTTATTCAAACTATCTCCACTAATAGACTCTACCTACCAAGAGAGATCAACCGGTCTTTGATAGGCTTGAAATGAGGTCTATAAGGGATAGGGGTTAAATAAAAGCCATTTTGAGATTGGAGCTAATGTGACATATTGGAAAAATCTTCAGACTAAAAATTTCTTATTGGAACTTTAGACAGTTGGGAGCAATCTTGCTAGACTCCAAATTCCTTCTATCTTCTTGGCATTAATCTGGATCTTGATTGGGACAATCTTTAGCTTTACAAAAAGTTTGGAACCCATCATCATTTTTTTTCTTTTTTTTTCTCTTTATTTTTCTTACTCTTCTCTTTCTTTAAGCATTTTATCATTTTGTCCTTCTTTCCTGTAGGACTGTCAAGTATAGGACTTTCAAAAACTAGATGGCCTTTTTCCTTTTTCTCTGATTTTGATTGAATCTTTGGTTGGGTTGGACCAATTCAAGTCAAACTGTCCTTATAAATCAAACGGAAACCTTTTGCTCCTTTAGGTAAAAGAGAACTCAATTGGCTTTCTGAACCATTTTGGGTTTTATTATTTTTTCTTTTTCTTTTTTTTTCTTTTTCCTTTTTTCTTTTTCTTTCTCTTTTCTTTTTCCTTTTTTGCTTTTGTTCTTCTTCTTCTTTTTTTTTTTTTAGGTTCTAGCTCAAAAAGAGTTGTCTTGTTTATACCAACTTGGGTTTCTAATAATGGATGAGTGCAGTGACATAAATCTTCTTTAATAGGGATAAATCATTTGTTACTCTGATGTTATCTTGATAGGTTGGAGATATTAGGTGAACTTTAACTACCCTTATGGTCTTGAAAACATCAACTATCCTTACGGTTTTGGCTATGCATTCCATTCTTTGATCTTCTTGCCTCTTCATCTTAGTGGTCATAAGACTTGTCAAAAGTATCACAACAGCTCATGGTAGGTTGTTGGGGTTTGTAAGCCAATAAAAAGAAAGCTAAAATTTCATGAAGGCTCAAAGGGACAACTAGGGATTGATATTTAATTGGGTGGATACTAGTTGTTGGCTAACCAAACAATGCCTAGATAATCTCTCCCTTAAATAAGTAGAGTTCAATTTCGCCTTGAAAATTTATCAAAACATGTTCTAAGACTGACTAGGACCTAGACAAAGGTAATTATGCAGGAGCCCTCTCTAAGTAAGCATACACAACTCAATGCTATAGAGCAATTTCCTCACCTAGTAAAGTCATTCAAGTCATGATGCCTAGATACATGAATTTATGATCAAGTTAGATTCCTCATTGGTTGAGAACCATAATGAACAAAACCCATGAAGAATTTGATGAAAATAGTTTATTCAAACAATCTTAATTAAAAAAAAAACATAATTGTTCCAAATAAGTACTAAAAAAGCAAAATAAAATAAAAAGAGCAACACTTCAAGCTAAGGGAGGTTCGTTGAGTTGGAGTCGAAAATATTTTATTTATTTAGACATATCAGGGTCAAGAATTTTTCCATCATCAAGGATCATTGCTTCATCATCCACAGTTAGTCCAAGCTTGTTAGTAGCACATTATCTTTAGCAGCTTCTCCATCCATATCATCACAGGATGACAGGATAAAACTCTTCGTAAAGGTTGTAAGCGGTGGCGCCTTCCAAATTTAGTCAGAGGATTATTCTTAGTGTTGTGCTTATCAGGCTCAGGCAGCTTTTCACTATTAATTAAATTCTGGATCTCATGATTCATTCGGGTACATCTATCGGTCTCATGTCCTTGAGTCTGATAAAATTGACAAAAAGCCTTAGTATCAAATTTTGGGGGTAAAAGATTTGGCAAAGGTCAAGGAGTCAAGAGTTGTAACAATCCCTTCTTTTATAGCTTATTGAGAACCCAACATAGCGGCTTCCCCAATTCCAAAAATTGCCTCATTCCTCCTTGACTGGTGGCATTAACATCAGCTTCCTTTTGTGTATTTTGATTGCTAGGCTGATAATTCTGTTTTGCAGAAAAATGGTTCTTCTCTCTTTCTCTTTGACTTTTCCCACTGGGGTGATAGCCGCCCTTATTACCCCCACTTAGATAGCACATGGTTTGGCTGGTCTCATAGAATAGGGATTGATCCCTTATTTTTCATTCGATCTCTATTAGTGAACATGTTCTCCATGGATGCTGCCTTAGCATTATTGATGAGCTCCAGAATTTCAATCAACTGGGTCTTCATAATTTCAACCAATTGATCTTGTAGCTCGGCCATCCTAGCTTTGACAACTTCATCGATTATATCCCTTAGCCGTTTTGCAACCATCCTCCAAATGAAGCACTTGAATAAAAAATCAATGTTGTAGGTGGTATCATTGTATGCCCTTGGATTGCAGTACTCCAAGCCTCTGAGCCAGAAAGGATTAATGATATGTCATGATGCATGTATGCATGTATGCAAAAATAATAAACAAACAAGGATAAATAGGACGTTCCTTCCAACCTTATAACTTCCACACACGAATGGCGAGTCTCTTTTCTTAGGTAATATGGTTAACAAAAGACCAACATGGGGTATTTTATTTTTGAAAAGTTCCCTTGGACGTTTCAACCAATAGCTATATTTTAAAAATAGAAATTAGTTCATGATAATTCTCATTAATTAGGTTTTAATCCATTGAATCTTAACTAAAATAGCTTTTATGCTATATTAGATTAAAACTAAATTAAGAGGTTTATTACAAATAGATTTCTCACTTGAAAAAGTAACTAATGATTCATGCCAAAAACAAGCCCATGATTAATAATTCTTAGTATAAACTAGGCTCACAATTAATTTTTGGTATTTTCATAATTGACCTAAATAATTTGTAAGCTCTTTCAAAGGTTGGATGAAAATAAATTTATTTCTAAGCCCATTGTAAAATGATTTTAGAAAAAATGGATTTTGGGCTTTGTATTAGAGTCATGAGAAAAGAATTTTTAATTTGCTTTTTAGAAAAGTTTTACGTCCAAAGATCATCTTGAAAAGTTTTGAAAATTGGTTTGGCCTTTTTAATTTTAAAGAAAAATTTATTTTGAGCTTACAATGTACTTAAGTCATATTTGAAAAGGAAAAAACCAAATAAGCCATGATTTAAGCCAAGATAAATTAACCATAGTCAACAACATGTATTTGGGGTAAAAACCTAAGGAAAGTAACTAGGCCAATTACATGAACTTTAGTCTTTGGGTTAAAAAGCTTAGGTTCGCATAGCAAGTATATACCAAATGGTACAAGGCTATAAGTGGTTATGCCATGCTCAATCTCCATACCTTGAGCGAAAGTATGGTATCCCTTACATAACACAACATGGGTAACACGGGCGTCCTAACTCACACACACGATGCAATCTAATATGATGCAATGGATAATATCATGATAAGAAAGAATAGAATAATAAAAAGACTAATAAAATCAACTTCTTTGATCCTCAGTGGAGTCACCACTGTGAGCGGGAATTTTTGCCCCCACTCCCGGTGGAATGGTTCTTGCGACTTCAGCACTGTTTAGGCTCGGGGCCTTAGAGAACACGTGCCTAAGCCCGAAGAAAAATGGAGTCGCCATCCGGATGGGCCGAAAAAAAGAAAGAGGTGGATGACTCAATTCCTAAGAAATTTCCAACCCCCTAATGGGTTCGGAAAGTTGGGTATGTATGGGGAAGGTGAGAAACGACTCAGCATCCCCACAATGCCCGGTTCATTGGAACCGACCTCCTTTGCAGGTCTTAATTATAAAATTCTTAAGTATAATAATATTATCCATATTACATGCAACAATTAAAATAAAGCATCATTATATTAAAATCAAAGCAATGCGCAAACAAAATAAATAAATGGACACCTATCCGAGGATGGAAACATGTCCTTACATCGCCCAAATCTAAAACTAAATGGGACACCCACCAAAAAGTGGAAACTTGTCCTTTACATTGGTCCAAAAACTTCAAAATAATTTAAATTACATAATATTTAACTAATAAGGTACCCACAAAGTGGAAACATACCTCTTACAATTTTAGGACTAAAGCAAATAAAAGAATATTCGATTATCTAATTATAAATAAAAGCAAACCATTCATAAAATAAAATAAACCATTCATCATTAAGATATAACAAATCACATAATCAAATAAATAAATAAGAATTCAATCCATTAAATAAACAAAGTTAAGGTTTAAGATTTAGGATTTAAGAAATTAGGGTTTTGGATTTTAAAGTTTTAGAGTTTTTGGTTTTATTTATGGCTTTAAGCTACTAGGGATACTAGATGTTATTTTTTTTATTTCTAAATTTTAGTTTTGAAGAATTAAGGTTTTGGCATTTAGAATTAGTGTTTTAAAGAATTAGGGTTCAGTGATAAAGGATTTAGGGTTTTTGTCAAAACATGATTATTATAAAACTCTAAGACTATTTTAACATGGATTTTTGATAAATAATTATATGTAATATAACTACTGGATGTTTAAAACATTGTTTGAATAATCTAATACTATAGTGATTTAATGGAATAGGCTACTGTGATGATAATAAATAATAACTGATTAAGGTTTTAACTAAATAAGTTAGGGTTTAATTTAAATTAGAATTAGGGTTTCTAAGAAAACTATCACTATTATATTCAATTTTGAAAGAGGAGGCTACTGTGAAGATTTTGGAAAATTGATTCGATTAGGATTTTTAAGAAAACAGATTATTATAGTTTTTAGAAAAGTGTAATTAGGGTTTGTGATTTCAAAAATATGTGTTACGGGCATTAAGGCATTAGAGTTTTGAAAAAACTCTTTCTAGGATTTTTTAAATAAAGTTTGGATAATAAGCATAACCATTGATCAAGTAACAAAAATATGCATGCTTGAATAATTTATCAAATTATATAATGAAGTTATTGTGAATATAAGCAAATAAATAAATATTCAAACCTCCGTTGTTGGTTCCACCACAATCTTTGAATTCTGGTTGAACAATAATAAAGACAGTGTAGGCTGCCTTTGATGGATTGGTGTTGCTTCCTCACTACCTCTTGCTTCTTCAAGGTTTTCTTTTGGCTGAAAGAATTCAAGAGTCCCAAGTCCGGTTAAAAATTTCAGTTCAAGAATTTTTCGTCCTTTTTAAAAGATCCAAGTCCATCCTTTCTGTGTATTTTAATGTGGTATTTATAGGAAAAATAAAAAACCTACTTCTAATTGTCTCGGGAAATAAAAACCATTTAAGAAAAGGAAATAAAAACCAAATAGAATTGGGTTTCAGAAAAAACTGCGCTGGTAAAAATTGCATTGGCGAAAATTGCTGCAGGCTACGGGCGGGCCAACTACGAGAATTTGTGAGAATTGCATGCGAGCTGTGGGCACGGGCCAGCCAATTCACCGTAGGAATTTCCTGCGGCAAATTGGCCCAAGCCATTTCTTCTTCGGCAACGAAAATTTTTTGCCGCCGATCCTTCTGTTGCCGATTTTTATTTATTGATTTTTTATCTTTTTTATTCTTACCTTTTTTTATTTTTATTAAAAATAAATATTGTATGTAATGAATATTAAAATAAATATTATTTAATTAGAATATCACAAAAATTATTTTGGACTATTTTAAAAAATATTGGACTGGACTGGTAAAAAAATTAAGGGTCTACAGGTACAAACTTTGATAATAATAAAACTTAAAAACAATGCCAATACAAAATGCTCATATGTTATGTCACAATGTGGCGTCCAAGCTTACTATTAAATATATTCTTTCATCACTTAATAATTCACACAAACACATACACAAGCATGGGCCCAAATAACTAATACATTATTCAATTTTCAGAGTTATTATTTTGGTCCATAGTGACACCAAGTGTCTAGCCCCAAAGACAAATTAAGTAATGCTCAAAAGCTAGCCCCAATTCAAATCACAGTGATGCCAAGCATCTAGCCTCGAAGGTAAATATTGAGGTTAACCTCATAGGTATGCCGCCAAACACAGAACTCTGAAAATTGAATAACATACTAGACACACAATTAATTCACATTTTTCATCATTAATTTTTTTCTCATTTTTCCATTTTTCTCATTCATATCAATGTCATTTCATTTCAACATTTCATCATAATATAGGATATTTCATAACAAAACCACATTACCCAAATACTTTGGGTCATTTTCACATTTTATTCAATCTAGACATTAATAATGGCTTTTCACAATGCATATAATGCAAACATAACAATTTACACGTCATAGCACCATAATCTTGAATGTTTAATAAACTAAGTAGCTTAACATATTTTTCATCCAAAAATGTGTTAAGCCCATTTTAATGACAACATACCTAATTTATTAAAAGTTTATACTTACCTTAGAAAGCACTCCAAAACAAGCTTCAAAAATCCCTCCAACCTTCTCTTCCAAGTTGCTCTTCAATACTAGGGTTGGGAAAACTACTTCCTTTCAATGTTTATACCAAATATGATCGATCATAAATAGTCATTTAATATCACATTCTAAGGCATTCTCAATGTGTCAAGCCATTTAAATAGGAATTACAAATGAAAGACAAAGAAAAGAGTTATTTTGGGCAATATCCTCAAGTGACACGCCCAACAACACAGATGTGTTAATGACCGTGTCATTAACCCACTCTTACAGAAGTTTTGACACGTCCAATGACATGGGCATGTCGCTCCCCGTGTCATTACTCCTATGTTATAAAAACTTTGACACGCCCAACAACATAGGCGTGTTACTGGCCGTGTCAATTATCTTACCTTGCAGTAGCTACGACATACTCAGAGACATGGCTATATTATTGGTCGTGTCATTAACGTTGAAACACAGCTCCATTGACATGCCCAACAACATGACCGTGTTAGGCAAAATTTTTGCATTTCGTACACTCAATCATTACAACACAACCATTCCAAACTCATCTTAAATTCAACCATTTCTTCAATTCAACCTTAATATCGTTATTAACTACTCATAACAACTTCATACATACCCAAATAAGCTATTAAAACATGCCAATACACAATCCTAAAATTCACATATCATGTTCTTCCATAGAATTCCAAAGAACTAGCAAAAATTAATAAAGAAACTTACCAATTGATGAAGAATCCTCAAAAACTCCACTTGAATCATTAAAATTCTTTCAATCCTTGGTGTATGGAAGAGGAAAGAAGCTCCCCTTGCCCTCTTTCTCTCTCTAGCTCATGTTCAAGGAAGAAGAAAGGAAAAGAAAAGGGACACCTCTCCCTTTAACTCCATCCTTATATATATATATATATTATAATCACTATACACTTCTTCTCTCTCTTGTCATTATTATTATTATTATTATTATTATTATTATTATTATTATTATTATTATTATTAAATAATTAAAATCAACTTTCCTTACAAATAATTATACATAATATATATGTGATGTATATCTTAGGTATATGTATATGTCATATAAACTCCAAATATATTTCAAATATACATTCTACTTTATCACTTAAAATCCTGTCATTTTTTATTTAAATTATTTATTTAATTTATCCAATTTAATTTTAATTTATTTTATTTAATTTTCAAAAATTAGGGGTGTTACAATTCTCTCCCCTTAAGAAAATTCCGTTCGCGAAATTACCTGCTATCAACTTTGGAACAATTGGGGATACTGACTTCGCATCAACTACTCACTCTCCTATGTTGCCTCCTCAATGGTATGATTCTTCCAAAAAACTTTCACAAGTAGTACTTTCTTATTCCTCAACTCTTTCACTTCTCTTGCCAAAATCGACACTGGTTCTTCTTCATAAGTCAGATCCAAATTCAACTCAATGGACTCCATTGACAAAATATGAGATGGGTCTGACTTGTACCTCCGAAGCATAAAGACATTAAAGACATTATATATTCGATCTAACTCAGATGGCAGAGCCAACCTGTAAGCCACTGGACTAACTCTCTCTAAAATCTCACATGGTCTGATGAAACGAGGACTCAACTTTTCTTTAGGATCGAATCTCAAAATCTTCTTCCATGGAGACACCTTCAGAAACATTTTATCTCCCACATTGAACTCTATATCCTTCCTTTTCAAATCTGTATAGGATTTCTATCGGTCTGAAGCTGCTTTTCGACGATCTCGAATCAATTTTACTTTCTCTTCTATTTCCTTAATCAAGATGTGCTTCCTCTAATATCATCCTGTTCAAAACTACATCATCAAGAATGCACAATCTATCTTTATACCATAGACTGCCATCATCTCTCACATGAAAGTCTCGACTCTCCCCCTTTTGGCAATCTAACACAATCTTCTGGATCTTCTCATCTGCCAACTAGGCTTCCCTAACCTGATCCAACAATACTGGCCTCAATTGCAACTGAGCCATCAATGCACCATCATCACAAGACTCAAATCTGGCATGCAACGCTCTTAAATCAACAAGGAATGAGAGTGAATAAGTAGTCAAAACTGCCAAAGACTTCAGACTCAAGGCATCAGCAATAACATTTTCCTTACTAGGATGATAATCAATCAAATAGTCATAGTCATTAATCAACTCCAACCATCATCTCTGTCTTCTGAACGCCTAAATACTTCAAACTCTTGTGATCAGTATAAATAAAACACTTCTTCCCATATAAGTAATGCCACTAAATCTTTAATGCAAAAACTATGGTTGGTAACTCCAAATCGTGAGTCGGGTAATTTAGTTCATGTGACTTTAACTGTCAGATACATAAGCAATGACTCTACTCTCATGCATCAGAATACAACATAAGCCACTATGTGAAGCATCACTGTATATCACATAAGGTTTATCTTCCACATGCAGGGTAAGCATAGGAGCTTGAGCCAACATCTCCCTCAGCTTCTCAAAACTCCCCTCATAAATCTAACTCATTTCTGATGTAATATGGTGGGTGGTGTAGCTATCATAGAAAAACCCTTCACAAACTGACGATAATAGCCTGCCAAACCTAGAAAACTTCTAACCTCTGTCACGGTCTTCGGTGGACTCAAATACAAAATAGCCTCGACTTTACTCGGATCAACTCTAATACCCTCTGCTGATACAACATGATCGAGAAAAGTTACCTGATTGAGCCAAAACTCACACTTAGACAGCTTAGCATACAACTTCTTCTCTCTCAAAGTGTGCAATACAATTCGCAGATGCCTGACATGATCCTCCTTATTACTCAAATATATCATAATATCATCAATGATGACCACCACAAACTGATATATGTATGGTCTAAGCACCCTATTCATCAAATCCATAAATGTTGCTGGTGCATTTATTAATCCAGAGGGCATCAACAGAAACTCATAATTCCCATACCTCGTGTGGAAAGTTGTCTTCAGTACATCTACATCTCTAACTCTCAACTGATGGTACCCTGATCTCAGATCAATCTTAGAGAATATTGTTGCTCCCTTCAACTGATCAAAGAGATCATCTATCTGAGGTAATGGATACTTGTTCTTGATGGTCACTTTCTTCAACTGCCTGTAATCAATACATAATCTCAAAGTACCATCATTCTTCTTCACAAAAAAAAATAGGTGCTCCCCACAGAGCCACACTAAGGTGAATAAATCCTTTATCAAGCAACTCTTGTAACTATGCCTTCAACTCCTTCAATTCTGTAGGTGCCATCAGATAAGGGGTAATAGAGATGGGAGTTGTACCAGACAACAAATCAATTCCAAACTCCACTTCTCTCTCAAGAGATACCCCTGACAACTCATCAGGGAAAATATTTGAAAACTCGACAACTGTAGGTATACTGTCAAGCTGGAGTCCCACTACTCTGGTATATATAACATGAGCAAGATATGCCTCACATCCCTTTCAAATCATCCTCCTAACTGATATAGCTAAAATAAACATGGATGAAAGGTATCCCTACTCACCAGATACCACCACATCTCTACCATCACGTGTTCTCAGGGTAACACGTTTTCGCTGATAGTCTACCATAGCCCCATGCTTGGAAAACCAATTCATACCCAAAATCAGATCATAATCCCTAAAAGGCATCTCAATTAAGTCACCGAGAAACTCCTCATCTTAAACAATAACTGGACTATCTTGGTACACTCTGCTAACCATAACACTATGCCCTAAAGGATTTGTAACCAAAACATTAAATCCTAGGGACTCAGAATGCAAATCACTCACGGGCAGTATAAATGCACTAATGTATGAATGAGTCGACCCAGGGTCTATCAATGCAAGAACTAAAGTACCAAATAAAGTAAAAGTATCCACTATAACAGCTGAAGCCTCTGGCTACCTCTGCATCATATAAACCTGCTGTGATGGCCCTACATCCTCTGGTCTACTTCTTGCTGTAGAATCTCCTCTGTGACCAGACCATGATCGACTACCTCTACCAAAACCTCTACCACCATGACCCCCTTTGACGCTGGGTCTAGAACTATTATGTCTGTTTGTCTATCATTTGGTGGCTTTGGACAATCTCTGAGAAAATGGTCTGGTGATCCACATCTATAACACACTGCCGGTGCACCTGTCCTTCAGCAGACACCTATATGGGCCCTACCACAATGAATACAGGTAGGTGGAGCAGGCCTCTAAGTCATTGGGGTTGGAGCACTAGCCACTGAGGTTGCAAGTCTCTGCCTCTGCTGCTGTACTGACCTGCCAGGCTGCCCCTGACTCCTACTGAAGCTCTGAGGATATCTCCCTCGACTTCTCTTTGATGGTGAAGACCCTACCTTACCCTTGGGTCTTCTAGTTCTGCTCTCTTCTGCTCTGGTTGCTGCTGCAAGTCCCTATGCCCTCTCTACACTCCTGGCAGCTACAACCAATTAAGAAAAATCATGATACTGAGAACCTTCCACTAAACACATGATAGAGGGTCTTAGCCCCTCCTCAAACCCGCGACATCTGTCAAACTCATATGATATAATCCCTCCAGCATACTGGCTCAGCCGGATGAACTCAATCTTATACTCTGTCATTGTCCTAGTGTCCAACCACTGCTCTGCTACAAGAGGGTCTGTAGTGCCAACAAAATCTGTGGCTCTAAATTTTCTCAGCTTGTCATACTTTTGCGTCGGCAACTGCTTCTAAGGCTATAGCTGTGGTGGCAGTGGCGGCTGCTGAACTAAAGCCTGCCTCAACATCTCTACTATATGTAGTACCCAGCCCAGCGAAATCTCCTCAGCTAATGGTCCAACAGGCACAGAAGTAGACTCCTCACTAGCAGACTCAACACCAACTCCAACTCTACCCTCATTAGGAACAACACCCTCTGCACAACCTTCTATAGACTGGTGTGTCCAAGATGCCATAACCACCTATTTCTGCAAATACATCAAAAATTGCCACATCCAAAATTATAAAATGCCAGTGCCAAAGCATGTATCACAATTGAAAATTAAACTTAAAATCCCTATTTTCTCTCTCTAATAACCCAACTAGGTAGAGAACCTCAAACCTAGGCTCTAATACCAAAATAAATGTAACATCTTTACACCCTATATACATATAATACACACATAGTATATATAAAAAACACATATATGGTATAAGAATATCACAATCTGATTTAATAAAAATTTTCTTATTCCCCATTCCTCAAAACATTTATACATATATCCCAAAAATTTTAATATTTCACAACCTGCAGAAAAATACACTCCCAAAATAATTTCAACATCCCATACTTCCAAAACTCCATCAATTTTCCCAAAACACTTAAACATATATGCATATACATAACCATCATTTACAAAAATACAGCCCCAAGTTTTCTAAATTACATTATTTACATATTTATAATATAACATACATATTTAAAAGTTAAGTTGTCAAAATGAACATATCACATGTTGGCACGGTCCTGGTCTGTGGTGGCTAACTCAAAACTCTAGAAAGCAGGAATGCTCTATACCTGCTCTGGTCTAGCAGGGCTCTCTGCAGTAACTCTGTCACCTGCGCGATACACAAATCTCGCTAAGCAAAATTGCCTAATAGTATATATTTTTAAATAAAGAAAATCACATGAATAATGCAAAATGCATTTCTTTCAAAAATGTAAACTTGATATGCATATCCATAATGCAAGTCACTCAATTAACACTTTCAAACTAACACATTTCTCATACACATGCATTGGGCCCAAATAGCCCTATATAATATTATTCAAATTCCAGAGATATAACTTTGGAGTCACATTTGACACCCAGTGTCTGGCCCGAAGGTAAATATATTGATGCCTAGCATCTGGCCCATAGGCGATAATAATGATGTCCAGCATCTGGTCCGAAGGCAATAATAATGATGCCCAACGTCTGGCTCGAAGGTAAATGTTCGGTATGCCGTATTACACTAAACTCAATACTCTGGAATTTGATATGACATAAGGTTACACACATTACTTAAACGGTTTCACATTCTTCTCAATTTTTGGTAAATATACCAATTTTAATTCTTTTTCCACTATTTCTCATTTATTTCATATATTTTAATGTATTTTTCACAAACATTCATCATAATGCTTTTAGCCAACTCAAAGTGGCTCATAAACACATACATTATACATTTCAACTTTAAGCAAATATCTATACACTTTTTATGTGAATCCACACATCAAAGTGGCATAGTCACCAAATCATTCAATCACAAAATATACTAAACAAATGCAATTTAATGCATAATAATAAAAGTATGTACGTACCTTTATGCAAAGGCACTTCCAAGTCAAAAACACCAATTTTACAACATCACCAAAATTTCTTCACTTACTAAGTTGTTGGAACAACAAGTTACTCAACACCTAACAAAAATGTGAATAACAAACACACATTAGCATCACATTTTAAGTTGTTTAAGCTACCAAACATCAATTAAAATCCAATCCTTCAATTTTTTCTTTCTTAAGCCATAAGGCACTACAACTTTGGAATTCTAATCCATCCAATACTAAATTGAGTTTTAAGCTTAATTATGTCTTAAACAACACATTTAAACACATATTAAACTATAAAACTCAATGTAAGGCATTCCCTTCAAAAATACTAAAATGTGCCTAAACACACTTTAATATTAAAACTTCATTCTCAACATTTCCAAATTGATTTTAAAGATTAATATATTTAAAACATTATATTTTAACACATACAAAGCATTAATATACAATGTATCTTTCTTCCATCAAAATTCCAAAATTCAAGCCCTAAGCCACTTTGATTTTGGTTCAACATTCTAACCAATTTCAATTGTTAATTTAAGTTCATTTCTATCGTTTAAATCATTAAACAACATGATTTAAATGATAAAACCAAATAAACTATAATCTTGAACAAACCCCTTTTCCATAACTCTAACCTTACTACCTCTCTCAAATTTCACCAAAACTTAAACCTATCAACCATTCAACCATAAAATCATTGCCTACTCATCAAAATAACATGTTTAACATGCATTAGATTCAAAAACAATCAGCCTATCAAAATCCCAAATTATACTTAATCTAAAAATTCTATAAAACTTAGAAAATAATGAAGAAAGCTTACTAGTTGTTGGAAAAATCACCAAAAATCACTTTGATCCTTTAAAAACCTTCAAAATTTGGTGTTTGGAGCAAAAATCATCCTTGTCTATGGTGGGATTTTTTAGTGGAGAGAGAAAAGAAGAAGATGATGATAAATATATATTTTTTAATTTTTCTCTTTTAAAAACAATTTTCACCATATATAAATTTAATTAATTTTTATTTATTATTTATTTTATTATTTTTAATTCTTTAATTTCCAACACCCATTCAAAAATAAAATTATTTTTGAATTATTTAATTAATTTATTTTTAAGATAAAATTACCATTTCACCATTCTTTTACTATTTCATTGTTGACTTTTTCTAAGTCATATTTGACTTTATATGTAATCTATCTTTTTATTATATTTCACATATATATATATATAATATGATATTTTCTCACTTCTAACACCTCATTTAACTCTCCAACTTATTAATTTAATTTAATTTACTTTTTTTTTGTAAAATAATGGATGTTACATCATAAGTTAAAAAGAATTCCATAACCACAACTAAACTTTAAATAAAATGCATATATTCAATATTTCAATCCACAACATACTTAAATTATATTTTTATATAAATGTCTAAGTTTCAGTAACATTAAATAGGCCCATCACGACTCATAGCTTTCGAAACCGAAGATAAAATGTTGCAAGATATTACGGTATTGCAATGCTTCTGTGTCGAGACATTATTGTGTCGAGAAGAATTGTGATATGATATTTATATATCTCCGGGCATTTGAATTATTTAATTAATTTATTTTTAAGATAAAATTACAATTTTACCATTCTTTTACTATTTCATTATTGACTTTTTTTAAGTCATATTTGACTTTATATGTAATCTATATTTTTATTATATTTCACATATATATATATGATATTTTCTCACTTCTAACACCTCATTTAACTCTCCAACTTATTAATTTAATTTACTTTTTTTTTCTAAAATAATGGATGTTACATCATAAGTTAAAAAGAATTTCATAACTACAACTAAACTTTAAATAAATGCATATATTCAATATTTCAATCCACGACATACTTAAATTACATCCTTATATAAATGTCTAAGTTTCAGTAACATTAAATAGGCCCATCATGACTCGTAGCTCTCGAAACCGAAGACAAAATGTTGCAATACAAAAGTATCTTGCCCAGAGGTGTATAAATATCATATCACAATTCTTCTCGACACAATAGTGTCTCGACACAGAAGCACTGCAATACCGTAATATCTTGCCTATAGGCATAAATATAATAATCACATCATGAGACATCCATAATCATTGGCATGCCAACTCGATAGTACCAAACTCAATATTACAAAAAAGAACATGTGTAGGGCATTTAAAGAAAATATCATTTCCATCAATCTTTTAAAATCCATCTCAAATTATTATTTCCATATTTTTCTCAATTCATTAAAACTCACATAATCAATATATATAATTTTCATAATTCAAATGATCTTTTGTAATACTTTAATCCATCATATAAACTTCAAAAAGCAATTGTTTTCTTTTTAAATAACCAAATCAAATTGCATATTACAATTATGTTAGAATTCGTGGAATTTAATATGAATTTCACAATATAATCAAGTAACAACAAATATAATCAAGTAACAACTTTAAAATTCCAAAGCAAGATTATATAAAAAATGTAATAACTTTAGTTAAATATTTTCAAAGTAAGTATAAACTTTAATTTTCTCCAAAATCAACTCAATCACTTCCCAGGTCTCAAAAAAAAAAAAGTAATTCTCCACCACCTCGAGCGAAGTTGGCCAAAGTATACCCCTAGATCAACAAGGGTTTAATTCTTCAATTAAACACTTATTCATACTTAAAATACTCAAATTAACTCTTAACTACACTAATCCTAACTAAATTCTATCAAAAACTCTTAATCCAAAAGTTCCTTAAACTCTAACTTTTTTTATTCAAACACAATTCAACCAAGTAATTACAAATTCAATATATAAATATCATTTTTCTCAACATATATAAACTTTCGCTCTAAATTACAAGATTACATATACTAAAACTCTTAAAATCAAGCTTAAAAAAGGATATATCTTACTTGAATCGTCAAATTCCCTTCAAAATCCACTTGAATCCTTTTGATTTTAGGTAACAATTTGAGTAGCTAAATAAGAGTTTTTATTTCTTTTTTTCAAAACTTATTATTATTATAATTAGTAGTAGTAGTAGAAGCAGCAGCAGCAGCAGCAATTTAAATTTACAATAGCAATTTAAAAAATAACTTGTGCAGTAGCTTACAATTTATGTTAATCAGTTAAACTGTTATCATCTTTGTACAATGATCCGTTAGACATCCAGTAGCCAAACCCTTAGCAATATTAATTTCAATATAAAGATAACCTTGGTCACAGTTCATACAAACCCTATTTTGATTATCCAAACTAAATATTATTTTCAAAAGAGAAAACCCTAGTCTCCAAAATCATAAAATCCTAATTTTTATCTTAAAATCCTAGTTTTGAAAAAACTATAATTTCTATAAATATAAAACCCTCGTCGTCATGCCCTATATTTCATTAATGGATTAATATTAAGATCTATTTGTAAATTGTAATTTCTATAATTAACTATAATTTCATTAGTTTATCCCTAATTTATAATTGTTTATGTATTGATTGGTTATTTGTTTGATTACTTGCTTTACCATGGATGATTATTTTTTAATACACTTGTAAAAGACATGTTTCCACTTGTGGGTGTCTTATTTGTTTAATTAATTTATTTTTTGTAGTTTCATTTATTTAAAGACTTTGGGATAATTGTAAGAGACATGTTTCCACCAATTGGTGGGTGTTCTATTTTTATTTACTTGTACTTTGGACATTATTAAAAAGGCATATTTTATTTTGTACGGGTGTCCATTTTGTTGATTTGGATTTTCTTGATTTTAATGAATATTTCTTTATTTTCAGTGCATGTAGTATGGATAATATTATAATACTTAAGAATTCGATAATATTTAGATCTGAAAAGGAGGTTGGTTCTAATGAACTGGACACTATGGTAGTGCTGGGCCATTTTTCACCTTCCCCATGCATACCCAACTTTCCGAACCCAATAGGGGGTTAGGGACTCCTTAGGAATTGAGTCATCCACCCCTTTCTTTTTTTCGGCCCGTCCGGGTGGCGACTCTATTTTCTTTAGGTTTAGGCCCATATTCTCTGAGGCCATGAGCCTAATAGTGCCGAAGTCGCAAGAACCATTCCACCGAGAGTGGGGGCAAAAATCCCCACTCACACTATGTTAGTTTGTCAAGAGAGTAATTTGTTCTGATTGTGAGGAAATGTGTTGGAAATGTGCTGACTTTGTCATTTGGTCAACAATCACCCAAATTGCATTATGCTTCCTCTATGTGAGATGGAGTTTAGACATAAAATCCATTATCACTTGCTCTTATTTTCATTCTGGAACTGATAAAGATTGCAATAAACTTGAATGACCCTAACCTAATAATAAGTAAGGCATCTAGTTAAAAACTCTATTATATCTTTCTTTATCTCAATCACTGATAATGCACTTTTAAATCTTGATACATTTAAGTACTCCTAGGATGCATAGCATAAGGGGATTGATGTGCTTCCTCCAGAATTATTCTCTTCAAATATGAATCATAATGAACACAAAATTAACTTTGATACCAAAAACTACCAACATCTCTAATTATATAGTCCATGCCCTCCTCCTTATATATCCCCCTCAATCATCTTTTGAACATTTTTGTTATGAGCATCACTAATCTGATAGAGTAAAACTGGCTTAACTTGCAATTGAGCCACAATAGCACCATCATTAGCAATCTCCAAATGGGCATTTAAAGCTCTCAGCTCCCATAGCAATGACAAAGAATTAATAGCCATCCCTGCCAAAGATTTTTGACTTAGTACATTAGCAACTACATTCGCCTTGCCCAGATGGTAATCAATCATGCAGTCATAGTCTTTAATCAGCTCTAACCATTTTCTTTTCTAAGGTTCAATTCCCTTTAGGTGCCCAAATACTCTAAGCTTTTATGATCTGTATAAATAAAACATTCTTACCATATAATAGTGTTTCCAATTCTAAATCATTCATTCGATAATTCAACTCACGAGGTTTCAACTATCTAGAGACATAAGCAATAACTTTGCCCTCTTGCATCAAGAGACACCCTAAACCATTATGTGAAGCATCATTGAAAATCATAAATGGCTCACCTTCTGTGAAAAAAGTAAGAACTGGAGCTTGAGTCAACATCTCCTTTAATTGATCAAAACTCGCTTGACACCATTTTGTCCACACAAATCTTACATCTTTTTGAAGTAACCTAGTGAGTGGCAAAGCTATCATAGAAAATCCTTTCACAAATCAACGATAATAACCATTCAAACACAAGAAACTCATAACCTCTGTCATATTCTTCAGTGGATCCAAATTTAAGATTGCCTCCACTTTACTTGGATTAACCATGATATCATCTGCTGACACCACATGGCCAAGGAAAGCAACTTCATTAAGCCAAAACTCATACTTTGACAACTAGCATATAGTTGCTTCTCCCTTAAAGTCTGTAGTATAATTCGTAGGTGCCTATCATGATCATCCTTATTACGTAAGAAAACTAGGATATCATCAATAAACAGCTCTACAAACAACTCCAAGTATGGCCTAAAGATCTAGTTCATCAAATCCATAAAAATAGCTGGTACATTTGTTAATTCGAAAGGCATTATAAGGAATTCATAATGATCATATCTTGTGCAAAAAATAATTTTAGCCACATCCACCTCTTTCACCCCCAATTGATAATACCCATATCTCAAGTCAATCTTAGAAAACACGGCTGATGGTTGCACCCTTTAATTAATTGAAAAGGTCATTAATGTGAGGTAATGGGTACTTATTCTTGATGATCATTTTATTCAACTGTCGATAATCAATACATAACTGCAAGGTGCTATCCTTGTTCTTTACAAATAAAACATGCACTCCCCACGATGATACACTAAGGCAAATAAACTCTTTATCAAGCAACTCTTGTAACTGCACCTTTAACTTTTTCAATTATGTTGGTGCAATCCGATAAGGAGTAATGGAAATGGATGAGGTACCCAGAATCACATCAATGCTAAACTATATTTCTCTCTCAGGGGTAATCATGTAACTCATCCGGAAACACAAAAGGAAATTTAGAAACTGTAGGAATACTATCAAGGTTAGGCTTCTCAGCCTTGATATCAACCATATGAGCCAAATAAGATTTATGACCCTTTCACATAATTCTCCTAGCTGAGATAGCTAAAAATAAAATTAGATAAGAGGTGTCGCTTCTCACTTGAAACCACAACATTCTCACCATCTCGTGTTCTCAAAGTAACATGCTTCAACTGACAATCCACTATAGCTTGAAGTCTTGTTAATCAATCCATCCTCAAAATAAAATCATAATCTCTTAAAGGCATCTCTGTGAGATTACCTAAAAACTCAACATCATATACCAACATAGGATAATCTTGGTACACCTTACTAACAATTATACAATGCCCTAAAGGATTAGTAGCCAGAACATCATACTCTAAGGGCTCTACATGCTTATCCCTAACATGTATAACAAAAGCACTGATATAAGAATGTGTCGATCTAGGATCAATCAATGCATGAACAATAATACTAAATAAAGATAATTTACCAATAACCACATTTGTAGCATTTTGCTCAGTTGCATCACATAGACTCTCTAAGAAGCTTTAGCCTCCTCTATTATGCTCACTGATATGGACTCCCCTCTCTAACTAGGCCCTACTCGACCACCTTTGCCACCTCTATCTAGTCTGATGCTCAGCTTAGACATTGCAGTCTTTGTCTATCTAGCCATTGATTGTTCTGGACAAACTCTCACATAGTGGTCTCTGGACTCATATCTAAAGCAACTCCATAAACTCATCTACCAATAAGTACCTTTGTGCATCTTTCCATATTGAGTGCTCATAAGGGGAGCACATCTCTGAAAAGAGGGTGATAGGGCACTGGCAGTTGATGATGTAGATCTCTATCTTAAATGAAATGACCTACTATGCTACCCCTTACTCTCACTGAATCTCTATTGTAGACTTCCATGCCGTCTCTTATTGGATGATGATCCTGTCCCACTTTTACTCTTACTCTCCTCTAAAGCAGTGGTAGTTATAGTATCATGAGCCTTCTCCATATTCCTAGCAGCTGATACAAGCCTAGAAAATACCTCATACTGAATTGTTGCTACCTAACACCGAATAACAGGCTTTAATCCCTATTCAAACTGCTTACATTTGTCTCTTTCATCAGTAATAATCCCTCTAGCATACTTACTTAACTATAGAAACTCCTTCTCATACTCTGACACTGACCTTGACGCCTTGCCTAAGATTTAAATACTCTTGCTTCTTGTCATCTCTATAGTCTCTGGGCAAGTATTTCTCCTCAAATTCTGCTAAAAAGTCATGATATGTCAACAGTGGTAGTCTATCTAAACCATGAGGGACAGTCTTCCACCAATCATATGGAACATCTTAAAGTAATAAAACTGCATAATCAAACTTTTTCTCTGGAATAGCCTCTAACTGCACAAAGGCCCTTTCAACTCTGTCTAACCACTGCTTTGCCTTTGCTGGGTTTGTAGTACCCATGAAATCTGTAGCTCCAAACTTCTGAGCTTATCATAATTTCTGCCTTGCTGAGGGGAAGAGGCATGATGAAAATACTCTGCCATATAGTCTACACTCACTCTTGGTCTATCACTAGCCCCTTAACGTCTAGAGTATTACTCTCTGCAATCTTCTCCTCTGATTTCTGAGTTCTAAAAATCATCACAACTTAAATTTGAAATCATAAATAAATATTGCCACATTAAAGACCGTTATAGGTTATAATGCATATGCATGTATCTTAGTTCAAATCACAATTTAAACATTTTGTTTAAAACCCACCTAGGTCAAGAATCCATATCAAAATAAATATAATATCCTTATACCCTACATGCATAAAAATATATATATATAATATATGAGTGCCACAATAGTTAAACCTATGAAGAACCACTTAAAAAAACTTAGTATAAAATCCAAGCTTATCTAAAAATTAAAATATTATATGCAAATATATAGAGCAAATAACTTGTATTAATTAAACTGCAGTTTTGATTAAATTACATAAAAATTTCTAAGAAAAGTCATCAAAGTTTTATTTATAAAATTATTATTGCCAAATCTCCAAAATTGAAAATCTTGTAGAAAACAAATGTATTTCTAAAGTTCAAGTCTCACAAATACTAAAACTAGTCCAATTTAAGTTAACCCTAAGCAACACAATATCAACAAAATATCATTAGATAAAAATAATATTTAATATTTACCTAAAAATAATATTTACAAAACATCAATTGGTTTACCAAATATAAAATTGATATAATTACAAAACCATATTAAATTAGGTGTAAAAACTATACATGATATGCAACACTAGTTGGAATGGTCTTGTAGCAAGAACTTTAAACTTTTAAGATTACCCACAAACTTAAGTCTTCTTAGACCTATTAGGGCTTCTTTTTATTTGTGACACTATCACTTGCAAGATAAAATTCAATCGCGCTAAGTTATACACCTTAGTGGTACTTACTTTAGAAATGAATAAATAAATAGATAAATAAATAAAATGAAAATCTCAAATTGTAAAAAATTAAACATAAATTCTTCAATTAATGAAATAATCATAAGTGAAAAAGAATTTTATAACTGCAACTAAAATTCAAATAAATACATCAACATTTCAAACCACATCATACTTAAGTTACACCCTTATATAAATGTTCAAGTTTCAATATCATTGAACTGGCCCATCACGACCCATAGGTCTCAACACCGTAGTCAAATTGTCTTGATACAAAAGTATTTCTCCCAAAGGCATATAAATACCATATCGCAAGCCTCTTAGATATCATAGTGTCTCGACATTGAAGCATCGTAATACCACAATATCTTGCCCGTAGGTGTAGATATAATAATCACATCATAACCCATCCATGATCATTGGCATGCTAACTCGATAGTACCAAACTCAATATTACAAATCAAGAATATGTGTAGGCCATTTAAACACAATAACATTTCCATCAATCTTTTAAAATCTATCTCAAATCATCATTTCCATAATTTCCTCACAATTTATTAAAACTCTCATAATCAATATATAATTTTCATAATTCATGCAACCTTTTAAAATACTTTAATACATCATATAAGCTACAAATACCATAAAGTAATAGTTTTCTTTTTTAAATAACTAAATTGAATCTCATATTACATTTATGTTATATAACAACCCTAATTTCACTAAGATAAAAATTAGATTAAATAAATAATTTGGAGTGTTAAATGAGTTGTTAGAAGAGAAAATATGTTAATGTATATGTTGAATATAAAAGAAATATACCTTAAGTATAAAGTCAAATAGTAAAAGAAAAAATTAAAGTTGAATAGTAAAAAGGGGCAAAATGGTAAAAATCTAAAAAGTTAAAAGTTAGAAAAAAATTCAATATAAAATTAATTATGAATGGAAGGGAAAAACTAAGATTTTTCTTAAATAAATAATTATATATTTAAATATATATATATATATATATACATATGAATGGTTATAAATGAAAGAGATAAATAAAAAAAATATTCATCATCATGGCCGAATTTCTCCATAATGAGGGGAGAAATTTTTTATCCCAAATACTCAAGATTTTATTAAATTTCTTAGAAGTAAGTGTGATTTTGGTGGATTTGCAAGTAATTGGTAATTTTTCTTCTTCCATTTATGAAGTACTTTGGAATTTTTCAATTATGTGAAAATTGCAATGTTGAAAGAGACATGGATAATTGCTTAAATGGTGTTGGAAGATGTTAATTATATGTGTAGACAATGATTCTAAGGTTAATTGATGGATTTATTTAAGTTTGGTTGAAGTTTGGACAAAGTAGAAAAGGATTTAGGGTTTAGATAGGAAGTTGATAAAGAATTGGTGTAGGATGAATTTAATTGCCTAAATGATGTTAAAATATGGTTTTAAAGAGATAAATGAACTTAAAACATGGATTGGAATTGGTTAGAATGGATTTCTAGAATTAAAGGGAGTTAGGGCAAATTTTGGTAATTTGAAAGAACTTTAGTAAATTGAGTTTCATTGCTTAAAATGTGTTGGAATGTGATTCTAGAAACATAATTGAGCTTAAAACTCAATTTGGAATTGATTAAAATTGACTTCCAAAGTTAAAGTTCATTAGGGCAAAAATATGGAAACTTGAAGGAATTATGCTAAATTGAATTTTATTAATTAAATATATAGAAATGTGATTTTAATTTATTATGTATACTCACGTTTTGATTAGAAAGAGAGTGGAGTCAAATTTATTATGTATACTGTAATATCCTCATGTATGCCCTAGAAGTTTTGATTATGTTGTTGATGTTGTTGTTAGTGTTGTTGTTGTTATATATTGGATTGAATATATGTGTTAAATTGTAAGAGAAAAGAAATGGGAAGAGAATGTATATGTATATGTATTTTGGGAAGAAATAGGGTTTAGAGACAAATTTATTTGTTGTGTATATGTTAATATATATGACATATAAAGTGGTCAAAAGGCTTGGTCAATGCAAGAGAAGATATTTATTTGAGATTGGTAAATTACTTAATTGGGCACATATAAGACAAAAAGGTAATTATGTGAATAAGGGCACTTTGGTAATTGCTTGGATAAAATCATATGGTGGATATTTAAAGAAGGTTTGACTTGTGTTTTCTTCATCATTTCTTCTTCTTCTTCTTGTTGATGGCCGGCCCTCCATAGCCAAAGAGAAAGAAAGAGACAAGTGATGGTTTTGATGATTTCAAGCTTAAATTGAAGAAAGATTAAGTGTTCAAGTGTTGATTTTAGAAGTTTTTAACTAAGGTAAGATCTTTTCTCTAATTTCTTCAATTCTTTTGAAGTGGTATGATTAAGTTGCTTATGGTATGATTGTAAGTATTGATTTTGCTTGATAGATGAGAAGTTGGGTTGGTGTTGGTGATGGAAGAGTAAGATTGGTGTTTAGTGAAATTGTTTCTGTTTTAGGATTAGTAAAGGCTGTGACTTGTATGATTTTTAATTAATTATAGAAAAATGTTCTTGAAGTGAATTTTTGATATGTTGTGCCTCTATGAGTCTAGAATGACTGAAAAATATGTTGATTCGATTTTGGAATGGTTATGAGTTTAGAAGGATTATTTTCATTAGACCTGTTCCAGCAGGTACCTTAACTGGGACAGCTATATTTCGTGATTTTTAATAAAATGTAGAAAAATCATATCCAATCGAATTTTGGATATGTTGTTTCTTAGTGAGTCTATTATTTGAGAAAAATAATTTGGAATCACGTTGATTGAATTTGATTTATGGAATTCACAAAGTTCAGAACTGCTGCCAGGATGCAGGGCAATTGGGGCAGTCTGGTTAGGTGAACTATTTGACCAAGATTTTGTGTTCAGTTTGATCTGAAATTTTAAAGCGATGATTTTAAGATACAAAACTAAATTCTGTAAAAATTTTAGAATTTTTAGTCAAGTAGATTATTTTATACAATTTTTCAAAATAAGGATAAAATGGAGTTTAAAAATCAGAATGTACTATTTATGGTTAGGGTTTTAATTCTTTGTTCTTCTTGCATTGCTTTGGTTCTCCAAAGGTAGGTTGGTCCTTAAACCTAACCCTAAACACTTTTAACACACTTGAATCAATTGTTCTTTGCCCTAATTGCATTGTTGAGATTGAACAATGTTATGTTGTGCATTGTGAATGGTAATGTGTTTCATGAGTAATGTGGAATGATATGTTGATATTTATGAATGATGCTATGTGAAATATAATGTGATCATGGATGAGATATATATATATATATACTTGAATAATGAGATGTTATATTGTGAAATGAAATGTGAAGCCATGGTTATTGGCTAAGATGATGTAATTGAAAGAAAGAAGGCATGTTTGCCTAAATGTGATGAGAATTGAGAATGGAAATGAATTGTTTGTTTAATATGTTATTCAGTTTCAGAGTCCTGGATTTGGGTGGCATGCCTAAGAAATGATGAAAGGTAACAGTCTTGCCGGGTTGAGGACCTCCTCATAGGTGTTGAGTTGATGGTCCAAGAGACTGGGTCTGTTACACTATGAGATATATGATTTGTAACAGTCTTGCCGGGTTGAGGATCTCCTCATATGTGTTGAGTTGATGATCCAAGAGACTGGGTCTGTTACACTATCCATGGATAGAGATACATGTATATACATTGCCTACGGGCGTGATTATTGTGACTATGAACCAAAGCAGTAACTCTGAACTCTGAATATCGTATTAAATACTTGTTGGGCCCATAGGTGTCAAGGTTATATGAATGTCCTAAATAATGTTATGAGTTTAATGAAATGAGATGTTGGTTATTGAGTATGATTGATTAATGTGGAATGTGAAAAGATGTTGAAATGTGGTATGCTCATATGACTATGATTTGTGAAATGCATAATTGTGTGGTTAACTTTATATTTATGATGTCGATCTTATCAATAACATATGTGGCATTGCATTTCATTAAAGCATACCGTTAGCATGTTTTATATTACTAAGCCGTTGGCTTAGCGCGATAGTGTTTAATCGCGCAGGTAGTAGAGTGGATAGAGTTGAACCCGAGAGTTCATCAAGACCTAGTGAGAGTAGACCTTGAAGAATCCATTTTGGGAGCTTAAAGATCAGAGCAGACTTGCCAATCATGTATAAATTTTATGTGTTGTAAAACTTGAGTTTTGATGTATATGAATTTGTAAATATGTAAATATTTTATAACTTCCGCTGTGTAATATTTAAATATGGGGGTTGTCACAAAACCTTTATTTTATGTTGTACTAGAAGTGTAAATCCTTTTTGCAGGTTGTAGTTGAGGTTACAAGGGGGATTTATTAGGAGTGTACTGAGAATGATTTTGTTTGCATTGGTTTGTGTAAAATGTTTTTAAAAATAAGAAAAAAAACGGTTTTGTCGACACTTGGGACTCAATTTTTAGGCGAAACTATGGCAAAAATTTTGTAAAAATCGGAACTAAAATTTGACTAAGTAAAATTGGTAGCAACATTAGGTTAGTGTGGCGCCTCTACTCAGCTTACATATGTAGGTTGGGAAGGTGTGTTACAATTGTTTTGGTATCAGAGCCTAGGTTTGAGATTCTCAACCTAGGTAAAATGTAAGAAAAAGACTATTTTTACTTAAAAAGTGAGTTTTTGAACAAAAATACATGTTTGGGTTTGGCAGTCTCTGATCTTTAATAAGAGGTATTCTGTTGTGTTTGCAGACTTAGGTTGTGATGGATTCTCACTCTCGTCAGTCGATTGAGGGTAGTGCCGAGAGTATTGCTCCTGCTGAGGGAGCTAGAGTTGATAGTGTTGAGGAGGCACCTGCTTCGGTGTCGGGTAGACCAGCTGGGGAGGAGGTTCCGCCAGCCTGGTTTAGGCCTATGATGGAAGCTATGAGACAAGCACCTGTGCAACCACAGCCACCGCCACCACCCCCTCAGCCTTCAGTACCAGTAAGGCACTATGATAAGCTAAGGAAATATAGAGCAGATGATTTCTTTGGTACAGTTGATCCGGCTGTAGCAGAACAGTGGCTTGATAGAGTTCAGAGGGTATTTGTGCAGTTGCAAGCCACTTCAGAGGAGAAGTTTGACTATGCAAGATCTTTGCTACAGAAGGATGCCTACGACTGGTGGAAGACAGTGCCCCATTCTATGGATGATCCTCCAACACTGTCTTACACTGATTTTCTGAGGGAATTTGAGTTGAAGTATACTCCTAGGGAGTATAAAGATGGGAAGAAAAGAGAGTTTCTAGATTTGAAGCAAGATCATCGGACCGTAACTGAATATGAAGTTGAGTTTATTCGACTGAGTCAGTATGCTGGGGGTATCATTGCTGATGAGATTGATAGATGTCGGCGATTTGAGAAGGGATTGAGACCCTCGATCATGTGCTTAGTGGCTGGATCCAGATATCAGGATTTCTCACAGCTTGTGGCAGCAGCTCGAAGTGTAGAGCGAGCTCAAGTTATTGCAGCTGCTTCAGAGGAATAGGTTAGGGTTAGAAGGCCCCAGTTCGAGGCAGGGTCTACTTCTGCGAAGAGGGGTAGAGGAAGTTTTGTTCCTCGGAGTAGTAGGAGCCAGAGACCAGCGGGTAGGTCAGTGCAGTTCCAGAGGCAGAGATTTAGACCTGCAGCTTCAGTAGCGAGTGCTCCTACTCCTGGAGTTCAGAGATCCACCTTACCTGTGTGTAACCAGTGTGGTGGAAGACATGGGGGCGTTTGTTGGAGGCATAGTAGATCAGGGTTATGCTTCAGGTGTGGATCACCTGACCACTTTGTGAGAGACTGTCCTGAGAGGCAGGAGCAGATGCCAGTTGATTCTGCTGCTTCTCGAGCTAGTGTGAGGGGAGGCAGAGGAGGCAGAGGTGCCAGCTGGGGAGGTAGACCAGGATTCAATTCTAGAGGAGGTGCTACATCCAGGGAGGGTAGACCAGTGGAGGTTGGATCTTCCCAGAGGATGTATGTTATGCAGAGGCAGCCAGATACATCGGCAGTCATAGCTGGTACTTTTTCTTTATTTAATACTCCAGTACTTGCTTTGATTGATCCGGGTTCCACGCATTCATATATTAGTGCATCTGTTTTGCCTGTATCTGATTTGCATGCTGAGTCCCTAGGATTTGATGTGTTGGTGACAAATCCGTTAGGGCATAGTGTGGTTGTGAGTAAGGTGCATAGAGATAGTGCAGTAGTGGTGCAGGGTGAGGAGTTCTTAGGGGATTTGATTGAGATGCCATTTAAGGAATATGATGTGATCTTAGGTATGGATTGGCTATCTCGACATGGAGCTGTGGTAGATTGTAAGAAGAAAATTGTTTCTTTGAGAATGGGTGATGGTAGAGAGGTGATAGTATCTAATGAGCAGGAACAGCTAGCCTCCTTATTTGTTTCAGCTGTTGCAGCCAGGAGGTTGATTAGAAAGGGATGTGAAGCCTATCTTGCTCATGTGGTAGATACTAGAGTAAGAAGTTCTCCCATTGATAGCATTGCCACAGTTGCAGAGTTCCCAGATGTGTTTCCAGAGGAGTTGCCAAGGTTGCCTCCTGAGAGAGAGGTGGAGTTCGGTATTGAATTGTTGCCTGGTACAACTCCTATCTCTATTACTCCTTATAGAATGGCACCAGCAGAATTGAGGGAGTTGAAAGTGCAATTACAGGAGTTGTTGGACAAAGGATTTATTCGCCCCAGTGCTTCTCCTTGGGGAGCTCCTGTGCTTTTTGTGAAGAAGAAAGATGGTACTATGAGGTTGTGTATCGATTATAGGCAATTGAACAAGGTGACCATTAAGAATAAATATCCTTTGCCTAGAATCGATGATCTCTTTGATCAGTTGAAGGGAGCGTCAGTGTTCTCCAAAATTGATTTGCGATCTGGGTATCATCAGTTGAGAGTCAAAGCTGAAGATGTTCCTAAGACCGCTTTTCGGACCAGGTATGGGCATTATGAATTTTTAGTTATGCCTTTTGGTCTGACGAATGCACCTGCAGCTTTCATGGATTTGATGAATAGGGTGTTTAGGCCCTATTTGGATCAGTTTGTAGTGGTCTTCATTGATGATATACTGGTGTATTCGCGGAATGAGGAAGAACACGATATGCATCTGCGGATTGTGTTGCAGATTTTGAGAGAGAGGCAGTTGTTTGCTAAATTGTCGAAGTGTGAGTTCTGGTTGGATCAAGTAGCTTTTCTCGGACATGTTGTTTCAGCAGAAGGCATTAAAGTTGATCCGAGCAAAGTTGAAGCTGTATTGAATTGGAGTCCACCCAAGTCTGTGACAGAGATTAGAAGTTTTCTGGGTTTGGCAGGCTATTACCGGCGGTTTGTGAAAGGATTTTCTTTGATAGCTACTCCACTCACCAGATTGCTTCGTAAGGGAGTGAGATTTGTGTGGACGGATCAGTGTCAGGCTAGTTTTGAGCAGTTGAGAGAGTTGTTGACTCAAGCGCCTGTTCTTACTTTACCTGTTGAAGGTAAACCTTATGTGATCTACAGTGATGCTTCACATAGAGGTTTGGGGTGTGTATTGATGCAAGAAGGTAAAGTTATAGCTTATGCATCTCGATAGTTGAAACCGCATGAGCTTAACTATCTGACCCATGATTTGGAATTGGCTACCATTGTTTTTGCATTGAAGATTTGGCGCCATTATCTGTTTGGGGAGAAATGTTTCATCTACACTGATCACAAGAGTTTGAAGTATTTGGGTGTCCAGAAAGAACTCAATCTTCGTCAGAGGAGATGGTTAGAATTGATTAAAGACTACGACTGCTTCATTGACTATCATCCAGGTAAAGCAAATGTTGTTGCTGATGCCTTGAGTCGGAAGTCTTTAGCTGGTTTAACAGTTTACTCGCTCTCGTTGCTTGTTGAGTTGAGAGCATTGCATGCCAGTTTTGTACCTTGTGTTGATGGTGCATTATTGGCATAGTTACAATTAAAGCCGATTTTGTTAGATCAGATCAAAGAAGCTCAGTTGGCTTATAAGAAGATACAGAAGATTGTTTCAGATTGTCAGAGTGGAAAGGGTAGAGATTTTATTGTGAAGAGCGATGGGAGTCTCTGGTTTAAGAATCGATTGTGTGTACCCGATGATGCTGATTTGAAAAGGGTCATTTTGGAAGAAGCTCATCAGTCAATGTTTGCTATGCATCCGGGTAATACGAAGATGTATCATGATTTGAGACAGCATTATTGGTGGATTGGTTTGAAGAGAGACATTGCTGAGTTTGTATTAAAATGTCTCACTTGTCAGAAGGTTAAAGCAGAGCATCAAGTTCCAACCGGGTTGCTTCAACCATTGTCAGTGCCAGAATGGAAGTGGGAAAGAGTGACAATGGATTTTGTGTCTAGTTTGCCATTGACACAAAAGAAGCATGATGCTATATGGGTGATTGTGGATAGATTGACTAAGACAGCTCATTTCCTTCCGGTTCGAATGGATTACTCTTTGGAGAGATTGGCTGAGCTGTATATCCATGAGATTGTGAAACTGTATGGTGTTCCAATTTCTTTAGTGTCTGATCGAGATCGCAGGTTTACTTCCAGATTTTGGAAGAGTTTGCATAGTGCTTTGGGTTCTCGACTGCACTTCAGCACTGCTTTTCATCCACAGACGGATGGACAGTCAGAGAGGGTGATACAGATTATTGAGGACATGTTGAGAAGCTGTGTCATCGATTTCTCTGGAAGTTGGGATAGGTTTTTACCTCTTGTGGAGTTTGCTTACAACAACAGTCACCAATCCAGCATTGGTATGGCACCGTTTGAAGCATTGTATGGCAGACGGTGTAGGACACCTCTTTGTTGGAATGAGCTTGGAGATAATAAGTTGGTTGGACCTGATTTGATTCAAGAAACTGAGGAAAAAGTGAAGTTGATCCGAGGTAGGTTAAAAGCAGCTTCAGACCGACAGAAGTATTATGCAGATCTGAAGAGGAGAGACATTCAGTTTGATGTTGGAGATAAGGTGTTTTTGAAAGTATCTCCTTGGAAGAAGATTTTGAGGTTCGGTCGGAAAGGAAAATTGAGTCCTCGTTTCATTGGGCCGTATGAAGTGTTAGAAAGAGTTGGGCCAGTTGCATATCGACTTGCTTTGCCACCTGAGTTGGATCGTATTCATAATGTATTCCATATTTCTATGTTGAGGAGGTACAGGTCAGATCCATCTCATGTGTTGCCATTTGAGTCTATCGAAGTGAGCCCAGACTTGACATTTGAAGAGGAACCAGTTGCTATCTTGGCACGAGAAGTGAAAGAGTTGAGGAACAAGAGTGTGCCATTGGTGAAAGTTCTATGGAAGAATCATGCAAAAGAAGAAGCGACTTGGGAGAGTGAACAATCCATGCGAGAGCAATATCCGCAGTTGTTTCAGCTTTGATATCAGGTAATTTCGAGGACGAAATTTTCTTTTTAGAGGGGGAGAATTGTAATATCCTCATGTATGCCCTAGAAGTTTTGATTATGTTGTTGATGTTGTTGTTAGTGTTGTTGTTGTTATATATTGGATTGAATATATGTGTTAAATTGTAAGAGAAAAGAAATGGGAAGAGAATGTATATGTATATGTATTTTGGGAAGAAATAGGGTTTAGAGACAAATTTATTTGTTGTGTATATGTTAATATATATGACATATAAAGTGGTCAAAAGGCTTGGTCAATGCAAGAGAAGATATTTATTTGAGATTGGTAAATTACTTAATTGGGCACATATAAGACAAAAAGGTAATTATGTGAATAAGGGCACTTTGGTAATTGCTTGGATAAAATCATATGGTGGATATTTAAAGAAGGTTTGACTTGTGTTTTCTTCATCATTTCTTCTTCTTCTTCTTGTTGATGGCCGGCCCTCCATAGCCAAAGAGAAAGAAAGAGACAAGTGATGGTTTTGATGATTTCAAGCTTAAATTGAAGAAAGATTAAGTGTTCAAGTGTTGATTTTAGAAGTTTTTAACTAAGGTAAGATCTTTTCTCTAATTTCTTCAATTCTTTTGAAGTGGTATGATTAAGTTGCTTATGGTATGATTGTAAGTATTGATTTTGCTTGATAGATGAGAAGTTGGGTTGGTGTTGGTGATGGAAGAGTAAGATTGGTGTTTAGTGAAATTGTTTCTGTTTTAGGATTAGTAAAGGCTGTGACTTGTATGATTTTTAATTAATTATAGAAAAATGTTCTTGAAGTGAATTTTTGATAAGTTGTGCCTCTATGAGTCTAGAATGACTGAAAAATATGTTGATTCGATTTTGGAATGGTTATGAGTTTAGAAGGATTATTTTCATTAGACCTGTTCCAGCAGGTACCTTAACTGGGACAGCTATATTTCGTGATTTTTAATAAAATGTAGAAAAATCATATCCAATCGAATTTTGGATATGTTGTTTCTTAGTGAGTCTATTATTTGAGAAAAATAATTTGGAATCACGTTGATTGAATTTGATTTATGGAATTCACAAAGTTCAGAACTGCTGCCAGGATGCAGGGCAATTGGGGCAGTCTGGTTAGGTGAACTATTTGACCAAGATTTTGTGTTCAGTTTGATCTGAAATTTTAAAGCGATGATTTTAAGATACAAAACTAAATTCTGTAAAAATTTTAGAATTTTTAGTCAAGTAGATTATTTTATACAATTTTTCAAAATAAGGATAAAATGGAGTTTAAAAATCAGAATGTACTATTTATGGTTAGGGTTTTAATTCTTTGTTCTTCTTGCATTGCTTTGGTTCTCCAAAGGTAGGTTGGTCCTTAAACCTAACCCTAAACACTTTTAACACACTTGAATCAATTGTTCTTTGCCCTAATTGCATTGTTGAGATTGAACAATGTTATGTTGTGCATTGTGAATGGTAATGTGTTTCATGAGTAATGTGGAATGATATGTTGATATTTATGAATGATGCTATGTGAAATATAATGTGATCATGGATGAGATATATATATATATATATACTTGAATAATGAGATGTTATATTGTGAAATGAAATGTGAAGCCATGGTTATTGGCTAAGATGATGTAATTGAAAGAAAGAAGGCATGTTTGCCTAAATGTGATGAGAATTGAGAATGGAAATGAATTGTTTGTTTAATATGTTATTCAGTTTCAGAGTCCTGGATTTGGGTGGCATGCCTAAGAAATGATGAAAGGTAACAGTCTTGCCGGTTGAGGACCTCCTCATAGGTGTTGAGTTGATGGTCCAAGAGACTGGGTCTGTTACACTATGAGATATATGATTTGTAACAGTCTTGCCGGGTTGAGGATCTCCTCATATGTGTTGAGTTGATGATCCAAGAGACTGGGTCTGTTACACTATCCATGGATAGAGATACATGTATATACATTGCCTACGGCGTGATTATTGTGACTATGAACCAAAGCAGTAACTCTGAACTCTGAATATCGTATTAAATACTTGTTGGGCCCATAGGTGTCAAGGTTATATGAATGTCCTAAATAATGTTATGAGTTTAATGAAATGAGATGTTGGTTATTGAGTATGATTGATTAATGTGGAATGTGAAAAGATGTTGAAATGTGGTATGCTCATATGACTATGATTTGTGAAATGCATAATTGTGTGGTTAACTTTATATTTATGATGTCGATCTTATCAATAACATATGTGGCATTGCATTTCATTAAAGCATACCGTTAGCATGTTTTATATTACTAAGCCGTTGGCTTAGCGCGATAGTGTTTAATCGCGCAGGTAGTAGAGTGGATAGAGTTGAACCCGAGAGTTCATCAAGACCTAGTGAGAGTAGACCTTGAAGAATCCATTTTGGGAGCTTAAAGATCAGAGCAGACTTGCCAATCATGTATAAATTTTATGTGTTGTAAAACTTGAGTTTTGATGTATATGAATTTGTAAATATGTAAATATTTTATAACTTCCGCTGTGTAATATTTAAATATGGGGGTTGTCACAAAACCTTTATTTTATGTTGTACTAGAAGTGTAAATCCTTTTTGCAGGTTGTAGTTGAGGTTACAAGGGGGATTTATTAGGAGTGTAACTGAGAATGATTTTGTTTGCATTGGTTTGTGTAAAATGTTTTAAAAATAAGAAAAAAAACGGTTTTGTCGACACTTGGGACTCAATTTTTAGGCGAAACTATGGCAAAAATTTTGTAAAAATCGGAACTAAAATTTGACTAAGTAAAATTGGTAGCAACATTAGGTTAGTGTGGCGCCTCTACTCAGCCTTACATATGTAGGTTGGAAGGTGTGTTACATATACATTGGTGAATGTTGTTTCAATTGCATTGTTTTAATCATAGCACATTGCATATGAAATGTATGTGTTATGTTACTTGTATAATTGGTATTGGTATGTAACTTGCATTGTTTGAGGCAAAAAGGCCTAATTTGGGAATTGAATATAAAATGTGGAAAGATATGAAATGATGAATGTGAATTGTATGATGCCTTACATAATATTTAGTTCCAAACAACTATGTTAGCATGCCATACGCCTTTAAAGTGAGACACGCTAGTATCATATTATTAATTACGCCATTGGGGGAGATACATTGGTGTCACATTATTGATTATGCCTCTGAGTGAGACACGCTAGTGTCATTATTATCGAGATAGTCCAAAATGTTATTGCTAGAACTAGATAATTATATGAGAATTTATGGGCCCAATGTGTGTTGGTGATTATAACTTGCTAGTGTATTATATATATTTTGCATGACATTGAAACATAAAACATTTTTATGAATTATATTTACATTGTCATCATTTATTACTATCAAAATATGTATTGTTAGGCTATTAGCTTAACGTGATTGAACACTATTACACAGGTGACATGGTAGATACTGAGAGTACTGCTAGACCAAATCAGGTTTAGGACGCGAAGGTGTTGATAGGATTTTGATATTGCCACCAGACCAGAATCACAAGCATTTCATGCATTATTTATTTTTGTACCTTATTATATGCATATGCATATTGTATGTTAATATGTATTAAAGCTATAAATTCAATGTTTGAATATGTAATTAAGTATTTGTAATATCACACAGATATATATATATATATATATGAATATGTGACTTTGAGATTGTAAATTGTGGCTATGACATTGGTGAATTGATTAAATGGTTGAATATTTTTGGGAGTGTGAAATTTTTATTGCAGGTTAAATTGTGTTTTTGAAAAACGTCCAATTTACAGACAAAACTCTAGCAAATTTTTTTCCATAGATTTTTCTTTTAAAGTTAGTATTTTTGATAATTACTTACTAAATTATCTAATTATGTACCTAATAAAATATCTTTTAGGTATTAAAATATTTTTCTTTAAATTATGGAAAATTTTAAATTATAAAGAAATTAACATTCTTATATTTTGTATATGTATTTTACATATACGGGGTGCATGTAATGTACGTTTATAGGATATGAGAGTGTTAAATGTTAGAATTCATAGAGTTCAATATGAATTTCTCAAATATAATCAAGTGACAATTCTAAAATTCCAAAGCAAGTTTATGTAAAAAACATAACAACTTTATTTAAATATTTTCAAAGTAAGTACAAACCTTAATTAGCTCCAAAATCAACTCAATCACTTCTCAAATCTCAAAATAAAGAAAGTAATTCTCTACCACCTTGAACCAAGTTGGTCGAAGTATACCTTTAGATCAATAAGAGTTCAATTCTTCAATTAAACATAGATTCATACTTAAAATACTCAAATTGACTCTTAACTACACTAATCCTAACAAAATCCCATCAAAAACTATTAATCCAAAAGTTTCATAAGCCCCAACTTCTTGATTCGAACTCAATTCAACCAATTAATCACAAATTCAACATATAAACTTCATATTTCTCAACATATATAAACCTTTTCTCTAACTTCTAAGCTTACATTTACTAAAACTCTAAAAATTAATCTGAAAAAGAATATATCTTACTTGAATCTTTAATTTTCCTTCAAAATCCATTTGAAACCTTTTGATTTTAGGCGAAAATTTGAATAGCTAAATAAGAGTCATTCTTCTTTTTTTTTTTTAAAACATATTATTATTATTATTATTATTATTATTATTATTATTATTATTATTATTATTATTATTATTATTATTATTATTATTATTATTATTATTATTATTATTATCTCTTTGTGTTACTCCTTTTAGTGTATTTAAAATTATGGATGTTACATCTTAACCAATATTTGAGCTGCCATTAAATTAGAAGCTCATTTGAACTTTTTTTTTTTTAACAAACAAAGGATATGAATTGTTAAAAAAAAAAAAGACAATTTACTACTATAATCATATTTTGGGAGCTTAATTGAATCTTTTGACTAAAAAATACTAATAAAACATTACAAATTTGTAAAAAGTAAATTTGCATTTATTAATATAAATCAAATATTAAGAGAAAAAAGTTAAATTATAGCACAACCAGTAATATTGTTTTTAGTCAATAATAATCCAAAAAAAAAAAGAAAAAATTTGAGAGAGAAAAAAAAGATGTATAGGATTTTTTTTTGTGAGTATAAAATTTCTTTAGGATTCAATTATTGTTAATTGGTAATTTTAGTTTTTAATTTAAAACATATTTTTTTTAATGTCAAATCTTGTGTTAGAAAAAAATTATTCCTTGTGGCAAACTCTTTTCAATTTTAATTTTCCACATAAAGAACAATTTCGTAATTTCAATATTTTAAGATCTGTAATTTATTTTAAAAAAAATGTTCTAACTAAAACGCTCCAAAATGTATAATATTATGACACGTCTTTATGGTATAGAAAGAGAAATGTGAATACTAATATTCTGGTGTATTATACCTCTAATTTTGTATATATATATATATATATATATTCTGGTGTATTATATATATAGCGTGTCATTAAATTAAAAAATAAGAACTGTCAGGCAATTTGCTTTATATATATATATATATATGTTGAGTAAATACCAAGTATAAAGATGTTAAATATTAAACTTATAATTTATATTAAAATATTGTATATGAAATTTAATTTAATACGAATAGAAATCAAATTTTAAGAGTAGAAGAATGTATGGACCATTGAGGTACTTGGGAAGTACAAAAAATGCTGAAGAACATGTCAAGTAAGATTAGCTTGTGAAGCAAGATTTGGGATCAAACGTCAAGATTTTGACCCAAAAGAGTAATTTTCATTCTGCACTTTAAAAAGAAGCAAAAGAAAATATATTAAAATGATAAATAAGAAAATATATTTATGAATTTAGGATGAAAAGAATATTGATTAGTCATAATTATATATAATATAAATAAATCATTTTTTATAAAATTGTGTTAAATTATTAAATGTTTAACCTAAAATAATAATTAATAAGGATGATTTTTTTACCATTTGCCCCCTTATCTCATAAGACATTTATTCAACCGACAGAGAATGAGGTGTCATTTTCTTTTCTAATAAAGGCCATTTCAATTAGAGTATAATAAAATTACTTTTTGTCAATATTGGACTTTTGATTTACGTACTGATATAAGGAAAAACTAAAACTTTGATATTTCCAAATATCTCAAAAGTTATTTCACTGTTATTTATATCCAATTTAAGTTATATATGTAGTTTGATAGTTTATATTATCTTTATTTATAAAAGAAAAAGAAAAAAATAATTTTTTATTTTTTATATAAATTTTAGGGATGGTTAATTTTCGGTTAATCATTGAATATTCGATTAACCGATATATTATTAAATTCGGTTCGATTCGATTAAAAAAGTTTAATTAATTTAATTTTTAATTTGATTAATAGTTAACTAATTTGATTCGGTCGGTTAACTGTTAATCAAATTTTTTTAAAAAAATAAATTTTATTTAGTTATTTATTAATATTTTTTATAATTTTTTAATTATATAATTTTTTATTATAAATATATGTTTATTGTAAAATAAAGTTATTTTTATTTATTTTTTTAATAAATTTTATTTAATTATTAATTTTATTCAATTAATTAACCGAACTGGTCAAAACTAAAAATTAAAAAATATTAACTTTTGAATAATTTAGTTAAAAATTGAACCGAATGTCCACCCCTAATAAATTCCTTCATTGCTTTTAATATATATATTTAGGTTTTAGCTGATTTTTTAAAAATGTACATTAATTAACTGTAATTCCAAAAATTAGTTATAAATTAATAATTGATTTTATAAATTAATAATTGATTAAACTTAATATAGTCTCATCAACGCAAAGTTTGATTCCGCCGAGTAATAAAAAGATACGTTGATTATAATTAGATTATTGCTCTATTGTATCATTTTCTACATAATTTTTTTTCTTATCCATTAATGTAACACAATAATCAGGGACGGAATTAGACTTTAAAATAAAATAGGACAAAATTTCTTTTACAAATTTTAACTTCTTCCGTAATTATTTATCTCTCTTTTTATTTTAATAGTATTTTATAAATTTATTAATTTATTAATAATATATTTTTATTATTAAAAAATTAATTAATAAAAAATACTAATATATATGTATACATAATTTTAAATTTATAAGATTGTTCATAATAAAAATTAAATAAAAAAATTAAATAATGAATATAATTTCTTAAAAAATAGTTAAAATAAATGAGTTTTTTAATTCATTAAATGAGTTCAAATTAATTTAGCTAGAAAATTTATTCCTTTTTTTATTTTTTTTTCATTTGTATTATCAATATTTTATCAATTTTTTTTAAAAAAATTATTGCTTATAGAATAAATAATTTATTATAAAATTTTTTTAGTTTTTGTAAAAATTTTAAAAAAAGGGGGCAATTTAAAATTTTAAAAAAAATTAATAATTAATTTAATTTTTTTTAAAAATAGTATATATATATTCATATTTTCAAAAAGAGAAGGGGGCAACTGCCCCTTCTCCTTAATGTGACAATAATACAACACAAATTAGTCATTTAAAGGAAAAAAAAAGACTTATTTACAAGAATAAACAAATAAATAACAAAATTGAATTTCCCAATCAGTTCCAGTCTTGGGATAAGCCCAGTAAATCCTGGGTCTAAGGAGATCCAACATAGAGGACAACTAAAAATGAAAAAAAAGGTATTAGTGTGAAAAACAATTATATATGAACAATAAAAAAAATTATATATATAAACATAGAAAATCTATAGATAATAAAAAGGCAAATAAATAAATTTAAATATTATTTTTCTAATAATTGACTTAGCTGGGGTAACTAAATTTTCAGAGCCAATTCGTCTTCAATTATATTTAAAAAATGATATATATATATATATAAATATATATCAATTGAAAATTTAATGGAAAAAAGAAATTGGACAAATGGTAATATAATATATTCAATTATAGTATGTATCGTAAATATGGATTTCGCCTCTAAGTGAAGGGTGGTGAGTGTTGGGAATGTGAATCCCACATCGGTAAGGAATGAGCAGCTCCAGCCACTTATAAGATTGGACAATCTTCTTCTTGTCAACTCGGGTTTTTAGAATGAGTTAGGCTCAGCTCTAATATGGTATCAGAGTAATTAATGCCCAAACGGGCTAGATCCTGAGCAAAACCCCCCACATGACCGAAGCTGATGAAGAGATGTCAGCCGGTCTGTTTAAACGGGCTTGTGTTAGCAAGTGTCAACTGAAAGGTCCGGTTGCACTTGAGGGGGAATGTTGGGAAAGTAAATCTCACGTCGGTAAGGAATGAGCAGCTCCAGTCACTTATAAGACTGTGCAATTCTCTTCTTGTCAACTCGAATTTTCAGAATGAGTTAGGCCCAGCTCTAATAGTGAGGTGCAAGTTGCATACTATTTCATGCATTCAGTCGTTGGCTTTATTTTCATGAATTAATTTAACAATTCTCTTTAATATATATATATATATATATAAACTTGACAAATGGAACAAGCCATGAAATTTAATTAATATTAACTTCAAATTGGGTTAGGAATTTGATTGTGTTGACTTTCTTCAATTAAATGTAAATGGTCAAGAAGTGGAATTTTTCCAAGTCAAAGCAGTGTTTTCCTCTCTTCGATGTACAAGTTTGCATATACTATATTATATTATGCATATAGGTTGTTTGGAAGTACTCTGGGAAATTTTCAAACCTATATTATAAAATACACGTACGTTTGGTTCCTTTCTTTAAAAAAATAATAAATTTTAGTTTAATGATATTGAAGTTATAATCACAAAATTAAATTTATAAAAAAAAAAAAAGAAAAATCATTTAATTAGTGATGTAAAAATTTATTTATTTTCCCTAACATAATAGCACAATATAGATTCCAATAGAATCTTAAGTTTTTTTTTCTTTTTTAGAAAAATTAATAAATTAATAAATGTAAATTTATAATTAATTGACATCATGATAAATAGTGATATATATGGTTATTTGCAGAAATAGTAGATAAAAAAACATTTTGCATTTATATATTTAACAAGATATTTTCTTTATGAAAAGAATTATATATTCTTACAAGTTATTGCGTCAATATTCAAAATTTTTACATATTTTCTATGTAAAAATTCTTTATATATTGGAAATAATTATATGCATAAGACCACAAATTAAAGACATTGTGTGGAGAAAGAAAAACATGGCAAGTGGTTGAAGTGGTCACTTAATTAATTAAGTAGTAATATTTTTCCTTTTTCGTACAACTTCAATTAATTTAAATTAATTAATTTTATGTACTTTAATCATGTGAGTTTGTTAAATGCTTCTGGGAAACGTATGGAATTATGCAACAAAAGCATGCCTATCTTAAGACTGTGGGATGGAAAACATACAACTAAAACAATTAAAACAAATAGAAACATGTTCACCAGTATAATGGTTTTCTGCTAATGATAAACATTAATTATGTTTTCTAATAGGCTTTGGACAAAAATATAAAAAAAAAAATAAAAATAATTTTAAATTTATTATATTTATAAAATATTTATCAAAATATAAGAATTTATAAAATATTTACTAAAATACTATATTTTTATTAGTTTCCAGTAGGTTTATAATGAATTTATCATAAGTTTATTATGAATTTATAAATTTTACATAGTTTATAACGAGTTTATTGTAAGTTTATAATAAAATAACTAAAATACATCTGATAAAAAAGTAAAAAATTTAAAAAATATAGTGGATAGTATAATTTTTTCTTTTCTAATTTATTTATAACCCATTAAAGGTTTGGGAAAATCCCAACATTGATAGAGTAAATAATTCATAAAAAAAAAGGCTCAATAATTTTTCTAGGAATAATAGTAGTAATAATATGACGCAGAATGGAAAATAACAAATAACAAAAACGTTTAAACTCTGTTCAAGAGTTTAACCAATGTCGTTTGGTTGGACGAAAGAAACAAGATTAATCTTGATAAAAGGCTGAAAGCCTGTATTTCATAAGAATTTTATTCGAAAACAATGATGTCCATAGGCAGCAAAATTAAGGCCTATTTATAATGGCTAATTAACCCTAAACCGTCATAAAAAATAAAGAATCCGAAATTAAACCCGAAAATAATAAAAAAAATTACAAAATAGTCCTTGAAAACTTAAAACGCTATTTTGAGACCTTAAACAGCAAAATTTGACCCCCAAACTTCGTCACTATAGTCCAAAGGACATGTGGCACTTTTCAAAATTGTCCAGCTCACGAAAACGCTTCCGGAAAGCTATCGTGGGTTCAATTCGGACCTCCTAGGCAAAAGTTATGCATATTTTCACAAACGGCCGCAAATCTTGCCGCGATCCAAATTCTCCATATACTGCAATTCAATCTGCTCCACATCATAATAATAATATGATTTGATTTTAAAAATTTTTGTTCTTCGATATTTTTTATGATTTTGTCATGTTTGTAAATAAAACTGCAATTGCATAGTGTACTACAAGATATTTTCATTAAAAAAATGATAAATTCTTATTTTAATTTAATAATTTGAATTTGAATTTTTTCTAGGAGATATATACTACATATAATATGAATTATAATTATAAATATATAATTCAATAATAGTGCATTGGTTGTATTTATAACATATTTTAATTCGATTGAATTCATCCGAGTGCTAAAATCAAACTCAATTGATACTCTATGTATATTTTTAATTAATTTAATTAATTCGTATATTTTCGGATTAGAAGGATACTCCGTGGAGTTTGAATAGAAACTCCACATAACCAATGTTGACTTAAGCAAAATTTTTTTTATACAATCATAACACAATAAGAAGGTGATTTCTTTAACAAATTTCAATTGCAATTTGGTAGGAAAATCAGATCGGCAGTTAAAAGGTCTATAAGAAATTAATTATTAGACCAAACCTACCAAGCAAAGCTGGCATCTTATATCAAACCCACCAACCATACCCTAATGGATAGGATTGTGCATTATTATTATAAAATTTTCCCTATGAAATTCATTATTAATTAAATCGTCACGAGAGCTTGGCTACTTGTTTCTTTCATTAAATTTGCTCAAATTATTGTGGTCATGGAGTTTGAACCCATGTGAGCTATTCATAGTTGTTCATTTTTTAAAAAAATCCAAATATCAGTCTTTTATATCTTTTAAAAGAGTAAAAATATTTAAATCTGACTGTCAAATTATTGTCTAATGTTTAAATTCTGAATCTCTAAATATTTCTTCCATAGTTATAGTTATTATTGATATTTGCTCTTAGCATCAGCTATTATTGATATTCAGTTTTTTTCTTCAGCTATTTGTCCATGGGTATTGTTTTTTTTCACTCGCCGTTTTGTAAATATGACAGTTTACTGGCTTAATAGGTCTCACATTCTTTGTCAGAATATAAAATGAAGGAACGATATTCCTCCACCTTTTTTGATGTACCATTTCTCAAGCAATAATACTTTATTTTTCATTAAAAAAAGAGTAAAAATATTTTTTATCGCAGAAATTTTTATTAATTTTAAACTTTTTTTTATCTATATTATGTATATATTCCCATTTCATATAACCAATTTTATTAAATAAATTTCATTAATTAGAAATTTTTTCTCCCTACTATGTATATATTCTCATCTCATATATATCCTATTAATATATGAATATCATTTAAAAAAATAAGGTTAACTAAAATTATTTTTATATCCAACTTTTGCCTAATAAAAATATTCCAATGCTCATATTTGCTCTACATGATTTTATCGATTTTAACCGAGAGTATAAATATAATGTAGACTATGTTTTTTCCTAAGACGATAAATATTATTTTTTTATTAATTATATATAGGGAGATGAAACACCTAGAATTTAAATTTGAATAGAAATTTAAATGAGAGAAATAATATTTCTAACCACTAAGTTAAAACTTTATGATTCTACGGAGACAAATATTAAAGAAAGAGATCTATTATTGTGTATCTTATAATGTTAAAGTTGATTGGATATTTATGATAGAAATATTATAAGAGTACGGTGAGAATTGAAAATTATTTAGGGGGAAATATAATTATCTGCATTATGTAATTTAAGATGTTTTGATCTACTATTTAGTTTCTATATAATTGAAGGGAAAAAAATAATTCAAATTAAAATAGTAATTAATGTAATTCAAGGAAATCAAGTTGGGACTCCCACACAGTACATCATGTCGTGACTATGGCCAAGACAGCATATGGTACTGCGGAAAATCAGATCCGGTATTTGATGATGATGATGATGATAATAATAATAATAATTATTATTATTATTATTATTATTGTCTATTCGTTCACATGGGAAATTGTAAGAATGTTTCAGACAAGTTCCAAGATTATCCATCATGCATGTTAGAGCATGCATAATGCATAAGCTGGCTGATGGTTGTCGAAACCACCAAGATAATTCCTGCTCAACTGTAAAACAAAAACTGTAGAAAGTGTGAGAAAGGTCGAACCCTAGGGACTAGCCTTGCCCAAGGCTAACCAGAACTGACAGTGAACTGAAAATTAAAAGTAAAAGAAAAACGGGGATTTGTGTAATTAATTATGTAAAACGAAATTAAACAGCAAAATTGATAATAAAAACCTGAACAATGGGAGGTGAATTCAGTCAAAGGAAGTTCGCGGTATGAGATTCACTTGGATTGATCATCGGACTAAAAATAATCTTTTAATATCAAATCACAGACAAGTTATAGCCATCGAAAAAGCATCTCCGGCCAATCTTTCCGTTTATAATAGATTAAGCAAGACAAGCGCTATGAATAACCCCTAATTGATTAACAACCCTAATACAAGCGACAAAATTTAATTAATCAATTGCAATAAACTCTAGAAAGACCTAGGCCTAATCAACAAACCTAAAAGCAAGATTCGTTTAAATCAGATCATACAATTACTTAATATAACCCGAAAGCCTGGTTACAATCAGATTATATCAATCGCTACAAGCATCAAATCAACTAAACAATTACGGATTCAGCATCAATGATTAGCTATATGTATCTTATTAATCAATTGATTGATCAGTTCAATAAATTAACAAAACACATTAAGGAATATAGTTTTCCAATAAACTGCAGTAAAAGTATGAATGTAATAATCAATTAAAAGCAAATAAGAACATTAAAACCTCACAATCCTGAAGAATCTCAACCTTGAATCAACCTCCAACTGATTAGAGAGTTTAGCCACGCATGGCTAATGAAGAAGACATTGAAAAGTTATGAAAAATGTTTTGAAATTCGTAACTATGCAGAAGGTCGAAGAGAACTGCCGTAAAAAGACCTAAAACACGATTATAATGTCTAAAATTAGGGCCCCACCATAATATTACAAAAGTGCCCTTTAAAATATAATTAATTCTTCTTCCTAAGGCTTAAAATAGGCTCAAAACGACATCCCAAGTCGTAGTTCCAATCATAAAATTAAACCAGCCCCGTTCCAGCAAGATTCGGCATTAGCCTTGGGCAAGGCTAACTCCAGACTGCAGCAAAACGTCCTTCAAAAATTCCACCTTCAAGTCCTTTGCTCATAAATGCTCCAATTAAGCTCCAAATGGTTCCTTTTAGTTAAATCCAACATTCCCTAACCAAAACAATAAAAACCAAATAAATTCTCATATTTAAGCACAAATATCAACATATAAACACAAGATTAGGTACTAAAACTATGTTGGATTTACACACTAACAAATTCCCCCACACTTATCCCATGCTTGTCCTCAAGCATGACTCAAAACTCAAAATTAAATCTGTATAGGAGACCACAAACTTCACCTTTAAACTCAATCAAACACGAGCAAGTTCCCCAAACAATTCAACATCACAATTGAAAACTCAACTATCAATATCATTCCATCATTATGAACTTAATTGAAAAAGGTTACACTAAGGATTCTTAAAACACGCACACACACCAATCGAAGTTTGAATCAACAAGCATTTAATCGAGCAATTAACAAAGCATTGAAAATAAATTTTCATAGCTTCAATAAAATAAATACCGGTGAATGTCCATATGCTCTCCTCCAAATTCCCTCTCCACTAATGTAGAACAAATTTCAACCAAGGATCAATAGGTCTTTATTCGGGTAAGGCTAGGGTGATGGTTAGAAAAGAAAGGATAATGTAAGGATAAAGAATAACAAGAAAATAAATCTTCTCATGATTAACCTCAAAGGAGCAATGCATGATGTTTCAACTTTAATACTCAAATGACGACAAATGCGACTAAAAATAAAAATTCTATATACAATTACAACAAAACTTATTCCCAACAATTATAATACATCAACTTTTTTTTTTACTTTTCTTTTTCACTTTTTTTTTCTATTTTTCTTTTATTATTATTATTATTATTTTTTAAAGAACATCATAAAAACTAATTACAACAATAATAGAACCCATGAAAAATATACATCTAATAAGCATGGGTTGTACGAACTAATTCTCAAAACTAAACAAAATCATAAATAAAATGTAATTGCGTCCAACCCAACTACTAACATATGCATGTGCTCAACAAATAATTAAAAAGATTATTTTCTTGCAAAAATGGTGGTAGGCAAAGGGCTTTTGGTGTATAAGGTTATATTGTAGGCTAAGAAAAGAATTTAGAGTACGCGTTTAGCATACTTCGTAGGCTAGAAGGGGTTAGAGAATGGTAACGTCAAGGCGAGATAAACATAAAAGGATTAATGAATCGGCCAAAAGAACGCCTAAATCATATCCTAAGTCAAGATTTGCCTAGGATCTCGCCTCAAGGGAACGTAAAAGAAAGTTCTAGCATTCGTGAAGCTATCCTAAATTTTTACTTCGAAAATTGCTCTCAAAAACACCCATCAAAAGAAACTAAGTTTTCAAAACAGATTTTCAAAATTCAAAGTGTAAACAATTGCAACCAAATTCATAAGTGCAATGATGGTCAATCTCAAGTTAAAGTCTTCGCTCACTAGTCTCATCATTCAAAGTTCTCACATGTGTTCAACTAAATTATAAAAGCAAAGCTCTCCTCTCTAGAATTTCCTAAGAGTTTCAAATCATGTTATAGGACACAATAAACCCCATTGAGTAATTCCAAAATCAGCACAAGATATCAAACATTCAAATATTTTAATCTATATAATTCATAGGATAAGTACCTAGCATAGAACTAAGAAGCATTTCATCCAAAAACAGTCTAAATGGCCAATTTACAGCAGAAATAAGCATATGGCAGCAACAAGAATGGAAAGTTTAACACACGCCACAACTCAAAATTTTAAAAATTGACCATATATGGAGCATACATCAAAAGCAAAATAATGGCAGCAGCATTAAACATAGTTTAAGCTCAAAATTTCAGCAACAATAGCTTAAAACCCCTCAACAGCTAAAACCCCTCCCCCACACTTAGTTCGCACATTGTCCTCAATGTGGACAAGTTTCAATCAAACACAAGTAGGAAAATATTAAACAAAATAAATTAAAAGAGAGTGAAAGTAAGAGGTGCTGCCCTGTTTTGCGTTGTCAATACAGCAATTGTAAACAGAACCTGGTTCAACGCACAAGCTGCTGGTTCGGAGTGGATAGCAGCAGTGGTAACAAGTCGCTGCTTGTAGACATGTTGCATGGCTGGTGGCTACTGTCCTTATTAAATTGCCAAGATTATAATTTTCCTGGAAAAACTTAGAAACAAGGTGCAGGCCAAGCAAAACAAACTCCTAAACAAGTGTAATTCAGTCCAGATTTCCAAATTATCAATTTAATCATATAGCGCAAAATCAAAGTTAAAATCAGTCATAGTAGTGTAATATCACAAAGGCAAAGGAAGACTGAAATTAGTGACACTGCACTTCTCATGTAATGAAACTGGACAATCAATATTTCAAAATGCACACTTACGAAAAGTATCAACTTAACAAAACAAATGCGACCATTCTTCAAAAACAAATCATTCCAATAAATTTCTAAGTCCAGTCTTTAAGAATTGGCTTGCACATATCTAAAGTAGACTGAAAATGCATTTGTTTCAAAATTAAATAAATGTCAGCAATGCAATGTAGGCCCAACACAGTAATTCCAGCAGACAATGAAAGTTCAAAATGCAGCTGCGCACTTAAAATCAACAGCAAAAATCATAACATCAACTACAGCGGCACATTACGGACTTAAACAGAGTTGTTAGCTAGAAAAGCTCAACACTGTGCACATGAAGATCATTTCAAGCAAAAACATTCAACTGTCAATCATATGCCAACAACAAACAACTCAATACCAGCCAAGCAAAAGGAAGTGAACTAAGGTGCTCAATTTACAAACCAAAATCAAATTCAGCAACACAATATGGCCTCAACAAACAAATTCAATGAATATTTCTCTATTTAAATCAAACCTATGCAGCAAACTAGCAATTAACTTGTAGTAATTTTCAGCACCAAAGCAACCAATTTTAGAACAGAATTGTAGTGAAGCAATGTTTCTCAATTATTTCAGCTCAGAATCACAACAGAATTAGAATTACAAAGGTTTGGAAGAGAGAGTGCGTACCTGAATGATGATGCAAACAATTTAAACGAAAATAGAGCAACTGGAACGCCACAATTATGAGCACAAACCTCAATTTAGATGTTTACTGCTGCTGTGGTTTGATTCTGGAATGGAAACTGAAGTTGCGGGTTTTTTTTTCTTTTTCTCTGCAGCTTGATCGGCAATGAAAGGAAGTTTGGACAGCAGAACTTAAGCTTTTGCCTCTATTTCTGCAATCTAAAATACAGTCTCGACTGAAAAGATCAAAGGCATGACTGATTCGGTAATGGGTGGTGGGTGAGCAGAGCTTGCAGATTCAAAATCGCAGTAAAAGGGGAAACAACTCGATCTGGGTTTTTTTTTTCGGTGAAGATGGTGGTTTGAATTCGCAATAGAAGGATGCGATTGGCTAGGTCTTTCATGATTTGGGGATTCTGTGATTCGCGTGAATAAACAGTGATGAAGGAATGATTTTTCGCAGAAAGATAGAAGACTGGAAGAGACGAGTCGAATGGGTTGTGAAAGGTATTCTTGTTTCGACTTGGGTGCAGAATCGAAGGAGAGGGAAAAATGAGCGACGGTGGAACGAACTGAGATGATTAATAGCGGGCGGTGGCTGGAGGTTACAATCGCAATTTGCGATTGGGAGCAGCGCTGGTCGTGATTCATGAGAGAACGAAGAGAAAATCTGTTTACCCATCTGTAAAAATAAACCAATTAAAAATATATTAGACAAATAACATCACATGGTAAAAATAAATTAAAACTCCCATGACCTGACCCTTCTTAAAAATACGGTGAACAATTTTAAAATATGAGTTTTTTTCTACAAAAAAAAAATGTATCCACCATTAAAGTCCATTTAACCCTTTTTTTTTTTTACCAGAAATTGCAAAGAAAGCAATTTAAACTTAGGAAGAAGATGACTAACAAAATAAAAATAAAATGCTGAAAATAATAAAAATTGAAACAGCAAATAAAAACAGAGTTAGGCTTGGGCAAGCCTAAGCTGGGTTGCCTCCCAGAAAGCGCCCTTGTTTAACGTCTTAGGCTAGACATTTCGATGCCTTCAACCGAGCTCCAACCAGGTTCCATGGGCAACATTTCCTGCCCTTTTGCACTTATCCTTGTAACCATTTAGCACACAAGTCAGCTCCTTCTCTTGCTTAATGTTCAAATTCGAAGGAACTATCAAGGAAATTGAGTCTCTATCATCCAAAAGTACATCATCAGTGAACACATACTTCAATTTGCTAGGCAATTTCCTCAGTCCCAACTTACATGCCCTCTTCTCACGATCAGTTCCCTGCAACTTTTCATCAAACCAAACTTTTTCTTTGAACTTGTTAGTGGCAACCATATCAGAATTATTAGAAGAAATCATATTAAACTCATTTTCACCATCTAATTTAAAAGAATTTGCAAAACTATGATCAACATCAGTTATGGCACACACACTAGACAAGTCACTTACTTCCTTAACCTCACCATACATACTAAATTTGACGAGTTCACCATCTAGCTCCATGGTAAGAATACCATCAAAAACGTCAATTTTAGTCCTAGCTGTCCTAAGAAATGGTCTTCCTAAAATGATGTCACTAGAATTTGAGGATCTAGAATCCTTCATATCAACAACAAAGAAATCAGCAGGAAATATAAGACCATCAACTTGCACTAACACATCTTCTAGTACCCCTTCCGGGTAGATAACAGATTTATCCGCTAGTTCAATGCATATGCTAGTTTTCTTCAGCTCACCAACACTCAAAGATGTGAAAATAGACAATGGCATGACATTTATAGATGCACCTAAATCACACAAAGCTTTTTTAATATGCACATTGCCTATTCTACATGGTATAGAAAACATACCTGCAACCTTACACTTTGGGGGAAGTTTTCTTTGCAAAATTGCAGAGACATTCTCCCCCACACTTACTTTCTCAACATCAGCTTGCTTTCTCTTGCTCACACAAAATTCCTTCAAAATCTTTGCATATCGAGGTATTTGTTTAATTAAATCAAGCAAAGGAATGTTTACCTCAACCTTGCGAAAGATGTCAAGGATATCTTTCTCTTCTTGTTCCCTCTTGCATTGCCTAAACCGCTCTGGAAAAGGAGGTGGTAAGACAAATGGCTCATCCATCCACCCTTTTGCTTTCTTAAGAGGCTCTTCCTTCAAGATCTCCACTTCTTTTTCAGCTTCACTCTTTGACTTGCTGCTGTCCTTCTTTGGGTCTGCTGCATGTAGCTCCTTACCACTACGCAAAGTAATGGCACTCACATTCTCTCTTGGGTTAACAACTGTTTGAGAAGGAAGCTTCCCTTGTGTCTCCAATTTACTCACGGAAGAGGCAATTTGCCCAATCTGAGTTTCCAAATTCTGCAAGGTACTCTTGGTTTCTTGTCGAAGGGTATTCAAGCTTGTATTAACGTCATTGATATCCCTTTTAGCTTCTTCTCGAATTGCTAATGTGCTAGCAGCTAAGGACTGGACCATGGCTTCCAAAGACATGCTTGAATTGGAAGCTTGTTGAGGAGGTGGTCTAACTTGCTGAAAATTTTGAAAATTCTGGTTCCTATTCCCATAGCTGAGGTTTGGATGCCTTTTCCAACTCTCATCATAGGTGTTGGAGAGAGGAAAATTTGATCTTTGGGGCTGTCCAGAGTAACCTCCCATGGCGTTGACTTGCTCTCGACCCTCTTGCCACAATAAACAAGCGTCAGTTGGGTGTTCATAGGAGTGGCACACTTCACACGCTCTGACATTCTTATTAAGCCCTGCAGTAAAAGTTTTAAGAGCACAAGTTAGCTCATTTAGCTTAGTTTCAAGGGAAGAATTACTTACCTCATAGACTTTGCGTGTTGAATCTTCCGCTTGTCCAAATTGTTGCGTGTTGGCAGCCATGGTCGATATGATCTCCTTTGCTTGAGCTGGAGTTTTGTTGACAAGGGCTCCTCCACTTGCAGCATCAACCATTTTCCTTTCAATAGTAAGCATTCCTTCATAAAAATATTGGAGAAGGGATTGTTCGGACATCCCATGTTGTGGGCAGCTTGCACATAACTTCTTGAATCGCTCCCAATAGTCATGAAGACTCTCCACATCCTTTTGCTTAATCCCACTAATCTCCCTACGGATAGTAGCAGCTCTAGAGGCGGGAAAATATTTATCCAAGAATGCACTGGCCATCTCTGTCCATGACGTGATACTACCCGATGGTAGATTTAGTAACCATTCCTTAGCAGCATCCTTCAATGTGAATGGAAATGCCCTCAACTTGATTTGCTCTTCCGTCACACCATTTGGCTTCATACTTGAACACACTCCATGGAATTCCTTCAAAAAATTATGTGGGTTCTCATTCTTCATTCCATAGAAGAGAGGGAGTTGGTGAATTAGACCAGATTTTATCTCAAACGGCGCCTCCATAGTTGGAAAAACAATGCACATGGGCTGCTGGTCTATTGGGGCAGCTTGCAGCTCTCTAACGGTGCGGTTATCAGCCATTTCTTCTTCTCTAACAGATTCAGTAGAAGATCCCTCTTGATCGATACTTTCTTCTTCAAATTCGGTTGAATATCCAACCAAACCAGCAGCTACAACTCCTGGACTAGATGTAGAAGTCGTTTCTGCCCACTTTTGTTCCTTAGCTTTCTTCCTCAAAGCGCGAGCTGTCTTCTCTATCTCAGGATCGAATTCTATTGGCAAATTTTCAGACCTGGTCATCCAAAAACACAATAAATAGTAAAGTAACTAGTCCCCGGCAGCGGCGCCAAAATTTGATGGGTGTCGAATCCACCAAGATAATTCCTGCTCAACTGTAAAACAAAAACTGTAGAAAGTGTGAGAAGGGTCGAACCCTAGGGACTAGCCTTGCCCAAGGCTAACCAGAACTGACAGTGAACTGAAAATTAAAAGTAAAAGAAAAACGGGGATTTGTGTAATTAATTATGTAAAACGAAATTAAACAGCAAAATTGATAATAAAAACCTGAACAATGGGAGGTGAATTCAGTCAAAGGAAGTTCGCGGTATGAGATTCACTTGGATTGATCATCGGACTAAAAATAATCTTTTAATATCAAATCACAGACAAGTTATAGCCATCGAAAAAGCATCTCCGGCCAATCTTTCCGTTTATAATAGATTAAGCAAGACAAGCGCTATGAATAACCCCTAATTGATTAACAACCCTAATACAAGCGACAGAATTTAATTAATCAATTGCAATAAACTCTAGAAAGACCTAGCCCTAATCAACAAACCTAAAAGCAAGATTCGTTTAAATCAGATCATACAATTACTTAATATAACCCGAAAGCCTGGTTACAATCAGATTATATCAATCGCTACAAGCATCAAATCAACTAAACAATTACGGATTCAGCATCAATGATTAGCTATATGTATCTTATTAATCAATTGATTGATCAGTTCAATAAATTAACAAAACACATTAAGGAATATAGTTTTCCAATAAACTGCAGTAAAAGTATGAATGTAATAATCAATTAAAAGCAAATAAGAACATTAAAACCTCACAATCCTGAAGAATCTCAACCTTGAATCAACCTCCAACTGATTAGAGAGTTTAGCCACGCATGGCTAATGAAGAAGACATTGAAAAGTTATGAAAAATGTTTTGAAATTCGTAACTATGCAGAAGGTCGAAGAGAACTGCCGTAAAAAGACCTAAAACACGATTATAATGTCTAAAATTAGGGCCCCACCATAATATTACAAAAGTGCCCTTTAAAATATAATTAATTCTTCTTCCTAAGGCTTAAAATAGGCTCAAAACGACATCCCAAGTCGTAGTTCCAATCATAAAATTAAACCAGCCCCGTTCCAGCAAGATTCGGCATTAGCCTTGGGCAAGGCTAACTCCAGACTGCAGCAAAACGTCCTTCAAAAATTCCACCTTCAAGTCCTTTGCTCATAAATGCTCCAATTAAGCTCCAAATGGTTCCTTTTAGTTAAATCCAACATTCCCTAACCAAAACAATAAAAACCAAATAAATTCTCATATTTAAGCACAAATATCAACATATAAACACAAGATTAGGTACTAAAACTATGTTGGATTTACACACTAACACTGGCTATACAAAAACTCATTAGGAAGGAAGCATATCAAACACCGGCCTCTTAGTCCATCTCCAATCCAAATACTAAAATACTATATTTAGTGCTTCAGTGCTTGCAACACCCTCGCGCCACAATAAAACATTGCTACAGTGACGCGCTAGCAATGCTCTAATTTTTTAAAAATATTATATGTTGTATTTGTGTGATATGTGGATATTATTTTTAAGTTACATGTGCTGCGATTTAAATGTACAAATCAAAATATGCAATAATCAAAATAATATATATATATATATATGCAGCATCGTCAGAATTAGTCTCGTGGCATACTTAAACTGCAGTTATCAACCACAATTTAGTTCGGCCAGTTTTATCTGGATATCTTTGCTCTACAGTTCTATCATCTGCACGATACAACTAATTACGCTAATATCAAAAGCTTAGTAGTACATACTTTGTTAACAATAAATATTTAAAACCAATACTTTTCTCATGCTATAAAAATACATTGTGCCTCGTTCAATATGCAATACTCATCTAATAATCATCAACTCTTAAATTCAATATACATATCACATATAAATACATTAGGCCTAATAAGTTCTTACACAATATTCAAGTTTTAGAAATATTGACTTGGTCTATCGTGATACTGGAGATTTAAATGTCATATCATACCGTCCGAAGGCACTTCACTTATCCATACCGAAAATCTGAGTGTCATATCATACTGTATAAAGGCACGTCTCCTATCGACATTGGAGGTCAAGTGTCATATAATACTTTCCAAATGCCACCTCCTCAATACTATACTATCCGACACTAGTGTGTCTCACTCGAAGGTATAATATAATGTCATGATGTATCATTGGTTTGCCAACTCGATGGTACCAAATGTAATTCTCTGGAACAAATAATTATATAAGGCAAACATACACATCAACATTATACATTTTCCTCTTTTTTTTAATCTCATTTATCAGTTTTTTTTATTTATAATTTTCATATGTTTCATGTGATCATCTTATTCCATTATCACCTTCACCTTACACATTATTCCGCAATCATTTTTCATATTTTCAATCACATTTGACATAACCTTTGATTCATTTTGACATTTTTCACACCATATTGCATAAAACATTATCATTTATCTTATCAAATTCAACTAACATATCACCATTATAATCACACACATATTTACACATAATGTCACTTTAAAGGAACAACAACATCCTTTAAAGTATACCAAAATAAATGATGCCAAACATAAATACTTAAATTAAAAATGTTAACAAAGTATGTACTAACTTTTAAAAGTTTCAAACTCTAATTTACTCTCCAACCCTTACTTCTCCAAAACCTTAAATACCTCATTTAGGGCAACTTTAACCTAAACACACGTAAACCAAAAAATAAGAAAAATTATCTAATTAGAATCATTTATATACTCATTTTATACAAAAAAACCATTAGCTTTATAATTTATACCCAAGCTTCCATTAAAATTCTAATTTTTTGCTTACTATCTTTTCCAAACTTTACCGTAACTAACTTATTTCCATCATTAAACCATAAAATCATAATATATGCATTAAAATAACATAAAAAAAACCATGCTCACATTAACCAATTTAACTTCAAAATGAACAAAAACACATCACAATCACTCTATAAACATCTTCTATTTCAATTCAAGCCAATTTCTCTCTCTACTCTTATAATTACATAATTTAAAAAAATTTAATAAAACAAGCTTAAAAGGAAAGAAACTTAGTTGAATCTTTAATTATTTTTTAAAATCCTTTTGATTTGCTTTGATTTTTGGTGAAATTTGGAGTAAAAAGGATGAAGAAATCTCTCCCTTACTCTCTCTCAAAATTGGCCATGGAGGTGGGGAAGAAGATGAAGACTTTTCTTTCATTTTCTTTCTTCTTTACTATCAACATATATTTATATAATTAATTAATTAATTATTAAAATATTTTAAATCTTCTCCCATCCATAATTAATTTTTAACTCCCTTTTCTTATTATTATTGTTATTATTATGATAATAGTTATTTATACTTTTTACTTTGTAACTTTTTATCTTTTTAACTTTTTTTCTAACTTTGTCTTTTAGTGATAATATATATGTTAGGTATATACCGTATATATATTGTGTATCTAATATATATTCTATGTACATCTTGTGTATTAATTAGGTATATACCATGCATATCTCTCTTTCAATATATTATTTAACCCTCCATATTCATTATTTAATAGTATTTAAAATTGTGGATGTTACACTTAAGATAGAATGATAATTAAAGGAAGACCCATCACTATATTTTTTTTTTGTTGGAGAGTTTTTAATCCACTAAAATTCAAGTGGCCATATCAAAAATGCCAAAACCATGAAGATTGAACAACTTGAATTTTTAATAGAAACAACCTATTTACACTCATTTGAACAATAACAATAAATCCTTTTAAAGGATCATCTATTTCACAAATAGACCCTTTTTTTGCAATTGACCAGCACTTAGCAAATTATTTTTCAAGACAGTAACATAAAATATGTTACAAATAGTTTCCACAAAATCATTATAAGATATTAATATCACTTTTTCCCATGACATTTACTTTAGAATGGTCACCAAAACTCACAATTGAATGAAAACTTTCATCTAAATGGGAGAAAAGAGACTTACTACCACACATGTGATTGCTGCAACCTAAATCCACATACCAAACTTTAGAGGTAGGTTCCTCATTGGTTTGAACAACCATTAATAGAGTTTCAGCATAATGATTCTATACAAAATTCGATCGCTCCCCCTTTTCTTTGTCATTAGGTAGCTTTGCATGATATTTAGAGCGATAATGACCAAATTTATGACACTTATAACACTTAATTTTGGATTTGTCAAAATGTTGATATTGTCCTCTTCCTTTATGTTGTGGTTGATCATCGTCAGCCTTGGAATTCCTATTTCCATTCTTGTTGCATCATTCTCCCCTTCCTCTTTCTCTTTCCCTTCCTCTAACTAGAGGAATGGTTAAAAGTGGAAGCCTTTAAAGCTTGCTGTAGACCCTTAATTTTTGACCCAGTCCGATCTAATATATTTTAATTAGTCCAAAATAATTTTTGTGTTGTCCAATATATTTTAATTAGTCTAAAATAATTTTTGTATTATCTTAATTAAATAATATTTATTTTAGTATTTAGTTTTTATAATTAATAATAAATAATAATAATAATAAACAAATAAATAAAAATAAAAATCGGCAACGAAAAATTTCGTCGCCGAAAAGGTTGGATGAAATGGCCAAAGCCATTTCGCCCGCAGAATTTTCCTACGGGCGAAATGGCCCGCAGCCAATTTCGCTCCCGCAGCCCGCAAGATTCCACGGCAATCCTCGCAGTAGCTTTTTCGCCAGCAAAATTTTTCTGCAGCAGTTTTTTTTCGCCAGCGAAATTTTTCCGACGCAATTTTTTTCGAAACCAAATTCTATTTGGTTTCGGTTTTCTTTTATTAATTAATGTTAGTTTCCGTAAACAAGTTGAATTAATCATTGAAATTTTCTATAAATAAGACTAAAAAACAACACAGAAGAGAGAGGAGAATCGAGGGAACTGAGAAAACTTTGAATCGATCGGACTAGGAGAAATCTTTGTGTAGACCTTTAATTTTTGACCCAGTCCGGTCCAATATATTTTAATTAGTCCAAAATAATTTTTGTGTTGTCCAATATATTTTAATTAGTCCAAAATAATTTTTGTTATCTTAATTAAATAATATTTGCTTTAATATTTAATTTTTATTAATAAAAAATAAATAATAATAATAAACAAAAAAAATAAAAAAAATAAAAATCGGCAACGAAAAATTCGTCGCCGAAAATCAGTGCGGCGAAATGGCCCGCAGGCCAATTCTCGTCGGCTGCAGCAGTTTTTTTTGCCAGCACATTTTTTCCGCAGCAGTTTTATTTTGCCAGCGAAATTTTTTCGAGTCAAAATTTTTCCGAAACATAATACAATTAGGTTTCGGTTTCCTTTTCTTAATTAATGTTAGATTCCATTAATAACTAAAATTAATTACAAAATTCTTCTATAAATAAGGACAATAACAACATAAAAAGGGATTTTGATCAGATTTTGGGAGGAGAAATTGAGACCGAAATTGAGGAGGAAAACTTTGAATTAATCGGACTTTTTGAGAAAGCAAACAAACAATTCAATCCATCAAAGGCAGCAAAGCTTGTCTTTGTTCATCCAAGAAGTGATTTTTGGTAGAACCAACAAACGAAGGTATGAATTTCTTTATTTGTTTCATTAATTCACAGTAGCTTCAGCATTCAAAAATCTTAAAAATTGTTTTTGTTTCTTCAAAATAAAAAAAACCCTAGAACCTTGATTTACCTTTTATAAAGCTTAAAAACCTTAATTCGTCTCTTTGTTTTTCAAAAATCTTAAAATAGTTATTTTTGTTTCTTCAAAATCTTAAAACCCTAATTTGCCTTCCAATTCTTCAAAACCATAAATTAAATCTATTTCTTTCCAAAAACCCTAAAAAATATCTTTTTTTTGTTTCTATAAACCTTAAATCGTTTTATTTATTTTTATAAAGTTTCATAAAATTATCAATTATTTTTCCAAATTCTAAAATTTAATGCATTCTCCGAAACCCTAATTCAACTCCAAAATCCAAAACAGTAAACCCTAACTCCCTTAAAACCTTAAACCCCAATTTTTCTAAACCCTAATCCTTTAAACCTTAAAACCTCATAAACCTAAAATTCAACACAGTAAGTAGCTAATAGTCATAAACTCAATGTTTTAAAGTGTTCAAACCCTAATTTCATGATTTCACTTGTCAAACACTAATTTGGTTAATCAAAGAACTTTATCAACCTCTTAAATTCTAAAACTTTGCTCCATTTCAATTCTTTTAAAATTTACAGTAGCTTAAACCCATAAATTCCAAAACCCTAAACACATTAAATAAAGAATCTTAAATAGAAACAGTATCCCTAATTTGAATCTTTATTTGCTTTGTTCAATTTTATATTTGATTATGCTTTGATTTATTTATATGCTTTAATTTATTTAAGTTCAATGCTTGGTTTATTTAGTTTATCATGTATGGATGTTTATTTTATATTTTGATTGATATCTTTGATGAATGATGTATTTATGATGAATGGTTATTTACTTTTATCGATTTATTTATATTTTCAAATGTTGTAAGAGGTATGTTTCCACTTGGTGGGTACCTCATCAGTCAAATATCATGTAATTTAAATCACTTTTCTATTTTAGAACCAATGTAAAGGACATGTTTCTACCTTTCGGTGGGTGTCCTATTTAGGCATGGATTATGTAAGGGCACGTTTCCATCTTCGGATGGGTGTACATTTATTTGTTTTGCTTGGACATTATTTTGAATTGTCAATATATCGATGCTTTATTTTAATTATTGTGTGTAATATGGATAATATTGTTATATTTAAGAATTTTATAATGTTAAGACCTGTAAAGGAGGCCGGTTCCAATGAACCGTGCGTTGTGGGGGGTGCTGGGCCATTTCTCACCTTCCCCACACGTACCCAACTTTCAGAATCCATTAGGGGGTTGGGGATTCCTTAGCAATCGAGTTATCCACCCCTATCTTTTTCTCAGCCCGTCCGGGTGGCGACTCCATTTTCTCTGGACTTAGGTCCGTGTTCTCTAAGGATCCGAGCCTAAATAGTACCGAAGTTACAAGAACCATTCCACCGGGAGTGGGGGCGAAAATCCCTGCTCACAGTGGCTACTCCACTGGGGATAGAGAAGTTGATTCAGTTGGTCTTTTTATTATTCTATTCTTTCTTATAATGATATTATCCATTGCATCATATTAGATTGCATTATGTGCGTGAGTTAGGACGCCCGTGTTACCCGTGTTGTGTTATGTAAGGGATACCATACTTTCACTCAAGGTATGGAGATCGAGCATGGCATAACCACTCATAGCCTCGTACCATTTGGTATATGCTTGCTATGGGAACCTAAGCCTTTTAATCCAAAGACTAAAGCTCATGTAATTGGCCTAGTTACTTTCCTTAGGTTTTACCCCAAATGCATGTTGTTTGACTATGGTTATGGCCTATTTGATTTGTTCTTTTTCTAATATGACCTAAGTATATTGTAAGCTCAAAATAAATTTTTCTTTAAAATCCAAAAGACCAAAACTATTTTCAAAACTTTTCAAGATGGTCTTTGGACATAAGACTTTTCTAAAAACAAATAAAAAATTCTTTTGCTCATAGTCCAAATACTAAGCCCAAAATCCATTTTTCTAAAATCTTTTTACAATGGGCTTATAAACAAAATTATGTTACAAAGAGCTTGCAAATTATTTGGGTCAATTACGAAATACCAAAAATTAATTGTGAGCCTAGTTTATACTAAGAATAAATTAACCATGGGCTTATTTTTGGCATGAACCATTAGTTATTCTTTTCAAGTGAGAAATCTATCTATAATAAACCTCTTAATTTAGTTTTAATCCAATATAGCATAAAAGCTACATTAGTTGGTTAAATGGATTAAAACCTAATTAATGGGAATTATCATAAGTTGATTTCCATTTTCAAAAATATAACTATTGATTGAAACGTCCGAGGAAATTATTCGAAAACAAGATGCCCCATGTTGGTATTTTGTTAACCATATACCTAGGAAAAGAGACTCGCCATTCGTGTGTGGATGTTATAAGGTTGGAAGGAACGTCTTATTTGTCCTTGTTTGTCTATTGTTTGTGCATACATGCATACATTTGCATCTCATTAATCTTTTTTGGCTCACAGCTCTGGATTACGACAGTTTAAAAGCTTACGACAATCCGACCTACACCGGAGACGAAGTATCTAGCAACAACTCAATCACTTGCTCACCAAAAACAATGGATCCCGAACAAATTAAAAGAATGGTGGATGTTGCCCTCAACGCCAAGATGGAAGAATAAAAGAGGCCCTAGCTGAGACCATGAATAACCAATTGACTGCAAACTTAGAAAATCATGCCGAGGCATCTGCTAGCACTAAGAAGCCAAGGGACAAAGGGAAGAATAAAGTTAGTGAAGTGGTTTTTGATGATGAAAAGGTGATCATTGATGATGATGATGATTGAGCTCAATACCACCAAGATGCTCAAGAGAAGAAAAAAGAACCTAACATTGTTGAAAGATCAACTATGGAGAAGACCGAAACTTCTAATGTTGAAAAGATTATTGCTGATTTAGAAAAGAAATTTGAGAAGAAACTGAAAATTGAGGAAATGTCCGAAGTTGACAAATTATTTGAGCTAGATGAAGAAGTCTCGTACAAGTTCAAGATGCCATCTTTCGCGAAGTTTGATGGAATTGGAAATCCTTATCTCCATGCGAAGCAGTATATCACTGCTATGCAGTCTGCCCGAGCTACTAAGACTCAAACCCTAAGGTACTTCATGCTCTCATTGGACCCTGTTGTCCAAAATTGGTTCAATACCTTAGGTGATGGAACACAAAAGAATTGAGATTTTCTTTACAAAGCCTTCATCCAACAATATGGATATAATGTCGAAATGAAAGTTACCTTAATGGAAGTGGAGTTCATTAGGCAAAGGTCGAATGAGAATTTTGTAGATTATGTGAAGAGATGGAGAAACAAGGCCGCTTTGCTCAAGAAGAGGCCTGATGAATCCGATCAAATAAGGATGATTGTGAGAGGGGTGTTGCCTAGTCTTCGTGAGAGGATGTCTCAGACACTCATCCATGATTTCAAAGACCTTCTCCAAGCGGGTTTGCAAATTGAAGAATGGGAAAGAGAGAAGAACCATTTTTCAATAAGAAGGAACGAGAAAGGAAACTATCAGTCTGGCAGCCAACTTTCACGAAGTTTGATGAAACCAAAAGTCCTCATCTCCATGTGAAGCAATATATCACTGCCATGCAGTCAGCCCGAGCTACTAAGGCTGAAACCCTAAGGTACTTCATGCTCTCATTGGACCCTGTTGTCCAAAATTGGTTCAATACCGTAGATGATGGAACACAAAAGAGTTGAGATCTTTTTTACAAAGCCTTCATCCAACAATATGGATATAACGTCGAGATGGAAGTTACCTTAATGGAAGTAGAGTCCATTAGGCAAAGGTCGAATGAGAATTTTGTAGATTATGTGAAGAGATGGAGAAACAAGGCTGCTTTACTCAAGAAGAGGCCTAATGAATCCGATCAAATAAGGATGATTGTGAGAGGGGTGTTGCCTAGTCTTCATGAAAGGATGTCTCATACACTTATCAGCGATTTCAAAGATCTTCTCCAAGCGGGTTTGCAAATTGAAGAATGGGAAAGAAAGAAGAACCATTTTTCAACAAGAAGGAACAAGAAAGGAAACTATCAATCTGGTAGCCAAAGCATGCAAAAGATAGTCGGTGTCAATGCTGCTAACCAAGGAACAAGGAGACAATTTTCAGAATTAGGGAAATTGATGTCTTGGGTTCTTAATAAGCTTCAAAGGAAGGAATTGCTACAACCCTTAAATCCTCGTCCTTTGCCTAACCCTCTCCCACCTAATTTCAACACTAAAGCATTTTGTCAGTTTCACCAAATGGAAGGGCATGACACGGATAGATGTGTGAGGTTGAGACATAAGATCCAAAATTTAATTGATAATGGGAAGCTGCCCGAGCCCAACAAGCCAAACACCAGAAACAACCCATAACCAAAGTTCAATAGAGTACCACCGCCGACAACCTTCATGATTGGAGGAGGTTTGCATGAGGACTTTGTCATGTCTTCTTTTCAAGATGTAGGTGGAGAAGTGTCACACCCCATTTTTAGAAGTGTGACGGTCCTAGGGTCCAGGTAGCATTAAGGCCACCAGGCACAACGTAGAACCCAACTAATTTATGAATTTATACAAATTTATTATTTACTCATAATAACACATGTATTTTTATATTATATATTATTTACAAATATTTTCTTTAATTATTACATTATGGTTTATTTCCATAATTTACCAAGCTATTCACAATATTACTATGGAGCAACTAGAGTATAGCACAAATATTATTATTTAATTACATATGATAGTATTGGCTAATTACATTATTCTCAAGCTTCTTGCTGGAAGAAGAAATCAAGAAGCTGATGGTCTTGGGTCACCTCTACCTGAAACCACAGACGATGGGGTGAGTCATCAACTCGGTGAAATTACAGTGTCACAAGGGTATGATATGCAATAACGATATTTCAAGGTTCAAAGATAATAAATAAATAAATAAGGCGGCTGCACAATAAAGGTATAACAATGAAATTTAATTCACAAGAAATACCCACAATAATTGGACCAAAATCACAAAAGCAAATTATATAATATGACAAATAACACATAGCAATAACACTGAAGAAAACATATCATTATTCTAGTGCTATCACACATCACATTCACATAAGGGTAGTTTCTACCCTACAAATCACAAACTTCTATGTGCACATAGCCTGATGGTATAGCCCCCATCAAGTTGGGATTCTGTCATATTGGCTAATCAAATGGCTTGGTATGATCACATAGGCTAAACATTGGTTTTCACAATTCACAAATACAGAATCACAAACAATAAACGATATCAAATGGCTTAAATATCAACAATGGTTAAATTTTCATCAAAGAATTTCCAAAAGTGACAAAGCAAGGGTTGGACACTATAACTCACCTTGAATATGCAAATTTGATTCCTCTAAGTTATTGATAATAATTGATTGATTTGATGGCAATACCCGACCTACATTCACATCCACATATAAATCACATATTTAGGTTTATTTTGTTTAATTTATCATTTTTTGTCTTAATTATTTATTAGGAACCTATGCCCTGTTTTAATATCTTAATATGTCCTAAAATTTATTTTATAATTATGAATTCAAAATTTACAAATTATATTATAATAGGTTATACAATAGAGTAAGTTCAAATATGTGTCATATGCCTATAACAATGTACATTGGTTTCTTTATGTTATTTAATTTACTTATTTATTAAATTAATATTTATACTTTTGAGAACATTAAATACACATACTAGAGATTATATTCATCTATAATATGCTTATATTTATGACCAAATCAAATATATTTTATTATGCTCAATTCAGTCCTACATCAACAAAATACCTAAATTCCAGCATTTGAGTAGTTTGTATTCATTTAATTATATAATACTTTATTTAAATTAATTTGCCCTGAAATTTTACCAGTGTATTCCCAACATTATCTGTAAATTTTCACAATATATAGAGTTTATTTATATAGGTAAATAATTTAAACACAGCAGCAAAATCTCAATAGTATTCATTCAGACTATTAGAATGAGCAGCTTGTGTTTATTTATTTACTCACTCATCTTCCTTCATCATTTTAATTTGACCTTTTACCACCACCTTCCCAAAATCCAAATAAACCTTTATGTAATTTTTGATTAATTTTAAAGCTCATTTTCATGTTAAAATAAATAAAACACAGTAGCTAATTTATTGAGAATTCAAGCTGTAATATTTAGACAGATTTCAGTGTTAGTTTTAGCTTCATTCCTTTCAATTTCTTTCAATACAAATCGATTTTATAACATCCTAAATACTTAATTAATATGTACAAATGATAATTTTTAGCTCAGATTCAATAAATAATAGATTTAAAATTAGAAAAATAAAATAAAAGATAAAGATTCAAAATTTTCAGATTCTTACCTTTTGGAGTTCTTTTGCCTTCTTTGCCTTTATATCACTTTGTTAATTTAATTTTTCACTTTGGATCACTTATAAACATAAGAAACTAGCCTAGGAATGGTTTTTTGCTGCTGGAAAATGAGAGAGGGTCGTGATAAAGAAGAGGTATTCTTGATAGTAATAAGAAAAGAGAAAGAAGAAAAGATAAGACCAAAACAATTTCTATCATCTTTTAGTCAACATTTTCCAGCACCTATTACTATTCAAAATAGATGAGTCACCCACTTATTTTGGAAAAAAATTGGCTGAGAATTAAGTGAGTGAAATGTCCATTTTGCCCCTCGATCTTATACATTTCTTTTATTAACTCAAATGCCCTTTTTGTCATTTTACACCATAACTTGTTATCTACACTTGTAATTAATTTCTTTAAAATAGTTTTCTCTTCTAATTTTAAATTTTAATTTATCTTATATGGTTTTAATGTATATTATTATTTTAAGATATTATTAATTAAGTTATAGTATATTTCAAGTATAATACCCTAAGATTTTTATGCATACGGGTTCACGTAGCTAAAGTATTTTAAAATTTACATTTCTATGACTTTAGTAACACATAAATTTTACTTCTTTGTATATGAATGATTTCTTTATCACTCTAATAGGTCATTTTATTTCTCTAATAGTTTATATACAAATATAATTAATTATTTTATAACTTACAGTTAATTGATTTGATTCACAATTGTAGAGTTTTCAATTCAGATACTTTAAAGTTTTTGTTTATTACTTTGGCACATTATAATTTTATTTCAATCAAAGATTTTTTCTCACTTTATTCATTCATTTGTACAACATTTAAGCTACTAGATTTTACGATTTTACATTCTCTCCCCTTAATTAAAATTCGTCCTCGAATTTTTTTAAAGTAATCACCCACTAAAAAGTTGAGGATATCTATCTAACATCTCAGACTCAGTTTTCCAAGTATATTCTTCTACTAATTGACTTTGCCACAAAACTTTTACCATAGGAATATTCTTATTTCTAAGTCTTTTAACTTGCTTATCAACTATAGCTACTGGTACTTCCTGATAGGTCAAATCTTGCTGCAAGTCTACCGGTGAAACTTGTAAAACGTGGGATGGATCAGAAACATATTTTTGAAGCATTGAAATATGGAACACTGGATGCACTTGTTCCATATTGGGTGGCAGTGCCAAATGGTATGATACTGATCCCACTCTTTCTAAGATCTCAAATGGACCAATGTACCTTGGTGAGAGCTTTCCTTTCTTACCAAATCTTATGACTCCCTTCATTGGTGACACTTTCAGAAATACATGCTCACCAATACTAAATTGAACATCTTTTCTTTTAGGATCTGCATAGCTCTTCTGGCAGCTAAAAGCTGTCTTAAACGTTCTTGAATTAATGGTACTTTCTCTATGGTTTCTTGAATAAGTTCTGGGCCTTCTATATGTCTTTCTCCAATTTCATTCCAACATATAGGGGATCTGCACTTCCTTCCATATAATGCTTCATAGGGTGCCATCTGTATGGTTGAATGGTAGCTATTATTATAGGCAAATTCAATCAATGGCAAATGCTTGTCCCAAGTACCTCCAAAATGCACAATCTCAACATATCTTCTAAGGTTTGAATAGTTCTTTCTGTTTGCCCATATGTTTGAGGATGAAATTCAGTGCTGAAATCTAACTTTGTTCCCCATGCCTCTTGTAACTTCTGCCAAAATCTAGAGGTGAATTGTGTTCCCCTGTCAGAAATGATGGAAATAGGCACTCCATGCAAACTTATTATCTTATCTAAGTATAATTGTGCATATTGGGACACATAATAGGTGGTTTTCACAGGAAGAAAATGAGCAGATTTTGTCAACTTATCAACAATCACCCATATAGAATCATATCCTGTAGATTTTCTAGGTAATCCAACCACAAAATCCATAGTAATCCTCTCCCATTTCCATTCTGGCAGTGGTAACTATTGTAATAGCCCAAATGGTTTCTGATGTTCAAATTTCACCTGTTGGCATGTTAAACACCTTGCTACAAATTCTGTAATATCTTTCTTCATACCAGTCCACCAATAAACATCTTTCAAATCATGGTACATTTTGGTAGTTCCAGGATGTGCATTGTAGTTTGCATAATGAGCCTCCTTCATTATCTGTTTCTTTAGATCATCTACTGCTGGTACACAAAGTTGATTGCCACATTTTAATACACCTTCATCAATTACAAAGTCAGAGGTCTTGCCTGTAGCAATGTCTTCTTTTATTCTCACCAACTGTGGATCTTCATCTTGTAGTGTCTTAATTTGATCAATCAGTAATGGTTTGATAGTGAATTGGGCTATCAATGCTCCATTATCTGATAAATCAAATTGTATCCCCAAGCCATATAAGTTCTGAACCTCTTTTACTAATGGTCGTCGACTTACATGAATTTGTGCTAAACTCCCCAAAGATTTCTTGCTTAAAGCATCTGCTACCACATTAACTTTGCCGGGATGATATAAGATCTCACAATCATAATCCTTAAGTAGCTCCATCCATCTACGTTGCCTGAGATTTAGATCTTTCTGTTGAAAGATGTATTTGAGGCTTTTATGATCTATGAAAATCTCACATTTCTCACCATATAAGTAGTGTCTCCAAATCTTCAGAGCAAATATAACAACAGCCATTTCCAAATCATGAGTAGGATAATTAACCTCATGCTTTCTCAGTTGTCTAGAGGCATAGGCAATGACCCTATCATTCTGCATTAAAACACAGCCAAGTCCCACTCTGGATGCATCACAATACACTGTAAATTTACCTCCTTCAGTTGGTAGTGCAAGAATAGGTGTAGACGTTAAATATTCCTTCAATCTGCAGAATCCTCACATTTGCTGTCCCAATCAAACTTTACCCCTTTATGAAGCAATCTAGAAATTGGTGTAGCGATTTTAGAAAAGTCTTTTACAAATTTCCTATAATAACCAGCCAATCCTAGAAAACTCCTTATTTCTGCAATATTTGTTGGTCGAGGCCAATCAGCTACTGCTTCAATTTTCTTAGGATCCACTTGTAACCCTTCACTGGTAATCACATGTCCTAAGAAAGATATTTTCTCTTGCCAAAATTCACACTTAGATAATTTAGCAAATAAATAAATTTCCCTCAGTGTCTGCAATGCTATCCTTAAGTGCTCTTCATGTTCAGTCTGACTCTTAGAACAAATCAGTATATCATCTATAAAAACAACCACAAATTTATCCAAGTATGACTTGAAAACTCGATTCATCAGATCCATAAATGTTGCAGGTGCATTAGTGAGACCGAAAGGTAGTACCAAAAACTCATAATGGCCATATCTAGTTCGAAATGCAGTTTTAGGTACATCTTCCTTCTTGATTCTCAATTGATGGTACCCAGAGCGAAGATCTATCTTAGAAAAATAACTTGCCCCTTGTAATTGAATAAACAAATCATCAATTCTAGGCAGAGGATATTTGTTCTTTATAGTCACCCTATTCAAATGTCTGTAGTCTATACACATTTGAAGTGAACCATCTTTTTTCTTGACAAATAATACTGGTGCACCCCAGGTTGAACTGCTAGGCCTAATGAAGCCTTTATCCAGAAGATCTTGTAATTGTGCTTTCAACTCCTTCAACTCAGTTGGAGCCATTCTGTATGGAGGGATAGAAATAGGTGTTGTACTAGGTAGCAAATCTATACTAAACTCTATTTCCCTTTCTGGAGGTAAAGTGGTCAGATCATCAGGGAATACATCAGGAAACTCTCGTACTATAGGTATTTGATCCAAACTAGGGAATGAAACACTAGTATCTCTGACATGGGCCAAATACCCTATACATCCCTTTCTTAATAATCTTTTAGCACTAATTGCTGAGATCAAACTATTTAACACTTCACTCCTGTCCCCTTGAAATTCAAAAATTTCCCCTGATGAACTATGAAATATTACTCTCTTACCATTACAATCTAAGGTGGCCAAATACTTGGATAGCCAATCTATTCCCAAAATAACATCAAACTCTAACACTGGTAATTCTATCAAATCAGCTCTCAAAATTTTATCATCAATCACTACCTCACAAGAAGGGTATACATTTTTAACAACAATTTCTTCCTCTAAAGGAGTAAACACAGTGAGAGGTATATCAATTAGTTTGGAATGTACATGTAATTTAGAAGCAAAATAGGTAGACACAAAAGAATGAGTTGCCCCTGAATCAAATAACACCCTTCCTTTCACAGATTGAATGGAAATGATACCTGTAATAGCTGCATTTGATGCTTGTGCCTCCTGAGGTGATAAGGTATACACTCTCCCTCTACCCCTACCAGATGGTGACTGTACTGCAGATCTCTCGTAACACTGCCTCTTCCAGAACCTCTTCCAAATCCACTAGATCTATGACCCCTTTCCATATGCACGGTGGCCTGAGATGTTTGTGGTCTTGTTTCTGCTGCAATCAAAGGACAATCTTTAATCATATGATCTTTTTGCCCACATTTAAAGCATGCCCTAGTCTCCCTATAACATTGGCCTCTATGCATCTTTCCACAAGTCTGACATTGAGTGCGTATAGGAGGCCTCTGAACATTAGTACTGAAAAATCCATGGGTAATAGTCCCAGATGACCTTCCAGTAGGTGGTCTAGGTGGAAGTCCCATTGAAGTTCTAGGTAGGTTGATTTATGGCATAGATTGTGATTGTCGCTTGGCACTAGATGTTCCTACTTCTTCTTTGCCTCTCTGTCTTATAAAGCTTTCAGTTCTAGCCTTCTTCTTCTGTTCTCGGGCTTTCATCTCTCTATTTTCTATTATTCTTGCTTTGTCCACCAATTTAGAGTAAGAATCATAATCATGAGCAGCCAAAATTATGTATAGTGAATTAACTAATCCTCTTCTGAATCGATGTATTCTTGCTGCTTCATTTGGTTATAGAGCAGGTACATACTTACTCAACTGATTAAACTGTCTTGCATATTCAGATACTGTCATACCAGGTGTTTGTATTAACCTCTCAAACTCTAAAGCCTTGGCTTGCCTAACACTTTCAGGTAAAAACTCTTGCAATACCATTTCTGCAAATTGCTCCCAAGTCAAAAGAACATTTTCTTTCAATATTCCAGCCATAACTCTCTTGTACCATTCCTTCGCATCACCTCTCATTTGGTACCCTGCAAATTCAATTGCTTTCTTGTCTGGACAACGAAGTATTTGAGTTTTTGCTTCCATTTCCTCTAAAAACTCTGTAGGATCTTCTTCCCCTTTATAGATTGGAGGACTAAGTTTCAAAAATCCAGCTAATAATTTTCTTTCTTCATTTGATTCCATCTGTGGTGGTGGAGGTGGAGGAACATGGAATTCAGGGATAGGAGCCTGTTGTTGTTGTTGTTGTTGTCTTTGTTGTATCATCATTTCCATCATCAACTCATAATTTTTCTGTAATTGTTCAAGTCTTTCCATCATTCTAGTTATTCTGTCTTCAGCTGCCTGTGGTTCTAGGGAAGGAGCCCTTACATTCTCAACTCTTTGTACTGATTCCTCAGAAGGAACAACTCCCTCAGATCTAATTGCCCTAGGTCTTCTTCGGGTTTCCATATCTAACTATAAGAGAGAAAAGAATTATTTAATTAGCACATGAATTAACACAGATCTAGATAACAACGAAAACAAGACATGACAGAATAATCCTAAGCTCCATATTATTCTTACACATTTATGCTTACGAACCTTTAACCTATATATTATTATAAACCTAAGCTCTGATACCACCTCTGTCACACCCCATTTTTAGAAGTGTGATGGTCCTAGGGTCCTGGTAGGCTTAAGGCCACCAGGCACCACGTAGAACCCAACTAATTTATGAATTTATACAAATTTATTATTTACTCATAATAACACATGTATTTTTATATTATATATTATTTACAAATATTTTCTTTAATTATTACATTATGGTTTATTTCCATAATTTACTAAGCTATTCATAATATTACTATAGAGCAACTAGAGTATAGCACAAATATTATTATTTAATTACATATGATAGTATTAGCTAATTACATTATTCTCAAGCTTCTTGCTGGAAGAAGAAATCAAGAAGCTGATGGTCCTGGGTCACCTCTACCTGAAACCACAGATGATGGGGTGAGTCGTCAACTCAGTGAAATTACAGTGTCACAAGAGTAGGATATGCAATAACGATATTTCAAGGTTCAAAGATAATAAATAAATAAATAAGACGGCTGTACAATAAAGGTATAACAATGAAATTTAATTCACAAGAAAGGCCCACAATAATTGGACCAAAATCACAAAAGCAAATTATATAATATGACAGAAAACACATAGCAATAACACTGAAGAAAATATATCATTATTCCAGTGCTATCACACATCACATTCACATAAGGGTAGCTTCTACCCTACAAATCACAAACTTCTATGTGCACATAGCCTGATGGTATAGCCCCCATCAAGTTGGGATACTGTCATATTGGCTAATCAAATGGCTTGGTATGATCACATAGGCCAAGAGGCCACATTGATTTTCGCAATTCACAAATACAAAATCACAAACAATAAATGATATCAAATGGCTTAAATATCAACAATGGTTAAATTTTCATCAAAGAATTTCCAAAAGTGACAAAGCAAGGGTTGGACATTATAACTCACCTTGAATATGCAAATTTGATTCCTCTAAGTTATTGATAATAATTGATTGATTTCATTACTTCATCTTCTTTGGGCTCAGACCAAGTCCACTTCTCCTTCTTGGATACAAGATCATCATCACTATCGCTTGAATCCCAAAACCTATTGACAACACAAATTGTTACTTTTTTAGCCACCATAACTTGTTTAATTCCACCAAATACCTCTTCTTCTTTGGTTGCTTCTTGTAATACCCTAAAATCTAGTAGCTTAAATGTTGTACAAATGAATGAATATAGTGAAAAAAAAATCTTTGATTGAAATAAAATTATAATGTGCCAAAGTAATAAACAAAAACTTTAAAGTATCTGAATTGAAAACTCTACAACTGTGAATCAAATCAATTAATTGTAAGTGGACTTGGTCTGAAACTAATAAGGGTAAGGAAGTTGAAGTAGGAAATAAAGAAGAGGAAGATGACACTGTGCTCAAGCAATTGAAAAGAACCCAAGCAAGTGTTAGCATTTGTGACTTATTAGCTACTTCTAAAAAGCACCGAGAAACTATGGCCAAAGCCTTGGCTAGCATACCAATTTCTACCTCCACCACACCGGAGGAGCTGATTAATTTCATAAAAATTGGAGGGGTAATGAAATGTGAAGAGGTTTAAGAAAAGAGTGAAGTTAATATGGGAGCAGTTTCTTTTTCAGATGCAGATTTACCAGAGGAGGGGAGAGATCACATCCGCCCTCTCTTTATCAAAATAGAAGTCAAGGGGAAGAGGACTCCATGTGTAATGGTCGATGATGGGTCTGCCATAAATGTTTGTCCACTTAAGATATTGCCAAAGCTAGCCATGTCAACAAGGGATCTAAACCCGACCTAAGTAACAATTCGGGCTTATGACAACACTAAGAGACACACCGAAGGGACTTTCAAAGCTGCTGTCAAGGTTGGTCCAATTGAATCTATTGTTGAGTTTGTTGTTTTAGACATACCGGTTACCTTCGCCTTACTCTTGGGGTGACCATGGTTTCATCCTCTTGGTGGAGTTCCTTCCACCCTTCATCAAAAGATCAAGTTCCCCAACGGAGATGAGACAGTGGTCATTGAAGCTAAAGATAATGAGATTTGTTAACGCTCTAATGATTGAGAGGCCTCTCAATGGTTTCCAAGTAGCTGCAATTTCTGATGATGAAGTAGTGGACTCCAAAGTTTTGAATATGATGAAGAACATGAACTACCTTCCCGGAGCTGGTCTTGGAAAGGGTAAAGCTGGTTTGACAAAGCTACCAGATTTTAAGACTCAAACTTCCAAGAAGGGGTTGGGATATGATGAAGCCAACAATGTCCAGCCAAAGAAAAATGAGAAGATTGGCTTCCCACTACTTGAAGAAATCATTGTCAAAGCTCAAGATATGGGACCACTCTAAGGAAAGCCCGAGGAGATCGTGTTCATGGGTAAGTTGATCCTAGGTTTTGAAATTTTTGCAGATGTGGCTGAGCTAGTCGACCAAGTGAAAAAAGAGCTCACCTTGCCAGCCAATAAAGAATTCAATCCAAAAGAGAAGAATGAAGCTATCCTGAAAGCCGAGAAGACTCTGAAGGAGATTGCTGCCCTGGTTGAAGAAAAGTTTGAAGACATCCTGCCTTATGATTTTGCGAACAATGATTTTGATTTTGATTTTAATTTGTCTGCTTTGTATGAGGATGATGATGTTTTATTTTCCAAAATGAATGCATTAAAGTCTGATTTTGCTTACTTGTGTGATGTTTCTCCTGATGGTTACATACATTCAAATAGCAGTTACATGGCATCTTTAATATTAATTCTGTTAACACACAATCATTAAATTTGGGAACAACCGAAAATCCTAAAAATATTAGCATAGCATCCGGCCTTACTCCTGATGAGGGAGAGAGATTTGAAAAAATATTCAAAAAATATGAAGAAGTGTTTGCTTGGTCTTATGAGGATATGCTAGGAATAGATCGAGACATAACCGAGCATCATATTCCTACTTACACTCACATGAAACCTGTCAAACAAAAGCTTAGGCGATTAAGACCTGAGTGGCCTGAATTTGTTAAAGAAGAGGTCACTAAGCAAATACAAGTGAAGTTCCTCGAAGTGATAGAATATCCAGATTGGTTAGCCAACATAGTACCCTTGCCAAAGAAAGATGGAAGGATAAGGGTCTGTGTGGATTATAGAGATTTAAACAAGGCTTCCCCTAAAGATAATTTTCCTTTATCTCATATAGATATTCTCATTGATAGCGTAGCCTCTAGCATGCTACACTCATTTGTAGATGGATTTTCCGGATACAATCAAGTGTTAATGGCCCAAGAGGATAAAGCCAAAACAGCTTTCATTACCACATGGGATAAATTTTGTTATAGGGTGATGCCGTTCGGCTTAAAGAATGCTGGAGCAACATATCAAAGGATGGCCACCACATTATTTCATGACATGATGCACAAAGAAGTTGAAGTATATGTTGATGATATGATGGTTAAATCGGATACAAAAGAACAACACTTCCAAAACTTGGAATTGTTTTTCGATAGAGCTTTGAACTATAAGCTAAGATTGAACCATCATATCATCAACATATACTTCAACTTCTTTGTGCATCATGTCATGAAATAATATGGTGGCCATCCTTTGATAGGTTGCTCCAGTATTCTTTAAACCGAACGGCATCACCCTATAACAAAATATACCCCATGTGGTAATGAAAGCTGTTTTGGCATTATCCTCTTGGGCCATTAACACTTGATTGTATCCGGAAAATCTATCTACAAATGAGTGTAGCACTCTAGAGGTTGCGCTATCAATGAGAATATTTATATGAGGTAAAGGAAAATCATCTTAAGCCTTATTTAAATATCTATAATCCACACAGACCCTTATCCTTCCATCTTTCTTTGGCACGGGTACTATGTTTGCTAACCAATCTAGATATTCTATCACTTCGAGGAACTTCACTTGTATTTGCTTAGTGAACTCTTCTTTAACCAATTCAGCCCATTCAGGTCTTAATCACCTAAGCTTTTGTTTGACAGGTTTCATGTGAGTGTAAGTAGGAATATGATGCTCAGCTATGTCTCGATCTATTCCAAGCATATCCTTATAAGACCAAGCAAACATTTCTTCATATTTTTTGAATATTTTTTCAAATCTCTCTCTCTCATCAGGAGTAAGGTCGGATACTATGCTAATATTTTTAGGATTTTCGATTGTTCCCAAATTTAATGATTGTGTGTTAACAGAATTAATATTAAAGATGCTCATGTAACTGTTATTTGAATGTATGTAACCATCAGGAGAAACATCACACAAGTAAGCAAAATTAGACTTTATTGCATTCATTTTTGAAAAGAAAACATCATCATCCTCATACAAAGCAGACAAATTAAAATCAAAATCAAAATCATTGTTCGCAAAATGATAAGGCAGGATGTCATCAAACTTTTCTTCAACCAGGGCAGTAATCTCCTCCAGAGTCTTCTCGGCTTTCAAGATAGCTTCATTCTTCTCTTTTGGATTGGATTCTTTGTTGGCTGGTAAGGTGAGCTCTTTCTTCACTTGGTCGACTAGCTCGGCCACATCTGCAAAAATTTCAAAACCTGGGATCAACTTACCCATGAACATGATCTTCTCGGGCTTTCCTTGGAGTGGTCCCATATTTGGAGCTTTGACAAAGATTTCTTCAAGTGGTGGGAAGACCATCTTCTCATTTTTCTTTGGCTGGACATTGTTGGCTTCATCATATCCCAACCCCTTCTTGGAAGTTTGAGTCATAAAATCTGGCAACTTTGTCAAACCAGCTTTACCCTTTCCAAGACTAGCTCCGGGAAGGTAGTTCATGTTCTTCATCATATTCAAAACTTTGGAGTCCACTACTTCATCATCAGAAATTGCAGCTATTTGGAAACCATTGAGAGGCCTCTCAATCATTAGAGCGTTAACAATCTCATTATCTTCAGCTTCAATGACCACTATCTCATCTCCGTTGGGGAACTTGATCTTTTGATGAAGGGTGGAAGGAACTCCACCAATAGGATGAAACCATGGTCGCCCCCAAGAGTAACGCGAAGGTAACCGATATGTCTAAAACAACAAACTCAACAATAGATTCAATTGGACCAACCTTGACAGCAGCTTTGAAAGTCCTTTCGGCGTGTCTCTTAGTATTGTCATAAGCCCGAATTGTTACTTCAGTCGGATTTAGATCCTTTGTTGACATGGCTAGCTTTGGCAATATCTTAAGTGGACAAACATTTATGGCAGACCCATCATCGACCATTACACATGGAGTCCTCTTCCCCTTGACTTCTATTTTGATAAAGAGAGGGCGAATGTGATCTCTCCCCTCCTCTGGTAAATCCGCATCCGAAAAAGAAACTGCTTCCATATTAACTTCACTCTTTTCTTGAATCTCTTCGCATTTCATTACCCCTCCAATTTTTTATGAAATTGATCAGCTCTTCCGGTGTCGTGGAGGTAGAAATTGGCATGCTAGCCAATGCTTTGGCCATAGTTTTCTCGGTACTTTTTAGAAGTAGCTAATAAGTCCCAAATGCTAACACTTGCTTGGGTTCTTTTCAATTGCTTGAGCACAACATCATCTTCCTCTTCTTTATTTTCTACTTCAACTTCCTTACCCTTATTAGTTTCTACCTCCTTAGGTGGTGGCCTTGCATAAGGTTTATCGGATCTAGTATTCATTACTTTATCTTCTTCGGGCTCGGACCAAGTCCACTCCTCCTTCTTGGATACAAGATCATCATCACTATCGCTTGAATCCCAAAACCTATTGACAACACAAATTGTTACTTCTTTAGCCACCATAACTTGTTTAATTCCACCAAATACCTCTTCTTCTTTGGTTGCTTCTCCACCTACATCTTGAAAAGAAGACATGACAAAGTCCTCATGCAAACCTCCTCCAATCATGAAGGTTGCCGGCCGTGGTACTCTATTGAACTTTGGTAATGGGTTGTCTTTGGTGTTTGGCTTGTTGGGCTTGGGCAGCTTCCCATTATCAATTAGATTTTGGATCTCATGTCTCAATGTCACACATCTATCCATGTCATGCCCTTGCATTTGGTGAAACTGACAAAATGCTTTAGTGTCGAAATTAGGTGGGAGAGGGTTAGGCAAAGGACGAGGATTTAAGGGTTGTAGCAATCCCTTCCTTTGAAGCTTATTAAGAACCCAAGACATCCGGTTTCCCCAACACAATACCTGGTTCATTGGAACCGGCCTCTTTTACAGGTCTTAATATTATAAAATTCTTAAATATAACAATATTATCCATATTACACACAATAATTAAAATAAAGCATCGATATATTGAAATTCCAAAACAATGTCCAAGCAAAATAAATAAATGGACACCCATCTGAAGATGGAAACATGCCCTTACTTAATCCATGCCTAAATAGGACACCCATCAAAAGGTAGAAACATATCCTTTACATTGGTTCTAAAATAGAAATGCGATTTAAATTACATGATATTTAACTAATGAGGTGCCCACCAAGTGGAAACATATCTCTTACAACATTTGGAAATCTAAATAAATTGATAAAAGTAAATAACCATTCATCATAAATAAATCATTCATCAAAGATATTGAACAACAATAGAATGTAAACATCCATCCATGAGAAACTAAATAAACTAAGCATTGAACTTAAATAAATTAAAGCATATCAAATTCCTAATTTGATTATGCTTTGAAGTATATGTTGATGATATGATGGTTAAATCGGATACAAGAGAACAACACTTCCAAAACTTGGAATTGTTTTTCGATAGAGCTTTGAAATATAAGCTAAGATTGAACCCGAAGAAGTGTGTATTCGGGGTTACCTCAGGTAAATTATTAGGACATGTGATTGGTCCGAATGGTATTAAGATTGATCCTGACGAAGTTAAAGCATTCAGGGATATGCCATCCCCAAAGACGGAGAGAGAAGTTCGGGGATTTATTGGTAAATTACAATACATTAGCATATTCATAGCAAAGCTCACAACAATCTGTGAGCCTATCTTCAAATTGCTTAGAAAGAATCAGCCCGTCCTATGGAATGAAGAATGTCAAAAGGCCTTTGAGCGAATAAAAGAGTATTTGTTGAATCCACCTATTTTAAAACCACCTAAACCTGGCAAACCTCTATTACTATACTTAGCAGTAGAAGAAGAGTCAATAGGAGCCATGCTAGCCCAAGCAGATGAGTCAGGGATTGAGCATGCAGTTTACTATTTGAGTAGAAAGCTCCTACCTTATGAAATTAAGTATAGTATCATTGAAAAGACCTGTATAGCAGTGGTTTGGTCTTCTAAGAAGTTGCAGCATTACTTTTAATCGTATAGTGTGCTAGCAATTTTCAAGTTGGATCCAATGAAGTACTTAAGGGAGACACCCTCTTTGATAGGGAAATATGGTCGATGGTTGATAATATTAGAAGAATTTGAGATTGAGTATGTAACCAGGAAAACAATCAAAGGTAGAGCGGTGGCTGAATTCCTAGCCCAACAACCATTACCAGAAAAGCGAAGAGGTAATCTTGGAATTTCCGGATGAACATTTAGAAGCAATTAAAGTACAAGGGTGGAAAATGTATTTTGATGGAGCAGTAAACAGGAAAGGAGCAGGTTTGGGAGTTATACTAGAATCGCCCGAAGGGGAACTTATCCCTTTATCCAAAAAATTAAAATTTAGGGCAACCAATAATATGGTGGAGTATGAAGCTTGTATTTTCGGTTTGGAAACCCTAATGATTATGAAGGTGGATAAGGTGGAAGTTTATGGCAATTCATTACTAGTAGTATCCCAAGTAAATGGAGAGTGGGAGTTGAAAGAAGAAAAATTAAAACCATACCACCATTACCTGACCATGATGAAGAAGAACTTTAAGGAGTGTAAGTTTGTACACTTATCAAGAGAAGAAAATCAGATGGTTGATGCCCTAGACACATTGGCTTCGGTATGGGAAAATTCTGCTAGCTTATTTCTTAAGCCTCTAATTTTGACTAGTTCCTTAACTCCTTGCTATGAATATGAAACAATCATGGAAACTGATACAGACCATGATGCGTGGTATGATACTATAAGGTGATTTTTGGAGGAAAGAGAATACCCGCTGGGGGCAAAAAAGAAAGAAAGAAGAGCCATAAGGCGGTGGTCTTTGCATTACATCACATTCCATAGAGAGTTATATCGAAGATGGCCTGATGGGGTGCATTTAAGATGTTTAAGGAAGCCTGAAGTAGAGCGTATCATGTCAAAAATACATGCAAGAAGTTGCGATCCACACATGAGTGGTTTATACCTAGTTAAGAAGATTATTCGACAAGGTTACTACTGGTTGACCATGGAGAAAGATTGTATTGAGTTTGTAAAGAAGTGTCAACAATGTCAGATGTATGGTAACTTGAATCACATGCCTCCTGAAGAATTGCATTCTATGTCTTCACCCTGGCCATTTGCCACCTGGGGTATCTACATTATAGGAGAGATACATCCGACAGCTTCAAACGGTCACCGTTTCATTGTGGTAGCAGTAGATTATTTTTCAAAATGGGTTGAAGCAGAATCCTTCAACAAATTGGGTGCAAGTCAAATGGCTAGATTTATTGAAAAGAACCTCATCTGTAGATATGGAGTCCCATACTGTGATATCAGACAACGGGGTACAGTTTCAAGGAGCAGTTAAGGATTTATTCTCAAAGTACCGAGTCCATCATCATAAATCCTATCCTTATACACCAAAGGCTAATGGTGCAGTAGAAGCAACAAACAAGACAATTAAGCAAATTCTGTCCAAAATGACCAAGACTTACAGAGATTGGTCAGAGATGCTTCCCTTTGCTTTATGGGGATATAGGACAAGTGTGCGAATGCCTACTGGAATGAAACCGTTCTCTTTGGTTTATGGGATGGAAGCAGTATTGCCAATTGAAATAGAAATCAAGTCATTAAGAGTAGTCTTGGAAGCCGAACTGCCTGAAACGGAATGGGTAGCAAGCATATACACAGTTAGCTTTACTAGAAGAGAGAATGTTAAAGGCACTGTATTATCACCAACTGTATCAAAAGAAGATAGCTCGGGCCCACAATAGAAGGGTTAAGGTAACAAAACTCAGAGTCGGGGATTTGGTGTTGAAGTAATGTAAGCGTAATGTATCTGATTCAAGAGGGAAGTTCAGGCCTAGCTGGCAATTAGAAAACCCGAAAGGGCTAGTTGGCAACTGGAGTGATCTTGTGTATGCTGGCTTTATGTTTGGTTGTTCCCCAATTTAATAAAACAAAATTAATGTTAAAATTATTCTATGTGCACGGCTATAAGTATTTGACCAGATATGGATGAAATAAATAAACACAATAGCAAAAGGTGATGACAAATTTTAAATGGAAAAGAAGCATCTTTTATTACTTTAATTATTTTTTCATCCTAACAATACACTTTCTGAATTGACAAATGTAAAATCTATGGTAGTCGATAAATGTAACGTGTATGCCAACTTTGCCTCAGCCGATCCAAGTAGGCTTCAGTCAAGCAAGGCATGTCTAAATCAGGAGTAAAGTCAGAATCACTAAATTCTCAGATCATTCAAGCATGAGGCAAACTGTAGACCCTTAATTTTTGACCCAGTCCGGTCCAATATATTTTAATTAGTCCAAAATAATTTTTATGTTGTCCAATATATTTTAATTAGTTCAAAACAATTTTTGTTATCTTAATTAAATAATATTTATTTTAATATTTAATTTTTATTAATAAAAAATAAAAAAAATAATAAAAATAATAATAAAAATAAAAATCGGCGAAGAAAAATTCATAGCTGAAAATTAGTGCGGCGAAATGACATTGGGCCATTTCGCCCGCAGTTTATTTCTGCGGGAGAAATGGCCGCAGGCCAATTCTCGCCCGTTGCCACAGCCAACTGAGCAATTTTTTTTGCCAGCGTATTTTTTCCGCAGCAGTTTTTTTTTCCAGCGAAATTTTTCCGACGCAAAATTTTTTCGAAACCTAATACAAATAGGTTTCAGTTTCCTTTTCTTAATTAATGTTAGATTCCGTTAATAACTAAAATTAATTACAAAATTCTTCTATAAATAAGGACAATAACAACACAAAAAGGGGATTTTGATCGAATTTTGGGAGGAGAAATTGAGACCGAAATTGAGGAGAAAAACTTTGAATCAATCAGACTTTTTGAGAGAGCGAGCAAACAAACAATTCAATCCATCAAAGGCAGCAAAGCTTGTCTTTGTTTTTGTTCATCCAAGAAGTGATTTTTGGTGGAACCAACAAACGAAGGTATGAGTTTCTGTAATATCCTCATATATGCCCTAGAAGTTGTGATTATGTTGTTGTTGTTGTTATATAATTGGATTGAATATATGTGTTAAATTACAAGAGAAAAGAAATAGAGAAAAGAATGTTTATGTATATGTGATTTGGGAAAGAATTTAGGGTTTAGAGAGAATGGTATATGTTGTGTATATGATGATATATATAACATATAAGTTGGTCAAAATGAAGAGTCAAGGAAAGAAGATATTTATTTTTGTTAAGTGTGAAGTTACTATAAAGGGCATGTAATGAATGGTAATCAAGACAAATGGTATAAGGGTGTTTAGGTAATTACTCTTGTTGAATCACTTGGTGGAGATTTAAAGAGGTGATATTTTGTCTTTTCTTCATTTCCTTCTTCTTCTTCTTCTCTTCTCCACGTTGGTTGGCTCCTCCTTAGACAAGAGAGAGCAAAGTGAGATTTGTTTAATTCTAACATCAAATTGAAGGGAGAATCAAAGGATTTAATTGAAGATTTGTGGAATTCAACAACTTAGGTAAGTTCTTTCTCTTGATTTTCCTTTGTTCTTTTGAAATTGTGTTTGGGATTGGTGAGTTGATATGGATGGTTGATGGAGTGTGTTTGTGTATGGTGTGTGTAAAAGTGTTGAAATGGAATTAAAGATAAGAAGCTAGGTTGGTGTTGGTGATGGAAGAGTAAGAGTTGTGTTTAGTGAATTTTTTTTTCTGTTTTACAATTATTTTGGTATCAGAGCTTAGGTTCGAGATTCTCGGCCTAAGTGAGAAAAAAAATAATAATTTTTTTTTGAAAAGTTTAAATAAAAGTAAAAAGGAAAAGTTTTGAAATGAAATTTGTAATACATGCATATGCATTGACACCTAGGTTGGTCTCGGATGTGGCATTATATGAATTATAGAATATTTGTGTTATATGAGATGTTCAATATAGTTGATGATATATGTGTATACTATTTTGATGTGATGAGAAATTATGATTGTTGACAATGATGTTGGAAATGAATTATAATTGAGGCATAGTGCCTAATTGATTGTGAGAAACTAATTGTGAAATGTAATATGATATATGTATATTGATGATGCATATGAAAATGTCATGTTGTGTGCAACATGGAATGTAATGTTGATGTTTATGAGCAATATTATGTAGGACATAATATGAATTGAAACATAAAGAAATGAAAAGGAGAATAAATTTGAAAATGAGTTGAAAATCAAATCAAGATAAGAGTATGTACTTTTTCTTCTATACTTTGAACCTCTTTATAATAAAGTTTATGTTGGTTTTGCTAATGTTGAATTTACTAGACAGCGGAAATGATATCGAATTGTTAAAATTGAAAGTTATGTTATTTAAATGAGGAGAGTATGGTGGAATGTTGAATGAGTTGTTTAGTAGAGACAAAGTGTGATTATGTAAAGTTGGGATGTGTATACAGTTAAGGTTGTGTTTAAAGGAAAAAGAGATGATAGTGGTTAAGTAAGAATATAACTTAGTATTGTTACTATAATGCAAGCATAGTAAATTCAATGTTAGAAATGTGAGATGCTTGGATATTGTGAAAGCTCATGGTAATGGTGATAATATGTGATATTTGAGATTTTTGAAGTGAGCTTTATGATTGTGGAAATTATATGTTTTAATATTGCTTTGTGATATATATTTGTAAGATGTTTTTAAAGTGATGATAGAAAAGATGAGTTTGGCAAATTGAAGCTTAAACGAAGTAGTAAATTGAGAAGTTAAAGTTTTAGTGGAATTTGATAAAGATTATTGGGATATTGATAGTTAACTGTATATGCAATGCATGAGCTAAGTGAAATGACTAGTGTTGCATATGGAAGTATTATGAATTGAGTAATGTGATTGATAGTATGAGAATTTGTTTTGAAATAATCAAGGAAGTGGATAAGTAAATAGAAATGAGTTATTTTAAGTCATTTTACTGAACAGGGTAAGAATGAATATGGGAGTGTACTAAATATTTTTAAAGACGAAAGTGAAAGAGATGTCACATTGGGAATGTGACTGAGATGAATATGAAGTGTTACTATAGTCGGAATATATATGTTTGTAGTGTGAATAAATACTTTATATCATATTGGAAGAATGAGAAGGATAGTGTTTAAAAGAAAATGATAAACACTAAATTTGTATTGAATGTATGAAAAAGGAAAATACTATAAGAGCATATAATTAAGTGTATACATGTATATGATATGTGAATTGAGTTTTCCAATATGAATGAAATTATGATATATAAACACATTTGTGAATCACATTATGAGGATGGCTTATGAAGATATATGTGGTATAATTATAGAATTAGTGATATGGAAAAACAATGTTATATGTATTAGTGGACCTAAGAGAGATTAGGTCTTGAACTGTGTAAAGCTAGATGGATTATGTGATGGAAGTGAGAATGGAAAGAACTTGAGTAATATTGGACAGTGGAAATTGTTATAATGAGTATTGAACTTGATGATTATATTATATTTAGAGTTTCAAAGTATTCACATATGAAAAGTTCTATGTAATTATATTATAAGAGATTGTAGATGGATTAGAAATGAAGTGATGAATAGAAATTGTATAAGAACTGTATATGATTGAATATGTATATAGTAATATTGTTAAAGCATGAGTTAAGTTGATAAGGATCATATAAGCGAATACAAATTGGTTGAAACGAAGTTGGAATGTGTTAACTTCTGTTATACTAAAAATGTTAAGATTGAGAATAGAATTATAAAAGAACAGTATTGAATTGAAAGTTCTAGGTTTGAATATTAATCTCTTAAAGTCATGTGTTTTGTTCAGTATTTTGGATCGGTTAATTTGTTATCCATGGATTTGGATCTTAGATATAATGATTGTAATACGGATTTGGTGAGGTTGACAATTTTGTTTGAGAAGTATAGTTAAAAATTATGATGGTTAAAGTTGTACCTTATTATTATTTTTTTTTATGTTAAGAATTTGGTTATAACTGTGAAAAAAAAAAATTTAAAAAAATTTTGAAATGTGTTGAGTTATGGATAATATGACAAAAAGGTAATCAAAATAAATATACCAATGATAGGAAATGTGAAGAGTTAGTAAAAGGGAGAAATTATATTATATGAATGAAAGTTATACTGAATATGTTTATGGTATGTAACTTGAGGTTTAAGGGAATGAACTCAAAGTTTGAGTGAATGAATTATAGATATTAAGTATGATATAACATTTTTATGAGAATTGGTGGAAATTATACTAAGATAATAAAGAATAAACTATGTGTATATTAAAAGATATTAGAAGTGATTTGTTATCATGATGATTTGACTGAAAATAGATTGAAAGAGAGCAGAAATTGAATATAAGTTTGCTCTTATGGAATTAAGTTATATTTATACTTATATGAAAATTGTGAAATTTCATGATAAGTTAGATTACTTAATCGTTGGTTGGAATTGAACAAGATTGGAACGTGGGTATATTGTGACAGATAGATTAATTGATCTGGATTTGGCTAAGATTATGGATCATTAATAAAATTTAATGTGTATAGTTGTATTAAGAAAATAGGTATTTACATGATAATGTATATGATGTAAATTTTAAAGTATGATTGGACATGAATGAGTGGAGTATAGTAATTGTTAATCATGATAAGAAGAGAAAAAGATTGGTTATCTATAAAATAAGTTGAAAGATAATGTATTAATATGTAAGTTAAGTGAAAAGCATGCTAAAGAAATAACTCCATTTATGAAAAATCAGGATTTTGTTATCTATTGAGAGTGATAAATGTCTATTTAGACAGTGATTGTAATGAAGGGATAATTAATGTTCAGATATAAGTCAATGGTTTTTAATGTTAAAGTTAAGAGAGTAATTATACAAAGGTGAAATAACAAAATATATTAAATATAAAGATTTGACAAAGTATTATTGTGCTATATGATGATCTGATTATGGTATAAAGATATTAATAGGAAATGTAATGTGATCTTTTGAATGTTTGATTAAGAAAGTAACCAGATGTATAAACATATAGAATGATGAGTTATAGAATTTAAAGAAGGTGGTTGATTCTAAAGAGGAGAGTTGGAGTTATATGATTTGATGATATAATGACTTAAGCGTATAATTAACTTCATATGGGAGTTAAGATAGTATTTTGTTAAGAATAAATTGTTATGGTACTGATAATTTCGAGGACGAAATTATTTAAGGGGGAGAGAATTGTAATATCCTCATATATGCCCTAGAAGTTGTGATTATGTTGTTGTTGTTGTTATATAATTGGATTGAATATATGTGTTAAATTACAAGAGAAAAGAAATAGAGAAAAGAATGTTTATGTATATGTGATTTGGGAAAGAATTTAGGGTTTAGAGAGAATGGTATATGTTGTGTATATGATGATATATATAACATATAAGTTGGTCAAAATGAAGAGTCAAGGAAAGAAGATATTTATTTTTGTTAAGTGTGAAGTTACTATAAAGGGCATGTAATGAATGGTAATCAAGACAAATGGTATAAGGGTGTTTAGGTAATTACTCTTGTTGAATCACTTGGTGGAGATTTAAAGAGGTGATATTTTGTCTTTTCTTCATTTCCTTCTTCTTCTTCTTCTCTTCTCCACGTTGGTTGGCTCCTCCTTAGACAAGAGAGAGCAAAGTGAGATTTGTTTAATTCTAACATCAAATTGAAGGGAGAATCAAAGGATTTAATTGAAGATTTGTGGAATTCAACAACTTAGGTAAGTTCTTTCTCTTGATTTTCCTTTGTTCTTTTGAAATTGTGTTTGGGATTGGTGAGTTGATATGGATGGTTGATGGAGTGTGTTTGTGTATGGTGTGTGTAAAAGTGTTGAAATGGAATTAAAGATAAGAAGCTAGGTTGGTGTTGGTGATGAAAGAGTAAGAGTTGTGTTTAGTGAATTTTTTTCTGTTTTATAATCTTTTTAACTGTAACGACCCTCCCCAACCAGGTCGGTATCCCAAGGTCGGTTGCCCAGCCCACTGGGTCCGCATGGTCCGCAGGAGGCAAGCGATCGCTACAGTACTGGACAGCCCTCGCGGCCCACCCAGCAGGATTTGTTTATTTGGCTCCCAAAGGAGTCGCCTCCCTGGATCGAACCCCTGACCTCCCACTTAAGAGAGCCAGCGAGAACCATCCAGTACCATTTCTACTACTAGCAGAAATGGTACTGGATGGTTCTCGCTGGCTCTCTTAAGTGGGAGGTCAGGGGTTCGATCCAGGGAGGTGACTCCTTTGGGAGCCAAATAAACAAATCCTGCTGGGTGGGCCGCGAGGGCTGTCCAGTACTGTAGCAATCGCTTGCCTCCTGCGGAACATGCGGACCCAGTGGGCTGGGCAACCGACCTTGGGATACCGACCTGGTTGGGGAGGGTCGTTACAGTTTCTTTATTTGTTTCATTAATTCACAGTAGCTTCATCATTCAAAAATCTTAAAAATTGTTTCTGTTTCTTCAAAATTAAAAAAACCCTAGAACTTTGATTTACCTTTTATAAAGCTTAAAAACCTTAATTCGTCTCTTTGTTTTTCAAAAATCTTAAAATAGTTATTTTTGTTTCTTCAAAATCTTAAAGCCCTAATTTGCCTTCCAATTCTTCAAAACCATCAATTAAATCTGTTTCTTTCCAAAAACCCTAAAAAATATCTTTTTTTTGTTTCTATAAACCTTAAATCGTTTTGTTTATTTTCATAAAGTTTCATAAAATTATCAATTATTTTTCCAAATTCTAAAATTTAATGCATTCTCCGAAACCCTAATTCAACTCCAAAACCCAAAACAGTAAACTCTAACTCCCTTAAAACCTTGAACCCCAATTTTTCTAAACCCTAATCCTTAAAACCTTAAAACCTCATAAACCTAAAATTCAGCATAATAAGTAGTTAATAGTCATAAACTCAATGTTTTAAAGTGTTCAAACCCTAATTTCATGATTTCACTTCTCAAACACTAATTTGGTTAATCAAAGAACTTTATCAACCTCTTAAATTCTAAAACTTTGCTCCATTTCAATTCTTTTAAAATTTACAGTAGCTTAAACCCATAAATTTCAAAACCCTAAACACATTAAATAAAGAATCTTAAATAGAAACAGTAGCCCTAATTTGAATCTTTATTTTCTTTGTTCAATTTTATATTTGATTATGCTTTGATTTATTTTATATGCTTTAATTTATTTAAGTTCAATGCTTGGTTTATTTATTTTATCATGTATGGATGTTTATTTTATATTTTGATTGATATCTTTGATGAATGATTTATTTATGATGAATGGTTATTTACTTTTATCGATTTATTTAGATTTTCAAATGTTGTAAGATGTATGTTTCCACTTGGTGGGTACCTCATCAGTCAAATATCATGTAATTTAAATCGCTTTTCTATTTTAGAACCAATGTAAAGGACATGTTTCTACCTTTCGGTGGGTGTCCTATTTAGGCATGGATTATGTAAGGGCATGTTTCCATCTTCGGATGGGTGTCCATTTATTTATTTTGCTTGTACATTGTTTTGGATTTTCAATATATCGATGCTTTATTTTAATTATTGTGTGTAATATGGATAATATTGTTATATTTAAGAATTTTATAATATTAAGACCTGTAAAGGAGGTCGGTTCAAATGAACCAGACGTTGTGGGGGTGCTGGGCCATTTCTCTCCTTCCCCACACGTACACAACTTTCCAAATCCATTAGGGGGTTGGGGATTTCTTAGGAATCGAGTCATCCACTCCTTTCTTTTTCCCGGCTCATCTGGGTGGCGACTCCATTTTCTCCAAACTTAAGTCCATGTTCTCTAAGGCCCCGAGCCTAAACAGTGCCGAAGTCGCAAGAACCATTCCACTGGCAGTGGGGGCGAAAATCCCCACTCACACTTTGGCAGTGAAATCAATCGGACTTTTTGAGAGAAGAATAAGCAACCGAACAATCAGTCCATCAAAGGCAGCCATCTTGCCTTTGTCCTTGTTCATCCAAGAAGTAATTTTTGGTGGAACCAACAAACGAAGCTATGAATGTCAAATCTTTTTTCTTTACAGTAGCTTGAATCATTAAACTCTTTCTTGTGATTCTAAAAACCTTAGAACCCTAATTTACTTTTTCTAAACCTTAGAACCTTAAATCGTCTCCTCTATTTTCAAAAACCCTAAATTACTTTTTCTGTTGCTTCAAAATATCAAAACCCTAATCTACTTTCCAACTTTCCAAAACCTTAAATCGTTTTATTAATTCCCCAAAATCCTAATATGTTTTTCAACCTTAAAACCCTAAATTTAACTTACAGCTTCTAAAAATCACATAAATCTTTATAAAATTATAAATTATTTTTCCAAATTCTAAAATCAAATACATTCTCCGAAACACTAAAAACCCTAATTCAACTTCAAAACCAAGACATTAGCTAACCTTAAACCCTAGTTTTCTTAAACCCTAATTTCCTTAAAACCTTAAATCCTAATTTTTCTATATCCTAATCTTTAAAACCTTAAAACCTTATAAATCTAAATATTAAAATTCAATATAGTAAATCCAAAATAATAATCCAGTAACCGTAAATCATAAACCTAATGTTTTAATATCCAAACCCTAATTTCATGATTTCTCCCCTCAAACCCTAATTTGGTTAATCAAAGAACCTTATCAATCCCTTAAATCATAAAACCATAATCCATTTTAATTCCCTTAAAACTTACAGTAGCTTAAACTAATAAATTCCAAAACCCTAAACATTAAATAAAGAATCTTAAATAAAAACAGTAGCCTTAATTTGTATTTTTACTTGCTTTATTTATTCTTAGATTTGATTGTGTAGTTCATTATATGCTTCTATTTATTTTATATGCTTTAATTTATTTAAGTTCAATGCTTGGTTTATTTAAATTATCATGGATAAATGTTTATTTTATATTTTGATTAATATCTTTGATGAATGATTTATTTATGTTGAATGTTTATTTACTTTATCGATTTATTTTGATTTCCAAATGTTGTAAAAGGTATGTTTCCACTTTGTGGGTACCTCATTAGTTAAATATCATGTAATTCAAATAAGCTTTTATATTTTAAACCAATGTAAAGGGCATGTTTCTACCTTTTGGTGGGTGTCCTATTAGTTTAGGCATGGATGATGTAAGGGCATGTTTCCATCTTCAGATGGGTGTCCATTTATTTGCTTTGTTTGGACTTTGATTTGATTTTAATATAACGATGCTTTATTTCAATTGTTGCATGTAATATGAATGATATTATTATATTTAAGAATTTTATAATATTAAGACCTGTAAAGGAGGCCGGTTCCAATGAACCGAGCGTTGTGGGGGTGCTCGGCCATTTGTCACCTTCCCCACACGTACCCAACTTTCCGAACCCATTAGGGGGTTGGGGATACCTTAGAAATTGAGTCATCCACCCCTTTCTTTTTCCCGGTTTGTCCGGGTGGCTACTCCATTTTCTCCGGACTTAGGTCCGTATTCTCTAAGGCCTCGAGCCTAAACAGTGTCGAAGTCGTAAGAACTATTCCACCGGGAGTGGGGGCGAAAATTCTCACTCACAGTGGCGACTCCACTGGGGATAAGAGAAGTTGATTCCATTGGTCTTTATATTATACTATTCTTTCTTATAATGATATTATCCATTGCATCATATTAGATTACATCGTGTGTGTGAGTTAGGACGACCGTGATACCCATGTTGTGTTATGTAAGGGATACCATACTTTCACTCAAGGTATGGAGATCGAGCATGGCATAACTACTCATAGCCTCGTACCATTTGTTATATACTTGCTATGGGAACCTAAGTCTTTTAACCCAAAGACTAAAGCTCATGTAATTGGCCTAGTTACTTTCCTTAGGTTTTTACCCCAAATGCATGTTGTTTGACTATGGTTAATTTGTCTTGGCTTAAATTATGGCTTATTTGGTTTGCTCTTTTTCTAATATGACCTAAGTACATTTGCAAGCTTAAATAAATTTTTCTTTAAAGTCCAAAAGAACAAAGCTATTTTCAAAACCTTTCAAGATGGTCTTTGGACATAAGACTTTTCAAAAAATAAATCAAAAATTCTTTTGCTCATGGCCTAAATATTAAGCCCAAAATCCATTTTTCTAAAATCTTTTACAATGGGCTTATAAACAAAATTATGTTAGAAAGAGCTTGCAAATTATTTGAGTCAATTACGAAATACCAAAAATCAATTGTGAGCCTAGTTTATATTAAGAATAATTAATCATGGACTTGTTTTTGGCATGAATCATTAGTTACTTTTTTCAGGTAAGAAATCTATTTATAATAAACCTCTTAATTTTATTTTAATCCAATATAGCATAAAAGCTACTTTAGTTGGTTGAATGGATTAAAACCTAATTAATGAGAATTATTATGAAATGATTTCCATTTTCAAAAATATAACTATTGGTTGAAATGTCCAAGGGAATTATTTGAAAACAAGATGCCCCATGTTGGTATTTTGTTAACCATATACCTAGGAAAAAAGACTCGCCATTCGTGTGTGGATGTTATAAGGTTGGAAGGAGCGTCCTATTTGTCCTTGTTTGTCTATTGTTTGTGCATACATGCATACATTTGTAGCTCATATCATTAATCCTTTTTGGCTCACAGCCCTGGATTATGATAGTTCAAAAGCTTACGACAATCCGACCTACGCCGAAGATGAAGTATCTAGCAACGACTCAATCACATGCTCACCAAAAATAATGGATCCCGAACAAATTCAAAGAATGGTGGATGATACCCTCAATGCCAAGATGGAAGAAATAATAGAGGCCCTAGCTGAGACCATGAAGAACCAATTGACTACAATTTTAGAAAATCATGCCGAAGCATCTGCTAGCACTAAGAAGCCAAGAGACAAAGGGAAGACTAAAGTTAGTGAAGTGGTTTTTGATGATGAAAAGGTGATCATTGATGATGATGATGATTGGGCTCAATACCACCAAGATGCTCAAGAGAAGAAAAAAGAACCGAAGATTGTTGAAAGATCAACTATGGAGAAGACTGAAACTTCTGATGTTGAAAATATGATTGCTGATTTAGAAAAGAAATTTGAGAAAAAACTGAAAATCGAGGAAATGTCCGAAGTTGACAAATTATTTGAGCTAGATGAAGAAGTCTCGTTCAAGTTCAAGATGCCATCTTTCACGAAGTTTGATGGAATAGAAAATCCTTATCTCCATGCGAAGCAGTATATCACTGCTATGCAGTCTGCCCGAGCTACTAAGACTCAAACCCTAAGGTACTTCATGCTCTAATTGGACCCTGTTGTCCAAAATTGGTTCAATACCTTAGATGATGGAACACAAAAGAATTGGAATTTTCTTTACAAAGCCTTCATCCATCAATATGGATATAATGTCAAGATGGAAGTTACCTTAATGGAAGTGGAGTTCATTAGGCAAAGGTCGAATGAGAATTTTGTAGATTATGTGAAGAGATGGAGAAACAAGGCCGCTTTGCTCAAGAAGAGGCCCGATGAATCCGATCAAATAAGGATGATTGTGAGAGGGGTGTTGCCTAGTCTTCATGAGAGGATGTCTCATACACTCATCCGTGATTTCAAAGACCTTCTCCAAGCGGGTTTGCAAATTGAAGAATGGGAAAGAGAGAAGAACCATTTTTCAACAAGAAGGAACGAGAAAGGAAACTATCAGTCTGGTAGCCAAAGCATGCAAAAGGCAGTCAGTGTTAACGCTACTAACCAAGGAACAATGAGACAATTTTCAAAATTAGGGAAGCCAATGTCTTAGGTTCTCAATAAGCTTCAAAGAAAGGGATTGCTACAACCCTTAAATCCTCGTCCTTTGCCTAACCCTCTCCCACCTAATTTCGACACTAAAGCATTTTGCCAATTTCACCAAATGCAAGGGCACAACACAGATAGATGTGCAAGGTTGAGACATGAGATCCAAAATCTAATTGATAATGGGAAGCTACCCGAGCCCAACAAGCCAAACACCAAAGACAACCCATTACCAAAGTTTAATAGGGTACCACCGTCGGCAACCTTCATGATTGGAGGAGGTTTGCATGATGAGTTTGTCATGTCTTCTTTTCAAGATGTGGGTGGAGAAGCAACCAAAGAAGAAGAGGTATTTGGTGGAATTAAACAAGTTATGGTGGGTAAAGAAGTAACAATTTGTGTTGTCAATGGGTTTTCGGATTCAAGCGATAGTGATGATGATCTTGTATCCAAGAAGGAGGAGTGGATTTGGTCCGAGCTCGAAGAATATGAAGTAATAAACACTAGATCCGGTAAGCCTTATACAAGGCCACCACCTAAAGAGGTAGAAACTAATAAGGGTAAGAAAGTTGAAGTAGGAAATAAAGAAGAGGAAGATGATGCTGTGATCAAGCAATTGAAAAGAACCCAAGCAAGTGTTAGCATTTGGGACTTATTAGCTACTTCTAAAAATCACCGAGAAACTATGGCCAAAGCCTTAGCTAGCATGCCAATTTCTACCTCCTCAATACCGAAGGAGCTGATCAACTTCATAAAAATTGGAGGAGCAATGAAATGTGAAGATGTTCAAGAAAAGAGTGAAGTTAATATGGGAGCAGTTTCTTTTTCGAATGCGGACTTACCAAAGGAGGGGAGAGATCACATCCGCCCTCTCTTTATCAAAATAGAAGTCAAGGGGAAGAGGACTCCATGTGTAATGGTCGATGATGGGTCTGCCATAAATGTTTGTCCGCTTATGATATTGCCAAAGCTACCCATGTCAACAAGAGATCTAAGCCCGACCGAGGTAACAATTCAGGCTTATGACAACACTAAGAGACACGCCGAAGGGACTTTCAAAGCTGCTGTCAAGGTTGGCCAATTGAATCTATTGCTGAATTTGTTATTTTAGACATACCGGTTACCTTCGCCTTACTCTTGGGGCGACCATGGTTTCATCCTCTTGGTGGAGTTCCTTCCACCCTTCATCAAAAGATCAAGTTCCCCAACCGAGATGAGACAGTGGTCATTGAAGCTGAAGATAATGAGATTGTTAATGCTCTAATGATTGAGAAGCCTCTCAATGGTTTTCAAGAAGCTGCAATTTCTGATGATGAAGTAGTGGACTCCAAAGTCTTGAATATGATGAAGAACATGAACTACCTTCCCGGAGCTGGTCTTGGAAAGGGTAAGGCTGGTTTGACAAAGCTGCCAGACTTTAGAACTTAAACTTCCAAGAAAGGGTTGGTATATGATGAAAACAATGATGTCCAGCCAAAGAAGAGTGAGAAGATGAGCTTCCCACCACTTGAAGAGATCTTTGTCAAAGCTCCAGATATGGGTCCACTCCAGGGAAAGCCAGAACCAATAATGTTCATGGGAAAGTTGATCCCGGATTTTGAAATTTTTACAGATGTAGCCGAGCTAAGGGAGCAAGTGAAGAAAGAGCTCATCCTACCAACCAGCAAATAATCCAATCCAAAAGAGAAGAATGAAGCTGCCCTAAAAACCAAGAAGACTCCGGAGGAGATTGCTGCCCTGGTTGAAGAAAAATTTTAAGACATCCCGCCTTTTGATTTTGAGAACAATAATATTGATTTTGATTTCAATTTGTCTGCTTTGTATGAGGATGATGATATTATCTTTTCCAAAATGAATGCAATAAAGTCTGATTTTACTTACTTGTGTGATGTTTCTCCTGATGGTTGCATACATTCAAATAATAGTTACATGAGCATCTTTAATATTAATTATGTTAACACACAATCATTAAATTTGGGAAAAATTGAAAATCTTAAAAACATTAGCATAGCATCCGACCTTACTCCTGAGGAGAGTGAGAGAGATTTGAAAAAATATTCAAAAAATATGAAGAAGTGTTTACTTGGTCTTATGAGGATATGCATGGAATAGATCAAGACATTGCCGAACATCATATTCCTACTAACACTCACATGAAACCTGTCAAACAAAAGCTTAGGCGATTAAGACCTTAGTGGGCTAAATTGGTTAAAGAAGAGGTTACTAAACAAATACAAGTAAAGTTCCTTGAAGTGATAGAATATCCATATTGGCTAGCCAACATAGTACCCGTGCCAAAGAAAGATGGAAGAATAAGGGTCTGTGTGGACTATAGAGATTTGAACAAGGCTTCCCCTAAGGATGATTTTCATTTACCCCGTATAGATGTCCTTATTGATAGTGCAGCCTCTAGCGTGCTACACTCGTTTGTAGATGGATTTTTTGGATACAATAAAGTGTTAATGGCTTAAGAGGATAAAGCCAAAACTGCTTTCATTACTACATGGGATATATTTTGTTATAGGGTGATGCCATTCGGCTTAAAGAATGCTAGGGCAACCTACCAAAGGATGGCCACCACACTATTTCATGACATGATGCACAAAGAAGTTAAAGTATATGTTAATGATTTGATGGTTAAATCGGATACAAGGGAACAACACTTCCAAAACTTAGAATTATTCTTCGATAGAGCTTTGAAATATAAGCTAAGATTAAATCCGAAGAAGTGTGTGTTCGGTGTTACCTCAGGTAAATTATTGGGACATGTGATTGGTCTGAATGGTATTGAGATTGATCCTGACAAAGTTAAATCAATCAGGGATATGCCAACCCCTAAGATGGAGAGAGAAGTTCGGGGATTTATTGGTAAATTACAATACATTAGCAGATTCATAGCAAAACTCACAACAATTTGTGAGCCTATCCTCAAATTCCTTAAAAAGAATCAGCCAGTCATATGGAATGAAGAATGTCAAAAGGCCTTTGAGCGAATAAAAAAGTATTTGTTGAATCCACCTATTTTAAAACCACCTAAACCTGCCAAACCTCTATTACTATACTTAGCAGTAGAAGAAGAGTCGATAGGAGCCATGCTAGCCCAAGCAGATGAGTCAGGAATTGAGCATGCAGTTTACTATTTGAGTAGAAAGCTCCTACCTTATGAAATTAAGTATAGTATCATTAAAAAGATATGTATAGCCGTGGTTTGGTCTTCTATGAAGTTGCGGCTCTACTTTCAATCGTATAGTGTGCAAGCAATTTCCAGGTTGGATCCAATGAAGTACTTAAGGGAGACACCCTCTTTGATTGGGAAATATAGTCAATGGTTGATAATATTAGAAGAATTTGAGATTGAGTATGTAACAGGAAAACAATCAAAGGTAGAGCGGTGGTAGAATTCCTAGCCTAACAACCATTACTAGAAAGCGAAGAGGTAATCTTGGAATTTCTAGATGAACATTTAGAAGCAATTAAAGTACAAGGGTGGAAAATGTATTTTGATGGAGCAGTAAACAGGAAAGGAGCAGGTTTGGGAGTTATACTAGAATCACCCGAAGGGGAACTTATCCCTTTAGCCAAAAAGTTGAAATTTAGGGCAACCAATAATATGGTGGAATACGAAGCTTGTATTTTCGATTTGGAAACCCTAAGAAATATAATGGTGGATAAGGTGGAAGTTTTTGATGATTCATTACTAGTAGTATCCCAAGTAAATGGAGAGTGGAAGTTGAAAGAAGAAAAATTAAAATTATACCACAATTACTTGACCATAATAAAGAAGAACTTTAAGGAATGTAGGTTTGTACACCTATCATGAGAAGAAAATCAGATGGCTGATACCCTAGCCACATTGGCTTCGGTATGGGAAAATTCTGCCAGCTTATTTCTTAAGCCTCTGATTTTGACCAGTTCATCAACTCCTTGCTATGAATATGAAACAATCATGGAAACTGATACAGACCATGATGCGTGGTATGACACTATAAGGTGATTTTTGGAAGAAAGAAAATACCCACCGGGGGCAACAAAGAAAGAAAGAAGAGCCATAAGGCGGTGGTCATTGTAATACATCACATTCCATAGAGAGTTATATTGAAGATGGCCTGATGGGGGTACATTTAAGATGTTTAAGAAAGACTGAAGTGGAGCATATCATGTCAGAAATACATGCGGGAAGTTGTGGTCCGCACATGAGTGGTTTGGCCCTATTTAAGAAGATTATTCGACAGGCTTATTACTGGTTAACCATAGAGAAAGATTGTATTGAGTTTGTAAAGAAGTGCCAACAATGTCAGATGTATGGTAACTTGAATCACATGCCTCCTAAAGAATTGCATTCTATGTCTTCACCCTGGCCATTTGCCACTTGGGGTATCGACATTATAGGAGAGATACATCCGACAGCCTCAAATGGTCACCGTTTCATTGTGATAGCAGTAGATTATTTTTTAAAATGGGTCAAAGTCGAATCCTTCAACAAACTGGGTGCAAGTCAAATGGCTAGATTTATTGAAAAGAACCTCATCTACCAGTACGGAGTCCCACACAGTTTGATATCAGACAATGTGGTACAGTTTCAAGGATCAGTTAAGGATTTATTCTCAAAGTACCGAATCCATCATCATAGATCCTCTCCTTATAGACCAAAGGCTAATGGTGTAGTAGAAGCAACAAACAAAACAATTAAGCAAATTTTGTCCAAGATGACCTAGACTTACAAGGATTGGTCAGAGATGCTTCCCTTTGCTTTATGGGGATATAGGATAAGTGTGTGAACACCTACTGGAATGACATCATTCTCTTTGGCTTATGGGATGGAAGCAGTGTTGCCAATTGAAATAGAAATCAAGTCATTGAGAGTAGTCTTAGAAGCCAAACTACCTAAAACAGAATGGGTAGCAAGAAGATACACACAATTAGCTTTACTAGAAGAGAGAAGGTTAAAGGCACTATATCATCACCAACTGTATCAAAAGAAGATAGCTCGAGCCTACAATAGAAGGGTTAAAATCAGAAAACTCAGAGTCGGGGATTTGGTGTTGAAGCAATGTAAGCCTAATGTATCTAATCCAAGGGGGAAGTTCAGGCCTAGCTGGGAAGGGCCATATGTCATGAAACAAGTCATGAACAAAGGTGCGGTAAAGTTATCAGACATGGATGGGAATAAATTTAGTGAGCCTGTAAACATTGACAGGTTGAAGAGGTTTTATGTATGATATATATATATATATAAAGAGAGAGCTTGCTAGGTTGAAAATCCAAAAAGGGCGGCCTAGGCAAAAGTTAGAGCAATCCGCTAGTTTCAAAAATCTGTAGGCAATAAGTAGGGCTAAATGAGAGGAAATCGTCAATTAGAAAACCTGAAAGGGCTAGTTGGCAACAGGAGTGATCTTGTGTATGCTGGCTTTATGTTTGATTATTCCCTAATTTAATAAAATAAAATTAATGTTAAAATTGTTCTACATGCACTGTTATAAGTATTTGACCAGATATGGATGAAATAAATAAACGCAATAGTAAAAAGTGATGACAAATTATAAAAAGGAAAAGAAGCATATTTTATTACTTTAATTATTTTTCATCCTAACAATACACTTTCTGAATCGATAAATGTAAAATCTATGGCATACGATAAGTGTAACGTGCAGGCCAGCTTTGCCTCAGCCGATCCAAGTAGGCTTCAGTCAAGCAAGGCATGTCTAAATCGGGAGTAAATTCAGAATCACGAGGCTCAGCTCCGTACTGATGGCCAAGTTGGTGAGGATCATAGCATGTACCTTGACGAAGAGCAGCAAGGAGAACATACATCAAGTATGTCCGCATGGTGATACGAGAAATCTTCAACCAAGATACCAACCAATGGATATTGACTTCAGCGCGTGAGTGGATCCAGTCAACCCAGTCAGCATATGAAGAAGAAAGATGGAGTATTTTCCTAGCAGAATGATGACATGGTAGATATCTGGCAAAATTCATGGATGGAGTATCATGCAAACAAAGACGCTCCTGAAGCCAAATATGTGAAGAAAGAATTAAATTAAAAAAAAAGTCCGCTAAGTTGAAAACCCGCAAGGGCAGCTTAGGCAAAAATTAGGACAACTCGCTAGTTCCAAAAACCCACATGGGCGGACTAGGCAAAAATTAGAGTAATAAAAAATATATATAATAAAAAAGAGGTCCGCTAAGTTGAAATCCCGCGAGGGCATCTTAGGCAAAAATTAGGACAGCTCGCTAGATCCGAAAACCCACATGGGCGGACTAGGAAAAAATTAGAGCAATAAGGAAAAGAAGAAAAAAGAAAACCTAAATTGAAAACCCGAAAGGGCAGTTTAGGTAATTACCTGAAGCAGCAACGAACTCCCATTCAGTCTCTTTGTCAATTCTGATTTAAGCTGGTCTAACCCAAGTAAAGTCTCAACTAAGATCACAGATACCGGTGACAAGCCTCCTTCCATTTGGTCCATAATATCTAATATCCGTGGATCAATATCACCATCAGAAGAAATAAGCAAGAATTGGCTAAGCAAGCAAAGACAGAGCATGCGTCCCCATGCCTTAGCAGGGGCCAAATGAGAGAGACAAAAATCAATCAAGGGAGCAAGTAGAATTTTTTCACCTCTCATCAACTGAAGAACTTCGAGTTTTGGAATTTGAAATAACATCTGCATCTTCTGTTGAGTTTTGAAAATCAATGTGGGTAACGCGATTTGTTGATTATTTGGATATCCAAGAATTGCCTCAAATTCTTCGATCAAGGGACATATTTCAAAGCCATTACTTTTAAATGTCCTAGAATCCACATTCCAAAAGGAAGCAATGGCATGTAAAAAGGAGTGGTCCGATTTAACATTTTGAAAACACTTTAAGATATCAAGTTTTGACCATGAAATTTGCTTCCAATGAATGGCATCCATATTCTTAAATAAAGTTTTTATCTTCTTTAAATAAAGTTCGGTCATGGTTGATGAATGAAGGAAAATCAAAATTGTTAAAGGAGATTTTATGTTGAAATGGAAAGTCTTTCGATTTCTGTATGAAATTAGTCGAAAAAGGTGATTTATATAGAGGAAATAAGCTTTTCCAAAATTGATAAGGAAAAGGTGATGGGAAAAGGGGTGAGACCGTGTGGATTAAGAAAAAGAATTAGCGACGAATTTACTTTACCGTGTTGCATTTGGCTTTTGTGGTGATGTTGTGTAATGTGTATATATGAAAAAGAAAATGTAATAATTATGGTGCATTAATAAAAAAAATAATAAAATAAATAAAAAAGCGAGAAAAAAAGAAAAAAAAAGGTCAGTTACAGTAAAGGCAGAAATTATGTATTATTATTTTTATACTTATTGTACAATGTTCATACAATTGGTACAATTTATACATTACTAAGAAGGTGGTGGTAGGTCATCAAATAAAGCTCTAAAAAAATCATAGCCTGTTGGAAGAGGGGGCAAATCACTCGTCCCAAGTCCACCCGAAGCGGGAGCACCAAAATCCCTATTACGTTTAAGTTTCGATCTGTCATGGTCTTCATCAGAAGTGGATGAAAGGATCTCATGGTCATCAGTTTGGGGGCCTCTTAATGAAGAAGCGCCAGGATCCCTCATCCCCTGAAATCGGAAGTCTCAAAAATTTTGTTCTGATTGATGATACAAATTTTCAAAATGAGAAGCCTGCTGACGACTTGCGGCCAATTCTTCTTGAAGTTTCTTATTTTATTCTTCAAGCATCTGCTGTGAGTCAGAAAGGAAAAAGGTAAGAGCATACATAATCATGCATACATATAGCATAAATTACCATGAAATAAGAAAACCCACCAGGTAATTCATAACAATGCCCTGCGGATGAGATGGCATATCTGGTGGGCTAGAATGAGCAAACAAAGAGACAGTAAAAGAAGGTCCAGCCTCATGATCAAATGAGCCAACAACCTGCAACAATCATTAAAGAATCAAAAAAGAAAGAAGTAGTTGCAAGAGAAAAATGGTAAAGTTTTACTTGAGAAGTACTATCCCCAAGATGTGGAACGAACTCTCCTGCATCTCCATGATGTTTCTCTTCATCTCTACCCTCATTTTCTTTGGGAATTTTGCGTACACCAATAGGAGATTCATCAAAGTTCAAGAGCCTTCTTTGAATAAAATGGGCATAAAATGCACCTGGTAGATGGAGAAATGTCTCAACACCATAACCGTACCGAGCCGACCACCATGCATCCTCCGGCATTGATATAATATTTAAAGTATATTTCAGGTAATGCATCGGGACCCTCCGCTGCTCTGGACCAAGAAACCACTCATAAACTCTCTCTCTGAGAAACCAACCACAAGACACTGGGCCAGCGATGACTCGGCGAGTATGTTGGAAAGATAGCGCAGCCTTCATGAAGGGAGACCAGTTTGTCCGCTCTTCTGGGTTCCACCAGGCTAAATTCACCTGCAAAATAACATAATGTAAGTAAACTTTCACATAAAATTTAAAGCATACTAATGCTATTTTACCTGGTCCCAGGTTAAGCGGCTCAACATGAAGTGTTGGGTATGCACATGGTGAGAGCCGGGAACGTCCACACGATCTGACAACCAGAGATTTAACCTCGGATACCCGATCCTCTCTCGGGAAATACCAGGCACCCTCACAAGGTTATGCTCGTATGCCCATGCCTACAACAACAATAGAGATCAAATTCATGCAAGAAAAGAGTGGAATTGACATTGGTGGAAGAAGAGTACCTCGACAACCGCCATCAAGCCGATAAAAGATTTCTTATTTCGGCAAATTTTATCAAGACCATGGTAAAGACAGGCGAGACCAGCTTCACCCCAGCCATAAGATGGTACCGTTCTGAAATAAGAAAGGGCCTTCAACACTGATAAATGGATGGAGGATTCAGTGCTGCCTAAGATGGTCGACCCAATCAAATATAACAAAAATCCTCGAGCATATTGTTGGGCCGTGTCTCTGTGAACCCGTCCTTCGTAGTTCATCCAATAACTACGAATTGGCTCGATCTTTATCTTAAAAGGACCTTTATACAATGGTTCCATACCAATTAATTGCTGAATTTCTTCAAATGTCAAAATATCGTTGGTAAAAGGAACCGGAAAGCCATCATACCGAAGGCCGATTATAGCAGCAAAATCGACCGGACCAATTGTCATCTCTCCAATGGGCAAGTGAAAAGTATGAGTTGTGTCCAACCATCATTCTGCAAGCGCCTGGACTACGCTCCGGTCTATTAGATACTCCTCGGATGGCAATTGTAAGATGAAGCTTTCAAAGCTGCCATCTCGGATAATCTGCCTTACCCGAGAAGGCACTACATCATACCATTGTCGGGCTTTGTAGATACACCCTCCGGCCCGAACAACGCAACGATCACGCTAACATGGAGCCAGGTAAGTACATATTATTCTATCTGCTTAAATTAATTTATTTTTCCTAAATTTTCTAAAAAATAATAATATAAAAAAATAAAGACAAACATAAAAAATAAATAAATAAATACTAATAAATACTAATAAATAAAGAAATAACAGAAAGACGAAAAAATCAAAAAGAAAAGAGAAAGGGAAAAATAACTACTGCGCTCTTTTGGTTTGAACTACGATGAAGCGGCATCCTGGCTAGTAGGTCTATATTCCCATCTTCATGATGCCGAATAAACTCTAATAACTCAGCATTACAATGAGTTCCTGACCTTAAAATATGTATTTTTTTAAAAAAAAACTATGTGCTAAATTTGAAAGAATTTGAGAGAATTATAGAAATTAAGAATTTTGCTGTGAATGAAATGAAGAAATCCATTCGTTTATATAGAGAAACGGCAAGAAAAAAAATTTTAAAAGTAAGTTTACTATTCATGAATATTAACTTTACTATTGATGAATAGTAAATTTTTACTATTTATGAATAGTGAAATACTATTTTCAATAGTAAAATACTATTTACTACTATTTACGAATAGTAAATTACTATTTATAAATAGTAAATAGTATATAAATAGTGACTACACAGTAAATAAACAGTAAATTCAATTATCCATTAATCATTCAAATGCTTGCATGTGCATAAATATTTTTACACGCAGGGGGCAAAGGAGAAGACATGTGCATAAAAATTAGTCAAACTTTTTGAACCCAAAAAATTATTTTTTTGCAGTAATTAAATCTTTATTAGCTCGGGTCCAGAACCCAAATTATCCTTAGGTTCAGAACCTAGAATCTCTTCTAAGTCCAAAACTTAGTTCGGGTCCAGAACCCAAATTACCCTTAGGTCCAGACCTAGAATCTCTTCTAAGTCCAGAACTTAACTCGGGTCTAGAACCCAAATTATCCTTAGGCCTAGAACCTAAAATCTCTTCTAAGTCCAGAACTTAGCTCGGATCCAAAACCTAAATTATCCTTAGGTCCAGAACCTAGAATCTCTTCTAAGTCCAGAACTTAGCTCGAATCCAAAACCCAAATTATCCTTAGGTCCAGAACCTAAAATTACACTTAGGTCCAGAACATAAAATTATCCTTGAGTCCAGAACTCGAACCGGGTCTAGAACCCAAAACCTCAACCATCTCAAAAATTAAGTCTTATTGCTTTTCACTCTCTTCTACTAAAATCTCAGATCATTCAAGCAGGGGAAAAACTGTACACCCTTAATTTTGACCCAGTCCGATCCAATATATTTTAATTAGTCCAAAATAATTTTTGTGTTGTCTTAATTAAATAATATTTATTTTAGTATTTAGTTTTTATAATTAATAAAAAATAACAATAATAATAATAAACAAATAAAGAAAAATAAAAATCGGCGACAAAAAATTTCATCGCCAAAAAGATTGGACGAAATGGCCCGCAACCAATTTCGCTCTTACAGCCCGCAAGTTTCCATGGTAATCCTCACAGCAGCTTTTTCCCAGCGAAATTTTTTAGCAGCATTTTTTTTTTCACCAGCAAAATTTTTTCGGTGCAATTTTTTCCGAAACCAAATTCTATTTGGTTTCGATTTCCTTTTCTTAATTAATGTTTGTTTCCATAAACAAGTTGAATTAATCATTGAAATTTTCTATAAATAAGACTAAAAAACAACACAAAAGGGAGAGGAGAATCGAGGGAACTGAGAAAACTTGGAATCGATCGGACTAGGAGAAACCTTTGGCAGTGAAATCAATCGGACTTTTTGAGAGAAGAATAAGCAAGCAAAAAATCAATCCTTCAAAGGCAGCCATCTTGCCTTTGTCCTTGTTCATCCAAGAAGTAATTTTTGGTGGAACCAACAAACGAAGATATGAATATCAAATCTTTTTTCTTTACAGTAGCTTGAATCATTAAACTCTTTCTTTTGATTCTAAAAACCTTAGAACCCTAATTTACTTTTTCTAAACCTTAGAACCTTAAATCGTCTCCTCTATTTTCAAAAATCCTAAATTACTTTTTCTGTTTCTTCAAAATATCAAAACCCTAATCTACTTTCCAACTTTCCAAAACCTTAAATCGTTTTATTAATTCCCCAAAATCCTAATTTGTTTTCCAATGTTTCAAAACCTTAAAACCCTAAATTTAACTTGCAGCTTCTAAAAATCACATAAAGCTTTATAAAACTATAAATTGTTCTTCCAAATTCTAAAATCAAATACATTCTTCGAAACACTAAAAACCCTAATTTAACTTCAAAACCCTAATTTAACTTCAAAACCAAGACAGTAACCCCAAACTAGCTAACCTTAAACCCTAGTTTTCTTAAACCCTAATTCCTTTAAAACCTTAAACCCTAATTTTTCTATATCCTAATCTTTAAAACCTTAAAACCTTATAAATCTAAATATTAAAATTCAGTATAGTAAATCCAAAATAATAATCCAGTAACCATAAATCATAAACCTAATGTTTTAATATCCAAACCCTAATTTCATGATTTCTCCCCTCAAACCCTAATTTGGTTAATCAAAGAACCTTATCAATCCTTTAAATCATAAAACCTTAATTCATTTTCCCTTAAAAACTTACAGTAGCTTAAACTAATAAATTCCAAAACCCTAAACATTAAATAAAGAATCTTAAATAAAAACAATAGCCTTAATTTGTATTTTTACTTGCTTTATTTATTCTTAGATTTGAATGTGTAGTTCATTATATGCTTTGATTTATTTTATATGCTTTAATTTATTTAAGTTCAATGCTTGGTTTATTTAATTTGATTAATATCTTTGATGAATGATTTATTTATGATGAATGATTATTTACTTTATCGATTTATTTTGATTTTCAAATATTGTAAAAGGTATGTTTTCACTTTGTGGGTACCTCATTAGTTAAATATCATGTAATTCAAATAAGCTTTTATATTTTAAACCAATGTAAAGGGCATGTTTCTACCTTTTGGTGGGTGTCCTATTAGTTTAGGCATGGATGATGTAAGGGCATGTTTCCATCTTCTGATGAGTGTCTATTTATTTGCTTTGTTTGGACATTGCTTTGATTTTAATATAACGGTGCTTTATTTCAATTGTTGCATGTAATATGGATGATATTATTATATTTAAGAATTTTATAATATTAAGACCTGTAAAGGAGGTCGGTTCCAATGAACCGGGCGTTGTGGGGGTGCTGGGCCATTTCTCACCTTCCCCACATGTATCCAACTTTCCGAACCCATTAGGGGGTTGGGGATTCCTTAAGAATCGAGTCATCTACCCCTTTCTTTTTTCCGGCCAATCCGGGTGGCGACTCCATTTTCTCTGGACTTAGGTCTGTGTTCTCTAAGGCCCCGAGTCTAAACAGTGCCAAAGTCGCAAGAACCATTCCACCGGAAGTGAGGGCGAAAATCCCCGTTCACACTTGCTCCTCGACAATTAAATGTCAATTCATATTCTATCCATGCACCAACAAGGAGCTTTGTAATTCATCAAGAGAGAGTGTATATATATCTTTGGATTCTTCAATCGAGCAAACAACATAATCGAGCTTTAATGTCAAAGAACGCATGACCTTCTCTACAATGGTGACATCTTCCATTTTCTCACTATGAAAGTGCATTTTATTGCTCATCTGCATGATTCTTGCAAGATTCTTGCATGATTCACCATCCTTCATTTGTAGAATCTCAAAATCTCATCTCAAAGTTTAAAGTTGTGCACGCTTGGCTCTTGCTAAACCTTGATATTTCTTTTTCATTTGATATTTCTTTTTCATTGAATCCCAAATTTGCTTGGAAGTATCTTTGCATAGTGACCATCGGAGCAAGGAATTGCAGGTTGCACAAAGTTGTCAAATGCCATTGACAATACTAAGTTATGCAAAACAAAGCTACTATTTTATTTTATTTTTTTGAACCTGCTTTGATACCACTGTTAATTGATGTTTAAAAATTGCAATAATGGAACTGATATAGCAGAAAAACACAGACAAAGAAGGGGAAAAAACATTTGAAATTGATATTTGTAAGCCTGTAAATAGACATTACATCGATAACCAACTAATACATAAGTTCTACAAAATAGGAAGCAATAATCCTCTAATATAAACTGGGGTGGCGGAATTAGAGAGAGGTTGGGTGTCCATGGACCCCCTTCCCCCTTAAACTTATATAATTATTAATTTGATTTTTAAAATTTGATTAAGATTAATTGAATAAGTTAATATAACTCTTTAAATTTACAAATTTGATTGATAAAATCATTGTCTTAATTATTAGTAATTTACTAAATTCATAAATTAAGTTGGAGAACACAATTAATTGACTATTGAAGTTTAAAATTTTAATTAATAGTATGATATAATAAATTTTAAGGTCAATTTCACTGTTTTTTTAAAATTAATATGAGAATATTGTTGTTGTAATAAAATATAAAAACGAGAAAATCTAAAAACAAACAAACAAACAATTGTTTGTGTTAGAAGTACATAACATATATCATGTAATTTTTCTATTAAAATAAAAATTTTAACATTTAAATATTTAATATGAAAATAAAATAAAATATAAATATTAGTATCATTTATTTGTATTAATTTTTTAATATGAAAATAAAACTGTATAATTTTTTTGGCTTAAAAATTTTATCCCCCTTTTATCTAAGTCCATGTTTCGCCGCTGGTAAACTGAATCCTAAAATTTAGGAACAAATAGAAAGCACTAACTACAAGGTCTTTAACAAATAAAATATCTTAATAACAAAAAAAGTTATTGTTAACAGACTTTGCCAAGCCTTTTATTTCCAAGCTTCCCTACTTCACTTGCAAGGACATTTCTTTGTTTTGGTGAATTGCCTAGAAGAAGACTTACTTCATCATCATGCAAATTTGGTAATAAAGTCAATCCTAAATCAACACTTTCATCCTTATTATTGGGTCGACTCCAATCTCTCAAATCAAATTACCTAACATTTTAGAATTCTTAAAAAAATTAATCTATTCCTGGTTCTAATATTGGTTCTGCTAGTTCATCAACAATCTTTTCTTTTTTGAAAATCCTACTCAATAACACAGAAAATTCCTTTCTCTTGAAATATAATAATTTCATATTATATAGTCTCTTCTAATATCATTACTCCAGCTAAAATCCAAGAGAATATCCTGTCCTAAATTTGGTTGTGCTGTAAATATATATAATATCATCCTTCTAAAAAGTTGATTTTTACAGACATTGCAATTTACTTATTAGCTATAGTTCGATGGGATGTCTCCTAAATATAAAGCCTATCTTATGTTCATCCTTATTATTATTATTATTTTTCCCAAGGCTATTTTATTCTCTAACAAAAAAGTATTGCGTTTTATACTCACTCACAATCTCATCCATAGTGTATCCAAAAATTTTGGGAAGGAAAATCAAGGAATTATTTAGTTGTGGAAAATATTTTCTAATTTTTTTTTATTTTTTTAGTATTATTTTCTATTTTCTACTTCTCTAACTATTTTTTAAATAAAAAATAAAATTAATTAAAAGAAGTTTATAAAAATTAAAGTGTGAAACAAACTCTAATTTCTTTTTTAAAAGCATTTTTTTTATTTAAAAACAACTAAAAATATTTTTTTTAAAATTTAATTAATAACTAATAAATATAGAAAATTATTTTCTAATTTTTTAAATGAAAAATATTTCTAACTAAATAATAAATTTTATTTGTTATTTAAAAAAAAAATTAAAAACTGAACTTATTCGCTCAAACTACCCAAACTTTTGAGAAAGAATTCTAAATAAAAATATTTTAGTGGGACTAAATTAATATTTACTAGCCTTATTGAAATAAATGAAAGTTTGATGGCTATATTAAAGTACAAGTTTTGTGATTTTCTATATTAATTACCTTTTTGTATTAGGCCTTTATTACGAATACTCCAAGCCGCCTCACTGATGAAAGTTAAAGGCACACCATCAGACCAAAAAAAAAAAATTGCACACATAATTTAGAGAAACATACATAAAATACTTTTTTTTTAAAAAAAAATATTTCACTTTTTTTTAATTTAAAATTTTTGAATTTAAAAAAATACTATTTTTTTACATTTTTATGACATTAATATACCAAAAATACACCATACATAAGCTGTAGAGAAGTATACTCAACATATAGGAAAAATAATACTAAAAATAAACACTACTTTTATAAAATTGTTTATTTATTTAATATATTTGTAAATTTTTTTATATATGTGTATACATAATTTTCTGTTCTTAAATTATTTTTTGTATATTTTCCAATAAACTAAAGAGAGTGCATCTCATGGGTTCAAAGCCCAAATTCAAAGTGCAGCAACACTGATACTGCCATGTCCGTAAAACATCTTTCGTTCTTCGCAATCGCGGCATTGTCCAAGGTTCTAAGCACCTCGCCTATGCGTCGGGCGCGCCTTTAACAACAATGGGCTATATACTCAATATTTGCATTAAACATCACGAAGCTATCTACAAACATACATTAAAATGTAGACTAGAGATCATTGCCTCTGTTCCGTCTCGAGTCTTGACTGATAAATAACAAGTTCCCCGCTACATTGAATCGTCTGAATCATCAGAATCACTTCTCTCAGGCTCCTCGGCATTAGCTACGGTCTTTTGAACATCAGGCTTTGCTGCAGGTGTAGGAGGAGGTTTCTTACTTGCATTGCGAGCATTCTGATCACCATCTTCCTCTTGCTCGTTTGCTTCATGATGTAATCATGCAGTCAAGGGTTACAGATTACTAAAAGGACAAGGTAAACAATAATGGCATTTGATCAAAACAAAAACTTCTATAAAAAGAGAGATGCAACCCTAGCCATGAGCCCCATGTTCAAATTTCCAGTGCATACCATTCACAAGCGCTCAAACACATAATCTAAATCTACCCCAGATGTTAAAAGTATTAATCAATAAACCTTTTATTGCTCATTTGCAAAGAGATATCATTCAGACAAATAACACTTTATAATGCCAATTGATCATCCCCTGTTTGTTCTCCTTTCAAGGGTGTGCATCGAGTCAGGCATCTCCAGTTCTAAACTCTACTATCCACAAATGTAGTGAGAATTTTCACCAATTTGGTCAGAGTTACTAAAGAAAAGAAGGGTCATCCTATATTTCATAGCCTACAGTGCTGTTTCATCTTATTGGACCACCTATGAACCAAAATGGGAAAAAATGAAAAAAGAATACCTTCTAACCATCATTGATAGATAATAGTCCTATAAGTTACTGTAAACTGAACCATATAAAAGGATATCAGCATTTTCAACTGTTCCACCAGCCATAATGTTCAGAAGATCTTTCTCGACACGCTGGACAAGCTCAGGCTGCAAAAACCAACACCATTAATTATAGATATCAGATAGAAAACAAAAGAAACCATGTCTGCAATATAGCCGCACATAAGATCCTGAGAAACTCGAACTTCCACAAGGTAATTTGTCATCAGATGTGTAGAAATAAATGTATAAAGACAACTTCCTACTTAAACCAATTTGAACTTTTTCATCACAGTTAAAAAAGTTTATAGAGAATTCTATATTTGCAGGGAAACAAATATATATACCACAGTTCCAGTAATTTATTTGGAGGGAAAAACTACAGTTCAATAACAGAGTTTGGAAAGTAAAGCTTTTTTGCATACATTTAGGTCTGGTTCCCTTCGAAACCTTCGTTTTCGAGCATCCCTCATTGGAGAAGTGAGCCCATGTCTGTACTCCACTACCTCTGGAGCAGTATCACCTGCTTCTCTAACCATAATCATCTGTCAACAGTAATTGTAATGGCATTGAGAAATGAAATTTTTTGTCTTTAAACAACACATTCGGAATCTCTTAATGAGTACCTACCTGACCAATGTCTGCAGTTTTGACTAGTGCACAATCATCATAAGTTTTGTAGGACTCCACGACACAAGGAAGGTCCACCAAAGATGCAGGGAAACGATCATTGCCAATGACAAACATGCCACTCCTGCCATCCTCTGCACAAGAAAATATTTGCATTCAAAATCAAAACTATAAGATGTGAAGTTATTGTTTCTTATGTCGGCAATAATAAAAATAAACATAAAGAAGCAAGAGAATAGGTAATAAAAGGCCAAGAAAAGGGATTTTTCACTTCATATTTTACTCTTGAACAAAAGCAGCAGTGAAAAGAACAGAAAATCAAAAGAGTAAGAAAGAAGTGTTCCAGAGTAGTGGGCACCTGTCGCTTTATCGTATTTTCCCCTTGGAAAAAATAACTCAAAAAATCCACCCTAAATGATATTTATAACCATGCAGAAAAGCATCCGACTGTTTGCAACAACAGCTCATATTTGTTACCATGAAAAAGTAGCGAAGGTAGCCCAACTAAGCATTCAGATGATATATGACTATAATAGAATCCATCCCAGAAGAGAAAACATTTTATCATTAAAAGCATTAAAACATTAGAATATACTCTCTTCGTTTACAAATACAAGTCACTTCAAAGGGACAAATTTTGTTTCCAAATAATTGTCATTTTACAAAAATCAAGATTATTTTATAACCTTTATTCCAAATTTAACCCTCCATGATTCTCAAAAAAATTAAATTTATAACTTCTATCTTCCCAAGTTTCTACAATTCTCAATGAATAATAAATTAAAAGAGGAGGCAATTTAATAAAATGGTTATATAAAATAGATTACTATATAGTTTTTTTAATTCTTGTGCAAGAACCTTAAAGTGACATATATTTGTGAACGGAGGGAGGAGTAGCCATTATTCAACAAAGCATTATATCTGGCTGAATAAATAAATTAAACCAGAAAACTAAAATGAAAATAAAGGGAAAAACAGACCAAGTTTATGGAATACAAATATAAAAAACCTGAGGAACAAAACTTTTAGCATCTAAAACTAGAATCTAGGTCTATTTCACTTATTGTTGCTGGGTGTTGGGTTAATGACAAGAAGTGCTGTTTTTTTTTTTCGAACTTTTTTTTCATAAATAGAAATCAAATATCTAACAATAAAAGAGAAAGTATGAACCACATAAACAAACTTCTCCTTGACTGGATGAACTTCCAAGAGTGCCCAGGTAAAATTTTTTATGTCATTATGGTAGCAACTACATACGATTTGCTGTATCTCACTCTTTCATTTAATCAAGCAATATTACTTCCAATATGATTATGGCTTCATAACAATATTATAACTTGAACCCCTATGATTTGCATTTTTGTAGCAATGGTCCCTCAGTTAAACATAAACATGCCAAGGCATCTTACTTGGTTCAAAGACATTCTCAATAATAACAATTAAGAAAAACACATGACAAGCTACTCAAGACAACAAACTAGATAAAATGGAACCACAATCTGTGGCTATAGGGCAAGATCATTACACTTCTAGGGACGTGATGTATGACAACAGCGTGAACTATTTCAGTGAATATATTTTGGCATATGAAACCTCATGGGATTTGCAAAGACAAGGTGATGGGGCAAACAATGGTCGAAGTGTATTAGCCATGTTCTTAGATATGGAAATCTAATCATATTCCAAGGCTTCTGGTAAATGCATTCTATAAAGCATGATAGTGGCCACTGTTTAAAATTTTCGGGTCGATTGTCTTACAATAATACTATCTAATAGTACTCTAACAATACACTAAAAAAGGACAAAAAAAAAAACTAGGACAGATTACTGAACTATTTTGAAAAGAAAAAAAAAATAGCATTCATGATCAATAAGAAAGTTAGCCAACGGAAAAGAGTTTCTCCTGATGTAGGAACTTCTTAAACATTAGATGCCATTTTCCAAACATCTATAAACTTCAAAAAAGAGAATAATGCATGCTAACCACCATAAGCAGAATCCATAGGGAAAATTCCTTCAAACATGTTATCCAAGGTCTTCTAACTTTTCCAGCATTTTTTTTTTCCTGAACTGCAGGTTCGTAGCTTTTTAAAAGATTCATTAAGGGTTTGTGTTGTTGTTTGAATTGCTATTGAGAAAAAATTACATTTAAGATATTGATTAGAGGTTAATAAAGTTCGTCTTTACGGAGAAATTTGTTAGGACTAATAAATTAGCCCCAGCTAACAAAGAATAAGGACTGAGAATAGAAGATAAGAAGAAGAGAGTTAGGAGAGAAAAGGAACATAATAAGAAATAGAAACAGAGCAGAGGAATAGAACAGGATAGGGAAGAGAATAGAGAAGAGAATTGGTAGAGAAAATAGAGGAAGAATAGGATAAATTCTATTGATATTCCTCACGTTACATTTGATGTAGTGTACGTGCTAAGCAATAACAGAAAGGTGCTGAGTCATGCTTTGGTCATTGAGCATAACTAACAGGCTACAAGCCAAAATATTCCTAGAGCTGGCAGGACAACTAGCTATTTCCCTTTTGTCTTATTATTTAACTACTTATGACTTCTACTTATCATATATTCCTCTTGTTTTTCATCTCATATCCAACAATACCCCCTCTTTTATAATATGCTTGTCCCTAGGAATGATAAAAATCTAGAAATTGAGCCTTGATGAAGTCTTGATCCTCTCAAGTAGCATCTTGGTTAGAGCCACTTAATGAGCATCTGGGTTAAAAAGATGGAGCCACTAAACGAGCAATTGCTTGACATGCTTGTTTTTTCTAGTATTTTTCTAGTATTGAGGACTTTGTTGGAGGAACAATAACTTCATCACCCTATATGGTATGGTTGTAATGGGACTTCATTAGTCCCAACCTTCTTTTTAGGTAAGGAAACATGGAAAATAGGGTGCAACTGACATATAAGGGAGCAACTGACATATAAGGGAGAAACAGTAACTTGTATGCCACCTTTCCAATTCTGTATATTATCTGGAAAGGGCCATAGTATTTAAGATGTCAGTTTGAAAGACGTAGTGTAGTGCCTATATGGCTAAATCCTCAAATAGACCCATCCCCTACTTGGAATTCCCTTTCAGATCTGTGTAGGTCAACATACTATTTTATTTTATTTTGGAGAGTAAGCCAGTCGCTCCTCCAAGTATTCTATCAAAGTCTCCATTTCTGCCAAAGTCTTCCACTGCAGCCACCCTGGTAGTAGCAGGTAAGGCTAATATGGGTGGATTACAGCCTTATAATGCTTTAAATTGACTCATTCTTAAGGCAGTGTGAAAGCTAGTATTGTACCAGACAAAGTGAGCCATTTGCTCCATTGCTTCAGGTGCTGAAAAGTCATGCACCGAAATATGTTTCCAAGCACCTAGTTAATCTCTCTGTCTAACCATCAGTTTGGGGATGGTTAACAGAGCTAAATTGAAGCTTATCCCCTTAGAAAGAGAGAAACAAAAAGCAGAATAAGAAAACGAAACAGAGTAGAGAAATAGAACAGAATAACGAAGAGAATTGAGAGGGAAAATAGAGGAAGAACAGGATAAAATTCTATTGGTATTCCTCACATTGCATTTGCTGTAAATATATGTACTAAGCAATAACAGAAAAATTTTGAGCCCTGCTTTGGTAATTGAGCATAACTAGCCTACAAGCCAAAATATTACTATAGCTGGCAGGGACAGCTAGCTATTCCCTTTTGTCTTAATTTTTAACTACTTATCACCTCTACTTATCATACATTACTCTTATTTTTCCAATCATATCTAACAAAATTCACATGTTCTAGTCAAAAAGCTTCATAACAACTAAACCCTCATAAAAGATCTCTTTTTTTTTTTTTTCCCAATAGTGCTTTTTCTGAAAAACAATTTCAACCTCAATACCAAAAAAGAGCAGCCCGGTACACGAATGCTCCCTCAATGAGCGGGGTCCGAGGAAGGTTTTTGTACTCGACCTTCCCTTGCAATTGCAAGAGGCCGTTTCCACAACTCAAACCCGTGACCTCAGGTCACACGGCGATAATACTTACTATTGCGTCAAGGCTCTCATTCTTAACCTCAATACCAAACAAGCTCTAAATATATATCATATTTCCAAGAAGTACATTTATTAGTCAATTCCTAATAGTTCTAGAATGATGCTTTCTTGTATGCTTTTCGTACAATACAAGGTACACTCCCTATGTCCACAAATTATAATCCTTTTTTGTTTTGGCACAAAAATTAAAGGGTTTTTTTTTAATATTATTTTACCCTTATTATGACAACTAATAGCATTAGTTATTCTAATTAAATTTGTAATAAGCATTCTAAAGGGCATATTTGGAAGTATAATAATATATTTAAGTAGAAAGGGAAAAGTGGACATTTTTTAACATCCTAAAAAGGAAATATGCACTATAATTTGTTGGCTGAGCGTGCATTATGCATTTAAAAGAAAAAAAAATCATGTCAAATTACATATAATTTTTCTAGGATTAGATCCTTCCAAGGTTGTACACAGAGGTGGACTTCTCTCCCACTCAAATTCCCAACCTAGAAAGGATATGAAGTTCTGAAAATTTTCAGAATGGATTTGCAATTTAAAATGAATTGTGTTAAAGAAAAAGATAAAATATTCTATGAAATTCATTAGTAAAGTTGCACTTGTCATGTTTGGTAAAAATAAAATTTCATCGAGCCTTCTAAATCTTTTATTCCATAGAATTAGTGATAAATGAGTCAAATTCCATCAAAATTGATATAATTCACAAATAACAAAGGTATAAGCCATTTAAAGCTATTCAAAATGCATTTTACAGGCCAATTTTTGCAAATATCTTACCCTATTGGGCTAACCTCTGATCATCAAAGAAAGGATTGAACATAGGTGGACAAGGCAAGATTGGCAACAAGTAACAACTATTGTATTCAAATAAGGAAAAAAATAATTGAAAGAACAAGGACTTGTTAGGTTATTGCAAAAAAGAAACACCAAGCAATTGATAGTAAAAGTTAGTGAGAGTACAAATTCAATATCACAATTAATTATTATTTGATATAAAATCTTGAACATGAGAATTTATTTGGAATTTTTTTTTTATGAAATTCATTTGCAAACCGATTGAATTCCACCTTCATTTATTCCAAAGCTTATATTATATTTACAAAAGAAATAAATTATGAATTTATTTGGTTACAAAACACTGCTAAAGATTAGTCTGCTTTATGTAAATATATTCAGGTAAGTTATTTTTTAACACTACTTATAATAAATTTATGAGTAATTTGAATTCTTTTATAGCTCTTCTTATACTCTTCTTTCCTAATTTCATTGCTTCTATGGTACCATGTGTGGTACTCAAAATACACTATCAATAAACCATAACCATAACTTCTGCTTTCTGGCCATATTTCAACCGTAAATGTTTCTATATAGATCAATACAGATCCTAAAGCCCCATTCATTCACTAGTCTTGACCAGCAAATTATAACTTCTCCCCCAAGTTTAGAGCATGACAATCCCAATTAACTTGGGAATAAGGCTTTGTTGAGTTGAGTCCCAAGTTTTGAGCAATCTCTTATTTTTATCTTTATTTGTTAGTTCTTTTCTCCTTTTTTTGGTTATGCAAATTGTCCTGTCCTACATGAAATTGGTACCAAAGCCAAGGTGATTACCCTCTATTGGTTCAAATTCCTTCCTCACCATTCATTAAATTTAGCTTCAGCTAGAAATATGGCGAATGCTGAATTAAATTTTATATTTCAAACTTCCCCTAGAGTGTGAAAAACCACAAGCCAAGAGTATTGTCACAAAAATTATAAATGAAAGGATTGAAGTTAGTGACTAATCTCCTTGGCAAGAAAGGAGCTGGATCTGCCACTACCCATGGAGTACAAAAACAATAGATTTTCCATCTTCTTGTTTCAGTCTCATGTAAAATCAATTCTAGTTGAACAAAATCACAACGATCTACTACTATTTCAAGTGTAGTCTTGAAAGCTAGATTTTAACAAGCAGGCACTTAAAGGCACATATTTTAAAATTATATTTCAAATGCAAATACAAAAACAAGCAAAAGAAAATGCAGTCTCACCAGAAAAAGACAAATCCAGCGATTGGTCGTCAGTTTCACTCAATAGGCGATCTAACCTTTCCGCAACAGAAGGTGGAACTCTTAATATGAACTGTTCCTCCATACTGCAAAACTTACCCATCATTTTGTTATCAATCTTACATTTATTTTATATGCTTTAGAATCAAACTCAACCAAAAAATTCTTCAATAGAAGCTAATCTTTATCTATTATAAGAGTACCCATTGAAATATCGGCCAATAGGAGTACCCACAATTTGAAAACAAATTCAGGCTGAGACTTTCAATTTGTTAGTGAAGTTGAGATATTCTCCAGAATTTCATGTACACAGAGAAAACAAAAATAAATGAAGAGGGATTCAGAGAACAATTATGAACCTGAAATTCAGAAAATTCAAATTGTTGCCTTCTAAATATTCTGAGTTTCAATTACTTTCCTTCAAAATCTGCAAAATTTCTTGGGTTTTCCTTCCAAAAATGTCAATTTTCCGCGGCTCTTGAGTTACCCAGTACAGCGATGAGGGAATCGAACAAGGGTGGGTTTTATTTATATAGAAAATAAAATTAAAGCGAGGGTGTAGCTCGGCCTTCGGCTTCGGCTTTGGCTCTGGCTCGGTCCTTAGCATAGCGAACCAAATGGGATAGGGTTCATTTATATGGCTTCATTATCTTCGATTTTGAGGTAAGTCTAGAAAAAAAAAATAGACAGAAAAACATGAGAAAGAAATAGATATAAAAATATAAGATTTTTGATTTTTTTATAAGTTATTTTATATATGTTACTTATGATGGGATTTATATAATGATATAAGCAGTGTTAGATAAGAATATATAATTATAATACTATAATTATAGTTTGAATAAGATAAAATTAATTATAATTTAAATAAAAATAAAGTTAAATTTAATTAAGTAGTTATCCATATATTTTATAATATTTTTCTCTGAATATTTATCTTTATGAATATGTCTCGTTAAAAATTTATTAAAAAAAATTCAATTGTATAAAAATTTTGCCAATAAAAATGAGTACAATTAATCATAATTTGGATAAAATAAAGTTAAATTTAATTAAGTAGTCGTTCACATATTTTCAAACACTTCTCTTTAGATGATTATCTTTATAAATATGTTTCGTTAAAAACTTACTAAGAAAAATATAGTAAGATAAAAACTTAGCGAAAGAATAAGAGTACAATATTTATAATTATCCTTATAAATATGTTTCGTTAAAAATTTACTAAGAAAAACCTAGTAGGATAAAAACTTAGCGAAGAAAAAAAAGTACAATATTTATAGGTAACTTTCTCTCAAAAAATACATCCAACTAAAATATATTTTAAATAAATACTTTCTAATATTGCATACATGTCTTTTAAATATTGATATAAGGAGTGTCATAGTGAATAAATTTTCTAGATTATCACTTGAGCAAAACTTTCAAATATTAATTTATCTTTATATTAGTGTAAAAGAATTTTAGCGATATATATTTGGTTTTGTCACTCTTTGTATAGCTTCTTTCGATTTGTGTAATATACGTTGCATTATCTGCATGGAATATTATTATCTTATCACTGTCTGACAATAAATACTCATACTCGTTGGATATAGTTGGCCACGTTTCTCATCATAAATATTCATGACTTACTCTTAATTAGCTAGTAATTCCAAATTATTTGATGGAACAGCAGTGATTGTCCGCTTTGAAGACCGTCATTAAATAGCAGTGTTGTTATATGTAAAGACAAAACTCTATTCCAATGTCTTTATTGCATAATTCAACCATGTTAACAAATTAACTACAAAAGAACTATATATGGTTTGATAATATTAAGAAAGTACATAAATATACAAAAAAAAAAAAAACTAGTCTTATTTCAATGAGTTATGATATTTCACGACCAAAAATTTCTTCATTATCTTCTTATGAAAAAGATCTCTTTTATATTAAAAGAACAAATAATCACTAGAGTGCTCAATGGATAAAATTTATCCTTAAAAAATTATTTCAGAATTTTTTCGATATATGATGCTTGATGGATGAGAATTCAATTTGACAGATATTCAACATGAAATTCAAAAAAAAATTTATTTTTTCAAGATTATTCATTTCAAATTTCTTTCTTTAAATAGTTTGTAGCAATTAAGATCTCTTTTATAGTTTTCACTATTATCAACATAAATTACAACTATAGAAAATCTCAAATTTATCATTTTGATAAAAACACATGGACAAAGAGGATTATTTTCATATCTATTTTTCACTAAGTATTTACTGAGACAATTGTATCGCATTCGCCCATATTGCTTCAACCCATACAAGAATCTCTAGAGTTTTAATAGAGTATATCCGTTTAGATTTTAAATTATATGCTTTAGGCATTTCAAATCCTTTTATGATTTATATATATATGTCATTATCCAATGAGCCATATGAGTAAGTTATCATAATATATGTGTAAAATCCTAATTTTGCTCCTAAATTAGGCTGAATATAAGTACGGTTTCAACAAAATTAGAATCGCAAGAGTCGAAATTCGGATGGGCCTAAACGGGCCCAGACCGGCCTGAATGGTTTTCGAAAACTCTTAATTTTGGACATGAGTAAAAATCCTCAATTTTAATCCCAAATGAAAGCCCACGTGATAACGAATTCAACATAATTTAAATCGTGTGAATCGGATGTCAATCGGGCCCGAAACGGCAAAAATAATACCGCAATGCTCTTGGCAGCTGATTGGCACGTGGCTGTCCACGCTGGCCTCAGGTGGGCAAAAGGCCGGGCCCGTCCGATGCGCGGGAGGATCAGAGCCATTTTGGTTTGATTTTTTCATTATAAATTGAGGTTTTCTTCTCCAGATTAAGGATTTGGAGTTTTTCATGCTAAAATTCTATCGAAATTAATTCTGACATCAAAATAAAATAAAATTCATCTCAAATTAATTTAATTAAATAAAATTCGATTCTCTTATAATATTTTGACTCAAAGTCATTTTGACATCTATTTCAACTGCATATCCAAAGGAAACGACAACCCAATGTATAAATTTTCTCACCTTACTCTTGTCAATTCGGTAATTTAAATTAACTAAAAATTGATTAATTTAAGTTATTTGTAATCAAAGGAATGAACTACTTATGGCTCTGATTCCAATTCAAATGAGATAAATAGGCATATTTAAAATATTACTTCAAATGGTGAGCCCTCACTTAAATAATTTCAAATGGTTTTTTCCCTTTTATTTTTTCTATTATTCTTCTAATATTGCCTTTTTTTATTTATTGGATTTTGGAAAATTATTGTACATTTGATGAGTTTTGCAATAATTATTATTATTTTTGCTATTTGTTTGTTTCATTGTTATTGTTATTATTTGTTTGTTTTCTCTATTAATTAATTAAAGGTTTGTACTCGACCTAGAACCCATCCCCTTAAAATCATTATTTTGATGAAATTGTAATCTTTATTTTTTTCGCATTGTATTTGTGAATGTCATGTTATTACCTGTTCATGCATCATAATAATATCATATGCAACAATTATGTCATAATACATAAAAATTGTATATTTATCAATTCTAAAAAGGACTAAATCAATCAAAGAGAGATAAAAATCATTTTTTTTATTAAAATTGATATGAAAACTTAGGTTGGGACTCATAATGATTAGTTTCGGACTAGTGTCCTTTTTTGGGTAAAAATTAGTTGAATTTAATGGAGTCAATCAAATGGGGTTTTCCTTAAATTTTTCCAATAACAAAATAAAATTTAGGCGGCGACTCTCCAATTTTTTACTTTTAAAAAATAAAAGCCACCATCCTCTTTCAAAATAAAAGGAGAGTTTCTTTTAACAAAAGAAACAAATCTTTTTAAAATAAAAGATAACTTTAAATCCATGCTTACCAAATCGAGTGAATACCGTACACAAAGACATTGTGTGGGACTAAGTTTGAAAGAGCATTTCCAGATCCTTCTCATTGGCGAGCCGGACTTGGCGCTTAGGCGTGGTCTCACAGTTGGTGACTCCACTGAGAACTTTAAAATTTTTTTAAAAAAAATTTAATGGGCTCTTTTCAAAAATCATTTTCTCTTTGATTGATTTTCTCCTTTTATGATGCATAAGGGTTCCTTACCTTATAGTTTTAGGAAACTCTAGGTAACAAGTAGCATCCACTTGCAACCTTTATTAGGTATGTTGAGGGATAGAGAAAGTACCCAACCCATGATGAATTCTCAATCTTTTTGAGGTGTAACGGACATGCACGTACTGTTGGACCCATACCATATTCATTATCTGTCATGTGGTTAGGTATATCATTGTCCTAGTGTGATAGGACATTTGGACTAAACCACCCTTTTGTATGTAAAGGCCATAAACCTTACCCTTAAGAGATATGCACCATAATCTTAAACCATCCTCATAAAATTATTTTCATTCATGCATACATGTATGCATTTCATCCATACTATTCCCACAATTTTAAGACCATTTCCTTAAAACTCAATTCAAATTGAGCTATAGACTTAAACCACATTACCTTAGCCTATTAAGCCCAAGCCCTAACCACATTGGTTTACCTCGTAAAACTAGGTCACATTGACTTAGCCCATCAAACCTACCTAAGCTACATTGGCTTGACCCATTAAACATAAACCTAAACCACATGGTTCACCATATAGGCATAAGCCACATTGGCTTATCCATCAAGCATGAAACCAAGTCCCCATAGGTTCGACCTATCAAACATGAACCAAGCCTTATTAGCTTGTCCATTCAACAAAAATTTGAGCCTGATACTATATTAGCTTGACCAATCATATCAAATCTAAGCTCCATGTTAGCTTCCTTAGAAAAGGTATATGCTTATGCTGCAAATGCACAAATCATTAACAAGTAATATAATGATAAGTAGAGTATCGTTCCCACGAGGAGGATAATTCTAAATACCAAATAATTAAACTGATTAATATTTGGATAAACAAATTAGATTTGTAATTAAACTAAACTTTGAATGAGAATAAATTTCTAATAATTTAAGACTTAGGGTTTAGTCACCTTTATTGATTTATCATAGTTCTCCTAAAGTATTGATTTAATTTAGTTTTCCTTTATTATTAGTTAGATTCTTCTAAATTAAGTTTATTCTCTCTCAACTACTAAAACTAATATTGAATTTAATCATTACATCTACTCTTATGATAATAAGTAATTAAACCAATTCATTAGGTTTTGTGAGAATCTTGAATTAAACTCTTATGTGTTAACCTTATCTCTAAGTGAAAACTGCTTAAGATTAGTATCTCCTTAGAATAATATTGTATTTTCACTCTTGCTCCATCAAATAATATCTCAATTCAATTAATTATTGGCCAGATAATTAAAACATTAAGATTAAAGATGATAAAATAATTAAATGTTAAACTAAATTAAACCAAATAAGCATTTATAATTCTATGATAAACTCAATATAAAGGACCAACCCTAAATAGGATTAGTTCTTCATTATTGAAACAAAAATATTGCAAATATTAAAAATGGTAATTAAAAACATAATTTAAAGAACAAGAAATATCAAACTCTATTTTCTTTGAAGAAGAACTTAACTTGGATCTGTAATTTCTCTTTGAACTAGATTTTCACTCTTCTCCTCTGAGAAACTCTAAACTAAATTTATTTCTTAGATGAATCTAATCTAATTCTTATGTGTTTCTATCTTAGGATGAAGTGTGTTTATATAGAGTGCTTGAAAACTTCTTTAGTGTAGAAATACTAGAAAAAGTTAGAGTATAACTTGGCTGGTTCTTCATTTTCCAAAATTTCTACTCAAAGTCATGAAAGACTGCCCCACGAGCATGGCATATGAGTGCCATGGTCGTGGCCTGAGTTGGAATGGATGGTTTTGAGCAACTTTCTACCTGTTAATGGTCGGCAAGGTAGGCCACGAGCATGGGATGTGAATGCCACGGTCATGGCTTTTGAACTAAAGATAGAAATTTTATCTTTTCTTCTTTTCTTCTTTTAGACAGTAAGAGGTCCAATTCCACGGGCGTTGCCTTGGATAACAACTACCGTGGGTTCCATTTTGCTTGTGGAAATCGCTGCTTCAAGGCTTCATTCCTGCAGTTAGTTACATGTTCAAAAGCATCAAGCATGTTAGACAAATATGCAAAAGAATTTGGTAAAACGGATGGTCCAGCCTCAGAAGGGCGAGAAGGAGAATGGTGTTGTTCTACGGGTTCGTCATCTCCTGCCCCAAATAATTCCTCCTCATCTATATTAATGTTGGCATCGGCAGGTCCTAAAACCACATAACTTCTACCCTTCTTCCCTGCTAATTTCATAGCAAGGACAGTACTCATATCAATTGTTGTCTTGCCTGACACATGTGTAAGGTGATCATATCTTATATTCAAATATTCTGCAATCTTTGTGATCATTCCACTAATAATAATTTTATCAGAATGTTTGATGACTTCCTCACATCTTTTAGGAAACCAATACCCAGAATTAAATGAAATTTCTTACAAAGCATAATAAAAGAAATGTAACTCCTTAGAATTTACATGTACTTAACTTTCACCTCTACCAAAAATGGTATTAGCTAGAATAACATGGATATACCTATAGAATGAATTTGTAAAATTAGTGGCCTTAGACCGTTTGCTATTAAATCAATCAAGTCCTCCTAATCTAGTCCAAGTTTCCTGCTCATTAAATCCCTTAGTAAGACCATATGTTCCATGCATATCTACATACCTATGGCATCTGCAAATTCAATCATAATCCAATTGTAATTCTGATTGGCTAGTCTAAATTCTACTTTTCCATTATGAGCAGCAGTCATATCAGGCGATATGAACCTAAATGAACTTAAAAATTCTAGAGTCAATTCCGCATAGGTGGGAAAATGCATGGATGCAAACATAAGCCACTACATGTCTGTGAATATTTTCATGAGATTATTGTTCCATCCTAATTTTCTAATCACATTACCATCAATAAATCTAGTAGGAACAATTTTGAGAGAGCTAAGTTCATGGATACCTATTTGGTAACCATGTTGGTGGTGATGAAGGTGGAGATTGACTTGAGGAAGATGATGCTGCTGCTAGCTTTTCCTCTTTGATCCTTCCCCTTTTGATTTCTTGGTGAAAGTCTTACTTCTAGGCATTTCTGGATTGATTGGTGGTGAAATTTAATGAAAATTTGAGTTGAAAAGTAGTATTTAGGCATGGGTTGAGAGTTTAAGGTTGTCAATTTTGAAAATGGGCGGCCAAGGCTTGTAAAAGTCAAAAGAGAGAGAAAAATATGATGTTTATATAGGTTATGGAGTGCCACAACTGTGGCAAAGAGTGCACGGTCATGGGATCTCATTGATTGGTTAACATGTTTTGTGACTTATGTAGGCAGATTCGATAGCCATGCCACGGGTGTGGACTTGGGAGGCCACGGTCAAGGCATTGATTTTGCTGCTGCCACTTTCTTTGTGAAATTATTCAGCCAATTTGGCAGTTTCATCATGGAATCCATGGCCGTGACCTTCGTGAGCCATGGTCGTGGCATGCATTTTGCCATTGTTTTGCCAAATTTCTTTCTTCTCTTTAATCTTCACAGCTCTAACTTGCATCCCATGGGCGTGTTGCTGATAGGCCATGGTCGTGGCTACTTATTTCTAGTGGTTTTGATCTTCAAATTACCTAAACAATAATTTTAAAAATATCATTAATTCAAATACATAAGAAAAACACAATCCAAATTATGGAAACAACAAAGAAACGTTAAAATTATTGGGTTGCCTCTTAACAAACGCTATGTTTATAGTCATTAGCTTAACTATCTTTGATTTTGAAATGTTATTTGAAGTGATAGACACTTCCACTGTCTATTAGGTTGCTGGTGTAATAGGACTTCAAACGTTGGCCATTTATTTTAAAAGTTTCTCCTCCTTGATTTTGAATGTCAACTGCATCGTAAGGATAAACTTTTACAACTTTAAATGAACCAGAATAATGTGATTTTAATTTTCCAGGAAAGAGTCTCAATCTTGAGTTGTATAACAAAACTTGTTGCCCTTCATGGAATTACTTGAGTTGGATGAATTTATCACGCCATGCTTTTGTTCTTTCCTTATAGATCTTAGCGTTCTCATAAGCTAGAAATCTAATTTCATCCAATTCGCTTAATTGCAAAAGTCGTTTCTGTCCTGCTTCTTTTAAATCCATGTTCAACTCCTTAATTGCCCAATATGCTTTGTGCTCTAACTCAACTGGTAAATGGTATGCTTTTCCAAAGACAAGGAGATAAGGTGACACACCAATTAGAGTTTTAAATGTTGTTCTATAAGCCCAAAGTGCATCATCTAATTTAAAAGACCAGTCTTTCTGTGATGTGCTTACCATTTTCTCCAAAATCCATTTAAGTTCCCTATTAGATATTTCCACTTGTCCACTTGTTCGAGGATGATACGGTGTTACCACCTTATGGTGTACTCTATATTTCTTAAGAAGAGAATCAAAACTCTTATTGTAAAAATGAGAACCACTATCGCTGATCATAGCTCTAGGAACTCCGAACTTTGTGAAAATATTCTTTTTGATGAACTTAGTTACCACTTTTTAATCATTTACTTGCAATTACCTCAACCCATTTGGACAAATAATCTAATGCCACCAAAATATATTGATTATTTAAGGATGGTTGAAATGGTCCCATAAAATTGATACCCTAAGCATCAAAAAGCTCAACTTCAAGGCTGGAATTGAGTGGCATGTCTTGTCTTTTTGAAATATTCCCAACTCGTTGACATTGATCACATGATTGAACAAAAGCTTTTTCATCTTTGTACATGTTAGGCCAGAAAAATCTAGATTGCCAAATTTTAGCAATTATTTTGGAAGTGGTAGAATGGCCACCACATTCTTTTGAATGACAAAATTTAAAAATACTTGTAATTTCCTCTTTTGTTACGCATCTATGAATCATTTTATCTCCACAATGCTTGAACAGTAGAGGTTCCTCCCATATGTATTATTTTGCATCAAAAAGAAATTTTTTTCTTTGAGCATAGGTCATTTCTGATGGAAGAACAACACCTGCCAAATAATTAACAATGTCACCATACCATGGAATGTAGTTTTTAACGAAAATAAGTTGTTCATCAGGGAAGGATTCATTGATGGGTACTGCTTCCTCATTTGTATGATTCTCTAATCTTGAAAGGTGATCTGCCACTAAATTTTTAGCTCCTTTTTTGTCTTTAATTTCAAGATCAAATTCTTGAAAATGCAAAATCCACCTAATCAATCTTGGTTTAGCTTCATTTTTGCTCATAAGATATTTGATTACTGCATGGTCAGTATAAACAATAACTTTATAGCCTAAAAGATAGGATATGAATTTGTCAAGAGCAAACACTATAGCAAGCATTTCTTTTTCTGTTGTAGCATAATTAATTTGAGTGTCGTCAAGGGTTTGGCTTGCATAGTAGATGACATAACTTTTCTTATCCTTCCTATCACTCAAAATAGCTCCAATCGCATAGTCACTGGCGTAGCACATAAGCTCAAATGATGAAGTCCAATATGGTGGTGAAATAATAGGGGTTGTTATAAGAGCTGCTTTTAACCTGTTAAAAGAAATTAAGCATTAATTAGAAAAATTAAAAAACATTATCTTTATTTGATAATTCACATAAGGGTTTAGTAATTTTAGAAAAATCTTTAATGAAATGTCTATAAACTCTGCATATCCTAAGAAAATGCAAACTCCTTTAACATTAATTGGTGGTGGAAGCTTTTCAATAACTTCAATTTTTGCTCTGTCCACTTCAATTCCTTTTTGAGAAACATTGTGTCCAATTCCTTCTTCTACCATAAAATGACATTTTTTCCAATTGAGGACAATGTTTGTTTCTGCACATCTTTGTTATACTTATTCCAAATGTTGTAAACAATTATCAAAAGTGGAACCGTAAATAGAAAAATCATCCATAAAGATTTCAATAATTAATTCTACAATATCAAAAAATATGGCCATCATGTATCGTTGAAAAAAGTTGATGGTGCATTACATAGTCTAAAAGGCATTCTTTGATAAGCAAAAGTTCCATATGGATATATGAATGTAGTCTTCTCTTGATCTTTCGGAGCTATAGAAATTTGAAAATATCCTGAGTATCCATCTAATAAACAAAAATAAGCATTACCTGCAAGTCTCTCAAGCATTTGATCAATGAATGGCAAAGGAAAAATGGTCCTTCCAAGTAACTTTATTCAACTTCCTATAATCTATATAAACACGCCACCCAGTGACTGTTCTTGAAAGAATTAATTCATTATTTTCATTTGTTATAATTATCATCCCTCCCTTTTTAGGAACTACATGTATAGGACTTACCTAAAAACTATTGAAAATAGGATAAATTATTCCTGCATCAAATAATTTTGTCACTTCTACTTTTACCACCTCTTTCATATTTGGATTCAACCTCCTTTGTTGATCTATCACAAACTTAGAATTTTTCTTCCAATAAAATCCTATGCATACATATTGAAGGGCTAATTCTCTTAATATCAAATATAGTCTAACCCATTGCCTTTTTATCTTTTCCAATCAAATTCAAGATTTGACTCAACTGACTCTCTAACAAATTAGCATTAACAATAATAGAAGTATTATTAGGTCTAAGAAATGCATACCTGAGATGGTTAGGAAGAGGTTTTAATTCCAAATATGGAGCTTTTTCAATAGGAGGAGGTAGCATCTTACCTTTGTTAAGTGATTCAAATTTTTGAAAATACATTATTGGAGATGTTTCCAATGCTGAAGCATCTACAACAACTTCTTCATTCTCATCTTTTGGAGTGGAACTTTGTGCAAGACAAGTTTCAAATGAATCTTCAATAGTTTCCTCATAAGATCCTTGTATACATTCATCAATAGCATTAACTAGAAAACAATCATCAAGGAAAGTAGGATGTCTGGCTGCTTTAGTTAAATTAAACTCCACTTTTTCTTCTTCGACTTGCAAAGTGAGATTTCCTCCATGAACATCAATCATAGCTCCAGTTGTATCTAGAAACGGTCTTCCTAGAATAAGTGGAATTTCTACATCTTTATCCATTTCTAAAATCACGAAGTCTACTGGAATATAGAGTGTCACATCCCAAAGTTTAGGTAGTCGAGTATTAGGCAAGAAGGACATAAATAAGTGGTCAAATAGAGGCTCGAGATAGTCAAAAACAAAATCGGTGTGCAAAGGAGGCCCGTGAAGTCGACGGGACCTAAAGGTAATTTTTCGAAAGGCCGAGGACCTAAGAGTAATTTTCTGAAAAGTTGTGTCGGTTCTTAATAGTGACCCTAACGGATGCCATAAATGTGTTCTCGGGATTAATCAGGTCGTAATGGTGGCTCACGATTTTTTCCGAAAACGCACGGTTTAAAAGTTATAATCGATTAATCGCTGGAGGGTATTTTGATATTTTCACACCCTAGACTATAAAATTACAGCACAAGAAAGTTGAGGGGGTCAAAATATGAATAAAAAGAAGCCTAATGGCTTGCCAAATAAATAGATAAAAGAAGAAGGCAAGTGGACCAATTAAAAGTGGCCATTTTTGCTATAAGGTGTACCAATTGGAAGTCAACATCTATACCAACATATTTTCACCACTTATGGCTGCCATTTGGATCAAAATAAGCTAAGGAAAGAAAATGAAAGCCCTCTCTTACATGGTGAACTCGTCTAAACCATAAGAGAAGGAAGAAGGAGGTGATTTTTCCAAAGTTTAAGGCTTTTGGTTGAATATTTTGGTGACAAACAAGATTATAAGGTAAGAGAAACCTATCTCTAGTTTTAATTTCATGGATTAATGGTTAATTTAAGAGATTGAAATTAGGGTTCATGTAGCTAGATTTGGAGAAAATTCAAGAAATAATTATTTGAAGGATTTGATAAAAGAAATAATGGTGTTTAATGGTGAAAATAAGCTAGCAACCATTAGAAAAATCATAAGATAAGACTATGTCTATACCTAGGGTTCTTACCTTTGTATATGTGACATGTTAAATTCATAGGAAATCAAGGATATTAGAGAGGAAAGGAAGTGAAATAGACAAGAAGAGCAAGGAAAAGCAAGGTTTGGTACTTTAACTAATTGTTTGTTCATTTTCTTGAAATTCTTCTGTTTTAAAATTAGTGAAATGCTGTGACTTGTATGATTTTTAATAAAATATAGAAATATTTCTTGAAGTGAATTTTTGATATGTTGTGCCTCAATACGTCTAGAATGACTGAAAAAATATTTTGAGTTGAATTCGGAATGGTTATGATTGTGGAAAAATTATTTCTGTTAGACCTGCTCTAGGAGGTACCTTGACTGAGACAGCCATGTTTCTGGATTTTTAATAAAATTTAGAAACATAATCTTCAATTGAATTTTGGATATGTTGTTTTTTAGTGAGTCTAGTATTTTATAAAAATAATTTGGAACCACATTGATTGAATTTAATTTACAAAATTCACAAAATTAAGAACTACTGCCAGGATGCAGGGCAACTGGAGCAGTCTGGTTGGGTGAACTATTTGACCAAGATTTTGTGTCCAGTTTGATCTGAAATTTTAAAAGAATGATTTTAAGATGTAAAACTAAATTCGGTAAAAATTTTAGAGTTTTTAGTCAAGTAGATTATTTTATACAATCTTTCAAAATAAGGATCAACTTGAGTCCAAAACCAGAATTTACTATTCATATGGTCATTTTTCAAAAGTAATCAAATTGATTCCTTATGCATATAAATGAGCATAATATGTTATTAAAATGACAAAATATGATATTTCACGTTGAAATAATATAAGAAACATAAGTCGATAATTGTATAATGCATATTCGATTAAGAAATGACATGAAAATTTTGGCTCCACTGGGTATCTGAGATTGTACTGAGTAGGGTAAGGGTATGATATATCACACTATATGCAGTGCTGCTTTAATATAGGACTTCAGTCCGAGTTATATAGGGTGATGACCCGAGCTATATAGGACTTAGGTCCCAGTAATATAGGGTAATCGCCCGAGTTATATAGGACTCCAGCCCGAGGGCTTCGGCCACAGATTCCACAGGGCTTGGTCCGCAATTTTTTAGGGCCACAGCCACAGAATATATATACAATTGTTTCAGTTAGTTCCTTACCATACGTTAGTTTACCAAATTACCTTGTGGAGCGAACTGATAAAATGATAATAACTGAATATATGACATGTATGGATTGTTTTTACTGTGATATTATTTTTCAATACGACTCATTACTTTTAAAAGTGCATTATGCTTTTATTATTTATTTTCCGTAATTAGTTAAAGTACCCACTAAGCAATGCTTAGCGCGTTTAGTTTCTTCTAAACTCGTAGGTTATTAGCAAGGAGCCAGTAGCGAGCAGAGAAGTCATGCGATCTGTCGGTCATCAACAAACTTAGGTGGTGCTCTTCATTTTGTATTTTGGTATTAGAAACTGGCATGTACTTATTTGAACAATACAAAGAGATAACTTGATGTAGCATGTAAATCTAGTAATGTATAATAACTGTATGATTTTAAATTGAGTTGGGTTGTGAATATAGAAGTGTGAATTCTTCTTGCAGGATTGTAGTTGAGGTTATAAGGGTGGATTATTGGGAGTGTGCTTGAGTTGAATTGTAAAACAAAATATTTTTCAAAAATAAGAAAAATCAGTTTTATCGACACTTGGGACCTAGAATTTTAAGGGAGACTCCGTCAAAATTTTTGGAAATTTTTTATAAGGAATATTAAGTAAGCTGACATAACCAGAGCTCGTATCCCGATGTAGCATTCCTCCTCGGCTTATTCATAGGTCGGGAAGGGGGTGTTACAATTTGTGGTATCAGAGCATTGGTTTAGTCAATTCTGGGAGATAGGTAGTAAGTAAGTAACTATGTATACCATGTAAGATAAAGTAAGGAGAAAGTTATATGATGAATAGGTAGATGTACATGCCAGATAGGAATTGATAATCGAGTTATATGTTGATGAATTAAGCAGATAGCTATTTATGTCAATGTAGGATGTCTCTAGATTCATGGCAAGCTATGGAAGAAAACGTAGAATCGCAAGCATCTGGGTCTGCAGATGCCGGGGAAGCTCATAGACCAGGGTCAGCAGCAGCTGAAATACCCGGTCCGGAGACTTATCTTAGGCAGATTGCAACAGCTTTTCAGCAAATGGCCGGAAGGGGCCCTGCTGTTGAGGGAGATAGGAAACCCCCGATCGAGAAGTTAAGAAAGTATGGTGCAAAGGAATTTAAGGCTGGTCATGAAGAGGGATCTGAGGAAGTAGAATATTGGTTAGATAGTATCATTAGAATTCTTGACCAGCTCCAATGCACTCCGGAGGAAAGAGTGGTTTGTGCTACCTCGCTCCTGACAGAGGAGGCGTACATATGGTGGGATACCACGCAACAGCGGGTTCCACCAGAACAGCGAACTTGGGAATTCTTCAAGAGTGAGTTTAAAAAGAGGTATATCACTGATGCATATTTGAATGCAAGGCGCAATGAGTTCATTCATTTGAAACAAGGCAGAATGACGATATCAGAATATGAGAAGGAGTTTACTCGCCTTAGTAAGTATGGAAAGAAGTTAATAGAAACTGAAGCTGAGCGATGCAAGAAATTTTTAGAAGGACTTAATGATGAAATTAAGATACACCTAGTGGCATTGGATAATACAGAGTTTTCAAAGTTGGTGGCTAAAGCATTGGATGTTGAAAAGGTGCAAGTAAATCTGAGGAATCATTAACAGAGAATTCAACAGAAAAGAGAGCAAGCACAGAGTGCCCCAGGTAATCATCAGTATGCTAGCAAGAGAGCTAAGGGTGAAGGATCCTTTATAAGTGTAAAGCAGAATTTAAGACCATCTAAAGGACCTAATTTTCAAGCTACCTCAGTAGCCAGCACGAAAGGAATAAGCAGAGGATCAAGAAAAGGTTCTGGAAGGACTGAATCTATACCATATCCCTCGTGTGAGCATTGTGGACGAAAGCATAGGGGAGAATGTTGGTTAGTTAATGGAGCTTGTATACTTTGTGGTGCCACTGATCACCTTAAGAAGGATTGTCCTAGAAATGTGGCAGAGATTTCAAAAGTTCCTGAAAGAACACAAGTAGCAAGTAGATGCGGTAAAGGTCGAGAAAGAGGAAGAGGCAGAGAAAATGGTAGTAATCAAATAGGAACAAGATCGGAGACAGTAGATCGCCCTGAATCGAGAGCGCCAGCCAGGATATATTACATGAGGGCAGAAGAGAATAAAGCAGAAGAAGGAAATGAAGGTATGTAAGTTTAAAATGAGTGTCTTGAGTACATATGTGTGTATATGTGACGATTATTAGTTATATTGACGATGTGTAATTACACGTAAGAATCATGCATGAATAAGTAAGTTTCGGGGCGAAACTTAAATTAAGGGAGGTAGAACTGTCACATCCCAAAGTTTAGGTAGTCGAGTATTAGGCAAGAAGGACATAAATAAGTGGTCAAATAGAGGCTCAAGATAGTTAAAAACAAAATCGGTGTGCAAAGGAGGCCCGTGAAGTCGACGGGACATAAAGGTAATTTTTCGACAGGCCGAGGACCTAAGAGTAATTTTCTGACAAGTTGTGTCTGTTCTTAATAGTGACCCTAATGGATTCCATAAATGTGTTATCAGGATTAATCGGGTCGTAATGGTGGCGCACGATTTTTCCCGAAAACGCACGGTTTAAAAGTTACAATCGATTAATCGCTGGAGGGTATTTTGATATTTTCACACCCTAGACTATAAAATTACAGCACAAGAAAGTTTAGTGGGTCAAAATATGAATAAAAGGAAGCCTAATGGCTTGCCAAATAAATAGATAAAAGAAGAAGGCAAGTGGACCAATTAAAAGTGGCCATTTTTGCTATAAGGTGTACCAATTGGAAGTCAACATCTATACCAACATATTTTCACCACTTATGGCTGCCATTTGGATCAAAATAAGCTAAGGAAAGAAAATAAAAGCCCTCTCTTACATGGTGAACTCGTCCAAACCATAAGAGAAGGAAGAAGGAGGTGATTTTTCCAAAGTTTGAGGCTTTTGGTTGAAGATTTTGGTGACAAACAAGATTATAAGGTAAGAGAAACCTATCTCTAGTTTTAATTTCATGGATTAATGGTTAATTTAAGAGATTGAAATTAGGGTTCATGTAGCTAGATTTGGAGAAAATTCAAGAAATAATTATTTGAAGGATTTGATGAAAGAAATAATGGTGTTTAATGGTGAAAATAAGCTAGCAACCATTAGAAAAATCATAAGATAAGACTATGTCTATACCTAGGGTTCTTACCTTTGTATATGTGACATGTTAAATTCATAGGAAATCAACGAGATTAGAGAGGAAAGGAAGTGAAATAGACAAGAAGAGCAAGGAAAAGCAAGGTTTGGTACTTTAACTAATTGTTTGTTCATTTTCTTGAAATTCTTCTGTTTTAGAATTAGTGAAATTCTGTGACTTGTATGATTTTTAATTAAATATAGAAAAATGTTCTTGAAGTGAATTTTTGATATATTGTTCCTCAATGCGTCTAGAATGACTAAAAAATATTTTGAGTTGAATTCGGAATGGTTATGATTGTGGAAAAATTATTTCTGTTAGACCTGCTCTAGGAGGTACCTTGACTGAGCAGCCATGTTTCCGGATTTTTAATAACATTTAGAAAATTAATCTTCAATTGAATTTTGGATATGTTGTTTTTTAGTGAGTCTAGTATTTTATAAAAATAATTTGGAACCACATTGATTGAATTTAATTTACAGAATTCACAAAATTCAGAACTGCTGCCAGGATGTAGGGCAACTGGAGCAGTCTGGTTGGGTGAACTACTTGACCAAGATTTTGTATCCAGTTTGATCTGAAATTTTAAAGGAATGATTTTAAGATGTAAAACTAAATTCTGTAAAAATTTAGAGTTTTTAGTCAAGTAGATTATTTTATATAATTTTTCAAACTAAGGATCAAGTTGAGTCCAAAACCAGAATTTACTATTCATATGGTCATTTTGCTAATATTCATTTGGTCATTTTTCAAAAGTAATCCAATTGATTCCTTATGCATATAAATGAGCATAATATGTTATTAAAATGACAAAATATGATATTTCACGTTGAAATAATATAAGAAACATAAGTCGATAATTGTATAATGCATATTCGATTAAGAAATGGCATGAAAATTTTGGCTCCACTGGGTATCTGGGATTGTACTGAGTAGGGTAAGGGTATGATATATCATACTATATGTAATGCTGCTTTAATATAGGACTTCGGTTCGAGTTATATAGGGTGACGACCCGAGCTATATAGGACTTAGGTCCGAGTAATATAGGGCAATCGCCCGAGTTATATAGGACTCCGGTCCGAGGGCTTCGGCCACAGATTCCACAGGGCTTGGTCCGCAATTTTTTAGGGCCATAGCCATAGAATATATATACAGTTGTTTCAGTTAGTTCCTTACCATACGTTAGTCTACCAAATTACCTTGTGGAGCGAACTGATAAAATGATAATAACTGAATATATGACATGTATGGATTGTTTTTATTGTGATATTATTTTTCATTACGACTCATTGCTTTTAAAAGTGCATTATGCTTTTATCATTTATTTTCCGTAATTAGTTAAAGTACCCACTAAGCAATGCTTAGCGAGTTTAGTTTCTTCTAAACTCGTAGGTTATTAGCAAGGAGCCAGTAGCGAGCAGAGAAGTCCTGCGATCTGTCGGTCATCAACAAACTTAGGTGGTGCTCTTCATTTTGTATTTTGGTATTAGAAACTGGCATATACTTATTTGAACAATACAAAGAGATAACTTGATGTAGCATGTAAATCTAGTAATGTATAATAACTGTATGATTTTAAATTGAGTTGGGTTGTGAATATAGAAGTGTGAATTCTTCTTGCAGGATTGTAGTTGAGGTTATAAGGGTGGATTATTGGGAGTGTGCTTGAGTTGAATTGTGAAACAAAATATTTTTCAAAAATAAGAAAAATCAGTTTTGTCGACACTTGGGACCTAGAATTTTAAGGGAGACTCCGTAAAAATTTTTGAAAAATTTTTATAAGGAATATTAAGTAAGATGACATAACCAGAGCTCGTATCCCGATGTAGCATTCCTCCTCGGATTATTCATAGGTCGGGAAGGGGTGTTACATAGAGCTTATCCACTTTTACTAGGATGTCTTCCACTATTCCCATCTGATACTTTATTGAACGATTTGCCAACTGAAGAGACATCCTTGTTGGTTGAAGTTGAGTGAAACCAAGTTTCCTACAAATAGAACAAGGCATTAGACTAACACTCACACCTAGATCACATAAGGCTTTATGAAATCTGTTTCACCAATAGTACAAGGAATAGAAAAATTTCCTGGATCTTTTAATTTTTAAGAAAGTTTATTCTGAATCACCGCACTATATTTTTCTGTAAGTGCAATTTTTGCATTTTCTTCTAGCTTCCTTTTATTAGACAACAAATCCTTAAGGAACTTCACAAAAGTGGGCATCTGCAAAAAATATATTTATGTGACGTTGTTTAAATACTTTCAAAAAATTTTCATATTGCTTGTCTAATTTTTGCTCTTTTAATCTTTAAGAAAAAGGAATTTGGGGCATATGTGGTTTTACAATTTCTTTTGGTGCCTCCTTTTCTTTAACTTCTTCTTCTTTTTATTTCACCTTTACAAATTTTTAAGTTTGTTTTGGTTGAGGATCTTTAAGTTACAAACAACTTCTTAAGGTCACAGCTTTATAATGCTCTCTTGGATTGATTTCTGTTTGGCTAGGAAGAGCTCCTTGATTCAGATTGTGGAGAGAACTTGCAATTTGACCTATTTATGTCTCAAGATTCCTATTCTGAGTTAAGAGAAGCTCAATCTTTTGCTCAAACTTGTCATATTATTTTCAATTTTATCAAATCTCTCTGATGTTGCTCCAATGAATTTCTTTAATACAAATTCATATGATGGCTTTTCTAGAGGATGGAAACCTTGATTTTGATTTTTCATGTATGGAGGTTGATAAGGTGGTTTTTGATTGCTTTGATTTCCCCATGACAGGTTAGGGTGATTATGAGCAGGGAATAAATGGTTCTTGCGATTTTGGTACTATTAGGCTCAAGGCCTTAGAGAATACATGCCTAAACCCAGAGAAAATGGAATCCCTACCCGGATGGGCCGGGAAAAAGAAAGGGGTGGATGACTCAATTCCTAAGAAATCTTCAACCCCCTAATGGGTTCAGAAAGTTAAGTACACGTGAGAAAGGTGGAATGACCTAGCACCCCCACAACTCCCAGTTCTACGGAATCGGCCTCCTTTTTAAGTCTAAATATTATTAAATTCTTAAACATTATAAAATCATCCGTACTACATGCAATTATCAAAATAAATCATCATTGTATTAAAATGAAAATAAGTTCAAACAAAATAATAAATGGGCACCCTTATAATATGGAAACATGCCTTTACAATCATGTCCAATGTCTAAAACAAAATAAATAGGACACCCACCAAAAGGTAAAAACATGTCCTTTACAATTATTTCAAAGTCTTTAAATAAATTAAACTATAATAAATAAATAAATTAAACTAATAAGGTACCCACGAATGAAAATATGCCTTTTATAAGTATATAAAAAATGCATATAAATATAAGGAAACAAATAAAGTAAGGGAAAAATGATACAACATATTTGAAAACAATTGAATAATTAAAAAGAAAATAAACAATACATCTTAATATTACCCCCATTAAGGAAATATAGTGCACAACGACATAATTCTTGCCTACGGCAGTCCCGCTAGCTGGTTAGCGGAAAGGGGTCAAAGGGGCGGCGCCCATTGCAGGGGATCTGGGGCAGCGCCCCCGAAAGGTAAACAATTTACATGGTATGATTTTGTTGGGGAATTAGAGTTTCTATCTAAACTAGGGTTTTATTTATATACAAATTAAGATTTTTCCTAAATTAGGGTTTTAAGGTAAAAACTAGGGTTTTATTCTTGAATGGCTACTTGATGAAGTTTAGGGTTTTAACTTAAGGTTTTGGAAATTAAAATAGAGGTACTGGATGAAATAAATAGATTATGCTTTCAGTTTTATGGAATATGTAACTAGGGTTTTGATAATTCTAAGCTAATGTGAAATAATATATTAATTTAATGATTGTTGTTAAGGTTTGTACAATATTATAACCTAAACTAATAAACTACTAGATCAAACGACTATTAATATTCAATACTCAAAATAAAAATATAGTTTACTGGATATTTGAGCAAACATAAGTCAGAAAATAGAACCTGCATTCGTTGGTTCCACCCAATGTGATGTGTTGAACCAAACTCCTATCTTTGAAAGCTTGGATCAATGAGAATATTGGCTTGTGCCTTTTTGTTAAGTTGTTTCCTTGATTATCTTTGATTGTTGATGGTTTTTCCCTTGTGTTGCTTTCCTTCGTTTAATTGTTGCTAACCGTGCTTGCCCTTTTCTTTTTAATTTTTGTTCCTCTCGGTTGCTTTTCTGTTGATCAAGATGTTGCTCCCCTCCTTTCTATGCTGTCTATTTTTAATTGTCTATTTATAGGCCAATGACCCTTTAATCTCCCAAACCCTAATCTGTTACTAATCCGAAGATTAAAATGAGTCCATACTAATTAAGGAATCCTAATCTGTCCCGAAATCATAATTAAAGCCAAATCAATGTATTAAAGCTTTAATTCACCGTGTCAAATAATCTATGGTGAATTAAAGGATCCAAATTCTCCGTGGACTAAGGTCCAACACTTTTTGACTTTTATGAGTAAACCGGGCTTGGTTGGACCTGTTCAAACTTTTAAAACTAGACCAAATTTAATTCAAGCTTTTAAAATTGAGTTGAAGTTGATTTGATCCTTTAAAAATTAAATCAGACTAGATTAGGGCTTTAAAAAATTAAACAGACTCATTTCAGGCCTAATAAAGTTGGATCGACCTACTTTAAAGCTGTAAACTCGATTTAAGCTTTTAAAATCGGACCAAATTCAGCTTGGCCTCTTTTAATTAGGATTAATAACTTAGGACCAAAATTAAGGGTCTACAGTTTTTTCTCTCCTTGAACGATCTAAGACTTCAGTAGAAGAGAGTGAAAAGCAACATGACTTTGAGCTGATTTTGGATTATGATACATTCTCGACCCGTGGTTGATTGGGTTTTGGACCTGGAATGAATTATGGACTCAAAAAAGACTTGGTTTCTGGACCCGAAATGAGTTTTGGACTCGAAAAGATTTGAGTTTTAGACTCGGAATGAGTTTTGGACTCGAAAAAGATTTGGGTTCTAGACCCGGATAGGTTTGCATTTTGAACCCATGCTGGTTTTGGGTACTGAACCTGAGACTAAATTTGATTTGGGTACTTGGACCTGAGACTGGATACTTAAACCCGAGATTGAATTGAATTTGAATACTTGGACTCGAGATTGGGTACTTGGACCTGAGATTGAATTTGATTTGGGTACTTAGACCCGAGACTGGGTACTTGGACTTGAGACTAGATTTGATTGACCTTTTATCAGTTTGAGAATTCTGACTTTCTTTTAACCGGTTGTTCCATTCTTCAATGGATTGTGGGTCTTCACCCCCAAAATAGATCTTCATCCTTGGACCTTGGATCTTCATCCTTGGTCATTGGGTCTTCACCCTTTAAAATGGATCTTCATCCTTGGAGATCGGGTCTTCACCCTTCAAATTGGATTTTCATCCTTTGGAGATCGGGTCTTCACCCTTTAAAATAGATTTTCATCCTTGGAGATCGGGTCTTCACCCTTCAAAATGGATCTTCATCCTTTGGACATTGGGTCTTCACCATTCAAAATGGATCTTCATCCTTTAGAGATTTGTCCTATATTGGCTTCAGCTCTTTTAGCCGGACTGATCTTTTATTCTTCAATCTTTATTTCTTTTGGGAGTTCTAATTTTCTTCTTGTTCCATTCTTAAATGATCTTTTGTAAAAAAAATTAGCTATTTTTTATATAGTCCTCATATCCTCTCTTTGCCCCCTGCATGGCAAAATATTGAAAGTAAGTCTAAAAATATTTTGTACATGCATAAACTTAAAAATTAAAAAGAGGAACTTTGCCCCTTGTGTAGGCTCAAATCAATGATTTTTTCCATGTAGGCTCTAATTGTTGTTTGTATATTGTCTGGTTCCTTGCATAAGCATGCATCTTTATTTTTATAAAGTGACCGGATCTTCCTCAAGCAATGGCCCTTCCGTGCCCCCCTAATTTCATATCTGCTTCTCATTATTTGCTTTATAGAGTATATGTTGTTTACCTTAACAAAGAATAGGAACACAAGATAAAAATGCAATGTGATATGCTTATGTATGCATGATATGCATGGATGATACTTACAGTGGTTTCATTAACTCACAGACTGAGGTAATCAGCTAAAGTGTTCTCATTGGTTCCTTTCAGATGTTTATTCAGGTCTTGCATTGGAATGACAGAAGGCTTCGCATTTATGACTTTTTATCTTCAAGATATTGAAAACATGAGTACTGGAGGCTCCAAGCAGCAGAGATACAACCATTTCAAATTATGATTCAGCACGCTAGTTGGTAACTTCTTGATAACCTTGCAAATAATCCTTTATTTTGCCGAATATGTCCTTCGAGTTTTGGCGGTGCAACATACTTCCCTTAACTTGAAGGTTTATGCAACAAGAAAATAATTTTTTTTTATTTTTTTTAATCAAATGTTGACTTTTTTAAATCAGTGTCATTGTATCTTAGGACTTGATTTTCCAAATTAGCATATCTATAACATGACAATCCTAGTTACCGTACTAAACTCGGGAATCATTTCCATTTAAGCAAGAACTGTTGCACTTCAGATAGGCACATACACATTATTTGGCCAAGGTCTCATTGAGTTTAAATATTATCTATTTCATATACATGCTTATTCAAACTATCTCCACTAATAGACTCCACCTACCATGAGGGATTAACAGGTCTTTAATAGGCTTGAAATGGGATTTATAAGAGACATGGGTTAATTGAAGGCTATTTTTAGATTGGAGCTGATGTGACACTACTGACAAACCTTCACACTATAATTGCTTGTTGGAACTGTATATTGTTAGAGGTTTTGTTTTCACCTTATGGGCATCACTTTTATCTTCTGACTTCATGATCATACAAAGCTTGAATGTCCTTCCGTCGTTTTGGCAGAAATCTGGATCCAATCAGTACTGTCTTATTCTTTAGACCATCCGTTCTTTCTTTCCTCTCTTTTTTCTTTTGGCATTTCATCATTTTGTCATTTTTCTCTATAGGGCTGTCAAGTGCAGGACTTTTAAGAACTAGATGAACTTTCTTTTATCTCTCTAATTTTGGTTGAATTTCTGGTTGGGTTAGATCAATTCAAGTCAAACTGTCTTTGCCTTATGCTGCTTTAGGTAAAAGAAAACTCGGTTGGTTTTCTGAACTGCCTTTTATGTTTTATTTTCTTTTCCTTTTCTTTTATTTTCTTCTTTTATTTTTTCTTTTTTTTCTTCTATTTCTTCTCTTTTTTTTCTTTTTATTTTCTTATTTTCTCTTTTTATTTTCTTATTTTTTCCTTTTCTTCTTTCTTTTTTTTAGGTTCTAGCTCTAAAAGAGTTATCTTATTTGTACCAACTTTTATTTCTGATAATGGATGAGTGGAGTGGCATAAGTCTGCTTCAGTCCTAACTTTATCTCAATAAGTCAGTGATATTAACTCCAATCCAGGTAATCTTTAACTATCCTTATGGTCTTGACTATGCATATTTTCCTTGATCTTCTTTCTCTTTTATTCCTTAGTGATCATAAGACTTGCTAAAAGAGTAACAACAACTCAGGGTAGGTCATTAGATTTACTAGCCAATGAAGAGTAAGCTAAAATTTTATGAAGGTTCAAAGGGACAACTAAGGATTTTAATTGGGTGGATACTAGTTGTTGGCTTATCAAGTAATGCATAGATCATCTCTCTCTTAAATAATCAGAATTCAATTTTTCCTTGAAAGTTCATCAAAGCATGTTCTAAGATCAACTAGGACCTAGATAAAAGTTATTATGCAGGAGCCCTCTCTAAGTAAGCATACACAACTTAATGCTACAGAATAATTCCCTTACCAAGTAAAGTCATTCAAATCATAATGCATAGATATATTAATTTATGATTATCAAGCTAGACTTGTCGTAGGTTGGGCACCAAAATGAACAAATAGCAAGATAAACAAAAATTTTGATGAAAGTAATTTATTCAAATAATCTTAATTTGAAAGACATAATTGTTCCAAATAAGTACTAAAGAAAGCAAAGTAAAATGAGCAACACTTTCAAGCTAAGGGAGGTGTGTTGAATGAAATTCTCCTTACTTCACATCTTCAATACTTGTAATACCCCTAATTTTTGAATATTAAATAAAATAAATTAAATTTGGATAAATTAAATAAATGAATTAAATAAAAAATGAAAGGATTTTAAGTGAAAAAGTGAAATGTATATTTGAAGTAAATATGATATATACATATACCTAACATGTACAACACATATAAAGGAGTAATTAATATATTTATAGATAAGAATAGAAAGGAAGAGGAGTTGAAATTTACTTCTTCTTCTTCTTCTTCTTCTTCTTCTTCTTTGTTACTTTGAACATGAGCTTGAGAGAGAGGCTTAAAGAGAGTTTCTTCTTCCATACACCAAGAATTGAAGGGATTTCAAGGATTCAAGTGGAGTTTTTGAGGATCCTTCATCAATTGGTAAGTTCATCCATCGTTTTGCAAGTTTCTTTGGAATTCTATGGAAGAACATAATATGTGTATGTTGGGATTGTGTATTAGCGTGATATAATTGCTTATTTGGGTATGTATGAGGTTTTTGTGAGCAGCTAATGATGATTTTAAAGTTGGATTGAAGAAGTGATTGAATTTAAGTGAGTTTTGGAAGTGGTTGTGTTGAATTGGTTAAGTGTACGAAATGCAGATTTTACCTGACACGGCCATATCATTGGGCATGTCAACGGTGCTGAGTTTAACATTGATGACACTATCAGTAACACGGCCAAGTCTCTAAATGTGTCGTAGCTTCTGTAAGGCAAAATAATTGACACGACCATGAACACACCCATATTGTTGAGCATGTCAAACTTTCTATGAGGCAGAATAAATGACATGGGCAGTGACATACCCATGTCATTGGACATGTCAATGCTTCTTTATGAGTGAGTTAATAACATGGTCATTAATATGCCCGTATTGTTGGATGTGTTATTTGAGGATAACTCTTTTCTTTGTCTTTCATTTGTAATTCCTATTTAAATAGTTTGATGTTGAGAATGCCTTAGAGTGTGATATTAAATGATTATTTATGATCACATTTGGTATAGGCATTGAAAGGAAATAGTTGGCCCAACCCTAGTGTTGAAGGGCAATTTGGAAGAGAAGGTTAGAGGAAGTTGTAAAGCTTGTTTTGGAGTGTTTCCTAAGGTATGTACAAACTCTTGATAAATGAAATGTAATTGCATTATGATTGGCCTAACACATTTTGAATGAAAAATGTGTTAAGCTACTTGATACATTGAGTATTCATGAACATGGTGCTAAGACATGTGAATTGCTATGTATGCATTATTATGCATTGTGAAAAGCCATTATGTAACACCTCTATACCCAATATACGTACATCACATACACCCATATATGTAATATACGTATACCGGATACAAGAATGTCACAGGCTACTTTAAACAAACATTGTTTATGATAAAACTTAAAATATTTAAATTATATTATAGAACATAATAGATAAACCATTTGTTTATTATGCAGCGGAATATACATATATATATACAATAAAAACAATATTTACAAAAATATAGAGTTTATACATGCTTAGCAGTTCGTCTCTGATCTTGAAGTCCATAATCAACACTTCACAAGCCTAGACTCGACTCGATCTAGCTGAACTCTTCGGTTCAACCGGATCTACCCTGTCACTTGCGCGATGAACCACAATCGCGCTAAGCCATAGGCTTAGTGGTACAAACTACAATAACAATATGATTCAATGTAATGCCAATGTCATAATTTTAAGAATTAGAAACAATACACAAGAATATCATATTTCATAACATTACATTTCATTATATTATTCAATTATTTCATCATTCATGATTTACATTTAAGTAAAGACAAGCATGGGTCCAAAAGAAACTAATGTGTCATTCAAATTCCAGAGTTAATGTTTTGGTCCAATAATCACATTTATCAAGCCCGTAGGCGAATCATTATCACAATGAGAAACATCTCATATGTAACATCCCAACTAGGCTTCAAGGACTAGGCCCAACCAAGCTTCAAGGGGAGCTAAGCATCAACCCAACTTGGCTTCAAGGACCAAGCCCAACCTAGCTTCAAAGGATTGTTACTTTTAGGCATGCCACCAATCTGAAAATTGAATAACATATTAGGCACACAATTCTTTTATTATTTCATTATCAATTCCATTCTCATTTTCTGATAATCATCTAAGCAACCATCCCCCAATTATTTCATTTGATTCATTATAGCCAACAACAATGGCTTCACTTCTCATCATTAGGGTATACATAACCAATTGCATTATTGAATGATCATTATATCTTTCACATTATGCAAATCATAGCATTAATCAAATGTATCAACAATGTAATAGATTACTTAACACATTTACAACCAAATGTGTTAAGTCCCAAAGTCATGTAAATGTATGCAACCATGTTAGGTTTGTACTTACCTCAAGAGCAACTCACACCAATCTAACCACTTCCTCTTCCAAGAATCCTTCAACACTTGGATTAGGACTACTCAATCTCTTCAAAACCTAATCCAAAAGTGATTATACACACTCACTTAGAGATACACATAAGATAATAAGGATAAGAACCAACTAGGGCAAACTCTACACATGACATGCTCAACAACACGGGCGTGTCCCTAACCATGCCATAAACCCACATCATAGAAGCTTTGACATGCTCAGTGACATGGGCTTGTCACTACACATGTCAATTCTCCTCTAACATAGTAGCTATGACACACTCAGTGACATGGGTGTGTCACTGGACGTGTCAATACTACTCCAACACAGAAGCTGTGACACGCTCAGTGACATGGGCATGTCACTGGTCGTGTCACCCATCCAGAAAATAGAACCATTGACACGCCCAAAGACTTGGCCGTGCTCATGGGAGTGTCAGGCCAAAAACCCTAATTTTGATACCAACAACACCACATCCAAAAAATATCATACTTTACCCTTTTCCACTCCAAACAATCTTACCCAAAACCATCAATAAACCATACTAAACTTGCATAAACACCAAAACAACTCAAAACAAGCATCAAACACAATCACAACCATAACCACAACTCAACCCATACACAATCCACAACTCTTGCTTCTTTCACCAAACTTAACATTCCTCCAAACCAACCTCAAAATCAAAATCAAATAGACAACACAATCTCAAACACATCAAAATTAACCATACACATATCAACAACAACCATTCACAAACTCAAAAGAAAACCAAAGAATCAAGTTGGAAAACTTAACAAAAGTGATGAAAACCCTTCAAACTCCAACTTGATCTCTTGAAACACCTTCAAATCTTGAGTTAGAAAGCAACAAAAATCCCTTTCCTTCTTGTTAATGGTGGTGGCCAGCTAAGCACAAGAAAGAGGAAGAAGATTAAGATAAGTCAACCCAAAATCAACTCTTCTAACCACACAAACTCTCTTTTAATATCCACCAAGCAATTAAATATTATAATAATATAAATATCCTCTTCCACTAATATGTAATTTCTAATTCAATTAATCCAAATATCCTTTGACCTTATAGTAATATGTTGACTTGTATGTGTTGTATATATCTTCATATATAAAACATATACACACTCCTATTTTCCTCTTAAACCTTTATACACACTTCAAAATCATTTAATCTAATTTCAACACTAATCATTCCAAAAATGTTAGGATATAGTTTGGGATATTACACATTAGTAATGGCTAAATTGAATGAAATGTGAACCATGTGCAAAATAAGAAAATGACCCAAAGTGTTTGGGTAATGTGGTTTTGTGATGAAATGTTGAAAAGAAATGACATTGGTATGAATGAGGAAATGGGAAAAAGAGAATGGAATTTGAATGGGAAATATGAATTAATTGTATGCATAGAATGTTATTCAATTTTTCAGAGTTTTGTGTTTAGCGGCATGCCTATATTTGCCTTTAGGGTTAGATGCTTAGTGTCACTGTGAAATTGTTTGAGGTAAAAAGACTGGGTCATAAGCCTTATAAACAAATCCCTTGAAGCTAGACTGGGTCGTAAGCTTAGGCCTGGTTGGAATGTTACATTAAAACTTTGCCTTCGGGGCTAGACACATGGTGTCATTATGGACTAAAATAGTAACTCTGAGATTTGAATGATGTATTAGTTGTTTGGGCCCATGCTTGTGCATGTGTTTGTGTGAATTATTAAATGGTGAAAGCATATATCCAAAAGTGATCTTGATTGTCTTATGATGGCATAACATATGAACATTATGCATTGGCATTGTTTTTGAGTTTTATTATTATCATAGTTTGTACCACTAGGCCTATGGCTTAGCGTGAATGTAGTGACCATCAAGAATAAATATTCATTACCTCGGATAGATGATCTCTTTGATCAATTTAAGGGAGCAATAGTATTCTCTAAGATTGATCTGAGATCAGGATATCATCAGTTGAGAGTTAGAGATGTAGATGTACCTAAGATAGCTTTCCGCACGAGGTATGGGCATTATGAGTTTCTGATGATGCCCTTTGGATTGCCAAATGCGCCAGTAGCATTTATGAATTTTATGAACAGGGTGTTTAGACCATACTTAGATCAGTTTGTGGTGGTCTTTATTGATGATATTATGGTGTTCGCGTAATAAGGAGGATCATGTTAGGCATCTGCTGATTGTATTGCAGACTTTGAGAGAGAAACAATTGTATGCTAGGTTGTCTAAATTTGAGTTCTGGCTTGATCAGGTAACTTTTCTCGGTTATGTGGCATCAACAGAGGGTATTAGAGTGGATCCGAGTAAAGTTAAGGCTATCTTGAATTGGAGTCCACCTAAGACTATGACAGAGGTTAAAAGTTTTTTGGGTTTTGCAGGCTATTATCATCGATTCATGAAAGGTTTTTCTATAATGGCTACACCACTCACTAGATTACTTTGAAAATGAGTTAGATTTGTATGGACAGATCAATGTTAGGTGAGTTTTGAGCAGCTGAGGGAGATGTTGACTCAGGCCCATGTTCTTACTCTGCATGTGGAAAGTAAATCTTATGTGATATACAGTGATGCTTCACATAGTGGATTAGGTTGTGTTCTAATGCAGGAGGGTAGAGTTATTGCTTATGCATCTCAACAATTGAAGTCACATGAGTTGAATTATTCGACTCATGATTTAGAGCTGGCGACCATAGTTTTTGCATTGAAGATTTGGCGATATTACTTGTGTGGGGAGAAATGTTTTATTTATACTGATCATAAGAGTTTAAAGTATTTAGGTGTTCAAAAAGAGCTGAATCTTCAGCAGAGGTGATGATTGGAGTTGATTAAAGACTACGACTATTTAATTGATTGTCATCATGGCAAGGCAAATGTTGTTGCTGATATCTTGAGTCAGAAGCCTTTAGCAGGTTTGACTACTTATTCACTCTCGTTGCTTGTTGAGTTAAGAGTGTTACATGCCAGATTTGAGTCTTGTGATGATGGAGCGTTGATAGCTCAATTGCAATTGAGGCCAGTATTGTTGGATTAGGTTAGGGAAGCTCAGTTGACAGATGAGAAGATTCAGAAGATTGTGTTAAATTGCCAAAAGAGGAAAGTCAAGACTTTCATGTAAGAGATGATGGTAGTTTATGGTATAAAGATAGATTGTGCATTCCTGATGATGTAAGATTGAAAAGGATGATATTAGAGGAAGCACATTAGTCAGTTTATGCTATGCACCCTGGTAGTACCAAGATGTATCAAGATTTGAAATAATATTATTGGTGGTTAGGTATGAAGAGAGACATAGCAGAATTTGTTCTGCATGTCTCACTTGTCAAAGAGTAAAAGCTGAGCACTAAGTTCCTTCAAGGTTGCTTCAATCATTATCAGTACTAGAGTGGGAATGGGAGTGAGTGACGATGGATTTTGTGACTGGATTGCCTTTGACCTAGAAGAATCATGATACAATTTGAGTGATTGTAGATCGGATGACAAAGACATCTCATTTTCTTCCAGTTCGGATGGATTATTCACTTGAGAGGTTGGCTGAGCTGTATATTAGTTAGATAGTGAGGTTGCATGGAATCCCAATTTCTTTGATATCAGACCGAGATCCCCGATTTACATCAAATTTTTGGAGAAATTTGTAGGATGCATTGGGTTCTAGATTATATTTTAGTACTGATTTCCATCCTCAAATAGATGGGCAGTCAGAGAGAGTGATACAAATTTTAGAGGATATATTGAGGAGTTGTGTCATTGATTTCATAGGGAGTTGGGACAGATTTTTGCCATTGATTGAGTTTGCATATAACAACAGTCATCAATCCAGTATTGGGATGGTGCCTTATAAGGCCTTGTATGGCAAAAAGTGCAGGACACCTTTGTGTTGGGATAAAGTTGGAGAAGGTAAACTGGTTGGTCCTGATTTGATTAAGGAAACAGACGAGAAAGTGAAATTGATACGGAGTTGTTTAAAAGCTGCTTCAGATCGACAAAAATTCTATACAAATTTGAAGAGGAAAGATATAGAATTCAATGTGGGAGATAAAATGTTTTTGAAAGTATCTCCGTGGAAAAAGATTTTGAGATTCAATAGTAAAGAAAAGTTGAGTCCTTGTTTCATAGGACCATATGAGATTCTGGAGAGAATTGGTCAAGTAGATTATAGGTTGGCTTTGCCGCTTGAGTTAGACTGAATACATAATATTTTTCATGTCTTTATGCTTCGAAAGTACAGGTCAGACCCATTTCATATTTTGTTAGTGAAATCCATCGAGGTGAGCCCAAATAAAACTTATGAAGAAGAATCAGTGGCGATTTTAGCACGGGAAGTGAAAAGAGTTAAGAAATAAGAAAGTACCACTTGTGAAAGTCCTTTGGAGGAATCATACCATTGAGGAGGCGACATGGGAAAGTGAATAACTGATGCAGAAACAATATCCTCAGTTGTTCTAGAGTTGATAGCAAATAATTTCGCAGACGAAATTCTCTTCTGGGGGAGAGAATTGTAATACCCCTAATTTTGAATATTAAATAAAATAATTAAATTTGGATAAATTAAAGAAATGAATTAAATGAAAAATGAAAGGATTTTAAGTGAAAAAGTAAAATATATATTTGAAGTAAATATGACATATACATATACCTAACATATGCAACACATATAAAGGAGTAATATATATATATATATAAGAATAGAAAGGAAGAGAAGTTAAATTTTGCTTCTTCTTCTTCTTCTTCTTTATTCCTTTGAACGTGAGCTTGAGAGAGAGAGGCTTAAGGAGAGTTTCTTCTTCCATACACCAAGAATTAAAGGGATTTCAAGGATTCAAGTGGAGTTTTTTAGGATTCTTCATCAATTGGTAAGTTCATCTATCATTTTGCAAGTTTCTTTGGAATTCTATGGAAGAACATAATATGTGTATGTTGGGATTGTGTATTAGCATGATATAATTGCTTATTTGGGTATATATGAGGTTGTTGTGAGTAGTTAATGATGATTTTAAGGTTGGATTGAAGAAGTAATTGAATTTAAGTGAGTTTTGGGAGTGGTTGTGTTGAATTGGTTAAGTGTACGACATGCAGATTTTGCTTGACATTGCCAGTGACACAACCATGTCGTTGGGTTTGTCAACAATGCCGAGTTTAATGTTGATGACACGACCAGTAACATAGTCAAGTCTCTGAGACTATCGTAGCTTCTGTAAGGAAATATAATTGACACGACCATGAACACGCCTGTGTTGTTGAGCGTGTCAAAATTTCTATGAGGCATAATGAATAACACGGGTAGTGACACGCCCATGTCATTGGACATGTCAATGCTTCTGTATAAGTAAGTTAATGACATAGTCATTAACACATCCGTATTGTTGGACGTGTTACTTGAGGATAACTCTTTTCTTTATCTTTTATTTGTAATTCCTATTTAAATGGTTTGTAGTTGAGAATGCCTTAGAATGTGATATTAAATAGTTGTTTAAGATCGCATTTGGTATAGGCATTAAAAGGAAATAGTTGGCCCAACCCTAGTGTTGAAGGGCAACTTGGAAGAGAAGGTTAGAGGAAGTTGTAAAGCTTGTTTTGGAGTGTTTCCTAAGGTATGTACAATCTCTTGAAAATTTGAATATAATTGCATTACATTTGGCCTAACACATTTTCAATGAAAAATGTGTTAAGCTACTTGATACATTAAGTATTCATGAACATGGTGCTAAGACATGTGAATTGCTATGTATGAATTATTATGCAATGTGAAAAAGCCATTGTTCATGGTAAATTGAATGAAATGTGAACTATGTGCTAAATATGAAAATGACCCAAAGTGTTTGGGTAATGTGGTTTTTGATGAAAAGTTGAAATGAAATGACATTGATATGAAGGAGGAAATGGGGAAAAAGAGAAAGGAATTCGAATGGGAAATATGAATTAATTGTATGCCTAGTATGTTATTCAATTTTTAGAGTTTTGCATTTGGCGACATTCCTATATTTGCCTTTAGGGCTAGACGCTTGGCATCACTGTGAAATTATTTGAGGTGAAAAGATTGGGTCGTAAGCCTCAGAAATAAATCCGTTGAAGCTAGGCTGAGTGAAAAGACTGGGTCATAAGCTCGGGCCTGGTTGGACTGTTACATTAAAACTTTGCCTTAGGGGCTAGACACATGGTGTCATTATGGACCAAAACAGTAACTCTGAGATTTGAATGATGTATTAGTTGTTTGGGCCCATGCTTGTGTATGTGTTTGTGTGAATTATTAAATGATGAAAGCATATATCCAAAAGTGATCTTGATTGTCTTATGATGGCATAGCATATGAACATTATGCATTGGCATTGTTTTTTAGTTTTGTTATTATCATAGTTTGTACCACTAGGCCTATGGCTTAGCGTAAATGTGACTCATCGTACAGGTGACAGAGGTGATCCGGTAGAGCCGGAGAGTTCTACTAGATAAGATTGGGTCTAGGCTTGTGTTAGTTGAGACTGGAGCGTATTGCTAAATCAAGAACAAAGCCACTTTGCCAGCATGTATATATTTTATGTTATAGCACTTTTTAATATTGTATTTTTGGAGTACAAATATATATACTATAAATTATCAAGAAGATTTTGTATAAAAGTGTAATGCGAAGCTTTATATATTTTGATGTATATGTATAAATATTTTGAGAAATGGGGAATAAGTGTGAAAAATTTTTATTAAATAGGTTTGTGATATTTTTATACCATATTTGTGTATTTACATATATTGGGTTCGCATGTGTTATACGTATATGGGGTATAAGGGTGTTACAATACTCTCATTTTGAAAGGAGGATAAGATAAAATCTTCCTCAAATCCTCCTCCTACCATGAAGGTTGTTGGTGGTGGCATTCTGTTAAACCTATACAAAGGATTATCCTTTGTGCTGGGCTTATCAGGTTCAGGCAACTTACCACTGTTGATCAGATCTTGGATCTCATCCTTTAATCGGTTGCATCTATTTGTCTCATGTCCTTGAGTCTAATGAAATTGACAAAAAGCCTTGGTATCAAAGTTTGGTGGTCAAGGATTCGGCAAGCCTTGGTAACTTGTTAAAAATCCAAGACATAGGTTTTCCCAATTTTGAAAACTGTCTTCTATTTCTTTGACCATTTTCATAAACATCGACTTCCATATGTGTATTTTGATTGTCAGACTGATAATTCCATTTTGCAGAAAAATGGTTATTCTCTTTTTCCACTCTTCTATTTGCAAGCAAGCTTGAAGAAGATCTTTGAAATCTCTGATAAGAGTGTGAGACAGCCTTTCACGAAGATTAGATAGCACCCCTCTCACAATCATCCTAATTTGGTCGGACTCATCTGGCCTCTTTTTGAGAAGTGCAATCTTATTTCTCCACCTTTTCACATAATCAACAAAATTCTCATTCTACTTCTATCTGATAGTTTCCACCTCCATCAGGGTTACTTCTAATTCAACATTATACCCATACTGCTGGATGAAGGCCTTATACAGCATATCCTAATCTTTTTGGATACTTTCTTCCAAGGTATTGAACCAATTCTGCATAATAAGATCCAATGAGAGCATGGAATACCTTAGAGTTTGAGTCTTAGTAGCTCTAGTAGACTACATGGTAGTGATGTATTGCTTAACATGTAAGTGAAGATTTCCTGTAATTGTACCTAGCAAAGGAAGGCATCTTGAACTTATAAGTGACCTCCTTTTCTTGTTCAAATAATTTATCTATTTTTGACATCTCATAAGCTTTCAGCTTCTTTTCAAATTTCTTTTCTTAATCGGCAATCAGCTTCTCAACATCTGAAGTATTAGTCTTTTCCATGGCTAATCTTTCAACAATTTTTGGCTCCTTCTTCTTATCTTGAGGATCTTGAAAATATTGAGCCTAGTCGCCATCATCATCAATGACTACTTTGTCATCATAAAGGCTACTTTGCCGACCTTAGCCTTCCCTTTGTCCTTCGGTTTCTTAGTGCTGGTAAATGCCTCAGCAGTGTCCCCCAAAAGTGTAGTAAGTTGGCTCTTCATAGTCTCAGCCAGGGCCTCCTTCAGTTCTTCCATCTTGGCATTAAGGGCATCGTCCACCATCCTTTAAATCTATTCGGGGTCCCTTGCTCTTAGTGAGAAGCTAATTGAGTTACTGCTAGATTCTATGTCACTAGCGTAGGTTGGGTTGTCGTATGCTCTTGAATTTTTGTACTCCAAGTCTGTGAGGTAGAAAAGATCAATAACATGTTATGCAATGTGTGTATGCATGTATGCACAAAGAAACAAACAAAGATAATTAGGACGTTCCTTCTAACCTTATAATTTCCACACACGAATGGTGAGTCTCTTTTCCTAGGTATATGGTCAACAAAATATCAACATAGGATATTCTATTTTCGAAAAATTTCCACGGATGATTTTAACCAATAGTTATATTTTCAAAAATAAAAATTAGTTAATGTTAATTTCCATTAATTAGACTTTAATCCATCCAATAAATTAAAATAGCTTTTATGCTATATTGGATTAAAACTAAATTAAGAGGTTTGTCATAAATAGATTTCTCATTTGAAAAATTAACTAATGATTTATGAAAAAAAATAAGCCCATGATTAATAGTTCTTAGTATAAGCTAGGCTCACAATTGACTTTTGGTATTCCATAATTGACCTAAACACTTGTAAATGAAGCGAAAAATAATTTTGTTTTAAAGCCCTTGGGCTTTAAAGTTAGGGCCATAGGGTTGAAAATGATTTTTCATCCATCTTGAAAAATATCTTGAATATTTGAAAATTTTGGAATTTGGTCTCTCGGATTTAAAGAAAAAAAATATTTTGAGCTTACAATATAGGTAAGTCATATTAGAAAAAGAGCAACCCAAATAAGCCATGGTTCAAACTAAGATATATCAATCATAGTCAAATAGCAAGCATTTAGGGTAAAAACCTAAGGAAAGTAACTAGGCCAATTACAGAGCTTTAGTCTTTGGGTTGAAAAGCTTAGGTTCCCATAGCAAGTATATACCAAAAGGTATAAGGCTATGAGTGGTTATGCCATGCTCGATCTCCATACCTCGAGTGAAAGTATGATATCCCTCACATAACACAATACGGGTTACATGGGCGTCCTAACTCACGTACCAATGAAATCTATATGATGCAATGGATAATATTATAGTAAGAAAGAATAGAATAATATAAAGACCAACAGAATCAACTTCTTTTATCCCCAGTGGAGTCGCCACTATGAGCGGAGAATTTTGCCCCCACTCCCATCTGGAATGGTTCTTGTGACTTCGGCACTGTTAGACTCAGGGCTTAAAGACACACGGGCCTAAACCCAAAGAAAATGGAGTCGTCACCCGGACGGGCTGGAAAAATGTAAGGGGTGGATGACTTGATTCCTAAAGAATCCTCAACCTCCTAATGGGTTCGGAAAGTTAGGTATGCGTAGGGAGGGTGAGAATGACCCAGCACACCCAAAGCGCCCGGTTCCTTGGAACCGGCCTTCTTTTCAGGTCTAAATATTATTAAATTCTTAAATATTATAAAATCATTTGTACTACATGCAATTATCAAAGTAAATCATCATTGTATTAAAATGAAAATAAGTTCAAACAAAACAATAAATGGACACCCATACAATATGAAAACATGCCCTTATAATCATGTCCAATGTCTAAAAAAAATAAATAGGACACTCACCAAAATGTGAAAACATGTCCTTTACAATTATCCCAAAGTTTTTAAATAAATTAACCTATAAAAAGTAAATTAATTAAACTATAAAAAATAAATTAATTAAACTAATAAGGCACCCATGAATAGAAACATGCCTTTTACAAGTCTATAAAAAAATACATATAAATATAAGGAAACAAATAAAGTAAGGGAATAATGATATAACATATATGAAAATAATTGAATAATTAAAAATAAAATAAATAAATACATCTTAATATTGGCCCCATTAAGGAAATATAATGCGCGACGACACAAGTCGGTCTTACGGCGATCCCGCTAGCCGGTTAGTGGGAAGAAGTCAAAGGGGCGGCGCCCCTTGCGGGGGATCAGGGGCAACACCCTCGAAAGGTAAATGGTTTACATGGTATGGTTTTGTTGTAAAAATAGAATTTCTATCTAAACTAGAGTTTTATATTTATACAAATTAGGGTTTTTACTAAATTAGGGTATTAAGGTAAAAATTAGGGTTTTATTCTTGAATGGCTACTTGATGAAGTTTAGGGTTTTAACTTAAGGTATTGAAAATTAAATTAGAGGTATGGGATGAAACAAATAGATTATGCTTTCGATTTTATGGAACATGTGACTAGGGTTTTGATCATTCTAAGCTACTGTGAAATAATATATTAATTTGATGATTATTGTTAAGGTTTGTACAATATTATAACCCAAACTAATTAACTACTGAATCGAACAACTATTAATATTCAATACTAAAAAATATATATAGTTTACTGGATATTTAAGCAAATAGAAATCAGAAAATAGAACCTACATTCATTGGTTCCACCCAATGTGATGTGTTGAACCAAACTCCTATCTTTGAAAGCCTGGATCAATGAGAATATTGGTTGGTGCCTTTTTGTTAAGTTGCTGCCTTGATAATCTTTGATTGTTGATTTTTTTCCCTTGTGTTGCTTTCCTTTGTTTAATTGTTGCTAACCATGCTTGCCCTTTTCTTTTTAATTTTTGTTCCTCTTGGTTGCTTTTCTGTTGATCAAGATGTTGCTCCCCTCTTTTCTTTTTAATTTTTTTTCCTCTCAGTTGCTTTTCTGTTGATCAAGATGTTGCTCCCCTCCTTTCTTTTCTTTCTATTTTTAATTATCTATTTATAGGCCAATGACCCTTTAATCTCCCAAACCCTAATCTGCTACTAATTCGAAGATTAAAATGAGTCCATACTAATTAAGGAATCCTAATCTGTCCTGAAATCATAATTAAATCCAAATCAATGTATTAAGGCTTTAATTTGCCATGCCCAATAGTCCGTGGTGAATTAAAGGACCCAAATTCGACATGGACTAAGGTCCACGATGAATTGGACTTCTAATTCTCCATGGACAAATGTCCATGGTGAATTACACTTCCAATTTGCCATGGTCCAACACATTTTGACTTTTATGGGTAAACCGGGCTTGGTCGGATCTGTTCGAGCTTTTAAAACTAGACTAAATTTAATTCAAGCTTTTAAAATTGCGTTGAAGTTGATTTGATCCTTAAAAAATTAAATCAGACTAGATTAGGGCTTTAAAAAATTAAATAGACTCATTTTAGGCCTAATAAAATTGGATCGACCTATTTTAAAGCTGTAAACTATGTTAGCTTTTAAAATCAATCCAAATTCCACTTGGCCTCTTTTAATTAGGATTGGACTAACTTAGGACAAAAATTAAGGGTCTACAGTGATTTCTCCATGTTGGGTTATATATGCTTCCTTGAGGAAAATTCGGGCCTCTATTTTGATTGCCCAAAAACTGGACTTGCTCCATATCTCTGTAATCTGTTACATCATGGCTTCCTCCACATCCTTCATATGCAGAAGATAGGTTAACATTTTCCAATTTTTTAGCTATTGTGTCTACCTTAGCTACAAGTAAAGAAAAATTATCAATTTTATGTAACCCTGTAACTCTTTTATGAATATTACATTCTGTAGTCTAATGGTAGTTATTTGCTGCCATTTCTTCAATTAAATCACTTGCTTCAGAAGGAGCATTGTTCATAATTGCACCATCAGCTGCTGCATCTATTGTGCCCTTAATATTTGGATGAAGATCATTATAAAAAGTTTGAATCAAAAGCCATTTAGGGACTCCATGGTGAGGACATTTTCTTTACAAATTTTTGAACCTTTCCCAAGCTTTGTATAAACTTTCTCCATCTTGTTGAATAAAGTTTGTAATATCATTCCTTAATTTAGCCATTTTCGCAGGTGGAAAATATTTTTCTAAGAAAGTAGCAGCTAATTGATCCTATATAGTAAATGTACCTGGTGCTTTAAAAGTGAGCCAATCCTTTGCTTAATCCTTGGGAGAGACTGGAAAAAGAAGCAAACAGATTACATCATCTGGCACTCCATTTATTTTGAAAGTGTCACACATTTCTAAAAAAATTAGAGATGTGAGCATATGCATCTTCATGTAGGAAACCATGGAAAACTAATTGTTGAATCAAATTGATAAGTGTTGGCTTAAGATCAAAAGTTTTGGCTTGAACTGGAGGTTTGACTATGCTAAATCTTGGTTGAGCTGAAAGCATATTATATTGCTTTAGGGTCATATTCTATGGATCTCCCATGGTTGATTCTTTGTCAGATAAATCCATAAAATTATCTATTTTATGAGTTTCTACTGAAGTTCCTTCCAGCTTTTGCTTTTCTTTTCTTTTCCTATTCTTCTTCCTACAAAACCGTTCAACTTCTGGGTTATATGGCTCGATTTTTGAATTTGGATTTCTTCACATATAAACCAAAATTAAAAAATCAATACAGAAAAGTAAAAATCCAAAGCAATAATAGTTTAATATTATTAATATTAGAATGGTTGCCTCCCCGGCAATGGCGCCAAAAACTTGTTAGCTTCCTTGGAAAAGGTATATGCTTATGTTGCAAGTGAACAGATCATTCACAAGTAATATGATGATAAGTAGAGTATCATTCCCACGAGGAGGATAATTCCAAATACCAAACAATTAAATTGATTATTATTTGGATAAACAAATATGATTTGTGATTAAACTAAACTTTGAATGAGAATAAATTTCTAATAATTTAAGACTTATGGTTTAGTAACCTTTATTGATTTATCATGGTTCTCCTAAAGTATTGATATAATTTAGTTTTCATTTATTATTAGTTAGATTCTCCTAAATTAAGTTTTAGTCTATCTCAAGTACTAAAACTAATATTGAATTTAATCCATATGTATTTAATCCTTACGTCTACTCTCGTGATAATAAGTAATTAAACCAACTTATTATGTTTTGTGAGAATCTTGAATCAACCTCTTAAGTGTTAACCTTATCTCTAAGTAAAAACTACTTAAGATTGGTATCTCCTTAGACTAATATTGTGTTTTCACTCTCGCTCCATTACACAATATGTCAATTCAAATAATTATTGGCAAGATAATTAAAGCATTAAGATTAAAGATAATAAAATAATTAAAGGTCAAACTAAATTAAACCAAATAAGCATTTATAATTCCAAGATAAACTCAATATAAGAGACCAACCCTAAACAAGATTAGTTCTTCATTATTAAATAAGAAATATCAAAATATGTTTTCTTTAAAGAAGAACTTGACTTGGATCTTGAATTTCTCCTTGAACTAGATTTTCACTCTTCTCCTTTAAGAAACTCTAAACTAAATTTATTTCTTGGATGAATCTAATCTAATTCTTATGTTTTTCTATCTTGGGATGAAGTGTGTTTATATAGAGTGCTTGGAAACTTCTTTAGTGCAGAAATACTAGAAAAAGTTAAAGTACAACTTGGTTGGTTCTTCATTTTTCAAAATTTATGCTAAAAGTCATGAAAGTCTACTCCACGGGCGTGGCATATGAGTGTCAGGGTTGTGGCCTGAGTTGGAATGGATGATTTTGAGCAACTTTCCAGTTGTTAATGGTCGACAAGGTAGGCCACGGGCTTGGAGTATGAATGCCACAGTCGTGGCTTTTGAACTGAAACAGAAAATTTTGACTTTTCTTCTTTTTTTCTTTCAGATAGTAAGAGGTCCAATCCCACGAGTGTGGCTTTTGCATTTTCTTCATTTTTGCTATCTTTTCCTCAAAAATCTTGTCTGTTGCTCTCTTCATGCTAAATTTGAGAATTCTAACTCAAATGATCAAAATCCATCAAATTTAATTGGAAAACAATTAAAATCATGGTTAGAATTATGTAAAATATTGATCAAAATGTCACTCTATCACTCCATAGGATTAACCCCTCAAATCAAAGCCATAATTAGCTAAACCCTTAATCTCCATAGCTAATCCATGCCCGCTTAATCATCTAACCTAAACTACATTGGCTCGATCCACATCATATTTAACCCACAAAATCAAGTGACATTAGCTTGACCATCACATCTAAATTAGGCCCACATTAGCATAACCCATCCATATAAAATTGATGCCACGTTGGCTTAATCATCATTAGCTTAATCACCAAAATCAAGCCTCATTGGCTGAACCATTTTGACCTAGCACAAGCTCAAATCGGCTTAGCCATTAGGAATCAAACCTAAGCCATATTATATGCCTTATCTCATTAGTACAAACCTAACCATCATACATAAACTTAAGCTGCAATGGCTTAACCTTTAAACATGAACCATAACTGCAATGGCTTAACTCTTCAGACATAAACCATTAGGCTTGAACCAAGGTCACAGGGTCTAAACCAAATAAATAGGAGCCACTCAAGCAAAGCTAGATGCACAGCTCAGCTACATGGCTCAAACCATTAGGGACCATACCCTATCTAGCCCTATGGCCTAACCATTATGTGAGCAGGGATTTTTGCCCCTACTCCCGGTGAAATGGTTCTTGCGACTTCAACACTGTTTAGGCTTGGAGGCTTAGAGAACACGGACCTAAGTCCGGAGAAAATGGAGTCACCACCCAGACGGGCCGGGAAAAAGAAAGGGGTGGATGACTCAATTCCTAAGGAATCCCTAACCCCCTAATGGGTTCGAAAAGTTGGGTACGTATGGGGAAGGTGAGAAATGGCCCAGAACCCCCACAACGCCCGGTTCATTGGAACCAGCCTCCTTTACAGGTCTTAATATTATAAAATTCTTAAATATAACAATATTATCCATATTACACACAATAATTAAAATAAAGCATCGATATATTGAAAATCAAAACAATGTCCAAGCAAAACAAATAAATGGACACCCATCCGAAGATGAAAACATGCTCTTACATAATCCATGCCTAAATAGGACACCCACCGAAAGGTAGAAACATGTGCTTTACATTGGTCTAAAATATAAAAGCAATTTAAATTACATGATATTTAACTAATGAGGTACCCACCAAGTGGAAACATACCTCTTACAACATTTGGAAATCTAAATAAATTGATAAAAGTAAATAATCATTTATCATAAATAAATCATTCATCAAAGATATTAAACATCAATAGAATGTAAACATCCATCCATGATAAACTAAATAAATCAAGAATGGAACTTAAATAAATCAAAGCATATAATTTACTACATAATCACATAAAACAAGTAAAGATACGAATTGACGTTTACTGTTTCTATTTAAGATTCTTTATTTAATGTTTAGGGTTTTGGAATTTATTAGTTTAAGCCACTGTATGTTTTAAGGGAATTAAAAGGGATTAAGGTTTTATAATTTAAGAGATTGATAAGGTTCTTTGATTAACCAAATTAGGGTTTGAGTGATAAAATTATGAAATTAGGGTTTGAATACTTTAAAACATTAGATTTATGATTATTAGCTACTTACTGTGTTGAATTTTAATATTTAGGTTTATAAGGTTTTAGAGATTTAAGGATTAGGATTTAGAAAAATTAGGGTTTAAGGTTTTAAGGGAATTAGGGTTTAAGAAAACTAGGGTTTAAGGTTAGCTAGTTTGGGGTTACTGTTTTAGTTTTGAAGTTGAATTAGGGTTTTTAGTGTCTCGGAGAATGTATTTGATTTTAGAATTTGGAAAAACAATTTATAGTTTTATAAAGCTTTATGTGATTTTTAGAAGTTGTAAGTTAAATTTAGGATTTTAAGGTTTTGAAACATTGGAAAACAGATTAGGGTTTTGGGGAATTAATAAAATGATTTAAGGTTTTGGAAAGTTGGAAAGTATATTAGGGTTTTGATATTTTAAAGAAACAGAAAAAGTAATTTTAGGGTTTTTGAAAATAGAGGAGACGATTTAAGATTCTAAGGTTTAGAAAAAGTAAATTAGGGTTCTAAGGTTTTTAGAAAAAAAAAAGAGTTTAATGATTCAAGCTACTGTAAAGAAAAAAAGATTTGATATTCATACCTTCGTTTGTTGGTTCCACCAAAAATTACTTCGTGGATGAATAAGGACAAAGGTAAGATGGCTGCCTTTGATGGATTGATTGTTTAGTTGCTTATTCTTCTCTCAAAAAGTTCGATTGATTTCACTGCCAAAGGTTTCTCCTAGTCCGATCGATTCAAAGTTTTCTCAGTTCACTCAATTCTCCTCCCATTCTGTGTTGTTTTTAGTCCTATTTATAGAAAATTTTGATGATTAATCTTAATTGTTTATGGAATCTAACATTAATTAAGAAAAGGAAACTGAAACCAAATTGAATTTGATTTTGGAAAAAATTACGTCGAAAAAATTTTGCTGGAGAAAAAAAACTGCTGCGGAAAAATTTCGGTATCGAAAAAAAACTGCCGTGGGAACTTGCAGGCTGCGGGAGAGAAACTGGCTGCGGGCCATTTCGTCAACCTACTTTTCGGCGACGAATTTTTTTATCGCTGATTTTTCCGTCGCTGATTTTTATTTTTATTTTTGTTTATTTATTTATTATTTATTTATTATTTTTATTAATTACAAAAACTAAATACTAAAACTAATATTATTCAATTAAGATAACACAAAAATTATTTTGGACTTATTAAAATATATTGGACCGGACTGGGTCAAAAATTAAGGGTCTACACATTAGGGACCATACCCTATTTTACCGAGCCACCTGGCTTAAACCATTAGGGACTATACCTTATCTATCCCCATGGCCTAACCATTAAGAACTATACCCTACTTCACTCAAGACATATGGCTTAAACTATTAGGGACCATATCCAATTTCACCAAGCCTCTGTGACTTGGACCATTAGGGACCATACCTTACCCCACTAAGCCACTTGGCCAGAACCATTAAAGATTGTGCCTAGTTTTCTCTTAACCACATGGCTTAAACCGATTGATATTATAACGAGCCTCCATGAGCCATAATGGCTCATGCCATGACGGACCACACTACACCTCACTAGGCCATATAGCTTTAATCATTTGCTACGTGGTTAACCTTTACCAATCTCCTCAAGAAGCAATAAGAGAATTTTCAAATAATCTTTTTCCATTAGTCTCATCAAAGAACAAAGAGAAAATTTTTAAGTAGTGCTCATTGCACAATAGGCTTATGTTGTTGAGCTCATCAAAAAGCTATAGAACATGTTGAAGCTACCATTACCTTGAGCATCCAACAAGACAATTTAAAGAACATCCTACTCAATTATCTAAAGTCCCAATTCTAATCCTCAAAAAATTCAAATCAAACAAACACAATAGCTAATGAGAAGTCATCCAAAGGACTTCCCAAGCAAGCATCGACCTTTCCTCTTCCTTGGATCATTTTCAAGATAGAGAAAATAACTCCAACCATTAGAAACTCATGGAGTATGACACAACGATGATGGATTCCCTTAAGATGAGCTGAAATTTATAAGAAGGTTGTTCACAAAAAGAGGAGGGAATTTATAAACTTGGGGATGCCTCTAAGCTTGGTCTATGTTAAAGCTTTAGAGGCCAGTCTAGTGACACCTCTAGAACCAAGCAAGCCACCTCGCACTTTGCCAAAAAGCTATAAGACCAATGAATATTGTGCATACCATCAAGGGGTGGACATAGAACTAACAAGTGCAAAAGACTTAGGCACAGAATTCAGGATCTCATTGATAATTGGCTTATCATTTCACCCAAGGCAACCAGCACTAGTATCCGTTCCCAATCACTATTAAGGATAAATTGAACATGCCTTGATCAATCAGACCTCTGCATATCCACCAAAAATGTCAATTAAATTTCCTAACCAAGCCAGGAAAATAATCCATTTCATGCCTACCAACCAAAGACCCCTTAAAAATTGGTACTATGAGAAGGCTAAGTCCCAATCTAGTCAAAGCCCGTGTTAGATACTGAGACAAGATTGAAAATTGAGTCTAGGTCTCAAGGCATTGAGTCAAAACTTGAATTAAAGTCAGAGTATTGTTAGAGTCTCAAAAGCTTGAGTCTACCAACATCAAGTCAAAGTCGAGATCATAGTCTAGTCAGAGTCTCAAAAGTTTGGATTGACCAACATTGAGTCAAAGCTCGTGTCAATCAAAATCAAAATTTAAATATGAGTCTACCAACATCGAGTTAAAACTCAAGTCAAAGTCAGAGTTTATTCCGAGTCAAAACCCATGTCAAACATTAAGGCTGAAAAGTTAATATCTTGTTTAAAAATAGATTTATTAATAAAATACAGAAATTTCATTATCTTTTATGCATTGTTCAAAAAAAGAAGAAAGAAAAAAAGAGACAAAGAAAGCCAAAACAAAAACAAAAACAAAACAAAAAAAAAAACAAATGACCTTAGCATTACATCGTCATCCAATAACAAACGAGGACCAATCCTCTGGAAGAATTTATAAATCAAGATCACGAAGCCTATCAAACAAAAGTTTCATATCAACATCCTTTGGAGCCCTATATGGGATTCTAAAAAAGAGAGAGAGAGAGAGAAAGGAAAAGAGAGAATTCATCATACCTCAATTACAAGACCATCACATTAAAAAAAGGGACTTTACTAAAGAAATCAAAGATCCGACACCATAAATCGGCAACACATTCAAAGCCATCAACAAAGCTATCATGTCAGCTTTACAGGAAAGGGCTAGAATGCCCGACCATCACATAATGAAACTATGAGAACTCCATTCCCAAAAGGACACAGAAGCAACATTTTATTTTGTGGACAATAACCATCCCACCAATCTAGACAGAAGTATGAGACATTTGATACATTAAGGGCTATAAACAAAATTAGTCTAACACTTCAATAGAAAGGTCATCCTAAAGATCCCTTGAAGAAAATACATGTCGACCCATATAGGCATTGTTCAATAGATCTTCCATCTTTGCATATTTAGATGGAGTCAAGACAAGAACTATGCGGACGTGATTCTTTTGCAAATGCAATTGATACTTAGATAGCCCCCATTGGAGCAAGCTTGTTGAGTTGAAAACTCGCAAGGGTGACTCATGCAAAAATTAAAGCTAAAAAATGTTTTACTCAAATCAAGGCTTGCCAAAATTAAGCCTCCAATGAAAGAGTCAAAATCTCAAAGTCATATCTCTCAGGGGGCATACCCCAAAGTTGTCATTTAAATCTTAGGTGTAGGTGCAACCTCCTCCCTAATGACTTCTTCTAATCTAATCACCAAGGTTTAGTAGTTGTGCCTTCTTAAGAACCTTGAACCAAACACATACAACTACCCAAGTTATTGCACCTTTACCTCATCACCGAATGCAATCACCAATCATTTCCACTTAAGCTATAGTCTCAAAAAGCTCATCTTATGAATGGCTAAGATCATATAATCTCCCTACAGTAGAAAAGGCAATTAATAAAAGATGCATGGGCACATCAACCTCATTTTCCTATGCAAAGGGCCAGACATGATGGTAAGGTTAGCTATGAGCTCATTGCTCCAGCAACCATTCATTAAAAACATAAATCATCAAAGAAAAGCTAGCTTCCTATACAAGGATAAACTAATATGATGACCCATTAGCCTTGAACCATGCCTGCATAAACCTAAGCAGCCACTCCACCTTACTACCCATCATCCATGCTATCCTCATAAATAAGGACCAAGTCTAGTCTATGAGCCATGGTTGGATAGCCCAAGTGGTATTCCTACCTCATTATCAAAATTCTTTGGGGGCAAAGCCCATGACCAAGACAAACACACAAGACCATACTTGAGCTACCCTTGGAAAGCCTAAAATCACAAAAAATTCAATCTTCTAAAAAGCCCTTCCTTACGCTAACCAAATTGGCCTTCATTCAAATCCAGGAATTTATTCGGGCATGAAGAAACCTTCACTCAAAACCTAAAAACCATTTTGGCACAACCTTTCAAACCAAACCAAACCAAGACCAAAGCCTTGATACCAAAACCAAACCAAGACTAAAGCCTTAGAATCCAATTTAAAATACATTCTAGGTAAGTGTCCTAAAACTCAAACCTTGACTCAGTAACTAAGATGACGACATCATAGGAGAACAATTAACATAAGACCAGGAACTAACTGATAGTTTCAGCATCTTAGAGATAAGTTTGCTTAGACATTTTAGGTCAAACCTAGAATGAGCCTTCCCTTACCACTTTAGGGTAGGTTCACATAAAACATTTTAGGTCAAACCTAGAATGGACCTTCCCTTACCTCTTTTAAGGTAAGTTTACATAGATATTTTAGGTCAAACCTCGAATGAGCCTTCTCTTGCCCCTTTAAAGTAGGCATACATAGCCATTTTAGGTCAAAACCTATAATAGGCATTCCCTTATCCCTTAAGGATATGTTTGGATTGGCATATTAGGTAAAACCTAGATGGTCCTCCCCTTACCCCATTAGGATAGGTTTAGAAAGACATTCTAAAATAACTTTAGAATGGGTCATCCTAAATATCCTAAAGCAAATGATTATCTCATTACATGACATGATATGACATTTTACATCAAAGTCTTAGTGTTCAAAACATCATGGCTACTTTTCAAATAAAGAAACCATGATGTAGGACAGTTATAAACCTCTAATTTTATACCTAAATTAGGGTGAATATGAGTATGGTTCCAACAAAATTTGAATCGCTCGAGTTAGAATTTGGACAGGCCGAACAGTCCCCGAAAACCCTCAATTGTTGACATGAGGAAAAATTTTCAAATTTGAGTCCAAATGAAAGCCCACGTGATAATGAATCCAATTCAACTTGAATCATGAGAATCAGAGGTTAAATGGGCCCAAAACGGCAAAAATAATATCTTGAGCGGACGAGACGCAGTGCACACGGGCAATATGCCGCGTGCGAGGCTAGATTTTTTTCCCACTTTTTCACTATAAATTGAGGTTTTCTTCTCCAAAATAAGGATTCGGAGTTTTTCATGCCAAAACTCTGTTAAAATTAATTCTGACACCAAAACACAACAAAAATTCATCTTGGATCGATTTAATCAAATTAAATTTGATCTCTTATAACTTTTGGACTCAAAGTCATTTTAGCATCTATTTCAACTATAAATCCAAAGGAAATGGCCATCCAAGGTATAAATTTTATCATCTTACTCTTGTTAATTTGGTAATTTAAATTAGCTAAAAATTTGTTAATTTAAGTGCTTTGCAATTAAAGGCACAAACTACTTACGGCTCTGAATCTCATTCAAACGGGATAAGTAGGCACATTTGGAATATCACTCCAAGTGGCAAGCCATCGCTTAAATAATTTCAAATGGTATTTGTCCTTTTATATTTTCTATTATTCTTCTATTATTACTTGCCTTTTTTTTATTTATTAGATTTTGGACAATTATTGCAAAATTGATGAGTTTTGTAATAATTGTTATTATTGTTTCTATTTGTTTGTTTCATTGTTATTGTTATTATTTGTTTATTTTCTCTATTAATTAATTAGGAATTTGTGCTTGACCTAGAACCCATAAGGGCTACAGTCAAAGCTTCCCTTAAAATCATTATTTTGATGGAATTATAATATTTATTTTTTTCGCACTGTATTTGTGAATTTCATGTTATTACCTATTCATGCATCATAATAATATCTTTATTTTAATAAAATAAATAAATCTTTTCAAAATAAGAGATGACTTTAAACCTGCACTTACCGAATCGAGTGGAGACCGTACGCGGTGGTGTCGTGTGGGACCAAGTCCAAAAGAGCATTTCCAGCTCCTCATTGGCAAGCCGGACCTTAGTGCTCGGGTGAGGCCTCACAGTATGTTGAGCCCTTCAGGGGCTACCAAACTAATTCTAAGAGTAATTGCATTTATAATAAAGGAAATATATTCTTTTCATATTCTCATTTTATTCATTTGTTTTACACACAATATACCATGGGTCTGAAATCTTTTAATGTTTGGACGACTAGTCTAAATACTGGACATTTAATAAATGAATCTAGCTTAACCTGGATTACTTTATTCCACTTTAGCCAATCACTTCGACATTGAAATTTTAAAATATTTTTAGGCTGAAGCATATTTCTATAATTCAAACAACAACTACATATAAAAACATATTATCAATAATAATTTTATCCCTTTCTCACATATTTTTAGGTTCTAATGAGATCTCAAAAATTTTGGTACCAAAACCACTTACGGAGTTACTTCTCTAGAAATATATAGTTGTTGATTTTTGTTGCTTTTGACCTCTTCAGGAGTATCATGTTGAAATTATTCACTTTCTCTTCTTTAAAAAAAATAATATTTTGAACCAATAGGTCTTTCATGCTTCTAGCGTATATGAGATTTATTTAATATCATATTCATAGGAAGCTCTACAGGGACAATCATTTTTTTAGGAGCATTAGCAATCAGAACATGTTATTTAGTGACTTTTGGTTTCTATAAAGATATCTAGCAACTCATTTATTTTGTAAAGGAATTATTGTTCAAACTTTAGGTTCTCATTACGCATATATCAAGAATAAATAAGATTGATGTATTTTAATTAATCTTTATGCTTTTGTCTATGCTTATTTACCTTCCCCTGATGATAGAAAAATTGATTTATCAAATTGATAATCTAAAACTCTTGCTCTAGAAAATTTCGCGTTAAAGGTCTAAAATATCTGATAATATGTAGAAAATCAAAACCTACATATGTATCAAGATAATATTGATAACTCATTTTATTTCTTTAAAGGAATGTAATAAGAACATATACATTACAACAAGAACTTTTAATATCACAAATTATAGATAAAATATATTATGTTATTTAAACACAAGCTATAAAGTGAAAAACTTATAATGTGAAGTTAGTCAAATATAAATTAAAGGTGTAACATAAATAATAATCTGTATCAAAACATGTATCTAAGATGATATAAGAAGTTTTGATTTCATAAGCATAGGAACAATAATTAATCATAAAAGCTTAATAAATAATTATTTAGGTAAATATATTATGTATGAACATATACAATAAAATATTCAATGGTAATTCATATTTATATACAATAATATATACAATATTTTTTAAGTAAACTCATATGCATTATCCAGATAAACTGTTTCGATGTGATAATTATGAAAAAAAAAATTATAAGTTGACAACAAAAAAATATGTAACCACCGAGTTGAAGCATATATTAAAACTGTAAAATATTGAAATGACAAGCAAGATAGATGAATCAGATGACACAATACCTTCATGTATTCTTCACAAAAAAATATTATATTAGACCCAAATATAATTTAGATTGTGAAGCTCTCTTAATTAATATATAATGAGCACAAAAGACACAAAAAATACTTATCTACTTTTTTAATTTTTTTAATGAGTGTTCTTTTGCATTTTCAACAATACATCACATTATAGTTAAATTTAGATGGCTAAGAAAATCATGTCAAAGTATAAAATTTTTAAAATCCAAGCACTTTTGTGCAAACAGTGTGACTCAACCATCTTTATTTTTATAAAATATAATCCAGTTAAGAAATTTGAAATTTCTTAAATATGAACTTCTTATTCAAATTTATAGAGTTAATGCATAAAAATTCAATATCTCTCTCACTTTGTTTCAATAGAATATATATTGAGATGAATTCTTTAAAACTTAGTAGATTTTTTTTGGGATTTGCTTGAATACAAAGAATCATTGATATATAATTTTGTTCAAAGTCTAAATATAAGATGGACTCTTCTGGAGCTTTTAACCATATTTGTAGAACTAGATATCATATTAACATTAATTTCATCTGATGTTAATTATAACAAAAATTTTATGATTATGAAGAATTATGAGAGTTATGTCAATATATCTTTTTAGTACTTTTGCTTCAGATTTATTAGAAAAAAAATCCATACAACTCTTTTTATCAAGATTTCATTAATGATCTGAAAAAAAAATATCACATTCACTTCAGGGAATGATGTTAAGTCAGTTGAACGAGTTTGATGATTTTTTATTGAAAGTTAAAAATTTGGTTTAGCTACAGGTAAACGAGAAATTAGTTTAGAATATTTTGTGAATCTATATTTTCAATATTGCTTCTGTAGGAACATATTCAAGATATGAAAATTTTAATACACCAAAAAGTCAGTAATAAATTCTTAATAATAAGATAATCAATTTTTAATTTCTCATATAAATAATCAAAAAGAAAATAATTACTTTTAAGTGAACATGCGGGGATGCTTGATTTTTTTTCATAATATCTCTAAGATTCACAATATCAAGGTGAATTTCATTATCAAGTACCCATAATAGATAATTTGTTCAAGAAATATCAAGGGTAATAAATTTAAATTTTATGAAATTTAATATTGTAAATATACCAAATTTAAATAAAAATAATAAATTAGATGAACTACAGAGCTATCAAATAAATAAAGACTAAAAAATATAATTAGAGTTTAAATATCATAACTCTAAAATTGCAAATGATTATATCAAATCATAGAAAATATTAATTTATTTATCAAATTCACTTCAATATCAAAGATTTACTCATAATTTTATATCTCTTTTTTTTTTTGTTGTCCCTTGTAGGCAACTAGAGGGGGGTGGGAGAGGGCGAATTGGTTCTTTTAGAGGTTTGAAGGCAAAAATGAAATCTTTTTGGAAATTAAAAGGATTAGAGAAGAGAGAAGAACACACAAGATTATAGTGGTTCAAATTCAATAATCCTATATCCACATCACAATAATAAGTTGAGTATTCAACTAATTATGGGTTGTTATAAGTTCAACCATAACTTGATGTTTTTCAAGATCATACTAAACTTTTACAAGGTTTAAGTAAATCCTCACAACCCATAAGAGTTTTTCCAAGGTTCACTATCTAACTTAGTGTTTTCAAGCTCACACCAAACTTCTTACAAGGTGCTTAATGCTCATACCTAACACTCAATGAACAATTAATGAAAAATTAAATACAAAGCAATTCAAAAAATTAATTTGCAAGAGTTTGGTTATATAATTCACAAAAGTTGTAATAAATGAGATTTGGTGAAGTATTTATAGCCATCTAAAGTCCAAATAGCCGTTGGAGAAGAGGGCTAGAAGATCCATGCTTCACCAACCAATGTCTCTTGCATTTATGCTTGTCATAAGACTTTTCCAGTCAATTGCCTTGGGTCTAGTCAAGAAGCAATATTTACAAGCGGACTAGGATTAAACTAGTCAATAAGTTTGGTTTTGTGTCTAATGTCTCTTGAACGGCTAGTACACATAGCAATCTTCTATTGGGCTGTCAAATAATGGTCAAATTTGACCTGCCTTGGAAGTAACGTGTCACATCCGTGATTTTGGAGATATAAAATTTTGTATATACTTAATATATATATATCTAGAGTATATATAATATATACATATAGTATATTAATTGTATATGTTGGATTAATCTATTACATATTTAATATTTAATATACATATAAGGTATATTTGATGTGTACATAAGATACACATTACTTGTGCATATGTGTAATATCCTAAATTTTTAAAAAGTTCTAATTTTTGAAAATTTGATAAAATAAATTATAATTTAAATGGATAAATTAAATTAATGATTTTAAATGAAAAATGAAGGGATTTTAAATGAAAAAGTGGAATATATATGTAATATATATGTAAAATATATACAACATATAAAAGTCAACACTTTTTAAAAGAAAAGTCAAAGTAAAAAGGTATTTTGGTAATTAAATTTTAGAAATTTAAAATTAATAAAATAATTTAAAAATAAATAATTTTGGATGGAAGATAATATTTTGGGATTTTAATTAATTAAATAATTAATTAATTAATTAAAAATATATTAAAATAATAATAAATATAAGATTGAAAATGTGAGTGGGAGGAAAGAGAAATTTTTTTTTTCATCTTCTTCTTCTTCTTTCCTTCAAGGATGACTTTCATGGCTTCAAGAGAGGGATTTGCTTCTTCCAAACTTATTTAATTGAAATATTTACAAAGTTTCAAGTAGATTTTTAAGGTTTTCCTCTTTAATTAGTAAGTTTACTCACTTTTTCTTTGGATTTCCATGAAAGTTTGAATATGTGTGTTTTGGATTTTTAAAGTTCTAAGATTTAATTATCTATTTGGATATGTGTAGACCCTTAATTTTTGACCCGGTCCGGTCCAATATATTTTAATTAGTCTAAAATAATTTTTGTGTTATCTTAATATTTTAGTATTTATTTTTATAATTTTTAAAAATTATTATAATAATAATAATAAATAAATAAATAAAAATAAATCGGTGACGAAAAAATCGACGACGAAAAAATTCGTCACCGAAAATAGTGAACAAACTCCTGCGGGCGAAATGGCCAAAGCCATTTTGCTCGCAAGATTTTCCTGCAGGTGAAATGGCCCGCAGCTCGCCTGGCGCGCCCGACGCTCTCACCTCGCCTCGCAGCCCGACGCAGTTTTCGCTAGTGAAATTTTTCCGATGTAATTTTTTTCGAAATCAAATTCTATTTGGTTTCGATTTTCTTTTCCTAATTAAATACAATTTCCTTAAACAATTAAAATTAATCATCTAAATTTCCTATAAATAAGGCTAAAAAAACACAGAAAAGGAGGGGAAAAGATCGGGAGATCAAATTTTAAAAATTGAAGGGACTTGGTAGTAAAACGATCAGACTTTTTAGAGGAGAATAAGCAAGAAATCAATCCATCAAAGGCAGCCATCTTGCCTTTGTCTTTGTTCATCCAAAAAATAACTTTTTGGTGAAACCAACGTACGAAGGTTTGAATCTCTAATTTCTTTTTATTTTCTTACAGTAGTTCTGTTTTTTGATTCATAAGATTATATACACAAAACTTTGATCTTTGAAGATGTAATAACTTGATCTTCATTTCCAAAAATCTTAAATGATTTCCTCTGTTTCTAAATACCTTAAAAACCTTAATTCGTTTCTTTGTTTTCCAAAAATCTTAAAACATTCCTTTTGTTTCTTTTAAAAACTCAAGAACCCTAATTCTATTTCTTCTAAAATTTAAGAACCCTAGTTCTGTCTTTTCTAAACCTTAAGAACCCTAAAAAAAATACTCTTTTGTTTTCCAAAAACCTTAAAACGTTTTTCCTATTTCCAAAAGCTTTTAAAAAACCCTAAACTGTTTTCCTTTCACTTTTTTCCAAAATTTTCAAATGTTTTTGTTAAATGTCCAAACCCTAAATTTATCTTACAGTTTCTAAAAAATCACATAAAGCTTTATAAGACTATAAATTGTTCTCTCAAATCCTAAAATCAAACATAATTTCTGAAACACCAAAAACCCTAATTCTCTCAAAATCAAAACAGTAAACCCTCAATTTTCCTAAACCCTAATTCATTGAATTTAAAACCTCAAACTAGTTAATTTAAACCCTAAAATCTTAATTTTCAACACCAAAACCTACAACCCTAAAAACAAATTTCCAAAATTTTTTGGGGCACTGCCCCCCTTGACCCCCGCCCACTAACCGGCTAGTGGGACCGTCGTATGGGCTCGTCGAAGGGGTCAATATTCATTTGTGTATTATGAGTCCGCGTATTTAACTTTCCTTTTTCCAAAGCCCTAATTTAGTAATTAAAGTTCTAAAATCCTATTTTAAGATGCAAACTCTAAATTATATATTTATTGCTTTATTTAATTTTAGATTTGATTATGTAGTTTATTATATGCTTTGATTTATTTTATTTGCAATGATTTATTTAATTTATCATGGATGAATATTTATTATATATTTTTATTGTTATTTAATATCATGGATGAATGCTTACTTTCTATTTTGATTGATGTTTAATATCTTTGATGAATGATTTATTTATGATGAATGATTATTTACTTCTATCGATTTATTTTTATTTCCAAATATTATAAGAGGTATGTTTCCACTTTGTGGGTACCTCATTAGTTAAATATCATGTAGTTTAAATTACTTTTTATATTTTGGACCAATGTAAAAGGCATATTTCTACCTTTTGGTGGGTGTCCTATTTAGTTTACACATGGATGATGTAAGGACATGTTTTCAGCTTCGGATGGGTGTCCATTTATTTGCTCTGCTTAGACATTGCTTTGATTTTTAATATAACGATGTTTTATTTCAATTATTGTGTGTAATATGGATAATATTGTTATATTTAAGAATTTTATAATATTAAGACCTGTAAAGGAGGCCGGTTCCAATGAACCGGGCGTTGTGGGGGTGCTAGGCTATTTCTCACCTTCCCCACACGTACCTAACTTTTTGAACCCATTAGGGGGTTGGGGATTACTTAGGAATTGAGTCATCCACCCCTTTTTTTACCGGCCCTTCCGGGTGGCGACTCCATTTTCTCCGAACTTAGGTTCGTGTTCTCTAAGGCCCCGAGCCTAAACAGTGCTGAAGTCGCAAGAACCATTCCACCGGAAGTGGGGGCAAAAATCCCCGCTCACAATATGGATGAAGTTATTTTAAGTGATTAATAATGATTTTAAGGTTAGATTTAAGAAATGGTTGAATTTAAGTTGAGTTTGGTGAAGAGAGAGAATTTAGGGTTATGGAACATTTGAGTTTTTGAAATCATGAGTTTTAATTGTCTAAATTGGTTCCAAATGTGTTGTTTTGATGCAAAAACAAGGATTTTAAAATCAAATGATGGATTTAGTTAAGTTTGGATAGAGTTTGAAGATGGTAGTATTGATTTAGGGTTTTGGAAAAGTGAATTTTCAAAGAATGATTAATTGTTTGATTTTAATGCTTAAATCATGTTATTTAATGATATAAGTGGTGAAAATAAGATTGAAATGATAATTGGATTGAGTTGGAATGGAGATCCTTCAATGGTGAAGGTTATGCCATTTTAGGGTTTTGAGCATAAGCATGTGGTTAATTAATGTAATTGGTTTAAACATGCTAAAACATATTTCTAATGATATTAATAAACTTAAAATACTAATTTAAATGGTTTGATATGGTTTTTCAAAGTTAAAGTGAGGTGAAGCTTAATTTTGGGATTTAGTTTAGAGTGATGTTTAATTATGGTTTGATGTTGAGAATACCTTAGAATGTGATATTAAATGATTATGTATGATCACATTTGGTATAGGCATTGAGGGAGGTTAATTTGTTTCATCCAAGTGGTGAAGGGCAAGTTGGAAGGATAGGATTGGAGGTTGTGTTAAGCTTGCTTTGGGTTGCTAGTGGAGGTATGTACAAACTTTGAATATAATGTTTATATTTGTATAAGATTTGGACTTAACACATTTTGGTTGGAAAATGTGTTAAGCTACTTGGCACATTGATTGTGTATGAATAATATGCTATGACATTTGTAATGTCATATATGTGTTAAATGTATTGTGAAAAGCCATTGATAATGGCTAAATTGTTAGAATGTGAAATAAGTATATTATGTGAAAATACCCAAAGTAATTGGGTAATGTGTTTTGAATGCAAAAATGAGATATGTGGAATAATGAAATGAATTGATATTGAGAAAAATGAAAAAAGTGAGAAAAATGAGAAAGACGTGAAAAATGAGAAAAATGAGAAAAAATGTGAAAATAAGGCAATGTGCCTAGATTGAATATGTGACAATGAGAAAGAGATTAATAATGAGAAAAATAAATAAATAAATAAAAAGTGAGAAAAAAATGATATAATAAGGCAATGTGCCTAGTTTGATCATGAGAAAATGAAAAAAATTTTGATAAAGGAATTATGAAAGAATTTGATAATGAGAAATATGAATAAATTGTATGCCTAGTATGTTATTCAATTTTCAGAGTTCTGGGTTTGGCGGCATGCCTATGATTGCCTACAGGCTAAACGCTGGAATGGTGAAAAGACTGGGTCGTAAGCCAGGCCAGCTGATAAATATGATGTTTTTGGGGTGAAAAAACTGGGTTGTAAGCCTCAAAAACTGTAGCAGTCTAGCCGGGTTGAGGACCAAGATACTGGGGCCTAAGGGTCTAGCCGGGTTGAGGTCCAAGAGACTAGGGCTGTTACATTATCCATGGATATATTGCCTACAGGGCTAGACACATGGTGTCATTATGGACCAAAGCAGTAACTCTGAAATTTGAATAGCATATTAGATCCTTTTGGGCCCATGCTTGTCTTTGCTTTAATGTAAATTATGAATTGTGATACAATTGAGTAATATAATGAGATATAATGTTATGAGTTGTGATATATATATATATGTATTTTTCATTGACATTACATTTAGACTATATTGTTATCAAAGTTTGTACCACTAGGCTTCGGCTTAGAGCGATTGTAATTCGTCGCGCAGGTGTCATGGATGATTTGGTAGAGCTGGAGAGTTCTACTAGACCTGGTCGGGTCTAGGTTTGTATTTATTGAGCTTGGAGAGTTGTTTTTAGGTACATCAAGATCAGAGCCAGTTGCCAGCATGTAGATATTTGATATTACAATGTATTTTGATATTATATATGTAATATCCCAAAGTGAGCCTAGAAGTTTGATATAATTGTTGTTTTGATTTGAATTAAATGTATATATGTTTTTGCAAAGGGAATAAGTGTGTTAAGAGAATGTATATGTTGTGTATATTGTAATATATATAACATATAAAGTGGTCAAATGGAGAGTCAAGGTAAGAAGATATTATTGTTTGTGATTTGTGCAATTACCAAAATGGGCATATATAAGACAAGAGTTAAGTTAAATGGATGAGGGCCTTTAGGTAATTGTTGTGTAAGAAATGCATGGTGGAGATTTAAAGAGATAATCCTTTGTCTTTTCTTCATTTCTTCTTCTTTTCTTCTCCATGGTTGGCCGGCTATCTAAAACAAAGAGAGAGCAAGAGTGAGTTATTATTTTAAACATCAAATTGAAGGGTGAATCAAAGGTTTGAGTTGGAGATTTGAGAAATCTCTTCAATTCAAGTAAGTACTTTCTTGTTTTCCTTTGTTATTTTTGAAGTTGTGTATGAAATGAGTTTTGATTTATTGAGATTATGATTTGGTGTGTTTAAGATGTGTTTATGATTGTTGAAATTGATTGTAAGTTAAAAGGTTGAATTGGTGTTGGTGATGGAAGAGTAAGAGTGTGTTAAGTGAATTCTTTTTCTGTTTTACAATTAGTAAAGGCTGTAACTTGTATGATTTTTAATTAATTATAGAAAAATGTTCTTGAAGTGAATTTTTGATATGTTGTGCCTCTATGAGTCTAGAATGACTGAAAAATATGTTGATTCGATTTTGGAATGGTTATGAGTTTAGAAAGATTATTGTTATTAGAACTGTTCCAGCAGGTACCTTAACTGAGACAGCTATATTTCGGGATTTTTAATAAAATGTAGAAAAATCATATTCAATTGAATTTTGGATATGTTGTTTCTTAGTGAGTCTAGTATTTGAGAAAAATAATTTGGAACCACGTTGATTGAATTTGATTTATGGAATTCACAAAGTTCAGAACTGCTGCCAGGATGCAGGGCAATTGGGGCAGTCTGGTTAGGTGAACTATTTGACCAAGATTTTGTGTTCAGTTTGATCTAAAATTTTAAAGGAATGATTTTAAGATACAAAACTAAATTCTGTAAAAATTTTAGAATTTTTAGTCAAGTAGATTATTTTATACAATTTTTCAAAATAAGGATAAAATGGAGTCTAAAACCAGAATGTACTATTCATATGGTCATTTTGCTAATATTCCTTTTGGATTAGGGTTTGAAGAAGGTGATTTGCCCTAGTTTGAGAAGTGAGAAATCTTATGAAGAAAGGATTGCTTAGAGTTGTGTGAGTGTTCATAAGGTAAGTACCAATACATATGATTGTATTTAATTACATAATTTGAGGCTTAACACATTTGTTTGCAAATGTGTTAAGTGATCTATTATATTGTTAACATAATTGGACTAAGGTGATGATTGAATGATGTGAAGGATGTGAAGATCCTTAACAAGGTAAGCATAAACCCTATTTGATTGTATATCCTTATATGTCTTTGAACATTAACACATCGGGATGAAAGTGTTAAATAAGCTATTATATTGTGAATGTAAATGAAGAATATATATAAAGGATGAAATATGAAATGGGAAAGGTAGGAAGAAATGAGGATCATTCTTAAGGTATGTGCAATTTGTTATGATAAATGCTCTAGTAATGAATGATGTTAATGTGTTTTGAGAAGTGAGAAAATGTTATGTTATATGCATTGTGAATCTTGTGTATGGCAATGTATTATATGAATAATATATTTTGAAATGTGATATCAATGACACTATATGTATCATATGGATTGAGATATGATATGATATGAAGCCATTGTGATTGGCTATGACAATTCAATTGAGATATGTGAGGCATGTTTGCCTATTTGATAATGATGGAAATGAATTGAGAAAGTAATGTTAAAGGATATAAATGAGCGAACCTATCTGCCTCCTGCGGAACCATGCGGACCCAGAGAGCTGGGCAACTGAGCTTGGACTACCGACCTGGTTGGGGAAAGGTTCGATACAGTGAATATTATATGAACCTATCTGCCTCCTGCGGAACCATGCGGACCCATTGGATGGGCAACCGAACTTGGACAACCGACCCGGATGGGGAAAGGTATGTTACTGATAATGTTATACGTGCCTTTTTGCCTCCTGCGGACCCTTGGGATTGGAGGGCAACCGACCTGGTTGGGAAAGGGTACGTATATAAAGTCATGGTTATTGGCTATAGCGATGAACTTGAAGGAGTATAATGAATGATGATATAATTATTGAAAGTCGAATGGCATATTAGTGTTTTGGGCCCGAGTCTGTCTTTATTGTCAATGTGAAATGCAAGTATTGAAATATTGATTGTGAGTATTAATAATGAATTATGCTTGGTGAATTGTGAATAATATAATGTTATTAAGTGTAATATGTAAATGAATTGTGGTTGATGATAAAGGTTGTCTTTATTGGAAATATGATTTATGATTTATATGATATGTAAATTGTGTATTGCAATAATGAGTGATATGATGTGTAATGTGTGTATTGCAATAATGAGTGTATGATATGTAATGTGTGTATTGCAATAATAATTGGTATGATATGTAAAGTGTGTATTGCAATAATGGTTGGTGTGGTATATATATAATGTAGGGGTATTAATATATTGGTTTTGAGTATTGGTGATGCATTGGGGTTGGTGATAATATTATGTATATATATACATCATATATGAAATTAGCTAGGATATATTAAAGATAAAATTAAAAAGAAAAGAAGATATGATAAGAACTAATTATATATTGAATCGATGTATCATTATATATCAATACTTCTATACTATATGTTTATATTTTATATTTGGACTACTAAGCTCTCGGGCTTAGCGCGGGTGTTTATTCGCGCAGGTATATAGATGGAAGATATGAAGTCTTTTGTTATGCCACAAGAAGAGTAAAGTTTGTTGAGACCAACTAGAGGGTTATGCATACATGTATAATTTTTTTTATTATGATGTATTTCTGACAAGAGTATATTTATATGTATAAATGAAATTTTGATAAAGAGAATATCATTAAAGGTATGATGATATTGTAAATGTTCCTTAAATTTATGTATTATGGTTTGAACCCTATTAAAGGATTTTGAAAATGTAACGAAAAGTGACATCCTTATACTTTATATACTTACTGTACGTATACCAGGTGTATGTTTAGTACTTATATGGAATATCGGGGTGTTACAATATATGTTATGATATGTTTTTGGAAGTATATAATGTAAATTGTAAAGAATATTTTGAATAATTTGTTCAGATGGGATTTTATATGTGTTGTTAATTTATATATCTATATATAAGTATTTTGAGAAAATATGGAGAAATTGAGAAGTATTGGTAAATTGATTTTTATTGGAAGTGTTTGCTTTATGCAGGTTGTGTTTTGCTGAATTTTGGGAACGTCCAAATTACAAACAAAACTCTAGCGAATTTTTTCTAGAGATTTTCATATAAAATATTTATTTTGGATTCCTATAACAAGCAAATAATATTTTTATACTATTTAATTTATATATTAGTATTTGAAATCTTAAAATAAAAATGTGAAAAAAATTTATTAAATGGGTCTGTGACATTTTTATACCTTATATGCGTATTTTACATATGCTGAAAATATTTATTGTACGTATATAGAGTATAAGGGTATTACATAAGGTTTGGTTGGACTTCTTTTGTGGTTTGGTCGGCTTATTTGAAGTTCAAATTTTTTTTCTTTCAAGTTATTGCCACTAGTCACATTGTCATTGGATGGTCAATTTGTGCCTTATGTTCTCTAACAATTATGAATAATCCAATTGAAATAGCATCTAGTCCAAACAGACTATCTTGGTATGTCAAAGATTTAGTCGCAATGTTCAGTGGGATCCTTACTGGCTCTTTTGGCACATTCTGCTCATCAGAGGTTTGATTGTACTATCTCCTGGTTTGAACGTATTATGGTGTCCTGCTGAGATTTTAGGAGCAACAACTAGACGGGATCTTTACTAAATGAAACTTAATTTTTCTTTAATGAAGTCTCGGACGGACCATCCTTGGTCAGATCTGAATGTAGTGGTCTGCTGAAGATTTGGGAGTAACACTAGTTGAGATCCTCACTGTGACACTTTAGTTCAGAAAATTGTGTTGTGTTCTAGTCGGTCCGGACTGGATGAAGCTATCTTTAAAAATTTTAAGTTTTATGAATTTTCTACACAATGAACATTGATAACAATATTAGTTCTATTCAATTTGATTGCTTAAGATTAACATAGTTTAATATGCCAAGAATTTGGCTAACAATTTTCATATACTAAATTTAAGTTTAATTTTTAACTTTGGACAGTAACAATAAATAAATAACTTAATGACCTAAACTATAATTAGATAAAATTATTAAATTGCCATGTATAAAACTTTAGAAAACAAATTGTAATATTAGCAAGTGAAAAAAATTGACAAAACTAAATCTTTAAGGATAAAACTGTAATTTTTTTCAAAAATCACTTCTTCCCTGAGATTTTCCCTTTTATCGTTCATTCAATAAATTTCTTTTTTTTTTCTTAAAATAATGAGTTTTTAAACTTGTATTTTCATAGAAACTTAGAAAAATTTTTTGGTTACTATATTAAAAAATAATTACATAATTATTAACAAATAGTGTACATTGATTTATAATGAATTCTTAAGAGATAGAATAAAAATTCTTTTATAGATTAGATAAATTAAATCTTTCTCTCTTTACTATTATAATTTATAGAGATTATCGTGTTTATAATGTGTCGTAAATATTAAAAATAGATAAATAGATATGAGAAAAAAAATAGGTAGAAGAATATAAAAAGTTTTATTCTTATAAGTTATGACATATACACCACCCATGATGGGTTTATATTCTTCTGACAAGCATATATTTTAATTAGAACATATAATTAAAATATTACAACAATAATCTGGATAAGATAAAATTAATCACAATCTGGATAACATAAAGATAAATTCAATTAAGTAGTCATCCATATATTTTCTAACAGGATTTTTATTTTACCTTTTCTTTTGTTTTTTTTCACAAATTATTAACTAATCACTAAGGTTTAACCTAATAAATAATGTCATCCTTTATTTTTTAAATTAATATAATAATTCTCAAATTTTATAAATTAATCCTTTAGTCAGATTTTTAATTCATTAAAAATAAAAACATGGTTGCTTATGGAAGGAAATTTCTAAATTTATCCTCCTATTTATTATTATTATTATTATTATTATTATTATTATTATTATTATTATTATTATTATTATTATTATTTATCCTTTCTTTTAAACTTTTACGTTTTTGCTAATAGCATGATATGCATGCATTGATTCCATAATAAGTGGCAATAAACTTCCAAACTTACCCAATATTTATTATTTATTAGTTTTTAATTTTTTATCCTTTTCATTCCTTCTTTGGTATAATTATATTCGTGGTGTCTAAACTTTTTAAAATTTGATAATTAAATTGTTGAACAGTAAATTATAAGTTGTTCAATCAGTAATTACATGTCCATTTACATATCATAATATTACATTATCACATATATCTTATATTCTTAGTACAACTATACATATTAAATCTCAACAATGATTCGCAACTTTAACAAAATCCAGATCAATTAATTCATATGCCACAATATACTAACATCTCCATCTTATTTGATTCAAACCAACAATAAATTTATTTTAACTTATCATGAAATTTCACAATATACATATATATATATATATATGACCTAATTCCATTAGGTCAAATTTATATTCAAATCCTAATTTCTTTAGATCCATATTCAACCAAATTATCAGAATAACAAATCACTCCAAATTATCCTTCAATATGAATATAGTTTATTTTCTATTATCTTAGTATAATTTCCACCAATTCTCATGATAATCTCATAACATATTTATTATCTATAGTTCATTCACTTAAACCTTAAGCCCATCCACTTATTCACTTTATTTTATAAATATAGTCAGTATAACTTTCAATCACATTTTGTAATTTCTCCCATTTAATATCTCCTCACATTTCATATCTTTACTATTTTTACGATAATTATTTTTTTTTACATTATTCATAACTCAAAACATTCTCATACTTCTTTTTCCTTCCATACTTTCTATAATTATGAACAAGTTTCTAACACCAACTGAGAAAATATAACTTTACCCATTATAATTCTTGACCATGCTTCTAGAAACATAATTATCAATCTCACCAAAACTGTACTGCAATCATATTATCTCAATCCCAAGTTTGTGGATAATAAAACTAATTAGTCAAATATACTAAACAATTCATATAACCATAAAAGATTAATGATTACTCCTGTAGCTTATAAATCAATACTGCCCTTTTATTATTCTGCTTCCAACCTTTCCAATTAAAATGCTAAGTTGTATCATAAGAATTACATATTCATTCTATAAGCTTTTGCTATACCAAGAGTTAACACATTTCAACTCCGTTTCAAACCGATTTGCACTTAATTATATAATCATTATTAACTTAATTCATGTTTCAACGATATTACTATTAACATTTCTTACTATATGCATATTCAATCATATGCAAATCTTACAAAAATTCCATTTGTTACTTTATTTCTAATCCATTTACAACCTCTTATTATATCCAAATACATAGAACTTTTTCACATGTAAATGCTTTAGAACTCAAAATATTATATGATTATCCAGTTCAGTGATCACCATCACAATGTTACTGTCCAGTATTACTAGAGTCTATTCCCACTCTCACTTCTGTCACATAATCTGTCTAGCTTTGCGCAGGTTATGACCTAGTCTTTCTTAGATCCACTGATACATACAATGTCATTCTTAATATTTTTAATCATATAGTTATACCACATACACATTCATAGGTCACCTCCATAATGCGACTCACTTCCCACATTCCTTACATATTTCAATTACATTCATATTGAAAAACTTCTCTCATATATCCTATACATGTATACACATAATCATGTCATTTTATTTAATTTCTCTTTTACATACATTCTATATAAATTTAATGTTTATTACTTTCCTTGGAACATTATAATTCTCGTTCTTTCATTATGATGTAAAGTATTTATCAACACAACGAATATATATATATATTCTAACCATAATAAAACTTCACATACATCTTAGTCACATTCCTAATGTGACATCTCTTTCACTTTTGCCTTTAAAAACATTTAATATACCTCCATATCCACTTTTACCTTTTTCCATTCAAATAACTTAAAGTAACTCATTTTCAGTTGCTTATTCCCTTTTCTTTTTATTTCACAACAAATTTTCATACTATCAATCTCATTACCAAATTCGTAGTATTCTCATATGAAATAATATTCATCACAAATAGCTCATATGTTTAACATACATTAAACTATCGATATATAAATAATCTTTATCAATATTCCATTAACATTCTAAATTCTCAAATCACTATCTTACCTAAACTTCAATTTGCAAATCTCATCTTTTCTTAATATCAACTTTTTAAAAGCATCATACAACTATACCACAAAACAACATCAAAACATATAATTTTCACAATTATTAAGCTCATTTCAAAAATCCCAAATATCACATATTACCACCAAACATGAACTTTCACAATATTCAAGCATAACATATTTCTAACATTGAAATTACAATATTTGCATTAAAATAACCATACAAACGATACCACTATATCTTCTTATTTAACAAACATCATCTCTTTTTCTTTTTAAACAAAACCTTAACTTCATATACCTTAAACTTTAAATAATCACACTTTGTCTATACCAATCAACTCACTCAATATTCCATCATACTCTCTTCGTTTTAATAACATATCTTTCCATATAATTAATCCCACAATATTTCCTCTTTCTAATAAACCAAACATAAGCTTTATTAAAAAGAGATTGAATGTGTAAAGGAAAGAATATATACTCAAATCTTGATTTTGTTTTCAACTCATTTTCAACTTTATTCTCCTTTTCATTTCTTTAATTTATCAATTAAACTTGTATAAGTCCATATCATTTCTCTCTCTAGCTTTACTTTCAGGTAGAACCTCATTCACACATTACTATCCATCTCATATAATTCAAATATACTACAAATCACATAATGCCACATCCGAGACCAACCTAAGTGTTAATGCATATGCATGTATTACAAATTTCATTTCAAAACTTTTCTTTTTAATTCTATTTAAACTTTTCAAAACTTTTTCTTTTTAATTCTACTTAGGCCGAGAATCTCGAACCTAAGCTCTGATACCAAAATAATTGTAACACCCTCATACCCTATATAAATACCATACATATACCGGGTATACATACAGTACGTATATACAGTATAAGAATGCCACGTTACATTTTAGATTAAAAGCCTTTCCTTTGGTTCCAAACAATAATACATTTTATTTAAAGAAAACTTAGAAACTCATTTATAATTTTCCAATGATATTACAATTATATAATGATCTTGTCAAAATTAAATTATACATGTATGCATTACCTTCTAGTTGGTCTCGACATGCTCTAATTCTTCTCGTGGCACAATGATAGACTTCAGATCCACCACCAACTCACCTGCGCGATTACACAACCGCGCTAAGCCCGAAAGCTTAGTAGTACAGATAAATAATATAAACATACATTACAGAAATTCAACATATAATGATATATCAATTCCATGTACCATTTGTTTCTTATCATGTTTTCCCTTTTTAATAACACCTTTCATATATCTCTATCAATCTCATATATTATATACATATATTTATGTCATTAGCACCAACCACAATTCCATCATTAATATTCACAATGAATATATCAAAACACATATCACATATCATACTTCATAACATCTCATATCCTTATTTTATTCAATTAATTCATTATTCACAATTCACCAGTCATGAATCACATTTCCAACAAAGGCAACCATAGATCTCATTACTCATTTATTTCATCATTCATAAATCACATTAAAACAAAGACAGACTCGGGCCCAAAAGACACTAATATTTTATTCAAAATTCAGAGTTACTGCTTTGGTTCATAATCACAATAATCAAGCCCGTAGGCAACATATATATATCTCTATCCATGGATAGTGTAACAAACCCAGTCTCTTGGACCATCAACTCAACAAGCTTGAGGAGATCCTCAACCCGGCAAGACTGTTACCTGTAACAGACCCAGTCTCTTGGACCATCAACTCGACTAAATCGAGGAGATCCTCAACCCGGCAGACTGTTACCATTCATATTTCTCATATTCATAATTTTCATAGTGTAACAGACCCAGTCTCTTGGACCTCAATTCAACTCAATTCGAAGAGATTCTCAACCCGGCAAGACTGTTACTTTTCATAAATTTCATAGGCATGCCGCCAAATCCAGTACTCTGAAGATTGAATCAACATATTAGACACACAATCTTTTCATTTATTTATATCTTTGCACATTTCTTTCTCAATTCATTTCTCATTTCATTCTCATAATCAAATAGGCAAACGTGCCCCACTTATTTCAATTGTATCATCATAGCCAATCACAATGGCTTCACATCTCATTTGAATCATCATAATCAATTACATTGAACATATATCTTAAATTCATCATCATATAAGCAACATGTCCATTTATTTCATTTCAATCTTTATTACCAACCACAATGACATCACATTCCATCATTAAAATATTTATCATAACAAATTGCATTGCACATACCTTTTTGGATGATCATCATAGCTTTCACACTATACAAATCATAACATTAGTCATATTATATTAACAATATAGCAAATTACTTAACACATTTATACTAAGTGTGTTAAGTCTAAAAATCATGTAAAAGAATACATCCATGTAAGTTTGTACTTACCTTAAGAACCACTCACACCAAACTATACACTTCTTCTTCCAAGAACTCTTCACCACTTGAATTAGGGCAATCCACTTTCTTCATAACCTAATCCAATTAAAATGATAAAATACATGAATCTCAATACAATTATTCACTTATTAACCTCATACTAAACCTCTAAATCACAAATTACAAACCAAAACCCTTATCTAAGTCCCCACGGTCGTGGCCTCACAACCCCACGGCCGTGGGTTAGCAATTGACACTGCCCAAGTTCCTTTAAACCCCCACGGTCGTGGCCTTCCAACCCCCACGGTCGTGGCATAGAAAGTGAATCTGTCTCCTTTGTTCGACACCTCCACGGCCATGGCTTCCAATGGCCACGGTCGTGGCAGCCAAGGGCCACGGACGTGGCATCAAAAATACCTCTGTTTCTGGACTAAACACATGTATTCTATGTTTTCAACTTCATTAAATACAAATATACATCAATCATACATCAATTATTCAATTCTCCAACTAATACATATTAAATCCTTACTAACCAATTTCAATAAATCATCATTATCCTCACAAATAACCATATTATCATCATCAAAATTCCAATCTAACATATTTATAAACTTTAATCTTTCACTATCATCATCTTTACACACTACCCAAATCATCAACTCAAAGAAATAAATACTTACTTGAATATTTTACCAAATCTTCAATCTCCATCTTCAATTCTCTCAAAACCCTTATAAATTTGATGTGTAAACAAATAAAATTTCATCTCTCTTTCTCTTTCTCTTTCTTTCTCTCTCTCTCTCGTGCAAGAAAACGAAGAAGAAGAAGAAGAAGAAAAGACAATCTTTTCTTCTTTTTCCTCATACTTATCATATAATAATAATAATAATAATAATAATAATAATAATAATAATAATAATAATAATAATTATAAAAGAAAAAGAAGAAAAGAAAAGTCAAAGGATGAAAGTGAGATATTTTATTATTATTATTATTATTATTATTATTATTATTATTATTATTATTATTAATTAATTAATTAATTAATTAATTATACTTACTTTTCCTACACCACTTTATACATTATGTATATGTGATGTATATGTTGGTATATGTATATCTCTTTTATATTACATTTATATTTCTCATATTTCTAAATACCACATATATATATATATAGTCCTTCATATACCTCTATCTCTTATAATATTCCTTTATTTCTTTTCTCTATCCATTAAACATATACATTCAATCCAAATACAACAATAATGCCAAAACTTTTAGGGTATATTTTGGGATATTACATCACACTCAAACTTACAATGGTATTTAATGCTCATACCCAACACTTAAAACAATACAAATAGAAGTTTTGATGCAAAGAAATGAAAGTTGTTTTGCTTGGCTATTACAATCACAATTCTACTAAAAAATGAAGTTTCTTGGGGTATTTATAGCTTCAATTAGCTGTTTGATATGGGTGCCAACAAAGAGTAAATTCATGGTTGGACTAACAAAGGTCCGATCACACTTCACTAAGGCCGATTGGACTTCCTGAGGTCCGGTCGTGTTATTTGAAATTCTGACAAATGCTCCTCCAATGGTCGGTCTAGGTGGCATCCACTAATTGAGTGAAGGTGTAACGACTTTAGATTTGAAAGATATTCAAAAGGTCCGGTCAGGACCGCATTAGGTCTTATCGAACTTTCAATGGTATGCTTAAATTTTGGGAGTACCCTTGGCCATGAACCTTACTTGACATTTGTCAACAAATTCTGCTACAATGGTTCGGTCGGAATTCCATGAGGTCCAATCGGACTTTGCATGGTACTCTGAGAAAATGGGAGGACTTTTGGCCAAGAACCTTACTGGATGAATTTGCCAATTTCTCCTCCAAAGGTGTTGTCAAACTTGGTCATGCTCCAAGTGGACTTCGAGTGGTACAGTGGAATTTTGAGAGTATTTTTCACCGTGAACCTTTCTATGTGATTTTAACTTGTAAGTGCATCAATGGTCCGATCGGGCTTCATGGTGGTCCGATCAGACTTTTCATGAATTCTTCAAGAATTAACTTCCTGCAAAATATATCTTGATACAAATGTTAGTCTTATTCAATTTGATTGCCTAAGATCAAAACTAGAATAATCAAACCAAGAGTTTGGCTAACAATTATCTATGGGTTTCTTGGATGTTTAAGTTAGTATGGGGGAGCAAGAGAAGCTCTAATTTATCTTCTTTTAGCAGAGAAGCAAAAATGGGGGAACAAGATTTATTTAGGGGAAGATTATGATTTTGGTTAAAATGCTGCTAGATGGCGATCTCTTGGCCATTGTTGCAAACGATGATGGACTATTAGGTTTTTAAATATTAATTATTTTTTATTTTTTTAATTATTATTATTTTTTATTTAATATTTATTAAAAATATCTTTTTAATATTTTTATTTAAGAACCAATAAAAATGGAACACGTGTACAAAAAGTCGCACAGCGCCACATATTTATCCAACTCATTAGCCTTTTAGTTGTAACATACGAGAATAATTAATTATAAATAATTTACTGGTTGAACAACTCAATTGTTATTTTCAAAAGTTCAACAACTCAATCATGAAATTTTAAAAAGTTCAGATACCACAAATATAATTATACCCTTTTCTTTTTACCATAGATAAAGAAAAAGATTTACATTCTTTCAATTGTTTTCCTAAAGCCCTACGCTTAAACTTCTCCTAGAATTTTCAAAGGATCACTCCCCAAACTAATATTTCAATTTTGCACTAAATTTTTCCAAGAATTTAAGGCTAATATTTGATTCTTAAAAGACCATTCAAATACCCACGACTTGTAAGTACAAAGAAATTAAGAGTTAAGGCTTAAGGAAACAAAGTGCAAGAGTTTGGCTACAAATAAATATTGTTAGTTACAAATAAATGTTGTTTAGAGGTATATTTATAGCATACAGACTCAATTTTTCCATTTCTGAAATAGGTGGAAAGAATCCAACTCCAATAACTTGAAAATCTGTATTTAATATTGTGTCAGACGAGAGTCGAGGTAGTGATCTTCTTATTGTAGTCAAGACTAGAGGTCACGAGATTCAACTATGCCTAACACCTAGAGATACATGGCAGTCTTGCAGTGGTTCCTCACATATCCATTGGACCATTATTTATGTTGTATGAATGCCTTGCTTCCTACATCTTGGTCACAATTGTAATTGGTTGTTTGCGACCATAATCACGGTCGCACTCCACATCGTGATCACTATTGTGCCTTCATGGCATTTGCCTTTAATAAGTTTATGAGCCATCTCCTAGTCGCAGTTATAACTCCTTATCATATCCAATATGGCGCTCGACACATTTTACTGCGAACCTTACTGTTTATTAGTATTTCTCAGTCCAACTTGTTTTGTGGTTATGATTTCTTGGCTGCTGTCGTGATTCCCATATCGTATCCAATATGGTGCTCTCAACCTCTATTGCGAACCTTATTATGTAACAATGCTTCTTAGACCAAATTGCCTAGAGGCTACAGCTTAAAGGTCCATTGGGCAACTTAGAGAACTTCTCGATTTTCTTGAAGTACAATTCTTTCTAAGTGTCTAGCTTGTCATACAGGCACTTAATTGAAATATTAGAATACTTCAATTTGATTGTTAAGATTAGAAACAAATTGACCTACACTTAAGTTAATAACATTTGATCTTTTGGCAAAACATTTCAAGCAAAAAAAAAAAAAAAAAGAATCTCACAAGTCCAGGTCAACATTTTTTAAAATTAAGTTAAATCTTCAAAGCAGTGATGGTTAAAATATCTGATTTTTAATTTTAAAAATCATATTTTGCTCAAAGATTGAGGTGGAGTTCAAGATTTTATAAATATTGGAGTTATTTTCACTTATCATCCCTAAATTATTTTATTTATATCATTAATATCCTTGAACTTTAATTTGTTTCAATAAAATTCTCTACTTTCAATTTTCTATTATAATCCTTGATTTTGTTTAATGGCCAGGGAATAGTTAGGTGGATTTCATGAGGAAATTGAGAGCTCTATGTCCAAAAATAAAAAATAAAAACTAAAAACTAAAAACTAAAAAAGAATTTTTACAAGTCATGTTCTCACTCTTAAGTTAAAAGTAATTTTTTTTACACGAATATAGAAAATTGATGTGAATTTTTTTTTTCTGGTTTTGGACACGTAGATCCACGTGACACCATGTAAAATTCACATTATAATTCTCTTAATGGAAAATATAGGAAATGATTTTAAAAATAAAAAATAAAAGTTGAAAAATTTTTATTGAGAAAAAAATGAAATTTGGTGATATTAATGTTATAAGCAAAATAGTTTAAGAATGGTCAATAAAAACTAAACCCAAAGTTGCTTTTCATTAATTATTTACTTTATCAAATATTAGTAATCAATTCTCAATTAATTATAGTATGCTTAAAAATATCATATGCTACAGATAAAATAAGTGTAGCGCTAACCATGATATATTATCATTATCTAATATTTACATCAAAAAAATTTAAAAAGATCAAGTAACTTTATTAGTTATGTACATATTGTGTACTTTAAAATTATATAATTTTATTTATATTTTACAGATGCACTTTTTAATTCATTAATGAGAATTTATTTTGCGTTTAAAAAAAATATCATCAGTAAAACAATTAGTAAGGCGATTAAAGTTAACAATTCAAAATTATAATTAAGAGCTGAAAGTTAAATTCTTAGATTGATTTGTTTCATATAACTTTTTAATTGTTTGTCATCAATTGAAGTCCAGCCAAAAATTTTAAACTTATAATTACTTAAATACATATATATATATAATATTATTGCACACTCATATATAGTTTAGCAATAAATACACATCTTCTCGAGTCTATAGACTTATGATCAATTCTCTCCCTTTCAATATAATATTAAAAAAACTATTCTTAATTTAAATTATTATACTACTAATGCGATTCATAAATTTTTAAAATTAAGATTTAATTTTTATTCACAAATCAAATAAATTTTTATATACTAAAACCCTTAAACAAATAAATGTGCTCAATGTTTTTAAATCCATATGAACTTTCAACAAAAAAAAAAGAGTTTTAAATCAAAACCAAAACATTATTTCACTGTAACTAAATTAAATATATCATATTTTTATATAAATTAATTAGTAAGATTTATCACGGTAAGTAAAATTTGAGTAAATAACTTAAATTACTTAAATTTGAGTAAATGAGAAATAACATTAAAAAAAGGGCCAGTAATAAGTACAGTTAATGTCAGATTTCAATATAACAAAATTTTCAATAAAATTTTAAATATCTATTTTATTAATAATTATATCATTCCCTACACACACACACACATATTATTTATAATAGTTTTGATAGATTATGTATTTGTTAAATTAGATGAAGGTAAATGTTCAGAGTGAATGAGTGAAATACTTGAATTGTGAGATACTCTCTCCCTTCCAAAAAAATAGTCCACCTTTCCTTTTTAGTGTCTCAACATAATAGTCCAATTTTTATTTTTAAAAACAATATTTTAACTTTACCATAATACTTTCATAAAAATATTTATTTTATAATTAATACTAGTTTAACTCCCAACAAACATATTTAATTGGAAGTATATACACCAAAAATTAGAAAAAAGAAATTACAATAAACTAACATAATTACCTTTTTTTTTAATTATGTAAAATAAAAATAAGACAATTATTTTGAAACGGTTGGAGTATTTAATTTGTATAAAAGTTTATATATCATTCAATCAGAAATCCACCTCATCCTTTACAGGAACAAGACCAACACCACTGGTGAAATATCTCCATTCTACAAAGGCCATAATCCCGTTTCATTAGCTAAATAAAATTAACATGTTCTCCATTTGCCTGTTCAATATTAGTTTCTACAAGCCATTTGTCAAATATAGGTTTCACTGAGAAAATTCTGGTAAGAAAATTCTAAAAATGTCACTAAGCATATAACAATTATCAATTAAAAAACAGTAAATATATAATATACCCACTGGCTCCTGATTAAGGATCAGTCTTCATCGTCATCAGAACTTGCATAGGCCAGCAAGCTTTTAATGGGGTTTTCTTGGCCAATCTCATTGCCAACTGGTTTTTCTTCATTGATCTCACTTGTTTTGCCTGGTTTTGATAAAAAGCACTCTCTCTTTGCTTGATCAACCTTGGAGTTAGAATTTGCCAAAGAACGGTCACTTGAAGTTGGAATTGAATGACTTCCATCAGAACAGTCTGAAACTCTTGGTCGTTTAGGCTTAACTTCCACCACCTTCTTCAATAAATCCTGCTGCCTGCAGTCCGGATAATTTTATTTATTAGAAGAGAAACTAGTTGAACTAGAACATAATTAAGAAACTTCTCTCCCGTAAATACCTTATCCCACTTTTTGGCTTGGGCTCAACACGAAGTGACAAGGGAATTGATGCAGGCGAAGAATCTGCTAAATTCGCAGCTTTGTACTTATTTGGTCAAGGACACAATACAAAGAAACTAACAGTTGCTAGCCCTAGGAAATACCAAACCCAAAATGCCTATGATTTGAGAACTAATCTCTAATATATACTGACTAAGGATATTATAAATAAGATACACTTCCACAAAATCATAAACCCTGGTTCATGCAAAAAACAAAGATGAGTTTACATCAATAAACCAAATTTGAGTATGATTTCTGATGATGTTCGCCTTTGGGGAGTCAGGAGTGGGGGGTAGGGGAGCACAACCAGGGAATGGGGGGAGGAGTAGCCGCTTCAATAGTTTCTAGCCGGTACTGACTATTCTCTCATCCTGATGCCAATCATAAGGGGAAAACTATTAAAGCAAAAAGGTAAATATTTTTGAATAACTACAAGACTAAACTAGTATCAGATGAAAAACAAAAGTCCCAAGACATCCCTCTCTTAGAACCATAAAACATGATCCCATTTTGGATTTTATGAGAAGTAAAATATGCTAGTCAAACGTCACAAAGAGGAAAACAATGCCAGTGTTTATGAATTCCTACAAGCCTTCTATCAACAGCATCATGAAATGAAATAAATGGCCAACAATTAACCAATTGATTTGGAATCAACTAAAATCAAGAAACTAAAAAAGTTGGTGGCCAGCAACATGATCAAAAAATACTTTGCAAGCTTCGTATACACAGGTTGTAACATAAAAAGAATGAACCAGAATGTATTTATCAGAGTCGGTCATTAGTAAATTAAGGATATTTTAAATGCAGCAAATGCCCTTTTCTCTGTGCGTCGAAGGAGACGCTCTGCATCTTCTTCAGCTTCCATTTGCTCCTTGAGGTAAAGTAAGTCATCACTATCCAAAGCTGCATAGACAAAACTCAAGATACTATAGATAAAAACAAGTAATGAAAGATATGTGCATGTATTTATGGACACAACAACACTAGCAAGTGCCACAGAGAGACTGAAGGCGGTACCGCCTCGCCCATGAAGATAGCCCCCACGTTCACCAGCAACCTCTTGCATCTGGTAGCATCAAACACCCAATAGGAGAAGCCAAGATCCCTGCCGGGCCATGTTATCAGAACTCCCATGATTTCATTTAGTAATTTAAGAGTAACAAACATTAAGGAATGAGAAAGCAACTTGTGCAACATTATTACTAGTTTACTACAATACCAAAGATGAAATCTGCCCACTGCTATTGCATAACAATGGATGTGAGATTCACAACCATAATTATCTAATTCTCCACAGCCTAACATTATATCAATCTGGCTGCAGATCTTGTATTGCTTCACTTAGTAATCCAGGTCACAGTGGTAAGTAATATCAATCTCCAAAATTGCGTGTCTTATTACTGTTAGTGGCATCTGATGATATTAAGATTTTGCCACAATACTTTAAAGTTGTATGATAGTTTTTGGAGGGAAATCAGGTATTTCAGATTTGTTTCACCTTATTTCTATACTGGCAAATAAGGAAGTGGAGCTGCATAGAAGGCATTACACACTTTTAAGCTTAGAAAAGCAAAGCATGGGTAAGCATAAGTTATGGCTGAGGTATGACACCGACTTATGACTATCCTCTTTTGCACTTACTAAGTAAACTTTAATCTATAAAAGAATAAGTACATCAAATCAAATCTGCCCCTTTTGAAGGTTCATATTCCATAACCTGTTTCTCTGTGTTGTGTGTTCATCACTGCTCTACCAGGGTTTTAAACAATGGTTTCATAATTGGGGATTGGAACATAGTTGTCAAAGAGGCGGGCCTCAGTCAAGGCTCCAGTGGCTGCGCCTTAAAATTGGCAAGGCGGGCGAGGAAAATCAGGCGCTGCCTCAGGCGCACAAGGCGTGCGCCTTTGTGTTCTGTCCAGGCGCAAAAAAGGCGCGCCTTTTTCAAAAAGGCTCCAGTGAATAAAAAAAGCTGATGTGACAGTATTTTTAAAAGAAAAATAAGTAAATAAACATCACTTTTAGACCTTGAAAACCCGACAGAAACACTGAAGTGAATAAAAAGAGAGAGAACGAAGGAGGAGAGGAAAAAATTGAAAAAAACCCTAATTTTGAGCAAAGAAGGTTAGTTTTTCATGCTTTTTCTTTAAATATTTCAAGATTCTTCTTCTTCTACCCTTTCTTTTCAAAGAAAAATGCTATAAATTAAGGGGTTATGCTGCCCAATTTTTTTTAGAAACCCTAATTTAGATTTTTAGGGTATTTTCTTTAATTTATGGAAGGAATAACTTAATTTTTCAGTTATTTACTAATGTATTAGTATTGTTTTAGTAATATGAGACCAAAATACAAACACATTGATGTTTTTAAGGCTGAAGTTGGTTTCAGCAGTGAGTTTATAGGCTTTTTCTTTTCTTTTCTTTTGAGCATTTAACTTCATGTTAGAGCTAAAATAGTACTGGTTAATTGATTGTTTAGGGTTAACGAATGGCAACCTCCTGCACCGGATCAAATAGTAGTGAGAGTTCTAGGAAAGATCCGTGTTAGAAATGCGTCCGTTTGGCTAAGCCACCAAGCACAAACGACTTGATATGCAATTTTTGTGAGATAACAACAAAGGGAGGTATATATAGAGCTAAACAACACATAGTTGGTGGATTTCGAAATTCAAAGAAGTGTAAGAAATGTCCACCTCATGTTGAGGAGGAAGTAAGAACTTACATGGCTGCGAAAGCGAAGGCGAAGAATGTTGTCATTTCCGATCAAGATTATTTCGATGATAGTAATGAAGTAGAGGAAGAAGATGAGTTGGTTACTCCTAGAACTCAAAGTTTGAAAAGGCGAGGATCAAAGGGTCCATTGGATATTTACTTTGCTCCTAATGTTGAGAAGATTGTGAAAGGGAAGAAACAATTGAAGCAAGCAACTATCAATGAGTTGTGTAAAAAGGAGTTGCGAGAGAAGACTTGTAGGGACATATGTCGATGGATATATGATACGGCGATACCATTTAATGCCCTTAAGCATCCTAGTTTTGCGGTGATGGTTGAATCTATTGGAAAATTTGGTCCATGACTAAAACCACCAAGTTATCATGAAGCGCGAGTTCCTTTCTTGGTTAAAGAAGTGAGTGATGTGAATGAACTTGTGAGGGAATATCAATCGGCATGGGCTCGTTATGGTTGCTCCATTATGTGTGATGGGTGGACGAATAAGAGACAAAGAACCTTGATAAACTTTTTGGTAAATTCTCCAAAAGGCACACTGTTCCTTGAGTCCGTTGATGCTTCGGAGTACTCAAAAACCGGTGAGCAAATGGCGAAATTGCTTGAGAGGATTGTTGAACGAGTGGGAGAAGCAAATGTAGTTCAAGTTATAACCGACAATGCTTCTTCTAATGTGGTTGCAGGTAACTTAGTTCCTTTTTTGTCAAACTTGAAATTTGTTTAAACTTTAAACTTGCTAAGTTCATTTTATTATTCGTGTATTATAGGAAGACTATTAATGGCCAAATACCGCCATTTATTTTGGACTCCATGTGCGGCGCTTGCATCGATTTGATGTTGGAGGATATTGGAAAGATACCTCAAGTGAAGAATACAATAAGGAGAGCTATATCTTTGAATGCCTATGTTAGTAATCCACTAAGGGTTTACAAGCGTAGGCCCAAGCCTCCACGCATTGAGATATTGAATTAGTCAAACTCTAGTCTTTTCTGTTTTCATTCCAGTTATGTAGGAGGTAGTTCCTCCATTTTCTCCATTTCATGCTGTTAGTAGGAGGTTGTTCCTCCATATAGGTTAATGCTCCTGGTTTGTAGGAGTAATCAGTTTCTGCTTTGTGTATATATTCAGCAGTACTTTGGGAAATAAAGGATATGATTAAAAACCCAATTCAAGTGTCTCTTTGAGGTAGCAGTCTCCCTCTAACGATTCTGTTCTTCCCAGACATCCACCATAGGTCGTTCAAGGAAGCACATCACGCCAAACACCCAAACATCAACCCCCCATAGACCCATAACTCGATCCGTAAGTAGGGACTCTAACATTTTGGTATCAGAGCCTACTGTTATGGGTGAGTCTGTGCAGGATCAGCTTTCTAAATTATTTGATCTGCTTCTTGCTGAACAGAGATCGAATAGGGAACTATATGCCAAGTTTGATGCTCTCACCCAAGAATGGGATTGTCAAAGAAGTAGGCACCAACCATTTTTTGTCAAAAATGGAGGTGCCTAATTAAGGGGATTGTCAAAAATGGAGGTGCCTAATTTAGGACATTGTCAAAAGTGGAGGTGCCTAAATTTGGGAATTGTTAAAGTCAAAAATGGAGGTGCCAAATTTATTGACTAATTTCACCAACCCATGTTTTTGAAGCCTATATAAACCCATCCACTTCATTTGGAAGATACACCTCAAAAATTGAAGAAGTAAAGAGAAGAGAGTGTCTTTGAGAGAATTTTGTGAGGAAAAATTCTTGTTCATAATTGAGTGAGGGTTGTGAGTGTTTGTAAACACATTGTATTTTCTCCTTAATAGAAGTCTGCAGCAGCTCCGGAGACGTAGGCATAATTGACCGAACTCCGTTATCAAATTCTGTGTTATTATTCCGCATTTATTTTAGCTCTCCTACTAATCTGGTTTAAGGGAATTGAGTGGTAATCACCTCAATTTCCCAACAACTGGTATCAGAGCTTTGGGTGATAAATTCTGTCAATTTTTTGCAAGATTACTATTCACGTAAATAGTGAATTTCGTGAATAGTAAAATTTTGTCAGCCGTTCTGATTTGTCGACAAAGGTGTCCTAGTACACAGTGGTTTGCAGAAACAGTCAGAAACGATCCAAAGGAGTCCAGATTCGAGTAGGAGCGATGGCTGCAGATGAAGGAAAAGTGAGAATTGAAAAGTTCGACGGTACGGACTTTGGCTTCTGGAAGATGCAGATTGAAGATTATCTGTACCAGAAAAAGTTATATCAACCTATCTCAGGAATAAAGCCAGAAGGCATGAAAGATGAAGAATGGAATCTTCTCGACAGACAAGCCCTTGGAGTTATTCGATTGACATTATCACGAAATGTTGCTTTCAACATCGCCAAAGAAAAGACCACAGCAGGTCTAATGGCGGCTCTCTCCAACATGTATGAAAAGCCATCAGCTTCAAACAAAGTTCATTTGATGAAGCGGTTATTCAATTTGCAAATGGCAGAAGGGGCATCAGTAGCCCAACATCTGAATGAATTCAACACAATCACAACCCAGTTGAGTTCAGTAGAAATTGAATTTGATGCTGAAATTCGGGCTTTAATTCTCTTATCATCTCTACCAGATAGTTGGAATGCTACCGTTACAGCGGTCAGCAGCTCATCGGGAAAAACCAAATTAAAATTCGATGATGTTCGGGATCTGGTGTTGAGTGAAGAAATTCGACGAAGAGAATTGAGTGAAGCATCTACCTCTTCAGCTTTACACACAGAATCTAGAGGGAGAACTTTAGAAAAAAGTTCAAATCGTGGCAGATCAAAATCTAGAAGAGACAAATCTAGATTGGGGAAAAAAGATTTCAAGTGTTATAACTGCGGCAAGAAGGGTCATTTTAAGAAAGATTGCCGAGCGCCAAAGAAAGATAGCGGTTCACAGGGATCTGCAAATGTGACCGAGGAAGCAGGTGATGCCATGATTCTAAGTGTCAACAGTCTAATTGAATCATGGATTTTAGATTCTGGGGCATCTTTTCACGCCACTCCATGCCAAAAAATCATGGACAACTATGTCAGTGGTGATTTCGGGAAGGTTCATCTAGCTGATGATGAAACCTTAAAGATCGTAGGAAAAGGTGATGTCCGATTAAAGTTGTCAAACGGGAATACCTGGAAGCTGCAAGGAGTAAGACATATTCCTGGTCTTAAAAGGAATTTGCTCTCTGTAGGACAACTTGATGAAGATGGTTATGGTACAACCTTCAAAAGCGGTGAATGGAAAATTACCAAAGGAGCACTCGTCATTGCTCGTGGTAAGAAAACTGGCACTCTCTATGTAACCTCAAACTTAGAGAATGTTATTTCAGTAGCAAATGCAGATGAAAAATCAAACCTATGGCACCAAAGGCTTGGTCATATGAGCGAGAAAGGGATGAAGACGCTTTTGTCAAAAGGAAAGTTGCCGGAACTGAAAAGTATCAATGTCGGCCTATGTGAAGATTGTATCTTTGGAAAACAAAAGAAGGTCAGTTTTTCAAAGATTGGCAAGACACCCAAAGCAGAAAAATTAGAGTTGGTCCATACCGATGTATGGGGACCGTCTCCAATTCCATCTCTTGCAGGCTCATTGTATTACGTCACATTCATTGACGATTCAACAAGAAAGGTATGGGTGTATTTTCTGAAGAAGAAATCAGAAGTCTTTGATACATTCAGAAAATGGAAGGCCATGGTAGAAAATGAAACTGGTTTGAAAGTCAAACGATTGAGGTCTGACAATGGAGGAGAGTACAGAGATAGAAGATTCAGAGAATTTTGCGCAAACAGCGGAATCAAGATGGAGAAAACAGTTCCCATGACACCGCAACAGAATGGCGTAGCTGAGCGCATGAACAGAACTCTGAATGAACGTGCCAGAAGCATGAGGATACATGCTGACTTGCCCAAGAATTTATGGGCTGAAGCTGTCAACACCGCTGCCTACCTAATCAACCGTGGGCCTTCAGTACCTCTGGATGGTGGAATACCAGAGGAAGCATGGAGCAAAAAAGAGGTAAACCTTTCACACTTAAGAGTGTTTGGTTGTATCTCTTACATACATATAGATTCTGCTGGAAGAAGTAAATTGGATGCCAAGTCAAACAAATGTGTCTTTGTTGGATATGGTGGTGATGAGTTCGGTTATCGGTTTTGGGATTATGAAAATCACAAGATCATTAGAAGCCGGGATGTCATATTCAATGAGAATGTGATGTACAAAGACAGATTAAATGCAGAATCAAATAGCTCCAAGATAGATGTTGAAAATAAGGAATTTGCTGAGTTCGAGGATATTTTTGGAAATGATGTTCAGAATAGTCCTGAAGTAGAGGAGCCAAGCACGCCGGAATTGAGACGCTCCTCCAGAATTACAAGACCAATCCAACGTTACTCGCCTTCTTTGCATTACTTGTTGCTGACAGACAATGGTGAACCAGAGTGCTACGATGAAGCAATACAAGTAGAGGATTCAATCAAGTGGGAGTCTGCCATGAAAGATGAGATGGACTCACTCATGTCAAATCATACATGGGAATTAGCTGAACTACCACAAGGCAAGAAAGCACTCCACAACAAGTGGATTTATAGGATCAAAGAAGAGCATGATGGAAGTAAACGCTACAAAGCAAGATTGGTTGTAAAAGGTTTTCAACAAAAGGAAGGTATTGACTATACTGAAATTTTCTCTCCAGTCGTGAAGCTTACGACAATCAGACTGGTATTGAAAATTGTAGCCGCAGAAAATTTACATCTTGAACAATTAGATGTAAAGACAGCATTCCTTCATGGAGATTTGGAGGAAGAGATCTACATGAAGCAACCAGAAGGCTTCATTAAGGCAGACAAGAAAAATCTAGTGTGCAAGTTGAAGAAGAGTTTATATGGTCTGAAACAAGCTCCTAGACAGTGGTACAGAAAGTTTGATAGTTTTATGAGCAGCAGCGGTTTCACAAGATGCCAAGCAGATCATTGTTGCTACATCAAGAAGTTTGACAATAGCTTTATTATTTTATTGTTATACGTCGATGATATGCTCGTTGCAGGTTCAGACATGCAAGAGATTAAAAATTTAAAGCAGAAATTGTCAAAACAGTTTGCAATGAAAGATCTGGGTGCTGCAAAGCAGATTCTTGGAATGAGGATCAAGAGAGACATGAAGTCGGGGACTTTGATGTTATCACAGGCTGAGTACATAACCAAAGTACTAGCCAGATTCAACATGCAAGATGCTAAATCAGTGAGCACACCTTTAGGTGTTCATTTCAGACTCTCCAAAGAACAGTCACCGAAGACTGAGGAGGAACGTGCACACATGACGAAGGTGCCATATGCCTCAGCAATTGGGAGTTTGATGTATGCCATGGTTTGTACCAGACCATATATTGCTCAAGCAGTGGGAGCTGTTAGCAGGTACATGAATAATCCAGGCAAGGCACACTGGGAAGCAGTCAAATGGATTCTCAGATATCTTCGAGGTACCACAGATAAGGCGCTTTGTTTTAAAAGTGGAGATAGGACACTAGCAGGTTATGTGGATGCTGACTTAGCTGGAAATGTTGACGTTAGAAAGAGCACTACAGGGTATGTCTATACTCTAGGAGGTACCGCAGTGAGCTGGGTCTCTCAATTACAGAAGATAGTTGCTCTCTCCACAACTGAAGCAGAATATGTCGCTGTCACGGAAGCCAGCAAAGAAATGGTTTGGCTCCAAGGTTTCTTGGAGGAGTTGGGCAAGAAGCAAGAAAATAATGTCTTGTATTGTGACAGTCAAAGTGCTATACATCTAGCGAAGAATCCGTCTTTTCATGCCAGAACGAAGCACATACAGTTGCGGTATCACTTTATCAGGTCACTTCTGGAAGATGGGATTTTGAAACTTGAGAAGATTAGTGGAACTCAAAATCCGGCAGACATGTTGACGAAGACGGTGACTATTGATAAACTGAAGTTGTGCTCAGCTTCAGTTGGCCTACACTAGTATCAAGGTCGTAGAAGAGCTGTTGCATTGATCAAGGTGTGAAGACAGATTGAAATCAGTCTTCAAGTAGGAGATTGTCAAAGAAGTAGGCACCAACCATTTTTTGTCAAAAATGGAGGTGCCTAATTAAGGGGATTGTCAAAAATGGAGGTGCCTAATTTAGGACATTGTCAAAAGTGGAGGTGCCTAAATTTGGGAATTGTTAAAGTCAAAAATGGAGGTGCCAAATTTATTGACTAATTTCACCAACCCATGTTTTTGAAGCCTATATAAACCCATCCACTTCATTTGGAAGATACACCTCAAAAATTGAAGTAAAGAGAAGAGAGTGTCTTTGAGAGAATTTTGTGAGGAAAAATTCTTGTTCATAATTGAGTGAGGGTTGTGAGTGTTTGTAAACACATTGTATTTTCTCCTTAATAGAAGTCTGCAGCAGCTCCGGAGACGTAGGCATAATTGACCGAACTCCGTTATCAAATTCTGTGTTATTATTCCGCATTTATTTTAGCTCTCCTACTAATCTGGTTTAAGGGAATTGAGTGGTAATCACCTCAATTTCCCAACAGAGTCGACCAAACAGAATTTCCAATCGGGTAGCACGGGCAGTGAAATAAGCTCGAGTAAGAACAAGGGTATTTCTGGAAATTCTTCATCGGAAAAATCTGGCGGTGGCACAATTGTTCCCAAATTCACGAAATTAGATTTCCCTCGCTACGATGGGAAAGACGACCCGCTGGGATGGATCAGCCGCTGCAAACACTTTTTCCGCCACCAGCAGACACCGGAAGAAGAGATGGTAAGCTTAGCATCTTATCATCTAGATGGAATTGCCCAGCTGTGGTATTTGCAACTGCTGGATGATATTCCGAATCCAACCTGGGAAGAATTTTCGCACCAATGCAACCTCAGATTTGGGCCGCCGATCCGCAGCAACAAACTGGGCGAACTGGCCAAATTAAAGCAAACTGGTTCTGTCGCAGATTATCAGAACCAATTTGAAACCCTAATTTCACGCGCTGGTTCACTCACACAATTCCAGAAAATACAGCTTTATTTGAGCGGATTGCAGGACTCCATCGCGGTTGAAGTCGAACTCCATCACCCTGCTGATTTGGTAACGGCGATGAGTATGTCCAGAATTTATGAACGCAAGCTTTTCCCCCGATCTTCCACTGCTAAGGATTCTCGCCGCACCACTTTTTCACAAGAATCTCGACCTAATCGAGTAGTGAAAAGACTTTCACCTGAGGAGATGGCTGAAAGGCGACGAAAGGGGCTCTGTTTTAACTGTGATGAACCATTCATCAAGGGTTACCAATGCAAGAAACTGTTCTGGATAGAGATGGAGATACCAGAGGCGACTGATGATTCCACTTCAGACCCAGAGATTTCCTTACACGCCATTACTTGAGTTCGGAGTTCCCAGTCTATGCGGCTGATTGGTTCTTGGTTGAACGGCCAAGTTTTGATTCTGATTGACTCTGGCAGCACTCACAATTTCGTTTCCACCACCAAGGTTGCGAAATTTAATGCAGAGATCAATACTCAGGATGGGCTTCGAGTTCATGTGGCCAACGGCGAGGAACTTACTAGTCCAGGTATCTGTAAAGGAACCCCAATTCTGCTGGACACTAATTCCTTTCTGGTTGATTTCTTTGTTCTGCCATTAACTACTTTTGATATGGTTTTGGGAGTTAACTGGCTTCGCATCTTGGGACCCATATTGTGGGACTTTTCAACCATGGCTGAGTTTTTTTCAGCAGGGGCATCTGATTGAATTAAAGGGCATCACTTCTTCCTGTTCCTCAAAAAGTTCAGACATCTACAGCATGTTCTGCAGTTGTGATTATGACATACAACTCCAGAAATTATTGGCCGAATTTGGCTCTCTTTTCAACGCCCCAACCGGTTTGCCTCCATCCAGAAGTTGTGACCACCGAATTCCACTCTTACCAGGAACAGAACTTGTGTGGTTAGACCCTATCGCTATCCACATGGGCAGAAAGATGAGATCGAGAAACAGTGTGCAGCCATGCTAAAGCAGGGGATCATTCGGCCCAGCCACTCACCTTTTTCCTCACCAGTGATATTGGTCTCTAAGGCTGACGATTCTTGGCGATTATGTGTCGACTATAGAGAACTCAACGCCAAAACCATCAAAGATAAATTTTCCATTCCGGTGATCGACGAATTACTGGAGGAGTTGGGTGGTGCTAGGGTTTTCACAAAGCTTGATCTACTTTCTGGTTATTTTCAAGTAGGGATGCATCCTTCCGATGTGGAGAAAACGGCCTTCCGGACTCATCATGGACACTTTGAGTTTTTGGTAATGCCGTTTGGATTAACAAACGCGCCTTCAACATTTCAGGCTTTGATGAATGAGGTATTTCGTGAATATTTGCGGAAATTTGTCCTCGTTTTTTTTATGACATTCTGGTTTTCAGTCAATCTTGGGCAGCACATCTCCACCATTTGAGGCTCGTTTTCCAATTACTGATGACAAACAAACTATGCCTAAAACGCTCCAAATGTGTATTTGGTCAGCCACAAATATCTTATTTGGGTCACATCATTTCTTCCGACGGTGTTCAGGTGGATCAGTAAAAAATTACTGCTGTTTTGGAGTGGCCCAAACCCACTACCCTTCGCGGTTTACACGGTTTCTTAGGGCTTACAGGATACTATCGGAAGTTTGTGCAAGATTATGGCATCATAGCTGCCCCTCTCACTTCCATGTTAAAGAAGAACAGTTTCCGGTGGACTGAACAGGCTGTTCGTGCCTTTGAACAGTTGAAGAAGGCATTAACAACTACACTGATCCTAGTTCTCCCAAATTTTGAACTAACCTTTGTTGTTGAACGCGATGCTTCTGGAACAGGTATTGGCGTAGTTCTGCTCCAACTTAACAAACCGGTGGCATTTTTCAGTCGTTCCTTGGCTGTCCGTCATCAAAATCTGCCAGCATATGAACGGGAATTGATTGGGTTGGTTAAAGCCATCAAGCACTGGCATTCCTACTTATGGGGAAGTGATTTTTTGGTCAGAACCGATCACTACACCCTCAAATTCCTGCTGGAACAGCGTCATCTATCATCGGCACAACAACATTGGGTCAGTAAACTTTTGGGTTTCTCATTTTCTGTTGAGTACAGGGCTGGCAAATCTAATATTGTAGCAGACGCCCTTTCTCGGCGAGACGCTGATCAATCCACTCTTATGGCAATTTCTATGCCTCAGTTGAGTTTGTTTGATGAAATCAGACAGGAACACAAGACTTCCGCAAAAATTCAGCAGAGGTTGTCTACCCTAAACAATGGAGCAGTTTCGGCCAAATGGGTTTTTAGGGATGGGTTGCTCTTCTACAACAACAGAGTTTACCTCCCTGAAGGCTCCCCTTCAATTCAGCTGGTTATCACTGCTCTCCACAACCAAAGCCATGAGGGTTATCAGAAAACTTTGTACAGAATAACCCGAGATTTTTATTGGCGCGGAATGAAGAAAATAGTGCAAGATTTTGTGCGTTCCTGTGACATATGTCAGCGTCACAAAACCGAAACACTTCAACCAGCTGGTCTCCTTCTTCCATTGCCTGTTCCTACTCAGATTTGGGCTGATATCTCTATTGATTTTATAGAAGGCATTCCTGCCTCCAAAGGGAAAAATGTGCTGCTGGTTGTTGTTGATCGTTTCTCCAAATATGGACATTTTCTGGCCTTGTCCCATCCATATTCTGCTATAAGTGTTGCACGCTCATTCTTTGATCACATTTTCAAATTGCATGGCTTGCCAGAAACCATTGTGAGTGACAGGGATGTAACTTTCACAAGTGCTTTTTGGAAAGAACTGTTCCGACTGAGCGGAAATAAATTGTGCTTCACTTCTTCTTACCACCCTCAATCGGATGGCCAAACGGAGGTCGTTAATCGCACCATCGAGATGTACCTCCGCTGTTTTACTAGCTCTGCTCCAAACAAATGGATTGACTGGTTATCTTGGGCTGAGTTCTGTTATAACACCAGCTATCACTCTTCTTTGAAGTCCACTCCGTTCGAAACTGTTTATGGCCGCCCTCTGCCACGGTTACTCTCTTACTTGCCTGGAAGTTCGCCTATTCAAGCTGTGGATACAGTTCTCCAGTCACGAGATGAGATGCTTCACCACCTTCGGGAGAACTTACTTCAAGCACAACAGAAAATGAAGGCCATCTATGATAACTCCCATCGTTTCCTTGAATTCCAAGTGGGAGATATGGTGTTGTTACGTCTTAAACCTTACAAACAGCAGTCTGTTGCCAAAAGGACCAATCAAAAGCTGTCACCCAGGTTTTATGGCCCATTCAAGGTTCTGGAAGACATTGGTTCTATGGCATACAAACTCGATCTTCCGGCAGATTCTAAACTTCATCCCATCTTCCATGTCTCAAATCTAAAGGCTTACCATAAAGGACAAGCTCCTTCAGTACCAATGCTGCCATCCATTCCTCAGCAGGACCCAATTACTCCCCAAGCGATTCTGGATTATCATTTTAAAGGAGGGGCGCCAGAAGTTTTAATCCATTGGAGCCATTCTTCACCTGCTGATGCTTCCTGGGTACCTGTCCATGATTTTAAAGCCAGATTTCCTGCTTTTCAGCTTGAGGACAAGCTTCCTTCGAGGGAGGGAAGTAATGTTAGTAATCCACTAAGGGTTTACAAGCGTAGGCCCAAGCCTCCACGCATTGAGATATTGAATTAGTCAAACTCTAGTCTTTTATGTTTTCATTCCAGTTATGTAGGAGGTAGTTCCTCCATTTTCTCCATTTCATGCTGTTAGTAGGAGGTTATTCCTCCATATAGGTTAGTGCTCCTGGTTTGTAGGAGTAATCAATTTCTGCTTTGTGTATATATTCAGCAGTACTTTGGAAAATAAAGGATATGATTAAAAACCCAATTCAAGTGTCTCTTTGAGGTAGCAGTCTCCCTCTAACGAGTCTGTTCTTCCCAGACATCCACCATAGGTCGTTCAAGGAAGCACATCACGCCAAACACCCAAACACCAACCCCCCATAGACCCATAACTCGATCCGTAAGTAGGGACTCTAACAGCCTACATTTATGTTCGACCGGGTGTGGTCAACATGTTGATGAAATTCACTGGACATGTGGAGCTTGTGCAGCCTGGTGTAACTAGGTTTGCAACTGCTTTCCTTACACTTGAACGTATGCATAAGCAAAAAAACAACTTGAGAAAGATGTTTACTTCAGATGAATGAACTTCAAGTAAGTGGGGAAAGGAAGCTAATGGAAAAAAGGCAACGAAGATTGTTTTGATGTCTTCTTTTTGGAGTTCTGTTGTTTATATATTCGTGTGCTTTGCTTGGTAGACGGTGAAAGAAAACCTCCAATGGGATACATATATGAAGCAATCGAAAGGGCTAAAGAAGCGATTGCAAAAGCACTTGATGAAAATAGTGAGAAATATAAGGACATTAAAGCTATTATAGATGCTAGGTGGGAAGACCAACTCCACCAACCTTTGCATGCAGCCGGGCACTACTTGAATTCCGCTTTCTTTTATGATAAACCCAATATGTACCAATGTAAGGAGATGGTCAATGGGTTATATACTGCTGTGCTAAGATTGGTTCCAAACCATGACATCCAAAACAAGGTATCTGAGCAATTGTCACTTTATCAAAATGCTGAAGACTTGTTTGGAAATGAGTTGACAATTAGACAAAGAAAATTAAGATCTCCAGGTAAGTCTTCAATTCTAGTATAATGTTGTATGTAGCAAAATAGCTTAATATTTGATACATAAATATTAAATTACAGCTTAATGGTGGAAAGCTTATGGCGGTGCAACTCCAGAGTTGCAAGATTTTGCAATTAAAGTCCTAAGTCTTACTTGTAGTGCATCGGGTTGCGAGCGCAATTGGAGTATTTTTGAACACGTAAGCAACTAATTCTATTACTTTTATAATCATGAAATTGGATTATGATCTATGAACTTATGTTATATTAAAAAACTATAGGTTCATTCGAAAAAAAGAAACCGGTTAGCTCAACAACGCTTGAATGACTTGGTGTTTGTAAAGTATAATCGAGCGTTGAAACTCCGATATGAGTCGCGTGATCGCATAGACCCGATATCTTTAAATGATATTGATGACAGCAATGAATGATTGATGGGTTGTCGGCTCTCCGAACAAATGTAAGAAGATGATTTAGTGTTCACGGAAGAGGATTTGACATGGGCGGATGTTAGTATAGCGTGTGGAGCTGAAGATCCCACTTATATCACTAGATCATTGAGGGGAAAAGGCAAAGAAGCTTCCACACCGGCACCAACCCTTGATAAAGGAATAGTATTTTCAAGAAGAGCCAAAGCCAAAGCAACCCCTACTCTACAACTTACGGATGAGGAAGAAGAACTCTTTGATGTGGGAGATGATTATGAAGGAGATGAAGATTATAGAGATGAGATGGATGGAGATGAAGAGGATGATGAAGTGCCACATCAAGATGATTATATTGATTTGAACAATGATGAGGATTAGTAGTTCCATTTAGTGTGCTTAAATACTTTTGATATTTAATATTCGGCTATTTGCATTTAAATTAAGTGAATTAGTGACTTAATACTTGGTATGTTAGCATTTAGTTTTTAATATTTGCATATTTAAGACTTATTTTATGATAATTTTATGATTTTATGATTTTTTTCTATATTATTTTATGATTTTTTTGAATATTGCGCCTTTTGGAAAAAGGCGCGCGCCTTTGCCTTGCGCCTTGCGCCTAGGCTCCAGGACTCCTTTGCTCCTTGCTGCGCCTCGGGCCTCTGACAACTATGGATTGGAATTAGACCGAATTGTCCATCGCTCATAAGGAATTTTTTCAAACCACTAGCAAATAACTCAAATTAATATAGGAAAAAAATATTAACTTTACAAGATATAATGTAAATAATATACAATAGAATTTCATTATTTAATTTGATTCAGCAGGAATTTAATTTTTATATTTAAATAACTTTTATTCACATTAAATTGTATATTTTAAAATATATTCTTTAATCTAATTAGTAAAATTAAAGCTTAACCATGGGTTTTGGTTTAGTGATACTTGAGTTATCTTCAAAATTATAAGATTTCAAGTTCAAACCCCAATCAAAGTCAAATTTCCAAAAAAAAAAGTATATAAATTCAATTATCTAAAAAATAACTTCGTAATAAAATCCTTCAAATGTAGAAATTCATTTTCCATTCAATTCTAATTTCAAAATGAATTAAATAAGATTTTAAGAGTTAGTTCACTTGGTAAATAAACTCGCTCCTTTATTATTATTTTTTTATTATTATAATTCAAAACTATTAAGACTGGAAAAAAAAAAACTATATAGTTGATCCCAATTAACTTGGGATTAAGACTGAATTGAGTTGAGTTTAAAACTTATGAAGTTAATTAATATCTAGAAGAAAATTTTTAGTCGCACTTATCTTTCAAAAATTTTGAAACTACCCAAAAAACATATAAGTATAATATAATAGGCACTGCTTTTTTTGCTGTATTTTCTTCAATTAATTTTACGATATATATATTTTTTAATTTTTTTTAAAAAACTATTCAGAGCCACTAATTCATATTGGCTGAGTCATGAATGATTCACTGTGATTTATGAATCACAGCGCCCATAACAGCCAATATCAGATCAATGACCTTGATTTCTGTTACGTATCGAGCAATACGATATGTAATGGACACTACATAAAACGATGGGTAAACATTTTGCATCTTTATTGGAAGATGTAGGAGAGATGGGGAGAGCAACATTCCAAACAGGGAGAGAATTTCACTTAGTTGGAGAGATAGAAGTTGAAGAGAAAGCAAGTCAACAAAACAGATAGACCCTACTTTATCCACAAATTTGGATAAATCATGTTGCCTCAACTTGGCTGTTGCTTTTGACCTCTACTTTTGTTGTCAAGTTAAATTTGTTCCACTTCTCTTTATATCAACAAAACAAGTTATGATATTTTCGCAAAGCTAGTTATTAGGTAAAAATTTCAACCATTCCTCACTTATTGGTATTGTAGGCATAACATTATGACAATGTTAAGTTTGACAATGTAAAAAGATGGATTTTGGATCTCTCTTTCTCCAGTTTATTAAGGTGCATGAATAGATGTTTTGAGTAACAATGCTGTTTAAAGAAGATATTTATCACATAAATCAATTATCATGGAAGTCTTTGAAACATGAATTTAGATATGACACTTGGCTCATAGATTTTAAAATTATATTTTCCACCAAGATTTTGAAATTATTTCCACATATATTGTGTTATTCCACTTTAAAAAAATAATAACTTCTAGGAACAAAAATGTAAGAAATCAAGCTATTGTTTAGGATCTTGTAACTTCTCCACATAGAAATATTAGATAACTTCTATTCAGGATTATTCTGTTTTAGGAAATTAGTTCATTATCATTCATGAACTTTTGATTTGTGAGGAATTTTCTTTTTGATTTATGGTGAGCACTAAGAGAATTTGAATATGTAAGGACAGTGTCAAACAACAAAAAGTAGCCTCCATAAATGCATATGTAGCCTAATTATTTTCTTAGGCTTTGATAAATGAATGAAATACAAGTTCATTTTCAGAATTTGGAAGGATGTTTGCTTTGTGAAATTTACTTCTTTTCTTCTTCTCCTCTTAACGTTCTTTTCTGTTTTCTTAAAGGTTGCCTATTACAGTAACCCAGGTAACTGTTCACAACAACCTACTACTAGCCACCAGCTTCCCTTCTTTTCTCACGCTAACCAGCCCTATTTCGTCCTCCTCACTTCAAAAATCTTTCCTTCTTCAATCATGAACCTCATAGATGAGAATTCACAATCTCAAAGGAAGGGAGATATGGTGTCATGTACAAGTAATACCCAATATAAAGGGATGAGATGGGGCTTTCTGGAAGGAAGTGCAAGAAATCCTAATTAACTCAACTGCATGTGGCAGGTGATGAAGAGTGTGAGGAAAGAGGAGTCTCTTTAAGGTGTACACAATAGTAAGTCTATCAATTGTTAATCATAATGATTTAATAGATGAAGAATTAAGTGGTTTCTCCCGGTGATGAAAAATAGACATGGACTCCTGGTCATGGATGTGCCAAATGTAAGTCTCCTCATTCCAAGTCATATATAGGAAGGGCATAAATTATGAATGGAAATGTAGGTAGATAATGTCAAGGAAATAATGGTTGATGTGAATGAAAAGTTGGTATGGGATATGAGAAGAATGCCAATATATATTGTTAACATTTATGGGAAACTTTTAGAGACAAATCCTTGAAAAACATGCCAAAAGCAACCACCAAAATTGGGAAGAGGAATTTAATGTCAAAGTGGTGGTTTGGGAACTAATTTTTTCTTATCCCAAATGACCTAATTCTAGATGAGCAATTTTTATTGTGGGTCCTAGAGTGTAGAAGGGTATCAATTAGATATATTCAAAATATTGAAGGATATGTATGATAGAGTTATCATTATTGTTCATATAGTTTGAGGGAATACTAAGGACTTTCTTGTCTTTATTGGGTTACATCAAAATTCAACTTTGGACTCTTATCTCTTTACCTTGGTCATGGATGAACTAACCAGACATAGACAAGATTACATCCCATGGTGAATGATGTTTGTGGATAATATTGTGTTAATAGATAAGACTCAAGCAAAAATAAATAGGAAGTCGGAGTTGTAGAAAAATAATTTAGTAAAGATTTTAAGTTAAATAGAACTAAGACTAAGTACATACATTATGAATTTAGTAATGCGAATAGAGAAAAGGACAAAATTATTTTGGATAGAGTAACAATGCCTCATAATACTCATTTTAAGTACCTTGGCTCAATTTTATAAGAGGATGGGGTTGCAATGAAGATGTTAGCTATTAGATTAAAGTTGGTTGGATAAAGTAAAAGAGTTTTACAAGAGTTTTATGTGACAAGAAAATCCTAGTTAAATTTAAAAAAAAAAAGTTCTATAACACTGCAACATGGTATGCTACAATGTATGGCAATGAGTATTGAGCAGTGAAAGAACAACTTATGAGTAAGATACATCTGCGAAAATAATGATGCTAAAATAGATGCGTGGACATACTAGGATGGATAGAATCTATAATGAATGCATCAGAAAAAAAAAGTGGGAGTATCTCTTATTGATGATAAGATAAGTAAACATAGATTGACAGCAAATGTTAAGCAGTGAAAGGACAACACATGGATAAAATATATGTTGCAAAAATAAGAATTCTAAAATGGATGTGTGGACGTACAAGGATGGATATAATACACAATGAATGCATTAGAAAAAAGGTGTGAGTATCTCCTATTGAGGATAAAATAAGTAAACATAGATTGAGGTATTTTGGCCATGTAAAATAAAGATCTATGAATGCACCTGTAGGAAAAACTGAACAAGATAAATATGACAAGGAGAGACAAGGGTAAAGCTAAACTAAGTTGAATATAAGGGGTTCAAAATGATCTTATGGTTTTACATTTCTCCGAAGATATAGTCTTAAATCACACCAAGTGGAAAAAGAGAATCCATATAGTCAACCCCAATTAAATTTGGAATTAAGACTTTATTAAATTGAGTCGAGTTGCATTAGCAGATAAGGTTGAGGTCAATATGGTTTCAAATACAATGCTTGCATCCAATCCATTAGAAAATATCAAGAAAAGTTGATTCTCATTCTCATTCGAAGAGCCCCAATACGTGCACGCCATGCTAATTTTTCCTAATTACCCATTAAATCAAAGAGGTAATTACAAACCTTACCAGTAGTACTAGTATCGCTCTATTAAGTACCGGGTTCTTAGCAAGTATATTTAAAAGTGTGCGAGTAAATCACTGAAAGCATATTGATGTAAAGTAATTAAGCATTATCACTCATGTATAGTTGAATAGCATTTCCAGCAAATCTACTATCATCATATTTGAATCACAAGTAGAATTTTCCTTAAAACTATTAGAAAATATAAGCTAGAAAGATTATCACCAACTGGTGGTTCTCTCCAAGCAAAAGTTATAAAAAATCATAGGTGAGATACTGCTAGAAATTTGTGTTAACAACCTTAACAACACTGTATTTGGACCAATTTCTATATTGTATGAAATGATTTACAATGAATTTGGACCAATTTCATTGTATAAAAAATCATAGGTGAGATAGTGCTAGAAATTTGTGTTAAACAACACTGTATTTGGACCAATTTCTATATTGTATGAAATGATTTACAATGAATTTCATGTTTGGTATAGTATAGTTGATCTCATAAGGAATTCAATATTCTACCATAAACTCCTGTTTAGAACAAGTCCAAAACACAATTTAATGTCGTTATTTCATTAAATACCATCAACTTATCACAATAGCTTCTACCTAAGCAGGATACATTTGTTACTTCTGAATATTCTAAACGAGCAAATATATACCAATTATTATAGCGACAAGTAGACAAACTTTGGTTGGAGAATTCCTGAGACAATAACTTCAAATGATCATCTATCCTAATAGATCCTCAAAAGAAAGTTAAAATAAGTTAAATGGTACCAAGGACTCCCAAAGCAATCATAATCAGCAACTGCTATGAGACAAACCATGGATTCAAGGTGGTAGCTCATCTTTGCCATAAACATAATGGCATGAAGTGGCTTTTCAAGACATTTGAAGAGGATAAACATCTATCAATGCCACAAATAAGTCTTCGCAAAAAAACCCATTTCAATATATACTATCAATGCCACAAATAAGTCTTCGCAAAAAAACCCATTCCAATATATATATTAAAAAAAATGGTAAGCAAAGCCATTGATGAAGCCAAGGAATACAAAATTGTGGGATTGTTTTGATTTAATCTTTAATCACAAATATTCAAACATCTGTTGTTTGCGGGAGCATTCGTGCACCGGGCTGCCCTTTTTTTTTTTATTCAAACATCTGTTGTAAAATTTCTATTAAATACATTTACTATTTTAGAGCTATGTAAGAAATATTTTTATCAATGATATTTATTTAGTTATTTACTTACCATTTTAGTATTAGTTTATTATTTTTCTAATTTGAAATTTCAAAACCTAATGGGATTAATTATTTGAACTTTACAAAAACATACACAAGTAGTTGTTTGCAGTTTTAGGTAATGAAAATAGCTTTTTTATTTAGTTTGAAACGCTTATGTGCCTAGGATTATCTTCCCTCTTTTTGTCTTCCACTAATTTTTTTAAAATTTTGATAAAAATATCATCAATTGATCTCTGTTAGCTTGTCTAATATCACAAACATGAGTTGCTCAAGTTTAAAGGAACTATCAACAAACTATGACAGCTTTACTTTAAGTTCAACAATCATTCACCAAGCCCTCTTTCGTTACTTATATTTTGGTGATCATAGTGGTGGCACAATAATCATGATATAAATTTGGCAAAAATAAGAAAAGAAAGGATTAGGAGAGGCGATGCGCTAACCTTAGCAACCATACGTTGGAAAGTGATGTCTTCATCATCAATTTTATCTTTTCCTTTTCCCCATTTTTTATCTGCGAATTCATTTAACAAATTTTATTGCTGTATCAAAAAAAAAAAAAAAAAGGAAACGTCAGTATACAGGTAGAACAAAGAGATAACCTTTAGGATCTGTAAGATTGGTGTACTCCCGAACTTCTCTTCCTGCCATTGCTATATATAAAAGATTAGAAAAAAATTAAAGAGAACCTATAAATTGAAAATGATTGCAAAAAAATTTTTCCCTCTAAAATCTTAAAAGCTTCAACTCTCCATATTAAATCTTCTTCCAAAACTAGAAACTTGAAGGAATGCTGAGTCACACAGCACAAGCAGAATTGGGGATATTGGCAATGAATTGAAATATAGAAACGTGAATAAAAGCGAGGATGAAGAGAAACTGAGAAAGGATTTGTTGGTACTTGGAGTCTCGGAATTTTGTAAAGTCGAGCGCAGAGAATAGGGCATTTATTTTTCTTATTTATTTTTTGTTTTTTAAGGATTTTTTTTCTTTGATATAATGGCTTAGGAACCGCCTTTCTATCAATCTCACTTTACATCACATTTCACAAGTAACTCAAATTTACCCCTTTTTACATATAGCCTGGGTTTTAGACCGCAAAATAGGTGTGAAATCGAAATTAATTGCGATGAAATGAAATTAGACATATTGGCGTAAAATAATTTGAATCGGCTGTCACGTTTATGAAAATAGTTGAAAATATAAAATCGAATAATTCGAGTAACAGAATCGGTAAAATAAAATGAATCAGAATATAATAAAATAAAAAATAAATATTTTTTATAATATATAAATTAATAATATATATTAAAATTGATCCATAATAATAATAAAGATCAAATTATTATCAAAATTTATTTAAAAATAACAATATAACAATTAAATAGTTTTTAATAATAATTAAACAGATGTTACAATTTTTTAAATAATATTACTAAATTACATTCAACAAAAATTTACTAAATTAGAAATAATAATAATAATAATAATCATAATCATACTAATTATTCGCTGAATGATTAAAAATAAAGAAAAAATAATCTAATTTAAAAATATATACTATATAACAATGATTAGTATCCACTTAAAATTAAATTAAACAAACTAATTTACCATCAAAAAGAATGTTGAGGAGGATCTTGATTTTTTTTATTTATCATCATCATAATTTTGATTTTAGTTGTTCCGCTTTGAATAATATAAGTCTAGTTGCTGAAACACATATGAGAACACATCAAAATAATTTGCTGAATTTGAAGTTGCATTACCTTGTAGGTCTGAAATATTTTGAGTTTCACTAAAATTGTCACTTGAATAGTTTGAGTGAAATGTGCTACTTTCAAAAGAGCATTCATCTGTAAAATCTCCAGCCCATCCCTAAGGGTGTTGAATTCAATAATCACTCGACCAGTTATAATATGATGACGGATTATATGGGCCTGAAATAGATTCTATTTGATTAAAAGTATCACCGTATATTGAACTACCATAATCCATCCCCTTATAATTCTGCATAGAGGTATGTTCCGGTCCGCTGGATGTATTATCGTAGAGCTAATATTTTTGAAACCCGAATGGAGGAGAAATTAAGTTAGGGGAATGAGAATGTGAACTACTATGTTTGCCATATTTATCACCATGACTAGATCGATAATCTTCATATGATTTTATTTATTCACTATAACCACCATAAACAGTTTCACCTAAATTACCACCTTGATTATCATGATCACCGCCATTGCCGTTGTCATCGTATTCATCACTATCATTGTCTTCCTCTTCATCATTCTCATTGTCTTCCTCTTCCTCTTTGTCATTGTCTTCCTCTTTCTCATTGTCATTATCTTTCTCTTCATATCTGCCAATATTAATGCTGCCACTTCTTTTTTTATGATTGCCTTCAACGGTGTTATACCCCACCTGATACCTCAGCATAAGTAAGATTGACTTCTTATTCCTCATCATCTTCATCATTAAGCCAATCAAGATCATCATCATAAAAAATCGGAGCTTCTGTTTCTTGCAACCATGGAGACAATGGATATAACTTTTTCAAAAATATAATCCAAATTTATTGGATTATAATTTTTCATTGTATATTCCTAAGACTTTCTCATTGTATTTCTTAATTTCAGCTTCATATTATAATGCATATAGACTAGGGAATACAATTTTTTTATACTTTAATCTATTCCTAGTCTTTGTGTGAATCAAACTGAAAGTGCTCCAATTACGTTCACAATTTGATGATGAGATAGTTTTATTTAAAACTCAAATAGCAATCTTCTGTAATTCCTAAACACATTCTCTATAATGTATCCACCATTCAGCTACATTGGAGTATCAAATGAAAAAAAAACTAGAATTATTTTATTATATTAATTGAATATATTTAGATGCATGAAATAAATTTTGATAATTTAACCTGGAGGTGAAAGAGCGATTGCCTTTTGCGCGAGCGAGATGCCAAAAGATCCTTCCTTATCTTGAAATGTAAATATCTACATATCATTGAATAATAAGTATTAGTTTACTGGTAAATAGCAATAAAAAATATAAATATTTAATGCAATCTCAAATAATTATTTTTATTTGTATGAGAGCTTTGGCTTGTGCTTCTTTATTGGGCTCTAATTTTTTAATCACTTTTCAAACTCCCATTATTACATCAACATCTTCCATGACATGATATTCACGATTATATTGATATTAGGGATTGAAGTAATAACCTAAAATAAAATTTTCCAAAATAAGTTAGATTTAGATAATAAAAATTTACAGCTAATGCAATATATACTAAAAAGTGAAAAAAAATTTGTTGATATATGTAAGTCATTTACCAGCGGAGTTTAAATCATGATGCAATTGAAAATTCCATCTTGAATCAATGATTTTTCAATAATTTCTCTAATACCTACAATTTTCTTTAATTGCATGTTTAGCTTGATCGACTGCCTTATAAATAAAATCCATCGTTGGCTTGTCATCCCCATCAACTAATCTCAAAACTTTTAGAAGGGGCTCTTGAACTTTTAATATTTCATTTGCATTGGACCAAAATTTTCTTCCCTCTCTACTTTCACCGAAAATTATATCCTGAACATTGATGGCTATTCTATTGGTCATTCTTCCATATCTAGAATTTACCCAAGCTTTCGATTCAAACATATGCTTTAAATTTATTTTTTTGTCACACAATGCTCTCTAATCCAATGAAATTTGTTGCAAATCTTGTGATGCAGGGTATTAGAATTTCTCTTCTATCAATGAATTTTTTCATATAATTTACCATCCAATTATGATTGTATATGAAATGGATGATTTGCTTTACTTGCTCAATAACTTCACTTTCATACTTCTCTTTCCAATATCCTCCAAAATCAAATCAATATAGTGACCGCTACAAGTTGTCCAATATATGTGTTTGTTACTCCCATAGTCATTTTTCTAGCATATTTAATTGTAGCATCATTGTCAGTCACAATTTGAACAACCCTATCTTCACCAACTTCTTCTATTACTTTCTTCATCAACTTAAAATAATAATGGGCATCCTTTTTCAGTACATCAGATGCATTAATTGACTTATGAAAAATAGTACAACGATTTAAATATATGAGAAAGTTAATGACGTGCATTCTTGTTGGCCCTGTCCAAGCATCACATAATATAGATACACCTCTCTCTTTCCATATTCCACCAAATAAAGCAATGCACTCCTTCATTAGAGTATACTCTTTAGGAAGCCAAACCTTTGAAAGTTTTTATGATGTTGCTGGTGGAATATTAGGAGCCACCTCATATGTAGATTATAGTAATGGTGTCGTCCAAGGGGATACTGTAACTTTGAAAGGCAATCTGTTGTGAATAATAAAACGACCCATTGTTTTAGTAAGTTTCTCTTTATTTTTCTTGAACCATTCTGCCTTTATTATAGATTGTCTCTTTCTGCCTCCAAATTAATCTCGACAGCTCTTAACCTTTCTACTGGTGTAGATAAAGTAGAATATTTATTTTTTTTATCAATCTCTCAACTCTAACAGATGCATAACGCCTCAGTGAAGGTTCTAAATTTCTTTTCATACTAGAATCGCCTACAACATAATTATTGCCTCTACTTCTTCTATATGAATCAATTTCAAACTGTCTCATACTTTCTCGTCTTGCGCATTTTAACTTAGAGTCATCGTCGTCGTCATTATCATTAGTGTCCCCAACATTCATATGCATAATTTCCATTTTTAAGACTTATTTTCGGGCTTTTTTTTCTTTTTTCTTTTTGAATAATCTGCTAACAATTTTTTTATAACTGTCCTAATTTCTTTTGACACTTTAGAACAAGCTGCAATATCACATGATACCCCAGCTAAGTGTTGCTTAAAATGTTTTATCCCACGAATCAACAATCGCCCATAAAATTTGCAATACATTTTCGATCTAGATTGTTTAATGGGTGTGACAAATCTCCAACCAATATCATCGCTCGGCTTCCAATCTGTATTACTTTGTTCTCCTCGATTGTGTGACATATTTGCTATACATAAATTAATAAAAAAACATTAAAATACAAGTGTACAAATAAATTTCTAGTCTTAATAATTGTAGTTTCTTTTTAAATCATACTATATAATTAATAACATTTTATAAATTTAAACACATATTCTAGTTATATAAAAAAATGATTATAAAAATTTATTTTTAGAAAATATCATGCAAATAAAGCAAAAAATAATTACAAAATCAGTTACTAATGATTATCATTTAATTAATTATGAATAATTATTTAAATTTAACATATATTCTACTTATATGAAAAATAATTTTAAAAATTTATTTTTAGAAGATATCATGTAAATAAAACAAAACATTTCAAAAATCAATTAACTAAGTCCATATTATTTAATCAATCATGAATAATTATTTAAATTTGACACATATTCTACTTATATAAAAAATAATTCTAAAAATTTATTTTTAGAAGATATCATGCAAATAAAATCAAAACAAAATTTCTAAAATCAATTAATTAAGTCCATATCATTTAATCAATTATGAATGATTATTTAAATTATTTAATATTTTATTATTATATTAAAAATAATTCTAAAAATTTATTTTATCAAGATATGTTGCAAATAAAATAAAAAATTATATAATTTAACTTTATTAGTGTACTATAAATAATATTAAATATATTTTGGGAACAAAATAATAATAATAATAACTTAGTTTTTGCTCAAAAAAATAATAATTTAGTGTTAAACAATAATAATAATTATGTAATCCATATTAACTTATTTTTAATTACTTCCAATGGATCAACAATTTTTATTATTTCATCTTGATATTTTTTTTTCTTTAAATGCTTCTCTTTACCTACTAGAAGCAACCAAAAAACTATACTCAAATACAACCAATAAATTCATATTTTATAGTCAAAATTTTTAATAATTAGCTTAAAAATTATAAATAAGATACCAAATTAAAGTTCATGAAAAATAAACTCAATAGTACTTCTTCCAAAAAAATGTCGGAATAAGGTGAAAAATTAATCAGAAAGTGTAACCGATAGTCTCAATCGGATGGCGCGTCTACCCTTTTTCGATGTCGGTCGGTGACTATTTAACTATCCTAATAATGTCCGTCAAGAACACAATCAATCTATCCGGTGTGTGTCGCTCTATGGTTACCGAAATTAGATGGATCTAAGAAATTGATGAAGACTTTTTTTATCAAATGATGAATACACTGGTTGGTATCTCTCAAATTTGCAATTCTATACTGATTGGTCAAGCTTTTCTCTCTCGTTCTACTAATTGGTTGATTTTTATACTGAAACTTTCTTTTTCCTTTTTCTACTTTAATTTTATTATTTAAATATTTGTAACATCAATTAACTATTTTTTTTCTATTATTTTATTAATATAAATGTTTATTAATTAATTATTTTTTCTTTATTCTTATTTTTTAATTCATTTAACTATTTCAATTTCTTCTTCTCCTTCTTCTTCTAGTTTCTTCTTCCGCAACAAACCTAAATTTGCCCAAATCCAATTTTTCAATATTTTGTTCTTATTTTCCTGCAAAACCAAAACCAAAAACCACCCTCTCTGCTTTAGTTCTTTCTTTTTAACTTTTGCAAAAGCTAATTAACCAAACTACCACATCAAAAACCGATTCAGTCATAAGCATCACGCTGTGAATCGGCCAACTATCATTGACTTTGATAGTGATGTTGATAAACTATCTTTGTTTGAACTTGGTGATTATCTTGAGGGTTATGGTTATGATGTTGTGCATTCTATGCATTGCACGGTCACAATGGGTAAAGATTTCATATTATTGAGTGACCAAGTCCTACTAAAATTGTCCAAGTTATTAAAAAATGGTGATATATTTAATATTTATGTTGCCCATGTGATTTTTGAACTAGAAGTGTGCCCACCAGCACCTCAACTGGCATGTGGGGGTTAATGAGTCTAATAAAATCAATGTTACTATAGGTAGTGTATGTGGATTAAATGAGGTGGAGTCCACTATAAATACACCTCTAGGCAAACAAAAGTAACCAATAATGAACATGTTAGAAACTTAAATGCTACAACCGAGCCACTACTTTAGGACGGTAGTGTTGTGCCTAAGGAATGATGAGTTTTGGCCTTTACTAGGTGATGGTGTGTTGCAGGATTGTAGGTTCCTCAACCGTTGGTATACTACTCATAGACCCTTGATTTATGCCCTAGCTAGTCCGATGATAATTAAAGAAAGGCCTAAGTCATAATCGGTCCATTCTTAGTAAGCTTAAACTTATTTTAAGCTTTTGGTTAGATTGGTATAATTCCATGAGGCCTAAAATAAGCTAGTTCAACTTTTAAAACCCTAAATATGTTTGATTTGAAGGTTTGGATGGGTTTAATTCGATATGGTCTATTAATTGCACTTCAAATTCAATATGGGTGTACCCATGTCGAATTGGGATGCCCCAATTCAATGGGGGACACCCCATATCGAATTGGGATGTCCCCATTTAATTTGGGGAGGTCCCATATCGAATTGGGGCTTCCCCAATTAGATATGGGAACCAATTGGGAGGACTCCATAACGAATTAGGGCAATCCTAATTCAATATGGAGCTTGTCCATGTCGAATTAGGATTACTAATTTGATATGGACTTTAATTCCATGTCAAATTAAAATTGTTTTAGTTCAACATGGTCTTGGTTTGCCTTGTTAATCCGACATGCTCACAGTTTCTCTCAAATTAAAAATAATCTAATTCGATATGCCTCAGAAAACCATTTCTAAACAGGAAGTTAAAGGCTCGATTACAAGGTTTTAACCTATTCTTCTATAATTACAAGATTAAAAAGAACAAGAAGGGATTATTAATTCAACATTAGCAAGGGGTAACACTTAAATTAATACAGAGAAACAAAACAACTAAAAAGATTATCAAATAGAAACAAGGAGCCATCCAATATAGAGAGAGCATTATCAAACAAGGCAGTAGCTACGGTCTTGATTTTATTCAACCAAAAAGTCCAAGATTGGTTCAAGCAAAAGTTTTGATCAACGTTTAATTATTGGTGCAATCAACAAATGAAGGTACGTCCTCTAAACTAATTTCAATTAAACTTAACATGAGTTCTGATGATGTTTCTTTACATTGATCATATTTATTCCAGTAACCTAATAGTTCTAGTAACTTAGATATATTCAATTTAGATATATTCAATTCAAGTTCATCATTATATATCCATTAGTTTAAACATGTCCAGTAAGCCATATTTCATACAAATATTTATCAAAAATCAATTGTTAAAATAGCTTGAAAGTTTTTTACAGTAGCTAAGATTTTTTTGAACCCTAATCTATTTTTCCAAATTTTCCAAACCTTAATATGTTTTCCAATTTCTAAAAACCCTAATATGTTTTTCCTAATTTCTAAAACCCCTAAATTACTTTCCAAATTTCCAAAACCCTAAATAGTTTTACAGCTTCCAAAACCTTAAATTGTTTTCCAAATTTCCAAAACCCTAAATATTTTTCCAATTTCCAAACCAAATCTATTTTCTCAATTCCTATAAATCCTAAAACTCTAAAATTCTAAAACCCTAATCTCTAAAATCAAAACCCTAATCTATTTCTCAAACCCCAAAACCCTAATTTTATCCTAAAAATTCTAATTTAAGATGTAAACCCTAAATTTGTATATTTGATGCTTAGTTTAAATATTAAAACCTAGATGTAATTATTTCATGATTATGATTATGATGAATGATTTATTATTGTTTTATTTGTTATGGATGATTTATTTTATTTTTGCCCATGGAAAGTGTTTTGAATGATTTAATTTCGTTTAGTTAATTATTTAGTACTTCAAAGATGTAAGAGATATGTTTTCCACCTTATGTGTATCTCATTAGTTCAATTTAATATAATTTAATTTATTTTGAATTTTGGATTAATGTAAAGTTCATATTTTCACCAAATGATGGGCGTCCTATTTTATTTAGTTTTGTCACATTAAGACAATTGTTGTAAAGGCATGTTTCCATCCTTGGATGGGTGTTTATTTTGATTGCTTTATTTTAATAAAGGTGATGGATGATTATTTATTTTGATAATTGCATGTATTATGAATGCTATTTCAATAAGTTAAGAATTTAATAATATTTAGACTTGAAAAGAATGTTAGTTCTATTAAATTGGGCATTATGGGGGTGCTGGGTCATTCTCACCTTCTCTAAACGTATCCAACATTCTGAACCATTAGGGGGTTAGGAACTTCTTAGGAATCAAGTCATCTACCCCTTTCTATTTTCTTGGTCCATCCGAGTGGCGACTCTATTTTCTCCAGGTTTAGGCCCGTATTCTCTAAGGCCCTGAGCCTAACAATGTCGAAGTTGCAATAACCATTCACAAGGGAGTAGGGGCAAAAATCCCTGCTCACAGTGGCGACTCCACTGGGGATAAGAGAAGTTGATTCCGTTGCTCTTTATATTATTTTATTCTTTCTTATTATGATATATTCTATTGCATTATTTAGATTACATTATGTGCATGAGTTAGGACACCCGTGTAATATGTGTTGTGTTATGTAAGGGATACCATACTTTCACTCAAGGTATGGAGATCAAATATGGCATAACCATTCATAGCCTTGTACCTTTTGGTATATACTTGCAATGGGAGCCTAAACTTTCCAACCCAAAGACTAAAACTTATGTAATTAGCCTAGTTATTTTCCTTAGATTTTTACCCAAATACATATTGTTTGACTATGATTAATTTATCTTATTTTGAACCATGGCTTATTTGGTTTATTCTTTTTCTAATATGTCCTAATTATATTATAAGCTCAAAATAATTTTTTCCTTTAAATCCAAAAGACCAAAACTATTTTTAAAATTTTCAAGATGGTCTTTGGACATAAAGCTTTTCTAAAATGAGCCAAGAATTCTTTTTTTAACTCATGGCCCAAATACAAAGCCCCAAAACTCATTTTTAAACAAATCTTTTTTACAATGGACTTTGAAATAGAATTATTTTCCTTATCCGTCTTTTTGAATGAGCTTAAAAATTATTTAGGTCAATTATGGAATACCAAAAATTAATTGTGGGCCTAGTTTATACTAAGAATTATTAATCATGGGCTTATTTTTTGCATTAATCATCAGTTGATTTTTTTTAAAATGGAAAATCTATTTATGATAAACCTCTTAATTTAGTTTTAATCCAATATAGCATAAAAGCTATAGATTAAAGCTTAATTAATGGGAATTATCATGGATCGACTTCTAAATTTGAAAATACAATTATTAGTTAAATCATCGGAGAGAATTGTTTTGAAAACAAGATTTTGTTGACCCTATACCTAGGAAACAAACTTGCCATTCGTGTGTGGGTGATATAAGATTGGAAGGAATGTCCTAATTATCTTTGATTGTTTGATTACTTGTGCATAATGCATACATACATACATGCATTGCATTACATGTCATTGATCCTTTCTGGCTCACAAACCTGGAGCACAGCAGTTTAAGAGCATACGATAATCCAACCTATGCCAGTGACATAAAATCTAGTAATGATTTGATCAGCTTCTCACCAAGAGCAATGGAACCTGAACAGATCCAAAGGATAGTAGATGACGCCCTCAATGCTAAGATGGAAGAACTGAAGGAGGCCCGGGCTGAGACTATGAAGAGCCAATTGGCTGCACTTTTGGGAAACACTGCTGAGGCATCTACTAATACTAAGAAGCAGAAGGATAAAGGAAAGGCTAAGGTTTGCGAGGTAGTCTTTGATGATGATAAGGTAGTTGTCAATGATGATGATGATTGGGCTCAGTTTTTTTAAGATCCTTAAGATAAGAAGAAAGAGTCGAAGATTGTAGAAAGACCAACTGTGGAAAAGGCTGAAACTTTAGATGTAGAGAAGATAATTGCTGATCAAGAAAAGAAGTTTGAAAAGAAGCTGAAAACTGAAGAGATGTCGGAGGTGGACAAACTTTTGGAACAAGATGAGTAGGTTCCATACAAGTTTAAGATGATCTTCTTTGCCAAGTTTGATGGAACTGAGAATCCTCATCTCCATACAAAGCAATACATCACTACTATGCAGTCTGCCCAAGCTAGTAAGTCTCAAACTCTAAGGTACTTCATGCTTTTGTTGGATCATGTTGTCTAGAATTGGTTCAACACCTTAGAGGTGGTACTTAGAAGAACTGGAATTCACTATACAAAGCCTTCATCCAATAGTATGGGTATAATGTTGAGTTAAAGGTTACTTTGATGGAAGTTGAGTCAATCAGGTAAAGATAAAATGAGAACTTTGTTGACTATGTGAAAAGGTGGAGAAACAAATCTACATTGCTAAAGAAAAGGCCAGATGAATCAGATCATATTAGGATAATTATGAGAGGGGTGCTACCTAATCTTCATGAAAGGATGTCCCATACCCTTATTAGAGATTTTAAGGAATCTTCTTCAAGATGGCTTGCAAATAGAAGAATGAGAAAGAGAGAAGAACCATTTTTCTGCAAGAAGAAATGAGAAAGGGAACTACTAGTCTGGTAATCAAGGCACACAAAAGGCAGTCGATGTTAATGCAACTGGTCAAGGAGGAAGAAGGAAATTTTTAGAGTTGGGAAAGCCACTGTCTTGGGTTCTCAATAAGCTACAAAATAAAAGATTGTTACAACCCTCGACTCCTCGCCCTTTGCCAAATATTCTTCTACCCAATTTTGATGCCAAGGCATTTTATCAATTTCACCAAATGCAAGGGCACGAGAATGTTTAGGTTGAGGCATGAGATTCAGAATTTGATTGATAGTGGGAAGTTGCCCGAACCAAACAAGCCTAGCACAAAAGATAATCCTTTGCCAAGGTTCAATAAAGTACCACCACAAGCAACTTTCATGATTGGAGGAGGCTTGAATGAAAAGTTTAAACTGTCTTCTTTTCAAGACTTAGATGGAGAGGCAACTAAAGAAGAAGTGGTGCTAAGTAAGATGGAGCAAGACGAGGTTAAAAAGGAATTAGCCATTTATTTTGTGAGCGAGTTTTGGGACTTAACCAATAGTGATGATGATTCTGAGTCAAAGAAGGAGGAGTGGACCTAGTCCGAGCTCAAAGTGGATGAGGTAATGAACACACATTCTGGTAAGCCATATGCAAGGCCACTACCAAAAGAAGTAGAAGCCGACAAGGGGAAAGATGCTGAAAAAGAAGTAAAGGAAGATGAAGATGACATAGTTCTTAAGCAATTGTAAAAGACCCAAGTAAGTGTTAGCATCAGGGATCTATTGGCTACTTCTAAGAAACACTGTGAAACTATGGCCATAGGTTTGGCTAGCATGCCAAATTCCACCTCTATAATGCCAGATGAGCTGGTTAATTTTGTGAAGGTTGAAGGAGTAATGAGTGCGAGGATATTCAAAAGAAGAACAAAGTTGATATTGGAATGGTGTCATTTTTAAATGCTGATTTGCTAGAAGAGGAAAGAGATCACATCTGCTGGCTCTATCAAGGTAGAGGTCAAAGGGAAAAAGACTCCATGTGTGATGGTTGATGATGGGTCCACCATAAATATCTTCCTACTTAAGATCCTACTAAAGCTAGCTATGTCAACAAGGGATCTAAGCCCAATCGATGTCACAATTAAGGCTTATGACAATACTAAGAGGCATGTTGAAGGGACTTTTAAAGCTGTTGTGAAGGCTGGCCCTATTGAATCCATGATTAAGTTTATGCTTTTGGATGTACTTGTCACCTTTGCATTGATGTTGGGTCGACCTTGGTTCCATCCTCTTGGTGGAGTTCCTTCTACACTCCATCAGAAGATCAAGTTTCCAAATGGAGATGAGACAGTGGTTATCGAGGCTAAAGATAATGAAGTTGTAAATGCTTTAATGATTGAGAGGCCTCTCAATGGTTTTCAAGTAGACGTTTTTTCTAATAATGAGATAATGGGTTCTAGAATTCTGGCAATTATGAACAAAATGAACTATCTTGTAACACCCCTACATCCTGTACACGCACACTACATAACACCACAATGTAATATACGTACACTGAATATAGGGACGCTACAGTTTTCTTTAACATTTCAATCATTTTAGATGATAAGATATTCTTTCTCATTATATATTATAGAAAATAAAGTAATTAACTTGTAATATAAAATAAAATAGATATATATACGTTTACTTAATACGCAGCGGAATTTATAAAATATTTACATATATGAATACATTCAAATCCATATTTACAATTATACATATATTTACATTAGAATCCATACTTTACAAAATATAAAGAAGTTATACATGATTGGCAGCTTTTCTCTGATCTTTAAGTCCCAAAATAAATCCTTCAATGTCTACTCTCACTCGGTCTCGAGGAACTCTCGGGTTCAACCCTGTCACCTGCGCGATCAACCACTATCGCGCTAAGCCAACGGCTTAGTAGTACAAAGTATACTAACATTATGCTTTAATGCAATGCAATGCAATGTCACACGTTTAACAATAGAGACAACCTCATAAGTGGAAAGATAATATCACACCTTCATATTTCATAAATCATACACATATAAACATATCACATTTCAAAGTCATTCCATAGATCTTATTATTCAATTATTTTACCATTAATAAATCACATTTAAACAAAGACAAGCATGGGCCCAAAAGACACTAATATGTCATTCAATTTTCAGAGTTAATGCTTTGGTTTTGTTAACACATTTATCATTATCATTATCCTAACTAGGCTTCAAGGATTAGGTTTAACCAAGCTTCAAGGGGAACAAAGCATGCTAAGTATCAACCCCACTTGGCTTCAAGAACCAACCCAACCTAGCTTCAAGGGTTGTAACATCTCAATTAGGCTTCAAGGACTAGACCCAACCAAGCTTCAAGGGGAGTAAAACATGTTAAACTTCTACCCAACTTGGCTTCAAGGATCAATTCCAACCTAACTTCAAGAGATTGTTACTAATAGGCATGCCACCAATCAACAAAACTCTGAAAATGGAATAACACATTAGACACACAATTCATTCATTATTTCATTATCAATTAGGCAAACATGCCTCATTAAAGTCATTATAGCCAATCACAATGGCTTTATATTCCATCACATCTCAATCCACATTATAACAATTCATCTTTCAAATATACAATCATTTACATCATCATATCCTTCACATTATACACATAGCATCATTGATATAAACATAACAAAGTACATTATTCATTTAAGTCAACAATGTAATAATGCAATATTTGTACTTACCTCAATAACAATTCACACAACTCTAAACACTTCCTTTTCCAAGATTCTTTTACTTCTTAGATCAATGACAAATCACTTTCTTCAAGACCTAATCCAAAAATAATAACATACACTTGCTTAGGGATACACATGAGATAATCAAGTTAAGAGTTAACTAGGGCAAACTCTAAACATGACACGCTCAACCACACGGGAGTGTCCCTGACCGTGCCCTAACTCCACAACACAGAAGCTTTTACACGCCCAGAACCACGGGCGTGTCACTGGGCATGTAATACATTCTGCCTCTCTGAAAAATATCAACACGTCCAACAACGTGAGCGTGCTCATGGCCGTGTAAACTCTCCAGTCTCACAGTAGCTATGACACTCTCAATAACACGGACGTGTTAATGGTCATGTCAAACCTACTGCCTCCAACACAATTGACACGCCTAAAATTCTGGACGTGCTCATGGGCGTGTCAAGCCAAAAACTCAGATTCCGGCCAAACACAACAAAACACCCAACAAAACACTTCTATTCACCAACATCCACTTCAAACAAACTTAACAAAACATACCCAAAAACCATCTTAAACTTACAAAAACACCAAAACAACTCCACATCTATAACAAACACAAATCACAAATATCATCACAAAACCTTAAACACAAATACAACACCATCTCTTCCAACCAACTTACTCTTTTCTTCAATCCATCCTTATAATCTATAATCAATTCAATCAAACACTCTTAAACATATCACAATCAAACAACACACCCTTAAATAATCTATCAAACTCAAATACAACTTCAAATAAGCAAAGAAATCAAAAGAGGACTTACCAAAGTAATGAAACTTCTTGAATCATCAACTTGATCACTTAGATCTTCCTTCAATTTGAGCTTGAAACCTTAAAATCCTCTCTTGCACTCTTGCTTTCTCTTGTCTTTGGATGAGCCGGCCAACACACAAGGAAAAGAAGAAAAGAACATAAAGAAACAAAGTCAAACTTCTCTTTAAATCTCCACCTAGTATTTCAACATGAGCAATTACCTAAACACCCTTTTACAAATTGTTTTGATTTCCTTTAAAGCACTTGCCCTCTTTTAGTAATTTCACAAATCACAAATTAAAATATCTTCTTCCCTTAACCACCCATTTGACTTGCATATATGTTATTTATACTTCCATATATACAACATATACACTTTCTTTTAATTTCTTTCCTCTTGCAAATTAAAATATACATTCAATCCCATATAAAACAACAACAATATTCAAAACTTCTAAGGCATACATTGGGATATTACAATTCTCCCCCTCTAAAAAGAAATTTCGTCCTCGAAATTACCTGTCATCAAGTCCGAAACAACTGAGGGTATTGATCTCGCATTGCTTGCTCACTCTCCCAAGTTGCCTCTTCTCTCCCATGATTCTTCCATAGAACTTTCACCAAAGGCACTTTCTTATTCCTCAAATCTTTCACTTCCTGTGCCAGAATAGCAATTGGTTCTTCTTCAAATGTCAGATCTGGACTCACTTCGATAGACTCAATTGGCAAAACATGAGATGGATCCGACCTGTATCTCCTCAACATAGAAACATGAAAAACATTATGGATCCTATCCAACTCAGGTGGCAAAGCAAGCCGATAAGCAACTGGTCCAATTCTTTCCAATACTTCATAAGGTCCAATGAAACGAGGACTCAGCTTCCCTCTTCGACCAATTTTCAAAATCTTTTTCCAAGGAGACACTTTCAAAAAATACTTTATCTCCCACATTATACTCAATATCTCTCCTCTTCAAATCTGAATAAGACTTCTGTCGGTCTGAAGCTGCTTTCAACCTATCTCGAATCACTTTCACTTTCTATTTAGTTTCTTTAACCAAATCAGGACCAATTAACTTACCTTCTCCAAGTTCATTCCAACATAGAGGTGTCCTACACCGTCTACCATACAATGCTTCGAATGGTGCCATACCAATGCTGGACTGATGACTATTATTGTAAGCAAATTCCACAAGTGGCAAGAATCTATCCCAACTTCCAGAGAAATCAATGACACAGCTTCTCAACATGTCCTCAATAATCTGTATCACTCTCTCTGATTGCCCATCTGTCTGCGGATGAAAAGCAGTGCTAAAGTGCAGTCGAGAACCCAAAGCACCATGTAAACTCTTCCAAAACCTTGAAGTAAACCGGGGATCTCGATCAGACACTAAAGAAATTGGGACACCATGCAACTTCACAATATCGTGGATATACAGCTCAGCTAACCTCTCTAGAGAATAATCCATCTGAACCAGAAGAAAATGAGCTGTCTTAGTTAACCTATCAACAATCACCCAAATAGCATCATGCTTCCTTTGTGTCAATGGTAGACCAGACACAAAATCCATTGTCACTCTGTCCCATTTCCATTCAGGCACTGATAAAGGTTGAAGTAATCCTGTTGCAACTTGATGCTCAGCTTTTACTTTCTGACATGTGAGACACTTGGATACAAACTCCGCTATATCTCTCTTCATACCGGACCACCAGTAATACTGCTTCAAATCATGATACATCTTTGTATTGCCTGGATGCATAGCAAATACTGACTGATGTGCTTCTTCTAAAATAATCCTTCTCAAATTAGCATCATCAGGTACACACAATCTGTTTTTAAATAAAAGACTCCCATCATTTCTCACAATAAAATCTCGACTCTTTCCATTCTGACAATCTGAAACAATCTTTTGAATCTTCTCATCAACCACTTGAGCCTCTTTAATTTGATCCAACAATACCGGTTTCAATTGCAACTGTGCTAACAATGCACCATCATCACAAGATACAAAACTAGCATGCAACGCTCTCAACTCAACACGCAACAAGAGCGAATAAACAGTCAAACCTGCTAAAGACTTCCGACTAAGGCATCAACAACAACATTTGCTTTACCAGGATGATAATCAATCAAACAGTCGTAGTCTTTAATCAATTCCAACCATCTCCTCTGTCGAAGATTGAGCTCTCTTTGGACACCCAAATATTTTAAACTTTTATGATCTGTATAGATAAAACACTTCTCCCCATATAAATAGTGTCGCCAAATTTTCAATGCAAACACAATGGCTGCTAACTCTAAATCATGGGTTGGATAATTGAGCTCATGCGGTTTCAACTGTCGAGAAGCATAAGCTATAACTTTACCTTCTTGCATCAAAACACAACCCAAACCATTATGTGAAGCATCACTGTAAATCACATATGGTTTATCTTCCACAGGTAAAGTAAGAACAGGCGCTTGAGTCAACATTTCTCTCAACTGTTCAAAGCTAGCCTGACACTGATCTGTCCACACAAATCTAACTCCCTTTCGAAGTAATCTGGTAAGTGGAGTAGCTATCAAAGAAAATCCTTTCACAAACCGTTGGTAATAGCCTGCCAAACTCAGAAAACTTCTAACTTCAATCACAGATTTTGGTGGACTCCAATTCAAAATAGCTTCAACCTTACTCAGATCAACTCTAATACCCTCTGCTGAAACTATATGACCGAGAAAAGTTACTTGATCAAGCCAAAACTCACATTTCGACAGTTTAGCAAACAAGTGCTTCTCTCTCAAAATCTGCAGCACAATCCGCAGATGCTTGTCATGCTCCTCCTCATTACGCGAATACACCAAAATATCATCGATAAAAACTACCACAAACTGATCCAAATAGGGCCTAAACACCCTATTCATCAAGTCCATAAAAGCTGCAGGTGCATTCGTCAAACCAAAAGGCATAACTAGAAACTCATAATGCCCATACCTTGTACGAAAGGCTGTCTTAGGAACATCTTCAGCTCTGACCCTCAACTGATGGTACCCTGATCTCAAATCAATCTTGGAAAACACTGCTGCACCCTTTAATTGATCAAAAAGATCATCGATTCTAGGCAAAGGGTATTTATTTTTAATGGTCACCTTGTTCAATTGCCTATAATCGATACACAATCTCATAGTACCATCCTTCTTCTTCACAAACAAAACAGGAGCTCCCCACGGTGACACTTATCCAACAACTCCTGCAACTGCACCTTCAATTCTCTCAATTCAGCAGGTGCCATTCTATAAGGAGTAATAGAGATAGGAGTGGTACCAGGCAATAATTCAATACCAAACTCCACCTCTCTCTCTGGAGGTAACCCTGGCAACTCTTCTGGAAACACATTTGGAAACTCTGCAACTGTAGGTATACTATCAATTTGAGAACCCCTTACTCTAGTATCCACCACATGAGCAAGATAAGCATCACACCCTTTTCTAATCAACCTCCTAGCTGCAACAGCTGAAACAAATAAGGATGCTAGCTGTCCCTGTTCACTAGATACTATCACCTCTCTACCATCACCAGTTTTCAAAGTAACAAGTTTCTTTTGACAATCTACCACAGCTCCATGTCTAGATAACCAGTCCATGCCTAGGATCAAATCATATTCTTTAAAAGGCATTTCAATCAAATCTCCACAAAACTCCTCACCTTGCACTACTACTGCACTATCTCGGTGCACCTTGCTAACAATCACACTATGCCCTAAAGAATTTGTCACCAACACATCAAATCCTAGGGATTCAGCATGCAATTCAGACACAGGCAAAACAGATGCACTAATATATGAATGAGTAGATCCGGGATCAATCAAAGTAAGTACTGAAATACCAAATAAAGAAAAAGTACCAGCTATGACTGCTGAAGCATCTGGCTGCCTCTGCATCACATATATCCTCTGAGAAGATCTAGCCTCCTCTGGTCTACTCTCCCTAGATGAAGAACCTCCTCTAGAACTGAACCCAGATCTACCTCCTCTACTGACATTTCTGCCTCCTCGACCTCCCCTCACACTAGGTCGAGAAGCTGCAGAATCTACTAACATCTGCTCCTGCCTCTTAGGACAATCTCTAACAAAATGATCAGGCGATCCACATCTAAAACATACCCCTGCTACACCTGTCTTCCAACAAGTACCACTATGTGGCCTACCACAATGAATACATATGGGTAGAGTGAATCTCTGAATCACTGGGGTCGGAGCACACGCCACTGAAACTGTAGGTCTCGATCTCTGCCTCTGAAACTGTACTGACCTACCAGCTGGCCTCTGACTCCTACTAATCTGAGGAATAAAACTTCCTTTACCTCTCTTCGCAGATGAAGACCTTACTTCAAGTTGGGGTTTCCTAACCCTGATCTCTTCCTCAGAAGCAGCCGCTGCAATACCCTGGGCTCTCTCTACACTCCGAGCTGCTGCAACCAACTGGGAAAAATCTTGATATCTAGATCCAGCCACAAGACACATAATAGAGGGCCTCAATCCCTCCTCAAATCTCCTGCATCTATCAATCTCATCAGATATGATACCCCCAGCATAATGGCTCAATCGGATAAACTCAACCTCATATTCTGTTACGGTCCGGTTGTCTTGCTTCAAACTCAAAAACTCCATTTTCTTCACATCTTTGTACTCCCTCGGAGTATACTTCAATTCAAACTCTCTTAGAAAATCAGTATAGGACAATGTAGGTGGATCATCCATAGCATGGGGCACTGTCTTCCACCAATCACATGCGTCCTTCTGCAACAATGATCTTGCATAATCAAAATTTTCTTCTGGAGTGGCTTGCAACTGAATAAATATTCTCTGTACTTTATCTAGCCACTGCTCAGCTATAGCTGGATCAATAGCACCCAAAAAATCTTCTGCTCCATACTTCCTTAATTTATCGTACTGTCTCACTGATACCAATGGTTGTGGGGGTGGTGGCGGTGGTTGCACTGGTGCTTGCCTCAATATCTCTACCACATGCCTAAGCCAAACTGGCGGAACCTCCTCACCAGCTGGTCTCCTCGACACAGAAGCAGGTACCTCTCCAGCACTATCTGTAACACCCCTTCCCGGCCTACATGTGTAAGCCGAGTAGAGGCGCCACACTATCCTAATGTTGCTACCAATTTTACTTAGTCAAATTTTAGTTCCGATTTTACAGAAATTTTGCCAGAGGTTCGCCTAGAAATTTAGGTCCCAAGTGTGGACAAAATTGATTTTTCTTATTTTTGAAAAATATTTTATTTCACAATTCAACTCAAGCACACTCCCAATAATCCACCCTTATAACCTCAACTACAATCCTGCAAGAAAAGTTCACACTTCTATATCATTTCTCAAGATTACATATCATTTGCTAAGTTTCATTACCATACCACTGTTTATTCTCTTGTTACATACACCATAATACTTAATATGTTAACAAACCTTTACAATAGATATAACGTACATGCCATACTACTATTTTATGTCAAAAGTCCTATCCTAATCACCGTCGAGCTGATGCGAGCCGCTGCAGAAATGCTGATCTTCTATACACCACCTGCGAATTAGACATATAACTCGCTGAGCAACTTATTACCCAGTGGGTACTTTAACCATTGCCATAAAATGTCTACTCGATATCACATATAAAAGTAGAATACTGCATAATTAAACTATTTTCATACAATCATCATATTTATATTTTCTAATTAAGTTAAGATTCACATTCTGTATGTAAACAACATGTAATATAACTTCATTATAATTACGAGTTAATCTGCTCCACTAGGTAGTTATGAATACACTGATCTCGAAATGAGGCCTCATATAGAGTTACGCGTGGTCTTGACCTCACACGAATAATTGTCATGGTCTTGGTCTCACACGATATAGAATAACTGCGTGGTCTTGGTCTCACATGACTAGTTGCCATGATCTTGACCTCACACAATATAACCGCGCGCGCGTAAGTAATATCCCGACCGAAGCCGTTAAGACAGTACTGCCGGTAGGATGGCATGCCAAACCCCCATTCTAGACCGGTTTTACCCATTTACCGAGTAGAGCATATATAACATTTCATATATACCCATTCACTTCGTATATATATCACATATTCTCCATGTATATACAATGTATATTTACACAAATATCACATATACTCACATATGTATCATATGTATTCACATATTTTCCATCTTAATTTATTCATCATATCATAATTAAACTCAATACCAAAAATAAAATGATAAAACACCCACACCAAGTTTTTGACCAAGTTAATAATGAAAAATTTCCATATGAACAATAAACTCTGGTTCTTGATCCTTGTTTTAGAAAATTTGTATAAAATAATCCACTTGGCTAAAAACTCTAAAATTTTTACAGAATTTATTTTTACATCTTACAATCATTCCTTTAAAATTTCAGATCAAACTGGACATAAAATCTTGGTCAAATAGTTCACCCAACCAGACTGCTCCAGTTGCCCTGCATCCTGGCAGCAGTTCTGAATTTTATAAATTCCGTAAATTAAATTCAATCAATGTGGTTCCAAATTATTTTTCTCAAATACTAGACTTATTAAACAACAACATATCCAAATTTCAACTCAAGATTATTTTTTTTATATTTAATTAAAAATCATACAAGTCACAGCATTTTACTAATTGTAAAACAGAAAACTTTCAAAAGGAGTTCAATGGTTAAAGTACCAAACCTTGCTCTTTTAATTCCCTTTTGCTTTTCCTTCTTCTCCTTCCTTAATCTTTGTTTTTCCTTCAAGATATTCAAGAACACAATCTTAAATATAAACCTTAGAAATTTAGAACATGCACTACCCTTCCATTTCTTTTCAAACTAAATCCTACTCTAATCTTATTAAACCTTAGAAACCTTGATTCTTCCATTTAATTAATCAATATCATCACTACTTAAATTCTCTCCAAATCCACCATAAAAACCCTAATTTCCAATCTTCCCATAGATATATAAATACTTAAAATTGATACTAGAATTGAATTCTACATACTTGAAAACCTTAAAACTTACCTTGAAAATCAAACTTGACAAAAATTGGAACTCTTTGGTGTTCTTCCCTATGGTGGCCGAAATTTTGGAGAGCTTTGGAAGAGAGAGATTTGTTCTTCATGCCATGATATATATATAAGGGAAATGATGCTCACTTTTGGGTTGGATGAATGTTTTAAAGCCAAATGTCCACACTTTTCTCTTTCTTCTTTATTATAACTTTTAAATGTCCACTTTTCATTAGCCCAAATGTCTCCTACTTTTATTTATTTAAAAACCCAAGTCCTTAAACTTTCTTTTAATTATATTTTGGCCCCTCCACCATCTTGTGTTGAAATATCTATGGTCTAAGGTGTGAAAAGACCAAAATACCCTCTGGTGATTATTTGTTCGTAACTTTTAACCCGTACAATTCCACGAGGAAAACTACGTATAGTTTTGATCCTCTCAACCTATACTTTCTATTTTTAAGGTCTATTTTAGGTTTCTAAGTCATTTTGAAAAATTACCAATAAGCCCTCGACTTTTTACAAAATTCCCTTTAGGTCCTTTCTTTGCTCGGGTTTTGCCCGGACTCCGTTTCTACTGTCGATCGTTTCATATTTACCTCCTTGACATCCTCTACTCACTCTTGTGTTTATTTCCTACTTCGGATTCATTTATAAATTTTAATTAATAATGACCAACATGTCCCTAATCAAAATCTCCTATATCTCCCAAACCGTGCGTTTTCTGGAAAAACCGTTACGCGTAGTTGCGACCCAATTTTTCTCTACTTTCCATTTTTGGAATATGTTATGTGCACTATTAAGAACATCCAGTATGACTTTTGAAAATTACAGTCACCTCCCCAAAACTTTTGAAAATTACTCTTAGGTCCTTAGCCTTTCGAAAAATTACCTTTAGGTCCCGTCGACTTCACGGGCCTCCTTTGCACACCGATTTTATTTTTGACTATCTCGAGCCTCTATTTGACCACTTATTTATGCCCTTCTTGCCTAATACTCGACTACCTAAACTTTGGGATGTGACAATTCTACCTCCCTTAATTTAAGTTTCGCCCCGAAACTTGCTTATTCACGCATGATTCTTACGTTTCGTTCCATAGCTTGCTGCGAGTCTAGAGACATCCTACAATATAAAAATAATCAGCAGTCTGCACAGCTCGACATATAACTTTTTTCCTATATGGCATGTACATCTACCTATTCATCATATAACTTTCTCCTTACTTTATCTGACATGGCACACATAGTTACTTACTTACTACCTATCTCCCAAAATCGACTAAACCTGGCTCTGATACCACTAAATGTAACACCCCTTCCCGGCCTACATGTGTAAGCCGAGTAGAGGCGCCACACTATCCTAATGTTGCTACCAATTTTACTTAGTCAAATTTTAGTTCCGATTTTACAGAAATTTTGCCAGAGGTTCGCCTAGAAATTTGGGTCCCAAGTGTGGACAAAACTGATTTTTCTTATTTTTGAAAAATATTTTATTTCACAATTCAACTCAAGCACACTCCCAATAATCCACCCTTATAACCTCAACTACAATCCTGCAAGAAAAGTTCACACTTCTATATCATTTCTCAAGATTACATATCATTTGCTAAGTTTCATTACCATACCACTGTTTATTCTCTTGTTACATACACCATAATACTTAATATGTTAACAAACCTTTACAATAGATATAACGTACATGCCATACTACTATTTTATGTCAAAAGTCCTATCCTAATCACCGTCGAGCTGATGCGAGCCTGTAACACCCCTTCCCAACCTACATGTGTAAGCCGAGTAGAGGCACCACACTATCCTAACGTTGCTACCAATTTACTTCGTCAAATTTTAGTTCTGATTTTTATAGAAAATTTGCCATAGTTCCGCCTAGAAATTTGGATCCTAAGTGTCGACAAAACTTGTTTTTCTGATTTTTGAAAATATTTTACACAGACCAATGTGAATAAGATTACCATCAAATTTAATGTACTCGCAATGAATTCACCTTATACCCTCAACTACAAATCTGTAAGAAGAGTTCACGCTTCTAATACAACATAAAGTAAAGGTTTATGATTATTACACACTACTAACATACAATTATAACATAGAAATTCTCTTTTATATTTATTCATATACATGCCACAACTAACTATCTCATAATGGAACTAAAAGATCTACCCCTGAGATTTGCTGTGGTCTGGTCGTTGCTTCCCCAAGATTTATCTACTGCTCCGAACCTACGAGTCAAGGAAAACTTAACTCGCTGAGCATTGTCGCTCAGTGGGTACTTTACCGATGAAAATATAAGTAAAACATGAAAGCATTTGAAATAAAAGGAATTAATTAAATCATAAATCAACCAACATTAAACCAAAGAAAGTTATTGTCCATTCGGTGTAGATATACTTTCAACAATTGTAAAAACCATAATTCAAACTCATATTGCAGTACGTAGTTTTAGAAAAACAGGACTTTAGCTCAGGCTCTAGCTTTAGCTCTACTGGTATATAGGGAACCATAGTGATAAGGCAGTGGGCCTCCCCACTGTAACATAGGTGGCCCTCACCACCGATATCAGATCACAGGAATGGGCCTCCCCATCCTGGTTAACCAATGGGCCTCCCCATTGGCTTCAGTGGCCTCACCACTGAATAAAATATCATATCACAATAATGAGCAGTACTGCATGCGTTAGTATAGTGCACCAAACCCTTATCTACCACTCCCACTATCCAGTAGAGCAAAAAGGTTAAAATAATTCAAGTCTCAAACTTCATTTTAGAATGACTCGCGAAATTATTTTAAATTCCCATCGCACTTTGCCATTTATGCCGCGCAACACATTCTTTAGTCAAACCATTCCCCTTTTTCAAATATTTAATATCCACAATAAAATATTAAACATTTCAAAGCATTCCTCAAAATATCCCAAATTGACCAAATGAATAGTGTTGCGGCGAGAAAAATCGGCAACGCAAAATGGCATGACCAAATGAATAGTAAAATCTGGGTTTTCGTCAAAATTTCAGTTCACTTTAGTTATGCATTTGACCAAGTAAATGATCTTATTTTTGGCTGAAATTTACAGAAAACTTATTTCATATGTTGACTAATTGCATGTAAAATTTCGTTGAAAAATTCATGCCCCAAACAATTGCCACAAAAATAGTCCAGAAACTGTCACTTTGGGACCATTTCGGCCCAAACATTTGAAATGCATAGGATAGTTTATTTTTCTTTTGCAAATCAATATTAAGGCTTCTTTAATAGTAAAGTGAAGATTCAAACACTTCCTTTTAGCAATTTTTGCAAGTTTAACTCAAATCAAACTAATTAAAGTCCAAACAACTTACTAAATCAACTTGCCAAATTTTCTCAAAACATTTGGTTTCAATTAAATTTAACAACCCAATTGCCATAAGAAAACAAGAACATAACTCAAATATTTAATTTAAACTCAATCAATATATTTAAATATCAATTTCAAAACTTCCATAAACCAAAGTTTGTAAGCAAATAGAATTTCTTTTATGGTAAAGCGCCAAATCAAAAGTAATTATTCAAAGGTAAAGTACCAAACCTTGTTCTTTTAATTCCCCTTTGCTTTTCCTTCTTATCCTTCCTTAATCTTTGTTTCTCCTTCAAGAAATTCAAGAATACAACCTTAAACATAAACCTTAGAAATTTAAAACAATAAGCTATCCTCCATTTCTTTTCAAACTAAATCCTAATCTAACCTCATTAAACCTTAGAAACCTTGATTCTTCCATTTAATTAAACAATATCATCACTACTTAAAATTTTCCCAAATCCACCATAAGAACCTTAATTTCCAATCTTCCAATAGATATATAAATACTTAAAATTAATACTAAAATCAAAGTCTACTTACTAGAAAACCTTAAAAACTTACCTTAAAAATCAAATTTGGAGAAACTTGGAAGTCCTTTGGTGTTTCCCTTTGTTGGCCGAAATTTGCAAGTGGAAAAGAGAGAAATTGGTTCTTCATATCACATATATTTATATACAAAAGAAATGATGATCACCTTATGTGTTGGTTAAACCCTTTAAGACCACTTGTCACCTTTCTCTTTCTTCATTTATTACACATGCTAAATGGTTGCTTTTGATTGGCCAACATTAGATTTTTATAGTTTTCTTTTTCCTTTACTTCTTTCCACTTGTCCCTCTTCCCATAGGATATCATAAAGTTGTCCCGGGTTACCCATCCGGTTCCGACACAATACCGAGCCCACTTTACATTCCGGCGATTAATCGATCATATCTTTTAAACCGTATAGTTTCACGAGTCAAACTATATATAGTTTTGATCCTCTCGACCTCTACTTTCTATTTATAAGGTCTATTTTAGGTTTTCGAGTCATTTTGAAAAATTACCGATAAGCCCTCAACTTTTTACAAAATTCCCTTTAGGTCCTTTCCTTGCTCGGGTTTTCTTCCGGCTCCGTTTCTACTGACGATCGTTTCATATATCACCCCTCGTCATCCTCTACGTACTCATTTTTTTATTTCCTACTTTAAATTCATGTATAACTTTAATTGATAATGACCAAAATGCCCCTAGTCAACATGTCTTCATTTTTCTTTAACGGGACATTTTCTGGAAAAACCGTTACACGTAATTTTTAAGTTTTACATAGTTGCCCATAACTTTTGAGAAATTTTCACTTAGGTCCTTTTGATATCCCTTCCTGACCTTGCTGTATTTCTTTATTAATATCTTTTTACTCACAACTCCAAATTAATTAATTCTTATTCCCACTGAAACTAGACATCCGGGGCTACATTGTGTCAAAATTTCAGGTCAATCCAAGTTATATCTGATTTTTGACAGTCCTTTGAACTCAAGCCTACTATGCTGTCCTGAGGCAGCTTGCACATTGTCTACTAAATCCATCATATCTTATTCTTTACAACTCCAAATTGAATAATTTCAAGTTATAAATCTAGATAAGACACAAATAAACAATTAAGTCTTCTTTGAGACTCTCTAATTCTGTCATTAACTTGGATGAAATTCGAGCTCAAGTTATAGGTCATGTTCTAAACTCCTTTGTTCTGAGCCTAAATCATATCCTCTATGTCTGTTTCTTACCAATCTGGGATTTGGGATGTTACAATTCTATCCCCCTTAATTTAAGCTTCGCCCTGAATCTTACTCATTCTATATACTTGACCTTATTCACTTGATTGCTCTCTATCATCTCTCTATATTGTTTACGCATTGCCTTATTTTGACACTTATTCATTTACTGGGATTAACAATTTTAAGATTCAACATGTTTTACCTTTTGTATTCTGTTTTCTTCCCATATCTGCTCACTTGCTATTTATTATTCTACAAGATTATCCAATAGACTATTATGTGGTTCAACATGCTTTGACTTTTGTCACAATTTCTCATTTGAAACATCACTATTACTTTCTTGTATTTCCTTCAACTTTGATTCAGGTTTGTTCTTTCTCATTCCTTCTTGTATGTTTTTCACTTTCTAATGTATTCATTTCTAAGCTTCCTTCTCTTTGCATTGTGGTTATTCTTTATTTACTTCTTACTGAATTTGTATGTCCTATGTATATTCGTGCAGTGTGGTAGCATTCCTTAAGTATCAACTCATCTGACTTTCCTTGTGTTGTCATATATACATCTCAAATAATAGCTCATGGGTGATCAGTCCATGATACCATTATTCTCGAAGTACTATTTATTTCATTACGTGTCTCGCTCTATGTTGGTTACGGCCGATCCCAACATAAGGTGAGAACATCTTTTTTTTTTATTACATTTAAAACCCTTTCTTTCCTTTCTTTTTCCAATATGTTTCAATTCACTTTCTGTTTATTTTCATATATACTTTTTTTTTCATCTGTATATTATCACATATTTTTCTTACTTAGCTCCTCAAGGTAATGACAGTAGAATCAAAGTGGGATGAGACAATACCATATAGAACCAGCATGGCATGGGTGGCCCTCACCACCATTTTATTTTCATGGCACAGGTGGCCCTCACCACCTTTTTCATCAAACCAATGGCCCTCACCATTGGCCCCCAGTGGCCCTCACCACTGAGTATATATATCGGTGCCAGATAAATATCAAACCAGTGGCCCTCACCACTGGCCCCAATGGCCCTCACCATTGTGTATAATGTTAATGCCATATAAATACACTCATCCCAACTCTGATTCAAACTGAATTACCAAGGTAAGCATATCTTTCTAATATTTTATTCTCTTTCCTTCATTCATATCAATGCACCCATAGGCATAAAAATTCTCAAGTTGTCAGAACACATTACCAAACATTTCCAACATAAGTTTAAATAGTTCATTATATAAGGCACACATGATTTCAACTAGGTAAAGCATTAATCCTGGAGAATCTAACTAGTTTCGCTTCCTTTTCTTAGTTCTCAATTTTATTTTCTATGATTTGTTTTTTTTTTCTTGCCGTACTATTATTCTTCACTCTTTCAATTTTAGACTCTTGTATTATGGTCGGTATTCTATTCGTTATTATTCTTTCGGTGCTTTTACTACTTACCTCTCATAATTGCCTTAACCTTTATTGCATATATTTCTCAATTTTTTTTCTTCGTGCATATATATGAGTGTGAAAACCCCGAATCTATTAAAACGTAAAGCAGAACTCCAAACATAGACAACTGACCTGCAATCACGTCTAGCGCTTCTTGCGACATCTAAAGAACAGAGCAAAACGTATACAATCCCATCATACGTAACGACCCAAACTAACAGCATTATCTTATCCTAGGTGGCATGTATATAAATATAAAATTCTTAAATAACACATATACAACACAACTTTTATTTATTTCCAAACACAAAGTTTTACAATACTAAGAAGTCCTTATGTACATTCCAAAATTTAGGACTCCTTACTATTATATCATCATGTTATACTACCATACAATATTTACATGATACCTCTATATCACATATGTATATAACTAAGAGAATTGCCAAACAGCAATACATCTCAAGACTCAGTGAGTAGGTGCCCTAAGTGAAGTGGCACTGTATGAAAAATACTCTTCTATCTCAGGATCAAAATCTGGGTCATGTGATGCTTCACTAGGTAAGTACTGGCCTAGCTCTTGAACCCTCTCCTGTAAAGCTAAAATCTCTTGATGTGCTACCCCGAGGCTTCTACCAACACTATCCAACTCCACTCTATAACTAAGCCTGTCTTCTTTTAACATCTGCACGTCATCTATCAAAGAGGTAATCATCTCATCTTTTATCCTCCAGTCTTCACGATCTTGTATACTTCTATCAGTCAAAATTTCTATAGTCTCATCTTGCTCCCGTACTAGTTGTTTTAACCTCTCTACTTCTATCCTCAGCTCCCTCACCTCGTTTAGATCACCCATTATTACTCTTGTATAATTTGAATAACATAACTAACAATGACACACACATGTATAGTTATCTAATTAAAACCCCTATTCTAACCCTATGTGTCATACATTTAAGGTTTAGTTCGACTAACTACCCAGAACTGGCTAAACCTTTGCTCTGATACCACTAATTGTAACACCCCTTCCCAACCTACATGTGTAAGCCGAGTAGAGGCGCCACACTATCCTAATGTTGCTACCAATTTACTTCGTCAAATTTTAGTTCTGATTTTTATAGAAATTTTGCCATAGTTCCGCCTAGAAATTTGGATCCCAAGTGTCGACAAAACTTGTTTTTCTGATTTTTGAAAACATTTTACACAGACCAATGGGAATAAGATTACCATCAAATTTAATGCACTCCCAATGAATTCACCTTATACCCTCAACTACAAATCTGCAAGAAGAGTTCACGCTTCTAATACAATATAAAGTAAAGGTTTATGATTATTACACACTACTAACATACAATTATAACATAGAAATTCTCTTTTATATTTATTCATATACATGCCACAACTAACTATCTCATAATGGAACTAAAAGATCTACCCCTGAGATTTGCTGTGGTCTGGTCGTTGCTTCCGCAAGATTTATCTACTGCTCCGAACCTACGAGTCAAGGAAAACTTAACTCGCTGAGCATTGTCGCTCAGTGGGTACTTTACCGATGAAAATATAAGTAAAACATGAAAGCATTTGAAATAAAAGGAATTAATTAAATCATAAATCAACCAACATTAAACCAAAGAAAGTTATTATCCATTCGGTGTAGATATACTTTCAACAATTGTAAAAACCATAATTCAAACTCATATTGCAGTACGTAGTTTTAGAAAAACAGGACTTTAGCTCAGGCTCTAGCTTTAGCTCTACTGGTATATAGGGAACCATAGTGATAAGGCAGTGGGCCTCCCCATTGTAACATAGGTGGCCCTCACCACCGATATCAGATCACAGGAATGGGCCTCCCCATCCTGGTTAACCAATGGGCCTCCCCATTGGCTTCAGTGGCCTCACCACTGAATAAAATATCATATCACAATAATGAGCAGTACTGCATGCGTTAGTATAGTGCACCATACCCTTATCTACCACTCCCACTATCCAATAGAGCAAAAAGGTTAAAATGATTCAATTTAAGTCTCAAACCTCATTTTAGAATGACTCGCGAAATTATTTTAAATTCCCATCGCACTTTGCCATTTATGCCGCGCAACACATTCTTTAGTCAAACCATTCCCCTTTTTTGCATATTTAATATCCACAATAAACATATTAAACATTTCAAAGCATTCCTCAAAATATCCCAAATTGACTAAATAAATAGTGTTGCGGCGAGAAAAATCGGCAACGCAAAATGGCATGACCAAATGAATAGTAAAATCTGGGTTTTCGTCAAAATTTCAGTTCATTTTAGTTATGCATTTGACCAAGTAAATGATCTTATTTTTGGCTGAAATTTTACAGAAAACTTATTTCATATGTTGACTAATTGCATGTAAAATTTCGTTGAAAAATTCATGCCCCAAACAATTGCCACAAAAATAGTCCAGAAACTGTCACTTTGGGACCATTTGGGCCCAAACATTTGAAATGCATAGGATAGTTTATTTTTCTTTTGCAAATCAATATTAAGGCTTCTTTAATAGTAAAGTGAAGATTCAAACACTTCCTTTTAGCAATTTTTGCAAGTTTAACTCAAATCAAACTAATTAAAGTCCAAACAACTTACTAAATCAACTTGCCAAATTTTCTCAAAACATTTGGTTTCAATTAAATTTAACAACCCAATTGCCATAAGAAAACAAGAACATAACTCAAATATTTAATTTAAACTCAATCAATATATTTAAATATCAATTTCAAAACTTCCATAAACCAAAGTTTGTAAGCAAATAGAATTTCTTTTATGGTAAAGCACCAAATCAAAAGTAATTATTCAAAGGTAAAGTACCAAACCTTGTTCTTTTAATTCCCCTTTGCTTTTCCTTCTTATCCTTCCTTAATCTTTGTTTCTCCTTCAAGAAATTCAAGAATACAACCTTAAACATAAACCTTAGAAATTTAAAACAATAAGCTATCCTCCATTTCTTTTCAAACTAAATCCTAATCTAACCTCATTAAACCTTAGAAACCTTGATTCTTCCATTTAATTAAACAATATCATCACTACTTAAATTTTTCCCAAATCCACCATAAGAACCTTAATTTCCAATCTTCCAATAGATATATAAATACTTAAAATTAATACTAAAATCAAAGTCTACTTACTAGAAAACCTTAAAAACTTACCTTAAAAATCAAATTTGGAGAAACTTGGAAGTCCTTTGGTGTTTCCCTTTGTTGGCCGAAATTTGCAAGTGGAAAAGAGAGAAATTGGTTCTTCATATCACATATATTTATATACAAAAGAAATGATGATCACCTTATGTGTTGGTTAAACCCTTTAAGACCACTTGTCACCTTTCTCTTTCTTCATTTATTACACATGCTAAATGGTTGCTTTTGATTGGCCAACATTAGATTTTTATAGTTTTCTTTTTTCTTTACTTCTTTCCACTTGTCTCTCTTCCCATAGGATATCATAAAGTTGTCCCGGGTTACCCATCCGGTTCCGACACGATACCGAGCCCACTTTACGTTCCGGCGATTAATCGATCATATCTTTTAAACTGTATAGTTCCACGAGTCAAACTATATATAGTTTTGATCCTCTCGACCTCTACTTTCTATTTATAAGGTCTATTTTAGGTTTTCGAGTCATTTTGAAAAATTACCGATAAGCCCTCAACTTTTTACAAAATTCCCTTTAGGTCCTTTCCTTGCTCGGGTTTTCTTCCGGCTCCGTTTTTACAGACGATCGTTTCATATATCACCCCTCGTCATCCTCTACGTACTCATTTTTTTATTTCTTACTTTAAATTCATGTATAACTTTAATTGATAATGACCAAAATGCCCCTAGTCAACATGTCTTCGTTTTTCTTTAACGGGACATTTTCTGGAAAAACCGTTACATGTTGTTGCGACCCGATTAATCTCTAGAATATTCTTCCGGGGTCGGATATGGGCACTATTAAGAACTTCCGACACCTAATTTTTAAGTTTTACATAGTTGCCCCTAACTTTTGAGAAATTTTCACTTAGGTCCTTTTGATATCCCTTCCTGACCTTGCTGTATTTCTTTATTAATATCTTTTTACTCACAACTCCAAATTAATTAATTCTTATTCCCACTGAAACTAGACATCCGGGGCTACATTGTGTCAAAATTTCAGGTCAATCCAAGTTATATCTGATTTTTGACAGTCCTTTGAACTCAAGCCTACTATGCTGTCCTGAGGCAGCTTGCACATTGTCTACTAAATCCATCATATCTTATTCTGTACAACTCCAAATTGAATAATTTCAAGTTATAAATCTAACTAAGACACAAATAAACAATTAAGTCTTCTTTGAGACTCTCTAATTCTGTCATTAACTTGGATGAAATTCGAGCTCAAGTTATAGGTCATGTTCTAAACTCCTTTGTTCTGAGCCTAAATCATATCCTCTATGTCTGTTTCTTACCAATCTGGGATTTGGGATGTTACAGAGCCGCTGCAGAAATGCTAATCTTCTATACACTACCTGCGAGTTAGACATATAACTCGCTGAGTAACTTATTGCCCAGTGGGTACTTTAACCATTGCCATACAATGTCTACTCGATATCACATATAAAAGTAGAATACTGCATAATTAAACTATTTTCATACAATCATCATATTTATATTTTCTAATTAAGTTAAGATTCACATTATGTATGTAAACAACATGTAATATAACTTCATTATAATTACGAGTTAATCTGTTCCACTAGGTAGTTATGAATACACCGATCTCGAAATGAGGCCTCATATAGAGTTACGCGTGGTCTTGACCTCACACGAATAATTGTCATGGTCTTGGTCTCACACGATATAGAATAACTGCGTGGTCTTGGTCTCACACGACTAGTTGCCATGATCTTGACCTCACACGATATAACCGCGCGCGCGTAAGTAATATCCCGACCGAAGCCATTAAGACAGTACTACCAGTAGGATGGCATGCCAAACCCCCATTCTAGACCGGTTTTACCCATTTACCGAGTAGAGCATATATAACATTTCATATATACCCATTCACTTCGTATATATATCACATATTCTCCATGTATATATAATGTATATTTACACAAATATCACATATACTCACATATGTATCATATGTATTCACATATTTTCCATCTTAATTTATTCATCATATCATAATTAAACTCAATACCAAAAATAAAATGATAAAACACCCACACCAAGTTTTTGACCAAGTTAATAATGAAAAATTTCCATATGAACAATAAACTCTGGTTCTTGATCCTTGTTTTAGAAAATTTGTATAAAATAATCCACTTGGCTAAAAACTCTAAAATTTTTATAGAATTTATTTTTACATCCTAAAATCATTCCTTTAAAATTTCAGATCAAACTGGACACAAAATCTTGGTCAAATAGTTCACCCAACCAGACTGCTCCAGTTGCCCTGCATCCTGGCAGCAGTTCTGAATTTTATAAATTCCGTAAATTAAATTCAATCAATGTGGTTCCAAATTATTTTTCTCAAATACTAGACTTATTAAACAACAACATATCCAAATTTCAACTCAAGATAATTTTTTATATTTAATTAAAAATCATACAAGTCACAGCATTTTACTAATTGTAAAACAGAAAACTTTCAAAAGGAGTTCAATGGTTAAAGTACCAAACCTTGCTCTTTTAATTCCCTTTTGCTTTTCCTTCTTCTCCTTCCTTAATCTTTGTTTGACGTAAGTGAGAATCCATCACAACCTATATCTGCAGACACAGCAGAATACATCTTATTAAAGATCAGAGACTGCCAATACCAAACATGTATGTTATTCAAAAACTAACTTTTAAAATCAAAATATTCTTTTTCTTACATTTTACCTAGGTTGAGAATCTCAAACCTAGGCTCTGATACCAAAATAATTGTAACACCCCTACATCCTGTACACGCACACTACATAACACCACAATGTAATATACGTACACTGAATATAGGGATGCTACAGTTTTCTTTAACATTTAAATCATTTTAGATAAGATATTCTTTCTCATTATATATTATAGAAAATAGAGTAATTAACTTGTAATATAAAATAAAATAGATATATATACGTTTACTTAATACGCAGCGAAATTTATAAAATATTTACATATATGAATACATTCAAATCCATATTTACAATTATACATATATTTACATTAGAATCCATACTTTACAAAATATAAAGAAGTTATACATGATTGGCAGCTTTTCTCTGATCTTTAAGTCCCAAAATAAATCCTTCAATGTCTACTCTCACTCGGTCTCGAGGAACTCTCGGGTTCAACCCTATCACCTGCGCGATCAACCACTATCGCGCTAAGCCAACGGCTTAGTAGTACAAAGTATACTAACATTATGCTTTAATGCAATGCAATGCAATGTCACACATTTAACAATAGAGACAACCTCATAGGTGGAAAGATAATATCACACCTTCATATTTCATAAATCATACACATATAAACATATCACATTTCAAAGTCATTCCATAGATCTTATTATTCAATTATTTTACCATTAATAAATCACATTTAAACAAAGACAAGCATGAGCCCAAAAGACACTAATATGTCATTCAATTTTCAGAGTTAATGCTTTAGTTTTGTTATCACATTTATCATTATCATTATCCCAACTAGGCTTCAAGGATTAGGTTCAACCAAGCTTCAAGGGGAACAAAGCATGCTAAGTATCAACCCCACTTGTCTTCAAGAACCAGCCCAACCTAGCTTCAAGGGTTGTAACATCTCAATTAGGCTTCAAGGACTAGACCCAACCAAGCTTCAAGGGGAGTAAAACATGTTAAACTTCTACCCAACTTGGCTTCAAGGATCAATTCCAACTTAACTTCAAGAGATTGTTACTAATAGGCATGCCACCAATCAACAAAACTCTGAAAATGGAATAACACATCAGACACACAATTCATTCATTATTTCATTATCAATTATGCAAACATGCCTCATTAAAGTCATTATAGCCAATCACAATGGCTTTATATTCCATCACATCTCAATCCACATTATAACAATTCATCTTTCAAATATACAATCATTTACATCATCATATCCTTCACATTATACACATAGCATCATTGATATAAACATAAAAAGTACGTTATTCATTTAAGTCAACAATGTAATAATGCAATATTTGTACTTACCTCAATAACAATTCACACAACTCTAAACACTTCCTTTTCCAAGATTCTTTTACTTCTTAGATCAATGACAAATCACTTTCTTCAAGACCTAATCCAAAAATAATAACATACACTTGCTTAGGGATACACATGAGATAATCAAGTTAAGAGTTAACTAGGGCAAACTCTAAACATGACACGCTCAACCACACGGGCGTGTCCCTGACCGTGCCCTAACTCCACAACACAGAAGCTTTTACACGCTCAGAACCACGGGCGTGTCACTGGGCGTGTAATACATTCTGCCTCTCTGAAAAATATCAACACGTCCAATAACGTGAGCGTGCTCATGGCCGTGTAAACTCTCCAGTCTCACAGTAGCTATGACACGCTCAATAACACGGACGTGTTAATGGTCGTGTCAAACCTACTGCCTCCAACACAATTGACACGCCTAAAACTCTGGACGTGCTCATGGGCGTGTCAGGCCAAAAACTCAGATTCCGGCCAAAACAACAAAACACCCATCAAAACACTTCTATTCACCAACATCCACTTCAAACAAACTTAAAAAAACATACCCAAAAACCATCTTAAACTTACAAAAACACCAAAACAACTCCACATCTATAACAAACACAAATCACAAATATCATCACAAAACCTTAAACACAAATACAACACCATCTCTTCCAACCAACTTACTCTTTTCTTCAAACCATCCTTATAATCCATAATCAATTCAATCAAACACTCTTAAACATATCACAATCAAACAACACACCCTTAAATAATCTATCAAACTCAAACACAACTTCAAATAAGCAAAGAAATTAAAAGAGGACTTACCAAAGTAATGAAACTTCTTGAATCATCAACTTGATCACTTAGATCTTCCTTCAATTTGAGCTTGAAACCTTAAAATCCTCTCTTGCACTCTTGCTTTCTCTTGTCTTTGGATGAGCTGGCCAACACACAAGGAAAAGAAGAAAAGAACATAAAGAAACAAAGTCAAACTTCTCTTTAAATCTCCACCTAGTATTTCAACATGAGCAATTAACTAAACACCCTTTTACAAATTGTTTTGATTTCCTTTAAAGCACTTGCCCTCTTTTAGTAATTTCACAAATCACAAATTAAAATATCTTCTTCCCTTAACCACCCATTTGACTTGCATATATGTTATTTATACTTCCATATATACAACATATACACTTTCTTTTAATTTCTTTCCTCTTGCAAATTAAAATATACATTCAATCCCATATAAAACAACAACAATATTCAAAACTTCTAAGGCATACATTGGGATATTACATATCTACTGGGTACTGGCCTGGGGAAAGGAAAAACAGGTGTAACAGAGCTCTCAGATTTCAAGACTCAAACTTCCAAGAAAGGGTTGGGATATAATGAAGTAAATGGAGTTGTTTTGCTGAAAAAGAATGAGAAGATGAGTTTGTCTCCACTTGAAGAAATATTTGTCAAAGCACCAGAGCTAGGACCACTGCAAGGAAAGCCAAAGCCTATTATGTTCATGGGAAAGATGATTTCGGGTTTTGTGATCTTTACTGATGTTGCCGAGTTGGTAGAACAAATGGAGAAAAAGCCTGACCTGCCAACTAACAAAGAGCCTAGTCCAAAAGAAAAGAATGAAGCTGCCTTGAAGATCCAGAAGACTCCAGAGGAAATTGCTACTCTCATCGAAGGACAGTTTGAGAACCTTGTAGTTTATGATGATGAGAATATTGATGTTGATTCTGATTATGATTGTAATTTTTCTACTCTGTATGAGGATGATGATTTTTTTTTCCAAAATAAATGCAATAAAGTCTTATTTTGCTTACTTGTGTGATATTTTCTTGATAATTGCATGCATTCAAATAGAGGTTATATAAGCTTTCTTAATATTAACTCTATTGATACACAATCATTAAATTTGGGAATAACCGATAATCCTAAAAATATTAGCATAGCATCCGACCTTACTTTTGATGAGAGAGAGAGATTAGAAAAAATATTTAAAAAATTTGAAGAAGTCTTTTCTTGATCTTATGAGGATATGTCTGGGATCGATCGAGATATAGCTGAGCATATGATTCCCACTTACACTCACATGAAACCTATCAAACAAAAGCTTAGACAGTTAAGATCGGAATGGGCAGAATTGATCAAAGAAGTCACTAAGCAGATACAAGTAAAGTTCCTTGAAGTAATAGATCAAGACTGGTTAGCCAATATAGTTCCCATGCGAAAGAAAGATGGAAGAATTAGGGTTTGTATGGACTATAGAGACTTGAACAAAGCTTCCCTTAAGGATGACTTTTCTTTACCCCATATATATGTCCTTATTGATAGTGCATCCTCTAGCATACAACACTCATTTATAAGTAGATTTTTCAGATAAAATCAAGTGTTAATGGCCCAAGAGAATAAAGCCAAGACTGCCTTTATTACTACATGGGGCATATTTTGTTATATGGCGATGTCATTTGGGTTAAAGAATATTGGAGCAACCTATCAGAGGATGGCCACCACCTTGTTTCATGACATGATGCATAAGAAAGTTAAGGTCTATGTTGATGATATAATGGTGAAGTTGGATACAAGAGAATAACATTTTTAAAATCTAGAGATATTCTTTGAGAGAGCAGTGAAATATAATCTAAGGTTGAATCTAAAGAAGTGTTTGTTTGGAGTTACTTCAACCAAAATGCTGGGACACGTGATTAGTCCAATTGGCATCGAGATTGATCCAGACAAGGTTAAGGCAATCAGGGATATGCCAGCCCCTAAGATGGAGAAGGAAATTCGGGGTTTCATTAGATGATTACAATACATTAGCATATTCATAGCAAAGCTTATCAGAATCTCTAAGCCTATCTTTAAATTGCTTAAAAAGGCTTTGAGCGTATAAAAGAATTTTTACAGAATCCACCTATTTTGAAACCACATAAACCTAGCAGACCTTTGTTACTGTACTTAGCAGTAGAAGAAAAGTCAATAGGAGCAATGCTAGCCAAAGTAGATGAATCAGGAGTTGAGCACGTAATCTACTATTTGAGTAGAAAGCTCCTACCTTATGAGATTAAGTATAGTATTATTGAAAAGACCTGTATAGCTGTGGTTTGATCTTCGAAGAAGTTATGGATTACTTTCAATCTTATAATGTGCAAGCAATTTTCAGGTTGGATCCAGTAAAGTATTTAAGGGAGACACCCTTGTTGATTGGAAAATATAGCCGATGGTTGATAATTTTAGAAGATTTTGAGATCAAATATGTAACCAGGAAAACCATCAAAGGTAGAGTAGTAGTAGAATTTCTGGCTCAGCAGCCATTGCTAGACAGTGATAAAGTAGTTTTAGAATTCCCAGATGAACATTTAGAGGCCATAGAAGTACATAGAAAATATATTTTGATGGAGCAGTGAATAGAAAGGGGCCAAGTTTGGGAGTAATATTAGAATCACCTGAAGGGGAGCTCATTCCTCTAGCTAAGAAGTTGAAATTCAGGGCAACCAATAACATGGTGGAGTATGAAGTGTGTATATTTGGTTTGGAAACCCTGATAATTATTAAGGTGGATAAGGTGCAAGTCTTTGGTGATTCATTGCTAGTGGTATCCCATGTAAATGGAGAGTGGGAGTTGAAAGAAGAAAAGTTAAAGCCATACCACGATTATTTGACCATGATGAAGAAGAATTTTAAAGAGTGCAGATTTATATACTTACCAAGAGAAGAAAACTAGATGGCCGATGCCCTAGCCATATTGGCTTCGGTATGGGAGAATCCTGTCAATTTATTTCTTAAGCCTCTGGTTTTGACCATTCATCAACTCCTTGCTATGAATATGAAATAGTCATGGAAACTAATACAGACCATGATGTATGGTATGACACCATAAGACAATTTTTAGGAAATAAGGAATACCTGTTGGGGGCAATAAGGGAAGAGAGAAGAGCCATAAGGCGATGGTCCTTGCAATACATCACCTTTCATGGAGAGTTGTATCGAAGATGGCCCGATGGAGTACACTTGAGATGCTTGAGGAAGCCTGAAGTTGAGCAGATCATGTTTAAAATACATGTGGGAAGTTGTGGACTGAACATGAATGGGTTAGCCTTGGTTAAGAAGATAATTCGACAAGAATACTACTGGTTGACCATGGAGAGAGATTGTATTGAGTTTGTGAAGAGGTGCCAGCAGTGCCAGATGTACAAAAATTTAAATCACCTACCTCCTGAAGAATTACATTCTATGTCTTCACCCTGGCCTTTTGCAACTTGGGGGATTGACATTATTGGGGAGATATATTCGACAACATTAAACGGCCACCGGTTCATTATAGTAGCGGTTGATTATTTTTCAAAATGGGTTGAAGCCGAATCTTTCAGCAAGCTGGGGGCAAGGCAAATGGCTAGATTTATTAAAAAGAATCTCCTTTGTAGGTGCGAGGTCCCGCAAAGTATAATATTAGACAATGGGGTGCCGTTTTAAGGGGCAGTCATGGACTTATTCTCAAACTACCAGATCCGCCATCACCGATCCTCCCCTTATAGACTAAAGGCTAATGGTACAGTGAAAGCAATAAATAAGACAATTAAGCAGATTCTATCTAAAATGACAAAGATATATATGGATTGACCAGAAATGCTTCATTTTGCTTTATAGGGGTACATGACTAGTGTACAAACCACAATTGGAATGATGTCATTTTTCTTGGTTTATGGATGGAAGCAGTGTTACCAATTGAGATTGAGATAAAATCATTAAGGGTGGTTTCTGGAAGCTAAATTGCCTGAGACAGAATAGGTAGTGAGTGGATACACACAGTTGGCCTTATTAGATGAGAGAAGGTGAAAATCACTATCTCATTATTAACTGTATCAATGAAAGATAGCTCAGGCTTACAATAGAAGGGTTAAGGTTAAGAAGCCTAAGGTCGGCGACTTGGTGTTAAAACAATGCAATCCCAATGTTTTCGATCTAAGAGGGAAGTTTAGACCTAGTTAGAAAGGGCTGTATGTTGTGAAATAAGTCGTGAACAAGGGTACAGTCAAGCTATCAGATATGGATGGGAACGGTTTAGTGAGCCAGTGAACATTGACAGGTTGAAGAGATTTTATGTTTAAAATATAAAAAAAGGGGCTCGCTAGTTTGAAAACCCAAAAAGGGCAATCTAGGCAAAAGTTAGAGCAGTCTGCTAGTTTTAAAAACCCGAAAAGGCAGACTAGGCAAAAATTAGTATCATATCCGTGATTTTGGAAAAATTAAATAAGTAATTGGAGATATAAAGGTTGTATATACCCAATATATATATCTAGTATATATATAACATATACATATGGTATATTAATTGTATATGTTGGATTAATTAATTACATAATTTATTTAATACACATATTAGGTACATTTGATGTGTATATAAGATACACATTACTTGTGCATATGTGTAATATCCCAAATTTTTAAAAAGTTCTAATTTTTAAAAATTTGATAAAATAAATTATAATTTAAATGGATAAATTAAATTAATAGTTTTAAATGAAAAATGAACGAATTTTAAATGAAAAAGTGGAATATATATGTGATATATATGTAAAATATGTATACAACATATAAAAGTCAACACATTTTAAAAGAAAAGTCAAAGTAAAAGGGTATTTTGGTAATTAAATCTTAGAAATTCAAAATTATTAAATTAATTCAAAAATAAATTATTTTGAATGGAAGAGGAATTTTTGGACTTTTAATTTATTAAATAAATAATTAAATAATTAATTATTAAATTATTTTAACATATATATATGGTTAAAAATAAAAGATGAAAAGAAAAAGAAAATTAAAAAGTTTTTCATCATCTTCTTCTTCTCCATCAAGGGCCGGCCACCATGGTTGTCTAGCTCAAGAATTTTGATCTTCCATACTCCACAAATTGAAGGATTTAACAAGTTTAAAGTGGATTTTTGGTGATTTCCACCAAAATTAGTAAGTTTCCAACTTCTTTCTTTGGATTTCATGGAAATTGTGATTATGTTTGTTTTGGATTTTTAAAGTTCTAAGATTAATTGTCTATTTGGGTATAGATGAAGTTATTTTAAGTGATTAACAATGATTTTAAGGTTGGATTAAAGAAATGGTTGAGTTTGGGTAAGATTGGTGAAGAGAGAGAATTTAGGGTTATGTAATTTTTGGGGTTTTAAAATCATGATTTTTAATTGTGTAAATTGATTCTAAATGAGTTGTTTTGATGCAAAAACAAGCATTTTAAAGTCAAATATTAGATTTGGTTGTATTTGGTTGGAGTTTGAGAATGGAAGTGAAGATTTAGGGTTTTGGAAAAGTAATTTTCTAAAGTGGTTTAATTGTTTGATTTTATTTGTTTAAGCATGTTATTTCATGTTAAAAGCGATGAATATAAGCTTGAAATGATTAATGGATTGTGTTGGAATGGAAAACCTTCAATGGGGGGAAGGTTATGCCATTTTATGATTTTGTGTATAAGAGTGTATTTTTGTAATGTAAATGGTTTAAATATATTAAAATAATAATATAAATAAACTTAATATATTAAAATGAATGGCCTAGTATAAGAATCCAAAGTAAAAGTGATGTTAGCCTTAAATTTTGAAATTTTGCTTGGATGGGGGTTTAATTATGATTTAATATTGGAAATGCCATTAAATGTAATACTAAATGATTATTTGCTATCACATTTCGTTTAGGCATTGAAGGAGGTTGATTTGCTTCATCCAAGTGGTAAAGGGCAAGTTGGAAGGATAGGATTGGAGGTTGTTTTAAGCTTATTTTGGTTGCTATTTGAGGTAAGTACAAACTTTGAGTACATTAGTTATATTTGCATGACATTTGGGCTTAACACATTTTGGTTGGAAAAATGTATTAAGCTACTTGGTACATTGGTTATGTATGAATAATGTGCTATGACATTTGTAATGCCATATATATGTTAAATGCATTGTGAAAAGCTATCGATAATGGCTAAATTGTGTAAATGTGATTAATATGTGAATTATGTGGAAATACCCAAAGTAATTGGGTAATGTGTTGTGAATGTAAAAATGTGGTATAATATAATAAAATATGTGAAAACATAATGAAATGAATTGATATTGAGATAAATGAAAAAAGTGAGAAAAGTGAGAAAAAAAATAAGAAAATAAGGCAATGTGCCTAGATTGAATATGTGACAATGAGAAAGAGATTGATAATGAGAAATATGAATAAATTGTGTGCCTAGTATGTTATTCAATTTTTAAAGTTCTGTGTTTGGCGGCATACCTATGAATTACCTATGGGCTAGACGCTGGGCGTCAATGTGAAACTATTTTTGAGGTGAAATGACCGGGTCGTAAGCCTCAAAAATAAATTCTTAGGCTGGGTGAAATGACCGAGTCATAAACTCATACCTAATTGGATTAATCCATGGATATATTGCCTACAGGGCTAGACACAAGGTGTCATTATAGACCAAAGGAGTAACTCTGGAATTTGAATAGCATATTAGTTATCTTTGGGCCCATGTTTGTGTTTGTTTTTATATGAATGGTGGATTGTGAAATATTTGAAAGGTATGAGAAAATGGAATGATGTGATGTTCATGAGCATTGTACATTGACATTGCATTTGAGTTTTATTGTTATTACCAAAGTTTGTACCATTAGGCTTCGGCTTAGCGCGATTGTAATTCGTCGTGCAAGTGACATGGACATTTTGGTAGAGCCGGAGAGTTCTACTAGATCTGGTCAGGTCTAGGTTTGTATTTATTGAGCTTGAAGAGTTATTTTTGGGTACATCAAGATCAGAGCCAGTTGCCAGCATGTACATATTTGATATTATAGTATATTTTGATATTATGTATGTTATGATATGTTTTTGAAGTATATATTGTAAATTGTAAAGAATATTTTGAATAATTTGTTTAAGATGGGATCTTATATGTGTTGTTGATATATATACCTATATATATATAAGTATTTTGAGAAAATATGGAGAAATTGAGAAGTATTGGTGAAATGGTGAATTGATTTTATTGGGAGTGTTTGTTTTATGCAGGTTGTGTTTTGCTGAATTTTGAGAACGTCCAAATTACAGATAAAACTTTGGCGAATTTTTTCCAGATATTTTCATATAAAGTGTTATTTCGGGTTACTATAGCAAGTAAAGAATATTTATATACTATTTAATTTTATATATTTAGTATCTGAAATTTTAAAATAGAAATGTGAAAATTTTTATTAAACTGGTCTGTGATATTTTTATACCGTATATGCATATTTTACATATGCTGAAAATATATATTGTACGTATATGAGATATAAGGGTGTTATATTTATTTTGGTATCAGAGCCTAGGTTTGAGGTTCTTGACCTAGGTGGGTTGTTAGAGAGAGAAAAATAGAATTTAAAAAATGATTTTCAATTGTGATGCATGCATTGGCACTGGCAATTTATCTGATTCCTGATGTGGTAATGCCCGTTCGACATAACGGATATGAGTTGAGATGACATCTGGGTTATATAGATCAGAGTGGCATAGTAGAAGCATCATTCTGAACCTTATGGATTAAGAATTTTTAGAACTTCTATTCGAAATTAAGATTCATAGTTGATTGAATTGATGAATAAGTAAAATTTAGAAAAATAATCTAGGAAATGATTTAAGATATGAAATAAAAAATTTGAGAAATGGGCATGATAGTTACAGAAAATTCTATATGTGTACTGCAACGTGATATTATTCGAAATTTTGGATAAATCGAGGAATTTTGGATAAGTTTGAAAATTTAATGGAAAGTTATTTTATATGTTAGAATCCAATGAATAAAAATTCAGAATTTTTAAAGATGGATTCCTAATTAAGAAAAATAGAAGAACACGGATTGTTGGAACAGTTTCAGCAACTCAGAATATGTAAAAATTGAAAAAAATATTTAAAAGCTATGGCAAACCAACCCAAAAAAAAATCTGAAAATTTACATAAAATATTATATGTATTCTTAGAACATATGGTTAAAAGTTTATGAATTTTTATTAAGGTTTAATACAAAAAAAAATGGATAACTGAGTGCTTCTAGAGGAATTATTAAAGAGACAAATTTTGTGGGTTTGGAAGATTTATTTTTAAATATAGTAAATCAGTTTGGAAAAATCTAAAATTTTAAATATAAGTCCATATATGTGTCAAGTGCACATGGCTAAAATTTTACACACTGTAATAAAGAATTGGTAAGGAATATAAAAATTGAAAGTGAGATTGGCATGAAACTAAGGAAGTCATACAACTTTGTGCATATGAGGAATAAATAAATTTCATAAGACAAATGAATGAGAAAAATTATGAAAATTTATATATAGACGGGTAGAAGTATGAAGAAGGAATATAGAGTTTTTAATAATTTAGAACAAAGAGTTCATAATTAAAAAAAATCAAAGAGGGAAATGGTAAGTGATAGTGAATTGTTTATTATGAAAAATAAAAAATGATGCATGATTTTAGGGTTTGAGTATGTAAAATTAGGATATCTAAATGGATGATGTTAATTAGTGTAATGAAATGAATTAGTGTTGTTTAAAAGTAAATGTTATGATCTTAAGGTTGGGAATGTGATATGGATGAGATTTGGTGAGGTTCATGTTGTTGATTGCATTATATAAAATTTAAATTTTTGAAATGGGTTTCCATAATTGTGAAAGTGATGTGTTTTAATGTTATATTAATATAAAAATATAAAGTTAGCTCTTGAAAATGAGATTAATAGAATGAAGTTTAAGTAAAGTAGTAAGTTGAAAATTTAGAGTTGTAAGGAAATTTCGATGAAGATTGTTTAGATATTGATAGTTTAATGTTTAATAAGTATGTAAGTAATTTTGAATGAGTAATATTTTTTATGAAAGTACTAACTAAGGTGTAATGTGGTTGATAATATAGAAATTTGTTATGAATAAAGGGAAATGACTAAGCAAGTAAAAATGAGTTACTTTAGGTAATTGATTTGAAAATGATGAAAATGGATATGAAGGGTATAATAGTTACAAAAAAAATGTGAGAGAGATGTCACATTGGAAATGTGACTAAGATTTATGTGAAGTGTTAAAAATATATATAATAAGAGACTTATTTAAGAAATGGGCGATTAAATAAGAAAGATGTTAATTATGTTGTGGTCAGAGTGTATATATATGTTGAATTGATGAATAATTTAAGTAATGTCAAAAGTATGAGAAACGATAATGTTCTATGAAATGTGATAAATGTTAACTTTGTACAGGTTGTATGTAAAAGAGGATTTGAGTATAATTGTATGATATATGTGATGAGATTTTTCAATATGAACACAATTGTGATATGTAAAAGAATGTGAAAAGTAAGCCACATTGTGAATATGACTTACGAATATGTATGTGGATGATTAAAAAAAATGTTATCGAGTGTTTGTTACCTTATACAATTACTTGTCTAGTGATATTGAGAATGATATTGCATGTATTAATAGACCTAAGAGAGATTAGGTCTTGACTTGCATAGAGATAGGTCATGTGATGAAATTGAGATTGAGAATGGACCCAAGCAGCGTTGGACAGTGAAATTGTTATTGTAACAACTAAACTTGATGATTGTGTAGTGTTTTAGGCCCAAAGTATATGCATGTAAATAAGAGATTGTAAGGAAAAGGAAAGTATAATGAAGAAAGTATGGAAGTGAAAAAAAATAATAAATGAAAATTTTTATAAGAGATAGATTAGAAATGGAGTAATAAATGGAAATTGTGTAAAATTAGCATATGAACGAATGTGTATATGTAAGAGATGTTAATGATAATATTGTTGAAACAAGAGTTAGGCTAATGATGATCAAGCGATCAAAAGTAAATTGCTTTAAAATAGAGCTGAAATGTGTTAACTCTTCATGTAGTAAGAGTTTAAAGAACTAATACGTGATTTTAAAATGCCACGGGTGTATGACCATTAAGAAAGACGTGGGTGCAGTTTCAAGATAAGAACTGTTTGAGAAAGAATTATAGTGAAGATGGTGTTTATTTGTAACCCACAGACGTGGGCTTAAGATGATACAATTGTAAAATATATTGAGTGAAATTGATAGTTTTTGTTTCATGAGATACAAGCAATATTTATGGCTGGTATAGTTGAACTCATAACCTTGTGTAGAAATTTATCGATGACCATGAATAGTGTGGAAACAGAAGAGAATTGTGAAAATATGATAAGCTATAAATGATGTATAAGAAAAGTGATTTTTGTAAATATGGTAACTGTAAGAAATGTGAGAAACGGATAAATGAAATGAATTATGAAATGTGAGTAAGAGTTGTATTGAATATGTTTGAAAGTGGTATAAAATGAATAAGTTAATGAAAATGACGTTTAAAGTGAATGAGATTAGGGGAAATGAATATTATCTGTAATGATGAATTCGAAGAGAATTAAGATTTGAGAATAAATATGACCTAATAGAATTAGGTCATGAATTGAAAACAAATTGATGAATTTAAAATAGACTAAAAGTTGGTCAGAATAGAATAAGGCTGTGATGGTTATATTGTGATAGTTAAATCAATTGATCTGAAATGTAATAAGTTTACAAGTATTTATTCAAATTCAATGTGTGTAGTTGTATTAAGAATATGCAAGCTATATGATAATGTGTATAGTACAACGTTCTGATATGTATATGCACATGAAAGGAGCTAAGTTATGTTAGTTTTAAATAATTATAAGAGAAAAATGTTAGTTATAGTATAATTGGAATGAATCTTACTAAGGAAATAAGATTTTGTTGTTGTATAATAGTGATATTAAATTAATATGTGGTAATTGTATAAAGAGTAAGATCAAAGTGAAAGTGTATAAAATTATGGTGTTAAAATATAAGTTATTAACATTTGAATTTAATGTTATGAGAGTATATTTTTAAGATAATGAAGTGATCAAATATCTTGAGTGCAATAGGTGTGTGATGTATATATATTAAAGAGATGAACTAATTTTGTTTAATGACAATTCGATTGATGATATGATAATCTATTGTGACTGTTTGAGTAAATAGATAGTATAATGATCTGTTATGGAATGGTAGAAAGGTAATTGAGAATGAACCTAAGGGAGAATAGAAATTATGTAATTTGTTAAAATCATGATTTGATGAGATGATTAATTTAATATGAGATTTTAAAGATTATGTTTTGATTTGGATGATTTATTACCATACTGGATAATTTAGAGGATGAAATTATTTAAGGGAGAGAAAATTGTAATATCTGTGATTTTGGAGAAATTAAATAAGTATTTGGAGATATAAAAGTTATATATACCCAATATATATATATATATCTAGTGTATATATAACATATACATACGGTATATTAATTATATATGTTGGATTAATACATTACATACTTAATATATTTAATACACATATTAGGCACATTTGATGTGTATATAAGATACACATTATTTGTACATATGTATAATATCCCAAATTTTTGAAAAGTTTTAATTTTTAAAAATTTGATAAAATAAATTATAATTTAAATGGATAAATTAAATTAATGATTTTAAACGAAAAATGAAGGAATTTTAAATGAAAATGTGGAATATATATGTGATATATATGTAAAATATATATACAACATATAAAAGTCAACACTTTTTAAAAGAAAAGTCAAAGTAAAAAGGGTATTTTGATAATTAAATCTTAGAAATTTAAAATTATTAAATTAATTCAAAAATAAATTATTTTGAATGGAAGAGGAATTTTTGGACTTTTAATTTATTAAATAAATAATTAAATAAATAATTATTAAATTATTTTAACATATATATATGGTTAAAAATAAAAGATGAAAAGAAAAAGAAAATTAAAACATTTTCCATCTTCTTCTTCTTCTCCATCAAGGGTCGGCCACCATGGTTGTCTAGCTCAAGAATTTTGCTCTTCCATACTCCACAAATTGAAGGATTTAACAAGTTTAAAGTAGATTTTTGGTGATTTTCACCAAAATTAATAAGTTTCCAACTTCTTTCTTTGGATTTCATGGAAATTATGATTATGTTTGTTTTGGTTTTTTAAAGTTCTAAGATTTAATTGTCTATTTGGGTATAGATGAAGTTATTTTAAGTGATTAACAATGATTTTAATGTTGGATTAAAAGGAAAAGTAATTTTTTAAAGTGGTTGAATTGTTTGATTTTATTTGTTTAAGCATGTTGTTTAGTGTTAAAAATGATGAATATAAGCTTGAAATGATTAATGGATTGTGTTGGAATGGAAAAACTTCAATGGGGGAAAGGTTATGCCATTTTATGATTTTGTGTATAAGAGTGTATTTTTGTAATGTAAATGGTTTAAATGTATTAAAATATATTTTTAATAATATAAATAAACTTAATATATTAAAATGAATGGCCTAGTATGAGAATACAAAGTAAAAGTGAGGTTAGCCTTAAATTTTGAATTTTTGCTTGGATAGGGTTTAATTATGATTTAATGTTAAAAATACCATTAAATGTGATACTAAATGATTATTTACTATCACATTTGGTTTAGGCATTGAGGGAGGTTGATTTGCTTCATCCAAGTGGTGAAGGGCAAGTTAGAAGGATAGGATTAGAGGTTGTTTTAAGCTTATTTTGATTTCTATTTGAGGTAAGTTGGAAGGATAGGATTAGTTATGTTTACATGACATTTGGGCTTAACACATTTTGGTTGAAAAATGTGTTAAGCTACTTGGTACATTGGTTATGTATGAATAATGTGCTATGACATTTCTAATGTCATATATGTGTTAAATGCATTGTGAAAAGCCATTGATAATGGCTAAATTGTCTAAATGTGATTAATATGTGAATTATGTGAAAATACCCAAAGTAATTGGGTAATGTGTTGTGAATGTAAAAATGTGGTATAATGTAATGAAATATGTAGAAACATAATGAAATAAATTGATATTGAGATATATGAGAAAAATGAGAAAAGTGAGAAAAGTAAGAAAAAAAAAAAGAAAATAAGGCAATGTGCCTAAATTGAATATGTGACAATGAAAAAGAGATTGATAATGAGAAATATGAATAAATTGTATAACTAGTATGTTATTCAATTTTTAGAGTTCTGTGTTTGGCGGCATGCCTATGAATTGCCTACGGGCTAGATGCTAGGCGTCAATGTGAAAATATTTTTAAGGCGAAATGATCGGGTCATAAGCCTAAAAAACAAATCCTTAGGTTGGGTGAAAAGACCAGGTCATAAACTCAAACCTAATTGGATTAATCCATGGATATATTGCCTACGGGCTATACACAAGGTGTCATTATAGACCAAAGCAGTAACTCTGAAATTTTAATAGCATATTAGTTATCTTTGGCCCTATGTTTGTGTTTGTTTTTATATGAATGGTGAATTGTGAAATATTTAAAAGGTATGAGAAAATAGAATGATGTAATATTCATGAGCATTGTACATTGGCATTGCATTGAGTTTTATTGTTATTACTAAAGTTTGTACCACTAGGCTTTGGCTTAGCGAGATTGTAATATGTCGCACAGGTGACATGGCCGTTTTGGTAGAGCCGGAGAGTTCTACTAGACCTGGTTAGGTCTAGGTTTGTATTTATTGAGCTTGAAGAGTTATTTTTAGGCACATCAAGATCAGAGCCAGTTGCCAGCATGTACATATTTGATATTATAGTATATTTTGATATTATGTATGTTATGATATGTTTTGAAGTATATATTGTAAATTGTAAAGAATGTTTTGAATAATTTGTTTAAGATGAGATCTTATATGTGTTTTTGATATATATACCTATGTATATAAGTATTTTGAGAAAATATGGAGAAATTGAGAAGTATTGGTGAAATGGTGAATTGATTTTATTGGCAGTATTTGTTTTATGCATGTTCTGTTTTGCTGAATTTTGGGAACTTCCAAATTACGGACAAAACTATGATGAATTTTTTCTAGAGATTTTCATATAAAATGTTATTTCAGGTTACTATAGCAAGTAAAGAATATTTATATACTATTTAATTTTATTTATTTAGGATTTGAAATTTTAAAATAGAAATGTGAAAATTTTTATTAAACTGGTCCATGACATTTTTGTACCGTATATGTGTATTTTACATATGCTGAAAATTTATATTGTACGTATATGGGGTATAAGAGTGCTACAAATAGGGATAAATGAGATTATAGCAGTCCGCTAGTTTTGAAAACTCGAAAGGGCAGGCTAGGCAACAATTAGGGATAAATGAGAGAAAATTGGCAATTAGAAAACCCAAAAGGGCTGGTTAGTGACAAGAGTGATCTTGTGTATGCTGGCTTTTTGTTTATTTGTTCCTTAATTTAATAAAATAGAATGAATATTAAAATTATTCTAAGTACACTATTTTAAAATAATCTGACCATTAATGTAAAATAAATAACACAATAGCAAAAGGTGATGACAGATTATAAAAGGAAAGGAAAACATCTTTTATTATTATTGTTCATCCTAATCATTTTTTAATGAATTGATAAGTGTAAAATCTATGGCAAATGATAAGTGTAGCACGCAGGCTAGCTTTGCTTCAGTCGATTCAAGAAGGCTTCAGTCAGATGGGGCATGTCTAGATCAGGAGTAAACTCAGAATCTCGAGGCTCGGCTCTATACTGGAAGTCAAGTCGGTAAGGATCATAACAAGTATCTTGGCGGAGAGCAGCAAGAGGAACATACATTAGATACATTTGAATGATGACATGTGTAATTTCCCACTAAGGTACAAATCTACGGATATTAACTACAGCTCATGAGCAGATCCACTCAACCCATTCGACATATGAGGCAATAGGATAAAGCAATTTCTTTGTAGAATGATGTCGTGGTAAATATCTGGTAAAGTCCATAGATAGGGTGTCGAGCAAGCAGAGACGCTCCTGTAGCTAAACCTGTAAAGGCAAGCAATAATCTATTTAAAAAAAGGCCCATTAGGTTGAAAACCCGCAAGGTTGGCCTAGACAAAAATTAGGACAGTTCGCTAGCTCCAAAAATCCGCAAGGGTGGTATAGGCAAAAAATAAAACCAATATAAAAAAAGTACGCTAAGTTAAAAATTTTTAACAACGGCTTAGGTAAAAATTAAGACAACTAGCTAGTTCCAATAACCTACAAGGGCGGACTAGGCAAAAATTAGAGCAATAAAGTTAAAAGGCCTAAATTGAAAATCCAAAAGGGCAATTTAGGTAATTACTTGAAGCAATAAAGGACTCCCAGCCAATCTCTTTGAAGATTCTATCTTGAATTGATCCAATCCAACTAAGGTCTCAGCCAAGATCAAGGGTATTGGCTACAATCCTCCTTCCATTTGGTCCACGATATTCAGTACTCATGGATCGATGTCGTCGTTAGGAGAAACAAGTAAGAATTGACCAAGAAAGCAAAGACAGAACATGTGCCCCCAAGTTTTAGGGGGAGCCAACTAGAAAGTGCAAAAATCAATTAAAGGATCGAGCAAAATTTTCTCACCCCTCGTCAATTGTAGAACTTTAGACTTTGAGAGTTGAAATAACATCTGCATCTTTTGATGAGTCTTAGAAGTCAGTATGGGTAATGCCATTGGTTGATTGCATGGATATCCGAGAATAGCTTTAAATTCTTCGATCATAGGATAAATTTCAAAGTTGTTTATCTTGAAAGTCCTAGATTTTACATCCCAAAAGAAAACTATGACATGTAAAAAGGAATGGTCTAAATTGAAATTTTGGAAGCACTTTAAGATATTGAGTTGAGACCACGATATTTGTTCCCAATGTGTAGGCTTGATGGTCTTGAATAAATTCTTTATTTTTTTCAAATTGGCTCCGGTCATTATGGAGGAATTGAAGAATTGAAATTGCCGTGTTTTTGTAAAAGAAAATACTAAAGTTAAAAATCCTTGCTTTAATTTAAGAATGGTCCAAAAAGATTTGGTGCTATGAATGTCAAAGAAGAGAAAGTAATTTATTGATTTATATAGCTACTGGTTACAATTCAAATTGTTTATGGAGACAAAAATCCATGTTGAAGCAGGTTTAAATTTGCAGCGCTAAATTCATTATGAAATTGGAAGTTTTTAAACCTAATCCGTATGGCTATTGGTTCTGAGTTTAATCATGAATTTAATCCATGTCGAATTCATTTTAAATGAATTCGACATGGAAAAGAATATCTGTATATATAAAAAAAAGAGGTCAAAGTGTCAGACTTAAAAAAAGAAAAAGAGATTTGAAAAAAAAATATTATTTATTACACTTCATAATTTTATGTACAATAAGTTTAATACAAGTTTCTCAGTATATTGCAAGCCACATCACTATGAAGGAGGAGGCGGTCTATAGTTGAACAAAGTGCTTAGAAATTCATCACCTGTTGGAGGTGGAGGCACATCATCTAGTCAATTTCCTCTTGAAAAGGAAATGTCTGGATCATGGTTATCCTGAGAATCGATCTTATCATAATCAATGCCTAAGAAGGGAGGTGGCACATCATAGTCATCTGTCTGGGGCCTCCTTGATGAAGACACACCAGGATCCCTATAGCATTGAAATATGAAGTCCCAGAAGTTTCGTTCAAGATGATCTACATGCCAACGTCTAGCGGCCAATTCCTCCTGTAACTTCCGGTTCTGCTCTTCAAGCATTTGCTGTGAGCTAGAAAAGGAAAAGTTAGGTTCATACATTTTTATGCATATATACAACATATGTAAATATGAAATAGAAAATACAAACTAGATAGCTTAGAGTGAAGCTTTGAAACCCAGAAGATGGATCAACATAGGGAGCTACGGGCGGCACATCCGATTGTGGTACAACTACATGAGATGGCCCAGCTACATCATGACTGGAACCATCTGATTCTTCCATCACCTGAAAAGATTCAAGTTAAATGAGTATCATGAAGAGGCAAGTCCAGGATTCACAAAAAAATTATATCTGATTAACCTAGAAGGAGACAAAAATGGCATCATCATGGGCAGCATTCCCTGTAGCCTCTTCTTCCTCTTCTTCCCCATTACCTTCCTTACCATGACCCTCCTCCTCCTCATTTTTCTTATCACCTTCTTACTCCATGTTATCATCCTCTTCTTCTTCTTCTCCATCCCCTTCTTCCTTAAAATCTTCAAAACCATTAGGAGCGACCTCAAAGTGCAATAGCTGGTCCCGTATGAACTCATTTATGACAAGTCTGGTCAAAGCAAGAATGCATTAACATCATAACCATTTCGGGCATGTCTCCAAGTATTCTCCAGCATAGATGCGCAAGTCAGTACAGATGTCGAGATGTTGGCTGGCACCCGCCTCTGCTCAGGGCCAAAGAAACAATTGTGTACCCTCTCACCAATAAACCATCCACTGGAAATAGGCCCGACAATGATTCGACGAGAGTTCTATAGGGGTAATGATTTATTCATGCTGGTGGTCCAACTCGCCCTCTCCTTGACTCTTCACCAAGCAATGTTCACCTGAAAGACAATGACATAGGTAAGTTATTTTTCTTATAAAATTTAATAATAATACTAATTTTGTCTTTTACCTGATCCCATGTCAGGCGGCTCAGCTGGTAATGCTAGGAATGCACATGATGACTGCCGGGATCTCTCTATGACTCGACAACTAAAGGCTTAATCTCCAGTACCCTATCCATCTTTCAGGAATACCAGGCACCCTCACCAGGTTATGTTCATACCCCCACACCTGTCATGGTAAAAAAAAGGTCAAGCTTGCTCATATGCATCATTTGAATAAATGAAGAGAAAGATTCATACCTCGGTAACAAACATAAAGCCTGTAAATGATCTTTAATTCATGCTAATTTTATCAAAGCCGCGATAGAGATAGGCAAGGCTCGCCTCTCCCTAAACGTAAAATGGAAAGAGATCAAAATTGGAAAGAGCACACAAAACCGACAGATGGATCAAAGCCTCAGTGTTGCATAAAATCATCGTGGCTAACAAATACAACAAGAATCCACGGGTGTATCTTTTTGCCCGTGCACCATGTATGGGTCAGGTCTACCTCATCCAGTACTGTCGGATATATTTATATTTTATCTTGCATGCTCCTTTATACATGGGCCCTACACTGATTGATTGACAAATCTCATCTGCAAGTCAATAAGGGAATTCCATCGCATTTTAAACCCGTTATATCGGTAAAGTCCACCGAACCGATAGTCATCTCCCTAATGGGTAAATGAAAAGTGTGAATGGCGTCCATCCACCATTCAGCAAAGTGCCCGAATTACACTTTTGTCAATTTGAAATCCCCTGGTTGGTAGTTACAGTGTAAATTCTTCAAAGCCACACTCATCAATCATTCTCTGAACTGCCAGTGGTACTCACTTATACCATTGGCGGGCCTTATAGACATTCCCGCCACCGTAAATCACACAACTGTCATACTGCCATGATAAAGATAAGTTAAGCTAGGTAAATATATCAGCCCTAATGGTAATTTTAAAATAATATGTAAAATAGGAAAAAAATATAACATGTCAGATTTAATTATTTTCAACACCCTGTTAATTTTTGTTTATTTCCTTCTTTTTCATCAACTTTAAAATTTTATTTTTTAAACATATTTTGCATCATGACTAATATTTTGTCTAATTTACTTTATTTTATATTCATGCATTAAGCCCTTTTATTTATTTTTCCTAAGTCAATTAAATATATATGATGATTTTTTCCTTGTTTTTTTAGTAACAATATATATAAAAGCTTTCGTGCATTTAGGCATTTTCTACACTAGTATTGTTTATTTTTCTATACATTTTTTCTAAATTTGTTTCAAAGAATAATTTTTATATTTTTTACTTTCATATTGCCATTTTGTAATAAATTTATTTTTACAATAATTTGCCTATTTTTACTACTTTAATAAAACTACAGAAAAAATATATATAATAAAATTTATGTAAAAAGAAAAATTGAAATATATATAAATATATATATAAAAAAAATACCTATATTTTTCTCGGGAACTTCGGTGGAGGTCCATTCCTGCTAAGATGGGAACTCAATTCAACTCGCTATTTGTAAGGTTAGTGTGCAGTTTAGGATCCATACGAGGTCCAGTCCTAGATGCATATTGATTTACCGCCCTTTATATATACTGAAAGTTGAAAATCTTCAAATAAAAAGAAGAAATTGAACTTATTTGCTCGAAAGTTTGCAATTCCGCTTGAAGTTTGAGTGAATTTCTCATAGTAAATTGTTACATATTTATAACAAATAAGTCTGAAGGATAAGTCCCAAAATTTTAATTAATTAGTTTAAAAAAATAAAATAATAATATATATATAAAGGACAAAGTCACATGCAGTTTCAATAATTCATCTAAATCTTTCATCCATTTCAATAATTCATAATTCACAGCTACTTTGCATTATTAGTTTCTGAATTCATAAGTCAAAATTGGCTTTTTTTAGTTTCTTTATCTTCTTTTATTTGTTTCAATAATTCACACAGCACACAAGCACACAGTAAATAGATATTTATTGTGGGTATATAATTTTTATGTGGCTAAAAAATATTTTTTGTACTCATTAAATATTTTTTTTATACAGAGGGCAAGAGTATATAGCTACTACATATAGTAAAAAATAGCCAATTTTTTCGCAAAATGCTTTACTAACTACATTTAATTTTTGTAGGTGTCTCAGGTCTAGAACCCAACCAATCTCAAGTTCAGAACCTAACCAAACTCGAGTCCAGAATTCAAATAATCTAGTTTTGGGTCCATAACCCAACCAAACACTAGTCTAGAACCCAACCAATATAGTTTCGGGTCCAAAACCCAACTAATCCAGTTTCGGCTCCAGAACCCAAACAAAACTAGGGTCCAAAACCCAACCAATCCAGTCTTGGGTCCAAAATCCAACCAAACTCGGGTCTAGAACCCAACACCGGGTCTAGAATCCAACCAATCCAGTTTTAGGTCTAGAACCCAACCAATCCAATCTTGGGTTCATAACCCAAACCAGTCTCAGGTCAAGAACCCAAACTAAATCCTTGGGTCTTGAATTCGATCCTTATTTAAAATCAGGTCAAAATCATGTTACTTTTTAATCTCTAAATAAATTCAAGATCGTTCAAGCAGGAAACAAACTATAGACTCTTGATTTTGGCCCTAACTAGTCCGATGATAATTAAAGAAAGGCCTAATTCATTATTGGTCTATTCTTAGTAAACTTAAACCTATTTTAAGCTTTTGATTAGATTGGTACAATTCCATAAGGCCTAAAATAAGCTAGTTCAACCTTTAAAATCCTAAATAGGTTTGATTTGAAGGTTTAATTTGATGTAGGCCATTAATTGCACTTCAAATTCGATATGAGTGTGCCCATGTAGAATTGGGATGCCCTAATTTGATATGGGACACCATATCAAATTGGGATGCCCCCAATTCAATATGGGGAGATCCCATATCAAATTGGGGCTTCCCCAATTTGATATGGGGACCAATTGGGGGGACTCCATATCGAATTAGGGTAATCCTAATTCGACATGGACAAGCTCCATGTCGAATTGGGATTGCCAATTCGATATGAACTTTGATTCCATGTCGGATTAAATTTTTTTTAGTTCGATATGGTCTTGGTTTGCCTCGAATTGAATTGGTTTTAATCCGACATGCTCACAGTTTCTCTTGAATTAAAAACAATCTAATTCGATATACCTCAGGGAACTGTTTCTAAACAAGAAGTTAAAGGCTCGGTTACAAGGTTTTAACCTAATATATTCTTCTATAAATACTGGATTAAAAATAACAAGAAGGGATTAGCAACACATCATTAGCACGGGGTAACACTTGAATTAATATAGAGAAACGAAACAACTAAAAGGATTACCAAACAAAAACAAGGAGCCATCCTATATAGAGAGAGCATTATCAAACAAGGTAGTAGCTACTATCTTGATTTTATTCAACCAAGAAGTTCAAGATTGGTTCAAGCAAAAGTTTGGATTAGCGTTTAATTATTGGTGGAATTAGCAAACGAAGGTGCGTCCACTAAACTAAGTTCAATTAAACTTAGCATGAGTTCTGATGATGTTTCTTTACGTTGATCATATTTATTCCAATAACCTAATAGTTCCACTAACTTAGATATATTCAATTCAGGTTCATCAATACACATCCATTAGTTTAAACATGACCAGTAAGCCATATTTCATACAAATATTTATCAAAAATCATTTGTTAAAATAGCTTGAAAGTTTTTTATAGTAGCTAAGATTTTTTTCAAATCCTAATCTATTTTTCCAAATTTTCCAAAACCTAATCTGTTTTCCAATTTCTAAAAACCCTAATTTGTTTTTCCCAATTTCTAAAAATCCTAAATTATTTTCCAAATTTTCAAAACTAGTTTTACAGTTTCCAAAACCTTAAATAGTTTTCCAATTTCCAAACCCTAATTTGCTTTCTCAATTCCTAAAAATCCTAAACCTCTAAAATTCTAAAAACCTAATCTCTAAAATCAAAACCCTAATCTATTTGTCAAACCCCAAAACCCTAATTTTAGATGTAAACCCTAAATTTGTATATTTGATGCTTAGTTTAAATATTAAAACCTAGATGCAATTATTTCATGCTTATGATGAATGATTTATTAATGTTTTATTTATTATGGATGATTTATTTTATTTTTGCTCATGGAAAGTGTTTTGAATGATTTAATTTCATTTACTTAATTATTTAGTGCTTCAAAGATGTAAGAGGTATGTTTCCACCTTGTGGGTGCCTCATTAGTTCAATTTAATATAATTTAATTTATTTTGAATTTTAAATTAATGTAAAGGGTATGTTTCCACCAAATGGTGGGTGTCTCATTTTATTTAGTTTTGGTACATTAAGATAATTGTTGTAAAGGCATGTTTCCACCATTGGATGAATGTCTATTTTGATTGTTTTATTTTAATAAAGGTGATGGATGATTATTTATTTTGATAATTGCATGTATTATGGATGATATTTTAATAAGTTAAGAATTTAATAATATTTAGACCTAAAAAGGAGGCCGGTTCCATTGAACCGAGCGTCATGAGAGTGTTGGGTCATTCTCACATGCCCCTTGCATACCCAACTTTCAGAACTCATTAGGGGGTTGGAGATTCCTTAGGAATTGAGTCATCCACCCTTTTTTATTTTTTTCGGTCCGTTCAGGTGGCGACTTTATTTTCTCCAAGTGTAGGGCTGTGTTCTCTAATGTCCTGAGCCTAACAGTGCCGAAGTCACAAGAACCATTCCACATGAGAGTGGTGGCGAAAATTCCCTCTCTCACTACTCTAACTTCTAATCAATCGACAATGTTAAGTTCTAGAAAGGACATAAAATAGAACAAAGTGCCTCAAGTTTCCCCATACGGTTCCCTTGAATCTTATAAAGATGATAAGCAAAAAAAGAGGAAATAAACTATTTAAGGAATAAATCGTATCCTATTGTAGACAAGTAACCAGATGAATTTAATTCTTTAACAATTGAAATGAGAGGATTAAATTTACCGTATGATACAAGGAAACTAATGCAATTGCAAATTGTGAGAACAATGATTAGATATTTTCAAAGTACACCTCTCTCTTCCTCCACATAAGAGTCATGACCATAACATTCCCATGAAGGATGGAGCTCAACCGATGAATATCAGGCCATACCATTACCCACACTAATAGAAAAACAAAATCAAAAGGTGAAGGAGATATTGAATCAAGGAATTATTCAACCTAGCTCAACTCTTTTAAATCTTTAATCCTTCTCGTTAAAAAGAAATATGGGACTTAGAGATTTTGCATTGATTATTACTAGCTCAACTCCTTGACTATCAAAGATAAATTCCCTATACATATTATTGATGACTTATTGGATGAGCTCAAACATTCAATCCTTTTCTTTAAATTGACCTTTAGTCTGCGTATCACTATATTCAAATAAAGCCTTTAAACACCTATAAAACTGCCTTTCGCATCCGTAATGGGCATTTTGAATTCTTAGCGATTCCATTTGGGCTTACTAACACTTTAGCCACTATTTAATCCCTCATGAACTCAATATCCAAACCCTATCTTAGAAATTTTGTTCTCATCTTCTTTGATGATATCTTGTTTATAGATCAACCATGGTGGAACATCAAAAGCATTTGAGCTAGTGCTACAAGAATAAGTTGAGTACCTTTACCATGTGATAGCCCATGGAGAAGTTGGCACAAATAAAAGAAAAATAAAAGCCATGGTGATTTAGCCTTGATCGAGAAATCTAAAGGCTTTGGGGGGATTTTTGGGACTAGCTAGATATTACCAAAAATTTATTAAGGGGTATGGGATCATCAGTTAGCCATTAATGAACTTACTTAAGAAAGATAATTTTGGGTGGAATAAGGAGGCTACAGGGGCATTCACTTAGCTCAAACCAATAATGAGCTATGCTCCCCTCCTCACCTTACATGATTTCAACCTACCCTTCATCTAAGAGATTGATACCAGTAATAGGGGCATTAAAGCTATCCTTGTACAAAATTGCAGACCAATTGCATACATCATTAAGTCCTTAAGCAGATGAAATTAGGAGTTGTCCATTTATGAGAAGGAGCTACTGAGGATTTTGTTTTCTATCAAGAAGTGGTGCCATTACTTTGAAAACTGGCATTTCATCATAAAAACAAACCACTAAAGCATCAAATATTTGCTCCAATAGAGAATACACACCTATATGCAATAAAAGGGGTTAACAAGGCCGTTTGGTCTAGATTATAGTATCTCATAGAAAAAGGCAAGAGAATAGAGTTGTTGATGCTCTTCCAAGAAGAGAATGGACTACTGAAGAACAGTCCAACTATTTTGCCATCACTTTAGTAGTGATACCTCTTTAAATGGAAGAGGTCATGAGTAGTTATGAAGAAGACCAAGAGTATCAATAGTTTATTCAAGCATCGACTGTTGAAGTTATAGTAAAGCCTCTCTATTCCTGTACTCAAGGGTTACTTAAATATGAGAGAAGGATTGTAATTGGTCATAAGAAAGAATTGAGAGAAAGAATCATTTATGCAACCTATGATTCTTCCTTGGGTGGACATTCTAGCATAACAGGCTCTTATAGCAAATTAAAATTACACTTTCAAAATGGCCTAGTATGAAGCATGATATTTACAATTAGGTATTGAGCTATGAAAATAGCCAATGCTATAAGCATGAAAACTTGCCATACCCAGGACTTTTGCAAACACTTCCTATGCCCAGTGGTAGTTGGGAATCAATCAATATGAACTTTATAGAATAATTGTTAAAGTCAGGGGGTAAGAACACTATACTTGTGGTGGTTAATAGATTTTCAAAGTATAGCCATTTGTTTTGCCTTTGTCCAACCCATTCACAGGTATTAAGGTGGCTAGATTATTCTTCAGTAATATTTTCAGGTTTCATGGTTTGCAAAGTAGATTACCACTTATAGGGATAAGGTGTTCACTAGCCTCTTTTGGAAGTAGATGTTCAAAATTTTCAATGTGAAATTAAACTCAAGTGCGCTTATCACCCTTAATCTGATGGAAAAATAGAAAGGGTGAAGCTTTGCCTGGAAAATTATCTCAGATTCTATTGTTTTGCAAAGCTTGGGTCATGGTCTAAATGGGTGCCCTTAGCTAAATAGTGGTATAATACTAATTACCACTATAGCCTTAAGATGACACCATTCCAAGTTTTATATGGGATGCCAAATATGTGTTTTCTAGCCTTGCCTTTGGAAGGTAGCAATGTTGCTTCAGTTGATGATTTTTTATAAGAAAGGTAATTGATAGTCAAATTGCTTAAGAAATAACTCACCGTTGCGCTCTATTTAACACTACTACAAAGCGACTCTCGTAAGTATACGAGGTTATTGTAGTAACGGTGGTCGCCCTAAAGTCGTCTCACATGGAAGGTCTTTATTCGTAATAATTTGATTAAAACAACAAAATTAAAGTTTGAGTGTATGTTGTTAGATAGGTAAAAGAAATCTAAGATTAAAAGTAAACTAAATAATGTTGCATAAGTTTGATTGAAACTTTCAAAAGGATACCTAGGATTTATAATTCGATTTAGTCAAAAGTTTAATTCTTAAATTACCATTAACATAACCTTGTAACTTAATTTGTTTCTTGTGATTAATTAGCACTTATGAATTCATTAGTTCTCACATTAATGAATTAACAACCAATTATTTTGAATTTGTAAATTAAGAGAACCCTAGAACTTATATTTCTAATTCATTCTTAAGGTGGTTGAATAGATAATTCTAATATTAAATTTCACCTCTCGATTCTTCATTGAATATCTAGAGATTAATAGGTGGTCAGTCTATCAACCTAACATTCAATCCAATGCAATCAACTCATATAACAAGGTTACTAATGGAAATACTTGAATTAAATCATTTAATCAAATCTATTGCAAATCCTAGGCATGAATAATTTAGCTCATCCTTATCAAATCAAAACACATACTCATCTCAATAGAAATCAAATCACAAATATCCATTGAAATATTAATATTCATAACAAATCAACAAAAATCTGAAAATGAATTAATTGAACTAATTCAAGGAATAGAAAAACCTGGTTTCAAGAAGACTAGAGTTGATCTTCTCTTGTTCTTCCTCAACCCTTGCTTGAGATTGATGAAGAATCCTTAAACCTCTCCAAAAAGCTTTGTAAAACAAGTTTGTACATAAAAATGGATGAATCCCCTACTTCAAGGCTAGCTCTCCTTTAACCTCTTGAAGAATCCCCTAAACTCATTTTTGAACTAATTTTTTTAAGAGTTGTAAAAATCATCCCAAAAAAAAATCTCCTCCTAGCTTTTTAATCATCCATCCCCACCTAAAACCCATACCTTTCTCTAAATTAATCCCCCTTTTCCTTGTGCCATCACATTTTTTGTCCCACTCCACCATACTTTCCACCTTCACTTGTCTCTCTTCCAACTTATTTTTAAAATATTTCCCCCATTCTACACCCATATCTATCTAAAATAAACTTTTAAAAGTGAAACACGTAGCCAAGTTTGAGTTGGTCTTGGCCATGTTGACGTGACATGGCCAAGATAAAAATATTATATTAGTTATAAAAATAATATTAGAAAAATAATAATATAATATAAATAACAATATAAATAATAAATAAATAAAATAATATAAATAATAAGAAAATAATAAAATCTAAGAAATATAATATAATAATCTATAAATAGAATAGAATATATAATTCTAATAAAATAAAATAAATGGATAAATAGTATAAATATTGTCCTGATCATGTCTCCTTGGACACGACCATGATGTGTGGGTATGTCTCATTCTGTCAAAATTTTAATTCTTTCTTATGAGGGACACAACCAAGATGTGTGAACGTTTTTGGCACTGCTTCTTATTAATTTGGTATGGGACACGACCAAGACATGGTGACACATCCAAGAACAAGACCAAGACTTAAATGTGTCCCATTTTGTCTAAATTTCAATTCTTTTTATTGGTAACATGGCTAGGCTTAAAGTTGTCTTGGCCATGTCATGCGACATGGTTAATGACACGGCCAAGACGATGAGTGTGTTAAGTTCTACCAAAAATTTCCATTCTTTTGATGGGAAACACTGTCAAGCTTAAAGTTGTCCTGGCTATGTCATGTGACATGGTCAGTGACACGACCAAGATGATAAGTGTGTCAAGTTCTGCCAAAAAATTTCAATTCTTTGATGAAAAACACGACCAAGATAATGAGAAATGGCCAGGACAATCAAACATGGCCAGGACGATGAGACATGGTCAGCGACATGGCTAAGAATTGAAACATGGTTAAGACGATGAGACATGGTCAGTGACATGGCCAGGATCGTGAGACATGGTCAGTAACATGGCCAAGATGATAAGACATGGTCAGCGACTGGCCAAGATGATGAGACATGGTCAGCGACATGGCCAAGATGATGAGTGTGTCCAATACTACCTTGAAGTCTTGCCCATTTAATCTTGCAATTGGAAGACACGGCCAAGACATTACATACCTTGGTCGTGTTATGTACTTCTCCTATAATTTTCTTTAATAATGGACTTAAGTACATTTTATTTCTCTTTTCTCATGAATCCCATTACTTGAACTTGAAATATGAAACCTAGTAACAATCTTGAACAAACTATTTAGAAAAATAACTAAAATGTAAACAAAATTAATCTAAAAACTCATATAAAAATGATCATAACAATTAACCCACACTTAATTTTTTGCTTGTCCCCAAGCAAAGTTACAAACAAAACTAGCAAAGAAGAATTAATCAAACTCAAGAATTATAAGATAAAATCAATAATTTCCTTTCCATAATGTCCACACTCATTATCAAATAAAATAAAATCAGTACTCAAGCAATTTAATGGTCTATCCATGCATACCAAAAGTTGTCACTCCTTCACAAAATCTCTTGAGTGTTTAATCAAGGTAGTGTTTTTCACTCTCAACATTTAATGAAAGAATATCTCCATAGGCTTACTTATCAATCAAATCTCTACCACTTAATTACAATCAAGCATCAATCATAAGGTCTTTTCATTTGGCTGATGAGAAGATTCAAAAGATTGTTTTAGATTGCCAGAATGGAACGAGTAGAGATTTTGTTGTGAGAGATGATGGGAGTCTTTGGTTTAAGAACAGATTATGTGTACCGGATGATGCTAATTTGAAAAGGACCATTCTAGAAGAAGCACATCAGTCAGTGTTTGCTATGCATCCGGGCAATACAAAGATGTATCATGATTTGAGGCAATTTTATTGGTGGTCTGGTATGAAGAGAGACATTGCAGATTTTGTATCCAAATGTCTCACATGTCAGAGGGTAAAAGCTGAGCATCAAGTTCCTACTGGGTTGCTTCAACCGTTGTCAGTGCCTGAATAGAAGTGGGAAAGAGTGACAATGGATTTTGTGTCTGGTTTGCCATTGACACAAAGGAAGCATGATGCCATATGGGTGATTATTGATAGGTTGACTAAGACAGCTCATTTTCTTCCGGTTCGGATGGATTACTCTTTGGAGAGATTAGCTGAGCTGTATATCCATGAGATTGTAAAGTTGCATGGTGTCCCAATTTCTTTAGTGTCTGATCGAGATCCCCGGTTTACTTCAAGATTTTGGAAGAGTTTGCATGATGCTTTGGGTTCTCGATTACACTTCAGTACTGCATTCCATCCGCAGACAGATGGGCAGTCAGAGAGAGTGATACAGATTATCGAGGATATGTTGAGAAGCTGTGTCATCGATTTCTCTGGAAGTTGGGACAGATTTCTACCGCTTATGGAGTTTGCTTATAATAACAGTCATCAATCCAGCATTGGTATGGCACCATTTGAAGCATTGTATGGTAGACGGTGTAGAACACCTCTATGTTGGAATGAAATTGGTGAAGGTAAGTTAATTGGCCCTTATTTGATTAAAGAAACTGAAGAGAAAGTGAAGATGATTCGAGACAGATTGAAAACAGCTTCAGACTGACTGAAGTCTTATGCAGATCTGAAAAGGAGAGACATAAAGTTTGATGTTGGAGATAAGGTATTTTTGAAAGTATCTCCTTGGAAGAAGATCTTGAGGTTCGGTCGAAAAGGGAAATTGAGTCCTCGTTTCATTGGACCGTATGAAGTTCTAGAAAGGATTGGGCCAGTTGCTTATCGGCTTGCTTTACCACCTGAGTTGGATCGTATCCATAACGTATTCCATGTTTCTATGTTGAGAAGGTACAGATCGGATCCATCTCATGTTTTACCAATTGAATCAATCGAGGTGAGTCCCGATTTGACGTTTGAAGAGGAACCAGTTGCTATCTTGGCACGTGATGTGAAAAAGTTGAGAAACAAGAGTGTGCCATTGGTGAAAGTTCTATGGAGGAATCATGCAAAAGAAGAAGCAACTTGGGAAAGTGAGCAAACCATGCGAGATCAGTACCCTCAGTTATTTCGGACTTGATATCAGGTAATTTCGAGGATGAAATTTTCTTTTTAGAGGGGGAGAATTGTAATATCCCCATTTATGCCCTAGAAGTTTTGCATATGGTTGTTGTTGTTGTTGTTATAAATTGGATTGAATGTATATATAATGTGATAAGAAAAGAAATCGGAAAGAGAATACTTATGTAAATGTGTTTTGGGGAAAGAAAGAGGGTTTAGAGAGAAGTGTATATGTTGTTTATATGGTTGTATAATTAACATATACCTAAGTCAAAGAGAGAGTCAATGGAAGAGGATATTTATTTTGTTGAGTGTGAAATTACATAAATGGGCACATAAGAGACAAGAGGCTAGTTTAATGGTTAAGGGTGTTTTAAGTAATTTTCTTTTGGAAATTGCTTGGTGTAGGTTTAAAGAGAGGAAAAGATTGACTTTGCTTCTTCAATTTCTTTTCTTCTTCTTTGGTGGCCGAACCTTGTCAAGACAAAGGAGCAAGAGGAAAGTTTGATTTCTAAACTCAAATTGAAAGGAGATTCAAGGAATTAAGTGAAAGATTTGTGAAATTCAACAATTGTGGTAAGCTCTTTTTCTTAATTTCCTTTATTCTTTTGAAGTGGAGTTTGAAATGAATTTTGGTTTGTTGAGATAATGATTAAATGTGTTTGTGATGTGTTTTCAAATGTTATTTTTGAGTATAAGTGAAGAGGTTTAAGAGGTGTTGTTGTTGGAAGTGTTGGAGTTGAAATTGTTTTAGGATTTTGAAGTGTTACATGATGTTTTCCTTGTGTTTGCTTCATTATTTTCAAAGATCTTCTTGTTGTTGGTGTTTTGTTGGAATTTTAGGCTTGGAAATGGGAGGTTGGCCGAAGGCAGTAGCCTTTTTGATGCCACGCCCGTGGCCTTGATTGGCCATGGCCGTGGTCATTGGTAGGTTTTTGGTGCCATGGCCGTGGAGGATGGAAGCTTGGGTGGCAGAACTGTTTTGTACCCCACGCCCGTGGAGGTTATGGTGGCCACGCCCGTGGCCTATAATGTATGATGTTGAAGTGTAACTTTGTGATTTAAGTTTTAAGATGAAGTTATTAAGTGATTAAATGGTATTGGAATTGATGGATTGTATTATGTTTGGATTAGGGTTTGAAAGAAGGTAAATTGCCCTAAGTTTGGGAAGTGAAGAATCTTGGTTAAAGGAAAGTGTTTAAAGTTGTGTGATTGTTATTGAGGTAAGTACAAATTTTTCACTAATGCATGGTTGCATATAATTCATATGATGTGATGATAATGATAATGAAAATACTATGTGAACAATGTTATACTTTATGCATTGTAACTTTTGTGATGGGTAATGTACTTTGTTAAATTGATATCAATAAGGCTATGTGTATAATGTGGTTTGAAATGTGATGGAATATAATACCATTGTGATTGGCTATGGTAACTTATATGTGATATGAGGCCATTGTTATTGGCTATGATGAGAATTGAGAATGGAAATGATAATTGAATAATAAATGACTTGTGTGGCTAATGTGTTATTCCATTTACAGAGTTTGTTGTTGGTGGCATGCCTAATATGAGTAACAATCTCTTGAAGTTAGGTTGGATTTGATCCTTGAAGCCAAGTTGGGTTGAAGTTTAACATGTTTTACTCCCCTTGAAGCTTGGTTGGGTCTAATCCTTGAAGCCTAATTGAGATGTTACAACCCTTGAAGCTAGGTTGGGTTTGGTTCTTGAAGCCAAGTTGGGTTGAGACTTAGCATGCTTTGTTCCCCTTGAAGCTTGGTTGAACCTAATCCTTGAAGCCTAGTTGGGTATATGTGATAATGATAAATGTGATAAAACCAAAGCATTAACTCTGAAAATTGAATGGCATATTAGTGTGTTTTGGGCCCATGCTTGTCTTTGTTTAATGTGAGTCATGAATGATAACTTGATTGATTAATGAAAAAGATGGAAAGATGTTGAAATGTGGTATGCTTATATGGTTATGAATTGTGATGTGCAAAGGTATGATGTTAACTTTTCATTTATGTTGTTGCCTTTATTGATAACATGTGTGGCATTGCATTGCACTATAGCATAATATTAGCATGATTTGTCTTACTAAGCCCTTGGCTTAGCGCGATAGTGTTTAATCGCGCAGGTGATAGAGTTGATAGAGTTGAACCCGAGAGCTCTTCGAGACCGAGTGAGAGTAGACATTGAAGAGTGGATTTTGGGATTTAAATATCAGAGAAAGCTGCCAATCATGTATAATTTCTTTATATTTTATACATATATTGTTTATAATGTGAATATATGTATATTTGTAAATATGGATTTAAATGCTTTCATATATGTAATTATTTTAAAATTTCTGCTGCGTATTATTTAAATATATATCTATATTTACTTTGTTTTATTTTACAAGTTAATTACTTATTATTTATATGGTATACTGAAAAAGATTATGATATCATTTAAAAAGGTGTTCTTGGATGTTAAGAAAAATCTGTAGCATCCCTATATTCGATACATGTATACTACATTGTGGTGTATGTATTGGGTGTGGGGGTGTTACAGGAAATCTGTGACGGAATCTGCGACGAAAATCTGCGACGAAATCTGCGACGGCTGCCCTTTAACCGCGGCGAGATTTGCAACCGCCGAGTGGTTGCAAATCCGTCGCAATCTGCGACGGCCTGTCGCAAATTGAAAATTGCGACGCCTTTTTTATTAACGGATCGTATCCGTCGCAGATCGGTCGCAAGACTTGATTTGCGACGGATTCTGTCCGTCGCAGATAGCGTGTTTTTTTGTAGTGAAATAAAGTAATTATAAAATGTTTATTGGAAACTTTCAACCTACTAAATTTAACCCCACACTTTAATTGACATAATAACTTTAATTACTAAATTCTTCAAATGCTCTTGCTCCCAGTAAAAGGACAAGAAATGGAACAAAATGGTTCACAACTAATGTTATTATGTAAAAGAAAGAAATGGAAAAATAAAATATGCTCAAAATTGGCTTACTAAAGACATATTAAAGGTTGGCCTTTTAAGCTAAATGGGTATTCCTAAATATCTTAATCATATTGATGCCTAATTGAAAATTTCGTGTGGTCTCAAAATGCATATCTAAGCAAGGTATAGTAATATATCAATCAAGAATGCTCACACAAAGAATAATAAGTTGGTATCCAACTTAATAGGCTCAATTCCTCACAAGTTTAACCATCAAAATTGACAATAAGCACCAATTCTATTCAATTATCAAATTCATGCTTCAAAAATTTCAAAGGTCATTTATCAATAATCTTATAACAATTGAACTTTTCAAAATTCATTTATTCAAGAAAAATATTATATTACCAAAACTCAACAAAAATAAGTTAAAAGTAAAGCTTTGCACCCCACACTTTAAGATTCACATTGTCCCCAATGTGAATATGCATAAATTTAAAGAGCAGGAGATCATCTGAAGCCTGATTTACATCGTTCCTATGTGTGATACAAAGTGCTACTTCCATCCTTAATGCATTTGTCCACCATATCTGAAAAGATGGATAGCATGCAACTCTAAAAGGTACCCAATGCGTTACAAAGCCCACATGGCATCCTTCGAAAGGCAAATGTCCCAAAAGGACATGTGAAGGTCTTATTAGGTTGATCCTCTAGTGCTTGGTAATAACCATCTAAAATCAACTTGCACCCTTCAATTGTCACATTAGAAATTTCAACATCTTCTCCTAAGGTCAAGGCCATTTCAGGTTTGTCATCACTACTTTCCTGCAAGAAAACATCTCCAACCGCAAAGTCAGTACAATCAATAAAAGAACAATGGTCATAAACATTAGTAGTGGGGATAAGGGAAGTGTTAAAAATTGAAAATTTCACAGTTTGTCTTGCTTCTCACCTTTCAATCTACTTGGGAAAGGAATTGGTGGTCTGTAAGGGTTGAAAGACATATGTAACTTTGGTGAAGTTGATGCCTCCATGTTCTCCTCCTCCTTTAATTGACTTTGTTGCTTTAGGTGAGCTTGTATCTCTTTGCCATTCTCTTCTTGATTAGTACCTGCATCCAAAGAATCACCAATTTTGTTATCTATTATCTTTCCACTCTTTAAAACTGTGATTGCCTTGGCTTGCTTTGGTTGGCTTGGAAATTTTCCTTTTTGGTGTGCTTGAGGTTGGTTTGCTAATTGCCCAACTTGAGTTTCTATCTTCTTTAATGATGCCTCTAAAGAATCAAACCTCTTGTTATTCGCCTCTTGATTTTGTGTACTAATTTGAATAAAAATATTCAAATTATCTTCCAATGTGGGTTTCTTGAGTTGGTCTTGATTTGAAGATTGTCCTTGAACGTAAGGATCTCTTTGATAAGGTTGAAAAGATTCTTGAGGTAGAATTTGCTGCTGATTTTTTCAAGAAAAATTTAAGTGGTTTCTCCAATTGGGATTATAAGGATTGGAATATGGGTCATTCCTACCCCATTGTTGGAAATCTTAAAAGGCATATACTTGCTCTTGCCCTCCTTGATATTGTTCAAAACCAAATGAACACATGTTTGCACTATGTCCTGCAATGCCATATACTGCACATACTTCTTGACTTGGTATGGGTGCACTTCCTTTTGCATTTAGCATCTTAACTTGTCTTGTTAATTCTACTATCTACCTTGCCATTTTAGAATTGGAGTTCATTTCATAAACTCCCATGTGTCTCTCCTCTATGCTTTTTTTTTTTTGTGAATTTGCTTCTAGCATTTCAAACAATTGCACAGTTTCTGCAGCAGTTTTCTCTCCCATTGCACCTTCAACTGCATTATCAACTAAAATTTGGACTTTTTGTTTGAGCCCATCGTAAAAGAATTGGTTAAGCAAGTGTTGTCGATAATGATGATGAGAACATTGGAATAATAAAGGCTTGAAGCGATCCCACGCCTCATGAAATGGTTCACCATCCAATTGGGTGAAACTTATAATATTTCCCTTACGCTCTTTCACTTTCTGATATGAGTAGAATTTTCCCATAAGTTTATTAAAAACTTCGGTCCATGAGGTTAATAAATTTTCTGATAAAGTCATCAACCATGCCTTTGTCCTTTCCTTTAAAGTGTATGGGAAACGTCGTATCATAAGCTCATCTTCAGTCAATGTTTGCAAAGGGAATGTGTGCAAAGTTGAATAAAAATCACGAATGAGGTTGAGAGGATCTTCATTCGACATTCCATAAAAAGAGGGTAGCATACTATAATGAGTATTTTTTAGTTCATAGTTTCTTATTGCGTTGCTCAACCATATGCATGATATAGTTATTCCAATTATTGGTCGAGCAAATTCTTTCATGAGTTGTTCTTCAGCTTCCACCATTTTTATTTCTTCTCCAAATTGCTCTTCAAAGTCTTCTCCTTCTTATCCCAAAGGATCTACCTCCTCAATTCTAGGAAGTATATGAATGTTTTCTATGAAAGGAACAAGTTCGTTACTTTGAGACCTTCGTCCTTGCATAAATCTCATAGGCATTTCAAAAGAAACACTTGAACAATTTAAATAAAAAAAACTCAAATTATCACTTAAATAACCTTCTCCGACAACGGTGCTAAAAACTTATTGTGCTTTACTTAACACTACTACAAAATTACTCTCGCAAGTATAAAGAGGATATTGTAGTAACGGTGGTTGCCACAAGGTCGTCTCACAAGGAAGGTATTTGCTCGTAATAATTTGATTAAAACAACAAAATTAAAGTTTGAGCATATGTTATTAGATAGGTAAAAGAAATCTAAGATTAAAAGTAAACTAAATAATGTTGCACAAGTTTGATTGAAACTTTCAAAAGGATATATAAGATTTACAATTCGATTTAATCAAAAGATTAACTCTTAAATTACCATCAACATAACCTTATAACTTAATTTGTTTCTTGTGATTAATTAGTCATTATCAATTCATTAGTTCTCACATTTATGAATTAATAACAACCAATTATTTTGAATTTACAAATTAAGAGAACCTTAGAACTTATATTTCTAATTCATTATTAGGGTGGTCGAATACATAGTTCCAATATCAAATTTTATCTCTCGGTTCTTCATTCAATATCTAGATATTAATAGTTGGTCAATCTATCAACCTAACATTCAATCCAATATAATCAACTCATATAACAAGGTTATTAATGGAAAAACTTGAATTAAATCATTTAATCAAATCTATTGCAAATCCTAGGCATGGATAATTTAGCTCATCATCATCAAATCAAAACACACACTCATCTGAATAGAAATCAAATCACAAATATCCATTGAAATATTAATGTTCATAACAAATCAACAAAAATCTAAAAATGAATTAATTGAACTAATTCAAGGAATAGAAAAACCTGGTTTGAAAAAGACTAGAGTTGATCTTCTCTTATTATTCATCTACCCTTGCTTGAGTTTGATGAAGAATCCTTAAACCTCCTCCAAAAGCTTTGCAAAACAAGTTTATACATAAAAATGGATGAATCCCCTACTTCAAGGCTAGCTCTCCTTCAACCTCTTGAAGAATCCCCCAAACTCATTTTTGAACTGACTTTTTTAAGAGTTGTAAAAACCATCCAAAAAAAATGTCTCCTCCTAGATTTTTAATCAACCACTCCCACCTAAAACCAATGCCTTTCTCTAAATTAATCCCCTTTTTCCTTGTGCCATCACCTTTTGTCCCACTCCACCATACTTTCCACCTTCACTTGTCTCACTTCTAACTCATTTTTAAAATATTTCCCCCATTTTGCTCCCATATCTATCTAAAATAAACTTTTAAAAGTGAAACATGTAGCCAAGTTTGAGTTGGTCTTGACCATGTTGATGTGACACGGCCAAGACAAGTCTTGTCCTAGCCATGTCTCTTGTGACTCAGCCAGGAAGTGTGGGTGTGCCCCATTCTGTCAAAATTCTAATTCTTTCTCACGAGGGACACGACCAGGATGTGTGAACGTGTTTGGCACTGCTTCTTGTTAATTTGGAATGGGACACAGCCAAGACATGGTGACGCACATAAGAACAAGGCCAAGACTTGGTGACACACCCAAGAATATGACCAAGACTTGGTGACACACCCAAGAACACGGCCAAGACTTGTGAATGTGTCCCATTATGTCTAAATTTCAATTCTTTTTATTGGGAACACGACCATGCTTGAAATTGTCCTGGCCATGTCATGTGACATGGTCAGTAACAAGGCCAAGATGATGAGTGTGTCAAGTTCTGCAGAAAAGTTCCATTTTTTTAATGGGAAACACGGCCAAGACAATGAGACATGACCAAGCTTAAAGTTTTCTTGGCCATGTTATGTGATATGGTCAGTGACACGGCCTAGACGATGAGTGTGTCAAGTTCTGCCAAAAAATTTTAATTCTTTCGATGGGAAACACGGCCAAGACAATGAGACATGGCCAGAAAAGTCACACATGGCCAGTGACACGGCCAGGACGGTGAGACATGGTCAGCGACATGGCTAAGATGATGAGACATGGTCAGTGAGGCTAGGACGGTGAGACATGGTCAGTGACATGATCAAGACGATGAGACTTGGTCAGTGACATGGCCATGGTCAGTGAGATGGCCAAGACGATGAGACATGGTCAACAACATGACCAAAACGATAAGTGTGTCCAATACTGCCTTGAAGTCTTGCACTTTTAATCTTGTAATTGGAAGACACGGCCAAGGGCCAAGACATTACATACCTTGGCCGTGTTGTGTACTGCTCCTACAATTTTCTTTGATAATGGACTTAAGTACATTTTTTTTTCTCTTTTCTAATGAATCCCTTTGCTTCAACTTGAAATATGAAAACTAGCAAATCTTGAACAAACTATTTAGAAAAATAACTGAAAAGTAAACAAAATTAATCTAAAAACTCATATAAAAATGATCACAACACTCACTTAAGCATAAAATAGATAAAAATAGTTTGCTAATATTGATGTGGTTTTCCTTAAGCTACAACCTTATAAATAGTAGTCCCTAGGTCTTAGAAAGTGAGTAAAGTTAACAGTAAGGACAGGGGCAGAACCAGAAATTTAAGCTTGGGGGGACCAAATCTACTAAATTTTGTATTCATAAATTTATATATTCCAAACTCTAAAAATTATCATAGTCAAACTTAAATATAGTCACAAAATAAAATAATTCATAATTTAAGTTTGTAAATCACATAAACAATAAAAATAAATGCGAAGATAATAGATTTACCTCATCATTTAAGTTGTACCCGCCGCTCTTTCATTAAATAGAAATCATCAATAATCTTGTCCACCGAAATTGTTCTTGCAATTTTTTTTTTGATGTACATAATCATAGAATCTCTAAGAAAATCATCTTCCATCTTATTATGAAGCCTTGTCTTCAAAATTTTCATAACTGAAAAAGCTCGCTCATTAGTTGCTGTCGAAACTGGAAGAGTTAAAATAAGTCGAATCAACCTATCAACCAATGGATATGAATCAGACTTTCCTGTCTCCACCAATCCTCTACATAATTCAGCAATGGTAGATAACTTTCCCAATTCTGGATGGTTAGGCATATCAAGCTCAAAAAGCTGTAATTGAAACTTCAATAAAATTTTTTCTTGATCAGTAAAATCTTCTGGATAAAATTTTTCAGCCAAAGTGCAAATATCATCAATTTTGAATGATTTAAAACAATCTCTTGGAGAAAAAGCTGTACTTAGAATAAGTAATTCTGTTGATTGCTCACTGAATCTGCTATTCAACTCTTGTAATTGCTTATCTATAGTAGCAATAAATATATCCACTCGATAATGATGCTCTACTGTCACAATGTCTTTTTGGTGCCGAGATCGAATTATGTCAGAAAAGTGTGCATTCATATCAGGAATTTCAATATTATGCTGCTTACAAAATGATACCACATTCTGTAACAAAGCCTCCCAACCTTCATCTCTTAATCTCTGAATCAATAATTTTGTACGAGATACTAAATGCATTGCATTTAAAATATCTTGAGATTTTAGCTGCAAACACTGACATAATGCATCACTAATTCCCATAAGCTCTTTCATCACATGCAAAATAAATATAAATTCAAAAGACATTAGCAACTTTAGAGCATATTTAGCATCACCACGTTGAGCAAAATTTGATCCATCAGCAGCTATAGTTTGAAGAACTGAACAAGTTACACTAAAAATGCTTATGAGACTGCATATGGAATTGAAATGAGAACTCCATCTAGTATCTCCAGGTCGCTGTAGAGTTCTAATTTGATTAGCTCCTTTTCCAGTGTCAAGCTCATCATTTTCAACTAACCTTTTGGTTTCAGCTATTTGTTGAGCTTGTAACTCATCATTGCGTTTAGAAGATGCATTAACAGTGTTAACAATAAAGGATAAATTTTTGAAAAATGCATGAATATCTGCCACTTCTCTAGCTGCTGCAACAAGAACTAATTGCAATTGATGAGCTAAGCAATGGACATAGTATGCATAAGGACAATCTTTAAGGATTAAAGCTTGCAAACCATTCCATTCACCACGCATATTACTAGCCCCATCATACCCTTGACCTTGTATGTTTTCGACACTGAGATTATGATGAGATAAAGTAGAATAAATTCCTTCCTTAAGAGTCAATGATGATGTATCTTTAACATGAATAAGATCTAAAAAACGTTCATGTACAAACCCATCTCTATCAACAAACCTAACAACAAGAGTCATTTGCTCTCTTTTAGATTCATCCTAAGATTCATCAACAATCAAGCAAAATTTAGCACAACCAATTTCTTCTTGAATAGCAAGCTGCACGTTTCTAGAATACACATGTAAAATTTCCTTTTGAATGGCTGGTGATGTGTACTTTGCATTTTCTGGGGCATTTTTTAACACAACATCATTAACTTCAGTATTATAAGAGGCTAAAATATCTAACATTTCAAGAAAATTACCTTGATTATCTGAATCAGGATGTTCATCATGCCTCGAAATGCACAAGCTTGAAAAGATAACCATCGAACAGCATCTATGGAAGCTTTTAACCGCAATCGATTATTTTGAACTTGTTGTGAGCTTTGCTTTTCAATTGCCTTCTCAATGTGGCTTGATTGATTTCTTAGATCCTCATAAGACTTGACACAAACATTGTGTGATGAATTAGGAGTTTTTCCCATATGAGATAGAAATGCACAATCTTTGCCATTATTGACTTTTTTCCAATTTTTGAATCTTGTAGCAGTAAATGTATCACTCCCAGATTTTCCAGTTGATTTACTACTGAAAAGATAACATGGAAGACAAAAAGCAGCATCTTTGGCAGGTGAGTACTCTAACCATGGGAATTTTCTTAGCCAACTTTCTTGAAACCTACAACGATGATTTTCTGAACCAGAAAAAGGATAGGAAAATTCAGATGGAAGAGATCTATATGGTCCATATTTGATATATGCTTTTCGAATCTCATCTCGTTGATTAACTGCATATTCCCAAATTTGAGGATGTAAACCAGCATCACGTACTAATGAAGCAATATCAATCTCTTCTCCATTATATTTTGCTTGATGATCCACCTTTGGAATTTTAGATGGTGGTTGCTCTTGTAAAATATCATCATCATCTAGTCTGCAAGCTGCCTCAATTGGTGGTGAGTTGTTTTGATTCTTTTCTTTTTTCTTAAAAAATGAATCAATTTTCGTTGATTTCAACATCTGTTAAAACATTAACACATTAGTTCATTAAATACTAAACTTATGAAGAAGTAAAAAAAAAATAAACTCATCTCAAAAATAAAAATTCAACAATTTCTTTAAAATTCTAATAAAAATTCATCTTATTTATACTAATAAATATTAAAAGATAAAAAATTCCACAACATTTATTTTCGGGAAAAAAAAATGGTTGATACATCATACATCCATCATTTATTCACTTTTGGAATAATTTCACAAGAACATTTATCCAAATCTTTCATATTTATTTTGTTGAAAACATCCACCATATTTATCTCTAAAACATTCATACAATGGTTGCTGTTGGATTATATCTAATGATATAATTACTACATTATCATTTATTCATAACTCAATTGTCAAAAATCAGTCATCATATTCATACACTAAAATTTTTTAAAAGTATATAAGCACTAAAGGATTAAAATAGAGGTAAATAAACTTTTACACATCTAGCAACCCCTTCCTACATTATCATTTATCCAATCCAACCCCTTTCTAAACTCTAATGTTGAGATATAAGAAAATTAATTAACAAATAGACATAGTGCTAAAAATTAAAATACCAATGGTGGTTTAGGAGTTACCTTTTTGTAATTTGTTTTTATTATTAATAAAAAAATTGGATGGTATGAGTAGCTTTTCCTCTTTCTTGTAGCAGAGAAGACAAAAACAAACAAATTAGGTATACTATGCAAAAACAAGAAGAACAGTCGACTCGTCTGTCCTTTTACATTCTTAATATTAATATATTATTAGTTTGATTAAAAAAAAGGGGGATTATTAAATTGGTGGGCTTGGCATCATTGTATGGCCCATGTTGTACATATTACTAAAGTAGACAACAGGAAAAGTGGACTTTAATAACTTAATTTTTTTTTGGGTTGGTGGGGCCAAGGCTACTAGAGGTCCCCCTTTCCCTCCGCCCCTGAGTAAGGACCATTTAAAGTTGTTGCTGAGGTTGGTCCAATAGCGTACAAGCTGGAACTTCCAAAGGGAGCTTCAATTCACCCAATTTTCCATGTGTCATTGTTGAAGTAGTATGTGGATGATCAGAGAAGGGTATCTATTGAATTACCCTAAGTGTATCAAAATGGGGAATTCAAGATTGAACCATTGAAATTTCTATAGTAGAGGACTATTAGAAGAAGGAAACAAGAAGTGAAGCAATCATTGATTCAATGGTGGAACATGTCACCAGATGAGGCTACATGGGAGAATAAGACCTTCCTTTAGCCCTAATTTCCAAATTTCTTCCCTGGGGAGAAGGAAGAATTTCAAGGGGATCATAATGTCATGCCCAAGAGTCTATCAACAATAGCCCAGAATGCAACTGAACAACAACAACAACAAAGGCCAACAACTATGGCACGTGAGAGAGGGAAAGCTATGGTTATGGAAGCTTCTATGTTAGTTATATAAGAATTAGATGGAGTAGCTAGAAATTTTAGTTGTTGTGATTAGTTGGATTAGCTTATACTTATTCTCACTCTCATTCCATTAGATTGAGTTAGTTAATCGTGACTTATTATAGTAAAAGAAGAGTGTATATACATAAGAGAATTGAGAGAGAAATTCATTATAATTGTGAAATTGATGTAACAGAAGAATTCATCTCTCTCTCACTCTTTCTTCTTTATCTATAATTTTGCTAAATTCTTTCTCTCTGCTCTGCAACCCTTTACTAACTTAGTTCTTCTGTAATTTTCATTAAATCTTCTATTCATTGTTGTTACTAAGAAGAACCACCAGCTTCCTTGATCCTTCATGACTCAGGATCATTACAACATCCAAAGTAGAAACCATGTTCTTGAGACAACAAACTAGAATCTTGAGGTAGTAGAAAAGACATTGTGGCAGTAAAGGACCCTACTTGGCACTGCATAAGAACTACTCGGCTCAAGATAATGCCTATGCTGGCAAATAGTGCTACATAGGCCATATATGGACAATTTATTGAATTTTGTCACTCAACTTTTAGTATATGATTTGGAATTGCTAAGATATAACCAATCACATGCAAGATAAGAATGAGAGAATAGCTATTTGGGCACGCTGTTAGACACTAGTCAAAGAATTTGGTTTAAGGATAAAGGTCTCAATATTGCTTAATCCATCATAAACTCAAGTTTTAAATGGATTTCGAAGTTGGCCCTATAAATATGTAGCATGCTTGGCATTGATAACAATCCATCCATATTGTTATATACAAATGATTTTGATTTAATTGCAAGGAAATTAAGCACTTAAATAGCAACCAAATCCATTTGTGAATCGAAGGTTGGCTAGATGCAGTTACCAAAAAATGTTTGCACTTTATTGAAGCATGGAGGAGATTGTTGGACAGAGATGAGGAGTGGAAAATAGTAGTGTCAACAGTGATATGGTGGAATTGAGACCGAAGAATATTCTATCAAGTGACTAAGAACTAGAAAAAAAAAGTAATATGAAAACACAAAAATAAAATTTCAGACTAAAAGCTTTGATACATTTTACTTTAGAATCAAGAACATTGTATTTTAATACATTTTAATATATATTAAAATGTATTAAAATACAATGTTCTTGATTCTAAAGTAATATATATATATATATATATACATTTTACTTTAGAATTAAGAACTTTGTATTTTAATATATATATATATTATATTTTAATATATATATATATATCTATGAATTTGGTGCTAAAATAATAAAGAATCATATAAAATTAATAGACTAAATAATTATGAAGTCCTTGAGATTTTATATATTACACTAGCCAATCCTTAAATTTTTAAAGGGTATTTAGCTTAAACAATTTTATAAATTTATAAAAACAGTTTATAAGTTAAAAAATAAAATAAAATAGATAACTAATTTATTATTTTGACGCTTATAAATAAGTGACTCATAAGTTAATTTAATCAAATAATTTTTTGTATTGTCTCTATTTATTTCAACAAAAACTTTTAATAACATAATTTTATATTATTTTTAATTATTTTAACAGTAAAAATATTTATAAATTATTTTTTATTAAATATGTTAAGTATTTATCAGTCTATTATAAATAGTTAAAATAAATATATAACTATTTAAATTTTTAAATGCTTATTATTAACTTATAAAAAATTGATGATTATAAGCTGTTTAAAAAAATAGCTAAACACTCTCTTAATAACTTTATATATTGCAATATTCCTTTATTTACTTTCATCATATTGTCTTCGTTATCCTTAAAATTCATATCTTATAAAAAAGAAAACAGAACATGGTATTTGCATAGAAACAAATATGCATATTTTGAACCATAAGTTGAGAACTAAATGTCGCAAATTTTGATTCAGTTTTCAAACTCCTGTTAGAATTTTTTTGAGTTTGAAAGTACTTAAGAAATTTTATGAAAATAAAGAATTTCTTTTAGATATATTTTATTTGAATATAAAAAACATTATTGTTAGGTTAACGTGTATTAGGGTGGAATATATTCCTTTATTTATCTTCAATAACTTTTCTATCACCCTTAAAATTCGTGTCTCAAAAAAGCAAATAAACAAACGGCTAAAATTTAATTATTAGTTAATAAATATAAAAAAATATTTTTTAACTTTTGAAATAAAAAAAATATTTCTAACTAAATAATAATTTTTTATTTAAAAAATCTACAGCAATACATGGCTTATTTTTAACCACTAAACACTCAAAACTTTGTTGTTAGAAAAAAAACAAACTCAAAACTTTGTTGTTAGAAAAAAAAAACTCAAAACTTTTTCAAAACTATTATTTCTTAAATCCTAATACGTTTAAGTACCTTAAATTTAACACCAAAAACACACTTAGCACCCCAACTAAGAACTATTCTACATGAGACAAAATAACAGTACAATACTCCAATTGAAGAATCTTGCTGAAGTTAAATTCCACTCTTTAAATTTAAAATAATGTATCAGTCTATTGGACATGGACAGAATCCCAAAAGAAAAAAAGGGTTTAGAACCAGTTGTTAGAAAAAATCCACTCCTAAATAATAATTTTTTATTTAAAAAATCTACAGCAATACATGGCTTATTTTTAACCACTAAACACTCAAAACTTTGTTGTTAGAAAAAAAACAAACTCAAAACTTTGTTGTTAGAAAAAAAAAAAAAACTCAAAACTTTTTCAAAACTATTATTTCTTAAATACTAATACGTTTAAGTACCTTAAATTTAACACCAAAAACACACTTAGCACCCCAACTAAGAACTATTCTACATGAGACAAAATAACAGTACAATACTCCAATTGAAGAATCTTGCTGAAGTTAAATTCCACTCTTTAAATTTAAAATAATGTATCAGTCTATTGGACATGGACAGAATCCCAAAAGAAAAAAAGGGTTTAGAACCAGTACTCCTATCAAAACATGAGGAAACAAAGTCTAATCAGAGCTCCTTTCCAGCTAGTGGGCATAAAAATAAGGATTAAAAAAGGGCAGCCCGGTGTACGAATACTCCAGCAATGAGCGGGGTCCGGAAAAAGGTTTGACCAATTGGATCTTTGTACACGGCCTTCCCTTGCAATTAATTGCAAGAGGCCGTTTTCACGACTCGAATCTGTTATCTCAGGTCGCACGGCGACAACATTTACCGTTGCGCCAAGGCTCCCCTTCGGGCATAAAAATAAGGATTATTAGCTCTAATAAACATTAAGTATAAAACAAGACACTTTCTAAATTTTGCTCTTCTTTTGCCTTTGCATATGTGAAACTTGTGCTTCTAACTACAGATTTTTACATCTATAAAAAGGATGGTTTTGCTTTGTAGCTATCACAATTCACAGGGCAACTCTTAAACCTCAAACCACAGCTCATTCACCTTCTCCTTCTCTTTCTCTCTCTTCCTCGACCCTATCTCTCTTTGCTTCGAGAGCTTCGATGGAAGATTGCAGACAGATTCCCATTAGACGAGCTATGAACTATGCAAGAAGAGTGGTGCAAAGAGTGAAGTGAAAGAACATAATTCATTGCAGAAGGTGAGAGAAGAGACATCAATGAATTGGCAAATGCTTTCATCAAGAACTTCCACAATCAACTGAGAATTCAACGAAGCGAATCGATCAAGTATTTCAAGAAAATGACCACATAAGGCAAGGTGCTTAATCTATATTGCAGAATGGAATGTGTTTGTATTAGTAAATAATGATCAATCATAGAGCTTGTGCTTCTTGAAAGTATTATTTTAGTAAGAAATTACATATATTCCTATAAATAAGAATGCTACAACAGCATAAGACCCTATAAGTTTCAAAGCGAAGCCATGATAATGTTAAAAGAAAAAAAAAAATAACTGTTTAGTTTCTTTCACAAATTGTTTTCCAGAAGGCTAACAATGTGCATTACAGATTCTCTCCAGATCTATCTTCAAGGTAACAAAATAAATGGACAAAACAGTTGATTCATAGCAATTGAGATGTAATCTAAGTATTCATTGACTCAATTTAAATAATCCCATGTACATTACCAAAACGTATCAAAGACTACATACTACTGCAAAAAGACCCCATGAAGAAAGGGACTTGGCCCTAGACCAAATAGATTTACATGTAACTGCTCTGTTCACAGATGCAACGGAACGATCTCATCTATTACTGAAATCAACAGTGAGTATTCCTCACCTTGTAGTTGCTGATGTAAAGAGGATTACTATTGCCCCGGCTGCATAGATCTAGATGTGGATGATGATTCTCCTTTATCAATCTTTCTTGAATATCAAACTCAACCATAAGCAAACCATCCTTCTCATTTCAAGTCTAACTACAATATGTTGTGTGAACATCGAATCCAATCCCAGGGCATTTTACTGTTGATTCAATTACCAGCAAAATATAAACAGAATCCTAACTGAGAGCCTTAAGTACCCATTTGGTTTGGTGTGAGCAGAACCTGGTATTTTCAAATGAGATCACCTATCCAAACAAATAGATGAAAAACCAACAATGTCTACAGCAAGCAAAATCAAAATGGTTCCAGTTCTCATGCTTGAAGCACCTGGCAATGAACAATATGACTTTTCAAACCACCTCGGCCAGCAATAGTTGACCACAAATTTGTGACAAGGGTCCTGAAATGACCTCTTCCCGCTATATTCTCCCAAAGATGAGGGTTACTTTCTACATGTTTGTCAGAACTACAAACATCAACCAGACTAATGCTCATGTTGTTACGAACAATGCAGAGCTTCCCATTGAGTGGAACAAGAGCAGCAGCTTCCAAAGCATGAGAATTCCCTAGATGGAGTTTGCTATCTATAAATTTGTTCCAGGAATTAGTGGCTCCATCATAAACCCTAAGCTTGCAGCCGTCCCGGCAATCCAAAGCATAAAGTAGTCCATTTAAAGAAATGCTAGGATTGCGCCAACCAGCAACCATCCCATCACTGACTGGTGTCCAGCTGTTAATTTCAGGATCATAGGCTTCACTCATGACCTCACGGTGTGACCCAAGGCCTTTTAGAAACCACTTCCCATCATACACTACACCAATAAAAGGTACCATAGCTGTGCTCATATCTGAAATAAAGCTCCATCTATTTTTGTTAGGGTCATAAAGTTCAGCTGAGCGGAGTGTCCTTTGGATCCCTTCACACTCTCCACCAGCGACATAGAGACAGTTATTTATAACACAAGAGCCAAAGAAATGACGTTTACGAAGCATGTCCGGTGCCCTATGCCATTTATTTGTTCGGGCACTGTAGAAAATGACCCGTCTCATGGACCCCCTATGTGGATCCTTTCCCCCAAATAAATATAGGTGGCAACCACTTAGAACAGCACAGCCAAAACCAACAGCCTCAGAATATTCCCTGGGAACTGGTGGAAGTGGCTGCCAAAGCTGATAGACAGGATCAAAAGCATTCCATGATATCTTTCCATCGCGATCTCGCTTGATGACATAAACCCACTCTTCTGCCATTCCAAGACTTTTCCTAAGAGAATAGAAAAAATTACCAGCCAGGAGGCGGTACCATCTCTTACAAACTAGACGGAGCTTTCGGTGTTCAGCTCGGGGAACTCGAATCAAACATGCAATGGCAAGATCATCAGGAAGTCCAGGCAGGAGAGGGGGCTGCACTCGGGTTCTCTCCCTCCTCAAATTTTTACTCTTGTGTGCATTAGGATTGATGTCTGGCTGGATGCAAAGTTTTGATCCAGGGACAAACTTCCTGGCCTCGGCAACTGTTTTTAATCCAGAATCTACTTTGCAATAACAAGATACAGAATCAACCTGCAGCGTCATGTATGTACAAGAAAAATTTACACATAAATCACAGTTAGCAAGAGATTTAAATCATTTTTTACTGCTTATATGATTCTTCTGACAAACAATACTGAGATTTCAGTCAAGGAGGACATAAAATATATAGCCCCTATACATTCAAATAATAGTGAATTGGATTTCATTTTATGAGAAGATCAATTGGCAATGGTGTTACATATAGCCACCGGGGCATGGGTGGAACGAAAATTTGAAGGAGTTGGTTATGTAAATGAAGAGAATATTCAGTTACAACAAACCAGCAGAGCTGGCAATATACTTTGCAGATCCCTAGGTAGTATCTATACTATTTTAGACTCTAGTACAGCTCATCATCTATTTAGGCATTAGTCCTACGTGATGTACAGCATTCAGAATTATAACCAAATTTTATTTCCTCTCTTCATATCATTCTTGTACTTGTGTTATTCTTCTTTTCCGTCTCCAACTCTAATTCTGTCCTTCTCTTATCTTCTTTCTAATTTTCTTCTCTAATTCTTCCCCTTCCTTTGACAGGATATCTTAATCTGAACAGCTGGCATCAGAGCAGTAACCTTCCTCGGGCGGCCTACAGATGAGTAAAAGTACAAGGAAAACTAGAAGCACAACATCAAAAGAACCCAATAAGGAGGAGCTAGAAGAACAGCCCAGATCTCTCAATTCCAAGTTTGAGGAACAAGGAGACACCTACTTGCAAAGGATGGAGACTATATTCGGAAGCATTGAATCCAGGCTGGAGCTGCTTCAGAGAGGGCACAATCAAAAGATTGAAACACTAACGCAAGAACAAAATCATCTTAGGGCTGAGCATAGGAAATCACATGTTATCTATGAAGAGTTGAGGATGGAGAATCAAAGGTCTGTGGCATATTTGGCCCAGTTAATCCAAGGAAGTGCTAGTTCCAGCCAACCTGCAAATACACCCAGAGGAAAAGAAACTTTGGCCAATAACAAGGACCTGCTCCTTCATGATAGAGGATTGCTACCTACACCTACTGATGAGGAAGGTAATGAATTTGTGGGTCAGGTACGAATCTACTTGAATAGACTCCTACCCCAATGTGATCTACCAAGCTTTGAAGGAATAGAGAGTAACTCTTGGGAAAGTATGTGCCAAAAGTATTTTCAGATCTTCTGCTGTCAAAAAAAAAATCTGGACTTGGCTAGTTTGTTCTTGAAAGGGAAGGCTTTCTGAAGTGTGGCTAGTTTGTTCCTGAATTCCAATAATTGAAGACGTATTAGATGAATTGAATGGTGCTACTATCTAAACATGACTTAGGTTATCATTAGATTCTCATTGAGGAAAGGGACATATCAAAAACAGCTTTCAGGACTCATTCCGGACACTACAAGTTCCTTATCATGCCTTTTGACTTGACCAATGCACTTACAACGTACCAAGCCTTAATGAACAAAGTGTTCCAGCCATATTTAGGAAAATTGGTGCTAGATTTCTTTGATGATGTTTTGGTATATAGTCCCTTCTTTGAATCGCATCTTGAGCATTTGAAGTTAGTATTCCACTTACTTCAGCAGTACTAGCTCTATGCAAAAATGTGAAATGCGAGTCAGGTAAGACATAGATCAATTATTTCGGGCATGTAATCTTTGCAACAGGGGTGGCAACAAATCCATATAAAATTGAAGCAACAAGCTGGTGGCCCACTCCCAAAACTTTGAAGAGCTTGAGCAGATTTTTGGGACTCATGGAGTACTATAGAAAGTTCATGAAGGGGTACATATTAATTAACAAGCCACTGACTGAAATATTGAAGGACAAATTCATTTGCACTTCCCCAGCCTTTGACAAAATTAAGCTCGTGTTGGAGCAATCTTGATGCAAGATGACAGACCCATTGCTTACATTTCGAAGCCTTTAAGCCCTAAAAATCAACAACTTTCATCATATGAGGGGAGTTATCGGCTATTATATTTTCATTTGCAAAGCGGAGGTACTATTTGGAACAAGGACACTTTGTTATCATAATGGATCATAAGAGCATTAAGCAACCTTTAGAGTAGCACTTGCACATGTACATTCAACAAAAAGGAATCACGCTTGGCCTGGAGCCCGGACATGCGTAGAAAAAGGGATGCTTTGAATGAGTACTTGCAAGCTCAACTAAACCAATATAAAAATAAGATGAAACAATTTGCAGATGAGCATAGATCTGAAAGAGAATTCAAGGTTGGAAATTGGCATATTTGAGAATTAAAACCCATAGGCAATCAACTTACATTGTAAGAAAATCTCTCAAGCTCACTACCAGGTATTATGGGCCATTAAAGGTGATAGACAAGATAGGGAAAGTGGCTTATAAGTAACATCTACCACCATCTTGTTCCACACATCTTGTTTTCCACGCGTCCTCACTAAAACAAAAGTTAGGAGCCAATATAGTTCCAATCTCTCAACTCCCTCCTTCACCAATAGGAGAATTCATAGTTAATCAAGAAAAAATTTTGAACATGATTTATTCTACGTGGTGATGCTCATGTTCAACAGTTGCTAATCAAATGGCTACACCTACCATCCATTAATGCCACCTGGGAAGCTCAAAATTATATCCAAAGGCAGTTTCCTCAGCTTTTCCATTCTTAGGTACAATATCGGTCCAATAGGGGGGTATTGTTACATGTAGCCGTGGAGGCAAGGGTTGAAAGAAAATTTGAGAAAGTTGGTTATGTAAATAAAGGCAATATTCAGTTGCAACAAACCAGCAGATCTGACAGTATATTTTGCAGATACCTAGGCAGCATTCTTTTATTTTGGACAATAGTACAGGTCATCAAGCGAATATTCTTTATTTAGGCATTACTCGTACATGATTGACGGCACTCAAAGTTACAGCCAAAATTTATTTCCTCTCTTCGTATCCTTCTTGTAATTAACTTCTTATTCTTCTTTTCTGCCTCCAACTCTAATTCTGTCATTCTCTTATCTTCTTTCTGATTCTCTCCTTTTGACAGGATATTTCTAATCCTAACAAACAGCTACAATTTCATATGTTTATTGATTATAATAAGTCTTAGAGAAAGCAATTATCATTTAAGGTCCATTCCTCTTAGCATTCCCAAATTCGATAAAAATATATAAAGGAAACTATTGATTAGGAATTTAATTATTATTAGGAAACAAACGCTTACCTCAGCAATGAAAACATCATAAAATAACAGTTTTACAAAAAAAAAATTATTAGAGTGAAAAATAATAAGGCAATTACAAGGATGATCATAAGGAATCCCCTTCCAAAGGAGGTAAATATGACTCTGATATTGGCTAGAGGAACACTTCTAATATTGTTAATGCTGAGCTAGTTGGGGTCAGCTGCAGAAATCATTTTCTTCAATATAGTTATTTCTGACATTAAATTTTCCTTTTAGTAGTTGAAGTATTAAATTGTCAGGCAAGCTAATCTAGCCTCAATCCCCTGAAAGGTATAACATTATGGTTTAAACACCTATAAAATCAAAAGCAGTAAATAACTACAAATACAGCACAAGAAACAACTTATAAGCGTCCTTTCTCTTTGAAAATCCCCTAAACATTCATTCATGGAAAGCAAACAACCACTATTCAAAAACATCAAAAGCATGTTCCAAATAAGACCAAACAAACAAACAATGGAGAAAAAAAAAGATGAGCATGATATTGAGATTTCAAGTGCGAGTGGTATATCATGGTGTAAAGTGATGGGCATATTGAGAAATATATAAGTAGGAAGGAACCATATACCCCATAGCCTTAAACTTTTGGATTATTATATGGTGCCAAACTCACAAATATTGATCCTTACTAAGCCCAAGAAGAAGATATTCCAAAAAATTGGGCTCCTTGCACCAACAAGGAGAAGATGGTCAGCTTCCCAGCACCGACACATGAGACTAAATATTATTATAGCAACATTTCATTAATCCAAATAATGACTCTAGACTAATTAGAAAACAAACTGCAATCAGATATGGAGAAGAATATTTAACTCATCACCAATTTTATTTTATTTTTATTGAGAAATCCAAGATATGAGGTCATAGAACACCCCCTCATGCATTCATGTTAGGCAGAAAAAATACTCTCCTTATTGTCAAATAGTTTGCAAAAATACTTCTAATATCGTTAAATAGTTTGCAAAAATGCTTATAATATTGTCAAACTTACCCAGATTTCACATAGACTCATTAGAAATATACCAAGTTTACTAAAGGTTCCCATGTTAAAAGCAGCTTTATTCACTTCCATTTTTGAAATCGTCGGACAAGTAGGAGTTAAGAATATTTCACAGATGAGCAGAATCAAAAAGATTGGTGCATAACCACATGATAAGAAGAAATATGTACATAATAAAGATTTTTTTCCAGTCTTTCCACCTTCTTAAAGTTTGGCAATTTTCCATTTCAGGATATCAGAAGCTCATATTCTCAGTCATTTATTCCAAGAAGCCTTTTTTAAGCATCACTATTGAGTTTTGCTATTCTAGAAAAGGATGTAGATCTTGTCAATTATTCCTTCTTTTATCTATGAAACAACTAGTCCAGCTAATGACAACTAATGGCTCTAAATTCAGTTCTTCTTCTAGCCAACACAAGTTGGCTCTATCTCAACACCGTTCTCCTGCAACTATGGCTTGTGTTTGACATGTTTCTTTTGTTACCTTCAAGTGTGTATGCAATCTGACAAGTAAATGAGGCCGAACCTATAGTCCCTTAGTGAAAGTACACAGGTTCCAAGGAGCTCAATCAATGTATTGGTACCGATCAAAATAAATCCTAGATTAATCTAGAGGATGCTTTTTGATATTCCCACAGTTATATCCTTATATCCCCACAAGCATAAAACAAATTGTAATTTGAATTGGATGCTACATGTGAAAATGTAATTTCAAAACTTACTGATAAAAAATTTTAAAAATAAATTAAAATATTAAATAAGATTTAAATGCAGCAGAAATCATGTTCACAAGACATAAACATCCAAAGCATATGAACTTATAAATTTAGAGACTAGCTGATTACTCGAGAATTGAACTCCAAAGTTATAAAAGCAAAATGGAAAAGGACCATTTACAATGTCATCAATTCAACATTCTCAAATAAAGAAAAAAAAAGAGAAAAAACAAAAGAAAAAACACAATTTGAAATAGATAAGGTAAAGATACAATGAATTCAGCTCAAATTGAATAATTAACAAGCCATTTTCATCAAGGCATCTTCAAGTAAACAACATAAACGAAACTCCAATACCTAAAAACGCAAATTAAAAAAAAAAAACATTTTTTCAAGCAAACATACCAATACAGAGTCTCAAAGTTTTGCTCCAAATTGCAAAAGAAAAAAAAAATATAGACCATTCTATCTGGATACTTCAGAACAGCACAAACAAAAAAAGTCAAAAACCCAACAACTAAAAATGCAAGCCATCAAAGAAATGCATCCATCCCCAAAAAATTATCTCAAATACTCCACATTTGCCACCGAATTCAACAATTGGGTACCCCAAAAAAACAAATATCTGAAAGAATAATCAAGAACAACTCACTTAAGATCAAGAAAGCTTACAAGTGGAGCTTGAACTCTAAACCCTCTTGGAGCATTTGATGATTGTTGTTCCATCCTTTTAGCAACAAACATTCATAGAGAGAAATTGGAGTGAGAGAGACAGAGAGAACTTTCTTGAGAGGCGAGACCCAGATCGAGATATGTAAAATTGAGACAGAGTTAAAGGTCAAAACAACAGCTTTGCTAGTTTAGATGTTGATATTGCCATTTTTAACCTCTACAAATGCAAATGAAGAAAAAGAAAGAAAGAAATGAGCTCTTGCAGAAGCTACAAAACGCGAAAACTCCACAATCTCTCTAAAACAACATAAATAATAAATAATTAGAGGAAAAAAAAACTCTCACTCTCTCTCTAAAGCACTTTCACTCTCTCTTACATAAAGAGCTGGACCCATGCGGGGCTTGAAGCCTTCAACAATTCCTTTAAATGTGTACAATTAGTTATGGAGAGTTGATTTTTGTTTTTTTGGAGTTTTTTTTTTTCTAATTTTTGTTTTTATGAAGATGAGTAAGTAAGAGTTTAATTTTTTAAACTTTATTTTTTGTCGCTTACATTGATTTTAAAATTCTTTAATGCAAAGAAAGAATACCAAAGCTAAATTAGTTGGGCTTTTTATTAATTGTTATATTGTTTTAGGCCAAACCCCATTGTTGGGTGGGGGAGGGCAAAGAAGAGAGAACGCGTGGATTCAAAATCCATTTTGCTATGCTATTTCCCGTATGAAACGGAGAAATCAAATACCTTTTCTAGATTTTGTATTAAAACTCTGTCTCACTCAACCTTACCTGATCAGCATTTCATCTGATGATGCTTAAATTATGTTCAAAATTAAAAAATGTTAATTTTAATTTAAAAGTAATTAATTTTATTATATGATTGAAGTATCTTTAAGTAAAAACAAATTCAAATAAGAAGAGATAACATCATAACAACAGAATAAACACTACAAAAAAAACACGCTATCTGCGACGGACAGAATCCGTCGCAGATCCGTCGCAAATACGTCGCAAATCAAGTATTGCGACCGATCTGCGACCGATCTGCGACGGATACGATCCGTTAGTAAAAAAGGCGTCGCAATTTTTAATTTGCGACAGGCCGTCGCAGATTGCGACGGATTTGCAACCACTCGGCGGTTGCAAATCTGTCGTCGCAGATTCCGTCGCAGATTCCGTCGCAGAATGCCGTCGCAGATTTCCGTCGCAAATTCGTTGCAGATTCCGTCACAGATTGTCGTCGCGGATTCCGTCGCAGATTCCGTCATAGATTTCAGATATCCGTCACAGATTCGTGGCAAATCCGTAACAATTTAATATTGATTTTTATTAGAACTATTTGTATTATCAATTAATTTTATGAGAACTTTATAAATACATTTGGAAAATTTAAACACAATCTAAAATAAACACTAATTACATTGATAAAAATAATTCTTTTATTAATCTTCAATATAATAAAATATTTTACAATTTAATTATGCATGTGTTAAGAACACTACTACAAATAATCTATCTTGAAAATAACAATATTTGGGAAAAAGTAACACAAGTGTCTCACAATATAGAACTCAAAACAAATCAAACTCTAAATCCTCTGCTGTTCCTCCCTCCTCTAGCTCTCTCAAACTTCCTTCCCTTTGATCGCACATAGGGTTTAGTATGGCTGTGTGGCACACCAGGAGCTGGGCCAAAGTGTTTCACAGCTTCACGGGCATTCTTTGGACCTCTTAAAAGAACCTGAACAAATATTTGCATTAATAAGCTGCAATATGAGCAATATCATGTAATTTGTAGCAAAACAGAAGGCAAATCTTAAGATGACTCAAGAATTCTATATCAAAGAACATAAACAGCACACAACACATATTGAATTTGAATCTGATCCTTTTCCATTCATTATCCAACTGAAATCTTTAGATTTTGGTTCCTTCTCTTCCAGTGCCAATATCTTTCCTCTCATGTTTTCCTTAAGTTCAGATTCAAGCTTGAAGGAATCTAAATGTGCCTTATATCTGTTATGGTAGTGCATGTAACGCTCCAGATCCCTTTTTGTACGCTCAGTTTTCTTTTCATGGTGTTCTTTGTATCGTCCACAACTGTGGTTAGCTATACTCGTCCAGTTGTGTTCTCTACCAGTAGCACCACCACAAAGCCAACTGAAAGGGCAAGAAATGAAGAACATTACATTTAAAGGAACCAGCAAGAAAACAAGTACCTAGAAGGGAATGATTAACTGCTGACTAAAAATAGCCTAAAAAACAGAGGACCTACTATGAGTTATTTATATGGCTCGCACACCGACAAGGCACTATCCTAGTCTACAATATTTAACAAATTCTTCTCATTGGTTTCAAAGAAACAAAATAGGCTCAAAATCAAATCAAGTTCCATAGTTATCATCAAATAATCCCGTAAGCTCAAGTCCGTGAAAACAACATTTGAAGGTCAATCAAACCCCCTATGCCCCACTCCAAAAAAAAGAACAAGGTCCAAAAAACACAGAGTTATAGTCCACATGTTCATACACTATAAAAACAAGGAAAAAGATGGGAAGTTAAACATTTTAGTCATCACAACAATAAAGAAGCAAAAAGTAAAATTGGAGATCCATGACAAGTTAAGGACTAAATTTTGTAGTTTAATTTTAAAGAAGCAAATAACACAAAGAAGAAATCCTGGCAGTAAGCTTTGGAGTTTCCGCTAGGAGGTCCCTGTCTCTTGAGTTGAATCCCAATGGGTTTGAAGCAAAAGGGTGCAGGAAAGAATAAAAGAAAAGAACAAGAAACAATGGAAAAGATAAATAAAAAAAGGCAGGAGACAAATAAAAGAATTCTCACCAAAATGCTTGCCCACAAACACAACATACTAGGTTGCATCCTCCATTCTTCTCAACTTGCTTGTGACATTTTGGACAAGGTTTTGTATGGACTGTAATCCAATTAACAGTCTCTGATTCATCCCGACATTTCTTGGACCAGCGCTCCCACATTATGCATGAACAAGGTGAGTGTGTTTCAGACAAGCAACTAAAACAAAATTGTTCACCACATGCACATTCAACCTCACAAAGTTCATCATCCTCAACTTGTACAGCATTTCCACAATGGGGAACACTAGGACACCATTTAACTCTTTTATTGTCCTCAATATATGATTCAAAAAGGAAACGATCAAATTTCTCTGCAAGATCAGGATTGCTGGCATTAACTAAACGTCTGATTTTTGTATCATCACAGACAGCATTGCACTTGGGTTCCATGCATCTAATGCGTCTACTCTGGCCGTCATTTATCTTCACGATAAAATGTTGAGTCCAACCTAAACAGAATTTCAAAACAAAAAAGTCAATTTTCAAGGCAGAAAAAGATAAATAGTATGTCTTTGCACATAATAAAATCTGCGAGACAGTAACCATCTTCTTAATGGCAAAGCCTGCATCCAGCACTTTGAAAATCCATATTGATAAAGTCTAACTTATCTTATTTTGCATCAGGAAAAGGTAAAAGTTCAGTGTTTATACTTCTTAATTAATCCCATTGATAATGTTTGTCAACAGTTGCTACTAATTTTGCTTATCCAATAGATTTTGACAGGAATACCTAAAATGACATCCATGGAAATGGTCTTTTAAAGATTTTGTAAAAATCATTAGAAACATCTAACACAACTTAGTAACTCTGGATTAAGCAACAAAAGACTTAAGGTTCAATCATTCTTCAGACTACTTAAAATTGATGAAATGCAGGTTTAAGAAAAACTTTCTGTATAATCATAATGTTTTGTCTAACATGAAGCAGTGTGGACTTAAGGATTCATTTAGCTAAATTGTTGAGCGGATGATAGCAGTATACTTACAGTCATTGCAAAAGAAATGACCACAGTCCATGGCAGTCACCTCGCTAGTGCACACATCATCAAAACAAATATTGCATGTGAATATAGATGGTGTCTGGGAGAGGATGAGGCCATTATGATCCATGTCTGTGACACCAGCTTCAGCATATAATATATCTTTCCCATTCTCTATGAGAAACTGAAGCAACCTATCTACATCCCAACGATGATAAATGAGTAAGCTCCGCGACTGGTGTTCCTTCAATGATAGCAAGTCCATTACTTTGCGTATGTCCTGCCTCTACAAAATTTGACCCTTAAAGTTTCCCTCTGCAATGAAAAGCATTACTAAGACAAGAAGAACGAGTTAAATCAAAGGATTACCTGTGCAGCCAAGAGAGATTCTCTAGTGATTACCTGCTAAAGGAGAAAGAAAATTGTAAAAAACAAATCTAAGGAAGAATTTATTGTAATTCTGTAAATAAATAAACAAATAAATAAATATATTCTCCCTCAAAACCAGAAAAACGAAAATCCAATTTCAAAGCATTGTGAAAATATAAAAGTCCTATGCTCCACCAATTACATTGTTAAAATTTTGGAAATTTAATACTTAAACAGTAATCAATCCTAGAAAATCAACCTCCACACACATGTATAGACACAGTTGTGCAATCTTAATCATTTAATGACGGTGGCTGATGGCCAAGAACGTGAAGGAAAACAAACCCAGCAATCAAGTTCCAGTGTTCCACCAATTACGAAACTCCGTCAATTACAATTTGATGTTAACCCAAAATCCTGAAACCAATAAAGAAAACGATTCCTTACCTTACTAGACGGACGACTAACATGGGCTGCCGCTATCTCACTGTCAACGTGAAAGCCATCAACATAGTCTTCATTGTCATCATTATAATCGCCATAATCATCGTAATCTCGATAATAATCATCATCACTAGGCATATAATTACCCATTGAGCCTATTTTTTTGTTATAACTATATCTGCATTCATATATCAAAAGCTACAGAGATCAATTTTCCGAAAAAAAAGGTATAAACGAAATACAAAAAAAAGAGGGATATTAGTGATAATTACTTTAATGGTAGTTCGCAATTGTGGCTTTTCTGTTTCTGCAACCACTGAGGAAAAACGATTCTCAGGTAAACGGAACGGAACTTCTGGTTCTTCTTGATCAATGCTAGAAGACGATGACTGTGAAAGAATTCAGAAAAGCCAACTAATTACCACCAATGAGAATGCAATTTGTACAAGAATTCAATAAATCCATACAGTTCAGAAGCTATCAAAAGTGGTAAAATATGGATTCTGACTTTGCACTGAAAATTCTGAAAAACTCTACCTCGAATTGATACTGTTACTGTTACAAAAATATTCGGCATTTGCGACGGAAATCTGCGACGGACATGTTTTCGTCGCAAATTTGCTACGGATCTGCGACGGATTTGCGACGTAACATTTTCCGCAAAAATTCTCGGCGGGAGTAATCCCGCCAACTTTTGCGACGATTATTTGCGACGCACTGATTTTCGTCGCAGTTCTGCGACGGATTTGCAACGGATTTGCGACCAATTTCTCAAAATTCCTCTGACTCGTCCTTCCGTCGCAGATCCGTCGCAGATCCGTAGCAAATTTGCGACGGAAAACATGTCCGTCGCAGATCCGTAGCAAATTTGCGACGGAAAACATATCCGTCGCAGATTTCCGTCACAAAATTCCGAATATTTTTATAGTGAAATTTGCGACGGCAATAGATGGTAGCAGATCTCCGTTGCAAATTGGTTTTTTTAGTGTTTTCTCTCTCGCGCCAAGTTTCCGCGCCAACTTTTGCGACGATTATTTGCGACGGAATGATTTTCGTCGCAGATCTGCGACGGATTTGCAACGGATTTGCGACCAATTTCTCAAAATTCCTCTGACTTGTCCTTCCGTCGCAAATCTGTCGCAGATCCGTAGCAAATTTGCGACGAAAACATGTCCGTCGCAGATTTTCGTCGCAAATGCAGAATATTTTTGTAGTGAAAAAATGAGAAATAAAAGTCCAATTAGCGAATAAATTAACAGCTAAGTTTGTAAGATAAGCATGATAAACATAAGTATTTTAATTGTGGCTCAAAAAATATCTAATATGGCCAATCAGGGTGTGGCCTGGTTGGTCATCCTATCTTTCAAAAAAGTTGGTAGGATGCGGAGGTCTCGGGTTCGATTCCTGCCGACCACACATTCAGCACCACTATGGTGCATGCTAGTACCTCTATGGTGCTCAGGGGAGGACTACCCCTGCTGTGTAACCCACAATGTTACCCGGTCCGTTAGTGGCCTCTTTAGTATAAAAAAAAAATCTAATATGAAGGTCCAAAGTACCACATGCTGGCGGGAAAAGAATACCATATATTAACATGCGGAAAACACTTTGATTATCCGGAGTACAATGTTTCACCAATATCTATACTAAATTTTTCTCATACCGACACCCATAATTCAGCATGATAAGCATTATAATTTACTCAGACGAGTAGAAAAACTACTAAGAAAATTGTCATTAGCATCTCAAAAAATACTATATTCACCAATTATTTTAGAACTTCTCTAGAAAGCTGCATCAGTGTTAATAACTACTGCATTTGGATTATTGGCATCCCAGCTAATATGTATAAGATGCGGAATATAAGCATTCTGACTAACATTGGCAATATCAACTAACGATTGATTATAAGCCTGAACAGCCACTTTAATGATTTTGATTTTAGTCGTTGTAGTCATGCTTTTGAAGTAAACAAGAATTCATTCCCCTGGGTCCATAGATACCAACAAACAAACCCAATCAAGAGACAAAACTCGTTTAGGCAACTGCCAAATTTACCGGGTAAATTGTCTCTAATCCACAAATCAAATGGAAGTGAGAAAAATTGGGGACATCAACTAGGTTAAGAAAGAAGTACCAAATTGATAAAGTCATAGTATAATCACAAAGTTGATTCTACCTAGTTTCGGAGTTAATTCTATGTAGTATCTTCAAGCTTATCGAAGTTGATTTAATTGCAAGTTTAAGATGGTGAGAATTGTGTATTCTTGGAAATGTGGGTAATTTTTTCAAACTTCAAACAAAATCTAATGATAATAACCTTTCCTTCCTATTAGTTTGTGCTTTTGAGAAAGAAGCACCCCATGCGGTTGAAATTAGAAAAAATTTACTAATATGTACTATTGAAAAATTTCTTCATTACTAGTTCATCCACATTTTGTTGAAATTTGAAAAAAAAAATTTCTTTTATTTCTTCTTTTACTAAAGTGTGTTTACTACATAATGCTTGTGGGTGTTGCTCAAGTAAAGCTTTCCATTTCTAGAAGTAAAAGACAAGGTGAGAAGAACAAAGGCATCTTCAATTTTTTAAGGTAATTTCGCACTTTTGTATTGGAATAACCTTCTTCCTTCTCTTCCATGGTTAATAGTAACGAAATTGTCATTGCGTCAAGCTAGATGTGCTCGATAAAGCATCTTGCAATCAATTGTTGCCAAAGATAATTTTATTTCTTGCAAAATTTGCAATGATTTTCCCCATTTTGTTAAATTATAATCCATAATCGCTTAGAGGGGAAAAGGAATTTATATAGTTAACGTCAATTTACCTATTAAGGTTTAACTGGATTGAGTTGAGAAACTATATTCAAATCAAAATCTAAAAAGCAAATTCGTACCTTCATGTTTCTGAATAAACTATATGAATGTTTCCAGTGTTGAATGATGAAAAACATAAATCAAGATTGTGAGTTAGATTTGGAATTAGATTTAAATATTTTTTTACTCTAAAAATGCACGCCAATTAGGAAAACTGAGGTGAGGAAAGTAGGTGTGGAGGAGGTATGCGAAAAATATCAATTTTTTTCCTTCTTGAAAAAAAATAAATAGAACATTTTTGAAAATAGGGAACTTACCAAAAAAAATGCCTCATGATTTGTGTTTAAACCACATTAGACCATATTCACCATAACTAGATATTTTTTGACATTTGTACCCCTTCCACTAGAAAAAGGATGAAACCTTATTAACTATTCTTTCATCTTAGCTTGCCTTCATTCTCTCTCTATCTCTCTCTCTCTCTCTCTCTCTCTCTCTCTCTCTCTCTCTCTCTTTCTCTCTCTTATTTGCTTTCATCCACTCATAGATATGTTATCACTCTCTTCTCACCTTGCATTATTGTGAGCATGAATTTTTCGCCCCCACTCCCATGTGAAATTGTTCTTGTGACTTCGGCACTATTAGGATCAGAGCCTTAGAGAACACGGGTTTAAACCCGGAGAAAATGGAGTTGCCACCTGGAGAAAAGAAATGGGTGGATGACTCGATTCCTAAGAAATTTTCAACTCTCTATTGAGTTCGGAAAGTTGGGTACGTGTAGGGAAGGTGAGAATGACCCAGCACCCCCACAGCACCCAGTTCATTGGAACCAGCCTCTTTTTCAGATCTTAATATTATAAAATTCTTAATTATAATGATATTATCCATACTACATGCAATCATAAGAATAAATAATCACTTCATTAAAATCACAATGAGTTCAAACAAAATAAATGAATAGGCACCCATCCATGGATGAAAATATGCCTTTACAATTGTCCAATGTCCAAAAGAAAATAAATAAAATAGGATACCCAACAATTGGTGGAAAAGTATCCTTTACATTAATCCAAAACTTAAATAAATTACATTACATGAGATCTAACAAATGAGGTACCCATAACATGAAAACATACCACTTATAATTTCTTGAAACTAAAAATAAATCAATGAACAAACATTCAAGCATTCATTATAAAATCAAATAAAAATAAATCATTCATCAACATGTACAATATTAAGGAATCATAAATTTAAGACATATATTAAGCATGCATCCAAACTTAAATAGATATATAAATATATGGTTTACACTTTAATTAGGGTTTCTTGAATAAAATTAGGGTTTTGAGGGTTTAGGTTTAAAAACTAAGATTTTAGGGTTTAGATTTAGAAAATAAGGTTTTGATTTGAAAAACTAACATTATTTTTGGAAAGGATTAAGCTACTGTGTAATTTAAAAATAGAATTTGGCTATTGGGAAATTAAACAAAGGATAAATTAGGATTTAAGGTTTCGATATTAAAATTATGGATATTAGGGTTTTATAGTTTTAGGGTTTAAATGAATTAGGGTTTAGGAAATATGTTTGCTACTGTAAGAAGCTTTCAAATTGTTTTTATAATTAAATTTTTTGATAAATATTTATATAGAATGGAGCTACTAGATATTTTTAAATTAAATGATCATGCATTGACAAACATCAATTGAACACTTTTATGGTACTGGAACTAATAGACTGTCGGGATTATTTTGTATGAAGCACAAACAACATTACCTTCTTATGCTAAGTTTAAATGGCTTTAATTTAGAAGACATACATTCGTTGTTGATTCCACCAATAATTAAAGGTTGATCCAAAACTTTTCCTTGCACTAGCCTTGCTTGTTGGTTGAATGAAATCAAGACAGTAGTGAGCTATTGCCTTGATAAAATTATTTGTGTTTGATCCTCTTTCTTTGGCTACTAGGGTTTTATTTTTTGTTGCTAATATTTGTTCCTCCCATTCCAAAATAGTCCAGAAGTCCCAGCCTCCAAAAGTCCCTCCCTTAATCTTCCAGTCCGTTATTTATAGGCAATTAATCAAAGAGAAAACATAGTCCTTGTTTATTAAGGAAATTTTAAAACTGATCCGAATTAAATTAGGTTTAGGAAAAATTGGCAAGCTTAATCGTACAAGGGAGTGGGCTGTGAGCAGCAGGCGTGGGACTGCGAGGGCACAAGCCAATTTGCTGTAGGCATGGCCTGCAGCAAATTGGCATGCCAATTCGCGCCGGCCAGGCTACAACGTGTCGCTCACCGATTCGTCCATTATTTTTATTATTTTAATATTTTTATTACTATTATTAAAAATAAATATTATATTTAAAATAAATATTTGTAATTTCTTTTTTTCTTTTATATATTATATTTTTAAAATAAATAATAAATATTATATTATTAAAATAAATTTAAATATTACAAAAATTATTTCAGACTATTTTAAATGTTCAGCCTTGACTTAATCACATTTTAATTAGTGTCGGTCTGGACTTGGTAAAAAAATAAGGGTCTACAGTTTACCCCCTACTTAAGCGATCTGGGACTATAGCAAAAGAGAATGAAAAGCAATATGATTTTTGATTGGGTTTAGAGCCAGGCTAGACTCCGTACCCGAGATTGGATTGAGTTCTAGAATTAAAAATAATTTGAGTTCTGTACCCGAGGTGAGTTCTGAACTCAAAATAATTTAGGTTTTGGACCTGAGGTGAGTTCTGGACTAAAAAATGGATTGGATTCTAGACCCAAGGTAAGTTCTAGTCTAAAAAATAATTTGGGTTCTAGACCCGAGGTGAGTTCTGGACTAAAAAATAATTTAAGTTCTGGACCCGAGGTAAGTTCTAGACTAAAAAATGGATTGAGTTTTGGACCCAAGGTGAGTTTTGAACTCAAAAATAATTTGGATTCTGGACCAGAGGTGAGTTTTGGGTTCTCGACCTAAGACTTGGATTTGACTGACCTTTTATCGGTTGAGAATTCTAGCTTTCTTCTAACTAGTTGCTCCATTCTTTAATGGATTGTGGGTCTTTATCCTCCAAAAATGGATCTTTATCCTTCAGAGATTGGGTCTTTACCCTTTATAATGGATCTTCATCCTTTAGACATTGGGTCTTCATCCTTGAAAATGGAACTTCATCCTTTGGAGATTCGGTTTTCACCCTTCAAAAATGGATCTTTATCCTTTGGAGATCGGGTCTTCACCCTTCAAAATGGATCTTCGTCCTTTGGAGATCGGGTCTTCACCCTTCAAAATGGATCTTCATCATTTGGACATCGGGTCTTCACCCTTCAAAATGGATCTTCATCCTTGGAGATCGGGTCTTCACCCTTCAAAATGGATCTTTATCCTTTGGAGATTGGATCTTTACCTGTAATATCCCAAAATATACCCTAAAAGTTTTGGAGTTATTGTTATATTTGGAGTTAATGTATATGTTTAATGGAAGTAAAAAGGGGAAATATTATAAGATGATATATATATAAGGAAATATGGGAATATAAATACCATATAAAAGATATATACATATACGTCACATATACATGGGATATAAAGTGGTGTAGGGAAATTGAGTTATGTATATATTTTTATAATTAATTAATTAATAATTATGATGATAAGGACAAAAAGAAAAAGAGAAAAGAAAGTCAAAGGTTGGAAGAGAGTGTGTGGTGGAGATTTATTGTTATTATTATTATTATTATTATTATATATATATATTTGAGATAAGAATAAGAAGAGAAGAAAAGGAAAAACGTGTTCTTCTTCTTCTTCTTCTTTTTGGTCGAGGGAGAGAGAGAGAGAGAGAGAAGCTAGAGAGAGAAGGAGGTGATTTTGCTTTTATTTACACCAAATACTTAAGGATTTCAAGTGGATAGTGAAGATTTGGCTAAGAATCCAAGTAAGTTCTCTTTCTTGATTTCTTTGGTTTATTTGAAGTTGTATGAAGGTTTGATTGTTGATAATTGAAATTAGGGTTGTATTATTGTAGTATGTTGGAGTATGTTTGATTTAATTAGGTTGGTGTTGGTGATTGAAGAGCAAGAGTTGTGTTTAGTGGAATTTCTTTCTGTTTTACAACTAGTAAAGGCTGTGACTTGTATGATTTTTAATTAAATATAGAAAAATGTTCATGAAGTGAATTTTTGATATGTTGTGCCTATATGAGTCTAGAATGACTGAAAAATATGTTGATTCAATTTTGGAATGGTTATGATTTTGGAAAGATTATTTTTATTAGACCTGTTCCATATAGGCACAAAGTTTAATTTATGGAACTAAGTTGATTGAATTTAATTTATGGAATTCACAAAGTTTAGAACTGCTGCCAGGATGCAGGGCAATTGGGGCAGTCTGTTTGGGTGAACTATTTGACCAAGATTTTGTGTTCAGTTTGATCTGAAATTTTAAAGGAATGATTATAAGATGTAAAATTAAGTTCTGTAAAAATTTTAGAGTTTTTAGTCAAGTATATTATTTTATACAAATTTTCAAAATAAGGATAAAATTTAGTCTAAAACCAGAATTTACTATTCATATGGTCATTTTGCTAATATTCCTTTTGGATTAGGTTGTGAAGAGGTTGAATTGCCCTAATCTAAGTGTTGAGGATTCTTGGAAGAGTAGGTGTATAGAGTGGTGTAAGTTGGTTTTAAGGTAAGTACAAAGTTTATATGATTGCACTTATTTACATGAATTAAGACTTAACACATTTGTTTGTAAATGTGTTAAGTGAATTACTATATTGTCAATATAATTTGATTAAGGTTATGATTGGATGATGTGAAAGATATGAAGATCATTCAAATAGGTATGTACAATGCAATTTGTTATGATAAATATTGTAATGATGAATTGTGCTAATGTGTTTTGAGAAATGATGAAATGTATTGTAATTGTGGTTGGTAATAATGATTGAAATGAAATAAATAGACATGTTGATTATATGATGATGAATTTAAGATATATGCTCAATATAATTGTTTATGTATACTTGAATGATGAAGTGCTATAATGTGAATTGAAATATGATAAGAGGTGAAGCCATTGTGATTGGCTATGATGAATCAAATGAGATGTGAAGCCATTGTGTTGGCTATGAGAATGTAAATGAATTATAATTGAGGCATGGTTGCCTGTTTTGAATATGAAATGAATTGAGAAAGAAATGTACAAAGATATAAATGAAAAGAGTTGTGTCTAATATGTTAATTCAACTTTCAGAGTTCTGGATTTGACGGCATGCCTATAACATATGAAATGTAACAGTCTAGCAGGGTTGAGGATCTCCTAAAGTTGTTGAGTTGATGGTCCAAGAGACTGGGTCTGTTACAAGTGTTAACAGTCTAGCCGGGTTGAGGATCTCCTCAAGTTGTTGAGTTGATGGTCCAAGAGACTGGGTTTGTTACACTATATGAATTATAAATGTGAAATATATGAAAAGTAACAGTCTTGCCGGGTTGAGGATCTTCTCGATTAGTCGGGTTGATGGTCCAAGAGACTGGGTCTGTTACACTATCCATGGATAGAGATATGATATATGTTGCCTACGGGCTTGATTATTGTGATTATGGATCAAAGCAGTAACTCTGAACTTTGAATAACATATTAGTGTGTTCTGGGCCCAGGTCTGTCTTGATTTTCGATGTAGTTTATGAAACGTGAAATGAATGAATAATGAAATCTATAGTTGCCTTAATTGGAAATGAAATGTTATGAAATATGTTATGTAATATGTATATTGATATGTTCCTTGTGAGTAGTAGTGATGGAATTGTGGTTGGTGTTATTGATATGTATGCATGTATGTAATATATGAGATTAGTTGAGATATGTGTAAAGTGTAATTGAAAAGGGAAACTACGATAAGAAACTAACAGTACTTAAAGTTAGTATATGGATATACGTTAGAATTTCTGTATTGTATGTTTATATTATTCATTTGTACTACTAAGCTCTCGGGCTTAGGGCGGATGTGTTAATCGCGCAGGTGAGTAGATGGTAGATCTGAAGTCTTTCGTTTTACCACAAGAAGAGTAAGAGTTTGTCGAGACCAACTAGAAGGTGATGCATGCATGTAAAATTTTTTAATATTGTATATTGACTAAAATGTTTTGTTACTATATATTTGGATTGTTTTGAGAAGTAAGGATTTTTTTTTATTATAATGAACAGTGACATTCTTATACTTTATATACTTACTGTATGTATACGAGGTATATGTATAGTACTTATATAGGGTATGAGGGTGTTACAATTATTTTGGTATCAGAGCTTAGGTTCGAGATTCTCGGCCTAAGTAAATTTAAAAAGAAATGTTTTAAAAAGAAAAATGATGATGAATGAAAATGAAAAGAATGAAATTTTTGATACATGCATATGCATTAACATCTAGGTTGGTCTCGAATGTGGTATTATATGAATTGAAATGTATTGAATTGTATGAAATGGATAATAATGTGTGGATGAAGTTCTATATGAATGGAAATTTAAAGAAAGCAATGAGATGGAAAAATTTATGTAAGTTTAAGTGATAAATTAAAGAATGGTAGTTTCCTTGAGGAAAGAAAATTTTGAAATATGATTATAATATAAAGAAATGATCAGGAAAATAAAGTTAAAAATGAATTAAAAACAAAATCAAAATCAAAGTATGTAATCTTTCCTCTACTATTTGAATCTCTTTCTAATAAAGCTTATGTTTGGATTGCAAGGGAGAGGAAATATTGTTGATGGATAATATGGATGGATATGTAATTATAATGAAGAGAGTATGGTGGAATATTGAATGAGTTGATTGATATAGACAAAGTGTGATAACTTAAGGTTTGAATATGTAAAGTTAAGATTTAAAAAAAAAAAAAAGATGATAGGGGTTAAGCAAGGAGATAAAATGGTGTTGTTAGTATTGTTAATTTAATGTAAACATTGTGGTTTGAATGGTAGGAATATAATATGCTTGAGTATTGTTAAAGCTCATGTTAATGGTGATAATGTGTAACATTTGGATTTTTGAAATGAGCTTTAATGATTGTAAAAAGGATATATTTTGATGTTGCTTTGTAGTATGTATACATAAGATGTTTTCTTAAGTTTATATTAATAAAACGAGATGAGTAAATTGAAGTTTAAGCAAAGTAGTAAGAGGAGAATTTATAATGTTAACGGAATTTGGATAAAGATTATTTAAATATCGAAAGTTTAATGTATAGTACGTATATGAGTTATGTGGAATGAAAATTTTTGCATATTAAGAATGACTTACAGATATGTAATTTGATGAACTAAAAGTTGGCAAGTGATGAAGTAATCATGATAAGGTTGACTACTTGGAAGGTGATAATGGGATGTAAGATGCTAGTGATCAAGGATTGAGTTGATCACTTGAAAGTGTAATGTACGCATAGTATTGCGTGTTTGTAACCTATACAACTACATATCTATTAGTGTTGAGAATGAGTACTCTTGCATTGATAAACTTGTGCAAAGTTAGGTCATGTGATAATATTAATAGTGAGAATTGGATTGAGCAATGTTAGTTCAAGAAATTGAGATTTGTGATAACGAAATTTGGAAATTTTATAGGGATTAATGGGCGATGTGTATATGATTGGATGTAAGGGACATATGTATAAATATGTGAGATATATATAAATATTGAATGGTAAACAAATGGATATAAAGATGGTATACTAACTGCATTTAAAAATAAATGTGAGAGAGATGTCACCTTAGTAATGTGATTAAGATTTTGTGAAGTATTATCATGGTTAGAGTATATATATGTGTTGAGTTGATAAATAATTTAAGTCATGTAAAAAGGGATGAAAATGGTGTTGTTCAATGAAAAGTAATAAATGTTAAATGTGTATTGATGGTATGAAAAAGAGGAATTAAATATAATTGCATGATTATATGTATACATGTATAGAAAGTGTGGAATGAGCTATTTGATATGAATTTAATTGTAAAGTGTAAGAAATATGAAAGCAAGTCACATTGTGAACGTGACCTATGAATGTGAATGTGGTATAATTATTTGTATAGTGGTATGAAGAATGATATGGCATGTATTAGTGGATCTATGAGAAATTAAGTTTTGATTTGTGAAGAGTTAGACTATGGATTGAAATGGAAAGTGAAAAAGGACTCGAGTAACACTGGACGATGAAATTGTTATGATAATAACTGAGCTAGACTATCATATAATGCTTTCTGGTTGAAGGATTATGCTTGTGGAAATATATTATATGTATATGTGTTTAATAAAGATGGAAAGTATAATGTATGAAAAGTTTTATAAGAGATAGGTTAGAAATGGAAGTTGTATAAAGTTTGTATATGATTGAATGTTGTACACATAAGTGTTATAAGTAATATTGTTGATGTGAGTTAGGCTAATGATAATCATATGATCAAGAACAAATTGTTTTGGAGACAAAGTTGAATTATGTCAACTTTTGAGATAGTTGGAAATGTTTGAAGAAGAATAATAGAGGAACAATATTGATTTATAAACTACATATGTGACTATTAATATACTCTGGCTATATAATTTGTTTAGTGTAATTGGCTGGTTAATTTTGTTATCAGCAGATTTGGGCCTAAGGTGATATGATTGTAGTATTATGTGGGTGAGATTGATAATTTTGTTTCAAGAGATATGGTTAGGAGTTGTGATTGGTAAAGTGGTATCTTATCAATTCTATGTTAGAAATTTGTTTATAATTATGAAAAATATGGATAGAGAAGAGAACCGTGTAAATGTCTTGAATTGTGAAGAATGAATAAAAAGTGATTATGTAAACATAGTAATGGTATGATAATGTGAGAATATGATAAATGGGAGAAATTTATGAAATGTGATTGAAAATGATACTGAATATATTTTTGTTATAAGATGAATTAATTGATGGAAACAATGTTAAGTGAATGAACTATGGGTAATAATTATAGTATGAGAGAATTATGAGAATTATGGGAGATTGCACTGCTATTATTGAAAGCAGAAGATATATATGAATATTGAAAGATAATTTGAAGTGATTTGTTAGTAAGGAGTCGAACAGATGGATCCTAAGGGATTAGAAGTTGAGAATGAGTTTGACCTAATAGAATTGTGTTATGTATATTGATATGTGATGATAAGCTTAAATAAGTTAATGGTTGGTTTGAATGGAATAAGATTGAAATGTTGTTATTTTATGACAGCTAGATCAATTGATCTAGAATTCATTAAGATTGTGAATTATTATCGAGATTTAATATGTATAGTTATGCTAAGAGTATAAGATATATATGATAATGTATATATGAAGTGATATGCTGATACATGAATGAATTATGATATATCAGTTATTAAAGATAATGAAAGGAAAAAGGTTGATTATCTGTAAAGTAAGTTTATAAAGATTGTATCGATATTATATTAAGTGAAAAACATGGTAAAGAGGGATTTAAGTATAAGAAATGAAAATATTGTTATCAATCAAGGTTTGATAAGTGGTTATTTTCAAAAGTGATTGTAATAACAGGATAATCTATAGTAAGATTTAATTCAATAATTTCCAAGATTAAAGTTAAGAGATTGCCTATAAAAAGATGAAGTGATAAATATCTTGAATGTAATAGATGAATGGTATATTTATAGATTATAAGATGATTTGATTATTGTATAAAAGAAAATTTCTTTGAAATGTAATGAGTTATTTTGGGTGTTTTGTTGAAAAAGTAATAAGATAAATATAGCTATATAATGATGAGTTGTGAATTGGGAAAAGATGATTGACTAAAAGTGGAAGAGTAAAAGTTATGTAATTTGATGAAATCATAATGTAAGAATACGATTATCTTCATATGAATTAAGATGGTGTTTTGTTATAAATGAATTGTTATTGTGCTGGATAATTTCGAGGACGAAATTATTTAAGGGGGAGAGAATTGTAATATCCCAAAATATACCCTAAAAGTTTTGGAGTTATTGTTATATTTGGAGTTAATGTATATGTTTAATGGAAGTAAAAAGGGGAAATATTATAAGATGATATATATATAAGGAAATATGGGAATATAAATACCATATAAAAGATATATACATATACATCACATATACATGGGATATAAAGTGGTGTAGGGAAAGTGAGTTATGTATATATTTTTATAATTAATTAATTAATAATTATGATGATAAGGACAAAAAGAAAAAGAGAAAAGAAAGTCAAAGGTTGGAAGAGAGTGTGTGGTGGAGATTTATTGTTATTATTATTATTATTATTATATATATATTTGAGATAAGAATAAGAAGAGAAGAAAAGGAAAAACGTGTTCTTCTTCTTCTTCTTCTTTTTGGTCGAGGGAGAGAGAGAGAGAGAGAAGCTAGAGAGAGAAGGAGGTGATTTTGCTTTTATTTACACCAAATACTTAAGGATTTCAAGTGGATAGTGAAGATTTGGCTAAGAATCCAAGTAAGTTCTCTTTCTTGATTTCTTTGGTTTATTTGAAGTTGTATGAAGGTTTGATTGTTGATAATTGAAATTAGGGTTGTATTATTGTAGTATGTTGGAGTATGTTTGATTTAATTAGGTTGGTGTTGGTGATTGAAGAGCAAGAGTTGTGTTTAGTGGAATTTCTTTCTGTTTTACAACTAGTAAAGGCTGTGACTTGTATGATTTTTAATTAAATATAGAAAAATGTTCCTGAAGTGAATTTTTGATATGTTGTGCCTATATGAGTCTAGAATGACTGAAAAATATGTTGATTCAATTTTGGAATGGTTATGATTTTGGAAAGATTATTTTTATTAGACCTGTTCCAGCAGGTACCTTAACTGAGACAGCTATATTTCGGGATTTTTAATAAAATGTAGAAAAATTATATTCAATTGAATTTTGGATATGTTGTTTCTTAATGAGTCTAGTATTTGAGAAAAATAATTTGGAACCAAGTTGATTGAATTTAATTTATGGAATTCACAAAGTTTAGAACTGCTGCCAGGATGCAGGGCAATTGGGGCAGTCTGTTTGGGTGAACTATTTGACCAAGATTTTGTGTTCAGTTTGATCTGAAATTTTAAAGGAATGATTTTAAGATGTAAAATTAAGTTCTGTAAAAATTTTAGAGTTTTTAGTCAAGTATATTATTTTATACAAATTTTCAAAATAAGGATAAAATTTAGTCTAAAACCAGAATTTACTATTCATATGGTCATTTTGCTAATATTCCTTTTGGATTAGGTTGTGAAGAGGTTGAATTGCCCTAATCTAAGTGTTGAGGATTCTTGGAAGAGTAGGTGTATAGAGTGGTGTAAGTTGGTTTTAAGGTAAGTACAAAGTTTATATGATTGCACTTATTTACATGAATTAAGACTTAACACATTTGTTTGTAAATGTGTTAAGTGAATTACTATATTGTCAATATAATTTGATTAAGGTTATGATTAGATGATGTGAAAGATATGAAGATCATTCAAATAGGTATGTACAATGCAATTTGTTATGATAAATATTGTAATGATGAATTGTGCTAATGTGTTTTGAGAAATGATGAAATGTATTGTAATTGTGGTTGGTAATAATGATTGAAATGAAATAAATAGACATGTTGATTATATGATGATGAATTTAAGATATATGCTCAATATAATTGTTTATGTATACTTGAATGATGAAGTGCTATAATGTGAATTGAAATATGATAAGAGGTGAAGCCATTGTGATTGGCTATGATGAATCAAATGAGATGTGAAGCCATTGTGTTGGCTATGAGAATGTAAATGAATTATAATTGAGGCATGGTTGCCTGTTTTGAATATGAAATGAATTGAGAAAGAAATGTACAAAGATATAAATGAAAAGAGTTGTGTCTAATATGTTAATTCAACTTTCAGAGTTCTGGATTTGACGGCATGCCTATAACATATGAAATGTAACAGTCTAGCAGGGTTGAGGATCTCCTAAAGTTGTTGAGTTGATGGTCCAAGAGACTGGGTCTGTTACAAGTGTTAACAGTCTAGCCGGGTTGAGGATCTCCTCAAGTTGTTGAGTTGATGGTCCAAGAGACTGGGTTTGTTACACTATATGAATTATAAATGTGAAATATATGAAAAGTAACAGTCTTGCCGGGTTGAGGATCTTCTCGATTAGTCGGGTTGATGGTCCAAGAGACTGGGTCTGTTACACTATCCATGGATAGAGATATGATATATGTTGCCTACGGGCTTGATTATTGTGATTATGGATCAAAGCAGTAACTCTGAACTTTGAATAACATATTAGTGTGTTCTGGGCCCAGGTCTGTCTTGATTTTCGATGTAGTTTATGAAACGTGAAATGAATGAATAATGAAATCTATAGTTGCCTTAATTGGAAATGAAATGTTATGAAATATGTTATGTAATATGTATATTGATATGTTCCTTGTGAGTAGTAGTGATGGAATTGTGGTTGGTGTTATTGATATGTATGCATGTATGTAATATATGAGATTAGTTGAGATATGTGTAAAGTGTAATTGAAAAGGGAAACTACGATAAGAAACTAACAGTACTTAAAGTTAGTATATGGATATACGTTAGAATTTCTGTATTGTATGTTTATATTATTCATTTGTACTACTAAGCTCTCGGGCTTAGCGCGGATGTGTTAATCGCGCAGGTGAGTAGATGGTAGATCTGAAGTCTTTCGTTTTACCACAAGAAGAGTAAGAGTTTGTCGAGACCAACTAGAAGGTGATGCATGCATGTAAAATTTTTTAATATTGTATATTGACTAAAATGTTTTGTTGCTATATATTTGGATTGTTTTGAGAAGTAAGGATTTTTTTTTATTATAATGAACAGTGACATTCTTATACTTTATATACTTACTGTATGTATACGAGGTATATGTATAGTACTTATATAGGGTATGAGGGTGTTACATTACCATTAAAAAATGAATCTTTATTCTTTGGAGATTGGGTCTTTACCCTTGGACATTTGTCTTATATTGGCTTCAGCTCTTCTAGCTGGACTACATCTTCATTCTTTTAAAAGTTCTAATTTTTTTCCATTCTCTTTGTTCTTCCTTTACACTTTTGCAAAAAATTCAACCATTTTTTAGCTAGCCCTTTTATCTTCTCTTTGCCCCCTACTTAGCAAAATATTGAAAAAGAGTCTGAAAATATTTTGTACATGCATAAACTCAAAAATTTGAAAGGAGAAACTTTACCCCCTATGTAGGCTCAAACCAATGATTTTTTTTCCCATGCGGGCTTTGATTGATGTTTGTGTATTGTCTGGTTCCTTACACAGGCATGCATTTCTTCTTTATTTTGCAAAATGACTGGATCTTTCTCAAGCAACGGGCCTTCCATGTCCCCTGATCCATATCCGCTTCATCTTTGCTTTATAGAGCATTTGTTGTTTACTTTGACAAAGAATAGAAACACTAGACAAAAAAATGCAGTGTGATATGCTTATGTATACATGATATGCATGGATGATACTTACAGTGGTTCTATTGACTCACAGACTGAGGTGCTCAGCTGAAGTGTTCTCATTGGTTTCTTCCAGATGCTCGTTTAGGTCTTGCATTGGAATGACAGAAGGCTTCCCATTTATGGCTTTTATCTTTAAGATGTTGAAAACATGATGTAGACCCTTAATTTTTGACCCAATTCGATCTAATATGTTTTATTTAGCCCAAAATGATTTTTGTTGTCTAATTGGTCCAAAATAATTTTAATTAAGTAATTTTTACCTTAGTATCTAATTTTTATTAATAAAAAATGAAAATAAAGCGAAAAGCAGTCGTGCGGGCCCGTGGGCATTTTGCCTGCAGGAATTTCCTGCGGGCGAGTTATTTCACCAGCATGAAATTCCTGCGGGCGAAATAACTTCCCGCAGGAAATTCCTGCTGCCGACACACCCACTAGCCCAAAATTGGCCCGCTACCGCAGTTTTTGCCAGCGCAAAATTTTCAACTCAAATTTTTTTGAAACCTAATCTAATTAGGTTTTAATTTTTTTTTATTAATATCACTTGCTGTGTATAATTAGGAACAAACAACCTAAAACTAATATAAAAAAAGGACCAAAGGCAATTAAAAGAGGAGGTGGCCGAGAGTGAACAAATCCAAGGGGAGTTTGGAAAGTTTGAAACCAAATCAAGGAAGGAAAAGAAGAAATTGAATTTAAATCTTTTCTGGAACAGCAGCATCACGTTGGGAGGGGATTTCAAAGGCTTGTCTTTGGAGCTAGTTCATCCAAGAAGAATTGTTTTTGGAGCAACTTACAAAAGAAGGTATGAAATTCTAAATTCTAATTTTTTACACAGTAGCTAAACTAGGGTTTTTTGTGTTTTTCAAAAGTTAAAATCTTAGAACTTTAATTTAGTTTTCCAAAGTTAAAACACTAAAACATGACCTTCTTTTCTAAAAAGACTTAAAATTGTTATCTTTTCTTCTTAAAAAATCTTAAAACTCTAATTGAACATATTTTTCAACAAAACCAAAATCAAATTCTATTTCTATTAAAATTTTAAAGTAGGTTCTATTTCATTCAAAAAACCTTAAAAAACATCTTTTCTACTTATAAAAACTTCAATCCATTTGTTTAAATTTATAAAATTTCATAAAATATCAAATTGATTTCTAAAACCCTATCAATCCATTTGTTTAAATTCATAAAACTTCATAAAATATCAAATTGATTTCTAAAACCCTAAAAATTATTCATCACCCGTGACCCAAATTCTAAAACCCTAAAATCCAAAATTCAACTTTTAAACCTAAAATAATGAACCCTAATCCTTTTAAAACCTTAAACCCTAATTTTTATGAACCCTAATCATTTTAAAACATTGAAAACCATAAAAACATAAAAACTCTAAAATTACATAGTAGCTTACATCACTATTTAAAACCATGAATTAAAAAGTATTTCAAAGTGTCCAAAACCCTAGTTTCATGATTTCACCATTCAAATCTTAATTTGTTTAATCAAAGTGTCTTACCAACCTTTAAAACACATAAAATCCTAATCTATTTTAATTCCCTAAAAAGTCACAGTAGCTTAACTTTAGAATTTCCAAAACCTTAACACATGAGATAAAGAACCCTAAATGGAAATAGTAGCTATACTTGAACTTTTATTTTCTTTATTCAATTCCATACTTGATTATGCTTTGATTTATTTCTTATGCTTTAATTTATTTAAATTCAATACTTGATTTATTTTATCATGGATGGATGTTTGTTTTGTATGTTGATTAATAGCTTTGATGAATGATTTATTTATGATGAATGAGTATTTATTTTTATCAATTAATTTAGATTTCCAAAAGTTGTAAGAGGTATGTTTCCACTTGGTGGGTACCTCATTAGTTAAACATCATGTAATTTAATTTGCTTTTCTATTTTAGAACCTATGTAAAGGGCATGTTTCTACCTTTTGGTGGGTGTCCTATTTAGGCATGTGATGTAAGGACATGTTTCCATCCTTGGATGGGTGTCCATTTATTTACTTTGTTTGGACATTGCTTTGATTTTAATATAATGATGCTTTCTTTTTATTGTGTGTAATATGGATAATGTTATTATACTTATGAATTTTATAATATTAAGACCTGTAAAGGAGGCCGGTTCCAATGAACCGGGCGTTGTGGGGGTGCTGGGCCATTTCTCACCTTCCCCACACGTACCCAACTTTCTAAACCCATTAGGGGGTTGGGGATTCCTTAGGAATCGAGTCCCCCTTTCTTTTTTCCCGGCCTGTCTGGGTGGCGACTCCATTTTCTCCGGACTTAGGTCCGTGTTCTCTAAGGCCCCGAGCCTAAACAGTGCCGAAGTGGTAAGAACTATTCCACCGGGAGTGGGGCAAAAATCCCTACTCACAGTGGCGACTCCACTAGGGACAAGAGAAGTTGATTCCGTTGGTCTCTATATTATTCTATTCTTTCTTATAATGATTTTATCCATTGCATCATATTACTTTGCATCGTGTGCGTGAGTTAGGACGCTCGTGTTACCCGTGTTGTGTTATGTAAGGGATACCATACTTTCACTCAAGGTATGGAGATCGAGCATGGCATAACCACTCATAGCCTCGTACCATTTGGTATATACTTGATATGGGAACCTAAGCCTTTTTAACCAAAGACTAAAGCTCATGTAATTGGCCTAGTTACTTTCCTTAGGTTTTACCCCAAATGCATGTTGTTTGACTATGGTTAGTTTATCTTAGTCTAAATCATGGCATATTTGGTTTGTTCTTTTTCTAATATGACCTAAGTATATTGTAAGCTCAAAATAAACTTTTCTCTAAAACCCAAAAGACCAAAACTATTTTTAAAATTTTTTAAGATGGTCTTTGGACATAAGACTTTTTCTAAAAACAAATCAAAAAAAATTCTTTGGCCCATGGCCCAAATACTAAACCCGAAATCCACTTCTCTAAAAATCTTTTTATAATGGGCTTAAAAACAAAATTCTTACAAAGAGCTTGCAAAATATTTAGGTCAATTATGAAATACAAAAAATCTATTGTAGGCCTAGTTTACACTAAGAATAAATTAACTATGGGTTTGTTTTTGGCATGAATCATTAGTTACCTTTTTCAAGTGAGAAATCTATCTATAATAAACTTCTTAATTTAGTTTTACTCCAATATAGCATAAAAGCTACTTTAATTGGTTGGATGGATTAAAACCTAATTAATGGGAATTGTAACATCCCGAATCCCAGATTGGTAAGAAACAGACATAGAGGATATGATTTAGGCTTAGAACAAAGGAGTTTAGAACATGACCTATAACTTGAGCTCGAATTTCATCGAAGTTAATGACAGAATTAGAGAGTCTCAAAAAAGACTTAATTGTTTACTTGTGTCTTAGCTAGATGTATAACTTGAAATTACTCAATTTGGAGTTGTATAGAATAAGATATGATGGATTTAGTAGACAATGTGCAAGCTGCCTCAGGACAGCATAGTAGGCTTGACTTCGAAGGACCTTCAAAAATTGGATATAGCTCGGATCAACCTGATATTTTGACACAATGTAGCCCCGGATGTCTAGTTTCAGTGGGAATAAGAATTACTTAATTTGGAGTTATGAATAAAAAGATATTAATAAAGAAAGACAGCAAGGTCAGGAAGGGATATCAAAAGGACCTAAGTGAAAATTTCTTAAAAGTTAGGGGCAACTATGTAAACTTAAAAATTAAGTGTCGGAAGTTCTTAATAGTGCCCATATCCAACCCCGGAAGAATATTCTTGAGATTAATCGGGTCATAACCGTGGGTTTCAATTTTTCCCGAAAACGCACGTTTAAAAGTTACAATCGATTAATCGTTGAAGGGTATTTTGATATTTTTCACACCCTAGACTATAAAATTACAGCACAAGAAATTTAAGGGGGTCAAAATATGAATAAAAGGAAGTCTAATGGCTTGCCAAATAAATAGATAAAAGAAGAAGGCAAGTGGACCAATTAAAAGTGGCCATTTTTGCTATAAGGTGTACCAATTCAAAGTCAACATCTATACCAACATATTTTCACCACTTATGGCTGCCATTTGGATCAAAATAAGCTAAGGAAAGAAAATAAAAGCCCTCTCTTACATGGTGAACTCGTCCAAACCATAAGAGAAGGAAGAAGGAGGTGATTTTTCCAAAGTTTAAGGCTTTTGGTTGAAGATTTTGGTGACAAACAAGATTATTAGGTAAGAGAAACCTATCTCTAGTTTTAATTTTATGGATTAATGGTTAATTTAAGAGATTGAAATTAGGGTTCACTTAGCTAGATTTGGAGAAAATTCAAGAAATAATTATTTGAAGGATTTGATGAAAGAAATAATGGTTTTAAGGTCAGAGGAGATTAGATTGAGGAAAAATTGGCAAGAAATGAATTGGTAGCTTATGTTTTCAAACCATAGGATGTATGTTTAAAGTGTGTATGCTGGAATTCTTGTAGGAAATCAAGAAAAGCTAAAGGAAAAAGAAGAAAAAGATCAAAGATGAGCTAAGGAAAGCAAAGGGGAAAAATGTTTGGTACTTTAACCTTCTTGAATTAGTGACCTCTATTGCCTTTGCATTTGGATGTGTAATTGCTATAATTGTTCATGTGCTTGAGTTGTGGTGGTTATGTGGTTGAGATTGATGATGATATAGAAGTGTTTGTTGTGTATTTATTGATTTTGGGGTTGAGGTTATAAGGGAGGTAAATATGGGAGTGCTATGTTGTGTTGTTTTGTTGCAGCCAGCCATGTGTCCTGCATTTTTCTGGAACTTCAACCGAAATTTAGACTAGAAAAATGATAGAACTAGAACTTGAAAAAGAAGAATTAATTGTTATCCATTAAGTCAGTAAACCATAGGCTTTGGAACCAACTCATTTTCATGTGTGGCATGAAAGTTATGATCAAAATGATACCAGGCGTACAAATTGAAAAACTGATATTCCTCAGTCAGTAACCTGTGAGTTGGGACTACGTTTAGGTGACCTTAATGACACATTTAGAAGCTGTGAAAGAAGACTTAAATGTACCATTATGTGTTATAAAACCATATAATTTTTAATTTCCTAAATCCCACTTGTAGATAAAAAGATATGATCAAAAGAGTATAACTCATGCACACTGGAATTGTGAAACCGGACAGACTGAGATTTGTGCCTTGAGTCCAGGTTTTGGTCCATTTACCTCAGTAATTAGATGTTGTGATAGAGATATAAATTAACCCTTGTAGGTTGGTGAATCATAGGAGTTGGATTCATCTCGATTGGACTTAAAATGTAGAAGTTACACACGAATGAGCGAACCATGCGCAGGCAGACCCTAGCAGACTGCAGGGCTGAATTAGAAATTGTATTAAAAATCACGTGTTGCCTATTTTAAGCTGAAAGGTTTAATAAATATATCCTTATGTGTCTAGTTTAATTTAAAATAAGAATCGTCTCAATCCGAGTTGCGTAGGTAAAGTTATAAATGAAATAGTATGCATTGCGCAGACTTGAGTAACCAATTGGCCAGGGAAGAGTTCAAGGAGTCATCAAGAATTATGTGTAACAAATTTAAATCTAGAAATTTAACCATAAGGACTCATATGAGTCTAGTTCGAGTGAAAACAAGAATTTGTACATTCGGATTAGTAGAACAAAAGTTATTGGGGAAATAAGATAACAAGGTACATAAGAAACTAAATGCTAGAATTCACTGTTCATTTGGTAAGAAATAAATGAGGTATAATTGAGATAAAATATTCGTTTGGAATGAAATAAATTATCAAAAATATGCTCTTGAAAGCTTGAACAATTAAGAACAAGATAGCATTTTTTGTTTTTTGAAAATCACATCCCAATTGTGTTTTATTTAGATTTTAAAGCCCAACGAGGGATTTTTGCAGTATTGTAAAACCCGGTGTGGCCTAAAAAGTGCAGTATGGCCCAAAGGCCCGAAATGAAAACTTTGAACTATAAATTAGTTCTATTGAGCTGATTTAGGATAAAAATAGTCAGATTCTTAATCACTGGTGCCATATCTGTAACATTGTGTGGTTTGCATCTAATTTCTATTTAACGATTAAAGTACCCACTAAGCTATATGCTTAGCGAGTTTAGTTTTCTAAACTCGTAGGTTATGGAGTCCAAGCTGACAAATGGGAAGCTACAAAGGAGCACTAGAGTGTGCAACAGGAGGCGAAGTGAGGAGCAAAGCAAAGTTTTGCTTGGCATGTACTGTTAAGGACTTTCAAAATGTAATTATAACAATTAAAGAAATGTGTAAATTATTATTATTTGTAATAAAAAGGAAAAAAAATTTTATTTAGTGCATGTTCTATATACCATGTTGCATATACTGTAGCACACTTGGCTCGGCTGGAAATAGTCGGGTTAAGGGGTGTTACAACACTTGGTATCAGAGCATTGGTTTAGCCGTTCCTGGGCGGTTAACCATAGGAAAGTACGTGCCAATTAGGATACGGAGGAAAGGTAAACGGAGTGAGATAGAAAGATATCAGGTAGAAAGAGGTTAATGCAATGAGTGAATATGATTAACACGAAACAGTAAGCCCTGTACTAGTTAGAAATTGAGAAATATATGACAATTGGAATAGACGGTTAGTAAGAAATGATAGAAAGTAGACCGAAAGGTGCATATATATCAGATACATAGTATGATAGAAAGAAATTAGATAGTGGCAGACATTCAGAAGGTTAAAAAGAATGAACAGTAAGTTAAGAATAGAAACCAAAAATTTATATGAGCAAGATAAATACACATAAGGGCAAAAATAAGTATGTTAAAGACCAAAATATATGCAATAAAGGTTAAGGCAATTATGAGAGGTAAGTAGTAAAAGCACCGAAAGAATAATAACGAATAGAATACCGACCATAATACAAGAGTCTAAAATTGAAAGAGTGAAGAATAATAGTACGGCAAGAAAAAAAATCATAGAAAATTAAATTGAGAACTAAGAAAAGGAAGCAAAACTAGTTAGATTCTCCAGGATTAATGCTTTACCTGGTTGAAATCATGTGTTCCTTATATAATGAACTATTTAAACTTGTGTTGGAAATGTTTGGTAATGTGTTCGGACAACTTGAGAATTTTTTTTGTGCCTATGTGTGCATTGATATGAATGTGATTCAATCATGTTAAATGAGTTTGATTACTATGCCAGTATTATGTGATTGACTTATTATGGGAATGTTATGGTTGCTGAATTGAAAATAAAGCTAAATGAAATAATGTAGTAAGAAAGTTAGAGGAATTAAAAGTATGAATTTAGATTTTAAAAGAGATTTTAAAATAAGTGAATACCAAAAATCAGAAAGTACAAAATTGATTAGAATGGACATAAGAAGAGCTAACAAATAGAATAAGATATAGATATGTATGATAAGGAATCATTAATCTGAGATCATAAATCGAGTATAAAAGACAAAAGAAATAGACATCAAAGGTTATAAGATAAAATTTGATTGAATTTAAGAAGCTAATACTAAAAGTCCAGAGATACATGAACGATTTGAAATAAGCATAAGGATAGGCAAAGAAATCAGGGAGTAACGATATAAATTACGAATGTGTCATAATAGTTAGATACACCGAAGAAGAAAGATATAGAATGAAATATATAAGAAAATAAATTAATATAAGTTGTCATTAAAGAAAAGTTTATAATGAAGAGACATAAAGTTATTTGGAAATCATTATCACAAGAAGAACACGAAGGCATTCGATAAGCAATAATGCAAAATCAATACGTGTTATAGAGATTAATCATTCTGAAAAAGGTAGACTAATTCGAAACTGACAACAAGGAAGGAGTTATTGAAAAAGAGCTATAAGTCATCTCGAAATGATTATTGATGGAATAACACAAAAGTGTAAAATATGACATACCGAAAGAAATTCAAAATACACCAAAGGAAGTGTAAATTTTTTAATAATCACATTATAAGTCAATAATGATAAATAAAGCTATGAATGATTGGACCCGCAAATCAATGTACATGTGATATATCATAAATTGTACAAAGCATATCCATGTGAGACATACCGAACACGGTGCATATAATATCTATACTTATGTGAGACATACTGAGTACTATACATACAATATTTAAATGTCTTCACATAAAACGTAACATATACTGTACAAATAGAAAGACATACCATACATACATAAAGACGTGCTAAATAATACATATGCAGAAAGAGAATAAAGAGATGAAACAGTGGAAAGCCTGATACGTGAAAAATATAAGGCTTATAAAGTATAGCACTGGGGAAATAAATAATATGACAGTATGAGTGAATAAAGATGCCAATGAGCCCGTATGTGCCACTGAGCATTGTGAATGAGCCAAGAAATGGTTCGAGATATGATATGGTGACATCCATGCAGATGTGAATACATATGAAACATATGGCAATCCGTGCATATAGAAAACAAGAAAGAATGAAGGCAAGAGAATAAAATATTAGAAAGATATGCTTACCTTGGTAATTCAAATTGAATCAGAGTTGGGATGAGTGTATTTATATGGCATTAACATTTATACTCAATGGTGAGGGCCATTGGGGCCAGTGGTGAGGGCCACTGGTTTGATATTTATCTGGCACCGATATATATACTAAGTGGTGAGGGCCATTGGTTTGATGAAAAAAAGTGGTGAGGGCCACTCCTGTGATATGATGGCATTGATATGAACTCAGTGGTGAGGGCCACTAGGGCCAATGGTGAGGGCCATTGGTTGATTATAGAGTGGTGAGGGCCACTCGTGTGATATGAAAATGGTGGTGAGGGCCACATGTGCCATGGAAATGAAATGGTGGTGAGGGCCACCCGTGCCATGCTGATTCCATATGGTATTGCCTCATCCCACTTTGATTCTACTGTTATTACCTTGAGGAGCTAAGTAAGAAAAATATGTGATAATATACAGATGAAAAAAAAGTATATATGAAAATAAACAGAAAGTGAATTGAAACATATTCAAAAAAGAAAGGAAAGAAAGAGTTTGAAATGTAATAAAAAAGGAAAGATGTTCTCACCTTATGTTGGGATCGGCCGTAACCAACATAGAGCGAGACACGTAATGAAATAAATAGTACTTCGAGAATAATGGTATCATGGACTGATCACCCATGAGCTATTATTCGAGATGTATATATGACAACACAAGGAAAGTCAGATGAGCCAATACTTAAGGAATGCCACCACACTGCACGAATATACATAGGACATACAAATTCAGTAAGAAGTAAATAAAGAATAACCACAATGCAAAGAGAAGGAAGCTTAGAAATGAATATAGCAGAGAATGAAAATTGTACAAGAAAGAATGGAAAAGAATAAATTTAAATCAAAGTTAAAGAAAACATAAGTGAATAATAATAACGCTTCGAATGAGAAATCGTGACAAAAGTCAAAGCATGTTGAACCACATAATAGTCTATTGGACAATCTTGTAGAATAATAAACAGCAAGTGAGCAGAGATGGGAAGAAAATAGAATACAAAAGGTAAAACATATTAAATCTTAAAATAATTAATCCCAGTAAATGAATAAGTGTCAAAATAAGGCAATGTTTAAACAATATAAAGAGATGACAGAGAGCAATCAAGTGAATAAGGTGAAAGAGTGGCAAAAGCAATAGACAGTAGTTAAAGAACATCAAGTATATAGAATGAGTAAGCTTTGGGGCGAAGCTTAAATTAAGGGGGATAGAATTGTAACATCCCGAATCCCAGATTGGTAAGAAATAGACATAGAGGATATGATTTAGGCTTAGAACAAAGGAGTTTAGAACATGACCTATAACTTGAGCTCAAATTTCATCCACATTATTGATAGAATTAGAGCATCTCAAAGAAGACTTAATTGTTTATTTGTATCTTAGCTAGATGTATAACTTTAAATTACTCAATTTGGAGTTGTACAGAATAAGATATAATGGATTTAGTAGACAATGTGCAAGCTGCCTCAGGACAGCATAGTAGGCTTGAATTCAAAGGACCGTCAAAATCAGATATAGCTCAGATCGACCTGAAATTTTGACACAATGTAGCCCCGTATGTCTAGTTTCCGTGGGAATAAGAATTACTTAATTTGGAGTTGTGAGTAAAAAGATATTAATAAAGAAAGACAGAAAGGTCAGGAAGGGATATCAAAAGGACCTAAGTGAAAATTTATCAAAAGTTAGGGGCAACTATGTAAACTTAAAAATTAAGTGTCGAAAGTTCTTAATAGTGCCCATATCCAACCCCGAAAGAATATTCTCGAGATTAATCGGGTCATAACCGTGGATTTCAATTTTTCCCGAAAACGCACGGTTTAAAAGTTACAATCGATTAATCGCTGAAGGGTATTTTGATATTTTTCACACCCTAGACTATAAAATTACAGCATAAGAAAGTTGAGGGGGTCAAAATATGAATAAAAGGAAGTCTAATGGCTTGCCAAATAAATAGATAAAAGAAGAAGGCAAGTGGACCAATTAAAAGTGGCCATTTTTGCTATAAGGTGTACCAATTGGAAGTCAACATCTATACCAACATATTTTCACCACTTATGGCTGCCATTTGGATCAAAATAAGCTAAGGAAAGAAAATAAAAGCCCTCTCTTACATGGTGAACTCGTCCAAACCATAAGAGAAGGAAGAAGGAGGTGATTTTTCCAAAGTTTAAGGCTTTTGGTTGAAGATTTTGGTGACAAACAAGATTATAAGGTAAGAGAAACCTATCTCTAGTTTTAATTTTATGGATTAATCGTTAATTTAAGAGATTGAAATTAGGGTTCATGTAGCTAGATTTGGAGAAAATTTAAGAAATAATTATTTGAAGGATTTGATGAAAGAAATAATGGTTTTAAGGTCAGAGGAGATTAGATTGAGGAAAAATTGGCAAGAAATGAATTGGTAGCTTATGTTTTCAAACCATAGGATGTATGTTTAAAGTGTGTATGCTGGAATTTTTGTAGGAAATCAAGAAAAGCTAAAGCAAAAATAAGAAAAATGTCAAAGATGAGCTAAGGAAAGCAAAGGGGAAAAAGGTTTGGTACTTTAACCTTCTTGAATTAGTGACCTCTATTGCCTTTGCATTTGGATGTGTAATTGCTATAATTCTTCATGTGCTTGAGTTGTGGTGGTTATGTGGTTGAGATTGATGATGATATAGAAGTGTTTGTTGTGTATTTATTGATTTTGGGGTTGAGGTTATAAGGGAGGTAAATATGGGAGTGCTATGTTGTGTTGTTTTGTTGCAGCCAGCCATGTGTCCTGCATTTTTCTGGAACTTCAACCGAAATTTAGACTAGAAAAATGATAGAACTAGAATTGACAAATAAGACTTAATTGTTCTCCATTAAGTAATTAAACCATAGGCTTTTGAACCAACTCATTTGCATGTGTGGAATGAAAGTTATGATCAAAATGATACCAGGCGTACAAATTGAAAAACTGAGATTCTTCAGTCAGTAACCTGTGACTTGGGACTACGTTTAGGTGGCCTTAATGACACATTTAGAAGCTGTGAAAGAAGACTTAAATGTACCCTTATATGTTATAAAACCATAGAATTTGGAATTTCCTAAATGCCACTTGTAGATAAAAAGATATGATCAAAAGAGTATAACTCATGCACACTGGAATTGTGAAACCGGACAGACTGAGATTTGTGCCTTGAGTCCAGGTTTTGGTCCATTTACCTTAGGAATTAGATGTTGTGATAGACGATATAAATGAACCCTTGTATGTTGGTGAATCATAGGAGTTGGATTCATCTCTTTAGTTTTCAGCTTCTTTTCAAATTTCTTCTCCAAATCGGCAAATAGCTTCTCAACATTTGAAGTTTTAGTCTTTTCTACAACTGAACTTTCAACAACCTTCGGCTTCTTCTTCTTATCTTGAGGATCTTGGAAGTATTGAGCCCAATCATCATCATCATCAACAACTACCTTATCATCAGAAATATGCCTTTACAATTGTCCAATGTCCAAAAGAAAATAAATAAAATAGGATACCCACCAATTGGTGGAAACGTATCCTTTACATTAATCCAAAACTTAAATAAATTACATTACATGAGATCTAACAAATGAGGTACCCATAATATGGAAACAATCCTCTTACAATTTCTTGAAACTAAAAATAAATCAATGAACAAACATTCAAGCATTCATTATAAAATCAAATAAAAATAAATCATCCATCAACATATACAATATTAAGGAATCATCCATTCAAGACATATAATAAGCATGCATCCAAACTTAAATAGATATATAAATATAAGGTTTACACTTTAATTAGAGTTTCTTGAATAAAATTAGGGTTTTGAGAGTTTAGGTTTAAAAACTAAGATTTTAGGTTTTCGATTTAGAAAATAGGGTTTTGATTTGAAAAACTAACATTATTTTTGGAAAGGATTAAGCTACTGTGTAATTTAAAAATAGAATTTGGCCATTAGGAAATTAAAAAAGAATAAATTAGGATTTAAGGTTTGGATATTAAAGTTATGGATATTAGGGTTTTATAGTTTTAGGGTTTAAATGAATTAGGGTTTAGGAAATATATTTGCTACTGTAAGAAGCTTTCAAATTGTTTTTATAATTGAATTTTTCGATAAATATTTATATAGAATGGAGCTACTAGATATTTTTAAATTAAATGATCATGCATTGACAAACATCAATTGAACACATCTATGGCACAGGAACTAATAGGCTGTCGGGATTATTTTGTATGAAGCACAAACAACATTACCTTCTTATGCTAAGTTTAAATGGATTTAATTTAGAAGACATACCTTCATTGTTGATTCCACGAATAATTAAAGGTTGATCCAAAACTTTTGCTTGCACCAGCCTTGCTTGTTGGTTGAATGAAATCAAGACAATAGTGAGCTACTGCCTTGATAAAATTATTTGTGTTTGATCCTCTTTCTTTGGCTACTAGGGTTTTATTTTTTGTTGCTAATATTTGTTCCTCCCATTCCAAAATAGTCCAGAAGTCCCAGCTTCAAAAAGTCCCTCCCTTAATCTTTCAGTCCGTTATTTATAGGCAATTAATCAAAGAGAAAACCTAGTCCTTTTTTATTAAGGAAATATTAAAATCGGTCCGAATTAAATTAGGTTTAGGAAAAATTGGAAAGCTTAATTGCACACGGGAGCAGGCTACAAGCTACGGGCGCGGGCTTTTAGGGCACGGGCTGCGAGGGCTGCAATTAGTTTTAAATGTTATTAAAATAAATATTAAATATTATAAAAATTATTTTGGACCGTTTTAAATGTTCATACTTGACTTAATCGCCTTTTAATTAGTATCGGACTTGACTTGATAAAAAATAATGGTCTATAATTATTCCATAGATCTGCTATGCTATTAATCTCACCTATAGATCTATTACATTATCACTCTTTATATTCTTGTATATAAGCTCTAGAAGTCACCTACCTTTTTTTTTGAAGTAATATATCAAAATGTTTGCATCAAATAGTAAATTCAAGTTTTTTTTGTTGTTTTATTGAATGTAGATGTATGTAGTTTTGCAAAAATGGGTTTGGCATGAGTAATGGTTGTTTTGGTGCAATATGCATTTATTGTTGTTTTGTTGATGCAAAGCCTAATGGATTTCAATTACATGGTCATATCTATTAATGCCATGGCCATGTGTATTCATTATTGCATAAATATAAAATATTACTCTACCATGCTTACTTATCCAATAGCCATGCTAAATTTGTATGGTACACATATATATTACACACTGTCATGCCTAAATCTAAAATAGCCATGTGTAATTATTGTGACACACATATAAGTTACACACAACCATATCGAAATATACAACAACCATGTGTATTTGTTACAACACATATATAAAACATTGAAGTGTTTAATTAGGAGACTACCATTTTTAATTATTATGGCACATGTAGATATGCAAATCTTACACTCCTATTTGAGGTTATCTTAGGAAGATAAGTAAGTTAAATGGTAGAGGTTTGGATTTGAGTGTAGATGGTGAAGTCAAAGGAAGAAATGTGCTAAGATCTTAATTGATGACCCTTCTAGTAATTGGAACTGACAAGCACACATATTCCTTTCCAATTACGAACATGTTTTAAGCTTCAACAAGCATGCCATCTTTCCTATAACTAATGATCCCGCTAGTGATGACTAGTAAGCCTTCTAGTAGATCCATACAACTATTATAAAAAGCTCAATTAGAACACTAGAAAAGTAAAGGAGGTCATGCTTTTATGGGATGCTCGGGTTTTTGAAGAAGGGCAGAAAACTAAGGCATAGGGATTGGCAAATTAAAGGCAATCCCCAACTGTGACCATTGGCCAAAATGAGAGAATTAAAATGGGATACGAAGGGAAAAAAGAAGAAAAAAGAGAGAGGGAGAGATCTAGAGAAAAGAGAGGAAAGGGAGGAAGAGAAACCCAAAAACCCTAGCTCAAAACCCTTCAAAGTCAAAGCCTTTCAGCTTGATCTATCTCAACAAGCACTCAAAGGGGGGTGAAAAAGTAGCAGATCTACATATTTAAAGACTGGAGGAGCCAACAACTAAGTTTGTTCCTCTTAAATCCTCTATATCTTTACAGTTATATTTTTATTTTTGCTTGTTTTGTGAATATTGTTTATTGTAAGTTGTATGTTTGTTGTTTTGCCATGTATGGATATTCTACTTGTAAGATGGTGTTTTTAAGACAAAAACAAGTTTTGTTGAGATCTTGAATATATTTGCATTTTTTATGATCATATTGTATTTATATGTTGTAAAACATGTTTTAAAAGAATAAAGTTACATAAAGTCACATTTTAGACATTTTGTGACACTGTGAAGGATTTTTGTCACTGTGTTTGAAGACAATGAAGATTGATGAGCCCACCAGTCCAATTTTCAAGCTCGTTAATCTCCATCAATATAACATTTTTATGTAATATTTTTGCATGAGTTTGTAGTTTTCGCCACCTTTTTGTCATGTTGATGATTAGCCTACCCGCCACTTTATCCAGCCGACCCGTTATTCATAATTAAAATTGCATTTTTATAGGATCATGCTCATGAAGAATTGTAGCACCTTTAAAGTACATACATAGAGTACAAGAATATCACGCCAAATCGTTGTAGAAACCATAATAATTAATCTCAAAATAATTACATTATTAAAAGAAAAAAATTTAATTGGCAAATTCATACATTTTTCTATATTTTAAAATGGTAACTATAATTGAAAATATCTAGAAAATTTTGCCAGAGTTTTATCTGTAATTCAATATTCTCCAAAATAACAAACATACAACATGTATAACATTTAACACTCCCAAAATAATAATTTCACAAAAACCTCCATCCACCAATAAACTTCCAACCATCTCAACAATTTAGCTAAAACTCTATATTTTATAAATATACATACATATACACATCATTTCCCAAAAACATGTTTAGAATACATATGTTGTATTTATTAAAATATACAGTATTGTAGAATATATATGTATGCAAACCCTGGCATAGCTGGTCCCATGGCAAAATTGACGCTTCAATCACAAACACACTATGGACCACCCTACTCTACAATCTTGTCACCTGTGCCATGCATCCAACCACGCTAAGCATATAGCTTAGTAGTACATATCAAATAACAATAAACAACCAAATTTAGATATGCAACTATATGTCATAAACTACATTGTTATAACCAATCCTCACCAACATATAATATTAACCAACATATCACCATCACAATGTTGGCCTCAAAAATATTTTGATGGCATCAACATATTATGCCACCTCACATATATTTACTCAACAATATTCATGGTTTCATAAACCATGAAATAATAACACATCCACAACTCACACGTACATACAAACTCACACACACTTGGCCCAACATTGCATGTTAAATGACCCAAAAGTCCAACACTGAGGACACAGTGTCACATCTCACCAATAGGCCATCCCCCTTTCAACATCGGAGACAAGTGTCAAATATCACCCAAAGGCCACCTCCGTTCGACACCGAAGGCAAAGTGTCCAATATAACACCCAAAGGCCTCCCTTTCTCGACACCGGAGACAAAGTGTCTATCATCCCCCAAAGGCTGTCTCTTCAGCACAAATATACTCGACACTAGTATGTCTCATCCGAAAGCACAATACCTCGGCCTTAGGCATAACTATAACCAAAATATACTACTGACAACTTGACTCAACAGAGTCAACACCAATATTCCTAACTACTCTTCTCATTACATTTTAGACACATTTTTATAATTTCATTACCAAGTTAAATTCCCATTAATTATTCTCAAGTCACATTCGCAAATGTGACTCACTCCATACATTTTATTCATTTTTTTTTGTCTTTTCCCATAATTTCTCTTATTTTCCACATTTTTATACTTAGTACACATATTACTTGTGCTTTCTCCTATGTTTTCTCATCACATTAGTAAACTTCATGTATTTCATATACAACCATTAACTCATAACATTGACATTAGCTACTTTATTTAGCTTAACACTTCATAACTCTTGCATTTTACATACTTCCATACATAATGTCACAATATATGAACACTAAGTTCCTCAAAATGTACTAAAATGAACAATGCCTTACAAGTGGATTTATTTAACTAGATACCAAGATATGCACATACATTACTTAGTCCCAAAAATCACCTAGTTCCACTTGTTACCACCAAACCCTAAATATCTTCTTTAGGGCTAATTTGACCTAAACACAAAAAACCAAACTATAATTAACATTATTTATTTAAATTCATTTTCATGCAAAATTACCATCAAAAATTCATTATTTACACAACCTTTACCAAATTCTCAAGAAAACCCTATTGTCACTGTGAGCATGGATTTTTGCCCCCACTCCCATGTACAATGGTTCTTGCGACTTTGGCACTGTTAGGCTCAGGGCCTTAGAGAACACAGACCCAAGCCTAGAGAAAATAAAGTCGCCACCAAAAAAATAGAAAGGGGTGGATGACTTGATTCTTAAGGTATCCCTAACCCCCTATTAGGTTCAGAAAGTTGAGTACATATGGAAAAGGTGAGAAATGACCCAACACCCCTATAACGTCCAGTTCATTGGAACCGACCTCCTTTTCAGGTATAAATATAATTAAATTCTTAAATTATTACAGTATTATCCATATTACATGCAATTATAAAATAAACATTCATCATATTATTAAAATCAATCAAACACAATAGGTACCCATTCGAGGATGGAAACATGCCCTTAGAAATGTCCAAATGTTCTTACAACTTAAATAAAATGGGACACCCACCAAAAAGGTGGAAACATGTCCCTTAAATTGGTCCAAAATTCTTAAATTAAAATAAGCAATTAAAATAATTAAGGCAACCATAAAGTGGAAACATGCCATTTACAAGTCCTCAAAATCCCAAATAATTAAATAAGCATAATTAAATCATTCATAGAAAACATTCAATCCATCACAAAAGTAAATCATAAGCATACGGCAATAAATAAAATCATGAAATTTGAGGATCATTCTTAAGTTATGCATTGATCATACAACATTAAGGTTATTGTTGCACAAGGGGTGGCATCAATTGTCCCGTGGTGGAGGCCCAAGTGCGAGGCCAAGTCACAGTCGAATGCCTTGGGTGCTCGTGTGTGTTGAATGTACTATAAGGCTAGGGTATGTACCTTTCCTAACACCAATTGGTTTTAGGAGAAGTAGTAGTGTCTGAGGTCCTACAAGTGGTATAAGAGCCGAGGTCACGGGTTCGATTCCCAGCGGGAGCAACTATTGAGAGGGAGATTGTTATACAAGGGGTGGCATCAATTGTCTAGTGATGGAGGCCCAAGTGTGGGGCCAAGTCACAGTCGAATGCCATGGGTGCTCGTGTGTGTTGAATTCACTATAAGGCTTGTGCCTTTCCTAACACCAATTGGTTTTAGGAGAAGTGGTAGCGCATGAGGTCCTACAGTTATACATCTGAATTAGGGTTTTATGGTTTTGATTTAGTGATTAGGGTTTTAAAGATTAGGATTAGGTATTTAGGATTTAGGATTTTGGGAATTAGGGTTTTGAATTTACTAATTAGGGTTTTGCATAATCATTGTAAGCTAAAACTAACTTATTGCATGATGGTATTTGAAAGTAAATAGCTACTAGACATATTTAAAACAATGGTGGCTGGATGTTTATTTAAATGAGCTACTATAATGTTTAAGCAAACCAAAACTTACCAAAACTTAAAAGAAGGTAAATCAAACATAAATAATGGCTATTATAAGTTTTAAGCAAATTAAAGCATAAATGATTACTGCAAGTATTAAACTAATTAAAACGTAAAAAACCAAACCTTCATTATTGGTTCCACCGAGTTAGAAATGTTGAATCAAGCTTTTTTATATCACTGCCTGAGCCAACGAAGCAATTCTAGGAACAATTACTATGTGTTTTTATTTCTGTGTATTTTTTTTTATTTCTCTAGGTTAATTATTCCTTTAATGATTATAGCTTGTCTCTCCTTTTGATAATCCCGTTGTTTGATAATTGTGGTCATCCTTGTTTTTCTTTTTAATAATTCTGGCTGTTAACGATCCTTAAATCTAATTTTCTCTCCCCTCCTTCTCTCTGTTAATTCTCTTCTTATAGGCAATATGAGGGCACCAAAATAACCCAAATTGTCTTCAGAAAGGCCCTAGCAACTATTTCCATTTTGTGTAAAACTAAAATTGTCTAATTAGGGCCGTCCATCAGGCAACTCATGTCGATGAGGCCTCTCATGTCGAATTGGCTTATGCCAATTTGACATGAGAAAGCTAATGTCCAATTTGGCATGCCAAATTAGACATGAGCACAAGCTCATGTCCAATTGGCATAGTGCTCATGTCTAATTAGCATAGTGCCTTCCTAAATTAGACTAGAGTCTGTTTGGGCTTTTAAAATTAGAATGAATTAGGTTTAAGCTTTCTAAAATTGGATTGGACTTAATTTGGGCCTCTTAATTAGCACTAAGCTCATTCAGTGCCAAAATTAAGAGTCTACAGTTTTGCCCCCTGTTTGAACGATCTGAGACTTCAGTAGAATAGATCGAAAAGCAATATGTCTTTGAGCTGATTTTGGATTATCATGGGTTATGGACTCAAGATTAGATTTGGATTCTAGACTCAAGACTGATTTGGATTCTGAACCCGAGACTAAATTTGGGTTTTGGACCCAAGATTAGACTGGTTGGGTTCTAGACTCGAGACTGGATTTGTTGGACTCTGGACCTGAGACTGGATTGGTTGGGTTCTAGACCTGAAACTGGATTTGGCAACTCTAATATCCCAATAGTTTCATCAGGCAATTCTAATATCCTGATGAAATGACAAAGTGACAAAACCATTGAGCGACTCTAATATCTCAACCGGTCAATGGGCAACTCTAAAATCCTAATGAACCAACTCTAATATCTTGATGACCAAGCAACAAAACTGTTGAGTGACTCTCACATCTCAATGGGTCATTGGGCAACTCTAATATCCCAATGGGTCTATCGAGTGAATCTAATATCTCGATAAAATCACCAAGCAATTCTAATATCTTGGTGAGTGAAAATAACCATCGAGCGATTTTAATATCCCAATGAAATCCACCAAGCGACTCTAATATCTTGGTAAATCAAAATAGTCATCGAGCGATTCCAATATCCTGATGACAATCACCAAGTGACTCTAATATCTTGGTAGGATACTGAGCGACTCTAATATCTCACTAGAAATAAACTTGGATATTTCAACATTTCAAGAAAATCTATGTCGTCAGAATAGTTTAACAATTCCAATATAGGCTGAGTAGTGGATGCTTCGACAAATCCACTTGAAAATGCATGCCTTGACAAAAATGAATCTTCATCTTGAATCTCTATTCTTGGGGATAGGCCTTTATCTTGCCTCAACTTCAGCTCTTTTAGCTGGATTGATCTAATCATTATCATGGACCTTTGTTTTGATCTTTTATCTTTTGTATCTTCATTAGTTTGCGAGTTCTTACTTTCTTCTTATTCTATTCTTTTGTTTTTCCTTTTGTAAAAAAATTCAGATATTTTTTAGCTAGTCCTCATATCCTCTCTTTACCCCCTGCGTGGCAAAATATTAAAAGTGAGTCTAAAAATATGCATAAAATTAAAAATTAAAAATAGAAGCTTTTCCCCCTGTGTAGGCTCAAACCAATGATTTTGTTCCCATGCAAGCTCTGATTGATGTTTGTGTTGTCTAGTTCCTCGCACAAGCATGCATCTCTTCTTTCTTTTGCAATGGCCTTTCATGCCCCCTGATTCCATATCTGCTTTTGATTATTTACTTCACATAGTATTTACTGTTTAGTTTGACAAAGAATAAGTAACACAAGACAACAAAATACATTGTGATATGCTCATGTATGCATGATATACATGGATTATACATACAGTGGTTCCATTGACTCACAAACCAAGATGGTAAGCCAAAGCACTTTCATTGGTTCTTTCCAAATGCTCATTCAGGTCTTACATTAGAACAATAGAGGTCTTCACATCTATGGCTTTATTTCTAGAATGTTTGAAACATGAATAATGAAGCCCAAGCATGGTAGCCAAAGACATGAGAGATATCCATTTCAACACATTTGGTTGGTAACTTCTTCATGATATGACCTTTTAGCTGATCCTTTCATTAGTGTACTTTCGCCCAAAATGTCCGTTGAGGTTCAACAATATAACATACTTCCCTAAACTTGAAGGCTTTGTATAATAAAAATATTTTTAATTTTAAAGTCATATTTTGGCTTTGTCAAATCAGTGTCATTGTACCTCAGGACTCGATATTTCAAATTTACATATCTATAACATGACAACCCTAGTTACTATATTAAACTTAGGAATCATTTCCATTTAAGCAAGAATTATTACACTTCAGATAGGCACATACACATTACTTGGCCAAATGTCTCTAAATATTATCTATCTCAAACGTATGCTTATTCAAACAATATCCACTAATAAACTCTACCTACCAAGAGAGATCATAAGTCTTTAGAAGGCTTGAAATGGGGTCTATAAGGGACATGGATTAAATGAAGACCATTTTTGAGCTGGAGCTAATGTGACACTGCTGACAAATCTTCTCACTACAATCTTCTTGTTGAAATTGTCTACTGTTAGAGGTTCCATTTTTACCTTATGGGCATCACTTATATCTTCTGACTTCATGAAAATACAAAGCTTGAATGTCCTTACATCTTCTTAGTAGAAATCTGAATCCAGTTAGTACTATCTTGATCTTTAGACCTGTAGTACCCTTATACCCTATATACGTACAATATATATTTTCAGCATATGTAAAATATGCATATATGGTACAAAAATATTACAGACCGGTTTAATAAAAATTTTTACATTTATAATTTAAAATTTCAAACACTAAATATATAAAATTAAATAGTATATAAATATTCTTTACTTGTTATAGGAACCTAAAATAAACATTTTATATGAAAATCTCTAGAAAAAATTTGCCAGAGTTTTGTCTGTAATTTGGGCATCCCAAAATTTATCAATTACGCAACCTGCAAAAAAAACACTTCAAATAAACAATAAATCACATCTTCACCTTAACTTCTAATTTTTTTTCACAATTTTCTCAAAACATTTATATATATATATATATATAATTTAGAACACATTTAAACTCCCATTTCAAATAACTTAACCCAAACATTCTGTATAGTTTACAATACATAAAATCTAAAAACATGATATAATATGCATAATACTCAAAATATACAATAACATAAAATCGACACATGCTGCTGACAGTGTTTTCTGATCTTGATATCAACTCTATAAGTACAACCACGAGTCTAGACCCGACCTGTTCTAGAAGAACTCTCTGGCTCAACCGAATCTACCCTGTCACCTGCATGATGTAAACAATTGTGCTAAGCCAAAAGCCTAGTAATACAAACTTGATAACAATAAAACTCAAATGCAATGCCATATGGATATCACATTATTCCATTTTCTCATACTTTTCAAATATTTCACAATTCACATAAAAACAAACACAAGTATGGGCCCCAAGATAACTAATATGCTATTCAAATTCCAAAGTTACTGTTTTGGTCTATAATGACACTATGTGTCTAGCCCCATAGGCAAAATATCAATGTAATAGCCCAACTAACGACCCGGTCATTTCACCAGTTCAGCTTTAAGGACTTGTTTTTGAGGCTTACGACCCGGTCATTTCACCTCAAAAATATTTTCACAGTGACGCCCAACGTCTAGTCCATAAGCAAATCATAGGCATGCCGCAAAACACAGAACTCTAAAAATTGAATAACATACTAGGCACACAATTTATTCATATTTCTTATTTATATCGATATAAATTTATTTCATTATGTTTCCACATAACTCATTACATTATACCACATTTTTACATTTACAACACATTACCCAATTACATTAGTAGTTCCACATAATTCACTTATTACTAACATTTAATGTAATCTAGCCAATACCAATGGCTTTTTAACAATGCACTTAATGCATACACAACAAATGGCATTACCCAAACAATTTGAGTCATTTTCACATAATACACATATATGACATTACAAATGTCATAGCACATTATTCATACATAACCAATGAATCAATTAGCTTAACACATTTTCCAACCAAAATGTGTTAAGCCAAATGTCATGCAAACATAACCAATGTATTCAAAGTCTGTACTTACCTCAAATAGCAACCAAAACAAGCTTAAAACAATCTCCAATCCTATCCTTCTAACTTGCCCTTCACCACTTGGATGAAGCAAATCAACCTCCCTCAATGCCTAAACCAAATGTGATAGCAAATAATCATTTAGTATCACATTTAATGGCATTTTCAATATTAAACCATAATTAAACCCCATCCAAGTAAAAATCCAAAATTTAAGGTTAACCTCACTTTAACTTTGGATTCTCATACTAGGCCATTCATTTTAATATATTAAGTTTATTTATATTATTAGAAACATATTTTAATATATTTAAACCATTTACATTATAAAAACGCACTCTTATGCACAAAACCCTAAAATGGCATAACCTTCCCCCATTGAAGGTTTTCCATTCCAACACAATCCATTAATCATTTTAAGCTTATATTCATCACTTATATCACCAAAAAACAAGATTAAACCAATAAAATTATACAATTCAACAACTTTGGAAAAATCATTTTCCAAAACCCTAAATCACACTTCCATTCTCAAACTCCTACCAAACACAACCAAATCCAATATTTGACTTTAAAATACTTGTTTAAGCACCAAAACAACTCATTTTGCACAATTAAAAACCATGATTTCTCAAACCCTAAAAGTCCATAACCCTAAATTCTCTCTCTTCACCATTCTTTATCCAAATTCAACCATTTATTCAATCCAATATTAAAATCATTAATAACTACCCAAAATAACTTCATACACACCAATTCCAATAATTGTAACATACTACTTCAAAAATCCAAAACTCTCATATTCAAAATTTCTATGGAAATCCAAAGAAAAAGCTAAAGAACTTACTTTTTCAATTGGAAATCACTAAAAATCCTTTTTGAACCTTTGGAATCCTTCAATTTTGGTAGCTTGGAAGAATAAAAATCCTTGAACTATCTCCCATGGTGGTTCGGCCAAGAAGAAGAAGAAGAAGACTATTCTTTAATTTCTCTTTCCTTTCATCCTTTAATTATAACTATATATATATTATTTAATATTTTAATAATTAATTATTTAATTATTTAATTAATAAAGTAAAAGTCCAAAAATTCCTCTTCCATTCAAAAATTATTTATTTTTGAATTAATTTTATAATTTTGAATTTTTAAGATTTAATTGCCAAAATACCCTTTTTACTTTGACATTTAACTTTTCTTTTAAAAAGTATTGATTTTTATATGTTATGTATATTTTACATATATATCACATTTAGATTCCACTTTTTCATTTAAAATTCCTTCATTTTTCATTTAAAATTATTAATTTAATTTATCAAAATTAATTATAATATATTTTATCAAATTTTCAAAAATTAAAAATATTCATAAAAATTTGGGATATTACAATTCTCCCCCCCCCTAAAACAAATTTCGTCCTCGAAATTACATGCTCTCAAGTCTGGAACAATTGAAAAAATTGACTCTGCATCATCTGCTCACTCTCCCATGTCACCTCCTCAGTAGTATGATTTCTCCAAAGGACTTTCACAAGTGGCACCCTCTTATTCATCAATTCTTTAATCTCTCGTGCCAAACTCGCCACTGGTTCTTCCTCGTAAGTCAGATCTGGACTCACCTTAATGGACTCCACTGATAAGATATGAGATGGGTCAGACCCATATTTTTGAAGCATCGAGACATGAAAGATATTATGAACTCGATCTAACTCAGGCGGCAAAGCTAGTCTATAAGCCACTGGACCAACTCTCTCCAACACCTCATATGGTCCTATGAAACGAGGACTCAACTTCCCTTTTTAACTGAACCTCAGAATCTTCTTCCATGGAGACACCTTCAGAAACATTTTATCTGCCACACTAAACTCTATGTCTCTTCTCTTCAAATCCGAATAGGATTTCTGTCGGTCTGAAGCTGCTTTCAAATGATCCCGAATCACCTTCACTTTCTCTTCTGTTTCCTTAATCAAATCGGGATCGACCAGTTTACCTTCTCCAATCTCATCCCAACACAAAGGTGTCCTACATCTCCTGCCATACAAGGCCTCATAAGGAGCCATCCCAATACTGGACTGATGATTGTTGTTATAAGCAAACTCAATTAGTGGCAAAAATCTTTCCCAATTCCTGGTAAAATCAATGATACAGCTCCTCAACATATCCTCTAGAATTTGTATCACTCTCTCTGACTGCCCATCTGTTTGAGGATGGAAAGCAGTACTAAAATACAACTGAGAACCTAAAGCATCATGCAAACTCTTCCAAAATCTCAAAGTAAACTGGGGATCTCGATCCGACACTAAAGAAAGTGGGACTCCATGCAACCTCACTATCTCACTGATATACAGCTCAACCAACCACTCAAGAGAAATAATCCATTCGAACTGGAAGAAAATGAGCTATTTTCGTCATTCGATCAACTATCACCCAGATTACATCATGCTTCTTCTGGATCAAAGGCAGTCCAGTCACAAAATCCATTGTCACTCGCTCCTATTTCCACTCGGGCACTAATAAAGGTTGGAGCAACCCTAAAGGAACCTGGTGCTTAGCCTTCACTCTCTGGCAAGTTAGACATCTGGATACAAATGCTGCTATGTCCCTCTTCATACCTGACCACCAATAATGTCACTTTAAGTCTTGATACATCTTGGTACTCTTAGGGTGCATAGCATAAAGTGACTGATGTGCTTCCTCTAATATCATCCATTTCAATTATGCATCATTAGGAATGCACAACCTATCTCTATACCATAGACTGCCATTATCCCTGACAAAAAAAGTCTCGACTCTCCCCCTTCTGACAAACCAACATAATTTTTTAAATTCCCTCATCTGGCAACTGAGCCTTCCTAATATGATCCAACAAGATTGACCTCAACTGTAACTGAGCCATCAAAGTAACATCCTCACAAGACTTAAATCTAGCATGCAATGCTCTCAACTCAATAAGCAATGAGAGCGAATAAGCAGACAAACCTACCAAAGACTTTCGACTCAAGGCTTCAGCAACAACATTTGCCTTACTAAGATGATAATTAATCAAACAGTCGTAGTCTTTAATCAACTCTAGCCACCGTCTCTACCGAAGATTCAGCTCTCTCTAAACACTCAGGTATTTCAAACTCTTATGATCTATATAAATGAAACACTTTTTCCCATACAAGTAATGCCCAAATCTTCAAGTCAAAGACTATGGCTGCAAGCTCCAAATCATGAGTCAGGTAATTCAGCTCATGTGGCTTCAACTGTCGAGAGGCATAAGCAATGACTCTACTCTCCTACATCAGAACACAACCTAAACCATTATGTGAAGCATCACTGTATATCACATATGGTTTACCTTCCATAAGCAAGGTAAGGACAGGAGCCTGAGTTAACATCTCCCTCAGATGCTCAAAACTCACCTGACACCGATCTGTCCACACAAATCTAACTCCTTTCTGAAGCAATCTAGTGAGTAGTGTAGCTATCATAGAAAAATCCTTCACAAATTGACGATAATAGCCTGCCAATCTCAGAAAACTTCTAACCTCTGTCACAGTCTTCGGTGGACTCCAATTCAAGATAGCCTTAACCTTACTCGGATCAACTCTAATACCCTATGCTGAAACCACATGACCAAGAAAAGCTACCTGATCAAGCCAGAACTCACACTTAGACAGCTTAGCATACGACTGTTTCTCTCTTAGAGTCTGCAATACAATTCGCAAATGCCTATCATAATCCTCATCATTATGCAAATACACCAAAATGTCATCAATGAAGACCACCACAAACTGATCTAAATATGGTCTGAACACCCTGTTCATCAAATCCATAAAAGTTGCTAGTGCATTCATCAATCCAAAGGGCATCACCAGAAACTCATAATACCCATACCTCGTGCGAAAAGCTTTCTTGGGTACATCCACATCTCTGACTCTCAACTGATAGTACCCTAATCTCATATCAATCTTAGAGAATACTGTTGCTCCCTTCAACTGATCAAAGAGATCATCTATTCGAGGCAAAGGATACTTGTTCTTGATGATCACCTTATTTAACTGTCGGTAATCAATACACAATCTCAAGGTGCCATCCTTCTTCTTCACAAACAACACAGGCGCTCCCCATGGGGACACACTAGGATGGATGAACCCTTTTTCCAACAACTCCTGCAACTGCACCTTCAACTCTCTTAACTCAGTAGGTGCCATCTGATAAGGAGTAATAGAAATAGGAGTGGTACTAGGCAAAAAATTGATACCAAACTGCACTTCTCTCTCAGGAGGTACCCCAGGCAACTCATCAGGGAAAATATCTGGAAACTCAACAACTGTGGGTATACTGTCAAGCTAGGACCCTACTACTCTGGTATCTATAACATGAGCAAGATAAGCCTCACATCCCTTCCGAATCATCCTCCCAGCTGAAATAGCTGAAACAAACATGGATGAAAGATACCTCTGTTAACTAGATACCATCAGATCCCTACCATCACATGTTCTCAATGTAACACATTTCTTTTGACAATCTGCCACATCCCCATGCCTGGATAACCAATCCATACCTAAAATAAGACCATACTCCCTGAAAGGCATCTCAATCAGGTCACCGAGAAAATCCTCATCTTGAACAACAACTGGGCTATCTCGGTGCACTCTATTCACCATAACACTATGCCTTAAAGGATGTGTGACCAAAATATCAAATCCTAAGGACTCAGAATACAAATCACTCATAGGCAAGATGGAAACACTAATGTAAGAATGAGTCGACCCATGGTCAAATAATGCAAGAACTGAAGTACCAAATAAAGCAAAAGTACCAGCAATAACAGCTGAAGCATCCGGCTGCCTCTGCATCACTTAAACCCTCTGTGATGGCCTTGCCTCATCTGGTCTACTACCTCTGGCTGTAGAACCTCCTCTCTAACTAGTCCCAGATCGACCACCTCTACCAAAACCTCTGCCACCACGACCCCCTCTGACACTAGGTCGAGAAGCTACAGTGTCTGCCTGTCTATCCTCTGGTGGCTTTGGACAATATCTGATAAAATGGTCTGATGGCCCATATCTAAAACACACTCTCGAAGCACCTTTCCACTAGTAGACACCTCCGTGTGTTTTACCACAATGAACACAAGTAGGTGGAGCAAGGCTCTAAGCCATTGGGATCAGAGCACTAGCCACTGAAACTGTAGGTCTCTATCTTTGTCTCTGCTACTGTACTGACCTACCAAACTGCCCCTGGCTCCTTCTGAACCTCTCAAAATATCCCCCTCGGCCTCTCTTCACTGATGAAGACCCTGCCTTACTCTGGGGTCTCCTAACTCTGGTCTCTTCAACCCTGGCAGCTACTGCAAGACTCTGTACTCTCTCTACACTCCTGAAAGCTGCAACCAACTGAGAAAAATCTTGATACCGAGAGCCTGCTATGATACTCATGACCTGTCAATCTAGTTAGAAATGATCCCACCAGTATAATGTCTCAACCAGATAAACTTGATCTCATACTTTGTCATTGTCCTGGTATCCTATCTCAGACTCAGAAACTCCATCTTCATTGCATCCTTATACTCTCATGGAGTATACTCCTATAGGAAATCATCATAAGTCAGGACTGGTGGATCATTCAAAGCATGTGGAACCGTCTTCCACCAATCATATGCATCCTCTGCAGAAGAGATATAGCATAATCAAACTTCTCTTCAAGACTAGCCTGCAACTGAATGAATACTCTTTGAACCATGTCTAGCCACTGCTTTGCTACAACAAGGTCTATAGTACCAACGAAGTCCTCAGCTCTGAACTTTCTCAGCTTATCATACTTACTCACCTGTAATTGCGGCTGCGGCTGTGGTAGGCAAAATCTCATTAGTTGCTGGTCTCACAAGCATAGAAACAGATGCCTCACTAGCAGACACAACTCTAGCTCCATTTCTACCCTCATCAGGAGCCACACTCTCTGCACTACCCTCTGCAGACTGATGCGTCCGAGACGCCATAACTATCTATATCAGCAAACACAACAGAAATTACTATATTAGAGATCAAAAACTGCTAGTGCCAATGCATGTATTACAATTGAAAACTATTTTCAAATTTTGCATTTTCTCTCTCTATCAACCCACCTAGGTCAAGAACCTCAAACCTAGGCTCTGATACCAAAATAAATGTAACACCCTTATACCCTATATACGTACAATTTATATTTCCAGCATATGTAAAATATGCATATACTGTACAAAAATGTCACAGACACGTTTAATAAAAATTTTTACATTTCTGATTTAAAATTTCAAATAATAAATATATAAAATTAAATAGTATATAAATATTTTTTACTTGTTATAGGAACCCAAAATAAATATTTTATATGAAAATCTCTGGGAAAAATTAACTAGAGTTTTGTTTGTAATTTGGACATCCCAAAATTTATCAATTACACAACCTGCAAAAAAAAAAAAAAAACACTTCCAATAAAAAATAAACCACATCTTCACCTTAACTTCTAAATTTTTTCCACAATTTTCTCAAAACATTTATATATATATATATATATATAATTTAGAACACATTTAAACCCCCATTTCAAATAACTTAATCCAAACATTCTTTATAGTTTACAATACATAAAATCCAAAAAATATGATATAATATGCATAATACTCAAAATATACAATAACATAAAATATATACATGTTGCTGATAGTGTTTCTGATATTGATATCAACTCTACAAGTACAATCACAAGTCTAGACCTGACCTGGTCTAGAAGATCTCTCCAGCTCAGCCGAATCTACCCTGTCACCTACGTGATGTAAACAATCGTGCAAAGTCAAAATGTAATATCCCGGAATAGACCCTAAGAGTTTTGGAGTTAATGTTGTTGCATTTGGATTTAATGTATATGTATGTATGGGAAATATAAAGATAATATATATATAAGACATATACATATACATCATATATACATGGGATATAAAATGGTGTAGGAAAGTGAGTTGTGTATATATATTTGTATAATAAGTTAATAATAATAATAATGATGATAAGGACAAAAAGAAAAGAGAAGAAGAAAGTCAAAAGTTGGAAAATTATGTGTGGTGGAGGTTATTTGAGAAATATTAGGTATTATTATTATTATTATTATTATATATATATATATGAGAGAAACGAAAGAAAGAACGAGAACGTTCTTTCTTCCTCTGCTTCTTCTTTTCCTTTGTAAACGAGAGAGAGAGAGAGAGAGAAGCTAGAAAGAGAAAGATGATTTTGCTTCTAGTTACACCAAAGATTAAGGATATCAAGATGTTTGCAAGTGGATATTGAAGATTTAGCAACCTATTCAAGTAAGTACTCCCTTTTGAGTTGATTTTATTGATTATATGTATATATCTAAGTTCTTATCTTTTTGTTTTGAATTCTTGTGGATTGAGGTTATGTTTGGTATAATTAGTGTGTAAAATGAAGATAATGAAAGAGTGAAGTATGTAAAGATGGTGAATTGATATTTAAGTGATGATAAGTTGAGAAAATTGTGAGGTAAATGATGAAATATTGAGGTTGGGTTTGGGTTAGATGAATTTGGAAGTGTTTGGCCTTTAATTCATTGAAGAACACGGCCAAGTCATGAGAGACACGGCCAAGTTAGGGCAAACTTGGCCGTGTTGGATGATTTTTGGAGAGACACGGCCATGTCCCTTGCCCGTGTCTGCTACTGGATTGTTGTATTGAGAGACACGGCCACTGGCTTGGCCGTGTCCACTGCCCGTGTTTGCTACTGCTTGAATTGGATTGAGAGACACGGCCACTGGCTTGGCCGTGTCCTTTGACCATGTTTGCTACTGGATGTTTGGATTAAGAGACACGGCCACAAGCTTGGCCGTGTCCCTTGAGGGTGTTTGCAAATGTGTTTGTTATTTGGTCTTCAAACATTGTTGGATCTTCAAATGTCTTTTGTACCTAAACACACTTAAAACAATAATGATCCAACCAAATGTATATGGAGGATTCTAAGTTCTTGAATAAGGTAAATTGTTATGTATGAATATATCAATGATAATATAGGAAATGTGGAAGACATAATGATCAATGAAAAAGTATGTGCAATGTCTTTGATTATGTATACTTGAGTGATGAATTGAATTGATCAATATGATTTGATGATAACGTTGATATGATATGAACAATGTTAGGTTTTATGCATTGTAAATCTCATAAATTGTATTGTACTATATGTAGATTGAGGATGCATATGAATAATAGCATGTTGTGTATAATGTGGAATATCATGAGATCATTGATGATGAATTACCTTAATGTTATGATTGAAGCATGCCTATATGGTATGGTTGATTCATGATATGTTTGTTTAGTAATGTAATTGATGTTGCATATATCAATGATGAAACTGAAATGTGATTTGAGATATAATATGATGTGAGGTCATTGTTAATGACTATAATGATTCAAATGAGATATGAAGCCATTGTGATTGGCTATAGTGATTCAAATGAGATGTTAAGCCATTGTTATTGGCTATGATAATTCAATTGAGAATGAAATGAAAATGAAAAGATTTTGTGTCTAATATGTTGATTCAATTTTCAGAGTTCTGGATTTGGCGGCATGCCTAGAAAATGTGAAAAAGGTAACAGTCTTGCCGGGTTGAGGATCTCTTCAATTTGAGTGAATTGAGGTCCAAGAGACTGGGTCTGTTACACTATGATAATTATGATTATGAGATATATGATTGGTAACAGTCTTGCCGGGTTGAGGATCTCCTCGAGGTTAGTCGAGTTGATGGTCCAAGAGACTGGGCCTGTTACACTATCCATGGATAGAGTTATTGATATATGATGCCTACGGGCTTGATTATTGTGATTATGAACCAAAACAGTAACTCTGAACTTTGAATAACATATTAGTGTCTGTTGGGCCCGAGTCTGTCTTTGTTGTCAATGTGATATCCAAATGTTGAAATGAATGAATAATGAGATCTATGAATGCTTTTGATAAAAATATGATTTATGTTTAATGAATTGTGAATAATACAATGTTAAGAAGTATGATTTCGTAATGTGTGTATTGATATATTGAAAGTGAATATGGTTTGAGGAGCTTTGTTGAGATATGAGTTTATGAAAATATAGTATGTTGCGTACAATGTATATGAATATGGAATTTGTAAGAATTGTTTTTATGAAGGTTTGGATAGGCCATGGAAAGGTGATTTGTTGAAATGATGTATATGTATATGTATATGAGATAGAAATGGTAAGTATTGTATTGTGAATGTTCTATGTAAATATGTGTATAATTTTATGAGATTAGGGGAAATATATGAAGAATGCATTGAGAAAGGAAAAACGGGGTAAGCGAACAATAGAACATAATGCTAAAAACATGAGGTATGATTATTTTTGTAAAGTATATTTTAATATTTATTTATACTACTAAGCTTTCGGGCTTAGCGCGGATAATTAATCGCGTAGGTATTTATGCGGATGATCTGGGAGTGTAGCTGTTATGCCACGAAAAGGGTAAGTGTATCTCGAGACCAACTAGAAGGTGATGCATACATGTATGATTTTAAGTTGTATTGTATTTTTGAGTTAATATATATTCATATGGATGAATGAAGTTTTGATAAATAAGAATACTGACTTTTGTAAATGTGTTTTAAATTAAATGTTTAATTTTATGAATCTGGATAAAGGTTTTTAAATTGAAACTAAAAGTAACATTCTTATACTTTATATACGTATTGTATGTATACTAGGTATATGTATAGTACTTATATGGAGTATCAGGGTGTTACACAAAAGCCTAGTAATACAAACTTGATAACAATAAAACTCAAATGCAATGCCAATGCACAATGCATATGGATATCACATTATTCCATTTTCTCATACTTTTCAAATATTTCACAATCTACAATTCACATAAAAACAAACACAAGCATGGACCCAAAGATAACTAATATGCTATTGAAATTCCAGAGTTACTATTTTGGTCTATAATGACACCATATGTCTTGCCCCGTAGGCAAAATATCAATATAATAGTTCAACTAGATCTGAGCTTGCGACCCGGTCATTTCACCCAGCCTAGCTTCAAGAACTTATTTTTGAGGCTTACGACCCTGTCATTTCACCTCAAAAATATTTTCACAGTGATACCCAGTGTCTAGTCCGTAGGCAAATCATAGGCATGCTGCCAAACACAGAACTCTGAAAATTGAATAACATACTAGGCACACGATTTATTCATATTTCTCATTTATATCAATATCAATTCATTTCATTATGTTTCCACATATCTCATTACATTATAACACATTTTTGCATTTACAATACATTGCCCAATTACTTTGGTATTTCCACATAATTCACTTATTAATCACATTTAATGTAATCTAGCTAATACCAATGGCTTTTTAACAATGCACTTAATGCATACACAAAAAATGATATTAGCCAAACACTTTGGGTCATTTTCACATAATATACATATATGACATTAGAAATGTCATAGCACATTATTCATACATAACCAATGTATCAAATAGCTCAACACATTTTCCAACCAAAATGTGTTAAGCCCAAATGTCATGCAAACATAACCAATGTATTCAAAGTCTATACTTACCTCAAATAGAAACCAAAACAAGCTTAAAACAACCTCCAATCCTATCTTTCCAACTTGCCCTTCACCACTTGGATGAAGCAAATTAACCTCCCTCAATGCCTAAACCAAATGTGATAGCAAATAATCATTTAGTATCACATTTAATGGCATTTCCAATATTAACCATAATTAAACCCCATCCAAGCAAAAGTTTAAAATTTAAGATTAACCTCACTTTAACTTTGGATTCTCATACTAGGCCATTCATTTTAATATATTAAGTTTATTTATATTATTAGAAACATATTTTAATATATTTAAACCATTTACATTACAAAAACACACTCTTATACACAAAATCCTAAAATGGCATAACCTTCCCCCATTGAAGGTTTTCCATTCCAACACAATCCATTAATCATTTTAAGCTTATATTCATCACTTATATCAGCAAACAACAAGATTAAACCAATAAAATTATACAATTCAATAACTTTGGAAAAATCATTTTCCAAAACCTTAAATCAGACTTCCATTCTCAAACTCCAACCAAACAAACCAAATCTAATATTTGACTTTAAAATACTTGTTTAAGCACCAAAATAACTCATTTAGAACCAATTTGCATAATTAAAAATCATGATTTCTCAAACCCTAAAAGTCTATAACCCTAAATTCTCTCTCTTCACCATTCTTTATCCAAATTCAACCATTTCTTCAATCCAAGCTTAAAATTATTAATAACTAACTTCATACACACCAATTCCAACAATTATAATGTACTACTTCAAAAATTCAAAACTCACATATTCAAAATTTTTATGAAAATCCACAGAAAAAGCTAAAGAACTTACTTTTTCAAGTAAAAATCAATAAAAATCCTTTTTGAACCTTTGGAATCCTTCAATTTTGGAAGCTTGGAAAAATAAAAATCCTCGAGCTATCTCCCATGGTGGTTCAGCCAAGAAGAAGAAGAAGAAGACTATTCTTTAATTTCTCTTTCCTTTCATCCTTTAATTATAACCATATATATATATATAATTTAATATTTTAATAATTAATTATTTAATTATTTATTTAATAAATTAAAAGTCTAAAAATTCCTCTTCCATTCAAAAATTATTTATTTTTAAATTAATTTAATAATTTTTAAATTTTAAGATTTAATTACCAAAATACTCTTTTTACTTTGACTTTTGACTTTTCTTTTATAAAGTGTTGACTTTTATATGTTATGTATATTTTACATATATATTATATTTATATTCCACTTTTTCATTTAAAATCCCTTCATTTATTATTTAAAACCATTAATTTAATTTATCCAATTTAATTATAATATATTTTATCAAATTTCCAAAAATTTGAAATTTTTAAAAAAATTTGGGATATTACAAGACCACCCTTTTTCTTACTCTTTCTTTCCGTCCTTTTCTCTTTTGAAATTTTCAGTCTAAGACTTTTAATATTGCTGACTTAGAGCTATGTTGGATAAAATAAAAGATGGTCTTTCTCCGAATTCTCTGATTTTATTTGAATCTTTGGCTTGATTAGACCTATTCAAGTCAATCTGTCCTCATAAACTAAGTGGAAGTCTTCTGCTGCTTTAGGTAAAATAAAATTCGGTTGCCTTTCTGAAGTGCCTTTTTGGTTTTATTTCTTTTTTCCTTTTTATCTTTTTTTCTCTTTTCTTTTTCTCTTTTCTCTTTTTCCCTTTTCTTTCTTCTTTTTTTTTCTTTTTTCTTTTTTTCCTTTTCTTTTTTTCTTTTTATTCCTTGCTTTAAGAGAGTTTGTACCATTTTATGCTCTTGACTAAGGGTGAATGGTGTAGGACGAGTTTTCTTTAATAAGGATGAATCCTTTTTTCCCCTGACTTTATCTTAATAAGTATGTGATATTAGGTCTAATTCAGGTGTCCTTCAACCATCTCTAACCATCTCTATAGTCTTGATAATATAGACTTTTCCTTGATCTTCTTTCCTTTTGGTAATTCAGTGATCATTAGACTTGTCAAAAGTATAACAACAGCTCGGGATAGGTTATTGGGTTTTCAAGCCAATAAAAGCAAGCTAAAAATTTCACGAAGACTCAAAGGGACAAACTTGGGATTGATATTAATAAGGCAGATAATGGTTGTTGGCTAACTGTAACATCCCCTAACAATTTTCATTAGAACTATCAGAGAATGTTACTCAATATACTGTCAGTACTCTAATCATTTCATCGGCAAAGTTTCCTTTCAAAGTGTTACTAACAAAAATTTTCAAATAATAATACAATCTGTATAATATAACACTTATAATCTAGCATTTAAACCAATCTCCAATATCTCCAATAATCCAAATACTAATTATAAGTTAGATAACCATCATAAGTTTGTCAAATCAAATAAATATATAATATATTGCTTTATTTGATAATCATTCACTAGAATCTCAAACTTCGCCCTCTAAATACATATATTCCTTTCATATTTATAAATTTATACAATCTCTCAAATAGCCAAATTAAATTGTATATATACATTTCATAACTTATGAGTACAATATGCAAAAGATCTCTATATGTACTGTGGATAATTTCTGAGATCCTTAGTTCCACTGCTTAACTTGCTCCGATGACATGATACCTGTGTGTCAGAAAATAATTCTAACATGCTAAGCAAACCTTAGTGGTGCTTGTATAAACATATTTTATCACTTAATATTAAAGAAAAATGCTTACGAAAATATAGTAATAACACTTAATTATAAGAAATATTTCAATATATTAACTATTTTCAATAACAAACCAACATAATATTTTGATTACACAAAATAATAACTTTAGCTTCATAAAAGTCATCATGCTATACTATACTCTCGTTATTGCAACTTTTCTCTTTATGAATCATTTTATTTAAAACTTACTTTCTTATTTGTTAATACTGCTCATAATACGCTTATTTTATTTTTCAGTAAGTCTTACTTTTTAATTTCACATATAGGATAATTTCATTCAATCTACAATTTTCGGCACTTAAATTTAGTACTATACTTTGGGGCACTTTGTATCTTATATCATTATATACTCTTTCAATCATTATAACACTTAGAAAGTTATTGATTAATTTAATAACTTGAGCATAATATTTCTATTCCGTGCATTAGAACTTTCACTTGTAAATATTAATAAATACATTACCAATCACTTTTACATTGTAACACAGTAAGTCGATTTTAAGTAATTGACTTATATTATTATTTTGTATTTCTTCCATTATTCATAACATCATATTCACATATATTTTCAATTTAGATAACTTCATTAAATATGCATATACATACTGAACTTAGATCATAAGTTTGGATAACAAGTTAGTGTAGCAATTTAATGCTAAATCTCAAGAATATATAATGGCAATTATGCCCTCTGTCACTGATGACACAATGTATCCATTAGTGGCATGAGGTGCCCACTATTACTATAGCTATCCTGCCTCTGGTTAACCATTCAATCCAAAGATAGATCTAAAATCAGTATGATTTGGGCAATTCATCGGTTTTGATTAACACTGAATTATGTGTATCACTTCAATGGAACAATTCTTTGATCAACACTTGGTATTAAAGATATTTATCATATATTCAAAATTTATTACACTACTTTTTAGGATTGATTTCAAAAATCTTTTATACTTTGAGGCCTTATAGTCATTTAGGCCGAAATCACAAATGAAAGACAAGGAGAAGAACTACTTTAGGCAAATTCTTCAAGTGACATGCCCAACAACATGGGCGTGTCAATGATCGTGTCACTTGCCCATTTTACAAAAGCATTAACACGCCCAGTCATTGGCCGTGTCATTTAACTTCCATTACAGTAGCAATGACACGCCCAACGAGACAAGAGTGTCACTAGCTGTATCATTTAACTTGTATTACAGTAGCTATGACATGCCTAATGACAGAGTTTGTTCCTGGTCGTGTCTCTAATATTGAAACACAACATCATTGACATGCCCAGTGACATGGCCGTGTCACTGGCTGTGTCAGACGAAATTCTATGTTTCATATACTCAACCACTTAAACACAATATACTCAAGATCTATGATAAAAAGGAATCAAGAACTAGTTTCTTTGACATAGAAAGAGTCTATATCAAATACTTTGCTCAAACATCAATTAATCATAATTTAACCATCACTCATGGCCAAAAACAACATCAAACTACTCAACTCTTATAATGATTGAATTAAGAATCATACTCATCACTACAAGTTTCTTTAACTCATTTTTCACTCATCAATCCATTTAACCAATACTTTTTAGTAATAATTCATTATAGATGATTCAATCAACTAAATCAAACATTAAAATTCATAGAAATTCAAATATTTGTAAATTAAAATACAAAAGCACATACGTCTTTTAAAATCTCTCTTCTTCCCTCTTTTCTTTCTTTTTCTTTAATCACTTGTTGATAATCCCACCTACTCTAACTAATTTTCTTAAAAAAAACTGTTGGAAATGATAGATTTCCCTTGTTTCTTTTATGAAAGGAAGATGAAAATACAGAAGATGGTAATGGTGGTGGTAGATGGCGTGGATGGTGGGAGAAGAGGGAAGAAGATTCTACACACACACACATGTCCACACACACACACACACACACACACACATATATATATATAATAAGTTTAATCTATTGTGGCCAATCTCATCTTAGCTATGGTGCACCCTCACTCTTAATCTTTGATTCCAATTCGATTTTTAGTCTCGTAAAATCATAAAAATAATTTATTCAGCAAAGTTTGAGATATACTATTCACTATTCTCTTCTTATAGCATTTATCCACATTACTTTTATCACTATACATTATCAATTATCAATATTAGTTAAAAAGTTTCAATGTTTAAAATCTTGACCATTACAATTCTATCCCACTAAAGAAATTTCATCGTCGAAATTTACCTATTATGGCAATAAGCCATTTAATTCATAACTAATCTTAAATCTCACGTAAAATTAATTATTTTATTAATTGACATAACTTTTATTTATTATGTTTTTTATGTCTGATATTACTTAATGTAACACTTTCAGAATAATCTTATTATAGAACTGCAGAAGATTCAGCTCTACACACTTACACTGTTCAAGCTCAATTCAATAATTGCCTTTTATTCTCTTTAGAAATTTTTTTATATAATTTATATCATTACATTCCATTGTTATATATATGTTTCTTTCTTTTCCTCATATACTAAACTTTAAATCCTAGTTCCGAATAGCGGGTCACTGATGGCAAGTAAATGCCCACTGTAATGATATGGCCAAAGGCCCATTATGACACGAATACCCACTGTAATGATATAGCCAAAGGTCCACTATGGGAATGCCCACTGTAATGATAATGGGATAGAAGATCCTCTATGATACAAAGCGTCCACTGTTGGTTTAAAAAGCCAATATCACTGGGACATAAAATGTGTCCTCTATGGCAGAGAGTGCCCACTGTCACTATGGCATAAAATTTCCACTGTCACTTTGGATATTCACCCTTTAGCTAATTCGAAAGCTAGATTTAACATCAGTATAATCTGGCAATACATTTATTTCACTTTTTTAAATTATTTTCAATCATAATATCTTCTGGTATAGAAAATTTTCTTTTTAAATTGTTGCTTATTACTGTGAATTTATAAGATATAAGCAATTATTTCAAATACATTTATCATATGAACATATATACACATTATATTTATTTTTTATTAGTTCGACTAATTTTATTTATTCATCAATATTTATCTTTCAAATCACTTCCATGTTTTCACTGTAATAACGAAATCTAAATTGATTTCCACTCTTGTTTAATTCTTTTCTTAACATATTAAGAATTCACAACTATTCTTTCACTTTTAGAGTATATGTACATATATAATGAATTCACTATGTTTAATACACACACTCACACACATATATATATTTCTAACTTGATCCACAGTACATCATTTTGCTAGAAGGGTTAAATTACCTACAAATCTCACTACATTCTTTTCTTTTCACATTATCAATTCCTTTCTTTCTATTGTAATCAATTAGTATCAGTTAACTCTTTAACATTATATATAATTTATAACTTGTCTTCAATCACCAAATAATGTTACTATCAAGTATTCCATAAGTACAAAATATGTAAATCTCACATTCTTACTTTCATTTCTCAATCAATTTATATATACACCTCTTTGTTTTTTTTTTATCTTTCTCTTCAAACTATTTAAAATCATCAATGATTCTTTAATATATCATTCTTCTCACATTGCTTCGTAAATTATTTTTTTTCTTCATGAATAATGTGAAATCCACTAATCAATTGTAATAATCTTTCATCTTTTCTTTAACCTTACACTTATTTCAAATATACAATTACATTTATCCATACTTTCCTCAAGTTTTCTTCACATATAAGTTTCATCATTTAATGGATTGATTTCATTTCAATCTTATAAGCAATCTTTCAGCATTTATAACTATTTCCAAGATGTATTCAATAATTTACTACTAATTCGACCCATAAACCCTACTTTGTGAAGGTATAAGAAGGTAGAAATATGCATGGGTAAATGCAAGACCGTGCAAGTGATCATGCACATCACTGCTTGAATTGTTTTTAAAGTTTTGAAGAACAGAAGTATACATAGTCCGATGCATGACCATGAGAATGATCATACACGTCTCTACTGAAATCTCCTTTCAAAGTTTTAAGGGCATAAATATATGCATGTCCATATGAATGATCATGCACCTCACTGTTGGGATTTCTTCTCAAAGTTTGAAGAATAGAAATTTTCACAAGCGTACGCATGACTATACAAATGACCATGTGTATCTCTGCTAGAATTTATTTTCATGATTTAATCAAGAAGTTATCAATAATTCAACTCAAACAAATTAAGAAAACAGGATCCAACCCTTCAAAGCACAATCAAATTCAAATCTAAACTTCCATAACCCCAAAATCTTTCAAAACCTTATTTTCTTCCACAACCTTATATTAACTCATAAATGATTCAATGATGTATTTAATCATTGTTTTAGTTAATAATCAATAAAGACACATTTACATATTGCAAGAATAACTTTACTATCATAGAAGTAAAGTTTTATACTCGTATTTTTTACAATTATTCAATACACCATATCTTTCACAAGTAATAGTGTTTTATCAGTTCACAATTCTCTTTTCATAATAAAAATCAAGATCAATTCAATAAATAATAAAATAAGTATTATACAAGCACTAACCTCTTTAAAAATACTCTTCCATCACTTTTTGTGGACCCTTAATTTTTTATCCAGTCCAGTCCGATAAATTTTAAACAGTCCAAAATAATTTTTGTGGTATTTTAATATTTATTATTTATTTTAAACTAAATAATATTTTTTAATAATATTTATTAATTATAATATTTATTTTTAATACTGAAAATAAAAAAGATAAAGAAGATTAAAAATAATAAAATAATAAAAAATCGACGACGGCAAAATCGGCGATGGTAGAATCGACGACGAAATGGCTTAGGCCAATTCGCAGCAGGTTTTGCCTGTGGTGAATCAGCGCCCCTCACAGTTAGCCCTCACAGATTCTTATAGCAACTAGGCTAATCTTCGCCAGCCTGATCCTCGTGCAGTAGTGCCCAGTACCAGTCTCGCCCGGGCCCGCATGCAGTTTTTGTCAAAATCTTATTTTACTTGATTTTTAATATTTTCCTAAACAGTTTTTTATTTCCTTAACCAATTAGTATTATGCTTTGATTTTTTCTTATAAATACAACATTAAAAGACACAAAGAAGGGGATCAGACTTTTGGGAATGGGACTTTTGGAATTTTATTCAAGAACTATTCGAATTCTTTTTGGCAGTTTATTTACAATCTCAAGCTTGAAGGATCAAGAGGCAGCAAACAACATACAATCTATCAAAGGTAGTACCCACTGTCTTTGTTATTATTCAACCAGAATTCAAAATTGTGGAGGAATCAATAACGGAAGTTTGAATTTTTATTTACTTGTTTATGTTTACAGTATGCCTCGTCACTCAATTGGATCAATTATTTAAACATACAATAGATGATATTTTTGTTAGGCACATTCATCAATTATTCTACTTACCATCTAAAACTCTATTTAAAATCCTAAAAAGTGTTTTTTCAAAACCCTAATACCTTAATACCAGTAAAACTAATTTTTGAACTATAAAACCCTAATTACACTTTTCTAAAACTGCAAAATAATAATCTGTTTTCTTAAAACCCTAACCAAATCTATTTTTCTGAGATTCACAGTAACCTATTCTTTCCAAATACCTAACTTAAAATCCTATTTTCATGATCTCCAATCTTATTTATTTAAACCTTAAATTTTAATATTATTTTCATACAACTTTAGAAACCCTAAATCCAAAACATCCATTCTTTAGATTCAAACCCTAATTTATTTCAAACCTAATCTCTAATTCCAACATCCAATAGCCATATTATTTCTTTTATATTAAATGTTTCTCAATTAATTAATCCAGTATATACAAAACCCTAATTATTAAACATAAAACTCAAGAAACCCTAATTGATGCATAAATCTTAAATTTATATACTTACTGTTTTATTTAAATTCGATGAATGTTTATTATATAATTTGATTGATGTATGATATCTTTGATGAATGATTTATTTATAATGAATGGTTGGTTATTTTTATTGATTTGTTTTGGTTTCAAAATATTGTAAGAGGTATGTTTCCATATTTTGGGTACCTCATATCCTGAACATCATGTAGTTTAGCTTATTTTAAAGTTTTGAATCAATGTAAAGGATACGTTTCCACCTTTCGGTGGGTGCCCTATTTAGTTTTAGATATTATATGATGTAAGGACATGTTTCCATCCTCGGATGGGCGTCCATTTATTATTTTGTTTGGACATTATTGTGGTTTTAATAAAGTATTTACTTATTCTTATGATCACATGTAGTGTGGATAATATTGTTATATTTAAGAATTTTATAATATTAAGACCTGCAAAGGAGGCCAATTTCAATGAACCGGGCGTTGTGGGAGTGTTGGGCCATTTCTCACACTCCCCACACATACCCAACTTTTCGAACCCATTAAGGGGTTGGGGATTCCTTAGGAATCGAGTCATCCACCCCTTTCTTTTTTTTTTGGCCTATCCGGGTGGCGACTCCATTTTCTCTGGGCTTAGGCTCGTGTTCTCTAAAGTCCCAAGCCTAAATAATGTCAAAGTTGCAAGAACCATTCCACCAAGAGTGGGGGCAAAATTTTTCGCTCACAGTGGCGACTCCACTGGGAATAAGAGAAGTTGATTCCGTTGGTCTTTTTATTATTTTATTCTTTCTTATCATGATATTATCCATTGCATCATATTAGATTGCATTGTGTACGTGAGTTAGGACGCCCGTGTTACCCATGTTGTGTTATGTAAGGGATACCACACTTTCAGTCAAGGTACGGAGATTGAGCATGTCATAACCACTCATAGCCTTGTAACTTTTGGTATATACTTGCTATGGGAACCTAAGCCTTTTAACCCAAAGACTAAAGCTCATGTAATTGGCCTAGTTACTTTCCTTAGATTTTACCCCAAATGCTTGTTGTTTGACTATGATTGATATATCTTGGTTTGAACATGGCTTATTTGGTTTGTTTTTTTTTTTTTTTCTAATATGACCTACCTATATTGTAAGCTCAAAAATAATTCTTTTCCTTTAAGATCCAAAAGACTAAAACTATTTTCAAAATTTTTAAGAAGGTCTTTGGACATAAAACTTTTCTAAAAATAAATTTAAAAAATTCTTTTCTCATGACTCAAATACAAAGTCAAAAATCCATTTTTTAAAAAAATCTTTTTTACAATGGGTTTTTCAAACAAAACTATTTTTGCATTTCATCCAACCTTTTCTTACAAAGAGCTTGCAAATTATTTAGGTCAATTATAAAATACCAAAAATCAATTGTAAGCCTAGTTTATACTAAGAATTATTAATCATGGGCTTGTTTTTGGCATGAATCATTCATTACTTTTTCAATTGAGAAATCTATTTATAATAAACCTCTTAATTTAGTTTTAATCCAATATAGCATAAAAGCTACTATAGTTGGTTGAATGGATTAAAACCTAATTAATGGAAATTATCATGAATTGATTTCTATTTTTGAAAATATAACTATTGGTTGAATCATTCGAGAGAATTACCCCATGTTGGTATTTTGTTGACCATAAACCTAGGAAAAGAGACTCGCCATTCATGTGTGGAAGTTATAAGATTGGAAGAAACGTCCTATTTATTCTTGTTTGTTTATTATTTGTGCATACATGCATCACATGACATATTGTTAATCCTTTCTGGCTCATAGACCTAGAGTACGACAATCCAAGAGCATACAATGACACCACCTACAATATTAATTTTTTATTCAAGTGCTTCATTGGAAAGATGGCTGTAAACTAGTTAAAGGACATAGTCGATGAAGTTGTTAAAGCTAGGATGGCTGAGCTACGAGATCAATTGGTTGAAATTATGAAGACCCAGTTGATTGAAATTCTGAAGCTCATCAACAATGCTAATGAGGCATCTCCCATCAACATAAGAAAGAAGGGAAAGGCAGCATCAATAGGGAACATGTTCACTAATAGAGATCGAATGAAAAATGAGGGATCAATCCCTATTCTACAAGACCATCTGAACCATGTGCTATCTAAGTGGAGCAATAAGGGTGGCTACCACCCTAGTGGGCAAAGTCAAAGGGAAAGAGAAGGTTCTTGCGACTTCGGCACTATTAGGCTCAGGGCCTTAGAGAACACAAGCCTAAACTCGGAGAAAATAGAGTTCCACCTGGACAATCTGAGAAAAAGAAAGGGGTGGATGACTTGATTCATAAGAAATTCCCAAATCCCTATTGGGTTCAAAAAGTTGGGTATGTATGGGGAAGATGAGAATGACCCAACACCCCTACAATACCCGGTTCATTGGAATCGGCCTCCTTTTTAGGTCTTAATATTATAAAATTCTTAAATATAATGACATTATCCATACTAAATGCAATTATAAGAATAAGTAAATGTCCAAACAAAATAAATAAATGGACACCCATCCAAGGATGAAAACATGTCCGTACTTCGTCCAATGTCTAAAAATAAATAGGACACCCACCAAAAGGTGAAAACGTATCCTTTGCAATAATCCTAAAATATGAAAATAATTTAAATTACATGAAGCATAATTAATGAGATATCCACAAAGTGGAAACATACCTCTTATATAATGAAAAATAAAATAAACCAATAAAAGACATTCAACCATTCATCATGAAAGTAAACCATTCATTATAAGTCAAATAAAGATCAAGATATGAAGATGTAAACTAAGATTACAGTATGTAAAGATGGATTCAAATAGCAATTAAAGACTAAATATACAAGCTAGGATTTTATGAATTATGGTTTAGGAAAATACAATCAGGGTTTAGGGTTTCTTTTTTTTTTAAAAAAAAAAATAGGATTAGGGTTCTAAAGTTTTTAGAGTTTATATTCAAAAACTAGGGTTTTAGGGTTTGGAGAAATTAATATTATTATAATTATTTTTTAAGTATTAGGATACTGTAAAGATTTTGAAAAATAAAATTAATTAGGGTTTAGGGCTCATACTATGCAATTAGGGTTTAGGAAGAAATAAATTAGGGTTTTGGAATTTATAAAAATAATGATCAAAGCTTCGAAGGTGGAATAAACAAGCTGCTGCTAAAAATATTTGAGAAAAATTAATTGAAGCTATTGTGATAATACATCACAAAAACTTTAAACAAAGCTATTAGCATGTTGACTAAATAGTCATATATTTGGAAGAGGTTATGCTAATAGGCTATTGGATTCAATTTTAAATAAAGATCATGCATGTTAAAAATTATCAAAAGCATCTTATAATGAATTAATTAAGAAAATACCATCGTTTGTTTGTTCCACCACAATTACACCGTTGAAATTCTAGAGGAGCTTGATCAAGACAACACAACCTTATTGCCTTGTGAATTGGAGTGTTCTTTCTATTTTTTGATTGCTTAGGGTTGCTTTCTATTTCTCAAAGTTCAAAAGTCTGAGAATAATTCTTCAATAATTGTGACATCCTTGTTTTTTGTGTTTAAAATTGCTATTTATAGGAATTTAAAACAAAACCGAATATGTTAAGGAAATTAATTCAAGTTTTTGAGTAAAATAAAGTTTTGGCAAAAATTAGCCAACACGTTGGCACAGGCTGTTGGGCTGCTGCTAGGTGCTGGTCTGTTGACACGTGAGCAACGGGCTGCTGGCCGAGCAAGGTTGCTAGCACACGAGCAACGGGTGAGCGAGCAACGAGGATGAGCTAGGCGCTGCCTGCGGTGAACTGGCTTGCAGCCCGGCGCTCACCGATTGGTTATTGTGATTTTTTATTATTTTATTATATATATATATTAAAAATAGATATTATGTATTATTAAAAAATAAATTAATAAAATTAATAAAATAAATAATAAAAAAATAAAATAAATATTAAAATAAATAATAAATACCACAAAAATTGTTTCGGACTTATTTTAAAATATTGGACTGGACTTGGTAAAAAATTAAGGGCATACAGTTTGCCCCCTACTTGAGCAATCTGAGACTTTCAGTAGAAGAGAGTGAAAAACAACATGACTTTGAGCAGATTTTGGATGAGTATGGGTTCTTAACCCGAGATTAGCAATGGTTTGGGTACTTGATTCGAGATTGAATTGATTGGTTTTTCAACCCAAGATTAGATTTGGATGATCGATCCTAAACTAAATTTGGGTGCTCGATCCGAAACTGGATTTGACTTGGGCACTTAGACTAGAGATGGGAGTTGGGTGCGCGACCCAAAATTGGATTTGGGTTCTCGACCTAAAATCAGATTCTCTATCCTAAATTGAATTTGGGTGCTCGACCTAAGATAGGAGTTGGTTGCTCATCCAAAAATTGAATTTTGGGTGCTCAACCCGAGATGAGTTTGGAACTCAAAAGTGATTTGGGTTCTGGGCCCTGTGGTGAGTTCCAGACTAAAAAATGATTTGGGTTCTAGACCCAATGGTGAGTTCTTGACTCAAAAGTGATTTGGGTTCTGGACCCAGTGGTGAGTCTTGAACTCAAAAATAATTTGGATTCTGGACCCGGTGATAAGTTATGGACTAAAAAATGATTTAAATTCTATACCCAGTGGTGAGATCTGGACTCAAAAATAATTTGGATTCTGGACCCGGTGGCTGCAAAAGATAATTGTAGTTAGTAGGATATTAATAAAAAATCTACAAAAAATTTAGCTATTTTTTACCAAGTTAGTAGGATATTAATAAAAAAATCTGCAAACAATTTAGCTATTTTTTACCATACCTATATCCTCTTGCCTCCTGCATGGAAAAATATTTTTTAAAAGTACAAAAAATATTTTTAGACATGCAAATAGCTGAATAATTGAATAGAATGATTTGAATTTACTATTTAGATATTGTTTATCACTATTTACTCACTATTTATAATAGTAAATTCACTTTTTCTTCATGAGCATTACTGTTTCTCTTTTTCTTTTTGTCTTTTCAGTTGCCATTTGCTTATATAAAGGCTCGGCTTACCAACATTTCTCATTCACTTTTCATTACTTACATTACAAACACAGAGAGCTTAAGTGATAACAAAAATATTAGTTTGAGCAGAGAGAATAGATAGTTTAGCCATCAAATGGAAGAAAGGCATGCTTCAAGATCTGAACCTTGATCGAATGCTGAGTTGCTAGAATTTATTCGACAATATGAATGTGGAACTGTCAATCCGCTAGCTGAAATGCAACTTCATCGTAGTTCTAGTCTAAAGACTGAGGTAACACTGACTCATATTGGCTTACCTTGTTCGGTGTTAGCGTAATCGCTGCATTGTCCGGGGCGGAGGGTGTGTCTATAAAGCTTGACAATGGTATGATGTAACACCTTCTCTGGTAAAACGGATCATCCGAGAGTGCTATTTTGAAAGCTTTATTTTGCAATTACCATCGAAGGAATGTCCAATAGACCATAGTGTAGTTCAAGCGTTGTTGGAGTGATGGATGGACACGACCCATACTTTCCACCTACCTATGGGAGAAATGACCATTAGCCCAGTCAATTTTTCAACCATAACTGGTTTTCGGTACTATGGCCTTTCGGTTCCTCTTACCAATGATATCCTGACACACGAAGAAACTCAACAGTTAATCGGTATGAAACCGTTACTGAAAGAGCCCTTCAAGATAAAAATTGAGCTGATTTAGATTTATTGGATGAGCTATGATGGACGGTTGTGTAGAGAAATAATCAAATAATATGCTCGGGGATTTTTGATGTATTTGCTTAGGTCGACCATTTTATACAATACTGAATCCACCATCCATTTGTCAGTGTTGAGGGCCCTTGTTGAAATGGATATGGTACCGTTTTACGGCTGGGGTGAAGTTGGCCTTGCCTATCTCTATCATGGCCTAGATAAGATTTGTAGGAATAAGAAGTCATTCATTGGCTTCATGGTGATTGTCGAGGTACTATCTCCTCCATTGTTAATTTAACTCATATATTCGCATGAATTTGATTTCCATTGTTATTACAGGTATGGGCTTATAAGCACAATCTCGTGAGGGTGCCTGATATTTCCCGAGAGATAGTCGGATATCCATGGTTAGGTTTTTGATTGTCCGATCACACAACAGTTCTCGGCTCTCATCATGTATACACCCAGCGTTATCACTTGAGTTACCTAACATGGGACCAGGTAAAATAGTATTAGTATGCTTTACATTTTATGTAAAAAGTTTACTTACCTTTTGTCATCCTATAGGTTGACTTGGCTTGGTAGAAAGTTAAAGAGCGGGCAAATTGGACTCCTTTTATGAATGCTGCACTGCCTTACCAGCACTCCTGCTGAATCATTGCTGATCCTATGTTTAGTGGCAGGTTTCTCGGGGAAAGGGTGTATGATTGGTTCCTTGGTCCTGAGCAGTGAAGGGTCCTGATGAACTGTCCAACGTATACTTTGAAAATTACATCAATGCAAGAGAATTCATTGCGGTTAGCTTGAAATGGCTATGATGTTGAAAATTATCTTTGTGTATTGAGCACGTCATACACACAATTCATTTGAACACAACTCTTGAACTTTGATGTGACTCCTGTTGGTGTTCGAGGATTTCCCAAGGAGGAAGAAGGAAATGATCAGGAAACCCGTGATGAAGAGGGGGAGAGAGAATCTATCTCTCATCCCAAGGATAGAACCTCTCAGGTAAATCCGTGTTATTCTAGCATTGCAATTGCTTATTTTTCAACTTATTTTGACAATTCTTATGATTATTGCAGGCTGCTGTCTCATTTGATCATAAGGCTGGACCTTCCTCTATTGTTCCTCCATTTGCTCCTTCTCACCAACCAGAAGTGCCATCTCATCCACAAGGCTCTGATACGAGTTACCTGGCGGGTCATCTTGTTCCATGATGATTTATGCTATATATGTATGCATGATTATGCATGCTCTTACCCTTTTCTTTTTTGACTAACAACGTATTCTTGAGGAACAAAACAAGAAACTGCAAGAGGGGTTAGCTGCTAGCCGCCAACAAATTGCCCATCTTGAAAGATTGTATCATCAGTCAGAGCAAAACTTCTAAGACTTTCGGTTCTAGGGAATGAGGGATTCTGGTGCTAGGGGAACCCGAACTAATGACCATGAGATCCCTTTGTCTACTACAAATGATTACTGTTATAGGCCTGAATTCCAGGGTAATAGAGGTTCAGGTGCTCCTTCTTTAGGTGGACTCGGGATAGATGATATGCCTCCTCCTCCAACAAGCGATGACTTTCTTAGGGCTTTGTTTGATTATGGACCACCTTCTCCTTCTCAGTGATCCATCATCATTGTATTAATTGAGAAAATTTTGTATTATTATTAATAATAACAATAATAATAACAACGATGATAATAATAATAATAATTTTTACTTTTATTGCAACCTTTGACTCTTTTTTTTTTTTATCATTTTGCATTATTATTATCATCATTATTATTACAGTATACACAGAAGTCCCTCTCACAATTCAAAATCCTAAAGCATCCATGATTTGCAAATCCAAACGTAATGTGGCAACTCATAATCTTTTCAACTTAAATTTCCTTTCCTGACGCGTCTTGGCTTGAACTATTACTCTTTCCTTGTCAACCATGGTGGACAAAGTAATCTCTTATATAAAGCTTCTTTCAATGCTATAATTCCCAATGAAAACCAAGAAATTCTCAATGAAATTTTATTTCAGTATCAAAAATCCCTTTCAACAATTTTAATTTTTTTTAATTTCAATAATGATAGAACTCAATTTGAAGAAAATTAAAGGTTTATTTAAAAATATGAAAGCTATTCATTGGAAGCAAATATCTTGGTCTCAAATTAATACTTTGAAGTGCCTTTAAAATTTTAAATTAGACCATTCTTTTCTTCATGCCATGGTTTTTTTTTTTTGGGATGTGAATTCTAGAACATTCAAGATAAATGACTTTGAGATATGTCCCATGATTGAAGAATTTAAGGCCATCCTTGGATATTCAAGCAATCACCCAATGGCATTGCCCATATTGACTTCCAAAACTCAACAAAAGATGCAAATGTTTTTTCAAATTTCAAAGCCTGAATTTTGCGATTGACTGGAGGTGAGAAAATTTTGCTTGGTCCCTTGATTGACTTTTGCATTTCTCATTTGGCTCCCACCAAAGCATGGGGATGCATGCTTTGTCTATGCTTGCTTGAACAATTCTTGCTTTTTTCTCCCGATGGGGACATCAATCCATGAATATTGGATATCATGGACTAAATGGAAGGAGGCTTGTCACCGATACCTGTGATCTTGGCCGAGACCCAAGTTGGATTGGATCAATTAAAATTAGAATCTTTGAGGAGATTGGCTGGAAGTCCCTTGCTGCTATAGGTAATTACCTAAACCACCCTTTCGAGTTTTCAATTTAGGCCTTTTTCTTTTTATTTTTATTACTTTAATTTTTGCCTAGTCCGCCCTTGCAGATTTTTGGAACTAGCGAGCTGTTCTAACTTTTTCCTACGTCTCCCTTGTGGGTTTTCAACTTAGCAGATTCTTTTCTTATTATTTTATTATTTGTTCTAATTTTTTCCTAGATCACCTTTGCGGGTTTTTAGAACTAGTGAACCACCCTAACTTTTGCTTAGGCCGCCCTTGTGGATTTTCAACGTAATGGGCATCATCATTTTTTCTTTTTTTTTTATTTTTTAATTTGTTTTGTTGGGCTTACAAATTTGGCTTCAAGAGCGCCTCTGCTTGCTTGACATTCCATCCATAGATTTTGCCATATATCTGCCGCGACATCACTCTGTTAGGAAACTATTCCATCATGCTTCTTCATATGCCGACTAGGCTTACTGGATCCACTCACGCGCTGCAGTCCACATCCATTAGTTAGTACCTTAGTGAAAGATTTCTTGTATCACCATTCGAATGTATTTAATGTATGTTCCTCTTACTGCTCTTCGTCGAGGTACTTGCTATGATCCTCACTAGCTTGATCATCAGTATGGAGCCGAGCCTTGAGGTTTTGAATTTACTCATGACTTGGACATGCCTTGTCTAACTGAAGCCTTCTTAGATAGATTGAAGCAAAGCTGGCCTACATGTCACACTTATCGTCTGCCATAGATTTTACATTTTGTTAATTCTTTAGAAAGAACAATGTTAGGATGAAAAATAATAAGCATAATAAAAGATGTTTCTTTTCCTTTTATCATTTGTCATCACCTTTTGCTATTGTGTTATTTATTTTACCATATTTGGTTAAATACTTGAAACAGTGCACAAAGAACAATTTTAATATTAACTTTGTTTTATTAAATTGGGGAACAACCAAACATAAATCAGCATACACAAGATCACTCCTATCGCTAACCAGCACTTCGGGTTTTCTAATTGACAATTTTCTCTCGTTTAGCCCTAATTATTGCCTAGTCTGCCCTTTCGGGTTTTCAAAACTAGCGGATTGCTCTAACTTTTGCCTAGGATGCCCTTTTTGGGTTTTCAACCTAGCGAGCTCTTTTTTTTTATTATTTTTTTTATTTACACAAAATCTCTTTAACCTATCCATGTTCACCGGCTCACTAAACTCATTCCCGTCCATGTTTGATATTTTAATTGCACCTTTGCTCATGACATGTTTCACAATATATGGTCCTTCCCAACTAGGCCTAAATTTTTCTCTTGGATCAGTGACATTAGGCTTACATTGCTTCAATACTAAGTCGCCAATTCTAAACTTTCTTACTTTAACCCTTCTATTATAGGCTCGAGCTATCTTCCTTTGATACAGTTGATGATGATACATTGCTTTCAACCTCCTCTCTTCTAATAAGGCTAACTGTGTGTATCTGATTGCTACCCACTCCATCTCAGGCAGTTCAGCTTCCAGGACCACTCTTAATGACTTGATCTCTATATGAATTGGTAACACTGCTTCCATCCCATAAACCAAGGAAAACAATGTCATTCCAGTCAGCGTTTGTATACTTATTTTGTATTCTCATAACGCAAAAGGAAGAATTTCTGACCAATCCATGTATGTATTAGTCATCTTGGACAAAATATGCTTAATTGTCTTGTTTTTCGCTTCTACTACACCATTAGCCTTTGATCTATAAGGGGAGGATAAATGATGATGAATTTGGTACTTTGAGAATAAGTCCCTAATTGCTCCTTGAAACTGTACCCCGCTGTCCGATATCACACTATATAGGACCCCATATCTGCAAATGAGATTTTTTTTCAATAAATCTAGCCATTTGCCTTGCCTCCAACTTGTTGAAAGATTCAGCTTCAACCCATTTTGAAAAATAATCCACTGCTACCATGATAAAGCGATGACCGTTTAAAGCTGTTGGATGTATCTCTCCTATAATGTCAATCCCCCAAGTTGCATAGGGCCAAGATGAAGACATATAATGCAATTATTCAGGTGGCATGTGATTCAAATTACCATACATTTGACATTATTGGCATTTCTTCACAAACTCAATGCAATTTCTCTCTATGGTTAACTAGTAGTAACCTTGTCAAATTATCTTCTTAACTAGGGCTAAACCACTCATGTGTGGACCATAACTTCCCGCATGTATTTCTGACATGATACGCTTAGCTTCAGGCTTTCTCAAGCATCTCAAGTGCACCCCATCAAGCCATCTTTTATACAACTCTCAATGAAAGGTGATGTATTGTAAGTACCATCGCCTCATGGCTCTTCTCTCTTCCCTTGTTGCCCCTAATGGGTATTCCTTATTCTCTAAAAACTGTCTTATAGTGTCATACCATGCATCATGGTCTGTATCAGTTTCCATGATTATCTCATATTCATAGCAAGGAGTTGATGAACTAGTCAAAACCAGAGGCTTAAGAAATAAATTTACAGGATTCTTCCATACCGAAGCCAATATGGCTAGGGCATCGGCCATCTAGTTTTCTTCTCTTGATAGGTGTATAAACTTGCATTCCTTAATATTCTTCTTCATCATGGTTAAGTAATGGTGGTATGGTTTTAGCTTCTCTTCATTCAACTCACACTCTCCATTCACTTGGGATACTACTAGCAATGAATCACCAAAGACTTGCACTTTATCTACCTTCATAATCATTAGGGTTTCTAAACCAAAAATACATGCTTCATACTCCACCATATTATTGGTTGCCCTGAATTTTAACTTCTTAGCTAAAGGGATAAGCTCCCCTTTGGGTGATTCTAGTATGACTCCCAAACCTGTTCCTTTCCTATTTACTGCTCCATCGAAATACATCTTCCATCCTTGTACTTCTATGGCCTCTAAATGTTCATCAGGAAATTCCAAGACTACCTCTTTACTATTCAACAATGGTTGCTGAGGCAGGAATTCTATCACCACTCTACCTTTGATTGTTTTCCTAGTTACATACTCAATCTCAAATTCTTTCAAAATTATCAACCATCGACTATATTTCCCGATCAAAGAGGGTGTCTCCCTTAAGTACTTCACTGGATCCAACCTAGAAATTGCTTGCACAAAATAAGATTGAAAGTAATGTCGCAACTTCTTAGAAGACCAAACCACAACTATACAAGTTTTTTCAATGACCCCCGAACTTCTTTCTCCATCTTTGAGGCTGGCATATCTCTGATTGCCTTAATCTTGTCAGGGTCAATTTTAATGCCATTTGGACCAATCACGTGTCCCAACAACTTGCCTGAAGCAACCCCAAATACACACTTCTTCGGGTTTAACCTTAGCTTATACTTCACTGCTCTCTTGAAGAATAACTCTAAGTTTTGGAAGTGATGTTCCCTTTTATCTGACTTTACCATCATATCATCAACGTAGACCTCAACTTCTTTATGCATCATATCATGAAATAAAGTGGTAGCCATCCTTTGGTAGGTTTCTCTAGCATTTCTTAACCTAAACGACATCACCCTATAACAGAATATACCAGTAATGAAGGCAATTTTGGCTTTTTCCTCTTTGGTCATTAACACTTGGTTGTATCCAAAAAATCCATCTAAAAATGAGTGTAGCACGCTAGAGGCTGCACTATCAATAAGGACATCTATATGGGATAAAGAAAAATTGTCTTTAGGGGAAGCTTTGTTCAAGTCTCTATAGTCTACACATACCCTAATTCTTCCATCTTTCTTTGGCACGGGTACTATGTTGGCTAGAAAATCTGGATAATCTATCACTTTAAGGAACTTTACTTGTATTTGTTTAGTGACCTCTTCTTTAACCAATTCAGCCCATTCCAATCTTAACCATCTAAGTTTTTGTTTGACGGATTTCATGTGAGTGTAGGTAGGAATTAGATGCTCGGCTATGTCTCGATCTATTTCAGGCATATCCTCATAAGACCAAGCAAAAACCTCTTCATATTTTTTAAATATTTTTTCAAATCTCTCTCTCTCTCTCTCATAAGGAGTATGGTCAGATGCTATGCTAATATTTTTAGAATTATCGATTGTTCTTAAATTTAATGATTGTGTATCAACAAAGTTAATATTAAAAATGCTCATTTAACCACAATTTGAATATATGCAACCATCAGGAAAAACATCATACAAGTAAGTAAAATTAGACTTTATTGCATTCATTTTGGAAAAGAAAACATCATCATCCTCATACAAAGTGGACAAATTAAAATCAAAATCAAAATCATTATTCTGAAAATCATAAAGCAGAACATCTTTGAATTTTTCTTTAACCAGAGCAGCAATCTCCTCAGGAGTCTTCTCGACTTTTAGGACAACTTTCTTCTTTCCTTTTGGATTGGACTCCTTGTCAGTCTGTAGGATGAGCTCTTTCTTCACTTGTTCCACCTGTAACACCCTCATACCCTATATATGTACAATACATATTTTCAACATATGTAAAATACACATATACGGTACAAAAATGTCACAGACCGATTTAATAAAAATTTTCACATTTCTGATTTAAAATTTCAAATACTAAATATATAAAATTAAATAGTATATAAATATTCTTTACTTGCTATAGGAACCCAAAATAAACATTTTTATATGAAAATCTCTGGAAAACATTCGTCAAAGTTTTGTTTGTAATTTGGATGTCCCAAAATTTATCAATTACACAACCTACAAAAAGAACACTTCCAATAAACAATAAACTACATCTTCACCTTAACTTCCAAACTTTTTCACAATTTTCTCAAAACATTTATAAATATAGATATATATATATGATTTAGAACACATTTAAACCCCCATTTCAATTAACTTAATCCAAACATTCTTTATAGCTTACAATACATATCCAAAAACATGATATAATATGCACAATACTCAAAATATACAATAACATAAAATATATACATGTTGCTGTTAGTGTTTCTGATCTTGATATCAACTCTACAAGCACAACCACAAGTCTAGACCTGATCTGGTCTAGAAGAACTCTACAGCTGAGCCGAATCTACCATGTCACCTACGAGATGTAAACAATCGTGCTAAGCCAAAAGCCTAGTAATACAAACTTGATAACAATAAAACTCAAATGTAATGCCAATGCACAATGCATATAGATATCACATCATTCCAATTTCTCATACTTTTCAAATATTTCACATTCCACAATTCACATAAAAACAAACACAAGCATGGGCCCAAAGATAACTAATATGCTATTCAAATTTCAGAGTTACTATTTTGGTCTATAATGACACCATGTGTCTAGCCCCGTAGGCAAAATATCAATGTAATAGTCCAACTAGATATGAGCTTACAACCCAGTCATTTCACTCATCCCAGCTTAAAGGACTTATTTTTGAGGCTTATGACCCAATCATTTTACCTCAAAAACATTTTCATAGTGACGCCCAGCGTCTAGCCCATAGGCAAATCATAGGCATGCCGCCAAACACATAACTCTGAAAATTAAATAACATACTAGGCACACAATTTATTCATATTTCTCATTTATATCGATATCAATTCATTTCATTATGTTTCCACATATTTCATTACATTATATCACATTTTTGCATTTACAACACATTACCTAATTACTTTGGGTATTTCAATATAATTCATATATTAATCACATTTAATGTAATCGAGCCATTACCAATGACTTTTTAACAATGCACTTAATGCATACACAACAAATGAAATTACCCAAACACTTTGGGTCATTTTCACATAATACACATATTCCATATTTTACACAATTTAGCCATTATCAATGGCTTTTCACAATGCATTTAACACATATATGACATTACAAATGTCATAGCACATTTTTCATACATAACCAATGTATCAAGTAGCTTAACTCATTTTCCAACCAAAATGTGTTAAGCCCAAATGTTATGCAAACATAACCAATGTATTCAAAGTTTGTACTTACCTCAAATAGCAACCAAAACCGGCTTGAAACAACCTCCAATCCTATCCTTCTAACTTGCCTTTCACCACTTGGATGAAGCAAATTAACCTCCCTCAATGCCTAAACCAAATGTGATAGCAAATAATCATTTAGTATCACATTTAATGGCATTTTAAATATTAAACCATAATTAAATCCCATCCAAGCAAAAATCCAAAATTTAAGGCTAACCTTACTTTAACTTTGGATTCTCATACTAGGCCATTAATTTTAATATATTAAGTTTATTTATATTATTAGAAACATATTTTAATACATTTAAACCATTTACATTACAAAAATACACTCTTATACACAAAACCCTAAAATGGCATAACCTTCCCCCATTGAAGGTTTTCCATTCCAACACAATCCATTAATCATTTTAAGCTTATATTCATCACTTATATCACCAAACAACAAGATTAAACCAATAAAATTATACAATTCAACAACTTTGAAAAAATCATTTTCCAAAACTCTAAATTACACTTCCATTCTCAAATTCCAACCAAACACAACCAAATCCAATATTTAACTTTATAATACTTGTTTAAGCACCAAAAAAACTCATTTAGAACCAATTTGCACAATTAAAATCCATGATTTCTCAAAACCTAAAAGTCCATTACCCTAAATTCTCTCTCTTCACCATTCTTTATCCAAATTCAACCATTTCTTCAATCCAAACTTAAAATCATTAATAACTACCCAAAATAACTTCATGCACACCAATTCCAACAATTATAACATACTACTTCAAAAATTCAAAACTCACATATTCAAAAATTTTCATGGAAATCCAAAGAAAAAGCTAAAGAACTTACTTTTTATTGTGAAAATCACTAAAAATCCTTTGAACCTTTGGAATCCTTCACTTTTGGAAGCTTGGAAGAGCAAAATCCTCTCTTGGCATCCATGGAGATTTCGGCCCTTGACCGAGAAGAAGAAGATGAAAAAAAATTTTATTTTCTCTCTGCTTTCATCTTTTATTTATAACCATATGAATATATTATTTAATATTTTAATAATTAATTATTTAATTATTTATTTAATAAATTAAAAGTCCAAAAATTCCTCTTCCATTCAAAAATTATTTATTTTTGAATTAATTTAATAGTTTTAAATTTTTAAGATTTAATTACAAAAATACCCTTTTTACTTTGACTTTTCTTTTAAAAAGTGTTGACTTTTATATGTTATGTATATTTTACATATATATCACATTTATATTTCACTTTTTTATTTAAAATCCCTTCATTTTTCATTTAAAACTATTAATTTAATTTATCCAATTTAATTATAATTTATTTTATTAAATTTCTAAAAATTAGAAATTTTCAAAAATTTTGGGATATTACACCACCAGTTCGGCAACATCAGCAAAAACCTCAAAACCCGGGATCAACTTTCTCATGAACATGACTGGCTTGGGCTTCCCTAGGAGTGGTCCTATGTTTGGAGATTTGACAAAAATCTCTTCAAGTGGTAGGAAGCTCATCTTCTCATTCTTCTTTAGCTGAACATCTTTACTAGCTTCTTCATGCCCCAACCCTTTCTTGGAAGCTTGAGTCTTAAAGTCTGAAAGCTTTGTCTCACGGGCCTTACCCTTTCCAAGACCAACACCAGGAAGGTAGCTCATATTCTTCATCATGTTTAGGACCTTGGAGTCCACTATTCCATCATCAGAAATTATGGCTACTTGGAAACTATTGAGAGGTCTCTTAATCATTAGAGCATTGACCACTTTGTTACCCTCAGCCTCGATGACCACCTTCTCGTCTCCATTTGGGAACTTGATCTTTTAATGGAGAGTTGAAGGAACTCCACCAAGAGGATGAAACCATAGTCATCCTAATAGTAGTGCAAAAGTATCAGGTTTGCCCAAAACCATAAATTTTACCATAGACTCAATTGGACCAACCTTCACAACAGCTTTGAAAGTCCCTTCAACATGCCTTTTAGTATTGTCATAAGCCCTAATGGCCACTTCGGGTGGGCTTAGATCTCTTGTTGGCATAGCTAGCTTTGACAAGATTTTAAATGGACAAACATTTATGGCGGACCCATCATCAACCATCACATATGGAGTCCTTTTTCCTTTGACTTCTACTTTGATAAAGAGAGGGCGGATGTGATCTCCCCCTTCTTTCGATAAATCCACATCCGAGAATGATACTATTCCCACATCAACTTCGCTCTTCTTTTGAATATCTTCACACTTCATGACTCTTTCAACTTTCATGAAATTAACCAGCTCATCTAGTGTTATGGAAGTGGAAATTGGCATGCTAGCCCGGGCCTTGGCCATAGTTTCACGATGCTTCTTGGAAGTGGCCAATAGGTCCTAAACACTAACACTTGCTTGGGTCCTCTTCAATTGCTTAAGAACAGTGTTGTCTTCTTCTTCTTTGTTCCCAAATTCTACTTCCTTTCCTTTATTAACTTTTACTTCTTTGGGCAGTAGCCTTGGATAAGGCTTACCAGATCTAGTGTTCATCACCTCATCTTCTTCAGGCTTGGATCAGGTCCATTCCTCCTTTTTGGGTTCAAGACCATCATCACTATCACTTGAGTCCCAAAATTCATTTACAAAATAGATTACTACTTTACCAACCATAGCTTGTTCAATTTTGCTAAACATCACTTCTTCTTTGGTTGCTTCTCCATCTACATCTTGGAAAGAAGACATGACAAAATGTTCATGCAAATCTCCTCCAATTATGAAGGTCGCTGGTGGTGGTACTCTATTGAATCTCGACAATGGATTATCTTTGGTGTTTGGCTTGTTAGGCTAAAAAAGGACGAGAATTCAAGGGTTATAATAATCCCTTCTTTTGTAGCTTATCAAGAATCTAAGACAGCAACCTTTCCAATTTTGAAAACTGCCTTCTTCCTCCTTGGTCAATGGCGTTAACATCAACCACCTTTTGCGTGCTTTGGTTACTAGGCTGGTAGTTTCCTTTCTTGCTCATTCTTGCTGAAAAACGGATCTTCTCCCTTTCCAACTCTTTAATTTGCAAACTAGCTTGTAAAAGGTCCTTGAAATCCTGGAAAAGTGTATAAGACATCCTTTCACGAAGGCTAGGCAACACCCCTCTCATAATCATTCTAATTTAATCCGATTCATCGGACCTCTTTTTGAGCAATTGGGCCTTATTCCTCTACCTCTTCATATAGTCCACAAAGTTCTCATTTGGCCTTTGTCTAATGGACTCCACCTCCATTAAAGTAACTTCCAATTTAGTATTGTATCCATATTGTTGGATAAAGGCCTTGTATAGTAAATCCCAACTCTTTTGAGTGCCATCATCTAAGGTATTGAACCAAATTTGGATAATAGGATCCAATGACAGCATGAAGTATCTTAGAGTTTGATCCTTAGTAGCTTGGGAAGACTGCATAGCAGTGATATATTGTTTCACATGGAGGTGTGGATTTCCAGTTCCATAAAACTTTGCAAAGGATGGCATCTTGAACTTGTACGAAACCTCTTCATCTAGCTCAAACAAAATGTCGACCTTGGACATTTCTTCAGTTTTCAACTTCTTTTCAAACTTCTTTTCTAGTTCAGTGATCAACTTCTCAACATCTGAAGTTTCAGTCTTTTCCACGGCCAATCTTTTAACAACCTTTGACTCCTTCTTCTTGTCTTGAGGATCTTAAAAGTATTGAGCCCAGTTATCATCGTCATCAATGACTACCTTATCATAATCAAAAGCCACTTCACCAACTTTATCCTTTCCCTTGTCTTTCTTGGCGCTTGCAGATGCTTCAGCAGTGTTCCTAAACATTGCAGCCATTTGACTCTTCATGATCTCAGCTAGGGCCCCCTTTAGTTCTTCTATCGTGACTTTAAGGGCATCATCCAACATTTTTTGAATCTACTGAGGTTCCATTGCTTTTGGTGAGAAGCTAACTAAGTTGTTGCTTGATTCTTCATCATCAGTGTAGGTTGGATTGTCCTAGGCTTTTGAACTGTTGTAATCCAGGGCTATGAGCCAGAAAGGATAAATGATATAAGATGCACATGTATGTATGCATGTATACACAAACAATAAATAAACAAAGATAATTAGGACATTCCTTCCAACCTTATGACTTCGACACATGAATGGTCAGCCTCTTTTCCTAGATATATGGTTAACAAAATACCAACATGGGATGTTTTGTTTGACAATTCCCTTGGACGATTTAATCAATAATTATATTTTCAAAAATGGAAATCAGTTCATGATAATTTCCATTAATTAGGCTTTAATTCATCCAATCAACTAAAGCAGCTCTTATGCTATATTAGATTAAAACTAAATTAAGAGGTTTATTATAAATAGATTTCTCACTTGAAAAAGTAACTAATGATTCATGCCAAAAACAAGCCCATGATTAATAATTCTTAGTATAAACTAGGCTTATAATTAATTTTTGGTATTTTCATAATTGACCTAAATATTCGTAAGCTCTTTCAAAAGGTTGTGAAAATAATTTTGTTTCTACGCCCATTGTAAAAAGATTTTAGAAAAAATGGATTTTGGGCTTTGTATTTGGGTCATGAGAAAAGAATTTTTGACTTATTTTTGAAAAAGTTTTATGTCCAAAGACCATTTTGAATATTTTGGAAATAGTTTTGGTCTTTTGGATTTAGAGGAAAAAATTGTTTGAGCTCACAATGTAATTAGGTCATATTAGAAAAAGAACAAACCAAATAAGCCATGATTTAAACCAAGATAAATTAACCATAGTTAAACAACAAGTATTTGAGGAAAAACCTAAGGAAAGTAACTAGGCCAATTACATGAGCTTTAGTCTTTGGGTTGAAAGGCTTAGGTTCCCATAGCAAGTATATACTGAAATGTACAAGGCTATGAGTGGTTATGCCATGCTCGATCTCCATACCTTGAGTGAAAGTATGGTATCCCTTAAATAACACAACACGGGTAACACTAGTGTCCTAACTTATGCACATGATACAATCTAAATGATGCAATGGATAATATCATAATAAGAAAGAATAGAATAATAAAAGACCAACAGAATCAACTTCTCTTATCCCCAGTGGAGTCGCCACTAGGAGCAAGGATTTTTGCCCCCACTCCCACGTAGAATGGTTCTCACAACTTCGACACTGTTAGGCTCAGGGCCTTAGAGAACACGAGCCTAAACTCAGAGAAAATGGAGTCGCCACCCGGATGGGCCGAAAAAAAGAAAAGGGTGGATGACTAGATTCCTAAGGAATCCCTAACCCCCTATTGGGTTCAAAAAGTTAGGTACGTGTGGGGAAGGTGAGAATGACCCAGCACCCCTACAATGCCCAGTTCATTAGAACCGGCCTCCTTTTCAGGTATTAATATTTTAAAATTTTTAAATATAATGACATTATCCATACTGTATGCGATCATAAGAATAAATAAATACTTTATTAAAAATCAAAGCAATGTCCGAACAAAATAAATAAATGGACACCCATTTAAGGATGAAAACATGTCCTTACATCATCCAATGTCTAAAACTAAATAGGACACCCACCAAAAGGTAGAAACATATCCTTTACATTAATCCCAAAATATGAAAATAATTTAAATTACATGAAGCTCAATTAATGAGATATCCACAAAGTGGAAACATAACTCTTACATAATAAAAAATAAAATAAACCAATAAAAGACATTCAACCATTCATCATGAAAGTAAATCATTCATTATAAGTCAAAAAAAGACCAAGATATAAATATGTAAACTAAGATTACAACATGTAAAGATGGATTCAAATAGCAATTAAAGACTAAATATACAAGCTAGGATTTTATCAATTATGGTTTAGGAAAATACAACTAGGGTTTAGGATTTCTGTAACACTCCAATACCCTATATAAGTACTATACATATACTTAGTATACATACAGTAATTATATAAAGTATAAGGATGTCACTTTTCGTTATCTTTTAAAAACCTATAACAGAGTTCAAACCATAATACGTTAATTTTAAATAACATTTACAAAATCATTATCTTTATCAAAACTCCATTTATACATATAAATATTCTCTTACCAGAAATACATCATAATTAAAAGTTATACATGTATGCATTACCCTCTAGTTGGTCTCGACAACTCTTACTCTTCTCGTGGCATAACGAAAAACTTCATATCCTTCACCAAGCTACCTGCGCGATTACACATCCGCGCTAAGCCTGAGAGCTTAGTAGTACAAATATAACATATAAACATACATTATAAAAAAAATGCTAATATATAATGATATATCAATTCCATGTGTCATTAGTTTCTCATCATGTTTTCCTTTTAAATTGCACCTTTCATATATTTTAACTAATTTCATGTATTATATACATATCATTTTTACCAACCACAATTCATCACTAACAATCACCATCAACATAGTTATACCCACATTACATATCATATCATTATCACCAATCATCAATCCAACATTAATACTCATAATCAATATTTCAATATACATATTACATAACATTTCATGTCATTATTTTATTCACAATTCATCAATCATGAATCACAATTCCAACCAAATCCACCATAGGTTTCATTACTCGTTTATTACAACATTTATATATATCATATTGACAACAACGACAGACTCGGGCCCAAACGACACTAATATGCCATTCAATTTTCAGAGTAATGCTTTGGTTCATTCATCACATTTATCATTATCATAGACCCAACTAGGCTTCAAGGATTAGGTTCAACCAAGCTTCAAGGGGAGCAAAGCATGCTAAGCATCAACCCAACTTGGCTTCAAGAACCAATTCAACCTAGCTTGAAGGGTTGTAACATCTCAATTAGGCTTCAAGGACTTAGCCAACCTAACTTCAAGAGATTGTTACTCATTTTAGGCATGCCACCAACAACAAACTCTGAAAATGGAATAACACATTAGTTACACAATTCATTTATTACTTTCATTCTCAATTCTTATCATCAATTAGGCAAACATGCCTTGTGTCTTTCAATTAAATCATCATAGCCAATCACAATGGCTTCACATCACATCTGAAACATCATTATACATATACAACATCAATTACATTAGCTAAACAAACCAATCATTAACTTTACATCTCTTTATGTCTCAATTCACATTATACACTTCATTATTCAAGCATACATAATCAATTTCATTGCACATGTATCTTAAATTCATCATCATATAAACAACTTATCCCTTTATAACATTTCAATCATTATTATCAACCATGAGGATCTCACATTTCATCATTTCTCAAAACATATTGACAACATTCATTATTAAGACATTTATTATAATAAATTGCATTGCACATACCTTTTTGGATGATCCTCATCTCTTCCACACTATACAAGTCATAATATTAGTCACATTGTTCATATAACATACTACCATTCACAATGCATATAGCCTAACATTGTTCATATACTTCATCAATCTCATCACATGTGTGCTATAATCTCAACATCATATAAATGTATGTTCCACATATATTTATTTAGATCATTCTTTGTTTTCAAAGTGTTTAGAGTGTTTATGTTTAGGTTTAGGAACAACAAAACCTTTGAAGAATCAAAACAAAGTGAGAAAAGTCAAGAACCATCACAGTAGCAAACACCTTCATGGGACACGGCCAAGCTTGTGGCCGTGTCTCTCAAAACCAATTGGCAATAGCAAACACATGCATAAGACACGGCCGTGTCTCTCCAAAATCAATCCAACACGGGCTAAATTTCCTTGACTTGGCCGTGTCTCTCATGAATTGGCCGTGTCTCTCTTTGCTTTTGGCCGTGTCACTCATGAACAACACCCTAACCAAAGCCAACACTCTTTCAATTGCATTTACACACTCTTTTGCACAACAATAACCTCATTCAAATGGATACAATCAATGACATAAACACATATCCTACATAATCATCACAATAATCACTTAAACAACACATTTAAACACAAGCCATCTCAAAACCCTAATTCCAGCATCCATCATAATCTTTCACTATCAACCTCTACATAACTTACCATATTCAAAACCAAACCAACACCAATTCAATCTTTTAACTTGCAATCAATTTAAACACTTGTAAACACATCTCAAACACATCAAATCAAGATTCCAACCAATCAAACCTCACATCAAACATAACTTTAAAAATAACTAAAGCAAACAAGAGAGTACTTACCTTAGATGAAGAAATTTCACAAATCTCCAACCAAAACCTTTGATTCTTCCTTCAATTTGATTCTAGTATCAAGAACACCTCTTGTTCTCTCTTTTGTTTAAGATGGCCGGCCAACCATGGAGAAGAGAAGAAGAAGAAATGAAGAAAAGACAAATCATCATCTCTTTAAATCTCCACCATGCATTTCACAAAGAGAATTACCTAAATGCCCTCTTCAACATAATTAAACCTCCTTTCATTTAACATGCCCTTAATAGTAATTTCACTTAGCACAAGTTAAAAATATCCTCTTACCTTGACTCCGCATTTGACCAACTTATATGTTATATATATTACAATATACACAACATATACATTCTCTTAACACACTCATTTCCTTTACAAATACATATATACATTTAATTCAAATCAAAACAACAGTTGTATCCAACTTCTAGGGCACACATTGGGATATTACAATTCTCTCCCCCTTAAATAATTTCGTCCTCGAAATTATCAGTACCGTATTAACTCATTTTTAACAAAATACTATCTTAACTTCCATATGAAGTTAATTATATGCTTAAGTTATTATGTCATCAAATCATATAGCTTCAACTCTCCCCTTTAAAATCAACCATCTTCTTTAAATTTCATAACTCATCATTCTATATGTTTATATATCTCATTACTTCCTTAATCAACATTCAAAAGATCTCATTATATTTCTTATTAATACCTTTATACCAGAATCAAATCATTTTATAGTACATTTATACCTCCTCCAATCTTTATTTTCACTATATTATATTCATTCACCTCTTTGTAATTACTCTCTTAACTTTAACCTTAAAAATCATTGGTTTATACCTTAGCATTAATTATTCCGTCATTACAATCACTGTCTAAATAGATATTTATCACACTTCACTAGATAACAAGATCCTTATCTTTCACAATTGGAGTTACTTCTTTAGTATGTTCTTCACTTAACTTACATGTTAATACATTACCATTCAACTTATTTTATAAATAACCAATCCTTTCCCTTTTTATCAAGATTTATATCTACTATAACTCCATTCATTCATTCATGTCCATTCACACTTTAACATTTTACATCATATACATCCTTATGTAACTAATTACACTTTTGGTACAACTACACATATTAAATCTTAATAATGATTCATAATCTTAGCTAAATTTAGATCAATTGATTTATCTATCATAATATATTCACATTCCAATCAACAATTAATTCATTCAAATTCATCATGAAAGTTCCCAATATTCATATATGTATATATATAACCTAATTCCATTAGGGCAAACTTATATACAATTCCTTATCTCTTCCGATCCATATTCAATCAAATTATCATGATAACAAATCATTTCAAATTATCTTAATATAATTCTCACCAATTCTCATAATAATTTTATACCATATTTACTATCAATAGTTCTTTCATTTAAACCTCAAGTCCATTCATTTATTCATTATATACCATAAACATATTTAGCATAACTTTCAATCATATTACCCATAACTCAACACATCTCTATAATTTCCTTTTTCTCTCTTTAACTTCATAATTATAACCAAATTCTTAACATAAAATGATAAGGTACAACTTTATCCATCATAACTTTTAACTATACTTCTCAACATAATTTCAATCTTACCAAATCTGTATTACAATCATTTGATCTAAAATCCAAATCCATGGATAACCAATTAATCGATCAAATATACTGAACAAAACACATGTCTTTAAGAGATTAATATTCAAGCCTGAAACTTTTAAATCAATACTGCTCTTATATAATTTTATTCTTAGTCTTTACAAACACAAAACTAAGGTGTACCTCAGGAATGATATATTCCTTTCTTTACATTTTTGCTAGATCAGAAGTTAACACATTCCAACCTCGTTTCAAACCAATTTGCACTCGATTATATGATCTTTATCAACTTAATTCATGTTTCAACAATATTACTATATACATATTCAATCATATGCAATTCTATACAATTTCTATTCATCACTTCATTTCTAATCCATTTACAATCTCTTATAATTTATATACATAGAACTTTCCATATGTGAATACTTTGGAATTTTAAATATTATATAATCATCAAGTTCAATACTCACTATAACAATTTCCACTGTCCAATATTACTCAAATCCATACTATACTCACTTCCATCACATAATCCATCTAACTCTTCACAGTTCCAGACCTAATCTCTCTTAGATCCACTAATATATACAACATCATTTTCATATCACTAATTCCATAATAATACCACATACATCTTCATAGATCACTTTCATAATATAATTCACACATTTGTGTATATATCACAATTTCATTCATATTGAAAACTCAGTTCACATATCATACACATGTATACATTTAATTAGATGCTCTTATTTATTTTTTATTTATTTTTTTATTTTTTTTATACATTCAATACATATTTTCCTTTATAACTGTAACAACCGTCCCAGTCCACCTGCTGAGCCATTCTTATTCGGAGAAACCCTCAGGGTCTCTGGGCTGGGCTGTTACAGCACTAAACTGCCCTCACGGGCCTTCCAACAGGATTCACTTATTTGACTTACACCCAAGACATATGAGTGCAAGTCGCCTCCCTGGATCGAATCCCTGACCTCCCACTAAGAGAGCCAGTGAGCGCAATACAGTATCGATTCTTCCAGTATGATGCAAAGTATTTATTCACACAACACAGATATATGTATATATATTCTGACTATAATAGCACTTTACATCCATCTTAGCCACATTCCCAATGTAACATCTCTTTCATTTTCATCTTTAAAAGCATTTAATATATTTCCATATCCATTTTTACCCTTTTCAATATAGTGACTTAAAATAGCTCATCTTCATTTGCTTATCCACTTCCCTTTTTACTTCAAAACAAATTCTCATACTATCAATCACGTTACTCAATTCATAATACTTTCATATGCAATATTAGTCATTTCATCTAACTCATGTATTGCATATACACTAAACCATCAACACCCAAATGATCTTTATCAATTTCCACTAAAATTTTAACTTTTCAAATTACTACTTCATTTAAACTTCAATTTATCAAACTCATCTTTTCTTAATATCCATTTTAAAAACATCCTATATATATATCACAAAGCAATATCAACACATATAATTTCCACATTTATCAAGCTCATTTCAAAAATCTCAAATATCACATATTAACACCATTACCATGAGCTTTCACAATATCCAAACATCTCACATTTCTAACACGAAATTCACAATGTTCGCATTAAAATAACAATACCAATGTATATTTTTACTTAATCAATATCATCTCTTTTTCCTTTAAACAAAATCTTAACTTTACATATACATACCCCACATTTTAAATAATGACACTTTGTCTATACTAACCAACTCATTCAATATTCCACCATATTTTTCTCATTTTAGTAACATATCTTCCAATATTAACAATTCAACTATATTTCCTCTATCTAACAAACCCAACATAAATTCTATTATAAAGAGATTCAAAGTATAAAGGAAAAAGTACATACTTTTATTTCGATTTGATTTCAACTCAATTTCAATTTTATTCTCCTTTTCATTTCTTTATACTTCAACACATTTAACAATTCACTTTACTTGCATAAATTTTCATTTTTAATTTATTAATTAAATTTATATATATCCATATCATTTCTTTCTCTGAATTTACTTTTATGTAAAACATCATTCACACACTAGTATCCATCTCATATGACACAAATATTTTACAATTCATATAATGCCACATCCGAGACCAACCTAGGTGTTAATGCATATGCATGTATTACCAATTTCATTTCAAAACTTTTCCTTTTTACTTCTATTTAAACTTTTCAAAGCTTTTTCTTTTTAATTTCACTTAGGCCGAGAATCTCGAACCTAAGCTCTGATACCAAAATAATTGTAACACCCCGATACCCTATATAAGTACTATACATATACTTAGTATACATACAGTAAGTATATAAAGTATAAGGATGTCACTTTTCGTTATCTTTTAAAAACCTGTAACAGAGTTCAAACCATAATATGTTAATTTTAAATAACATTTACAAAATCATTATCTTTATCAAAACTCCATTTATACATATAAATATTCTCTTACCAGAAATACATCATAATTAAAAGTTATATATGTATGCATTACCCTCTAGTTGGTCTCGACAACTCTTACTCTTCTCGTGGCATAACGAAAAACTTCATATCCTTCACCAAGCTACCTGCGCGATTACACATCCGCGCTAAGCCTGAAAGCTTAGTAGTACAAATATAACATATAAACATACATTATAAAAAAAATGCTAATATATAATGATATATCAATTCCATGTGTCATTAGTTTCTCATCATGTTTTCCTTTTAAATTGCACCTTTCATATATTTTAACTAATTTCATGTATTATATACATATCATTTTTACCAACCACAATTCATCACTAACAATCACCATCAACATAGTTATACCCACATTACATATCATATCATTATCACCAATCATCAATCCAACATTAATACTCATAATCAATATTTCAATATACATATTACATAACATTTCATGTCATTATTTTATTCACAATTCATCAATCATGAATCACAATTCCAACCAAATCCACCATAGGTTTCATTACTCGTTTATTACAACATTTATATATATCATATTGACAACAACGACAGACTCGGGCCCAAACGACACTAATATGCCATTCAATTTTCAGAGTAATGCTTTGGTTCATTCATCACATTTATCATTATCATAGACCCAACTAGGCTTCAAGGATTAGGTTCAACCAAGCTTCAAGGGGAGCAAAGCATGCTAAGCATCAACCCAACTTGGCTTCAAGAACCAATCCAACCTAGCTTCAAGGGTTGTAACATCTCAATTAGGCTTCAAGGACTTAGCCAACCTAACTTCAAGAGATTGTTACTCATTTTAGGCATGCCACCAACAACAAACTCTGAAAATGGAATAACACATTAGTTACACAATTCATTTATTACTTTCATTCTCAATTCTTATCATCAATTAGGCAAACATGCCTTATGACTTTCAATTAAATCATCATAGCCAATCACAATGGCTTCACATCACATCTGAAACATCATTATACATATACAACATCAATTACATTAGCTAAACAAACCAATCATTAACTTTACATCTCTTTATGTCTCAATTCACATTATACACTTCATTATTCAAGCATACATAATCAATTTCATTGCACATGTATCTTAAATTCATCATCATATAAACAACTTATCCCTTTATAACATTTCAATCATTATTATCAACCATGAGGATCTCACATTTCATCATTTCTCAAAACATATTGACAACATTCATTATTAAGACATTTATTATAATAAATTGCATTGCACATACCTTTTTGGATGATCCTCATCTCTTCCACACTATACAAGTCATAATATTAGTCACATTGTTCATATAACATACTACCATTCACAATGCATATAGCCTAACATTATTCATATACTTCATCAATCTCATCACATGTGTGCTATAATCTCAACATCATATGAATGTATGTTCCACATATATTTATTTAGATCATTCTTTGTTTTCAAAGTGTTTAGAGTGTTTATGTTTAGGTTTAGGAACAACAAAACCTTTGAAGAATCAAAACAAAGTGAGAAAAGTCAAGAACCATCACAGTAGCAAACACCTTCATGGGACACGGCCAAGCTTGTGGCCGTGTCTCTCAAAACCAATTGGCAATAGCAAACACATGCATAAGACACGGCCGTGTCTCTCCAAAATCAATCCAACACGGGCTAAATTTCCTTGACTTGGCCGTGTCTCTCATGAATTGGCCGTGTCTCTCTTTGCTTTTGGCCGTGTCACTCATGAACAACACCCTAACCAAAGCCAACACTCTTTCAATTGCATTTACACACTCTTTTGCACAACAATAACCTCATTCAAATGGATACAATCAATGACATAAACACATATCCTACATAATCATCACAATAATCACTTAAACAACACATTTAAACACAAGCCATCTCAAAACCCTAATTCCAGCATCCATCATAATCTTTCACTATCAACCTCTACATAACTTACCATATTCAAAACCAAACCAACACCAATTCAATCTTTTAACTTGCAATCAATTTAAACACTTGTAAACACATCTCAAACACATCAAATCAAGATTCCAACCAATCAAACCTCACATCAAACATAACTTTAAAAATAACTAAAGCAAACAAGAGAGAACTTACCTTAGATGAAGAAATTTCACAAATCTCCAACCAAAACCTTTGATTCTTCCTTCAATTTGATTCTAGTATCAAGAACACCTCTTGTTCTCTCTTTTGTTTAAGATGGCCGGCCAACCATGGAGAAGAGAAGAAGAAGAAATGAAGAAAAGACAAATCATCATCTCTTTAAATCTCCACCATGCATTTCACAAAGAGAATTACCTAAATGCCCTCTTCAACATAATTAAACCTCCTTTCATTTAACATGCCCTTAATAGTAATTTCACTTAGCACAAGTTAAAAATATCCTCTTACCTTGACTCCCCATTTGACCAACTTATATGTTATATATATTACAATATACACAACATATACATTCTCTTAACACACTCATTTCCTTTACAAATACATATATACATTTAATTCAAATCAAAACAACAGTTGTATCCAACTTCTAGGGCACACATTGGGATATTACAATTTCTTTTTTTAAAAAATAGGATTTGGGTTCTAAAGTTTTTAAGGTTTATATTTAAAAATTAGGGCTTCAGGGTTTGGAGAAATTAATATTATTATAATTATTTTTAAGTACTAGGCTACTGTAAAGGTTTTAGAAAATAAAATTAATTGGGGTTTAGGGCTCATACTATGCAATTAGGGTTTAGGAAGAAATAAATTAGGGTTTTGGAATTTATAAAAATAATGATCAAAGCTTTGAAGGTGGTATAAACAAGCTGCTGCTAAAAATATTTAAGAAAAATTAAGTGAAGCTATTGAGATAATACATCACAAAAATTTTAAACAAAGCTATTAGCATGCTGACTAAATAATCATATATTTGGAAGAGGTTATGCTAATAGGCTACTGGATTCAATTTTACACAAAGATAATACATGTTAAAATTATCAAAAGCATGTTATAATGAATTAATTAAGAAAATATCGTTGTTTGTTGGTTCCACCACAATTGCACCATTGAAATTCTGGAGGAACTTGATCATGATAACACAACCTTGTTGCCTTGTGAATTGGAGTGTTCTTTATGTTTTTTGATTGCTTAGGGTTTCTTTCTATTTCTCAAAGTTCAAAAGTCAAGAATAATTCTTCAATAAATGTGTCGTCCTTGTTTCTATGTTTAAAACTGCTATTTATAGGAATTTAAAATAAAACCTAATATGTTAAGGAAAAATTGTTTAGGAAATTAATTCAAGTTTTCGAGTAAAATAAAGTTTTGGCAAAAATTGGCCTACGCGCTGGCATGAGCTATTGGGCTGCTGCTAGGTGCTGGGCTACTGGCACGTGAGCAATGGGCTAATGGGCAAGCAAGGTTGCTGGTACGAGAGCAATAGGCGAGCAAGAAACGAGGCTAGCCGAGGCGCTGCCTAAGCCTGCCGTGAATTGGGGTAAAGCCAATTCGCCGTAAGCCTTTCGGCCTACCTCGTGCCGCTCACCGATTGGTCCATCCAATTTTTTATTATTTATTTATATATATTTAAAAATAATATTATATATTATTAAAAAATAAATAAAATAAATACTAAAAAAATAAATATTAAAATAAATAATAAATACTATAAAAATTATTTCGGACTTGTTTTAAAATATTAGGCTGGACTTGGTCAAAACTTAAGGGTCTACACATAATGTATACATTAATGGCACGAGGTGCCCACTATCAGTATGGTTATCCTTCATCTGGTTAGCCATTGAATCCAAAGCTAGATCTAAAATCAGTATGATTTGGGCAATTCATCAATTTTGATTAACACTGAATTATGTATATCACTTCAATGGAGCAATTCTTTGATTAACACTTGGTATTACACATATTTATCATATATTCAAAATTTATTGCACTACTTGTTAGGGTTGATTTAAAAAAACTTTTACACTTTGAGGCCTTATAGTCATTTAGGCTGAAATCACAGATGAAAGACAAGGGAAAGAACTACTTTAGGCAAATTCTTCAAGTAACACGCCCAACGACATGGGCGTGTCAATGACCATGTCACTTGCCCATTTTACAGAAGTTTTGACATGCCCAACGACATGGGCGTGTCATTGGCCATGTCATTTAACTTGCATTACAGTAGCTACAACATGCCCAAGCACACGGGTGTGTCACTAGTCATGTCATTTAACTTGTATTACAGTAGCTACGACATGCCCAATGACACGAGCGTGTTACTGGTCGTGTCTCCAATATTAAAATACAACATCGTTGACACACCCAATGACATGGCTGTCACTGGCCGTGTTAGGCAAAATTCTATGTTTCATACACTAAACCACTTAAACATAATATACTTAAGACCTAAGATAAAAATGAATCAAGAACTAGTTTCTTTGACATAGAAAGAGTCTATATCAAATACTTACTCAAACATCAATTAATCAATCTTTAACCATGACTCATGGCTAAAAATAACATCAAACCACTCAACTCTTATAATGATTGAATTAAGAATCATACTCATAACTATAAGTTCCTTTAACTCATCTTTCACTCATCAACCCATTTAACCAATACTTTTCAGTAATAATTCATTATAAATGGCTTAATCAACTAATTCAAACATTAAAATTCATAGAAATTCAAATATTTGTAAATTAAAATACAAAAGCACATACCTCTTTCAAAATCTCTCTTCTTCTCTCCTTTCCCTCTTTTTCTTTGATCACTTGTTGATAATCCCACCTACTCTAACTAATTCTCTTTAAAAAATTATTGGAAAAGATAGATTTCCCTTGATTCTTTTATGAAAGGAAGAAGAAAATAGAGAAGATTGTAATGGTGGTGGTAGATGGCGTGGATGATGGGAGAAGAGGGAAGAAGATTCTACACACACATATGTCCACATATATATATATATAATAAGTTTAATCTAGTTTGGCCAATCACACCTTAGCTATGGTGCACCCTCACTCTTAACATTTGATTCCAATTCGATTTTTAGTCTTGTAAAACCATAAAAATAATTTTTTCTGTAAATTTTGAGATATACAATTCATTATTCTCTGCTTATAGCATTTATCCACATTACTTTTTATCACTATACATTATCAATTATCAATATTAGTTAAAAAGTTCCATGTTTAAAATCTTGACCATTATACTAACCAAACAATGCCTAGATCATCTCTCCCTTAAATAAGTAGAGTTTAATTTCGCCTCAAATATTTGTAAAAACATGTTCTAAGACTAATTAGAATCTAGACGCAGGTAATTATGCTTGAGCCCTCTCTAAGTAAGCATACATAACTCAATGCTATAGAACAATTCCCTCACCTGGTAAACTCATTCGAACCATGATCCATAGATACACTAATTTTTGAACATCAAGCCAAACTCATCTTTGGTTGAACACCAAAATGAACAAAGACCATAAAAAATTGAACGAAAGTAATTTATTCAAACAATCTTAATTTGAAAAACATAATTATTCTAGAAAATACCAAAAAAAGAAAATGAAACAAAAACCAAGTAAGCCAAGGGAAGTTTGTTGAGTTGGAGTCAAAGATGCTTCATCTACTTAGACATATCAAGGGCAATGGTCATCACCTCCTTATCCGCAGTTGGTCCAAGCTTGTCCTTCTCCTTAGTAGTACCTTCTCCTTAGCAATTCCTCCATCTACATCTTGAAAAGTTGATAAGATAAAATTTTCCTTCAGTCCTCCCTGTATCATAAAGGTCACTGGTGGTGGCACTCTTCCAAATTTAGGCAAAGGATTACTCTTGGTGTTGGGTTTGTCGGGCTCTGGTAACTTTCTACTGTCAATCAAATCTTGAAACTTGTGCCAAAATTAAACACATTTATCTATCTCATGCCCTTGCATTTGATGGAATTGACAGAAGACCTTAGCATCAAAGTTTGACGATAGAGGATTATGTAGCGATCGAGGAGCCAACGCTGTAATAACCCCTTTTCTATAACTTGTTGAAAACCCAAGATAGAGGTTTTTCCAACTCTAAAAATTATCTTCTATTTCCTTGACCAGTCACATTAATATCGACTTCCTTATGTGTACTTTGATTGCCAGATTGATAATTCCTTTTTGTAGAAAAATGGTTCTTCTCTCTTTCCCATTCTTTTATTTACAAGCCAGCTTGAAGAAGATCTTTGAAATCCCTAATAAAAGTATGAGACATCCATTCATGGAGGTTGGCCAGGATGCCTCTAACTATCATCCTAATCTGGTCAGACTCATCTGGCCTCTTCTTGAGCAATGCAGCTTTGTTTCTCCGCCTTTTCATGTAGTCAACAACGTTCTCATTTTGTTTTTTCCTGATTGACTCTACTTACATCAATGTAACTTCTAATTCAACATTGGGTCACTGGGGTCGGAGCACTCGCCACTGAAGCTGTAGGTCTAAATCTCTGTCTCTGAAACTGCACTGACCTACCAGCTGACCTCTGACTCCTACTAACTCTAGGAACAAAGCTTCCTTTACCTCTCTTAATAGAAGAAGACCCTGCCTCAAACTGGGGCCTCCTAACCCTAACCTCTTCCTCTGAAGCAGCTGCAATAACTTGAGCTCGCTCCACACTCCGAGCTGCTGCCACAAGCTGGGAAAAATCATGATATCTAGATCCAGCCACTAGACACATGATAGAGGGCCTCAATCCCTCCTCAAATCTCCTGCATCTATCTATCTCATCAGCTATAATGCCCCCAGCATACTGGCTCAATCGAATAAACTCAACCTCATACTTAGTTACAGTCTTGCTATCTTGCTTCAAGCTTAAGAACTCCATCTTCTTCATGTCTTTGTACTCCCTAGGAGTATACTTCAACTCAAACTCTCTCAGAAAATCCGCATATGACAAGATCGGTGGATCATCCATAGAATGGGGCACTGTCCTCCACCAGTCGTATGCATCCTTCTGTAGCAATGATCTTGCATAATCAAACTTTTCCTCTGGAGTGGCTTGCAACTGAATAAAGATCCTCTGTACTTTGTCAAGCCACTGTTCTGCTACAGCTGGATCAGTAGTACCAAGGAAATCCTCCGCTCCATACTTCCTTAGTTTATCATAGTGCCTCACTGGTACCACAGGCTGAGGGGGTGGCGGCGGTGGTTGCACTGGTGCTTGTCTCAAAGCCTCTATCACATGCCTAAGCCAAGCTGGCGGAACCTCCTCACCAACTGGTCTCCCCGACACCGAAATAGGTGCCTCCCCAGCACTATCAACTCTAGCTCTATCCTCCGGAGCTACACTCTCCTCACTACCCTCAACTGACTGACGCAAATGAGGATCCATCACAACCTATTTCTGCAAACACAGCAGAATACATCTTATTAAAGATCAGAGATTGCCAATCCCAACATATATTTTATTCAAAAACCACTTTTTAAAATCAAAATAGTCTTTTTCTTACATTTTACCTAGGTTGAGAATCTCAAACCTAGGCTCTGATACCAAAACAATTGTAACACCCCCACACCCAATACATACACACTACATACACCACAATGTAGTATACATGTATCGAATATAGGAATGCTACGGATTTTCTTAATGTTCAAAACATTTTAAACTTGATACAATACCCTTATCGTTATATATTATAGAAAAGTAAATCATTTACTTATAAACAAAACATATTAGATATATATATACATACATTTAAATATTACGCAGCGGAATATAGAAAACATTTACATATATGAAAGCAAATGAATACGTATTTACAATTATACATATATTTACATTATAACCCATATTTACAAAATATAAAAGAGTTATACATGATTGGCAAGTCTCCTTTGATCTTTAAGTTCCCAAAATCAACTCTTCACTGTCTACTCTCACTCGGTCTCGAAGAGCTCTCGGGTTCAACCCTATTACTTGCGCGATCAAACACTATCGCGCTAAGCCAAGGGCTTAGTAAGACAATTCATGCTAATTTTATGCTTTAGTGCAATGCAATGTTTCACATTTGTATTAATAAATCAACATCAATGATACACACACAATTAGTAAAGATCATACTCAACAAATAATATTCCGTGAATAGTCCGTTTCATCATATAAGTAATATTAACATTTCATTACATTAGAACAACATTTATGTTATACATAAAACCTAGACACCTATGGACCCATCAAGTACTTAATACGATATTCAGAATTCAGAGTTACTGCTTTGGTTCATAAACACCATTCATTTGCATCATCATGTCATTCACATTATTCATATATATATATATATCATCAGTGATATAAACATAACAATACACATTGCTCAAATAAATTAACAATGTAATAATGACACATTTGAACTTACAGACAATCATATAGGTTTTGTACTTACCTCAAAAACAAATCACACTACTCTTAACACTTCCTTGTTCAAGATCCTTCTACCTCTTAAATCAATGATTAATCACTATCTTCAAGACCTAAATCAAAAGTAATAGTATATACTTGTTTAGGGATACACAAGAGATAATCCAATTAGGAATTAATTAGGGCAAACCCTAACCCTGACACGCTCACCCACACGGGCGTGTCCATGACCGTGCCCTAACTCCACAACACAGAAGTATTTACACGCTCAACAACATGGGCGTGTTTCTAGGCGTGTAAATTCTCAAATCTCACAGTAGCTATGACACGCTCAATAACACGGGCGTGCTACTGGTCGTGTCAAACCTACTGCCTCCAACACAATTGACACGCCTAAAGACCCTGGACGTGCTCATGGGCGTGTCCGGCCACAAATCAAGATTCCGACCAAAACAACCAAACACTCAACAAAACACTTTTATCCAACAACATCCACTTCACACCATCTTAACAAAACATACTCAAAACTCATCTAAAACTTGCAACACACCAAAACAAGCCAAACACACATCAAGCACAAAACACAAAATCATCTCAAAACCCTCACCACATATACAACATCATCTCTTCCAACCACTTACTCTTTTCTTCAATCCATACTCAACATCCATCATCCAATCACTCAAACACTTCTCACATCTCAAAATCAACCAACACACTCTTAAAAATCATCCATACGATCGGTTGATTCTTTCAAAGCAATTTGAAGATAGGCTCTCAGATTGTTGTGAGCTTTGCTATAAATCTGCTAATGTACTGCAGTTTAGCAATGAATCCCCGAACTTCTCTCTCCATCTTTGGGGCTGGCATATCCCTGATTGCTTTGACTTTGTCAGGATCAATCTCAATGTCATTCGGACTAATCACATGTCCCAACAATTTACCTGAGGTAACACCGAATACACACTTCTTTGGATTTAATCTTAGCATATACTTCAAGGCTCTATCGAAGAATAATTCCAAGTTCTGGAAGTGTTGCTCCCTTGTATTCGACTTCACCGTCATATCATCAACATATACTTCAACCTCTTTGTGCATCATGTCATGAAATAGTGTGGTGGCCATCCTTTGATAGGTTGCTCTAGCATTCTTTAAGCCAAAAGGCATCACCCTATAACAAAATATACCCCATGTAGTAGTGAAGGCAGTTTTGGCTTTATCCTCTTGGGCCATTAACACTTGATTGTATCCGGAAAATCCATCTACAAACTAGTGTAGCACGCTAGAGGCTGCACTATCAATAAGAACAACTATATGAGGTAAAGGAAAATCATCTTTAGGGGAAGCCTTGTTTAAATATCTATAGTCCACGCAGACCCTTATCTTCCCATCTTTCTTTGGCACTGGTACTATGTTGGCTAGCCAATCTGGGTATTCTATCACTTCAAGGAACTTCACTTGCATTTGCTTAGTGACCTCTTTTTTAACCAACTCAGCCCACTTAGGTCTTAGTCGCCTAAGCTTTTGTTTGACAGGCTTAATGTGAGTGTAAGTAGGAATATGATGTTCGACTATGTCTCGATCTATCCCCGGCATATCTTCATAAGACCAAGCAAACACTTCTTCATATTTTTTAAATATTTTTTCAAATCTCTCTCTCTCATCAGTAGTAAGGTCAGATGCTATGCTAATATTTTTAGGATTTTCGGTTGTTCCCAAATTTAATGATTGTGTGTTAACAAAATTAATATTAAAGACGCTCATGTAATGTTATTTAAATGTATGCAACCATCAGGAGAAACATCACACAAGTAAGCAAAATCAGACTTTACTGCATTCATTTTGGAAAAGAAAACATTATCATCCTCATACAAAGCAGACAAATTAAAATCAAAATCAAAGTCATTGTTCTCAAAGTCATAATGCAGGATGTCTTCAAACTTCTCTTCAACCATGGCAGCAATCTCTTTAGGAGTCTTCTTGGCTTTCAGGGCAGCTTCATTCTTCTCTTTTGGATTGGAGTTTTTGCTGATTGGCAGGGTGAGTTCTTTCTTCGATTTCTCCACTAGCTCGGCAACATCTGCAAAAATTTCAAAACCGGGGATTAACTTACCCATAAATATGATCGGCTCGGGCTTTCCTTGGAGTGGTCCCATATTTGGAGCTTTTACAAAGATCTCTTCAAGTGGTGGGAAGCTCATCTTCTCACTCTTCTTTGGCTGGACATCTTCAGCTTCATCATATCCTAACCCTTTCTTAGAAGCTTGAGTTCTAAAATCTGGCAGCTTTGTCAAACCAGCCTGGCGCTTTCCAAGCCCAACTCTGGGAAGATAGTTCATGTTCTTCATCATATTCAAGACTTTGGGGTCCACTACTTCATCATCAGAAATTGCAGCCACTTGAAAACCATTGAGAGGCCTCTCAATCATTAAAGCATTAACAATCTCATTGTCTTCGGCTTCAATGACCACTGTCTCATTTCCGTTGGGAAATTTGATCTTCTGATGAAGGGTGGAAGGAACTCCACCAAGAGGATGAAACCATGGTCGCCCCAAGAGTAAGGCAAAGGTAACTGGTATGTCTAAAATAACAAACTCAACAATAGATTCAATTGGACCAACCTTGACAGTCGCTTTGAAAGTCCCTTCGGCATGCCTCTTAGTGTTGTCATAAGCACGAATTGTCACCTCGGTTGGGTTTAGATCTCTTGTTGACATGGCTAGCTTTGGCAATATCTTAAGTGGATAAACATTTATGGGGGACCCATCATCGACCATTACACATGGAGTCCTTTTCCCCTTGACTTCTATTTTGATAAAGAGAGGGCAGATATGGTCTCTCCCCTCCTCCGGTAAATCTGCATCGGAAAAAGAAACTGCTCCTATGTTAACTTCACTCTTCTCTTGAACCTCTTCACACTTCATTACTTCCCCAATTTTTATGAAGTTGATTAGCTCCTCCGGTGTTGTGGAGGTAGAGATTGGCATGCTAGCCAAGGCTTTGGCCATTGTTTCTTAGTGCTTTTTAGAAGTAGCTAATAAATCCCAAATGCTAACACTTGCTTGGGTCCTTTTCAATTGCTTAAGCACAGCATCATCCTCTTCTACTTCAACTTCCTTTCCCTTATTAGTTTCTATCTCCTTTTGTGGTGGCCTTGCGTAAGGCTTACAGAATCTAGTATTCATCACCTCATCTTCTTCGGGCTCGGACCAAGTCCACTCTTCCTTCTTGGATATGATATCTATCACTTGAATCCCAAAACCTATTGACCACACAAATTGTTACTTCTCCACCAATCATAGCTTGTTTAACTTCATTAAATTACTCTTCTTCTTTGATTGCTTCTCCTACCACGTCTTGAAAAGAAGACATGACAAAATCCTCATGCAAACCTCCTCCAATCATGAAGGTTGCTGGTGGTGGTACTCTATTGAACTTTGGCAATGGGTTGTCTTTCGTATTTGACTTGTTGGGCTCGGGTAGCTTCCCATTATCAATTAAGTTTTGGATCTCATGTCTTAATCTTACACATATATCCGTGTCATGTCCTTGCATTTGGTGAAATTGACAAAATGTTTTGGTGTCAAAATTAGGCGGGAGAGGATTAGGCAAAGGACGAGGATTTAAGGGTTGTAGCAATCCCTTTCTTTGAAGCTTGTTGAGAACTCAGGACATCGGTTTTCCCAATTTCAAAAATTGTCTCCTTGTTCCTTGGTTAGTAGCATTAACACCGATGGCCTTTTGCATGCTTTGGCTACCAGGTTGATAGCTCCCTTTCTCGTTCCTTTTCGTTGCAAATCGGCACTTCTCCCTTTCCCATTCTTCAATTTGCAAACCAGCTTGAAGAAGGTCTTTGAAATCACGGATGAGTGTATGAGACATCCTTTCACGAAGACTAGGTAACACCCCTCTCACAATCATCCTTATTTGATCGGATTCATCGGGCCTCTTCTTGAGTAAAGCGGCCTTGTTTCTCCATCTCTTGATGTAATCTACAAAATTCTCATTTGGCCTTTGCCTAATGTACTCCACTTCCATCAAGGTAACTTCTAACTCAACATTATATCCATATTGTTGGATGAAGGCTTTGTAAAGTAGATCCCAACTCTTTTGTGTTCCATCATCCAAGGTATTGAACCAATTTTGGACAACAGGGTCCAATGAGAGCATAAAGTACCTTAGGGTTTGAGCCTTAGTAGCTCGGGCAGATTGCATGGCAGTGATATACTGCTTCACATGAAGATGAGGATTTCCGGTGCCATTGTACTTTGCAAAGGAGGGCATCTTGAATTTATAAGGGACCTCATCATCTTGTTCAAATAGTTTGTCTATCTCAGACTTCTCTTCGGTTTTCAATTTCTTCTCAAATTTCTTTTCTAAATCAGCTATCATCTTTTCAACATCGGATGTTTCGGTCTTTTCTATAGTTGATCTTTCAACAGTCTTTGGTTCCTTTTTCTTCTCTTAAGCTTCTTGGTAGTATTGGGCCCAATCGTCATCATCATCAATGATTACCTTTTCATCATCAAAAACCACTTCATTAACTTTCGTCTTCCCTTTGTCCTTTGGCTTTTTAGTGCTAGCAGAAGCCTCGGCATGATTCTCCAAGATTGCAGTCAATTGGTTCCTCATGTTCTCAGCTAGGGCCTCTTTTATTTCTTCCATCTTGGTATTGAGGGCTTCATCCACCATTCTTTGAATTTGTTCGAGCTCCATTGTTCTTGGTGAGCAAGCGATTGAGTCATTGCTAGATATCTCATCTCCGGCGTAGGTCGGATTGTAAGCTTTTGAACTATCATAATCCAGGGCTATGAGCCAGAGAGGATTAATGATATGAGATGCAAATGTATGCATGTATGCATGTATGCACAATCAACCAATAAACAAGTGTAATTAGGACGATCCTTCCAACCTTATAACATCCACACACGAATGGTGAGTCTCTTTTCCTAGGTATATGGTTAACCAAAATACCAACATGGGGTACCTTGCTTTCGAATAATTCCCTCGGATGTTTCAACCAATAGTTATATCCTTGAAAATGGAAATCAATCCATGATAACTCCCATTAATTAGGTTTTAATCATTCAACCAACCAAAGTAGCTTTTATGCTATATTAAATTAAAAAAAAATTAAGCGGTTTATCATAGATAGATTTCTCACTTGAAAAAGGTAACTAATAATTCATGCCAAAAACAAGCCCATAGTTAATTTAGAGGGTGTTTCTCAAAACTTAAAAGTTGGTCAAAACTGCTTATAAGCTGTTTTTGGATTATAAGTTGTTTATTTAAGTGTTTCTGAAAACTTAAATAGTAGATTATAATCTGATTTTAATCAGTTTTTTAAAAGTTGGGTTTTGCTACTTTTTTTTAAGCACTTATTTTTTAAGCAGTTTTGACCAAGTAAAAGACCATACTATCCCTACCTAATCTTCAATATTCCAAATTTGCCTACCTTATACACTTTAGTTCCCATTAAAGAAATTTTATTATTATTATTATTATTATTATTATTATTATTATTGCAAAATAAATTTTGAATTGACATTTAAAAAATTATTTTTATACAATAAATAAACTCATGGACAGTTTGGTCATTTTGACAGTTTCTACAATTAAAAACTGATTATAAGCTGATTTTACAGAAACACTTAACTGATTATAAACTGATTATCAGCTGATTATTAGTTAGTTTACAGAAACGCTTAACTGCTTATTTTTAATCTGATTATAATCTAAAAATCACTTATTCACAATAAGCTGAAAAGCTCCAGTTTTGAGAAACACCCTCTTATTCTTAGTGTAAACTAGGCCTACAATAGATTTTTGGTATTTCATAATTGACCTAAATATTTTGCAAGCTCTTTGTAAGAATTTTGTTTTTAAGCCCATTACAAAAAGATTTTTAGAGAAGTGGATTTCGGGCTTAGTATTTGGGCCATGGGCCAAAGAATTTTTTTGATTTGTTTTTAGAAAAAGTCTTACGTCCAAAGACCATCTTGAAAAATTTTAAAAATAGTTTTGGCCTTTTGGATTTTAGAAAAAAGTTTATTTTGAGCTTACAATATACTTAGGTCATATTAGCAAAAGAACAAACCAAATAGGCCATGATTTAGACTAAGATAAACTAACCATAGTCAAACAACATGCATTTGGGGTAAAACCTAAGGAAAGTAACTAGGCCAATTACATGAGCTTTAGTCTTTGGTTAAAAAGGCTTAGGTTCCCATAGCAAGTATATACCAAATGGTACGAGGCTATGAGTGGTTATGCCATGCTCGATCTCCATACCTTGAGTGAAAGTATGGTATCCCTTACATAACACAACACGGGTAACACGGGCATCCTAACTCACGCACATGATGCAAACTAATATGATGCAATGGATAAAATCATTATAAGAAAGAATAGAATAATATAGAGACCAAAAGAATCAACTTCTCTTATCCCCAGTGGAGTCGCCACTGTGAGCGGGGATTTTCGCCCCCACTCCCGGTGGAATGGTTCTTGCGACTTCGGCACTGTTTAGGCTCGGGGCCTTAGAGAACACGACCTAAGTCCGGAGAAAATGGAGTCGCGACCCGGACGGGCTGGGAAAAAGAAAGGGGTGGATGACTTGATTCCAAAGGAATCCCCAACCCCTTAATGGGTTCGGAAAGTTGGGTACGTGTGGGGAAGGTAAGAAATGGCCCAGCACCCCCACAACGCCTAGTTCATTGGAACCGGCCTCCTTTACAGGTCTTAATATTATAAAATTCTTAAGTATAATAACATTATCCATATTACACACAATAATTAAAAGAAAGCATCATTATATTAAAATCAAAGCAATGTCCAAACAAAGTAAATAAATGGACACCCATCCAAGGATGGAAACATGTCCTTACATCACATGCCTAAATAGGACACCCACCAAAAGGTAGAAACATGCACTTTACATAGGTTCTAAAATAGAAAAGCAAATTAAATTTCATGATGTTTAACTAGTGAGGTACCCATCAAGTGTAAAACATACCTCTTACAACTTTTGAAAACCTAAATTGATTGATAAAAGTAAATAGCCATTCATAATAAATAAATCATTCATCAAAGGTATTTAAATAAAAAGTAAACATCCATCCATGATAAATAAAATAAACTAAGTATTGAACTTAAATAAATTAAAGCATATAAAATAAATTAAAACATAATCAAATATATAATTGAATAAAGTAAATAAAAAGTCCAAATTATAGCTACTATTTCCATTTAAGATTCTTTATCTTATGTGTTAAGGTTTTGGAAATTTCTAAAATTAAGCTACTGTGACTTTTTATGGAATTAAAATAAATTAGGGTTTTATGTTTTAAAAGAATGGTAAGACTCTTTGATTAAACAAATTAAGGTTTGAATGATGAAATCATGAAACTAGGGTTTTAAATACCTTAAAATACTTTAATTTGTGATTTTTGGTTTATTGAACTTTAAGCTACTGTGTAATTTTTGAGTTTTTATGTTTTTATGTTTTTTAATATTTTAAAAGGATTAGGGTTCATAAAAATTATGGTTTAAGGTTTTAAAAGGATTAGGGTTCATTATTTTAGGTTTAAAAGTTGAATTTTGAATTTTAGGGTTTTAGAATTTAGGTCACAGGTAAAAGATTTGAATTAGGGTTTTAGAAATCAATTTCATAATTTTATGAAGTTTTATGAATTTAAACAAACGAATTGAAGTTTTTATAAGTAGAAAAGATTTTTTAAAGGCTTTTTGAATGAAATAGAACCTACTTTAATATTTTAATAGAAACATAATTTGATTTTGGTTTTGTTGAAAAATATGTTCAATTAGAGTTTTAAGATTTTTAAGAAGAAAAGATAACAATTTTAAGTCTTTTTAGAAAAGAAGGTTACGTTTTAGTGTTTTAACTTTGGAAAACTAAATTAAAGTTCTTAGATTTTAACTTTTGAAAAACACAAAAAACCCTAGTTTAGCTACTGTGTAAAAAATTAGAATTTAGAATTTCATACCTTCTTTTGTAAGTTGCTCCAAAAACAATTCTTCTTGGATGAACTAGCTCCAAAGACAAGCCTTCTTTTGCCTTTTAATTGCTTAAATCGTGGTGCTGCTGTTCCAGAAAAAGGTTGAATTGAATTTCTTCTTTTCCTTCCTTGATTTGGTTTCAAATTTTCCAAGCCACTCATGGATTTTTTGCCTCTCGGCTACCCTTATTTTCAATGCCTTTGGTCCTTATTTATAGTGGTTTAAGGTTATTTATTCCTAATTAATTAAGGTAAGTAATATTAATAAAAAAAGAAATTAAAACCTAATTGGATTAGGTTTAAAAAAAAATTGCGTTGAAAAATTTTGCGCTGGCAAAAACTGCGGCAGCGGGCCAATTTTGGGCCAGTGGGTGTGTCACCCGCATGAATGTGTCACTGCTCGTGTCATTAATTCTGCCTTACAGAAACTTTGACATGCTCAACAACATGGGCGTGTTAATGGCCATGTCAATTATTTTGTCTTACTGTAGCTATGACATGCTCAGAGACATGATCGTGTTAATGGTCGTGTCATCAATATTGAAACACAGCACCATTGACAAGCCCAACGACATGGCCGTGTTAGGCAAAATTTTAGCATTTCGTACACTCAATCATTTCAACACAATCAATCCCAAACTCAACTTAAATTCAATAATTTCTTCAATCCAACCTTAAAATAATTGTTAATTACTCACAATAACTTCATACATACCCAAATAAGCTATTAAAACATGCTGATACACAATCCCAAAATTCACATATCATGTTCTTCCATAGAAATCCAAAGAAATTGCAGGATTAATAAAGAAAATTACCAATTGATAATGAATCCTTAAAAACTCTACTTGAATCCTTGAAATCCCTTGTAAAATTGGTGTATGGAAGAAGAAAGCTCTCCTTTAGCCTCTCTCTCTCTCAACTCACGACAAATGAACAAGAAGAAGGAAAAAGAAAATATTTGTTCCTTTTTAATCCATCCATCCTTATCTATATATATATATATGTATATATATATATTAATCACTATTCACTTAATTATACAATATATATGTGATATATATATCTTAGGTATATGTATATGTCTTATATATGTCATGTTTATTTCCTATATATTTCCAATATACATTATATTTTATCACTTAAAATCCTTTCATTTTCCATTTAAATCATTTATTTAATTTATCCAATTTAATTATAATTTTTTATTTAATTTCCAAAAATTATGGGTGTTACAATTCTCTCCCCCTTAAGAAAATTTCTTCCGCAAAATTATCTGCTATCGACTCTGGAACAACTGGGGATATTGACTTCGCATCAACTACTCACTCTCCCATGTCACCTCCTTAGTGGCATGATTCTTCCAAAGAACTTTCACAAGTAATACTTTCTTATTTCTCAACTCCTTCATTTCTCGTGCCGAAATCGCCACTGGTTCTTCTTCATAAGTCAGATATGGACTTACCTCAATAGACTCCACTGACAAAATATGAAATGGGTCTGACCTATACCTCTGAAGCATAGAGACATGGAAGACATTATGTATCCAGTCTAACTTAGGCGGCAAAGCCAACTTGTAAGCTACTGGACCAACTCTCTCCAGAATCTCATATGGTCCTATGAAATGAGGACTCAACTTCCTTTTACGATCGAATCTCAAAATCTTTTTCCATGAAGACACTTTCAGAAATACTTTATCTCCCACACTGAACTCTATATCCTTCATCTTTAAATCTGTATAGGATTTCTGTCAGTCTGAAGCTACTTTCAGACAACTTCGAATCGATTTCACTTTCTCTTTTTTTTTAATCAAATCAGGACCAACCAGTTTTCCATCTTGAACTTCATTCCAACACAATGGTGTCTTGCACCTTCTACCATACAAGGCCTCATAAAGTGCCATCCCAATACTAGAATGATGACTATTATTATATGCAAACTCAATCAGTGGCAAAAATTTATCTCAACTCCCTGTGAAATCAATGAAACAACTCCTTAACATATCCTCTAGAATCCATATCACTCTCTCTGACTGCCCATCTGTCTAAGGGTGAAAAGCAGTATTAAAATGCAATCGAGAACCCAATGCATCCTGCAAACTCCTCCAAAATCTCGATGTAAACAGGGGATCTCGGTTCGACACCAAAGAAATTGGGATTCCATGCAAACTCACTATCTCACTAGTATATAGCTCAGCTAACCCCTCAAGTGAGTAATCCATCAAAACTGGAAGAAAATGAGTCATCTTCATCATTCGATCAACAATCAACTAAATTGCATGCTTCTTCTGGGTTAAAGGTAATCCAGTTATAAAATCCACCGTCACTTGCTCCCATTTCCACTCTGGTACTGACAATGGCTAAAGAAACCCTGAAGGAACTTGGTGCTCAGCTTTCACTCGAAGTGAGACATCTGGACACAAATTCTGTTATGTCCTTTTTCATACATGACCACCAATAATACTATTTCAAATCTTGATACATCTTAGTACTACCAGGGTGTATAGCATAAACTGACTTATGTACTTCCTCTAATATCATCCTCTTCAATTGTGCATCATCAGAAATACACAATCTATCTTTATATCATAGACTTCCAACATTTCTCACGTGAAAGTCTTGACTCTCCCCCTTTTGACAATCTAACACAATCTTTTGAATCTTCTCATCTGCCAACTGGGCTTCCCTAACCTGATCCAACAACACTGGCCTCAATTGTAATTGAAGTGTCAATGCACCATCATCACAAGACTCAAATCTAGCATGCAACACTTTCAACTCAACAGGCAATGAGAGTGAATAAGCAATCAAACTTGCTAAAGACTTTTGACTCAAGGCATCAGCAACAACATTTACCTTGCCAGGATGATAATCAATCAAATAGTCATAGTCTTTAATCAACTCTAACCATTGTCTATGTCGAAGATTCAACTCTGTCTGAACACCTAAATACTTCAAACTCTTATGATCAGTATAAATGAAACACTTCTCCCCATACAAGTAATGTCGCCAAATCTTCAATGCAAAGACTATGGCTGCTAACTCTAAATCATGAGTCGCATAATTCAACTCATGTGGCTTCAACTGTCAAGATGCATAAGAAATGACTCTACCCTCCTGCATTAGAACACAACCTAAACCACTATGTGACACATCATTGTATATAACATATGGCTTACCTTCCACAGGCAAAGTAAGAACAGGAGCCTAAGTCAACATCTCCCTTAGCTGCTCAAAACTTGCCTGACATCGATCTGTCCACACAAATCTAACTCCCTTTCGAAGTAATCGTGTGAGTGGTGTAGCTATCATAGAAAAATCCTTCACAAACCGACGATAATAGCCTGCCAAACCCAGAAAACTTCTAATCACTGTTAGAGTCTTAGGTGGACTCCAATTCAAAATATCCTCAACTTTACTCGGATCAACTCTAATACCCTTTCCTGATACCATATGAACGAGAAAAGTTATCTTATCGAGCCAGAATTCACACTTAGATAATTTAGCATTTAATTTCTTCTCTCTTAAAGTCTATAGTACAATACATAAATGCCTAATATGATCCTCCTTATTACGCGAATACACCAAAATATCATCAATAAAGACAACCTCAAAGTGATCTAAGTATGGTCTAAACACCATGTTCATCAAATCCATAAATGCTGCTAGTGCATTCGTCAATCCAGAGGGCATCATTAGAAACTCATAATGCTCATACCTCATGCGGAAAGATGTCTTAGGCACATCTACATCTCTAACTTTCAACTGATGGTACCCTGATCTCAAATCAATTTTAAAGAATATTGTTGCTCCCTTCAATTTATCAAAGAGATCATTTATTTGAGGTAATGGATACTTATTCTTGATAGTCACCTTATTCAACTACCTATAATCAATACATAATCTCAAGGTGCCATCTTTCTTCTTCACAAACAAAATAGGTGCTCCCTATGAAGACACACTAGGATAAATAAATCCATTATCAAGCAACTCTTGCAACTGCACTTTTAACCCTTTAAATTCTGCAGGTGCCATTCTATAAGGAGTAGTAGAGATAGGAGTGGTACCAGGCAACAAATCAATACCAAACTCCACCTCTCTCTCAAGAGGCACCCCAACAATTCATCAGAAAAACATCTGGAAACTCAACAACTGTAGGTATACTATCAAGCTAGGACCCCACTACTATGGTATCTACAACATGAGTAAGATATGTCTCACATCCCTTCCAGATAATCCTCCTAGCTGAAACAGCTGAAGTAAACATGGATGAAAGATGTGTCTACTCACTAGATACCACCACATCTCTACTATCACGTGTTCTCAAGGTAACATATTTCTGCTGACAATCTACTATAGCCCCATGCCTTGATAACCAATCCATGCCCAAAATCAGATCATACTTCCTAAAAGGCATCTCAGTTAGGTCACTGAGAAATTTCTCATCCTGAACAACAATTGGACTATCTCGGTGCATCCTGCTAACCACGACACTATGTCCTAAAGGATTTGTAACAAAAACATCAAATCATAGGACTTAGAATGCAAATCACTCACAGGCAATATGGATGAACTAATGTATGAATGCATCAACCTAGGGTTTATCAATGCAAGAACTAAAGTATCAAATAAAATAAAAGTACCAACTATAACAGCCGAAGCATCTGGTTGTCTCTGCATCACATAAACCTGCTGTGATGGTCTTGCATCCTCTGGTCTACTTCATGCTGTAGAATCTTCTCTTTGACCAAACCCTGACCGACTGCCTCTACCAAAAACTCTGACATTGGGTCTAGAAATTGTTGTATCCCTCTATCTATCATCTAGTGACTCTATACAATCTCTAAGATAATGGTCTAGTGATCCACATATGTAACACACTACTGGTGGACCTGTCCTCCAGCAGACACCTCCTTGTGCTCTACCATAATGAACATAGGTAGGTGGATTAGTCCTCTGAGTCATTGAGGTTGGAGCACTAGCCATTGAGACTGCAAGTCTCTACCTCTACTACTGTACTGACCTGCCAGACTGCCCTTGGCTTCTACTGAACCTCTGAGGATATTCCCTTCGACCTCTCTTCAATGATGAAGACCCTACCTCACCTTGGGGTCTCCTACCTCTGCTCTCCTCTACTCTGGCTGCTGTTGCAAGACCCTATGCTCTCTCTACACTCTTAGCAGCTGCAACCAACTGAGAAAAATTTTGATACCAAGAACCTATCACCAAACACATGATAGAGGGTCTCAACCCCTCCTCAAACCTCCAGCATTTGTCAAACTCATCTGATATAATTCCTCCAGCATACTGGCTTAACCTGATAAACTCAATCTCATACTCAATCACTGTCTTAGTGTCCTGTCTCGAACTCAGGAATTCCATATTCTTAGCATCCTTATACTCCCTCAGAGTACACTTCTTCTCGAATTCCCACAGGAAATCAGCATAAGTCAAAACTGGTGGATCAGCTATACCATGGGGAACCGTCTTCCACTGCTCATAAGCATCCCCCTGCAGAAGTGATCTAGCATAATCAAACTTCTCCTCTGGACTAGCCTGCAACTGAATAAATACACTCTAGACCCTGTCCAGCCACTGCTCTACTATAGTAGGGTCTGTAGTGCCAACAAAATCTGTGGTTCCAAACTTTCTTAGCTTATCATACTTCCACGTCAGCAACTGCCGCTGCAGCTGCGACTGTGGTGGCGGCTGCTGCTGAATTGAAGCCTATCTCAACAGCTCCACCATATGCCATACCCAGCCCGGCGAAATCTCCTCAGCTGCTGGTCCAACTGGCACAGAAGCAGATGCCTCACTAGCAGACTCAACACCAGCTCCAACTCTATCCTCATCAGTAGCAGCACTCTCAGCACTACCCTCTATAGACTGGTGCATCCGAGATGCCATAACTACCTATTTCTGCAAATACAATAGAATTTGTCACATCAGAAATTAGAAAGAGCCAGTGCCAAAGCACGTATCACAATTGAAAACCATATTTAAAATTTCCATTTTCTCTTTCTAACAACCCACCTAGGTCAAGAACCTCAAACCTAGGCTCTAATACCAAAATAAATATAACACCCTTATACCCTATATACATATAATACACATGCCTAGTATATATAAAATATGCATATACGGTATAAGAATGTCACAATCCGATTTAATAAAAATTTTCTTATTCCCCATTCCTTAAAACATTTATACTTATACATATATATACATATCAAAACACATAATACCTCACATTATTCAATTATTTAAAACATTCTTTATAATTTACAATATATATTTTTATACTCCAAAAACATAATATAATATACATAATATTAAAATATAGTAAGACATAAAATATATACATGCTGGCAAAGTGGCTCTAATCTTGATGTAGCAAAAATACTTCAAGCTCAATCAACACAAGCCTAGACCTGACCAGGTCTAGTAGAACTCTTCGGCTCTATCGGATCACCCCTGTCACCTGCGTGATGAATTACAATCATACTAAGCTAAAAGCCTAGTGGTAAAAACTTTAATAATAATAAAACTTTAAAAACAATGCCAATGCAAAATGCTCATAATATGACATTCAAGCTCCTTGTTAAATATATTATTTCTTCACTTAATTAATTCACACAAACACATACACATGTATGGGCCCAAACGGGCCCAAACAAACTAATACATCATTCAAATCTCAGAGTTACCGATTTGGTCCATAATGACACCATGTGTCTAGCCCTGAAGGAAAATCAAGTAATGCTCAAAAGCTAGCCCTGAAAGAAAATCATATCACAGTAATGCCAAGTGTCTAGCCCCGAAGGCAAAATTAAGGATAACCTCATAGGCAAAATTAAGGATAACCTCATAGGCATGCCGCCAAACACAGAACTCTAAAAATAGAACAACATACTAGACATATAATTATTCCATATTTTCCATTTGAAATTCCTTCCTCATTTTTCCATTTTTCTTATTCATATCAATGTCATTTCATTTCAATATTTCATCCTCATCATAGGCTATTAAAACATGCTGATACACAATCCCAAAATCTACATATCATGTTCTTCCATAGAATTCTAAAGAACTTGCAAGATTAATAAAGAAACTTACCAATTGATGAAGAATCCTTAAAAACTCCACTTGAATTCTTGAAACCCCTTGTAAAATTGGTGTATGGAAGAAGAAAGCTCTCCTTTAGCCTCTCTCTCTCTCACTCAACTCACGACAAATGATCAAGAAGAAGAAAAAAGAAAATATCTTTTCCTTTTTAATCCATCCATCCTTATCTATACATATATTAACACTATTCACTTAATTTTACAATATATATATGTGTGATGTATATCTTAGGTATATGTATATATCTTGTATATGTCATGTTTATTTCTAATATATTTCAAATATATATTATACTTTGTCACTTAAAATCCTTTTATTTTCCATTTAAATCATTTATTTAATTTATTCAATTTAATTATAATTTATTTTATTTTATTTCCAAAAATTATGGGTGTTACATCTCATGTTGAATGGCTTATGCCAATTCAACATGAGAAAGCTCATGTCCAATTTGGAATGCCAAATTGGACATCTTATGTCCAATTTGGCATGCCAAATTAGACCTGAGCACAAGCTCATGTCTAATTAGCATAGTGTAATGTCTAATTAGCGTAGTGCCTTCCTAAATCGGACCAGAGCCAGTTTGGGCATTTAAATTTAGACCAAATTAGGTTTAAGCTTTCTAAAATTGGATTGGACTTAATTCGGGCCTCTTAATTAGAACTAAGCTCATTCAGGGCCAAAATTAAGGGTCTACAGTCACCCTTTACTACTTTGTTTAAACTTCAATATATTAAATTCATTTCCATCATTTTACCATAAAATCACTACTCATATACCAAAATATTATCAAAGCAATTCAATTCAACAATTATAAACATTTCTTACAAAAACCCTAATCTCACATATTATAACCATAAATACCAACTTTACCAAAATCCACTCATATCACATTTCCAACCACAAAATAATAACATTTACATTATAATAACTCTAATTCATCTCATTTTAATAATTAAAAATCATCCATATTGAAAACTCTAATAATACATTTTCTTCCCATAACCCTAAATTCATCCAAACTCAATCATATAAAAGTTCTAACCATAAAATCATTACATATATATATATATATATTAAAACAACATTTAATTATTCCATTTCAAAAATTATAATCATTCATACCAAAACCGAAATTCATTGAACTTTTGGATGAAACAGCGTTCTCGCCGGAAAGAAAGGAAACGGTCATTCGAGATGAAGTGAATTTGGGTGGTAGGAAGACTCGAAGGCTTAGAATGATAGCAAATGCAGATGGCCCTTTGCAGACCCTTAATTTTTGACCTAATCCGATCTAATATGTTTTATTTAGCCCAAAATGATTTTTGTTGTCTAATTGGTCAAAAATAATTTAATTAAGTAATTTTTACCTTAGTATCTAATTTTTATTAATAAAAGATGAAAATAAACAAATAAAAATTTAAAAATAAAAATAAAATCGGAGTCGGAAAAAAAATAGGCAGCGAAAAGCAGTCGTGAGGGCCCGTGGGCGTTTTGCCAGCAAGAATTTCCTGCGGGCGGCACGCCCGTAGGCCCAGCACTTCACCCCCAGGCCTGCGGGTGAAATAACTTCCCGCAGGATTTTCCTGCGGGCGACACACCCACTGGCCCAAAATTGGCCCGCTGCCGCAGTTTTTGCCAGCGCAAAATTTTTCAACGCAATTTTTTTTGAAACCTAATCCAATTAGGTTTTAATTTCTTTTTTTATTAATATTACTTACCTTAATTAATTAGGAATAAATAACCTTAAACCACTATAAATAAGGACCAAAGGCATTGAAAATAAGGGTAGCCGAGAGGCAAAAAATCCATGAGTGGCTTGGAAAATTTGAAACCAAATCAAGGAAGGAAAAGAAGAAATTCAATTCAACCTTTTTCTGGAACAGCAGCACCATGATTTAAGCAATTAAAAGGCAAAAGAAGGCTTGTCTTTGGAGCTAGTTCATCCAAGAAGAATTGTTTTTGGAGCAACTTACAAAAGAAGGTATGAAATTCTAAATTCTAATTTTTTACACAGTAGCTAAACTAGGGTTTTTTTGTGTTTTTTAAAAGTTAAAATCTAAGAACTTTAATTTAGTTTTCCAAAGTTAAAACACTAAAACGTGACCTTCTTTTCTAAAAAGACTTAAAATTGTTATCTTTTCTTCTTAAAAATCTTAAAACTCTAATTGAACATATTTTTCAACAAAACCAAAATCAAATTATGTTTCTATTAAAATATTAAAGTAGGTTCTATTTCATTCAAAAAGCCTTTAAAAAATCTTTTCTACTTATAAAAACTTCAATCCGTTTGTTTAAATTCATAAAACTTCATAAAATTATCAAATTGATTTCTAAAACCCTAATTCAAATCTTTTACCTGTGACCTAAATTCTAAAACCCTAAAATTCAAAATTCAACTTTTAAACCTAAAATAATGAACCCTAATCCTTTTAAAACCTTAAACCATAATTTTTATGAACCCTAATCCTTTTAAAACATTAAAAAACATAAAAACATAAAAACTCAAAAATTACACAGTAGCTTAAAGTTCAATAAACCAAAAATCACAAATTAAAGTATTTTAAGGTATTTAAAACCCTAGTTTCATGATTTCATCATTCAAACCTTAGTTTGTTTAATCAAAGAGTCTTACCATTCTTTTAAAACATAAAACCCTAATTTATTTTAATTCCATAAAAAGTCACAGTAGCTTAATTTTAGAAATTTCCAAAACCTTAACACATGAGATAAAGAATCTTAAATGGAAATAGTAGCTATAATTTGGACTTTTTATTTACTTTATTCAATTCTATATTTGATTATGTTTTAATTTATTTTATATGCTTTAATTTATTTAAGTTCAATACTTAGTTTATTTTATTTATCATGGATGGATGTTTACTTTTTATTTAAATACCTTTGATGAATGATTTATTTATTATGAATGGCTATTTACTTTTATCAATCAATTTAGGTTTTCAAAAGTTGTAAGAGGTATGTTTTCCACTTGATGGGTACCTCACTAGTTAAACATCATGAAATTTAATTTGCTTTTCTATTTTAGAACCTATGTAAAGGGCATGTTTCTACCTTTTGGTGGGTGTCCTATTTAGGCATGTGATGTAAGGACATGTTTCCATCCTTGGATGGGTGTCCATTTATTTACTTTGTTTGGACATTGCTTTGATTTTAATATAATGATGCTTTCTTTTAATTATTGTGTGTAATATGGATAATGTTATTATACTTAAGAATTTTATAATATTAAGACCTGTAAAGGAGGCCGGTTCCAATGAACTAGGCGTTGTGGGGGTGCTGGGCCATTTCTTACCTTCCCCACACGTACCCAACTTTCCGAACCCATTAAGGGGTTGGGGATTCCTTTGGAATCAAGTCATCCACCCCTTTCTTTTTCCCAGCCCGTCCGGGTCGCGACTCCATTTTCTCCGGACTTAGGTCGTGTTCTCTAAGGCCCCGAGCCTAAACAGTGCCGAAGTCGCAAGAACCATTCCACCGGGAGTGGGGGCGAAAATCCCCGCTCACAGTGGCGACTCCACTGGGGATAAGAGAAGTTGATTCTTTTGGTCTCTATATTATTCTATTCTTTCTTATAATGATTTTATCCATTGCATCATATTAGTTTGCATCATGTGCGTGAGTTAGGATGCCCGTGTTACCCGTGTTGTGTTATGTAAGGGATATCATACTTTCACTCAAGGTATGGAGATCGAGCATGGCATAACCACTCATAGCCTCATACCATTTGGTATATACTTGCTATGGGAACCTAAGCCTTTTTAACCAAAGACTAAAGCTCATGTAATTGGCCTAGTTACTTTCCTTAGGTTTTACCCCAAATGCATGTTGTTTGACTATGGTTAGTTTATCTTAGTCTAAATCATGGCCTATTTGGTTTGTTCTTTTGCTAATATGACCTAAGTATATTGTAAGCTCAAAATAAACTTTTTTCTAAAATCCAAAAGGCCAAAACTATTTTTAAAATTTTTCAAGATGGTCTTTGGACGTAAGACTTTTTCTAAAAACAAATCAAAAAAATTCTTTGGCCCATGGCCCAAATACTAAGCCCGAAATCCACTTCTCTAAAAATCTTTTTGTAATGGGCTTAAAAACAAAATTCTTACAAAGAGCTTGCAAAATATTTAGGTCAATTATGAAATACCAAAAATCTATTGTAGGCCTAGTTTACACTAAGAATAAATTAACTATGGGCTTGTTTTTGGCATGAATTATTAGTTACCTTTTTCAAGTGAGAAATCTATCTATGATAAACCGCTTAATTTTTTTTTAATTTAATATAGCATAAAAGCTACTTTGGTTGGTTGAATGATTAAAACCTAATTAATGGGAGTTATCATGGATTGATTTCCATTTTCAAGGATATAACTATTGGTTGAAACATCCGAGGGAATTATTCGAAAGCAAGGTACCCCATGTTGGTATTTTGGTTAACCATATACCTAGGAAAAGAGACTCGCCATTCGTGTGTGGATGTTATAAGGTTGGAAGGATCGTCCTAATTACACTTGTTTATTGGTTGATTGTGCATACATGCATACATGCATACATTTGCATCTCATATCATTAATCCTCTCTGGCTCATAGCCCTGGATTATGATAGTTCAAAAGCTTACAATCCGACCTACGCCGGAGATGAGATATCTAGCAATGACTCAATCGCTTGCTCACCAAGAACAATGGAGCTTGAACAAATTCAAAGAATGGTGGATGAAGCCCTCAATACCAAGATGGAAGAAATAAAAGAGGCCCTAGCTGAGAACATGAGGAACCAATTGACTGCAATCTTGGAGAATCATGCCGAGGCTTCTGCTAGCACTAAAAAGCCAAAGGACAAAGGGAAGACGAAAGTTAATGAAGTGGTTTTTGATGATGAAAAGGTAATCATTGAAGATGATGACGATTGGGCCCAATACTACCAAGAAGCTCAAGAGAAGAAAAAGGAACCAAAGACTGTTGAAAGATCAACTATAGAAAAGACCGAAACATCCGATGTTGAAAAGATGATAGCTGATTTAGAAAAGAAATTTGAGAAGAAATTGAAAACCGAAGAGAAGTCTGAGATAGACAAACTATTTGAACAAGATGATGAGGTCCCTTATAAATTCAAGATGCCCTCCTTTGCAAAGTACAATGGCACCGAAAATCCTCATCTTCATGTGAAGCAGTATATCACTGCCATGCAATCTGCCCGAGCTACTAAGGCTCAAACCCTAAGGTACTTTATGCTCTCATTGGACCCTGTTGTCCAAAATTGGTTCAATACCTTGGATGATGGAACACAAAAGAGTTGGGATCTACTTTACAAAGCCTTCATCCAACAATATGGATATAATGTTGAGTTAGAAGTTACCTTGATGGAAGTGGAGTACATTAGGCAAAGGCCAAATGAGAATTTTGTAGATTACATCAAGAGATGGAGAAACAAGGCCGCTTTACTCAAGAAGAGGCCCGATGAATCCGATCAAATAAGGATGATTGTGAGAGGGGTGTTACCTAGTCTTCGTGAAAGGATGTCTCATACACTCATCCATGATTTCAAAGACCTTCTTCAAGCTGGTTTGCAAATTGAAGAATGGGAAAGGGAGAAGTGCCGATTTGCAACGAAAAGGAATGAGAAAGGGAGCTATCAACCTGGTAGCCAAAGCATGCAAAAGGCCATCGGTGTTAATGCTACTAACCAAGGAACAAGGAGACAATTTTTGAAATTGGGAAAACCGATGTCCTGAGTTCTCAACAAGCTTCAAAGAAAGGGATTGCTACAACCCTTAAATCCTCGTCCTTTGCCTAATCCTCTCCCGCCTAATTTTGACACCAAAACATTTTGTCAATTTCACCAAATGCAAGGACATGACACGGATAGATGTGTAAGATTGAGACATGAGATCCAAAACTTAATTGATAATGGGAAGCTACCCGAGCCCAACAAGTCAAATACGAAAGACAACCCATTGCCAAAGTTCAATAGAGTACCACCACCAGCAACCTTCATGATTGGAGGAGGTTTGCATGAGGATTTTGTCATGTCTTCTTTTCAAGAAGTGGGAGGAGAAGCAATCAAAGAAGAAGAGTAATTTAATGAAGTTAAACAAGCTATGATTGGTGGAGAAGTAACAATTTGTGTGGTCAATAGGTTTTGGGATTCAAGTGATAGATATCATATCCAAGAAGGAAGAGTGGACTTGGTCTGAGCCCGAAGAAGATGAGGTGATGAATACTAGATTCTGTAAGCCTTACGCAAGGCCACCACAAAAGGAGATAGAAACTAATAAGGGAAAGGAAGTTGAAGTAGAAGAGGATGATGCTGTGCTTAAGCAATTGAAACAATGGCCAAAGCCTTGGCTAGCATGCCAATCTCTACCTCCACAACACCGGAGGAGCTAATCAACTTCATAAAAATTGGGGAAGTAATGAAGTGTGAAGAGGTTCAAGAGAAGAGTGAAGTTAACATAGGAGCAGTTTCTTTTTCCGATGCAGATTTACCGGAGGAGGGGAGAGACCATATCTGCCCTCTCTTTATCAAAATAGAAGTCAAGGGGAAAAGGACTCCATGTGTAATGGTCGATGATGGGTCCCCCATAAATGTTTATCCACTTAAGATATTGCCAAAGCTAGCCATGTCAACAAGAGATCTAAACCCAACCGAGGTGACAATTCGTGCTTATGACAACACTAAGAGGCATGCCGAAGGGACTTTCAAAGCGACTGTCAAGGTTGGTCCAATTGAATCTATTGTTGAGTTTGTTATTTTAGACATACCAGTTACCTTTGCCTTACTCTTGGGGCGACCATGGTTTCATCCTCTTGGTGGAGTTCCTTCCACCCTTCATCAGAAGATCAAATTTCCCAACGGAAATGAGACAGTGGTCATTGAAGCCGAAGACAATGAGATTGTTAATGCTTTAATGATTGAGAGGCCTCTCAATGGTTTTCAAGTGGCTGCAATTTCTGATGATGAAGTAGTGGACCCCAAAGTCTTGAATATGATGAAGAACATGAACTATCTTCCCAGAGTTGGGCTTGGAAAGCGCCAGGCTGGTTTGACAAAGCTGCCAGATTTTAGAACTCAAGCTTCTAAGAAAGGGTTAGGATATGATGAAGCTGAAGATGTCCAGCTAAAGAAGAGTGAGAAGATGAGCTTCCCACCACTTGAAGAGATCTTTGTAAAAGCTCCAAATATGGGACCACTCCAAGGAAAGCCCGAGCTGATCATATTTATGGGTAAGTTAATCCCCGGTTTTGAAATTTTTGCAGATGTTGCCAAGCTAGTGGAGAAATCGAAGAAAGAACTCACCCTGCCAATCAGCAAAAACTCCAATCCAAAAGAGAAGAATGAAGCTGCCCTGAAAGCCAAGAAGACTCCTAAAGAGATTGCTGCCATGGTTGAAGAGAAGTTTGAAGACATCCTGCATTATAACTTTGAGAACAATGACTTTGATTTTGATTTTAATTTGTCTGCTTTGTATGAGGATGATAATGTTTTCTTTTCCAAAATGAATGCAGTAAAGTCTGATTTTGCTTACTTGTGTGATGTTTCTCCTGATGGTTGCATACATTTAAATAACAATTACATGAGCGTCTTTAATATTAATTTTGTTAACACACAATCATTAAATTTGGGAACAACCGAAAATCCTAAAAATATTAGCATAGCATCTGACCTTACTCCTGATGAGAGAGAGAGATTTGAAAAAATATTTAAAAAATATGAAGAAGTGTTTGCTTGGTCTTATGAAGATATGCCGGGGATAGATCGAGACATAGTCGAACATCATATTCCTACTTACACTCACATTAAGCCTGTCAAACAAAAGCTTAGGCGACTAAGACCTAAGTGGGCTGAGTTGGTTAAAAAAGAGGTCACTAAGCAAATGCAAGTGAAGTTCCTTGAAGTGATAGAATACCCAGATTGGCTAGCCAACATAGTACCAGTGCCAAAGAAAGATGGGAAGATAAGGGTCTGCGTGGACTATAGATATTTAAACAAGGCTTCCCCTAAAGATGATTTTCCTTTACCTCATATAGTTGTTCTTATTGATAGTGCAGCCTCTAGCGTGCTACACTAGTTTGTAGATGGATTTTCCGGATATAATCAAGTGTTAATGGCCCAAGAGGATAAAGCCAAAACTGCCTTCACTACTACATGGGGTATATTTTGTTATAGGGTGATGCCTTTTGGCTTAAAGAATGCTAGAGCAACCTATCAAAGGATGGCCACCACACTATTTCATGACATGATGCACAAAGAGGTTGAAGTATATGTTGATGATATGACGGTGAAGTCGAATACAAGGGAGCAACACTTCCAGAACTTGGAATTATTCTTCGATAGAGCTTTGAAGTATATGCTAAGATTAAATCCGAAGAAGTGTGTATTCGGTGTTACCTCAGGTAAATTTTTGGGACATGTGATTAGTCCGAATGACATTGAGATTGATCCTGACAAAGTCAAAGCAATCAGGGATATGCCAGCCCCAAAGATGGAGAGAGAAGTTCGGGGATTCATTGGTAAACTGCAGTACATTAGCAGATTTATAGCAAAGCTCACAACAATCTGAGAGCCTATCTTCAAATTGCTTTGAAAGAATCAACCGATCGTATGGAATGAAGAATGTCAAAAGGCCTTTGACCGAATAAAAGAGTATTTGTTGAATCCACCTGTTTTAAAACCACCTAAACCCGAAAAACCTTTATTACTATACTTAGCAGTGGAAGAAGAGTCAATAGGAGCCATGCTAACACAAGCAGATGAGTCAGGGATTGAGCATGCAGTCTACTATTTGAGTAGAAAGCTCCTACCTTTCGAACTTAAGTATAGTATTATTGAAAAAACCTACATAGCCGTGGTTTGGTCTTCTAAGAAGTTGTGGCATTACTTTCAATCGTATAGTGTGCAAGTGATTTCCAGGTTGGATCCAATAAAATACTTGAGGGAGACACCCTCTTTAATTGGGAAATATGGTCGATGGTTGATAATATTAGAAGAATTTGAGATTGAGTATGTAACCAGGAAAACAATCAAGGGTAGAGCGGTGGCAGAATTCCGGGCTCAACAACCATTACCAGAAAGTGAAGAGGTGATTTTGGAATTTCCAGATGAACATTTAGAAGCAATTGAAGTACAAGGTTGGAAAATGTATTTTGATGAAGCAGTGAATAGGAAAGGAGCAGGTTTAGGAGTTATACTGGAATCACCCGAAGGGGAACTCATCCCTTTAGCCAAGAAGTTGAGATTTAGGGCAACCAATAATATGGTGGAGTACGAAGCTTGTATTTTTGGTTTGGAAATCCTAATGATTATGAAGGTGGATAAGGTGGAAGTTTATGGTGATTCATTGCTAGTAGTATCTCAAGTAAATGGAGAGTGGGAGTTGAAAGAAGAAAAATTGAAACCATACCATCATTACATTACCATGATAAAGAAGAATTTTGAGGAGTGTAGGTTTTTACACTTGTCAAGAAAAGAAAATCAGATGGCTGATGCCCTAGCCACATTGGCTTCGGTATGGGAAAATCCTGTTAGCTTATTCCTTAAGCCTCTGGTCTTGACTAGTTCATCAACTCCTTGCTATGAATATGAAACAATCATGGAAATTGATACAGACCATGATGCATGGTATGATACCATAAGGAGATTTTTGGAGGAAAGAGAATACCCACCGGGGGCAACAAAGAAAGAGAGAAGGGTCGTAAGGTGGTGGTCATTGCAATACATCACCTTTCATGGGGAGTTATATAAAAGATGGCCTGATGGAGTGCATTTGATATGCTTAAGAAGGCCTGAAGTGGAGCGCATCATGTCTGAAATACATGCGGGAAGTTGCGGTCCGCACATGAATGGTTTGGCCCTAGTTAAGAAGATTATTCAATAAGGTTACTATTGGTTTACCATGGAGAAAGATTGTATTGAGTTTGTAAAGAAGTGCCAACAATGTCAGATGTATGGGAATTTAAATCATATGCCTCTGGAAGAATTACATTCTATGTCTTCGCCCTGGCCATTTGCTACCTGGGGTATCGACATTATAGGAGAGATACATCCGACAGCCTCAAACGGTCACCGTTTCATTGTAGTGGCAGTTGATTATTTTTCAAAAGGGGTCAAAGCCGAATCCTTCAACAAGCTAGGTGCAAGCCAAATGGCTAGATTTATTGAAAAGAACCTCATCTGCAGGTACGGGGTCCCGCACAGTGTGATATCATACAATGGGTTACAGTTTCAAGGGGCAGTTAAGGATTTATTCTCCAAGTACCACATCCATCATCATAGATCCTCTCCTTATAGACCAAAGGCTAATGGGGCAGTGGAAGCAACAAATAAGATACTTAAGCGAATTCTGTCCAAAATGACCAAGACTTACAGGGATTGGTCAGAGATGCTTCCCTTTGCTTTATGGGGATATAGGACAAGTGTACGAACGCCTACCGGAATGACACCATTCTCTTTGGTTTACGGGATGGAAGCAGTGTTGCCAATTGAAATTGAGATCAAATCACTGAGAGTAGTCTTGAAAGCTGAACTGCCTGAAACGGAATGGGTAGCGAGAAGATACACACAATTAGCTCTATTAGAAGAGAGAAGGTTAAAGGCACTATATCATCACCAACTGTATCAAAAGAAGATAGCTCGGGCCTATAATAGAAGGGTTAAAATTAGAAAATTCAGAGTTGGGGATTTGGCATTGAAGCAATGTAAGCCTAATGTATCTGATCCAAGAGGGAAGTTCAGACCTAGCTGGGAAGGGCCATATGTCGTGAAACAAGTCATGAGCAAAAGTGCACTGAAGTTATCAGACATGGATGGGAACGAATTTAGTGAACCAGTAAACATTGACAGGTTGAAGAGGTTTTATGTATGATAAAAAAAAAGAGAGAAGAAAAAAAGAGCTCGCTAGGTTGAAAACCCAAAAAGGGTAGCCTAGGCAAAAGTTAGAGTAGTCCGCTAGTTCCGAAAACCCAAAAGGGCGGGCTAGGCAACAATTAGGGCTAATGAGAGAAAATCATCAATTAGAAAATCCAAAAGGGCTAATTGGCAATAGGAGTGATCTTGTGTATGCTGGCTTTATGTTTGGTTATTCCCCAATTTAATAAAATAGAATTAATAATTAAATTTGTTCTATGTGCACTGTTATAAGTATTTGACCAGATACGGATGAAATAAATAATCATAATTGTAAAAGGTGATGACAAATTATAAATGGAAAAGAAGCATATGTTATTACTTTAGTTATTTTTTCATCTTAATAAAACACTATCTAAATTGACAAATGCAAAATCTATGGCAGTCGATAAGTGTAACATGCAGGCCAGCTTTGCCTCAGCTGGTCCAAGTAGGCTTCAGTCAAGCAAGGCATGTCTAGGTTAGGAACAAAGTCAGAATCATGAGACTCAGCTCCATACTGACGCCCAAGTCGGTGACGATCATAGCATGTACCTTGACGAAGTGCAGCAAGAGGAACGTACATCAAGTATGTCCGCATGGTAATATGAGAAATCTTCCACCAAGGTACCAACCAACGGATATTGACTTCGGAGCGTGAGTGGATCAAGTCAACCCAGTCAGCATATGAAGAAGCAGGATGGAGCAGCTTCCTAGTAGAATGATGACGTGGCAGGTATCTGGAAAAATCCATGAAGGGAGTATCAAGCAATCAAAGATGCTCCTGAAGCCAAATCTGTGAAGAAAGAATTAAAAAAAAAGGTCCGCTAAGTTGAAAACCCGCAAGGGCAGCTTAGGCAAAAATTAGGACAGCTCGCTAGTTCCGAAAACCTGCATGGACGGACTAGGTAAAAGTTAGAGCGATAAAAAAAAACCTAAATTGAAAACCTGAAAGGGCAGTTTAGGTAATTACCTGAAGCAGCAACGGGCTCCCAGTCAGTCTCTTTGACAATCCTGATTTAAATCGGTCTAATCCAACTAAGGTCTCAGCTAAGATCACAGGTACCGGCGACAAGTCTCCTTCCATTTGATCCATGATATCCAATACTCGTGGGTCAATATCACCGTCAGAAGAAATAAGTAAGAATTGGCCGAGCAGGCAAAGACAAAGCATGCATCCCCAGGCCTTAGTAGGAGATAAATGAGAAAAACAAAAGTCAATCAAAGGAGCAAGTAGAATTTTTTCACCTCTCATCAATCGAAGAATCTCGGGTTTCGGAATTTGAAATAACATCTGCATCTTCTGTTGAGTTTTGGAAATCAATGTGGTAACACCATTCGTTGATTATTGGGATGTCCAAGGATGGCCTCAAATTCTTCAATCAAGGGACACATTTCAAAGCCATTAATTCTAAATACCCTAGAATCCGTATCCCACAGGGGAGCCACGACATGTAAGAAAGAGTGGTCCAATTTGGCATTTTGAAAGCATTTTAAAACATCAAGCTTGGACCATGAAATTTTCTTCCAATGGTTGGCATCCATATTCTTAAATAGAATTTTTATTTTCTTTAAATGGTGCTCGGTCATGGTTGATGAATAAAGGGGAACCAAAATTGCTAAAGGAAGTCTTCACGTTGAAGGAGAGAGATTTTTGGTTTATGAATTGAAATATGGCATGCAAGGTGATTTATATAGAAGAAGATAAACCTTTTCCAAAAGTGAAATGGAAAAGATGATGGGAAAGGATAAGACCATATGGCATAAGGAAAGGAAGTGGTAATGAATTTCCTTTACCATATTAAATTTGGTTTAACAAAAGAAGTGGATATTAATTATGATGTATTATATATATAATAAATAAATAAAAATAATTTTGGCAGTAACAAAAAAAAAATGGCAGTAGCGAAAAAAAGAGAGAGCATATTTTTCATTATTGTATAATTGCTATAATGTTTTTATGTCACTAAGAGGGTGGTGGTAGGTCACCAAATAAAGACTTGAAAAAGTCATCGCCTGTTGAAGTAGGGGGTAAATTACTCATCCCAGGATCATCCAAAGCAGAAGCACTAAAATCCCTATTGCCTTGGAGTTCCGATTTGTCATGGTCCTCATCAGAAGCAGACGAAAGGATCTCATGGTCATCAGTCTGGGGGTCTCTCGATGAAGAAGCACCGGGATCCCTCATTCCTTGAAATCGGAAGTCACGAAAATTTTGTTCAGATTGATGATATAAATTTTCAAAATTAGAAGCCTGCTGACGACTTGCAGATAACTCTTCTTGAAGCTTCTTGTTTTGTTCTTCGAGCATCCGCTGTGAGCCAAGAAGGAAAAAGGTAAGAGCATACATAATCATGCATACATATAGCATAAACTATTGCGAAATAAGAAACGTACCAGGTAATTCATATCAATGTCTTGTGGATAAGATGGCATATCTGGCGGGATAGAATGAGAAAACAAAGGGTCAGTAAAGAAGGTCCAGCCTCATGATCAAATGAGCCAATAACCTGCAATGATCATTATAGAATCAAAGAAAGAAAGAGCAGTTGCAATGGAAAAGTGGTAAGAGTTTTACCTGAGAAGTATTGGTCCCGAGATGTGGAATAGACTCTCCTACATCTCCATGATGTTCCTCCTCATCTCTACCCTCATTTCCATCAGAAATCTCCCGCACACCGACAGGAGACACATCAAAGTGTAAGAGTCTCATTTGAATAAAACGGCATAAAATGGACCCGGTAAATGGAGAAATGACTCGGTATTATGACCATATCGGGCAGACCACCAAGCATCCTCCGGCATCGACATAATATTTAAAGTGTATTATGGGATTTGCATCGGAACCTCCGCTGCTCTGGGCCGAGAAACCATTCATAAACTCTTTCCCCGAGAAACCAGCCACTAGACACGGGGCCAACAATAATTCGCCGAGAATGTTGGAAAAATAGTGCAGCCCTCATCAAAGGAGACCAATTTGCTCGTTCTTCTGGATTCCACCAGGACAAATTCACCTGCAAAATAACATAAGGTGAGTAAAACTTTCACATAAAATTTAAATCATACTAATGTTATTTTACCTGATCCCAGGTTAAGCGGCTTAACATAAAGCGATGGGTATGCACGTGGTGAGAGCCGAGAACTTCTACACGATCGGACAACCAGTAATTTAATCTAGGATATCCGATTCTTTCTTGGGAAATGCCGAGTACCCTTACGATGTTGTGTTCATATGCCCATACCTACAATAACAATGAAGATCATATTCATGCAAGAGAAAAGGAGAAAAGACATTGATGGAAGAAAGAATACCTCGACAACCGCCATCAAGCTGATGAAAGAATTCTTATTTCGGTAAAGCTTATCGAGGCCATGGTAAAGACATGCGAGACCAGCTTCACCCCAGCCAGAAGATGGTACCATTCTGAGATAAGAAAGGGCACTCAACACTGACAAGTGAATGGATGATTCAGTGCTGCCAAAGATGGTCGATCCGAGCAGATATAACAAAAATCCTGGAGCATACTGTTCGGCCCTGTTTCTGCCAATCCGACCTTCATAGTTCATCCAATAACTGCGAATTGGCTCAATTTTTATCTTATGAGGTCCTTTATATGATGGTTCCATACCAATTAATTCCTGAATTTCTTCAAATGTTAAAATTTCATTGGTTAGAGGAACCGGAGCACATCATATCGAAGGCCGGTTATGGCAGTAAAATCGACCGGACCAATTGTCATCTCCCCAATGGGCAAGTGAAAAGTGTGAGTTGTATCCAGCCATCGCTCTGACAGCGCCTGAACTACTCTTTGGTCTATCTGATATTCTTCGGACAGCAATTGTAAGACAAACTGCTCAAAGCCGCAATCTCGGATAATCTGCCTTACCCGAGAAGGCACTACATCATACCATTATCGGGCTTTATAAATACAACCTCCAGCCCGAACGACACAACAATCATGTTAACACAGACCGAGGTACGTTAATACCAGGTAAGTACGTGTTATTCTATCTATTTAAATTAAATTATTTTTCACAATAGCAAATAATAATAATAATAAAAATAAAATAATAAAATAAAAATAATAAAAAAAAATAATAAAAAAAATATATAAATATATAAAAAAAGATTACCTCGCTTTTTTGGTTGGAGCTGCGATGGAGTGGCATCCTGGCTAGTATATCTAGATTTCCATCTTTATGATGCCGAATGAACTCCAATAACTCGGCATTAGAATGAGTCCGCGACCTCGAAGTGAAGAATTTTGAGAGAATTACAATTGTGAAATGAAGTGAAGAATTGATGGCCTTTTATAAAGGAACGGCAAGCAAAAGGAAACAAACTCAAAACTGTTCATGAATAGTAAATATCACTATTTATGAATAGTATTACTATTGATAAATAGTAAATGTCACTATTTATAAATAGTATTACTATTGATGAATAGTAAATATTACTATTTATAAATAGTATTACTATTGGTAATATTTACTATTTATAAATAGTATTACTATTGGTAAATAGTAAAATTACTTTTTTCAATATTAAATACTATTTGATACTGTTGGCGAATAGTAAATTTACTATTTATGAATAGCAAATAGTGCATATGCAGTGACTACACAGTAAATAAACAAAAAATTCAATTATTCATTTTAATCATTCAAATGATTGCAAGTATATAAATATTTTTACATATAGAAGACAATAAGAAGACATATGCCTAAAAATTAGTTAAACTTTTTCTCGGGTCCAGAACCCAAAGTTTCCTTAGGTTCAGAACCTAGAATTATTCTTGAGTCCAGAACTCGAACCGGGTCCAGAACCCATATTTTCCTTAGGTCCAGAACCTAGAATTATCCTTGAGTCCAGAACTCGAACCGGGTCCAGAACCCAAATTTTTCTTAGGTCCAGAACATAGACTTTTTCTCGGGTCCAGAACCCAAATTTTTCTTAGGTCCAGAACCTAGAATTATTCTTGAGTCCAGAACTCGAACTAGTTCCAGAACCCAAATTTTCTTAGGTCCAGAACCTAAAATTATCCTTGAGTCCAGAACTCGAACCGGGTCCGGAAACCAAATTTTCCTTAGGTCCAAAACCTAGAATTTTTCCGTGAGTCCATAACTCAAATTGGGTCCAAGTACCCAAAACAAGTCGCCATCTCAAAAAATTAAGTCCCTTTGCTTTTCACTCTCTTTCACTAAGGTTTCAGATCATTCAAGCAGGGGGCAAACTGTAGACCCTTAATTTTTTACCCAATCCGATCTAATATGTTTTATTTAGCCCAAAATAATTTTTGTTGTCTAATTGGTCCAAAATAATTTTAATTAAGTAATTTTTACCTTAGTATCTAATTTTTATTAATAAAAAATGAAAATAAACAAATAAAAATTAAAAAATAAAAATAAAAATAAAATCAGAGTTGGAAAAAAAACCCTATCAATCCATTTGTTTAAATTCATAAAACTTCATAAAATTATCAAATTGATTTTTAAAACCCTAATTCAAATCTTTTACCCGTGACCTAAATTCTAAAACTCTAAAATTCAAAATTCAACTTTTAAACCTAAAATAATGAACCCTAATCCTTTTAAAGCCTTAAACCATAATTTTTATGAACCCTAATCCTTTTAAAACATTAAAAAACATAAAAACATAAAAACTCAAAAATTACACAGTAGCTTAAAGTTCAATAAACCAAAAATCACAAATTAAAGTATTTTAAGGTATTTAAAACCCTAGTTTGATGATTTCATCATTCAAACCTTAATTTGTTTAATCAAAGAGTGTTACCATTCTTTTAAAACATAAAACCCTAATTTATTTTAATTCCATAAAAAGTCACAGTAGCTTAATTTTAGAAATTTCCAAAACCTTAACACATGAGATAAAGAATCTTAAATGGAAATAGTAGCTATAATTTGGACTTTTTATTTACTTTATTCAATTCTATATTTGATTATGTTGTAATTTATTTTATATGCTTTAATTTATTTAAGTTCAATACTTAGTTTATTTTATTTATCATGGATGGATGTTTACTTTTTATTTAAATACCTTTGATGAATGATTTATTTATTATGAATGGCTATTTACTTTTATCAATCAATTTAGGTTTCCAAAAGTTGTAAGAGGTATGTTTCCACTTGATGGGTACCTCACTAGTTAAACATCATGAAATTTAATTTGCTTTTCTATTTTAGAACCTATGTAAAGGGCATGTTTCTACCTTTTGGTGGGTGTCCTATTTAGGCATGTGATGTAAGGACATGTTTCCATCCTTGGATGGGTGTCCATTTATTTACTTTGTTTGGACATTGCTTTGATTTTAATATAATGATGCTTTCTTTTAATTATTGTGTGTAATATGGATAATGTTATTATTCTTAAGAATTTTATAATATTAAGACCTGTAAAGGAGGTCGATTCCAATGAACCGGGCGTTGTGGGGGTGCTGGGCCATTTCTCACCTTCCCCACACGTACCCAACTTTCTGAACTCATTAAGGGGTTAGGGATTCCTTAGGAATCGAGTCATCCACCCCTTTCTTTTTCCCGGCCCGTCCGGGTGGCGACTCCATTTTCTCCGGACCTAGGTTCGTGTTCTCTAAGGCCCCAAGCCTAAACAGTGCCAAAGTCGCAAGAACCATTCCACAGGGAGTGGGGGCGAAAATCCCCGCTCACACCCTTACTACACTAAGCGCTATTACATAACCCTTCCATAACCTTAAATTTACCATCTTTGTCCATTTTAACCGACCAACCATCAATTCATCACATACTCACCATTTAAACTTTATTACTACCTATTTTAGCAATTAAACATAACTTTCTCTCTCTCTAGCTATTTTAAACATAATCATAAAATCAAATAAAACTAACTTGAAAGAAGAATTATTTACTTGTTTCTTGATTTTTCTTAAAAATCTTCTTAAAACCCTTGAATTTTCTATGTAATTTGAGGTATGTTGAAAGAATTCTCTCTCTCTGTCTCTAACCTTCAAATTTTCAGTTATGGCAAGAAGAGGAGGATGAAGATGACTATTTTTAGCTTATTTCCCCTTTTACCATCCATAAATATTTATTTATTTTACTTTTAATTACAACCAAGTATTTCTTTCTTCTTTTTGACTTTCTCTTTTCCTTTTTTTATATTTATTTATTTATTTCTTCCATTCTCCCACCCATAAATATTTATATATAGCATTTATATTTATTTTATATGTTATGTATATGTATATGTACCATATATATAATGTGCATCTCATGTATACATCAAGTATACATTACGGGTATATTATATATATATTGAGTGTACAATATATATTTACAGCATATATAATAAGTATAAGTGAGGCATATGCCATATATACACTAGGCATATATTAGGTATATACTATGTATACACCTCTCCCAATTCTTTAGTCCATTCCATATACTTATGTAATTTATCTAAAACCTTGGATATTATAAGAATCATGAAGAATGATGGGCCATCATTCCCATAGACGAGCTCGCCATTCTTCAAATAGAAATGTTTTATATAAAATGGGCCTTTTAAGTTAGAGATGATGGATATGCCAATTATTTTCCACTTAATTGTTTATTTTTGGCAAATAGAAATGAAAAATTATGAAAAGTGAAGAAAAATTTTGAAAAGTGAAAACTAAAAGAAAAATTTTTAGAAAAAGAAAAAGAAAAATTTTTAGAAAAAGAAAAAGAAAAAGAAGATGGAAAAACTTTAAAAAGAAAAATAATTGCCCAAAGGTTGTGGCCTAAGGGAGAAAAGAGAGAAGACATATAAAATCAATTTGGTCCAATGAACCAGATCTCGAGGGAGAAAAGAAACTAACCTTGCCCAGTGAGCCCGACAGTAAAGGGAAAACCAACACGTTGCTTAAGGAGCTGAACTTTAAGTATGAAAGACCACCTTTGCCCAAAGGATGAAGATCCAAAGAGATATAAGAACCTTTTGCCTAAGTAGTTAGACTCCAAGGCAGACAAGATCACCTTTGCCTGTGAATAAAGATCCAAGGGAGACAAGTTATCACCTTTTACTTGAGGACTCAAACTCTAAAGGAGATAGATCACCTTGCCTAAAGGATAAAGATATAATAGGAGATAAGAACATCTTTTTCCCAAAAGCTAGACTTGAAGGGAGATAGATCACCTTGCTTGAAGGATAAATGTTCAATGGGAGATAGGGATATTTTATATGCGTATACTTATGATACGCATATAAAATATAAGGATGTTACTTTACAATATTGTTTAAACACTTACTTTAGTCCACATCAATTATAATTTTAATAAAAGTACATTTCCCATTATCAAATCTTATTCTTTTAAAAGTAACATTTACAAAACCATTATACTTTACATTATATTACATATATATAAATTTACATTGTCTTTTTTGAAATTCATTTATGTACATATGCATTTTTATCAAAAAACAACATAATAAAATTGTACATGCATGCACCACCTTCTAGTTGGTCTCAAAACACTCTTACTCTTCTCGTGGCACAACTGTTTGACTCCCAGATCCACAATCTACTCACCTGTGTGATTTACACAACCATGCTAAGCTCGAAAGCTTAGTGGTACATATAAACAACATATACATACATTACAGAAAATCACACTTGCATTACTAACATCATTTATCATCATATTCTTATCATGTTTCTCATTTTCAATGCGCTTTTCATAGCTTTTCACTATTTTCATAATTTATACAAATCTTTAACATAAGCCATAATTCAATGATTTATCATAACATTCATGAAACAATACACACAATTTTCACAAACATATACATATTACACATTACATCATATTTCCATAATCTCATTTTCAATATCAAGACTTAGCTCTGCTCAAGTCTTTCAACAACTCATTTCTCATCATTTAGCATATTTTCTCATGTCACATTCCTTTTCAGTAATTTGCATATGTATTGTGATCATATCATTCCATGATCACCATCTTATATCCCATTTAACCATCATAGGTTTTATATACAATAGGTACCACAACATCACATACACAAGGATGGGCCCAAACAACTGATACATCATTCAAATCTCAGAGTTATCGTTTTGTTCCATAATGACACCATGTGTCTAGGCATGGGCAACTAGGCATAGTTACAGTCCACCTAGGCATGGGCTTACAATCCAGTCTTTTCACCCAGCCCAGCTTCAAGGACTTATTTCTGAGGCTTAAGATCCGATCTTTTCATCTCAAAAACATTTTCACAGTGACGCCAAGCATCTAGCCCCATAGGCAAATATAGGCATGCCGCTAAACACAGAACTCTAAAAATTGAATAACATATTAGGCACACAATTATTTCATATTTCCATTATCAATCTCTTTCTTGTTTTCTCATGATAAAGCTAGGCACATTGCCTCATTTATCTCATTTATATCAACATGACCATATAATCATAATGCATCTCATTTTATACAATCTAGCCATCACCAATGGCTTTACATAATATCTTTGATGTATACACCACAAACCACATTACCCAAACATTCTAGGTCATTTTCATATTTTGCACATATTTCACACTTCATTCAATTTAGGCATTAACAATGGCTTTTTACAATGCATACATAGCAATTCACATGTCTTAGCACCATGTTCATGAATACATAATGTATCAAGTAGCTTAACACATTTTCCATCCAAAATGTATTAGGCCAAATGTAATTCAATCACATTCCATTTATCAAGAGTTTGAACATACCTTAGGAAACACTCCAAACAAGCTTGAAAACTTCCTCTAACCTTCTCTTCCAAGTTGCCCTTCAACACTATGGTTGGGAAAACTACTCTTTCTTAATGACTATACCAAATGTGATCATAAACAACCATTTAATATCACATTTTAAGGCGTTCTCAACATCAAATCATTTAAATAGGAATTGCAAATAAAATATAAAGAAAAGAGTTATTCTCAAGTGACACGCCCAACAATGAGGGCATGTTAATGACCGTGTCATAAACTCACTCATATAGAAGAATTGACATGCCTAATAACATGGGTGTGTCACTGCCCATGTCATTCATTCTGCCTCACAGAAACTTTGACACAGCCAACAATACGGGCATGTTAATGGTCGTGTCAATGTGCGTGTTAATGGCCGTGTTAATGGTCGTGTCATTAATGTTAAACTCGACACTATTGACTCGTCCAACGACATGGTAGTGTCAGGCAAAGTTCTGCATTTCGAACTCTCAACCATATGAACACAATTATTCCAAACTCAATACTATAACGCCCTTAATCATCATCTTAGTTTATATCCATAATTCACCCATCAATTCAACACTTATATAACTCTAACATATCATAACTATCATCTTATTCAATCAATCATCACTTTCTCTCATAACACATTCAAAGAAGAAGAAAGAAAAAGAAATCTCTTCTCTTTCAATCCAACCTTAAAAATCATTAGTAGCTACTCACAACATCTTCATACATATCCAAATAAGCCATTAAAGCATGCTAATACACAATCCCCAAAATCAATATGTCATTCTTCCATAGAATTCCAAATAAAATTGCAAAATGATAAAGGAACTTACCAATTAATGAAGAATCATCAAAAACTTCACTTGAATCCTTGAGATTACTTCAATTCTTGGTGTATGGAAGAAGAAAGCTTCTTGCTCAGTCTCTCTCTCTCTAGCTCATGTTCAAAGGAACAAAGAAGAAGAAGAAGAAGAAGCAAATTTCAACTTCTCTTCATTTCCATCCTTATCTATATATATATATATATATTAATTATTCTTTTATATGTGTTGTATATGTTTGGTATATGTATAAGTCATATTTACTTCAAATATATTTCAAATATACATTTCACTTAAAATCCTTTTATTTTCCATTTAAATCATTTATTTAATTTATCCAAATTTATTTTATTTTATTTAATATTCAAAGATTAGGGATATTACAATTCTCTTCCCTTTAAATAATTTCATCCTTGAAATTATCAAGTACGATGATAATCCATCCATAACAAAATATCATCTTAAATTTTCATATAAAATTAATCATATCATCAAATTATTATTTCATCAAATTGCACAACCTCCACTCTCCCCCTTAAAGTCATTCTCAATCATCTTCTTACAATTTCATAACTCATCACTATATTTATTTATTTTTTTTCTAAGCAAAACAATCATGATAAAAAATTATATCACCAATCAAATTATCATTAGACAAAAAATTAGTTCATCTTTTTAGTATATATGCCTCACACATCTATTATGCTCAAGATTTTTTATCACTTCATCATTTATAAATATACTCTCTTAACCTTAAATTTAAAGGTTATTGAATTATATCTTAACACTGACTATCCAGTCACCATAATCATTTTTAGGATTGTATCTTTGTTCATCTATCTCTTTCCTATATTTACAAATATGTATTTGTAAAATCATAGATGATAACAATTTTCAATCCCTATGTAACAAGTCTCATTGCGATAATTTATGCATCTCCACCATGATTTTATCATTTATACAATTATCATACATTATTTCAATACAATCAATATATACTACTACAAAATCTTATTTCTATCATTAAAAATTCATCCTCATAATTTATTCATCAAGCCAACATGTATATGCATTCCAATCACACAAAACTGAAATCTTTCTCAAATTAACCACCATTCTCTTAAACAATTCTCTTATCATTTAAACTGATATACCTTAACTCACTTCATGTCCATACACATATTAGGACATTGCATCATACTTGCTATCACATATCTCTCATATTCTTAAAACAATTATACATATTGAATTTCAATAATTACTCGCAACCTTACCACATGTCATATCAATTGATGCAACTATCATAATATCAACATCACAACTTTATTTTCTTCTAGTTAACTTTTGGCTTGTTTAAACTCATCATTTTATCTCAATTCATGACCTAACTCTATTAGGTCATACTTATTTTCACATTCTAATTTTCTTTGGTTCCATCACCAGTAATATTCATTTCAACTTATTGGAGCTAATGAATGTATACAACTAATATACATCATTTTAAATTAATTTAATTTTTTTTACATTTCTTTTCTATTATCTCTTTATTTTCTATTACACATAATATTAATTTCATGTCCAAAATCTGCTTAAGTCATCAGCATATGTATTATAAATCATATATCTTTAATCATATCACATTCAATTCATCATATTTTGAGCTATAATCATAATGTGACTAGTAAATCACATTCCTTGGAACTCATATGATTATGCCAAACTATGATCACCATCAAATAGCTCATTAATCATCACATTACATATTCATATATATAGCAAACACATATACAAATACACTATTAAGCCCAACACTTCTATACAATTATCATGTTCAGTTAATATAATATCATGGTCCAGCTCTGCTTGGAACCATCACTAATTTCAATCACATGACCTAGCACTGCTCAGGTCAAGACCTAGCCTTGCTCAGGTCTATCAATATATGCATCTCTAGTCCTAGCTCTGCTCAAGACCTCTCATGCATATCCAATCAATCTCAACACAACCGAACAAGTAATCGTATAGGATACACGTATATAACATCACTTTGCATTTTATTATTATCAAATACTCATTACTCTATACTTTTCCCAACCTCACCACTGTTCATGATCATGCCATATTAGCATTTTACATTTAACGTAACTCTTAGTTACATTCCACTTTCTATAGTTATAAATAAATTTCTACACAAGGTTATGAGTTCCAACTATAGAACCTATAAATCTTGCATGTATCTCATGAAACAAAACTATAAATCTCACCAAAACTATCTCACAGCCATGTTATTTCAAGCCCATGCCCGTGGATAACAAAACTAATAAGCCAATATATTAAACAAGTCACATGGCCATGTTAATTTAATTAACATATCCATGTATAATAAATCTCTTTTACTTTGAATAAATTATCTCACCACTTTGCAACACAAATACAAGTCCTCTATAATCATACTGAATAAATTTCCTTCTATCTATCAACACAACTGATAAATTTACATTCTTAACAGGTATTCAATTAGTTCCATGTCAATTTTTCCTCATTGATCAAATCATTCACTTAACGTAAACTTACTCTTTAATACCATATAACTATTCATGCACTCTTTATATTTGAATAAATATTTTCAATATTTCAATTCTTTAATTTCTATATCCAAATAACCATTTCATTCCAACAACACATTTCATCTCAAATTAAATAATTAACATACCAAGTATTCCTTAAATCATGTATATATACACCATATTAAAATCTTACTTCTCTATTTACTATTCCATTTCCAATATATCTCTTATAAAAATTCTCATTCATTCCTTTCTCATAATAATTTTATCAAATAACACTCAATGCGCTTGCATAAAATTTCATCAACTCAACTTCCATTTCTCTCTAGTTAAATTAATTTTTCCACTTGCACACTCTTTTCATTACACTTCTATTTTTCTTATAATCTCTAACTTAAACACATTTTTGTCACAATATACTACAACCAACATCATTCATTTAAATCAACGACATGTCATATAAAATGTTTACTCAATAGTAAATATTTCATTTTCTTTTATAATCTTATAACTCAATTCTAGCATTATTCTCAAATTTATTCTCTTATAACTTATTTCACAAACACATTTCAGTAATCAATAATTTCAAAATTAGTTTTACTTAAGTAAAACTCCACTTCTTTAATTCATCAATTAAACTTAACAACTTTTTCCACATTATTTCTTTCTCCAGCTTTACTCTCATGTGGAACCTCATTTTCCACACTATCATCTAACTCATATCATTCAAATACATGACATCTTAAACAATATAATGTTACAACCGAGACCAACCTAGGTGTCAATGCATATGCATGTATCACAACTCGCTTCACTTTTCTAAAATTTCTGTTTCTTTTCCAAAACTCACTTAGGCTGAGAATCTCAAAACTAAGCTCTGATACCAAAATAATTATAACACCCCTATACCTTATATACATACCATACATATACTTTGTATAATATAGGTATAAAATATAAGGATGTTACTTTACAGTATTGTTTAAACCCTTACTTTAGTCCACATAAATTATATTTTTAATCAAAGAACATTTTCCATTATCAAATCTCATTCTTTTAAAAGTAACATTTACAAAACCATTATGCTTTTTATTAGATTACATATATATATAAATTTACATTGTCTTTTCCAAAATTCACTTATGTACATTTACATTTTTATCAAAATACAACATAATAAAATTGTACATGCATGCACCACCTTCTAGTTGGTCTCGAAACACTCTTCCTCTTCTTGTGGCATAACTGTTTCACTCCGAGATCCACAATCTACTCACTTGTGCTATTTACACAACCACACTAAGCTCAAGAGCTTAGTGGTACATATAAACAATATATACATACATTACAGAAAATCACACTCACATCACTAACATCATTTATCATCATATTCTTATCATGTTTCTCATTTTCAAAGCACTTTTTGTAGCTTTTCACTATTTTTATAATTTATACAAATCTTTAACATAAGCCATAATTCAATGACTTATCATAACATTCATGAAACAATACACACGATTTCCACAAACATATACATATTATACATTACATCATATTTCCATAATCTCATTTTCAATATCAAGACTTAACTCTGCTCAAGTATTTCAACAACCCATTTCTCATCATTTAGTATATTTTCTCATGTCACATTCCTTTTCAGTAATTTGTATATGTATTGTGATCATATCATTTCATGATCACCATATTATATCCCATTTAACCATCACAGATTTTATATACAATAAGTACCACAACATCACATACACAAGCATGGGCCCAAATAACTAATACATCATTCAAATATCAAAGTTACCATTTTGGTCCATAATGACACCATGTGTCTAGCCCGAAGGTAAAATATCAATGTAATAGTCCAACTAGGCCTGGGTTTACGACCCAGTCTTTTCACCCAACCCAGCTTCAAGGACTTATTTCTGAGGCTTAAGATATGATCTTTTCACCTCAAAAATATTTTCACAATGACGCCAAGCATCTAGCCCCATAGGCAAATATAGACATGCCGCCAAATATAGAACTCTGAAAATTTAATAACATATTAGGTACACAATTATTTCTTATTTCTATTATCAATCTCTTTCTCGTTTGCTCATGATCAAACTAGGTACATTGCCTCATTTATCTTATTTATATCAACATCATCATATAATCATAATGCACCTCTTTTTATATAATCTAGCCATCAGCAATGGCTTTACATAATATCTTTAATGTATACACTACAAACCACATTACATAAACATTTTGGGTCATTTTTATATTTTGCACATAGTTCACACTTCATTCAATTTAGCCATTAACAATAGCTTTTCACAATGCATACATAGAAATTCACATGTCTTAGCACCATGTTCATGAATACTTAATGTATCAAGTAGCTTAGCAATTTTTCATCCAAAATTTGTTAGGTAAAATTTAATGCAATCAAATTCCATTTATCAAGAGTTTGTACATACCTTAGGAAACACTCTAAAACAAGCTTTAAAACTTCCTCTAACCTTCTTTTCCAAGTTGCCCTTCAACACTAGGGTTGGGCAAACTACTCTTTCTCAATTCCTATACGAAATGTGATCATCAACAACCATTTTACATCACATTTTAAGGCATTCTATACATAAAATCATTTAAATAGGAATTACAAATGAAATACAAAGAAAACAGTTATTCTGAAGTGACATGCCCAACAACATGGACGTGTTAATGATTGTGTTATTAACTCACTCATACAAAGGCATTGACACATCCAATGACATAGTTGTGTCACTGCCAGTGTCATTCATTCTGCCTCACAGAAACTTTGACACGCCTAACAACACGGGTGTGTTAATGGTCGCGTCAATTATTCTACTTTGCAGAAGCTACGACACACTCAGGACATGGCCGTGTTAATGGTCGTGTCATTAACGTCAAACTCAGTACCGTTGACATGCCCAATGATATGGTCGTGTCACTGGCCATGTCAGGCAAAGTTTTACATTTTGAACTCCAATCATATGAATACAATCATTCCAAACTCAATACTACAACAGCCTTAATCATCATCTTAGTTTATATCCATAATTCACCCATCAATTCAACACTTATATAACTCCAACATATCATAACTATCATCTTATTCAATCAATAATCACTTTTTGTCATAACAGATTCAAAGAAGAAGAAAGAAAAGAAATCTCTTCTCTTTCAATCTAACCTTAAAAATTATTATTAGCTACTCACAACATCTTCATACATATCCCCAAAATCAATATGTCATTCTTCCATAGAATTCCAAAGAAACTTGCAAAATGGTAAAGGAACTTACCAATTAATGAAGAATCCTCAAAAACTTCACTTGAATCCTTGAGATTACTTCAATTCTTGGTGTATGGAAGAAGAAAGCTTCTTGCTCACTCTCTCTCTCTCTCTTGCTCAGTCTCTCTCTCTCTAGCTCATGTTCAAAGGAACAAAGAAGAAGAAGAAGAAGCAAATTTCAACTTCTCTTCCTTTCCATCCTTATCTATATATATATTAATTATTCTTTTATATTTGTTGTATATGTTTGGTATATGTATATGTCATAATTACTTCAAATATATTTCAAATATACATTTCACTTAAAATCCTTTCATTTTCCATTCAAATCATATATTTAATTTATCCAAATTTAATTTAATTTATTTTATATTAAAAAATTAGGGATATTACACACCCAAAGATAAATTTGGGTGATTTCGCCAACTAGGGTTGTATGTGTTTCCAAAAGGTAATTGTTAAGCTCTATTTTGATTTCCTACAAATTACACTTGCTCATGATATGGACATTCATAAGATTGATGATTACCACCACACCCTTCACAACAAGTTGTCGCTAGATTAACATGTTCTAGTTTTCTAGCTATTACATCAACCTTAGCTGATAAAAGTGAGATGCCATCTACTTCATGCACACCATCCACTTTCTTAGGTAAAGACCTTTCACTAGACCAATGGTAATTATTCACTGCCATGGACTCAAGTAATTATAATGCTTAAATTGTATTTTTTTTTCATAAGAGCACCTTCATCAGCTGCAATTACAGTACTCCTTAGTGGTTCTATTATCCCATTATAGAAGGTCTGAATAATTAACCAGTCTGGAATTCCATGGTAAGGACATTTCCTTTAAAGGTCTTTGAATCTTTTCCATGCTTTATACAGTGATTCGCCATCAAACTGCACAAAACTAGTAATATCATTTCTGAATTTTGCAATTTTCCCTAGAGGAAAATATTTACCCAAGAATCCTTTAGAGAGATCATTCTAAGTAGTAAAACTTCCAGCAAATTGGCCTTGCAACCATGCTTTAGCTTTATCCTTTAGTGAGAAAGGAAAATGATGTAGCCTAATTGCATCATCACTGACTCCATTCATCTTGATTGTATCACAAATTTATAGAAAAGTTTCCAAGTGAGCAATAACATCCTCTTTGTCTAAGCCATAGAAAAGTTATTGTTGAGCTATGTTAATTAGAGCTGGTTTAAGTTCAAAATTATTAGCATTCATTGCAGATCGAGTGATGTTTGATCAAATCTGTGGATTAGGCATAGCATGTTCCCTCAAAGTCAAGTTTCTTGGTTGAAGTTGCTGGTCTTGTGGATCCTCCATATTTATTTCTTTGTCATTGGTTTCTTGCACTTCAACCTAATCCTCTTCTTTTTGAGACTCTTGCGCCAGAATTTGTTTTCTTTCTTCCCTTTCTAATTGAAGTTTCTCCTTTCTTGCTGGATTCTTTACTCTACACTGCTTTTCAATCTTAGGATTATATTCTTGCAACACTGCTTGTTGATTACTATGCATATAATTCCTGCAAAAAGGTAAATGAGAAAAAAAATCAAAATAAAGCTCCAAATTAATAATCTCATTGAATTTCTATGTTATCAAAATTGTTGCTTTCCCCGATAATGGCGCCAAAAACTTGTTGTTGGGTTGTGTGTTTGTGCGTGTACTACTATAGTGAATACCGCAAGTGCACGGTATCTGTGAACGGGGATTTTCACTCTCACTCCCATGTATGGTTCTTGCGACTTCGGCACTGCTAGGTTTAGAGCCTTAGAGAACACGAGCCTAAATAAAGGAAAGGTATAGATGACTTGATTCCTAAGGAATCGCCAACTTCCTAATCGGTTAAGAAAGTTAGGTACATGTGAGGAAAGTGAGAATGACCCAGCACCCGGTTCATTGGAGTCGGCCTCCTTTTTAGGTCTAAATATTATTAAATTCTTAAATTATTATAGTATTATCCATATTACACATATGTTAAAGTAAATAAATATTTATTGCATTAAAATCAAAGAATGTCTGTAGACCCTTAATTTTTTACCAGGTTCGTTCCGATATTTTAAAATAGTCTGAAATAATTTTGTAGTATTTATTTTTATTTATTATTTATAATATTATTTTATTTATTATTTATATAATTTTTAATAAAATAATAATATTTATTTTTAATAAAAAATAAAAGAAGGAAAAAAAATAAAAATCGGATAAATTGGCGAGCGACTCGCGGCAGTGCTACAGCACGGCAAGCAGCTTCGCCGCAGGTGCTGCCAGTAGCAAACTACCCAATTTGCCTCGCATGCCACCAAGCCCATTCCTCGCCAGCCTGCAGCAATCCTCATAGGCCTAGCACCCCAGCGCGCTGCCGATTTCAGCCCAAACCTTATTTTAATTGGTTTTTAATTTTATTTCCTTAACAGTTTTTAATTTTCTTAACATACTGGATTTTTTCTTTTAATTGGCTATAAATACCACATTAAAAACACACAGAAGGGGGGATTGACGAAATAATTATTCTGCCTTTTTCTTGGCAATTATTTCAAAGACTTTGGACTTTTCTTTGGGACTTTTTGGAAGGACATCAAACTTTCAATTTAGGTAGAGAGCAACGGAGCAACAAATTAATTCTAAAATCATTATCAATCAAAGAAAAGCTTAAACATCAAACAGTGAGGCAATAAGACAACAAGACAGTGTCTTGATTTTGCTTAGCCAAAAATAAAGAATTGTAGCAGGTAGGAGCTTGATCAATTTCTTCATTTTGGTGGAGCCAACGCGAAGGTATGTTCTTTATTTAAATCATCTAAATTTAATAATAGCTATTTTTTATCATAACCTTTAGACATTGATATTTAATTCATCCAGTAGCTATTTATTTTCAAATATCAACATGCAATAAGTTAGGTTTAGTTTATAATGATCATGTCAACTCTTTAAATCAACCATTATATTTGCATGATAACTTGTTAGGACACTCAGTAGCCATTAATAGTGTTCAAAATTTTAGTTCATTGAGGCCCCAACCTCGATTTCAACTTGTACAAAATCCTAATATTAATATTAAACCATAAATACAAAACATCCATTTTTTAGATTCAAACCCTAATTTATTTCAAACTTAATCCTTAATTTAAACATATAGTAGCTATGTTATTTTACCTTTAAAACTTTTTGATTATTTTGGGCTGTTATATTAACACTATAGCTTCATTATTTTGATCATACAGATTTAATTAATAAAGCCTTAATTACATAAAATCAAAGATAAAATTGTTTGTCCATCTAGTAGCCATGTTATTTCTTTTATATTGAATATTTCTTAGTTGACTAATCCAGTAATTAAAATACAAAACCGAAATTATCAAACATAAAACCTATAAAACCCTAATTTTATTCAAGAAACCTTAATTGATGCATAAACCCTAAATTTATATACTTATTGCTTTATTTAAATTAGATGTATGTTTATTCTATACTTTAATTGATGGTTCATGTCCTTGATGAATAATTTATTTATGATGAAAGATTGGTTATTTTTATTGATTTGCTTTGGCTTCAAAACATTGTAAGAGGAATGTTTCCATATTTTGGGTACCTCATATTGTGAGCATCGTGTAATTTAATTTATTTTAAGTTTAAGATCAAAATAAAGGATATATTTCCACCAATTGGTGGGTATCCTACTTTATTTATTTTCTTTTGGACATTGGACAACTGTAAAGGCATGTTTCCATCCTTGGATGGGTGCCTATTTGTTTGTTTTGTTTGGACCTTGCCATGATTTTTAATAAAGTATTTATTTATTCTATTGATCGTAAGTAGTATGGATAATATCATTATATTTAAGAATTTTATAATATTAAGACCTAAAAAGGAGGTCGGTTCCAATGAACCGGGTGTTGTGGGGGTGATGGGCCATTTCTCGCCTTCCCCATATGTACCCAACTTTTCAAACCCATTAGGAAGTTGGTGATTCCTTAGGAATCGAGTCATCCACCCCTTTCTTTTCCCAACCTATCCGGGTGGCGACTCCATTTTCTCTGGGTTTAGGCCCATGTTCTCTAAGGCTCTAAGCCTAACAATGTCGAAGTCGCAAGAATCATTCCACGTGGGAGTGGGGGCAAAAATCCCCGCTCACAGTGGTGACTCCACTGGGTATAAGAGAAGTTGATTCTGTTGGTCTTTATATTATTCTATTCTTTCTTATCAAGATATTATCTATTGCATCATTTAGATTGCAACGTGTGCGTGAGTTAGGACGCTCATGTTACCCGTGTGGTGTTATGTCAGGGATACTACACTTTCACTCACCGTATGGAGATCGAGCATAGCATAACCACTCATAGCCTTGTACCTTTTGGTATATACTTGCTATGGGAACCTAAGCCTTTTAAGCCAATGACTAAAGCTCATGTAATTGGCCTAGTTACTTTCCTTAGATTTTTACCCCAAATGCTTGTTGTTTGACTATGGTTAATTTATCTTGGTTTAAATCATGGCTTATTTGGTTTGTTCTTTTTCTAATATGACCTAATTACATTGTGAGCTCAAATAATTTTTCCCTCTAAATCCAAAAAACCAAAGCTATTTTTAAAATTTTCAAAATTGTCTTTGGACATAAAACTTTTCTAAAATCAAGTCAAAAATTATTTTCTCATGACCCAAATACAAAGCCCAAAATCCATTTTTTGTAAAAAATTTTTACAATGGGCTTAGAAACAAAATTATTTTCACAACCTTTTCAAAAGAGCTTACGAATATGTAGGTCAATTATGGAAATACCAAAAATCAATTGTGAGCCTAGTTTATACTAAGAATTATTAATCATGGGCTTGTTTTTGGCATGAATTGTTAGTTACTTTTTCAAGTGAGAAATCTATTTATAATAAATCTCTTAATTTAGTTTTAATCCAACATAGCATAAAAGATGCTTTAGTTGGTTGAATGGATTAAAATCTAATTAATGGGAATTATCATGAACTGATTTTCATTTTTGAAAATATAACTATTGGTTGAACCGTCTGAGGGAACTTTTTGAAAATAAAATATCCCATGTTGGTGTTTTGTTGACCATAAACCTAGGAAAAGAGACTCACCATTCGTGTGTGGAAGTTATAAGATTGGAAGGAACGTCCTAATTATCTTTGTCTGTTTATTATTTATGCATACATACATACATTTGCATCTCATATCATTGATCCATTCTGGCTCACAGCCTTGGATTACAATAGTTTAAAAGCCTACAACAATCCAACCTATGTCAGTGATGAAGAATCCATCAGCAATTCAATTAGCTTCTCAAAAGACGTTGGATGATGCCCTTGAAGTCAAAATGAAAGAACTAAAGGGGGCCCTAGCTGAGATCATGAAGAGTCAAATGGCTACAATGTTTAGGAACACTGCTGAAGCATCTGCTAGTACCAAGAAACCAAAAGATAAGAGAAAGGCTAAGATAGTCGAAGTGGCCTTTGATGAAGACAAGGAAGCTATGGATAATAATGACTGGGAACAATACTACCAAGATCAACAAGAGGACAAGAAAGAAAAAAAGACTACCAAAAAGAAGACTGAGACTTCAGATGTTGAAAAGTTGATTGCTAATTTGGAAAAGAAATTTGAAAAGAAGCTGAAAACCGAAGAAGTATTTGAGGTCGACAAATTTTTTTAGTTAGATGAGGAGGTCCCTTATAAGTTCAAGATGCCTTCCTTCTCTAGGTACAATGGTACAGGAAATCCTCACTTGTATGTTAAGTAGTACATCACTGCTATGTAGTCTGCCTGAGCTACTAAGGCTCAAAATCTAAGGTACTTCATGCTCTCATTGGACCCTGCTGTCCAAAATTGGTTCAACACCTTAAAGGATAATACTCAAAAGAACTGGGATTTGTTATATAAGGCTTTCATTCAACAATATGGGTACAATGTCAAACTGGAAGTTACCTTAATGGAGGTGGGGACCATTAGGCAAATGCCAAACAAGAATTTTGTGGACTATGTGAAGAGATGGAGGAATAAGGCTAGTTTGCTCAAGAAGAGGCCTGATGAGTTTGATAAGATAAGAATGATAGTCAAACGCATCCTGCATAATCTCTATGAGAGGCTGTCTCACACCCTTATAAGGGACTTCAAAGACCTTTTGTAAGCTGGCTTGCAAATTAAAGAGTGGAAAAGGGAGAAGAACCGCCTTTCAATAAGAAGGAATGAGAAAGGGAACTACCAATTGGGTAATCAAAGCACACAAAAGGAATTTGATGTTAATGCGACTGGTCAAGGAAATATAAGACAGATCTCAAAGTTGAGGAAACCTCTATCTTAGGTTTTCAAAAAGCTACAAAAGAGGGGGTTGTTACATCTATTGGCTCCTCGACCATTACATAATCCTCTACCACCAAACTTCAATACCGAGGCCTTCTATCAATTTCATCAAATGCAAGGGCATGAGACAGATAAATGTGCTCGTCTAAGGCATAAGATCTAAGATTTGATTGACAGTGGTAACCTACCCGAGTTGGATAAGCCCAATACCAAAAGCAATCCTCTGCTTAGGTTCAACAGAGTGCCAACACCAGTAACTTTCATGGCAGGAGGAAGATTGGAGGAAGATCTTATCTTATCCTCTTTTCAAGATGGGATGTGAAGGGAGAAGAAGTTCAACTCAATAAACTTCCCTTAACTTGAATGTTGCTCTTCTATTTTGCTTTCTTTAAATATTTAATTGGAATAATTATGTTTTTTAAAATTAAGATTATTTGAATAAATTACTTTTATCAAAATTTTTGTTGGTCTTTGTTCATTTTGGTGCTCAACTAATGACAAATTTAACTTTATGTTTATAAATTAGCGTATCTATGCATCATAATTCGAATAACTTTACTAGGTGAGGGAATTGCTCTATAGCATTGAGTTGTGTATGCTTACTTAGAGAGGGCTCCTACATAATTCCCTTTGTCTAGATCCTAGTTAGTCTTAGAACATGCTTTGACAGACTTTCAAGGTAAAATTGAACTCTACTTATTTAGGAGAGAAATGATCTAGGCATTATTTGGTTAGCTAACAACTAGTATAAACCCTATTGATATCAATCCCTAGTTGTCCCTTTGAGCCTTTATGAGATTTTAGCTTTCTCTTTATTGACTTATAAGTCCAATGACCTGCCTTGAGCTGTTGTTACACTTTTAACATATCTAATGATCACTAAGGTGAAGAGGCAAGAAGACAAAAGAAAGGAATGCATAGTCAAGACCATATGGATAGTTAAAGTTCTCAAGATCATAAGGGTAGTTGAACTTCACCTATTGTTAGACCTGATATCTCCGACTCATTAAAATGATGACAAATGATTTATCCTTGTCCCACTTTATTACACTCATCCATTATCCTTGTCTCACTTTACTCCACTCATCCATAAACAGAAGTATAGAATGGTGCAAGCGAGACAATTCTTTTGGAGCTAGGACCCAACACCACGGAAAAAAGGAAGAAAGAAAATAAAAAGGAGAATAGACAAGAAAAAAGAAGAGAAAAGAAGAAGAGGAAGAATAAGAAGGAGGAGGAGGAGAGAAGAAAAAGAAAATAAAATACAAAAGGCAAATTAGAAAAGCCAACCAAGTTTTCCTTTACCTAAAGCAGCAAAAGACTTCCATTTGGTTTATAAGGACAGTTTGACTTAAATTGGCCCAATCCAACTAGAAATTTATCCAAAATTAGAAAGACAAAAGAAAGATCATCTAGTTCTTGAAATTCATGTACTTGACAGTCCTACAGGAAAGAAGGACAAAATAATAAAATGCTCAAAGAAAAGAAGGAGTAAGAAAAAGGAGTAAGAAAAAGAAAGAGAAAGAAAAAGGAAAAAAAAGAAAGGAATGTGGGTATCAACCTTTTTATAAGGGAAAAGACTATCCCATTCAAGATCCAGATTAATGCCAAGAAGATGGGAGAATATTCAAAGCTCTATCTTTTCATATTTCCAACTGCCTAAAGTTCCAACAAGAAGTTTGTAGTGTGAAGGCTTGTCCATAGTATCACATCAGCTCCAATTTCAAAATGACCTTCATTTAAACCATGTCCCTTATAGACCCCATTTCAAGCCTATCAAAGACCTGTTGATCTCTCTTGGTAGGTAGAGTCTATTAGTGGAGATAGTTTGGATAAGCATGCATATGCGATAGAAAAATTCAAACTCAAATGAGATCTTTGACCAAGTTATGTGTATGTGCCTATCTGAAGTACAACAGTTCTTGCTCAAATAGAAATGATTTTTGAGTTTAGTATGGTAACTAGGGTTGTCATGTTATAGATATATTAATTTGGAAAATCGAGTCCTGAGGTATAATGACACTGATTTGACAAAGCCAAAATATGATTTTGAGGTTTTAAAAAAATTGTTTTTGTCATACAAATCCTTTGAGTAAAGAGAAGTTTGTTGAAACATCGAACCTCAAAGGACACATTGGGCAAAGTAAATGATTATTGAGATGGTCATGAAGAAGCTACCAACTGACATACTAAAACATATTTTGAAATGGATGTATCCCTAACTATGCTGCTTGGGCCTCACCACTCATGTTTCAACATCTTGAAGATAAAAGCCATAAATGTGAAGCATTTTGTTATTCCAAAGCAAAACTTGAACGGGCATCTGGAAGGAGTCAATGAGAACACTTCAGTTGGTCATCTCGGTCTGTGAGTCGATAGGACCACTATAAGTGTTATTCATGCATATCATGCATACATAAGCATATCACATTGCATTTTCTTGTATTGTGTTGTCTATTCTTTGTTAAAGTGAACAACAGATACTCTATGAAGTATAGATGAAGCGGGTATAGAATCAAGGGGCATGGAGGGCCCATTGCTTGATGAAGCTCTAGTCATTTTGTAAAAGAAAGAAGAGATGCATACTTATGCAAGGAACCAGACAAAAAACAAACATCAATTAGAGCCTAAATGAGAAAAATCATTGGTTTGAGCCTGAACAGGGGACAAAATTTCTTCTTTTTAATTTTTTGAGTTTAAGCGTGTAAAAAATATTTTCAAACTCACTTTCAAATATTTTTCCATGCAGGGGCCAAGGAGAAGATATGAGGGCCAACTAAAAATAGCTAAATTTTTTACAAAAGGAAGAACGAAAAAGAATGGAATGGCTAGTTCAGCCAGAATTCTCAACTAATAAAAAGTCAATCAAAAATCTAATTTTGGGTCGAGCACCCAACTCCTGTCTCAGGTCCAAGTACCCAACCTAGTTTTCGGTCAAGCACCCAAAATCTAGTTTCGGGTCGAGCACCCAAAATCTGATTTTGAGTCAAGAACCCAACTCCTGTCTCAGGTCCAAGTATCTAATATAGTTTCAAGTCGAGCACCCAAAATCCAATTTCGAGTCAAGAACCCAACTCCTATCTTGGGTCCAAGTATCCAAAATCCATTTTCAGGTTGAGCACCCAAATCAAGTTTCAGATCGAGCACACAACTCCTGTCTCGGGTCTAATTACCCAATCTAGTTTCTAGTCAAGCACCCAAATTTTTGTTTCAGGTCGAGCACCCAAATTCAGTATCGGGTCGAGCACCCAAAATCCAATTTCGGATCGAGAATCCAAATCCAAATCAGTCTCGGGTCGAGCACCCAAAAATCCAGTTTTGGGTCGAGCTCTGATAAGAGTGTTTTTATACTTGGTTTTAGTATGATTTCTATGTGTTTTTAGTTAATGTTTCATTTGATTTTGGTTTAAAGTTTGTTTTAAGTGTTTATTTTAGGTCAAAGTGCAAAAACTTCCTTGGATGATCAAAACAATGAAGAAAAAGCATGAAGCAAGCAAGACATGGCCAAGCCAAAGCAAGCTTGGCCGTGTCCCTCAAAATTTCTTCAAGTCAATAGATGAAACGGCCAGGTGACATGCCTAAGCCTCTGGTCGTGTCTCACCCAAAGAGCAAAAATCAAAGAGACCAAGAAAGGAAAGAAAATTTGGCAGAAGAAGACACTGGCAAGTGACACGACCAAGCCAGTGGCCGTTTCACATGACACGGCCACAAGCTTGGCCATGTCCCATCCAAGCTAAAGAACAAAGGAAGGAAAAGAAATGAACCAGAAGCCAACACACCCAGGTGACACGCCCAAGCCAGTGGCCGTGTCACATGACACGGCCACAGTCTTGGCCAAGTCACCCTTGGAAACAAAGAAAGCAAGTTGACGAAGCTAGAAGTAGAAAGTGACACACCCACATGACACAACCAAGCCACTGGCGTGTCACATGACACGGTCAGGAGCTTGGCCGTGTCACCTAGAAGAAAACAAGGAAAGAAAGGGTAGAAGGTGACACAGCCAGCAAGCTTGGCCATGTCACCTAGGGCAACTTTGAAATGTTCAAATTTTTCTGTAGACAAGTGGGGAACAAAGACTAGTTTTAGTCGAAAGTAATATTAGACAAAAGAAAATCTTGCCTAATTTGAGGAAAAGAGAGATTGAACAAAGGGAATGTGGGAGACAAAGTGAGTTGGAAGCATGACTTGAGCTTTGGAGGGAATTAAAAAGAGAAGAAGAGGGAGTTTCTAGGGGGATTCTAGAGCTTGAAATGGGAGAGCTGGAACAAGGGAGAAGGAGCCAACAACTGAAGCAAAGAGGAGGGTTTTGAGCTGAGTTTGAAGAAGGAGATACATCTTATACAAGCCTAAACCAAGAATCAAGGATTAAAGTGAAGAAATACAAATTATTTTCCATGGATTATTTGGTTTCTTTTACTCATTTATCTTGCTCTATTTTTCTTGTTTTGAACATGAACTAATTCCTTCTCTATCTAGATATTGATGAACCCTAGCTTATTTGTATGGATTGAATAATTATATTTAGTTGAATCATTTGATTGAGTTGTTTTATTCTTATGATGCTTAATGATTTATTTCCAATTGATAATAGCATGCTTATTGATTGGTTGCAATTTTCATATTATTGACTTGAGAAAGCTTGATATGAATTGATTACTCATAAGGATTGAGGATTGATTGGGGTGCTAGAGATACACTTACAAGATCCTTTGGTTTATAGTTCCTTGTTCTTAATGCATGATCTACTTAATTGTGTTTGAGAAGAGATTCTGGCACTCTACTTAGTGATTAGGGATTAATTTACTCGAGACAGGTTTTAGTCTAATTTAGAGGAATGCCAACTCAACTCTATTGAATGATTTAATTGAATTGATTGTTCACAAATATCATTGAGGCTAGGGGGATTCAATATCTGGATAGTATAATTATCATAAATCTTATTTGCATAACATTTAATTTCCCCTTACTTCCAGTTATTAAATTAGTTGTTTTTAATTACAAAGCATCACACAACTATTAATTTGCTAAACAACAATTAAGGTTTGAACTAGTACTTGACCTTTTCCCAAGTGGAATGATAACTAACTCACTACTTTATTACTTGGGCGACCCGTGCACTTGCGGTATTGCAATCGTGCACTAAGCGACACGCACCAAGTTTTTGGCGCCGCTGCCGGGGACAACGGTTTCAATATTAGTAATATAATCAAAATTGTTGATTTAGTTTTATTTTCATTTGTTTTTGACATTGGTTCTTGCTTGTCGATTATCATTTTAGGTATTCCTCCCTGTTTATGACTAGAGGTAACTCATCCCAATTGTTTGAGTTAGACCCAGAGCTAGAAAGAACATTAAGGAGAAAGCAAAAGGAAGAAGGGGAGGCAGTTTTGGAAGACGCAGAAACATAAATAAATCTGGAAATAGACGAAGAAGAAGGGTTTGAAGTGATGGAAGGAGCTGGACCAAGAACAATGCAGGAGTTTGCTAAGCCTAATCTCAATGGAGCTTAATCTAGTATCCGGAGGTCGACAGTTGCTGCAAACAATTTCGAAATAAAGGTGAATGTAATTCAAATGGTACAATAGACTTGTCAATTCAATGGGTTTCCTGATGAAGATCCTAATGCACATATTGAGAATTTTTCTGGAGATATGTGACACATTCAAGATAAATAATGTCTCAGATGATGCAATTAGGCTGAGGTTGTTCCCATTTTCCCTTAGAGATAGACTAAAGAAGTGACTGAAATCTTTTCCTCCAGGGACTTTCTGTAATATCCCAAAGTGTGCCCTAGAAGTTTTAATACAATTGTTGTTTGATTGGAATTAGATGTATATATGTTTTTGTAAAGGAAATGATTGTGTTAATGGAATGTATATGTTGTATATATGTTAATATATATAACATATATGTTGGTCAAATGTAGAGTCAAGGGGAAAAGATATTTTAGTTTGGGATGTGTGAAATTATTATAAAGGGCACTTGATGAAGAAGAAAACTAGACCATATGAGAGAGGGTATGTTAGTAATTGTGCTTGTAGAATTGCTTGGTGGAGATTTAAAGAGGAAGAAAAGGGTTGATTTGTCTTCATTTTCTTTTCTTTGCATTTCTTGGCCGGTTACAAAAGGGAAAGAGAGAGCAGGAGAGGTCTTCTAAATTCTAAGCTCAAATTGAAGGAGGAATCAAAGGATTAAGTTGGAGATTTGTGGAATTTCTTCAAATTAAGTAAGTACTCTCTTGTTTTCCTTTGTTATTTTTGAAGTTGTATTTGAAGTGAGTTTCGATTTGTTGAGATTATGATTTGGTGGGGTTGAGATGTAATTATAAGTGTTTAAAATGGTTGTAAATTAAATTGGTGTTGGTTTTGGTTTGAAAATGGTAAGTTGAGTGGATATTGAAATTGAAAGAATAAGAATGATGTTGGTTTAGGGTTTTGAAGTGGTATGTGTTTAAATGTGTTGCTAATGATTTGTTAATGAGAATCTTGTGATGATTATGTAAAATAAGTGTTGATGACATTGTTTATATCCATTTGAATGAAGCTATGTTGTGCACAATGAGTTTAAATGAAATTAAAAGAGTTTTGGCCACATTTAGGGTTTTGTTCATGTGAGACACAGCCAAACCAAAGGAGGAACACGGCCAAGACTTAAGATTTTTGAGAGACACAGCCAAGTCCATAGAAATTTGGTCGTGTTGGATGATTTTGGAGAAGACACGGCCGTGTCCCTTGCCCATGTTTGTCACTGCTTGGTTTTTGTTGAGAGACATGGCTGTGTCCTTTGTCCGTGTTTGCCTCGGTTTGATTTGGTGTTGAGAGACACGGCCACAAGCTTGGCCGTGTCCCTTGAGTGTGTTGGCCACTGTGATTTTTCCTTGCTCTTCTTACATGGTTGAGATTGAACTTACATTTGATAATGCATATGATACTATATGAATAATGTTGTGTTGTGTACAATGTGGGACATAATGTGAATATTGATGAGGCATATGAATTATGGTAATGTGTTATATGAATAATGTTGTGTTGTGTACAATGTGGGACATAATGTGAATATTGATGAGGCATATGAATTATGGTAATGTGTTATATGAATAATGTTGTGTTGTGTACAATGTGGGACATAATGTGAATATTGATGAGGCATATGAATTATGGTAATGTAAATTAAGGCGTAAAGAGATATGAGATTAATGTTATGAAATATGACATGTAATATGTGATATGTATAATGAGGAATTGCTTTGATGTTAATGAATATTATAATGATGTGAATGATATGATTGAAACATGTCTAGATGGTATGAGTAAATAATGATATGTTTGTTTAGTCAATGTAATTGATTATGGACATGTGAAAGATGAAGTAATATTAAAAGATATAAATGAGCGAACCTATCTGCCTCCTCCGGAACCATGCGGACCCAATAAGTTGGGCAGCCGATCTTGGACTACCGACCTGGTTGGGGGAAGGTTCAGTACAATCAGTATTACGTATCTATCTGCCTCCTGCGGAACCATGCGGACCCTGTGGATTGGGCAACCGATCTTAGACTACCGACCTGGTTGGGGGAAGATTCGTTACTGATAGTTTTATACATGCTTATCTGCCTCCTGCGGACCCCTGGGATTGGCAGTAGCCTGAGGCTCAGTGGGCAACTGACCTGGTTGGGGGAAAGTTCGTATATGAAGCCATAGTTTGTTGGTTATATTGATAAACTTTGAATGAGTATAATAGATGATGATATAATTATTGATATAATGAAATGTATATTAATAAGTATGATCTTTATTGATTGATTATATGATATTGATATTAATATTGCATATTATCATTACGGTTTGTACTACTAAGCTGTGGCTCAGCGCGATAGTGTTTGTTCGCGCAGGTGATAGAGTTGAACCTGAGAGCTCCTCGAGACCAAGTGAGACTAGACATTGAGGATTTTCTTTTGGGACTTAAAGATCAGAGAAGGGCTGCCAATCATGTATATATTTTATGTTTTGTAAACTTTGATTTATAACATATTTGTAATAACTTCCGCTGTGAATTGATAAACAGTTTTATATATGGTGTCTTTTGGATTTCTTTTAAATATTTGAGATTGGTTTCATTTATTTATAAAGATATGTGTTGTGTCTTTTTAAACTGTGGCATTTTCTATATTCGGTATGCATATTTTACGATCGTTTAAGCATGCTTGGTACGTATACGGGATATAGGGGTGTTACAATTGTTTTGGTATCAGAGCCTAGGTTTGAGATTCTCAACCTAGGTCAAGTGTAAGAAAAAGAGTGTTTTGATTTAAAAAAAAATGGATTTTTGAATAACATACATGTTTGGCATTGGCAGTCTCTGATCTTTAATGAGAGGTATTCTGCTGTGTTTGCAGATATAGGTTGTGATGGATTCTCACTCACGTCAGTCAGTCGAGGGTAGTGCTGAGAGTATAGCTCCTGATGAGATTAGAGAGGGAGCTAGAGTGGATAGTGCTGGAGAGGTACATGCTTCTGTGTCGGGGAGACCAGCTGGTGAGGAGGTTCCGCCAGGTTGGCTTAGGCATGTAATAGAGGCTTTGAGGCAAGCACCACTGCAACCACCGCCACCACCCCCACAGCCTTTGGTAGCAGTGAGACAGTATGATAAGCTAAGAAAGTATGGAGCAGAAGATTTTCTAGGTACCATTGATCCAGCTGTAGCAGAGCAGTGGCTAGATAAAGTATAGAGAATATTTGTTCAGTTGCAAGCCACTCCAGAGGAAAGATTTGATTATGCAAGATCATTGTTGCAGAAGGACGCATATGACTGGTGGAGGACAGTGCCCCATGCTATGGATGACCCACCAACATTGTCCTATGCTGACTTTCTAAGAGAGTTTGAATTGAAGTATACTCCAAGGGAGTATAAAGATGTGAAAAAGATGGAGTTTTTGAGCTTGAAGCAAGATCACCGGATTGTGACGGAATATGAGCTAGAGTTTATCCGGTTGAGCCAGTATGCTGGGGGTATTATATCTGATGAGATAGATAGATGCAGGAGATTTGAGGAGGGACTGAGGCCCTCTATCATGTGTCTGGTGGCTGGATCTAGATATCATGATTTTTCCCAGCTTGTATCAGCAGCTAGGAGTGTGGAAAGAGCTCAAGTTATTGCAGCTGCTTCAGAGGAAGAGATCAGCATTAGAAGGCCCCAGTTTGAGGCAGGGTCTTCGTCTGTGAAAAGAGGTAAAGGAAGTTTTATTCCTCGGGTTAATAGGAGTCAGAGGCCAGCTGGTAGGTCAGCACAGTTTCGAAGATAGAGATCTAGACCTACAGTTTCAGTAGCGAGTGCTCCTGCTCCAGTAGTTCAGAGATCCACTCCACCTATATGTGCTCAATGTGGGGGTTATCATAGAGGTGTTTGTTGGAAGAGTAGTGGACCCGCTGTATGCTTCAGATGTGGATCTCCCGATCATTTTGTTAGAGATTGTCCTGAGAGACAGGAGCGGATGTCAGTAGATACTGCAGCTTCTCGACCTAGTGTGAGAGGAGGTCGAGGAGACAGGGGTTTCGGCAGAGGAGGCAGATCTGGGTTCAGTTCTAGAGGAGGTTCTACATCTAGGGAGAGTAGACCAGAGGGGGTTGGATCTTCTCAGAGGATTTATGTGATGCAGAAGCAACCAGATGCTTCGGCAGTCATTGCTGGTACTTTCTCTTTATTTGATACTTCAGTACTTGCTTTGATTAATCCTGGATCCACACATTCATATATTAGTGCATCTGTTTTGCCTGTATCTTATGTGCATGCTGAATCCCTAGGATTTGATGTGTTAGTAACAAATTCGTTAGGGCATAGTGTGATTGTCAGTAAAGTGCACCGAGATAGTGCAGTAGTGGTTCAAGGTGAGGAGTTCCTTGGAGATTTGATTGAGATGCCTTTTAAGGAATATGATGTGATTCTAGGCATGGATTGGTTATCTAGACATGGAGCTGTGGTTGACTGCCAAAAGAAAGTTGTTACCTTGAGAACCAGTGATGGTAGAGAGGTGTTAGTATTTAATGAGCAGGAACAACTAGCATCCTTGTTTGTTTGAGCGGTTGCAGCTAGGAGATTGATTAGAAAGGGGTGTGACGCCTATCTTGCTCATGTGGTGGATACTAGAGTAAAGGGTTCTCAAATTGATAATATACCCACAGTTGTAGAGTTTCCAGATGTGTTTCTAGAGGAGTTACCACGGTTGCCTCCTGAGAGAGAGGTGGAGTTTGGTATTGAATTATTGCCTGGTACCACTCCTATCTCCATTACTCCTTATAGAATGGCACCTGCTTAGTTGAGAGAACTGAAAGTGCAGTTGTAGGAGTTGTTGGATAAAGGGTTTGTTCGCCCTAGTGTTTCACCGTGGGGAGCTCCTGTTCTGTTTGTGAAGAAGAAGGATGGTACTATGAGATTGTGTATCGATTATAGGCAATTGAACAAAGTGACTATTAAAAATAAATATCCTTTGCCTAAAATTGATGATCTCTTTGATCAATTGAAGGGTGCAGCAGTGTTTTCCAAAATTGATTTGAGATCAGGGTACCATCAGTTGAGAGTTAGAGCTGAAGATGTTCCTAAGACCGCCTTTCGGACCAGGTATGGGCATTATGAGTTTCTAGTTATGCCTTTTGGTTTGACGAATGCACCTGCAGTTTTTATGGATTTGATGAATAGGGTGTTTAGGCCCTATCTGGATCAGTTTGTGGTAGTTTTTATTTATGACATTTTGGTGTATTCGCGTAATGAGGAGGAGCATGACAAGCATCTGCGGATTGTGCTGCAGATTTTGAGAGAGAAGCAATTGTTTGCTAAACTGTCGAAGTGTGAATTTTGGCTTGATCAAGTAACTTTTCTCGGTCACATAGTTTCAGCAGAAGGCATTAGAGTTGATCCGAGTAAAGTTGAAGTTATTTTGAATTGGAGTCCACCAAAGTCTGTGACTAAAGTTAGAAGTTTTCTGGGTTTGGCAGGCTATTACCGACGGTTTGTGAAAGGATTTTCTTTGATAGCTACTCCACTTACCAGATTGCTTCGAAAGGGAGTTAGATTTGTGTGGACAGATCAGTGTCAGGCTAGCTTTGAGCAGTTGAGAAAGATGTTAACTCAAGCGCCTATTCTTACTTTACCTGTGGAAGACAAACCATATGTGATTTACAGTGATGCTTCACATAGTGGTTTGGGTTGTGTTCTGATGCAAGAAGGTAAGTTGATAGCTTATGCTTCTCGACAGTTGAAACCGCATGAACTCAATTATCCGACCCATGATTTAGAGTTGGCAGCCATTGTGTTTGCATTGAAGATTTGGCGACATTATCTATATGGGGAGAAGTGTTTTATCTATACTGATCATAAAAGTTTAAAATACTTGGGTGTTCAAAGAGAACTCAATCTTCGACAGAGAAGATGGTTAGAGTTGATAAAAGACTATGACTGTTTGATTGATTATCATCCGGGTAAGGCAAATGTTGTTGCTGATGCCTTGAGTCGGAAGTCTTTAGCAGGTTTGACTGTTTATTCGCTCTCGTTGCTTGTTGAGTTGAGAGCATTGCATGCTAGTTTTGTATCTTGTGATGATGGTGCATTTTTGGCACAGTTGCAATTGAAACCAGTATTGTTGGATCAGATTAGAGGGGCTCAGTTGGCTGATGAGAAGATTCAGAAGATTGTTTCAGATTGCCAGAAAGGAAAGAGTCGAGATTTCATTGTGAGAAATGATGGGAGTCTTTGGTTTAAGAACAGATTGTGTGTACCTGATAATACTAATTTAAGAAGAATCATTTTAGAAGAAGCTCATCAGTCAGTATTTGCTATGCATCCGGGCAATACAAAGATGTATCATGATTTGAGACAGCATTATTGGTGGTCCGGTATGAAAAGAGACATTGCAGCTTTTGTGTCCAAATGTCTCACATGTGAGAGGGTAAAAGCTGAGCATCAAGTTCCAACAGGGTTACTTCAACCTTTAGCAGTGCCTAAATGGAAATGGAATAGAGTAACCATGGATTTCGTATCTGGTCTGCCATTGACACAAAGAAAGCATGATGCTATTTGGGTGATTGTTGACAGGTTGACTAAAATAGCTCATTTTCTTCCGGTTCGGATGGATTACTCTTTGGAGAGGTTAGCTGAGTTGTATATCCATGAGATTGTGAAGTTGCATGGTGTCCCAACTTCTATAGTGTTTGATAGAGATCCCAGATTTACTTCAAGGTTTTGGAAGTGCTTACATGGTGCTTTGGGTTCTCGATTACACTTCAGTACTGCTTTTCATCCACAGACAGATGGGCAGTCAGAGAGAGTAATACAGATTATTGAGGACATGTTAAGAAGCTGTGTCATGGATTTCTCTGGAAGTTGGGATGGATTATTACCACTTGTGGAATTTTCTTATAATAATAGTCATCAATCAAGCATTGGTATGGCACCATTCGAGGCATTGTATGGTAGACGGTGTAGGACACCTTTATGTTGGAATGAGCTTGGAGAAGGTAAGTTGATTGGTCCTGATTTGGTCAAAGAAATTGAAGAGAAAGTGAAAGTGATTCGAGATAGATTGAAAGCAGCTTCAGATCGACAGAAGTCTTATTCAGATTTGAAGAGGAGAGACATTGAATATAATGTGGGAGATAAAGTATTTTTGAAAGTGTCTCCTTGGAAGAAGATTTTAAGGTTTGGTCGGAAAGGGAAATTGAGTCCTAGCTTCATTGGACTGTATGAAGTTTTTGAAAGAGTTGGGCCAGTTGCTTATCGGCTTGCTATGCCATCTGAGTTAGATAGGATCCATAATGTATTCCATGTTTCTATGTTGAGGAGGTACAGGTCGGATCCATCTCATGTATTGCCAATTCAATCTATCGAAGTGAGTTCAGATTTGACATTTGAAGAAGAACCAGTTGCTATCTTGGCACGTGATGTGAAAGAACTAAGAAATAAGAAAGTGCCTTTAGTGAAGGTTCTATGGAAGAATCATGAAAGAAAAGAAGCAACTTGGGAAAGTGAGCAAGCAATGCGAGATCAATATCCTCAACTATTTCAGACTTGATATTAGGTAATTTCGAGGACGAAATTTCTTTTTAGAGGGGGAGAATTGTAATATCCCAAAGTGTGCCCTAGAAGTTTTAATACAATTGTTGTTTGATTGGAATTAGATGTATATATGTTTTTGTAAAGGAAATGATTGTGTTAATGGAATGTATATGTTGTATATATGTTAATATATATAACATATATGTTGGTCAAATGTAGAGTCAAGGGGAAAAGATATTTTAGTTTGGGATGTGTGAAATTATTATAAAGGGCACTTGATGAAGAAGAAAACTAGACCATATGAGAGAGGGTATGTTAGTAATTGTGCTTGTAGAATTGCTTGGTGGAGATTTAAAGAGGAAGAAAAGGGTTGATTTGTCTCCATTTTCTTTTCTTTGCATTTCTTGGCCGGCTACAAAAGGGAAAGAGAGAGCAAGAGAGGTCTTCTAAATTCTAAGCTCAAATTGAAGGAGGAATCAAAGGATTAAGTTGGAGATTTGTGGAATTTCTTCAAATTAAGTAAGTACTCTCTTGTTTTCCTTTGTTATTTTTGAAGTTGTATTTGAAGTGAGTTTTTATTTGTTGAGATTATGATTTGGTGGAGTTGAGATGTAATTATAAGTGTTTAAAATGGTTGTAAATTAAATTGGTGTTGGTTTTGGTTTGAAAATGGTAAGTTGAGTGGATATTGAAATTGAAAGAATAAGAATGATGTTGGTTTAGGGTTTTGAAGTGGTATGTGTTTAAATGTGTTGCTAATGATTTTTTAATGAGAATCTTGTGATGATTATGTAAAATAAGTGTTGATGACATTATTTATATCCATTTGAATGAAGCTATGTTGTGCACAATGAGTTTAAATGCAATTAAAAGAGTTTTGGCCACATTTAGGGTTTTGTTCATGTGAGACACGGCCAAACAAAAGGAGGAACACGGCTAAGACTTAAGATTTTTGAGAGACACGGCCAAGTCCATGGAAATTTGGCCGTGTTGGATGATTTTGGAGAAGACACGGCCGTGTCCCTTGCCCATGTTTGTCACTGCTTGGTTTTTGTTGAGAGACACGGCTGTGTCCTTTGTCCGTGTTTGCCTCGGTTTGATTTGGTGTTGAGAGACACGGCCACAAGCTTGGCCGTGTCCCTTAAGTGTTCTGGCCACTGTGATTTTTCCTTGCTCTTCTTACATGGTTGAGATTGAACTTACATTTGATAATGCATATGATACTATATGAATAATGTTGTGTTATGTACAATGTGGGACATAATGTGAATATTGATGAGGCATATGAATTATGGTAATGTGTTATATGAATAATGTTGTGTTGTGTACAATGTGGGACATAATGTGAATATTGATGAGGCATATGAATTATGGTAATGTGTTATATGAATAATGTTGTGTTGTGTACAATGTGGGACATAATGTGAATATTGATGAGGCATATGAATTATGGTAATGTAAATTAAGGCGTAAAGAGATATGAGATTAATGTTATGAAATATGACATGTAATATGTGATATGTATAATGAGGAATTGCTTTGATGTTAATGAATATTATAATGATGTGAATGATATGATTGAAACATGTCTAGATGGTATGAGTAAATAATGATATGTTTGTTTAGTCAATGTAATTGATTATGGACATGTGAAAGATGAAGTAATATTAAAAGATATAAATGAGCGAACCTATCTGCCTCCTGCGGAACCATGCAGACCCAATAAGTTGGGCAACCGATCTTGGACTACCGACCTGGTTGGGGGAAGGTTCAGTACAGTCAGTATTACGTATCTATCTCCCTCCTGCGGAACCATGCGGACCCTGTGGATTGGGCAACCGATCTTGGACTACCGACCTGGTTGGGGGAAGGTTCGTTACTGATAGTTTTATACGTGCTTATCTGCCTCCTACAGACCCCTGGGATTGGCAGTAGCCTGAGGCTCAGTGGGCAACCGACCTGGTTGGGGGAAAGTTCGTATATGAAGCCATAGTTTGTTGGTTATATTGATAAACTTTGAATGAGTATAATGGATGATGATATAATTATTGATATAATGAAATGTATATTAATAAGTATGATCTTTATTGATTGATTATATGATATTGATATTAATATTGCATATTATCATTACGGTTTGTACTACTGAGCTGTGGCTCAGCGCGATAGTGTTTGTTCGCGCAGGTGATAGAGTTGAACCTGAGAGCTCCTCGAGACCAAGTGAGACTAGACATTGAGGATTTTCTTTTGGGACTTAAAGATCAGAGAAGGGCTGCCAATCATGTATATATTTTATGTTTTGTAAACTTTGATTTATAACATATTTGTAATAACTTCCGCTGTGAATTGATAAACAGTTTTATATATGGTGTCTTTTGGATTTCTTTTAAATATTTGAGATTGGTTTCATTTATTTATAAAAATATTTGTTGTGTCTTTTTAAACTGTGGAATTTTCTATATTCGGTATACGTATTTTACGATCGTTTAAGCATGCTTGGTACGTATACGGGATATAGGGGTGTTACACTTTTACCACATGGGGTCAGTTGGCAGAGAAATTCCTAGAGAAATACTTCCCACCATCCAAAACTGCTAAGTTGAGAAATGATATCTCATCCTTTCTACAGCAAGATGGTGAGACCCTTTATGATGCCTAGGAAAGATTTAAAGATTTGCTGAGAAGGTGTCCTCATCATGGACTTCCACTATGGCTTCAAATTCAAACATTTTATAATGGGTTGAATTATGTAAGTAAGCAATCCATTAATGCAGCAGTTGGTGGTACCATAAACAACAAGACACCTAAACAAGCAAGGGATTTAATTGAAGACATGGCTATCACCAATTATCAGTGGCAAGCCCCAAGGGAGCAAGGAAAGCTGAAGGTCATGGGTTCACACCAATTAGATCCTGTGGTGGCTTTGACAGCACAATTGGAAGCATTGAATAAAAAATTTGATTCCTCGGCCTCTTCTTCTGGGAAAGTAATACAGGTATGTCTTGTGAATGGTGTGGGGGTGGGCATCAAAGTCAAGATTGCCAAAGTGGCAACATGTTTGCTAGGCAAGAGCAAGTAGATTATGTTAAAAATATGCCAAGGCAACAGTAGAATAACCCCTACAGCAACACATACAATCCGGGGTGGAGAAATCATCCAAATTTCTCATGGAATAATCAAAATAATCCAAGACCTCCCCCTGGATTCCAGCAGCCCCAAAATCAACAAGCTGCCCCTCCAAGAAAGAGTAATTTGGAGGACATGATGAAGAAATTTATAGCAGCTTCTGAAACTAGGTTCCAATCAACTGAAACCACCATAAGAAATCAGCAAGCCTCCATTCATAATTTGGAGAATCAGGTGGGGCAAATTGCCAAGTTGCTCAGTGAGAGACCACAAGGAAGTCTGCCTAGCAACACTGAGGCAAATCCTAAAGAGTAGCTCAAGGCAATTACACTGAGTGGAAAAGAGATCAAGGGCAATGTGATTGAGAAAAGAGAAAAAGTGGCAGAAAAAGGGGCTAAAGGACAAGAAAAAGAAGATGATCTTATTATCACACCAGAAGAGAAAGTTGCACTAGAAAGTGAGAAAGAAAAGCAGCTGCAAGAAAGCAGCCCCAATTTAAAGGAATACCGACCTAGAGTACCTTATCCGGCAAGGTTGAACAAGGACAAGATTGATGCTCAGTTCGGTAAGTTTCTTGAACTTTTTAAACAATTGCACATTAATATTCCATTTGCTGAAGCTTTGTCACAAATGCCTAAGTATGCTAAATTTTTGAAAGATATCCTTTCTAACAAAAGGAAACTTGAGGAAGTGTCTTTAGTGAATTTATCTGAAAAGAGTTCGGCAATTTTGCAAAGATGGTTACCTAAGAAGTTAAAAGATCCAGGTAGTTTTACCATTCCATGTTTGATAGGTAACCTTGAGGTTAAAAGTGCATTAGCTGATTTGGGGGCTAGCATAAGTGTTATGCCCTATAAAATGTTTAAAGAGTTAGGCATTGGTAAACCTAAACCAACACTCATGACCATCCAACTTGTTGATAAATCGGTAGTCCACCCTCGTGGCATTATAGAGGATGTGTTGGTAAAAGTCGGGAATTTCATTTTCCCTAATGACTTTGTTGTCATTGATATTGATGAGGATGCGGATGTTTCACTTATTCTTGGTAGGCCATTTTTAAATACAGCTCGTGCCCTTATCGATGTTCATGATGGCACTTTAACTTTGAGAGTGGGTGATGAGAAAGTTATTTTTAGGATACATGATGCCATGAAACATTCACTTTCACTTGATGAGGCGGAATCATGCAATGATGTTATTGAGCATGAGACCATAAATTGTGTTACTAACATTGTTTCTAAGGATCCCCTTGAGTTGTGTTTATTGCAAGAAAATGTTGAGGATCGAGAAGCAATGGAGCAGCTTGCTTTTCTTAAAGCAAGAAAATCATTCAAATGCAGGGCATATGAGACAATTGAGATGCCAAAGGAAGAAAAGCCAAAACCATTGGTGATTGATCCACCCAACTTGGAACTGAAGCCTCTTCCAGATCACCTTGAGTATGGATTTCTGGCGGAGAAAAAGAAACTGCCAATAATTCTGAGTTTCCATCTATCTTTTGAACAGAAGGAGAAGCTTATTCAGTTGTTGCAAAAACATAAGCAAGTGATAGCTTGGAAGATAGCAGACATACAGGGTATCAGTCCATCCTATTGCACTTACAAGATACTGATGGAAGATAAATTCAAACCAGCAGTGCAACCACAATGGAGACATAAACCCAAAAATGAAAGATGTAGTGAAGACTGAAGTGATAAAACTACTTGATGCAGGGATTATCTATCCGATCTCGGATAGCTCTTGGGTGAGCCTAGTTCAGGTAGTACCAAAGAAAGAAGAGATGACAGTGGTCCCTAATGAAAATGATGAGCTGATTCCAATAAGAACAGTTACCAGTTGGAGGGTTTGCATTGACTACAGAAAATTGAATGATGCAACTAGAAAGGATCACTTTCCTTTACCCTTCATTGATCAGATGTTGGAGAGGTTATCCGGCCATGAGTACTACTGCTTTTTGGATGGCCTTTCAGGCTATTTCCAAATTCCTATTGCCCCGGAAGACCAAGAGAAAACTACATTCACCTGCCCATATGGGACATTCACGTATTGAAGAATGCCATTCGGTTTGTGTAATGCACCTGCAACTTTCCAAAGGTGCATGAAAGCAATCTTTGATGAGCTTATAGAGGATATTATGGAGGTGTTTATGGATGATTTCTCGGTCTATGGAAGCTCATTTGAAAGATGTTTGGAAAACCTTGAAAGAGTCTTGATGAGATGTGAGGAAACCAATTTAGTGCTTAATTGGGAAAAGTGTCATTTCATGGTTCAAAAGGGAATCGTGTTGAGACACAAAATTTCAAGCAAGGGCATTGAGGTGGATTGGGCAAAGGTAGACATAATTGAGAAGTTACCACCACCCACATCTGTGAAGGCCATCAGAAGATTTCTAGAACATGCGGGTTTTTATCGGAGGTTCATTAGAGATTTTTCTAAGATAGCCCGTCCATTGACAAGACTCCTTGAGAAAAGATGTGAACTTTGTTTTTGAGGAATGTTTGAGAGCATTCACAACTCTTAAGGAGAAATTGACCCATGCTCCAATCACGGTAGCTCCCAATTGGAGTCTACCGTTTGAACTAATGTGCGATGCAAGTGACTTTGCAGTGGGAGCAGTCTTGGGTCAACACAAGGAGAAATACTTCCAGCCTATTTACTATGCAAGAAAGACCTTGAACACAGCTCAAGCTAATTACACAACTACAGAGAAAGAACTGCTGGCTGTGGTTTTTGCTTTTAACAAGTTTAGATCATATCTAATCTTGTCAAAAGTGATTGTTTATACAGATCATTCGGCTTTGAGGTATTTATTTACGAAAATTGATGCAAAGCCTAGGCTAATCTGTTGGGTCTTATTATTGCAGGAATTTGACTTGACAATTCAAGACAAGAAGGGAGCTGAAAATCTTGCAGCAGATCACCTTACTCGCTTGGAGAATCCAACCTTGGAGAGGTTTGAAGAAGGGGACATTGATGATCACTTCCCCGATGAGCAGTTGTACGCCATGGTAAGTGAGGTAAGTAACTTAAATTTTGAAACACCTTGGTTTGCAGATTTTGCTAACTATTTGGCTGTTAAGGAACTTCCTAAGGACTTAACTTATCAAGCAAAGAAGAAATTCTTTTCTGATTTAAAATATTACTTTTGGGAGGATCCCTTTTTGTTTAGATTATGTAAGGGTCACATGATCCGACGATGTGTGGCATGGCCCGAAACAATGAACATTCTTAGTCAATGCTATGCTGGACCAGCTGGTGGTCATATGGGAGCCAATAGAACTGCTCAAAAGGTACTAGAATCAGGATTTTATTGGCCCATTTTGTTTAGGGATAGCTACGAATTTGTAAATTGATGTGATCGATGCCAAAGGACTGGAAACATTTCATCTCGTGATGAGATGCCCCAAAATGGGATTTTAGTTTGTGAAATCTTTGATGTATGGGAGATTGACTTTATGGGACCCTTTCCCAATTCCTTTGGTAACAACTACATTCTTGTAGCTATAGACTATGTATCTAAATGGCCTGAAGCCCAAGCCTTGGCAACCAATGATTCTAGGGTTGTGGTGAAATTTTTGAAGAAGTTGTTTTCTCGATTTGGTACACCAAAAACAATTATAAGTGATAGGGGTACTCACTTTTGTAACTTTCAGCTTGCGAAAGTTTTCAAAAGATTAGGAGTTACACATAGGTTTGCTACTCCCTATCATCCCCAAACTAGTGGCCAAGTTGAGAACATGAATAGGGAGATTAAAAGAATTTTGGAAAAAACTGTAGAGCGATTCCGAAAGGATTGGTCCGAGAAATTGAACAATGCTCTATGGGCTTTTAGGACTGCATTCAAAACTCCCTTGGGCACTACACCATTTAGGTTGGTATATGGAAAAGCTTGCCATTTACCTGTTGAAATAGAGCATAATGCATATTGGGCCATAAAACAGATTAACCTTGATCTAGCTTGTGCAGGTGAAAGGCAAAAATTACAGGTAAACGAGTTAGACGAGTGGAGATTGCAAGCTTATGACAATGCGAGAATGTATAAGGAACGTACCAAGAGATGGCATGATGCTCGCATGTATTACTGTACAATTCAAGGCTTTGACTCTTTCCAGGTAAGTTGAAATCTCGATGGTCTGGTCCTTTTACTGCCAAGGAAGTTTTCCCCTACGGAGTGGTAGAAATCAGTCACCCGGAAAAAGGAGATTTTAAAGTCAATGGGCACAGGCTCAAACTTTATTTTGGAGGGGAAATACAGGAAGGAGGTTTTACACCTCCAACACTAGGAACAATTGCCCTAAGCGTCCAACTAATACGACGTTAAAGAAGTGCTGGATGGGAGGCAACCCACCATTTTATTCGTTCTTTAATTATTATGTCTTTAATTTCTACATTCTTGGGTAAAATAATAATAATAATAATAATAATAATAATAATAATAATAATAATAATAATAATATGTTTAATCTAATTTCTCTTTTAGTGTATGCATGCTCACATTGAGGACAATGTGAATTTTTAAGTGTGGGGTGCATTTTGTGTTTTAAGTTATCCTTGTTTAGGTTTAGTTAATGTTTTCTTTAAATAACTCAATTTTGGAAAGTTCAATTGTTATAAACATTGTTGATAGATGACTTTTGAATTTTAGAAGCATGAATTTGAGAATTGAGTAGAATTGATACTTTTTGTCAATTTTGTTGGTTTTTCCTTGCATTACCATCAACCTAGTGAGAAATTGAGCCATCAACTTATTATTCTTTGTGTGGGAAAACATCTTTGATTGATGACTTGCTAGAACTTGCTTTGATATACATTTTAAGACTACATAAAAAAATTTCAATTTGGCATCAAGATGATTAAGGCAATTAGGTGAACCCACTTTGGCTTAAAAAGACCAACCCTAATTTTAACCTTAGTTAGCCAATTTTGAGCCTATTTCGTTTTTCCTTTTCTTTCTTCTTCACAACATCATTAGCTTGAACCTTGTTGTTTTAACTCTTCCCCTTTCATTAGGTCAAGAGAATCTTAAGAGCGTTTATGACCAAGTGTTGTGTTGAATTAAGTGTGGGGTTAAATTTAGTAGGTTTAAGATTACAAAGCTTAAAAAAAATCAAATCAAATAAAAATAAGAAAAATAAGAAAAATTGTTGTTATTGTTGAAAGGGTTGGAATATGTTTTGGTATAATCATTGCAAGGTGTAATAAGTGAGTTCCCTTGAAAAGTTCTTTAAATGTCAAGGGGAAGATAAAAGGAAGGTGTTTTGGGATCGTTGGGTTATATATATGATCGGTTACTTCACTCTTGAAGTGCTCTTGAACTTAATGATTAAGCTCACAATTCCTAAATGCCATGCCTCTACCTTAACCCCATTACAACCTAATAAAAGACCTTTTGATTGATGCTTGATTGAAATTAAGTGGTGAAATTTTGATAGATAAGTAAGCCTATGGAAATAATCTTTCATTGATTGTGATGAGTGTAAACACCTCATTGATCAAACACTTTCTAAGAGTTGGTGAGGGAGTGACAACATAGGTTATGCATGGAAAGCCACTTAATTGCATTGGTATCGATTTTGTTTGATTTAATATTGATTGCAGATTTAAGGACAGGGAAGTCTTGATGCAATATTTTTATAACTCTTGAACTTGATAAAATTTTTGTGTTTAGTTTAGCCTTGCTTGGTGACAAGCAAGGATTTAAGTGTGGGGTATTTGATAAGAGTGTTTTTATACTTGTTTTTCGTATGATTTCTATGTGTTTTTAGTTAATGCTTCATTTGATTTTGGTTTAAAGTTTGTTTTAAGTGTTTATTTTAGGTCAAAGTGCAAAAACTCCCTTGGATGATCAAAACAATGAAGAAAAAGCATGAAGAAAGCAAGACATGGCCAAGCCAAAGCAAGCTTGTAATATCCCAATGTGTGCCCTAGAAGTTTGGATATAATTGTTGTTTGTTTGAATTATGTGTATATGTTATGGTGATAAGAAAAGAAATTGAAAAGAGAATGTTTAGGTATTGTTTAAAAAGGAAAGTAATGTGTAGAGAGAAAGTGTATATGATGGGTATATGGTAATATATATAACATATATGTTGGTCAAAATGAGGAGTCAAGGGAAGAAGATATTTTATTTGTGATATGTGAAATTACTTAAATGAGCATATAAGTGAAAGAAGCTAAGTTAAATGGATGAGGGCATTTAAGTAATTGCTTTGTTAGAATTGCTTGGTGGAGATTTAAAGAAGAAGAGAAGTTTGACTTGTCTTCATTTTCTCTTCTTTGCATTGTGTGGCTGGCTACCAAAGGAAGAAGAGAGCAAGAGAGGTGCTTTGATTTCTAAAATCAAATTGAAGGAAGAATCAAAGGATTAAGTTGGAGATTTGTGGAATTTCCTCAATTTTGGTAAGTACTCTCTTGTTTTCTTTTGTTATTTTGAAGTTGTGTTTGAGGTGAGTTATGATTTGTTGATATTATGATTTGGTGTGTTTGAGATGTGTTTATAAGTGTTGAAATTGAGTGTAAGTTAAAAAGATTGAATTGGTGTTGGTTTTGGTTTGAAGATGGTAATTTAAGTGGATGTTGCTATTGAAAGAATAGGAGTGATGTTGATTTTAGGGTTTTGAAATGGTAAGTAATTAAATGTATTATTGATGTATTGTTAAAGTGAATATTGTGATGAATTTGTAAAATAAATGTTAATAACATTGATTATATCCATTTGAATAAGGTTAAGTTGTGTATAATGTGATTTAATGCAATGAAGGAGGCTTGGCCGTGTTTGGTTTTGAATTTGTTGGGAGACACGGCCAAATCTAAAGGAGAGACACGGCCAATCTATGGGAGACACGGCCAAGTTAGAGGAGACACGACCGTGTTGGGTCATTTTTGGAGAGACACGGCCACTGGCTCAGCCGTGTCCCTTGCCTGTGTCTGCTACTGGATTTTTGGTGTTGAGAGACACGGCCACAAGCTTGGCCGTGTCCCTTGAAGGTGTTGGCTACTGTGATTGTTCTTTGCCTTTCTCACATTGTATTGATTCTTCAAAGGTCTTCTTGCACCTAAACATAAAAATAGACACTCTAAACATATTTAATACAAAGAATGACCTAAACAAATATATGTGGAGGATTCTAAATCTATGAATAATGTTATATTATGTACAATGTGGGGCAATGTGAGTAACAATGATGCTATATGTAAAATGTGAAGGATATGTACATTTGATGATAATGATGATGCATATGATACTATATGAACAATGTTATGTTTTATGCATTGTGAATCTTGTGAATGGTAATGTGTTATATGAATAATGTACTTTGTGATGTTATATCAATGATAACTCAAATGTGATGTGAAGCCATTGTGATTGGCTATTATAACTCAAATGTGATGTGAAGCCATTGTGATTGGCTATTATAACTCAAATGTGATGTGAAGCCATTGTGATTGGCTATTATAACTCAAATGTGATGTGAAGCCATTGTGATTGGCTATGATAACTCAAATGTGATGTGAAGCCATTGTGATTGGCTATTATAACTCAAATGTGATGTGAAGCCATTGTGATTGGCTATGATAACTCAAATGTGATGTGAAGCCACTGTGATTGGCTATGATGATTCAATTGAGAATGAAATTGCTAAATGAATTGTGTGGCTAATGTGTTATTCCATTTTCAAAGTTTGTTGTTAGTGGCATGCCTAATATTGGTAACAATCTCTTGAAGTTAGGTTGGATTTGATCCTTGAAGCCTAATTGAGATGTTACAACCCTTGAAGCTAGGTTGGGTTGGTTCTTGAAGCCAAGTTGGGTTGATACTTAGCATGCTTTGTTCCCCTTGAAGCTTGGTTGAACCTAATCCTTGAAGCCTAGTTGGGTTTATGATAATGATGAATGTGATAACAAAACCAAAGCATTAACTCTGAAAAAGGGAATGGCATATTAGTGTGTTTTGGGCCCATGCTTGTCTTTGTTTAATGTGATTCATGAATGGTATAATGATTGCCTTTGTTGGAAATGTGATTCATGATTGGTGAATTGTAAATAAAATAATGATATGAAGTATGATATGGAATGTGTATATTGATATATTGCTTGTGAGTATTAGTGATGAATTGTGATTGGTGTTAATGATATGTATATATGTATATATAATATATGAGATTAGTGGAGATATATGAAAGGTGTAATTAAAAAGAGAAACCATGATAAGAAACTAATGGTACATGGAATTTAATATATCATTATATGTTAGAATTTCTATAATGTATGTTTATATTATTTATTTGTACTACTAAGCTCTCGGGCTTAGCGCGGTTGTGTAATCGCGCAGGTGACTAGGTGGAAGATATGAAGTCTATCGTTATGCCACGAGAAGAGTAAGAGTTTATCGAGACCAACTAGAGGGTGATGCATACATGTATAATTTTTAATTATGATGTATCTCTGACAAGAGTGTATTTATATGTATAAATGAAGTTTTGATAAAGATAAGATTCTTATATATAGGTAAGATTATTAAAAGTATAATGATTTTGTAAATGCTCTTTAAATTAATGTATTGTGGTTTAAACTCTGTTAAAGGTTTTTAAATTGTAACGAAAAGTGACATCTTTATACTTTATATACTTACTGTATGTATACCAGGTATATGTATAGTACTTATATGGGGCATCGGGGTGTTACAAAGCTTGGCCATGTCCCTCAAAATTTCTTCAAGGCAGTAGATGACACAGCCAGGTGACACGCCCAAGCCTCTGGCCGTGTCTCACCCAAAGAGCAAAAATCAAAGAGACCAAGAAAGGAAAGAAAATTTGGCAGAAGAAGACACTGGAAAGTGACACGGCCAAGCCAGTGGCCGTGTCACATGACACAGCCACAAGCTTGGCTGTGTCCCATCCAAGCCAAAGAACCAAGGAAGGAAAAGAAATGAACCAGAAGCCAACACACCCAGGTGACACGCCCAAGCCAAGCTTGGCTGTGTCACCCTTGGAAACAAAGAAAGCAAGTTGACGAAGCTAGGAGCTTGGCCGTGTCACCTAGAAGAAAACAAGGAAAGAAAGGGCAGAAGGTGACACGGCCAGCAAGCTTGGCCGTGTCACCTAGGGCAACTTTGAAATGTTCAAATTTTTCTGTAGACAAGTGGGGAACAAAGACTAGTTTTAGTCAAAAGTAATATTAGACAAAAGAAAAGCTTGCCTAATTTGAGGAAAAGATAGATTGAACAAAGGGAATGTGGGAGACAAGGTGAGATGTAAGTGAGTTGGAAGCATGACTTGAGCTTTGGAGGGAATTAAAAAGAGAAGAAGAGGGAGTTTCTAGGGGGATTCTAGAGCTTGAAACGGGAGAGCTGGAACAATGGAGAAGGAGCCAACAACTGAAGCAAAGAGTAGGGTTTTGAGCTGAGTTTGAAGAAGGAGATACATCTTATACAAGCTCTAAACTAAGAATCAAGGATTAAAGTGAAGAAATACAAATTATTCGCCTTGGATTGTTTGGTTTCTTTTACTCATTTATCTTGCTCTGTTTTTCTGGTTTTGAACATGAACTAATTCCTTCTCTATCTAGATATTGATGAACCCTAGCTTATTTGTATGGATTGAATAATTATATTTAGTTGAATCATTTGATTGAGTTGTTTTATTCTTATGATGCTTAATGATTTATTTCCAATTGATAATAGCATGCTTATTGATTGGTTGCAATTTTCATATTATTGACTTGAGAAAGCTTGATATGAATTGATTACTCATAAGGATTGAGGATTGATTGGGGTGCTAGAGATAGACTTACAAGATCCTTTGGTTTATAGTTCCTTGTTCTTAATGCATGATCTACTTAATTGTGTTTGAGAAGAGATTCCGGCACTCTACTTAGTGATTAGGGATTAATTTACTCGAGAGAGGTTTTAGTCTAATTTAGAGGAATGCCAACTCAACTCTATTGAATGATTTAACTAAATTGATTGTTCACAAATATCATTGAGGCTTGGGGGATTCAATATCTGGATTGTATTATTATCATCAATCCTATTTTCATAACATTTAATTATTAAATTAGTTGTTTTTAATTACAAAGCATCACACAACTATTAATTTGCTAAACAATGGTTAAGGTTTGAACTAGTACTTGACCTTGTCCCCAGTGGAACGATAACTAACTCACTACTTTATTACTTGGGCGACCCGTGCACTTGCAGTTTTGTAATCGCGCAGTAAGCGGCATGCACCAAGCACCCATAATCCAGTATTGGATCAAGCATCTAAATCAACATCGAGTCGAGAACCCAAAATTTAGTTTCGGGTCGAGTTCCCAAAATCCAGTTTCGAGTCAAGAACCCTAAATTTAGTCTTCGGGTGAGAAAATAAAAAATTCAGTTTCGGATCAAGAATCCTAAATTTAGTTTTTGATTCAGTGCCCAAAAATATAGTCTCGGGTCGAGAACTCAAATCATTTTTAAGTCCAGAACCCAACATTGGATCAATAACCCAAATCATTTCCAACCTCGGGTCGAGAACCCATCCTAACCCAAAATCTGCTCAAAGCCATGTTGCTTTTCACTCTCTTCTATTGAAAGTTTCAAATCGTTCAAGCAGGAGGAAAACTGTAGACCCTTAATTTTTTACCAGGTTCTGTCCGATATTTTAAAATAGTTCAAAATAATTTTTTTGGTATTTATTTTATTTATTATTTATAATATTTATTTATTTTTATTTATTTATTTTTAATAATATAATAATATTTATTATTAGTAAAAAATAAAAAAAAAGGAAAAAATAAAAATCGGATGGATCGGCGAGTGACGCTCGGCAGCGTTGCCGCGCTGCCGCACGACAAGTAGCTTCGCTGCAGGTGCTGCCAGCAACAAACTGCCGATTCGCCCCCACACATGGTGGAATGGTTCTTGCGACTTCGGCACTGTTTAGGTTCAGGGCCTTAGAGAACACGTACCTAAGTCCGGAGAAAATGGAGTCGCCACCCGGACGAGCCGCGAAAAAGAAAGGGGTGGATAACTCGATTCCAAAGGAATCTCCAACCCCCTAATGGGTTTGGAAAGTTGGGTACGTGTGGGGAAGGTGAAAAATGGCCCAGCACCCGCACAACGCCCGGTTCTTTGGAACCGGCCTCCGTTTCAGGTCTTAATATTATAAAATTCTTAAGTATAACAATATTATCCATATTACACACAACAATTAAAATAAAGAATCGTTATATTAAAATCAATGCAATGCCCAAGCAAAACAAATAAATGGACACCCATCCGAAGATGGAAACATGCCCTTACATCATCCATGTCTAAGCTAAATAGGACACCCACCATGGGGTAGAAACATGTCCTTTACATTGGTCTAAAATATAAAAGCAATTTAAATTACATAGAACTTAATTAATGAGGTACCCACAAAGTGGAAACATACCTCTTACAACATTTTGAAATCAAAATAAATCGATAAAAGTAAATAACCATTCATAATAAATAAATCATTATCAAAGTTATTAAACATCAATCAAAATATATAATAAGCATTCATCCATGATAAATTAAATAAATCAAGCATTGAAATTAAATAAATCAAAGCATATAAACTACATAATCAAACCTAAAATTAAATAAAGAAATAAATATATAATTTAGAATTCGCATCTTAAAATGGGATTTTATAATTTTAGTTACTAAATTAGGGCTTTGGAAAAAGGAAAGTTAAATATGCATACTCATACTACACAAATGAATATTGACTCCTTTGACGAGACCATACGGCGGTCTCGCTAGCTGGTTAGCTGGCGGGGATCAAGGAGGCAGCGCCCCTTGTGGGGTCGGGGACAGCGCTCCAGAAATTTTGAAAATAAGCAAAATGATTTAAGGTTTTTGGAAGCAGAAAATATATTTTTTAGGGTTTTTGGAAATAAAAGGATGAATTTAGGGTTTTAAGTTTTTGGAAAATTGGAAAGCAGATTAGGGTTTTAAGATTTTGAAGAAATAGAATAGGGTTCTTAGGTTTTAGAAGAAACAGAAAAGTAATTTTAAGGTTTTTAAAAATAAAAGAGACGATTTAAGGTTTTAAGGTTTAGAAGAAGTAAATTAGGGCTCTAAGGTTTTATAATCAAAAGAAACAATTTAATGATTCCAGCTACTGTAAGGGAAAAAAATTAGATATTCAAACCTTCGTTTGTTAGTTTCACCAAAAATTACTTCTTGGATGAACAAGGACAAAGGTAGGATTGTTGCCTTTGATGGCTTGATTGCTTGCTTGCTTATCCCTCTCAAATCTGAAGTTCCACAGTTCAAGTCTAAATCCAAAGTTTAAAATCCAGTCTGATCGCCCAAAGTTTCCCTCAAAAGTTCCTCTCCAAAAGTTTCTCCCACTTTCTATGTCTTTTTTAGTCTTATTTATAGGAAATTTAGATGATTAATTCAATTTGTTTATGGAAACTATCATTAATTAGGAAAAGGAAAACGAAACCAAATAGAATTTGGTTTCGAAAAAAATTGCGTCGAAAAAATTTCGCTGGCGAAAAAACTACTACGGGAACTAAGGAAGAAAATTGGCGAGCGAGCGTGCACTGGTGGGCTGCGGGCCATTTCGCCCGCAAGAAACTTCTTCGGGCAAAATGGCCCACGGCCATTTCGCCCAACACTATTTTTCGGCGATGAATTTTTTCGCCGCCGATTTTTATTTTTATTTTTTTATTTTTTTATTTTTTTTATTATTAATTTTTTAAAAAAATATAAAAATAAATACTAAAACAAATATTATTTAATTAAGATAACAGAAAAAATATTTTGGACTAAATAAAATATATTGGACCTAACTGGTCAAAAATTAAGGGTCTACAGTTTGCCCCCTGCTTGAACGATCTGAGACTTTAGTAAAAGAGAGTGAAAAGCAATAAGACTTAATTTTTGATGAGATGGTTACTTGAATTTGTTTTGGGTACTTGGACCCGAGACTAGATTGAATCTGGGTACTTGGACATGGAATTTGGTACATGGACCCGAGATTGATTTGATTTGGATACTTGGACCCGAGATTGGGTACTTGGACCTGAGACTGAATTGAATTTGGGTGCTTGGACCCGAGACTAGATTGAATTTGGGTACTTAGACCCGAGATTGGGTACTTGGACCTGGAATTAGGTACTTGGACCCGAGATTGGGTACTTGAACCCGAGACAGAATTGAATTTGTGTGCTTGGACCCGAGACTAGATTGAATTTGGATACTTGGACCCGGGATTGGGTACTTGGACCCGAGATTGATTTGATTTGGATACTTGGACCCGAGACTAGATTGAATTTGGGTACTTGGATTCGGGATTGGGTACTTGGACCCTAGATTGGGTACTTGGACCCGAGATTGATTTGATTTGGGTACTTGGACCCGAGAGTGGGTTGAATTTGAGTACTTGTACCTGGGATTGAGTACTTGGACCCGAGATTGGGTACTTGGACTTGAGATTGATTTGATTTGGGTACTTGGATCCAAGATTGGGTACTTGGACCCAAGATTGATGTGATTTGGGTACTTGGACCCGAGACTGAATTGAATTTGGGTGCTTAGACCCAAGACTAGATTAAATTTGGGTACTTAGACCCGGGATTTGGTACTTGGACCCGAGATTGAAATTTATTTGGGTACTTGGACCCGAGCTTGAATTTGATTTGAGTTCTTGGACCAGAGCCTGAATTGGTTTGGGTACTTGGACCCGAGAATGGGTACTTGGACTCGAGATTAAATTGAATTTGGGTGCTTAGACCCGAGACTAGATTGAATTTGGGTACTTAGACCCGGGATTGGGTACTTAGACCCAAGATTGAATTTGATTTGGATACTTGGACCCGAGCTTGAATTTGATTTGAGTTCTTAGACTCGAGATTAAATTTGATTTAGGTACTTGGACCCGAGCCTAAATTGGTTTAGGTACTTGGACCCGAGAATGGATACTTGGACCCGAGACTGAATTAAAATTGGGTACTTGGACCCAAGACTAGATTTAATTTGGGTACTTGGACCCGAGATTGGGTACTTGGACCCGAGATTGGGTACATAGACCCGAGACTGATTTGATTTGGGTACTTGGACGCGTGAATGAGTTTGACTAACCTTTTATCAGTTGAGAAGTCTAATTGCTCCAGCTATTTTATGTATTGTGGTTCTTCACCCTCAAAATGGATCTTCATCCTTTGAGATCGAGTCTTCACCCTTGAAAATGGATCTTCATCCTTTGAGATCGGGTCTTCACCCTTGAAAACAGATCTTCATCCTTTGAGATCGGATCTTCACCCTTGAAAATGGATCTTCATCATTTGAGATTGGGTCTTCACCCTTGAAGATGGATCTTCATCCTTGGACTTCTGGTCTTCACCCTTTGAAATTGGATCTTTATCTATTAGAGATTGGGTCTTTACCCTTGAAATATGGATCTTTATCCATTGGAAATTGAGTCTTTACCCTTGAAATATGGATCCCTTGAAATGTGGATCTTTATCTATTGGAAATTGGATCTTTACCCTTGAAACATGGATCTTTATCCATTGGAGGTCGGGTCTTTACCCTTGAAACATGAATCTTTATCCATTGGAGGTTGGGTCTTTACCCTTGAAACATGGATCTTTATCCACTGGAGGTCGGGTCTTTACCCTTGAAACATGGATCTTTATCCATTAGGGCCGGGTCTTTACCCTTGAAATATGGATCTTTATCCACTGGTGGTTAGGTCTTTACGCTTGAAACATGGATCCTTATCCATTGGAGGTCGAGTCTTTACCCTGGCTTCAGCTCTTTTAGCTAGACTGATCTTTCATCTTTTGCATCTTCATTCTTTTGAGAATTATAATTTTCTTCTTTCTCATTCTTTCTTGTTCTTCCTTTTTTCAAAAATTCAGCTATCTTTAATTGGACCTTATATCCTCTCCTGCCCCCTGCGGGGCAAAATATTTGCAAGTAAGTTAGAAAATGTTTTATATATAAACTCAAAAAATTGAAAAGGAGAAACTTTGCCCCCTGTGTAGGCCCAAACCCATGATTTTTCTATGCGGGCTCTGATTGATGCTTTTATTGTCTAGTTCTTCACACAAGCACGCATTTCTTCTCTTTGCAAAATTACTAGAACTTTCTCAAGCAATGGGCTTTCCATGCCCCCCCCCCCTGATTTGATATTGTTTAGATCAATTTTGTATATATTTTCTATGATGTTTTTTTTTATTTTAAGTTAATTTTCATGTTAATTTGTACTTAAGTTTGTTTGAAGTTGTTGATTTAGGTTGAAGAACATTCGATGGAGCCATTTGATCAAAATTGGTGGAATTTGTGGAGAAAATCAAGTGACACGGCCAAGCTAGACATGTCCTGGCCGTGTCCCTCATCCAAAGAAGAAGAAACCAAAGAAAATTAAGTGACACGGCCAAGCTAGACATGTCCTGGCCGTGTCCCTCAAGAAATCAAGTCCAGAAGCGAACACGGTTATGAGACACGGCCAAGCCACTGGCCGTGTCTCACCAAAGGAACAAAAGAGCAAAGAAAGAAAAGAAAGAAGCAGAGACGGACACCATCAAGGGACACGGCCAAGACACTGGCCGTGTCACATGACACAGCCGTGTCCTTAGCCGTGTCTCACAAGGACAAAACACCCAGCAAGGGACATGGCCAGAAGCTTGGCCGTGTCCCAAGAAAAGAAAGACACTAGACACGGCCAAGCTCCACAAGGCTTGGCCATGTCACCTTGGATCACTTAGCTGGTTTGCATGAGGTGTAAGCTGTTGTGTTTTAGTGGGTGACAAAAAGAACAAAAAGGAGAAAAAAGTGGGAGGATTTTATGGAAGAAATATATAAAGAAATTGGAAAGTGGGAGATAAATAATGATGGGTGTCTTAAACAATTCAAAGTGGAAGAGCATGGGGATTAGAAAATGGATTGAATAAATTTAGTGGACATTCTCTACACACATTTGTTCTTGATCTTCTTCATCTTCTTCCTTGGTTCTTACTGGAGGGAAAAAGACACCATTTCCCCATCTTCATTCACCATTTTCCTTTCACACACCAAGAGCAAACACAATGGTTGGTTTTGAAGTGAGTTACTAGTTCTTGAGGATTAGGGTTTTAAGAAGCTTGATTGGAGAGTTGAGAATTTGAGAGAGCTATCATCCACTCCTTCAAGAAGAGAGCCATTTGTTCAAGAGAGCTGGAAGTTCATCATCACACACCAAGAGGGAGCTATGAAAGAGACAAGGAGTCCAATTTTTAGCATCTTCTTAAGGGGTTTTTCTAACTCTTTCTTTTAATCCATTTCTTATTTGTTGTTGTTGTATCAAGAACATTAATATTGCAATGAATAACTTTGATTTGGTTTATATTGAAATGAGTATTTGTTTAAAGAATATGATGAGCTAATTTACTCATGCTTTGGGTTGTAGTATATTTGATTAAATGATTTGATTTGATGACTCCATTGATATGCCTTGTTATATGTTGATTGCATTGAAATTAAAGGTAAATTGATAAATTGGCCACCTATTGATTACTTAATATTGAATGACGGACTGAGAGGAGAATTTTAATATCGAAACTATGCAATTGACTACCCTAAGAATGAATTAGAAATATAAGTTCTAGGGTTTATTAATTTGCTAATCCAAAATAATTGGTTGTTGTTAATTCATAAATGTGAGAACTAGTGAATTGATAATTGGCTAATTAATCTTAAGGAACAAATTAAGGCACAAGGTTATATTAATGGATAATTGGATAATTAAACATTTGATTAAATAGACCTACAACCCTAGGCATCATTTCCATAATTGAATTTCTCTTGCATAAATTCACTCATTTTCATTTTTAAGGTTAAGTACAATTCACCAATCCAATCACACAATCGAGTTTACTATTTCATGCTAATCGAACTATTACATGCAAGTCCTTCATTGGGAAACGACCTTGGGGTGATCACTGTCACTACAATAGCCTCGTATACTTGTGAGTGCCGCTTTGTGATAGTGTTAATTTAAGCGCAACAAGTTTTTGGCGCCGCTGCCGGGGAAGGCAATTTTTGTGATAGTTTGATTGTTTTAATTTATTTGTTAAATCGTTTAAAGTGTTCTTTTTGAATTGCTTAGGTACTTTATGCACGGACGAAGGTCTCAAGGAAACGAACTTGTTCCATTTATAGACAACATACATAGACTTCCAAGACCCAAGTGACCAAATCCGTTTGAGCAAGAAAGGGAAAATACCAACAAGCAGTTTGAGGAGAACATAGAAACAGAGATGGGTGATGCACAAGAGCCACCTATGAAGGAGTTTGCTTGACCGATCATCGGAGTGACCACATCTTGTATCCGGTTGAGCAACACAGCGAGAAACTATGAACTCATAAATACTCACTATAGTATGCTGCCATCCTTCCACGGACTGCCGAATGAAGATCTTCTCAACTTCATTCGAGATTTTTACTCAACATTGCATACGTTCCCTTTGCAAACACTAACAGAAGATGAACTCAAGTTGAGATGTTTCCCATATAGTTTGAAGGACAGAGCAAAGGCGTGGTTGATGACCCTACCGGAGAATTCTTTAACTACATGGCCAGAAGTTTACAACAAATTTATGGGAAAGTTTTATTCATACCAAAAGACCAAGGAGCTTAGGGGGGGTATTGCAACTTTCACCCAATTTGATGGAGAACCGTTTCATTAGGCATGGGATCGCTTCAAATCATTATTATTTCAGTGCCCTCACCATTACTATCCACAACAGTTGCTCAATCAATATTTCTATGATGAGCTAACTCAACAATGTCAAAACACAGTGGATAATGCAGCAGGGGGAGCAATGGGTAAAAGAACAGCTGCAGAAACAGTTGCATTATTCAAAATGTTGGGGGCAAATTCCCAACAAAAGAGTATTGGAGAAAGAAGAAGAGGAGCACACGAGTAAGTGCAAACTCAGAAATGGCTAGGCAAATTGCAGAACTGACAAAACATGTAAAATTGTTGAATGCCAAAGGGAACTTGTCGGGACCAAGCCAAGAGTCATGCGCATCATGCGGTCTTGTAGGCCATCAAGCAAATTTGTGCCCCTCAAATTTTGATACATTTCAAGAGGAGCAGGAACAAGCTTTTGCTTTTGAAGGGTTCCAACAAAGGGGTAGGAATGACCCATATTCAAATTCTTATAACCCCGGTTGGAGGAATCACCCCAATTTTTCATGGAAGAATCAACAACATGCTCCACCTCAACAACCTTTCCGGCCATATCAAAGAGGTCCCCAATTTTAAGGGCAACCCTCAAATCAAGAGCAGGTCAAGAAACCTTCATTTGAAGAAAATTTGAATGCTTTCATTCAAGTGAGCACTCAAAATCAAGAATTGAACAATAAGCGGTTTGACTCTTTAGAAGCATCGCTTAAGAAGGTTGAAACTCAAGTGGGCCAATTGGCTAATCAACTTCAAGCCAATCAAAAAGGGAAATTTCCAAGCCAACTGGAGCAGGCCAAAGCAATCACCATTTTGAGAAGTGGTAAGGTACTTGATAATAAAATCGGTGATAATAACATTGATAATTCCTTTGATGCAGGTACAATGCAGGATAATGGCAAGGAAATGCAAGAAGAAAAAGCTGAACCAAATGAGCTTAAGGAGGATAAAGAGGAGGCATCCGCTACACCAAAGCTTCACAAATCTCCAAATCCATACAGACCACCAATTTCGTTTCCCAATAGGTTAAAAAATGAAAAGCATGATAAGCAATTTTCTGAAATTTATAACATGCTTTCGAAGGTAAGTATCAACTTACCCTTACTAGAGGTAATAAAGAATATGCCATCTTATGCCAAATTCTTAAAAGAACTAAACACTAAGAAGATAAGGTATGAGTTGGATGAGAAGGTGATAGTTTCGGAAGTAACAAGTCCTGTTTTACAACATAAGTTACCTCCTAAACTATAAGATCCTGGGAGCTTTATAGTGAAAATCTCTATGGGGAATGGGAAAGAGACCATTGACATGTGTGATCTCGGAGCTAGTATTAATTTGATGTCATACTCAATTTATTTAAAACTAGATCTTGGGGAACTCAAACAGGCCAAAATGGTTTTGCAACTAGCAGATAGAACTCTTAGATACCCTAAGGGAATCATAGAAGATGTTCTAGTTAAGGTAGGAGGTTTGATTGTACCCGTTGATTTCATTGTCTTAGACATGGGGGGAGAAATCCCATGAGATGCCGAGCATGCAATTTTGTTAGGGGGGCCTTTTATGGCCACAACTAACACTTTAATTGATGTTAAAAATGGAAAACTGACTATGACCGTTTTGGGACGAACTGTAGAATTTTCAATTTTTAACACTTCCCCCATTCCCACTAGTGCTTTATATGAAGATTGCTCTTTCATTGATCTTACTGATAGTGCTGTCCAAGAAGTTTTCTTGCAGGAAAATGGCGGACACAAGCTAGAAAGGGCTCTAAAATTGCAAGAAGAAGCAGAGATTTCCAATGAGGAGAATAAAGAAGACAAACCCATTTTGGATGATGAGAGTGTTGAGGAGGAATTTGAAGTTGAAGAAGAACAAATTCAACTACAAGGGGTTGAACTTAAGGAACTCCCCAAGCATTTGAAATATATTTTTCTTGGGGAGAATAATTCTCAACCAGTGATAATTTCTGCTACCCTTACCAGTGAGGAAGAAGATAAGCTTGTAACAATGTTGAAAAAATTCAAGAAAGCTATAGGTTGGGGATTGAGTGACATTAAGGGTATCCCTCTATGTGCATGCATAAAATCATATTAGAGGAATGAGCTAAACCGGTGAGAGAGTCTCAAAGGAGGCTAAACCCTAACAAGAGGGAGGTTGTTAAGAAGGAGGTCCTTAAATTACTGGTTGAAGGGGTAATTTACCCTATTGCTGATAGTGAATGGGTTAGTCCCGTTCATGTTGTGCCTAAGAAAACAGGGCTGACAGTGGTCCAGAATGATAAAGGAGAGTTGGTACCAACACGAACACAAACTGGGTGGTGGATGTGCATAGATTATAGGAAGTTAAATAAAGTCACCAAGAAAGATCACTTTCCTTTGCCATTTATTGATCAAATGATTGATATATTATCTGGACATGCTTTTTACTATTTTCTTTATGGTCTTTCAGGTTACTACCAAGTGCCGATAGCACCGGAAGATCAACCAAAGACTACATTTACTTGTCCCTTTGGGACATTTGCATTTCGAAGGAAGCCATTAGGACTTTGCAATGCACCGGGAACATTTCAAAGGTGTATGCTTTCCATATTTTCTGATATGTTAGACAAGTGCATTGAGGTATTCATGGACGACTTTTCTATTTTTGGTAATTCCTTTGATGATTGTTTGGAAAAGTTGACTCTAGTACTTGAAAGGTGTATTGAATGTAATCTTACATTGAGTTGGGAAAAGAGTCACTTTATGGTTGATCATGGAATTGTTTTAGGGCATGTTATTTCCCATGAAGGGATTGAGGTAGACAAGGCTAAGGTTGAATTAATTGTGAACCTACCTCCACCAACATCAGTTAAGGGAATTAGAATTTTTTGGGACATGCAGGATTTTATAGAAGGTTTATAAAAGATTTTTCCAAAATTTCACGTCCGTTGTTTCATTTGTTAGGAAAAGATGTCCCATTTGTTTTTGATGAAAAGTGCTTAGAAGCTTTTAAAATTTTGAAAGAAAAACTAACTTCTGCCCCTATAATTGTTGCCCCAATTGGGATTTGCCATTTGAAATTATGTGTGATGCATCGAATTTTGCCATTGGAGCTGTTTTGGGCCAAAGAGTGAATAAGTTGATGTGTGTGATTTATTATGCAAGTTTATCTTTAAACGATGCACAAGTAAATTACATGACCACTGAGAGAGAAATGTTAGCTGTGGTGTTTGCGCTAGACAAATTTAGATCTTATTTGATAGGTTCTAAGGTCATAGTATTTTCTGATCATACAGCTTTGAAATACCTGTTGACCAAACCACAAGCTAAACCTAGGCTCATTAGATGGGTGTTGATGTTACAAGAATTTGATGTCGAAATCAAAGATAGGAAAGGAAGCGAGAATATAGTGGCTGACCATCTTTCTAGACTTAACTCTTGTGAAAATGATGCTGAAATTGCTTGTGAAAATCCTTTCGAAAAATTTCCGGATGAACACTTGTTTTCCTTAACTCAAGCACCATGGTATGCTGATATTACTAATTATCTTTCTTGTGGTGCAGTGAGAAAGGATTTGAGCTTCCAGGCAAAGAAGAGATTCCTGCATACATGTAAGTATTATTTTTGAGATGAGCCTTACTTGTTTAGAATTTGCAGGGATGAAGTGATAAGAAGATATGTGCCGGAAGAGGAACAAAAGCAAGTGCTACAATTTTGCCATAATTTGTATTGCGGGGGACATTTTGGAGGAAAAAAGACCGCCAAGAAAATTCTTCAAAGCGGTTTGTATTGGCCTACTCTTTTTAAGGATGCTTATCATTTTTGCATAAGATGTGATCAATGCCAAAAAGTAGGAAATATTAGCAAACGAAATGAAATGCCCCTTAATATTTTTATTGTGGTTGATATTTTTGATGTATGGGGAATTGATTTCATGGGGCCATTTCCCAAATCCTTTGGTTTTGAATATATTCTTCTAGCAGTAGATTATGTGTCCAAGTGGGTTGAGGCAATCCCCACTAGGACCAATGATGCTAACATTGTGTTAAAATTTGTGAAGGAGAATATTTTGAGCAGGTTTGGAACCCCCAAGGCGATAGTGAGTGATGGAGGAAGCCATTTTTGCAACAAATGATTTGAAAAGTTGATGACCAAGATGGGAATCTGACACAAAGTGGCAACTCCATATCATCCCCAAACATCCGGGCAAGCTGAGATTTCAAACAAGCAGATCAAGGGGATTTTAGAAAAGACAGTGAGCACAACTCGGAAGGACTGGTCAATCCGACTCTCGGAAGCATTATGGGCTTATAGGACTGCTTATAAAACCCCATTGGGAATGAGTCCTTATAGGTTGGTCTTTGGCAAGGCATGCCACCTCCTGGTGGAATTGGAGCACAAGGCTTATTGGGCAATAAAGACCATGAATATGGACTTAGGTGAAGCAAGGGAGCAAAGAATGCTTCAAATTTCAGAGCTTGATGAGCTTCGGAATGAAGCCTATGAGAGTTCGAGGATCTTCAAGGAAAAGACCAAAGCAATTCATGAAAGGATAATTCTTCGAAGGACTTTTGAACCGGGAATGAAAGTCCTCCTCTTCAATTCAAGAATGCGGTTGTTTCATGGAAAATTGAAGTCACGTTGGAGTGGACCGTTTCAAGTTACTCAAACATTCCCATATGGGGTTGTTGAGTTGCTTAATTTAAAAACCAACGAGACGTTCAAGGTCAATGGACAAAGGGTGAAGCCCTACTTTGAAGAAATCGACGTTGCAAAAACAGTGGAAAGCATGGTGTTCATTGATGAATGATGCAACAATGTCCAGCTATACGACATTAAAGAAGCGCTAAATGGGAGGCAACCCATCGGTTTGCATTTCTTTTCACAATTACAATTTTATATTTTTAAATTTTAATTTCATGTTGAGTTAAATAAAATGGAATGGGTACTTTGATCGGTTTTCATTTTTCTTGAATGTGTTTCAGGGTCAAACAAAGAAGAAGAGTGCATTTTTGTGATTTGGTGACTTAAAAAATAAATAAAATAATAAAAAAATTAATTAAAAAAATTTCAAAATCAAATTGGCAGTGAGAGACACGGCCACTTGACATGGCCAAGCCACTGGCCGTGTCAAGTGGACTCCAAATAACTCAGAGGCAGACACGGCCAAAGGTCTTGGCCGTGTCCTTGGCCGTGACACCCAGACACGGCCAAGCCTCTCCCTGTGTCTTTTTATTTTTTATTTTGCTTGCACTCTTCTTTTGTCCAGTAACAGACACGTTCAAGGGACACGGCCAAGCCACTGGCCATGTCCCTCAAAAAACCATCAGACACGGCCAAGCTTCACCAAGCTTGGCCGTGTCACCTAAATTTTCAAAGTTTAAATTGCGATTTTAGCCCACTTCCTTATTTTAAATCCCTAAATCCCTTTCTCTCCTCTTTCTCTCTCTCGATCTCTCTCTCTCAAAACTCCATAGCCACTTTCTTAAACCTCCAAAATCATAGTAAATCTTTCATTTTTCTTAACCAAAACTGATTTAAACTCATTTAATTCTCTTCTTTTCTCATTAAAAGGCAATTAAAACCGTGAAAACTTCATTTTCACCAAATCATCAACATGACAAGAACAAAGATGGTGTCTCACCACAAAAGGAAGCGACCTCCACCTTCAGCTCCATCTTCATCATCGTCATCACCAAGGAGAGCAACTCTTCTCGTTCGGGGTTTCTTTCCGACGAGGTATGTTAACGAAGAATCCCTCAATGCTCTTCATATTAGGGATAATTTTTATAGATTTGTTCATAACATTGGGTGGGAGAGATTTGTTTCCCTTAAACCTTTGCAATTTGAAGAGCTTACATTGGAATTTTTAACCTCCCTTGAGGTTGAAAGAAATGACAAAAAGATTTGCATTAGGTTGCATTTTAAACTGCTTGGGAGACCATTTGTCCTTAAAATTGAGCAATTGAGCGATATATTTGGTTTCCTTCAACCAGGGGAACAATGTGTGCCTAAGAGTTTTAGACAACAATTCGCATGGGGAGCTTTGGGCTCGGGTACTTATATTGCCAAATCGGCCAAAGCTACGAAATTGGTAAATCCCGCCCTAAGGTACTTACACCGGTTTATGTCATGTTGATTATTTGCAAGAAAAGAGAGCACAGGGGTTGTAGAACTAAGCGAACTATATTTTTTAGACTGTGTTATCAATGTTGTACCCGTTTGTACCAGCTATTGGTTAGCCGATGTGTTTGACAGTGTGGCAAATAAAAAGAGGAGTGCCATTTGCATCGGAGGATTAGTTACAATTTTAGCAATGGCACTCCTCGATGATTTTGACCCAAGCCAGTGCCGGATGACTAAGATCTCGGGTAATGATTCATTAGATCTTGCCACCCTCGAGAAGATGCACATGGTTTCAAGAAGAGGAGGGGCTTATGTTATGGCTTCAGCTGAGCCAGAGGTACCGGAGGGCCGTCAAAAGAAAGCACGAGTCGAGGAGGATTCCGACTCAGATTCTCTAGATTTAGATGAAGATGCTCCAATCTCGAACAATCAGGAGATCCTTAATAGAATTGAAGCATTGGAAAGCAAGGTTGACTGTAACTATGCTGCAGTCATGGAACAAAAGGACCTAATCAACAGCAACCTTGCTAAAATTCTGAGCCTCCACCCGTCACCTGCATCATCGTCCCATCCTCCATCACAGTAGATCCTATCAGCTCCAACCTTTTGAAAACACTTGTTATTTTCTTATTTTTAGTTATTTCATATTTTTGTTGTTATGGTTTTTAATGTTAACTCTTTATATTGTGTTTATTTTATATATTGTACTTTGTTTTTGAACAATTGTTGTTTGTGGATGAAAAGGTAGCACTTGCGTCACAAGAGATCAATGGAAAAACAGGTTGTCCCTTATTTTTTTTTTCATTTATATCTTTGTTTCCATTGAGGACAATGTAAAACTTAAAGTGTGGGGTGTGTGCTAAACTTTTTGTTCATGAATATAAATTGTCTATTTTCGTAAGTGTTTTTGTTTTGTTAAGTTTTGTGTTTTGTTTTATATTTGATTTTGATGGATATTGATAAGTTCAATTGTTATAAGATTGTTGATAGATGACTTTTGAATTTTTGAAGCATGAATTTGAGAATTGATTAGAGTTAGTACTTATTGTCAACTTTGATGGTTATTCTTTGCATTGCCATTAAACTAGTGAGGAATTGAGCCATCAACTTATCATTCTTTTTATGTGTGAACATCTTTGATTGATGAATTACTAGAACTTGCTTTGACATGCATTTTGAGACTACATAAAGATTTCAATTAGGCATCAATATGATTAAGGCAATTTAGGGCAACCCATTTTGGCTTAAAAAGACCAACCTTACATCCGACCTTAGTTCGCCAACTTTGAGCTTATTTCAATTTTCCCTTCTTTCTTTTTTTTTTCACAACACCATCGGCTTGAACCATTGCATTTTAACTCTACTCGTTCATTAGATCAAGAGCATTTCAAGAGCATTAATGGAGTGTTGTGCTAAATAAAGTGTGGGGTTGAACTCAATGAGCTTTAAAATACAAATTGTTGTATTCTTTAGTTGGATACCCTATTATACACAAAAAATAAAAAAAAATAAAAAAAATAAAAAATAAAATAATAAGGGAATGAATAATGAAAATCAAAATAATAGTTGATGTTCTTGTCGGAAGGGTTGTAATGAGTTTGGAAATCATCTTTGCTAATTAAACAAATGAGTTCCCTAAAAGCACATAAATGCTTAGGGCTAAGTGATTTAGGTGAATTGTGGGATTGTTGACCATACTACATTACTTGCTTCACTCTTGAAGTACTCTTGACCTAAATGAACTAACTCACTCTCCCAAATATCATACCTTTTCCCTAGCCCCGTTACAACCAAATAAAAGACCATATGATTGATGCTTGATTGTGATTAGGTAGTGGAGATTTGATTGATAAGCAAGCCTATAGTCCTAATCTTTCATTGAATGTTGAGAGCTTAAACACTACCCAATTAAACACTTAAGAGGTTTTGTGAGGGAGTGACAATTTTGGTATGCATAGATTGACCATTAAGTTACTTGAGTACCGATTATTCTTGATTCGATTATGATTGCGGATTTAATAAGATGGGAGTCTTTATGCATTCTTATAACTCTTGAACTTGATAATATTTATCTTGTTTTATTTTTTTTTTATTTTAACTTTGCTTGGGGACAAGTAAAGGATTAAGTGTGGGGTAATTGTTTAGATCAATTTTGTATATATTTTCTATGATGTTTTTGTTGATTTTAAGTTAATTTTCATGTTAATTTGTACTTAAGTTTGTTTGAAGTTGTTGATTTAGGTTGAAGAACATTCAATGGAGCCATTTGATCAAAATTGGTGGAATTTGTGGAGAAAATCAAGTGACACGGCCAAGCTAGACATGTCCTGGCCGTGTCCCTCAACCAAAGAAGAAGAAACCAAAGAAAATTAAGTGACACGGCCAAGCTAGACATGTCCTGGCCGTGTCTCCCATCAAAATTGAAGAAATTGAGGAAAAACAAGTGACACGACCAAGCTCCACATGTCTTGGCCTTGTCCCTCAAGAAATCAAGTCTAGAAGCGAACACGGTTATGAGACACGGCCAAGCCACTGGCCGTATCTGACCAAAGGAACAAAAGAGCAAAGAAAGAAAAGAAAGAAGCAGAGACGGACACCATCAAGGGACATGGCCAAGACACTGGCCGTGTCCTTGGCCGTGTCTCATAAGGACAAAACACCCAGCAAGGGACACGGCCAGAAGCTTGGCCTTGTCCCAAGAAAAGAAAGACACTAGACACGGCCAAGCTCCACAAGGCTTGGCCATTTCACCTTGGATCACTTAGCTGGCTTGCACGAGGTGTAAGCTGTTGTGTTTTAGTGGGTGACAAAAAGAACAAAAAGGAGAAAAAAGTGGGAGGATTTTATGGAAGAAATATATAAAGAAATTGGAAAGTGGGAGACAAACAATGATGGGTGTCTTAAACAATTCAAAGTGGAAGAGCATGGGGATTAGAAAATGGATTGAATAAATTTAGTGGACATTCTTTACACACATTTGTTCTTGATCTTCTTCATCTTCTTCCTTGGTTCTTACTGGAGGGAAAAAGACACCATTTCCCCATTTTCATTCACCATTTTCCTTTCACACACCAAGAGTAAACACAATGGTTGGTTTTGAAGTGAGTTACTAGTTCTTAAGGATTAGGGTTTTAAGAAGCTTGATTGGAGAGTTGAGAATTTGAGAGTGCTATCATCCACTCCTTCAAGAAGAGAGCCATTTGTTCAAGAGAGCTGGAAGTTCATCATCACACACCAAGAGGGAGCTACGAAAGAGACAAGGAGTCTGATTTTTAGCATCTTCTTAAGGGGTTTTTCTAACTCTTTCTTTTAATCCATTTCTTATTTGTTGTTGTTGTATCAAGAACATTAATATTTCAATGAATAACTTTGATTTGGTTTATATTGAAATGAGTATTTGTTTAAAGAATATGATGTGCTAATTTACTCATGCTTTGGGTTGTAGTATATTTGATTAAATGATTTGATTTGATGACTCCATTGATATGCCTTGTTATATGTTGATTGCATTGAAATTAAAGGTAAATTGATAGATTGGCCACATATTGATTACTTAATATTGAATGACGGACCGAGAGGAGAAGTTTAATATCGGAACTATGCAATTGACTACCCTAAGAATGAATTAGAAATATAAGTTCTAAGGTTTATTAATTTGCTAATCCAAAATAATTGGTTGTTGTTAATTCATAAATGTGAGAACTAGTGAATTGATAATTGGCTAATTAATCTTAAGGAACAAATTAAGGCACAATGTTATAGTAATGGATAATTGGATAATTAAACATTTGATTAAATAGACCTACAACCCTAGGCATCATTTCCATAATTGAATTTCTCTTGCATAAAATCACTCATTTTCATTTTTAAGGTTAAGTACAATTCACCAATCCAATCACACAATCGAGTTTACTATTTCATACTAATCGAGCTATTACATGCAAGTCCTTCCTTGGGAAATGACCTTGGGGCGATCACCGTCACTACAATAGCCTCGTATACTTGCGAGTGCCGCTTTGTGATAGTGTTAATTTAAGCGCAACAGATATCTCCTTTTGATTGTTTACTTCAGAGTGTTTGCTTTTCACTTTGACAATACAAGACAAGAAAGTGCGATGTGATATGCTCATGTATGCATGATATGCATGAATAATACTTACAGTGGTTTCATGACTCATAGACCGAGGTGATCAACAGAAGTATTCTCATTGGTTCCTTTCAGATGCTCGTTCAGGTCTTGCATTGGAATAAAAGAATGCTTCCCATTTATGACTTTTATCTTTGAGATATTGAAAACATGAATAATGAATGCCCCAAGCAGCAGAGTTAGGGATTCATCTATTTCAAACTATGTTTCAGCATTTCAGTTGATAGCTTCTTCATGATCTTGCTACTTATCATTTCCTTTGCCCAATGTGTCCTTCGAGGTTCGATAGTACCACATACTCCCCTTAACTTGAAGTCTTTGTAATTTTTTTTTGAATTTTCAATCAAATGTTGGCTTTGCCAAATCAATGTCAATGTACCTCAGGACTTGATTTTCCAAAATTAACATATCTATAACATGACAACCCTAGTTACCATACTAAACTCGGAAATCATTTCTATTTAAGCAAGAATTGTTGCACTTCAGATAGGCACATACACATTACTTGGCCAAAGGTCTCATTGTGTTTGAATATTGTCTATCTCATATGCACGCTTATTCAAACTATCTCCACTAATAGACTCTACCTACCAAGAGAGATCAACAAGTCTTTGATAGGCTTGAAATGGGATCTATAAGGGACACGGGTTAAATGAAAGCCATTTTGAGATTGGAGCTGGTGTGACACAAAGGACAAACCTTCACACTACAAATTTCTTGTTGGAACTTTAGATAATTGGGAGCAATCTTGCTAGACTCCAAATTCCTTCTATCTTCTTGGCATTAATCTGGATCTTGATTGGAACAGTCTTTGCCTTTGCATAAAGTTTGGTACCCAAATTCATTTCTTTTCTTCTTCTCCCTTTTCTTTCTTTTTATTTTTCTTACTCTTCTCTTTCTTTGAGCATTTTGTCACTTCGTCCTTCTTCCTTGTGGGACTGCCAAATACAAAACTTTCAAGAACTGGATGGTCTTTCCTCCTTTTTCTTTAATTTTAATTGAATCTTTGGTTGGGTTGGACCAATTCAAGTCAAAATGTCCTTACAAACCAAATGGAAGCCTTTTGCTCCTTTAGGTAAAAGAGAACTCAGTTGGCTTTTTGAACCACCTTGGGTATTATCTTTCTTCTTTTTTTTCCTCTTCTCTTTTTATCCTTTTTTTTCTTTTTCTTCTTTCTTCTTCTTCTTCTTCTTCTTCTTTTCTTTTCTTTTTTTTTTGTTGTTTTTTTTTGTTCTAGCTCCAAAAGAGTTGTCTTGTTTGTACCAACTTGGGTCTCCAATAATGGATGAGTGGAGTGACATAAATCTTCTTTAACAGGGATAAATCATTTGCTACTTTGTTGTCATCTTGATAGATTGGAGATATTAAGAAAACTTCAACTACCCTTATGGCGTTGAGAACTTTAACTACCCTTATGGTCTTGAGAACTTCAACTATCTTCATGGTATTGAGAACTTCAACTATCTTCATGGTATTCATTTCTTTCTTTGATCTTCATGCCTCTTCATCTTAGTGATCATAAGACTTGTCAAAAGTATCACAACAGCTCAGGGTAGGTTGTTGGGCTTATAAATCAATGAAAAGAAAGCTAAAAAAATTTTTATGAAGGCTCAAAGGGACAACTAGGGATTGATATTTAATAGGGTGGATACTAGTTGTTGGCTAACCAAACAATGCCTAGATCATCTCTCCCTTAAATAAGCAGAGTTCAATTTTGCCTTGAAAGTTTATTAAAGCATGTTCTAAGACTGACTAGGACCTTGACAAAGGTCATTATGCAAGAGCCCTCTCTAAGTAAGCATACACAACTCAATGCTATAGAATAATTCCCTCACCTAGTAAAGTCATTCAAGTCATGATGCCTAGATACATTAATTTATAAATATCAAGGTAGATTCCTCATCGGTTGAGCACCAAAATGAGCAAAGACCAACATAAAATTTTTTGAAAGTAATTTATTCAAACAACTTTAAATTTGAAAAACATGATTGTTCAATTAAATCTTAAATAAAGTAAAATTGAAAAGCAACATTCAAGCTAAGAAAAGTTTGTTGAGTTAAGCTTCTTTTCCTTTCACATCTTCAATATCCCCATCTTGAAAGGACGATAAAACAAAATCTTCTTCCAATCCTTTTCCTACCATAAAGGTTGTTGGTGGTGGCACTCTTCCAAATTTAGGAAAATGATTGTTCTTGGTATTGGGCTTGTCTGGCTCAGGTAGCTTTCCACTGTCGATTAAATTTTGGATCTCATGCCTCAACTTCATACAATTGTCTGTTTCGTGTCTAGGCCTTTGATGGAATTGGAAAAATGCATTAGTATCAAAGTTAGGTGGAAGAGGATTAGGCAAAGGGCAAGGAGTCAAGGGTTGTAACAATTCCTTCTTTTATAGCTTATTGAGAACCCAAGACAGTGGCTTTCCTAATTTTGAAAACTGCCTCATTCCTCTTTGACTAGTGGCATTAACATCAACTTCTTTTTGCGTACTTTGATTGCTAGGCAGATAATTCCCTTTCTCATTCCTTCTTATTGAAAAGCCATCCCTTTCCCATTCTTTAATTTGCAGACCAGCTTGGAGAAGATCTTTGAAATCATGGATGAGTGTATGAAACATCTTTTCACGGAGATTGGGCAGGATGCCTCTCACGATCATCCTTATTTGATTAGATTCGTCGGGCCTTTTCTTGAGCAAAACAGCCTTATTTCTCCATCTTATCACATACTCCATAAAATTCTCATCTGGCCTTTGTCTAATAGACTCAACTTCCATTAAGGTAACTTCCAACTCAACATTATACCCATATTGCTGAATGAAAGCCTTGTATAACATGTCCCAATCTTTTTTAGTACTTTCCTCCAAGGTGTTGAACCAATTTTGGACAAAAGGGTCCAATGAGAGCATGAAATATCTCAGAGTTTGAGCTTTAGTAGCTCAAGCAGACTGCGTGGCAGTGATGTACTGCTTCAAATGGAGATGAGGATTTCTAGTACCATTGTATCTAGCAAAGGATGGCATCTTGAATTTGTACGAAACTTCTTTATCTAGCTCAAATAATTTGTCAACTTCACACATTTCTTCGATTTTCAACTTCTTCTCAAATTTCTTTTCTAAATTAGCAATCATCTTTTCAACATCAGATGTCTTGGTCTTTTCAACAGTTGTATTATCAACAACCTTCGGCTCCTTTTTATCTTGAGGATCTTGGTAATATTGAGCCCAATCATCATCATCAATGATCACCTTATCATCATCAAAAGCTACTTCACCAACTTTATCCTTCCCATTGTCCTTTGGCTTCTTGGAGCTAGCAGACGCTTCAACATTATTTCCTAAAATTGCAGCCAATTGGTTCTTCATGGTCTTAGCTAGGGCCTCTTTTATTTCTTCCATCTTGGAATTGAGGGCTTCATCCACCATTCTTTTAATTTGTTCAGGCTCCATTGCTTTTGGTGAGCAAGTGATTGAGTCGTTGCTAGATTCTTTGCTTACGGCGTAGGTCAGATTATCGTAAGCTTTTGAACTGTCATAATCTAGGGTTGTGAGCCAGAAAGGATCAATGATATGAGATGCAAATGTATGCATGTATGCACATACAATTAACAAACAAGGACAAATAGGACTTTCCTTCCAACCTTATAACATCAACACATGAATGGCCAGTCTCTTTTCCTAGGTATATGGTTAACAAAATACCAACATGGGGTATCTTATTTTCGAATAATTCTCTCGGACGCTTCAACCAATAGTTATATTTTCAAAAATGGAAATCAATGCATGATAATTCCCATTAATTAGGTTTTAATCCATTCAACCAACTAAAGTAGCTTTTATGCTATATCGGATTAAAACTAAATTAAGAGGTTTATTATAAATAGATTTCTCACTTGAAAAAAAGTAACTAATGGTTCATGCCAAAAACAAGCCCATAATTAATTACTCTTAGTATAAACTAGGCTCACAATTGATTTTTGGTATTTTGTAATTGATCTAAATAATTTGTAAACTCTTTTGGATGAAAATAATCTTGTTTCTAAGTCCATTATAAAAAGATTTTAGAAAAAATGGATTTTGGACTTAGTATTTGGGTCATGGGAAAAGAATTTTTGATTTGTTTTTAGAAAAGTTTTATATCCAAAGACCATCTCAAAAAGTTTTGAAAATAGCTTTGGTCTTTTTGATTTTAAAGAAAAATTTATTTTGAGCTTACAATGTACTTAGGTCAGATTAGAAAAAGAAGAAACCAAATAAGCCATGATTTAAGCCAAGATAAATTAATCATAGTCAAACAACATGCATTTGGGGTAAAACCTAAGGAAAGTAACTAGGCCAATTACATGAGCTTTAGTCTTTGGGTAAAAAGGCTTAGGTTCCCATAGCAAGTATATACCAAATGGTACGAGGCTATGAGTGGTTATGCCATGCTCGATCTCCATACCTTGAGTAAAAGTATGGTATCCCTTACATAACACAACTCGGGTAACATGGGCGTCCTAACTCATGCGCACAATGCAATCTAATATGATGCAATGGATAATATCATTATAAGAAAGAATAGAATAATATAAAGACCAACGGAATCAACTTCTCTTATCCCCAGTGGAGTTGCCACCGTGAGTGGGGATTTTTGCCCCCACTCCCTGTGGAATGGTTCTTGCTACTTCGGCACTGTTTAGGCTCGGGGACTTAGAGAATACAGACCTAAGTCCGGAGAAAATGGAGTCACCACACGGACAGGCCGGGAAAAAGAAACGGGTGGATGACTCGATTCCTAAGGAAACCCCAACCCCCTAATGGGTTCGGAAAGTTGGGTACGTGTGGGGAAGGTGAGAAATGGCCCAGCACCCCCAAAACGCCCGGTTCTTTGAAAACGGCCTCCTTTACAGGTCTTAATATTATAAAATTCTTAAGTATAACAATATTATCCATATTACACACAACAATTAAAATAAAGCATCGTTATATTAAAATTAAAACAATATCCAAGCAAAACAAATAAATGGACACCCATCCAAAGATGGAAACATGCCCTTACATCATCCATGTCTAAGCTAAATAGGACACCCACTATGGGGTAGAAACATGTCCTTTACATTGGTCTAAAATATAAAAGCAATTTAAATTACATAGAACTTAATTAATGAGGTACCCACAAAGTGGAAACATACCTCTCACAACATTTGGAAATCAAAATAAATCGATAAAAGTAAATAGCCATTCATAATAAATAAATCATTATCAAAGATATTAAACATCAATCAAAATATATAATAAGTATTCATCCATGATAAATTAAATAAATCAACCATTGAAATTAAAAAAATCAAAGCATATAAACTACATAATCAAACCTAAAACTAAATAAAGCAATAAATATATAATTTAGAATTCGCATCTTAAAATAGGATTTTAGAATTTTAGTTACTAAATTAGGGCTTTGGTAAAAGGAAATTTAAATACGCGGACTCATAATACACAAATGAATATTGACCCCTTCGACGAGCCTATACGTTTCGCCCTCTTTATGTGTTTTTTTAGTCTTATTTATAGGAAATTTAGATGATTAATTCAATTTGTTTACGGAAACTATCATTAATTTGGAAAAGGAAACCAAAACCAAATAGAATTTGGTTTAGAAAAAAATTGCATCGAAAAAATTTTGCTGGCAAAAAAACTGTTGCATGAGCTATGGGTGAAAACTGGTGAGCGAGCGAGCGCTGGCGGGCTGCGGGCCATTTCGCCCGTAGGAAACTCCTGCGGGCGAAAAGGCCCAAGGCCATTTCGTCCAAAACTGTTTTTTGGTGATGAATTTTTTCTTCGCCGATTTTTATTTTTATTTTTTAATTTTTTATTATTAATTTTTTAAAAATTATAAAAAATAAATACTAAAATAAATATTATTTAATTAAGATAACACAAAAATTATTTTGGACTAAATAAAATATATTGGACCTGACTGGGTCAAAAATTAATGGTCTACACCACCAAGCCCATTCCTTGCCAGCTCGCAGCAATCTTGCAGGCCTAGCAGCACGCTCACATGCCAATCCTCGCACACGCAGGCCCAGCGCCCCAGCATTCCAGCGCATTGCCGATTTCTGCCCAAACCTTATTTTAATTGGTTTTTAATTTTATTTCCTTAATAGTTTTTAATTTCCTTAACATACTAGGTTTTTTCTTTTAATTGCCTATAAATACCACATTAAAAACACACAGAAGGGGGATTTGAGGAAAGAATTATTTACACTTTTTCTTGGAAATTATTTCAAAGACTTTGGACTTTTCTTTGGAATTTTTTGGAAGAACATCAAACTTTCAATTTAGGCAGAGAGCAATGGAGCAACAAATTAATTATAAAATCATTATCAAACAAAGAAAAGCTTAAACATCAAACAGTGAGGCAATAAGACAACAAGACAGTGTCTTGATTTTGCTCGGCCAAAAATAAAGAATTGTAGCAGGTAGGAGCTTAATCAATTTCTTCAATTTGGTGGAGCCAACACAAAGGTACGTCATCTAAATATAAAAATAGCTATTTTTATCATAGCGTTTAGACATTGATATTTAATTCATCCAGTAGCTCTTTATTTTCAAATATCAACATGCAATATGTTAGGTTTAGTTTATAATGTTCATGTCAACTCTTTAAATCAACCATTATATTTGCAAGATAACTTGTTAAGAAACTTAGTAGCTAAGCCATTATTAGTATTAAAATTGTTAGTTCATTGAGGCCCCACCCTCGATGGCAACTTATACAAAATCCTAATATTAATATCAAACCCTAAATCCAAAATATCCATTCTTAGATTCAAACCCTAATTTTTTTCAAACTTAATCCTTAATTTAAACATACAGTAGCTATGTTATTTTACCTTTAAAACTTTTTTTTTTATTTTGGGTTGTTATATTAACACTATAGCTTCATTGTTTTGATCATACAGATTTAATTACTAAAGCCTTAATTACATAAAATCAAAGATCAACCTATTTGTTCATCCAGTAGCCATGTTCTTTCTTTTATATTAAATATTTCTTAGTTGACTAATACAGTAATTAAAATACAAAATCCTAATTGTTAAACATAAAACCTATAAAACCTTAATTTTATTAAAAAAAAACCCTAATTGATGCATAAACCCTAAATTTATATACTTATTTCTTTATTTAAATTAGATGTATGTTTATTATATATTTTGTTTGATGGTTCATGTCCTTGATGAATAATTTATTTATGATGAATGGTTGGTTATTTTTATTGATTTGATTTGGTTTCAAAACATTGTAAGAGGTATGTTTCCATGTTTTGGGTACCTCATATTGTGAGCAAAATGTAATTTAATTTATTTTAAGTTTTGAATCAATGTAAAGGATATGTTTCTACTAATTTGTGGGTATCGTGCTTTATTTAATTTTTTTTGGACATTGGACAATTGGAAAGGCATGTTTCCATCCTTGGATGGGTGCCTATTTGTTTATTTTGATTGGACCTTGCCATGATTTTTAATAAAGTATTTATTTATTCTATTGGTCACATATAGTATGGATAATATCATTATATTTAAGAATTTTATAATATTAAGACCTAAAAAGGAGGCCAGTTCCAATGAACTAGGCGTTGTGAGGGTGTTGGGCCATTTCTCACCTTCCCCATATGTACCCAACTTTCCAAACCCATTAGGGGGTTGGGGATTCCTTAGGAATTGAGTTATCCACCCCTTTCTTTTCCCTACCTGTCCGGGTGGTGACTCCATTTTATGCCCATGTTCTCTATGGCCCTAAGCCTAACAGTGCCGAAGTCACAAAAACCATTCCACGTGGGAGTGGGGGAAAAAATCCCTGCTCATAGTAAGAGAAGATATGAGGGCCAGCTAAAAAATAGCTGAATTTTTTGCAAAAGGAAGAACAAAAAAGAATGGAATATCCGGTTCAACCAGAATTCTCAACTAATAAAAAGTCAGTCAAAATCTAGTTTTGGGTCGAGCACCAAAAATCCAATTTTGGGTCGAGCACCTAACTCCTGCCTCGGGTCTAAGTACCCAATCTAGTTTTGGGTCAAGCACCTAAAATCTAATTTGGGTCGAGCACCCAAAATCCAGTTTTGGGTCGAGCACCCAACTCCTATCTCGGGTCCAAGTACCCAAAACTCAGTTTTGGGTCGAGCACCCAAATCCTATTTAGGTCGAGCATCCAACTCCTATCTCAGGTCTAAGTATCCAGTCTAGTTTCTGGAAGAGCACCCAAAATCTAGTTTTGGGTCGAGCACCCAAATCCAGTATCGAGCCAAGTACCCAAATCCAGTTTCGGGTTGAAAACCCAAATCCAAATCAGTCTCATGTCGAGCACCCAAAAATCCAATTTCGGGTCGAGCACCTATAATCCAGCCTTCGATCAAGCATCCAAATTAGCCTCGAGTTAAGAACCTAAAATCCAATTTTGGGTCGAGTACCCAAAATCCAATTTCAGGTCGAGAACCCTAAATCTAGCCTTGGGTTAAGAACCCAAAACATTCAGTTTTAGGTCGAGAATCCTAAATATAGTTTTGGGTCGAGTGTCTAAAAATCTAGTCTCGGGTTGAGAACCCAAATTATTTTCAAGTCAAGCGTATCAATAACCCAAACCATTTCCAATCTCGGGTCAAGAACCCATCCTAACACAAAATCTGCTCAAAGTCATGTTGCTTTTCACTCTCTTCTACTAAAAGTCTCAGATCGTTCAAGCAGGAGGCAAACTGTAGATCCTTAATTTTTGACCAGGTTCGGTCTGATATTTTAAAATAGTCCAAAATAATTTTGTGGTATTTATTTTATTAATTATTTATTTTATTTTTATTTATTTATTTTTAATAATATAATAATATTTATTTTTAATAAAAATAAAAATAAAAATTGGATGGATTGGCGAGCAAAGTGGGGCAGCGCAGGCAAGCAACTTCACCGCAGGTGCTGCCAGCAACAACTGCCCAATTCATCCCGCACTCCACCAAGCCCATTCCTCGCCAACTCGCAACAATCCTCACAGGCCCACCAGCATGCTCACAAGCCAAAACTCGCAGCACACATGCCCAGAACCCCAACATGCTAGCTCACTGTCGATTTCTGCCCAAACCTTATTTTAATTGGTTTTAATTTTATTTCCTTAACAGTTTTTAATTTTCTTAACATAATAGGTTTTTTCTTTTAATTGCCTGTAAATACCACATTAAAAACACACAGAAGGGGGGGGATTGACGAAAGAATTATTCAAACATTTTCTTGGAAATTATTTTAAATACTTTGGACTTTTCTTTGGGACTTTTTGGAAGAACATCAACCTTTCAATTTAGGCAGAGATCAACGGAGCAACAAATTAATTCTAAAATCATTATCAAACAAAGAAAAACTTAAACATCAAATAGTGAGGCAATAAGACAACAAGACAATGTCTTGATTTTGCTCGGCCAAAAATAAAGAATTGTAGCAGGTAGGAGCTTGATCAATTTCTTCAATTTGGTGGAGCTAACATGAAGGTACGTTCTTTATTTAATTCATCTAAATTTAAAAATAGTTATTTTTTATCATAACGTTTAGACATTGATATTTAATTCATCTAGTAGCTATTTATTTTCAAATATCAACATGCAATATGTTAGTTTTAGTTTATAATGATCATGTCGACTCTTTAAATCAACCATTATATTTGCATGATAACTTGTTAGGACACTCAGTAACCAAGTCATTAATAGTATTAAAATTATTAGTTCATTGAGGCCCCAGCCTCGATGGCAACTTGTACAACATCCTAATATTAATATCAAACCCTAAATCCAAAACATCCATTTTTTAGATTCAAACCCTAATTTATTTCAAACTTAATCCTTAATTTAAACAGATAGTAGCTATGTTATTTTACCTTTAAAATTTTTTTATTATTTTGGGTTGTTATATTAACACTGTAGCTTCATTATTTTGATCATACAGATTTAATTACTAAAGACTTAATTATATAAAATCAAAGATCAACCTATTTGTTCATCCAGTAGCCATGTTATTTCTTTTATATTGAATATTTCTTAGTTGACTAATCCAGTAATTAAAATACAAAACCCTAATTATTAAACATAAAACCTATAAAATCCTAATTGATGCATAAACCCTAAATTTATATACTTATTACTTTATTTAAATTAGATGTATGTTTATTATATATTTTAATTCATGGTTCATGTCCTTGATGAATAATTTATTTATGATGAATGATTGGTTATTTTTATTGATTTGCTTTGGTTTCAAAATATTGTAAGAGGAATGTTTCCATGTTTTGGGTACCTCATATTATAAGCATCATGTGATTTAATTTATTTTAAGTTTTGGATCAATGTAAAGGATACGTTTCCACCAATTGGTGGGCATCCTACTTTATTTATTTTCTTTTGGACATTGGACAATTGTAAAGGCATGTTTCCATCCTTGGATGGGTGCCTATTTGTTTGTTTTGTTTGGACCTTGCCATGATTTTTAATAAAGTATTTATTTATTCTATTGATCGCATGTAGTATGGATAATATCATTATATTTAAGAATTTTATAATATTAAGACCTGAAAAGAAGGCCAGTTCTAATGAACCGAGCATTGTGGGGGTGCTGGGCCATTTCTCACCTTCCCCACATGTACCCAACTTTCTGAATCCATTAGGGGATTGAGGATTCCTTAGGAATCGAGTCATCCACCCCTTTCTTTTCCCTGCCTATTTGGGTGCGACTCCATTTTCTCCAAGTTTAGGCCCGTGTTCTCTAAGGTCTTGAGCCTAACAGTGCCAAAGTCATAAGAACTATTCCATGTGGGAGTAGGGGCAAAAGTCCCCGCTCATAATGTCCAAACAAAATAATAAATGGGCACCCATATAATATGGAAACATGTCCTGATAATATCCAAAATAAAATAAGACACCCACCTTTTGGTGGAAAACATGCCCTTTACATTAATCCCAAAATGCAAAATAAATTAAATTACATTGAACCTAACTAATGAGGTACCCATAAAGTGGAAACATACCTCTTACATCTTGGAAACTAAAATAATTAAAATAATAAAGAAAATAATCAAGTCATTCAACCATTCATCATGAGCAATAAAAACAAATCATTCATAAAATTAAAATATCCATTCAAGGCATAAAGCAATCACACCTAAGACTTTAATCTTAAATAAAGAAGTGAATATATCAATTTAGGGTTTATGCTTCAAATTAGGGTTTTTGCTTCAATTTAGGGTTTTTGCTTCAATTAAGGTTTTTATGATGAAAATTAAGACTTTAAGTTCTAGGGATGAAAATATAGGATTTGTAGGTTTTAGGGAAAATAAGATTAAGGTTTATAAAGAGAATTAAGATTTTTAGAAATGATAAAAACTAGGGTTAGGGTTTTAGGGTTTTGGAAGATAGTTTAGGATTTTTTATAATTTGTAAAACTAATTAGGGTTTGGAAATTAGATTAATATTTTGATGATTATATTATTGATTTAACTTAGAACCTAAGCTATTGTATAAACCAAATTTAAAAAAAGGAATTTGATGATCCAGACAGAGTGATGACAGTTTGAAAGGTGAAGATGATTTTTAATTCAATAAACAAAAATAGATGAAAATAACTACATTTGAAGGCTCCACCAAATTAAGAGAATTGATCCAAGTTGCTGCCTGCAACAACTTTACTTCTGGCCAAGCTTATAACCAAGATAAACCCGCCTTGTTGCCTTGTGAATTAGATAGTTTTGGTTTTTGATTGCTAGGATCTTTTATTGTTCCCTCCTTTTAATTGTTGCCCCTGGCTGCTGTTTTTGTTTCTTTTCTTTTAATAGTGTTAAAATCTACTATTTATAGGTAATTCTAACCCTAATGCACAGTGAAAATCGAATATATCTCAATTAAGGAAATAAAGACCGAATTAACTTCGGTTTAATTAAGGAAATAATAGATTGAACTTCGAATGGCGAATTGGCAATTGGGCCAAGCCAATTTGCTGTAGGCCGAATTGGCAAGCCAATTCATCAATTATGTTTTTTGGGATTTTATTATTTTTTATTTATTATTATTATTAAAAAATATAATATTTTATAAAATAAATATTTATATTTTCTTTTTTTCTTTTTTATTTATTATATTATTAAAATAAATAATAAATATTATATTATTATGTATTGAAATTTTAATATTGTGCCAGACTAAACTTAAGTTTGTAAAATTATTCCGAATTGTTTTAAACCTTTAGACTTTACTTAACCCTCTTTTAATTAGTGCCAAACTAGACTTGGTAAAAAATTTAGAGCCTACAGTATCGTAATATGTAGTAAAATGAGAGTACGAGTGTCGTAACTACAGAGAAGGTGTATTATGAGTAACTTAAATTCAATTAGGCTATTATTAGGAATTAACCAATTATCAATAATTAAATTACTAAAGTTACTCTACCATGGTTTTACTACATATTATGATGCTGTAGGCTAATTGAATTTTGAGAAAGGGTAATGTGTTGTGAATGCAAAAATGAGATATGTTGTATAATGAAATGAATTAATATTGATAAAAATGAGAAAAGTGAGAAAAATGAGAAAGATGTGAAAATGAGAAAAGTGAGAAAAAAAAATGTGAAAATAAGGCAATGTGCCTAGATTGAAAATGTAAAAATGAGAAAGAGATTAATAATAAGAAAAATGAATAATATGTGTGTCTAGTATTTCATTCAATTTTCAGACTTCTGTGTTTGGCGGCATGCCTATGATTGCATATGGGCTAAACGCTGGGCTGGTGAAAAGACTGGGTCGTAAGCCAGGCCCAGCTAATAAATATGATATTTTTGGTGTGAAAAGACCGGGTCGTAAGCCTAAAAAACAAATCCTTGAAGCTAGAATAAGTGAAAAGACTGGGTCGTAAGCTCAGATCTAATTGGATTATCCATGGATATATTGCCTACGGGGCTAGACACATGGTGTCATTATAGACCAAAACAGTAACTCTGGAATTTGAATAGCATGTTAGTTATCTTTGGGCCCATGTTTGTATTTGTTTATATGTGAATTGTGATTATGAAGTATTTGAAAAATATAAAAAATAAAATGGAATGACGTGAAATATATATGCATTGTGTATTGACATTGCATTGAGTTTTATTGTTATTATCAAAGTTTGTACCACTAGGCTTTGGCTTATCGCAATTGTTTCCATCGAGTAGATGACATGGTAGACTCAGCTGAGCCAAAGAGTTCTTCTAGATCAGGTCGGGTCTAGACTTGTAGTTGAGCTTGTTGAGTTGTTATCGAGATCAGAAACACTGCTAGCAGCATGTATATATTTTTATGTTATTGTACATTTTGAGTATTATGCATATTATATTATGTTTTGGATTTTATGTATTGTATATTATAAAGAATGTTTGGGTCAATGCATTTGAAATGGGAGAGTAAATGTGTTTTAAATTATATATATCTATATATAAATGTTTGAGAAACTTGGTAAAATTGAGGAGTATGGTTGAGATGGTGAATTGAAATTATTTGGGAGTGTTTTCTTTTTGCTGGTTGTGTTTTGCTGAATTTTGGGATGTCCAAATTACAGACAAAACTATGGTGAATGTTTCCCAGAGATTTTCATATATAATATTTATTTTGGATTCCTATAACAAGTAAATAATATTTATTTGCTATTTAATTTTATATATTTAGAATTTGAAAATTTAAATTGGAAATGTGAAATTTTTTTTATTAAATCGGTTTCTGACATTTTTGTACCGTATGTGTATTTTACATATACTGAAATTATGTATTGTACGTATATAGGGTATAAGGGTGTTACAAAGGGGATTAGTTATTCATGGCAAAATAAAACATAATGGCTAAAGGAATGTAAATACTAAACAAAGAATCCATCACTTTAACTTTTTAATGAAATGAAATGAAGAAAAATTTAAAGAAGTTTAAAAATTGAAATTATAAACCAAAAATGATTGCTTAGTCTTGAAGAATGAATCTTTGTGGGAGTGGTTGAATTCTTCCAAAGCACTAGTCTCTTCCCTTCTTCTTCACCTTTTTTCATTGATGTAGATTTTAGAGAGAGAAAATGAGATGAAGAGGTAGTGTTCTATGGTGGCTGCCCCTTATTATCCAAAATGATGAATTTATAGTGTCCTTCCAAGTTCCAAAAATTCCCCTAGGGTTTCCTTTTATTTTTATTTTGAAATTCTCCTTCTCATTTCACTCCAGATCTACATGGGAGTGTGGGTCCAATAAACTCGCCGATGTCAAACTTGCCTGCATGAGACAGTGTTGATATTAAATGCATGGGCGTGTTGTTTGAACTTGGCACGCCCGTGTTGTTCAGAATGCTACTGGACCTTTTTCTTGCCTGTGGTATTTTCAGCATGGGCATGTCATTTTAAACTGACATGCCCATGTTGTTCAAAATGCTTCTGGATCTTTTCTCGCATGGGCGTGTTGTTTAGAGACAACATGCCCATGTTGTTCAGAATGCTTCTGGATTTTTTCTCCACTTCTGGAATTTCTTGCATGGGCATGTTGTTTAGAGACAACATGCCCGTGCATAATAATCAGCTACTATATCTCCTAACTCCTTGGCTCACAGCTTCAGTCTCTTTAGAATGGGCATGTCTAAGATAATCAATACGCCCGTGTTAATCATAAGGCTTCTAAATTTTACCATTTTCTTCATTGAATGCTCTCCTTTTGTATCTTAAGCCATCAAAGAGTTAGAGTTGCAAATAGAAGCACTTTTTCTCATAAAAACATCTAAATTTCATAAGAAACAATATAAATTATATCATTATCTTAATGCTAAATCATGAGTAAACACGGGTTCATCAGCCCCCACTCCCATGTGGAATTGTTCTTGCGACTTCGGCACTGTTAGGCTTTGGGCCTTAGAGAACATGGGCCATTGTCTTAGTTTTATTCAACTAGGAGTTCCAGGTTGGTGCAAGCAAAAGAATTGTATCAATGTTTAATTTTGGTGTAATATACAAATGGAGGTGTATCTTTCTAAATTAATTCATTTAAATTTACAGTGAGATAATTTATTACTATTCCATCTATCAAACTGCCTTTGTTTAAAATTCATTCTTTTAACTTTTAATTTATACACAAATACATAGTAAGCATAGTTACTTCTTTTTATCGTTTATATGACTAGTAACTCATTTATTTAAATCACCATGGCACTAGATTATTCTCGCAATGTTTTGAATGTCCAGTAGCCATATTACATATAAGTATTTATCAAAAATCCATTTTAAAGTGGTCTTAGAGTTTTTATAATAATCATATTTTGATAAACCCTAATTTGTGTTCTAAGGAATAAGAACCCTAAACATGTCTTCTCTAATTTGCAATACCATAATCTGTGTCCCAATTTCCAAAACCCTAATAATCAGTAAACCTAAAACCCTAATTCCAAAACTCTAACCTAAACCCTAAAAAACTCCAATTTTATCCAAAAACCCCAATTTTATCCAAAAATCCTAGTTTTTAAAATCAAAACCCTAAAATCCTAATTTTATCCTTAAAATTTTAATTTAGTCATAAAAGTTCAAAAACCCTAACTTTATCTTGAAAAACCCTAATTTAGATATGATTGTTTTTTGCCTTGATGAATAATTTTTTGCAAAACAAAAATAAAAAAATAATTTTCTAAATAATAATGTGTCCTTTCTCTCTTTGTTTAATAATTTTTTGCTCATATGTAAAAAAGAAAAAAAAATAAAACCAAGACATTGGCGAGCCTAGTTTGGTGTTATTTTTTACATATGAGCAAAAAATTATTAAACAAAAAGAGAAAGGAGACATTATTATTTAGAAGATTTTTTTTTGCTTTTGTTTTTATGCTATAATTTAGTTAATAAAAGTATATTAGCAAAAGAATTGTAAAAAAAGTTAAGAAGTATCCTAGTGCTAAAAATAAATGAACTAATGGACTGTAGGAGTCTTCTCAAGTAAAATGGATTATCTGAGAGTGTGGTTTTGAAAACTTTATTATGCAACTACCATTCGAAGAATGTCCGATAGATAGGAGTGTAGTTCAAGTGTTATCAGAACGACGGATGGACATGACTCATACTTTCTAACTTCTTGTGGGAGAGATGACCATTGGCCCAGTTGATTTTGCAGCCATAATTGGTCTTCAATACTACAGCATGCCGATCCCTCTTACTAATGATATCCTGACACGTGAAAAAATTCAACAATTAATAGGTATGAAACCTTCATTAAAAGAGCCATTCAAGATAAAAATTGAACCGATTTGAAATCATTGGATGAACTATGCTAGATAGGTTTGTGGAGAAATGGCAGAGCAATACGCTTGAGATTGGCCATTTTATGTAGTACTGAATCTACCATCTATTTATCAGTGTTGAGGGCCCTTTTTGATATGGATCTCTTATAGCTTTACGCTGGCCTTTCTTTTCTCTATCATGGTCTTAACAAGATTTTCAGGAATAAAAAGTCTTTCGTTGGTTTTATGGTTATTGTTGAGGTATTGTCTTCCATCATTGTCAATTCAATTTGCATACTTGTATGAACTTGATTTACATTGTTATTGTAGGTATGGGCTTATGAGCACAATCTCGTGAGGGTGTCTGGTATTTCCCAAGAGAGAGTAGGGTATCTAAGATTAAATTTTTGGTTGTCCGATCGTACAGCGGTTCCTGACTCTTATCATGTGCACTCCCAGTGTTATCATTTGAGTTGTTTAACCTGGGGCTAGGTAAAATAGTGTTAGTATGCCTTGAAATTTGGCTAAAAGTCTACTTACCTTTTTATAATCTTGTAGGTTAACTTGGCTTGGTGAAAAACTGAGGAGCGGGCGAATTGGACTCCTCTTATGAGTGTTGCGCTACCTTACCAGCACTCCAGCCGAGTCATTATTGTTCCTTTGTCTAGTGGCTAGTTTCTCGAGGAAAGGGTGTATGATTGGTTCCTTGGTCTGAAGCAGCAGAGGGTTTTGATGAACTTTTTGACATATACTTTGAATATTACATCAATGCCAGAGAATTTATGGCACTTGGCTCGGAATGGCTATGATGTTGAAACTTACCTTTGTCACCGGGCGTGTCATACACCCAATTTATTTGAGCATGGCTCTTGAACTTTGATGTGCCTCCTATTGGCATTCGAGGAGTTTCCAAGGAGGAAGAATGAAGCGATGAAGAAAACAGTGATGAAGAGGAATATGAAGGAGAGGGGAGAGAGTTTATCTCTTATTCCAGGGCTGGCACCTCTCAGGTGAACATTTACCATTTTTTCATTGCAATTGTTTCTTTTTAACTTGTTTTGACTATTTTTATGATTATTGTAGGCTATTGGTTCATTTGAGCACAAGGGTGGACCTTCTTTCATTGTTCCAGTTCAATGACAATTTTCACCAATTGAATGGCAATTTTCTCCATTTGCTCCTTCTTTTCAGTAGGAGTGCCATCTAATCTGCATGCTTTGATCTGAGTTATCTAGTCTATCATCCTATTCCATGATGATTTATGCTATATGTATGCATGATTATGTATGTTCTTACCCTTTTCCTTTTCTAACTCACAATGAATGATTGAGGATCAAAATAAGAAACTGCAAGAAGAATTAGTTGCCAACCATTGGAGAGCTGCTTATTTTGAGTGAAGCTTTTGGGACTTTTGGTTCCAAGGAATCAGGAATCTTGGTGCTTCATCTTCTAAGGGGCCCCAAACTGATGACCATGAGATCCCTTCTCCTATTTAAGATGATGACTATTATAGACCTGACTTTCAAGAAAATAGGAACTTGGGTATTTTTCCTCCTAACAGATTTCAAATGGGTGATATACCTCCTCCTTTGTCAGGCGATGACTTTTTTAGTATGGTCCACCTCCTTCTTCGCAGTGATCTATTATTGTATTAAGTAAAAAAAACTTGTATGTATAAAATAATAATAATAATAGTAAATATAATAATAATGGTGTTCCTTTACTGCAACTTTTGACCTTTTTATATATATACCTTTTTTCTTTATTCATTTTTTCATCATTACATTTCTTTTTATATATACATAAAACTGCCCATGAGAGTTCACAAGCTAGAAGTCCAAATGCTTTATGGATTGAAAATTATAACACCAGGAGAAGTATGGCAATCCAACATCTACTTGGACGCAAATTACCTTTCCTTGCACGTTGTGGTCGCAAGCCACTGCCAAAACCTTTTCCACTTTGGTATATAATCCAACCTCTTATATAAATTTGGTTTTAATTTAGCATTCATGTCACAATTTTATAATTTCAATAGAAGCGACGAAACACTATACAAATTTTATTAGACAACAAATACTATTTCAATAATTCTGAGCTTTTCTTTAACTTTAATAATGATAGTGCTTAATTTGAAGAAAATCAAAGATTTATTTAAAACCATGAAAGCCATACATTGGCAACAAGTATCTTGGTCTCAAATTAATACTTTAAAATGCTTTCAAAATGTTAAATTGGACTATTCCTTTTTATATGCCATGGCTTATTTTTGGGATGTGAAAACTAGGATGTTTAAGATCAATAACTTCGAGATATGTCCAATGATCAAAGAATTTGAAGCTGCTCTAGGATATCCAAGAAATCAACCAATGGCATTGCCCATACTGATTTCTAAAACTCACCAAAGGATGCAAATGTTGTTTTAGCACTCAAAGTCCGAAGTTCTTCAGTTGACGAGAGGTGAGAAAATTTTGCTCAGTCCCTTGATTGACTTTCGTACTTCTCATTTGGCTCCTACCAAAACTTGGGGATGCATGTTCTGTCTATGCTTGCTTAGTTAATTTTTTCTCATTTCTTCCGATGGCGACATCAATCCATGAGTACTAGATATCATGGACCAAATGGAAGGAGGATTGTCACTGGTGCCCATGATCTTGGCTGAAACCCTAGTTGGGTTGGATCAATTTAAGACAGAATCTTCTAGGAGATTATCTAGAAGTCCTCTGCTGCTACAGTTGTTTACCTAAATTACCCTTTCAGGTTTTTAATTTAGGTCTTTTATTTTTATTGCTCTAATTTTTGCCTAGTCCGCCCTTGCAGGTTTTCGAAACTAACGAGTTGTCCTAATTTTTGCCTAAGCCACCCTTGTGGGTTTTCAACTTAGCGGACCCCATTTCTTATTTTAATTTTGTCCTAAACTGCCTTTGTGGATTTTTGAAACTAGCAAACTGCCCTAATTTTTACTTATGCCGCCTTTATAGATTTTTAACCTAATGGGCTCGCTCTTTTTAAAATTTTTGCTTATGTTTATAGATATGGCTACAGGAGCATCTCTGCTTACTCGACACTCCATCTATGTATTTTGCCAAATATCTACCATGACATCATTTTGCCAGAAAGCTACTCCATCCTGCTTCTTCATATGCCAACTGGATTGACTGGATCTGCTCACGAGCTGTGATTAACATTCGTTGGTTGGTACCTTGGTGAAAGATCACTCATGTCACCATTCGGACGTATATGATGTATGTCCCTCTTGCTGCTCTTCGTTAAGGTACTTGCTATGATCCTCATCAACTTGACCGCCAGTATGGAGCCGACCCTCAAGGTTCTAAGTTTACTCCTTATTTGGACATGCCTCGTCTAACTGAAGCTTTCCTAGATCAACTAAAGCAAAGTTGCCCTGTACGTTACACTTATCATCTGCCATAGATTTTACACTAGTCAATTCTTTAGAAAAAATGATGTTAGGATGAATAATAATAATAACAATAATAAAAGATATTTTCTTTCCTTTTATAATTTGTCATCACCTTTCGCTATTGTATTTATTTATTTTATCTAACAGTCAAATTACTTTAAAATAGTGCACATAGAATAATTTTAATATTAATTCTGTTTTATTAAATTAGGGAACAACCAAACATAAAGCCAGCATATACAATATCACTCTTGTCGCCAACTAACCCTTTTGGGCTTTCTAATCAACAATTTTCTCTTAATTATTGCCTAGTCTACCCTTTTGGGTTTTTTGAACTAGCAGACTGCTCTAACTTTTGCCTAGGTTGGCCTCTTTGGGTTTTCAACCTAGCAAGCCCTTTTTTTTTACATAAAACCTCTTCAAACTGTCAATGTTCACTGGCTCACTAAACTCATTTCCATCCATGTCTGATATCTCGATTGCACCTTTGTTCATGACTTGCTTTACAATATACGGTGTAATATCCTGAAATGTGCCCTAGAAGTTTTGATATAATTGTTGTTTTAATTGGATTTTATGAATGTGTGTTTAATTGGAAAGAGAAAAGAAGTGAAGAGAGAGTGTATATGTTGTATATATAGTGATATATACAACATATACAAGTCAAATGTGAAGTCAAAAGATGATTAATTAATGATTTTAAATTAATTAAGTTAATTAAGTGGGATTTGAGTGAGTGGAAGTGGATGGAGATATTTAGAGTATTTTAATATTAAATGCTTGGAGGAGAGGGTTTTGAGGAAAGAGAAGGTTGAGTGTTTGACTTTATTTTCTTTCCTTTCTTCTTTCTTTCTTTCTTCCTTTTGCGTGTGCTTTCATTTCCTTTCCTTTTCTTTTCTTTGTTTTGGCCGACACTCCCTAGCAAGAGAGCAAGAGAGAGATTTGATCTTTCATACTCAAGATTGAAGGAAGTTTTCAAGTGATCAAGTTGGACATTTAAGAGTTTCTTCATCCTTGGTAAGTTCTTTATTTGATTCTTTGATTTTCTTTGAAGTTGTGAGTGATGTTGGGGTTGATATGTGTTTGTTTGATTGTGGTGTGTTTAAGAGTGTTTGGTTCAATTGATTTTGGATTTTGGGGATGGATTGAAGGAAAGAGTAAGTTGTTAAAAGAGATAGTGTTGTGGTTGTGTTTTGGGTTTGTGATGATGATTATGATTTGTGTTTGAGGTATGTTTAGAGTTTTTTTTTTGTGTTTTTGCAAGTTTGTTATGGTTTTTGGGTGTGTTTAGTGAAGTTTGTTTGAAGTGGTAAATGGTGGAAGTAAAAGGATTGTTGGATGTGAGGTTGTTGTTGCCGGAATCTGTATTTTTGACTTGACACGCCCATGAGCACGGCCAAGTCTTTGGGCGTGTCGATGGTTCTTTGTTGCAGTAGCATTTACACGTCCGGTGACACGCCCATGTCACTGAGCGTGTCATAGCTACTGTGTTGGTGAAGGATTGACATGGCCTTGAACACGCCCATGCTGTTGGGCATGTCAATGTTTCTGGGGGACAGAATGTATTACACGTTCAGTGACACGCCCGTGGTTCTGAGCGTGTCAAAGCTTCTGTGTTGTGAGTTTAGGCACGGTAAGGGACACGCCCGTGTTGTTGAGCGTGTCATGTGTAGAGTTTGCCCTAGTTAGACCTTAGTCTTATTATCTCATTTGTATTATTCCTTTTTGGATTAGGTTGTGAAGAGTTTGAGTTACCCTAATCCAAGTATTGAAGGATTCTTGGAAGAAGAGTTTAGTGTTTTGTGTGAGTTGCTTTTGGAGGTAAGTACAAACTACATGGTTGTATACATTTACATGATCTTGATACTTAATCTATTTGATTGATCATATGTTAAGTAATTGATTACATTGGTAATTTATGTGATAAATGTTATGATTGGTATAATGTGAATTGAGATATAATAAGATGTGAAATCAATGTGGTTGGTTATAATGATGTAAATGACATAATTGAGGCATGTTTTCCTAGATGATGTTCAATGCAATTGATGATATATATATATATACACTCTCTTGATGAGATATGGAGCCATGGTTGTTGGCTAAAATGATAATGATGCCAATGAGATGATTGAGGCATGGTTGCCGAAGTGATGATGAGTAAATGAGAATGAAATTGATAATGAAATAATTAATGAATTGTGTGTCTAATGTGTTATTCCATTTTTAGAGTTTTGTTGTTGGTGGCATGCCTATAGTAACAATCTCTTGAAGTTAGGTTGGGCTTGATCCTTGAAGCCAAGTTGGGTTGAAGTTTAGCATGCTTAACTCCCCTTGAAGCTTGGTTGGGTTTAGTCCTTGAAGCCTAATTGAGATGTTACAACCCTTGAAGCTAGGTTGGGTTGGTTCTTGAAGCCAAGTTAGGTTGATACTTAGCATGCTTTGTTCCCCTTGAAGCTTGGTTGAACCTAAATCCTTGAAGCCTAGTTGGGATAATGATAATGATAAATGTGATATTGAACCAAAACATTAACTCTGAAAGTTGAATGGCATATTAGTGTCTTTGGGACCATGCTTGTCTTTGTTTTTAATGTGATTCTTCAATGGTGAAACCAATGAATAATGAGATTGATTATAATGCATAAATAGGTTATTGAGAATGAATGCTTGATATGACATTAAGCAAAGCAAAATGTTAAGGTATAACATTCTTTTGAATGGTGTATGGACTTGATTGTGTGACATTGGCATTACATCAAAACATAATATTATTGTAGTTGTACCACTAAGCCGTTGGCTTAGAGCGATTATGATTTATCGCGTAGGTGACAGGGAAGAACCAGAGAGTTCCTCTAGGCCAGATCTTGAGGAGTTGATAGTGGAGCTTAAAGATCAAAGACATACTGCCAGACATGTATATATATTTTATGTTTTGTAAAATTTGAGTTTTTATGTTTATGTATTTGGAAATATTTGTAATATTTTCCGCTGCATTTTGAATAAACATTTTATCTTTTGTGTTTATAATATAATTTAAATGTTTTAAATTAGTTCATATTATTGTAAAAGAATTGAGTCGTTTGGTTAGTAAACCATGGCATTTCTATATTCAGTATACGTATATTATGATCGTAATAGCATGCTGTGTACGTATACGGGGTATAGGGGTGTTACATACGGTCCTTCCCAACTAGGTCTAAACTTTCCTCTTGGATCAGGAATATTAAGCTTACATTGCTTCAACACTAAGTTGCCAACTTTAAACTTCTTAATCTTAACCCTTCTATTATAGGCCTGAGCTATCTTTCTTTGATACAACTGATGATTGTATAGTGCTTTTAACCTTCTCTCTTCTAATAAAGCTAACTGTGTGTATCTGCTCTCTATCCATTCCATTTCAGGCAAATCAGCTTCTAGGACCACCCTTAATGATTTGATCTCAATCTCAACTGGCAACACTACTTCTATCCCATAAACCAAGGAAAATGGTGTCATTCCAGTATGGGTTCGCACACTTGTTCTATATCCCCATAAAGCAAAAGGAAGCATCTCTGACCAATCCCTGTATGTCTTGGTCATCTTGGAAAGAATCTGCTTAATTCTCTTTTTTGTTGCTTCCACATCACCATTAGCCTTCGGTCTATAAGGGGAGGATCGGTGATGATAGATTTGGTACTTCGAGAATAAGTCATTAATTGTTCCTTGAAACTGTACCCCCATTATCCGATATTGCACTGTGTGGGACCCTATATCTGCAAATGAGATTCTTTTCAATAAACCTCGCAATTTGCCTTGCCCCAAGCTTGTTGAAAGTTTTAACTTCGACCAATTTTGAAAAATAATCCACTGCTACTACAATGAAGCGGTGACTTTTTGAAGCTGTTAAATGTATCTCTCCTATAATTTCAATCCCCCAAGTTGCAAAAGGCCAGGGTGAAGACATAGAATGAAATTCTTCAGGAGGCATGTAATTCAAATTACCATACATCTGACATTGCTAGCACTTCTTCACAAATTCAATACAATCTGTCTCTATGGTTAACGAGTAGTAACCTTGTCAAATTATCTTCTTAACCAAAGCCAACCCATTCATACGTGGACCATAATTTTCCCCTTGTATTTCAAACATGATTTGTTCAACTTCAGACTTCCTTAAGCATCTCAAGTGCACTCCGTCAGGCCATCTTCAATACAACTCTCCATGAAAGGTGATGTATTGTAAGGACCATCGCCTTATGGCTCTTCTCTCTTCCCTTGTTGCCCTTAATGGGTATTCCTTATTCTCCAAGAATTGTCCTATGGTGTCATGCCATGCATCATAGTTTGTATCAGTTTCCATGATTGTTTCATATTCATAACAAGGAGTCGATAAACTAGTCAAAACCAGAGGCTTAAGAAATTATTTGATAGAATTTTCCCACACTGAAGCCAATGTGGCTAGGGCATCGAGCACTGGGTTTTCTTCTCTTGGTAAGTGTATAAATTTGCACTCCTTAAAATTCTTCTTCATCATGGTCAAATAATTGTGGTATGTTTTTAACTTCTCTTCTTTTAACTCCCACTCTCCATTCACTTGGGATACCACTAAGAATGAATCACTAGAGGCTTGCACCTTATCCACCTTCATAATCATTAGGGTTTCCAAACCAAAAATACATGCTTCAAACTCCACCATATTATTGGTTACACTGAACTTTAATTTCTTAGCTAGAGGAATGAGCTCCCCTTTAGGTGATTCTAGTATTACTCCCAAACCTGGTCCCTTTCCATTTACTGCTCCATCAAAGTATATCTTTCATCCTTGTACTTCTATGGCCTCTAAATGTTCATCGGGAAATTTCAAGACTACTTCCTCACTGTCCAGCAATGGTTGCTGGGCCAGGAATTCTACTACTGCTCTATCTTTGATTGTTTTCCTAGTTACATATTCAATCTCAAATTTCTCTAAAATTATTAACCATCAATCATGTAACACCCCGATACCCCATATAAGTACTATACATATACCGGGTATACATACAGTAAGTATATAAAGTATAAGGATATCACTTTTCGTTACAATTTAAAAACCTTTAACAGAGTTTAAACCACAATACATTAATTTAAAGAGCATTTACAAAATCATTATACTTTGAATGATCCTACCTATATATAAGAATCTTATCTTTATCAAAACTTCATTTATACATATAAATACACTCTTGTCAGAAATACATCATAATTAAAAATTATACATGTATGCATCACCCTCTAGTTGGTCTCGACAAACTCTTACTCTTCTCGTGGCATAACGAAAGACTTCATATCTTCCACCTAGTCACCTGCGCGATTACACATCCACGCTAAGCCCGAAAGCTTAGTAGTACAAATATAAAATATAAACATACATTATAGAAATTCTAACATATAATGATATATCAATTCCATGTACCATTAGTTTCTTATCATGTTTTTCCTTTTTAATTGCACCTTTCATATATCTCGACTAATTTCATATATTATATACGTATATACATATTATTATCACCAACCACAATCCATCACTAATACTCACAATCAATATATCAATACACACCTTACACATCATACTTCATAACATTATTTTATTCACAATTCATCAATCATAATCCATCACTAATACTCACAATCAATATATCAATACACACATTACATATCATACTTTATTACATTATTTTATTCAAAATTCACCAATCATGAATCACATTAAACAAAGACAAGCATTATACCATTCAAAATTCACCAATCATGAATCACATTAAACAAAGACAAGCATTATACCATTCAAAATTCACCAATCATGAATCACATTAAACAAAGACAAGCATGGGCCCAAAACACACTAATATGCCATTCAATTTTCAGAGTTAATGCTTTGGTTTTGTTATCACATTTATCATTATCATAAACCCAACTAGGCTTCAAGGATTAGGTTCAACCAAGCTTCAAGGGGAACAAAGCATGCTAAGTACCAACCCAACTTGGCTTCAAGAACCAACCCAACCTAGCTTCAAGGGTTGTAACATCTCAATTAGGCTTCAAGGATCAAATCCAACCTAACTTCAAGAGATTGTTACCAATATTAGGCATGCCACCAACAACAAACTCTGAAAATGGAATAACACATTAGCCACACAATTCATTTATCAATTTCATTCTCAATTGAATCATCATAGCCAATCACAATGGCTTCACATCACATTTGAGTTATCATAGCCAATCACAATGGCTTCACATCACATTTGAGTTATCAAAGCCAATCACAATGGCTTCACATCACATTTATCTCAAATCACATTTCATATTTCATCATTGATATATACAACATCAATTACATTAACTAAACAAACATATCGATATTCAATCATATCATCTAGGCATGCTTCAATCATATCATTCACATCATTATAACTCAGAACATTAGTTTCACATCTCTTTATGTCTCAATTCAAATTATACACTTCATCATTCAAGCATACATAATCAATTTCATTGCACATGTATCTTAAATTCATCGTCATATAAACAACATGTCCATTTATTTCATTTCAATCATTATTAAAACATTTATCATAACAAATTGCATTGCACATACCTTTTTGGATGATCATTATAGCTTTCACACTATACAAATAACAACATTAGTCACATTGTATTAACAATTTAGTAATTTGCTTAACACATTTATACTAAATGTGTTAAGTCTCAAAATCATATAAAAGAATACATCCATGTAAGTTTGTACTTACCTCAAGAACTACTCCCATCAATATATACATTTCCTCTTCCAAGAATTCTCAACATCTAGGTTAATGCAACACAATCTCTTCAAAACCTAATCCAAAGATAATTATACCCATAAGAAAATAAGAATGATAATTAACTAGGGCAACCTCAAAACATGACACGCTCACCAACACGGGCGTGTTCATCAATTATTTTTCTCACAGTAGCTAACACACTCAAGGGACACGGCCAAGCTTGTGGCCGTGTCTCTCATCCAAAAGCTCCAACACGGCCAAGACTCCCCTAGCTTGGCCGTGTCTCTCAACCAAAATCAGGCAGTAGCAGACACGGGCAAGGGACACGGCCAAGCCAGTGGTCGTGTCTCTCCAAATTGATCCAACACGGCCGTGTCTCCCATCATCCTGGCCGTGTCTCTCAAAGGATAAGGATTTCAAACAAAGCCAAAATCATGTATTCTATGCATTTCAACTTCATTAAACACAACATATATCAATCATACCTCAATTATTCAATTCTCCATCTCATATATATAAAATCTTTACTAACCAATTTCAATAATCCATCATCATCCTCACAATTAACCATATTAACATCATCTAACTATCAATTCAACATATCTATAACTTTAATCTTTCATTAACATCACCATCACACACCAACCATATCAAATCCAAACTCAAACAATAGGAATCAATACAAGGAATTGAATACTTACTTGAATATCTTGTCAAATCTTCAATCTCCACCTTCCATTCTCTTAAAGCCCTAAGATTTTGATGTATATCATCACCTCTCTCTCTCTCTCTCGTGCAAGAACCAAAAGGAGAAGAAGAAGAAGAAAGAAAATATCTTTTTCTTTTTCCTCTTCACACGTTAACCATATATATATATATATAATAATAATAATATTAATTATTTCTAAAAAACCTCCACCACACCCTTTCTTCTCTTGACTTTTCTTTTCTTCTTTTTCTTTTTCTTATTATTATTATTATTTATTAATTATATAAACTCACTTTTCCTACAGCATTTAATACATTAGGTATATGTGATGCATATGTTGGTATATGTATATCTCTTATACTATTTCCTTTTTATTTATTTATCTTCCTTTCTCTTTCCATTAAACATTTACATTAAATTCAAATACAACAATAACTCCAAAACTTTTAGAGTATATTTTAGGATATTACAAATCATATTTCTCAATCAAAGAGGGTGTCTCCCTTAAATATTTCACACGGTTCCAACCTAAAAATAGGTTGCACACTATAAGACTGAAAGTAATGTCACAACTTCTTAAAAGACCAAACCACAACTATACAAGTCTTTTCAATGATACTATACTTAATCTCATAAGGCAGGAGCTTTCTACTCAAATAGTAGACTGCGTGCTCAACTCCTTATTCATTTGCTTGGGCTAGCATAGCTTCTATTAACTTTTTCTCTACTGCCAAGTATAGTAATAAAGGTTTACCGAGTTTATGTAGTTTCAAAATAGGTGGATTTAGCAGATACTCTTTTATATGGTCAAAGGCTTTTTGACACTCTTCATTCGACTTGACTGGATGGTTCTTTTTAAGCAATTTAAAGATAGATTCACATGTCATAGTAAGATTTGCTATGAACTTGCTAATGTACTGCAATCTTCTGATGAACCCTCAAACTTCCTTCTTTGTCTTAGGGGCTAGCATATCCCTGATTGCCTTAACATTGTCAACGTTAATCTCAATACCATTTGGACCAATCACATGCCCTAGCATTTTGCCTAAAGTAACTCCAAACACTCACTTCTTTGTATTCAACCTGAAATTATACTTTACTGCTCTCTCAGAGAATATCTCTAGGTTGTGAAAATGATGTTCTCTTGTATCTGACTTTACCATCATGTCATCAACATAGACCTCAACTTCCTAATGCATCATGTCATGAAACAAGGTGGTGGCCATCCTTTGGTAGGTTGCTCCAGTATTCTTTAATCCAAAAGGCATCACCTTATAGCAAAATATACCCCATGTAGTAATGAAGGCAGTTTTAGCTTTATCCTCTTGGGCCATTAACACTTGGTTGTATCCGAAAAATTCATCTACGAATGAGTGTAGCACGTTAGAGGCTACACTATCAATAAGGACATCTACATGAGGTAAAGGAAAGTCATCCTTAGGGGAAGCCTTGTCAAGTTTCTATAGTCCACATAGACCATAATTTTTTCTTCTTTCTTTGGCACGGGATTTATATTGGCTAGCCATTCTGGATAATCTATCACTTAAAGGAATTTTACCTGTATTTGTTTAGTGACTTCTTCTTTGATCAATTATGCCCATTTTGGTCTTAATCATCTAAGCTTTTGTTTGACAAGTTTCATGTGAGTGTAAGTAGGAATCAGTTGCTCGGCTATATCTCGATATATTCCAGGCATATCTTCATAATACGAAGCAAAAACCTCTTCATATTTTTTAAATATTTTTTCTAATCTCTCTCTCATTAGGAGTAAGGTCAGATGCTATGCTAATGTTTTTAGGATTTTTGGTTGTTCCCAAATTTAATGATTATGCATCAACAGAGTTAATATTAAAGATGCTCATATAACCACTATTTGAATGTATGCAACCATTAGAAAAAACATCACACAAGTAAGCGAAATCAGACTTTATTGCATTCATTTTGGAAAAGAAAACACCATCATCCTCATACAAATAGACAAATTAAAATCAAAATCAAAATCATTATTTTCAAAATCATAAGCTAAGACATCTTCAAACTTCTCTTCATCTAAAGAAGCAATATCCTCTGGAGCCTTCTGGGCTTTCAGGACAGCTTCCTTCTTTCCTATTGGATTAGGCTTCTTGTCAGTTGGCAGGATGAGCTCTTTCTTCATTTGTTCTACTAGTTCAGCAACATCAATAAAAATCTCAAAACTTGGGATCAATCTTCCCATGAACATGAGTGGCTCAGGCTTTCCTTGGAGTGGTCCCATGCCTGGAGCTTTTATAAAAACCTCTTCAAGTGGTGAAAAGCTCATTTTCTCATTCTTTTTTGGCTAAACATTTTTGTTAGCTTCTTCATATCCCAACCCTTTCTTGGAAGTCTGAGTCTTAAAATCTGGAAGCTCTGTCACACCTATCTTACCCTTTCCAAGACCAAAACCTGGCAGGTAGTTCATATTCTTCATCATAGTCAGGACCTTGGGGTCTACTACTTCATCATTAGAAATTACAGCTACATGGAAACCATTGAAAGGCCTCTCAATCATCAAAGCATTCACCACTTTATTATCCTCGGCCTCGATTACCACTGTCTCATCTTCATTAGGAAACTTGATATTTTGATGGAACATAGAAGGAACTCCACCAAGAGGATGAAACCAAGGTCATCCCAATAGTAGTACGAAAGTGATAGGGATATCCAAAACCACAAACTCTAACATAGATTTAATAGAACTAGCTTTCATGATAGTTTTGAAAGTTCCCTCAGCATGCCTCTTAGTATTATCATAAGCCCTAATTGTCACCTCTGTTGGGCTTAAATCCCTTATTGACATAGCAAGCTTTGGCAAGATCTTAAGTGGGCAGACATTTATGGTGGACCCATCATCAACCATTACACACGGAGTTCACTTCCCTTCGACTTCAACTTTGATAAAAAGCGGGCAGACGTGGTTTCTTCCCTCTTCTGGCAAATCAACATCCGAAAAAGACACCATTCCTACATCAATCTTCTTCTTCTTCTAATCTCCTTCACATTTCATCACCCTTCAATTTTTCACAAAATTAACCAGCTCCACAGGTGTTATAGAAGTGGAAACTGGCATGCTAGCCATAGCCTTGGCCATTATTTCTCGTTACTTCTTTGATGTAGCTAGCAAATCCCATATACTGATACTAACTTGTGTTCTCTTCAACTTCTTAAGAATAGCATCATCTTCTTCTTCTTTATTCCCAGCATTGACTTCCTTTCCCTTATTAGCTTCTACTTCCTTTGGTGGTGGCCTTGCATAAGGCTTACCAAATTGGGTGTTCATAACTTCATCTTCTTCAAGATCGGACCAAGTCCACTCTTCTTTCTTAGGCTCAGAATCATCACCACTATCAATTGAGTCTCAAAACTTGGTTACAACACAAATCACCACTTCTTTCTCAACCACAACTCGCTCCATCTTACTTTTCACCATTTGTTCTTTAGCTACCTCTTCATCCACATCTTGGAAAGAAGATAACATGAATCTTTCATTTAAACCTCCCCTGATCATGAAAGTTATCGGTGGTGGCACCCTATAGAACCTTGGTAATGGATTGTTCTTGGTGCTAGGTTTTTTGGTTTTAGGCAGCTTCCCACTAGCAATCAAATTCTGGACCTCATGTCTCAACCTCAAACATTTGTCCATCTCATGCCCTTGCATTTGATGGAATTGGCAGAAATTCTTAGCATCAAAGTTAGGTGAAAGAGGATTAGGCAAAGGACGAGGAGTCAAGGGTTGTAACAATCCCTTCTTTTGCAGTTTATTAGAACCCAAGATAGTGGCTTCCCCAATTCTGAAAACTACCTCCTTCCTCCTTAACCAGTTGCATTAACATAAACCTTCTTTTGCATGCTTTGATTACCATATTGGTAGTTCCCTTTCTCATTTCTTCTTGTAGAAAAGCAATTCTTCTCCCTTTCCCACTCTTCAATTTGCATACTAGCTTGCAGAAGATCTTTGAAATCCTGAATAAGTGTATGAGACATCCTTTCATGAAGACAAGGAAATACCCCTCTTACAATCATCCTAATCTGATCTGATTCATCAGGTCCCTTTTTAAGTAACGCAGCCTTGTTTCTCCACCTTTTCATATAGTCAACAAAGTTCTCATTTGATTTCTGCCTTATCGACTCAACTTCCATCAAAGCGACTTCCAACTCTGAATTGTACCGATATTGTTGGATGAAGACTTTGTATAGTAAATCCTAGCTCTTTTGAGTACCATCCTCTAAGGTGTTGAACCAATTCTGGATAACAGGGTCCAATGAGAGCATGAAGTAACTTAGAGTTTGAGCCTTAGTAGCTCGGACAAACTGCATAGCAGTGATGTATTGCTTCACATAGAGATGAGGATTCCTAGTTCCATTAAACTTGGAAAAGGAGGGCATCTTAAACTTGTATAGGACCTCTTCATCTAGCTCAAACAACTTGTCGACCTCTGGCATTTCTTTAGTTTTCAGCTTCTTTTCAAACTTCTTTTCAAAATCAGCAATCAACTTCTCAACATCTAAAGTGTCAGTCTTTTCCATGGCTAATCTTTCAACAACATTTGGCTCCTTCTTCTTGCCTTGAGGATCTTGAAAATATTAAGCCCAGTAATTGACATCATCAACAACTACTTTGTCATCATCAAACACTACTTCACTGACCTTAGCTTTCCCTTTGTGCTTTGATTTCTCAGTGCTGGCAGATGCCTCAGTAGTGTCCCCAAAAGTGCAGTCAATTGACTCTTCATGGTCTCAGCCAGGGCCTCCTTTAGTTCTCCCATCTTGGCATTGAGGGTGTCATCCACCATCCTTTGAATCTGTTTGAGATCCATTGCTCTTGGTGAGAGGCTAATTGAGTTACTGTTAGATTTTATGTCACTGGCGTAGGTTGGGTTGTCGTATGCTCTTGAACTATTGTACTCCAGGTTTGTGAGCCAGAAAGGATCCATGACATGTTATGCAATGCGTGTATGCATGTATGCATAAATAACAAGCAATCAAAGATAATTAGGATGTTCCTTCCAACCTTATAACTTCCATACATGAATGGCTCTTTTCCTAGGTATATGGTCAACAAAATATCAACATGAGATATTCTATTTTCAAAAAAATTCCCTCGGATGATTTTAACCAATAGTTATATTTTCATACATGGAAATCAGTTTTTGATAATTCTCATTAATTATTCATTAATCCATCCAATCAATTAAAATAGCTTTTATGCTATATTGGATTAAAACTAAATTAAGTGGCTTATTATAAATAGATTTCTTTGAAAAAGTAACTGATGATTCATGCCAAAAATAAGCCCATGATTAATAGTTCTTAGTATAAGCTAGGCTCACAATTGATTTTTGGTATTCTATAATTGACTTAAATATTTGTAAGCTCTTTTGTAATCTTTAGATGAAGAAAAAAATAATTTTGTTTCAAAGCCCTTGGACTTTTAAGTTTGGGTTGAAAAAGATTTTTTGACCCATCTTGAAAAGACTATCTTGAAGATTTTGAAATTTTGGAATTTGGTCTCTTGGATTTAAAGAAAAAATTATTTTGAGCTTACAATATAGGTGGGTCATATTAGAAAAAAAAGCAAACCAAATAAGCTATAGCTTAAACCAAGTAAATTAATCATAATCAAACAACAAGCATTTGGGGTAAAAACCTAAGGAAATTAACTAGACCAATTACATGAGCTTTAGCGTTTGGGTTGAAAAGTTTAGGTTCCCATAGCAAGTATATACCAAAAGGTATAAGGCTATGAGTGGTTATGCCATAATTGATCTCCATATATATAGTGAAAGTATGGTATCCTTCACATAACACAAACACATGCAATATGGGTGTCCTAACTCACATACACAATGCAATCTAAATGATGAAATGTATAATATCTAATAAGAAAGAATAGAATAATATAAAGACCAACAGAATAAACTTCTATTATCCCTAGTGGAGTCACCACTGTGAGTAAGGATTTTCACCCCCACTCCTATATGGAATGGTTTTTGCGACTTCGACACTGTTAGGCTTAAAGCCTTAGAGAACACAGGCCTAAACCCGGAGAAAATAGAGTAGCCACCCGGATGGGCCGAAAAAAAAAAGGTGGATGACTCGATTCCTAAGGAATCTACAACCATCTAATGGTTCAAAATGTTGGGTATGCAAGGGGAAGGTGAGAATGACCCATCAGCCCCACAATTCCCAATTCATTAGAACCGACCTCCTTGTCAGGTCTAAATATTATTAAATTCTTTACTTATTATAGCATTATCCATATTACACATATATTAAAGTAAATAAATATTCATTGTATTAAAATCAAAGAATGTCCAAACAAAACAATAAATGGGCACCCATATAATATGAAAACATACCCTGACAATATCCAAAATAAAATAGAACACCCACCTTTTGGTGGAAAACATGCCCTTTACGTTAATCCCAAAATCCAAAATAAAATAAATTACATTGAACCTAACTAATGAGGTACCCACAAAGTGGAAACATACCTCTTACATCTTGGAAACTAAAATAATAAAGCAAACAAATTAAGTCATTCAACCATTCATCATGAGTAATAAAAACAAATCATTCATAAAATTAAAATATCCATTCAAGACATAAAGTAATCACACCTAAGACTTTAATCTTAAATAAAACAATAAATATTTCAATGTAGGATTTATGCTTCAAATTAGGGTTTTTGCTTCAATTTAGGGTTTTTTCTTCAATTAGGATTTTTATGATGAAAATTAAGACTTTAAGTTTGAGGGATGAAAAAAAGGATTTGTAGGTTTTAGGGAAACTAAGATTAAGGTTTATAAAGAGAATTAAGATTTTTAGAAATTTGGAAAACTAGGTGTAGACCCTTAATTTTTAACCCAGTCCGGTCCAATATATTTTATTTAGTCCAAAATAATTTTTGTGTTATCTTAATTAAATAATATTTGTTTTAGTATTTATTTTTGATAATTATAGTATTGAATAATAATAATAATAATCGACGACAGAAAAATCGGCGACGAAAAATTTTATCGCCGAAAATGTTGGATGAAATGGCCAAAGCCATTTCACCCATAGGATTTTCCTGCGGGTGAAATGGCCCACAACCTGCCAGCGTGCGCCAATGCCAATTTTCACTTGCCAGTCCTCGTAGCCAGCCATCACAAGTTTTCACCAGCGAAATTTTTCCAACGCAATTTTTTTCGAAACCAAATTCTATTTGGTTTTGGTTTCCTTTCCTAATGAATTTTAGTTTTCTTAAACAACTAGGATTAATCATAAAAAATTTCCTATAAATAACACTAAAAAGACACAGAAAAGGGGAGGAATTTTTGAGGAAAACTTTGGACGATCGGACTAGATTTTGAACTTTGGATTTAGACTTGAACTGTGGAACTTCAGATTTGAGAGGGATAAGCAAGCAAACAATCAAGTTATCAAAGGCAGCAACCTTGCCTTTATCCTTGTTCATCCAAGAAGCATTTTTTTGTGGAACCAACAAATGAAGGTTTGAATATCTAATTTCTTTTTTTTTTCCTCTTACAGTAGCTTCAATCACTAAATTGTTTCTTTTGTTCTAAAAACCTTATAACCCTAATTTATTTCTTATAAACCTTAGAACCTTAAATCGTCTCTTCTATTTTCAAAAATCCTAAAATTACTTTTCTGTTTCTTCTAAAACTTAAGAACCCTAATCTATTTTTTTTCAAAACCTTAAGAACCCTAACAAATACTCTTTTGTTTCCAAAAACCTTAAAACATTTTTCATATTTCCAAAATCTTTTAAAAAACCCTAAATTGTTTTCCTTTCACTTTTTTCCAAAATTCCCAAATGTTTTTGTTAAATGTCCAAACCCTAAATTTATCTTACAGTTTCTAAAAAATTACATAAAGCTTTGTAAGACTATAAATTGTTTTCTCAAATCCTAAAACCAAACATAATTTTTGAAACACAAAAAAACCTAATTCTCTCAAAATCAAAATAGTAAAACCTAAATTTTTCTAGACCCTAATTCATTGAATTTAAAACCCCAAACTAGTTAACCTACAACCCTAAAATCTTAATTTTCAACACCAAAACCTACAACCCTAGGGGCTACAACCCTACCGCCGTATGGGCTCGTCGAATGGGTCAATATTCATTTGTATATTATGAGTCCACATATCTAACTTTCCTTTTTCCAAAGCCCTAATTTGGTAACTAAAATTCTAAAATCCTATTTTAAGATGTGAACCCTAAATTATATATTTATTACTTTATTTAATTTTAGATTTGATTATATAGTTTATTATATGCTTTGATTTATTTAATTTCAATGCTTGATTTATTTAATTATCATGGATGAATGCTTATTATATATTTTGATTGATGTTTAATATCGTTGATAATGATTTATTCATTATGAATGGTTATTTACTTTTATCGATTTATTTTTTTTTTCTAAATGTTGTAAGAGGTAAGTTTCCACTTTGTGGGTACCTCATTAATTAATTTCTATGTAATTTAAATTGCTTTTATATTTTAAACCAATGTAAAGGACATGTTTTGTAACACTCCCATATCCAATGCACACACACTACCACCACAACAATGTAGCATAAGTGCACCAAATATAGGGATGCTACGGTTTTCTTAACATTCAAAACACTTTAAATTTGATACAATACCCTTATCATTATACATTATAGAAAAGTAGATCATTTACTTATAAAACAAAACATATTAGTTATATATATATACATTTAAATATTACACAGCGGAAGTTATAAAATATGTACATATTTACATATTAAACATTTCTTTACAAAATATAAAGAAGTATACATGATTGGCAAGTTTGCTCTGATCTTTAAGCTCCCAAAATAGATTCTTCAAGGTCTACTCTCACTTGGTCTTGATCTCGGGTTCAACTCTATCAACTCTATTACCTGCGCGATTAAACACTATCGCGCTAAGCCAAGGGCTTAGTAAGATAAAACAGGCTATTGATATGCTTTAATACAATACAATGTCAATTCTAATTCATATCTTATATGTAACAACATAGATGCAAAGCTAACAACATCTCTTTATATTTTATAATCAACATACATATATGCATATCACATTTCAACATCATTGCATATACTTCATTATTTAATCATTTAATCATCCATGAACAACAATAAATAAATCATGACTCACATTAAACAAAGACAAGCATTGGGCCCAAGACACACTAATATGCCATTCAATTTTCAGAGTTAATGCTTTGGTTTGTTATCACATTTATCAATATCATATACCCAACTAGGCTTCAAGGATTAAGTTCAACCAAGCTTCAAGGGGAGCAAAGCATGCTAAACTTCAACCCAACTTGGCTTCAAGAACTAACCCAACCTAGCTTCAAGGGTGGTAACATCTCAATTAGGCTTCAAGGATTCAATCCAACCTAACTTCAAGAGATTGTTACACTTATTAGGCATGCCACCAACAACAAACTCTGAAAATGGAATAACACATTAGCCACACAATTCATTTAGATTTCATTCTCAATTCTCATTTTCATTTAGGCAAACATGCCTCACTTATCTCCATTGAATCACCTTAGCCAATAACAATGGCTTCACATTTCATTTCACAATATAACACTTCATTATTCAAGTGTATATTTATCTCATCCATGATCACATTATATATCACATAGCATCATTCATAAATATCAACATTTCATTCCACATTACTCATGAAACACATTACCATTCACAATGCATAACCTAACATTGCTAAATCTCAACAATGCAATTAGGACAAAACACAATTGATATGATTCATAGCTTTAGGATCTTCCACATTCAGTTGATTAGATCATTTTTGTGTTTGAAACATGTTTATAATGTTCATGTTTAAGTTTAGGAACAATAGAACCTTTGAAGAATCAAAACAATGTAAAAAGGAGCAAAAAATAAAACAATATGTAACTCATTTGTAGGACACGCCCAGCCCACTTGAGGGACACGCCCAACCCACTTGAGGGACACGCCCGTGTCTCTAAAAATAAAAGAGACAGTAGCCAACTCAAATAAATGACACGGGCGTGTCTCTTTAATGCTTATGGCCGTGTCACCCATTACTAAAACCAACACTTTCTCAATTGCACTCAAACACAATATTCATCATATAACATGTTTCAAATGAACATAATCAACGTTCTAAACACATAATCACCACAAGAATTACTTCACAACACATTAATATAACAATTAAACACATATCATCTCAAAACCCTAAAATCAACATCCTTCTCCATCCTTCCAAATCAACATCCACCATTTCCAACAACAACCTCTAATTAAACTCATAACTTAAAATCAATTTAACACTTGAAAACACAACACAACACATTTCAAATCCACCAAATCACAAAATCACCAAACCCTACCTCACTTCCAACACCACTTCCAAATAAGTAAAGAAAACAAGAGAATACTTACTTTAAAAGAAGAAATTCCACAAATCCCTTGTCAAATCCTTTGATTGTTTCTTCAATTTGCTTCTAGCATCAAGAACACTTCTCTTCCTTTTTGGTTTATGGAGAGCCGGCCACTTCTTGAAAGAAAGAAGGAAAATGATGAAGACACAAAGTCAAATTTTGCTTTTAATCTCCACCAAGTAATCTTATCCAAACAATTACCAAAATGCCCTCAATCATATAACTAACTTTTTTTCTCATATAAACCCTTATATGTAATTACACACTTAACACAAAAATATCTCTCTTCTTTTGACTCTTCCTTTGACCCATTTATATGTTATATATATCATCATATACACAACATATACCATTCTCTCTAAACCCTAAATTTCCCCAAAACACATATACACAAGCATTCTCCTCCCAATTTCTTTTCTTATCCCATCATATACATTCAATCCAATTTATAACAATAACAACAACAACAACAACAACAACAATATGCAAAACTTCTAGGGCATAAATGAGGATATTACATGTTTCTACCTCATGGTGGGTGTCCTATTTAGCTTAGACATGGAAGATGTAAGGGCATGTTTCCATCTTCGGATGGGTGTCCATTTATTTGTTTTACTTAGACATTATTTTGATTTTTAATATATCGATGCTTTATTTCAATTGTTGCATGTAATATGGATAATATTGTTATATTTAAGAATTTTATAATATTAAGACCTGTAAAGGAGGCCGGTTCCAATGAACCGGGCATTGTGGGGGTGCTGGGCCATTTCTCACCTTCCCCACACGTACCCAACTTTTCGAATCCATTAGGGGTTTGGGGATTCCTTAGGAATCGAGTCATCCACACCTTTCTTTTTCCCGGCCCGTCCGGGTGGGGACTCCATTTTCTCCGGACTTAAGTCCGTGTTCTCTAAGGCCCCGATCCTAAATAGTGCCGAAGTTGCAAGAACCATTCCACTGGGAGTGGGGGCGAAAATCCCGCTCACACTAGGGTTAGGGTTTTAGGATACTTTAGGATGTTTTATAATTTGTAAAACTAATTAGGGTTTGAAAATTAGATTAATATTTTGATGATTATATTATTGATTTAACTTAGAACCTAAGCTACTGTATGAACCGAATTAAAAAAAATTGATTATCCAAAGAGTGTGATGATAGTTTGAAAGGTGAAGATGAGTATTAATTCAATAAACAAAAATAGATGAACATGCCTACGTTTGAAGGCTTTACCAAATTAAGAGAATTCATCCAAGCTACTTCCTGCACCAACTTCACTTCTGGTTGAGCTTACAACCTAGATAACCCTACCTTGCTGCCTTGCTGCCTTGTGAATTAGATAGTTTTGGTTTTTGATTGATAGGGTTTTTTATCATTCCCTTCTTTTAATTGTTGCCCCTGGCTACTGTTTTTGTTTCTTTTCTTTTAATAGTATTAAAATCTCCTATTTATAGGTAATTCTAACCCTAATGCATGGTGAAAGCTGAATATATCTCAATTAAGGGAAAAAAGACCGAATTAACTTCAGTTTAATTAAGGAAATAATAGACTAAACTTTGGATGGCGAATTGGCAATTGGGGTAAGACTATTCGTCGATTATGATTTTTAGGATTTTATTATTTATTATTTATTATTAAAATAAATATAATATTTTATAAAATAAATATTTATATTTTTTTTCTTTTTTATTTATTATATTATTAAAAATATTAAATATTATATTATTATGTGTTGAGATTTTAATATTATTCCAGACTAAATTTAAATTTGTAAAATTATTCCGTACTATTTTAAACTTTTAGACTTTACTTAACCTCCTTTTAATTAGTGTCGGACTGTACTTGCTCAAAAATTAAGGGTCTACAGCATCGTAATATGTAGTAAAATGAGAGTACGAGTGTCGGAACTAGAGGGAAGGTGTATTTTGAGTAACTTAAATTCAATTAGGTTATTATCAGTAATTAACCAATTATCAACAATTAAATTACCAAACTAATTAATTATGCTAATTTGAATTCTAATCAATCAATGATAAGAGTGTAGGATTAGGTTTCATTAGAGTTTTTCTTATGGTCTCTTTACAATTAAATTTACTATTCTAATATTAGATATCTAAGTATCACTAAATTCATCCACTTCTCTCTCAAGCAAAAGGAAAGTAATTGAGAAAATTTAAACCTTTATTCTGATGAGAGTTAAATAATACCCAACTCATACACATAAGATGCCATTCATAGATCTTCAAAAAATTATCTTATCTCTAAGACAATTGCCTAAAGTTGTTGATTCCACATTAAAAATCATATTCAACTCTCATATTTTATATGACTCAATATATTTAATGATTGGTGGCTAATCAATTGCTAATAATTAAAACAAAATCAACAAATTCAAGATTTAAGAATTATCTCAATATATTTATATATAATTGAATAAACCCATCATCCAAACATCCAAATCCACCTAATCCCACAAAGGGGATTAGTTATTCATGGCAAAATAAAACATAATGGCTAAAGGAATGTAAAAACTAAACAAAGAATCCATAACTTTAACTTTTCAATGAAATGAATAAAGAAAAATTCAAAGTTTAAAAATTGAAATTATAAACCAAAAATGATTGCTTAGTCTTAAAGAATGAATCTTTGTGGGAGTGGTTGAATCCTTCCAAAGCACTAGTCTCTTCCCTTCTTCTTCACCTTTCTTCGTTGGTGTAGATTTTAGAGAGAGAAAAATGAGATGGAGAGGAAGTGTTCTATGGTGGATGCCCCTTATTATCCAAAATGATGAATTTATAGTGTCTTTCCAAGTTCCAAAAATGTCCCTAGGGTTTCCTTTTATTTTTATTTTGAAATTCTCCCTTTCAGCTCTATTATTTGATTTAATTGAATTGATATTCATAAATGTTTTTTATGGCTAGGGGGATTTAATATCTGGATAGTATTTTCATCATCAACTTCTGTTGCACAATATTCAATTTTTCTTCACTTTAGTTTATAAAGTAATTTGTTTTTTATTTTAATCATCACACAAGTTATTGATTCACTAAACAACAGTTTAAATTTGTACTAATATTTGACCTTGTCCCCAGTGGAATGATATCTTACTCACTATTTTATTACTTGAGCGACCCGTGCACTTGCGGTAATACTGCAATAGCATAGATTTTCCATCAAGTTTTTGGCACCACTGCTGGGGACAACGGTTTTCAATATTAGTAATATAATCAAGACTGTTGATTTAGTTTTTATTTTATTTGTTTTAACATTAGTTCTTGCTTGTTAATTGTCATTCTAGGTACTTCTTCCCGTTTATGACCCGAGCTAGCTCTTCCTAATTACTTGAATTAGATCAAGAGCTAGAAAGAACATTGAGGAGAAAGCAAAAGGAAGAAGGGGAAGCAGTTCTGGCAAAAATGGAACCAAACTTTGAAGATCTCAGCTCAAAAGAAGAACTTGAAGTGATGGCAGGAAATGAGCCAAGGACAATGCAGGAATTTGCTAGGCCCACTCTTAATGGGTTCAATTTGAGCATATAGAGACCGGTAGTTGTTGCAAACAAAATCAAGATAAAGACAAATGTATTTCAAATGGTGCAGCAGACTTGTCAGTTTGATGGGTTCCCATATGAAGATCCTAATGCACATATTGAGACTTTTTTGGAAACATGTGACACATTCAAGATATAGAATGTCTCCGAAGATACAATTAGGCTAAGGTTTTTCCCATTCATGCTTAGAGATCGACCGAAGAAATGGTTTAAATCTTTCCCCCCAAACACTTTCTTCACATGGGGTCAATTGGTAGAAAAATTCTTAGAAAAATATTTTCTACCGTCCAAGACTGCCAAGTTAAGGAATGATATTTCATCTTTTCTCCAGCTAGATGGTGAGACTCTTTATGATGCTTGGGAAAGGTTCAAAGATTTATTGAGAAGGTATCCTCATCATGGGCTTTCGTTGTGGCTACAGATTCAAACTTTCTACAATGGATTGAATTATGAAAGTAAGCAGTCCATCAATGCAGTTGGTGGAGGCACCATAAATAATAAGACACCTGAACAAGCAAGGAATTTGATTGAAGATATGGCCCTTACTAATTATCAGCGGCAAACTCCAAGGGAACAAGGAAAATTAAGGGTCTTTGGTTCACAATAATTGGATCCCATGGTTGCTTTAATAGCACAGTTGGAAGCAATGAATAAAAAGTTTGATTCTTTAGCTTCATCTTTGGGGAAATCAATGCAAGTGATGTCTTGTGAATGGTGCGGGAGTGAACATCAAAGTCAAGATTGCCAAAGTGGAAATATGTTTGCTAGACAAGAGCAGGTGGATTATGTTGGAAACATGCCTAGGCAACAGCAGAACAACCCCTAGAGCAACACATATAATCCAGGGTGGAGAAATCATCCTAATTTCTCCTGAAATAATCAAAATAATCCAAGGCCTCCCCCTGGATTTTAGCAGCCTCAACATCAACAAGTTGCCCCTCCATGAAAGACCAAATTGAAGGAAATGATGGAGAAGTTTATAGCAGCTTCAAAAACTAGATTCTAATCAACAGAAACTACCCTTAGAAATCAGCAAGTCTCCATTCACAATTTGGAAAATCAGGTGGGGCCAATTGCCAAGTTACTCAGTGAACGACCACAAGGGAGTTTGCCTAGCAATACTGAGGCAAACTCGAAGGAGTAGCTGAAGGCAATTACTCTAACGAGTGGAAAGGAAATTAAGGGTGGTATGGTTGAAAAAGAAGCTGAGTCACAAGAAAAAGAGGTTGAGACATAGAAAGAAGAAGAAGATAACTCTACTGTTGCTTCGAGTGAGAAGGCTACAGTGGAAAATGAGAAAGGAAATCAACATCAAGAACCCAATCCAATAGTGAAGGAATAGCGACCTCGAGTGCCATATCCAGTAAGGTTGAACAAGGACAAGACAGATGCTCAGTTTGGTAAGTTCCTTGAACTCTTTAAACAACTATACCCTAATATTCCATTTGCTGAAGCTTTATTGCAGATGCCCAAATATGAAAAATTTTTGAAAGATATCCTTTCTAACAAAAGGAAACTTGAGGAAGTATCTTTGGTATAATTGTCGGAAAAGAGTTCAGCAATTTTGCAGAAGAGGTTGCCTAAGAAATTAAAAGATCCTGGTAGTTTTACTATTCCATGTTTGATAGGTAATCTTGAAGTTCAAAGTGCATTGGCTGACTTGGGGGCTAGCATAAGTGTTATGCCCTACAAGATGTTTAAAGAGTTAGGTGTTGGAGAACCTAAACCAACACTCATGACCATTCAACTTGCTGATAAGTCAGTAATTCACCCTCGTGGCATTATAGATGATGTGTTGGTAAAAGTCAGGGATTTCATTTTCCCCAATGATTTTGTTGTCATTAATGTAGATGAGGATGCAAATATTTCTCTTATCCTTGGCAGGCCATTTTTGAATACAGCTTGTGCCCTTATCGATGTCCATGATGGTACATTGACCTTAAGAGTGGGAAATAAGAAAGTTATTTTTAATATACATTATGCTATAAAGCACCCACTTACACTCAATGATGTGGATTCATGCAATGATATCATTGAGCATGAAACATTAAATTGTTTTACTAACGTTGATTCCAACGATCCCCTTGAGTTGTGTTTATTGCAGGATAATGTTGAGGATCAGGAAGAACTGGAGCAACTTGCTTATCTTGAAGCAAGTAAATCATTTAAGAGTTGGGCATATGAAACCATTGAAATGCCAAAAGATCAGAAGTCGCAACCATCTGTGATTGATCCACCCAATTTAGAACTCAAGATCCTTTCGAATCATCTTGAGTATGGATTCTTGGGAGAGAAGAATAAATTGCCAATTATTTTGAGTTCCCACCTATCTTCTGAGAAGAAGGTAAAACTCATTGAGTTATTACAACAACATAAGTAGGTTGTAGCTTGGAAGATAGCAGACATCAAGGGTATTAGTCCATCCTATTGCACTCACAAAATACTAATGGAGGATGAGTTCAAGCCAGTGGTGTAACCACAACGGAGACTAAACCCTAAGATGAAAGAAGTAGTTAAAGCTAACGTAATCAAGCTACTTGATGCTGGAATTATTTATCCAATTTCGGATAGCTCTTGGGTGAGCCCGGTTCAAGTAGTACCAAAGAAAGGAGGGACAACGGTGGTTCCTAATGAAAATAATGAGGTAATTCCAACAAGAACAGTTACCGGTTAGAGGGTTTGCATCGACTACCAGAAGTTGAATGATGCAACTAGGAAGGACAATTTTCCTTTTCCCTTCATTGATCAGATGTTGGAGAGATTGTCCGGGCATGAGTATTACTGCTTTTTGGATGGCCTTTCAAGCTATTTCCAAATTCCTATTGCCCCGAAAGACTAAGAGAAAACTACATTCACCTATCCATATGGGACATTCACATATCGAAGGATGCCATTTGGATAATGCAATGCACCTGTAACTTTTCAATGGTGCATGGTGGCAATCTTCGATGAGCTCATTAAGGATATTATAGAGGTGTTCATGGATGATTTCTTGATTTATGGTAGCTCGTTCGAAGGTTGTTTGGAAAACCTTGAGAGGGTCTTGATAAGATGTGAGGAAACAAGCCTAGTACTTAATTGGGAAAAATGTCATTTCATGGTTTAAGAAGGAATCATGTTGGGACACAAGATTTCAAGCAAGGGTTTTGAGGTGGCTCGGGCTAAGGTGGAAACCATTGAAAAACTGCCACCCCCCACATCAGTCAAGACTATCAGAAGCTTTTTGGGACATGTAAGCTTTTATCGGAGGTTTATACATGACTTTTCTAAGATAGCTCATCCTCTAACAAGACTCCTTGAGAAGGATGTTGATTTTGTATTTGATGAAGAATGTTTAAGATCTTTCACAACTCTTAAGGAGAAATTGACCCATGCTCCAATCATGGTATCTCCCGATTGGAATTTACCATTCGAACTGATATGTGATGCATATGATATTGCAGTGGGGGTAGTTTTTGGTCAACGTAAAGAGAAACATTTTCAGCCCATTTATTATGCAAGCAAGACACTGAACGCAGCCCTGGCCAATTGCACAACTATAGAGAAAGAACTTTTGGCTGTGGTTTTTGTTTTTGACAAGTTTAGATCATATCTAATCTTGTCTGAAGTGATTGTGTATACGGATCACTCGGCTTTGAGGTATTTATTTACCAAAATAGATGCAAAGCCTATGATATTTCGTTGGGTTTTGTTATTGCAGGAATTTGATTTGAAGATTCAAGGCAAAAAGGGAGCTGAAAATTTGGCAGTAGATCACCTTTCGCGCTTAGAGAACCCAACCTTGGAGAAGTTCGAAGAGGGGAACATTGATGATCATTTCCCTGATGAGCAGCTTTACACCATGGTAAGTGAGGTAAGTGTTTCAACTTTCATGTACTGATAGAGTAAAAATATAATCATTGTTTTATGCAATTTTAACTCTAATTTTTAACTATTCTCCAATTGAATTTGATGAGTTTGATTATTTGAGTTAGAATTACAGTTTTTGAGCATGGAAGACAAGGCTAAAGGTTTTTGATGATTAGTAAGGCAAAATTCAAGAAAAGCAAGCAAAAATGAAGGCAAAACATATGCCACGACCGTAGGTTCCATTTCGCCACTGCCTGAGCCAAGAACAAGAAGAAAATAAGTTTGGCAGCCTCATTTCAAATGCCACGACCGTGGCATCCCAAAGGCCACGACCGTGGCCCACCAGACCGACCTTGGCAGCTGAAAAGTTTGACAAAACAAGCAGAGTTCACACAAGCCATGACCGTGGCACTCCAAAAGCCACGACCGTGGCCCTTATTTTATGATTTGTGAGCTGCAAATGTTGAAGATGAACTCACCAACCAAGTCTTGTTTAAACCTTTTTCAGTTTTTCTCCACTAAAGAAGTCTCCAAGCACTCTATGTAAACACATTTCCTCCAAGGATTCAAGGAGAGCATGAATTAATAGGATATGTAATAGATTAGATTAGATTCATCCAAATAAATTTAGTTTAGAGTTTCTTAGAAAAGAAGTGTGAAATTCTGCTTCAAGGAGGAGTTCAAGATCCAAGTCAAGATCTTCTTCAAAGAAATAGAGTTTGATATTTCTTGTTCCTTTTACTTATGTATTCATTTACCATTTTGAATATTTGCAATGTTTTTATTTCAATAATGAAGAACTAATCCTTTTTAGGGTTGGTCCCTTTAATTGAATTTATCATGGAGTTATAAATGTCTATTTGGTTGATTTAGTTGATTATTTTGTTGTCTTTAATCTTAATGCTTTGATTATCTGGCCAATGATTAACTGATTTGAGATGTTGTGTGATGGAGCGAGAGTGGAAGCATGACATTAGTCTAAGGAGATAACAATCTTAAGTACGTTTCTCACTTAGAGAAAAGGTTAAACCCTTGAGAGGTTGATTCAAGATTCTCACAAAACTTAATGAATTGAATTAATTACTTATGTTCACGAGAGTAGACGTAAGGATTAAAGTCGATATTAGTTCTAGTACTTGAGAGAGACTTGAACTTAATTTAGGAGAATCCAACCATTAATTGAAAGGAAGACTGAATTAAAATCAATACCTTAGAAAATCCATGATAAATCAATAAAGGTGACCAAACCCTAAGTTTTTAAATTATTATAAATTTAATCTTGATTCATTGTCATTTTAACAAGTGGAAATTAACGTGATCAAATCTCCAAATGCACTTGAGAATTGCCAAATTCAAAACTCCAATCCAAAGGAGGAAAAATACAATTTAGCCTCATCAAGCTCACAAGTACAATTTGAAGGGTATAATGAACTTGGGAAGCAAAATTCCAAGTCAACTGTAGCCAGTAACATAGTGGGAAAGAAAGTAATTTGTGATCTTCCACTTTGAGGATAAGAAGTTATAGTCAAGCTAAAGACTATAAATTAGCGCTTTTTGGGAGGCTACCCAATTCTTTTTTCCTTTTGTTCTTTTAGATTAATTTTTCATTTCAAACTTTTTAATAGATGTGTTTAAATTTTGTTTTGAAGGTAATCAAAAGTGCATATACACAAGAAATGGAAGGAATTAAGATGCCACGACCTTGGCCATCCATCCCCAGGGCCGTGGAATTCAATTTGAAATTGTAAAAATGGAAACGGAGGAAAAATTTTGATAAAACAGCAAGAGAACCAAGGCCACGACCGTGGCCTCCCAAAGGCCACGGCCATGGGATTAACACCAAGGCTGCCAAGATGTCCTTCACAAAGAAAACAAGGAGGCAAAAGCAAAACCAAAGCCATGACCGTGGCATCCCAAGGGCCACGACCATGGCCTCCCATGCAAACCGCCATTAACCAAGTCAACACAAGCCCACGACCATGGCACTTACATGCCACGACCTTGGCCTTCCAAGAACTATATAAGCATCTCATTTTCTCTCCTTCTTTATCTCTGGCTGCCCAAGTTTGAAAGCCACGACCAAAACCTCTAACCTCACGACCCAAACTCCAATATTCATTAAATTTTCTTCAATTCTTCTATATTTTCATCAAATCAAACACAAAAATGGTGAGAAGCAAGACTTTAGCTACAAAATCAACAGGAAAATCAAAAGCTGGAGGATCAAGGGGAGATAGGTCTAAAAGAAGATGCCAAAAAACATCTTCCTCATCATCATCAACACCATCTCCATCAATATCTCCAACACCACAAGGACCAAACAGGTATCATGAAATTCATTTCCAAGATGAAGAACAAAGGCAAAGGTACCAAATTTTAAGCTCTAGAAAAATTATTTCTTCTCGGTTTATTGATGGAAATGTTGTGAGAAAATTAAGATGGAATAATGAATTGATGAAAATGTTTACTGATATGCAATGGTTCATGTTTGCTAGTATGTGTTTCCCCACCTATGCTGAATTAACCCTGGAATTCTTGAGTAGTTTTAATTTTTTCCACCTAATTTTCAAGCTGGATTCAATGGGAGAGTGGAATTTAGATTGGGAAATCAAAATTATAATTGGCTTATGCTTGAATTCGAGGATGCACTTGGATTATCAAATTTGCAGGGATACCTAGTAGAATGGAGGAGTTTGATAAAAATTCCACATGGACTTGATTAGCAGGCACGAGACGATTTAATAGCAAAATATCAAAAGCCTCTAATTTTACAAACCCATTCTATAGGTATATTCATGTTGTCCTAGCAAACACCATTTTTGGAAGAGGAGAGAGTCAAGGAAATGTAAATTCAAAAGAATTGCACTTCTTTTATTGTGACATAGAGGAAAAGTGTTTAATGTCGGTTATTGGTTTGCTAGAAGATGAGAAGAGGTGATTAGACAACGGAGTGGAAATATTGTAATTAGGGGGATGATCACAAAAATTGCACATTATCTAAATATTAGTTTTGATCACCTTGTCCCCGTACCTGGTAAAATTACAATTGATATGATCACTGTGTTAGCCATGCGGATAGCAAGAAAAAGAGGGAACCAATATGAGATTCTAGGGCCACCGGATGCAGATATAAACATTGACATAGATGAGTTCTTTGGAGAAGGGGGAGAGTTTGATGAACCTGAAGATCAACAACCACCTCCACCTTTTGAGGCTGGTCCATCCGCACCACCACCCTCTGAAGCCGGACCATATGTTCCGCCACCAAACACATTTGAATATATATCTAACAGACTTGACTCTTTTGAAAATGAGATGAATCGTAGGAATGAAGTCTGGGAGCAACGTTTCGATAGCATGAAGCAATAGTTCGGAGGAGTTGAGCACGAGGTACGTACCATTTACACTCAGATGACAGGCCTTAGTGAATAGTTCAACACTTTCTTTGCTCAAATTGGACTGCACTACCCGCCTCCACAGCAACCACCTTCGCCTGGTGATGACCCTGATGCAGGCACCCACTGAGGACAGTGTGATTAAAGTTTAGGGGAGTTTTCTGAATTATTGTTTAATCTTATGCACAATTTTGTTACTTTTATATTTTGTTTAGTTATTGAATTTTATATTTTCTGTTTTTATGGTACTTTTATATTTTATTTCAATTTTAACTCTGCTTTTGGTTACTTATGGTTTAATTTTTGTTTAGTATTTTTATTTCTTTATATGTTCTTTTATATGTTAAAATTTGATTCAGTTAAGTTTTAATTCTAAAAGTTAAAATTCGGTGGAATAATAATACCTTATGAATTTTAATATTCCAAATGAGCTCTTCAACGCAATTAAAAGTGGTTAGTTATTGAATTTTAGATTGAGTTTATATTCTTTTACCTAGGCCTAAAACATGTTTAAAAGAGCTTTTGAGGTGAAAAAGAATCAAGCTATATAAAAGGGAAAAATGATTTAGGCATTATTTGAAAAGCCAAATCCTTATATCCACCATATTTGAACATTGCCTCTAGTTGTCCCTTTTGAGCCTAAATAAATATTTTAGCTTGAGAATTTCTTGATAAGCAATAAAAACCATCCTTTTCAAGGTTAACTATCTTTTGAAAAATTACTATGAGGATACAAGTTAAAAATAAGAAGCTCTTAAAGTTTAAAGTTTGGGGGAGTTTTATATATATATATATATATATATATATATTAGACTCCCTAAAAAGAAAGAAAGGAGCAAAGCATTCAAAAATCCTTTATAAAGCTACAAGGAAAAAAATTTTTGGAAGATACTTAACCTATTTTTATCTAAACCTTATTTTAGCCCATACCTTTTAGACCTCATTACAAGCCTATTAAAGACCTTTTGATTTTCCTTAATCTAGTGTGGTCTATTAGTGGAAAAGGCTCGATTAAGCATGCATATAAGACTAGGATATATATATATATATATAACAAAGAGAAAAAGAATATTTGCTTATCTAAAATTTGATGATTGATTACAATTAATTAAGTTCTTGAGTAAAGGAGGAAAGAATGAAGTAAGGTAAAATTATGAAGCTAATTGCAACTTAAAGTTTTAAAACATTGATTGCTTAAGATTTTGCATATAAACTAACATATAGAGAAATATTTAACTCTAATTGCTTGAGGACAAGTAATAATTCAAGTTTGGGGGAATTTTATAGAGTGAAAATATAATCATTGTTTAATGCAATTTTAACTCTGATTTTTAACTATTCTCCAATTGAATTTGATGAGTTTGATTATTTGAGTTAGAATTACAGTTTTTGAGCAGGGAAGACAAGGATAAAGGTTTTTGATGATTAGTAAGGCAAAATTCAAGAAAAACAAGCAAAAATGAAGGCAAAACATATGCCACGACTGTGGCCTCCCAAAGGCCACGACCGTGGGTTCCATTTTGCCACTGCCTGAGCCAAGAACAAGAAGAAAATAAGTTTGGCAGCCTCATTTCAAATGCCACGATCGTGGCATCCCAAAGGCCATGACCGTGGCCCACCAGACCGACCTTGGCAGCTGAAAAGTTTGACGAAACAGACAGAGTTCACACAGGCCACGACCGTGGCCCTTATTTTAAGATTTGTGAGCTGCAAATGTTGAAGATGAACTCACCAACCAAGTCTTGTTTAAACCTTTTTCAGTTTTTCTCCACTAAAGAAGTCTCCAAGCACTCTATATAAACACATTTCCTCTAAGGATTCAAGGAGAGCATGAATTAATAGGATATGTAATAGATTAGATTAGATTCATCCAAATAAATTTAGTTTAGAGTTTCTTAGAAAAGAAGTGTGAAATTCTGCTTCAAGGAGGAGTTCAAGATCCAAGTCAAGATCTTCTTCAAAGAAATAGAGTTTGATATTTCTTGTTCCTTTTACTTATGTATTCATTTACCATTTTGAATATTTGCAATGTTTTTATTTCAATAATGAAGAACTAATCCTTTTTAGGGTTGTTCCCTTTGATTGAATTTATCATGGAGTTATAAATGTCTATTTGGTTGATTTAGTTATCCTTTGATTATTTTTTTGTCTTTAATCTTAATGCTTTGATTATCTGGCCAATGATTAACTGATTTGAGATGTTGTCTGATGGAGCGAGAGTGGAAGCATGACATTAGTCCAAGGAGATAACAATCTTAAATACGTTTCTCACTTAGAGATAAGGTTAAACCCTTGAGAGGTTGATTCAAGATTCTCATAAAACTTAATGAATTGATTTAATTACTTATGATCACGAGAGTAGACGTAAGGATTAAAGTCGATATTAGTTCTAGTACTCGAGAGAGACTTAAACTTAATTTAGGAGAATCCAACCATTAATTGAAAGGAAGACTGAATTAAAATCAATACCTTAGAAAATCCATGATAAATCAATAAAGGTGACCAAACCCTAAGTTTTTAAATTATTATAAATTTAATCTTGATTCATTGTCATTTTAGTTAGCTCAATCATAAAATTAAATTTGATCATCCAAATATTAATCAGTTTAATTGTTTGGTACTTAGAATTAACCTCCTCATGGGAATGATACTCTACTCATCATTATATTACTTGTTAACGATCTGTGCACTTGTGTTGTGCTCGAATTAAGTACTACTACAAAGTGTCACTCGCAAGTATACAAGATAGTTGTAGCAAAGGTGATCGCCCCAAGGTCGTTTCCCCAAGAAGGTGTGGTTCGTAATAGCTTGATTGACAAGTATTTAAATGCGGGTGTTTGTTGTGTTGGGATTGTGCGAGAATAATTAAAACCTAAAATTAATGTGCGTAGGATTGGTGTGTGATGGGTGTGCAAGATCAAATCGATTCTTGAGAAGGTGCCTAGGGTTATAGGTCCATTCAATCAAAGCTCAATTCTCAATTGTCCATTAACATAACCTTGTAAATTAATTTGTTCCTTAAGATTAATTAGTCAATTACCAATCCATTAGTTCTCACATTCATGAATTAACAATGACCAATTCTTTTACATTACCAAATTAATGAAACCCTAGAACTTATATTTCTAATTCATTCATAGGGTGGTCGATTATATAGTTCCGATATCGGATTTCACCTCTCGGTCCGTCATCCAATATTCAAAGATCAATAGGTAGCTAATCTATCAACCTAGCATTTAATGCAATACAATCAACCAATCAACAAGGAATATCAATGGAAATATCAAATCAAGACATTCAACCAAATATACCACAAACCCTAAACATGGGTATTTAGCTCAACATCATCAATTTATAACATTAATTCAACTCAATATAACACAAATACAAATTGTCCATTGCAATATCAATCTCTTAATACAACAACAACAATAAGAAATGAATCAAAAGAGAGAATAGAAAAACCCCTTGTGAAGATGCCAAGAGTAGGATTGCTAGTCTTCCTCCTAGCTCCACTTGATGTATTTGATGAAGAACTCAAGCCCTCTTCAATGGTTGATTTCCCTTTGCAATGCGGAATGGAGCTTTCTCAAGTCACCAAACCTTTGGATGGAGCTTTCTCAAGACACCAACTCTTCAATTGATTTTGCCTTTGGAAGATGGAATGGAGCTTTCTCAAGTCACCACTCTCTTCAATGAAGCTTCTTCAACCTTTGAGAACTTGTAACCCAATTTATCCCAAAGAACCTCAAAGATCCTATCAATGGATGATGGAGAAGGTGAAGAGGATGGAAAAGGAGGTTTGGAGGTGAAGGGACAAGGGAGAGTGTCACTCTCTCCCTCTCCCACGTTTTTTTTTTTTTTTTTTTTTTGCAGAAATTTGGCTCCAAGAAGCCAAGAACTCTTCCATTTTTCTCTTCCTCTCCTTTTAATTCATTCAAAAATCAACACCCATGCCTTCCAACTCACACCATTACACTTTGTCCCCCACTTTTTATTTGTTTCCCCCACTTTTTATTTGTTTAATATTTCTTTTGGCAAGCGCAAGTCATTGTCTCCCACTTTGTCTCCCACTTCGTACAAAGAAATTCAATTTTATCAGGTGGGACACGGCCAAGCCAAGACAAGCTTGGCCATGTCTCTTGCAAATTTTTGTTCTTTCCATGAGGTGACACGGCCAAGCCTTGGTTGGCTTGGCCGTGTCTCTTGATTCTTCAGGGGACACGGCCGTGTTCCTTGGCCGTGTCCCTCACTGGACCTCTTTCTTTCTTTCTTTCTTCTCTTTGGTTGTGAGAGGTGACACGGCCAAGCCAGATGGAGCTTGGCCGTGTCTCTTGATTTTCTTTCTTGGGACACGGCCAAGCTTCTGGCCGTGTCCCTCACTGTCTTTGATACAGAATGAGACACGGCCAGAGGACACGGCTGTGTCATGTGACACAGCCAGTGTTCTGGCCGTGTCCCTTGACAGTGTCAGTCTCTGCTTCTTTTCTTTCCTTCTTTGTTTGCTCTCTTGTTCTTGGTATGAATGGGACACGGCCAAGCCATTTTTGTCTTGGCCGTGTCAGGTGACACGGCCACAAGCTTGGCCGTGTCTCTGAGTGTGTCTCTTCCTGCCTTCATTTTTTGCTCTTTCTTTTCTTTGTTCTTTGTTTTGCCTTTTGAATGAGACACGGCCAGAGGCTTGGCTATGTCTCTGGGTGTGTCAGCTACTGCCTTGAAGAAATTTTGAGGGACATGGCCATGTCTTGCTTGGCTTGGCCATGTCTTGCTTGGTTCATGCTTTTCTTGCCCGGTTTTTGCTCTCAAACCTAAAAACAAACACTTTAAACAAACTTAAAACAAAAATCAATCAAAACATTAACTAAAACACACATAAAATCATACTAAAAACTAGTATAAAAATGAACTAAACAAATACCCCACACTTAACTCCTTGCTTGTCCCCAAGCAAGGCTAAAATCAAAACACATTAAACAAGATGAATTTTGTTAAGTTCAAGAGTTATAAAGAATGTTTCAAGACTTCCCTATCCTTAAATCTGCAATCAATATCAAATCAAACAAAATCGACACCCATGCAATTAAGTGGCTTTCCATGCATAACCAATGTTATCGCTCCCTCACCAACTCTTACAAGTGTTTGATCATGGTGGTGTTTACACTCATAACAATCAATGAAAGATTATTACCATAGGCTTGCTTGTTAATCAAATCTCCACCACAAAATAACAATCAAGCATCAATCAAAAGGTCTTTATTGGGTTGTAATGAGGCTAAGGTAGAGGCATGATATTCAGGAAATGAGAGCTTAACCATTAAGTTCAAGAGCACTTCAAGAATGAAGTAACCATTTATATATATAACCTAACAATCCCAAAACACCTTCCTCTCATCTACCCTTTGGCATTAAAGAGCTTTTCAAGGGAACTCACTTATTAAATATTGCAATGATGTATTCCAACCCTTTCAACAAGAATAACAATTATTCTTATTATTATATATATATATATATATATAATTTTCTCTTTTTTCTCTTTTTTATTTTATTTTATTTTGCAATCTTAAACCTACTAAACTTAACCCCACACTTAATTTAACACAATACTCGGTCATAAATGCTCTTAAAATGCTCTTGACCTAATGAAAGGATAAGAGTTAAACAACAAGGTTCAAGCTAATGGTGTTGTGAAAAAGAAAGAAAAGGAAAAATAAAATAGGCTCAAAATTGGGTAACTAAGGTTAAAAATAGGGTTGGTCTTTTTAAGCCAAAGTGGTTTCACCTAATTGCCTTAATCATTTTGATGCAAAATTGAAATTTTTATGTAATCTTAAAATGTATGTCAAAGCAAGTTCTAGCAACTCATCAATCAAAGAAGTTCACCCACAACAATAATGATAAGTTGATGGCTCAATTCCTCACTAGGTTAATGGCAATGCAAAGAAAAACTGACAAAATTGACAATAAGCACCAATTCTACTCAATTCTCAAATTCATGCTTCAAAAATTCAAAGGTCATCAATCAACAATTTTATAACAATTGAACTTCCTAAAATTCATTTATTCAACGAAAAACATTAACGAAACTTAAACAAAAATAACTTAAAAGTAAAAACACAAAAACAAAAAATGCAATTAAAAATAAAAACATAAAACACAAAATGCACCCCACACTTAAAGATTCACATTGTCCTCAATGTGAGCATGCATACTACAGGGAGGGTTTAGATGAAACCTGATTTCCATCGTTCCCATATACGATGTGTAGGGCTCCTTCCACCCATAATGCAATTGGAGCCCATGACTGAGAGGATGAACAACATGTAACTTTGAAATGCACCCGATGTACGGCAATCCCCAAAAAATATTCTTTGAAAAGGACATGTCTCATAGGGACATGTGAAGGTCGCCTCGGGGTTATCCTCCAGTGTTATAGGAACGTGGTAATAATTTTTATCTTCGTGAAACATGGGTATATCATATTTCTGCTCTTTCTTACCACCAAGAGTAGTAGAGGTGACTTTTCGGGACTCTTTAATTTCAACCAAGCTTGGTTGAATCACTTCTTCATCCACTTTAACAATGTCAAGTCCCCTCTCAATAATACTAGCTTGCACTCCTCAAGTTCTAATTTGGGCATTTCATGTTCTTCTTCTAAATATATACCCATCTCAAGCTTATTTCCACTTTCTCCTTGGGAGTGCATATCATAGATGTTAGAAAGTTGCTTACCTTGCTCCTCTTCTTTCAGCCTACTTGGGAATGGAATTGGTTGCAAAGGATTCGGAGGTTCATACAAATGTGATGAAGTTGATGAGTCCAAATTCTCCTCCTCCTTTGATTGACTTTGTTTCTCTATGTTGGGCAGCATTTCCTCACCATTGTCTTCTTGATTAGTCCCTGCATCAAAGGAATCACAAAAATTGTTATATATCACCTGTCCACTCGTCACATTTGTGATTACCTTGACTTGCTCCAATTGGCTAGGAAATTCCTCCTTTTGCTGTGCTTGGAGTTGAAGTGCTAGTTGCCAAACCTGCATTTCCACCCTCTTCAATGATTCCTCTAAAGAATCAAACCTCTCATTGCTCCCTTCCTGATTTTGTGTGCTAATTTGAAGGTAAGCATTCAAATCATCGTCCACTGTGGATTTCTCCAATTGATCTTGGTTCTGTGCGCTAATTTGAATGAAGGCATTCAAACTATCTTCCAAAGTGGGTTCCTTAACTTTATCTTGATTTTGCGCGCTAGTTTGAATGAAGGCATTCAAACTTTCTTCTAAGATGGGTTCCTTAAGGTGATCTTGGTTTCGCGTGCTAGTTTGAATGAAGGCATTCAAACTATCTTCTAGTGTGGGTGGCTTAAGGTACTCTTGATTTGAATATTGTGCTTGAGAGTAAGAGTCTCTTTGGTAAGGTTGAAAAAAATTTGGAGGTGGAATGTGCTGCTGATTTTCCCAAGATAAATTTGATTGGCTTCCCCAGCTGGGATTATAAGAATTGGAACATGTGTCATTTCTTCCCATTTGCTGGAAAGCTTGGTAGTCATATTCTTCCTCTTTCCATTCTTGGTATTGTCCAAAACCCATGGAACACTTATTTGCACTATGGCCTACATTGCCACATGCTGCGCATATCTCTTGGCGTGGCATAGGTGCTCTTCCTCTTGCATTTAGCACCTTAATTTGATTGGTAGATTATGCTAATTGCCATGCCATTTCAGAATCATCGTTCCTATCGTAAACTCCTCCGTGCCTTGAAAACTGCATCTTTACAAAAGGCACTCAGCAACTTAATGAAAACAAATAACAAAAAAAAATTCAAACAAAACAAATAAACAATTAAAAGAAAACAAACAAACAATTCACAGAAAATAAACAAATAATGAAAAGAAAAATCAAACTATTACTACTGCGACAGCCCTCCCCGGCAGCGACGCCAAAAACTTGTTGCGCTCAAATTAAGTACTACTAAAAAGCGTCACTCGCAAGTATACGAGGTAGATGTAGCAAAGGTGATCGCCCCAAGGTCGTTTCCCTAAGAAGGTGTGGTTCGTAATAGCTTGATTGACAAGTATTTAAATGTGGGTGTTTGTTGTGTTGGGATTGTGCGAAAATAATTAAAACCTAAAATTAATGTGCGT